>OV702289.1:664908341-667408341 GCA_916181665.1 Avena sativa | reverse complement strand
CCTCCCCAATGAAATATGATCGTTTGGGACCTCCCAGGCCGGATAATCCGCCCCTCCCCCGGACATTCTAGGTTTCCGAGCCAAAATATGGCTAAGGACTTCGCGGCGCGACCCTCCGTATAGGGGGCGGATAATACGCCCCCCGGAGGCCCGGATAATCTGCCCCTATTACAGGGAGCCACGCCTCAAAGTCCTTAGCCGTTTTCCGAAAATTGGGCCGGATAATCCGCCCCCTTGAAAACTGGCAGAAACAGCAAAACTGAAACAATCATAACTTTTGCATCCGGACTCCGTTTTTGATGATCTTGGGATCGTTTTAAAGAGGACAATGAGCTCTACAAGATAATTCAGAGAAACATCATAGTCCAGCAATGTAGGATAAAACAAAATGATGAAAGTTTTGACCTCTCCCAAAAATACGAACTGATAAAACCTCCAACATCGAAAACGCAATAGAGAATGCATATGAAATTCGTTTTTGATGAACTTGAGCTTGTCATGGAGATTAACACAAGCTCTAAGTACTCACATGAGTAAGACCCAAATAAGAACCAAGAAATATGATGCCAAGTATGCAAAGGTTTGAGCTCTCACTTAGGGATATGATCAAGTTACTCACTCGAGAGCCCCTCTTGATAGTACGGTTATCTATCATATAAACCGGTCTCACCAACTAACACCACGAGACTGGTAAGAAAGAAACCCTATCAAGATCAAACAACTTCCTTGTGTATATTCCACTTGATATTGATGATGATGATCTTCTACACCTCAAGATGGAACACCTTTCTTGATTGCGCTAGCTTGGTGAAGACTTGGAATTTGCTCCCCCATACTCCACTATGGAAGAGCCTCTCTTTTAGGAATATCTTCACATATCCATGATCACCATAAGGATGGAAAGCTACACTTGAGATCATCTTATTATTCAAGACACACTTGCCATAGGCTCAACTTCTACTTAACCAATCTTCGGATCATTCCTTGAAACCTTGATCAACACTTGATCTTCTTCACTTTCTTCTTCTTCCAACCTTGAAGCCAACATATGGTTCCAGAATTTCCTATGGACAAATCCTACAAGTACAACTCAATGCAAACATAAGTCCATAAAGATTGTCATTAATTGCCAAAACCACACATGGGGCACACATGTTCTTTCAATCTCCCCCATTTTGGTAATTGATGACAATCCCTTTGAGAGGGTTTATATCTATATATTCAACATGCAAAGCAACAACAAAGATGCAAGAGCATGAGAGGCAAATGCATAAGAACAAACTCAAAGCATCAAACCAACTTCCCTTAAACCCTTCAAAACTTTTCCCACATTGGCATCGATTGCCAAAATGGGTGAAAAGCTCTAGACGGCCAATAGAATGATAATTCCTCCAAAATGTGTACACTTCTCATAGTGTGAGAATGCACGTATCCAATGACGAATACTTAGGAGGAGTTTAAACAATATTGAGGATTAAAAGATTGCAAAAAAATTTAAAAGGTGAAGAAGCATCAACAAATGAAGCAAGCAATCAACAAATCTAAAGAACCACTTGACAAAAAGAACATACCAAATGAAAGATAGATCTTATGATAAGATTGAAAAGAGAGTGTTCTATATAATACAAGGAGGCTCCCCAAGGTTTGTGCAAAAAAATTGCATTTGAATACAATATAAACAAACATGGAATCCTCACTCCCTCGATATTATTTAAGACCCAACTATGTACAAAAGAGCATATACCAAGGCATAAAACTTGCAATAAACAAATGCTTGAGCAACGAGTAAGAGACAACATAATAGCAGGCTCAACCACAAGGATGTGTGAGAGGCATGACAAAGCATAGTATAAGACTAATGCAAGGATGATCATTGAGAATCAACATAGTCTTCAATGAATGATATTGCTTAGTATGAACATACAACACACGCGAAACAAAGAAGATATCAAAAATAGAGAAGTAACATCTCTCATGTGTATAAGTTTATAAGTAGACAATCTCACAAAGATATTGATCCACCAAGAAACATGTACACACAGAATAGATACTAAAACAAATAGAGCAAGATATCCAAAACAAATTCATGAAAATGCACCACTAAGATCTTTGCTTGATAGCATGGCCAAAAGGCTCAATTTTATCTTATTGTATATTCATGAACTTCAACCACAAACATATCAAATACATCACAACTATCACTAAGGGAAGTAGAGATAATTGGAATGTATTGCGAGAGGATTCAAGTATCACAAAGAAAGAATCAACTTTGCAAATTCATCAATATTGCACATGAGAGTACTTTGAGGAAACAATAGGCAATATAATTGCTAGATTGACATGTTTGGGATTTGTGAATCATGAGCATGATTTTGTATAGTCCCAATTATATGCACTCATCTCAACTTACTCACATATGCAATAGAGAGTGTTATTTAAGGCCAAATAGAGAACCACAACAACTGCAAATACAAAAAAATCATGCCAAAATGCAACTTACCATAGGTTGGAAGATGATATATGTATGCATGAGTAAGAGATACTTGTTACCGAGATATCATTGGTGTGATGAAGTAGATAGGAGTTTGTTTATAATCATTGCTTGTCTCTAATTATCATTGAATCATCACTTATTCCTTATGAAAGAGACAAGCATCCAATGCACCTCCAATGTACCTAAAACAAAATTCAAGTACAATATGGTCCCCAAACTTATTGGGTCCAAAGTAGTTAGAGAAACTACAATACATAGGAGAGACTCCACATAAATATGTGCATATTGATATGAAATTGAATTTCATGCACATCTTAGCCAATTAGGATTTTGTGGAGTTTCCCCTATATATTGGATCAAGTAAATCAAGCACGCCATAATATATACATTTAGTAAATATGCATGCACACTACTTTCAAGAACCAAAGGAGATACAATTTGAACAAAATGCCAAGTAAACCAAGAAGAAACACCAAAGTGTGACATGATAAAAGGTTGTTCAAATTATATCAAATAACCAAATCAACTCATGAAATACCACATGTTCAACAAATGAACTAGGCAAAAACAAAGAGAAAGCGATAGACAAAAACACAAATGCTCAAGGATTTATCTTATTCTAAAAGGTCAAAAAAGTTAGCAAGGATTGAGATAAAGCCAACTCCCAAAAAGTGAAAGGTTTAAAAAACTACACCAAAATCTCAACACTTCTCAAGATGTCACAAAGTACCAAAAGAAAATTTATCTTCCAAAGAAATAAAACACGATATGGAGCAAAACATGTTGTGAAGAAGCATAAAGGAGTGTTCTACACAATATAGGAAAACTGCCCCATGATTAGTGGATTATTTAAGATTTTGCATTTGAAATACAAAATTCACCCACATGGGATCATCATCTATACCTACATCAAATAGAGCATTAACGATTTCAAGTCAAAGAAATATCCAAAAATGAGATAACACGAAGATTTAATAAAGGCTCAACACAAAAAAAACAAGTACATGGTGTGCAAGCCAACATACTAAAATAAACTTGATAACTCAAGATAAGTAAGTGGTTATGCACAACATATAAAAACACATGCAAGGTACAAAAAAACCAACACATGCACAAGGGGTGAGTAACTTTAAATGTAAATGAGTTGAGAACATGTTACCACAAGGAGGAACAATGGATATATGATAGAGATAAGATAATATAAATCACTTGGCTTGAGACAATATAATTGATGAAGTTCCCTTAATTCTTCATGATGTAGCAAAGTCTCCAATGCCCTCCACCAACACCTATTGATCAAGTTTTAGCTTGTTGGTCCCCAACCAAGTTGGGTCCTAAGAAGTTAGTCACAATAGGCTTGGCAACCCAAATGGTTCTTTTCTTGACACCACATTGGGAACCAACATATTTGGCAAACACATTTCCAACCTCATCCTTACGAAGAGAATAAACATCATAAATCATAATAGGGTTGGATGAGGAGTTACCAATAGTGCATGAAGAAGATAGGTGACCTTTCTCACGACATATGTAGCAAGTTATTTTCTTCCATTTATTCACACTTGATTTATCCACCATGGGAGTATTATCTTGCTTCTTTTTGCGAAGTAGCCTTTCTTCAATTTGAGGTACACCATGACCTTGAACTTGAGGCCTCTTCCCTTTTTGCTTCTCACTAAGAGTGTTATTCTTCAATGGGCAAGATCTAACATGGTGCCCTTCAATTTTGCACTTGAAGCAAACAATCTTGGCCAAATTCTTGACATGTTCTTGGCCCTTCTTCTTGTTTCTCTTGAACTTATTATTGTTAGTGGAATTGTTCTTGATATTGGATTTGAATCCAAGCCCACTCTTGTCATTGGGGAATTTTTGCACACTCAAGATCTTGTTGAGTGTGGCCCTCCCTTCATGACCCTTTTCCATGTCCCTCTTCAAAGATGAGACTTGGTCCTTGAGCTCTTTGATTTCCTCTACATGGTTAGTATCAACACAAATACTAGAGGAAGTAGAAGCTTCATTGTTAGAGCAAAAAGGCAAGGAGTGTAATTCATTACAAGGTGTAGCAATAATATGAGATGATGAATTACTAGGACTAGCACATGGCAGTATGACATTTGTAGTGGATATAGTGATAATGTCCACATGAGGCTCATTAGATGTTACCTTTGACACAATATCCTCATGAGATAACTTTAGCCTATCATGGGAGGCTAGAAGATCCTCATGAGAGCTTGATAGCATAACACGACTTTCTTCCAATTTCCCATAATTGTTAGTTAGCAAAGCAAGTTGAGCCTTTAGCTCAACATTCTCCTTCAAAATAGATGCTTCACAAGAAATAGAGTTAGTAGCACAAGCATCATTATAATTAGCAATAGTAGAAGACAACTTGGCAATCTCATTATATTTTCTTTTGAGATCAATTGCCACCTCAAGAGCTTTATCATGGGTTTCCTTTACTTTAGACACTTCTAGAGTAAACGTCTCCTCAAGCGATTCTTTGGTTGCTTGTGCTTCTTCAAGAGCTTCATTTAGATTTGCAATATCATTAGCGTACTCACGCTCAAGGATACTCATTTTGTCAATTGTGTTATCATGCTCCTCAACTTGAGCTTCTAACTTATCAATACCTTTTTTTCTCTCAATAGCAAAACCCAAGATTTCAACAAAGTTAGAGCAAGCAATATTATTCTTAAAAAGAGCATGATAAACAATCTCACCCTTTTCATGTAACAAATCAACATCAATCTCTTCTTCCTCATTATACTCATCCTCATCATCACAAGAGGTATTGGGTTCCAAAGTAGGATATACCTTTGAATCCCTATCCATAAGGCATAGATGGGAACCGTGAGATGATGATAATGAAGAATTACTTGAGGCTTCATTCAAGATGTTGTCTTGACCCGTAAAATCTTCAGTTTCCTCTACATTGTTAGAAACACAACAACTAGAGGAAATAGAAGAATTTATATCATGGCAACAAGGAATATCAACCATATCATCATGAGATTTATTCAAACAACTTACACATGATATGCAAGGACTATCAACACGAGTATGTAAATCATATAGTGATAGAAGTGTTTAAGTCCAAAGATGAAGCATTATAATGAGATATAGATGAAGAATCATCAACAGTAAGCTTACTATCAACATTGCAATTTTCATCACCACTTACCATATCATTACCTTGTGTCTTGCTACACTTTGGTGAAGTGGAAGAGGATGATAACTCATCACGGACGGAAGTGGAAGCAATACCATCATCCTCAATAATATTGGACACATCATATTTATCTTGAAATTTTGTCCATAACTCATGAGCACTCCAAAAAGGTATGATTGAAGAAGTAACTACATGGCTCAAAGAATTAACAAGCACATTAGAATCTTGAGCATCGAGATATAAGTTTTTCTCATCCTCACAAGATAGATTTAGGAAATCCATTGCAGGAGAAAAACCTATATCTACAATTTGCTCCAAATTTGGGTCCATGGACCGAAAATGATTAAGCATACGAATTTTCCAAATCTCATAGCATGTGCCATCGAATATGAAAATGTCATCATGCACTAATCCCCTAGCCGACATCTTTACTCTCAAGGCGGTGAAGCCCAAAAAGAGAGACCAGGCACTGATACCAATTGAAAAGGATACAGATACCGCCTAGAGGGGGGGTGAATAGGCGGTTTAAAACTTTTATGATATGGGATTAACAAAGGCGGAATAAAACTAGCGTTTACTTTGTCAAGCACAAAACTTATATAAACTACGGTTCACCTATGTGCACCAACAACATATGCTAAGCAATACAAGCAACTATGTGATAGCTAGATATAAGACTTCAAGCACGAAGGCTATCACAAAGTAAAGTGCATAAGTAATAGCTCGGGTATAGAGATAACCGAGGCACGCGGAGACGATGATTTATTACCGAGATCCTCCCATAAAGGGAGTACGTCTCGTTGGAGGGGTGGGCGATACTAGGACCACCACGCCACAAAAGGCCTCACCCTATTCTCCTGTGGACCTCGCCACAAGAGGCCCGGTTCACTTCTTCACTATCAGTGCACTTGTCGGTGGCAATCCGTAACCTCTCACAAAGATTGGGGCACTTCTCCACAACTCAATTGGAGGCTCCCAACAAACAAGCTCGGGGAAAGCTCCACAACTTAATTGGAGGCCCCAAGTAATCCACAAACCTGCAAAACAACTAAACTGTCTAGGGTTCCAAGAACCCAAGAGTAAAAAAGCTTCTCACCTTTTGCCCAATAAAATTCTCACCGAGAACTCAAATCGATGCACCAAATGCAATGGCAAGAACACAAGAAGTGCGCAAGTCCTTCTTTCCCAAATTCCACCAAAGCTACAAAAGCTAGTGGGAGAATAAGAGAGGAAGAACACAAGAGGAAATCCACAAGAGAAACCCTAAGATCTAGATCCCAATATGTTCCCCTCAGATAGAGGAGAGATGGATTGGTGGAGTTTTAGATCTAGATCCCCCTTTCAAATCCCCCAAAAAGATTCAAGAAATATAGGAGGGATTGAGAGTATTTGCAAGCTTTTGAAGGTCAAAACAATGGAGGGGAGAGAGAATGCAAGAAACCAACCTAAGGAGGAAGAATGGGTCTGTTTATACCCCTCCCTAATGAAATATGACCGTTTAGGACCTCCCAGGCCGGATAATCCGCCCCTCCCCTGGATATTTTGGGTTTCCGAGCCAAAATATGGCTAAGGACTTCGCGGCGCGACCCTCTGTATAGGGGGCGGATATTTGGGCCGGATAATCCGCCCCCCGGAGGCCTGGATAATCTTCCCCTGTTACAGGGAGCCACGCCTCAAAGTCCTTAGCCGTTTTCCAAAAATTGGGCCGGATAATCCGCCCCCATGGCCGGATAATCCGCCCCCTTGAAAACTGGCAGAAACAGCAAAACTAAAACAATCATAACTTTTGCATCCGGACTCTGTTTTTGATGATCTTGGGATCGTTTTAAAGAGGACAATGATCTATACAAGATAATTCAGAGAAACACCATAGTACAGCAAGGTAGGAAAGAACCAAATTACGAAAGTTTTTACCTCTCCCAAAAAGACAAACTGATAAAACCTCCAACATCGAAAACGCAATAGAGAATGCATATGAAATTCGTTTTCGATGAACTTGAGCTTGTCATGGAGATTAACACAAGCTCTAAGTACTCACATGAGTAAGACCCAAATAAGAACTAAGAAAGATGATGCCAAGTATGCAAAGGTTTGAGCTCTCACTGAGGATATGATCAAGTTACTCACTCGAGAGCCCCTCTTGATAGTACGGTTATCTATCCTATAAACCGGTCTCCCCAACTAACACCACGAGACTGGTAAGAAAGAAACCCTATCAAGATCAAACAATTTCCTTGTGTATATTCCACTTGATAGTGATGATGATGATCTTCTACACCTCAAGATGGAACACCTTTCTTGATTGCGCTTGCTTGGTGAAGACTTGGAATTTGCTCCCCCATACTCCACTATGGAAGAGCCTCTATTTTAGGCATATCTTCACATATCCATGATCACCATAAGGATGGAAAGCTACACTTGAGATCATCTTATTATTGAATACACACTTTCCATAGGCTCAACTTCTACTTAACCAATCTCCGGATCATTCCTTGAAACCTTGATCAACACTTGATCTTCTTCACTTTCTTATTCTTCCAACCTTGAAGCCAACATATGGTTCAAGTATTTCCTATGGACAAATACTACAAGTACAACTCAACGCAAACATAAGTCCATAAAGATTGTCATTAATTGCCAAAACCACACATGGGGCACACATGTTCTTTCACTTATAATTAGCTCCAGCTTGCTAATAGTTTGTAGCATGTCATATGAATGTTTGCTTGCATTGCTCTATTCATAAATTGGTATGACAATGTGGTATCCTCCTCTGAATGTTTCACTTGAATTGACTTGGCACATGCGCATGCATGCATATGACTGAAACAATAATCAGTTAAGCCTCGATGAATTATTTTGCCTCAGGGGTCTTGAAGCACTTTCATGCCATGATTAGTCATGTTTTGTTGCAAGCATGATTATGACAGTTATTGCTCTCTTGTTTGTCGCTCCCTTACTATTGCTAGCCTTCACTTGCACTAAGTATGAGCTCTACTCGTGTTTCCAATTCCCCAAAACCAATATTGCCAAAAGTGTCCACCATACCTACCTATTAGCATCATTTGCTATTCCGTGCATATTCAATATGCCTAGTTTTCTTCCAAATAAAATGTTTGCTTGTTATGAGAAAGTTAGTTAGTAAAGCTCTCACGAACTTGATGGCACACTTTATTTCTTGCACTTAATAAACCTGAACCACTGTGACTGTCCATGAAAGTTATATGCTTGCAAATTATAGGCTAGGTATTAGCAGAACCGTGTTGTCACGGGGAACGCTTTCAATACGTGTAAATATATACCCAGTTGATATCATGCTCTTTTGTTTGCGGATGTCGTCGGTGTGAAAACAAAGGGGAGCTTGTAAGTCCATGGAGTTATGTATGTGTGTTAGAGAAACGCCTGGGTCGCCGGTCTAATCCATGCCTAATCATGGTGGAAACCTACAGTGTAACCATAATGAGCTGTCTATGAAGCATTCTTCTTATAAAAAAAGAGTCAGATGAGAAAAAGAGAAAAAAAAGAGATATGAGAAAAGAGGAAAGAGAGAAAAAAAGCACCATTTTCCCATGGTAAATAAGAAGATTGCTAAGATGCTTGTTGTCTGCTTGCCTTGTCATTTTGATATGGGGATTCTTCTGTATCATCGGGCAAGTGGTACCCCGTTGGCGGTTCTCTATGATACGCATGTATTTACTATGACAAGAACTTACCGGTAACTAAAGTTGAGTAGCATGAGGAGTAGCCCTCGTACTCAAGGGACATGAGATTTCCAGTTTATAGTCTATCAAGCATATAACTCAGATTGGACCTCACTTTCACCTTAACCATTTAAATATGCTTATGATATAGGCAATGAGAGCTCAAAGCTAATGAGTACCATACTTTCAGCATTTGGAAGCCTTTCAAACTTTTCAAAACCTTTTCATTTCCTTGCTAAGTCTCCACACATTCTATGAGCACTTTCTTGAGAGCAAAGTTGTCATTCTTAGTGTAATGTGCTTGTCTCAAAACTTGATTAATTGTGTTATGACTTTGATGCTTGTATCTTTGACATCTTTACTTCTAGTCTTCACTTGAACTTCAGAGGTGCCTTGGCATTTTCTCTACAATCAAAGGCAAGCGAGATACCCCTCTATCATACCTTTTTATGAGCATTGCAATGTTTCTTATGTTTATGTTTCATGCTACTTATTATTTTTGAGATGGAATCTCTTCATAGCTTGCAATGACTATTAAGTAAACTTAGTTGCATACTCTTTATTATGAATTGCCTGAGTAGTTGATCATATACTGAGAATATATACATCTTATGAAGCAAATGTGTTCGTGAAAGTTTCTTTTATGGCACTCAGTTTTCAACTGAATTGCTTGAGGACAACCAATAAGCTAAGCTTGGGGGGAGTTGATACGTTCAAAACGTATCTACTTTCCCGAACAATTTTCCTATTGTTTTTCCTCTAAACTTGTGTGATTTGGATGCAACTAACACGGGCTGACGTTGTTTTCAGCAGAATTACCTTGGTGTCTAGTTTTTGTGCAGAAAATCAACTATCAGGAAAAATCCCGGAAAATATGCCAAAAATCCTATTTCACCAGAAGACTCACAGAGCCAGAAGACAAGACGGAGGAGGCCTACGAGGGGCCCACACCACCTGGCCACGCGCGCCAGGCCAAGCCGCGCCTGGGGGTGGTGTGGCCGCCTCGATCACCCCCTCGGCCTCCCTCTTCGCCTATAAGTTGCCTCTTGACCTAAAAACCAGGGGGGTTCAAAAAATTTCCAGAAAGAGTTCCTCTACGCCGCCACCACCAGATTCCGTGATTCGGAACCAGAAACTCCATTCTGGCACTCTGCCGGGACAGGGAATTGGAGGAGATCATCGCCATCATCATGAACATCGCTTCTCCATTGACCATCCATGTTTCCCCCATCTATGAGTGAGTAATCCCCCGCTGTAGGCTATGGGGATGGTAGGGATTGGATGAGGTCGTTCATGTAATGGCATCAGATTGTTAGGGCATGGTGCCTAGTATCTATTATTAGTGCTTTTTTACTTTGTTGCAACTTGTTGTGCTTAATGCTTGTCACTAGGGCCCGAGTGCCATGATTTCAGATCTAAACATGTTATTGATTCATTATGATAGTATTGTTTATGGTCTTACCTGCAAGTTGTATACACATATTGTTGTCTGGAGCAAAAGGCCTCAAAGTGACAGCAATCAGGATAACCGGAGGGAATGGCTTTGATGTGAGGATTACATGTGTTCACGGAGTGTTAATTCTTTGCTCCGGTGCTCTATTAAAATTAGCACCTTAATTGCCAGTAGTTCCCTTGAGGCCCCGCTGCAAATGGGCTGGCAGGACAAAATATGTTGTGCAAGTTCTCATTGCGAGCACGTATGACTATATATGGAACACATGCCTATGATTATTTAGTACTTGGATGCTTTATCTTATTTATCTGCAAATGCCCTATGTTTTGATTTCCATATGAATTGTCTTGTCCATGCAACGCCCGCTCGTCCATCTCTATGCCTACCGCGCTTTAATCCTACTGTTTACTGCAATTGTTACTACTGTCTTTACTTTTACTACTGCTATTACTTTGCTATTGCTACTACAAAACTGTTGCTACTGATAAACTGCTATGAGCAAGATTGTTTCCAAGTGCAGCTGAATTGACAACTCAGTTGTTAAGACTTATAAATATTCTTTGGCTCCCCTTGTGTCGAATCAATAAATTGGGTTTCACTTCCCTCGAAAATACTGTGATACACCCCCTATACTTGTGGGTCATCATCTAGCAAAACTATGACTTCTGTCAGATGCTTCCTGGGCCTTATTCTTTGGTCTTCATGGGCCATGAGCCTTCATGTAGCTAGGGTAACCAAATATAAGCACCCGAGTAATCATACCTATGTCATTAACCCCCGAGACTCAATCCGATCATAGATTCGGGTTGAGGCTAAAGATATTTTCAATATTAATGATCGAAGTTTATACGAGATATTTTATCTTGTTTTATTTTTTAGCTTTGTAGGGATTTGGTACAACAGGCCTGATGCATCCGACGGATCGGGAATCAGTTAATTGCTCCTGGGCAAAAACACGGTAGACCTACATCAAATTCAAGTCCCTAGGCTTGAACTCGGAATTTTACTAGCGTAATCTAGTTCAAGCCATTCAGGTCTTATCGAATACTGAATTCTAGTTCTATTATATTGGGTACCCAATGCGTCCGTCAGGATTTTCATCGTATCGTTGATATGGATAATTTACTAGCAGAGCGCATTCTTGTGCGATTACTAGGCCACACATGATGAATCCCTAGGTCTTATCTTCAAGACATGGACAGTGCATTCGGAATTTTACCACGTCGGGCGCGATCCGAGATTTTTGTATGATTTTATCGACTGCCTTGTCTGGCTGTTGGAATTGCTGAAGTTTGTTAGTTGTTGCTTTTTCTGGATGATATCTATAAACACTCCCGATGGGAGTAAACTTTTGAGGATACACTGATGTAATACTCATAGGTTCTTGTTTTTAACTTTACTGGATCTTTAAGTTTGTTGGGTGTGTTCTACACACGACGATAATCTTTCTTCGGCGTGTATAAATCTCAGTTTTCTATCGGGTGCGGTCAGCGCTCCTGATGGGCGCAGCCCCCGAGGCTATGTTCAGATGCCTGTATCGGGACACGGGCTCAAAGCTTTCTGATTATCCGTGGAAACCTTCACTTTCAGTTAATTTTCTAGAATTGTTGTATCATTTTTATCGGGTACGTGGCCAGCACTCCCGACGAGAGTAGCCCCCGAGGCTATAGTTGAATATTTGTATTCAATTGTAGGCTCAAGTTTTTCAGCTGAGGAATATACTTCAACTCAGGTCTTTGTAATTACTTTCTCGTGTCCTTTGAAATAGAGCCGAAGTTTTATCACTTCTCTTTTATGACGTCATTGTTGACGAAGTTGTTATGCTGTGGCTTTAGAGAGACCAAACCCAATGGGACGTTACAACGGTGGGCCCATGTTGCAGTAATGTGATGGGTTTCGCAGCATAGTAAATCAAAATTTTCTACAGAAGCGAACAGAGGGAAAGCCAAGATCTAATCTAGGAGATGCAAACAACGAGAGAGATTGGATTAGATCTTCATACCCTTGAAGATTCGCACAGCGGAACGTTCGTCAGAACGTGGGTGATGTAGTCGTACTCGCTTCTCCTCCTCGCGATCCGATCCGATCTAGCACCACAAGTGGCGGTGCCTCCGTGAGATGCACACGTGCGACACCTCGACGTCTCCTCCTTCCTCGGACCAGCAAGTATGGTGGAGAGATAGATTGGATCTACAACACGACGGCGTGGTGTATATGGTGGAGAATTTCTGCAGCAGGGCTTCGCCTACAAACAGTCGGGAGGGAGAGAGGAAGGGCAGCAGGGCGGCTAGGGTTGGAGGGGAAGGTGTAGGTTGGGGAGGGGGCGCACCAGCCCTCTATATATAGAGGGGGGGTGCGGCCAGCCCTTGCCCATCCTCCAAGCCTATCTCTAGTTTAAACGATTTAAACTCTCCCTTCTAGAAACCCTATCTTATCTCTAGTTTAAACGATTTAAACTTATCTAGGATCGGCTGGGCCCTATGGGGCCTTGTGCCCCTGGCCCAATGCGGCCAGGACACTCCCTCATAGGCCCATGCCCCCTCCCGGAAGGTGGGACCACGTTGGCCCCCTTCCGGAAGGTTCTAGAAGCTTCCGGTACAATACCGATTAACCCGGAACAATTCCGAACTCCAAAAACTGCACTGCCTTATATGAATCTTATTCTCCGGACCACTCCGGAACCTCTCGTGATGTCCCGGATCCCATCCGAGACTCCAAACAGAAATTCATAAACCAAGTATCCAATCTATCCTAGCGTCGAGACACGTTAAGTGTGTGACCCTGCGGGTTCGAGAATATGCAGACATGATCTTCTATCAATAATCAACAGCGGGGTCTGGGCACCCATATTGACTCCCACACATTCATCGATGATCATATCGGATGAACCACGATGCCAGGATTCAATCAATCCCATATATATATTCCCTTCGTCTCGCGATATTTTACTTGCCCGAGATTCGATCGTCGGTATCGTCATACCTAGTTCAATCTCGTTCACAGCAAGTACTTTACTCGTTCCGTAATCCGATATCACTTTGTGATTAACTCCTTAACCACATGCTTGCAAGCGGTGTTGATATGATTACCGAGTGGGCCCGAAGTATATCTCTCCGACTTGGGAGGGACAAATCCCATCTCAATACATACAACCCAACAGATACTTTCCGATCACCTGAGAGACACCTTTATGATCACCCTCTCATAGGATGACGTTTGATGACCTCAAAGCTTTCTTCCGATACCAGGGAGTTGCATTATCTCATGGTCTAAGGAATACAATATTTGACATAGGAAAAGCTTCGCAAAGATGAACACAATGACACGATCTAATTGCTTCGCTTAGTTTGGGTCTATCCACCATATCATTCTCCAATGATATGATCTCATTATCAATTGACAACTCATGTCTATGGTTAGGAAACCTTAACCATCATTGATCAATAAGCTAGTCCATAGAGGCGTACTAGGGACACGGTGTTGTTCACAAACCACACAAGTATTAATGTTTCCGCTTAATACAATTCTAGCATGGAATATAAACTTTATCATGAACAAGAATTATAATAATAACATCTTTATTATTGCCTCTAGGGCATAATTCCAACAGTCTCCCACTTGCACTAGAGTCAATAATCTAGTT
This sequence comes from Avena sativa, assembly GCA_916181665.1. NCBI lineage: Eukaryota > Viridiplantae > Streptophyta > Magnoliopsida > Poales > Poaceae > Avena > Avena sativa. The sequence goes on along the minus strand of OV702289.1, from coordinate 667,393,881 downwards.
TACATTTGGCAACAATCTTACACCCATGGCACTGAGGTGCTGATCATGTTTTACACGTGGAAGAGGTTTAGTCAATGGATCTGCGACATTCAGATCTGTATGTACTTTGCTGATCTTCAGATCTCCATCTGCTATATAATCTCGGATTATATGAAACTTGCGGTTGATATGCTTGGTCTTTGGATGATATCTTGGTTCCTTAGCGAGTGCTATGGCGCCAGTGTTGTCACACAATATCTCCAGTGGGTCCAATGCACTTGGAACCACGCCAAGCTCAGTGATGAAGTTTCTGATCCAAACTCCTTCACTTGACGCTTCTGCAGCAGCCATGTATTCCGCTTCTACTGTAGATCCCGCGATCACGCTTTGCTTGCAGCTTCTCCAGCTCACAGCTCCTCCATTCAAAATATACACGTATCCTGTCTGAGATTTACAATCATCCTTGTCGGTGTCGAAACTAGCATCGACGTAACCTTTTACGACGAGCTGTTCATCACCCCCATAGACTAAGAACATTTCTTTAGTCCTATTTAGGTACCTTAGGATGTTCTTCACGGTTGTCTAGTGTTCCACTCCTGGATCACTTTGATATCTGCTCGTCAAACTAAGAGCATTGGACACATCCGGTCTAGTACACAACATGGCATACATGATGGAACCTATGGCCGAGGCATAAGGCACTTTGCTCATAGCTTCCCTATCATTTACCGTAGCTGGACACTGGCCCTTGCTCAATATCTTACCTGACAACATAGGCACTGAACCTTTCAATGCCTTATCCATTCTGAACCTTTTCAGAACTTTGTCTAGGTATGTACTCTGGCTTAAAGCTATCAGGCGTCTTTGTCTATCTCTATAGATTTTGATGCCCAATATATAAGCAGCTTCACCTAGGTCTTTCATTGAAAAACACTTGTTGAAATAACTCTTCACATCGTTAAGCATGTTAATGTCATTTCCAATAATCAATATGCCATCCACATATAGTACCAGAAATGTCACCGAGCTCCCACTCACTTTCTTGTAGATGCAAGCTTCGTAGCAATTTGGAACAAATCCAAAGCTCTTGATCACTTGATCAAAACGAAGGTTCCAACTCCGAGATGCTTGCTTCAGTCCATAAATGGAACGCTGAAGTTTGCATACTTTATCAGCATCCTTAGGATCGACAAAACCTTCGGGTTGCATCATATACAACTCTTCATCAATGTTGCCATTGAGGAAAGCAGTCTTGACATCCATCTGCCATATTTCATAATCATGAAACGCAGAAATTGCTAATAAAATCCGAATGGACTTAAACATCGCTACGGGAGAGAAAGTCTCATCGTAGTCAACACCTTGAACTTGTCGAAAACCTTTCGCAACAAGCCGTGCTTTATAGACGGTAACATTACCATCCGCGTCCGTTTTCTTCTTGAAGATCCATTTGCACTCAACGGCCTTTCGGTCGCTAGGAGGGTCTACCAAAGTCCATACTTGGTTTTCGCTCATGGATCCCAATTCGGATTTCATGGCTTCTAGCCATTTCTCAGAGTCTGGGCTCATCATCGCTTCCTCATAGTTCGTAGGTTCGCTGTCTTCTACTAACAAGACAGTCAAGACAGGGTTGCCGTACCACTCAGGAGGGGCACGCGACCTTGTCGACCTGCGACGTTCAGTAGCAGCATCGTCCGAAGCTTCATGATCCTTGTCATTAGCTTCCTCTATTGTTGGTGCAGGCGGCACTGGAACAATTTCAGGTTCTGCGCTACTCTCCAATTCAAGAGAAGGTTCAATAACCTCGTCTAGCTCTACTTTCCTCCCACTCACCTCTTTCGAGGGAAACTCCTTCTCAAGAAAGGAACCGTTCTTTGCGACAAACACTTTGCCTTCGGTTCTGTGATAGAAGGTATACCCAATAGTTTCCTTAGGGTATCCTATGAAGACGCATTTCTCCGCTTTGGGTTCGAGCTTGTCCGGCATCAACTTCTTGACGTAAGCTTCGCATCCCCAAACTTTAAGAAACGACAACTTAGGTTTAGCACCAAACCACAGTTCATACGGTGTTGTCTCAACGGATTTAGATGGAGCCCTATTTAAAGTGAATGCAGCGGTTTCTAATGCATAACCCCAAAATGATAACGGCAAATCAGTAAGAGACATCATCGATCGGACCATATCTAATAGGGTTCGATTTCGGCGTTCAGACACACCATTGCGCTGTGGTGTTCCGGGTGGCGTGAGTTGTGAAACGATTCCACTTGCTTTGAGATGCGTGAGAAAATCATAACTCAAATATTCGCCCCCACGATCGGATCGTAGAAACTTAATCTTTCTGTTACGATGGTTCTCCACTTCATTCTGAAATTCTTTGAACTTTTCAAACGTTTCAGATTTATGTTTCATTAAATAGATATACCCATATCTACTTAAGTCATCGGTAAAAGTGAGAAAATAGCGATATCCACCGCGCGTCGAAACACTCATCGGTCCGCATACATCGGTATGTATGATTTCCAACAAGTCCGTTGCTCGCTCCATCATACCGGAGAACGGGGTTTTGATCATCTTGCCCATGAGGCATGGTTCGCATGTGTCAAATGATTCAAAATCAAGAGACTCCAAAAGTCCATCAGAATGGAGTTTCTTCATGCGCTTTACACCAATATGACCTAGACGACAGTGCCACAAATAAGTAGTATTATCACTATCTACTCTGCATCTCTTAGCCTCAATGTTATGGATGTGTGTTTCATCCCTTTCGAGATTTAGAAGAAATAAACCATTCACAGTAGGTGCGTGACCATAAAAGATGTTACTCATATAAATAGAACAACCATTATTCTCCGATTTAAATGAATAACCGTCTTGCAATAAACACGATCCAGAAATAATGTTCATGCTCAACGCAGGCACATAATAACATTTATTAAGGTTTAAAACTAATCCCGAAGGTAAAACTAAGGAGAGCGTGCCAACGGCCATCACATCAACTCTTGATCCGTTGCCAACGCGCATCGTCACCTCATCCCTCGCAAGCCGCCGTCTATTCCGTAGCTCCTGTTTCGAGTTACAAATATTAGCAACTGAACCAGTATCAAATACCCAGGCACTACAATGAGGGCTAGTAAGGAAAACATCAATAACATGTATATCAAATATACCTTTGATGGTGCCAGCCTTCTTGTCCGCTAAGTACTTCGGACAGTTGCGCTTCCAGTGACCCTTGTCCTTGCAATAGAAGCACTCAGTGTCCGGCTTAGGTCCAGACTTGAGCTTCTTCTCAGCAGGGGCAACGCGCTTGCTGCCGCTTTTCTTGAAGGGCTTCTTTGCACCTTTACCTTTCTTAAAGGAGGGCTTGTTGACCATCAACACATGATTATCCTTCTTGATGTCCACCTCCGCAGCCTTCAGATTTGCGAAGAGCTCGGTGATCGTATCAGTGGAACCAATCTGATTATGAGTCACTACAAAACTTTTGTAGCTGGGAGGGAGTGATTGCAGAACCCTGTCAATCTTGAGCTCCTCTGGAATCTTGTAGTCCAGTTGCTCAAGGCGTTGAGTGTAGCCCGACATCTTAATGGCGTGCTCACTAACGGAACTCCCTTCCTCCATCTTGCAGTTAAAGAACTTCTCGGAGATCTCATATCTCTTAGAACGGGCCTGAGTCTGAAACATGGTTTTCAGCTCTTCGAGAATCTCAAAGGGCCCGGGATAGTTTTCAAAACGATTTTGAAGTTCCGGTTCCATAGCAAACAACATGGTGCTCTTAATCACACCATAATCATCTTTGCGCGACTGATAGACAGCTTTCTCATCAGCCGGCGCAGTTGCAGCAGGGGGGTTACCTAACGCTTTCTCAAGGACATTGTCCTTTTGTCCGCCAGACAGAATGATTCTTAGATTGCGGAACTAGTTGGTGAAGTTAGACCCATTGTTTCTAAGCTTTTCTTTCTCAGCAAAAACGTTGAAGTTGAAGTTGGACTTAGCCATTGGATCTACAGTATTTGCAAGTACAATTTAGACTATGTTCATGATAAATAGTTCAACTTAATCAAATTACTAGATGAACTCCCACTAAATTCAACATCCCTCAAGTTGTTTAGTGAACACGATCCAAATTCACCACACCTAATCCGATCATCACGAGAAGAGATGTGGTTTCAATGGTGGACAACAAAGTGTCGATCATATCATTCATATGACTCATGCTTAACCTTTCGGTTCTTGTGTTCCGAGGCCATGTCTGTACATGCTAGGCTCGTCAAGTTAGACCCAAGTATTTCCGCGTGTGCAAAACTGGCTTGCACCCGTTGTATGTGAGCGTACAGTCTATAGCACCCGATCATCACGTGATGCTTGGACATGACGAACTTTCGCAACGGTGCATACTTGGGGAGAACACAGTTTTATCTTGATCTTTAAGTGAGGAATCATCTTATAATGCTACCGTTGCGATCTAAGCATGATAAGATACATAAAAGGATAAACATCACATGCATATAACTTTATGTGACATGGTATAGCCAATCTTCGCGCAATGATCTCCATCTTGTGCGTTCCGGCATGATCTCCATCACTCCACCATTATTGCCTCCACCACGAATAGCAACTACAACTATTGCTAACTACTTAGTGATAAAGTAAAGCTATTACATGGCGTATAAGAAGTTGACTCGCAGGTCATACACAATTATAAAAACAACCATATGGCTCCTGCCGGTTGTGTACTCATCGACATGCAAGTCATGAAACATTACAAAACATGATCATCGCATACAATATACACATCACATCTTGGGCCATACCATATCACAGAAAACACTCCCTGCAAAAACAAGTTAGACGCCTCTACTTTGTTGTTGCATGTTTTACGTGGCTTATGGGAGTAGATGCTAAGAACGATTCTTACCTACGGAAAGCCACAACGGTGATATTATGGTTGCCAAACTCCGGTGTTAATCCCATGACAACTATAGTGAGAGAAACTGACATCCACCAGCCGCATGTATGGTACAAGCCACACGTCAAGTGCGGAGCCGGTCTCGCGAACGACGTCGCGTAAGGTTGGCCTGGACCGCTTCAATCTCACTATCCCGCGCCATAAGAAGAACACAAACAAGAGGCTTGCAACAGAAAACATCAACGCCCGCAACAACCATGTTGCGTTCTACTCGTGAAACACATCTACGCATAGATCTAACTCTGATACCACTGATGGGTTTCGCAGCATAGTAAATCAAAATTTTCTACGGAAGCGAACAGAGGGAAAGCCAAGATCTAATCTAGGAGATGCAAACAACGAGAGAGATTGGATTAGATCTTCATACCCTTGAAGATTCGCACAGCGGAACGTTCGTCAGAACGTGGGTGATGTAGTCGTACTCGCTTCTCCTCCTCGCGATCCGATCCGATCTAGCACCACAAGTGGCGGTGCCTCCGTGAGATGCACACGTGCGGCACCTCGACGTCTCCTCCTTCCTCGGACCAGCAAGTATGGTGGAGAGATAGATTGGATCTACAACACGACGGCGTGGTGTATATGGTGGAGAATTTCTGCAGCAGGGCTTCGCCTACAAACAGTCGGGAGGGAGAGAGGAAGGGCAGCAGGGCGGCTAGGGTTGGAGGGGAAGGTGTAGGTTGGGGAGGGGGCGCACCAGCCCTCTATATATAGAGGGGGGGTGCGGCCAGCCCTTGCCCATCCTCCAAGCCTATCTCTAGTTTAAACGATTTAAACTCTCCCTTCTAGAAACCCTATCTTATCTCTAGTTTAAACGATTTAAACTTATCTAGGATCGGCTGGACCCTATGGGGCCTTGTGCCCCTGGCCCAATGCGTCCAGGACACTCCCTCATAGGCCCATGCCCCCTCCCGGAAGGTGGGACCACGTTGGCCCCCTTCCGGAAGGTTCTAGAAGATTCCGGTACAATACCGATTAACCCAGAACAATTCCGAACTCCAAAAACTGCACTGCCTTATATGAATCTTATTCTCCGGACCACTCCGGAACCTCTCGTGATGTCCCGGATCCCATCCGAGACTCTGAACAAAAATTCATAAACCAAGTATCCAATCTATCCTAGCGTCGAGACACGTTAAGTGTGTGACCCTGCGGGGTCGAGAATATGCAGACATGATCTTCTATCAATAATCAACAGCGGGGTCTGGGCACCCATATTGACTCCCACACATTCATCGATGATCATATCGGATGAACCACGATGCCAGGATTCAATCAATCCCATATATATTCCCTTCGTCTCGCGATATTTTACTTGCCCGAGATTCGATCGTCGGTATCGTCATACCTAGTTCAATCTCGTTCACAGCAAGTACTTTACTCGTTCCGTAATCCGATATAACTTTGTGATTAACTCCTTAACCACATGCTTGCAAGCGGTGTTGATATCGATTACCGAGTGGGCCCGAAGTATATCTCTCTGACTTGGGAGGGACAAATCCCATCTCGATACATACAACCCAACAGATACTTTCCGATCACCTGAGAGACACCTTTATGATCACCCTCTCATAGGATGACGTTTGATGACCTCAAAGCTTTCTTCCGATACCAGGGAGTTGCATTATCTCATGGTCTAAGGAATACAATATTTGACATAGGAAAAGCTTCGCAAAGATGAACACAATGACACGATCTAATTGCTTCGCTTAGTTTGGGTCTATCCACCATATCATTCTCCAATGATATGATCTCATTATCAATTGACAACTCATGTCTATGGTTAGGAAACCTTAACCATCATTGATCAATGAGCTAGTCCATAGAGGCGTACTAGGGAAACGGTGTTGTTCACAAACCACACAAGTATTAATGTTTCCGCTTAATACAATTCTAGCATGGAATATAAACTTTATCATGAACAAGAATTATAATAATAACATCTTTATTATTGCCTCTAGGGCATAATTCCAACATAATGATGACGCTTGAGCGGCATGTCAGAAAGATTTTTGACTTCACGACCCCCTTTTCGTGTGAAGATCGAGGCATCGTGCAGATTTTCTCTGTACCGTAGTAATAATTGCCCACGATTTTTTTCCTTCTATGAAACTTTGGCACGTGTCGTCATCCTGTCTATCTTGACGGTTCGATTTTTTATCGAACGACTGAGCTTTGTGTTTCTTCCCTTTATAAACGGGTGGAATCCTTTTACTGTTTTACTACCTGCCCTTGCTGCCTTCGTCTTCGTCCTTGCGCCACACCTGTGCTCGCTGCTTTCACCTATTCCTTCCCCTTTGCACGCATGTGTTGCTCTCCAGCCACCATGGGGAAAAGCAAGGTTGGAACTTCCACTGCAACCTCCAAGACCACGAAGAAGAGAGCTCTCGGATGGGCTCCCACAAAGTGTACTCCATGAGATCTGCGCGATTCCCGCAACTACGGTCTCCTTGAGGAGGTCTCCTTCAAGCTTCTAGGGGATGAGGCTGCCCTGACCCCTGAATCTGGATGACGGGTAATGTTCCTTTCCTTCCTCTATCATGGCCTCTCTCTTCCCATTTACGAGTTCCTCCGTGGTCTTCTCTTTGTCTACGGTGTGCAGCTTTAACAATTCACGCCCAATTCCACTCTCCATGTTGCTTGTTTTGTCGCTCTTTGCGAGTACTTCCTCGGGATTCATCCCCATCAGGGCCCGGGGAAGTATTTCTTTTATGTCCGCTGCAACGCCACCGATACTCTTGCATGATGTCAGTGGCACTATTTTTTCTGTTTGCTCTGAAGTTGACTATTTTGACTTCAAAATTTTGGATCCTATCCAAGGATGGAAAACCAAATGGTTTTACATCAAGGACCAAACAATCAAGGGCTAGACCTTCGGGTTGGCCCCTTTTGACCCCAAAAAGACGTGCCGAAAGCTTGATTCATGGGGCCAACGCCCAACTCCCAAAGAAATGATGGAGATTAAACCCTTACTAACACGAATAGAGAAGTTGCATACAGAGATTGGCAAGGAATGGTCAGGATTACAGATCCTAGCATACTTTCTTTGGGTGCACTTTCAGCCTCTTCAGGCAAGGTTATCCAGTATGTGGGCTTACACCGTCAAGAAGGATCCAATGAGGATTTCATTGGACGATCTTACTCTCAATATATATGAGAAGAGGGTTCGGAACTTCACCACACTGACCAAGAATCCCAGTTCCTTTAGATTGCAGGGTGGAGCCCTTTGGCAAGAAGAATCGTCTCCCAAATGTAAGTTTCTGTTGATTCCCCTTTACTTTTCATGTCATCGTACTTCGTTGTTTATATATTTTCTCCCCTTTGGTGGTGTAGGGTTATGATCACCTCTCTACACTCCAACCTCTTCCTAAAAGTGGTGAGCTTCTGGCCAACCCCTTTCTATCCGAAGATTTTACTGGGGCTAGGACTGTTGCTGATGAAGAAATGGAAGTGTTTATCACTGAATCTTCGTCGCATACCCAGTCTGTTGCTTCAGCTCGGTCTGAAGATTTTTGAGTGGCGCGAGCTGGCGAAAAAAGGAAAGATGTTGATGTGATGGAAACAATTGAAGACTCGGATGATTCCACTAGCTCAAAGCCGCTGCGTGTTGCTCCTGTTTTGTCGGCTCCGCCGTAGATGAATTTATTCCGCTTTACGCAGAATGTTTCCTCATAAGTGTTGCTTGTCCCTTCTTGATTCTTGCGGATGGTAGTTTTACATAATTATTATTGTTGCTTCTGTAGTGGTGACGAAGAATACAATCTCCCCATGTCCCCCCTTGGTACTTCTACTGCTCCTCCTCTGGTCAAGTCGCATGAACCATCAGCGGATCCAAAGATAATGCATGCATCTCCTGCGGGAAAGACGATCCAAAAAGATGTTGCCACTCTGCCAAAATTGCCACCGTGGAAAAGAAGAAAGCTTGTGGATAAAGGTGTGGTGATATCCGAAAATCCCGCTGGGGTTGACATGCAGGATGTAAGTACTTTTTTCGGATGCTATTTGTGGTGGCTTATCCTTTGTTTTTATTTTTCTGACTTCCTATTCTTTGTATTGGCAGCCGCGGATGGGTGAGATGGATGATATGGCCTCTCACTTTATCAAGATTTGCAATGAAGATGAGGAATCCAAAGGTTTGTTTCCATCATTCCTTAAAGAAATTTGCGCCTTTTACTTCTATTAACTTTACGCCCCCTTGCGATTGTCCAGCCACTACCAAAGAGTCCGAGGCTATCCGGGACGAGGCAATAAAGCGCGCCGATGATTTGGAGGCTAAATTGCGGATCACTGAAAAAGCTCTAGAGGAGGCAAGACAGAAGGCCAAGGCTGACACCAAAGAGAGGGAGAAGCAAACATTTGATCTTGCCGAACAAGATGAAAATCTTCGGAAGCGATTGGAAATCCTCAACACTTCTTTGACTCATGAGTTTCCTGTCTTCAAAAGATAATTTGTATTTGTCTCTGATATTTCTCTTTGGTTCGTGAGTTTCCTGTATTGCAGATCTTACTGGTCAGAATTTGGTGTTGGACGAGGATAAGAGGGTTGACCCTTTATCGGATGGTGTTGGTACTTTAGAAGCCAACAGTGTTCATGGGCGCAATCTTCTTATTTGTTCACGCCATGCCTTCAAGAGTCTCCATGACAAGATTTTTCCAACCAAGGAGGTGTCGACGGATTTGAACGATCTTGTCGTTGTTTTCAGTGCTGATCTGAACCCGCTGGTTGGTTACAATGTGACACAATCGAAGAGCAGCACTAAGACCTCCATGGCTTTGGCAATGGCGCATGGAGAGAAGGTCTACTAGTAGAAGGTTAGCTCCTCTTTTCCAATCACCAATGATGGCCAGGCAGTTGACTTAAAACCTTTCATTAAGAAGGCCAAGAAGTATTCTCGGATGCTCCTGGGCATGGGTGCAGGGCCGACAAAATCCACTGCCGCCCAATCTTTGGCCGGTGCTCCTTCCGTGAGTGTCGCCCCAATCATCCCTTATTCGGATGACGCTCCATCCGCTAGTTCCACTTTGTCTATGGAGAAAACTGCCCCGTAATTTAGTTTGTAGTGCTAGGGGTCTTTGTCTTTATTCTGTCATGTAATGAACTTGGCTCCTTTTGTGTAATCACTCTTTTTGCTGAGAAAGATCTACTGTATATGTTTATTGTGTGTGAAAATTGCCCTTCCTGTACTGAAAATCCTATATTTTTTGTCTACTCTGCCAGATATTATGTGACATGCCAACTCCATCTGGGTCCACTTAGGCCTCGGATGTGCGTCCATCCTCATCTAGGGTGGGCGCATCCGAGACTTCCATTGTTCACGTGATCGATCCATCGTTGTATGCAGAAAAAATTGAGCAGGTGAAGAGGCTCGAGGGTAATCTTCAGGTTGTTCAAGCAATGGTAGACGTATCCTAGTCAAAGATGCGCAAGGCCCTAGATCGTGAAGCATATTTCTTGGAGGAAATTTCTAGGGCGAGCGAAATGATGCTATGTAAGTTTTCCCCAACGCTCCCGAGATTTTCTTACTCAGTCGTGGGATCTGATCTTCTTTGTTTTCCCTAGGTATTTGGTTGTGTGAGAGGGAGGAAAACCAATGCCTGCTCAGTCGAATGAATGCTCTGGTGGCCGCCTCTCAAGGTGCCAATACTGATTTCTGGACTGATCATCGCCATGCGTATGCGGTGGCCTTGATGCAGGGTTGTGTGTCGGAGGTGGAGCAATTCACCGAGTGTTCTCGTAGATCCCTGGCTATTGTGTACAATGCAATGTTTCCCCAAGATCCTCAGCCCGAAAGCTTGGCTGACCTGATGGCGTAATTTCAGCAAGGTGAAACGATTTGCCACTTTGTGAAGCTGTAGCTTGTGGTGGGTGCTAAAACTTGCGCTTTCTTGGGTGCATGTGCACCATCCTCTATTGGATTTAAGTGTGGTGTCACTGGGACTACCTTCCCCTCCTGGTGGTGGATTAGTTAGTATGGCGCCTCATTACGCGGCTACCCGCAGGCCTGCCATCAGGATTGTCTAGAGGTGCCTGGAAGAAGACGAAGATTTCTTCCTAAACTTCACCATCTGAATGTTTTCTGCGTGTACATTCTATATATTTGTATTCACCGAGTAATGTATGGTGCCTTTGTTTTTAGCAAAAAGGTCATAAATTTATACGATATTTTGTTTATTGTGTGAGACCTTTACTTTTGCCTAACGCCTCGAGGCTGAGTCAGCTATTCAGGTCAAAAAGTATTATACTGGGGCCAAAGATTTTGATGTAGTATACTTGGCGAAGCCCTCGAGTATCGGGTGGGTTAATGACCAGTCATCAGTTAATATAGCCCCCTAATATCGGGTTGATGAATAGAACAGCAGAAAGCTTGAGACCCAGTTTTGGGAACTTATCATTATTTATCGTCGAATTGTAGAGGATACATATTTGGCGTGCTCACCTGGCCGTTGGCCTTATTAAATATAAAATGCATAAAAGTAAAAGAACATCCTAAAATATGTGGCTTCTATCTTGAGGTACTCCATTGCTGTCTTGTTGTGTTCCCTGTGGGTTCAAGGGGGTCTTAACCTTTTGACTTGAGGCACAGCTTCTACGCGGTGGACCAGAAAGAAAAGGGAGTGTTTTGCTGGATCGCTTTGGATTGGAAAGTCAATACACACGCGAAGCCATGTGCTTTTCTTTGGGACGAGTATTGGGTTATCCACCCACGTTGCTTTTGCTATCCCTGTGATGTGCCATGAATTGGTGAGGCGAGGGGCCTGTTCTTTAGGAGCCCTAATTTGTCGGGTGGATCGTACATTGGCTGGTGTATGTAGTTTGACTAAGTGCTCGTCGGGTTCCTTAGGGATTTCTTGTATATTGATTGAGTCCAAGAGAGTCTCCGAATTCTCATGGGGGAAACTGACGAGCACGCCTTCCTATGCGGGACCAATGTTGGAGTCCGGATAGGTCACCTTTGGGTTTGTGTGGTACGCCTGATTTTATGGAGTCTGTTTGATGGGGGCATGTCCTTCGGGTAATAGCTCCGTGTCTGTGATTTTTAGCTGGCCAAATTCTGCTTCCACCCCGAAAGATTCTGATATTTTGTTGAACTCTCGATCGCAATTATCTGAATGAGCGAAGCTTCCTCTTACGGTTATGATTCCATTGGGGCTGGAATTTTGTGTACCAGGTATGCATAATGGGGTACTGCCATGAACCTGACGAAATCTAGGTGTCCCAGGATCACGTGGTATTGTCATGGCTAGTCCATAACCTCAAACTTGAGTTTTTCATGCTTGAAGTTGTTCCTTGATCCGAAGACTACGTCAAGATAGACTTTGCCTAGAGGAATCTCGGCTTTGCCCGGAACTATCCCATGGAAAGTTGTATCTATGGGTGCTAGATTTGTCAGGGACTAATTCATTGCCCGTAGAGTTTTGGCACAAATTAGGTTGATGTTGCTTCCTATATCCAAGAAAACTTTGCTCATGTCAACCCCGCCAATTTGTGCCTCCACTATTAAGGCTGACTGACCCGGACGCAGCACCCGGAGCGGGTGATCAGCTCTGCTGAGCGTGATTACTTACTCTGACCAATGGAGATACTCAGGTGTAGGGGGTGGCACTGTTACTGCCATAATTACTTATCTTGTGATCAGCTTCTGTGTCCTGTTAGACGGTCGCCCTTTCTGAATCATCGACATTGCACTCTTAGACCTAGGATACTCATCTTCTTGATTGTTTGTATTATGTGGCTGCCCTGCTGGCGGATGTACTAGCGGTGGTGGTGGTGCGCCAATGGCTAAAACGCCAGGTGCAGTGGCGTATCCTCGGCGTGCTGCTTCGGTTGTCTTTGCATTATAGACTTCCTGCATTTTTAAAAATGTTCTGCAATCCTTCATGAGATGGTTTGATTGCTTTTTTCCTGCTGAATCCATGTAGAAGTGCATATTGCAGGGTCCCTCCAACATTTGTATTGGGGACATTGGTGGCTCCTAAGCTCTTGGCTGGTATCGCCGTGGTAGTTGGCTTCCTCCAACATCATCTATATTGTTGTGGTACCCGTTGTTATGATCATCGTTTCTTCGGTTGTCCCCTCCTAAGAAGCTAGCTGCAACATAGCTTGGTCCGCTGTATCCATTGTTGCTTCGTCATCTTCTATCGTTGTTGCGCTTGTCCCTGTCTTCTTCAGGTGAATAGGCTCGCTTATTGTTGACCGCGTCTTCTCCATCAGTTGTGAAATTGTTTTGGGCTTGACCTGTCCCATCTCTTCTATGAATTCTCGTTGTTGAAGATCGTCATTGAAGGCGTTAATTGACCTTTCATCGGATATATCCTCAGCCGAAATTTTGATGATGTTCCACCACTGGATGAAGGCTCGTATTGATTCTCCGAATTTCTGCTTGCACGCTTGCAATTGCTCCAAGGATGCAGGTCGCTTAAACATGGAGTGGAAATTTCAGATGAACTTGTTTTCAAGAGCATTCCAGCTACTGATGGATTCTTTGGGTAACTACCTTAGCCAGGATCAGGCAGCACCGGTTAGGTGTAGTTGTAGGCTTTGCATTGTGGTGGCCTTGGAGCCACACTGTAGTTTGACGGTGGCTAGATAATCTGCCAACCAAGCTTCGGGTTCTTGGAGACCGTCATACTTCTAGCGATCGTGAGGGAGTTTGAAGTCCTTGGGTACTAGAGTCTTGCAACCCCAATGGGTAAAGCAACTGGCTGCACATAGTTCATACTCGTCCTTGCTTTCACCATCATAATATCTTTGGTTGTTGTGCTCTTCCCTGGATCTATCGATCATGCGTTGTGTGATGTCGTTTCTTTCATCGTTTCATGGCTCCGAGCCTGAAAAGTGCACCCGCTATGGCGACCACGATCGTTGGGTATTCCCCACCTTCCAAGGGCTGCTGCGATGGCGTGGGGATATGTCGGGTTGTCATGTGATTCCTTGTTTTGCTTGTGCAAGAGATGCACCCACCATACTGAGGTTCATTAGAGCTGAGCGATGGAGAGCTGCACGGGGATCGTCGAGTGTGGTTTGAGTTGTGAGAAGGTATGTTTGCGTAGCTACAATTGCGGCTTGAGCTATTTTCGCTTTGATGTGTCAGGTTGGATCTACTGACATAAATGATAAATCAAGGTCTCGGGTCAGTTTGTTTCTTTCAGCTTCCGGGATATTTTGTAGCCGTGAGGCTCCTCTTATTGGCTATGCTCCTCCGATTACACAACCTAATCCTCGGATAGAACTTAACTAAGCCCGTTGAAGACTAGGTCGGCTAGCCTTTTTCTCTCATCGAGTTGCCTCTGCATCCTTAGTAGATCTCTTTTCTTGTGATGGAGCAGGTATTGGTAGGCCATTAGTTCTTCGTGTGTGGCATCAAACGTCATTGGGACCGCACCCGATATTGCGTCCCTTGCTTTTTGCCATGCTCCGGGTGGTAACCGAAGGGTTTGCCACTCACCTTCACATGGTTCTCCTCCTCCTTGGACTATGTGGTTATTTGCCGGGTCTCCTTCGTTTCTATGATCTCCTGCATTGTCATCTGACAAAATATCACTAGGATCAAGGATGGGGTTACCATTGGAGTCGTGCTTACCTGAGGCTTCCCTGATGATCACGCACACTTGGTGGTGTGTTATATATGAACTAGTGACGTCATCGTCGGACCCAAGGGAGACACTATTCGGGGGATCAGTGAAGTCTAGCAGTTTCTGTTCTGGGTAGAATTTGGCCATCCTAATTCTAAAGTCGATATTTTTGCCGATTTCTTTGGGTTCGTGTTTGCTGGGCTTGATCCACGTGGTGCTGTTAGCTGGGAATCTGATCTGAGGGAGATACCATCATAGAGACCATCAAGATCCCCCATATCTGCTGATCCTCCAGAATTTTCTTTGCCATTCGCTGCTTTTGGCGCAGATTCTGTGGATGATTGATACGTCCATTTTGCATCACTATTCTATGTCATAATTCACTGTTATTCATTGATATATTTCATATTAAGAGGTGATACTTATGTTATTTCATCTGTTTTTGCATGGTTGATGACTTTTGGAGCATGGACCGCTGCAGTCAGGATTCTGATGGAAAAGGTGCTGTTTGGAGGCAAAATTCGCGAAGATCAGAAAATCCAGGAAAATACATAGGAAATCCTATTTTTTCAGAAGACGAAGGAAGCCAGAAAGGGAGGTTGAGATGGGCCACAGGGGGCCCACACCACCCCCTGGCACGAGCCAGCCTAGGCCACGCCACCAGGTGGTGTGGCCGTTGTGGGACCCCCGGATTAATCCTCCGAGAATCCCTGTTATGCATACAACCACGATCCCATGATCATTTAGTCATGGCACATAATCGACAAGTATCATTACAACATCCAAGACATACCAAATTTACAAGACTTACATAAATGCCGTTATGGCTACATCAATAATCAACAGCAGAACTTCATCAAGTGTAGAGCCCGAGCCATGCCTTAACCTACAGGCAACGGACTGGGAGAACGTCCTAGCTCGCATAGTCGCCATCACCACCTTGTTCTTGGAATCTGACCAAGTTAATAGCCAGGGACAATGCCAGTGAGTACTTCGAATGTACTCGCAAACCACCTTAAGATAATAATAATAACAAGAAGGTATGCAATACGGCTGTGGTAGTAGGAGGGCTCCAAGAGGGGTTCTTTTCTCAAATAGTTTCTCTTGTAGATATAGCATCTACATATCTTTGTTGAAAACTTCTGTAAACATTTTTGGAAACCTTTTTGAAAAGTTTTGGAAAACGTTAGGACTGGGTCACCCATTTTTTCCCGTTTTCAGGTCGTCCCACGACCAAGCTCCTTCCATACCTCTCTGACCATCCCATGGTCAAAGAGGGTATCCTTCCCGACCATCCCATGGTAAAAACATTTCAAAGTCATTTCTTTTCCGAAATCCTTTTTGCAAACAAAACCAGCACCGCTCTACAGAAGTTTGTCCAACCCGTCCTTAACCGCGGACACGGCTATTCGAATAGATTTACACTCTGTAGAGGTTGTACACTTTACCCACACCATCCGGGTACACTACCCTGATCTTCACCAATCGTGGGTCAAGTAACCGATCAAGACTCTCAGGATGTCCACTCCAATATAAGTGCCTACCCTATGAGTGTTAATCCCCTCAAAACCGGGACGTCGGGCGAGGACCAACCGGAGCGCTTTTTCCACTTCTCGAGTGTGCGCTTTCAATGAGGGGCTCATAGTAACGCGTGGAGGTCTGCCGACCCTTTGTTCCTTCTCCAGGTCCCACCTTTATTAGAGAAGGCCCACCCTCCAGGGATCATTGATCCCTTGTAGTTGTTGCGAGGCAGCTTATACCAGAATAAACAAACATCAAATCCAGCCTTGTCCCATTCCAGAGTAATGTGGTTGCACAGGGTTAAGTTGTTATAGCTAGACTGCAAAGAACCAGGTGCGTTTTTGTAAACCTTCTTCCTCCGGTTTTCCTTCAGCATTTTGTAAAACGAAACCTTTTTCTTTCTCAACATCTCTTGGAGGTCCCACCATAGCAAGGTTTTATCAGAAAACATTTGGTAAAAACCTTTTTGCGGGGTCTTCCCATCCTCTAGTTTTGCTTCGGCTAAATCGGGGTCTCCAAAGGGGTATGGTGTAATACACCATCTATTCTACTAGGGTCAAGTAGGTAGCAACAAGGGGGGTGTACTTAGTAGTACAAGGTGTAATGATTCCGAGGAGCCGAACCACTACCATGTATATATATCCGTCAACATAAAGTAAAACGATGCAGTTTTAATAAACAGTAGATAAAACATGCATAAGTAAAATAGTAGGGCAAGGCTTATGAGCAAGAAGGTGTCTTGCCTAATGATCAGCAATATGGCAATATGTCCCTGGACTTCTTCTTAGAATACCCAAGAATACCAATACCAAATATAAATACCACTTCTTCTGCTTTCTGATTTTAGCGCAACTATCATCGTCCAAACAGCACATGCAAGCAAACCAAGACACAATCAACACTAGGCATTCAAGCACCAATACATATAGCAAACAATGAACAATACAAGTTCACAGATCATTAGGTCTTAGGAAGAAAGGACTTACTAGGATTGGCTTTGTCTAGGAAATATGGATGGAAATCCCCTTAGGATTTATAGTCTAGGAATTACCTAAGAGGGGTTTTGGACTAATGATTGGTTCTATATGATATCATTATATAAAAATGATACCTACGGGTAGATGTTGATAAAATGAAACCAACAAAAGTGGTTTCACTATTTTATCACTTTTCTTTATTATGAATATCCTAGTGATAAAAGCTCTAAATTTAGGAAATAATTCACCAGAAAGGTTCTGGAGCTCCAAAAATTATTTCCTTGGAGAGTTCAGTAGGGTTTTAAGTACTTGATCACTGAGAGTTGGAATCAGGTCAAGACAATTACCAGAATGCCCTCAGAAAATTCCTAAAGGCAGTTTTGTGGGGGTTTTGTCTTTTTCACCAAATTAAATCTACAGTAGCTTTTGATTTGATTCCAAGGACACATGGTAGGTAGTTGACATACCTTTCTGTATAAATTGGAATCAACCTTTTTGAATCTATATAGCTACTGTAGTAAATTTATAGGTGAATAAACCATGCACAGAATAGTTTAATACACAGATAAATATCGAATGCTCAATAAATCATGATCTCCTGGATTTAGTTACGTATTGATGTACCACATCACGAGGATTTCGAATTGGTTCAATTGGACCTATGGTTTGGTGTAGGGAATTTTCTAAAGTCAGAACTGGAGGGATTTTGTTATTTTTACCAACGGCAAACCACGGTTCACCCTGGCATGAGACCTATGTTGGTTGAAGGGTATAGACATTATCTTACAAGAGGACTTGGGTTTATCCCAAATGGATATGTACAATTCCCGGAGGAAATTATTTAGTGAAAAGATACCTTTTTGTAGATTAATTGCAAGTAAATAATAAAAATTATTCTTGGCA
Source organism: Avena sativa (assembly GCA_916181665.1). Lineage (NCBI taxonomy): Eukaryota > Viridiplantae > Streptophyta > Magnoliopsida > Poales > Poaceae > Avena > Avena sativa. The sequence continues at coordinate 667,375,965 of OV702289.1, read as the reverse complement.
CAAGACCAGTTCTACATGTTGCAAAGAACACACCTGAACATGGTAAAAATTCCATTTAGGCAAAATACTTCATTTTCCATTTTTGTCTTGATTTAAACCTGCAGCTATATAAGCCGATCTGGAAACGAAAATAAAAAGGGAAAAGGATTTTACCCTGTCGGGACGGTATTGACCAGGAACTGCCCATAGAGGGATGGGCCGGCCCATGCGGCGCCTCAGCGAGCAGGAGAGCACCATAAAATAAGCATGCCAAAGCAGATTATCAACTAGCCTTCAAAACCTTGTGGGTTTAAACAGCTAAATGATCCAATTGGAACAAGTGAAGTAGGTAATGATAAACCTATATGAGTAGAACACAACCATGCAAATAGTTGTTCCATAGAAGATTGGATGGTGGTGTGAGCTTATACCAAAGTAGGCATGTTGACTAGATTTGCAGGAAAAGTTATCTTCTTGCCTGCAAAACCATCAAGAACTAGTGGGCTGAAGGGTGATCTAACCAAGGTCAAAAGTGGGCCTTGGTAGTCCTTAGGATGGTTAATAAGATGGTTCAAGTGCATTACCAAAAATGCACAAGGGTTGAGAAAGGGAGACATTCAAAAAGGTGATGTTGGAAATAGCTTTCCAAATAGCCAAATTTGGCAGATTTAGGGTTTTTGACTAAAATGTTGGTGGAGATGGTTTTGATGGGTTGCAAAGTACCCAAGCATCATCAAGTGGATGATATTTAAGAGTATATTGAGTAGAAGGGATCCAGGCTTGATATTGGTCTTCATGGACTTGGAAGCTTCTAGAAGGGATCACTTCAGAATTGATCTGGTTAAGGGTTTTAGATGATCACCTGGTGGCTAGAGAGTGGTTCCAGAGTGTATTCTTACTTAGGGTTTGGTGATCTTAAAGTACCTTGATCCTAGAGGATGAGCTCCTAGAGTAGCTCATACTACTTCTAAGCAAACAATTCAAACAGCAGATCAAGGCAACTCATCTTACAAACAAATCCACTACTACTGGGGTTACCAGCAAGCTTAGCTTGAGGTAAGGATGGGTATTTTGAAATAGGTTGGAGTTTGAACAAGGTAAGGTCCTTGGTATCTCTATCAAGAGTAGAATTCAAAAGTTTACAAAAAGGATTTGTTAAATCTAGAGGTAAGAGTATTAGAAGGTTCTGTCTTAAAAACATAAGGAGATAGTATTCTATAGCTCTCCATAGTTTGATCAATAGAAGCTACTAAAATAGTTGGTTTGCAAAGGCTTCTTAGCTCAGGTTTTGAAATGCCAGAACATTTGAGAATATGGGAATTAAGCCAAGACTGTTTTGGGAAGGTAGCTTTTGTCAACTGGTGTTAAGATAAGGAGTATGTCATCTAATACACATTCATATGCATAAGCATATCCAAACAACAAGCAAACACTTCAGCACTCATCCAGAAAAAGTTTTTGTTTCCCCCAGATTTTTGCATTCTGGACAACTAATCAGGGTTGCTGAAATTGGGATGTTACAGCCGCCCTGGTCGAGCCTTGCTCTCCCCTCTAGCATATATATTCCTCCCAAAACCCTAAGACTCGGGGAGCAACCACAGAAATATTCCGCCGCCTCTGCAGGGTGGAAAACACTGAGTGAGAAAGATCTCTTCGGCAGACAGATTTCTGCTAGGCAATTCCTTCCCGGAGAGGGGAGATCGTCGCCATCAACACCACCATCAAGCTAGACTTCATCGGGATCATCATCATCATCACCACCATCATCACCATCAGCACCCTCATCACCATCTCCATATTGCTGTAACAATTGAGTTGAATCCTGCATAGTTCATAGGAGAAACTTTCCCGGTGTTGATTACTCTTTGTAGTTGATGCTATTGAGTGAACCATTGAATTATTGTTTATGTTCAGATTGTTATACATCATTATTCCATCTCTGATCATGATCCATATGATGTCTTGTGAATAGTTCGTTTTGTTCTTGAGGACATGGGAGAAGTCATGTTGTTAGTAGTGGAATTGTGTTGAGAAAGATTCAAAAGTTTGATATTTAAGTTGTGGTGTACTTCTTCTAGTGGTGTCATGTGAACGTCGACTACATGACACTTCACCTATATGGGCCTAGGGGAATGCATTGTGTATTTGGCTACTAATCGTAGGGGTTGCCGGAGTGACAGAAACCTGAACCCCCTTTAGGAAACCATTGCACAAGGGACGTAAGGGTCTTAGAGTTTAAAGTTGTGGTTAGGTTTCTACCTTAATTACTTTCTTGTACTTACGGATGTTTGCAAGGGGTATAATCACAAGTATGTATTAGTCCTAGGAAGGTCGGCACATTAGCACAGGTTCACCCACACAACACTCAGCGAGCTAAAGAAGATTAATCAACTATATGAAGCGAAAGCACTTGATAGTCTTCCCATGTGTCCTCGAGAATGTTTGGTCATCTTAAGTAATACAACCGGCTTGTCCTTTGCTGCATAAAGGATTGGGCCACTTGCTGCATTTGTTCCACTCTCTTTTATTTACTCGTACTTTATTTTACTTGCTTTGTCAAAAAACCCTAAAAATCCATTTGCTAAGTATTTGCAGAGAATTCCTGATCCATACCACTAGCCAGCACCTTCTGCTCCTTGTTGGGTTCGACACTCTTACTTATCGAAAATACTACTGAAGGGAATATGCCCGAGAGGCAATAATAAAGTGGTTATTATCTTATTCCATGTTTATGATAAATGTTTATTTTACATGCTAGAATTGTATTGATCGGAAACATCAATACTTGTGTGTTTAATAAACAAAAAGGGTTCCTAGTTATGCCTCTCTTATAGACTAGCTTGTTGATTAATAAGATGATCAAGGTTTCCTGATCATGGACATTGGATGTTGTTAATAACAAGGTCACACCATTGATGGAATGATGTGATGAACATTCATCCGAAGTATAGCATTACGATCAAAGTCATTATGTTTATATTTCTATAACATCATACGAAGTAATCTTTATCCTTAGACCATGAGATCATGTTAATTGCTAACACCGGAAGAGTATCTTGATAACATCAAACGTCACACCGTAACAGGGTGACTATAAAGGTGGGTTCAGTGCTACGAAGGTGTTATGTTGAGGCTCATGGATCAAGAGTGGAATTTGTCAATCCCGATGACGGATAGATATACTCTGGGCCCTCTTGGTGATATCACATTGAAATAGCTTGCAAGCAAGTGATGTGATCACTAGAATGTTATATCATGGGAACGAGAAAAGAGTGCATGTCGGTAACGAGATCAAACTAGGTATGGAGATACCGATGATCGAATCTCGGACATGTAATATATCGCGGGACAAAGGGATTTAGTTACTAGCGTTAAAGGTTCTCACGATCACAGAAGTCATCGTTGAATGTGTAGGAGTCAGTATGGATCTCCAGGTCCCGCTGCTGATTATTGATCGGAGAGGGGTCTCGATCATGTCTGCATTTATTCGCGAACCGTAGGGTGACACACTTAAGGGATACCGACACCATTTGGAGCAAATATGTTTCAGATAAAGATTTAAGAAAGCGCTGGAATTATTTCAATAGACACCGAAACTGTTTCGGGTGAAATTGCTGAAATTGGTTCTGCATGTAATATTGAAATGTTGCAGGGGATTTTATGTGAATGTTTGTTAATTAAAGTAATTAACAAAATTCTGAATAAAAATAATAAAAGAGTTTTATTAAATGAGAGAGCATTAAATTTGGAGAAATTTAATGCATTTAAAGTGGAGACTTTAAAAGAGAATGTAAAGGGGCAAATTTATGTGGAGGGAGTTACCACCACATGAATGGAGGAGGTGAAGAGTCACCTCCTCCATGCGCCAGCCATGAAGGAGGGGCACCCCCCTCCTCCTATAAAAGGCCACCCCCTCCTCACTTCTCACACACACCTCCTTGTGAAGGATCTCTCTCCCCCTCTAGTATTATTCCCCCATGGTCTCGGATTAGCGAGATACATGTTCCCGGTGGCTTTATCTGGAAAGGAGTTGCTGATTCCGCTGCTTTTCTGGAGCGAGGGACGGAGGTTGTCGGGGTACCGGACGTGTGTGCGATCATGGATGCACCGCTGCTTTGCGGTGCTGGACTTGGTGGTGCTGGACTTGCTGAAGCTGGATCTGAAGGACGTGCTGGAGCCGGACCTGCTGGACTTCATCACGATCTTGAGATCGGCAAGTGTACGACTACATCAACCACGAGTTCCTACTCGTTAACAAAGCTCGTTGTCTATGAGGGTAAGTTCTCGTTGGATGTATGTCCACCCGTTGCTTTGTACCTAGTAGATAGATCTTGGCGTGTAGTTCACACCGTAGGAAAATTTTTGTTTTCTATGCTGCGGTCCCAACAACTATGATACACCCCCTATACTTGTGGGTCATCAAGACTATTTTCTGGCGCTGTTGCCGGGGAGTGAAGCGCTATTGGAGAGTGGAACTAGTAAAGGAAACTTCTACTGTGAGTATTGTTTACTTCTGCTAGTTGCTTTATTTTCGTTATGGATAATTCGCTGAGTTTCTTATTTGGTAAAGCTACCACCACTTCTAAGGTAGTAGATGAACCACCACCTGCTGAGAATGATGCTTTTAAAATACCTAGAAGAATTATTGATCGTGTGATGGATAACTACTATGTTGGGGATGGAACTGTCCATCTCGGTGATCATTTACTCTTTATACACGAATTATGCGGGTTGTTCAAGTGTGCAGGTATTACTACAGATCAAGTTAAGAAGAAGTTATTCTCATTATCGCTAAAAGGAAGAGCTGAGGAATGGTATAAGCTGCTGAAGAATGGTCAAGCTCTAGAATGGGAGGAAATAGTGCCTCTCTTTTATTCAAAATTTTATCCTCCTAGTGAGATTCATAAAGATCGGAATCAAATATACAACTTTTGGCCTCTTGATGGAGAGAGTACAACTCAAGCTTGGGGGAGAATGAAGTTACTAATGCTCAAATGTCCCATTCATGAGCTCCCCAACAATATTATTATCAATAACTTTTATGCAAGGCTCCCTCTACATGATAAGGATTTATTGGATGCTTCTTGTGCTGGATCATTCACTCGCATGGAAGAAAAAGCTAAATGATCTTCTGGACCGTATTCAAGACAATGCTGAAGCTTAGAAGAATGATAAAGGTAGAAAGTTAGGTATAAATTATGATTATGAATGCATTGATTCTTTTATGGGAACTGATGACTTTCAAAATATTAAAAATGCTTATGTTCTAGACTCTCAAGCTATTGCTTCTTATTTTAAGGCTTTTGCTTCCTACATTGAAGTGCCTAAAAAGAAGTGGAATAAATATCATGAACCTTATAAAGATGTTGCTAAGAGTGTTCCTGCAAGAAATACTGAAGTTTATACTGCTAATCATGTTTTACCTGAACCTTACATTGAGAAAATGCCTTTCCTAGTTAAGGTAAAGGAACATTCTATGATAGCTAGTATGGTTAATGAAAGTACGAATGAAGCTGTTGAACCTGATAAAAAAATGGTTTATGAACCTATAATAGCAAATGTGAAAGACTTTGTCACTAAATATGAAGAAGTGGGACACACTATCCTTTGTAAGGATACCTCTAATATTGTCTCACAAAGTAGTGTTATGAGAGCTAGTATTCCTGTGTTTTCTGTTAGAATGAGTGATCATTGTTACGATAGTCCTTGTGATAGTTATATTGTTAAGTTTATGCATGATACTGAAAGTTACTATGAGAGAGGGAAAGTGTTCTTATGTATCATAATAATATCAAGTTTCCTTGTTTTATGCTGAAAGTTTTTATGTTGTACTTGTCTTGCCTTTTTATGCAAGTAGCCTCTGGTTTCAACAACTCGTTTGTTTACAAAATTCCCTTGCATAGGAAGTGGGTTAGACTTAAACATGTGTATTTTTGCTTCTTAATGCTCTCTTTCACTTCAATTCATATTCCTGAGTGAGCATCATCAAAATTATCATGCCCATCTTAATGGCTATAAAGAAAGAGCTTTTTGGGAGACAACCCAGTTTATTTTTGCTTCCAGTTTGTTTTTGTTTCTTTGAGTCTTGGATGTTATTACTTCGGTAATAACCGCTCCTTATCCGTTTTGTTTGGTTTTTGTGTCAAGATCACCCTCTATTGAGAGAGAAGTAAGATTTGTGGAAGTTGCTGTCCCGAAACAGATTTTTGTGCTTCACCATAAAAATTCGTGAGAGATCTCTGTCTGTCGGATTGAGCTGTCATTATTTTTGCTTCTGCCCCAGGTTGTTATTTAACTTTCGTTAGTTTTGCACTTTTTGATTTGAGCAACAGAAGATTTTCGAAAAAATTGATCTTTACCTGCTGGTCTGTTTTGACAGATTTTGCCAATCTTGCATTTGCTTCTTTAATCGATTTCCTTTTTGAATTCTTTTTGGGTTTTCGGAAGGAGTTGCTACAGTAGATATTGTTTTGATGGTTTTCAGTTGAAGTTGAACTCAAAAGGTTTTATCACTTCACTTATACTAATGTTGCTAATGAGAACTGTGTGAAGTTTTGTGTGAAAGAAATTTCCAGGTAGTGGAGATATTGGTGTAGTAAGGAAGAGAAAGGTTTCAGACTTGAGAAATAAGTGTATGAAGATGAAGATACTGATGTTATTCAAGTGGTGACTCCAGAACAATCTACTAGATACCAAATTCAGAGACCTGCAGAGTCCGTTTTCAAATAGGTAACAGTTCTAGTAAGAAAAGTTTCGCGAAAATACTATCCAACTATATTTTTGCAGTTTTTAGTCAATAAGGAAAGCTACGAAGCAAAAGAGGGACGGAAACGGAGCCAGGGTGTCTCACACCACCGTATGGTGCGGGCCCACCCCTGGTCGCGCCACCAGGTGGTGTGGCCACTCCAGACTCCGCCTCCGACTCGTTTTCTCCCAGTACCTTCCTTTTGTTTTGAAACTTCGTAATATATAACCCCCCGGATCTCCCGAGGTTCGTATATCGTGTTTTCGTCATGTTTTCGTTTCGATCTGTTTCTGCCAGGAACTATCTTTGAAAGCTTTGAAGCACAATGGTGTCTGCCAAGGATAAAGAAAAGGAGCCTATGGAGGAAGATCTCCAAGACCCCGGGCAGGAGAAGGAGATCAAGAGTGAAGATGAAGAGGCGGCAAAGCACACCGGCACTACCATTGCAAGCATTGGAGTGGTGGCAAACCCTGCCAGGACTATGTCAATTGGAGGGAAGCCTCCACATCACCGTTCAGATCCCTGGTCACTTTCTCCATGCACCAAGAATCCTTTCCATACTCTTATCCATGAGCATCAATAGCAGAATATGCCCAAGGGGAAATTACCCTCCAATTGGGATTTTCCTCGTTCTAGCATGGCAGGAAAAGAAGACTTCAAGGAGGTAGAGTGGGGAAAGAATCGCAAGAGCTAGGATTCTCAACCCGACATGATCATGAGCTGCATTGAGCAAAACTCATAGCTTATTCGTAATCTCACCTTCGAGATTGAGGACTTGGGGAAATTGATCAAAGAGCTCATTAAGAGGATACCACCACCACCGAAGGAGTAATTCATCATCAGGTTTGGCATCCCCTTGGTTTGTTCCAAGCTTGGTGAGTGTTGTGGTATCATATCACTATCTTCTATCTTTTTACCTTTTTAGTAGAGTCATATCATGAATAGAGAAGTTATCTTGTAGGATGGTTTGCATTTTGGAAGTGTCCCCTCTCTCATTAGATATGTATCCCTTGGTGTGAGTTGCCGTTATGGAATATTAATGAGAAGTTCTATCATTTACTCTTTTGCATATCTTATATTAGTTTTCAATTCGTGGTTATATGATTGATCTTGTTGTTAGTATTGGTAGCACTTTGGGATCATTGAGTTAATTTAGTTGGTTTTGGCAAACCTGGCTCGGTCAGTAGCAACACTATTTTTGAGAGTTGAATGAAAAGATAAAAGTACTCTAAAGAAATATAATTTCATCATCTTTCTTTCTTGATTTGCTCATAAGTCTAATATTCTCTAGTTAAGATCTTTTGTGCTTCCAAGAAAGGTTGCATGTTTGTTTTTATCACTTATATGTTTGTTTGTTTCCTTCAACTCTTATACTTGCTACCCAATCTTGCTAGCCAAAAACCTGTACTGAGAGGGAATTCTTCTCGTGCATCCAATCCTCAAAACCAAAACCTATGCCATTAGAGTCCACCATACCTACCTATTAGCATTATTGCTATTCCAAGTAAATTCTTGTTTTGTCTACCTTCCAAATGAAACTTGTTATGTGAAAATTAGTGATTAAAGCTCTCACGAACTTGATGGTACACTTTACTTTCTTGCATTTAATAAACTTGAACCATTGTGCTCACCTATGTTGCTTATATGCTTGCGCTTTGTGAGTTGAGAATTAGCAGAACCATGCTGTCATGGGGAACGCTTTCAACATTGCACTAGTACTTTGTACCTAGTTGATATCATGTTCTTTTGTCTATGGATGTCATCAGTGTGAAATGAAAGGGGAGCTTGTAAGTCCAAGGAGTTATGCATGTGTGTTAGAGAAACGCCTGGGCCGCTGGTCTAATCCATGCTGACATGGTGGAAACTTGCAGCGTAACCATAACGAGCATCTGAGAAGCATTCTTCTTATAAAAAAGAGTACGATATTGAGAAAAAAGAGAAAAAGGAAAAAAAAGAGATTATGAAAAGAGGAAAGAGAGAAAAAAAAGCACCATATTCCCATGGTAAATAAGAAGATTGTTGAGATGCTTGTTGTCTGCTTGCCTTGTCATTTTGATATGGGGATTCTTCCGTATCATCGGGCAAGGGGTACCCTGTTGGCGGTTCTCTATGATACATATGTGCTTACAATGACAAGAACTTATCAGTGACTAAACTTGAGTAGCATGAGGAGCAGCCCTCGTATTCAAGGGACATGAGATTCTCAATTTACAACTTGTCAATGCATATCCTCATATTTGATCACTTTAACCTTAATCACCTAAAGATGCCTATGATAGGGGCAATGAGAGCTGAAAGCTAATAAGTATCATAATTTTTGGGATCTCTTTATGAAACTTGAAATCCCTGATTCCCTCTGCAAAGGGCCTTTCTTTTACTTTTTAGTTGAGTCAGTAAACCTACTCCCTTCTATCTCAGCAAGTATTTTTAGTTGTTGTGTTTCATTCATTCATATGATGATTTATTCAATCATGTGTTTTATGTTCCTTGTTTTGCACATTGCTCTTATCTGTGTGATTACTACTTTGAAAGCTATCATTGCAAAACCAGTTATTTGTGAACTCCAGCAAACTATCAACTATTCTTCGACCAAGAGCTAAGTTTGCCATTACTAATTATGATTTACTTTATGCATCTTTATTGTGTTTCCTTTACTTATTGCAAGTTAAGTTATATAATAGTGAGTTGTCTTCTATTATGATCTATGTATTGATGAATGTGATGCTTCTTATCCCTATTCTTTTATCGACTATTCACTCCATAAACTTGAGGCCATGTTTATTGAGCTCAGTTTCGCTTGGGGACAAGCGAAGTCTAAGCTTGGGGGAGTTGATACGTCCATTTTGCATCACTATTCTATGTCATAATTCACTGTTATTCATTGATATATTTCATATTAAGAGGTGATACTTATGTTATTTCATCTGTTTTTGCATGGTTGATGACTTTTGGAGCATGGACCGCTGCAGTCAGGATTGTGATGGAAAAGGTGTTGTTTGGAGGCAAAATTCGCGAAGATCAGAAAATTCGGGAAATACATGGAAATCCTATTTTTCCAGAAGACGAAGGAAGCCAGAAGGGGAGGATGAGATGGGTCACAGGGGGCCACACCACCCCCTGGCGCGGGCCAGCCTAGCCGCGCCACCAGGTGGTGTGGCCGCCCTGGTCCACCTCTGGCTCTCCCCTCTGGCGTATATATTCCTCCCGAAACCCTAAGACTCGGGGAGCAACCACAGAAAGATTTCGCCGCCTCTGTGGGGCGGAAAACACCGAGAGAGAAAGATCTCTTCGGCAGACAGATTTCTGCCAGGGGAATTCCTTCCCGGAGAGGGGAGATTGATACATTGCAAATGTATCTATAATTTTTGATGTTCCATGCTTGGTTTTATCTACTTTCTTGTGTTTTGTCCACACTTTGGAGTACTTTTCATATGATTTCTCGGACTAACCTATTAACAATATGCCACAGTGCCAGTTGCCTGTTTTCTGCTGTTTTTGGTTCCAGGAAGTCAGAAAATGAATATTCTCGAAATTGGACGGGACAAAAGCCAAAGTTACTATTTTTCCGGAAGACTCACGGAGCCAGAAGGAGAGTCGGAGAGGGGCCACAGGGTGGCCACACCCCCCCTAGGCGCGGGTCCACCTAGGCCGCGCCAGGGTATGGTGTGGGCCCCCTGGCTGGCCACCGACCTTGCCTCCTTCGCCTATATATTCCTCCCGAGGCAAAAACCCTAAAGGGTCAATCAGAAATCCACGAAAAGTTCCGCCGCACCGCCGCCACCGAAGGGGAGATTCGGGGGACAGAAAGTCCCTATTCTGGCACCCTGCCTGGACGGGGAAGTGCCCCCGGAGCCATATCCATCGATCTCCACCACCATCTCCATCACCGTTGTTGATTCCCATGATGAGGAGGGAGTAGTTCTCTCTCGAGGCTAAGGGTTCTACCGGTAGCTATGTGTTCATCTCTCTATCTATGCATGATCATATTGTGATCATGAGCTTGTAATCTATAGATCTACCTTGCTACTCGAGTGCTTTAATAGATCTCTGCTCTCCCCATGTGTGTGAAAGTGACAGCGTGCACACCATGGTGGCACTTAGGCTAGAGATTACAAATACTTGTTATGAGTTATATTTGGAGTTGGATGTCTTTATGAAATTGTGGTGTTTGTTGGACTCATCTAGTACTCAAGGTGATCGTGTGGGGTTTTCTAGATGGGAAAGATGAACTTGGAGGTCTACTGTTATAGCCCTACCGTTGATTAGAGTGTCCAACCGGAGAGTAGTTCAGAGTAGTATCATGAAGAGAAGATATTTATATGAGAGTGTTCACTAGCGAAAGTATGATCCCTAGGCCTTGTTTTTAAGCATTGAAACACCGTTTGCTATTAGATCTATTACATGTTTGCTTGCTTCCTTCTTTATTTCAGTTTGCCTTTAGTCTTTTCCACGCCATCAAGCTATTCTCTATCACCGTTATCTTATATCTATACCACTTGTATTTCACTATCTCTTCGCCGAACTAGTGCACCTATACACCTGACAAGTGTATTGGGTGTGTTGGGGACACAAGAGACTTCTTGTATCTTGATTGCAGGGTTGCTTGAGAGGGAATACCTTTGACCACTTCCTCCCTGAGTTCGATAAACCTTGGGTGATCCACTTAAGGGAAAACTTGATGCTGTTCTACAAACCTCTGCACTTGGAGGCCCAACAACTGTCTACAAGAATCGAAGTGCGTAGACATCAAGCTATTTTCTGGCGCCGTTGCCGGGAAGGTAAGGTAAAAGGTACTCACATCCTCCGTTGTCAGTGCTCGAAGTTATTTCCTTTAGATTCCGCAATTTTGTCTTTTTTTCTTGTTTTCACTAGTTAGGCTTAATGGAAAACAACAACAAAATTACAGAGCTTTATAGTATTTATCTTGAGTTAGGACATGAAGTGTTTGAAGAGAAAATTAAAAAACCTATGGAACTTTATTTGCATGCTAATAGCAATGTTGTTAGTATGAATTCTTTGGACACCATTATTGCTAATGCTATGGAAAAGTCTAAGCTTAGGGAAGCTAGTTTTTATGAAATTTATCTTTTTAGTTCCCCAACTTTGGAAGATAGCTATTCTATTGCTTATGATGATACCAAGCCTCCAATATATGATGATTACAATGATGAATATGATATTTTCAGTCCACCTACTATTGAGGAGAAAATTAATTATGACTATAATATGCCTCCTATATTTGATGATTATGGTGATGAGAATAATAATGATAGCTATTTTGTTGAATTGGCTCCCACTACAATTAATAAGAATGACTATGCTTATGTGGAGAGTAATAATTATTATATGCATGTGGCTCATGATAAGAATGTTTTATGTGATATTTATATTGTTAATTTTATTCATGATGCTACTGAAAGTTATTATGAGAGAGGGAAACATGGTTTTATGCATCTCAATAATATTAAGTTTCCCCTCTTTATGTTGAAAATTTTGAAGTTGCATTTGTTTTGCTTTTCTATGATTTTTGATTTGTGCTTTCATGACTTGTTTCTTTACTATATTCCTATGCATAGGAAGTGGGTTAGACTTAAATGTGTTTTGGATTTTCTTCTTGATGCTCTCTTTTACTACAATTCATATTTCTTATGTGAGCATCTTCTCAAACTATCATGCCTAACTTAAAGGCGTTAAAGAAAAGTACTTATTGGGAGATAACCCAAAAGTTTTAGATGAGTCTTGGAAGTTATTACTTCAGTAATAACCGATCCTTATCCTTTTTATTTGCTTTTTGAGCCAAGAGTAACCTCTAATGAGAGATAAGTAATGATTGGGAAAGTTGCTGTCCCGAAACAGATTTCTGTGCTTCACCGTAAAAATTCGTGTAAAATCTCTGAATGTCTTTTTGAGGCATGAATTTTTGTGCCTCTGCCCCAGGTTGTTATCTAACTTTCGTTAGTTCAACACTTTTTGATTTGAGCAACAGAAGGTCTTCGAAAAAATTCGTCTTTACCTGCTGGTCTGTTTTGACAGATTTCTGCCATTTTCTGCATTTGCTTCTTGTTGGTTCCTTTTTGAGTTCTTTTGGGGAATTGAGCTTTTTGAGGAAAGTTCTACAGTAGCTAGTGTTCTAATGTAAGTTTATTGGTGTTATAACTGAACCTTAAGACTTATTATCTTGAGTGCACTAATGTTGCTAATAAAGATTGTGTGAAGTTTTGTATGAAGGAAAATTTTCAGGTGTATGGAAGGAATGAGTAATGAGATGAAGGATGGACTAAAGCTCAAGCTTGGGGATGCCACGCGTGTCACCCCAAGAAATATCCAAGAAGTACAAGCGTCAAAGCTTGGGGATGCCCAAGGCATCCCCTTCTTCATCAATAAAAATCCCAGGTTTATTCCAAAGTAGCGAATGGAGGGAAGATGAATGTTACGGATTTTTCCATTCTCCTTCGAGAAGCTACTCCCTTGACAAATTTCTGCATATAAATCAATGAGTGGTTCCGGTCTCCCTTTAATCTTCCTACATGATCCCCATTGAGGTACCTTAATAGCTGCACAAAAATCATCAAGAGGAAGATTGACAGCAATATTGTAAATTTTGTAATGGACCATGGGGTTAGGCAAAGAGTGACTAAATTGGAAATCCTGCACCACAGACATGGTTAGCTTCACAAATTGACAAGGTTCATCTTCCAAGAAGCGCTCTAACCCTACATTAGAAACCAAAGTGTGGAAATCTTGTAGAATTCCTGCAGCTCTCATGAACTCAGGGCATGGATAAATGGAGGGAAAAACTTCCTCCTCTCGATGGACCTTCATGACCTCAGGCACCCAAAGCTCATGTTGGTTTAGGTGGTGTTCACTCATCTTCTATTCTGAAATTTAAACACCTATTAAACAAGTGATTGCAAAGTAAATATAATGAAGGATTCTACTCATAGGGACTTGCAAGAGGCCTAAACATGCATCAAAACTGTATCTCTAAGCATCAAACAAGCTTACAAGCTCTCATAACCAGTCACCTACAGTAGCAAAATACTCAACATATAATCCACTAAACACAAATCTACTTGGACAAGGGGAGGAGTCACATACCAAGGAACAATGGCTCCAAATTTCAGCAAGAAAGATGGGCTGAGCAAGAAGATCGAAGAAATCGAGAGCAAGCACAGAAAGAACGCGATTTTGATCTATGAATTGGAGCTTACTCGGGAGAGAGAAGAAAGTGGCAGGTGAGAGAAGTAGTGGGGGGTTAGGGGTGGCCCACACCAGGGCATGGCGCCACCCAGGGCTGGCCGCGCCACCACATGGTGTGTCTCCCTGGTGGGCCCCCTGGTACCTACTAGGTACTCCTCTGCCCCTTTTTTCACGTAAAAATTTAATATGAATTTTCTGGAATTTTTCGAGACACTTTATTATGGGCTTTTTTCAGAAATAGAAGAATGATTTTTCTGACAGACAGATTTTTTTTCTTTTGGAAACATGATGCAAGGACAAAACAAGTCTAGAACTATAGAAGTTCTAGCATGCAAGCAAACTAACAAAACAAAGAAAACTAAACGAGAGCAAAAACTAAAAAGAAAAAGATAGGAATAAATGGAAATAATCATAATCAAAACATTGTTTTGTTCAATGGAATCCTTTTGTTAGCAAGGTTGATCAAGTCTTGCTACCAAAACAATTGCATATGAGACAAAACTTGTACTCCACTAATGATTATGTTACCTTAACCTTGATAGCAATGGTCCCAATCATAATAGTTTCAATTTTTTCTCTTGGTATGGGACAATATATTTCTCCAACTTGAATGCCTTCAACATGTTCAATTGAATTCAAACCATAAGTCCTTTCAATCTTCTTGGGGAAATAGACAGTATGTTCCATGTCATTAACATTGAAGGTCACCTTTCCTTGATTACAATTAATAACAGCTCCTGCAGTATTAAGAAAAGGTCTCCCAAGAATAATAGACATATTATCATCTTCAGGCATTTCAAGCACAACAAAATCAGTTAATATCAAGAAATTGTGAGCCATCTGAACAGGTACATCCTCACATATACCCACAGGAATAGTGGTAGATTTATCAGCCATTTGCAAAGATATATCAGTTGGTATCAATTTTTCAAGTTGAAGCCTCTTATAGAGAGAGAAAGGCATAACACTAACTCCAGCTCCCAAATCACACAAAGCAGTTCTAACATAACTGTTCTTAATAGAGAAAGGGATAGTTGGAATCCCCGGGTCTCCAAGTTTCTTAGGAACCTTACCATTGAAGGAATAATTAGCAAGCAAAGTAGAAATTTCTTCATTAGGGATCTTCCTTTTATTCGAGACAATGTCCTTCATATACTTTGAGTAAGCAGGCAATTTAATAGCATCAGTCAAAGGAATTTACAAGAATAAAGGCTTCATCCACTCACAAAACTTATTATGGTGTTCATCTTCCTTTGACTTGTGTTTCTTATCAGGGAAATGCATAGGTTTTTGGACCCAAGGTTCTTTTTCACTACCATGTTTCTTAGCAATAAAATCTTCTTTGGTGTACTTAGTAGTCTTAGTGTGGTTTTCAGGTTCTTCTTCAACTTTTTCTTCATTAGGAACTTCATTTTCTCCATTACCACTTTTAGTTTCAGCATCAGAGATAGATATACTATTAGGATCTAGAGCAGGTTCAGAGGGTTCTACAACAGTTTTATGTTTCTTTTTCCTTTTCTTACGAGTAGAACCACTACTTTCAGCTTGTTGAGAATCCTGCTCAATTCTTTTGGGATGCCCCTCAGGATATAGAGGATCCTGGGTAGCAGCACCACTTCTAGTTCTAATTTCATAAGCATGTTTTTCTTTAGCAGCATTAACTAGCAAGTCATTTTGCACTTTAACGAGTTGATCTATTTGAGTTTGAACCATTTGAAAGTGTTTAACAATCATTTTAACATCATTAGAGGTTCTTTCCACAATATCTTTCAACTCAACAATAGCTCTAGTGTTTTCCATTAGATGATTTTGCACCCTCTTATTAAAGTTATCTTGCTTAATAATAAAGATATCAAATTCTTCTAAGCATTGATCAGGAGGTTTCAAGTAAGGGATATCACCTTCATCAAAGTGTTGGAGGGAGTGTACCTCAATAGTGGATGAGTAGGGAATAGGCTTACATATATCTTCTATAGGAGGTAAATTCTTGACATATGCAGCTTTAATTCCCTTCTCCTTAAGACATTTCTTAGATTCCTTCATCACTTCATCATTTAATTCAATAACTCCCCTCTTCTTTGATGTTGGAATGGGCACAGGAATAGATGGTTCAGGTACAATTACTTCAGGTATAGCTTGTTTAGGAGGAGTCCAATCTTCATAATTCTTGCTTATTTTAGCCATTAATTCCTCAGCTTCCTTAGGAGTCCTATTCCTAAAAACACAATCAGCACAGCTATCTAGGTATGTCCTAGATTCCTCGGTTAGTCCATTATAAAATATATCAAGAAGCTCATTCTTAGGTAATGGACTTCCAGCCTATGCATGAATCAGAGCACAAAACCTCGCCCAAGATTCGGGCAATACCTCTTTTTCTCCCTGTTTGAAATCAAAAAGTTCCTGCAAAATAGCATGTCTAGCACTGGGAGGAAAATATTTATGCAGGAAAGTACTAATCAAGCACTCAGGGCTATCAATAGATCCAGGAGGTAAATTACTAAACCAAGTTTTAGCTTCTCCTTGTAGTGAAAAGGGAAAAATCTTAGCAACAAAGTAAGTACGCATCTTAATATCATCAGAAAACAAGCCACTCATGGTAGAAAGTTCATTCATATGTGCTACCGCACTTTCATTCTTAGTCCCACCAAAAGGTTCTTTCTCGACAATAGCTATGTAAGATAGATCGAGAGAGAAATCATAATCTTCATCTATAATGTTTATGGGAGAAGCAGCAAACTTAGCAGCAGGATATAATTTGGGTCTACTAGTACGCCTCTCAAGGAGACTCTTAGCAGCGCTCCTATCATGGGTGTTCTTACATTCTTTAATAAACTCATCGGTCATCTCAACATAATGTTCTTCAATATCATAACTCTCACTAGACTCAGGTGAGCTAACAGGTGTGGTAGTGTCTTCATTAGGAGTTTCGGTATTTCCAGCTATAGTTCTAGCAATCGTAGCATCTAGGAAAGGACCTAATGAACCACTCTTATCAAGCACAGTAGAAGCAGCATCATAAGCATCATAAGTTTCAGACTCAGCAGTAGTAGCAGTGTGTGTAGCATGTGTATGTGGTGGTGTAACGAGCTTACTTATAACAGATGGTGAATCAAGAGCAACAGAGGTGTTTAGAACCGTACCTCTTCTTGTAGTGGATGGTAAAATAGGAACCTTTCCATCATGAGACTTACCCATGATGGATGGATAGCAACGAACAATAGAGAATCCAAGTGAACTTGATAAATAAAGCTATGCTCCCCAGCAACGGCGCCAGAAAATAATCTTGATGACCCACAAGTATAGGGGGTGTATCGTAGTATTTTCGAGGGAAGTGAAACCCAATTTATTAATTCGACACAAGGGAGCCAAAGAATATTTATAAGCCTTAACAACTGAGTTGTCAATTCAGCTGCACCTGGAAACAATCTTGCTCACAGCAGTTTATCAGTAGCAACAGTTTCGTAGTAGGAATAGTAAAGCAGCAGTAGTAGTAAAGCAAAGATAGTAGTAACAAAAGCAGTAAACAGTGGGATTCGAGTGCGGTAGGTATAGGGATGGATGGACGGGCGTTGCATGGACAAGACAATTCACATAGCAATCAGAACATAGGGCAATTGCAGATAAATAAGATAAAGCATCCAAGTACTAGACAATCCTAGGCATGTGTTCCATATATAGTCATACGTGCTCGCAATGAGAACTTGCACACCATCTTTAGTCCTGCCAGCCTGTTTGCAGCGGGGCCTCTAGGGAACTACTGGCAATTAAGGTGCTCCTTTTAATAGAGCGCCAGAGCAAAGCATTAACACTCCATGAACACATGTGATCCTCACATCAAAGCCTTTCCCTTCCGGTTATCCTGATTTCTGTCACTTCGGGGCCATAGGTTCCGGACAACGACATGTGTATACAACTTGTAGATAAGACCAAGAACAATACTATCATAATGAATCAATAATAAGTTCAGATCTGAAATCATGGCACTCGGGCCCTAGTGACAAGCATTAAGCACAACAAGTCGCAACAAAGTCATAAAGCACTAATAAAAGATACTAGGCACCATGCCCTAACAATCTGATGCCATTACATGAACGATCTCATCCAATCCCTACCATCTCCATAGCCTACAGCGGGGGATTACTCACTCATAGATGGGGAAACATGGATGGTCGATGGAGAAGCAATGGTGATGATGATGGTGATGATCTCCTCCAATTCCCCGTCTCAGGAGGGTGCCAGAACGGAGTTTCTGGTGCTGTTTCGTGGAATCTGGTGGTGGCGGCGGAGCGGAACTCCTTCTGGAAAAACGTCGAAACCCCCCCAGAGTTTTTAGGTCAGAAGGCTCCTTATAGGCGAAGAGAGAGACCGAGGGGGTGCCTGGGGGGCCCACACCACCCCCTGGCGCGGCCTGGCCTGGCCCGCGCCACCAGGTGGTGTGGCCACCCCAGGGCTCTTCTCCGTCTCGTATTCTGGCTCCTGGAGTCTTCGGGTGAAATAGGATTTTTGGCATATTTTCCGGGATTTTTCCTGATAGTTGATTTTCTGCACAAAAAGTAGACACCAAGGCAATTCTGCTGAAAACAGCGTTAGTTTGCATTAGTTGCATCCAAATCACACAAGTATAGAGGAGAAACAATAGCAAAAGTGTTCAGGAAAGTAGATACGTTTTGGACGTATCAGCATCCAACTCGTTAAACCAAGTTATTCCAAAGAGTCTACCATACCTACCTACTAGCTTATGCTATTCCAAGTATTTCATGCTTTTGTTTATCTTCCAAATTAAACTTGTTATGAGAAAACTAGTGATTAAAGCTCTCACGAACTTGATGGCACACTTTACTTTTCTTGCCCTTAATAAACTTGAACCATTGTGACGTCTATGTCATATATGCTTGCACTTATTTGTTGGGAATTAGCAGAACCATGCTGTCATGGGGAACGCTTTCAACATTGCACTTGGTACTTTGTACCTAGTTGAACCTAGTTGATATCATGCTCTTTTGTCTATGGATGTCGTCGGTGTGAAATGAAAGGGGAGATTGTAAGTCCATGGAGTTATGTATATGTGTTAGAGAAACGCCTGGGCCGCTGGTCTAATCCATGCTGACATGGTGGAAACCTACAGCGTAACCATAATGAGCTATCTATGAAGCATTCTTCTTATAAAAAAAGAGTCCTATTGAGAAAAAAAAGAGAAAAAGAAAAAAAAGAGATTATGGAAAGAGGAAAGAGAGAAAAAATCACCATATTCCCATGGTAAATAAGAAGATTGCTGAGATGCTCGTTGTCTGCTTGCCTTGTCATTTTGATATGGGGATTCTTCCGTATCATCGGGCAAGGGGTACCCCGTTGGCGGTTCTCTATGATACACATGTACTTACAATGACAAGAACTTACCGGTGACTAAACTTGAGTAGCATGAGGAGCGGCCCTCGTATACAAGGGACATGAGATTTCTGACTTATACTTCGTCAAGCATGTACACCATAGTTTGTTCACTTTAACCTTAATCACTTCAAGATGCTTATGATAGGGGAAATGAGAGCTGAAAGCTATAAGTACCATAATTTTTCGAAGCACTTTATGAGACTTGAATCCCTACTTCCTTTTACAAAGGCCTTTCTTCCACCATTATATTGAGTCTCCACCTTCTACCTTTATGCACCTACTTTGAGAGCATAGTGGCCATTCTTAGTTCTATGTGCATTGTCCCAAGACTAGTTGATTGATGCATACTTTGATATTGCTTGTTTTAAACTATTTGTATCTAGTCACTCTTATGAACTTTGAAGGTGGCCTATGCATTTATATTTGCTACTCTATTGAGGGACAAGTTGAATACTTTTATGCTATGTTTTCTTTATGTGAAACAAACAAACGTCTTGCAAAGCATTGTTATTCATGAATCTTTTGTTTATGCCTTTTCATGTTGCATCATAGTTTCTTTGCTTATTGCTAGAACATTGTCTTTCATGTTATGATTGAAGTACTATGATCCCATCTTTGAATGTTCTACAAATACTTTGATCAAGTCTTTGATGGTGCATGTCACATCAAAAATTATTTTTCTTTTTATCACTTACCTACTCGAGGACGAGCAGGAGTTAAGGTTGGGGATGTTGATACATTGCAAATGTATCTATAATTTTTGATGTTCCATGCTTGGTTTTATCTACTTTCTTGTGTTTTGTCCACACTTTGGAGTACTTTTCATATGATTTCTCGGACTAACCTATTAACAATATGCCACAGTGCCAGTTGCCTGTTTTCTGCTGTTTTTGGTTCCAGGAAGTCAGAAAATGAATATTCTCGGAATTGGACGGGACAAAAGCCAAAGTTACTATTTTTCCGGAAGACTCACGGAGCCAGAAGGAGAGTCAGAGAGGGGCCACAGGGTGGCCACACCCCCCTAGGCGCGGGTCCACCTAGGCCGCGCCAGGGTATGGTGTGGGCCCCCTGGCTGGCCACTGACCTTGCCTCCTTTGCCTATATATTCCTCCCGAGGCAAAAACCCTAAAGGGTCAATCAGAAATCCACGAAAAGTTCTGCAGCACCGCCGCCACCGAAGGGGAGATTCGGGGGACAGAAAGTCTCTATTCCGGCACCCTGCCTGGACGGGGAAGTGCCCCCGGAGCCATCTCCATCGATCTCCACCACCATCTCCATCACCGTTGTTGATTCCCATGATGAGGAGGGAGTAGTTCTCTCTCGAGGCTAAGGGTTCTACCGGTAGCTATGTGTTCATCTCTCTATCTATGCATGATCATATTGTGATCATGAGCTTGTAATCTATAGATCTACCTTGCTACTCGAGTGCTTTAATAGATCTCTGCTCTCCCCATGTGTGTGAAAGTGACAGCGTGCACACCATGGTGGCACTTAGGCTAGAGATTACAAATACTTGTTATGAGTTATATTTGGAGTTGGATGTCTTTATGAAATTGTGGTGTTTGTTGGACTCATCTAGTACTCAAGGTGACAGTGTGGGGTTTTCTAGATGGGAAAGATGAACTTTGAGGTGTGTTGTTATAGCCCTACCATTGATTAGAGTGTCCAACCGGAGAGTAGTTCAGAGTAGTATCATGAAGAGAAGATATTTATATGAGAGTGTTCACTAGCGAAAGTATGATCCCTAGGCCTTGTTTCTAAGCATTGAAACACCGTTTGCTATTAGATCTATTACATGTTTGCTTGCTTCCTTCTTTATTTCAGTTTGCCTTTAGTCTTTTCCACGTCATCAAGCTATTCTCTATCACCGTTATCTTATATCTATACCACTTGTATTTCACTATCTCTTCGTCGAACTAGTGCACCTATACACCTGACAAGTGTATTGGGTGTGTTGGGGACACAAGAGACTTCTTGTATCTTGATTGCAGGGTTGCTTGAGAGGGAATACCTTTGACCACTTCCTCCCTGAGTTCGATAAACCTTGGGTGATCCACTTAAGAGAAAACTTGCTGCTATTCTACAAACCTCTGCACTTGGAGGCCCAACAACTGTCTACAAGAATAGAAGTGCGTAGACATCAGAGATCGTCGCCATCAACACCACCATCAAGCTGGACTTCATCGGGATCATCATCATCACCACCATCATCACCCTCATCACCATCTCCATATTGCTATAACAATTGAGTTGAATCTAGCATAGTTCATAGGGGAAACTTTCTCGGTGTTGATTACTCTTTGTAGTTGATGCTATTGAGTGAACCATTGAATTATTGTTTATGTTCAGATTGTTATACATCATTATTCCATCTCTGATCATGATCCATATGATGTCTTGTGAGTAGTTTGTTTTGTTCTTGAGGACATGGGAGAAGGACCTTTTCGTCTGCGGTACCAAAGTTCGCAGGCCAGCGCATGGCGGTACCTAAGTTGCCTGAAATTACCGCGTTTCGAAAAGTTGGGCCGCAAACTACTGAGAGGGGCCATTTCGAGGAAAACTCATCTCACCCCTGACAAATTCAAACATTCTGTTAAACCGCCCTGTGAAGTAGACGGTCAGGACCCACATGTCGGTCATCTGTCCGTGACGCGGGCGCCAACGCGGAAACCTCTTAGGAAAATCGAGCATCTAAGTGGATTGGATGCGTTGACCAATTTCACAAATCCATTCCCAGCTTTCCCCTAGCACCGGTGGCATCAGAATCCAGCCTCCAGGCAGGACGATCCCTTCGGACATTTGACTTCCGGGGCCAAGTTGCTGTGCCCAGTCGCTGATACCGAGCTCCAATGGCGCATGTCGTAGCCGCCGTTGTGAGGCTCTAGCGTGCCTCCGTCGCCGACGAGCCGAGTAGTTCGGAGGATGGTAGATACTACTATCAAGGAAGAAGAATTTCTGGCTACAAGCGGGTGAGCTACCCTTCTCTTTGCTATTCGCACTAATTATAACTGCTAGCTGGCTACTGAACCTCAAATTGTTTGTTAGCCCAACGCTGACAAACATATTTTGTCCACAGTTTTCTGTCAAGTGGGATTTGCGCGGACCCCCTTACCTGGTTACGGTAGTCCTCTACAGGTATGACTCTAAGGTCAAGTGGTATGGAAGCCATTGTTTCATGATGGAAGAAGCGCCTGCGCAGATCTGCACTATATCTGGTATGGTTGTTGCTCTGCGTAATCATGTTGAATTATGGCCGAACCAGACAGCAAAGTTCAGCTTCATGGATGAACGTGGCATCATGGTTCCTATAACGTGTGACAGTCAGCTAATTGGGTTGATGAAAAGGTATGCTTCGGCTGCCATGTTTGACCTGAAATGTCATGTACTGGATGTGGAAGCTGCTGCAACTAGGAGTCGCCCTTCTATTCTTGGACAGGGTGGTTGCTCGAACCCAATTAGCTCCTGGTAAGCAAAGGTCGCTTGGGATTCGCATGTTAGGGCTGAATTGTAATTTTTATTTTATTTACTCTGTAGATATTGGGCAGTTATGCAACAGTCTTGTTTCTTTGATAGGAAGCGCCGCAAGGTTAGAAACATGACTGCCGGGTCATTCATTTTGCTGCCCGAAGAAATTAAAAACGAGTGGAAAGATGATGCTGGACACGATTCTGGTGCCCATTGTCCCGGCGATGCAGAGTACGTGAAGCTAAGAAAATTGGCACCGAGGAAGAGGAAGAAGGCTGGAAATGAAGAAGCCAGGGGACATGAAGGCTTGGCACCCAGGCTACGGAAGAAGTCTGCTAGCAATGAAGATGCATAGTAATGTGTGGAACTTGAACCTATATATGTAATTCTGGAGCTCTGTGTGGCACGTTGCTGGGCGAAACAATCTACCCACGTTCTCTGAGTAAAATGTACCGCGACTTAGGGTTTGGAAACACCCGAGTCAGTAGTTGAATCCGAAATTGTGATTGTGCCACTGCTATCTGAAAACAAGGATCCACCGGTTCCACGATTGCTGAGGGGCAGGAGGTCTCCAAATACGACGGAATGTAAGTGGCACAGAAATAAATTATTTAAGCTGCCACACTCCACGAAGCAGCAACTTATTTCAGATGCTGCACAACGACGTGGCAACATAAACAGCAATGTTCTCACCGATAATGCCCAGATGAGGAGGAAATCGGTACCACTTTCTGGCCTAATCTTGAGCCCGTCTATCTCACCGTCTCTCTGCTCCTGCATCCCCTGCATCTGGCAAAGCTCCCGGATATCCAGTAACCGGGTGTGCGTGCTTCCACTTTATAAATTGTGGTTGTGCCATTTGCATGCGGCCAAATCCACGTAGATTATGTTTAAACAAACCACCAATGTCAGAATACACTAGTAGAAAAGGGGTCTTTGGTCCACGGTCACGTTCCCAATCCGGGACAGAGATCTAAATCGAGGTAGAAATTGATCTAAATTACAAATTCTTCCACAAATTAATCGAGACAAAGATCTAAATCGTGGCATTTCATTAATTCAACCACAAATTCTTCTAAACTAAGGTGCAATTTCACATCCTACATTAATTCAACCACTAGTCAACAATTTCACTTCCGCTGCCGCTATCCTCCGAGTCGCCGGCTTCCTCGTCGTCGTCGGACGGAACCTCCATGATTTCCACATTGTTCGTGAGACGGAGCACCTCTTCGCGGCGAGCAGCGGCGATGACGGTGAACTTGGTCCATCTAGGGACGGACCGGAACCTCTCCTGCCCTTCTCGGTTGCGGAGATCCCCGTGCACCACGCGCCCGTAAACGATGCGGTTGCCAATCTTGGCCTTCCGCTCCTTCTTGAACAGCGCCAGCCAGTACGGGTTGGCCGCCGCGTATCGAGGCAGGCCCTCTTCCACGCGGGCATCTGGCGGCGGCGCGCGGCGATTTCGCTCTCCATCACGGCTCCACCGGGGACGAGGAGTGGAGCCACCGGCACCCCCGCATAGCTGATGCGCCATCCGTGGGGCACCGAAGTGCGCGAACATCACCGCCTCATAGAAGTTCGGCAAGGGCATCTCCATGGCGGCACGGTGGAGATTGGAGAGGGAGCGAGGGGGTGGACGACGAAGCAACGGCGCAGTGGAGATTAGAGAGGGCGAGGGGATGGGCGACGAAGCGATGTGTTGTGGCGCCTCCTATTTGTACATGAGGACGACGAAGCGACGGGCAGAATATCCAAGGGGTATTGGTCAGACAAAAGGAAGTAATGCAGGGTTAAGACAGATTAACGGGCGACCAATTTTTTTACTCCCAGGACTCCGGGGCCAATAGTTCAGACCGGTAGGTCAACAAGTACAACTATTACAACTTAAAAAAGGCACGGAGCTTAAGCTAAATAGAACTAGTTATCACACATCTCCTTGATCTTCCTAATCTTAGCCCGATGCGCATCTTCCTACGAGAGCAAGGATCGAATCGTCTGCTCCTTCCTTTTAGCATCTTCCTTGCATAGCTTCAATTGTTTCTCTGCATCTTTCCTCATGCACTTGTCAATACTCGTAGTTGTGAACTGCAGGACTTTGGCCTGGTGAAGATCCTTCCTTGCTTGAGTCAGTTCTTGCTCTGCTTTAGCCTTCAGGGCCAACACCGCGTCCCTCTCCTTCTCGGCTTTGCTAACCTTGTCTTCCACCCCCATGAGATCTCGCTTATGCTTGGTCGTGTCAACTGGTTCCCGTAGCTTCATCTCAACACTATCAAGAAGTGAGCTAAATGCGGATTCTTTCAACTCAACAGTCATTTCCCATAGTTTGTCCAACGTTTTCTGCATCGATTTGGGCCACTCTGGATCTACCCATTTGACAACACCGCAACTTCCACCTCGCATCATTGCACGATGTCCTTGACACCGTAGAAACCTCCTGCCTGCGTTTCGTCCTTCGAACGCTCCAAATTTAGCGGGCACATATCCATGTTTACATAGTAGAGGACTGTCTTCATCCGCTAAACCGTGATAGTCGGCGTCATACATCATCTAGTTGGCCTAACACATCATATACGCATGAGTAAACGGAGTAGATCTGGCTCAAAAAATAGATAACTGGCCACGGATGATAGAGATAGAGATGAGACGACTCACATCGAAATCACCGTCCTTATCGTCACGACGCATTTCCTCGCCGTATCCCCTTGAACCCATGGCGAGAGGGGAGTGGGGTGGCTGCCAGAGAGGGGATTGGGATGGAGGCGTGATGACCCACAAGTATAGGGGGTGTATCGCAGTATTTTTGATAAGTAAGAATGTCAAACCCAACGAGGAGCAGAAGGTGTTGGCTAGTGGTATGGATCAGGAATACTCTGCAAATACTTAGCAAACGGATTTTTAGGGTTTTTTGATAAAGCAAGTAAACAAAGTACGAGTAAATAAGAGACAGTAGGAATAAATGCAGCAAGTGAAGCAAAGGACAAGCTGGTTGTATTACTTAAGATGACCAAACGTTCTCAAGAACACATGGGAAGACTGTCAAGTGCTTTCGCTTCATATAGTTGATTAATCTTCTTTAGCTTGCTAAGTGTTGTGTGGGTGAACATGTGCTAATGTACCGACCTTCCTAGGACTAATACATACTTGTGATTATACCCCTTGCAAACATCCGTAAGTACAAGAAAGTAATTAAGGTAGAAACCTAACCACAACTTTAAACTCTAAGACCCTTACGTCCCTTGTGCAATGGTTTCCTAACGGGGGTTCAGGTTTCTGTCACTCCGGCAACCCCTACGATTAGTAGCCAAATACACAATGCATTCCCCTAGGCCTATATAGGTGAAGTGTCATGTAGTCGACGTTCACATGACACCACTAGAAGAAGTACACCACAACTTAAATATCAAACTATTGAATCTTTCTCAACACAACTCCACTACTAACAACATGACTTCTCCCATGTCCTCAAGAACAAAACGAACTACTCACAAGACATCATATGGATCATGATCAGAGATGGAATAATGATGTATAAAAATCTAAACATAAACAATAATTCAATGGTTCACTCAATAGCATCAACTACAAAGAGTAATCAACACCGGGAAAGTTTCCCCTATGAACTATGCAAGATTCAACACAATTGTTACAACAATATGGAGATGGTGATGAGGGTGCTGATGGTGATGATGATGATGATGATCCCGATGAAGTCCAGCTTGATGGTGGTGTTGATGGTGACGATCTCCCCTCTCCGGGAAGGAATTCACCCGGCAGAAATCTGTCTGTCGGAGAGATATTTCTCTCTCGGTGTTTTCCGCCTCGCAGAGGTGGCGGAATCTTTTTGTGGTCGCTCCTCGAGTCTTAGGGTTTCTAGAGGACAATATACGCCAGAGGGGAGTGCCAGGGGTGGACCAGGGCGGCCACACCACCTGGTGGTGCAACCTAGGCTGGCCCGCGCCAGGGGGTGGTGTGGGCCCCCTGTGGCCCATCTCCAGCCCCCCTTCTGGCTTCCTTCGTCTTCTGGAAAAATAGGATTTTCCGTATATTTTCCCGGATTTTCTGATCTTCGCGAATTTTGCCTCCAAATAGCACCTTTTCCATCAGAGTCCTGACTGCAACAGTCCATGCCCCAAAAGTCATCAACCATGCAAAAACAGATGAAATAACATAAGTATCACCTCTCAGTATGAAATATATCAATGAATAAGACTGAATTATGACATAGAATAGTGATGCAAAATGGACGTATCAACTCCCCCCAAGCTTAGACTTCGCTTGTCCCCAAGCGAAACTGAGTTTAATAAACATGGCCTCGGGTTTATGGAGTGAAGAGTCGATAAAAGAATACGGACAAGAAGCATCGCATTCATCAATACATAGATCATAATAGAAGACAACTCACTATTATATAACTCAACTTGCAATGGGTAAAGGAAACACAATAAAGATACATAAATTGAATCATAATTGGTAATGGCAAACTTAGCTCTTGGTCAAAGAATAGTTGATAATTTGCTGGAGTTCACAAATAACTGGTTTTCAATGATAGCTTTCAAAGTAATAAACATCAAGATAAGAGCAATGTGCAAAACAAGGAACATAAGCAACATGATTGAATAAATCATCATATGAATGAATGAAATACAACAACTCAAAATACTTGCTGAGATAGAAAGGAATAGGTTTACTGACTCAACTAAAAAGTAAAAGAAAGTCCCTTCATAGAGGGAAGCAGGGATTGCAAGTCTCATAAAGATCTCCCAAAAATTATGATACTTACTAGCTTTCAGCTCTCATTGCCCTATCATAGGCATCTTTTGGTGATTAAGGTTAAAGTGACACAACTAAGAGGATATGCTTGACAAGCTATAAGTTGAAATCTCATGCCCCTTACTTATGAGTACCGAACCTCATGCTACTCAACTTCAGTCACGAGTAAGCTCTTGTCATTGTAAATACACGTGTATCATTGAGAACTGCCAACGGGGTACCCCTTGCACATGACATAGGAGCTATCCCATAATCAAAATGACAAGGCAAGCAGACAGTGAGCATCTCAGCGATCTTTTTATTTCCTATTTGCATAGGTTTTTATTGAGGATGCTTCATAGAATGCTCACTATAGTTATGCTGCAAGTTTCCACCATGATTAGGCATGGCTTAGGCTAGCGGCCCAGGCGTTTCTCTAACACCCATATAAACTCCATGATCTTACAGGTTCCACTTTTATTTCACACCGTCGGGATCCATAAGTAAAAGAATCATGATATCAACTAGGTACAAAGTACCAATGCAGTGTTGAAAGTGTTCCCCATGATACATGGTTCTGCTAACTTCAACTCATAAAGCGCAAGCATATACGCAACAAAGAAGGACCCAATGGTTCAAGTTTATTAAATGCAAGAAAGTAAAGTGTGCCATCAAGTTCGTGAGAGCTTTAATCACTAATTTTCACATAACACGTTTAATTTGGGAGGTAGATAAAACAAGAATTTACTTGGAATAGCAATAATGCTGATAGGTAGGTATGGTGGACACAAATGGCAAAGGTTTTGGTTTAAGGAAGTGGATGCACAAGAAGAATTCCCTCTCAGTACAGGTTTTTGGCTAGCAAGGTTGGGTAGCAAGTATAAGAGTTGAAGGAAACAAACAAACATACAATGATAAAGCCAAACATGCAATCTTCCTTGGAAGCACAAAAGATCTTAACTAGAGAATACTAGACTTATGAGCAAATCAAGAAAGAAAGATGATGAAATAATTTTTATTTAGAGTACTTTTATCTTTTCTTTCAACTCTCAAAAATAGTGTTGCTACTGACCGGGCCAGGTTTGCCAAAACCAACTAAATTAACTCAATGATCCCAAAGTGATACCAATACTAACAACAAGATCAATCATATAACCATGAATTGAAAACTAATATAAGCTATGCAAAAGAGTAAATGATAGAACTTCTCATTAATAATCCATAATGGCAACTCACACCAAGGGATACATATCTAACGAGAGAGGGGACACTTCCATAATGAAAACCATCCTACATAATAACTTCTCTATTCATGATATGACTCTACTAATAAGGCAAAAAGATAGAAGATAGTGATATGATATGTGGCACTCCCCCAAGCTTGGAACAAACCAAGGGGATGCCAAACCTGATGACGAATTACTCCTTCGGTGCTGGTGGTATTCTCTCATCATCGTCCGACTTCCAGGGTAAGGGATTCCCATCAACAAAGGACATTGTCGTCTCCAGCATCCTGAAGCTTGCAGCAGCACTTATGCGTTTAAACCTATCCTCATACTCATAGTTTTGATTCTGAACGTCGTAGAGTTGTGCTTGCAGTTTGTTGGTTGTTTGGTGGAGTGAGAGGACTTCATCCTTGAGCTCAGTTGTCTCCTCTTGGTGCCCGGTGATAAGTTCGGAACAAATCTTATGGATGATATCCACTTCGCGTTCCGCCATCTTCTTGTACCTAAAGACTTCTTGCTCCAATGCTTCCATCCTATCCTCCAGACTTCCTTCACCTTTAGGGCATTGAACCTCTTTTATCCGGACCTCCCCATCTTCAAGCAATAATTCCTTGGGATGAATCTTCAACTCTCTCATGTATGGGTTGATGATATCTTCTAAGGAATCTCCCTTGGCTGATCCAGTGGAAGACATTATGGCTCCAAATCTGGGAGTCTCCCTGGCAGAAACAGATCGAAACAAAAACACGATGAAAACACGATATACGAACCTCGGGGGCTCCAGGGTATTATATATTACGAAGTTTCATAACAAAAGGAAGGTACTAGGTGAAAACGAGTTGGAGGCGAAGTCCGGGGTGGACTCACCACCTGGTGGCGCGGCCAGGGGTGGGCCTGCGCCACAGGGTGGTGTGAGCCACCCTGGCTCCGCTTTCGTCCCTCTTTCGCTTCGTAGCTTTCCTTATTGACTAAAAACTGCAAATATATAGTTGGATTGTATTTTCGCGGAACTTTTCTTACCAGAACTGTTACCTATTTGAAAACAGACTCTGCAGGTCTCTGAATTTGGTCCTTGATGAATTTCTCCGGAGTTATAACTTGAAAGGCATCAACATCTTCATTATAAGAGTCTCCAGCAATATAGTGCTTGAGTCGCTGCCCATTCACTACTTGTGTAGTATTATCTTTTAAAGAAGAAATTTTTATTGCTCATGAATGGTATACTTCTTCAATAATGAAAGGTCCTTCCCATTTTGACAGTAGCTTTCCTGCAAAAAAACTGAGACGAGACCTATACAATAGAACTTTCTCACTGATACATTGCAAATGTATCTATAATTTTTGATGATCCATGCTTGGTTTTATCCACTTTATTGTGTTTTGTCCACACTTTGGAGTACTTTTAATATGATTTCTTGGACTAACCTATTAACAAGAGCCACAGTGCCAACTGCCTGTTTTCTGCTGTTTTTCGTTCCAGGAAAGTCAGAAAATGAATATTCTCGGAATTGGACGGGACAAAAGCCAAAGTGCCTATTTTTCCAGAAGACTCCAGGAGCCAGAATACGAGATGGAGGAGGGCTAGGGGCTGGCCACACCCCCCCCCCCCAGGCGCGGGCTAGGCCTGGCCGCGCCAGGGCATGGTGTGGTGGCCCCAGGTACCCCCTCGGTCTCCCTCTTCGCCTATAAGAAGCCTTCTGACCTAAAAACTCCGGGGGGTTCGATGTTTTTCCATAAGGAGTTCCGCTCTGCCGCCACCACCAAATTCCACGAAACAGCACCAGAAACTCCGTTCTGGCACCCTGCCGGGACGGGGAATTGGAGGAGATCATCGCCATCATCATCACCATCGCTTCTCCATTGACCATCCATGTTTCCCCCATCTATGAGTGAGTAATCCCCTGCTGTAGACTATGGGGATGGTAGGGATTGGATGAGATCGTTCATGTAATGGCATCAGATTGTTAGGGAATGGTGCCTAGTATCTTTTATTAGTGCTTTATGACTTTGTTGCGACTTGTTGTGCTTAATGCTTGTCACTAGGGGCCGAGTGCCATGATTTCAGATCTGAACATGTTATTGATTCATTATGTGTAGCATCCCAATTGTCTAACAATTGCAATGCTACTAGCCTAGTCTATATATATGCTACCTCCTACATAGAATTAGCTGCATCATCATTATATCATGCTCATGTCATCATGCCACCTTGCATTTGAGCATCATATAAAACCCCTTTTTATTTTGGTTCTTCTCTCATATGCATTTGTATCACTTGTATTTGCCTCTTGATACATTGTATTTGCTTCTTGATAAATTGTTTAATGCCCAAGTTGAGTTGGGGGCATATCTCTTTCAACTCCACCACCTTTTCTTGTCACCACCTTATAATTCCACCATCCAAAATAATTGTGGGCTTTTGCATTTTCTTTGGTTCTTGTTTGGCTCACATTATATAGATGGATTCAATTCTATACCACATGCCCATATAAGATTATGTTGTTTTCACCATATACACATTTGGGGAATTACATGTGGAGTGATTAGTGCTCATGTGCAAAAGCTGGGAAGGATGAGCTTATTTGAATGTTATGGAACCAACGAAATAGCTAGTGGCCAATACACAGTATATTCAAATAGGCCATTTATTTCATACTTGACTATGTGGTTCTTCGCAATCTTGTTCAAGCTTGGTTTTCTTTCAATTTTGAATGCATGCATCAAAACATAGTGCCCTTTTGAATTATATTTGTTTGAACAAATATATGTGGCCCTATGTGATCATGCATGAGCCATGCAAGTGACTTTTCATCTTCTACTTCCTCTTTTGTGTTCTTATGTGCTTTTTATGGGTTTTTAATTCAAGCAAAGTTTGGAAGTTTGAAAAGACAACCCAGCTAGCCAAAACACCATCCTCTCTCACCCTCCCATGCATGTACAAGTGCACACCTATGCCCTCTTCTCCCAACCAAACCTCATCTAGCTAATCTCTCTTGTTCTCTTTTATCTAATTAACCATCTAGTCCAACCCTCTTGCATATTTTCTCCCTTTTGGCAAGCTCCAAGTCCACCACGTCCTCCTCCCTGGTCCCTCTCCCCTTGCTACTTCTGGCTGAGAACAAGAGAAGGAAAGGAGAGAGCTCCCACCTGACGTCACCTCCCTCACTTTTTGAAAAGCAACACCACCACCTCCCATGTGATGTTCCCCATCCCTCTCTCCTATGACCAGCTCCATCACGCCTTCCACCTCTCCTAGTCCCCCTCTCCTTCCTCTTTGAGCAAAGAAACAAGGAGAGAAGAAACAAACCATCTACCCGAGCTACCCTCTCTCTTTTGGCAAAAGCTAACCCAACAACCGCATGTGACCTTCTCCTACCTTCCTCCTTATCCACCCTGCAGAGACCAAGTCCCAGATCGAGATCTGAACCCTATCTTCCTCCCCAAGCCTCTCCATGGCCTCTCCATGTCCATCTCAAACCCTAGCTCGACCAAGTTCAGCAGGAGGAGGTTGGAGCTATGCCTAGGAGGAAACACGACGTCTAGGAGGTGCCACTGTTTCCTCTTCTTCGACCTGTACCAGCGACCGACGCCGGAGCTCGCTGGAGGAGCCTCGTCGCTGCCATGAACCGAGGAGACCGAAAGCGCCACGTTCCCGCTGCCTCCTCGTTGATCTACGCCTCCCCGCGCCCACTAGCTGCACCTGAGGGTCGTAGGTGAGCCTACCGATCTCTCTGACATCATCTCCCGCCCCATCTCACCTTGCATCGCCGCCGGCCTCGCCGCGGGGCGCGCTCGCCGTCGAAGATGTGCCAGCCATCTTGCTGCTGCTTGTGTTCATCGCGTTCTAGCTCTCCCTTTGGTGCTCTTCTGCGCTTGGAGCCTGAACCAAAGTTGTAGATCCAGACTTGCTCTTCAAAACTAGCTATAGAACGTTAAAAACCGTCCAGTAAATCTCCGAGAATCTCGCTCGCTGGGTTGCTTGTCAACCAGATCTGTTTTGTGTCTGTCTTTGTGTTCATCGCGGAACTGCGCGCAGCACAGTCCACCCCAGCACGAACCGATCATACCAGCGTGTAGATCGTTTTGTCCCGGTCTTTTTGAGTACTCATACTCCTTTTTCCGTTCAGCGAGCGTGGAGAAACCTTGCCCGCAAGATTCAACCTGCTCGCAGCGAATCGCTGGCAGTGCAGTTCGTCCGTTCGTTAGTATATCGTACAGCCGCTGCAGGTTATCTTGGCGAAGATCCCTTTCCCGTCACCAAACCCAGTCCGGCCTAGTGCTAACACCCCGTGCTGTTCTCCTCCCAGAGGAGAGGTCGCGGGTTCGAACCCTGGGCCGCCCCCTCCCTT
The DNA here is from genome assembly GCA_916181665.1 of Avena sativa. Lineage (NCBI taxonomy): Eukaryota > Viridiplantae > Streptophyta > Magnoliopsida > Poales > Poaceae > Avena > Avena sativa. Next base: position 667,342,864 of record OV702289.1, on the reverse strand, counting down.
TATTTTCCTTTTCTCTCGCGCTGACACCACGTCCCCACTAGTCAGCCTCATTCCTACCACCTCATATGTGCCTTTCCAGACAACGTCTCCCTGTCCCACAGGTCAGTGGGTGTAGCTAGGTTTTCCTCGGTATAAAATGTCTGTGAACTTTTCTGTTAACAAAATATAATTCCAAATTTGTTTAAATGAATTTAAATCTGTTTTTACTAACTTTTAATTTGTAATTCCAAATAATACAAATAATATATGTTTTGGAATCAGAAAAATGTGAGGAATTCAAATATGCCATTCAAAATATCTTTTGAGCAATTTAAATTTTCGAAATTATTTAAATGCAATAAAAATGCCTTTTCTTAAATAATTGATAACTTTATTTCTACAACTCCAAATTCGACAAATAATATGTCTAAATCGATCAGCGCGACGAGCCCGTTCTATCTATGCTTTCCATGTTCTGAATTGCAGCATGCATCATATAAATATAAAGTATACAGCAATTTATTTGGGAGCAAAACATGACTAAAACCTAATAAAATGCTTTATTCTCGCACCCCACACCTCACCCATGCCATGCTACATTATTGCCATGTAATTTGTGCATCATTCATCATGGCATGCTTGTTTGCTTGTCGCATTTTATATAAATATGCTTGTGCACTTTATTTATGTTGGCCCTTGTATGTTTGGTTTTTCATCAAATAGACGCCGAGCATGGAAAATACCAGGAATCCCAGGAGTACTACCCAGATCCTTCTCTCGCTTCAACCGAGCTGCCAGGCAAGCACTACCACATGCTTGCATACATATAGTACCTATTGCCTCTATCTTATTCTTGCAGCATTGAGTCACGATTGCATTAAATTGAATCTCAAGTACTGCATAGCCTTTACTTTTAAACCCCACCGAAGCTTGTTCCTCCATACCATGAGCCATTACTACAGGAGTTGTTTGAGCCATGCGAGTCGTAGAAAAGCATGTGTAGGGTATGTGAGTGTCTGATGGATAACGAGGTACCTAAACAACTTAACCTGAGTAGTAATGGGATAACTAATGAAAGAGGCGTCGGTGAGCAATATCTGCTATTTGGTTTTTCATGCTCACTTGCATCCCGTAGGACCCCGAGTACTTGATTCCTATTCCTCTACTATTCGCACTATCCACATCCGGGAGGCCTTATGGACCCCCCTGAGTCAGAGCTTGATTCATTCTTATTTCTTAGGGCCACAAAGTAGTTTGGGGCTTTATTACTATCATGTACCTATGCCATGCTTTACTGCTTTATTTAAGATTGTGCATGGAGCACCTGTACTGTTTTGGATCGTGGAATGTTTTCGCGGTATCGACAAGCCCAGTCACACTTTCGGGTTCCCAGTCGTTTACAACCATTGACACAAACCCTGGGTCTGTTCCGGAGCTGGCCAACTTCGTTGTGGATAGCTTAGTGGGGTGGCCCCCTGAAATATTTCTGAATCCTGTTATCGCTTTGTCGTGAATGCCTTGTTGGGTTTTGATTTGGTTTTTCCGAGGTTGATCGAGTGTGTGTTGCTATTTGTGCACCCCTACAGGGTAAATCTTTCTGAAAGCTATGTCCGCGCTTATGGACGACTTGGAGCACAGTTTCTCGATCATAGACAAGTATAACTAAAGTACCGCTTTTAATTTGACTAAGTACTTGACTAGTAAATAGTGCAATACTCATGGAATGGTTAATAAAACTACCAACAGATGGGTTGTTTGTCCGCTTTCTCGTTGGTAAGCGAGAAGGAGGATGGATCTGTTAATTATACTGTTATAACTGTTGTTACTAATTAACGGACATCCGTCTATCATTGATTAGGCGGATGGTTAGCGAGTACCTATAGACTTGTTAGTTATTATCTTTTGCTGCAATTGCGTCAACCCAGGTATATGTCCCCTTTAGAGGCATAAAGACTTGCTGAGTACCCCTAGGGTCGCACACGATAAATTGTTTGATTCAGATGAACAGGTGTACGCGCAAGATGGATACTGGGTGGAGGAGACAGATGATGTTGACAACGATCACTCGGTGTAGAGATTCCGGGGATGGGGATCCGCGAGATCTGTGGGCGGGATGTGTTTATTTATGTGTCATCTTATGCCGATTTGCTTCTTATCCGTACTCGGATCTTGTTTTCCGCTTCCGTCTGATACTCTGATATTTGATGTATGAGGAGCTATCCTAAACTATTATCTCTATCTAGGATATTTGGATCTTGCCGTATGGCATTGAATATTTCTATTTCTTTTAGATGGAATGGCTCTGAAAACTGTTGTATGGTGGCTTGCATACATACTCACTTGTGTATGTAGTTGATCCCTTCGCCTGCCGATTACGCCGCTCGTTCTTGTCCTGATGTTCTGGAAGTGGTTAGGACGGCCGATAGGTCTACCTGTGAGTGGCCCCTAGGCCCCACCGTACTATTTTAACCACTTTTGCTCATCCAGGCATGCAACTTAGAGCGTAATTCACCGAGGTAGTTACATTATGATAGTATTGTTCCTGGTCTTATCTGCAAGTTGTATACACACGTTGTTGTCCGGAACCTATGGCCCCGAAGTGACAGAAATCAGGATAACCGGAAGGGAATGGCTTTGATGTGAGGATCACATGTGTTCATGGAGTGTTAATGCTTTGCTCCGGTGCTCTATTAAAAGGAGCACCTTAATTGTCAGTAGTTCCCTAGAGGCCCCGCTGCAAACGGGCTGGCAGGACAAAAGATGTTGTGCAAGTTCTCATTGCGAGCACGTATGACTATATATGGAACACATGCCTAGGATTATCTAGTACTTAGATGCTTTATCTTATTTATCTGCAATTGCCCTATGTTCTGATTGTTATGTGAATTTTCTTGTCCATGCAACGCCCGTCCATCCATCCCTATGCCTATCGCACTCGAATCCCACTGTTACTGCTTTTGTTACTACTGTCTTTGCTTTACTACTGTTGTTACTTTGCTATTCCTACTACAAAACTGTTGCTACTGATAAACTGCTGTGAGCAAGATTGTTATCCAGGTGCAGCTGAATTGACAACTCAGTTGTTAAGGCTTATAAATATTCTTTGGCTCCCCTTGTGTCGAATCAATAAATTGGGTTTCACTTCCCTCGAAAATACTGCGATACGCCCCCTATACTTGTGGGTCATCAAGACTATTTTCTGGCGCCGTTGCCGGGGAGCATAGCTTTATTTATCAAGTCCACATGGATTCACTATTGTTCAAGCTAAGTTTATTTTCTCCTTGTTTGCTTGTTTCTTTATCAAAAATACAAAAAAAAATTAGTTCCTACTCTAGTTGTTATTTTCGTTGGTCTGTTATTGTCTTGCTTTATCATGCTTGTTGTCAATGGTTGGTTTCTTTGAAACTGAAGCTTATTGGCAAGGTGGGTTCATGGAAGATCAAAAATATTATTATAAGGAACACCGCTTATCACAAAAAGGGAAACACTTATGGGAACAAATTGATAGATTGTATACCATTGCTAGAAACGTGTGCTCTACTTATAATGTTACTTATTGCTGTGATGAATCTCGTTGCAGAAAGAGGTATAAACACCTCCCTTTTCAATGTGAGTATAATGATAATGATACCATATCTTCCTATTCTAAAGGAATTTATGACTTTTATGATGCGGAACAAATTGAAGAATTTATTGCTTGGCAGGGTGCTTTTGAACTTGCTAGTTTGCTTGAAAATATTGATGATTCACCTTATAAGTATGAGGTTTATGGTATACTTAAATTTTGCTTTGATAATTACAAGGATGAAAATGGCTATATTCTTGAATATTTTAATAGATGCTTTCCACAAATGGAAGAGACTAATGCCTTGCAGGATCCTATGGAAGAAGAAATTGATGAACCTGAAATCTCATTAGATGAAAAAGAGGAGGAGAGTGATGAACAAAAGGAGGAAGAATGGATTAGATACCCATGCCTACCTTCTAATGAGAGTAACTCTTTATCCCTTACATTATTTGATTGTCCCCCATGCTTACTAAAGGAGGATGAATGTTATGTTCCTGAGGATTCTTTTGAAAATGTTTATGATAAAGCTCTAGTGCTTGTAGATCATGAAGAGCATGCTTTATGTGATAGTTATATTGTTGAGTTTATTCATGAGGCTACTGAAAATTATTATGAGAGAGGAAAATATGGTTGTAGAAGTTTTCATGGTATTGAAACACCTCTCTATGTGCTGAAAGTTTTGAAGTTACTCTTGTTTTATCTTCCTATGCCTGTCACTTTGTTCTTTGCGAATTTATTTGCATACACGATTCCTAGGCATAGGAAGTGGGTTAGACTTATATGTGTTTTGAATTTGCTTCTTGATGCTCTCTTTTACTTCAACTCATATTTCTTATGAGAGCATCCTCTCAAACTTTGTATGCCTAAAGATGATATTATGTCTATTATTCTTGGGAGACCTTTTCTTAAATACTGTAGGAGCTGTTATTAATTATAATCAAGGGAAGGTGACCTTCAATGTTAATGACAAGGAACATATTGTCTGTTTCCCCAAGAAGATTGAAAGGACTTATGGCTTTAATTCAATTGAACATGTTGAGGGCATTCAAGTTGGAGAAATATATTGTCCCATACCAAGAGAAAAATTTGAAACTATTATGATTGGGACCATTGCTATCAAGGTTGAGGTAACATAATCATTAGTGGAATACAAAGTTTTGTATCATATGAAATTTTTTTGGTAACAAGACCTGATCAACCTTGTTAACAGAAGGATTTCATTGAACAAAACAATGTTTTCACCATGATTATCTCCGCTTACTTCTATTTTATCCATTTTCAGTTTTTGCTTTTGCCTAACTTAAAAGCGTTAAAGGAAAGTACTTATTGGGAGATAACCCAAAAGTTTTAGATGAGTCTTGGAAGTTATTACTTCAGTAATAACCACTCCTTATCCTTTTTATTTTCTTTTTGTGCCAAGAGTAACCTCTACTGAGAGAGAAGTAATGATTGGGAAAGTTGTTGTCCCGAAACAGATTTCTGTGCTTCACCGTAAAAATTCATGTAAAATCTCTGAACGTCTTTTTGAGGCGTGAATTTTTGTGCTTCTGCTCCAGGTTGTTGTCTAACTTTTGTTAGTTCAACACTTTTTGATTTGAGCAACAGAAGGTCTTCGAAAAATTCGACTTTACCTGTTGGTCTGTTTTGACAGATTTCTGCCATTTTTTGCATTTGCTTCTTGTTGGTTCCTTTTTGAGTTCTTTTGGGGAATTGAGCTTTTTGAGGGAAGTGCTACAGTATCTAGTGTTCTAATGGAAGTTTATTTGGTGTTAGAACTGAACTTTAATACTTATTTATCTTGAGTGCACTAATGTTGCTAATAAAGATTGTGTGAAGTTTTGTATGAAGGAAAATTTTCAGGTGTATGGAAGGAATGAGTAATGAGATGAAGGATGGACTAAAGCTCAAGCTTGGGGATGCCACGCGTGTCACCCCAAGAAATATCCAAGAAGTACAAGCATCAAAGCTTGGGGATGCGCAAGGCATCCCCCTCTTCATCAATAAAAATCTCAGGTTTCTTCCAAACGCTTCATTTTTATTGTTTCATGCATAGTTGTGTTGTTCTTGGAGCGTCTTCTTTTTTGTTTTCGTTTTGGTTTTTAGTTTGCGTGGTTTGCTTAGTTTGCTGAATAAATTGGTTTCCTCTTTCATACATTGGTGTTCAAATAGTTTGGTTTGGATTGGAAAAGAGTAGGAAGCTTAAGTGGTAAAGAGAGCTTGTTTTTGACAGTGGATTATGCTTTGTCATGCCATTCTTGATATTGTTTTGGCTTTATGATTAGTATTATTTGTTGTAGCATGACTTGTTATAAACAATTGAGATTGCTTAATGTGCTTTGGAAGAATCATGCGTTGTTTTAGCATATTAAAGCATAGTATTATGGTATTCTCCTTTGATGCTTTATTTGGGTTGACTTGGCACATGCTCACACCATGTTATGACTATCCCAAGTCACCATAAGCCTTTATGATCCTTTAGTTTTCAACTTGTAGTATCACTTTATGCTTTGACCAATGATGTTTTGTCGCTCTGCATGATTATGGCCATTATTGCTCTCTCGTTTGTCGCTCCCTTACAATTTGCTAGCCTTCACTTTCACTGAGTATGTTTTACTCATGTTTCCAACTCCCTAAAACCAAATATTGCCAAAGTGTCCACCATACCTACCTATTAGCATCATTTTCTACTTCCGTGCATATTCAATATGCATTGTTTTCTTCCGAATAAAATGTTTGCTTGTTATGAGAAAGTTAGTTAGTAAAGCTCTCATGAACTTGATGGCACACTTTATTTTCTTGCATTTAATAAAGCTGAACCATTATGTCCTTCTTTGTTGCGTATATGCTTGCGCTTTATAAGTTGAAGTTGGCAGAACCATGTATCATGGGGGCGCTTTCAACATTGCATTGGTACTTAGTACCTCGTTGATATCATGTTCTTTTGTTTATGGATCCCGGCGGTGTTGAATAAAAGTGGAACTTGTAAGATCATGGAGTTTGTATGTATGTTAGAGAAACGCCTGGGCCGCTAGCCTAAGCCATGCCTAATCATGGTGGAAACTTGCAGCATAACCATAATGAGCATTCTATGAAGCATCCTCAATAAAAATCTATGCACATAGTAAATAAAAAGATCGCTGAGATGCTCATTGTCTGCTTGCCTTGTCATTTTGATTATGGGATAGCTCATGTGTCATGTGCAAGGGGTACCCCGTTGGCGTTTCTCTATGATACGTATATACTTACAATGACAAGAGCTTACTTGTGACTGAAGTTGAGTAGCATGAGGATCGGTCTTCGTAAGTAAGGGACAAGAGCTTACTTGTTATTCATGAACCTTTTGTTTGTGCCTTTTCATGTTGCATCATAGTTTGTTTGTCCTATTGTTAGAACTTTGTCTTTCATGATTATGATTGAAGTACTATGATCCCAGTTTTGAATGTTTTACAAATGCTTTGATCAAGTTTATGATGGTGCATGTCACCTCAAAAATTATTCTTTCTTTTTATCACTTACCTACTCGAGGACGAGCAGGAGTTAAGCTTGGGGATGTTGATACATTGCAAATGTATCTATAATTTTTGATGATCCATGCTTGGTTTTATCCACTTTCTTGTGTTTTGTCCACACTTTGGAGTACTTTTCATATGATTTCTTGGACTAACCTATTAACAAGAGCCACAGTGCCAGCTGCTTGTTTTCTGCTGTTTTTGGTTCCAGGAAAGTCAGAAAATGAATATTCTCCGAATTGGACGGGACAAAAGACAAAGTGCCTATTTTTCCAGAAGACTCTAGGAGCCAGAATACGAGACGGAGGAGGGCCAGGAGCTGGCCACCCCACCCCCCAGGCGCGGGCTGGGCCTGGCCGCGCCAGGGCATGGTGTGGTGGCCCCAGGCACCCCCTCGGTCTCCCTCTTCGCCTATAAGAAGCCTTCTGACCTAAAAACTCTAGGGGGGTCGACGTTTTTCCAGAAGGAGTTCCGCTCCGCCACCACCACCAGATTCCACGAAACAACACCAGAAACTCCGTTCTGGCACCCTGCCGGGACGGGGAATTGGAGGAGATCATCGCCATCATCATCACCATCGCTTCTCCATCGACCATCCATGTTTCCCCCAACTATGAGTGAGTAATCCCCCGTTGTAGGCTATGGGGATGGTAGGGATTGGATAAGATCGTTCATGTAATGGCATCAGATTGTTAGGGCATGGTGCCTAGTATCTTTTATTAGTGCTTTATGACTTTGTTGCGACTTGTTGTGCTTAATGCTTGTCACTAGGACCCGAGTGCCATGATTTCAGATCTAAATATGTTATTGATTCATTATGATAGTATTGTTCTTGGTCTTATCTACAAGTTGTATACACACGTTGTTGTCCGGAACCTATGGCCCCGAAGTGACAGAAATCGGGATAACCGGAAGGGAATGGCTTTGATGTGAGGATCACATGTGTTCACGGAGTGTTAATGCTTTGCTCCGGTGCTCTATTAAAAGGAGCACCTTAATTGCCAGTAGTTCCCTAGAGGCCCCGCTGCAAACGGGCTGGCAGGACAAAAGATGTTGTGCAAGTTCTCATTGCGAGCACGTATGACTATATATGGAACACATGCCTAGGATTATCTAGTACTTGGATGCTTTATCTTATTTATCTGGAATTGCCCTATGTTCTGATTGTTATGTGAATTGTCTTGTCCATGCAACGCCCGTCCATCCATCCCTATGCCTACCGCACTCGAATCCCATTGTTACTACTTTTGTTACTACTGTCTTTGCTTTACTACTACTGTTACTTTGCTATTCCTACTACAAAACTGTTGCTACTGATAAACTGTTGTGAGCAAGATTGTTCTCCAGGTGCAGCTGAATTGACAACTCAGTTGTTAAGGCTTATAAATATTCTTTGGCTCCCCTTGTGTCGAATCAATAAATTGGGTTTCACTTCCCACGAAAATACTGCGATACACCCCCTATACTTGTGGGTCATCACTCACCAACATGAAATTCTCTCTTAAGTATTCGCTTGTCATGCCATCTTTCAACTTTTTCCTTAAAGAGCCTAGCATTTTCATAGGCTTCACTCATCCATTCATCTAAAGAACTTAAGTCAAATAATCTTTTCTCACCAGCGAGCTTACAATCTCTATTTAGTTCTTTAACTGCCCAGTAAGCTTTATGTTCTAATTCTAAAGGTAGGTGACAAGCTTTCCCATAAACCATTTTATAAGGAGACATCCCCATAGGATTTTTGTAGGCAGTTCTATAAGCCCATAAAGCATCATTCAACTTTTTAGCCCAGTTTTTTCTAGATCTATTAACAGTCTTTTGCAAGATGGATTTAATTTCTCTATTTGATAACTCTACTTGCCCGCTAGTTTGGGGGTGATAAGCTAAAGCAATTCTATGATTAACATCATATTTAGCAAGGGTCTTTCTAAAACCACCATGAATGAAATGAGAACCCCCATCAGTCATGAGATACCTGGGCACTCCAAACCTAGGGAAGATAACATCCTTAAGCATTTTTAGAGAAGTTTCCCCTTTAGCACTCTTCGTAGGAATGGCTTCTACCCACTTAGTAACATAATCAACGGCAACAAGAATATGAGTATAACCTTTCGAGGGAGGGAAAGGACCCATAAAGTCAAATCCCCAGCAATCAAAGGGTTCAATAACTAGAGAGTAGTTCATAGGCATTTCATTGCATTTAGATATATTACCAACACGTTGACATTCATCACAAGATAAAACAAACTTTCTTGCATCTTTAAAAAGGGTAGGCTAGTAGAAACCTGATTGTAGCACCTTTTGTGTAGTTCTATCTCCTGCATGATGTCCTCCATAAGCATTACCATGACATTTATGCAATATCTCCTTTTGTTCATATTCTGGAACACATCTTCGCATAATACCATCCACTCCTTCTTTGTATAAGTGTGGGTCATCCCAAAAATAATGCCTCAAATCATAGAATAACTTCCTCCTTTGCTGAGCTGTAAAAGTTGGAGGCAAATACTCGGAGACAATAAAATTAGCATAATCAGCATACCAAGGACTCCCTCGTGATCTTACCCCTACTGCGGCTAACTGCTCATTTGGGAAACTATCATTAACAGGCATAGGGTCAAAAGAGATGTTTTCCAATCGAGATAAATTATCAGCTACAGGGTTTTCAGCTCCTTTCCTATCCACTATATGTAGATCAAACTCTTGTAAAAGCAGCACCCATCTAATAAGCCTAGGCTTAGCGTCCTTCTTCGTCATAAGGTATTTAATAGCAGCATGATCAGTACGAATGGTGACTTTTGAGTCTACAATATAGGGTCTAAACTTATCACAAGCAAAAACGATAGCTAGAAATTCTTTTTCAGTAGTAGCATAATTCCTTTGAGCAGCGTCTAAAGTCTTACTAGCATAATGAAGACCGTTTAACTTTTATCAATTCGTTGCCCAAGGACAGCACCTACAGCAAAATCACTAGCATCACACATTATTTCAAATGGTAAACTCCAATCAGGTGGTTGAACAATAGGGGCTGTAGTTAAAGCCTTCTTAAGAGTTTCAAAAGCTCCCTTACAATCATCATCAAAAACGAAGGGTACATCTTTTTGAAGAAGATTAGTGAGGGGTTTTGATATCCTAGAAAAGTCTTTAATAAACCTTCTATAGAAACCAGTATGACCAAGGATACTACGAATACCTTTGATGTCTCTTGGGCATGGCATCTTCTCAATTGCCTCAACCTTAGCTCTATCAACTTCTATACCTCTTTCAAAAACTTTATGCCCAAGGACAATCCCTTCATTAACCATGAAGTGGCATTTCTCCAAATTAAGAACAAGATTAGTTTCTTCACATCTCTACAAAACTTTATCAAGGTTGTGCAGACAATTATCAAAAGAAGTTCCATAGACAAAAAAGTCATCCATGAACACTTCTACAATTTCCTCACAAAAACCATGAAAGATAGCAGACATGCACCTTTGAAAAGTAGCAAGAGCGTTACATAAATCAAAAGGCATACGTCTATAAGCATAAGTTCCATAAGGGCAAGTAAAAGTAGTTTTTTCTTGATCTTGTTATTTAACAGCAATTTGAGAGAAACCAGAATAACCATCAAGAAAACAAAAATGGGTCTTTTTAGACAACCTTTCCAACATTTGATCAATAAAAGGAAGCGGGTAGTGATCTTTCTTAGTAACTTTATTGACTTTTCTAAAATCGATGCACATCCTATAGCCTACTACTATTCTTTGAGGAATAAGATCATCATTATCATTAGGAACAACGGTAATACCTCCCTTTTTAGCAACACAATGAACAGGACTAACCCATTCACTATCAGCAATAGGGTAAATAATACCAGCATCAAGGAGTTTCAATACCTCATTCCTTACCACTTCCTTCATCCTAGGATTTAAACGTCGTTGGTGCTCTACTACTGGCTTTGCATCTGGTTCTATGTTGATAGAATGCTGACATATAGTAGGTGAAATCCCTTTTAAATCATCCAGAGTATAACCCATAGCTCCTCGATGTTTCCTCAAAACCTCCAATAGCCTTTCTTCTTCCTTTCCTGAAAGTTTAGCGCCAATAATAACAGGATATATCTTTTTATCATCAATATAAGCATATTTAAGATCATCAGGGAGAGGTTTTAGATCAAAAACCAGATCCTTTTTAGGTGGCAACATGGTACCCAAGTCTTCTACAGGCAAGTTATGCTTAAGCATCTTAGGCTGATCACGTAGAATCTTATCAATCTCATTCCTTTCTTCCATGAAGATTTCACTTTCATGATCTTCCATAAATTGTTGCAAAGCATTGTTAGGAGCAAGAGAAATAGAAGCAAGTTGTTCAACTCTAAAATCCTCATTATGGGTTTCCTCTTCACAAGGTTCTTTAGCAAATTTAGAGAAATTAAACTCATAAGATTCCCCAGCAAACTTAGTCAAGATTTTCTCCCTTTTGCAATCTATAATAGCTCCACAAGTACTCAACAAAGGTCTACCAAAAATAATAGGATAAGTTTTACTAGCAACTAAACCGAGTACTAGAAAATCAGCAGGGTACTTAATCTTACCACAAAGAACTTCCACGTCTCGTACAATACCAATTGGAGAGATGATCTATCTATTAGCAAGGTGAATAACCACATCAATCTCTTCCAATTCGCAGGGACTGATTTCATGCATACTTTCTCTATAAAGCTCATAAGGAATAGCACTGGAACTTGCACCAAAATCACATAAACCATAATAGCAATGATCGCCAATTCTAACAGAAAGCACAGGAACACTAACTTTTTTAGTTCTATTAGGATGTGAAACAATATTAGAAGCATCCTCACAAAATACTATGTGTCCATCTTCTATGCTTTTAGTGACAAGGTCTTTCACAATTGCTACCACAGGTTTAACGTTTATTTGTTCATCAGGTTTTACAGTTCTCTTTTCACTTTTTGTGATTACATTAGTTATCATAGGATGATCCTTTACCTTTTCTGGGAAGGGAATCTTCTCGATATAAGGTTCAGGTAAGATGGGATCAATAATGCAATACTCAGCACTCCCAATAGGAACATAGTCAACAATATCTTTGTAAGGTGAATGGTATTTAATCCATCCCCTTTTTGGAATTTTCAATATAAGAAGCAAAAGCTCTAAAGCAATTCGTAATAACTTGCAAATCAAGACCATAAGCATTACTAATATTTTTGAAAGTCATCAGTTCCCATAAAAGATTCAATGCATTCATAATCATAATTTATACCTGACTTTCTACCTTTGTCATTCTCCCAAGCTTCAGCATTGTCTTGAATATGGTCCATAAGATCCCATTTAGCTTCTTCTTCCATGCGAGTGAATGATCTAGCACAAGAAGCATCCAATAAATCCTTGTCATGTAGAGGGAGCCTTGCATGGAAGTTATTGATAATAATATTGTTGGGGAGCTCATGAATGGGACATTTGAGCATTAGTAACTTCAATCTCCCCCAAGCTTGAGTTGTACTCTCTCCATCAAGAGGCCAAAAGTTGTATATTTGATTCCGATCTTTATGAATCTCACTAGGAGGATAAAACTTTGAATAAAAGAGAGGCACTATTTCCTCCCATTCCAGAGCTTGACCATTCTTCAGCAGCTTATACCATTCCTCGGCTCTTCCTTTCAGTGATAATGAGAATAACTTTTTCTTAACTTGATCTATAGTAATACCTGCACACTTGAACAACCCGCATAATTCGTGTATAAAGAGTAAATGATCACCGGGATGGGTAGTTCCATCCCCAACATAATAGTTATCCATAACACGGTCAATAATTCTTGTAGGTATTTTCGAGGCATCATTCTCAGCAGGTGGTGGCTTATCTACTACCTTAGCAGTGGTAGTAGCATTACCAAATAAGAAACTCAGCGAATTATCCATAACGAAAATAAAGCAACTAACAGAAATAAACAATACTCACAGTATAGGTTTCCTTTACCAGTTCCACTCTCCAATAGCGCTTCACTCCCCGGCAATGGCGCCAGAAAATAGTCTTGATGACCCACAAGTATAGGGGGTGTATCGCAGTATTTCTGATAAGTAAGAGTGTCAAACCCAACGAGGAGCAGAAGGTGCTGACTAGTGGTATGGATCAGGAATTCTCTGCAAATACTTAGCAAACGGATTTTTAGGGGTTTTTGATAAAGCAAGTAAACAAAGTACGAGTAAATAAGAGATAATAGGAATAAATGCAGCAAGTGGCCCAATCCTTTATGAAGCAAAGTACAAGCCGGTTATATTACTTAAGATGACCAAACGTTCTCGAGGACACATGGGAAGACTGTCAAGTGCTTTCGCTTCATATAGTTGATTAATCTTCTTTAGCTTGCTAAGTGTTGTGTGGGTGAACCTGTGCTAATGTACCGACCTTCCTAAGACTAATACATACTTGTGATTATACCCCTTGCAAACATCCGTAAGTACAAGAAAGTAATTAAGGTAGAAACTTAACCATAGCTTTAAACTCTAAGACCCTTACGTCCCTTGTGCAATGGTTTCCTAACGGGGGTTTAGGTTTCTGTCACTCCGGCAACCCCTACGATTAGTAGCCAAATACACAATGCATTCCCCTAGGCCCATATAGGTGAAGTGTCATGTAGTCGATGTTCACATGACACCACTAGAAGAAGTACACCACAACTTAAATATCAAACTATTGAATCTTTCTCAACACAACTCCAGTACTAACAACATGACTTCTTCCATGTCCTCAAGAACAAAACGAACTACTCACAAGACATCATATGGATCATGATCAGAGATGGAATAATGATGTATAACAATCTGAACATAAACAATAATTCAATGGTTCACTCAATAGCATCAACTACAAAGAGTAATCAACACCAGGAAAGTTTCCCCTATGAACTATGCAAGATTCAACACAATTGTTACAGCAATATGGAGATGGTGATGAGGGTGCTGATGGGTTCGTAGCACGGAAAACAAAAAAATTCTATCGCAAGAATGAACAAAACCCAGATCTAATCTAGATAAAAGCCAAGATCTAATCTATTAGATATGTGCAACGAGATAGATCTGTACTAACCCTTGTAGACCCGAAAGCGTTACGAGATCGGATCTCGTGGTTGATGTAGTCGATCACTTGCCGATCTCAAGATCGAGTAGACGATCCTTCCGGCCCCGCGTTCCGGCAGCGCTTCCGCAGTCGGTCACACATGCGGAGTCGAAGCAGACCTTCCTCTCCCCGTTCCAGCGAGCAGCAGAGGTAGATCTCTCCACGGAATCCCAGCAGCACAACGGCGTGGTGGTGGTGGTGGAGTAGAGAATTCTGCAGGGCTTCGCCTAAGCCAGAGCAGAGGGAAGGAGGAGGAGAGAGGCAACTTGAGATCTAGAGAATAGAAGGGGCAAGGGGGCTTGTGCCTCCACCCCTCTATTTAAAGGAGGGAGGCGCCATGGGGAGGTGGAGTCCTTGTAGGACTCCCCTCTCCCTTGGCCGGCGGATCAAGGAGGTGGGGGGAGAGTCCTACTCCCCCACGAATCCTTGTCTTACCCCACATGGATTCCTTGATCCTTTCTTGGTTTTCAAGTAAACTCCAAGAAATCTTCCAGAACCTTCCGGAACATTTCGAAACCTTCTAGAATCCCCATACAAATACTCCGGAACATTTCCTACCTTAGAAAATGATCCCCATTATATGAATCTTACTCCCCGGACAATTCCGGAGCTCCTCGTGATGTCCCGGATCCAATTCAAGACTCCGAACAACATTCGGTCTCCAACGCACATTCCATATCTACTTAAAACAACTTCGAACCTTAAGTGTGTCACCCTACGGTTCGTGAACATGTAGACATGATGGAGACACATCTCCAATCAATAACCATTAGCGGGATCTGGAGATCCATAACAGCTCCCACATACTCAACGATGACTTCGTGATCGATAGAACCATTTAACATACAAAACCAATTCCCTTTTGTCACGCGATACTCTACTTATCCGAGGTTTGATCGTCGGTATCTCCATACCTTGTTCTACCTCGTTACTGATAAGTACTCTTTACTCGTTCCATGATATGTCATCCTTTGTGACCTAGTCACATGCTTGCAAGCTAACTAGATGACATTCCACCGAGAGGGCCCAGAGTATATCTATCCGTCATATGGATGGACAAATCCCAATCTTGGTCCATGCGCTTCAACACATACTTTCAGAATACCCAATGTCACCTTTATAACCACCCAGTTACGAAGCGGCGTTTGATGTCATCAAAGTACTCATCCGGTGATGGTGATTAACATAGCCTCATGGTCGAAGGATTAGGTTACTATGCATTTGAAAAGCTTGTAGCAAAACGAACTTAATGACTTGATCTTATGCTATGCTTACTATGGGTGTGTGTCCATCACATCATTCTCCTAATGATATGATCTTGTTATTAACAACATCCAATGTCCATGATTAGGAAACCATGATCATCCATTAATCAACAAGCTAGTTTAACAAGAGGCTTACTAGGGACTCTTTTATGTTTACAAAACACACAAGTATTAATGTTTCATGTTAATACAATTATAGCATGGGATGTAAACATTTATCATAAACATAAAGATATAATAATAACCACTTTATTATTGCCTCTTGGGCATATCTCCAATAGGTGCTGATGGTGATGATGGTGGTGATGATGATGATGATGATCCCGATGAAGTCCAGCTTGATGGTGGTATTGATGACGATGATCTCCCCTCTCCGGGAAGGAATTCCCCCGGCAGAAATCTATCTGCCGGAGAGATCTTTCTCTCTCGGTGTTTTCCGCCCCACAGAGGCGGCAGAATCTTTCTATGGTCGCTCCCCAAGTCTTAGGGTTTCTAGAGGATAATATACGCCAGAGGGGAGTGCCAGGGGTGGACCAGTGCGGCCACACCACCTAGTGGCGCGGCCTAGGCTGGCCCACGCCAGGGGGTGGTGTGGGCCCCATGTGGCCCATCTCCAGCCCCCCTTCTGGCTTCCTTCGTCTTCTAGAAAAATAGGATTTTCCGTATATTTTCCCAGATTTTATGATCTTCGCGAATTTTGCCTCCAAACAACACCTTTTCCATCAGAATCCTGACTACAGCGGTCCATGCTCCAAAAGTCATCAACCATGCAAAAACAGATGAAATAACATAAGTATCACCTCTCAATATGAAATATATCAATGAATAACAGTGAATTATGACATAGAATAGTGATGCAAAATGGACGTATCAACTCCCCCAAGCTTAGACTTCGCTTGTCCCCAAGCGAAACTGAGCTCAATAAACATGGCCTCGGGTTTATGGAGTGAAGAGTCGATAAAAGAATACGGACAAGAAGCATCACATTCATCAATACATAGATCATAATAGAAGACAACTCACTATTATATAACTCAACTTGCATTGGGTAAAGGAAACACAATAAAGATACATAAAGTGAATCATAATTGGTAATGGCAAACTTAGCTCTTGGTCAAAGAATAGTTGATAATTTGCTGGAGTTCACAAATAACTGGTTTTCAATGATAGGTTTCAAAGTAGTAAACATCAAGATAAGAGCAATGTGCAAAACAAGGAACATAAGCAACATGATTGAATAAATCATCATATGAATGAATGAAATACAACAACTCAAAATACTTGCTGAGATAGAAAGGAATAGGTTTACTGACTCAACTAAAAAGTAAAAGAAAGGCCCTTCGTAGAGGGAAGCAGGGATTGCAAGTCTCATAAAGAGCTCCCAAAAATTATGATACTTACTAGCTTTCAGCTCTCATTGCCCCTATCATAGGCATCTTTTGGTGATTAAGGTTAAAGTGACACAACTAAGAGGATATGCTTGACAAGCTATAAGTTGAAATCTCATGCCCCTTACTTATGAGTACCAAACCTCATGCTACTCAACTTCAGTCACGAGTAAGCTCTTGTCATTGTAAATACACGTGTATCATTGAGAACCGCCAACGGGGTACCCCTTGCACATGACATAGGAGCTATCCCATAATCAAAATGACAAGGCAAGCAGACAGTGAGCATCTCAGTGATCTTTTTATTTCCTATTTGCATAGGTTTTTATTGAGGATGCTTCATAGAATGCTCACTATAGTTATGCTGCAAGTTTCCACCATGATTAGGCATGGCTTAGGCTAGCGGCCCAGGTGTTTCTCTAACACACATATAAACTCCATGATCTTACAGGTTCCACTTTTATTTCACACCACCGGGATCCATAAGTAAAAGAATCATGATATCAACTAGGTACAAAGTACCAATGCAGTGTTGAAAGCGTTCCCCATGATACATGGTTCTGCTAACTTCAACTCATAAAGCGCAAGCATATACGCAACAAAGAAGGAGCCAAGGGTTCAAGTTTATTGAATGCAAGAAAGTAAAGTGTGCCATCAAGTTCGTGAGAGCTTTAATCACTAATTTTCACATAACATGTTTAATTTGGGAGGTAGATAAAACAAGAATTTACTTGGAACAGCAATAATGCTGCTAGCAAGGCTGCGTAGCAAGTATAAGAGTTGAAGGAAACAAACAAACATACAATGATAAATACAAACATGCAATCTTCCTTGGAAGCACAAAAGATCTTAACTAGAAAATACTAGACTTATGAGCAAATCAAGAAAGAAAGATGATGAAATAATTTTTCTTTAGAGTACTTTTATCTTTTCTTTCAACTCTCAAAAATAGTGTTGCTACTGACCGGGCCAGGTTTGCCAAAACCAACTAAATTAACTCAATGATCCCAAAGTGATACCAATACTAACAACAAGATCAATCATATAACCACGAATTGAAAACTAATATAAGCTATGCAAAAGAGTAAATGATAGAACTTCTCATTAATAATCCATAACGGCAACTCACACCAAGGGATACATATCTAACGAGAGAGGGGACACTTCCATAATGCAAACCATCCTACATAATAACTTCTCTATTCATGATATGACTCTACCAATAAGGCAAAAAGATAGAAGATAGTGATATGATATGCGGCACTCCCCCAAGCTTGGAACAAACCAAGGGGATGCCAAACCTGATGACGAATTACTCCTTCGGTGCTGGTGGTATTCCCTCATCATCGTCCGACTTCCAGGGTAAGGGCTTCCCATCAACAAAGGACATTGTCGTCTCCAGCATCCTGAAGCTTGCAGCAGCACTTATGCGTTTAAACCTATCCTCATACTCACAGTTTTGATTCTGAACGTCATAGAGTTGTGCTTGCAGTTTGTTGGTTGTTTGGCGGAGTGAGAGGACTTCATCCTTGAGCTCAGCTGTCTCCTCTTGGTGCCCGGTGATAAGTTCGGAACAAATCTTATGGATGATATCCACTTCGCGTTCCGCCATCTTCTTGTACCTAAAGACTTCTTGCTCCAGTGCTTCCATCCTATCCTCCAGACTTCCTTCACCTTTAGGGCCTTGAACCTCTTTTATCCGGACCTCCCCATCTTCAAGAAACAACTCCTTGGGATGAATCTCCAACTCTCTCATGTATGGGTTGATGATATCATCTAAGGAATCTCTCCTGGCTGATCCAGTGGAAGACATTGTGGCTCCAAATCTGGGACTCTCCCTGGCAGAAACAGACCGAAACAAAAACACGACGAAAACACGATATACGAACCTCGAGGGCTCTGGGGGATTATATATTACGAAGTTTCATAACAAAAGGAAGGTACTGGGTGAAAACGAGTCGGAGGCGAAGTCCGGGGTGGACTGACCACCTAGTGGCGCGGTCAGGGGTGGGCCCGTGCCACAGGGTGGTGTGAGCCACCCTGGCTCCGCTTCCGTCCCTCTTTCGCTTCGTAGCTTTCCTTATTGACTAAAAACTGCAAAAATATAGTTGGATTGTATTTTCAAGGAACTTTTCTTACCAGAATTGTTACCTATTTGAAAATAGACTCTGCAGGTCTCTGAATTTGGTCCTTGATGAATTTCTCTGGAGTTATAACTTGAAAGGCATCAACATCTTCATTGTAAGAGTCTCCAGCAATATAGTGCTTGAGTCGCTGCCCATTCACTACTTGTGTAGTATTATCTTTTAAAGAAGAAATTTTTATTGCTCCTGAACGGTATACTTCTTCAATAATGAAAGGTCCTTCCCATTTTGACAGTAGCTTTCCTGCAAAAAAACTGAGATGAGACCTATACAATAGAACTTTCTCACTGATACATTGCAAATGTATCTATAATTTTTGATGATCCATGCTTGGTTTTATCCACTTTCTTGTGTTTTGTCCACACTTTGGAGTACTTTTCATATGATTTCTTGGGCGCAAGGTTGTTGAGCCACGTCCTTGCCGACCCGGATAGCATAAGGGGGACGTAGCGCACGGCAGTGCGCTTGTTCCCATGGGCGATGCCGACTGCCGTAGCATAGTCGGTCAGCCAATCTTCCGGCTTCATGCTGCTGTCGTACTTGGGGGTGTCCCTAGGCAGGGAGAACTTATCTGGAAACGGCTCGTTCCAGATGCGGGGTCCGAAACAAACCGGGCCGGTAGAATCTTCTTCCTCCGTGACGTGCGCTTGAGCTCGATGCGGTCACGGGCATCCGGACAATCCGGGTTGGGCGCTCCCACCCTGCCCAAGAGACGAGAACCGGCGGGTCTAGGTGCTCCGGTTGGTGGAGGGGAGGCGGCGGGTTGTTGTTCACCGTCTGCTCCTGGCGCGGCTGGCCCTTGTTGCCAGAGCTGTGGCGCCTGCTGCGGGCCTTAGCCGGCTGAGGGGAGGACGCCCACTGGGTGTCGCGTGGCACGCCCTTGCTGTTGGCAGGCAGCTTGCTCCCCCTGGAGTAGCTGGGGTCCTCCTGCATCTGCCGGTTGGCATCAGCCTACTCGTCGGCGATGCGGAGGAGCTCCTGCACGCGGGCATGCTGGCGGGCTCGCTTCTCGCCCTCCAGCTTGGGCAGTTCCTCTACCACGGCTCGCGCCGCGCGCAGGTTCTTGATGGGCGTGTTGTAGGTGGGCCGGATGAGGGCGGGCGCGGGATCCGGCTCCCCATCCTTTTCCATCCTACCGCCTAGCTCGCCGCCCCGGCGCCGTACATGGCCGCGCTGGCTTGGCTCCGCGGTAGCCGGGGTGAAGCCGTGCATGCGGTCGTACTCGCGCCGGGTGATCTCGAGTTGCTTGTGGGCTACCGCCAGCTCCATGGTCTCCTGGAGGAGGATCTATCTCTCCATGGTGAAGTTGGCCTCCGCCTCCTCCGGGTTATCCCCGAGGTTAACCGGCGTCAGTAGCCGATCAATGGCATCATCCACCGGGTTCCGAGGCTGCGGAGGGGTGGAAGTTCCAACCTCGTCCACGCCTCGCTCCCGTGGCTGGCGGGGGTGAGAGCTGGAGCCGGCCATCATGACCTCCACGCCGCAGGACGCGACGGAGGCGCTACCGCCTGGATGCGGAAGCTCCGCGATAGAGATGATTTCCCTAGGGAAACGCTTCGGAACAGTGGTGACGTAGACAGGGAGGTCGCCGAATAGCAGGACGGTGTCGTTCGCCGGGAAGGAGGTTCCGGCGAAGCAGGAAGCGTTGTCGATGACGCAGTCGAATTTGCTGAGCGTGAGCACCAGGCCGGAGGCCACGCGCTCATCGGCTGAAGTGCAGGGTCCTGTGCGGAACGTGACTCCGGTCGAAGCCATCTAGCCCCACGGTGGGCGCCAACTATCGTTATATTGGAAACGGCAGTACCTAAGGAGGTTAGATAGAGGTGTGGGGACTAGCAAGGAAGCTATCGACGGCGTCCGCAGGTGGGATTGGATACAAGCAAGCGTAGCTGGACGCGTGAAGTACCCAGGTTCGGAGCCCTCGTGATGAGGTAAAGCTCCTACTCCTGCCGGATCTGACTATGTGGGATATACGAACTACAAGTGCTCCTCGAGCTGTATTCTCTAGCTACTGCCTTAAATGCACTGAGACCAACCCTTTCTACTGAGGCCTTGCCTCTCCTTATATAGGCAGAGAGGTGACGGTCTCACTGGCCAATCCGACTGGCGGGCCCCACAGGCGGGTCCCAGCCGGCTGGTCATCTACAGTATCCGGTATGGTACGTCGCATCGGAGTACGAGCGGTATAGCTGTCCTAGGCACAGTGGATGTCGTGCGAGCATGTCGTCAGCACCGGGCCATTGTTCCCGTGTCATCCCCGCAAAGTCTTCGGTATGCCGAGTAGTGGCTGGTCTTGTCATCGTACAGGGCGTACCGTGCACTGATACGCACGTCGTCCTGTCTCCCTGATTGGTTCCGGCTACATCGTCGTAGCCGGTTGCTTCTTGTTGATTCGGCTACCATGAGGTAGCCCGCATAGCCTGCTTTGTCCGGCTGCATCTGGTTAGCCAGACGCGATCCGACTACACGGTTTCTTGTCCGGTTGGGGTATCTGGGGATCATCCCCCCGACACCGTCTCCTCGTCGGTCCCCCTCGACGCATTGAAAGCAGCCGCCGTCCCAGTCCAGGCCCCAGTCGAGGCATCGATGGCAGTCACCATTCCTGTCCAGGCCCCCATCCCCGCTACCGACGGAGCCGTCGAAGAGGAGCCCCCGCCGGCGAGGAGGCCCTCGCCGGTCACAAGCAGATCACACACTTCTTGGGCACCTACGATCCAGATAAGTACATCGCTCTGCTAAACCCCTACGACACCGGCATCGACCACCAATGGTCGGAGGTAACTAGGGTTTGCTCCCCTCCCCTGGTTCTTCTACCGTTCCTATCGTTGGATGCTAGATCTTGGTTTATTAGGATTCGCTTGTTTGCATTTCGATTGCTCGATCTTCTTACATCATCTACTCCCCCATTTTCCTTTTCTTCCAATAGGTTTTCGGCAGCGACGTCTGCAGTGATGACGATTCCATTCACACCAAGGCTCGTCAGGTGCTGTGGAGGGTGCGGGTCGGCCAGTACGACGACTTCCTTAGGCACGACGAGTACAGCTGCCCCTTCCGCAAGGGGATCGCCTACTGCTGGGTGAGTCACGCCGGCGGCACCGACTTCAACTCCTTACTGAAGCATGCAGACGCCATGGGCTCCGGCATCCACAAAGGCGGCAAGCGCGAGATCGTGAACATCAACGCCTACATCGCTGAACACCGGGCTCTCGGCATTCACCTCCGAAACCTCCAGCGGGTGGCCATCAAAGAGAGTCGCATGCCTCCAATCAGGCCCAAGGCCCCCAAGATCAAGGGACTGGGCAGCAAGAAGTGGCGGAGGTGCCAGAGGGAGGTGGAGGCGCTGGCGAATGAACGGGTTGGATGTCTCCTTGAATGTATCTGCATCTGCGGCGGCTGCTGCTAAGCAACTTCTTTTGATTTTCTATATTTTGCTTACATCCTATTTCTGGCTGAATGCATCGAACCTCGTTAAGAAACCTACTTTCTATCGCTATATCCTATTTAGCTGCGCACAGCTATATCTACATTTGTTTTGTTTTCTGAATGAATGTATTCTGCCTGGTGTGATTTGCTGCTTTAGATTTGCTACCTGGTCGGAGGCAAAAGGAGGTCCAAAAGGGAACGAATTATCAAAGAGAGAATCTTCTCTAGATTTTCTACCAATTTGGGCAAAATGAAACATATCTGTTTAGCGAGAGAGGAAAAGGGTACTCTTTCAAACTGCTAGTTAACGAGCTACCATCTTGACGAGGCCCCATCTTGACGTCTCCCTCTACAAGAAGGAACACGATGCCGTCCATGGAAAAAGTCGTCGAGTGGTCATGTCACGTTTAATCAAGTCTGAAAAGCCTACTACGGATACTACTACGCCACAACACATGCGTCATCGAGTGCACGGTCGTCGATGGACAACTACAATTTATTTCCACTTGATTTTAATAACACACATCCCATTTTTTACGCAGCGGCTCTGAATCTCACTTCCAACTAGGGCCCACTATAAGAAGCTTGCACGCGCTAGCCGGAGGCCGTATAGCTGAGCTCGACAAGACCTAACGTCTCCGGCTTCATCGAGTCACTCGTAGCCATCAACACATCCCTTTACCGAATCTATCACAACCCCACAAATCTCGCCGTACAGCCACCTACCTTCCCCTCTACATTTCCACTTTTAACTATCGCCAATTTTAGGGCCGTGTTAAACTTCGTACATAGAAATTGTGCGTGCGCCCTTTGCATGCGGCTCAATACAGAACTGCCATGCATGGCCCGGGGAAAAAATGTGACGTACCGTGCGCGTGTCACGGTGCACGGTGCAGTAGACTACGTGGTGCGTTGCACGGTGGTGCAACGAAACGTGCCTTGCTTCTATCCACCTTAACTATAGAGCCCCTCTACGCACACCCACTCCCACTCTCGCTCACTGTCCCCACGCAACCCTCTCCACTGTCCCACCAGCATCCGCAAACTCCCGAGAATACCCCGTCCATGCCCTGCGACGGCCGAGGAGGATAAGGTGGCCATCATCGCCTCCGTGGCCGTCGGCGAGGAGGCCCTCGTCTTCTCGTCGGTCCCCCACGACGCGTTGAAAGCAGCCGCCGTCCTTGTCCAGGCCCCAGTCGAGGCATCGATGGCAGCCACCGTTCCCATCCAGGCCCCCGTCCCCGCTACCAACGGAGCCGCCAAAGAGGAGCCCCTCGCCGGCGAGGAGGCCCCTGCTGGTCACAAGCAGATCACGCACTTCTTGGGCACCTACGATCCAGATAAGTACATCGCTCCGATGAACCCCTACGACACCGGCATCGACGACCAATGGTCGGAGGTAACTAGGGTTTGCTCCCCTCCCCTGGTTCTTCTACCGTTCCCATTGTTGGATGCTAGATCTTGGTTTATTAGGATTCGCTTGTTCGCATTTCGATTGCTCAATCTTCTTACATCATCTACTCCCCCATTTTCCTTTTCTTCCAATAGGTTTTCGGCAGCGACATCTACAGTGATGACGAGTCCATTCACACCAAGGCTCGTCAGGTGCTGAGGAGGCTGCGGGCCGGCCAGTACGACGCCTTCCTTAGGGGCCCCTACTATAGATGCCCCTTCCGCAAGGGGATCGCCTACTGCTTGATGAGTCGCGTCGGCGGCACCGACTTGAACACCTTACTGAAGCATGCAGAGGCCGCAGGCTCCAGCATCCACAAAGGCGGCAAGCGCGAGACCGTGAACATCAACACCTACATCGCTGAACATCGGGCTCTCTACATTCACCTCCGAAACCTCCAGCGGGTAGCCATCATAGAGGGTCGCATGCCTCCAATCAGGCTCAAGGCCCCCAAGTCCAAGAAACTGGGCAGCAAGAAGTGGAGGAAATGCCGGAGGGAGGAGGCGGAGGCGCGGGCGCTTGCAAGATGTGCCTGTAGCTGCGGCGGCTGTTGCTGCTAAGCAGATTCTTTCTAGCTATATCCTATTTCTGGCTGAATGCATCGAACCTCGTTACTTTTTATCACTATATCCTATTTAGCTGCGCACAGCTATATCTACATTTGTTTTGTTTTCTGAATGAATATATTCTGCCTGGTGTGATTTGCTGCTCTAGATTTGCTACCTGATCGGAGGCAAAAAGAGGTCCAAAAGGGAACGAAATATCGAAGTGAGAATCTTCTCTAGATTTGCTACCAATTTGGACAAAATGAAACATATTTGTTTAGCGGGAGAGGAAAAGGGCACTCTTTCAAACTGCTAGTTAACAAGCTACCATCTTGACAAGTTACAAGACACATACATAAACATAACACAATGAGGGTTAAATTTATTTTACTAGTATCACTTGAGGCGCTAGACATCTTGGCAAGATAACTGAGTTCCACAAAACAGAAACATAACACTGACAAGTAAAATTTAATTCACTCCTCATTAGACCACTTGAGGCGCTTTCCATCGTTCCTAGGTGACGAACTGCGACCATTCTAGGTACTCCATAGCTCACGAACTGCTTCATCCCACCTGGCATCTGACTTGGCTTCCCTATCTTCAGCGTCCTGCGGCACAATTAGCGGTGCATCAAAGGCCTGATTGTAGCCGCTAGAAGATGCTGCCTCTTTGTTTGCCGCTTCAGCTGCAGTCTCTCTGTCAGCTGCTTCTTCAACTACAAGCTCTCTTTCAGCTGCTTCTGTAGCCTCTCTATCAGCTGCTTCAGATGCAGCCAATTTCTTTGCATATGCAGCTTCAAACTCAGCTATTCTGCATTTTTTCTACAAAGGGCTCCCCTAAGATCGTCTTCCCTCTTGCAAATAGGGCAAAACACGAGGTAACGTAGAAAAAATGGATCTTCTTGTACAGCTGGTAGGTCACGTAAGCATCTATGGCTGCATACTTCAGGTTTATATCAGACAATGGCCACTCATCCCAGAAATCATGCCTATCCGTAGGGAAATCTTCCTTCATTTTGTCGTACGACTCATCGAGGATTCTAGTTGCGAGGGATGCCATTCCATCCTTCCTCGAGCCCCCTAGGATCTTGACAAGACTCTGAATATCGATCCAGTTGTGCGCAGGAATTATAATTTCCTCTTGATAAAATTTTGAAAAATCAGTTGTTTTATCGATAGTGCAGAAAATAATTCCCTTTTCTACAAGGAACTGGCGCAGCGCCGGACATTTCATGTCAGTCTTGAAAGTATGTAGTTTGTCATCACCAAAATTTGTAACTACAAATATTTTGTCAATGCAAGATCATCATCTCAATATAATTTTGAAAAGTTTAGTAAATGCAAGATCAAGACTCTCAACATTGTATTGTCATAATTTATTCGGTTTTGTTATTTCTCAGTCGACTGAACGAGTTGCACATTTCTTTTAACTACGATTGCACTTTTCTTAGGTGATTAAGACTAAAGAAAATCTCAGTCGATTGAGACATAGGCAAACCCTAATTTATTTGGTCCTAAATAAAATCCAGTAGTTGCAAGATGAGCAAGTGGATAAAGAACAAGAGGAGAAAACCCTAAAAGTGGTTAGCTACAAAGAGCAGATCTACAAACCGGGAGAGGTGGTAGACGAGGACGTGTTTCCGCATGGCCAGTTGAACGACGGCGACTTTACTCCCTTCATATGGGTTCTCCGGGGTGTACTCGAGGTCCAATCCCACAAACTTGTCCTCGTCTATCCCAAGCCAACCCTCGTACATCCTCAGGACACGCACCACTGTCTCCTCCTCATTGGTGTAGACAACGTCTATCTTCTTATTGCCATGGGTAGTGAAGCTTGTCTCTAGAGTGCGTAGATCTTCCATGGCGGCAAGGAGAATATGGGAAGAAGATAGATGACAGGAAGAAGAAGAGTGGTTTCTGCGATGCAGGGGAACGGTGGAACCGTCAATGCGCTTTTAAGGTAGTGGTTAACGATTGGGACGAAAGTCCAAGGAGAGACGCGTGGCGGTGGCCGTTCCAGCTTCTGAGTAAACAAAAAATAATTATAACGCCGATACATGTGCCCTGTTTTGTTACCTCAATACACTGGGTAGGGGGTGTTGTCCTATCCACTGTGCCAACGCTGCAAGCCTACGTGACAGCCACCCTGCCTAAGTGACGGGAGCGACATAACAGCGAGAACTGACAGGGGGCCCAACTTGACGGCCATTAGCCTGATTTTTTGTATTGAAACATAAAGTTGAATTCGTGCCGAAAAAGACCCTCTGAGTATTTGGCACACCAACTGTAGTCATCCCGGCTGATTTCAGGGAACTTGGGTACCGCGTTGCCTATACACCCCAACTTTCGGGCCGCAAAATGATATTCTCATGGGAGAAGTCATGTTGTTAGTAGTGGAATTGTGTTGAGAAAGATTCAATAGTTTGATATTTAAGTTGTAGTGTACTTATTCTAGTGGTGTCATGTGAACGTCGACTACATGACACTTCACCTATATGGGCCTAGGGGAATGCATTGTGTATTTGGCTACTAATCATAGGGGTTGCCGGAGTGATAGAAACCTAAACCCCTGTTAGGAAACCATTGCACAAGGGACGTAAGGGTCTTAGTGTTTAAAGTCGTGGTTAGGTTTCTACCTTAATTACTTTCTTATACTTATGGATGTTTCAAAGGGGTATAATCACAAGTATGTATTAGTCCTAGGAAGGTCGGTACATTAGCACAGGTTCACCCACACAACACTTAGCGAGCTAAAGAAGATTAATCAACTATATGAAGCTAAAGCACTTGACAGTCTTCCCATGTGTCCTCAAGAACGTTTGTTCATCTTAACTAATATAACCGGCTTGTCCTTTGCTGCATAAAGGATTGGGCCACTTGCTGCATTTGTTCTACTGTCTTTTATTTACTCGTACTTTATTTTACTTGCTTTATCAAAAACCCCTAAAAATCTGTTTGCTAAGTATTTGCAGAGAATTCTTGATCCATACCACTAGCCAGCACCTTCTACTCCTCGTTGGGTTCGACACTCTTACTTATCGAAAATACTGCGATACACCCCCTATACTTGTGGGTCATCAATGATCCAGCAGAAGATGCGGGTATCAATGTAGGCGCAATTGTTTCGACAGACGTTCCTGACAAAATCGGAGCCGATAGGTGTAGTTCTTTGGGTTCCTCTACTCAAAAGTGGAAACTTCGGACGATGAGATCGAATCTGCCATTAAATTCGACGAGAACCGAGACAGGAGTGGGCGGGCATGGTGCCGCTTCTATCAGATTACTGCTCGATGAGAGGGGGTCCACAGAATCCATGACTCCAGCATTCAGGTTTCCCATAGACGGTGCCAATTGATGAGGGGTAACCTCGGCAATTCCCATGGTTGTGGACTTAGGGTTTCGAGGAAAAGAGAACGCTCGGGATTTCGTCGGATGTCAGACAAACAAGGGAGTCGAAGTCGTCTGATTATTGATGGACAATATTGTTATAGATTGCTTGGGTGTTTTCGGTACCTCTCCGCTGGCTCCACCCAGCCTATATATAATAGGCTAGGTCCCAAAGACGTATACGCATAGGTTACATGTTTATGATTACAACACCAATACAATGTTGGTTTATGTTTCCTTATCTAGCAAAACTATGACTTCCGTCGGATGCTTCCTGGGCCTTCTTCTTTGGTCTTCATGGGTTGTGAGCCTTCATGTAGCTAAGGTAACCAAACATAAGCACTCGAGTAATCATACCCATGTCACTATAGCATAATATTTTCAATCATAATGGCAGCTTATATTTGATCTCACCAAGTCAAACTAGGTTCGATTGCATTCTCAAGACATTCCATACTCCTATGGTGTTTTGGGAAACTAAACTTTATGAAACAATTTCATATATTTGCTAAATTTGTAACTAAAATATATTATTTTATGATCCAATCATAATCTCTTGATTTTGTTGTTACTATAATTTCTTTATTCGCAATGAATTTATCAATGTCTCTAGAAACTCGAGCATGCCATAACTCTTATGGTGTTGTTTCCTCGAATCTGGATGATTTCTTCTTCATGCTAAAACCTTTGAACATGTTTCAAATGTCTTATTATTTTCCTCATTAAACAGATATACTCACATATCTATTCAAGTCCTCGGTAGAATTATATGAAGTAGAATAATCCACCACACACTATTTTACATAATGGACCTCATACATCAATATATATTATTTCCACTAAGTTAGCCGTCCGTTCAACTTTTCACGTGAACAAAGTTTTAGTTATCTATAGGAAAGTCTTACAAGCGTCCATTCGTTTGAAAAATGACTTGACTCCAAAATTCCATCAATATGGAGTTTCTTCATGTCTTTCTTTCCAATATAACTTAACCGGTGGTATCCGTGAAATTTCAATCATTTCGTCTTGCGACACTTTTATCATTTAGTTTTATAAATATTATTTCATCAACGAGATTCATAATGGTTCATCCATCATCTGTGGAATACAGTATATATTTGAACAACAATTTGTTCTCACAATACTGGAACCAGATAATAATTATCAGAATAAATCTTGGCGGTGTGGTTCTTGATGTAGATGATAAACATAATAACACTCTATTTGTTTATTGATGAACATCATTACCATATTCTTTTGCTAGTTATTTGAACCACTATATTTCTTATATTAAGTTGTTGTGTAACATTTCATACCAACCAATTCAGTATCTAATACCGAAGAATTACATAGATTTAACAAGCAAAGGATATACATTCATAACATGTATATCTTGTATATACCTGAGCTGGGCAATCTAGTCCTTTAACTTCTGCTAATTATATTTATGGATTTTCTTTCAACATTTTCCTCTCTTTCAGAAGAATCAACCAACATCAAGAGTGGCACCAATCACATGGTACTTGGTTTAAGTATGTTAGTCCAACACTCATACCCTTAAACTCATAATTTGAAGTGGATCATAATCATCACATGATTGGTATTCTTTCGGATTCATTCATTAGTGATCTTTTAGTAAAGTAAACATTTTACCTATACTTTTTGTTCATCCTATCATGACAATTTTCACAAATGAACTATATAGTTCATCAAGACGGACGTTTGTATAACTTTAATTCCCAAACTTATTGGGTGATGGGTATGCCTAGCGTCACCATCATTCATATATGCTCATCCAATATGAGAATCTGTTTTGACTAAATTATACTTTATCATGTTGCAACCAACCAGTGTTTCAGATATTAGAATATCTGTTAACATAGGATGAGTTCTCAAATGAATCTTTTAGCTCCCACATAATCTTGATAGCAGAAACTTTCTTTCTAATTTCAAGTATCATGGAGGCAAGCATGATTATTTAGACACTAACTTCAGAATCATTTACTCTAGGATTCATACATTTATTAAACCTTATGGAGTAAGTGGGTTTTACTTGAAAGTTTGCTTTATGACCTTTTATCTTTAATTTGACACTCAAACAATACAGTACTATTCCGTAAAGTAAGTATCTAGAATGCTATAGTAATGTTATCTCAATTACAACCAAGGTAGTCTATAACGGATGCTAACTACAACAATTATGCAAATTCACTTGGATTGTTTAGTTCATAATATGAGTTCATTAACAGAACTCCCACTTAATCAAATATCCCCAACATTCATTCAGTGATTACATGATCCCTTTACACCGTATCATCCCGGATCATCACGGCCTTTGATACAACTGACAGGGTAGAAAAAGCTATCAATCACATCACCATGTGACTCGTGCTTAACCTTTCGGTCATCTGTATTCCGAGGCCATGTCTGTACATGCTAGGCTCGCCAATTTTAACCATAGTGTATTGCAATGCATACATGGCATGCACCCACCGTATGCGAATGTCGATGTGTTTGCACCCGATCATCACGGCCTGCTCTACAACGCTGGACTTTCTTGGTGGTGCACACTGAAGGGAATATGCCCGAGAGGCAATAATAAAGTGGTTATTATCTTATTCCATGTTTATGATAAATGTTTATTTTACATGCTAGAATTGTATTGATCGGAAACATCAATACATGTGTGTTTAATAAACAAAAAGGGTTCCTAGTTATGCCTCTCTTATAGACTAGCTTGTTGATTAACAAGATGATCAAGGTTTCCTGATCATGGACATTGGATGTTGTTAATAACAAGGTCACACCATTGGTGGAATGATGTGATGAACATTCATCCGAAGTATAGCATTACGATCAAAGTCATTATGTTTATATTGCTAAAATATCATACGAAGTAATCTTTATCCTTAGACCATGAGATCATGTTAATTGCTAACACCGGAAGAGTATCTTGATAACATCAAACGTCACACCGTAACAGGGTGACTATAAAGGTGGGTTCAGTGCTACGAAGGTGTTATGTTGAGGCTCATGGATCAAGAGTGGGATTTGTCCATCCCGATGACGGATAGATATACTCTAGGCCCTCTCGGTGATATCACATTGAAATAGCTTGCAAGCAAGTGATGTGATCACTAGAATATTATATCACGGGAACGAGAAAAGAGTGCATGTCGGTAACAAGATCAAACTAGGTATGGAGATACCGATGATCGAACCTGGGACATGTAATATATCGCGGGACAAAGGGATTTAGTTACTAGCGTTAAAGGTTCTCACGATCACAGAAGTCATCGTTGAATGTGTAGGAGTCAGTATGGATCTCCAGGTCCCGCTGCTGATTATTGATCGGAGAGGGGTCTCGATCATGTCTGCATTATTCGCG
The DNA here is from genome assembly GCA_916181665.1 of Avena sativa. NCBI lineage: Eukaryota > Viridiplantae > Streptophyta > Magnoliopsida > Poales > Poaceae > Avena > Avena sativa. Next base: position 667,311,698 of record OV702289.1, on the reverse strand, counting down.
AACCGTAGGGTGACACACTTAAGGGATACCGACACCATTTGGAGCAAATATGTTTCAGATAAAGATTTAAGAAAGCGCTGGAATTATTTCAATAGACACCGAAACTGTTTTGGGTGAAAATGCTGAAATTGGTTCTGCATGTAATATTGAAATGTTGCAGGGGGTTTTATGTGAATGTTTGTTAATTAAAGTAATTAACAAAATTCTGAATAAAAATAATAAATGAGTTTTATTAAATGAGAGAGCATTAAATTTGGAGAAATTTAATGCATTTAAAGTGGAGACTTTAAAAGAGAATGTGAAGGGGCATTTTAATGTGGAGAGATTACCACCACATGAATGGAGGAGGTGAAGGGTCACCCCCTCCATGCGCCGGCCATGAAGGAGGGGCACCCCCCTCCTCCTATAAAAGGCCACCCCCTCCTCACTTCTCACTCACACCTCCTTGTGAAGGATCTCTCTCCCCCTCTAGTATTATTTCCCCATGGTCTCGGATTAGCGAGATACATGTTCCCGGTGGCTTTATCTGGAAAGGAGTTGCTACTTCCGCTGCTTTGCTGGAGCAAGGGACAGAGGTTGTCGGGGTACCGGACGTGTGTGCGATCACGGATGCACCGCTGCTTTGCGGTGCTAGACTTGGTGGTGCTGGAGCTGGATCTGATGGACGTGCTGGAGCCGGACCTGCTGGACTTCATCACGATCTTGAGATCGGCAAGTGTACAACTACATCAACCACGAGTTCCTACTCGTTAACAAAGCTCGTTGTCTACGAGGGTATGTTCTTGTTGGATGTATGTCCACCCGTTGCTTTGTACCTAGTAGATAGATCTTGGCGTGTAGTTCACATCGTAGGAAATTTTTTGTTTTCTATGCTGCGGACCCAACAATGGTATCAGAGCCTGATCTATGCGTAGGTGCTTTGCACGGGTAGTACACATATGTTTATATGTGGGCAATGATGATCATGTTATTGCATCTTCTATGTACTTTGGATATTGGTGGCATAGTGGGATGAAGCGCCCGGACCAACCTTACATGTCATCGTACATGAGACCGGTTCCACGACTGACATGCAACTAGTTTTGCATAAGTGGCTAGCGGGTGTCTGTCTCTCTTACTATAGTCAATATCTGATTTACAACGAGTTGCTAATAACTTGGTTATCCTCGTTGTGGTTCATGTTCGTAGGTAAGACCGGTTCTATCTCCGAAAGCCCTAATCCACGTGAAACTTGCAATTGATAAATTAGAGGCGTCTAGTTTAGATCGTTGCTGGGCTAGTGTCTTGATATGGTATTGTTGTAAGTAGATGTATGATAGATACTCTTACAACACATTCAACGTGTAAGTTCCATAGACCTTGCCCTGACACACAAAGGAATGATAGAGATCATACCACGATGCAAGTGATAGAGATCAAATGCATGGACCATATCATCTCACTTTACACATTAGATGTTTGCATCTTATATTGCTAGTTTGGCGCTTTTAGTTGCATTGTAAGATGATCCCTCATTTAAATATCAAGATAAAATGTGTTCTTCCTTAAGTATGCACCGTTCTATGGATCGTGTTTCGAGACATCACGTGATGATCGGGTGTTCTCAACTCTACGCTTTCACGCATAGGTGTAAGACAGTTTTACACACGCGAATACTAAGGTTCTTACTTGGCGAGCCTAGCATGTATAGACATGGCCTCGGAACACGGACCGAAAGGTTAAGCATGAGTCATATAGTTGATATGATGACCATATTGATGCTCGCCTTTGAAGCTACACCGACTCACGTGATGATCGGACTTGGTGTAGTGGATTTGGTTCATGTAATCACCAAAAAGGCACGAGGGATGTCGTTTTTGAGTGGGAGTTCATTTCTAATTTGGATTAGTCGAACTCAATTTGTCATAAACTAAATCGAAGTGAATTTTCATAATTTGTTGTAGTCATTGGCATCTGTTCACTACCTTATGCTTAGTTTTAATTGAGATAATAGAATTATAGAATTCTGGATATTTACTTTACGAACTGGTATCGTATTGTTTTGAATGTCAATTTAAAGTTTATAAGTCCTATTGCAAACTTTCAGAAAACTCTATTTACTCCATGAAGTTTAATAAGTAGTATTAAATAGAGAGTAAGAATTCCAATGTTAGTATCTAAAGTATCATGTTTGCCTCCATGATTATTGATATTCAAAAAGTTGTTTTAATATCAAGATTATATTGGAGCTGAAAATTGTTTCAGAAACCATCATGTGTGAAAGATATTGTGATATCTGAAATAATGTTTTTTGGTTGCATTATGATAGAGTATAATTTAGCAAAATACATGTTCTCATATTGTATGAGAATTTGTGAAGGATGGAGACGTTAGGCATCCGAATCTACCAAAAAGGTTTTGGGAACTGATATTATACTCGCGATTCTTCCTTATAGGCTATAGTAGCTTGATCATGAAAGTTGTCATGATAAGGATGAATATAAGATGTAAGTAAAATGTTTACTACACTAATAGATTACCAAAGAATGGATTTTTTGAAAGAACACCAAACATTTGATGATGGTGATCCACTTCAAAGTGCAAGTCCAAAGGTATTAGTATTTGACTATATACGCTTTGTACCATGTGTCATGTTGATGACACCACTATTGATGTTGATAGATTCTTTTAAAAGAAAAGGAATTGCTGAAAGAGAATCTATAAAATATTTGGCAGAAAATAAAAGGTTGGAGATGTCCAACTTAGGTATATAGAAGATATACATGTTATGGCTATATTCCTTGCTTGTTAAACAATGTGGTTCTTAGGTATTGGATACTGGTATTGGATATCGAATTGGTTGGTATGAAGTTTCATACAGGACAACACAATTCATGAACTACAATGGCCTAAGTAACCAGCAAGAGAATGAGTGATGATGTTCATCGAAAACAAATAAAGTGTTATTGTGTTTTTCGTTCTCATCAAACCAAGCCTTCAAGATTTGTTTAAATAATTGTTATTTTGTTCCGGTATCATGAGAACAATGGTTGTTCAAATAATTACCGTATTCCATAAAGGATGGATGAACTTTTACAAGTCTAGTTGGAGAAATCACATCCATAAACACTATTGCTAAAATGTCACAAGACAAATGATTGAAAGATCACTTATGAAGTGACATCGCTATTTAAATTATATTTGAAGAAAACATGAAGAAACTCCATGTTGATGGATTTTTGGAGTCTTTGATTTTGATCAATTGACGCATGTGAGACTTTCCTCGAGATAATTGAAACTCCGTCCATAGGCCAGAGAGGAACGGATGACTAGCTTATTGGAAATTGTGCATGCTGATGTGCATAGTCCATTATGTGTAGTCATATGCGATGGATTTTTTTTTTGCTTCATATGCTTTCTCCGAAAATTTGAGTGAATATATCTGTATATTTACTTCATAAGGAAGAAGTATGAAACATTTGAAAATTGTTCAAAGACTTTCAAGATGAAGTGGAAAATCATTGTAACAAGAAAATAAAGAGTTTATGATTCGATCATAAAGGAAGATATTTGAGTTACATGTTTAGCAAAAACACCTAAGACTTGAGGAATTGTTCCATGATTTGTGTTTCCCGATAAACCATAGGAGTATGGCATATTTGAGAGATAAAATCAAACCATGTTTGACATGGTAAGATCAAGGGTGTCATTTATAAAACTGCCATTATGTTTTAAGGATTGAAGCTTTAGAGACTACCGCTTTTACACTGAAAAGAGCACCATCGTGATCCATTGAAATGACACCATATGAGTTATGGTTTGGGATAAAACCCGAATTGTCTTTTCTTAAATTTTGGTATGCTATGCATAAGTAAAATGTTTACAACCAAAGTCGGATAAGCACGTCTTTTTAGGTTATCCCAAAGAATTTGTTGGGAATTTCTCCATAACACCGAGGACAAAAGAGTTTGTTACTTGGAACGTCAAGTTTCTTGAGAAGGAATTTTTCGTGAAAAGTTAAGTGGGAGGACAATAGAACTTTGATAAGGTTGTTGAACCTTAGCTATATGTGCTAAGTAGCGCAGCGCCGGAAAGTGTCTCGGTGGCGGCCACAATGCTCATGGCTCTCGTGATTACAAAAGGTGTGATCTCGGAGATTAGAGTTCCTATAGAACCGTGTGGGTCGGTAAGAATCAAATAGTAAGATTTGATAGGCAAGTCGTTATTGTTTTGACAATGATGAACCGACTACATACAAAGAAGCGATGATGGGCCCTGACTCCATAAAATGACTAGAAGTCATAGAATCTATGATAGTATCCATACACGAGAAAACAAGTTTCTGAACTTGGAAGACCCTCCGGAAAGGCGTGAAGCCTATCGGTCGTGTTTGGATCTATAAAGAAATAAGACATGGATGTTTAACATCTATGAAATAGTCGACATGTCGGAAAGAAGTTTACGACAATGTTCAAGGAGTTGACTATGACAAGATTTGATCTTTCATAGCGATATATAGTCTTGACGGATTAATGTAGCAACCACTACATATAATTTGGTATATGGTAGTTGAATAAACAAAACAAGGTTCTTCTAATAGAACGGTAACCTAGGACATGTACATGACATGGTCTGAATGGTTTTGTTAATTCAAAGGGTGCTAAAAGGGCATGTAAACTTCAATAGTTGAAGTAAGCATAGTGGAGTTGGAATCTTCACCATGATGAAACTGTTAAAAGAGTTTAAATTCATCGGAGATGATGAAGATGCTTGCATTTGCAAGAAATTAAGTGGGAGCGTTGAGACATATTTCTAATACATTATGTAGAGGACATATTGTTGATTGGAAATGATGTATCTTGTATTGACACAAGTTAAGAATTTCATTAAAATAAGATTCCGATGAAAGACTTGGGCAAACTCGGAATATTAGGCATCAATATCTATATGGATAGATTAAGGCGCTAATATGGTTGTGCCAGACATACATATATGAGATATTGAAAGGGTTCAATATGGAAACAACAAGAAAGGTTCTTACTGCATGGAAAGGATTGTATCAAAATTCAAGTGTTTCAACACTTGGTGAGTAAAATCACATGAAGATTTTGATCGATTATACCATGATATGTATATATCCAGAATGTCCTATGCTCTAAATGTTATGAGCATATACCAGAATGATTCATAAGATGATCATTGGACAATAGTAAAGATATTCTTATGAGCTTTGGAAGAACTAAGAATATATAATGTATAAGTGACAAATAGTTAAAGGTAGTTCATTGTAAAGTGTTACATTGATACTAGTTTTGTCACAAGATACAAATTAAATTTATCTCAATTTAGACTATGGGTGGCACAATGTAATGGAAAGGATGTTTCATGATGGATTTGGATGAGTTCCAAAGTTGAGACATTGTGACGGATACTACAATAAAAGGCTAAGTATATGACTGCTATAGTAGCAGCAAAGGAGGGCATTTGTGTTAAGTAGTTTGTTATCAAACTAGGTGTGGTTCAAAGTGGGATAATACTATGAAGATATATTGTGTGACAATAATATCGACATATTTTGAGCCGAACAAACTAAAGGTCTCACCAGAGGACCAAATTTATACAATGCCATCTCATTTGAGAATGAGTGATGCGTAGAGACGCAAAGACATGCAAATACACACGGACCTGAAACTGTCAGATCCAGAGATTATGTTAACCACTAGCAATAGCGTATATGCAACACCAGAAAGCCATAGGTGTTTATTATGCAAAGTTTTTCAAACTAGATTATTGACTCTAGTGCAAGTGGGAGACTGAAGGGAATATGCCCGAGAGGCAATAATAAAGTGGTTATTATCTTATTCCATGTTTATGATAAATGTTTATTTTACATGCTAGAATTGTATTGATCGGAAACATCAATACATGTGTGTTTAATAAACAAAAAGGGTTCCTAGTTATGCCTCTCTTATAGACTAGCTTGTTGATTAACAAGATGATCAAGGTTTCCTGATCATGGACATTGGATGTTGTTAATAACAAGGTCACACCATTAGTGGAATGATGTGATGAACATTCATCCGAAGTATAGCATTACGATCAAAGTCATTATGTTTATATTGCTATAATATCATACGAAGTAATCTTTATCCTTAGACCATGAGATCATGTTAATTGCTAACACCGGAAGAGTATCTTGATAACATCAAATGTCACACCATAACAGGGTGACTATAAAGGTGGGTTCAGTGCTACGAAGGTGTTATGTTGAGGCTCATGGATCAAGAGTGGGATTTGTCCATCCCGATGACGGATAGATATACTCTAGGCCCTCTCGGTGATATCACATTGAAATAGCTTGCAAGCAAGTGATGTGATCACTAGAATGTTATATCACGGGAACGAGAAAAGAGTGCATGTCGGTAATGAGATCAAACTAGGTATGGAGATACCGATGATCGAATCTCGGACATGTAATATATCGCGGGACAAAGGTATTTAGTTACTAGCGTTAAAGGTTCTCACGATCACAGAAGTCATCGTTGAATGTGTAGGAGTCAGTATGGATCTCCAGGTCCCGCTGCTGATTATTGATCGGAGAGGGGTCTCAATCATGTCTGCATTATTCGCGAACCGTAGGGTGACACATTTAAGGGATACCGACACCATTTGGAGCAAATATTTTTCAGATAAAGATTTAAGAAAGCGCTGGAATTATTTCAATAGACACCGAAACTGTTTCGGGTGAAAATGCTGAAATTGGTTCTGCATGTAATATTGAAATGTTGCAGAGGGTTTTATGTGAATGTTTGTTAATTAAAGTAATTAACAAAATTCTGAATAAAAATAATAAAAGAGTTTTATTAAATGAGAGAGCATTAAATTTGGAGAAATTTAATGCATTTAAAGTGGAGACTTTAAAAGAGAATGTGAAGGGGCATTTTAATGTGGCGGGGTTACCACCACATGAATGGAGGAGGTGAAGGGTCACCCCCTCCATGCGCCGGCCATGAAGGAGGGGCACCCCCTCCTCCTATAAAAGGCCACCCCCTCCTCACTTCTCACTCACACCTCCTTGTGAAGGATCTCTCTCCCCCTCTAGTATTATTTCCCCATGGTCTCGGATTAGCGAGATACATGTTCCCGGTGGCTTTATCTGGAAAGGAGTTGCTGCTTCCGCTTCTTTGCTGGAGCGAGGGACGGAGGTTGTCGGGGTACCGGACGTGTGTGCGATCACGAATGCACCGCTGCTTTGCGGTGCTGGACTTGGTGGTGCTGGAGCTGGATCTGATGGACGCGCTGGAGCCGGACCTGCTGGACTTCATCACGATCTTGAGATCGGCAAGTGTACGACTACATCAACCACGAGTTCCTACTCGTTAACAAAGCTCGTTGTCTACGAGGGTAAGTTCTCGTTGGATGTATGTCCACCCGTTGCTTTGTACCTAGTAGATAGATCTTGGCGTGTAGTTCACACCGTAGGAAATTTTTTGTTTTCTATGCTGCGGAACCAACACACACTTGTGGGAGAACATGAACATTGGAATTATGTTTGAGGGGTCATGTCATTATGCTACCATCGTAAGTCTAATACTAGCACAACAAGCCACATATGAAATCAACATCATATGTAATGAGATATGACATGGTCGGGGCCCCTTGATCTCCATCTAGTGCTTTCTAGCACGGCACTAGATCCACGATGCATCCATGCCGGTGGCTTGTTTCGCAAATACTTACCTAGACCATATCATATCACACGCCCCTACAAAATAAAGTTAGATGCCTCTACTTTATCAGTCGTGGAACCAGTCTTGCGTAAGGTTACACGTAAGGTCGGTCCGATTTGCTTCATCCGACATTGCCGCGATATGAACAAGTACACGTGGGACGGTAGCAACTAGAGAATCAATGCCCACATAATCAACATGTTTTCTACTCGTACCAAACATCTACGCGTAGATCGGCTCTGATACCAATGAAGGGGTTTTGTGTTAGACAACAAAAATTTCCTACAGTGCGAACACACCTAGCCAAGATCTATATATGTAGATGTAAAGTAACGAGCGGGGATTCAGTGTTCATACCTTTGAAAACCGAAAGTGGTTAACATTCTGAGGGGAACATGGATAACATAGTCATACTCGTAGCTGACCTCAAGGTCGTGAAGCTTCTCACAAGTCACCCCTTGCTCCTTGTATGACGTAGCCAACCTCATGGTCGTGTTGAAGTCCAAGAACCAAGCTCCAAGAAAAAGCACCACAAGTGATGGTGCCTCATGGCCTTACACACATATAGTGTAGGGACGTCTCCCGGGCTCTGGTTCAGCAAACCAGCGGAAGAAGATTGATCTAGACCTAGTCTAGCAGCACGGCGGCATGCATATGGTGGAGAAACCCCAATCCCTGTATGCGGTTCCAATCTTGGGAACCACACATAAGGCAGAGAGAGGCCAATTGATGCTATGTATTTGGGGAGAGGTGTGCCCCTCCTTATATAGGTGGAAGGGAGGTGCTCCCTCCCTCAAAGCCCCGGTGTGGGACTAACCAAGAGGGAGAGGTGGGAGGAGGCGGCAACCAGTCCTCCTCATGGGCCCCACGAGGTGGGAGCCCATTTGGTAGCCAGCGACCCCTCTTGGCCATCCCTATGGCGGTGACCCCCTCTTGGGCCTCCTCTAGTGAGGCCCAATTAGGTGGCTTGTCCCCAAATTCCAATTTAAACAATATTTTAATATTAATTCATTTAGTTAATATTAAATACATATTATTTAATACCTATCACTTCGAAACACCTTTCGGACCCCTCCGATCATCATCAGATATCCCCAAAACACTTTCGGTATGACTCCAGAACTATTCCGGAGTTCTCTCTCTTTTCTCCTACAATCTTGGATCAATCCCTAAGCATCTCTACCTTAAGTGTGACACCCTACGGCTCAGGAATTCACAGATATGATCGACACACTTGATCAATGACAAATAGCGGTATCTAGAAACACATAATGGCCCCATGCATTCCACGATTAACTTGATCGCTTGAACCTTGAACGTCGAGTCTCATTCCCTTTGCTTTACGATACCTAGTTTGTCTAATATCTGATCTTCGGTATCTATATACCTGGTTCGATCTTGTTACTGACAAAAACATTCACTCGTTCCCGTGATATTACATCCCCGTAAGTTAGTCACATGTTTGCAAACTTGTAGATGCAATCTCACCGAGTGGGTCCGGGGTATTTATCCGTCACTCGGATGGGCCAATCCCGGTCTTGATACATAGACCTCAAAAGTTCCTCTGGAATACCTGACGCACACCTTTATGGTCACCTAGTTACGGACATGACAGTTGATTTGATCAAAGCAGCCTCGGGATAAAGTGATTAATATGAATCTTACGGTCGAAGGACTAAATCACTACCCTTTGCTAGATATTGCAATGTTGAACTTTTTGACTGTATCACATTGCAATACTAGGGTTGGGTATTTTCCATCACTTCATAAGTGACCTCGTTGTCAGTTGACGTGGTAAAGTCCATGATCAGGAAACCTCGATCATCAACTGCCCAACGAACTAGTCCATGATGCGGTATCTTGGTATGTAGTTGTAACCATTCATGCTATCAATCAGACATTTTAAATATATATTCTTTCTCAATAATTTGTACCCCGTTGATACATCTGTAATTTGTGCTCTTTTGAGTTGGGGACAACAATTATATGCTTGAAGAATAAATGTATTTTGGTATATCACACGATATTGTTAGGTTCAATGTAGGGTTTTTCACAATGAACCTATTTGTTAGAAATTTCATATCCCCTAGAAAATTTTGAAATCAATTGTTTAGTTGTGTTTAGTTTATATCAAAGTTTGAAAGTTAAAAATAGTAAATCATGTATGTTTAATCCGCATCCAAGTTATTTGAATCACACCTAACATTAGAAACATGGTTAGTCAACCATATATCTATGATGATAAATTTATTTATCGACGAATTTAGATTGGAGCAGCCACACCAATATCTAGCAAAAAAATCAACTTATCATCCCTAACACTCTTTCAAACTTTGTTCACTCCTGTGGTTCTGCTCTTGCAATAGATGAAAATGGCCAAGTTATGTTTACTGATAATGGAGATGAGAGACTTACTTCAATTCTCTTAATTAGGAGTTCAATGTGCATAAACCTAATGGTTGCAAGGTTGCATATTTAGTTCTATACTTTGACAAGTAATAATGTGCAATATTATTCTCCATGTGATGTTTTTTCTTCATATTTTTCACTCACTTAATCACCAACTAAGGTCTTACGTTAAATGATATGCAAAGTATTCACTTCCAGATAAGGAATCATATATATGTAACAATTTCTTAGTGCCATCCACTCATCATCATTTTTCTTTGTATGTATTTGTATTACCGAGAGGAGGTTCTAGAGCATATAGTGCTGCTAAGATATTCAAAATGAAGAGAATGCGCATGGTGGCTTTGTCATATGGGTCGGTATAATTTTACATAGAAAACATTTTATGTGTGAATCGATATTGTGCTGTATCGAGAACGAGGCAATAGCCTAGTGGTTGGGTCGTAGTTTGCGCATCCCAACGAGTTCGATCCCTGTCAGGATGAACTTCCGGAATTCTCACGCTGACCCGCTTCTACTATATCAAAAAAAGTGTCTAATTTCTCCTAGCACTATTTCACCGATATTGTGCTGCATCCGACGCATAAATTATCTTAGTATTGGATGAAGTCATATATAAATATTTCTTCATGTCCACTCAATGTTATAATAGAGTTTGACTTAGAGTTGTGTAAGGGTGTACGGACTTTTTAAAAGGCATTATAATTATATCAACATTTTAGACAACAGGAATTAACTAAAGAATTTCACTTGGTTGTGAATAACAATAATGTTTCAAATAACCTACAACCTACACTGCTTACATGGTCCTGAACTATATGAAAATTTGCTTAAGTAGGTGTTTTGTTGAAAACTTAGATTTCCCAATGGCTTATACATATCTACATATAATAGCTAGATGTAACCTAAGAAACTGTACTAAGCTATTATATAGTCGATGAACTGTCCAAGAGCAGTTCCTTGAACATATAATTATCACCGCACCATGAATTCGGTGTTTCTCCGAGCAACAGATCTTCATTTGTTGACGCTCGTAAATCTTGAGTAATAGGCTAGACTTGCAAGGTAGAAGAGTGTGGATCTATATGGCTTAATCCACATTTAACACTTCTTCTTAGTTGGTGATGTTGTTGTGTTATTTCTTGGCCTTAACTATTCTTTGTCATTCTCGATAGTATTCTCGTCTGAAGTTGGTGTTCCATTTTTACAGAGTTGATAATTTCATGCTATCCTTCTCCATACCATGTTGGTTGTGCCTTCACTAGGTGGTGCAGATCGGAGCGTTGTGTTTCATGTGTGTAAAGAGCCTTTGGTGATTGGTTGGGGTGCCTTCTATTGTGTGCATGTTGGTATCCTCCAATTTCGGTGTGATGTGGCTGATTTTCAGTTTATGCCATCCATGCTGTGCCTTCTACATGATGTGAGGATATATGTTGTTAATTCCACCATGCCATGTTACTCCTTATGTAGAGATGACATTTGTTTCAAGTGCTAAAGTTTTATCCTAGTCATAGTGACCTACTTTGGCCAGCCTGGAATTAATTCCGTGGAGTTAGCTTTTGGACAGGCAGTGGTCGTCATGCCTACCGTGAAATCTACAGAAATTGGTAAGCTAAATGTTTGCGTTATTCCGAAATTTCTACATGTTCATTTATGTTTTTTAACACACTCTTCGCCAAGATGAGAACGATGTCGTCCCTGATGACGCGTTCTTGCACTATGCCCAAAGCGACAAGAAGAGGTGAAGAACTAAAAACATTAAGTATTGTTGTTACCAATAGCAGTTTGGTATTTGCTTGACTTTTAAATTTCTATTTTGAGATCGATAGATCCTCGGTTTCGTAAAAATTGTTTGGTAATTGCTAGATAAGAGCACAAGAAGGTTAAGATTGCTGAGAAAGAAGCTATAACTGGTTCATAGATATTTGATGGAATGAATTCTCGTGTCAGAACATAACCCGTGCATCCATGACGGGTCACACTTGGACATGTTTTGGCTGTATATATTTGAAAGAGCGAAAACTAATGACTAGACTTTTGTTCTACCTAAATCTTCATGCATTTTAAGTTCGCTATGCCACTATGACCAGGCTTTGCTTTTAAGTAAACTTAACATTTATTGTCATTAATTTATGAGGTTATTGTTTATGAGATATTTGAGAAGAATAAGATGTGTTGCTAAACATGGACTTTGAGGTTCAAATTGGTAATATTATGTTGTCCTTGGAGTAATTTGACGGAACTTTCAGGAAGGATAAAATATACCTCACCACGATTGTGACATTGTCTTCATAAATTTACTTGTATCAGCTCAGGTGTTACCCACTCTAAGAAAATACTTGCAATTTTACACCGCATCTCACAGGTGTTAGAACACGATGCATGTGACGAGCTCGTCGGTTCGTCTAGTATGTAGCAAAGATTCTTGGCTAGACACATGCCAAATTGTCATTTTTTAATAGGCTGATTTGTTCTTGTTCAAATAACAAGCTCCCAGCTTGGTGCAAGTACGACAGCGTACCTTCGGTTCACACAAATGTTTGTAGTCGTCGTTAAATGGTTTAAGAATCTATTTGTATCCTTTATAACTTTTGAGCCTCTTGCTCTACTGTTGATTATCAACAACAAATCGGTGAGCTTTTCTAAAGAAAATTCCAGCATTTTCCCCGATTGATATGTTGCTCTATACTCCATCCGTCCTAAAATAAATGACTTAGGTTTATTTAAATTTAGTTGTATCTATATACTAAAACATGTCTAGATACATCTAAATCTACTCATAGATAAATTTAAGTCACTTATTTTGGTACGGAGGTGCTGCATCTTTCAATCTCGAATTGATTTGTTGTTCTTTTTTACCCTCTCCACGTGCGCATAGCTTCGACGAAGTCCAAACCATCATTCTGCGATGCACATGCTACCTGGCCTGGCATGCGGCGTTGAATCTCAACTTTCTCAAGGAAAAGTCTAACCCATGGTTAGCGATGGTACATGTGTTTGCCATGAGCAAAGTCCGTAGGAGAGCGGGCACGTACTACGGCGTGTCAAGCACATTGGTGCCGACTGCCGAGACCCACCAACCGTGGCAACCGCGCAACAACATAGTAACATCCACAAGCGAAGGGAGAGGTTTTATATACCAAAGCAAAAACAAAAACAAACAAAAACATAGAGGAGGCGGCGAGTTTATCTAGCTATCAGCGGCCCACCACCCAATCCCTCTCCTCCTCCTCCGCCTCGGCCACCTGCTCCTCCCGAAGCGCCGAAACCCTAACTCCACCGATCCCTCTCCGCCTCGGGAGAGGCGATGGCGGCGGCGCCGGCGGCGGGAGGGCAGGGAGGAGGCGGCGGCGGCGGCATGGACGCCGCGCTCCTCGACGACATCATCCGTCGCCTGCTAGAGGTGCGGACGGCGCGCCCGGGGAAGCAGGTGCAGCTCTCCGAGTCGGAGATCCGCCAGCTCTGCACCGCCTCCCGCGACATCTTCCTCACCCAGCCCAACCTCCTCGAGCTCGAGGCGCCCATCAAGATCTGCGGTGCGTGCGTCGGACTCTCTCCTGCCCCCACTTTGACTCTCCCCCACCGCCCCCGTCAGTAGAGTAGATCTGGTTTGGTCGCGACGCCGGTAGTCCTAGGGCGATTCTGGCGATTGCATCTCTATGTCGCGGCGTTAAAGAAAACAATACTTTTGTGCCATCTCTTCTTGTTTAGTGGTTCTGTTTCCGTTGGAAAGGTGGATGTAGGGCGTTTTCATTTTGATCACGCTCTAATTCAGTAGTTCGTATTTGTATGCACATAAGCGATTGACATTTGATGAAGTGTTTGAACGGGAAGTGGCTCTGCAGAAAAGGGTGCAATCATCAGAAATGGTTTAGGGTTAACTTGGGTTGACAAGGTTTCTTGTGCAATTAGCTCTTGAATCTAAAACTTTCTTAAGGCAGTGTGACATTTGCTGTTGATTCTTATAGTCTGTTATACTACACTAGCTGAATGCCCGTGCGTTGCTACGGTTTTTTATTTACTTTTTGTCACACATATAACCGTAGTACACGGTCAGTTCACATGTCAGCAGGCTAGTTATCCATCAGGCTTTTATTGTGCCAGTGTTTTTCAGATTGGCAACAGTAAATCCCCGTCAGGCTTGTGGCCATTTGCACTGCCGAAACTTGATATCAGCGACCAACTACAAGGCCATCTCAGCCTCGACAATTTACAGATTCTTAGTGATTTTTCAGTGTAGGAGGAGATGATAATAGTTGATTGAGGTGCTGTCCACTGGAAGTATTGTTGTTGATTTTAGTTCTAGCTCAGCCGCGCTCCATATCTCAGACTAATTATGTCTTGTCAGAGGCAACATCCAGTGAGTGTGTGGAAATGTTACTAAAGTCAGTCCAGAGAGGATAGTTGCCACAGTCCAGAGAGTGTATAGATTATCGATTGAGTGCTTTCATCTGTTGCAGTGAATATCTTGCGTAGCCTTAGCGGTAGAATGCCGCCAGTGCCAAAGACACCGTAGGACCCCATTGCAACCAAAAGGCCATTCTTCCCTCCCAGAAATTCATCCATGAGTGGATTCATCACCCGAGTGAAGATGTCATGCTGCATGGGATGGAAGAAAAAAAATACCATTTCTTTTTTTGGACAAAAATAAATACCATTTCCATTTATGCACACAAAGTGGGAGCCAAGATTGACATCAAATGAACATTGGATCACATGTAATGAACAACCAAACTTGGCGGTTAATACATACAAAATTGACATGTACCAGAAGTAGTGTTCACAAACCTAAGCAACAAGAAGACAACTACAAGTGTTAACCAGAACTTACATCAAGTCTGTCATTTTTTACCCTGAATCAGTAGACGAAAACAACCAAAAATTACATACCAAAAAAATGATTCCTAAGCATGTTTTTGTCGAGGAGGCTGCTCGTCCATTTGAAAATTCCAGGCCTGTGATATTTAGACTACCTATTTTCTCGCTTGCTCTTGTCTTCATTACGAAACATGCCTGTCATTGTCAGCTCTGACAAATTGATATTTTGTGCTGCTGTGTGTATGCTTCAGAGTTTCAGTTTATTAGTAGTTCAGTCCTAATTCTGTAGTTAACATATTAGCATCTGATTTTACTCTCCCTTGTAATTTGCCTCCAGGTGACATCCATGGTCAGTATAGTGATCTTTTAAGGCTATTTGAGTATGGAGGTTTTCCCCCAGAAGCCAACTATCTATTCTTAGGTGATTATGTCGATCGAGGCAAACAAAGTCTGGAAACTATATGCCTCCTCCTTGCGTACAAAATCAAGTACCCGGAGAACTTTTTTCTTCTGAGAGGCAATCACGAGTGTGCTTCAATAAACAGAATATATGGATTTTATGATGAATGCAAGCGTAGATTCAATGTGCGGCTATGGAAGGTCTTCACTGACTGTTTTAACTGTCTCCCTGTGGCTGCTCTGATTGATGACAAAATATTATGCATGCATGGTGGCCTTTCTCCTGACCTGCAACACTTGGATGAGATAAAAAACTTGCCCCGTCCTACCGATGTGCCTGATACAGGTCTACTATGCGACCTTCTTTGGTCTGATCCAGGAAAAGATGTCAACGGATGGGGCATGAATGATAGGGGTGTCTCGTACACATTTGGCCATGACAAAGTTACAGAATTCCTTGTAAAGCATGATCTTGATCTTATTTGCCGTGCCCACCAGGTAGTACTATAGTGCATCATCTTTTTATTTATTATACTTTCTAGGGAATTAAGGTATTAATATATTTCATCTGATGCCAGGTTGTCGAGGATGGGTATGAATTCTTTGCTGACAGACAACTGGTCACCATATTCTCGGCTCCCAACTATTGTGGTGAATTTGATAATGCTGGTGCAATGATGAGTGTTGATGAAACATTGATGTGTTCTTTTCAAATTCTGAAACCAGCTGAGAGAAAACCCAAATTTATAGGGTCAAACAAAATGTGAAATGATGAAGCTCTTTCCTCTTCCAGAGGCTACTGAGGTCAGTTGCCCCAGATGCACTATCTTGCCTTGCTCTATGTAGAGACTAGTTTTTTTTATTCAGGGACAAATTGGTTCTCTGTAATACCTGTATCACAGTTTCATTATTACCTCGATGACACCAGCAAAACCATAGTAGTAAATCATCTGGGACTCGAACTGGAACTGAGCAGTATTTGAGTATCAGTTGGTTTCATTGAAGATGTTCTCAAAACTAGGAATATGAAACAGACTGCTCGCCTTGTCCTCAGGTGTATTTGTACCATTGCAGTGTTAATAACTTTCTCAAATGAACATTATTCTTTGATCTTCATACGTTTTATCATGAATGCCGAATGCATTAGTAATGCGCTCCAAGGAAGTTTGTTTGATGTCTTTGTACTGCACAGCAAAATATTTGTAAATATTTTGTCTTCACCTTTGATTGAGGTTCCGTTACTTTCCATCAAGTGTCATGCGAAAAAAGACTGTCATTTGCATTGTTCACATAAATTTTGTTCATAACAATCCACCAGTTTGAGGTGCCCTGCACACTGTCCTGTGGTCTTCCAAATTTTTTTGTTCACTGCATGACCTGTCAGCGAGCATATCTATTGTACATTTTGGGAACCTTCCAGACTTAGATCACTAATAATTGTGAAGAAGATAGATTTGGCTTAGACAATTATGAACAATGTGACGTGATTTACAAGAATATCTTGAAAGTGATCTTTTTAGGTGGATGCTACCGGTCTTATTACCAGTGTTCTGCTTTTGGATTTGAGCCAGATCATGACGTAGACATCCTACATATTATACTGCAAGCATTATTTGTTATAATTTTTGGTTTACCCTGTGACACTCACTTATTATGACTAATGTATAGGCTCTCATGTGGACACAATCACATCAAGACATCAACTCGCAGGCGCTAGGCTTGAAGGCAGCATCGGGCTGGTCCTACTGGAGAAACCAAATAATATCATATCTAACAGTTGGTCTGAAAGTTACTCTTCATAGCAAGTGCCAGAATTTTTTCCTTTTCTGTTACCGCCGTGTGTGAAACTCTCTTGTAGCTGTAGATATATTGATTATGGAGGGCTGAAGTTGCCAGTTGACCCGATGAAGTGATTTCCTTCTCCAGCAAGGAAAAATTCTGAATGTGAGAGTTTCTGTTTGGAAGTTCTGCTATTTAAAAAGCACTTGTATCACTTACTGAGGTGAGAACAAAAAAAAGCAAAGTCTGTTTCCTGTTGTTTGTAAGAAAATATTGGATGAGTTTTATTTAGTTTCTTAGAGAGGGCCAATGGTAATAATTTGAATACCGTGAGCACAAAGATTGCTGATGCTTGGTGGGAACTGAATGGAAAACTACTCCGCTGGTTCCTGATGTTGGACCTCGGTGGGTTTCACTTTTCAAGGAAACCTGAGCGTTTGTTGTGCTGTTCAATATTTACTGCTGCCCTGTTAAACCAACCTGCCTTGTAAAAGCAACAATCAGAAACAAATGACACGTCTAAAATAGTAAAAATCTACTCCCTCTGTATCAAAATATAAGATGTTTTAGCTTTATGAATGGAGTGTATCTAAACATCTTTTAGCGTTTAGGTTCACTCCAAATCTAGATGAACCTAGACACTAAAAGAGATCTAGATACACTTCATTCACAAAGCTAAAATATCTTATATTTTAAAACAGAGGGACTAGAAGTTAGAAACCAGCTTTTTTGTGATAATACACCAGCCTGCGATTGAAAGCTCGGTGTGCTACATGGCACCAGTCTTCTCTTCGAGATTCACCAACTTCCTATTGTCTTCCTTTCCGTTCCCAACTCGTGTGTCCCCAACATTGTCAAGCCGCATTTCTCTCAAAAAAAAAAAACATTGTCAAGCCGCATTTCTCTCAAAAAAAAAAAACATTGTCAAGCCGCATCTAAGAAAAAAACACATTGTCAAGCCGCACCCAAACCCTGCAACTTTGCATATCCTTGGAATTGTAACGTTGGTAACATGGTTAACTCCTTTGTAATGCCGTAGGAGAACGCAAAAACTGAAACAAAAATATACAATAAATGCGACATAAATTGGGCAAATTAAGCCTACAGGTCATTGTGAGCTCATAGCCGTGTGAAATCATGGTGTCAAATCTCTTTCCAAAAATGCACGAATCGCTAAAGATATGCTATATATATATTCTCCTTTTTACTGCAATTGCCGACCAACGATCGATCCGCACGAATAGAGAGAATACCTTAGCTAGGAGTAGCGAAAACCCGCTCGTCTCCGACGGTTCCTGTGCTGATGTCGAGTTCGGGATTTGCGCCGGCTCTGATCAATGGCGGAGGAGCGTCAAAAGATAGAGGCGGCGGCGAGGACGTGCTGATGATGGAGCACCTATTCGACATGGTGCTAACGCCGAGCGACACGGGCGATCTGCTCTGGATCCCCCGGCAGCACATGGCGAAGCTGACCAATGTGGCGTCGGACAACGTGCAAGCAGACATGGTCGTCTTGGAGGACCGAGCGGTGGCCGGAAAGCTGTGGCGCCTGGACTCCTACTGGAGCAGCGACCACCAGCTGGGCGTGACCAAGGATTGGGGCCTGGGCTTCTTCGTCAGGGAGAAGGGCCTCGGCGCCGGGGACACCGTCTCCTTCTTCCGTGCCCCCACGGACGGACGCCTCTTCATCGACTGCAGGCGCCGCCAACCAGATGCCTGGGTCCCACGCTCCGTGTCTGCCACCGAATTGCACTCCGGCGTCTTCCCGTGGCCACCGGCTGCCATCTACGGCGGCCACGAGGACATCCCAGCTCCCGTCAACCAGCTGGCAACGCCGGAGGGGCAGCAGCAGCCGCAGGTCCCATGCTCGGGCCTCGACGAAATGCCAGCACACTTGCTGCCGAGGCGGCGTCCGCGCCGCAACGGGGTGCAACCGGACGAACCAGCGGTCATGATAGGAACCCCCACCATTCTCGAATCCGCGCCGCTCGTGCACACCCCAGAAGCCAAGCGCGTGCGGCTCTTCGGAGTCTACCTAAACTAGAGGTATCTGCGAACTTGGCAAGGAAAATTTGATACTCCCTCCGTCTCAAACTGGATGTCTCAAATTTGTTGGAGGGAGTATTAGAGGAGATTAGTTTACAATAGATCTCGTATGAGTGGTGTGCATTTTTACTTCTTATCTTATTAGGCCATGCAAGAGAATTGTCTAGTTACCATTATCTTCTAGCAGCAATGAGAAAGAATGATACCAGGTACCAAACCACAGAAGATCTCACCCTGATGATTATATTCCCTTTATTTAAGGTACAAAGTAATTTTATTTTGTAGGTAAAACTGACAGATAAGAACAAATTCTCAAGAACTGAGATATGATGAATGACAAGACTGATTAATTTATAAAATACATCACGATAGATGACTAGAGCTCTGCGCAGGCATCAAGAGATCAATTGCTACAAACCCAAATGATCCAACCAACAGCTAAATAAACGTCCAAGCGGCTGAAGCCAAGTGCAATTCCTTTTGCCACTGCAGTCAATTTACAAATACATCAGAGCAAACAAAAAATACATAGGGAGCATCAGTACAGGCAATACAATCTTGAGATCATGCAAGGAACTTGTACGTCCAGAGTGATATGAAGTGGTGTCATTGCTGACACTTTGCACTTGTTCTTTAGCAAGATCATTGGATAGTCGCATAAGTTTCTTGTTTCATTTTCATCAGATTACCCTCAATGTCTTTTAGTACAGGTCTATATCTGCAAGAGAGATGATAGCAGTTTAATTTCACCAACAAAACATGGAGTGGGCCAAGGAACAGATAAGAAATGGCAGCACACTTACAGGCATGCGAGATTGTTCTGTGTTTGGACTGCCTTTCTAAGTTGGGCTGAAAGTTTCATTATTTCTGCCGATAACCCCTCGGATCTGCTCTGTTCTTTGATGAGTTGATCCTACATGTGGTGTGCGAGCTAGTGTAAATTGCTGACATTATATTAACTGGATTTGACCACAAGTCGGTCATTACCTAGACAGAAAAGAACATTTTTGACAGTTTCAGATACTAACCTTTAGAGAGAAGTTCTCTGTCACCAATTCTGGTGAGTTTGGGATGCTGGTCTCACTTTGCCCATCTAGCTGGACATGAGCATTGCTTGCTCTCAACAGGCTAGCTTGCTCACTTCTTAGCTTCTCCAAGTGGAGACGGAGCTCTTCATTTTGCTTCAGACAATCTTTAACCTGGCAGTTTCAATCAAGTCAACAGGCAAGATGTTGGGTTCATCCACAAAGGTTTCAGCATCTCAATGCACAAACTAATCGAAAATTTTGATAGCACACCTGGTTCTCCCACTGCGTCGCAACAGACATAGCTTCTTGGTATGAAGTTGACAAGGTTGAGTTCTCCTCGAACAGATTTTCTATTTCTGTTGATTGAGAATCAATCTGTTGAACACGATAAAAATTTAGTAACGGCTTAGGACATTATTAGTTTCAAATAAAAGGAAGGCAGCATCAAGCACCTCCATCAACAGCTTTTGGCGGCTGCCCTCTAACCTCTCAACCATCAAAGCCATATCGTGCAACCGGTTCTCGAGTTTTTCCCTATCTTGCTGCTATAACGAAAGATGCGATCAATACAGATTGTATTAAGAGTTGAGTTCAAGCTTGAACAGTACTATGAACAAACAGCAGTGCCGGTGCATGCGACTATAATTTATGAAACTAAAGAGCTTTAATTTTTTTATATGTGTTACCATTGAGAATGCCTTGCGTGCAGCAAATTCAGAAGCCTCTTCTGCATGGAAGAGAGAACTTATTTCAGCAATTACAAGCATAAGTTTGAAAGCAACAAGATAAGCAAGTACCTTAGTGTCATAGTATGTATCAGCAAACTATGGAAAGTAGGAAGCAATGGAAAACGCTACAAACTGATAAGTATGGAAGAAAATACCTATTGCCACATCTAGAAAATATACTTGATTTTTTTTACAAAATCATGTCATAACCAATCAAAATACGCGTTGTATTTCCAGATGGAAGGAATAACTACTAAGTAAATTGCTCTACTTCCTAATTCAGATTTTATAAACATATGTGTCATCCAAACCTGAAGATTTCTTTGTTAATGCAGCAATTTTTTCTTCCATCTCTCGCTTTTCAGCCGCCAGAGAAGCAGTAAGGGATTGTTCTTCAGCAAGCTTTTGCTGATCTTGTTGCCTCAGTAGGGACTCTTCAGCAAGTTTTTGCTGCTCCTGTTGCCTTAGCAGTGACTCTTGCTGTGTTCATTTCTTAAGATGTCAATTTTTTTCAGATGGATTAAACAAGTACAGTCAACAGTGATGAAGTACCACGGTATAAAGGCATAAACAACCTACCTTTAGCTGATCCTGTAAATCTTGTATCTCCTTTTCCATGGCAAGAGTTTGCTCGCTCGATGTTCCCACCGCATATCCACTGTAAGAGTTGCTCATTACTTGCTGCTGCATGGTATTCAGCTGCGCTCTCAAGGATGCAGAGTCTTCTTCTGCCTGTTGACTTACAAAATTAGCACACTGGCAGTACCGCTAAGAAGTCATAAACTTTGGACATACCCTGTACTGCTCCTCTTCTGCCTCCTTCAGCCGCTTCTTCATGCTTCTGAGTTGCGCTAGAGCATCCTCCTACTTAGCATACCAGGAAGAAGCGATGATGAGGGTTAAGCAAGCATACACAATCAGCAGATCAGAGTGCAGAATCATACATAAATACTCCTACAAGGATAAACATGTGTTGAATACCTTAGCAATAACTGCAGCATCTTTCTCCAATGAAATGTCATTTAGAGCCTTTTGTAACGAGGGTACTACATTCCTCTCCTGCAAGTCATAAAAATGCCACAAAAGGTATTACATGCATGCATGCAAAATCAGATGCACTAAGGCGCACCACCAGTACCGGCTAGAAATATGGAACTCACAAGGTCATTCAGTCGGTTCACCAACGAATCCTTCTCGACTTCCTTCTCAGCAAACTGGGGGGAAGCATGGTGTGTGTGTTAGGACCTGTCCATCCTCAAGTAACTACAATCCAATTACAGACATAGATACCTTGGATAGCAGCATTTGGTTTTCCCTCTCCAATTCCATGTTCCCATTTTCAAGTTGCTGAACTCGAGCAAGAAGCTATCATTCAGATTAAAGAAAAAACCATAGTTAGCGTCTAGAAACAGCAGGGGTTCTGCACATTGGCGTCCAAAGCCAGATTTTCCAATGGCTAAAATTTTGTCAAATGGCTCCCTGCTCTTGGATACCAGGGAGGAAACTGGAAAACTAACCTCTGCTCCGGCTCTTTGGTTCCCTACAGATGATCACCGTTTTTACGGCCCAGGGTTAGCACCGAAGCGAAGCGTACTTAGCAAAAATTGAAACGAATTGCTCTGGAAGAGAGCGTAAGAGAAGGATGGACCAACCGTAAGGGTCGCCGGCGGCCGGCGGGTTGTGCTGCTGCTGCTGCTGCTGCATCCTCTCGGCGGCCCTTTTATGGCGGATCTCTTCCAGCTGCCACAAGCGCAACAGAAATCGTAGCCTCGAACATCAGAAGCGGACGTGCGAAGGGAGACGCGGATCTGAACCGCTTCCCGCCTCCAAAAGAGAAAAGGGAAGAATAAAAGGAGTCAGATGGAGGTGTACGGTGCGGCGGCCCCTCGAGGCGTGGTTGGATTCCATGGCGGCGCGGAATGATCGACCGAGCTCTGGAGAATTGGGGAGGAACCCAGAAGCGCTGGCACCCCCGGAACTCCCCCGGTTCTGCAATTGCCGCGGGGAGGCGAGGTTGGGGAATCGAACCGGAGAAGACAGGAGACAACGAGGCAACCGCTCATGGGCTGGCCAACGATGGGCTTAGGCCTCTTTGTTTCTTTGACCTGGTGCTTAGGCCTCTTTGCTTGTGCGCTTAGGCCCAAAGAACTCAGACAGCCTATAGTTTCTGCTAAAAAAATCTAGCCTGGTACTCAGGAGTATATATGTATTATATCTGGGCATGGACAGCCCGGCCCGGCCCAAAAAAAGCATGACGGGCTGGGCTTTTCAGGCCCGCGGGCCGGACCTGGGCTACAGAATTGAGGCCCGACAACCTCACGGGTCAGGCTCGGGCCAGAAGAATGGGCGAAATAGGGAAGGGCCCGGCCTGAGGCCCGACGGCCTGGAGGATTATGTGCATGGCGGGCCGGGCTCAAGATTCAGGCCGGGCTCGGGCCTGGGTTTTGCATGGGCAGGCTTTGTCAGGCCCGGCCCGGCCCGGAAAATGCCCAGGTATAATCTGTATCAACACATTGCTCATGGGAGTATGAGCAAAACTCTATCCACGGTCTCTACTCAGACCTATACTCTGAGGGGGTAGATCATCAGTGCAAAATACTTCACGTTCATCCATAGCACACTCAGTTGTTTTTATTATCTCAATTTAACTTACTCATAACTTTGTACAGTTCACAAGCTGAATGGTCTTATCTAAAAGTTGTTGTCGGAAGCCAACCTGTCTAGAACATAACGATGCAAGCGACACGGACCCGGGATGTCTGGCTCCCGCCTGGTGTTGCCCACTGGAACTAAGTTGGAGAAGCGGGAGATTAGAAGGTGGGATAAGTCGGTCCCATGGGACCCGGTGATTTACCCAGAGCAAGCAATCAGACCGTGGTCGGAAGGACCATACCATGCATGTAACTGCCAGGCCGAAGAGAGTCAGCTAGCTATGGCATGACTCACGCTACAATTCAGGATACATGAGAGTTAGCCGCTAATCCCGCCGACGCTAAGCGGGATTTATAAAATGAGATTAGTGTGTCTTTTCCGACGGGATGGGAGGCGGGCATGGTGGGATGGCCCATCCCACTTACATCATTACCAGAACACTACAACACCTCATATGTACCGTGGAACTAGCCGTCAGATGTTCTAGAGCAGAAGAAAATTTTTTGTCCTTGAAAAAGCAATGTGCCAACTTATACCAAATTAACCACAACTCGATTGGTCAATTCTCGAGGAACTTGTAGGTAGGGCGGAAAAAAGGATGGCGCTCTCGCTCTCGCTCTCGCCACCTGTCCTAGGACAAGGCCATGTTCATGGTGGATCCCCGATCTCCTCCCATGGCGGGTCTAGAGGGTTGAGACCGTCGCCCCACGTACCCGCTCCCATCCTCCTACTCCCCTCTCCACCGACGAATCCGCTTCGCGGTGCCCTGTTTTCATCGGCGGCTAATCCCCGACGACTCAAATCGAGCGCGGTGGCGAGGAGACTCACGCTGGCGGTGACAGCAGATGGAGGAGAGGATGAGCCGTGTTGCGGCTCGCCTTTCGCTGGCTCGGCGACAGGGTCAAGGGGAGAAGGAGGTGTGGGAGTCTGCGCGAGCGATTTTGGCGCCTGCGGATTAGGGGGCCAGAGCGCCTCGGTCGACGCTTCATGGTCTCCTTCCTCGCCTTCACTAAGCTCGCGCCACCTCTCCATTGGCTCCCTCGACATTGATTTGCGAGAATCGGGTAGAGGCTCTCCGGATTCCACCCCCTCCTCGCGGTGTTCTAGCTCTACCATCGTAGTCGCGTTGAGCCTATATGCAGGGAGCAAGGTTCGAAAGCCTGAGCGAGGTTCTGAGACGTGTGGACAAGGTTCAGGCAAAGATTTTGATATCCCAGGTGGAGGAGAACAGATGCGGTATGGGACAATCAGCTACTAACAGTTGCTCTTCAACTGTTCTTTTTTGAAGAAACAGAGACAGAGTGCTCTCGGAGTTGCATAAACCTCGGGTCTCTTGTGCCGAGAGAACATGGATTTGGAGGCGCTCCTGATGTTGTACCATTCCAGAACTCTAACAGAGGAGATAGAAATGTTGCTAAACTGATTGGGAGCAGTTTCAAAAGTGTGGTGGTGCTTGAAAGTTCTGGTGGCTTCAGTGTGCAGTTGGAGCGGAAACTGAATTTTTAGGAGCAGGATAGAGTAGGTAGAAGATGCTGGTTGTGGAGGGGTCCAGGTTCCAGTGGTGGTGGTGAGAAGGGTGAGCTGGTCTATGGTGACAGGGAGGTGGAAACCTTTTTTCCAACAACTGTGGCATATTCTTGGGCATCCCAACCACCCACTCCCCACCCCAGGGCTTAAAAGGGAGCATGCCCATCCTCCTAGGGTTTGCTCTCTCCTCCCGAAGCTGGAGGTGGAGGATCTATTTGGTTTGGAGGTTTTGGGAGTTGAGGAAAACACATCTGTAAATCCTACACAATCTATGGGGAGGAATTCTATGGCTGGTGGTGGTGGTATGAAGCAAGGAAGAGGGAGAGGGACTAAACCTTGGCAACAACAACAACAGATGCAGTAGCACCTGATGTGAAAGTGTAAGATGGTTTACCTATAGGGGGTGAATAGGTTTCTACAAAATTATTTATAATATTTTGCAAGTTTTAGGCTTTGCGGAATGTAAGTGTGCCTAAATGCAAACTAGGTGAGGCAACCTAGATGATGATACAAGATACTTCAAGCACAAAGGCTATCACAAGGTAAACAACACAAGTAAGAGATCGGTTAAGGAATAACTGAAGCACACGAAGACGAAGATGTATTCCCATGTTCACCACCTTTGGGAAGGCGGTTACGTCATGTTGGAGAGGTGTGGGGTTCCATGAAGGATTCCCCAATGCCACGAAGGCTCACCATCTTCTCCGAGCCTATGCCATGAAGGAATAGCTCACTTACTTGTGGTAGACTTTAAGATAGTCTCAACACCCTCACAAACTTTCCACGGAGCAAATCACAAGCTGAATGCCTCCGGGCGACCCTAGCTGCCTAGGGTTTCCCACAAACCCAAGAGTAACAAGCTAACTCAATGAACTCAAGGGGGAATGAACTTTGGCTTGGTGGAAACATAGATTGGGACCTCCTCTTTCTTTCTACCAAAGGGATTTGGAATTGGTTGGGTAGAATGGGAGATCCTTAAGGAATTGTGTTCAACAATGGAGAGAGAGAGAGCTTCAAGAATGAGTATGTAATGGAATGCCTAACTCCCAGTGGAGAAGAAAGGGGTATTTATAGTTCGGGGTGAAAAAAGGAGCCGTTTGGAGGGCCCTGCGACCAAATCGGCAATTAGTCCGGCAGCGCCGAACTATGCGCTGGAAATTTCGGCCGTAGTTCCGGCGGACCGGTTTCTGCGTTGAAAGTTTCGGTGGCGATCGGGATTTCTGGCGGAAAACCAAAACCATCTGCAGTGAGCCATTTTGGTGCGCGCCAAAATTTTCGGCGGTGACCAGAAATTCCGGTGGCACCAGTTTTCATGCCGATTTTGCACAACCCTTTTTCACAATGACTTTCTATCTCTCCTTTAGTGGGTGTATGGCTGAAGATGATATGATGTGTGTGTGGTGTAGAACATCCCCAAAGAGCGCATCGAGATCACCCCTCTTAATAGTGCGGTGCTTCCTACTAGACTCAAAGACAAATAAGAGAGAAAAGTAACGAAAACACGGCTCTTCACTTTAGAAATGAATGGGGGGTCACCTACCGCCTCTCATCATCAAACACGTACTATCAACTGTAGAAACACTACTAGAAACATTAGTCCGCTCTGTAACTCCGATGTCATAGTTAACCAAAAACTGGATAAGGGCATTTTGCCCTTTCAATATCCCCCTTTATGGTTGACGATGACAAAACGAGCTAGAGTCATACACAGATAATATAATAGGCTTTTAATAGACATTTCCTTAGAAGATTTTAAGAGAGCTCCCCCAAAATCCTTAGGAAGCAAGCATGGTAAGACAAGTTAAGGACAGGGATAACTTAGCACATAATAGTACAGAAATTAAGCACATAGGCATAGGATATCCAAGTACAGTAATGATAAAGTAAACTTGTCCAGATACGCACACGAAAGCAAATAGTTTGATAAAGCAAATAGAAGCACAAGCCCATAAGAAACAAATAAACATAGTGAGGTGGACTCTACTCTCTTCTCCCCCTTTGGCATCGAGAAACCAAAAAGAAAGAGGAGAGTGGAGGAAAACATCTAGCCAACAAATGTATCATCCTCCTCCTTGTCCCCTTCCTCCTCCTCCTCGTCCATGTCTTCATCTTCTTCCTCATCTTCATCCTCGCCATCATTGCCCGTAGGGGCATTAGACCGACGCTGAGAGGAGCTGGAAGTAGCAAAGTCGGGCAATAAAGATGGATCAAAGCCCCGAAACATGTCCTCATCTAGTGGGGGCTTCTCAAAGTTCACATAGGGCACCGGAGTCAAAGCATTACCCAAATCTGGCACTGGCGACCATGCTCAGCGAAGAAAGCATTGTGTTGCCTCCTATTCTCTTGACTGAGCTCGAGTCTGCGATGGGCAACATCATAGGAGGACTTGCACATATCCCAAAGGCCATTGAAGAACCTGTCAAGTCCTTTCTTGCAGGGAAGAGCACGACGAGAGCTAGAACCAGCAATGAATGGGTCATGGAGAAGCTTGGTGCGTTGCTCAGACGGCTTCATATCTATTAGGTCAACATGAGTACCCTGAAGGTAAGGTATAGATGTCCATATCCTTGCGTGGACCCAGAGGGAAGCACTTATCAGGAATGGTGGCATTAAGCAGACGATGAATATACTGGCAGTAATTAGGAGTCATGCGTTTCTCAACAGACCTCAGAATCCCAGAATAGATAAAATCACATCCATCAATCTTCCTTAAGCGGCAAGGGTCACAATAGTACAGCAGATTCTTGTGGTGACCACGAACATCAACAACATCATCAGCCTTGCTCACAAGATTGTGGCGGAAGAACTTGCCAAGGACCATGTAATAGTAGAACATACCAGTCAAACTAGGAGCAACATGGCTTGGGTCTTCAGGGTAACACTGGAGAATGCGGTCATCACTGAAAGCCTTCTTAGAGTGAATACGGAACCCAGAAGCCCTCTCAGGAGGGTAACCCAAAGCAGAATAGAACTCAGCAAAGGTGGCCGTGTACGGCTTGGTGCCGGTCATCTAAGTGATAGAGCGAGCTGCATCAGAGTGAAAGTAGACGGTGCAATGGAACTAGCAGAGAGCCTCAGGCATGAGCTTGACATTGATGGTGGTGAGGTCATAGATATCCATCTTTCTCAGAGCCGCATCAATATATTGAAAATCTGCGTTGAGGTTGTGCTCATAGTGATCTTCATTAAGATACCTGGGAGACACAATGACGCCCCTCCTCAAGCAAGCCGGCTCATTGTAGAAGTCATCCTAGAAGCAACGATGAGTGTCAGTCAAGAAGTACTTGTCAGGGCCTTGATAGGTGCGGTCATGGAAGCGATATGGATTCTCCCTTCGAAGATCCCTCCACTGTCTCACGTTGATATCCGAATAGGTGTTGTAGTTGGGAGGAGTTTCTTCTTCAGTAGGATCAAGATTTACCTTGCCCTTGTCGGCAGTCTGGCTGGCAGAAACTTTCTTCCTAAGTCCCCTCTGAGCATGAGCTAAGTCTGAACCACCTATGGCTGATGCAACACTAGCGGCTGCTTCTTGGCACTTGGTAAGACGGAGACTTGAACGGCCAGACGGAGGAGGAGGAGCCTGAGCCACAACTAACTTCCGCTTCTTGGCGGTGTCGGGGTCAAACTCATGATCGGAACCTGCACAAGGAGCACACAAAACCGAAGCGCAAAAACAAGCAAATGAGTGTATATGCCATAGGGAAACTCAACTAGAACCCGAAAAATTATATTGAAGCAAGTGCATGGACAAGAATTTGGTGACAGGGGAGTTCTGACGCCAGGTCCGACGGCACCGACGCAGCGACCGGAATTTTTGGCGCCAGTTCCGGTGGACCGGAACAGCGACCAAAATTTTCGGCGGCCAGTACGGTCGACCGAAAGTGGGGCCGAAAGTTTCGGCGGCTAGATCGGCGACGACCAGGGCTGGGGCCGAAACTACCCGAATGTATGTGTCCACCCAAGCAGTTGTACATGGCTCAAAAACTTGCACGGATATAATCTTTTCAACAAAAAAAGGAAGGAAGAGGCAAGGGGAACCCAAGGGCAAGGAGGGAACTAGGGCTCAAGGCTAGGGTTTCACAACCATGAAGAAGGTAAACCCTAGAACGAGAAAGATAGCAGGAGAAAGGGGAAGCACATTACCCTCGGAGCCCGATGAAGCCATGCCCTCCCTTGCCAAGGATGGACAATGAAGAACCACACGAGAAGAACGAGGGAAAAGTGCCCGATCTCCGAATGCGAGCAAGAGAGAGAAAAAACCTTCGGTGAGATGACTTGTAGATGACCGATCTACAACTTGGTGGACTTTGGGGGGATTTGGGTGGAGGGAAGGGCCTATGGGAGGGTGGGGAATCTTGGGACGGCGGCCATGGAGTGGGGGAGGGCGTGGGGAAGAAATAAGAGGAAAGCTGGAACTGCCCTACACGCGAGGATTAAATATCCCCAAAAAAAGAAATATCGGCAATAAGTTCGGCAAGACCGGGGTGGGAGATGAAAATTTCAGCGAGCGGGCCGACAGAACGAAACGCACGCCGAAACTTCCGGTTGCGACTGAAGATTTCGGCGGCAGAGCGAAACTGAGCTCTGTGTGGCAGTTCGGTCGGCTGCTGGAATTCTCGGTCGCCGCCGGAAATTCTGGCCCCACATCCGGCGAGACCGAAACGTATGCCAGAAAAGCTGAGACTTTGGCAAAAGAAAGGTTTAGATGATCTCCCCTTTTTTTTGAGAGATCGAGTGAGAGACCATATGGTCATATACACAGAATCCATATTGAACAAGTAAGTAACCCATATCTAGTGGAATAAGAACTAATAGACACAAATAGCAACAATGGACATGAGTACTCATCAACAAAGGTCAAACCACCCAATACACAAAAACCAAGAGTTGGTCGGGGGATTTCTCCCCCTATGTTTAAGCACACATGTCATGGCACCTCAAAGGTAGATGCTTGGACACATATCATGACATGAGATCAATTTATATCACACACATAGGTATGCATCCAACCAAGGCATGGTAGGATGACTATCTCCATATGTGCTGCGCAACTAGGCTACATAGCAAGTTAAGAGCAGGAATATAATGCAAGAAGTGAATCAATCCAAGTTTTTAGGATCTAGAATACCGAGTTCTCGCTTCAACATGACAAAACGGGCTTCATCCAAAGGCTTCATGAAAATATCTGCCAATTGGAACATCGTTCCCACATATTGAGATTGATGTCACCATTTGCGACATGGTCACGTAGGAAGTGGTAGCGGATGTCAATATGTTTGGTGCGACAGTGTTGGACGGGGTTATTGGCAATCTTTATTGTGCTTTCATTGTCACATAGAAGAGGCACCATACCAAGAGACACGCCATAGTCTTTCAGGGTTTGCCTCATCCATACCAATTGAGCGCAACAAGATGCCATGGAAATGTATTAGGCTTCAATGGTGGATAGGGCGGTGGAGTTTTGTTTCTTGGATGACCAACTCACCAATGACTGGCCAAGGAATTGGCAAGCCCTGAAGGTCGACTTTCGGTCAACCTTATCACCGGCCCAATCAGAATCCAAATAGCCAACAAGCTCAAAGGTTGACCCCTTTGGATACCAAAGCCCAAGTGTAGGAATGAGAACAAGGTACCTAAAAATCCTTTTGACCGCCATCAAGTGGCACTCCTTGGGAATGGATTGAAAACGAGCACACATTCCAACACTTAACATGATATCCGTCCTAGAAGCACAAAGGTAGATCAAGGAGCCAATCATGGAGCGATATACCTTTTGGTCCATGTCCTTCTCACCTTCTCCAAGACCAAGTTGCTCATTGAGTGGCATGGGAGTCTTCATGGGGTTGGCATTGTTCATCTCAAATTTCGCAAGCATGTCCTTCACGTACTTCTCTTGGGAGATGAAGGTGCCTTGAGCAAGTTGCTTCACAATGAAGCCTAAGAAATACTTCAACTCCCCTATCATGGACATCCTAAATTTCTTGGTCATCAACTCGGCAAAAGATTTGTTATGAGATTCTTTAGCTACACCAAAGATAATATCATCAACATAAATTTGAACAATAAATAAGCCACCCCCTTTAACCCGTTTGGTGAAAAGGGTGGAATCGACTTTACCCACGCTAAAACCGTCCACGAGTAAGAAATCCCTAAGGTGCTCATACCAAGCACAAGGAGCTTGCTTTAGTCCGTAGAGCGCCTTATGGAGTAGATACACATGGTTGGGAAAGGGTGTGTTTTCGAAACCCGGGGGTTGAGCTACAAATGCAACCTCTTTCAAGGGACCATTAAGAAATTCACTTTTCACATCCATTTGATAAAGCTTGAAGTTATGAAAAGATCATATGCAAGCAAGAGATGAATAGCTTCAAGGCGAGCAATGGGCTCAAAGGTGTCGTCATAGTCAACACCTTCTATTTGGGCATACCCTTGTGCCACTAACCTTGCTTTGTTCCTTGTGACGGTTCCATTCTCATCTTGCTTGTTCTTGAATACCCACTTGGTCCCGATGACATTGATGCGATGATCTTTAGGTCTCTCCACAAGAGACCAAACTTCATTGTGGGTGAAGCACTCGAGTTCTTCTTGCATGGCGATGACCCAATCCGAATCTTATAGAGCTTCATGGACCTTGAGTGCCTCAAAGTTGGACACAAATGCATGATGTCCACAAAAGGTAGTAAGATGCTTCTTCTTGTTGCGAGTCTTGATTCCTCTTGATATGCTTCCAAGTATATTATTGACTTGGAGTCCACTTGCAATAGAGGCGGACTTGATCTTCTGGATTGTCCCTTCATGATCAACAAATTCATCCTTTGTTGGTACTTGATCATTGACAACTTCTTGAGCTTGACCTTGATTTTGAGGAACTTGTACGTCTTCTTGATTCTGCTCAATGGGTTGAGGGCTTGGTTCTTGTTCTTCGGTTTGCGAGAGTTGTTCGTCATGCGGTGCACTTGATGGTTCAACTTGAGTAGAGCTAGGCTCTTCTTGAGTCGGGCTTGATCCTTCCCCATCAACATCTTGATCATGGATATAATATTCGGTGGGCAAGATATGCCCAATCCCCATCAACTTGATGACTTGAGAGGAATATCCATCACCTACAACACCTAGAACA
This sequence comes from Avena sativa, assembly GCA_916181665.1. NCBI lineage: Eukaryota > Viridiplantae > Streptophyta > Magnoliopsida > Poales > Poaceae > Avena > Avena sativa. Next base: position 667,279,483 of record OV702289.1, on the reverse strand, counting down.
ACTTGCCACTCTTGGGGGCCATTATCCTCCAAAAAACTCCACGTCACAAGATACTTCAACACAACCATTGGTTTTGTTGTAGTATCTATAGGCATGCGAGTTTTCCGCATAACCAACAAATATACCCTCTATAGTTCTAGATTGGAATTTACCAAGCTTTTCTTTCTTGTTTTTGACGAGGCATTTGCACCCAAAGACGCGGAAGTAGTTGATGTTGGGCTTGTTCTTTGTGAGAATCTCGTACGAAGTCATGTCGAAGGGAGCTCGGAGGAACAACCGATTCGAGTAGTGAACTGCGGTAGCAATGGCTTCTCCCCAAAAGTTGTGGGGTGACTTGAACTCACTTAATATTGTTCTTGCCATCTCAATGATAGTCCGGTTCTTCCTTTCAACAACACCATTTTGTTGAGGGGTATATGGAGCCTAGAATTCATGCTTGATCCCCTCACCTTGAACAAACTCTTGCATGGTGTAGTCCTTGAATTCGGTGCCATTGTCGGTCCTAATGGTCTTGATCTACACTTCATGAGTGCATTGAGCTTGCTTGACAAATATCATGATGTACTTGTAGGTATCATCCTTTGACTTGAGAAGGAATACCCAAGTGTACCTTGAGTAATCATCAATGATGACAAGACCATACTTTCTTCCACCAAGAGTATCATATGTTGATGGCCCGAAGAGACCCAAATGGAGTAGCTCCAACGGTCTTGACGTGGCTACCTTGGATATTGATGGATGACTCTTCCCATGTTGCTTTCCTGAAATGCAAGCACTACACACACGATCTTTCTCAAAAGACACACCGGTTAGTCCAACAATATGCTCACCCTTTAGGAGTTGTTTAAGATTTCTCATGTTGACGTGGCCAAGGCGGCGATGCCAAAGCCATCCCTCATCAACCTTGGCCATTAGATATGTGGAAAGAGATTGACTCTCTTGCGAGAGGTCGACCACGTAAAGGTCGTCTTCCACATATCCAACAAGGACCAAATTGAGATTATCACTCCGAAATACTTTCATAAAAGATCTAGAGAAATAGGAATCATAACCGGCATCCGCAAGATGTTTAATTGAAAGCAAGTTGTAGCCAAGGTTCTCAACAAGCATGATGGTCTCTAGGGTCAAGGCCTTGGAGACCACCAACTTGCCATAACCTAGTACATTTCCTTCAGAGTTATCCCCAAAAGTGATGCTTGACATTGAGTTGACATCATTAATGAATTGGTCAAGCGCACTTCTACCTCCGGTCATATGATTGGTGCATCCACTATCAAACACCCATTTTGATCCACCGGAGGCATACCCCTACAAAATCAATTCTTTGATTTAGGAACCCATTGAGTAATGGGTCCCCTAGCATTAGCAACAAGATCTTTTGGTACCCAAATTGAGTACCACCTATAAGCATAACCATTGCGAGGGCCAACATATTTGGCATACACGTCTCCTTGGGTGCCCTTACATAGCACATAGGATGGATTAGATTTTCCCGCAAACTTGTGGTTGGGGTTGCCCCTTGTGGCTCCCCATTCACAACATTCTTGATTACTTGGTCAACCACCTTGTGCCCTTCACGTACAAAGTTGATCTTCTTAGGTGGGTTGGCACCATTCTTTTTGTTCTTGGGGTCAAACCCATACCTTGCCTTGGAGCTCTCATCGTTTGGAGAGCAAGAATATCATCAAGAATCTTGCCCTTTGAGGTAGGTTTGAGACGCTCCATCTCGAGTTGTTCCTTTAACTTCTTATTCTCCTTAAGGAGACAAGCTTGATCCAAGGTACGGTTAGAAGCACAAGTAATATTCTCAATAATAATTGGATCCTTCAATTTACCAAGAGCCTTTTCATAGGACACTCGAAGTTGATCATGATTCTCCCCAAGTTTTATGAGCTCACGCTTGACAAGCAAAATAGCTTTCTCAAAGTCCTCAAGGTCATTGGTGAGAGAAAAATGAGCAATCTCAAGTTCTTTCTTTGAAGTATCAAGCTCTTGAGACAAGGTGATAGCTCTATCTAGGGTATCCACATCATAGATTTCAATTCGTTGTTTAAGAAGGGAAGTAATGTCCTTTTCCTTACTTAGCTCTTGCTCAAGAAGATTGAATCTTCATTTCTCATCATTAATATGAGATTCCAAGCTATCAATGGTCTCGTCACGTGAGTTGACAAGGTTCATTAATTGCTTGAATCTAGCACGAGCATTGCTAGGAAGGGACTTCATGATTTTATACATTTCTTGTATATAGTTTTCATAAAATTCATCATTATCACTATCATTGGCACTAACATGATCATCCAAGATGCTAGAGAGAGATGGAGGGGAAGATATTACCTTGGTGCTCCTTGCCATGAGGCAAGAGCTGACGACCTTGGGAGTAGGAGAATCATCGATGTAGTCGTAGGTGAGTAGTGACCCATGTTTGGTGTAAACCAAACTAGGCTCACCACACACCTCCTCCTCGTCCTCGCTCTCCACATCGCATGTGACCTTGGAGCTTCGTGCCATAAGGCAAGTATCGGCGACCTTGGGAGTGATGGAGTCATCAACGTAGTCTTTGGTGTAGTCATATGTTAAGAGTGACCCAGGTTCGGCAAAAGCCAAACTGGCCACTCCCACAACCTTCTCCTCATCTTCACTCTTCACACCAGATAAGTATTCTTGGCCTAGGAAGCCTTTGCCATCACGCTTTTTGTTCCTCTTGTACCTCTTGTTGATGGGTTTTGGCTTCAATCTTGGCTTGGCGCCCTCTTCATACTTGGGTTTGTCAAGTCTCTTCTCATATGGGAATTTGTCGGCAAAGTGATCTGACTCATCACAATTGTAGAAAGTCCTTTTCTTCTCACTTGGCCCGGTAGAGCTTCTTCTTCTTCGGAACTTCAAGTTCTTGGTGAAGAGAGCAAGTTGAGATAACATGTCGTCAACACAATCACTATCACTCTCTTCTTCATTTGCAACACTTTCTTGCACACACTTGGCCTTCAATGCTAGAGAGTGAGAAGGTCCAATGGCACAGTTGATCTCCTTGATATTTTGTCCTTCATCCGCCATGTTATCCGTGGCAACAAGATATGATACTAGATCATCAGGAGAGAAGTGGCGAGCTGAATCTAGGAGTTGCAAGTTCAAGGCAAGCTTCTTGTCAGAGGCGGCGATCATGGAGAGAACCTTGTACTTTATGAGCTCATCATTCAAGTTGAACCCATCATCATACTTGTCATAGCCAAGACCATCAATCTTCACACGGAGGGAAACAAGTATCTTGTATGCTTCTATGATGGACTCAACATCGTTGTTCATGAACATGCTCATCTCTGACTTGGCAGCTTCATACTTGGACTTTTGGATAAGGTATGTTCCCTCTTGGAGAATGACAATCCTCTCCCAAATCTCCTTTGCGGTGGAGATGTTGCTAACTTGATCATAGAGAGTACAGTGAATGGCACTCCTTATCTTGTCACAAGCCGTTGCATTTAGTTGACGGTCATAGTATTCTCCCAAGGTGAGATTGCTGGGATCTTGTGGATAGAAGCCCTTGCCCACAATCTCCCAAAGCTCCACACTGTAGTTGCGAAGATGAGATTCCATAGAAACTTTCCAATGAGATAAGTGAGTTCCATCATAGTGAGGTGCGGGACCTAAACCATTAATATGAGGCATGATGTTCTTTTGTTTAGGATATATATATATATATATGGAAATGGATTAGGAGGCATAGAGGCTTTCGTTGGGTCACTCTCACTAGAGGCCTCATTCATGGCCTCCTTACCAGTGTCCATCGGCCTCCCTTGAGGTACTAACGAAGGTCCGGCAAGCATGACCCCCTCGCCCATCCCCGTAAAACGTCCCTCAAGAAAACTTATTCGAGCAAGGATATCAGAATCCGCCTTAGCCTTTTCAAGGGACTGTTTGGCAAAGAGTTCACGGAGCTCCTTGACCGAATAAGTCTTTCTCTCATCATCCTCGGAGAAAACCATCTTTTCTCTTAGCCGGTAAAGCCCTTCGAAGAGCACTAGGATCTGATACCAATTGAAAGTGTAAGATGGTTTACCTAGAGGGGGTTGAATAGGTTTCTACAAAATTCTTTATAATATTTTGCAAGTTTTAGGCTCTACAGAATGTAAGTGTGCCTAAATGCAAACTAGGTGAGGCAACCTAGATGATGATACAAGATACTTCAAGCACGAAGGCTATCACAAGGTAAACAACACAAGTAAGAGATCGGTTAAGGAATAACCGAAGCACATGGAGACAAAGATGTATTCCCATGTTCACCACCTTTGGGAAGGCGGCTACATCATGTTAGAGAGGTGTGAGGTTCCAAGAAGGATTCCCCAATGCCATGAAGGCTCACCTTCTTCTCCGAGCCTATCCCACAAAGGAATAGCTCACTTACTCGTGGTAGACTTTAAGGTAGTCTCCAAACCCTCACAAACTTTCCACGGAGTAAATCACAAGCCGAATGCCTCTAGGCGACCCTAGCCTCCTAGGGTTTCCCACAAACCCAAGAGTGACAAGCTAACTCGATGAACTCAAGGGGGAATGAACTTTGGCTTGGTGGAAACGTAGATCGGGACCTCCTGTTGCTTTCTACCAAAGGGATTTGGAATTGGTTGGGTAGAATGGGATATCCTCAAGTAATTGTGTTTCAACAATGGAGAGAGAGAGCAAGCTTCAAGAATGAGTATGTAATGGAATTCCTAACTCTCAGTGGAGAAGAAAGGGGTATTTATAGTCCGGGGTGAAAAAAGAGCCGTTTGGAGGGCCCTACGACCAAACCGGCAATAAGTTCGGCGGCGCCAAACTGTGCGCCGGAAATTCCGCCGTAGTTCCGGCGGACCGGTTTCTGCGCCGAAAGTTCCAGCAGCGATCGGGATTTCCCGTGGAAAACCGAAACCATCTACAGTGAGCCGTTTCAGTGCGCGCCAGAATTTTTGGCGGTGACTGGAAATTCCGGCGGCCACTCTGGTGGTGCCGGTTTTCATGCCGATTTTGCACAGCCCTTGTTCTAGCCCTTTTTCACAACGACTTTCTGTCTCTCCTTTAGTGGGTGTATGGCTGAAGATGATATGATGTGTGTGTGGTGTAGAACATCCCCGAAGAGCGCATCGAGATCACCCCTCTTAATAGTGCAGTGCTTCCTACTAGACTCAAAGATAAATAAGAGTGAAAAGTAACGAAAACACGACTCTTCACTTCATAAACGAATGGGGGGTCACCTACCGCCTCTCATCATCAAACACGGACTATCACCTGTAGAAACACTAGTAGAAACATTAGTCCGCTCTCTAACTCCGATGTCATAGTTAACCAAAAACTGGATAAGGGCATTTTGCCCTTTCAAGATGCAAGGCTTTGAGTTTGGTCAGATGCCCCCTCCCCCATATGGTTATCACCCCTCTTCTCCATATGGATTCATCCCTGGAAACATCCACCCCCTTGGGGTTTCCCAGGACCCTTCCCCAACTATCCTCCAAATCAACAGTTTGGGATGCAGTCCAATCAGTGGGTTACTCCACAACAGGGGAGCTCTCAGCAACAACAGTCTCAGAGCAGTGGAGATGTGCAAAAAGGGAAACCTCAGGGGAAGCCAAAAAGAAGACTACTGCTGCTCAGAAAGAGGTAGGATCTTCTAGGCTTGACCTTGCTGCTTAGATGAACTACACCAGTTCTATTTGCATGTGCCATGGGGAACCAGGTAATCATCAGACTGTGTGTGAAAAGTAGCAAGTGTGTTTCATATGCAAAGCTTCTAGTCATAAGGTTGGAGAGTGTTCAGTTAGGAAGAGGCCTCATTAGATTGCTAGATATGTAGGGAGTGCTGCTATTGGTCTTGGTTTCTATCATAGTGAAACACCAGAAGTGGTCATGAACCCAGACTCTTCTACAAAAAACTGTGTTCTTATGGTTGTTGAGGGGGGGGGGTGACATCTCTAGTGTTGATCTATCTAGGGAATTCTCCAAGATCTACAAGACAAACTAGTCCTGGCAAATTAGAGAATTAGGACAGCCAGGTATCTACTTGGTGAAATTCCCACTCCACATCTAGGTGGAGCAAGTGACTGGCTACCCCAGGTTTGGTCTATCAAGAGGAGTGTGGGTCAAAGTTGAAGCCTAGAGTTATGACCCAAAACCTGTGGAGTACCTACAAGATACATGGGTCAGAGTAACTAGGCTGCAGTCAAAGTGGTGTGAATGGAATGTCTGTATGTGGAATCTTGCAGGAAATCGACTAGTTAAGCATCTTCAAGGACAATGCAAAAGAAGTTAGGCTTAAAATCAAATGTAGAGATCCCCTTAAGATTCCTAGTAGCAGGTTGTTCCACTTCCATGGGGGCTTATTTCGGTTAGGATTTTCAGCTGAGGTCTTTGTAGATGAAGATGAAACTGATGATCTTCTGGGTGATGAGCTAGACCAAGGTAGGAAACATGGGGGGACACAAATCACGGGGGTATGGATGCTGATAAAACTGCTAGCAATCCTGATAAGAATAGTAATCTGAACCAAAATACTAATGCTCAAGGGCAGAATACTGGGTTGAGAGTTAGGATGGCTGCTGGTGATGAGTCTGTGCAACATGAACCAATAACTAGTGCCAGGGTGTTGCTTCAGATGTTAGAGGATAGAGGCTTGGTGGAAAATTCTGGTAACTTTGTGTTGGACAAGTCCCCTTAGACTACCAAGCCTTCACTTTCTAGATGGGGGAACAAGCATCATTCCAGGCTGGGAAAGTTGCTGAAGATGTTGTTGGGATCAACCTCCCTGATAGTCAACGAGGTTAATATCTAATTCAAGGATGGTTATTTATCTTCTTCTAATGAAGAAATCATGCCAAAACTTTTACCGTTGTAGCAAGAAAAAAGAAAAAAAATGTGGTATTTTAACACAAAACCCATACACTGGAGATAATTACTACTCCCTCCGTCCTAAAATAAGTGACTTGGGATTCTCTAGATTCATATTTATCTAGACGTGTTTTAGTATATAGATACATGCGAATCTAGACACAAGTCACTTATTTTAAGATGAAGGGAGTAATGATTAGAGAGCTCGTAATCGTTATAATTACTAATACTTCCTATCCATATTTGAACTAAAACCATGTCAAGTCTAATATATAAATCAGAGGGAGTAAACCGAGCTAGGGTAAAGTTGTTGTCTTTAAGGACAAATAAAGAAAATTTAAGCTTCACTGGTAGCCCAACAAAACAGTACCTCGACAATCACTTCCAGTTTTCATCACAGAGAAAAAAACAACCACTTCAAGTTCGTCGTCAGTCGTCAACAAACACATATCAATAATCATCCACGTGCAACTGAATGACACTGACACACAAGTGCGCACAATCAATAATAAGCTCCTTACCGTGGTGCAAAAAAGTTGCCCGTCAGTTAAAATTAATAATAAGCTCCTTACACAGCAAGGGAATCGATTCAATGTCATTAAAATTAATATATAATCACTTTATTGGTAGTATCCTCCTTGACCTTCTGACCCCAGATGAAGCGCTGGTAAAAATGACAAACACAACGTTTGGATACTGGGCAAAAGCAGTTATAGCCTTGCTAGGCTAGGCCATGCGTTTGGTATGGCAAGAAAATACTCACTTCTGGGGGCAAGCTAGCCTCCGTGGGCCAGAAAAAGCTCACTGAGCTGGGAGAGCCGATTTGGCTCGCTCTCGACGGCAAAATCGTTTGACAAAAAAGTCCATCCCAGGTAACCGTGACAAAACAGCTTCGCGCTAAAAAAAATCTCCACGTCCGCAATTCTCGCGGAAGAATCCGTTAGTTGTTTGCCTTCAAAAGCACTCGTACCAATCCATCCAAATGGCTGGCCCGTTACCCTTGCTAGCAAAAGCAAATAATCCATCCAAACGTACCGACGAGGCAAATCGAGCGTAGACCAGCTGGGCTAGCTGGCTAGCTCAGCTATAGCCCTTCTAGGCAATGGAACCAAACGCACCCAAACTCCGCGCAGAAAGAGAGCTTGTATGCGGGAGAAAACAAAAGGTTCACTTGGGACTGGCACGGCCGGAAACGAACTAAAATGTGGGCATGTATAGCGCCCTCCCAAAAGATTGGGTCTAGTCCGTGGCTGCTAAGCTCTCATGTCTCCAGCCGAACTCATGACCATCGCCGGGAGAGAGAGACGGAGAAGGCGATCGAGTTTCGTAGCCGAAGAAAGGTCGGTCATGCACGCATCACTTCACTTCAACGGGTCAACGTTCAAACCTCAGTAGTCACGCAGTCATGCCCAACTGGGTTTAATTAACTGAGCTATGAGACCGATCTATCCAACAACACGCGAGGCGCACATCCCTTTTCTCTTATAAAATTAGCATATATTCCTACCTGTCGCATTGGCACTCCTCTCCTTTTTGCGGCAGTACTAGCGCTACTGCGGCAGTCCACGTACGTCTGATATTCCTCTTTGACCAGCCCACACGTCTTCCTCCACTATATAAACCTTACCTCTCCCCACCTCCTCGTCACATCAACAATTTGACAACAAGAAACAGCAACGAACTCCAAGGCTGCAAGCTCGAGCTTACTTCACAGACTGCAGAATCTTAGATCACTTCAACTCCTTCGTGCCGAAAGTAATGGACACGATTTGGATGGAGTCTTCTTGTGGCAGGGCGGTATCGGCGGCGGACCTCCGGAGAGGGCCGTGGACGGTGGAGGAGGACGCCCTCCTCGCCGGCTACGTCGCCGCGCACGGCGAGGGCCGGTGGAACGAGCTGGCAGTCGCCGCGGGGCTGAGGCGCACGGGCAAGAGCTGCCGGCTCCGGTGGCTCAACTACCTCCGCCCGGACGTCCGGCGCGGCGACTTCACGCCGCGGGAGCAGCTGCTCATCCTGGAGCTCCATTTCCGGTGGGGCAACCGCTGGTCCAAGATCGCGCAGGAGCTGCCGGGAAGGACGGACAACGAGATCAAGAACTACTGGAGGACCAGGGTGCAGAAGCACGCCAAGCAGCTCAACTGCGACGTCAACAGCAAGCAGTTCCATGACGTCATGAGGCACGTCTGGATGCCGCGCCTCCTCGAGAGGATCCAGGCCACCTCCACGCCCAGCGTGGAACATGCGGAGTCCTCGCCCGTGTACCTGATGAAGAGTTCTGCTCCGAACAGTCCCTTGGCAGGCCGCAGCGGCATCGGCATGTGCCATTCATCGTCGAGCCGGGCGTGTTCGTCCTTATCTCTAGAGGTGCAGTTCCCGTCCAACCAGCTTGTCATGAACGCCGGCGGCGCGGCAGATTGGCCAGGGAGCGAGTCCCAGTGTGGCAACGGGAGCGCCCAGAGCGGCGACATGTTCGACGGGAGCTGGTTGGAGCTCCTCGCTCGTGCCTGCGACGACGGCGCGGACTCTGTGCTGTTCCCAGACTTTGAATTGGGAGTAGACACAGACACGACAAGTGGATTTTGGAGCACATCTGGGTACAACAGCAGTACCGACCTGCAAGTACTGTCAGCTAGTAGCTCTTACTACCAACGACCTCATCTAATTGTATTATCTGATTGATTGATACTGATTTACATGTACTGCCAGCTAGCACGTATTAAGATCGACAAGATGACCCAGACCTTTCGCCCCTCCTCTCACCCCCGCGAGGCGACGATAGGGAAAACCCTAGCCGCCAGCCGCCACCTCTCCCCCCTCCCCCCCCAAGGCACAGTCGCCGGTGGCGGGGGAGGCCTCCTCGTCCTCTTGCACAAAGGATAGGCACGGCCCGTCTTCTCCGAGCAGGGGTACGATGCGGCTGGGCACTATGGCGTGAATGCTCCTCCAGCATGTCTAGAGTAGTTGCGGCACGGTGGATCAACGCGGTGCTCTGCACTATGGAGGGGCGGCGGATTCAGCCTCGATCTCTGGGCGACAAGGAAATGGACGACGCGGGGTGCGGGATCACTGGTCGCTTCAACACCAACAGTGCCTACGGCTGCATCAAGATCCAATTAGCAGGGTATAGATCTGCGGTTGTCGGTGAAAGCCGAGATTGACGATGACGACGCCTCTTGGCGTCGTTTTCCTTGTTGAAGGTATCATTTTTGCAGCTCCTATTTCCTTACTAGGTTGCTCTTGAGGAAACCCTAGATCTAGGAGATCCGGATCGGACATTGACGACACTATGGTGTCGTTATCCCTGTTGGGGGCATCATCTTTGGAGCAATATCTGACGGGAGTGGCTTGAGGTGGAGAGGTGTTGCTGACGATGAGTTTCGGCGGCATGTCGCAGCGGGATCTCGGTGTCGGACGCGTGATGGTGGATGCAACAAGCGCATGGCGTGGTGCTGTCTGGTGTCGTGGGGGTGTCGGTGGTAGGCCTGGCAAGTTAAATGCCTTGATCCCTGTTCCGAAGATAGGTCGGCAGAACATGGTGGTGGCGACTTCTATAGCATGTGCGCTACCACGCGCTGAGGTTCTGTTGGACCCTCATGTGCTCCCGGCTTGCCGTTGGGCGGTCGGTTGAGGCCTCCGATTTTAGAATGATATGAGTATGCTGAGTTGGGGAAATGGCCCCGACATGGTGACCCCGTTCCCCGTTCATCAAGGTTTTAGCTGTAGCAACTGTTGTCGTTAGTGAGGTGGCTTTAGATTGATCTTTGTATTTTCTTTATATAAGGCTATAAAGATATGTTGAATAATAAATAAAGGAAGTTGTGTGCATCATAAATACCGGGTATTACCTCCATTTCGAAAACAAAAAACCATCGACCAGATCTATTTGTAGTATTTATCCGATTGATTGCTATGCATTGGTCACTTCGCTCAAAAGTCAGAACTAATGGCTCTCTTAGAGCATCTCTAGCTGAACCCGCAAAATCAGTTAGATGAGAAAATTTTCGGTTTTGCGGCTAAACCAGAACTAACGAACGTGCATTGGCTTTAGCCGCGCAAAAATTTGGGAGCTCCCCCCAAAGTCGGCCGCAACTCTCCATTTTTGCGTGGCGGCCGATTGGATGAGCAAAACCTTTTCCCTCTCTTTCTCGCTGATACCTCCCACCCAAAATCGCGCCGGCGCCACCATCGGCCCCGCTCGCTCGAAAAGGGGGTGCAGAACGATTCCGCCTTACTGCCGGTGTAACATCCCAATTTCAGCAACCCTGATTTGTTGTCCAGAATGCAAAAATCAGGAGGAACAAAAACTTTTTCTTGTTCTTGGGTGCAGTGTTTGCTTGTTGTTTGTTTGTACTTGTGCATGTGAGAGTATGCCATATGATACTCCCTACCTTACCATCAGTTGACAAAAGCTATTTAACAAAACTATCCTGACTCTTTTGACATATTCTCAAATGTTATGGCATTCCAAAACCTGAGCCAAGATGCTTATGTAACAAAAACTATTTTAGTAGCTTCTATTGACAAAACTATGGAGAGTTATATAGTATAACCTCCTTATGTTTTCAAGGCAGAACCTTCAACTAATCTTATCTCTAGTTTCCCAAAGCCCCTTTTCAAAGCATTTGAATTCCACTCTTGGTAGAGGTACCAAGGACTCTCATCTTACTCAAAAATCCAACCTCTTCAAAATGCCCCAACCGTACCTCGAGCTAGGCTTGATGGTAACCTCAATAGTGGTTGTGCTTAGTTATAAGATGAACTGCCTTGATCTGCTCTCTGATGAGTTGCCTTGATCTGCTGTTTGACTTGTTTGCTTAGGAAGTAGTATGAGCCACTCTAGGAGATCATCACTAGGATCAAGATGTTTCCAAATCACCACATCCTAAGCAAGAAAACAAAGCAAGATCAAATCACTAGATACTAGGTGATCATCTAAAACCCTTAGCCAGATCAATTCTGCAGTGATCCATTCTAGAAGCTTCCAAGTCAACAAAGACCAACATCAAGCATGGATCCCTTCTACTCAATCTAAACTTCAACATCATCCACTTGATGATGCTTGGGTACCTTGCAACCCCTCCAAAAACATTCCCTCTCATACTCTAGTCAAAATCCTCAAAACTGCCAAATTTGACCAAGTCTGGAAACTGTTCCAACATCACCTTTTTGAATGCCTCCCTTTCTCAAACCATGTGCATTTTTGGAAATGCACCTGAACCATCTTGTTAACCATACTAAGGACTACCAAGGACCACTTTTTCCCTTGGTTAGATCATCCTCCAAACTACTTGTTCTTGATGGTTTTGCAGGCAAGAAAATAACTTTTCCTGCAAATCTAGTCATCATGCCTACTTTGGCAGAAGCTCACACCATCATCCAACCTTCTATGGACCAACTCTTTGCATGGTTGCGTTCTACTCATCTAAGTCTATCAAAACCTACTTCACTTGTTCCAAGTGGATCTTTGAGCTTACTAAACCCACATGGTTTATAAGGCATCATGACTCATTTGGTATGGCAGCCTTATTTTCAACAAAGTTTGCCATCATTTCTAGATCACCTCAAATGCAACTAATCCAAACTCATTCTGCCATGATCATATATATGACCTGGTCTAACTAATCATCTATCCCTTGCATCAAGGTGAACTCTGAACTCCAAGATACAACCATGTTTTGATGGTATGAAATTAACACCACCCTAGATCCCTAATCTAGGGTATTCCACCAAAACCAACTGGGATTCTCCAATATCAAGGTGGCAAATGCTTGCTACACCTTGTCTACATCATCTAACTGGATCATCAAAATTTATCAACAATTATCCATATTTATTATGGCTTCAAATCCATTTAATTCCTTTAATTGACAAAATCTCAAACCCCCCTTTCCCAATGAAAAGTTTGGTTTTTGTCAAAACACTTCCCCAAACTATTGCTCATGTGACTTACATATATCATACCATATCTTCCCATCTCAAAAATAAATATTTTTGAGAAGCTTTATTATTTCTTTTTGTCCATTTTCTTAAATGGCCGAATTGGAATAATAATTGTTTTAAATACTTTTAAGCCACAATAAATCCTGGGAAAATTCCCCTAAGTGTGTATTCACATTTGGGACCTTCTCAAACCAAGAACCAACCTGTTCCAATGTAAAAATATCAAATGATCTTCTAGAAACCACTTCTGCCCTTTTTGAATAAATGGATTTATAAGGACTAAAACCCCTTATAAAAATCCCAATTAAATCCTAGGAGTCTACCTGGACCTCATCTATCTACCAGTATCATTTCCTCATCTTGTCCAATGGAAGTTTTTGGACCTTCTTCATAACCACCAATTTGATAAAAAATGCCAAGTAAGCAAGTCCACTACCGAAACCACTCCCAACTCTCCTCAAAACTTGCACAATGCCTCTCCCCAGCACCAGGACACACCCCAGGTCGACACCACTGTAGCTCCACCCCAACATTGCCCATTTTACCCTTGTACTAGTTGAAAGAGAGAGAGAGAGACAACCCCAATCTTACAAGGATTTACCCTAATTAATTACCTAGCTGCCACAACTCTCTCAGCCCGATCAAAACCCATTCTTAACCCTCCCCACCTCCCTCTAGACCAATCCATGGCCAGCACCACCCCTTCCCCATGTCCAAATTGGACATTCACACCATCTAGCTCTCCTCCTTGGTATAAAGGCCAGAGGCCACCTCCAGCTCGCCCTTGCCCCTCATTTGCTCCCTCCCACCTCCACTTACCTCCCCCAGCACTCCCTCTTCTTCCCATGTCCTGCCTTGCCCGTGAAGAAGGGAGAGAGCTCTCTCGGCCTCTCTCAGAAAAACAAGCAAGGCTCTCTCTCCCCTGCTCCCCTTCCTCTGAATGTTGGCCCTCGAGTTCTCCTCTTCCTCCTCTATCTAACCCTGGTTTTCTTTTTGCCCCAGGACCAACTCCTCCGTCGTCGCCAGTGAGCTCCGACGAGGTCACCCTCGGCCATCGTCACGCGAGCTTGTTCCCGGAGGCCAACCCTGCCGTGCCGCCCCTCGATCTACTCGCCGTCGTCGACCGCGTCGCCCTGTCGCCTCCCCGACCTCCCTCGATCCCCAGGTGAGCCTCCCGCCCGAGCCCCGCCGCCCCTAGGGTTCTGCCGCTGCGGGCTCTGTTCTGTCGAGCACGACGATGCCCCGCCGTCCATCTCCACTTAATCGACCGACCACCATCGCTCGATACTAATACATTGCAAATGTATCTATAATTTTTGATGTTCCATGCTTGGTTTTATCCACTTTCTTGTGTTTTGTTCCAACTTTGGAGTACTTTTCATATGATTTCTTGGACTAACCTATTAACAAGAGCCACAGCGCCAGCTGCCTGTTTTCTGCTATTTTTGGTTCCAAGAAAGTCAGAAAATGAATATTCTCGGAATTGGACGGGACAAAAGCCAAAGTGCCTATTTTTCCGGAAGTCATCAGATGCCAAAATACGAGACGGAGAGGGGCCAGAGGCACCTGGCCGCGTGGCCAGGCTTGGCCCGTGCCAGGGGGTGGTGTGGTGGCCCCTGGCACCCCCTCGGCCTCCCCTTCCGCCTATAAGATGCCCTCGGGACGAAAACCCTAAGTACCCGATCAAAAATCCACGAAAGAGTCGGTAGCCGCCGTCATCTCCATCCCTAGATTGGGAGGGATCTGAAGCTCTTCTCGGCACCCTGTCCGAGAGGGGAATTCACCCTGGAGGCCTTCTTCATCATCATGCAAGCCTCCGGTGTGATGTGTGAGTAGTTCATCCTTGGACTACGGATCCATGTAGTAGCTAGATGGCTGGTTATCCTCCTTTGTGATTTCATGTCTAGATCTTGTGAGCTCCATTCATGATCAAGATCATCTATTTGTAATTCTGCGTGTTGTGTTTGTGGGGATCTGATGGATATTGAGATGCTATTTCAGATTGATTATTGATTCTATCATGTATTTGTTATTTGTGATCTTGCATGCTTTCCGTTGTTAGTAGCTATCTTGGCCAAGTAGATGCTAGCAACTCCAAGAGTTAGTATTTATGCTCGATAGTGGGTTCATGCCTCTGGCAATCTAGGGAAGTGACAGAAATCTCTATGGTACTAGATGTGTTGTTGCTACTAGGGAGAAAACAACAATCCTTTGTTCATAGAACAATCGTATTGTTTACTTTACACGCAGTTCGTAAAGCAATAATCTGTTGCTTGTAACTTAATACTAGAGGGGGTTCGGATGATAACCTGAAGGTGGATTATTAGTCATAGATGCAGTTGGATGGTGGTCTATGTATAATGTTGTAATGCCCAATCAAGTCTCAAAGGAGTCAAGATGATTAGTATATGCATGTATTGCTTTCTCGATGTTTGTCAATTGCCCCGCTGTAATTTGTTCACCAAGCATGTTATCTATCTAAGGAGAGCCACCTCTAGTGAACTATGGATCCCGGTCCTTGTCTTTTACATACAATATATAAACTGTTTACTTCTTTGTGTTTACTCTCTGCAAACTATTACTTCTTTCCATTCGATACGTTTAATCCTTTGTTTTCCGCAAAACACAGTGAGATTGACAACCTCATCGCAAGTTGGGGACAAAGTTCTGTGGTTGTGTTGTGCAGGTCTCCACGTTGCTACTAGCACCGATAGTGTGCCCTGCCAAAGCTCAGCTAGTAACACCTTTGGGGTGTTTCCTTGCTCCTACTGGTTCGATTAAACCTTGGTTTCATTACTGAGGGAAACTTGCTGCTGTGCTCATCATACCTTCCTCTTGGGGTTCCCAATGAGCTCTACATCAACACCGCTCCAGCATTTTTCTGGCGCCATATACAGAGCCATCAAGCATTTTTCTGGCGCCGTTGCCAGGGAGTCAAGGACATCTTCACAAGGGGAGTCCCTCATAACCAATCTATTTACTTTGTTATTTTTGTTTTGCTTAGTTTCTTTTTGTTTTGTTTGCTTGTTTCTTTATCAAAAACACACAAAAAAAATTAGTTTTACTAGTTTGCTTTCTTATTTGAAAACCCAAAAAAATGACTACTCTTGAAAACACTAAGTTGTGTGACTTCACTAGCACCAACAACAATGATTTTATGGGCACACCTATCGTTCCACCTGTGCCTAAAGATACTTTCTTTGAGATAAAACCTGCTTTACTCAATCTTGTTATGAGAGAACAATTTTCTGGTATTGGTAATGAAGATGCTGCTTCCCATCTAAATAACTTTGTTGAACTTTGTGAGATGCAAAAGCATAGGGATATAGATGGTGATATTATTAAGCTGAAATTGTTTCCTTTCTCTTTGAAAGGAAAAGCTAAAGAATGGTTGAATTCCTTAACTAGGAATAGTATTGATTCTTGTACTAAGTGCAAAGATGCTTTTATTGGAAAATACTACCCTCCTGCTAAGATTATATCTATGAGAAGTGAAATAATGAAGTTTAAACAACTTGATAATGAACATGTTGCTCAAGCTTGGGAAAGAATGATATTTTTGGTAAAGAATTGTCCCACTCATGGACTGACTGCTTGGATGATCATCCAAACTTTTTATGCAGGATTGAATTACTCTTCAAGGAACCTATTGGATTCTGCTGCTGGAGGTACCTTTATGACCATCACTTTGGGTCCTGCAACAAAACTTCTAGACAATATGATGGTTAATTATTCTGAATGGCATACTGAGAGAGCTCCACAAGGTAGGAAGGTAAATTCTATTGAGGAAACTTCCTCCTTGAGTTAGATTGATATTATTATGTCTATGCTTGTTAATGGGAAAGCCCATATTGATCCGAATAATGTCCCTTTGGCTTCTTTGGTTGCTCAAGAAGAGCAAGTTGATGTGAACTTCATAAGAAATAACAACTTTGGCAATAATGCTTATAGAAGTAATTTTGGTAACAACAATTATAAGCCATATCCTCCCAACAATGGTAATACTTATGGAAATTCTTACAACAATAATAGGAGTGCTCCCTCTGAACTTGAAGTTATGCTTAAAGAGTTTATTAGTAAGCAAACTGCTTTCAATAAAACTATTGAGGAAAAACTCTCTAATGTTGAAAGAAATATAGCGTCTTTGGCTGAAGCTCAGTCTTCTATGAATAAAATGGCTGTTAAACCTGAAACTAATGATAATCCCTTTGCAGCTACTAATGCTATACAAGTAAGAATTGATGAAAATGTTAGACTATTAGCTGAATTACATGCTAAGTGGGAAAGAGAAGATGAAATTGCTAGAAACATTAGTGTTTCTACTATTACCACCACTAGTGTTGAGGCTAGTAATAGTTCTACTACTTTAGATGATAAGTATGGTTTAGATCTTGATGGTTGCAACATCTCTGAAGTTATTAAGTTCCTACAAAAGCTTGCTAAAAGTCCTAATGCTAGTGCTATGAACATGGCCTTTACAAAACACATTACTGATGCTCTCATAAAGATTAAAGAAGAAAAGATGAAACATAAAGCTTCTATTCTTATAAAACAAGAAGATGGTTGGGAACCCATCATTAATATGAAAGTGAATGACTTTGATTTCAAAGCTTTATGTGATCTTGATAGTAGTGTTTCTATTATGCCTAGAAGGATTTATGATATGCTTGATTTGCCTCCTCTTGAAGATTGTTATTTGAATGTCCCACTTGATAATGCTAAAAAGAAACTCATGGGGAGTCTTAATGATGTTATTATTATGGTTAACAATGCCTATGTCCCCGTTGATTTCTATGTTTTGGATGTTGAATACAATGCTTCTTGTCCTATTACTTTGGGAAGACCTTTTCTTATAACTGTTGGTGCCATCATTGATATGAAAGAAGGCACCATTAAATATCAACTCCCACTCAAGAAAGGTATAGAACACTTCCCTAAGAAGAGAGAGAATATTTCTTTTGCTTATCCTATGAAATTTTTTTTTGGTCTTAATGCTTCTTCATTTGAGAACACTTGATTCTTTGTTGCTTCTTATGCCTAACTTAAAGGCGTTAAAGAAAAGTACTTATTGGGAGATAACCCAAAAGTTTTAGATGAGTCTTGGAAGTTATTACATCAGTAACAACCGCTCCTTATCCTTTTTATTTGCTTTTTGTGCCAAGAGTAACCTCTAATGAGAGAGAAGTAATGATTAGGAAAGTTGCTGTCCTGAAACAGATTTCTGTGCTTCACCATAAAAATTCGTGTAAAATCTCTGAACGTCTTTTTGAGGCGTGAATTTTTTTGCTTCTGCCCCAGGTTGTTATCTAACTTTATTTAGTTCAACACCTTTTGATTTGAGCAACAGAAGGTCTTCGAAAAAATTCGTCTTTACCTGCTGGTCTGTTTTGGCAGATTTCTGCCATTTTCTGCATTTGCTTCTTGTTGGTTCCTTCTTGAGTTCTTTTGGGGAATTGAGCTTTTTGAGGGAAGTGCTATAGTAGCTAGTGTTCTAATGGAAGTTTATTTAGTGTTAGAACTGAACCTTAAGACTTATTTATCTTGAGTGCACTAATGTTGCTAATAAAGATTGTGTGAAGTTTTGTATGAAGGAAAAATTCCAGGTGTATGGAAGGAATGAGTAATGAGATGAAGGATGGACTAAAGCTCAAGCTTGGGGATGCCACGCGTGCCACCCCAAGAAAATTTCAAGAAGTACAAGCGTCAAAGCTTGGGGATGCCCAAGGCATCCCCTTCTCCATCAATAAAAATCCCAGGTTTCTTCCAAACGCTTCATTTTTATTGTTTCATGCACAGTTGTGTTGTTCTTGGAGCGTCTTCTTTTTCGTTTTTGTTTTGGTTTTTTGTTTGCTTGGTTTGCTTAGTTTTCTGAATAAATTGGTTGGAGCCCCTCTTTCTTACTTTGGTTTGCAAATAGTTTGGTTTGGTTTGGAAAAGAGTAGGAAAGTTCATGCTTATGTGGTAAAAAGAGCTTGTTTTTGACTGTGGCTTATGCTCTGTCATGGCATGCTTGATATTGTTTTGGCTTTATGTTAGTATTCTTTGCTGTAGAATTACTTGTTATAAATAATTGAGATTGCTTAATGTGCCTTGGATGAATCATGCGTTGTTTTAGCATATTAAAGCATAGTATAGTGGTATTCTCCTTTGATGCTTTATTTGGGTTGACTTGGCGCATGCTCACACCATGTTATGACTATCCCAAGTAACCATAGCCTTTATGATCCTTTAGTTTTTGACTTGTAGTATCACTTTATGCTTTGATCAATGACGTTTTGTCGCTCTGCATGATTATGGCCATTATTGCTCTCTTAGTTTGTTGCTCCCAGTCTTTTGCTAGCCTCCACAACAAAGTATGAGTTCCACTCATGCATCCAACTCCCTAAACCAAGTTATTCCAAAGAGTCCACCATACCTACCTATTATCTTATGCTATTCCAAGTATATTCTTGCTTTTTATTACCTTCCAAATTAAACTTGTTATGAGAAAACTAGTGATTAAAGCTCTCATGAACTTGATGGCACACTTTACTTTTTGCATCTAATAAACTTGAACCATTGGGTCCTTCTTTGTTGCGTATATGCTTGTGCTTTATAAGTTGAAATTATCAGAACCATGTTTCATGGGGAACGCTTTCAACATTGCAATTGTACTTTGTACCCCGTTGATATCATGTTGTTTTGCTTACGGATCCCGGCGGTGTGAAATAAAAGTGGAACTTGTAAGATCATGGAGTTTGTATGTGTGTTAGAGAAACGCCTGGGCCGCTAACCTAAGCCATGCCTAATCATGGTGGAAACTTGCAACATCACCATAATGAGCACTCTATGAAGCATCCTCAATAAAAACCTATGAAAATAGCAAATAAAAAGATCGCTGAGATGCTCATTGTCTGCTTGCCTTGTCATTTTGATTATGGGAAAGCTCCCGTATCATGTGCAAGGGGTACTCCATTGGCGGTTCTTTATGATACACATGTACTTACAATGACAAGAGCTTACTCGTGACTGAAGTTGAGTAGCATGAGGATCGCTCTTCGTAAGTAAGGGGCATGAGATTTCGGTTTATAACTTGTCAAGCATATGCTCTTAGTTTGTTCACTTTAACCTTAATCACCTTAAAGATGCTTATGATAGGGGCAATGAGAGCCGAAAGCTATAAGTACCATAATTTTTGGAAGCTCTTTATGAGACTTGAATCCCTACTTCCTTTTATAAAAAGGCCTTTCTTCCACCATTATATTGAGTCTCCACCTTCTATATTTATGCACCTACTTTGAGAGCATAGTGGCCATTCTTAGTTCTATGTGCACTGTCCCAAGACTAGTTGATTGATGCACACCTTGATATTGCTTGTTTTAAACTATTGTATCTAGTCACTCTTATGAACTTTGAAGGTGTCCTATGCATTTATATTTGCTACTCTATTGAGGGACAAGCTGAATACTATTATGCTATGTTTTCTTTATGTGAAACAAACAAACGTCTTGCAAAGCATTGTTATTCATGAATCTTTTGTTTGTGCCTTTTCATGTTGCATCATAGTTTCTTTGTCTTATTGCTAGAACTTTGTCTTTCATGTTATGATTGAAGTACTATGATCCCAACTTTGAATGTTTTACAAATACTTTGATCAAGTCTTTGATGGTGCATGTCACCTCAAAAATTATTCTTTCTTTTTATCACTTACCTACTCGAGGACGAGCAGGAGTTAAGCTTGGGGATGTTGATACATTGCAAATGTATCTATAATTTTTGATGTTCCATGCTTGGTTTTATCCACTTTCTTGTGTTTTGTTCCAACTTTGGAGTACTTTTCATATGATTTCTTGGACTAACCTATTAACAAGAGCCACAGTGCCAGCTGCCTGTTTTCTACTGTTTTTGGTTCTAGGAAAGTCAGAAAATGAATATTCTTGGAATTGGACGGGACAAAAGCCAAAGTGCCTATTTTTCCGGAAGTCATTAGATGCCAGAATACGAGACGGAGAGGGGCCAGAGGCTAGCCAGACCACCTGGTAGCGCGGCCAGGCTTGGCCCGCGCCAGGGGGTGGTGTGGTGGCCCCTAGCACCCCCTCGGCCTCCCCCTCCGCCTATAAGATGCCCTCGGGACGAAAACCCTAAGTACTCGATCAAAAATCCACGAAAGAGTCGGTAGCCGCCGTCATCTCCATCCCTAGATCGGGAGGGATCTGAAGCTCTTCTCGGCACCTTGCCGGAGAGGGGAATTCACCCTGGAGGCCTTCTTCATCATCATGCAAGCCTCTGGTGTGATGTGTGAGTAGTTCATCCTTGGACTACGGATCCATGTAGTAGCTAGATGGCTGGTTCTCCTCCTTTGTGCTTTCATGTCTAGATCTTGTGAGCTCTGTTCATGATCAAGATCATCTATTTGTAATTCTGCATGTTGTGTTTGCGGGGATCTGATGGATATTGAGATGCTATTTCAGATTGATTATTGATTCTATCATGTCTTTGTTATTTGTGATCTTGCATGCTTTCCGTTGTTAGTAGCTATCTTGGCCAAGTAGATGCTAGCAACTCCAAGAGTTAGTATTTATGCTCGATAGTGGGTTCATGCCTCTGGTAATCTGGGGAAGTGACAGAAATCTCTAAGGTACTAGATGTGCTGTTGCTACTAGGGAGAAAACAACAATCCTTTGTTCATAGAACAATCGTATTGTTTACTTTACACGCAGTTCGTAAAGGAATAATCTGTTGCTTGCAACTTAATACTGGAGGGGGTTCGGATGATAACCTGAAGGTTGATTATTAGTCATAGATGTAGTTGGATGGCGGTCTATGTATAATGTTGTAATGCCCAATAAAGTCTCAAAGGAGTCAAGATGATTAGTATATGCATGTATTGCTTTCTCGATGTTTGTCAATTGCCCCGCTGTAATTTGTTCACCCAGCATGTTATCTATCTAAGGAGAGCCACCTCTAGTGAACTATGGATCCCGATCCTTGTCTTTTACATACAATCTATAAACTATTTACTTCTTTGTGTTTACTTTCTTCAAACTATTACTTCTTTCCATTCGATACGTTTAATCCTTTGTTTTCCGTAAAACACGGTGAGATTGACAACCTCATCGCAAGTTGGGGACAAAGTTCTGTGGTTGTGTTGTGTGCAGGTCTCCACGTTGCTACTAGCGCCGGTAGTGCGCCCGGCCAAAGCTCAGCTAGTAACACCTTTGGGGTGTTTCCTTGCTCCTACTGGTTCGATTAAACCTTGGTTTCATTACTGAGGGAAACTTGCTGCTGTGCTCATCATACCTTCCTCTTGGGGTTCCCAACGAGCTCTACATCAACACCGCTCCAGCATTTTTCTAGCCCATATCCAGAGCCATCAGATACCCCTTCGGCCACCCCCTCTCACTAACGCCGGGCCCCGCTTGCCAGGTTCAAGCCCCGGGCTCCCGCGCGCCGCGTCGCCCCGCCATGGGCCGATTTCCCTCCCGGCCGGCCCAGTAGCCCCAGATCCATCCTAGCTTGCCCTGTGGCCTTTCCTTTTTATTCCAGATCCAGAAAAAGTTCAGTAGGATTTAATCCTTTTGAAAATGTAAATAAAATCCAAATGGCAAGATTCAAATTTCTGGTAGTACCTAGTTGTTTTCTCAATCATGCAGAGGCAACCCCAAGTCAATAATAAATTCCATTATTTGTTGGTAATTATTCTGCTGCCAGGTGTACTTTACCCTAAATATTTTCCTCAGGGAGTTTTACATCCCCATATGGGGAAAACCAAAGCTCTACTGGAAGGTATTAGTTATACCTTTCACCTAGCATAGGCCATATGCCAAGGTGAACAACAGTGTGTCTTGAGCAAAAATAACAAAAACAACCTTTATCTTTCTTGGGCAATTTCTACAGGACAAACCAAATGTGGTATTGACCTGATTCCACCTCCTAGTACCTCAAAATATCAGTATCTATCAAACCCCATCAGCTCAGATTTTATTGAGCTCTGGTTGAATTTTAGTGATTTATATACTTCTGTGAGTGGTATTTTCACTAAATAAATCCCTATAGGAGTTTGACAACTCCAAAAAGAGTGAATACAATTTCTACAGAAAGGTATTCTGAATGCCTATCACCTGCCCTTGGAATCAACTGAATATCTCCTGTATAAGTAATCTGGTGAAAAAGAGAAAAACCATACATAACTTCCTTTGGGAATTTCCTGAGGGCATTCTGGTAATTCTTTTGACAAGATTCCAACTCTAGGTGGTTCAGTACATAAAACACTACCTAACCACCCAAGGAAATAATTTTTGGAGCTGCAGATAAATTCTGGTGAATTATTTCCTCAAACTAGAGCTTATTCTACTATAAAAAGCATAATTAAATCTAGGTAATTGATAATCAAGTGAAACCACCTGTGTTGGTTTTGTTTTGTCAAGACCTATCTGAGGATACCACTGTTGCACATTGGTATCCTACAGACCTCAGAACCCCAATCCAAGTTCAAGGTATTTAGCCTTGACAACTATCTTCCAAATGGAAAAACACCTCCATGGCAATTTAGTAATTCCACCACAAGAATCCAACTTATCCAAAACCTACCAAGTTCAGTAGTAATCCTTATGTTTGTTTGCTGTATGGTTTGATGCAAGTATGCCTTGTATTGATTGTGGTATTGTCTGCTTGCATGTATACTCGATGACGGCGATAGTGTGAGTGTTTGATGACAAGAAGGAAGGGACTTCTTATTATTTATTGGGTATTCTTGGTTATCTAAAGAAGTCCAGGGACTTATTGCTGATCACAGGCAAGCCACCATTCCTGAACTCTGATACATGCCCTACTCTCTTTTACCTGTTTTGTATCCTCTTTATAAATTGCATTATTATCTGCATGTCTTGTTTTACAAATACCGCGCTTATAACTTGGCTCCTCTAAGTTATGCATTTGTGTCCCTCGTGGCACCACCCTGATGTACCCACCAATTTATCCCTTTAGACCGAGAGTACGATGGTTAGCATCCTACCTCGTTGAAAACCCCTGGCTTTGAGAAAATAAACTGTTTTTGGATTTACCCTACTACAAAGGTTTCAAAATGGCTTTGTAAAACCCCTGGGAAGAGGCATCGTTCCTAGTGGAGGTTTTAACAAAAGAAATGGTGATGAGGAGAAATGAGGAAGTGAAGGGATGTTCTATGCCTTTACCAGAACAATTTTTATCAGTGCAACCACATTACCCTAGGTGCTGGGGCTTAGCTCGTAGTTTGCCTTCATTAGCCGAGGCAACTTGTACAATGCTTAGAGGGAGAGATCCCTTGAAGCCCGGGCAGGCGCTAACAGATCTACGATCTGGAGCCTGTAGCTTGCTTCGGCAAGAGTGAGCCTGTTCTGGCAGGAGTGCCGGTGCAACAATTGGGTCTCCCGCGGACGGTATGACTTAGGTGGTACGGAAGGAAGTGGAGTCACCAGATTAAGGTATACGCCAAGTTGCGGCTTGAGTATACGCGTGTACAGAAGGCAAGACTAACCCAAAAGGAAAAGCAGCCTTTGCTAGGGTTGACAAGCAATAGGTTAGGTTTGATTATCCGGACCCCCATCTACAGTGGTAGTGGGCCGTGGTTTTGTCCCGGCGGATGTATTGATTCTTGTGGGGAAAGTGCGCAAACTTTGCAGAGTATAATATATTCGAATAGCCATGTCCACGGTCAAGGAAGGTTGGAAAAGTGATGGCTAGGAGTACCCAAACGGTGTTCGTTTGGAAAGAATGGATGAAAGAAGGAAGGTTCCGGGGGAACCTGAGTTCGAAGCTGTGTTTTGACCAGAGGTGGCCAAAGAGGTTTAAAAAGGGTTTCTACCCCAAAACTGTTTTCAAATCTCTTTTTCAACAAGGATATGGAGATATCTTGACTTATAAAACAGAGGCATGTTTTCAACACTCTTTTTCAACAAAGATATGGAGATGCCATAACTACAAAAGGGTAGTATAGGCTTTTCAAAAACAACCCTAGGTAGAGCTATCTCGCCACAGCCAGAATTTGCATTTCCTTATTCTATTTCTCTTGGTGGTTTGCGAGTACATTCAAAAGTACTCATGGCTTTGTCCCTGGCTATTTACTTGGCCAGACTTTCAGAGGTTCGACATTTGAAGATCAAGGTGACGTCCAGCGAGCTAGGCCGTCTTCCCAGTCAGTCGCCTGTAGGTTGAGGCATGATTGGGCTCTGCACGTGATGTTGTTCCGCTGCTAAAGATGTTGTAGCCATAATGGCATTTATGTAAGTCTTGTAAGTTCGTTATGTTTCAGATGATGTAATGATACCTGTCGGTTATCTTCCACGGCTCACTGATCATGGGAACGTGGATGTATGCATAACAGGGATTTCTCGGATGGTTAATCCGAGGAGCCCACAGACTTGGTATCAGAGCCATCCTGACTGTAGGAGACCTTAGTTAGCATGGACGTTAGACAGGAAATGACAAACCTATTTGCTAAAAGACAAGGGATAAGAGTTGACTTTTTGCAAAAGTGCTTACGTCCTTTCCCCCCCATTTTGAAAAATACTTGTATTAATATGATTTTCTAATCTTAAAATCTTGCACACTTGCCACTAACCCAACCTGGACCTAAACACTTTTGTAGATGGAACCTATTGATGAAGAGTGGCTGAAGATTGGATTTCCCCGACTCCTCTGGGACTCCCTACAACTTTGTGGTTACCAACAGAAACCAATCTACACCCTCCACAAGGGACTGGAATCAGGATATTATGTGGGCCAGATTGTCATTCTAGCTAACCCGGGAACCAATGGAAGCCCTATCCATTCTACTGGACCGCAGATGCCAAGCCCCGTACTTGCGGTTGATTTGGTAGCTAGATAAGCTTTGATGCGCATCCGTAGCTCCCTCCCAGAGATGAGACAGCCCACAACCTTCTACCTCCCCATGAAGGGAAATGTCGAATGCACCGGAGGATCTCAAGACCCTAGCCTAGCATACCCCGCTCTCTCTTTTCAGACCCGCTTCAGCTACTCTAGCAATGAGGTGTTTACCGCAGTCATGGACGAATACCGCCACTCCCAAATGGAGCTCTGTCGCCTACAAGCCATTCTCACCCGTAAGGAAGCTCTAGAAACCCTGCAAAGGAATCAAGCACGAACCTCCGCCACTAAAGGGACCTCAAGAGAAGCCGCCCCCAAGAGAAGCCGGAAGTGCATCACAACCAGTCAGTACCTCCGTAGGTTCAAGCCCATCAAGGAGGCGCAAGAAGCCTCCACTGCTCTGCCAGAAACTAGCCACGACTCCACTAATGCACCCTCCGAGTAATCACCCGTGTTGAGGTACTCGCCCATTTAGTAATAGGGTAGAGTCATGTATCGTCCCTGAATGCATTTTGTAATGCTTAAGTACTATTAGCACCCTCGAGTGCAGACTGGTTGGTTATGTAATAACTTCCTTGGATTGCTATGCTTGCTTGGATGTTTCCCTCCGGCGTGTTTTACCCAAGACGTTGCATCAGACCCCAACCCGGAGCGCTTACTCACTCGAAGGCCAGAATACTTCAGTTTCCCGAAGACGAGGATGCATGAAGTTAACAAGTCCACTCCTCCCCCACGCAGAAACCACGCAAGAGATGCAAGTGAAGACCTCCTCACCGAAGCTGACTGCATCAACCCTGACTAAACACTAGCCAGGAGAGTCATACACCGCTAACCTGCCTCGAGCTAACCCTCCCTTAAAGGCTTCGTTAGGAAACCACCCCGCCAAGGTCTATAGAATATGGTGTCCCTCGACGACCTTAGCTCAAGACTCCGGGAAGATACAGCCTTCCGCTAACCCCAAGACAGCCCTCCCAGACAAGCCTAAATGAAGCTCTAAGGTGGAAAGACTGCGTCTTTCCACTCAAACCTCAGAAGACTGTCTAACTGAGGATACTTCAGAAGACCTCTAGAATGGGACGCTTTCTGACAATCTCGACTCCCGGAGAAATATGGACGTCAGGATCCTAAACAACCCTCTACGACTCCAAGAAGAAAGGACTATGTCAACTCTCCGATCTACCCCAGTCTAATCTTAAGGGGGAAAGACTGCGTCTTTCTCGCAAAATAGAATAACCCCCTGCTAGAAGCCATCCAACAGTTGGACCCAAGGACGTATACTAGAATACAATAATCCCTTAGGACAGACGCCGTAAATCCTAACAGCCGGAAGATCACTCTTCACAATCCTGGTTGAAGCCTGCTCAACACTCGTGCAGCCAAGACAATTGAAGTTTAACCTCCCTGTCGAAGTGATCCGTTCAAAGACAAGGTCGACAAGTTAGTACGCGAGAAGCACATAGCACTAACTCCCAGAAGAATCCCCTAACCGTACTCTCCTGAATCTCGGGACGAGATTCTTTTAAGGAGGAAAGGTCTGTAACATCCCAACTTCAGCAACCCTGATTTGTTGTCTAGAATGCAAAAATCAGGGGGAACAAAAACTTTTTCTTGTTCTTGGGTGCAGTGTTTGCTTGTTGTTTGTTTGTACTTGTGCATGTGAGAGTATGCCATATGATACTCCCTACCTTACCATCAGTTGACAAAAGCTATTTAACAAAACTATCCTGGCTCTTTTGACATATTCTCAAATGTTCTAGCATTCCAAAACCTGAGCCAAGATGCTTATGTAACAAAAACTATTTTAGTAGCTTCTATTGACAAAACTATGGAGAGATATATAGTATAACCTCCTTATGTTTTCAAGATAGAACCTTCAACTAATCTTATCTCTAATTTCCCAAAACCAATTTTCAAAGCATTTGAATTCCACTCTTGGTAGAGGTACCAAGGACTCTCATCTTACTCAAAAATCCAACCTCTTAAAAATTCCCCAACCCTACCTCGAGCTAGGCTTGATGGTAACCTCAATAGTGGTTGTGCTTAGTTATAAGATGAGTTGCCTTGATCTGCTGTCTGATGAGTTGCCTTGATCTGCTGTTTGACTTGTTTGCTTAGGAAGTAGTATGAGCCACTCTAGGAGCTCATCACTAGGATCAAGAGGTTTCCAAATCACCACATCCTAAGCAAGAAAACAAAGCAAGATCAAATCACTAGATACTAGGTGATCATCTAAAACCCTTAGCCAGATCAATTCTGCAGTGATCCATTCTAGAAGCTTCCAAGTCAACAAATACCAACATGAAGCATGGATCCCTTCTACTCAATCTACACTTCAACATAATCCACTTGATGATGCTTGGGTACCTTGCAACCCCTCCAAAAACATTCCCTCTCATACTCTAGTCAAAATCCTCAAAACTGCCAAATTTGACCAAGTCTAGAAACTGTTCCAACATCACCTTTTTGAATGCCTCCCTTTCTCAAACCATGTGCATTTTTGGAAATGCACCTGAAGCATCTTGTTAACCATACTAAGGACTACCAATGCCCACTTTTTACCTTGGTTAGATCATCCTCCAACCTACTTATTCTTAATGGTTTTGCAGGCAAGAAAATAACTTTTCCTGCAAATCTAGTCATCATGCCTAATTTGGCAGAAGCTCACACCATCATCCAACCTTCTATGGACCAACTCTTTGCATGGTTGTGTTCTAATCATCTAAGTATATCAAAATCTACTTCACTTGTTCCAAGTGGATATTTGAGCTTATTAAACCCACATGGTTTATAAGGCATCATGACTCATCTAGTATGGCAGCCTTATTTTCAACAAAGTTTGCCATCATTTCTAGATAACCTCAAATGCAATTAATCCAAAATCCTTCTGCCATGATCATATATATGACTTGGTATAACTAATCATCTATCACTTGCATCAAGGTGAACTCTGAACTCCAAGATACAACCATGTTTTGATGGTATGAAATTAACACCACCCTAGATCCCTAATCTAGGGTATTCCACCAAAACCAACTTGGATTCTCCAATCTCAAGGTGGAAAATGCTTGCTACACCTTGTCTACATCATCTAACTGGATCATCAAAATTTATCAACAATTATCCATATTTAGTATGGCTTCAAATCCATTTAATTCCTTTAATTGACAAAATCTCAAAACCCCCTTTCCCAATGGAAAGTTTGGTTTTTGTCAAAACACTTCCCCAAAATTTTGCTCATGTGAGTTCCATATATCATACCCTATCTTACCATCTGAAAAATAAATATTTTTGAGAAACTTTATTATTTCTTTTTGTCCATTTTCTTAAATGGCTGAATTGGAACAATAATTGTTTTAAATACTTTTAAGCCACAATAAATCTTGGGAAAATTCCCCTAAGTGTGTATTCACATTTGGGACCTTCTAAAACCAAAAACCAACCTGTTCCAATGTAAAAATATCAAATGATCTTCTAGAAACCACTTCTGCCCTTTTTGAATAAATGGATTTATGAGGACTAAAACCCCTTATAAAAATCCCAATTAAATCCTAGGAGTCTACCTGGACCTCATCTATTTACCAGTATCATTTCCTCATCCTATCTAATGCAAGGTTTTGGACCTTCCTCATAACCACCAATTTGATAAAAATTGCCAAGTAAGCAAGTCCACTACCTAAACCACTCCCAACTCTCCTCAAAACTTGCACAATGCCTCTCCTCAGCACCAGGACACACCCCAGGTCGACACCACTGTAGCTCCACCCCAACATTGCCCATTTTACCCTTGTACTAGTAGAAAGAGAGAGAGACAACCCCAATCTTACAAGGATTTACCCTAATTAATTACCCAGCTGCCACAGCTCTCTCAGCCCGACCAAAACCCATTCTTACCCCTCCCCACCTCCCTCTGGACCAATCCCAGGCCAGCACCACCCCTTCCCCATGTCCAAATTGGACATTCACACCATCTAGCTCTCCTCCTTGGTATAAAGGCCAGAGGCCACCTCCAGCTTGCCCTTGCCCCTCATTTGCTCCCTCCCACCTCCACTTACCTCCCCTAGCACTCCCTCTTCTTCCCCTGCCCTGCCCTGCCCGAGAAGAAGGGAGAGAGAGCTCTCGGCCTCTCTCAGAAAAACGATCAAGGCTACCTCTCCCCTGCTCCCCTTCCTCTGCATGTCGGCCCTCGAGTTCCCCTCTTTCTCCTCTATCTAACCTTGGTTTTCTTTTTGCCCAGGACCAACTCCTCCGTCGTTCCTAGTGAGCTATGACGAGGTCACCCTTGGCCACCGTCGCACGAGCTTCTTCCCAGAGGCCAACCCCACCGTGCCGCCCCTCGATCTCCTTGCCGTTGTCGATTGCGTCGCCCTGCCGCCTCCCTGACCTCCCTCGAGCCCCAGGTGAGCCTCCCGGCCGAGCCCCGCCGCCCCTACGGTTCTGCCACCACGGGCTTTGTTCTGTGGAGCACGACGATGCCCCGTCGTCCATCTCCACTTAATCGAATGGCCACCATCGCTCGTTACCCCTTCGGTCACCCCCTCTCAATAACGTCGGGCCCCGCTTGCCAGGTTCAAGCCCCGGGCTCCCGCGCGCCGCGTCGCCCCACCGTGGGCTGATTTCCCTCCCGGCCGGCCCAGTAGCCCCAGATCCAGTCCAGCTTGCCCTGTGGCCTTTCCTTTTTATTCTAGATCTAGAAAAAGATCAGTAGGATTTAATCCTTTTGAAAATGTAAATAAAATCCAAATGCCAAGATTCAAATTTCTGGTAGTACCCAATTGTTTTCTCAATAATGCAGAGGCAACCCCAAGTCAAAAATAAATTCCATTATTTGTTGGTAATTATTCTGCTGCCAGAAGTACTTTACCTAAATATTTTCCTTAGGGAGTTTTACATCCCCATCTGGGGAGAACCAAAGCTCTGCTGGAAGGTATTAGTTATACCTTTCACCTAGCATAGGCCATATGCCAAGGTGAACAACAGTGTGTGTTGAGCAAAAATAACAAAAACAGCCTTTATCTTCCTTGTGAAATTTCTATAGGACAAACCAAATGTGGTATTGACCTGATTCCACCTCTCAGTACCTCATAATATCAGTATCTATCAAACCCCATCAGCTCAGATTTTATTGAGCTCTGGTTGAATTTTAGTGATTTATATACTTCTGTGAGTGGTATTTTAACTAAATAAATCCCTCCAGGAGTTTGACAACTCCAAAAAGAGTGAATCCAATTTCTACAGAAAGGTATTCTAAATGCCTACCACCTGCCCTTGGAATCAACCGAATAGATCCTGTAGAAGTAATCTGGTGAAAAAGAGAAAAACCATACAGAACTGCCTTTGGGAATTTCCTGAGGGCATTCTGTTAATTATGTTGACAAGATTCCAACTCTAGGTGGTTCAATACATGAAACACTACCTAACCTCCCAAGGAATTAATTGTTGGAGCTCCATATAAATTCTGGTGAATTATTTCCTCAAACTAGAGTTTATTCTACTATAAAAGCATAATTAAATCTAGGTAATTGATAATCAAGTGAAACCACCTGTGTTGGTTTCGTTTTGTCAAGACCTATCTGAGGATACCACTATTGCACATTGGTATCCTATAGACCTCAGAACCCCAATCCAAGTTCAAGGTATTTAGCCTTGACAACTATCTTCCAAATGGAAAACACCTCCATGGCAATTTAGTAATTCCACCACTAGAATCCAACTTCTCCAAAACCTACCAAGTTCAGTAGTAATCCTTGTGTTTGTTTTCTGTATGATTTGATGCAAGTATGCCTTGTATTGATTGTGGTATTGTCTCCTTGCATGTATACTCGATGACGGCGATAGTGTGAGTGTTTGACGACAAGAAGGAAGGGACTTCTTATTATTTATTGGGTATTCTTGGTTATCTAAAGGAGTCCAGGGACTTATTGCTGATCACAGGCAAGCCATCATTCTTGAACTCTGATACTTGCCCTACTCTCTTTTACCTGTTTTATATCCTCTTTAGAAATTGCATTATTATCTGCATGTCTTGTTTTACAAATACTGTGCTTATAACTTGGATCCTCCAAGTTATGCATTTGTGTCCCTCGTGGCACCACCCTGATGTACCCACCAATTTATCCCTTTAGACCGAGAGTACGATGGTTAACATCCTACCTCATTGAAAACCCCCGGCTTTGAGAAAATAAACTATTTTGGGATTTACCCTACTACAAAGGTTTCAAAATGGCTTTGTAAAACCCCTGGGAAGAGGCATCGTTCCCAGTGGATGTTTTAACAAAAGAAATGGTGATGAGGAGAAATGAGAAAGTGAAAGGATGTTCTACGCCTTTACCGGAACAATTTTTATCAGTGCAACCACATTACCCTAGGTGTTGGGGCTTAGCTCGTAGTTTGTCTTCATTAGCCGAGGCAGCTTGTACAATGCTTACAGGGAGAGATCCCTTGAAGCCCGGGCAGGCGCTAACAGATCTATGATCTGGAGCCTGTAGCTTGCTTCGGCAAGAGTGAGCCTGTTCTGGCAGGAGTGCCGGTGCAACAATTGGGTCTCCCGTGGACGGTATGACTTAGGTGGTACGGAAGGAAGTGGAGTCACCAGATTAAGGTATACGCCAAATTGCGGCTTGGGTATACGCGTGTACAGAAGGCAGGACTATGGCTGGGAGCCACATACTCGTTGCTAGGGACAACAAACCCAAAAGGAAAAGCAGCCTTTGCTAGGGTCGACAAGCGAAAGGTTAGGTTTGATTATCCGGACCCCCATCTACAGTGGTAGTGGGCCGTGGTTTTAACCCGGCGGATGTATTGATTCTTGTGGGGAAAGTGCGCAAACTTTGCAGAGTATAAACTATTCGAATAGCCGTGTCCACGGTCAAGGACGGTTGGAAAGGTGATGGCTAGGAGTACCCAAATGGTGTTCGTTTGGAAAGAATGGATGAAAGAAGGAAGGTTCCGGGGGAACCTGAGTTCGAAGCTGTGTTTTGACCAGAGGTGGTCAAAGAGGTTTAAAAAGGGTTTCTACCCCAAAACTGTTTTCAAATCTATTTTTCAACAAGGATATGGAGATATATTGACTTATAAAACAGAGGCATGTTTTCAACACTCTTTTTCAACAAAGATATGGAGATGCCATAACTACAAAAGGGTAGTATAGGGTTTTGAAAAACAACCCTAGATAGAGCTATCTCGCCATAGCCAGAATTTGCATTTACTTATTCTATTTCTCTTGGTGGTTTGCGAGTACATTCAAAAGTACTCATGGCTTTGTCCCTGGCTATTTACTTGGCCAGACTTTCAGAGGTTCGACATTTGAAGATCAAGGTGACGTCCAGCGAGCTAGGCCGTCTTCCCAGTCAGTCGCCTGTAGGTTGAGGCACGATTGGGCTCTGCGCGTGATGTTGTTCCGCTGCTAAAGATGTTGTAGCCATAATGGCATTTATGTAAGTCTTGTAAGTTTGTTATGTTTCGAATGATGTAATGATACCTGTCGGTTATGTTCCACGGCTCACTGCTCATGGGAACGTGGATGTATGCATAACAGGGATTTTTCGGATGTTAATCCGGGGAGCCCACAGCCGGAGCTTTCCCGTGACACGATGCTGCCGGAATCCACGCCTCCGATGACGCGTAAGAGGCTCAGCAACACCGACGTGGTGCGATCGAAGGAGCCATCAGGCAAAGCTACCGAGAAGGCCGGAAACCCTGCAACAAGGCAACAAAGGTGGGCAAGCCACCCCTTGCGCCGATGTTGAGTGACCCGCGGGCGCGGAAGCTGACGGAGGCCACGAAACCTCTCACCGATGTGGCGGTACAAAAGAAGAAGAGGAATGAATCGGTGTCGGCCACACCAACTCCGGTGGCCAAGGTTTCTTGCAAGGCGCCTCCTATCGCGTCCACCACCAGGCCGACGACACGTACAACCAGGGAAGCTCCCACCCGACGTGATGGCCGCCAGGTGATCGAAGAAATGCTCGGGAAACCTAGGTATGATTTTTTTGAAAACTCCACCATGGTGTTGCTACATTGAGGTTTATTTGATGTATTGTTCAATTTTTAGTGCCACCGAGCAAGGCATCACCAAATTCATGTCAACATTGGATGACTCACGTGTGGAAGGCATTGATGATCTCCACTATGACATTGATGATCAAGAGGTGGTCAAGGATGAGGAAGAAGACGAGGTGGCCGAGGAGGAGTTAGCCGAAGGAAGATGAGGAAGAAGAGGAGGTGGTCGAGATGACCCAAATCTATACTCATAAGCCAAGGGCCAAAGCAAAAGGAGCTCCAACTACAATGTCGAAGAGGATGTTGCTCTATTCCATGCATGTATGCATGTCTCACTTGATGCAACAATTGGTGTTTATAAATGCAAGGACAAGTTTTGTGCAAGAATCGGAGACTACTACAATGATGTGGTCACTTGTGAATCGAACCGCACTCAAGGCTCTCTTCAACATCGTTGGGGCACAATTCTTGAGCAATGCAACCGTTGGAATGGTGTTGTTGACCAAGTGAACATCACACCACCTAGTGGTGTGCCAAACTCCGAATACTTGCCTTACCAACAAGGCCTATACAAGACAAAGAACAAGAAGGGTGCACACAAACAATTTGCTTTGTTCCATTGCTACAAGGTACTAGCCAAAATAAGAAGTGGGTTCGTAGAAACTATGAGACTACACTGAAGAGATCTAGGATTCACAACATCAATGATTGGATGATGATAATGAGCTCAACAAGATGCCGGAGGGTGACAAGATCGCCAAAGAGAGAAAGAAAAGAGGAGGTGGTGGTTTTGGCACCTACAAGGAAGAGTTCAATGCTATCATTGAGACAAGAAAAGCATTGGCGACCGAACACAAGGAGGAGAAGGAGGCTAGGTGGAATGAGCTCAAAGCATTGGAGGAGGAGAAGTGGCGGCCCAAGTTGGCGGTGGAGCAAAGAAGAATTTCACTTGAGGAAGAGAGAGTGGCCAAGGAGAAGAAGATCGAAGAACAACGGCTTGCAATTGAGGCAGCCAAGTTGGCAAAGGAGAAGGAGGATGCCGACCGTGCTATCATGTTCATGAATCCAAGGGACATGGATGAAACGGCTAGGATCTATTGGGATCACACTCGTGTGAAGATCTTGTCCCAAATTGGTGGTGGTGGTGACCAAGGTGGTAATTGAGGTGGTGATGAATTCCACAACATAGACTTCATTGTTGTGCTTTTGGATCATGTGGCCCCCTTTTGTATGGTCCATATGTGTTTGAATTTAGTAGTTGCAATATGTTGAACTATATCTCATGTGGTGTTTGAAAGATTTGAAATTTGAGATAATTTTTTTGGGAAGTTAAATTTAGGGGTTCGGATCCGGGGCACTACCCTTTAGATGAGCAACTCATCTAGGATAGGGGCGCTTTTGCACGGCTTACTAATGCGGATTCAGCTAGAGATGCTCTTAGACATGATTCTTGGTGGGTATCACATTGAAGCGCGCATACATCAACTAATTCATCTAAGTACTCTTGCAATAGAGGTTAAGATCAGTTCCAACCCGGCTCATTTGACGTTCCAAATGACACTTTATATGTAGAGTTGGATGGTGTTGGTCAATAACTAGGAATTGATGGATGTGGGAATGGATGCAGCTATACGTCTCCAGGCAAGGATATGGAGAACCAAAGCTTAGAAATTATTAACTCTCTCTACCGGTCTCATGATGGGTACCATTAAGGTATGAAACATGATGGTTTCCTAAGGTTGGTGTAAGCTCTTTGTCGTTGCTGTTTGCGGCTGTATCTATAAAGGCCGGTATATCCATTTAAAAAATTACAAGTCCGTGTTTAGGTCTATTTTTTGAGAGCACGACAAAAACGTGCCACATCTTTATAGAAGGGTAGCAAACAATTTATAAGAAATCATACCTTAACTGCGAACAATTGAGGGATATTAACACACGCATGCCAACCCACTCCTACTCTTAAGCCTACACTCGCGTTACATTTGCACTCCCTCCTCCTCTCGCTACTCTCCATAGCTTGAGCTCATCTTCTATCCTTTGGATAAGTTGCTCAGGCCCACATTGTTGTTGCATGTTTCTAAAAATCAACGCATTACGCTATTTCCAAAGCATCTAGGACACAAGAATAATTACAAGAGAATCAAACCTTCTTCTATCAGTCCTTCGTAACCCTCTTCCTCGCCTTTGTCCATCGTCTTTTCAGATTGCTATTTGGATGTGGCTCTCCAATCTGCAACTCAGCTCTTTGTAGACAACCAAACCACACTTTTCTAGCATAGGGGCATTGTACAAGGATGTGGTCTATTGTATCTTCCTCTTGAAAACATGTGAAGCACACCTTAGTCTGTGCTTGATGTCTGTGCCTAAACCTTTTGTGTCCATGACCTGTATTTGATCGCTAGCCATTCGAACAATTTATACTTCATAGGTGCGAAAGATTTCCAGATTGGTTTGTTCATACTCCACTTAATGCTCCCCTGACAAAGCATATTATATGTATCTTTTGTCGAGTACCTCTCTGATGTCACTCCTTTTGACTTAAACTTGTTCGGTTGTTGCTCATGCATGTATGTGTCTTCAATCTCCTCCCATAATATAACACATTGCACACATAATTCAAATGGCATTTCTCATGTGAAATCCGCAATCCGTTTTTCCTATGTTAGTCTCCCTGCTACCAGCCTGCGTTTTTACGCCTGGTTCTGACCATGGTTGTAACTGCCAACACAATCTCCTATGCTGAGCACCAACTGCTCCATCAACCTTTCCAAAACATAACTCTTCTTCCATCTCCCACCCCGATCTGGACTAAGCTCTGAAAAACCTCATTAGCATATGTATCTTTTGCCATTTGTAGGCCTTGCTAAGGTCTCGCTGGATCTATGCACCATAGCCTCTCCCATCCCACTCTCAATGGTAAACCCTGTGTTTTTAGATTCTTGACCCCTACTCCTCCATAACATAGTCTTAGCAATACCATTGCCTAGTCCTCCATAAAATATTTTTTGTTGTAAGAAGGGAATGACCCTCCTAATGGGACCCAAAGCCTATTAGGAGCCTATGAGGAAAAAAGTCAAGCCAAGTCAAGTCAATTATGGGTCAACAAGAACCCCTATCATGGAATGGTCAACATGTCAAAGATATTCGCAACGCATAAAAGATAAAGTCAACATGAAGCCATGAAGCAAGAAGCACATTAGATGGAGGCTTAGTTGGACTAGTCAACCATGGGTTAAGGGACCATCTCCCCTCTCATCTACATCCCTCATGTGCTAGTGGACCAAAATTTATCATTGTACCTCTCCCACCTACCACAAGGAAGGTAGCCTTGGTCTTTTGTTAAGGATCCCTTTCCTATATATAAACCTCCCAAAGGGGAAAGTGGGAGCTCAATTCATTCATTCACTCCTCATTCAATACAATAGGGAGAGGGGTAGAGATCCACTTGGACTCTAGTTTCAGACTAGAGGAGCCATGTTCTACTCGGGCCGACATCGTGTGGGATCCTGACTTCGCCTACGGGAAGCCTTGTTCCACCTGGGGTATATGCTCAAACCCTATGATGCTCTCCTAACGTAGGACTCAGCTGCTCTCCAATGAGCTAGCCCAACATACTAAAAAACATCACTGTGTGAATTCTCACATAGTTCACGTCGACCTTCACTATAAGGCTGGCATACACACACCCTACTTTTTATCGCTCAATACTCACTAAATTACCAGAAACCTAACCAAGCCAACCGAGGAACTGCCTAATCATCTGTTGTATGGTTTCTACAAAATTGGCACCGTTTATGGGAACGATGTCGTGACATTGAATATACTCGTCGACCCCATGCCCAAGATGTTAGTGGGCATAAGTCGTCTCAGTCATCTCCATGTCTGATACGTTTTATGCCCATCGCTCTGGCATGTGCCTCAAACTTGGGTTGGGGTGGTAGTTTTGTTAATTGATCAACAACATTATTTGCATTTGCGTGTAACTTGCAGGACTTGGTATCTCCGTCTTTGACAAACTGCCGAATGAGGTGATATTTCCTTAGTATGTGTTTGTTCTTCTGGTGTGAAAGGACACGGATGTATCCTAGAGGGGGGAGGAGGTGAATAGGCATTTTAAAATAATTATGATTTACGCTCTAATAAATGCAGAATAAAACTAACTTTTAATTTATCCAACAAACCTAAATTCACTAGGTTCAACTAAGTGCACCAACAACCTATGCTAAACAAGACAAGCAACAAGGTGATAACAAGATAGATTACTTCAAGCACGATGGATATCACAATGTAAAGTGCATAAGTAAAGGGTTCGGGTATAGAGATAACTGATGGATGTGGAGACAATGATTTTATCCTAAGGTTCCCTTCCAAAGAAGCTATATCTCCGTTGGAGCGGTCTAGAGGCACAATGCCCTCAAAATGCCACGATGGCTCACCATATTGTCCTCTAGCCCTCCCACCAAAGGGGACGACCTCGATCCACTATGGGACACTTGAGGGTGGTCACCGAACCCGTACAAGCTTCAGGCAATCTCCACAACTCAATTGGAGGCTCCCAAGAAAATGCCACAAAATGCCAATAAACTTGAGGCAATCTCCACAACTCAATTGGAGGCCCCAAGGAACACCACCAGGGAAATTCTCTGAGTAGGCAACAACTTCACAAACGCATCACCATGCTACTCTTGTTGAGTCATCCAATTACCCGCCTTACCCCAAAGACCGCAACCATTGTGGTAGCTATGTCTAGCTTACCAATTGCCATATCGAGAGAGTCCAACTCACTCATACTTGATTAGGGTGAATTGGAGGTGGACCACTTTTATGAGGCCACCAACCAAAAATGTCTGACTTTAATTGGTGCAACATAAGGCGAGGTAACCAACTAGACCTTATTTGAGGGAACAAGAAGCAAATAACAGTACAAATATGGAACCCCGACTTTCTTCAACTAACACTTAGCCAAAAAAGAGTCCGATCAAAACTGTCCATTTCTTGTCCAACAAGAAAAGGCAACTTTGGTGGTTGGTCGCAGAGGTCATCCACGTGACCTTCCACTTGGATCGAGAATAGATCTAACCAAATACTTTGGAAGGATCCGACCAATTCCTAAGATCCAAATAGATCAAAAAGGCAAACCAAAATCCAGCAAAAAATATATAATCTTAGTCACCTACACATCGCATGCGCAAGAACTAGGCCAAAAACTAAAGTCGTTGCTCTCATAGCATTGCAGGATTGCATGTAGATCTAGACCGGAAAATAAAAATTCTCTGCAGAGACACCGGTGAGATGCCCCAAGAACCAGCTAAGGAGGATGGCATAGATCTTACCCCCAAACGTGCATATGCGGAAGTCGAGAAGTGCGTCAGACAATGCGGTCCTTGTTCCTCGTCAGCTACTCCTGCACCGGTAAACTCGCTGATCCTGGGACCTTCCTTCACTAGCTCTAGTTAACTTCGTCGCCTCTGCCTAACACCTCCAAGCACCTCATATGTGATGCCTCTACTAGCTCAGACATGTGCAAGGTGGAGTAGCGACAGGATAGGTGCTAGCCTTGGTTCCACTACCACAGGACAAGAAGGTAGGAGTGAGGCCCAAGTCACAACCCTAGCAGAAGGTTCATATGGATATCTTGCTCTTTCCACTGCCTCCTCACCTTCCTTTATATAGGGGATTAGGTGAGGGTGCACAACACTCTGTGCCCTCAGTCAACAACCCTAACCCTATTCAAATTGGGTTCAACCCATGGACATGTCTCCCTATCCGGCTAAGTCCAACTTTGCTAGATTGTGTTAGTTGGATTTCCATCCGCCTAGCTCCCCTCTCTTACATGTGCAAGCCCATAGGATTATGGTAAGCCAAATACAATTTAGTGAGATTTCGCTCAGAACTGATAGTCAGTAGCGGCTTCTAGCAAAACATGCTGACTCCTAGATACATGTAAGTTCCCTCAATGTGACAATGTGTCCGAGTCTCTTTGCCTCACGATATTGGTGACAAGCCGCATGGGAGAAAGTGCCATCCTAGTGTCAGATTAACTCTCTTTTCTCATTCTAGTGCTAAGTTATTCCTTTCTACCTAGTTCTAGTCGGATCTCCATCCACCTAGCCTAGTTGGACTACCTCGGTCAACACTTGATCAAGTAGCGCATGACCATGCTTCTGAATCATATCACACAAGTGCGACTTAAGAATATCTCTCCATGAAGGAGGGGAAAATTTCATCTTGGATGATCCACGACGCATCTTTCTTCTTTGTCGGTCCAAGACCACCCTTATGGCTACCAGTTATGGACAGTGAAAGACGGACTCAGAGTCGTCTAGTACACAACCCGGATCGTGTGATCCCCTTAGGTATAAGGATTCCATTGTGCTAGTCAGACATACGACGTCTTGATCATGCTGACTAGCACTTGGGTTGGTTCGGCTAACGTACCTCTCCCATCTAGCCAATGCAAGTCAGATAGCATCTCCATGCACATGGCACACGAAATATTGTCATCTTCTGGCTTACATATTAGTCTCAACAATGGGTGTCTAGCCCAACCTCAAATGACTAAGGACAAATTGGCAATAACTAAATATAAGTACATGGTTCCACAACTATACCAATTACAGTGACACATACAAATAGTTCTAGCTGAATTCTGGCTTACAAATACATGGCAGAAAGTGGGCCTCTAGGCACCATTCCAAACAATCAATTCCCTCGAAACCGTCTCTTCCCAAAAATAGGAAACCAAATTGTCGCAATGGTGGATTGGGGATTACTGTGAGTCCCTCGAATACGATGGAGACACTATCCCAAAATGGAAGTGGTCATGCATCCGGGTTTTAGGACTTGAATCATTAGGTAGGTGGTTATACTTGAGTGTACAATCAAAAGGTTTTGTTTGATTATCCGAATCCCGCATACTTTCATATGCGATTCATGGTCTCTCAGGACAAATGTATCGAATCTTGTGGGTAAAGTGTACAACCTCTATAGAGTGTTAAACTATTCGAACTGTCGCATGCTCGACTATGGACAATTAGTGAGGCCACATTGGACTTAGAAAATGTTTGTAATCATGTTGTTAAAGATAAGAAATGTTGGGAAATATTTTGACGAGATGTTGATGATGGAAATGATAGGGATGAATTGAGTTGGTGATGGTTAAACCTAACCTAGCAATTATATAACTTGGGAAAATGTTTTAGATATTTCTGTTTCCGTGCCCTTGGTTCCTTAGTTGTACTTAATTTTCCCCAGCCGCTTAACTTTTCCTCACTTTTGCCCATCTCCTTCTACAAAACTCTCACATGGTCTGAAACTCGCCATTTGTCAGCCTTGCCGTTATGTGCTGACAAGTGGGGTCGCGTTCAGTCGAGTCCCGTAGTGGACCCTCGCTGTTACGTGCTGACAAGTGGCGCCGCGTTCTGTCGGGTTCCATAGTGGACCCTTGCCGTTACATGCTGATAAGTGGGGCCGCGTTCAGTCGGTTCCCGTAGTGGACACCTCTCTCCACTTATCCAGATCAGCATGGGACCCACAGCTTATCCACGTGAGCGCCGGACCCACAACTTACCTAGGTTGGTGTTGCAAGATGGGACCCTGAGCCAGCCCCGCGCCCGCACCTATGCCGTTGCCTCCCCTTTCTTCTTCTTCTCTGGTGATGACGACCCTTTGTCTAGATTCACTTCAGCCTCCCGTTCGTCCTGGCCATAGTATGGTGCCATCCTATTGACCTATATGAAGGATGACAATGGAAACCATGCGCTTGCTATGGACAATCAATTGGCGCAACTCGAGAGCTCAATTGGGTGCATGCTTGCTATGGAGAATGCGGGCGGCGAGCCGTTATGATGATTTAGTTGGTTTATCGAGTTAATGTCTCGGCTGCAATCAAGTGAATCTGTGAGGTGAAAGTCAAACTTTGAGGTCTAGGGAGATGGATGTATAAGAAATAAGAGAATGACACAACTCTTGAACACTTTCAAATTAAAAAAATTATACAACTCTTAATGTAAAAGAGTGTTTATAATTGACACAACTTTTGAACACTTCCAAATTACAATTTGGACATGATAATGTTGTCCTAGGAAAATCTTAAGAGTTTACCATTTTTAGAGCGTGAAAAGTGATACCTAAACTAAAATCTTTATGCCTCATGCATATACAAAAATTATACACCTTCGAACACTGTGAAATCGCACTTAGGAAATGATAATGTTGTGCTAAGAAAATCTTGAGAATTTGTCATTTTCATGGAGTGAAATATTATGAATAAACTTGGATGTACAAAAATTATACACCTTTGATCACTGTGAAATCACACTTAATACGTGATAATGATGTGCTAACAAAATCTTGAGAGATTATCATTTTCATATAGTGAAATGTAATGCATAAATTTGCATATACGAAAATTATACACCTTTGACCTCTTTGAAATCACACTTAGGACATGATAATGTTGTGCTAATAAAATCCTGATCATTTATCATTTCCATGGAGTGAAATATAATGCATAAACTTGCATATGTGAAAATTATAAACCTTTAAACACTGTGAAGTCGCACTTAATATGTGATAATGATGTGCTAACAAAATTTTGAGAGATTATCATTTTCTCCCCCATTTTCATAGAGTGGAATGTAATGCATAAACTTGCATATACGAAAATTATACACATTTGAACTCTTTGAAATCGCACTTAATACGTGATAATGTTGTGCTAAGAAAATCTTGAGTGATTATCATTTTCATAGAGTGAAATGTAATGCACAAACTTACATATACGAAAATTATACAACTTTGAACACTTTCCCTTCAAATTACATTCAAAATCATTTCTTTATGGAGTTAAAGTACTAGTGGAAAACTCGTTATTTTGCATGGATAGAGGGGTGCCCCTTGACAGATATAGGGGTTATCCTATCCGCTAGATCATAGAGGATCAATGGTTGGTGGGCATGATCCATGTGACAACTACCTCAACCAATCAGAGCGTAGCAGCCAAGATGAGCACAAGTGCGAGAGTTTGTGACTAAGAGAGAGGGGAAAACTGAGTAGAACTTAAAAACCAATGGCAAAACTGAGTAGAACTTAAAAACCAAGGGCAAAACTGACAAAGGGATTCAAATAGAAAATAGAAAGAGATTTAAAAAATGGAAAATGCTTCTTTTATACAATAAAATACATCTTGGCATACATCAAACTATTTGCAATTCAAATATACACCAGTTTGACAATTTGCCTCATTCAGACAAACTATGTTTTGGGAAGAGGCTTGAGTAGAAAGCCATGAACCTTCATAGATAGTAGGTGATTTGAGAAGTGGTGATTTAGGTTAAAACTTGATTTCTATACATTTCTTATGGTGGCAGGTCACATAATAAGACTCCCTGGGTAGATGCCACTATGTTTTGATCTTTTTGAATTTGTTGTGCATAAAATGACTCATTTAGCTAGCTAAAACCCATTCATTGACTCTTTGTTGACCACCCATCAGAGAATAAAACTGAGTATATTGCACACGACAATGTTAGTATTGGAGGCCAAAACTGAGTACAACCAAACTACCAGTGTTACACTCGAGGGTATAACTGACCACAACTAAGTCGCCAGGGTTAGACACGAGGGAAAAAATGTGACTCACGGTACGCGTGTCGCGGTGCATAGGGCAGTAAAGGACACGTGTGACCGTGCACGGTGTAGTAGCATATGCGGTTATGTGGTGCATGGTGGTGCAATGAAATGTCCCTTCCCTCCTCCTTTATAGAAGCCTCCTCACTCTCACTCATCACTCACTTGCTCACTCACGCAACTGTCTCCACTGTCCCATCACCTTCTGCAAACTCCCAAGAAAACCCCAACCACGCCGGTGATGGAGAAGAATGGCACGATGGCCATCATCGCCTCTAAGGCCACCGGCGAGGAGGCTCCCATCCCCGTTGAGGCATCGATGGTAGCCACCGTCCCCGTCCAGACCCCCATCCCCGCTTCCGTCGTAGCCGCCGGCGAGGAGGCCCCTGACGGTCTCAGGTAGATCTCGCTCGGCTAGGACCCGTACAAGGAGGAGGATTACATCAGGCCAGAGAACCCCTACGACACCAGCATCATCGGCCCATGGTTGGAGGTAACTAGGGTTTTCTCCCCTTCCCTTGTTCTTCCTCCATTCCCATTGTTTGATGCTAGATCATATGTTATTAGGGTTCGACTGTTTGTATTTTTACAGTAGCTAATCCTCTTGTGTTAGATCTCGTATTTCGATGAATCCCCCTGTTTGTATTTCAATCCTATTTTATTTGTCCTTTGAGTTGCAGTTAAGGGATTCCCTAGTTAGTACTAGCATCGATCTGTAGTTGGGATCAGTATTCGATTTGGTTTGAGATTTGGGGAATAGTCAGGGGATCTCAATCAGTTAATTTATGCAAATAATCAATCCTGATAATCAAGGTGATGAGGGTTAAACTCATCAATGCCCATTGTTATGGACTTGGGTTTTGGAGAAGGAGGGAGCACTGGAGGCATCAATCGGCTAGCAAACAAGCACATAGGGACGCAAGGTTTACCCAGGTTCAGGCCTCGTAGAGGACCCTACTCCTGCTTGTCTGCTCTTGGAATTATCGAGGGAGTCGAAAGTTATAGGGGTGCGCAGATGCGATCTGGCAAGGTTGTGGAAACTAGGGTTGTGATTGTCCTCCTTGCCTCCCCCTCCTAGCCTTTATATAGATAGGATAGGTCTCAGGTAGCAGGTCGAGTCGGTTACAAGTTAGGGTTTGTCCCTTTAAACTTTTCTATCTTTGAATTTGCCATGTGCCGCAAGCAGTCGGAGTTTCCTTCGGTCACCCAAATCTTTGATTGGGCCCTGGTAACGCCGTGGGATTCTGCCAGATTGGACCGTATATACCAAACTGGAGTACCTATAAGGTATGCCCACGTCAGTAGCCCCCAAGTGTCTGGTTGAATCGCAGATTCGAGCGGAGACTTATGAAGTCTTTCAAGTGCATATCTGAGCATATTTTCGAGTGCTCTAACTTGTATCATAGGGA
Source organism: Avena sativa (assembly GCA_916181665.1). Classification (NCBI taxonomy): domain Eukaryota; kingdom Viridiplantae; phylum Streptophyta; class Magnoliopsida; order Poales; family Poaceae; genus Avena; species Avena sativa. The sequence goes on along the minus strand of OV702289.1, from coordinate 667,234,817 downwards.
TTGTTGATATACATGTCTGATTTATCCGATGTATCAGGATCAGTTAACTGCCTTAGGGAAAAACAACGCAATCGACTCAAACTCGAGTCCCCGGACTTGAATTCGGAAAAGTGCTAGCATAATTCAACTCAGGCCACAGAGGTCTTATAGAGTTGAATCCCAGTGTGTAAGTGTGAGCACTCGATGCGTCCGTCAAGGCTTATTCATCATACCTATAGGCACAGATTGTTTCTGGTAGAGTGCAGCAGGTGCGTTGCCGGGCCTTCTTCAGGTCTTATCTTCACGCTGCAAGCGTGGCGTCCGAATTTTTGTCATCGCGGAGATGGTTTGGGTGACCCAGGAGACGCGGTCTCTTTGTAGGGAAAATATGAGGCGGAATCGCCAAATCTATCAAATGTAGACGTAGTCAATACATAGTTTATGTATAAGAAAAAAATATAGGGTGTGCGGTCAGCGCTTCCTATGGGAGTAGCCCCCGAGTGCTTATTCGAGTCGTAGACTCGAGTGGGGACTATAAGTATTTTGCGACTGCTATCGTCTTTTGCTTGTTACAGTCGAATGTGCTTCCAATTCTCCCTATGGGAGTAAACCGAGGTCGACAATCGAACCGTTGATTCGAGTGAAGGGTTTGTGTGAGAAAATACATCCACATATTGCTTGGATGTCGTACAAAGATCCTCGGGTGCGCGGCCAGCGCTCCTATTAGGAGTAGCCCCCGAGTGCTTGGTCAAGTCGAAGACTCGAGTAAGGACTAGAGTAGTCAAAATGTGCTCCTGTTGGAGTTTAATGACGTCAGTGCTGACAATGAGATGACCTCAGTAGCCTGCATGAGCGGCTTTGACGGGATGTGACGAGTAGTGGGTCCCATTTTCTGACTTGGACTTGACCAGGCGTGCGTAATGTTCTGTTTTAACCGTGTCTCATCGAGTCTCGCGCGTAATGGGAGGAATGGAGTGACGGTTCACGATTTACCCTTGCCACGCGTCGACATAGATTTGTGCCACGCGTCAGGTTGGTTTTCTCCTGGCCGTTGGATGGCATATTTGATGAGGTTAAGTAGACGTCCGCCGTGCGGTAATTTCCCCACATCTTCTTCTCGCTCACGCACTTCCGCCATTGCTACTCTTGCTGTTCCATTGTTCTCATCTTCCTTGTGGCACTGGACCAACTCCGCACTTTCCCGAGCTACTTCTTGCGCTCCCATCGCAAGTGCCAGATGGGGAAGAAGAAGGGAAGCTCTGCCGCTGGATCTGCGATGGCCACTGTTGTGGCCAAGAAGAAGGGCGCCGCCATCACAGGCACCAGCGCTGCCGCCACGGCTGGGAAGAAGAAGGGCCCGGGGACCCACGTCACCAATGGGTCGTGGCACCCATCCGTCATCATGCCCTCAGAGCTTTTCACCCAATGCTAGGACGGAGCGCTCTCTGCCGTGGAGGATGACTCCTGTGTTCCCAGCAATGAGGTAATCCCCAATACTCCTATGGGGTTTCGAGTGATGTTCCTTGCTTTCATCATTCGCGGTCTTTCTCTCCCGCTTCACCCCTTTTGAGGGGGTTGCTTTGTTTCTACGGGCTCCAGCTGCACCAGCTGACCCCAAATTCTATCCTCCACATCGCCTGCTTCATTACTCTTTGCGAGTGCTGACTCGGAATCAAGGCACACTTTGGCCTCTTCAAAGAACTCTTTAAGCTCAAACACCAGTCGGGTTTGGGTTCAGTAGTCTACGGTATAGGAGGCTACATGATCCACTTCGACTCCAATGTCACTTATTTCTCCATCAATCTCACTGCATCTGTCCAAGGGTGGAGGGAGAAATGGTTCTACATCCGCGACCAGAAGGTCGACAGAGAGCACTATGGATTCGTGCCCTTTGATCCGGTGGCAGCCTGCAAGAGGAGGAGGTCGTGGAAAAACGTTGTGATGCTCGACGAAGTCGAGGAAACAGAGACTCTGTATCAGCGTGTCTGCGACCTCGAATGCCGCATAGGCAAAGAAGTAGGCGGCACTGATCTCATTCACACTTGGATGCGTTGTCGAGTACAGCCTCTACAGGCCAGGGTGCATCCAATGTGCCGCTGGATTGGTACTGGTGATGTCACTCGCATCTCTGTAGAGGGCATTTCTTCTAGCGAAGTAGACAGGAGGTTTCGACTGCTGACCAAGTACACCACCAAGGAGGATCTCTCGGGTGACTCAGTCGTGCCTCCATTCTGCGCAAGCCATCCTCCGCCTGAGGTGGACTTCCTTTTGATTGTTCTTCATATTTTCGATTACTTGCTCATTGTAACTTATACTGATGCTTGATTCTGATTTTTAGGACTAGAAAGTGGCCGCCAACTTGCCTCCTCAGCCCGAAGGAATAATTCTATGCGAAGCGGAAGAAGAGGACGAGTCAGGCTCCACCGTCCCTTTTGGGGAGGAGCAGGAAGCCCCCCAGTCTAGTGGGCACGGGACTCGCAAGCGCTCCCATAGTCAGGATTCGGATGCCTCATCACCGATGACTCCAGAGGGTCCTCCTACTACTGTAGAGGGGCCAATCCTCGCCGTGCCCGTGCGCGCCATGGCTCCTCCCTCACGAAAGAAGCTGAGGTTGCCAAAGGAGTCGTCTGGAGATTCTTTTGACCTCGAGAATTTTGACGGGTAAGTCTTTATATGTGTAACTACCTCGGTGAATTACGCTCTTAGTTACATGCCTGGATGAGCGAAAGTGGTTAAAATAGTACGGTGGGGCACAGGGGCCACTCACAGGTAGACCTTTCGGCGTCCTAACCACTTCCAGAACATCGGGACAAGAACGAGCGGCATAATCAGCAGGTGAAGGAATCAACTACATACACAAGTGAGTATGTATGCAAGCCACCATACAACTGTTCATAGAGCCATTCCATCTAAAAGAAATAGAAATATTGCAATGCCATACAGCAAGATCCAAATATCCTAGATAGAGATAATATTTTAGGATAGCTCCTCATACATCAAACATCAGAGTATCAGGCGGAAGCGGAAAAAAAGATCCGAGTACGGATAAGAAGTGAATCGGCATAAGATGCCACATAAATAAACACATCCCGCCCACAGATCTCACGGATCCCCGTTCCCGGAATCTCTACACCGAGTGATCGTTGCCAACATCATTCGTCTCCTCCACCCAGTATCCATCTTGCGAATACACCTATTCATCTGAATCAAACAATTTATCGTGTGAGACCCTAGGGGTACTCAGCAAGTCTTTATGCCTCTAAAGGGGACATATACCTGGGGTGACGCAATTGCAGCAAAAGATAATAACTAACAAGTCTATAGACACTCGCTAACCATCCGCCTAACCAATGATAGACGGATGTCCGTTAATTAGTAACAACAGTTATAACAGTATAATTAACAGATCCATCCTCCTTCTCGCTTACCAACGAGAAAGCGAACGAATAACCCATCCGTTGGCACTTTTATTAACCATTCCATCAGTATTGCACTATTTACTAGTCAAGTACTTAGTCAAATTAAAAGCGGTACTTTAGTTATACTTGTCTATGATCGAGAAACTGTGCTCCAAGTCATCCATAACCGCGGACACGGCTTTCAGAAAGATTTACCCTGCAGGGGTGCACAAATAGCAACACACACTCGATCAACCTCAGAAAAAACTAACTCAAAACCCAACGAGGCATTCACGATAAAGAGATCACAGGATTCAGAAATATTTCAGGGGGCCACCCCATTAAGCTACCCGCAACGAAGTTGGCCGGCTCCGAGACGGACCCAAGGTTTGCGTCAATGGCTGTAAAGGACTGGGAACCCGAAAGTGTGACTGGGCTTGTCGATACCGCGAAAACACTCCGCATCCAAAACAGTACAGGTGCTCCTCGCACAATCTTAAATAAAGAAGTAAAGCATGGCATAAGTACAGGATAGTAATAAAGCCCCAAACTACTTTGTGTCCCCAAGAAATAAGAAAGAATCAAGCTCTGGCTCAGGGGGGTCCATAAGGCCTCCTGTATGTGGATAGGGCGAATAGTCAAGGAACATGAATCAAGTACTCGGGGTCCTACGGGACACAAGTGAGCATGAAAAGCCAAATAGCAGATATTGCCCACCGGTGCCTCTTTCATTAGTTATCCCATTACAACTCAGGTTAAGTTGTTTAGGTACCTCGTTATCCATCAGACACTCACATACCCTACACATGCAGTTCTATGACTCGCATGGCTCAAACAACTCCTGTAGTAATGGCTCATGGGATGGAGGAACAAGCTTCGGTGGGGTTTAAAAGTAAAGGCTATGCAGTACTTGGGTTTCAATTTAATGCAATCGCGACTCAATGATGCAAGAATAAGATAGAGGCAATAGGTGCTATATGTATGCAAGCATGTGGTAGTGCTTGCCTGGCAGCTCAGTTGAAACGAGAGAAGGATCTGGGTAGTACTCCTGGGATTCCTGGTATTTCCCCTGCTCGGCGTCTATTCGAAGAAGAACCAAACAAACAAGGGCCAACATAAATAAAGTGCGCAAGCATATAAATAAAATGCGACAAGCAAACAAGCATGCCATGATGAATGGTGCACAATTTACATGGGAATAATGTAGCATGGCATGGATGAGGTGTGGGGTACAAGAATAAAGCATTTTATTAGGTTTTAGTCATGTTTTGCTCCCATATAAGTTGCTGTATACTTTATATTTATATGACGCATGCTGCAATTCAGAACATGGAGTGCATAGTTAGAACGGGCTCGTCACGTTGATCGATTTAGACATATTATTTGTCGAATTTGGAGTTGTAGAATTAAAGTTATTAATTAATTAAGAAAAGACATTTTTATTTGCATTTAAACAATTTCGAAAATTTAATTTGCCCAAAAGATATTTTGAATGGCATATTTGAATTCCTCACATTTTTCTGATTCCAAAACATATATCATTTGTATTATTTGGAATTACAAATTAAAAGTTATTAAAAACAGATTTGAAATCATATTAAAACATTTTCTGAAATTGATTTATTAAAACAGAAAAGCAGACAGACTTTTTATACCCAGAGAAATCTAACCCAAGTCACTGACGGGTGGGGTCCGTGCTGACTAGGCGAAACCGCGCGCGACGGGGATTTTCTCACCGCGAGCGCGGCCAGCCAGTGAGACTGACAGGTGGGGTCGGAGGGGAGCGCGGGTTGAGCAGAAAAAAAGTTGGGGGGGGGGGGGGGGGTTTGTGCAAAGGGCGCAACTGCTACTGTGATTCTTCTCTGCATTTACTGACGAGAGGATGGTGCTCGATAGGGGATGGTGCGCGGCGCAGGGATCGAACCCACGACCTCGCGCGCGCGCGGCGGCGGCTACCGCTGCGGTGGCTTGGGTTTATTGTTAGGGACAGGGGAGCGTGGCTAGACGTGCTCTCACGATGCGACTGCGAGGAAACGCAACACGACGCCAGAGCACAGAGGCTGCTCGACTAATGGTTCGGCGAGAACAGACAACAAACACGAGGGAGGAGGTGTCAGGGGGGTTCGGTGGCTCACCGCGAGGCTGCTGGCGGTGGTGGATCGGGCCAGGGAGCGGTGGATTGGTGACGATGTAGACAGCCGGAGACGTTAGGGTTTCCCTCGGGCGCGTAGGTGTGTGTCGGGGCTGGGCCAGCTCCGCCTCGCTGCTGTGCACGGGGCGACGCAGATGGTAGCCCTGGTCTTCCCCGACAACCACGACACCACGCCCGCCTCCTCGATCTGTAGTTTGAAGCCAAAGCCAAGAGTGGCGGCCGGAGTTAGAGAAGAAGTGGAGCAGGGGTAGCTGGGGAGGAGGGGGAGGAAGGGCACGACCCTGGTTGGATCTGGGCGATGCCAGGACAGAGAGGGAGTAGATAAAGAGAGGGAGAGGGGAGAGGTGTCGTGGGGGATCGGGGTAGAGAAAAAGTGGCTTCGGCCACCTTTTTCTCCTCTACTCTCACGTGCTCGACCAGCTCGGCCAGGGCATGGGAGGCGGAGAGGCTGCAGTTGGGGCCAGGCGAGGGCAGGGAGGTGGACCTGGCTCGGTGGAGCCCGTGTGCAGCGAGAGCAAGAGAGGGAGGCCGAGAGAGAGAGAGATGCTCGGCTAGGTGTAGGGCTAGAGGGGGAGGCTCGGGTTGGGGTGGTTAGCTAGGTTAGGTGTTGAGCCAGGTAGATTAGGGCTGGGGTGGTGGCTCGGGTTAGCTAGAGAGGAGGGTGGTGGGGTAGATGGTTAAAGTGGGGTAGGGTTTGGACTAGGGCTAGGGTTAGAGAGGGGTTAGGGGTTTTGGTATGATCTCTCAAGATCATGCAAGGGGTTAAGGGATGGAGCTAGGATGATGGTGAGATTATGGTTACCACAAGGTGATGAAAGGAGGGAGAGAGAGGTGGGGTTTAAGGAAAAGATCTCACATGATCATGCATGGCACATACACATGTGAGGGGTGATGAGGGTGGAGATGGTGAGAGGTGAGGTTTTGATGCACATGGCAAGGAAAGGAGATCAAGTGGTGAGGTTTTATGGTAAGAGCAAAAGAATGGAGCCAACATGAATGGATTCACAAAGAACCATGATCCACTCAATAATCAAAATAAAAACCAAAAGAATGGGATGGTGAGGCTTGTTGCATGGCCCATGCAAAAGCATTAAATGCCATGTTAGTTTTTGTGAAAACAAAATAATAGTCATGGCATTTATATACATGCATTCCCCAAAATATGGAGTAAGGCCAAGATAAAAGAATTAGAAAGAAGGTTCCATGTGGAGTAGATGGAGGTGATCATATTTGAATATACTTGGGACTTGCTAGTGTGTATATTCCACTAGATGTTTAATAGTCTCAAAAATATTCCAACATGAGCATACATTCATAATAATCCATATGGAAAATAGAAAAAGGGGTTCCACTCACAAAGCATGCAAAGGTGGCCCCACATATTAATAATGTGGAAACATCATGATGCTAGTGTGAGGGCATGTGGAAAGTAGAAGTGGATCCATCCCAATCCACATGAGCTAGATTTATATGCTAAAGGAAAAGTATAGTTCATGGCTAATTGGGATGGTGGAATTATAAGGTGGTGACAAAGAAAGGTGATGGAGTTGAATAAAAGATATGCCCCCAACTCAACTTGGGCATCAAGCATTATCAAGAACCAAATACAATATATCAAGAGCCAAATACAATTACTAATGCATATGAGATAAGAACCAAATGAAAAGGGTTTTATATGATGCTCAAATGCAAGGTGGCATGATGACATGAGCATGATATAATCATGATGCAACAATGATATGTAGGAAGTAGCATATATATAGACTAGGCTAGTAGCATTGCAATTGTTAGACAATTGGGATGCTACAACTCTCCCCCACTAAACAAGAATCTCGCCCCGAGATTCCTAGGAAAATGAAACCAACACAAGGAGAGACGGGTGTTCGGAACGAAGGTGACCCTCACGTTCCCAAGTTGATGAACAACGGAATGGTGCGACCACTACACCTTGCAAAATTGCTAGACTTGTTGCGAGTCTTGCGTTTTTCTTGAGAACCAACAGGTTAGAAGAGTTGAAGGATTGTCGTGAGACAAGAAGGATAGGATGAACATAGCATCGGTTTTTCGAGAAACAAGATAAAAGAATAGAACTAGTTGTGAAAGAAAATAGGAAGGATGATGTATTGTGGATAAAGGAAAAACACACTGTTAGGATGATTCTTGCCCTTGCCGGACAAAAAGGGCGACTTTGGAGAAGTTATCAACCACTATGAAAATAGTACTGTACCTTCCCTCAGATTTGAGAAAGGAAGTTCATAAAGAATATCTCCTTCAACAATAGAGTTCCTCGATATCAACAGAAAGATTGAGTTAGACATTGTCAGATTAGATTCTCCTTGCGCCGGTAAGAACCAAAGGATCACGCAATTGAGGTGTGCGGATATAACTTCAAGACAAGGAGGTGATGCTAGATTATGGTGGAATCTCGAGAAGAAAAGAATATAGAGGATCTGGAGTTTATTTTTGGGATACTTGTTGCTTTCTTTAACCTTGAGGCTAATGCAATGGATTTGCGACTGATGGCATCAACCATAATTGGCTGTACCAAGAGAAAAGGATTGACAAACGGAAGTTAGATATATCCTCCACCCTTCTTGATTGACGATGTGGTGCTCCGGTAGAATGAAGAGTACTGAGACGATAACAACATTTGCTTCCACTATATAACTAAAGATTTTTCTCTGTGTAGAAAGGGCGAGATTACCAACAAGAGATTATTGATTACTTTCTACGAGAGAGCACTCCGGAAAACAAGGACGGAAGTAAAAGTATCGAGGGATAAAGGCCACTTCTAACTTCCGTGGAATGAGCGGAATCACCTTAATTCACCAATTCATTGTACAAAAGAGAATGATAAGAGTAGTGGTATGGTAGCTACTCCATCCCGCACTCAAAGCATTACTCCGCACATGAATAGGAAAACTAAGCAGCCCAACTACCAAAACTGACTGAAGATCTTGACAAGGATAACTCATGGAACTCCGTTAGAAAACAAGGATAGATGCCAACGATTCGCCGGATTCAAGATAGATAAAGATGATGATGTTGTCGTCGTGTCGTAAGATCCAAACCACCGGAAAGATATTAAGGAAGATTACGGAGAACAACTGCAAGATTCAACAGATAGAGAAAAAGATAGCACCAACTTGAATAGAAGGATTACAAAAGATCTAAAAAGTCTTCATGGCCTCCGGTGGATTGAGCATAGACGATAGAACAAGAGGGTTTCAAAAGATTACTTGACGAGACCGAGGTGAAAACAAACTCCATGTTCTTCTTGAAATGATTGAGGGAGATTTAGCAGTCTTGAGGAAATCTTCAGCGGAACGACGATGATAACTCGCCAACAAGGAAAAGCTCCAGGTTTGATTTAAGGTGGAGGATGGAATTAACAATGGACTTGCTGATTCCAGAATTGAAGCGATCTATTTAGCAGAAGGACGTGGTCGAGATAGGTGACTTCAAGAAGCCAGAATTCACTCTTTGAGAACTTTGCACACAAGCGGTGTTCTCGCAGCTTGAGAGAAAGAGACATAGATGATCTTCCATGTTCTTCCATTGATATAGAATAGGCAAGCATATTATTAACATATACCACCATGGATTAACAAGATATTCCCAGAATACCAAGTTCAAGAGGCGAGAGAAACGAACAAATGCTCGAAACACTTCCTGATCTCAACGCTCTTTGGAAGATCAATATTAAGAGCACGGGTTCGTGTTAGAAAGATGCATTGGCGGAATAGATTATCTGGTCCTTCGGAAGAGAACAAGAAATGCCACCTGGTTCATATTGTCGATCGGATCGCCAGTTACAAAGATAAAGAGATCTTGGTTAAAGAAACTATGATAGTTCATAACCTAAGCAGAGCTATCAGAGACGATAAGATGAAATTCCCTTGTATCAAAGAGAATTTTGCAGATATGGGGTTCAAAAAGATGTGAAGCATGATAAACAGATGATAGACCACCGTAGCGCCTTAAGAAAACTCCGGATTGGCAAGGATACTAGAATATGCATAGATATGATCACGGTGTAACTCAAAATCACAGGAGATAACCGCCAGCATTTGGAGGATAGTGTTGATAGACTTTTCCATATTCCACTCATGATAAGTGTCATATAGCTATGCTGAGAACCAAATTACAATCACTAGCATCGGATCAACACATGTTATGTAATTAGCCCAAGAGAATTGGCGATGAAATAAAACTCCAGGATTAAGCGCCGGTGACAAAAGAATGATTTAGCATGGACATGCTGATAAAAGGAAGATAGATAATGTTTCACACATGACTGAAGAGGAGTGTGGAATCACAGATGTATCAAAGAAAAATTTTCCGCATTTTTTGGCATTAAAATACCAATAGATGCGCAAACCACTTATCAGATAGAGATTAGCAACTCCACATTCTGTGAAACATGCTAAAGAATGAACACCCTTAACAAGATGGCACCGGTTAACAAAGAGTAAGAAAGATCGCGTCGGTTTACAAAGGCCTGTCGGTATGGAATGTACCAACAGTTGATAGCCACAAGGCAGATAGAGATAACATTTGGATGCAACAGATAGATAAGGAATTCACAAACACACACACACACACAACCTATGGTACTACGGAACCCAGAACACGTGAATCCTAGTTTGAATTTTAGAAGAGGAATGAAAACGTTACACTTCCTTACCAGAAAAGGGTGGGTGGGTGGGTAAGAAGAAAATGGAAGCAGTCCTACTCTCACGTTTTGTTTTTCCCTAGTATACATAGCTACCAAAACTATTTGCTAGACTGACAACGACCATTTGGCTGAGACCCTGAAGGGCGGGATGGCTCTGATACCAATTGTAACTACCTCAGTGAATTACGCTCTTAGTTACATGCCTGGATGAGCGAAAGTGGTTAAAATAGTACGGTGGGGCACAGGGGCCACTCACAGGTAGACCTTTCGGCCGTCCTAACCACTTCCAGAACATCGGGACAAGAACGAGCGGCGTAATCGGCAGGCAAAGGGATCAACTACATACTCAAGTGAGTATGTATGCAAGCCACCATACAACTGTTCACAGAGCCATTCCATCTAAAAGAAATAGAAATATTGCAACGCTATACGGCAAGATACAAATATCCTAGATAGAGATAATATTTTAGGATAGCTCCTCATACATCAAACATCAGAGTATCAGGCAGAAGCGGAAAACAAGATCCGAGTACGGATAAGAAGCGAATCGGCATAAGATGCCACATAAATAAACACATCCCGCCCACAGATCTCACGGATCCCCGTTCCCGGAATCTCTACACCAAGTGATCGTTGCCAACATCATCCATATCCTCCACCCAGTATCCATCTTGTGAATACACCTGTTCATCTGAATCAAACAATTTATCATGTGAGACCCTAGGGGTACTCAGCAAGTCTTTATGCCTCTAAAGGGGACATATACCTGGGGTGACGCAATTGCAGCAAAAGATAATAACTAACAAGTCTATAGACACTCGCTAACCATCCGCCTAACCAATGATAGACGGATGTCCGTTAATTAGTAACAACAGTTATAACAGTATAATTAACAGATCCGTCCTCCTTCTCGCTTACCAACGAGAAAGCGGACGAACAACCCATCCGTTGGCAGTTTTATTAACCATTCCATGATTATTTCACTATTTACTAGTCAAGTACTTAGTCAAATTAAAAGCGGTACTTTAGTTATACTTGTCTATGATCAAGAAACTATGCTCCAAGTCGTCCATAACCGTGGACACGGCTTTCAGAAAGATTTACCCTGCAGGGGTGCACAAATAGCAACACACACTCGATTAACCTCAGAAAAAACCAACTCAAAACCCAACGAGGCATTCACGACAAAGCGATCACAGGATTCAGAAATATTTCAGGGGGCCACCCCATTAAGCTACCCGCAACGAAGTTGGCCGGCTCCGAGACGGACCCAAGGTTTGCGTCAATGGCTGTAAACGACTAAGAACCCGAAAGTGTGACTGGGCTTGTCGATACCGCAAAAACACTCCGCATCCAAAACAGTACAAGTGCTCCTCGCACAATCTTAAATAAAGCAGTAAAGCATGGCATAAGTACAGGATAGTAATAAAGCCCCAAACTACTTTGTGGCCCCAAGAAATAAGAATGAATCAAGCTCTGGCTCAGGGGGGTCCATAAGGCCTCCCAGATGTGGATAGTGCGAATAGTCAAGGAACAGGAATCAAGTACTCAGGGTCCTACGGGACACAAGTGAGCATGAAAAGCCAAATAGCAGATATTGCCCACCGGTGCATCTTTCATTAGTTATCCCATTACTACTCAGGTTAAGTTGTTTAGGTACCTTGTAATCCATCAGACGCTCACATACCCTACACATGCAGTTCTACGACTCACGTGGCTCAAACAACTCCTGTAGTAATGGCTCATGGGATAGAGGAACAAGCTTCGGTGGGGTTTAAAAGTAAAGGCTATGCAGTACTTGGGATTCAATTTAATGCAATCGTGACTCACTGATGCAAGAATAAGATAGAGGCAATAGGTGCTATATGTATGCAAGCATGTGGTAGTGCTTGCCTGGCATCTCAGTTGAAGCGAGAGAAGGATCTGGGTAGTACTCCTGGGATTCCTGGTATTTCCCCTGCTCGGCGTCTATTCGAAGAAGAACCAAACAAACAAGGGCCAACATAAATAAAGTGCACAAGCATATAAATAAAATGCGACAAGCAAACAAGCATGCCATGATGAATGGTGCACAATTTACATGGCAATAATGTAGCATGGCATGGATGAGGTGTGGGGTACAAGAATAAAGCATTTTATTAGGTTCTAGTCATGTTTTGCTCCCATATAAGTTGCTGTATACTTTATATTTATATGATGCATGTTGCAATTAAGAACATGGAGTGCATAGTTAGAACGGGCTTGTCGCGCTGATCGATTTAGACATATTATTTGTCGAATTTGGAGTTGTAGAATTAAAGTTATTAATTAATTAAGAAAAGGCATTTTTATTTGCATTTAAACAATTTGGAAAATTTAATTTGCCCAAAAGATATTTTGAATGGCATATTTGAATTCCTCACATTTTTCTGATTCCAAAACATATATCATTTGTATTATTTGGAATTACAAATTAAAAGTTATTAAAAACAGATTTGAAATCATATTAAAACATTTTCTGAAATTGATTTATTAAAACAGAAAAGCAGACAGACTTTTTATACCCAGAGAAATCTAACCCAAGTCACTGACGGGTGGGGTCCGTGCTGACTGGGCGAAACGGCGCACGCCGGGGCTTTTCTCACCGCGAGCACAGCCAGCCAGTGAGACTGACAGGTGGGGTCGGAGGGTAGCGCGGGTTGAGCAGAAAAAAGGTTAGGGGGGGGGGGGTTGTGCAAAGCACGCAGCTGCTACTCTTGTTCTTCTTTGCATTTACTGACGAGAGGATGGTGCTCGACAGGGGACGGTGCACGGCGCAGGGATCGAACCCACGACCTCGCGCGCGCGGCGGCGGCTACCGCTGCGGTGGCTTGGGTTTGTTGTTAGGGACAGGGGAGCGCGGCTAGACGTGCTCTCGCGACGTGACTACGAGGAAACGCGACGTGACGCCGGAGCGCAGAGGCTGCTCGACTAACGGTCCAGCGAGAACAGACAGCAAACACGAGGGGGGTTCGGTGGCTCACCGCGAGGCTGCTGGCGGTGGTGGATCGGTCCAGGGAGCGGTGGATCGGTGACGATGTAGACGGCCGGAGACATTAGGGTTTCCCTCGGGCGCGTAGGTGTGTGGCGGGGCTGGGCCAGCTCCGCCTCGCTGCTGTGCACGGGGCGACACAGATGGTAGCCCTGGTCTTCCCCGACAACCACGACGCCACGCCCGCCTCCTCGATCTGTAGTTGGAAGCCGAAGCCGAGAGTGGCGGCCGGAGTTGGAGAAGAAGTGGAGCAGGGGTAGCTGGGGAGGAGGGGGAGGAAGGGCACAACCCTGGTTGGATCTGGGCGATGCGAAGACAGAGAGGGAGTAGATAAAGAGAGGGAGAGGGGAGAGGTGCCATGGGGGATCGGGGTAGAGAAAAAGTGGCTTCGGCCACCTTTTTCTCCTCTACTCTCACGTGCTCGACCAGCTCAGCCAGGGCATGGGAGGCGGAGAGGCTGCAGTTGGGGCCAGGCGAGGGCAGGGAGGTGGACCTAGCTCGGTGGAGCCCGTGTGCAGCGAGAGCAAGAGAGGGAGGCCGAGAGAGAGATGCTCGGCTAGGTGTAGGGCTAGAGGGGGAGGCTCGGGTTGGGGTGGTTAGCTAGGTTAGGTGTTGAGCCAGGTAGATTAGGGCTGGGGTGGTGGCTCGGGTTAGCTAGAGAGGAGGGTAGTGGGGTAGATGGTTAAAGTGGGGTAGGGTTTGGACTAGGGCTAGGGTTAGAGAAGGGTTAGGGGTTTTGGTATGATCTCTCAAGATCATGCAAGGGGTTAAGGGGTGGAGCTAGGATGATGGTGAGATTATGGTTACCACAAGGTGATGAAAGGAGGGAGAGAGAGGTGGGGTTTAAGGAAAAGATCTCACATGATCATGCATGGCACATACACATGTGAGGGGTGATGAGGGTGGAGATGGTGAGAGGTGAGGTTTTGATGCACATGGCAAGGAAAGGAGATCAAGTGGTGAGGTTTTATGGTAAGATCAAAAGAATAGAGCCAACATGAATGGATTCACAAAGAACCATGATCCACTCAATAATCAAAATAAAAACCAAAAGAATGGGATGGTGAGGCTTGTTGCATGGCCCATGCAAAAGCATTAAATGCCATGTTAGTTTTTGTGAAAACAAAATAATAGTCATGGCATTTATATACATGCATTCCCCAAAATATGGAGTAAGGCCAAGATAAAAGAATTAGAAAGAAGGTTCCATGTGGAGTAGATGGAGGTGATCATATTTGAATATACTTGGGACTTGCTAGTGTGTATATTCCACTAGATGTTTAATAGTCTCAAAAATATTCCAACATGAGCATACATTCATAATAATCCATATGGAAAATAGAAAAAGGGGTTCCACTCACAAAGCATGCAAAGGTGTCCCCACATATTAATAATGTGGAAACATCATGATGCTAGTGTGAGGGCATGTGGAAAGTAGAAGTGGATCCATCCCAATCCACATGAGCTAGATTTATATGCTAAAGGAAAAGTATAGTTCATGGCTAATTGGGATGGTGGAATTATAAGGTGGTGACAAAGAAAGGTGATGGAGTTGAATAAAAGATATGCCCCCAACTCAACTTGGGCATCAAGCATTATCAAGAACCAAATACAATATATCAAGAGCCAAATACAATTACTAATGCATATGAGAGAAGAACCAAATGAAAAGGGTTTTATATGATGCTCAAATGCAAGGTGGCATGATGACATGAGCATGATATAATCATGATGCAACAATGATATGTAGGAAGTAGCATATATATAGACTAGGCTAGTAGCATTGCAATTGTTAGACAATTGGGATGCTACAATATGTTTGCGAGTTCGTCTTGTTTTCCTCAAAATCTTTTCCTTCTAAAGTGGTGTTGGATATTTTGGTAGTCAAACGGCGTCGTCGTCCTCTGACGACTGCCAATTTGTCAAGGTGTCCGTAGTTGCAAACTCCAAGAACAAGGAGGTGGCGGCACGATCTCCTTCTCCTCCGGTGGCAGCCCACTCCGGTGCTAATTCTTCGAGTTCCCCCCACACTGAGGGGCATCGGATTGTTGCCCGGACGTTGATTCTGAAAGAATCTTCGGAGTCCCTCGAGGAACACATGAGTTTTTCTCATGTCGCTAGCAGTTGAATTTTTGTCAATGCTCACACTTCTTTTTCTTTCTTGTAGCCTATCTTGAAGAATTCTGCTCGCCTTGCTGAGCAGATCATTTCCTTAGGTCGACAGTATGCTATGCTGGATAACCGCCATCGAGCTGTCGAAGGTTAGCTTTATACTTTGCTTCCCGCTCTTCTTGTGTAGAGGTTGGTGAGCTCAAGTTTTGTCATTTTTGTCCCTTGTAGGTGAGCATAATGAGCTTCTTCGTCGCGTCACTTCCCTTGTAAAGGGACTTGCTGCGGCGGAGAAGAAACACGAGGAGGCAGTCAAGGATCTTGAGGAGTCGCAAAAACGCGAGGAGGAGTTATGTTCCTCCACCGCTGAGAGGGAAAAGTTGTTCGTAGAACATCTCTTCTGTGTCGCAAAATTGCTCTCAGGTAGGATACTGCCTCACTTGCAATTTCCAATGCATTTTGCTTGCATGTTGCTGTGCTGATATGTGTATTCTTTAGATGATGTTGGCGTGAGCTTTGATGCCCAGGACTTGACTCACATGGATGCCTTGGCTAGTGCCGTGGCCACAGTCGAAGACCGCAGCGTGTCCGTCCAAGATACGCTTGGAAAGGCCAAGGGCGTGCTGAGCCGCCTTCGAGAGGAGATGGTTCCCAAGGCCAAGATGATCGAAAATCTTGACGGCCTGGTGGAATCATTCGCAGAGGGTGTCCTGATGGATTTCAAGAATGCGCAGAGGTTAGTTGGTGTTACCATGGCACTCGCAATGGCACAAGCCCACGACGCGGAACAAGACCCTAGCAAAATCTCTGAGGCGATACCGGTCACCACGGATGGCCAACAGGTAGTGTTCGCTCCTTTTGCTGGTAGTTGCAGTAAATATGGGCCTCGGATCATTGAAACAGTCGCTAATTACTCAGTGGAGCTGCGGCGAGTGAAGGCGGCAAAGGCTGCGGCATCTGGGGCTACCACTGGGAAGTCTGTGGTGTCAGAGACTACCATAGATTCGAGGAATCCCCCGAAGTTGAAAGTGAAAAAGTAGAGCACTCCCTAACTGCCTTGTGTGATAGCCTAGCTTTCTTTTGCTGAACTGTATTCTGTGGGGGTACCCCTTTTGATACTTGTTGAATTTGAATGCACTTCTTCCTTTCATTGATGGATGGTTGGTCTTATTCGCCTCTTGCTTTGGCTGTAATAGGGTCCTTCGAGTGATCCTCCTGACTCTCCTCCCACCGATGAAACTGTGGCGCGATCGTGTTCAAAGGTGGAGGAGATATCGCTGCTTGCATGACTACGCGATCGCATAAAGCAGTTGGAGCGAGAGTTTCCCATGATCCGTGGTAACACGGGCATGTGGAAATCGAAGGCTGAGAAGGCCAGCGCACGCGAGAAGTATCTTCTGGACAAAGTTGCTCAATTGAATGAGCAATTCAAGTGTTAGCTCTCTAGCTTCTTATCTTTTCTGTAGCCATTCGCGGCGACGCTTTGTCTTTATGCTTTGCTCTGCTTATTTTAGTTGTTAGCGCTCGTCACCCACAGGATGAGAGAGATCAAGTTGTGATTCGCCTGAACGGCCTGATCGAGGAGCAGCTGCAAGCTAGCGGATACTTTTGGGTGGAGCATGATCGTGCGGTTGCATTCCCAACGCTACAGGATCGTGCATCGCGAGTGCTGTAGTGCTTGAAGAAGGCGCAATCGTTCCTTAGGCATATTTTTTAGGCGGTGTTTCCCCTAGATGTAGTGCCTTCGAGCTTGCTAGATTTGCTGTCAAAGTTTCAAGATATCAGCACGGTCCGCGTGTGCGTGCACCAACAGTTGGTCGTGGGTGCCAAGGCTACATTGGTGCTTGTTCGCCTGCATCAGCCAGATGTGGATGTCGCAGCTGTTGCCACTGGACCACCGCCTCCGCCAGAAGGGATGACCTGGAATATGGTGCCACATTACCAGGCGGTTGATCAGCCAGCCGAGGATATTGTCGATTTCTTCGAAGAGCAAACAAATGTCCTACTTTTACAGTAGTAATGTAGTATGGACCTACACATGGATGTATAGGTGTTGTAAAGTTCGAATAATTGTGTTCGGTGTTTTTGATACCCGTTATTGTGTAAACAACTTGCTAGCTTATATGTTTTTCGAGTGTATGGTAATCTGTAGTTCCTTTTTGTTATCCTGACATATATTCATCTTAGCACCTTGCCAACCTGTCAGGTGTGTTGCAGCTGGGTTGGTTTTACTAAGGGTTCGATTGATAGCATGTCAGTTACTCAGGATACCACGTTGTTCGTTGAACGATGTGTTAAGGGTGGCGCAACCCCCGAGTGATATAATTGCAAAGGAAGACAGAAAAATATAAAGTTTGGGGGCATTTAGCTTTATTTATTCACAGAATATCACGAGGTACAATGTATGGCTAAGTTGCCTGGCTGAACAGCCTTATTTGTAAAGGAAAAACATCTAGGGGTAGAAACAGCGCACCTGTGCGACGTTCCAGGGATTGGAGTATGCGACTCTGCTCTCTAAATCTTTAAGGCGGTAGGCGCCACCTAGGATTACTTCGGTAATCACATAAGGTTCTTCTCAAGGGGACTCGAGCTTCAGGTGCCCTTGTTGCTTCAGCTGCAGGATCAGATCTCCTTCCACGAAGGATCTGGGGCGTAACCTTCTGTTGTGGTAGTTGCGGAGGTTCTTCTGGTAGATCGTGGTTCTCTTCACTGCAATCTCGCGTGCCTCATCGAGGAGGTCGATAGAGTCTTCGAGTGCGAGAGTGGATTCAACCTCGCTGTCTGCTACTACCCGCTGGGCTTTGTAGCGCACTTCTGCGGGTAGTACCGCCTCGGCACCGTGTTGAAGGAGATATGCCCTAGAGGCAAATAATAAATAGGTTTTTATTGTCATATCTCAATTAGTTTAAAATAGTTTCATATGGTGCTATAACTGTGCCAAGTAGAAACATTGGTGTGGTATGAAACAACCAAGTCCCTAGTAGCCTCTATTCATACTATTTCGTTGGTCATGAGGATGATCTGCATTTCAAGATCATGGGCATTGATGCCAATTGACAACGGGGTCAATCATTGGAGAATGATGTGATGGACATTCCTTGAAGGATTGCAACATGATCAAGTCATATAGTTCATTGTTGCAATAGCTAAATATAGACTCCTAATTCCTTAGACCGTGAGGCTATATCAATCACAGTCTCCCGAGAGTGCTTTGATAGCATCAAGCACCACTTGGTAATAAGTGGTTATAAAGGTGTGTTCAGGTACTCGGAGGAACCATTGAGGAAATATATGTCAAGAGTGGGATTTGTTCGCCCACATGACGGGTAAAGATACATACGGCCGACTTGGTGAGATTACATCCATAAATGTTGCAACATGTGACTCGGTCACAGGGATGTAATATCACGGTAACAAGAAAACAGAACTTGTTGTGAACGAGATTGAACAAGGTATGTGATACCAATGATCTGATCTCGGACAAGTCGTATCAAGAAACAAAAGGAATATGGATGCTACATTTACCGGTTCAAACGACATTGTCATTAGGAATGCATAGGATCGGGGAGCTGGAGGTCTCATCGTGCACTGGATGTGTACAAAGACACGAGGCACAACACTCGGGGCGCTTGAATGTCGTGAGCCGGAGCTGCTGCACGATGAAGATGAAGAAGGAGCAAGGGGTGACCTGCGAGGAGCTTCGCGACCTTGAGGTCGGCTACGAGTACGACTGATACATTGCAAATGTATCTTTAATTTTTGATGTTCTATGCTTGGTTTTATCTACTTTCTTATGTTTTGTCCACACTTTGGAGTACTTTTCATATGATTTCTTGGACTAACCTATTAACAAGAGCCACAGTGCCAGTTGCCTGTTTTCTGCTGTTTTTGGTTCCAGGAAAGTCAGAAAATCAATATTCTCGGAATTAGACCGGACAAAAGCCAAAGTTGATATTTTCTCGGAAGATTCACGGAGCTAGAAGGAGACACGAAGGGGGGCCACAGGGTGGCCACACCACCCCTTGGCGTGGTCCAGCCTAGGCCGCGCCAGGGCATGGTGTGGGCCCCCTGGCCGGCCATCGACCTTGCCTCCTTCGCCTATAAGAGCCTCCCGATACCAAAACCCTAAATAATCAATCAGGAATCCACGAAAAGTTCCACAGCACCGCCGCCACCGAAGGGGAGATTCGGGGGACAGAAAGTCTCTGTTCTGGCACCCTGTCGGGACGGGGAAGTGCCCCCGAAGCCATCTCCATCGATCTCCACCACCATCTCCATCACCGTTGTTGATTCCCATGATGAGGAGGGAGTAGTTCTCTCTCTAGGCTAAGGGTTCTACCGGTAGCTATGTGTTCATCTCTCTCTATGCATGATCTTATTGAGATCATGAGCTTGTAATCTATAGACCTACCTTGCTACTCAAGTGCTTTAATAGATCTCTGCTCTCCCCATGTGTGTGAAAGTGACAGCGTGCACACCATGGTGGCACTTAGGCTAGCGATTACAAATACTTGTTATGAGTTATATTTGGAGTTGGATGTCTTTATGAAATTGTGGTGTTTGTTGGACTCATCTAGTACTCAAGGTGACAGTGTGGGGTTTCTAGATGGGAAAGATGAACTTTGAGGTGTGCTGTTATAGCCCTACCATGGATTAGAGTGTCCAACCGGAGAGTAGTTCAGCGTAGTATCATGAAGATAATATATTTATATGAGAGTGTTCACTAGTGAAAGTATGATCCCTAGGCCTTGTTTCTAAGCATTGATACACCGTTTGCAATTAGATCTGTTACATGTTTGCTTGCTTCCTTCTTTATTTCAGTTTTCTTTTAGTCTTTTCCACGCCATCAAGCTATCTTCTATCACCGTTACCACTTGTAATTATCTATACCACTTGTATTTCACTATCTCTTCGCCGAACTAGTGCACCTATACACCTAACAAGTGTATTGGTTGTGTTGGGGACACAAGTGACTTCTTGTATCTTGATTGTAGGGTTGCTTGAGAGGGGATACCTTTGACCACTTCCTCCTTGAGTTCGATAAACCTTGGGTGATCCACTTAAGGGAAAACTTGCTGCTGTTCTACAAACCTCTGCACTTGGAGGCCCAACAACTGTCTAAAAGAATAGAAGTGCATAGACATCAACGACTACATCAACCATGTTTTGCACGGAACGTTAACCGCATACGGTCTACAAGGGTATGTATTCTATACGCATTGGCCTTTACCGCATTACTACATAGATAGATCCTAGGCAGTTTTTGGGGTTCCATCGTAGGATTTTTTTGTTTTCTACTGCGGATCCCCTTCAGTGGTATCAGAGACGATCTATGCGTAGGAGTGTTGTACGGCCAGTACGCACATGTATTGTGCGAGCATTGATCCTTTAGTTGTTACCCTCTAACATGTACTTGTTTATATCGCGGTATTGTTTGATGAAACGGCCCGGACCGACCTTACGCGTATTCCTACACGAGACTGGTTCCACGCTCAACATACGGCTTGTACCATATAACTGGCTAGCGGGTGTCTGTCTCTCATTCGATAGTTGATATAGCATTTACAACGGAGGGCCCCGAAAGGGGTGTAGTAGAGACAACTGTCGGATCCATGTTGTGGTTGGAAAGTTTGTAGTTTAGAAACAGTTCTATTGCGAAAGCCCTAACAACCACGTAAAACTTGCAATAGATAAAGTAGAGGCGTCTAACTTTATTTTGCACGGGGCATGTGATTATGATATGGCCTTGGCCGTTACGAAGTAGTATAGTAATAGTCATCGTTCCGATGAACGACCTGGTGGAGGCGTCGTGGACTTGGCATCAAACCAAGGGCAAGATGGAGATCATGCCGGAGCGCTCGATGGAGATCAAGGTGCAAGAAAGACCATATCATATCACATTATAATTATGATGTTGATACCTATTTTACATCTTATTGTGTGCTAGTATTAGATACCCAACGGTAGCAAATAATATAATCCCTATTTAATTCCAATGTTCCGTGTTCCCCTTGTGTGGGCACCACCAAGAAAGTTCTTCGTTATGAGGCGGGCCGTGATGATTGGGGGTCAGACATATCTACGTTCACATACAGTGGGTGTAAGCCATGTTGCACAGCGAATACACACAAGTTATATTTGGCGAGCCTAGCATGCATAGACATGGCCTCGGAACACAAGAGATCGAAAGATCGAGCATGAGTCACATGGATGATGTGATTGGCATTATTGAATGTTTACCTTTGATAATGCACTGATGGCCGTGATGATCTGGGGAGGTGCAAAGGATAGGGATCACGTGATCACTAAAATCGTCTAGGGATGACAATTTAGTGGAGACCAATTATAAATTGATCTCTTATTATAAACTTAGTCTAGATGTCTGTTTGCAAATATCTTATTAGATTATGGCCTATCCCATTGAGGTCGTTTGCGACCATGGGAATATATTGCTTAATTTGGAACTTAGCAAAAGGGTCCAACTTCATAGATTAATACCCACGCCTAAGGGATATCCTCATAAAAGGTGATCTTCACTTCTTGATATAATAACCATTAGGAGATAATTTAATGATTCCGGAATGTTTGTGTTTTCTCCATAATCATCCAATAAGCCATGCTCCATTCGATGGAGAATTGGACTACATTTTGTATTATGCAAATCTGGCACATAACCTATGAGCCGTTGGATGGGTTTTCCTCCATCATGGATGAAATGAGAATATGTGGAAAAACACTTAACGATCTTGCATTAGAGTTGAGCACTCTTGGAAGGGCTTGATTGCAATGTAGGTCATGGATGAAAAGGTATATGTAAGATATACAAATTATAAATGTGGTTCTTGCAAAACTCGTTGCAGTTTACAAAGTATTTGATACTTGTCCCGTTTTGTGAAAACAGGATGGTCTGCTTGATAATTGCTGGAGTTGAGGCAATGAAGCTTGATGACAGCAAGCAAAACAGTGGATGGCCGACATCACCTCTTTCCTAAAAGTTTGTCGTTTGGATTAGTGGACTTGAATATAATCTTTAATCCTTGTTTATGTGTCTTGCTTTTGGCGAGACAATTATTCATATGAACAAGTTACAAGCCAGTTTGTACTGTTCTTATGAACAATACCTTATGGTCACATTATGATTATAAATAAGTTTTTCTCATCACTATTTTAATGATAATGGTTTGAACATTTATAAAGGATTAGAATGCTAAAAGATATCCAAAGTTTAATAATGAAATGACACTGTAGTTTAAGTCATTTTGGTTATTGCATGTTCTTTATGAAGATCGGGGTCCTAGATGCTTAATCTAGAGACTTTGCAAAACCATGCCTCTTGGGCAGAATGACTAAAACTCCGCATTCTGGTAAAATGGTGATATGCGAAGAAATGTTGAACTTTATACATAGTGATGTATCATATTTTCAACAAATAGTGGAAATCATTAGTTAATTGTGGACTTAAGTGAATAAGCATATTTACTTAATGAAACGTAAGTTTAAAATGATTTGAATTGTTCAAATGAGTTCAAAACAATATGAGGATATTGAAATTAACAAGAATACGAAGTCTCTTCGATTTGATCGACATGACTAAAGTATTCAAGTTAAATTTAGCATAAAAGGAACTTGTGAAAGATGTTTCACAAATTATGATAACTGGACGAATTCAAACTGTGTTGAAATGTCTAAACATCATAATCATTTTGTATTAGATACATATTATCTCTTATCGGGGTTATAGTTATCGCTTAGAGTTAAAGATCAAAATAAGCAAACACTCATTTGAAATACAAAGGAACATCTAAAAGATTCGTGGAAACAACACCATAAGTGTTATGGCACGTTTGAGTTTCTGGAGATTTCGATAAGTCAAAATCGTGGCGAATAAACAAGTCTTTGTAAAGCATTCTTAGGAAGCTATGAATGCATCTTCCACAAGGGGCAAACCTGTTGTTATCCTAAGTTGATGTGTCTTGATGAAGGTACATGTGGAAGAAAGTAAAAGATCAAAACAAGGTATTAGACCTTACCTCCGAATTGTTGAGTGGCGCAGCGGAATTTGTTTCATGAAACCAAACTCTACAAATAGAGGAAAAACTAATGACAATGATCATAAAGTTTTAACGAATACTTTTACTAAAGAAAGTAGGATTCAACTATATATTCTACAAGTTTGTGGAATTATATTATTGATTCACTTGTCATGTTTTGAGCAAGACATGCCTACAAATTACAAAGAAGCGTGATGGACCTGAGTGCGAGAAATGACCAGGAGTCATAAAATCCTATATTAAGTTACATGAAAGATTGCAAAGTAACATGTTACTTGATCTTATTAAAGTTAAGAAGTTTACTTAATATTTCTGAATGACTGCAAAGTCATAAGAAGTAAATGAAACTTAATGAATGACAAAAAGATCGATTTGTCACAAGTTTGAACAAATTCAAGGAGTTGACTACAACAGTAGTGATGCTTAAGTATTTTGGATTTACACTAGAAATATATGGATATTGAAGTCTCGTAATTGGAATTCTCAAATTGATGATGATCGAAGAATTTTGGAATGTCCAAGATTATCGAGAGGACCTAGATTTGAGTGGGAGCAAATCATCTTGGCTAATTCATAATATGTAGCTAACATATTTTGAGTGGGAGCTAAGTGAAATCCCTGGATCTCAAACATGAATTTCATATTTGAGTGGGAGCTAAGTGAAATCCCTGGATCTCAAACATGAATGTCATATTTGAGTGGGAGCGTGAAATCATTCTGGGATATGTGGACGACAATATGTGAAGGATGTGATTGGTATTAATAATATTTAAGTTAGATAAATAAGGATGAAGTTGAAGTTATTAAACAATAAGATCTATCGAGACAGATTGGTGAGTTTAATAAACACTGAATGTCGAATGCTTCCTGGACTTGATTCTGAAAGATGTTCAGAATGTTCTAAGACAAGATTCTGAAGAAGCTCAGAATGGAACAAGGTAAGAGAGAACTTCTTACTGTATGAAGCATTGAGCTAGTATTGCAACTATGGTTGAAAGAAAGAGATGTGTTGCATCTCCTATGCCTCAGTCATAGGTTCTTCCATATAACCATGTTGTATACTCGACATAATGTGACCCGAGGTTCTGGTTGGTAGGACAAAGTCTTAACTGTAAGAACGTGTCTTTGAGTGATTCCTGAGTTGATCACTGAACCAAAATTAAGTTTGTACTTAAATGGCAAGAAGCAATGTAAGTGGCATAGATGCATTTCATGCACTATGATCTACATAGGTATAGAAGTATAAAAGCTCCATCTGATGTGATGTATAATGTTATGGAAGGGCTAGTTCGCTTTTAACGTAGAATGATGTGTTCCAGGGCCCAGTGCCCATGAGAAAGCCCTCAAGGTTGATCTAAAGTCACTGTAAGCTCCTGGAATCCGGCCTCGTTCTGCTGCCATGACTATAGTATATACACAAAGGATAGCAAAGTGTGTTTCGAAGTTTAGATGACAACGCTGAAAACGACCGTAATCATAAACACTAGAAACAAAGTCTCACTTTGTCGCCAAACAAATACTTCGACCCATTATAAGATAATTGTGTGAATGTCAAATTAGGAAGACATTAACGATTTGCAAAAGACATAATGATCTGGTAAAACAGAACATGGACATGACGTTTCCCATGAGCATGCATGATTTGTAAACACATAGGGTATATGGTTTATATGAGTAAAATGCAAGCTAGATTATTTGTACTCTAGTGCAAGTGGGAGATTGAAGGAGATATGCCCTAGAGGCAAATAATAAATAGGTTTTTATTGTCATATCTCAATTAGTTTATAATAGTTTCATATTGTGCTATAACTGTGCCAAGTAGAAACATTGGTACATGTTTGGTATGAAACAACCAAGTCCCTAGTAGCCTCTATTCATACTAGTTCGTTGGTCATGAGGATGATCTGGGTTTCAAGATCATGGGCATTTATGCCAATTGACAACGGGGTCATATCATTGGAGAATGATGTGCTAGACATTCCTCGAAGGATTGCAACACGATCAAGTCATATAGTTCATTGTTGCAACAACTAAATCTAGACTCCTAATTCCTTAGACCGTGAGGCTATATCAATCACAGTCTCCAGAGAGTGCCTTGATAGCATCAAGCGCCACTTGGTAATAAAGTGGTTATAAAGGTGTGGTCAGGTACTCGGAGGAACCGTTGAGGCAATATATGTCAAGAGCAGGATTTGTTTGCCCACATGACGGGTAAAGATACATACAGTTGACTTGGTGAGATTACATCCATAAATGTTGCAACATGTGACTCAGTCACGGGATTTAATATCACGGTAACAAGAAAACAAAACTTGTTGTGAACGAGATTGAACAAGGTATGTGATACCAATGATCGGATCTCGGACAAGTAGTATCAAGAAACAAAAGGAATATGGATGCTACATTTACCGGTTCAAACGACATTGTCATTAGGAATGCATAGGGGTCACATGGATATCCCTGGTCCCTCTGTTGATCATTGATTTAGATCATGTCTAGAGCATTCCCGAGCCATGAGAGGATACACTTAAGGGTACGATGAGAGCGATCATTCGTAAGACAAAATCACAATAGAGAAAGAGAAAGCCGGAATTGTTCCGTAGAGAGATCCGAAGTTGTTCGGAGAAAGAATAAAGGACCGGAATCATTCCGGGAGAGATCCGAACTTGTTCAGAGGAAATCGAAAGGGAACCAAAAGGTGTTTCGGGTCAAGACGGATTTTGTAATATGTATTTACATATTAATGTAATTAATATTAAATATAATATTAAAATCTAATTTGAAGGGGTATTCCACTAATGGGCCAAACTTCCTAGGGAAAAAGGGCCCATGAGGGAAAAGCGAAGGAGAGAAGGGCCAAGGCCTAGGCGCCTCAAGGGGGCCCACCCGGCCAACCTAGGGCTATATGAGGGGTGGGGCTTACCTGTTGGGTCCGCACCATAGAAAACAAAAAAATTCCTACGATGTGAACTACACGCCAAGATCTATCTACTAGGTACAAAGAAACGGGTGGACATACATCCAACGAGAACTTACCCTCGTAGACAACGAGCTTTGTTAACGAGTAGGAACTCGTGGTTGATGTAGTCTACACTTGCCGATCTCAAGATCGTGATGAAGTCCAGCAGGTCCGGCTCCAGCACGTCCATCAGATCCAGCTCCAGCACCACCAAGTCCAGCACCGCAAAGCAGCGGTTCATCCGTGATCGCACATACGTACGGTACCCCGACAACCTCCATCCCTCGCTCTAGCAAAGCAGCGGAAGCAGCAACTCCTTTCTAGATAAAGCCACCGGGAACATGTATCTCGCTAATCCGAGACCATGGGGGAATAATACTAGAGGGTGAGAGAGATCCTTCACAAGGAGGTGTGAGTGAGAAGTGAGGAGAGGGGGGCCTTTTATAGGAGGAGGGGAGGGTACCCCTCTTTCATGGCCGGCGCATGGGGGAGGTGACCCTTCACCTCCTCCATTCATGTGGTGGTAACCCCTCCACATTAAAATGCCCCTTCACATTCTCTTTCAAAGTCTCCACTTTAAATGCATTAAATTTCTCCAAATTTAATGCTCTCTCATTTAATAAAACTCTTTTATTATTTTTATTCAGAATTTTGTTAATTACTTTAATTAACAAACATTCACATAAAACCCCCTGCAACATTTCAATATTACATACAGAACCAATTTCAGCATTTTCACCCGAAACAGTTTCGGTGTCTATTGAAATAATTCCAGCGCTTTCATAAATCTTTATCTAAAACATATTTGCTCCAAATGGTGTCGGTATCCCTTAAGTGTGTCACCCTACGGTTCACGAATAATGCATACATGATCGAGACCCCTCTCTGATCAATAATCAGCAGCGGGACCTGGAGATCCATACTGACTCCTACACATTCAACGATGACTTATGTGATCGTGAGAACCTTTAACGCTAGTAACTAAATCCCTTTGTCCCACGATATATTACATGTCCTAGATTCGATCATCGGTATCTCCATACCTAGTTTGGTCTTGTTACCGACATGCACTCTTTTCTCGTTCCCGTGATATAACATTCTAGTGATCACATCACTTGCTTGCAAGCTATCTCAATGTGATATCACCGAGAGGGCCCAGAGTATATCTATCCGTCATCGGGATTGACAAATTCCACTCTTGATCCATGAGCCTCAACATAACACCTTCGTAGCACTGAACCCATCTTTATAGTCACCCTGTTACAGTGTGACGTTTGATGTTATCAAGATACTCTTCCGGTGTTAGCAATTAACATGATCTCATGGTCTAAGGATAAAGGTTACTTCGTATGATGTTATAGCAATATAAACATAATGACTTGATCGTAATGCTATACTTCGGATGAATGTTCATCACATCATTCCACCAATGGTGTGACCTTGTTATTAACAACATCCAATGTCCATGATCAGGAAACCTTGATCATCTTGTTAATCAACAAGCTAGTGTATAAGAGAGGCATAACTAGGAACCCTTTTTGTTTATTAAACACACATGTATTGATGTTTCCGATCAATACAATTCTAGCATGTAAAATAAACATTTATCATAAACATGGAATAAGATAATAACCACTATTATTACCTCTCGGGCATATTCCCTTCAGTCTCCCACTTGCACTAGAGTCAATAATCTAGTTTGAAAAACTTTGCGTATTGAACACCTATGGCTTTCTGGTGTTGTATATACGCAATTGCTAGTGGTTAACATAATCTCCGGATGTGACGGTTTCAGATCCGTGTGTATTTGCATGTCTTTGCGTCTCTACGCATCACTCATTCTCAAATGAGATGGCATTGTATAAATTTGGTCCTTTGGTGAGACCTTTAGTTTGTTCGGATCAAAATATGTTGATATTATTGTCACACAATATATCTTCATAGTATTAGCCAACTTTGAACCACACCTAGTTTGATAACAAACTACTTAACACAAATGCCCTCCTATGCTGCTACTATAGCAGTCATATACTTAGCCTTTTGTTGTAGTATCCGTCACAATATCTCAACTTTGGAACTCCTCCAAATCCATCATGGAACATCCTTTCCATTATATTGTGCCACCCATAGTTTAAATTGAGATAAATTTAATTTGTATCTTGTGACAAAACTAGTATCAATGTAACACTTTACAATGAACTACCTTTAACTATTTGTCACTTATACATGATATATTCTTAGTTCTTCCAAAGCTCATAAGAATATCTTTACTATTGTCCAATGATCATCTTATGAATCATTCTGGTATATGCTCATAACAGTTAGAGCATAGGACATTCTGGATATATACATATCATGGTATAATCGATCAAAATTTTCATGTGATTTTACTCACCAAGTGTTGAAACACTTGAATTTTGATACAATCCTTTCCATGCAGCAAGAACCTTTCTTGTTGTTTCCATATTGAACCCTTTCAATATCTCAAATATGTATGTCTGGCACAACCATATTAGCGCCTTAATCTATCGATATAGATATTGATGCCTAATATTCCGGGTTTGCCCAAGTCTTTCATCGAAATCTTATTTTAATGAACTTCTTAACTTGTGTCAATACAAGATACATCATTTCCAATCAACAATATGTCCTCTACATAATGTATTAGAAATATGTCTCAGCGCTCCCACTTAATTTCTTGCAAATGCAAGCATCTTCATCATCTCCGATGAATTTAAACTCTTTTAACAGTTTCATCATGGTGAAGATTCCAACTCCGCTATGCTTACTTCAACTATTGAAGTTTACATGCCCTTTTAGCACCCTTTGAATTAACAAAACCCTTCGGACCATGTCATGTACATGTCCTAGGTTACCGTTCTATTAGAAGAACCTTGTTTTGTTTATTCAACTACCATATACCAAATTATATGTAGTGGTTGCTACATTAATCCGTCAAGACTATATATCGCTATGAAAGATCAAATCTTGTCATAGTCAACTCCTTGAACATTGTCGTAAACTTCTTTCCGACATGTCGACTATTTCATAGATGTTAAACATCCATGTCTTATTTCTTTATAGATCCAAACACGACCGATAGGCTTCACGCCTTTCCAGAGGGTCTTCCAAGTTCAGAAACTTGTTTTCTCGTGTATGGATACTATCACGGATTCTATGACTTCTAGTCAGGGCCCATCATCGCTTCTTTACATGTAGTCGGTTCATCATTGTCAAAACAATAACGACTTGCTTATCAAATCTTACTATTTGATTATTACCGACCCACACGATTCTATAGGAACTCTAATCTCCGAGATCACACCTTTTGTAATCACGAGAGCCATGAGCATTGTGTCCGCCACCAGGACACTTTCCGGCGTTGCGCTACTTAGCACATATAGCTAAGGTTCAACAACCTTATCAAAGTTCTATTGTCCTCCCACTTAACTTTTCACGAAAAATTCCTTCTCAAGAAACTTGACGTTCCAAGTAACAAACTCTTTTGTCCTCGGTGTTATGGAGAAATTCCCAACAAATTCTTTGGGATAACCTACAAAGACGTGCTTATCCGACTTTGGTTGTAAAAATTTCACTTATGCATAGCATACCAAAATTTAAGAAAAGACAATTCGGGTTTTATCCCAAACCATAACTCATATGGTGTCATTTCAATGGATCACGATGGTGCTCTTTTCAGTGTAAAAGCGGTACTCTTTAAAGCTTCAATCTTTAAAACATAATGGCAGTTTTATAAATGACACCCTTGATCTTACCATGTCAAACATGGTTTGATTTCATCTCTCGAATATGCCATACTCCTATCGTTTATCGGGAAAACACAAATCATGGAACAATTCCTCAAATCTTAGGTGTTTTGCTAAACATGAAACTCAAATATCTTCCTTTATGATCGAATCATAAACTCTTTATTTTCTTGTTACAATGATTTTCCACTTCATCTTGAAAGTCTTTGAACAATTTTC
Organism: Avena sativa; assembly: GCA_916181665.1. Taxonomy (NCBI): domain Eukaryota; kingdom Viridiplantae; phylum Streptophyta; class Magnoliopsida; order Poales; family Poaceae; genus Avena; species Avena sativa. The sequence continues at coordinate 667,204,495 of OV702289.1, read as the reverse complement.
AAATGTTTCATACTTCTTCCTTATTAAGTAAATATACAGGTATATTCACTCAAATTTTCGGAGAAAGCATATGAAGCAAAAAGATCCATCGCATATGGCTACACATAATGGACTATGCACATCAGCATGCACAATTTCCAGTAAGCTAGCCATCCGTTCCTCTCTGGCCTATGGACGGAGTTTCAATTATCTCGAGGAAAGTCTCACATGCATCAATTGATCAAAATCAAAGACTCCAAAAATACATCAACATGGAGTTTCTTCATGTTTTCTTTCAAATATAATTTAAACAACGATGTCACTTCATAAGTGATCTTTCAATCATTTGTCTTGCGACGTTTTAGCAATAGTGTTTATGGATGTGATTTCTCCAACTAGACTTGTAAAAGTTCATCCATCCTTTATGGAATACGGTAATTATTTGAACAACCATTGTTCTCATGATACCGGAACAAAATAACAATTATTTAAACAAATCTTGAAGGATTGGTTTGATGACAACGAAAAACAAAATAACACTTTATTTGTTTTTGATGAACATCATCACTCATTCTCTTGCTGGTTACTTAGGCCATTGTAGTTCATGAATTGTGTTGTCCTGTATGACACTTCATACCAACCAATTCGGTATCCAATACCGGTATCCAATACCTAAGAACCACATTGTTTAACAAGCAAGGAATATAGCCATAACATGTATATCTTCTATATACCTAAGTTGGACATCTCCAACCTTTTATTTTCTTCCAAATATTTTATAGATTCTCTTTCAGCAATTCCTTTTCTTTTAAAAGAATCTATCAACATCAATAGTGGTGTCATCAACATGACACATGGTACAAAGCGTATATAGTCAAATACTAATACCTTTGGACTTGCACTTTGAAGTGGATCACCATCATCAAATGTTTGGTGTTCTTTCAAAAATCCATTCTTTAGTAATCTATTAGTGTAGTAAACATTTTACTTACATCTTCTATTCATCCTTATCATGACAACTTTCATGATCAAGCTACTATAGCTTATAAGGAAGAATCACGAGTATAATATCAGTTCCCAAAACCTTTTTGGTAGATTCGGATGCCTAACATCTCCATCCTTCACAAATTCTCATACAATATGAGAACATGTATTTTGCTAAATTATACTCTATCATAATGCAACCAAACACATTGTTTCAGATATCACAATATCTTTCACACATGATGGTTTCTGAAACAATTTCCAGCTCCAATATAATCTTGATATTAAAACAACTTTTTGAATATCAATAATCATGGAGGCAAACATGATACTTTAGATACTAACATTGGAATTCTTACTCTTGATTTAATACTACTTATTAAACTTCATGGAGTAAATAGAGTTTGCTGAAAGTTTGCAATAGGACTTATAAACTTTAAATTGACATTCAAAACAATACGATACCAGTTTGTAAAGTAAATATCCAGAATACTATAGTTCTATTATCTCAAATAAAAACTAAGCATAAGGTAGTGAACAGATGCGAATGACTACAACAAATTATGCAAATTCACTTCGATTTAGTTTATGACAAATTGAGTTCGACTAATCCAAATTAGAAATGAACTCCCACTCAAAAACGACATCCGTCATGCCTTTTTGGTGATTACATGAACCAAATCCACTACACCAAGTTCGATCATCACGTGAGTCGGTGTAGCTTCAAAGGCGAGCATCAATATGGTCATCACATCAACTATATGACTCATGCTTAACCTTTCGGTCCGTGTTCCGAGGCCATGTCTGTACATGCTAGGCTCGCCAAGTAAGAACCTTAGTATTCGCGTGTGTAAAACTGTCTTACACCCGTTGCATGAAAGCGTAGAGTTGAGAACACCCGATCATCACGTGATGTCTCGAAACACGATCCATAGAATGGTGCATACTTAAGGAAGAACTCATTTTTATCTTGATATCTAAAAGAGGGATCATCTTACAATGCTACAGAAAACGCCAAACTAGCAGTATAAGATGCTAACATCTAATGTGTAAAGTGAGATGATATGGTCCATGCATTTGATCTCTATCACTTGCATCGTGGTATGATCTCTATCATTCCTTTGTGTGTAAGGCCAAGGTCTATGGAACTTACACATTGAGTGTGTTGTAAGAGTATCTATCATACATCTACTTACAACAATACCATATCAATACACTAGCCCAGCAACGATCTAAACTAGACGCCTCTAATTTATCAATTGCAAGTTTTACGTGGCTTAGAGCTTTCGGAGATAGAACCGTTCTTACCTACAAACATGAACCACAACGAGGATAACCAAGTTATTAGCAACTTGTTGTAAATCAGATATTGACTATAGTAGGAGAGACAGACACCCGCCAGCCACTTATGCAAAACAAGTTGCATGTCAGTCGTGGAACCGGTCTCATGTACGATGACATGTAAGGTTGGTCCGGGCCGCTTCATCCCACTATGCCACCAATATCCAAAGTACATAGAATATGCAATAACATGATCATCATCACCCACGTATAAACATATGTGTACTACCCGTGCAAAGCACCTACGCATAGATCAGGCTCTGATACCACTGTTGGGTCCGCAGCATAGAAAACAAAAAAATTCCTACGGTGTGAACTACACGCCAAGATCTATCTACTAGGTACAAAGAAACGGGTGGACATACATCCAACGAGAACTTACCCTTGTAGACAACGAGCTTTGTTAACGAGTAGGAACTCGTGGTTGATGTAGTCGTACACTTGTCGATCTCAAGATCGTGATGAAGTCCAGCAGGTCCGGCTCCAGCACGTCCATCAGATCCAGCTCCAGCACCACCAAGTCCAGCACCGCAAAGCAGCGGTGCATCCGTGATCGCACACACGTACGGTACCCCGACAACCTCCGTCCCTCGCTCCAGCAAAGCAGCAGAAGCAGCAACTCCTTTCTAGATAAAGCCACCGGGAACATGTATCTCGCTAATCCGAGACCATGGGGGAATAATACTAGAGGGTGAGAGAGATCCTTCACAAGGAGGTGTGAGTGAGAAGTGAGGAGAGGGGGGCCTTTTATAGGAGGAGGGGAGGGTACCCCTCCTTCATGGCCGGCGCATGGGGGAGGTGACCCTTCACCTCCTCCATTCATGTGGTGGTAACCCCTCCACATTAAAATGCCCCTTCACATTCTCTTTCAAAGTCTCCACTTTAAATGCATTAAATTTCTCCAAATTTAATGCTCTCTCATTTAATAAAACTCTTTTATTATTTTTATTCAGAATTTTGTTAATTACTTTAATTAACAAACATTCACATAAAACCCCCTGCAACATTTCAATATTACATGCAGAACCAATTTCAGCATTTTCACCCGAAACAGTTTCGGTGTCTATTGAAATAATTCCAGCGCTTTCTTAAATCTTTATCTAAAACATATTTGCTCCAAATGGTGTCGGTATCCCTTAAGTGTGTCACCCTACGGTTCGTGAATAATGCATACATGATCGAGACCCCTCTTCGATCAATAATCAGCAGCGGGACCTGGAGATCCATACTGACTCCTACACATTCAACGATGACTTCTGTGATCGTGAGAACCTTTAACGCTTGTAACTAAATCCCTTTGTCCCACGATATATTACATGTCCGAGATTCGATCATCGGTATCTCCATACCTAGTTTGATCTCGTTACCGACATGCACTCTTTTCTCGTTCCCGTGATATAACATTCTAGTGATCACATCACTTGCTTGCAAGCTATCTCAATGTGATATCACCGAGAGGGCCCAGAGTATATGTATCCGTCATCGGGATTGAAAAATTCCACTCTTGATCCATGAGCCTCAACATAACACCTTCGTAGCACTGAACCCATCTTTATAGTCACCCTGTTATGGTGTGACGTTTGATGTTATCAAGATACTCTTCCGGTGTTAGCAATTAACATGATCTCATGGTCTAAGGATAAAGGTTACTTCGTATGATGTTATAGCAATATAAACATAATGACTTGATCGTAATGCTATACTTCGGATGAATGTTCGTCACATCATTCCACCAATGGTGTGACCTTGTTATTAATAACATCCAATGTCCATGATCAGGAAACCTTGATCATCTTGTTAATCAACAAGCTAGTCTATAAGAGAGGCATAACTAGGAACCCTTTTTGTTTATTAAACACACATGTATTGATGTTTCCGATCAATACAATTCTAGCATGTAAAATAAACATTTATCATAAACATGGAATAAGATAATAACCACTTTATTATTGCCTCTCGGGCATATTCCCTTCACTACCCCTGGCTGGCCGGCCCATGGTGCCCTAAGGGCCCATGCGCCTCCCCCTCTCCCTTGAATAGTCCCACATGGGAAACCCAAAGGGGAGGGCACACCCCTCCCCCTATATAAAGGGGTGCCCATAGGTGGGAATACACACACAAATATTTGGATAAGTCCTTTGGTTGACTTCCTCCTTCCCTCTCTCTATAACCCTTGTGACCATGGCCCCAAGTCTAGGCTGTGCGAACAAGGCACACCTGCAGTACGCCGTTGCGCTATAGGGATTCCTAGCCAGATATCAACTTTCGCACTCCCGGCGGGATCGGGGAGCCAGAGGTCTCATCATGCACCAGATGTGTACGAAGACACGAGGCGCAACAATCGGGGCGCTTGAATGTCGTGAGCCGGAGCAGCTGCACGATGAAGATGAAGAAGGAGCAAGGGGTGACCTACGAGGAGCTTCGCGACCTTGAGGTCGGCTACGAGTACGACTACATCAACCACGTTCCCTGCGGAACGTTAACCGCGTACGGTCTACAAGGGTATGTATTCTATACACATTGGCCATTACCGCATTACTACATAGATAGATCCTAGGCAGTTTTTGGGGTTCCATCATAGGAATTTTTTTTTGTTTTCTGCTGCAGATCCCCTTCACGTGTACCATGAAAAACGGAGTGTAGCCTGTGGTGCTGTTTGGGGTTGTGCACAGGCTCCATAGTACTGATTGCAGCTCGTCGGGCCTAGCACCCGGCAGCTCTTTCGAGTGGTCGAAGTAGCCTTTACTTGATCCCGCTGTAGACGAGGCCGTTGGCCTTTTTGACTTGAACGTTGGTCTGGGGGTGCGCCACTAAGGCATAGCTGATGTTGATTCCCAGTTTTTCGCAGAAGCCCTGGAATTTCATTTGAAGTGAAGTTTGTTCCGTTGTCGGTGATGATGCTGTGCGGCACCTCGAACCGGAAAACGATGGACTCGAAGAATTTAACAGTGCTGGCTCGTGATTGGTTTTTCACTAGCATGGCCTCAATCCACTTGGTGAATTTATTGACTGCGACGAGGAGGTAGATGTATCCTCCAGGTGAAGACGTCTGGAGCTTGCCGACCATGTCGAGTCCCTGTTGTGCAAAAGGCCAAGCCACGGGTATTGGCCTGAGCTCCGCACCAGGTGCGTGCGGCTTGTCTGTGAGTCGCTGGAAGGCATTGCAATGCTAGATGATGTCCTTGGAGTCGTGCATTGCTGTTGGCCAGTAGAATCCAGCTTGTAGAGCTTTGGCGACGAGGGCGCGACTACCGGCGTAGTTCCTGCAAGTGCCTTCGTGTATGTCAAGCAGGATGGCTCTTCTGTCCCTGTTGGAGATGCACCGTTGAAGGACTCCTGTGATGCTGCGCTTGTATAGTTTGCCATTGATGAGGGTGAATGCCTTGGATCGTCGCGCTATCTGACGCGCATCTGGCAACCTTTTACTGAGCAGGTATGTGATGTATGGTTGCGTCCAAGATGGCTCTATCATCATCACCTCCATGGGGCCTTCGAGTCCTGTGTCTGGCAACATGTTGTCGAGTGCCGTTGGATCGTTGGGTGGTGTAGCCCCCGAGTCCTTTGTCGTGCTGGTTTTATGCTCTGGAGCCTTTGGCTTAATGGAGCACTCGCAGATGCGCTCTAGAAATACTCCAGGTGGCACCTGGGCACAACTGGACCCGATGTTGGCGAGTATGTCCGCTTCCTCGTTGCTCTCGCGGCCGACGTGCCGCAGCTCGCAGCCGTCAAAGTCCCCCTCGAGTGCATTGTAGAGGTCGTGGTAGGCGATCATGTTGTCGCTTAGAGCATCGCACTTTTTCATTGTTTGGTTGACCACCAGTTTGGATTCACCATAGATAACGAGTCGCTTTGCGCCGCAGGCTTTTGCCATGCGCATCCCGTGGAGAAAGGCTTCATATTCAGCTTCATTGTTGGAGGCGGTGAACTGCATTCGCAGAACGTACCTCATCTTGTCACCTTCCAGCGATGTCAAGATGACGCCTGCACCAGCTCCCTCCTTGCGTTTGTACCCATCGAAGTGCATTGTCCAGAGATAGGACATGTCTAGCTTGTCGGGGAGTTGGTTTTCCATCTCGTGGATGAGTAAGTCCGGGAGAACTTGCGACTTGATTGCGTCGCGCTTATCATATGTGATGTCTCGTGGAGACAGCTATATCCCCCAGAGCGCGACTCGTCCTATGGCATCGGGATTGTTGAGTATGTGCCCAAGTGGGGCGTCGTTCACCACTATGATTGGGTGCTCCTGGAAGTAGTGGCGCAGTCACCTAGCTGTCATGAGCACCTCACTGAGGTAGTGGACTGGGCATTGCACCTCGTGGACCTTATTTTGTTCGGCTTGCTCCACTATGGTGGCGGAGATGTATAGCAACAATGGCTCCTTTTCACGAGGTGTTACCAATACTGGCGAGGTGGACAATAGACGCTTGAGGTCTTCGAATGCTTCTTGAGCTTCGTCTATTGCTGACTTGTGTATTAACGAGCTCGTTGGGGAACCCCAAGAGGAAGGTATGATGAGCACATCAGTAAGTTTTCCCTCAGTTATGAAACCAAGGTTATCAATCTAGTAGGAGCAAGTAAACACCTCCAAGGTGTTGCTAGCTGGACTTTGGCAGGGCGCACTACCGGCGCCAACAGCAACATGGAAACCTGCACAACACAACCACAGTACTTTGCCCCCAACTTACAGTGAGGGAAATCTCACCGATTTTGCTGAAAACAAAGGATTAAACGTATTGTGTGGAAGAAAGTAAAAGTTTGCAAAAAGTAAATAGAAAGCAGTAAACAGTTGTAGATTGATGATAAAAGAAAGGACCGGGGTCCATAGTTCACTAGTGGTGGCTCTCCTTAATATAGATGACATGTCGGGTGAACAAATTTCAGCGGGGCAATTGACAAATATCGAGAAAGAAATACATGCATATACTAATCATCTTGACTCCTATGAGATTTGATTGGGCATTACAACATTATACATAGACCGTAATCCAACTGCATCTATGACTAATAATCCACCTTCAGGTTATCATACGAACCCCCTCCGGTATTAAGTTGCAAGCAATAGATAATTGCATTATGCATTGCGTGTAAAGTAAACAATAGGATTGTTCTATGAACAAAGGATTGCTGTTTTCTCCCTAGTAGCAACATCACATCTAGTACCTTAGAGATTTCTGTCACTTCCCAGATTACTAGAGGCATGAACCCACTATCGAGCATAAATACTAACTCTTGGAGTTGCTAGCATCTACTTGGCCAAGATAGCTACTAACAACGGAAAGCATGCAAGATCACAAATAACAAAGACATGATAGAATCAATAATCAATCTGAAATAGCATCTCAATATCCATCGAATCCCCGCAAACACAACATGTAGGAATTACAAATAGATTATCTTGATCATGAATGGAGATCACAAGATCTAAACATGATAGCACAAAGGAGAAGAACCAGCCATCTAGCTACTACATGGACCCGTAGTCCAAGGATGAACTACTCACGCATCACACCGGAGGCTTGCATGGTGATGAAGAAGGCTTCCAAGGTGAATTCTCCCCTCCGGCAGGGTACCGGGAAGAGCTTCAGATCCCTCCCAATCTAGGGATGGAGATGACGGCGGCTACAGACTATTTCGTGGATTTTTGATCGAGTACTTAGGGTTTCTGTATCGGAGGCATCTTATAAGCGAAAGGGGAGGCGAGGGGGTGCCCGAGGTGGCCAGACCACCCCCTGGCACAGGCCAGGCTTGGTTGTGCGTCCATGTGGTGTGGAGCCCCCTGGCCCCTCTCCGTCTCGTATTCTGGCTTCGTGTCCCCCTCGGTGAAAAACTGACTTTGGCTTTTGTCCCATCCAATTCCGAGAATATTCATTTTCTGACTTTCCTGGAACCAAAAACAGCAGAAAACAGGTAGCTAGGACTATGGCTCTTGTTAGTAGGTTAGTCCAAGAAAGTGTGTAGAAAGTACTCCAAAGTGTGGACAAAACATAAGAAAGTAGATAAAACCAAGCATGGAACATCAAAAATTATGGATACGTGTGCAACGTATCAACATCCCCAAGCTTAACTCATGCTCGTCCTCGAGTAGGTAAGTGATAAAAAGAAAGAATAATTTTTGAGGTGACATGCACCATCATAAACTTGATCAAAGTATTTGTAAAACACTGATAGCTGGGATCATAGTACTTCAACATAGCACGAAAGGTAAAGTTCTAACAATAATACATAGCAACTATGTTGCAACATGAAAAGGCACAAACAAAAGATTCATGAATAACAATGCTTTGCAAGATGTTTGTTTGTTTCACATAAAGAAAACATAGCATAGTGGCATTCAACATGTCCTTGATAGAGTAGCAAACATAAATGAATAGGACACCTTCAAACTTCATAAGGGTGACTAGATACAAATAGTTTAAGAACAATTAAAATCAAAGTTATGCATCAATCAACAAGTCTTGGGACAATGCACATAGAACTAAGAATGGCCACTATGCTCTCAAAGAAGGTGCATAAAGATAGAAGGTGGAGACTCAACATAAAAGTCAAAGAAGGGCCTTCATAGAAGGAAGTAGAGATTCAAGTTTCATAAAGAGCTTCCAAAAATTATGGTACTTATTAGCTTTCAGCTCTCATTGCCCCTATCATAAGCATCTTTAGGTGATTAAGGTTAAATTCACACAACTAAGAGGATATGCTTGACAAGTTATAAGCTGAAATCTCATGCCCCTTACTTACTAAGACCGAACCTCATGCTACTCAACTTTAGTCACAAGTAAGCTCTTGTCATTGTAAGTACATATGTATCATAACTAACCGCCAATAGGGTGCCCCATGCACATGATATAGGAGCTATTCCATAATCAAAATGACAAGGCAAGCAGACAATGAGCATCTCAGCGATCTTTTTATTTGCTATTTGCATAGGTTTTTATTGAGGATGCTTCATAGAGTGCTCATTATGGTTATGCTTCAAGTTTCCACCATGATTAGGCATGGCTTAGGCTAGCGGCCCAGGCGTTTCTCTAACACAAATACAAACTCCATGACCTTACAACTTCCCCTTTTATTTCACACCGGCGGGATCCATAAGCAAAAGAACATGATATCAACTAGGTACGATGTACACGTGCAATGTTGAAAGTGTTCCCCATGATACATGGTTATGCTAAATTCAACTTATAAAGCGCAAGCATATACACAACAAAGATGGACGCAATGGTTCAAGTTTATTAAGTGCAAGAAAGTAAAGTGTTCCATCAAGTTTGTGAGAGCTTTAATCACTAATTTTCACATAACAAGTTTAATTTGGAAGGTAGATAAAAACATGAATATACTTGGAATAGAAAATGCTAATAGGTAGGTATGGTGGACTCTTTGGAATAACCTGGTTTTAGGATTTGGATGCATGAGTGGAACTCATACTTGGTTATGGAGGCTAGCCAAAGACTGGGAGCGACCAACTAAGAGAGCAATAATGGCCTAATGCAAAGTGACAAAACATCATTAATCAAAGCATAAAGTGATATTACAAGTCGAAAACTAAAGGATCATAAGGTCTATGGTGACTTGGGATAGTCATAACATGGTGTGAGCATGTGCCAAGTCAACCCAAATAAAGCATCAAAGGAGAATACCACAATACTATGCTTTAATATGCTAAAACAACGCATGATTCTTCAAAGGCACATTAAGCAATCTCAATTGTTTATAACATGTCATGCTACAACAAAGATCACTAAGCATAAATCCAAAACAATATCAAGCATGGCATGATAAAGCATAGGCCACAGTCAAAAACAAGCTCTCTTTACCACTTAAGCATGAACTTTCCTACTCTTTTTCCAATCCAAACCAAACTATTTGAAAACCTATGTATGAAAGAGGGGGTCCAACCAATTTATTCAGAAAACTAAGAAAACCAAGCAAACGAAAACCAAAAACAAAAAACGAAGACGCTCCAAGAACAACACAACTGTGCATGAAACAATAAAAATGAATTGTTTGGAAGAAACCTGGGATTTTCATTGATGAAGAAGGGGATGCCTTGGGCATCCTCAAGCTTTGACGCTTGTACCTCTTGAATATTTCTTGGGGTGACACAGGGTGGGATACCCAAGCTTGAGCTTTAGTCCATTCTTCATCTCATTACATTATTCTCTCCATACACCTGAAATTTTTTCCTTCACACAAAACTTCACACAATCTTTATTAGCAACATTAGTGCACTCAAGATAATAAGTCTTTAGGTTCAGTTTCAACACCAATAAAACTTCCATTAAAACACAATCTACTGTAGCACTTCCCTAAAAAAGCTCAATTCCCCAAAAGAAATCAAAAGGAACCAACAAGAAGCAAATGCAAATAATGGCAGAAATCTATCAAAACAGACCAGCAGGTAAAAACCAATATTTTTGAAGACCTTCTATTGCTCAAAGCAAAAAGTGTTGAACTAACGAAAGTTAGATAACAACCTGGGGCAGAAGCACAAATATTCGCGCCTCAAAACGATGTACAGAGATTTTACACGAATTTTTACGGTGAAGCATAGAAATCTGTTTCGGGCCAGCAACTTTCCCAATCATTACTTCTCTCTGATTAGAGGTTACTCTTGGCACAAAAAGCAAATAAAAAGGATAAGGAGCGGTTATTAGTGAAGTAATAACATCCAAGACTCATCTAAAACTTTTGGTTTATCTCCCAATAAGTACTTTTTCTTTAATGCCTTTAAGTTAGGCATAAGAAGCAAGAAAAAGAATGAAGTGTTCTCAAATGAAGACGCATTAAGAGAAAATTTTGTTTTCATGGGAGAGGCAAAAGAAATCTTTTCTCTCTTCTTAGGGAAGTGTTCTATACCTTTCTTGAGTGGGAGTTGATATTTAATGGTGCCTTCTTTCATATCAATAATGGCACCAACAGTTCTAAGAAAAGGTCTTCCCAAAGTAATAGGACAAGAAGCATTGCATTCAACATCCAAAACATAGAAATCAACGGGGACATAGGCATTGTTAACCATAATAAGAACATCATTAATACTCCCCGTGAGTTTATTTTTAGCATTATCATCAAGTGGGACATTCAATAACAATCTTCCAATGGTGGCAAATCAAGCATATCATAAATCCTTCTAGCCATAATAGAAACACTACTATCAAGATCACATAAATCTTTAAAATCAAAATCATTCATTTTCATATTAATGATGGGTTCCCAACCATCTTCTTGTTTTATAGGAATAGAAGCTTTATGTTTCATCTTTTCTTCTTTAATCTTTATGAGAGCATCCGTAATGTGTTTTGTAAAGGCCATATTCATAGCACTAGCATTAGGACTTTTTGTAAGCTTTTGTAGGAACTTAATAACTTCAGAGATATTGCAACCATCAAGATCAAAATCATAATTATCATCTAAAGTAGTAGAGATATTACTAGCCTCAACACTAGTGGTAGTGATAGTAGAAACACTAATGTTTCTAGCAATTTCATCTTCTCTTTCCCACTTAGCATGCAATTTAGCTAATAGTCTAACATTTTCATCAATTCTTACTTGTATGGCATTAGTAGCAGCAAAGGGGATTCTCATTAGTTTCAGGTTAGCAACCATTTTATTAATCAAAGAGGATTGTGCTTCAGACAAAGGTGATATATTTCTTTCAGCATTATAAAGCTTCAATTGCAAACTAGGAATTTCCCTATTCGAACTCTCAAGTTGATGACTAATATTCTTCAAAATGGTAGATTGTTCCTCCATAGTTTTAGTAAATAATTTATTTTGTTCATATTGCATTTGCATGAAGTTTTTAGTGGCTCTTTCAACTTCTAAAATTCTTCCTTCACTAGGTATTCTAGGTTTGCCATTATAACCATAAGTATTATTAGGAGGGTAGGGCCTATAATTGTTATTACCATAAGCATTGTTGCCAAAATTATTATTTCTTATAAAGTTCACATCAACTTGCTCTTCTTGAGCAACCAAAGAGGCTAAGGGAACATGATTTGGATCAATATGAGCTTTCCCATTAACAAGCATAGCCATAATAACATCAATTTTATCACTCAAGGAGGAGGTCTCTTCAACATAATTTACCTTCTTACCTTGTGGAGCTCTTTCAGTGTGCCATTTAGAATAGTTAACCATCATATTATCTAGAAGCTTTGTTGCAACACCCAAAGTAATGGTCATAAAGGTACCTCCAGCAGCAGAATCCAATAGATTTCTTGAAGAATAGTTCAATCCTGCATAAAAGGTTTGGATAATCATCCAAGCAGTAAGTCCATGAGTGGGACAATTCTTTACCAAAGATTTCATTCTTTCCCAAGCTTGAGCAACATGTTCATTATCGGATTGTTTAAACTTCATTATTTCACTTCTCATAGATATAATCTTAGCAGGAGGATAGTATTTTCCAATGAAAGCATCTTTGCATTTAGTCCAAGAATCAATACTATTCCTAGTTAAGGAATTCAACCATTCTTTAGCTTTTCCTCTCAAAGAGAAAGGAAACAATTTAAGCTTAATAATATCTCCATCTATATCCCTATGCTTTTGCATCTCACAAAGTTCAACAAAGTTATTTAGATGAGCAGCAACATCTTCATTACCAATACCAGAAAATTGTTCTCTCATAACAAAATTGAGTAAAGCAGGTTTAATTTCAAAGAAAGTAGCTTCAGGAACAGGTGGAGCAACAGGTGTGCTCATGAAATCATTGTTGTTGGTGTTAGTGAAGTCACACAACTTAGTATTTTCAAGAGTAGTCATTTTTTGTGTGTTTTTAGTAAAGAAAGCAAAGTAGTAAAACTATTTTTTTTGTGTTTTGGATAAAGAAACAAGCAAACAAAGCAAAAAGTAAACTAAGCAAAACAAATAAAACAAAGTAAAGAGATTGGTTTTGAGGGACTCCCCTTGTGAAGATGTCCTTGATTCCCTGGCAACAGTGCCAGAAAATATACTTGCTCACTCGTGTATTAACGAGCTCGTTGGGGAACCCCAAGAGGAAGGTATGATGAGCACAGCAGTAAGTTTTCCCTCGATTATGAAACCAAGGTTATCAATCCAGTATGAGCAAGGAAACACCTCCAAGGTGTTGCTAGCTGGACTTTGGCAGGACGCACTACCGGCGCCAGCAGCAACGTGGAAACCTGCACAACACAACCACAAAACTTTGCCCCCAACTTATAGCGAGGTTGTCAATCTCACCGGTTTTGCTGAAAACAAAGGATTAAACGTATTGTGTGGAAGAAAGTAAAAGTTTGCAGAAAGTAAACAGAAAGCAGTAAACAATTGTAGATTGATGATAAAAGAAAGGACCGGGGTCCATAGTTCACTAGTGGTGGCTCTCCTTAAGATATATGACATGTTGGGTGAAAAAATTACAGCGGGGAAAATGACAAATATCGAGAAAGCAATACATGCATATACTAATCATCTTGACTCCTTTGAGATTTGATTGGGCATTACAACATTATACATAGACCGTAATCCAACTGCATCTATGACTAATAATCCGCCTTCAGGTTATCATCCGAACCCCCTCCAGTACTAAGTTGCAAGCAACAGATAATTGCATTACGCATTGCGTGTAAAGTAAACAATATGATTGTTCTATGAACAAAGGATTGTTGTTTTCTCCCTAGTAGCAACAACACATCTAGTACCTTAGAGATTTCTGTCACTTCCCCAGATTACTAGAGGCATGAACCCACTATCGAGCATAAATACTAACTCTTGGAGTTGCTAGCATCTACTTGGACAAGATAACTACTAACAACGGAAAGCATGCAAGATCACAAATAACAAAGACATGATTGAATCAATAATTAATCTGAAATAGCATCTCAATATCCATCGGATCCCCGCAAACACAACATGTAGGAATTACAAATAGATTATCTTGATCATGAATGGAGATCACAAGATCTAAACATGATAGCACAAAGGAGAAGAACCAGCCATCTAGCTACTACATGGACCCATAGTCCAAGGATGAACTACTCACGCATCACACCGGAGGCTTGCATGGTGATGAAGAAGGCCTCCAGGGTGAATTCTCCCCTCTGGTAGGGTGCCGGGAAGAGCTTCAAATCCCTCCCGATCTAGGGATGGAGATGACGGCGGCTACAAACTCTTTCGTGGATTTTTGATCGGGTACTTAGGGTTTCTGTATCGAAGGCATCTTATAGGCGAAAGGGGAGGCCGAGAGGGTGCCCGAGGCGGCCAGACCACCCCCTAGCGCGGGCCAGGCTTGGCCGCAAGGCCAGGTGGTGTGGCGGCCCCCTGGTCCCTCTCCGTCTCGTATTCTGGCTCCGTGTCCCCCTCGGTGAAAAACTGACTTTGGCTTTTGTCCCGTCCAATTCCGAGAATATTCATTTTCTGACTTTCCTAGAACCAAAAATAGCAGAAAATCGGCAGCTGGCACTGTGGCTCTTGTTAATAGGTTAGTCCAAGAAAGTGTATAGAAAGTACTCCAAAGTGTGGACAAAACATAAGAAAGTAGATAAAACCAAGCATGGAACATCAAAAATTATGGATACGTTTGCAACGTATCATCTGTCCACTCGAATTTGTCAGCTTTGCAGAGAAGCTGGTAGAAGGGCAGTGCCTTATCACCCATTCGACTGATGAATCGACTGAGTGCCGCGATTCGCCCAGCCAACTTCTGGATGCCTTTTACATTCTTCAGCTTCTCCATGGCTAGTATGGCCTTTATTTTCTTCGCGTTGGCCTCGATCCCTCTCGCGGAGATGAGGTACCTGAGCAGTTGCCCAGATGGTACGCCGAAGGTGCATTTGTCCGGATTTAGCTTGATCTGGTAGCGGTCGAGGTTATCGAAGGTCTCGCGGAAATCATCGAGTAACGAGGCTTCCTCCTTGGTTTTGACAACGATGTCATCAACGTAGACTTGGATGTTGCGACCGAGCTGGCTCTTGAGGCAGGCCTGCATACACCGTTGGTAGGTGGCTCCTGCATTTTTCAGTCTGAAGGGCATCATTGTGTAGCAGAAGACACCAAAGGGTGTTACGGACGCTGTTTTCTCCTGGTCCTCCTCCTTCATTCGAATTTGATGATAGCCTGAGTAGGCGTCGAGGAAGCAGAGGCACTTGCATCCCGTAGTGGAGTCGATTATTTTATCGATCTGTGGCAATGGGAAGTGGTCCTTCGGGCAATGATTGTTCAGGAAGGTGAAGTCCACGCACATCCGCAGGATATCCGTGTCATTTTTAGGAATGAGCACGGGATTTGCGACCCAGGTGCTTTCCTTGATCTCGCGTATGAAGTTAGCATCGAGGAGTCTATTGACTTCCATACTGACCGCTTTTTCCATTGGTTCAGACAGTCGCCGTATTGTTTGTTTGACTGGCCTTGCATTAGGATTCACGTTGAGTGAGTGCTCGGCGAATTCCCTGGGAACTCCTGGCATGTCCGCTAGACACTAGGCGAAGATTTCCCAGCGCTCATGGAGGAATTCAACGAGCGCGCGTTCCTATGCGGGACTCAAGTTGTTGGCGATGAGGGTCATCTTGGTTAGGTCCGTTGGGTGGACTTGAACTTTCTTGGTGTGCACCGGCATGTCAAAGGATTAGTCGGGTGAGCTTGGCTTGCTCGGGGGAGGCAGACTGTTGTCTGTCGACTCCTTTAGCCTCGCCAATTCCTCTTGCATGCCGAAAGACTAGGAAATTCTGTTGAATTCCCTATCACAACTATCGGATCTCTCGAAGCTTCTATTGATTGTGATAATGCCGTTTGGGCCCGACATCTTCATTTGCAAGTATGCATAGTGTGGTACAGCCATGAACCTTGCGAACATGACACGTCCGAGGATGCAGTGGTATTGAGAGGGCCAATCGACGAGTTCGAATTCGATGCGCTCGCGCCGAAAATTTGTCGGTGTCCCGAAGATGATGTCAAGGCTGATCTTGCCCCCGGGGTACACACCCTTTCCTAGGAACATGCCATGGAACATTGTGTCTGAAGTTTCCAAACAAGACAGGGGAATTCGCGTTGCACGCAAGGTACTTGCGAACATGAGGTTAATGCCGCTTCCGCCGTCCATGAAGACGCGACTCATCTCAAAGCCTCCAATTTATGCCTCAAGCACCAGGGGATAGTGGCCTGGGTGAGGAACTTGGCGCGGGTGATCGCTCTTGTCAAAAGTGATGCAGGACTTGCTTCCACTGAGGTACTCAGTGGTAGAGGGCGGAGAGTTCATCGACAAATTGACTTGGAGAGTGATCGATTTCTGCACTCGATTTGAGGGGCAACCTTTTTGGATCATCCCCAAGTGTCGGGGGGATTATCCCCAGGTACCCCAAAGACGCTCCAAGCACACTCCAGACAGTCAAAAAAGGCAAAAGTAAAAAAGAAACAGCAGCAGATTGCATCCTGGGCCGACTGCGTCCCTCCAGCCGGCCCACAACCGCGCCAGCGAGCCTCTCCCCCGACTGGACCAGTTCCCCCGTCCGGCTGGGCCGCCCCAGCCGGCCCACTACCGCTCCATGCAGCTGTCCGCCCGTGCCCGGCTACCGCCCTCCCGCTGGGCCGGATGGCCCATTCGGCCACTGCCCCGCTGCAGCTTGCGGGAGCGTCCCCGCTCGCCAGCGCCTCCGGCTGGGCCTCCCCGCATCACCCTTTGCCCCGGCTGGGCCTGCCGCACGCCACGGGCCACCTCGCTGCCTCCCCAGCCAGATCGATCGGCAGGCTCCCTGGTGGTCGCTCCCTCCAGGCCGGTTGACCTCTCCTAGCCGGATCGATCGGCAAGCGCAGTACCAACTGCTACTACTACTCCATCGCTACCCAGCTACACATTGGATCCCCAGATAGACGTACGAGAAGATAAGAAGAAGGACAACGAGAAGACAACGGACAAGACTGAGAAGACAAATCCCATACTACTTTATCTGATGATGTATGCACTAGTATACACTATGCACTACCTCACCCATGACACCATGTATAGTACTAGTTAGGCTGAGTGGGTCCCACCATGTCCCCTTGGCCACCTTTATAAGGCAAGGGAGGGACTCACTCACAGGGCACTCACTCATTCAGGCATGGATTGGTCGATCACTCCCAGGGAGCTAGTTCTTCCTGATAGCCCTCTCACCTAGAGCACACGCACTAACTCAGTTAGACAGTCGTTTGGTCATACAGCATTTAAGGCAGTAGCTAGCACATACAGCTCAAGGATCACTTGTAGTTCGTGTATTCCACATAGTCAGATCCGGCAAGATTAGGGGCTTTACCTCACCACGAGGGCCCTGAACCTGGTGAGCAAGCGTCCACGAGCATCCCGCATGTCCGTGCGTTACCGCGCCGGCAGCAGCCTCCCACGTTGTGCCTCCCCGCGTGCGGCAAGCCGACCGTGCTCGCGCGCATGTGCACGACCCAAGGCAGCAAGCAGCAACCTCCCGTGTGCCTGCAGCAGTGCCAGTGTCACCGCCGCCGGCAGCATCTCCCGGCACGCTCGTGTACGTGCCCGCAGCGAGGCGGCGGGTCGCGTGCGCATACGGCGCTAGATGCGCGCCCTTCCTCCCGAGTCTGTCCACGCTGTCGCCAGCCCTGCCGTCCATGTCATCCTCGAGCCCGTCGCCGCGTCTGCAGCGCAGTCTCTGCGCCCGCAGCAAGCTCCTCCGCGAGCGCCCGTAGTGGGCACCGCCCCAGCCTCCATTGAGCATCCCCGGCACCCCCGTACGAGCTGCATCGCCGCCGCTGCCCACCTGCACGAGCGTCTGTGCGTGCCGCCGCCGTCGTCCTCCTCCCCAGCAAGGCCATCCAGCTGCCGCCACCGCGCTCGGGCGCACCCTCTCCCACGCGCGTCGGCCTCGACCGCGTCCCCCGCGAGCCTCCGCGCCAGCACCTCCATCCTCACGGCAGAGCCGCGCCCCAAGCTCCTCGAATCCGCGGCGGCACCCCGCGCCATCTCGCGCGTCCGCTTCCTCGCCGACGTCCCCGAGACCCCGATTCGTCTCTGCAGCGCGCCTCCCCCGCACGCGCGCGCCCCTCCGCAGGCCCCTGGTGAGCCTCCCGTCACGCTGCGCCTGCACCGCGGCCCTCCCGTCCGCCGGGGTGCCGCCTTGCTGCCGCCAAGCCGGTTCTCATGCGGCCTCGTCGCCCCGGCTCTGCGCGTGCGGTGGCCAGCTAGCTCAGGCGAGGAAAAAAGAAAAAGGAGAGGAGGAAGGTGGAGTGGGGCCGGCTGAAAGGGACGTGGTGGGCCGGCCAGTTGAAATAAATGAGAAAAAGAAAAGGAAGTGGTGAAGTTGTCCGGATGATGACAGTCGGTTAGGAAGAAAGAAAAGGAGTAGAAGCCGGTTATGAAAAAAAAAGTGCCGGTTGGGCCAGCCGGTAAGCAGAGAAGAAAAAATGCAAGAAAAAAAAGGAGGGGCCAGATTAGTTATGTTGGCCGGTTGAAGGAAAAAATGAGAGGAAAAAGTTAAAAAAAAAAAGTAAGGAAAAAAGTAAGACCGGCTAAGAGAAACCCGGCTAAAAAAATGAAAGGAAAATCTAGATCCGGCTACGTCAGTCCGGCTGACACCGTTTGTCTGTCTGATTCGTCCGGTTCGGCCCCTGTTCCGGCTGAGTCGGGCCGACTCCGCGCGACCTCGTCCGTTTGGCTGCCGATTTGACCGGCTAGAAGCGTCTTCGCCCGTTTGGTTGCCGGTTCGGCCGGCTGGACCCGTTCCGGCTAGGCCAGGCCAACTCGGTGCAGCCTGGCGCGTTTGGCTGTCTGGCCGGCTGGGGACTGAATCCGGCTACGCCGAGTTTGGTTGCCTGTCCGGCTGGAGCCAGGCTATCCGGCTGGAACGCCAGTTGGACCGTTTCAGCAGCCGCAACGCCTGCGGAATCGTGCCTTCGACCCTACTACACCGACAGCTACAATGTGAGTGTTTTCTGACCTCGAGCAACCCTCGAGGTCTCGCCAGATGTTGTTTTCCTTCCTGCTTTCAGTTTTCCGGCGCCGGCAACCCCTACCCGGGGGCTCGCCGGTTGGCCCGGCCTGCTAAACCTGCAAACCGACTGAGTAGTGTGCGACGGTGTCAGAGGCCCACTCTTTGTCTCAGCTACAGACCGCAACCCGGCTGTCCGGCTAGCAAGAGCAAAAGCCCGAGGCATCCCACATGAAAAACGGCGAAGGGTGCGACAGATCGGACATTCCGGCCTTGTGCCTAGTTGGTATTTTCCAGCTGCTCAGCCCCTAGTACCTTGTGCAACGTACTGTCAGCTCCCCCTTCGGTTCCGGCTCCAGACCGCAACCCGGCTGGCCGGCAAGGACACAACGTAAACAGCAGAGCGCACGAGAAAGTGACTAAGTGTTCAGAGAAGCACGAGCTAGTTTTTGAAAAATAAAACTGTTATCCGGTTGATAGCATGTGTACTATATGTTGATATACTGACAACAAGTTCACTTCTGTTTGTTTGTTTTGCACGACTGCACTGAGTCGGATTTCAAGTACAGATGAAGATTCGAAGCACCTGTCTTCGCCAGCTACTTCGAATCTCGGGGGCTACACCCACCAGGTGCGCTCGCGCGCCCCCGGTGTAATCAAGTTCTTCGGTTCGGCTGAAGGCGTTCAGTCGGATAGCAAGTTCGAGGTGTCGAAAATGGCAAGAGATAGAAGATTCGAAGCACCTGTCTCCATCAGCTACTCCGAATCTCGGGGGCTACACCCCGCGGGTGCGCTCTCGTGCCCCCGCGGTGGTTGTGTTGCTTCCGGGATGGAGGCGTCCATCCGGACGTCATTCAAGCACTTCATCTACAACGACAAGTTTTGTGGAGCTCGTGCGAATTTCCCCTCCCGGTGAAATCAGCGCGCGCTCGGGGGCTAGTGTCGGGGGGATTATCCCCGGGTACCCCAAAGACGCTCCAAGCACACTCCAGACAATCAAAAAAGGCAAAAGTAAAAAAGAAACAGCAGCAGATTGCATCCTAGGCCGACTGCGTCCCTCCAGCCGGCCCACAACCGCGCCAGCGAGCCTCTCCCCCGACTTGACCAGTTCCCCCGTCCGGCTGGGCCGCCCCAGCCAGCCCACTACCGCTCCACCCAGTCGTCCGCCCGCGCCCGGCTACCGCCCTCCCGCTGGGCTGGATGGCCCATTCGGCCACTGCCCCGCCCGAGCTCGCGGGAGCGTCTCCGCTCACCAGCGCCTCCGGCTGGGCCTCCCCGCATCGCCCTTCGCCCCGGCTGGGCCTGCCGCACGCCACGGGCCGCCTCGCTGCCTCCCCAGCCGGATCGATTGGCAGGCTCCCTGGCGGTCGTTCCCTCTAGGCCAGTTGACCTCTCCTAGCCGGATCGATCGGCAAGCGCAATACCAGCTGCTACTACTACTCCATCGCTACCCAGCTACACATTGGATCCCCAGATAGACGTACGAGAAGATAAGAAGAAGGACAACGAGGAGACAACGGACAAGACTGAGAAGACACAGCCCATACTACTTTATCTGATGATGTATGCACTAGTATACACTATGCACTACCTCACCCATGACACCATGTATAGTACTAGTTAGGCTGAGTGGGTCCCACCATGTCCCCTTGGCCACCTTTATAAGGCAAGGGAGGGACTCACTCACAGGGCACTCACTCATTCAGGCATGGATTGGTCGATCACTCCCAGGGAGCTAGTTCTCCCTGATAGCCCTCTCACCTAGAGCACACGCACTAACTCAGTTAGACAGTCGTTTGGTCATACAGCATTTAAGGCAGTAGCTAGCACATACAGCTCGAGGAGCACTTGTAGTTCGTGTATTCCACATAGTCAGATCCGGCAGGAGTCGGGGCTTTACCTCACCACGCTCGCTCATACCCAATCTCGCCTGCGGACGCTGTCGATAGCTTCCCTGCTAGTCCCCACACCTCTATCTAACCTCTTCACGTACTGCCGTTCCCAATACAACGACACCAAGTTTCCTAGGGCTCGTGGGTATGGCTCGCTTCCATGGTTCTGGACTGGTCCAGCCACAGGTGGTGGTGGAGGTGCTCGATGAGCCACGGTGCCTAGGGCATCCCCATAGCCTTAGTTTATCGCGTCGCGATTCATCTAGGCCAGGCATTCATGGAGCTTGAGGAACTCACGATAGTCCCTTAGAAGGTGGCTGGACTTTTTCTTGCCATCGTGCTTGTCGATGTAGAAGTGTACGTTGCACGGTTCGGACAGTTTGTCCTAGATGGATGTTCTAGGTGCCTCATTGCGAGTGCGGTGCTGCCACACTTGCGTGGTTTTTCTGCTATCGCGGTATCCACTGCTACGGTATCCGCTGTTGCGGTTGTCATCGTGTTTGTCAGCATAGCCAGATGCAACCATGTCCACTTCTTTGTGGTCCTCGTATCCGTGCATTCGATGTTTTCCTCGACGATCATGTCTGTGGCCGAGGTCGTCATCATCATCAGAGTGGACATGGTTTTTTACCGAGTCCTCTCCATCGCCCCACCGATTCGTGATCTCCATCAGGTGGTCGATTGTCTTGGGCTTCGAGCGGCCCAGCTCTTCTCTGATCTCTCTTTGGCGCATGCCATTATTGAACGCGTCGATTGCGTGATCCTCAGAGATGTATTTTGCATAATTTTTGATGATGGACCATCTCTGGATATACGAGCGCAGTGGCCCGTCTGTCTTCTGGTAGCAGCCTCGCAATTCTTCGATTGATGCTGGCCTTTTGTAAGTTCCCTTGAAGTTTCATACGAAGCTGTAGACTAGCTCTTCCCAGCTGCGAATTGATCCGCGCGGGAGATTGTTGAGCCACGCACGGGCGACACCTTGCAGCTGCAGCTGGAGGCATTGCATCGCCGTGCTTGTGGTTCCGCCATGCAGCCTGATGGAGGAGATATGATCCTCCAGCCAGATCTTCGGGTACTGTAGGCCGTCAAATTTCGGGTTCTCTGATGGGAGTTTAAACCCCTTTGGCATTCGCTTCTGCCTGATGGCTCTACTAAAGCAGCTTGCGCCGCAAAGCTCCATCCCATCATCTTTCGAATCAGTCGAACGGGCGCGCCTTGCATGCATCCTGTCGACCTTGTGCTACGTGATATCATCACGGGCTTCATAGTTGTGGTCGTGCCGTCGTGAACGGCGCCGTCGCGACAAGTCATGGCTGTCGTCACTGGAAGAAGGTGAAGAGTAGCATTTTGCCAGAGCTTTGTTTTTCTTCGGCTCCGACGTTGGATCCTTGACGAGGGAAGCTTCGACTAGCCCCAGGCCCGTGATCATAGATCAGTGCATGGAGGCCCGTGGATCCCTAGCCGGTGGCTGGTTGTTGAGGAGGTACATGGTGGCCGCCGTCACTACCGCCTACGGTGTCTTTGGGAGCACATTCCCCCGTGTATCCACTGTCATAGACATGAAGCCGAGGACTCACGCGGCTTCTTCTCGCTCCTTATCGGTGAGATGGGCCAGTCGAGAGCGTCTCTTGGCGGCCACATGATCATTACCCTTGGAGGAGGATCCTTTCATGGAGGAGAGTTTAGCTCGCCGAAGGCTCGACTCATTCGCCAACCTTCTGTGCTCGTCGAGTTGGATGATTACTTGTTGTTGTGGCTTGTACTCCTCCTTGAGCAGCCAATGGTAACCAATCAACATATCTTGGGATGAGTTTGGTGGCAGGAGATTGCCCTGGAGGGCCTCTCGACAGCGAGCCCACTTGGCATCATTGAGCTTGATTAGCACACGCTCTTCAGTACGCTCGTTCGCAGTAAGATGCGGGTGAGCTTCCATTCCATCGTTGGTGGGTGCACCATTGGCGGGACCACCGTTCGTGACTGGTATATGCCGGTACCAGTGTTGTCTCGGGTGTCGCCGTTCTCGCCCGTGTTAATGGCGGCGCACATGTAGTGCTTGGGGAAGCTGTTGCTTCCACAACTTTAAGATCTAGAGCCGCAGGCTCCATCTTCAATGGCCAGATCGCCCAGATCGGATCCGCGACTGCTGTTGTTGATCGTATTCCCGACTGTTGTCGAGGCATTGAGTTTGCTCAGGGTGCTGATCGGCGGTGGAAACCACGACCCTGGAGCAATCACGGGAACCTTCGGCTGGTCAGGAAGGCGAAGTGTGCCCAGCTAGCCAACTTGGAAGCGTAAGCTCCCGATTGCCAGGCCGATCCCATCGCCTACGGACTCGAAATCCGAGCGAGTCGCCAGCGTGTGCACTGTGAAGTCGAAGGCATCAAAGAGGAGGCGAATCTTTGTTGTTGCAGAGTTGTAGATCATAGTTGATGGGGCAGAGGAAGCCGCAACATCAGCACTCCCAGTTCCCATAGACGGCACCAATTGACGAGGGTTAAACTCATCAATGCCCATTGTTATGGACTTGGGTTTTGGAGAAGGAGGGAGCGCTGGAGGCATCAATCGGCTAGCAAACAAGCACAAAGGGATGCAAGGTTTACCCAGGTTCAGGCCTTGTAGAGGACCCTACTCCTTCTTGTCTGATCTTGGAATTATCGAGGGAGTCGAAAGTTACAAGGGTGTGCAGATGCAATCTGGCAAGGTTGTGGAAACTAGGGTTATGATTGTCCTCCTCGCCGCCTCCTCCTAGCCTTTATATAGATAGGCTAGGTCTTAGGTAGCAGGTCGAGTCGGTTACAAGTTAGGGTTTGTCCCTTTAAACTTTCTATCTTTGAACTTGATGTGTGCTGCAAGCAGTCGGAGTTTCCTTTGGTTACCCGAATCTTTGATTGGGCCTTGGTAACACCGTGGGCTTCTGCTAGATTGGACCATATATACCAAGCTCGAGTACCTGTAAGGTATTCCCATGTCACAAGGTATCTCAATCATGTCCTTATTGCACTCTACTGTTTTTTCAATAGGAGGATATAAACAACGTCTGCAGCGATGACGATTCCAAGGAAAACAAGACTCGTCAGGTGCTGAGGAGGCTGAAGTCTGGCCAGTACGACAAATTCTTCACCGGTGATGTCTACATGTGCCCCTTATGCACCACCAAGAGGCTCCATGCCACCGACTTCAACTCTCTTGTGAAGCATGTCGAGGACGTGAGGACCTGCGGCGAGTTTGTGAATGTCCATGGCTTCAGAGCCAAGCACCAGGCTCTCGGTTTTCACCTTCTCTACCTCCAGAAGGTGGCCATCAAGGAGGGTTGCATGCCCCCGATCAAGCCCAAGGCACCCAAGGTCAAGGGACTAGGCAGCAGAAGTGGAGGAGGCGCCAAGGGAGGAGGTGGAGGCCCTCCTGGCAGAGGCCATGAGGGGCTACTGATCTTGTGCTACTGTAAAGCAGCTTCTTTTGTATTGTCTGTGTTGAACTTGTCCGTTGCTGCTGCTGAGTAGTCTAATTGTTGAACCTCGTTAAGTACCATACTTTATATATCCTATATTAGCTGCTTTATCTACATCTACTATATATATCCTATATTAGCTGCTTTATCTACATCTTCTTTGTTTACTAAATGTATTTATGGTGCTGGTTAGATTTACTACTCTATATTTTCTTCCTGATTGGAAAAAACGAGGGCCAAAAGGAGCAATGAATGAAGAGAGATGCTACTCTAGATTCGCTACCTTTTTTGACAAAAAAACACAACTGTTAGCGAGAGAGAGGGGGAAAAGACGCTCTTAAAAAGACCAATCATAAAAATAACAAAAAGGAAAACTTCCAATTTAGGCGACAGGGCTCACATAATCACCAAATGCACCCCACATGGTCCCACACCACGTCCCCCATAACGCGTTCCCAACAAACCGGCCCCACGCAGTCTCACAGGGCACGACCTCACATGTCATCATAACGAGTTCCTGACCAAACGGCCCCACATGGTCCCACACGTCAGCCAACGGTCAACCTGACGGCAGCTGCCGTTCGAGCTCTTTGATGAGTTTCCGAGAAGAAGATGGGCAAAAGTGAGGAAAAATTAAGCGGTTGGGGAAAACTGAGTAAACTAACGAACCAGGGGCACGAAAATAGAAATCCCAATGTTTTATGCTATATCTACAAGGGAAATTAGGTTTTATCCAAAATAAATTTACCATAAAGCTTCCCTATTTAGATATGTCGTCGGATTGATGACAAGTACGCCATGAGGGGGTTCTGGAGTAGTGGGAAAAGGTGGGGTGTGAGACGTACGGTTGTTTGGGATGGTGAGCACACAAGTTTACCCAGGTTCAGATCCGACTGTGGTGGCCAGATCCTACTCCTGCTAGTAATCTAGTATATCGGCAAAGCCCGGATGTTACAAAGGATTACAAGAGAGGGTTTTGCCTATGCAAGTTAGTTGTGTTTGTGGTTGTGCCCTAAAGGCTGGCCCCTAGGATGTCTTATATAGTCATCTATCCTAGGGTTTATAGGATAAACCTATCCGACTATGATACTAAGTCGGTACAAGGTACAACTTGGACTACAAGTAAATCTATAGGCCTAAGTCGGTAAGTCTTCTAGGCCTTCGTGTAGCCAGATGGGCCTCCGTCTTCTTTCCCTCAATGGGCTGCCCATGGAGCAAATCTCTAACCCATAGGTGGGCCACCCTAGTCAGTGAGTAGCTGTGGGTATACCCGGAAAGTATATCCCCAATAGTATCCCCTGGAAGTCTCCAAGATCGTAAGTAGGATTTCTTTGTATAGCTCGATGATTCTTTGGCTTGCGGAATCTTGAAGGGTTCCTGAAACTTAAAACAAATTGTAGGATCCGAGTCATTCCTGAGTCGGATGTGATGATTTGTTATTCTATCTCCATGCTCATTTCAAACTGAGCTAGAAATATCATGAGTGACACACCCTCACACCTTTTCAAGAGTTGTCACATCAGTGATAGATGTCCTGTCAGATTGACTGTTAGTGGATCCCGCGTAGCGTGGAACCGAGACGTCGTTCCAATTCATGCATGGAGATCGAGGAGGCGATGGCTTTGGGAGGAAGCTGCCGGACCATTCCATGATGCATGGCGAGGATCCGATGCGATTAGCACGAATCTTGATGCTATGAGGTTATAATAGGGAAAATATATCCTCATTTTATTCATCTTCTGCTCCATTGTCTTCTTCCTCGCACCTCCTGAGCCCTCCCATCTCCTTTCTCCACTATCGAAGCCATAGCGCCACTAATCTTTGGTCATCATCGTGATGGCTAAATCATCTTCTACGGTGAGTGCGGCGACGTCCAGCATGGTAGAGGAGAAGAAGTGTCGCGGGGTATGGGTCCCGCACGTCTTCGACGATGAGAAGTTGCGCTAGTTGGAGGAGAAGGGTAACTTTCTGTTATTTCATGGCAGAGCAGTTTCAACGAATCTACTCTAGTGCCACGCTCCGGCAAGCACGTCCACTTTGGGACGCATGTCGACCGCGGCTGAGCTTCCTTCTGTCATAATTCTTCCCCGATGTGCTCGGGTACTAAGGAGTTCAGATCCATAACCTCCATCCTAATTCGCTACTAGGCTTAGCACTCACGTAGCACTTAGCGAGGTGTTTCTCGGAATTAAACCGAGTCTCACCCTTTTCCGGTACTATTATGGTACCCGGAAGAACTCCATCACTGCTGGTATTCCCTACAATACCAGCACTCTTAGCTTAGTCCTCAGGCGAGACCGAGTCTACCCTAGGATTTTAGCTAGTGAGTTAATTAAGAGATGGCAGCCAACCTTCTTTATCATAAGGATATACCAGCTCCTGGTAAGTCTGAGGGTTTGCCGGTTTTCATTGATGATGCTACAACCCACAAATAATCATGGGATGCAGAAACGCCAAAATTACCAGAGGACTTGATCCCGGCCAAGAGGCAGATCGAGTTTCTCATGAAGAATAAAGGCTTGAGGGGATCCGACTTGGTGCACTGTTGGTTGGATCGTCAAATCTAGCCTATGCAGCACCACATCGACTAGCTGATGCACACAATAACCTCCGATAAGAAGGACAATGATACATTGCAAATGTATCTATAATTTTTGATGATCCATGCTTGGTTTTATCCACTTTCTTGTGTTTTGTCCACACTTTGGAGTAATTTTCATATGATTTCTTGGACTAACCTATTAACAAGAGCCACAGTGTCAGCTGGCTGTTTTCTGCTGTTTTTGGTTCCAGGAAAGTCAATGAATATTCTCAGAATTGGACGGGACAAAAGCCAAAGTGCCTATTTTTCCAGAAGACTCCAGGAGCCAGAATACGAGACGGAGGAGGGCCAGGGGCTGGCCACACCCCCTAGGCGCGAGCTGGGCCTGGCCGCGCCAGGGCATGGTGTGGTGGCCCCAGGCACCCCCTCTGTCTCCCTCTTCGCCTATAAGAAGCCTTTTGACCTAAAAACTCTGTGGGGTTCGACGTTTTTCCAGAAGGAGTTCAGCTCCGCCGCCACCACCAGATTCCACGAAACAGCACCGGAAACTCCGTTCTGGCACCCTGCCGAGACGGGGAATTGGAGGAGATCATCGCCATCATCATCATCATCGCTTCTCCATCGACCATCCATGTTTCCCCCATCTATGAGTGAGTAATCCCTCGTTGTAGGCTATGGGGATGGTAGGGATTGAATGAGATCGTTCATGTAATGGCATCAGATTGTTAGGGCATGGTGCCTAGTATCTTTTATTAGTGCTTTATGACTTTGTTGCGACTTGTTGTGCTTAATGCTTGTCACTAGGGCCCGAGTGCCATGATTTCAGATCTGAACATGTTATTGATTCATTATGATAGTGTTCTTTTTGGTCTTATCTACAAGTTGTATACACACGTTGATGTCCGGAACCTATGGCCCCGAAGTGACAGAAATCGGGATAACCGAAAGGGAATGGCTTTGATGTGAGGATCACATGTGTTCACGGAGTGTTAATGCTTTGCTCCGATGCTCTATTAAAAGGAACAACTTAATTGCCAGTAGTTCCCTAGAGGCCCCGCTGCAAACGGGCTGGCAGGACAAAAGATGTTGTGCAAGTTCTCATTGCGAGCACGTATGACTATATATGGAACACATGCCTAGGATTATCTAGTACTTGGATGCTTTATCTTATTTATCTGCAATTGCCCTATGTTCTGATTGCTATGTGGATTGTCTTGTCCATGCAACGCCCGTCCATCCATCCCTATGCCTACCGCACTCGAATCCCACTATTTACTGCTATTGTTACTGCTGTCTTTACTTTACTACTGATGTTACTGTGCTATTCCTACTACAAAACTATTGCTACTGATAAACTGCTGTGAGCAAGATTGTTTCCAGGTGCAGCTGAATTGACAACTCAGTTGTTAAGGCTTATAAATATTCTTTGGCTCCTCTTTTGTCGAATCAATAAATTGGGTTTCACTTCCCTCGAAAATACTGCGATACACCCCCTATACTTGTGGGTCATCAAGACTATTTTCTGGCGCCGTTGCCGGGGAGCATAGCTTTATTTATCAAGTCCACTTGGATTCACTATTGTTCAAGCTAAGTTTATTTTCTCCTTGTTTTCTTGTTTCTTTATCAAAAATACAAAAAAAGTAGTTTCTACTCTAGTTGTTATTTTCATTGGTCTATTATTGTCTTGCCTTATCATGCTTGTTGTCAATGGTTGGTTTCTTTGAAACTGAAGCTTATTGGCAAGGTGGGTTCACAGAAGATCAAAAATATTATTATAAGGAACACCGCTTGTCACAAAAAGGGAAACACTTATGGGAAGAAATTGATAGATTGTATACCATTGCTAGAAACGTGTGCTCTATTTATAATGCTACTTATTGCTGTGATGAATCTTGTTGCAGAAAGAGGTATAAACACCTCCCTTTTCAATGTGAGCATAATGATAATGATACCATATCTTCCTATGCTAAAGGAATTTATGACTTTTTGATGCGGAACAAATTGAAGAATTTATTGCTTGGAAGGGTGCTTTTGAACTTGCTAGTTTGCTTGAAAATATTGATGATTCACCTTATAAGTATGAGGTTTATGGTATACTTAAATTTTGCTTTGATAATTACAAGGATGAAAATGGCTACATTCTTGAATATTTTAATAGATGCTTTCCACAAATGGAAGAGACTAATGCCTTGCAGGATCCTATGGAAGAAGAAATTGATGAACCTGAAATCTCATTAGATGAAAAAGAGGAGAAGAGTGATGAACAAAAGGAGGAAGAATGGATTAGCTACCCATGCTTACCTTCTAATGAGAGTAACTCTTTATCCCTTACATTATTTGATTGTCCCCCATGCTTACTAAAGGAGGATGAATGTTATGTTCCTGAGGATTCTTTTGAAGATGTTTATAATAAAGCTCTAGTGCTTGTAGATCATGAAAAGCATGCTTTATGTGATAGTTATATTGTTGAGTTTATTCATGAGGCTACTCAAAATTATTATGATAGAGGAAAATATGGTTGTAGAAGTTTTCATGGTATTGAAACACCTCTCTATGTGCTGAAAGTTTTGAAGTTACTCTTGTTTTATGTTCCTATGCTTGTCACTTTGTTCTTTGTGAATTTATTTGCATACACGATTCCTATGCATAGGAAGTGGGTTAGACTTAAATGTGTTTTGAATTTGCTTCTTGATGCTCTCTTTTACTTCAACTCATATTTCTTATGAGAGCATCCTCTCAAACTTTTATGCCTGAAATGATAATATGTCTATTATTCTTAGGAGACCTTTTCTTAAATACTGCAGGAGCTGTTATTAATTGTAATCAAGGCAAGGTGACCTTCAATGTCAATGACAAGGAACATACTATCTATTTCCCCAAGAAGATTGATAGACTTATGGTTTTGAATTCAATTGAACATGTTGAGGGCATTCAAGTTGGATAAATATATTGTCCCATACCAAGAGAAAAATTTGAAACTATTATGATTGGGACTATTGCTATCAAGGTTGAGGTAACATAATCATTAGTGGAATACAAAGTTTTGTCTCATATGAAATTGTTTTGGTAGTAAGACCTGATCAACCTTGTTAACAAAAGGATTTCATTGAACAAAACAATGTTTTCACCATGATTATCTCTGCTTATTTCTATTCTATCCATTTTAGTTTTTGCTTTTGCCTAACTTAAAGGCGTTAAAGAAAAGTACTTATTGGGAGATAACCCAAAAGTTTTAGATGAGTCTTGGAAATTATTACGTCAGTAATAACCGCTCCTTATCCTTTTTATTTGCTTTTTGTGCCAAGAGTAACCTCTAATGAGAGAGAAGTAATAATTGGGAAAGTTGCTGTCCTGAAACAGATTTCTGTGCTTCACCATAAAAATTCGTGTAAAATCTCTGAAGGTATTTTTGAGGCGTGAATTTTTGTGCTCCTGCCCCAGGTTGTTATATAACTTTCGTTAGTTCAACACTTTTTGATTTGAGGAACATAAGGTCTTCGAAAAAAAAATTCTTTACCTGCTGGTCTGTTTTGACAGATTTCTGCCATTTTCCGCATTTGCTTTTTGTTGGTTCCTTTTTGAGTTCTTTTGGGGAATTGAGCTTTTTGAGGGAAGTGCTTCAGTATCTAGTGTTCTAATGGAAGTTTATTGGTGTTGGAACTGAACCTTAATACTTGTTATCTTGAGTGCGCTAATGTTGCTAATAAAGATTGTGTGAAGTTTTCTATGAAGTAAAAATTTTAGGTGTATGGAAGGAATGAGTAATGAGATGAAGGATGGACTAAAGCTCAAGCTTGGGGATTCCACGCTTGTCACCCCAAGAAATATCCAAGAAGTACAAGCGTCAAAGCTTGGGGATGCCCAAGGCATCCCCTTCTTCATCAATAAAAATCTCAGGTTTCTTCCAAACACTTCATTTTTATTGTTTCATGCATAGTTGGTTGTTGTTGGAGCGTCTTCTTTTTCGTTTTCGTTTTGGTTTTTAGTTTGCGTGGTTTCCTTAGTTTTCTGAATAAATTGGTTGGACCTCCTCTTTCATACATTGGTGTTCAAATAGTTTGGTTTGGATTGGAAAAGAGTAGGAAGCTTAAGTGGTAAAGAGAGCTTGTTTTTGACTGTGGCCTATGCTTTGTCGTGCCATTCTTGATATTGTTTTGGCTTTATGCTTAGTATTCTTTGCTGTAGCATGACTTGTTATAAACAATTGAGATTTCTTAATGTGCTTTGGAAGAATCATGCGTTGTTTTAGCATATTAAAGCATAGTATTGTGGTATTCTCCTTTGATGCTTTATTTGGGTTGACTTGGCACATGCTCACACCATGTTATGACTATCCCAAGCCACCATAAGCCTTTATGATCCTTTAGTTTTCAACTTGTAGTATCACTTTATGCTTTGATCAATGATGTTTTGTCGCTCTGCATGATTATGGCCATTATTGCTCTCTCGTTTGTCGCTCCCTTACTATTTGCTAGCCTTCACTTTCACTGAGTATGTTGTACTCATGTTTCCATCTCCCTAAAACCAAATATTACCAAAGTGTCCACCATACCTACCTATTAGCATCATTTGCTACTTCCGTGCATATTCAATATGCCTTGTTTTCTTCCGAATAAAATGTTTGCTTGTTATGAGAAAGTTAGTTAGTAAAGCTCTCACGAACTTGATGGCACACTTTATTTTCTTGCATTTAATAAACCTGAACCATTGCGTCCTTCTTTTTTGCGTATATGCTTGCGTTTTATAAGTTGAAGTTGGCAGAACCATGTATCATGGGGAACTCTTTCAACATTGCATTGGTACTTAGTACCTCGTTGATATCATGTTCTTTTGCTTATGGATCCCGGCGGTGTGAAATAAAAGTGGAACTTGTAAGATCATGGAGTTTGTATGTATGTTAGAGAAACGCCTGGGCCACTAGCCTAAGCCATGCCTAATCATGGTGGAAACTTGCAGCATAACCATAATGAGCATTCTATGAAGCATCCTCAATAAAAATCTATGCAAATAGTAAATAGAAAGATCGCTAAGATGCTCATTGTCTGCTTGCCTTGTCATTTTGATTATGGGATAGCTCCTGTGTCATGTGCAAGGGGTACCCTGTTGGCGGTTCTCTATGATACGTATATACTTACAATGACAATAGCTTACTTGTGACTGAAGTTGAGTAGCATGAGGATCGGTCTTCGTAAGTAAGGGGCATGAGACTTCGATTTATAACTTGTCAAGCATATCCTCTTAGTTGTGTCACTTTAACCTTAACCATTTAAAGATGCTTATGATAGGGGCAATGAGAGCTCAAAGCTAATGAGTACCATACTTTCAGCATTTGGAAGCCTTTCAAACTTTTCAAAACATGTTCATTTCCTTGTTGAGTCTCCACACATTCTATGAGCACTTTCTTGAGAGCATAGTGGCCATTCTTAGTTCTATGTGCATTGTCCCAAGACTTGTTGATTGATGCATACCTTGACATTGCTTGTTTTAAACTATTTGTATCTAGTCACTCTTATAAACTTTGAAGGTGTCATATGCATTTATACTTGCTACTCTATGAGGGACAAGCTGAATGCCATTATGCTATGTTTCCTTTATGTGAAACAAACAAACGTCTTGCAAAGCATTGTTATTCATGAACCTTTTGTTTGTGCCTTTTCATGTTGCATCATAGTTTCTTTGTCCTATTGTTAGAACTTTGTCTTTCATGATTATGATTGAAGTACTATGATCCCAGTTTTCAATGTTTTACAAATGCTTTGATCAAGTTTATGATGGTGCATGTCACCTCAAAAATTATTCTTTCTTTTTATCACTTACCTACTCGAGGACGAGCAGGAGTTAAGGTTGGGGATGTTGATACATTGCAAAGGTATCTATAGTTCTTGATGATCCATGCTTGGTTTTATCCACTTTCTTGTGTTTTGTCCACACTTTGGAGTACTTTTCATATGATTTCTTGGACTAACCTATTAACAAGAGCCACAGTGCCAGCTGCCTGTTTTCTGCTTTTTTTGGTTCCAGGAAAGTCAGAAAATGAATATTCTCGGAATTGGACGGGACAAAAGCCAAAGTGCCTATTTTTCAAGAAGACTCTAGGAGCTAGAATACGAGACGGAGGAGGGCCAGGGGCTAGCCACACCCCCCAGGCGCGGGCTGGGCCTGGCCGCACTAGGGCATGGTGTGGTGGCCCCAGGCACCCCCCGGTCTCCCTCTTCGTCTATAAGAAGCCTTCTGACCTAAAAACTCCGGGGGGTTCGACGTTTTTCTAGAAGGAGTTCCGCTCCGCCGCCACCACCAGATTCCACGAAACAGCACCAGAAACTCTATTCTAGCACCCTGTCGGGACGGTGAATTGGAGGAGATCATCGCCATCATCATCATCATCGCTTCTCCATCGACCATCCATGTTTCCCCCATCTATGAGTGAGTAATCCCCCGCTGTAGGCTTTGGGGATGGTAGGGATTGGATGAGATCGTTCATGTAATGGCATCAGATTGTTAGGGCATGGTGCCTAGTATCTTTTATTAGTGCTTTATGATTTTATTGCGACTTGTTGTGCTTAATGCTTGTCACTAGGGCCCGAGTGCCATGATTTCAGATCTGAACATGTTATTGATTCATTATGATAGTGTTGTTTTTGGTCTTATCTGCAAGTTGTATACACACGTTGATGTCCGGAACCTATGGCCCTAAAGTGACAGAAATCGGGATAACCGGAAGGGAATGGCTTTGATGTGAGGATCACATGTGTTCACAGAGTGTTAATGCTTTGCTCCGGTGCTCTAT
Source organism: Avena sativa (assembly GCA_916181665.1). Classification (NCBI taxonomy): domain Eukaryota; kingdom Viridiplantae; phylum Streptophyta; class Magnoliopsida; order Poales; family Poaceae; genus Avena; species Avena sativa. The sequence continues at coordinate 667,170,642 of OV702289.1, read as the reverse complement.
TAAAAAGGAGCACCTTAATTGCTAGTAGTTCCCTAGAGGCCCCGCTGCAAACGGGCTGGCAGGACAAAAGATGTTGTGCAAGTTCTCATTGTGAGCACGTATGACTATATATGGAACACATGCCTAGGATTATCTAGTACTTGGATGCTTTATCTTATTTATCTGCAATTGCCCTATGTTCTGATTGATATATGGATTGTCTTGTCCATGCAATGCCCGTCCATCCATCCCTATGCCTACCACACTCGAATCCCACTATTTACTGCTATTGTTACTGCTGTCTTTACTTTACTACTGATGTTACTGTGCTATTCCTACTACAAAACTGTTGCTACTGATAAACTGCTGTGAGCAAGATTGTTTCCAGGTGCAGCTGAATTGACAACTCAATTGTTAAGGCTTATAAATATTCTTTGGCTCCCCTTGTGTCAAATCAATAAATTGGGTTTCACTTCCCTCGAAAATACTACGATACACCCCCTATACTTGTGGGTCATCAAACAACCTAAAGGTCACTCTGACTCGGATCCCTACAAAGTATTACAAGGCTTGGATGAAGTGGTTGATTAAGTAACGAGTTAACAAGAAAGTTCCTGAGGTTTCCATGCATATGTATACCACAGAGAATTCTCTGACTCTAGCAAATCCTTCGACTTGGTTATTTCATTCATCATCATCCATTATTGTTTCTTACTGAAATTCATGTTTTTGACTTTCAGCTTGCAATGCTCCCCAAGTCAGAGCTAGCTCCTCTCGAGTGTTATCCCCTGGAAGATTCGGAAGCAACGAAGGATGATGAGACGAAAGAACAACAAGTTTTGCCTTCAAAGAAGCATAAGACCCATGTCATTGCGGCTGGCACATAAGTGTTGCCAATTGCCAAGAAGTAAGTGTTTCTACTAAGACTTGTAGTTTGTCTGTATTCTTTCCGAGTCATAATGTGTTTCACTTTGTGACTCAAAGCTAAGTCATTGCTGAAAGGAAAGCCGAAGATGGATGGTAAGCTGGGAAAAACTATGCATCAGTAGAATATTGTGATGTCATCACCAGCTGTACCATCTCTGACTCCTACTCCCAATGTTTCATCAGTGCAGCAGGATATTCCATCTCCGCGTGCTAGAAATGTTGAGGCTTTTGCCGAAGAACCAAGAACAACATCACAGCCTGAAGTCACCATTGGTGGATTGGAAACTGATAAGGGTGAACCCAACAAGGGTAATGATCCCGTGGTTGATTCTTCAGCAAAGAAGGTAGTGAATTTTTCTGGTTCCACTACTTCCGGGATGACAAGGAAGAAGAGGAGATTCTAAAGTTGGCCTAGACCAACTTAGAAAAGCAACCTGTATCCCAGGAAGAAGTAAGCCAAGAAAAAGAAGATGTGAAGCTGGAGAACTTACTAAACAAGATCTGAATTAGGTACCAAAGGGTCAGTGCTAGAGAAATTCCAGCTCTAGAAGTGCCTCCAATTTCACTGGCTGAAAAGGTTTTCATTGACACACAAAATGGCTTTCAGAAACTTCATACTGAACATGTTGTAAGTATTTTTGACTCTCGTTTATAATACTTGTATCTTATCCTCTAGCCCCCAAGCATGAAGTCGTATAGAGATCATAGTGTACAATACAAGTTGATGCTTCCAAAATGCAAAAGAACGATGTGGTGTATGAAGGGAATATGCCCGAGAGGCAACACTAAAGTGGTTATTATCTTATTCCTTGTTTATGAGAAATGTTTATTTTGCATTCTATAATTGTATTAATTTGGAAACATTAATACATGTGTGTTTAATAAACAAAAGGAAAGTTCCTAGTTATGCCTCTCTTATAAACTAGCTCGTTGATTAACAAGATGATCAAGGTTTCCTGATCATGGACATTGGATGTTGTTAATAACGAGGTCACAACATTGGTGGAATGATGTGATGAACATTCATCCGAAGTATAGCATTACGATCAAAGTCATTATGTTTATATTGCTATAACATCATACAGAGTAATCTTAGTCCTTAGACCATGAGATCATGTTAATTGCTAACATCGGAAGAGTAACTTGATAACATCAAACGTCACACCGTAAAAGGGTGACTATAAAGGTGGGTTCAGATACTCCGAAGGTGTTATGTTGAGGCTCATGGATCAAGAGTGGAATTTATCAATCCAGATGATGGATAGATATACTCTAGCCCACCATGGCCGGCGCCATGCCCCCTTGGGCTGCCCCCTCCCCTATATAACTAGCACCTCCTCCTCCTCTCCTCTTGCACCACCTCCTCGTGAAGGTTCTCTTCTCCCTCTAGTTATTCCCCATAGTCTCGGATTAGAGAGATACATGTTCCCGGTGGCTTTATCTGGAAAGGAGTTGCTGCTTCCGCTGCATCGCTGGAGCGAAGAGGCGGAGGTTGTTCGGTGGACCGAACGTGTGTGCGATCATGGATGCACCGCTGCTTTGCGGTGCTGGACTTGATGGTGCTGGACCTGATGGTGCTGGAACTGTTGGACCTGAAGGACTTCATCACGATTTTTAGATTGGCAAGTGTACGACTACATCATCCACGAGTTCCATCTCGTTAACAAAGCTTTGTTGTCTTTGAGGGTAAGTTCTCTATGGATGTATATCCACCCGTTGCTTGTATCTAGTAGATAGATCTTGGCGTATAGTTCCCATCGTAGGAATTTTTTTGTTTTCTATGCTGCGAACCCAACAGTGGTATCAGAGCCTGATCTATGCGTAGGTGATTTACACGCATAATACACATATGTTTATATGTGGGCGATGATGATCATGTTATTGCATCTTCTATGTATTTTGGATATTGGTGGCATAGTGGGATGAAGTGGCCCGGACTAACTTTACATGTCCTCGCACATGAGACCGGTTCCACGACTCACATGCACCTAGTTTTTCATAAGTGGCTAGCGGGTGTCTGTCTCTCCTACTATAGTCAATATCTGATTTGCAACGAGTTGCTAATAACTTGGTTATCCTCGTTGTGGTTCCATGTTCGTAGGTAAGACCGGTTCTATCTCCGAAAGCCCTAAGCCACGTAAAACTTGCAATGGATAAATTAGAGGCGTCTAGTAGAGATCGTTGCTGGGCAAGTGTCTTGATATGGTAATGTTGTAAGTAGATGTATGGTAGATACTCTTACAACACAGTTAATGTGTAAGTTTGATGACCCACAAGTATAGGGGGTGTATCGAAGTATTTTCGATAAGTAAGAGTGTCGAACCCAACGAGGAGCAGAAGGTGCTGGCTAGTGGTATGGATCAGGAATTCTCTGCAAATACTTAGCAAACGGATTTTTAGGGGTTTCGATAAAGCAAGTAAACAAAGTACGAGTAAATAAAAGACAGTAAGAATGAATGCAGCAAGTGGCCCAACCCTTTATGCAGCAAAGGACAAGCCGGTTGTATTTCTATAGATGACCAAACGTTCTCGAGGACACATGGGAAGACTGTCAAGTGCTTTCGCTTCGTATAGTCGATTAATCTTCTCTAGCTTGCTAAGTGTTGTGTGGGTGAACTTGTGCTAATGTACCGTCCCATCCAAGACTTAATACATACTTATGATTAAACCCCCTTGCAAACATCCGTAAGTATAAGAAAGTAATTAAGGTAGAAACCTAACCACAACTTTAAACTCTAAGACCCTTACGGCCCTTGTGCAATGGTTTCCTAACGGGGTTCAGGTTTCTGTCACTCCGGCAACCCCTACGATTAGTAGCCAAATACACAATGCATTCCCCTAGGCCCATATAGGTGAAGTGTCATGTAGTCGACGTTCACATGACACCACTAGAAGAAGTACACCACAACTTAAATAACAATCTATTGAATCTTTCTCAACGCAACTCCACTACTAACAACAAGACTTCTCCCATGTCCTCAAGAACAAAACGAACTACTCACAAGACATCATATGGATCATGATCAGAGATGGAATAATGATGTATAACAATCTGAACATAAACAATAATTCAACGGTTCACTCAATAGCATCAACTACAAAGAGTAATCAACACCGGGAAAGTTTCCCCTATGAACTATGGCAAGATTCAACGCAATTGTTACATCAATATGGAGATGGTGATCGTCATGATGATCCCGATGAAGTCCAGCTTGATGGTGGTGTTGATGGCGACGATCTCCCCTCTCCGGGAAGGAATTCCCCCGGCAGAAACCTGTCTACCGGAGAGATCTTTCTCTCTCGGTGTTTTCCGCCCCGTAGAGGCGGCGGAATCTTTCTGTGGTCGCCTCCCGAGTCTTAGGGTTTCGGGAGGAAGATATACGCCAGAGGGGAGAGGCTGGAGTGGGCCAGGGTGGCCACACCACTCCCTGGCGCGGCCTAGGCCTGCCCGCGCCATGGGTTGGTGTGGGTCCCCTGTGGCCCACCTCCACTCCATCTTCTGGCATCTTGAGTCTTCTGGAAAAATAGAATTTTCCGTATATTTTCCCGGATTTTCTGATCTTCGCGAATTTTGCCTCCAAACAACACCTTTTCCATCAGAATCCTGATTGCAGCGGTCCATGCTCCAAAAGTCATCAACCATGCAAAAATAGATGAAATAACATAAGTATCACCTCTCAATACGAAATATATCAATGAATAATAGTGAATTAAGACATAGAATAGTGATGCAAAATGGACGTATCAAAGTTCCATAGACCTTGGCCTTACACACAAAGGAATGATAAAGATCATACCGCGATGCATATGGTAGAGATCAAATGCATGGACCATATCATCCCACTTTACACATTAGATGTTTGCATCTTATATTGCTAGTTTGGCGCTTTTAGTAGCATTGTAAGATGATCCCTCAATTAAATATCAAGATAAAATGTGTTCTTCCTTAAGTATGCACCGTTCTATGGATCGTGTTTCGAGACATCATGTGATGATCGGGTGTACTCGACTCTACGCTTTCATACAACGGGTGTAAGACAGTTTTACACACGTGAATACTAAGGTTCTAACTTGGCGAGCCTAGCATGTACAGACATGGCCTCGGAACACGGACCGAAAGGTTAAGCATGAGTCATATAGTTGATGTGATGCCCATACTGATGCTCGCCTTTGAAGCTACACGCGACTCACGTGATGATCGGACTTGGTGTAGTGGATTTGGTTCATGTAATCACCAAAAAGGCACGAGGGATGTCGTTTTTGAGTGGGAGTTCATTTCTAATTTGGATTAGTCGAACTCAATTTGTCATAAACTAAATCAAAGTGAATTTTCATAATTTGTTGTAGTCATTGGCATCTGTTCACTACCTTATGCTTAGTTTTAATTGAGATAATAGAACTATAGAATTCTGGATATTTACTTTACGAACTGGTATTGTATTATTTTGAATGTCAATTTAAAGTTTAGAAGTCATATTGCAAACTTTCAGCAAACTCTATTTACTCCAGGAAGTTTAATAAGTAGTATTAAATCAAGAGTATGAATTCCAATGTTAGTATCTAAAGTATCATGTTTGTCTCCATGATTATTGATATTCAAAAGTTGTTTTAATATCAAGATTATCTAGGAGCTAAAAAATTGGTTCATAAACCATCATGTGTGGAAGATATTATGATATCTGAAACAATGTTTTTGGTTGCATTATGATAGAGTATAATTTAGCAAAATAGACGTTCTCATATTGTATGAGAATTTGTGAAGGTTGGAGACGCTAGGCGTCCTAATCTACCAAAAAGGTTTTGGGAACTAACATTATACTCGCGATTATTCCTTATAGGCTATAGTAGCTTGATCATGAAAGTTTTCATGATAAGGATGAATAGAAGATGTAATTAAAATGTTTACTACACTAATAGATTACTAAAGAATGGATTTTTGAAAGAACACCAAACATTTGATGATGGTGATCCACTTCAAAGTGAAGTCCAAAGGTATTAGTACTTGACTATATACACTTTTTACTATGTGTCATGTGAATGACACCACTATTGATGTTGATAGATTCTTTTAAATGAAAAGGAATTCCTGAAAGAGAATCTATAAAATATTTGGCAGAAAAGAAAAGGTTGGAGATGTCCAACTTAGGTATATAGAAGATATACATGTTATGGCTGTATTCCTTGCTTGTTAAACAATGTGGTTCTGAGGTATTGGATACCGGTATTGAATACTGAATTGGTTGGTGTGAAGTGTTATATAGAACAACACAATTCATGAACTGCAACGGCCTAAGTAACTGGCAAGAGAATAAGTGATGATGTTCATCGAAAACAAATAAAGTGTTATCGTGTTTTCGTTGTCGTCAAACCCATCCTTCAAGATTTGTTTTAATAATTGTTATTTTGTTCCGGTATTATGAGAACAATGGTTGTTCAAATAATTACCGCATTCCATAAAGGATGGATGAACTTTTACAAGTCTAGTTGGAGAAATCACATCCATAAACATTATTGCTAAAATGTCATAAGACAAATGATTGGAAGATCACTTATGAAGTGACATCACTGTTTGAATTATATTGGAAAGTAAACCTGAAGAAACTCCATGTTGATGGATTTTTGGAGTCTTTTGATTTTAACCAATTGACGCTTGTGAAACTTTCCTCGAGATAATTGAAACTCCGTTCATAGGCCAAAGAAGAACAGATGACTAGCTTATTGGAAATTGTGCATGCTGATGTGCATAGTCCATTATGTGTAGACATATGCGATGGATATTTTTGCTTCATATGCTTTCTCCAGAAATTTGAGTGAATATATTTATATATTTACTTAATAAGGAAGAAGTATGAAACATTTGAAAATTGTTCAAAGAATTTCAAGATGAAGTGAAAAATCATTGTAACAAGAAAATAAAAGAGTTTATGATTTGATCATAAAGGAAGATATTTGAGTTACAGGTTTAGCAAAACACCTAAGATTTCAAGAATTGTTTCATGAATTTGCATTTCTCGATAAACCACAACAGTATGGTATGTTCAAGAGATCAAATCAAACCTTGTTTGACATGGTAAGATCAAAGGTGTCATTTATAAAACTGTCATTATGTTTTAAGGATTAAAGCTTTAGAGACTATCGCTTTTACACTGAAAAGAGCACCATCGTGATCCGTTGAAATGACACCATATGAGTTATGGTTTGGGATAAAACCTGAATTGTCTTTTCTTAAATTTTGGTATGCTGTGCATAAGTAAAATGTTTACAACCAAAGTCGGATAAGCATGTCTTTGTAGGTTATCCCAAAGAATTTGTTGGGAATTCCTCCATAACACCGAGGACAAAAGAGTATGTCGCTTGGAACGTCAAGTTTCTTGAGAAGGAATTTTTTCGTGAAAAGTTAAGTGGGAGGACAATAGAACTTTGATAAGGTTGTTAAACCTTAGCTATATGTGCTGAGTAGCGCACTGCCGGAAGTGTCCCGGTGGTGGCCACAATGCTCATGGCTCCCGTGATTACAAAGGGTGTGATCTTGGAGATTAGAGTTCCTATTGAACCATGTGGGTCGGTAAGAATCAAATAGTAAGATTTGAAACAGAAGTCGTTATTGTTTTGACAATGATGAACCGACTGCATGCAAATAAGCGATGATGGGCCCTGACTCCATAAAATGACTAGAAGTCATAGAATCCGTGATAGTATCCATACATGAGAAATCAAGTTTCTGAACTTGGAAGACCCTCCAGAAAGGCGTGAAGCCTATCGATCGTGTTTGGATCTATAAAGAAATAGACATGGATGTTTAACATCTATGAAATAGTCATGTCGGAAAGAACTTTACGACAATGTTCAAGGAGTCGACTGTGACAAGATTTCATCTTTCATTGCGATATTTATTCTTGACGGATTAATGTAGAAACCACTACATATAATTTGGTATATGGTAGTTGAATAAACAACAAGTTTCTTCTAATAGAATGGTTACCTAGGACATGTACATGACACGGTCCGAAGAGTTTTGTTAATTCAAAGGGTACTAAAAGGGCATGCAAACTTCAAGAGTTAAAGTGAGCATAGCGGAGTTGGAATCTTCACCATGATGAAAATGTTAAAGGATTTTAATTTCATCGGAGATGATGAAGATGCTTGCATTTGCAAGAAATTAAGTGGGAGCGCTGAGACAAATTTTCAATACATTATGCAGAGTACATATTGTTGATTGGAAATGATGTATCTTTTATTGACACAAGTTAAGAATTTCATTAAAATAGAATTTCGATGAAAGTCTTGGGCAAAACCGGAATATTTGGCATCAATGTCTATATGGATAGATTGAGGCGCTAATATGGTTATGCTAGACGTACATATATAAAGATATTGAAAGGGTTCAATATGGAAACAACAAGAAAGGTTCTTGCTGCATGGAAAGGATTGTATCAAGATTCAAGTGTTTCAACACTTGGTGAGTAAAATCACATGAATATTTTGATCGATTATACCGTGATATGTATATATCCAGATAAGTCTGATGCTCTAAATGTTATGAGCACATACCAGAATGATTCATAAGATGATCATTGGACGATAGTAAAGATATTCTTATGAGCTTTGGAAGAACTAAGAATATATCATGTATAAGTGACAAATAGTTAAAGGTAGTTCATTGTAAAGTGTTACATTGATACTAGTTTTGTGACAAGATACAAATTAAATTTATCCCAATTTAGACTATGGGTGGCACAATGTAATGGAAAGGATGTTCCTTGATGGATTTGGATGAGTTCCAAAGTTGAGACGTTGTGACGGATACTACAACAAAAGGCTAAGTATATGACTGCTATAGTAGCAGCAAAGGAGGGCATTTGTGTTAAGTAGTTTGTTATCAAACTAGGTGTGGTTCAAAGTGGGCTAATACTATGAAGATATATTGTATGACAATAATATCAACATATTTTAACCCGAATGAACTAAAGGTCTCACCAAAGGACCAAATTTATACAATGCCATCTCATTTGAGAATGAGTGATGCGTAGAGACGCAAAGACATGCAAATACACACAGACCTGAAACTGTCAGAGCCAGATATTATGTTAACCACTAGAAATCGCGTATATGCAGCATCAGAAAGCCATAGGTGTTCAACACGCAAAGTTTTTCAAACTAGATTACTGACTCTAGTGCAAGTGGGAGACTGAAGGGAATATGCCCGAGAGGCAATAATAAAGTGGTTATTATCTTATTCCTTGTTTATGATAAATGTTTATTTTGCATGATATAATTGTATTAATTTGGAAACGTTAATACATGTGTGTTTAATAAACAAAAGGAAAGTTCCTAGTTATGCCTCTCTTATAAACTAGCTCGTTGATTAACAAGATGATCAAGGTTTCCTGATCATGGATGTTGGATGTTGTTAATAACGAGGTCACAACATTGGTGGAATGATGTGATGAACATTCATCCGAAGTATAGCATTACGATCAAAGTCATTATGTTTATATTGCTAGAACATCATACAAAGTAATCTTAGTCCTTAGACCATGAGATCATGTTAATTGCTAACATCGGAAGAGTAACTTGATAACATCAAACGTCACACTGTAGAAGGGTGACTATAAAGGTGGCTTCAGATACTCCGAAGGTGTTATGTTGAGGCTCATGGATCAAGAGTGGAATTTGTCAATCCCGATGACGGATAGATATACTCTGGGCCCTCTCAGTGATATCACATTAAGATAGCTTGCAAGCAAGTGATGTGATCACTAGAATGTTATATCACGGGAATAAGAAAAGAGTGCATGTCGGTAACGAGATCAAATTAGGTATTTGGATGCCGATGATTGAATCTCGGACATGTAATATATCACGAGACAAAGGGATTTAGTTACGACGTTAAAGGTTCACACGATCACAAGAGTCATCGTTGAATATGTGGGAGTCAGTACGGATCTCTAGGTCCCGCTGCTGATTATTGATAGGAGAGAGGTCTCGATCATGTCTAAATTATTTGCGAACCGTAGGGTGACACACTTAAGGGATACCAACACCATTTGGAGCAAATATGTTTTAGATAAAGATTTAAGAAAGCGCTGGAATCATTTTGATGGAAACCGGAATTGTTTCGGGTGAAATTGCTGAAATTGGTTCTGCATGTGATATTGAAATGTTGCAGGGAGTTTTATGTGAATGTTTGTTAATTAAAGTAATTAACATAATTCTGAATAAAATAAATAAAAATGTTTTATTTAATGAGATCTTGCATTAAATTTGGTGGAAATTTAATGCATGTGAGTGGACATGAGTGGAGGTGTGTGTTTATGTGAGTGGGAGCTCCACCCACATGAATGAGGGAGAGGTGGGGGCACCCACCATGGCCGGCGCCATGCCCCCTTGGGCTGCTCCCCTCCCCTATATAAGGAGCACCTCCTCCTCCTCTCCTCTTGCACCACCTCCTCGTGAAGGTTCTCTTCTCCCTCTAGTTATTCCCCATGGTCTCGGATTAGCGAGATACATGTTCCCGGTGGCTTTATCTGGAAAGGAGTTGCTGCTTCCGCTACATCACTGGAGCGAGGAGGCGGAGGTTGTTCGGTGGACCAAACGTGTGTGCGATCACGGATGCACCGCTGCTTTGCGGTGCTGGACTTGATGGTGCTGGACCTGATGGTGCTAGAACTGCTGGACCTGAAGGACTTCATCACAATCTTGAGATCGGCAAGTGTACGACTACATCATCCACGAGTTCCATCTCGTTAACAAAGCTTTGTTGTCTTCAAGGGTAAGTTCTCTATGGATGTATATCCATCCGTTGCTTGTATCTAGTAGATAGATCTTGGCGTATAGTTCCCATCGTAGGAAATTTTTTGTTTTCTATGCTACAAACCCAACAGTGTAGCCCCCGAGGCTCATGCTGAAGTTTAACTTAGTGTAAATGAAAGCCCGAGTCTCAATAGCCTTCTGACTCTGGATATTATTATGACTTACAGAAAATTGTGTGTAACAACTAGGAATTTTTGAAGAACATTAGCAACAAGTGTAAATAGATCAAGGCTTTGCGGCTTAAAAATTCCAAGTTAAAGGTGCAAAAGGATGAGACGGAAGGTAAACATTTCTGGCTCTTCAACTGGCTTATTTTTAATTTATCGAATTTTTGTTCGACTATTTTTCCTTTGCAGATTTGGTGAATCAATCCCGCAAGATGGAGGAGGAGCCAGAGAACTTCAAGGTCATGGAGATGGAGAATGCCAAACTTTGCCAAGAGCTTGAGAAGATTAAGAATGATCACGAAAAAAGCATGAGCAATCTTCTAGAGTCGAATAACCATGCGACTAAGAAACTTGAAAGGACTCTGGCCCTTTGGGATAAAAAGATTGAAGAATTGCAGTTAGAAATTGATAGGCAGAATTTTTTGACTTTGTCTTTTCACAAAGCCGCTCAACCTTTCGGATGCCTCCTCTTCCGAGTCTCGCACATCTTAGATCACATCAGTCAGAGATCTAATTCATGACTTCTGCCAAATTCTTGATGAAGGTGGCAAAGCCGTTAATCTATCCGTCTTGGACAAGATGCCTACATTCAAGCTGAGGGACAAGGCCAAGCAAATTCCTAAGTTTTTTGACGACTTTAAGATGTCATATGCCTGGACTGCTGGACATAACACCCTTACCGTGGTGACGAGTCACCATGGTGAAATGCAAATCTGGCAAGTGACAAAGGGCATTGCAACTATTGATGAAGATGGCAAAGATCGGGATACCAAGGCCATTGATGAGTCCAAAATTGAAGCATATTTACCTTCCATTTTTTGCATAAGTAGAATAGGGAATTTTGTATTTTACTGCATTTACGTGCATGTTTTGTCCTTGTTTCAATAGGATCCCAATTACTGAGTCTCTTATGAACATACCAATTGGAACTATCATATTATGTTGATATGATATTTTTAAGTGATAAAAGTCATCTAATCGATTTACCTTCGCACCTGGGAGAATAGCAAACATGAGGAAGGCTACTACAACATTAATGACCAGTGGTATGGGTGGAGCCCACCTGTACCACGCGAAAATGCGACCGCCTCGTCAAATACTTTCTCCTAGCAAAGACGGATCACAGATCTGGTATTCACAACAAACTTGAGCCACAAAAAACACACCAGAAAGGGATCTGAAGGAGGAACTTGGAGAAGGGCGAATCCCTGCTGCTTCACGGATCATTGGAGGACATCGCATCATCCCCTTCATCATCAACCACTGCATCACCATCACCACTATTAGCCCCATCCTTCATTCGTTAAATCTTGTTGTAATTCCAGATTCAATTGTGGTTTGTACTAGATTTATCCTCGTACTTTTATCCATCCATTTGATTAAGATGATGTCGTTGATTGCTTCCATGTGTGAGTAGTTTGCTCTTGTTCTTGGGGAGACGGAGAAACCCTAGCACTATTATGAAATTGAAATAAAGATGATCTATTCTTGTGTCCTGACTTACAGGTATATGATAGATTTATGATGTGTCTTTAATCTCTCTCTTTAGATGGTATGTGTAGTTGGCCACATATAGTTTTCCTTCAAGACTAAAGAACAGGGATAAATCATTTGGACATGTTTGGAAGTGTGCCCTGGAGCTATCGTGACTTTAAGCACTGGCTAGCAACCTGCTCAGTCAAAGGAGGATTAAGGGAGATTCCCTAAGCTAATTAAGGTATCCACGGGGAGACCCTTAATTGCGGTGGTCTGTATGGTTGATTGCTCTCAGTCGGCGCGGTGGTTATTTAGAGGTGACCTCATTATTGGCTCAACAAAGTGACTCCTACAAGCCTTGTAGTGAACATCTTATTATGGATCTCTCTCCACACATATCATGACACAATAAGTAGGTTATCCTAATTATGAATAATAGTATCATGCTAGAGGTGTATCCTACACCCCTGAGAATGCTTTAGCCCTATTGAGTATAACCACGTTTCCAAACACTTTTGTTACTTGCTTTCTTTTACTTGTTTTAATTACTTTTCTGCATTCAACCAAAAACCTTTAAAACACCCTTTACTTGAATCAAAGGCAGATTATAAGTATCTTTTGGTAGACAGTGATGAGGGGCATAAAGACCTTAACCAAATATCCCTATGTGGGTTCGATACTCTTATTTAGAAACTAGCTACAATTAGTCTGTGCACTTGTAGTCTTTGAGCTATTTTCTGGCGCCGTTGCTGGGGAGCTAAGCGTTTTTGGTCTTTGTTTTTAGTTGCTTATTCTATTAATTGTTTTACTAAAGTTGTTTACTAGTTTTAGGTAAACACCATGGGAGAGTACCTAAATATAATTCAGCTAGAGGCTGTAAAGAATTCTGGTCCACCCATGGACGCTTATTTAAAATCCAATAACCCTAGAGGGTATGATATTAAACCATGCTTTTGGATATTTTGCATGCTAAAACATTTGCAGGGGATGGTATGGATATCTGTATCATCATGTAGGGTTCTTTGAAGAACATGGGGGACTTTTTGTCTTAATATACTCACCGACGATGAGGCTAAATATGCTCTTTTTGTTCAAACTCTTATTGATGAGGCCGTTCTTGGTATATTCAAAGTCTTAAAAAATTACTAACTCCTGGAGAGTTTAGCCTCTTTGTTCCTAGTTGATTTGTTTCCTAGGATGAAAACTCTTTGAGCGAGATGCATGATCACCAATTTTAAAGGAAAACCTGGAGAAAGCTTGCATGAAGGATACACAAGGTTTAGGGGACTGCTCGATCATTTCCCCCACCACAACTTCCCACCTTGGTTGGTAATACATACTTTCTAAGCAGGTTTGAGCAGTAATAATAGAAATGAGTTAGATTCCCTTACCAATGGGTCATTTACTGAATCTAGTGTTGAAAGAGCCTAGAATTTGCTAGACATAGTGCATAGGATAGATAAAGATTATTATGGAGCCGAACTTAACAAATAAAATCCCATAGAGTATAATTGTTTGAGAAGATATGTAGATTCGAGCAAAGTAGAGAAACTGCTTGGGAATTTCAACCTTGACCCCTGTACGATTGTTCAAATTGTTAAAACTTATTTTGAATATCTGCAGATCCCAAAAGAATAGGAATGCTACACGCCGCCTAGTAAGGATAAGCCCCCTAAAGCTAGCCATAAGGACAAATACTCACTAATGCAGAAAAATGCTAGACGAGGAGGAAACTATCCTCACAAAAATAATAGAGAGTGAGGGTGAAAAATATAAAAGGATAGGGGGTTAGCTAAAAACCTGGGAACCATCAAAAAGAACATTGTCATAGTAAAAGAACTTCTAGAACCTGAGGTGTTTGAGGATGAAGTAATAGTGGCAAGTAAAGAATCTTTTGATATGATAAGAGGTAAGTTTGATGGTAAAAATAGAAGTTAACAAAAAATCCCTTTTTGTTTACGGGGAACTACTTATGTAGGGTTTTGTGACTTAAACTCTTCCATCAACATTAGGCATTACATAATCTATGAAGAGTTGTGATGCCATCTTGATGATCTAGACCTTGAACCATCCAAGGTTACCTTTATGCTTTTTAACCAAACCTTGTAGTGGACTCATGGAATTCTTCGCAATGCCTGTGTTCCTGTAGGAGCTTTTGTGTACCCAGTTGATTTTCATGTCATTGAAATGCTTTTAAACTCCTTTTCCCCTCCATTTTTGATAACAAGAAACAAGTTTTGTCTCTACAGTTTGGGGAAGAAATTTTAGAAGTTAATTGCAACCAATTCACAAAGTTGCCTTATGAGAAGAAAATTGAAATTAAAGAGGAGAGAACTATTGAAGAATTGGCGGCAATATAGTTTGGTGCTCCACAATCTGATTTGGAGTGGAGTTTGACAAACAATAATTCACTTCCAAATGACCCAGCAAAAGAAGATTTGGATAAAATCCTCAATGCTGCACCATAAATTAAGAATATTCTTAGATACGAATTCAGAGAACTTGAAAGAAAAGGATATGAGGATCCACCACCTCTTGTTTTGAAGCCCCTCCCTCCAGGGCTTAGGGATGAATTCTTAGATAAGGAAGGTAAGTGCCCTGTAATTACAGACGATAAGCTATGTCCTGAAGAAAATAATAAATTGTTAGAAGTACTTGTCAAACAGCGTGCAGCTTTTGGATACACTCTTAGTGACATAAAAGGGATAAGCCCAACTCTGATAGCAAATAGGTAAGCCCAAAATGAAAGAGATAGTAATAAAAGAAGTCATACATATGTTAGACAATGGTATTATCTATCCAATCTCTGATAGCAAATGGGTAAGCCCAACTCATTATATACCTAGGGAAGGCTGTATAACTATAATTAATAATAGTAAGGATGAATTAATCCCTGCTAGAACAACAGCAGGGTATAAAATATGTATAGACTTTAGGAAATTAAACAAGGAAACCATAAAAAATCATAATCAAATACCTCTCATGAATAGCCTCTTGGAAAGGATGTCTGGTAACTCTCACTTCTATTTTCTTGATGGCTATTCGGGTTATTCTCAAATCGCTATTCAGCCTGAAGACCAAGAAAAAACTACTTTCACTTGTCATTACACAACCTATGCTCATCGACTAATGCCTTTTAGTTTATGTAACATAGCTGCTACTTTTCAAGAGTGTGTTTTGAAAATATTTGACGGTTTTGTAGAATGTTCTATGGAAGTTCTCATGGACAACTTTGTTGTGTACGGAACCGCTTTTGAGCAGTGTCTCTATAATATTAATAGAGTTTTACAGCGGTGTAGACAAACCAAGCGGGTTCTCAATCGGGAGGACTGCCGATTTATGGTAAGAGAAGGTATAGTTTTCGAGCATAGAGTTTGTGAAAAAGGGATTGAGGTTGACGGTTCAAACCTTGTTACTTTAGAAAAGTTGCAGATTCCATAGGACATAAAAGGGGTAACAAACTTTCTTGGACATGATGGTTTCTATAAGCATTTTATTAAGGATTTTGCTAAAATGGTCGCTCCTTTAACTTGTCTCTTAGATAAATACACCCTTTTCGCTTTTGATAGAAATTACATTGATTCCTTTGAATAGTTGAAGAAAGCGCTAGTTTCTGCACCCGTTATTCAACCACCGAATTGGGACGAGCCATTTGAAATTATGTGTGATGCTAGTGACTATGCTATTGGGGCCATTCTAGGACAAAGATATGGATCAAACCTAAACGTCATTCAACAATATGCTAGTCGAGTTTTCAATGAAGATCAAAGAAATTATGCAACAACTAAAAAAGAGTTTTTCGCTGTGGTTTTCGCTTGTGATAAATTTAGACACCACATTATCAATTCGAAGGTAATAGTTCATATAGATCATCAGGCTTTAAGACATCTTCTAGCTAAGAAAGATGCTAAACCCTGTCTAATTAAATGGGCCTTATTACTCCAGGAATATGACATGCAAATAGTAGATAGAAGAGGTAAGGATAATCTCGTTGCCGATCATCTCTCACATATGGAGGGTATTATAGAAGATCCCATTCCCATTAACGAATCTTTGCCAGGAGAATATCTTGCTGCTATAGAGTCACTACAAGAAATGTTTCCTTCCGCAACGACTTGGCCGCGACGAATTTCTCGGCTCGATCGTGGCTGATGGAAAACTTTTTTTTCGGTTTCATGGCCCTCTACTACGACAGAACCACTAAAAACATCGAGGAAGCTCGGCCAGCGAGTGGCAGAAGCAAGATTTTCGTTTCCTCGCGCGATGTTGACTCGCCAAAGTCTTTGGAGGCGTGTGGGTCTCAGACGTCAGAGTCCCTAGTGGACCATACGTTTTGGTCGCGCCTCCCTAATTTGAACTCGATAACGTTGCTCAATGCGTCTGCTATTTAGTCAGGCTGTCGGGTCCCACATGTCAGCCTCTCGTTACAAGAATCATGTGGATGATGTAATTTTTTTCCTTCACTCGCGCTGCCCTTTATGAAGTTGATAGCGTTACTCGATGCATCTACCATTTAATCAGGCTGCTTGGACCCACATGTCATCCTCTCATTAGAAAAAATGTGTGTACGGTGGAATTTTTTCCCTTGGCTATTGCCTCCTTGATTTCAACTCGATAACGTTGCATGAACTATTTGCCGTTTAGTCATGCTGCTGGGTCCTTGATGGCCCAAAATATATCGAGCTCGTTGGGGAACCCCAAGAGGAAGGTATGATGAGCACAGCAGCAAGTTTCCCTCAGTTATGAAACGAAGGTTATCGAACCAGTAGGAGCAAGGAAACACCTCCAAGGTGTTGTTGCCAACTTGGAATCCTACACAACACAACCACAGAACTTTGCCCCCAACTTACAGTGAGGTTGTCAATCTCACCGGTTTTGCTGAAAACAAAGGATTAAACGTATTGTGGAAGAAAGTAAAAGCTTGCAGAAAGTAAACAGAAAGCGGTAAACAGTTGTAGATTGATGGTAAAAGAAAGGACCGGGGTCCATAGTTCACTAGTGGTGATTCTCCTTAAGATATATGACATGTTGGGTGAACAAATTACAACGGGGCAATTGACAAACATCGAGAAAGCATACATGCATATACTAATCATCTTGACTCTTATGAGATTTGATTGGGCATTACAACATTATACATAGACCGTAATTCAACTGCATCTATGACTAACAATCCACCTTCAGGTTATCATCCAAACCCCCTCCAGTATTAAGTTGCAAGCAACAGATAATTGCATTACGCATTGCGTGTAAAGTAAACAATATGATTATTCTATGAACAAAGGATTGCTGTTTTCTCCCTAGTAGCAACAACACATCTAGTACCTTAGAGATTTCTGTCACTTCCCCAGATTACTAGAGGCATGAACCCACTATCGAGCATAAATACTCCCTCTTGGAGTTGCTAGCATCTACTTGGACAAGATAGCTACTAACAATGGAGAGCATGCAAGATCACAAATAACAAAGACATGATCGAATCAATAATCAATCTGAAATAGCATCTCAATATCCATCGGATCCCCGCAAACACAACATGTAGGATTACAAATAGATGATCTTGATCATGAACGAAGCTCACAAGATCTAAACATGGTAGCACAAAGGAGAAGAACCAACCATATAGCTACTACATGGACCCGTAGTCCAGGGATGAACTACTCACACATCACACCGGAGGCTTGCATGGTGATGAAGAAGGCCTCCAGGGTGAATTCTCCCCTCCGGCAGGGTGCCAGGAAGAGCTTCAGATCCCTCTCGGTCTAGGGATGGATATGATGGCGGCTACAGACTCTTTTGTGGATTTTTGATCGGGTACTTAGGGTTTTTGTATCGAAGGCATCTTATAGGCGAAAGGGGAGGCCGAGAGGGTGCCCTAGGCGGCCACACCACCCCCTGGCGCAGGCCAGGCCTGGCCGCGCGGCCAGGTGGTGTGGTGGCCCTCTGGCCCCTCTTCGTATCGTATTCTGGCTCAGTGTCCCCCTCGGTGAAAAACTGACTTTGGCTTTTGTCCCGTCCAATGCCGAGAATATTCATTTTCTGACTTTCCTGGAACCAAAAATAGCAGAAAACAGGCAGTTGGCACTGTGGCATCTTGTTAATAGGTTAGTCCAAGAAAGTGTATATAAATACTCCAAAGTGTGGACAAAACATAAGAAAGTCGATAAAAACCAAGAATGGAACATCAAAAATTATGGATATGTTAGCAACGTATCAACATCCCCAAGCTTAACTCATGCTCGTCCTCGAGTAGGTAAGTGATAAAAAGAAAGAATAATTTTTGAGGTGGCATGCACCATCATAAACTTGATCAAAGTATTTGTAAAACATTAATAGCTAGGATCATAGTACTTCAACATATCATGAAAGATAAAGTTCTAACAATAAGACATAGCAACTATGTTGCAACATGAAAAGGCACAAACAAAAGATTCATGAATAACAATGCTTTGCAAGACGTTTGTTTGTTTCACATAAAGAAAACATAGCATAGAGGCATTCATATTTTCCCTCATAGAGTAGCAAACATAAATGCATAGGACACCTTCAAAGTTCATAAGGGTGACTAGATACAAATAGTTTAAGAACAAGCAATATCAAAGTTATTCATCAATCAACAAGTCTTGGGACAATGCACATAAAACTAAGAATGGCCACTATGCTCTCAAAATAGGTGCATAAAGATAGAAGGTGGAGACTCAACATAAAAGTAAAAGAAATGCCTTCATGGAAGGAATAGGGATTCAAGTTTAATAAAGAGCTTCCAAAAATTATGGTACTAATTAGCTTTCAGCTCTCATTGCCCCTATCATAAGCATATTTAGGTGATTAAGGTTAAAGTGACACAACTAAGAGGATATGCTTGACAAGTTATAAGTTGAAATCTCATTCCCCTTACTTACGAGTACTGAACCTCATGCTACTCAACTTCAGTCACAAGTAAGCTCTTGTCATTGTAAGTACATATGTATCATAGAGAACCGCCAACGGGGTACCCCTTGCACATGATACAGGAGCTATCCCATAATCAAAATGATAAGGCAAGCACACAATGAGCATCTCAACGATCTTTTTATTTCCTATTTGCATAGGTTTTTATTGATGATGCTTCATAGAGTGCTCATTATGGTTATGCTGCAAGTTTCCACCATGATTAGGCATGGCTTAGGCTAGCGGCCTAGGCATTTCTCTAACACAAATACAAACTCCATGACCTTACAAGTTCCCCTTTTATTTCACACCGCTGGGATCCATAAGGAAAAGAACATGATATCAACTAGGTGCAATGTACAAGTGCAATGTTGGAAGCGTTCCCCATGATACATGGTTCTGCTAACTTCAACTTATAAAGCGCAAGCATATACGCAACAAATATGGACGCAATGGTTCAAGATTATTAAATGCAAGAAAGTAAAGTGTGCCATCAAGTTTGTGAGAGCTTTAATCACAAGTTTTCACATAACAAGTTTAATTCGGAAGGTTGATAAAAACATGAATATACTTGGAATAGAAAATGCTAATAGGTAGGTATGGTGGACTCTTTGGAACAACTTGGTTTTATTTGGAGTTGGATGCATGAGTGGAACTCATACTTGGTTATGGAGGCTAGCAAAAGACTAGGAGCGACCAACTAAGAGATCAATAATGGCCATAATCATGCAAAGCGACAAAACATCATTAATCAAAGCATAAAGTGATATTACAAGTCGAAAACTAAAGGATCGTAAAGGCTATGGTGACTTGGGATAGTCATAACATGGTGTGAGCATGTGCCAAGTCAACCCAAATAAAGCATCAAAGGAGAATACCACAATAATATGCTTTAATATGCTAAAACAATGCATGATTCTTTCAAGGCACATTAAGCAATCTCAATTGTTTATAACATTTCATGCTATAGAAAAAATCACTAAGCATAAAGCCAAAACAATATCAACATGACATGACAAAGCATAGGCCAAAGTAAAAAACAAGCTCTCTTTACCACTTAAGTATGAAATTTCCTACTCTTTTCCAATCCAAACCAAACTATTTGAAAAATAATGCATGAAATAGGGGGTATAACCAATTTATTCAGCAAACTAAGCAAACCAAGCAAACGAAAACAAAAAACAAAAATGAATACGCTCCAAGAACAACACAACTGTGCATGAAACAATAAAAATGAAGTGTTTGGAAGAAACCTGAGATTTTTATTGATGAAGAAGGGGATGCCTTGGGCATCCCCAAGCTTTGACGCTTGTACCTCTTGAACATTGATTGGGGTGACACAGGGTGGCATCCCCAAGCTTGAGCTTTAGTCCATTCTTCATCTCATTACATCATTCTCTCCTTACACCTGAATTTTTTCTTCATACAAAACTTCACACAATCTTTATTAGCAACATTAGTGCACTCAAGATAATAACTCTTTGTGTTCAGTTTCAACACCAATAAAACTTCCATTAAAACACAAGATACTTAAGCACTTCCCTCAAAAAGCTCAATTCCCCAAAGAGAACCCAAAAAGGAACCAACAAGAAGCAAATGCAAATAATAGCAGAAATCTGTCAAAACAGACCAGCAGATAGAAACCAATTTTTTTGAAGACCTTCTGTTGCTCAAATCGAAAAGTGTTGAACTAACGAAAGTTGGATAACAACCTGGGGCAGAAGCACAAAAAATTACAGCTCAAACCGACATACAGATATTTTTCACGAGTTTTTACACCGAAGCACAAAAATCTGTTTCGGGACAGCAACTTTTCCAAGCATTACTTCTCTCTCATTAGAGGTTACTCTTGGCACAAAAACCATACAAAAATGATAAGGAGCGGTTATTACAGAGGTAATAACTTCCATGACTCAAGAAAACTATTGGGTTATCTCCCAAGAAGTACTTTTCTTTAATGCCTTTAAGTTAGGCATGATAGTTTGAGAAGATGCTCACATAAGAAATATGAATTGAAGTAAAAGAGAGCATCAAGAAGCAAATTCAAAACACATTTAAGTCTAACCCACTTCCTATGCATAGGAATCTTGTATGTAAATAAATTCACAAAGAACAAAGTGACAGGCATAGGAAGATAAAACAAGAGTAACTTCAAAACTTTCAGCACATAGAGAGGTGTTTCAGTACCATGAAAACTTCTACAACCATATTTTCCTCTCCCATAGTAATTTTCAGTAGCCTCATGAATAAATTTAACAATATAACTATCACATAGAGCATGCTTTTCATGATCTACAAACACATAATTTTTATCAAGCTCAAAAATAGTGGGATTAAAACCTTCAAACCCACTTTTAACAATTCTATAACAAGATGACTGATCATTCAATATAGGACCATCGTCTAGAGCTTTATCATAAACATTTTCTAAGAAAAACTCTTTAGTACCATGCATCTCGAAGTTAGGCACAAATAAAGGATTATCACAGATAACGAGAGCATAACATTCATCCTCCTTTGGTAAGCATGGGGGACAATCAAATAATGTAAGGGATAAAGAGTTACTCTCATTAGAAGGTAGGCATGGGTAGCTAATCCATTCTGCTTCCTCCTTTTGTTCATCACTCTCCTCCCCTTTTTCATCCAATGAGCTTCCCGTTTCAGCAATTTCTTCTTCCATCAGCTCCTGCAAGGCATTAGTCTCTTCTGTTTGTGGAAAGCATCTATTAATATATTCAAGAATATAGCCATTTTCTTCCTTGTAATTATCAAAGCAAAATTTAAGTATATCATAAACCTCATATTTATAAGGTGAATCATCAGTATTTTCAAGCAAACTAGTATGTTCAAATATACCCTTCCAAGCAATAAATTCTTCAACTTGTTCCACATCATAAAAGTCATAATTTCCTTTAACATAAGAAGATATGGTAACATTATCATTATACTCACATTAAAAAGGGAGGTGTTTATACCTCCTACAACAACAAGATTTATCAATGCAATAGGTAACATTATAAGTAGAGCACACGTTTCTAGCAATGGTATTCAATTTATCAATTTGTTCCCATAAGAGTTTCCCTTTTTGTGACAAGCGGTGTTCCCCATAATATTTTTGTTGTTCCATGAACCCATCTTGCCAATAAGATATAGTTTCAAAGAAACCCACCATTGATAGAAAGCATGATAAAGCAAGACAATAATAGATCAACAGAAATAACAACCATAGCAGGAACTAATTTTTTGTGTGTTTTTGATAGAAAGAAACAAGAAAACAAAGAAAAAATAAACTAAGCAAAACAAATAAAACAAAGTAAAGAGATTGGTTATGAAGGACTCCCCTTGTGAAGCTGTCCTTGACTCCCCGGCAACGGCGCTAGAAAAATAGCTTGATGGCCCAAAATATATCAAGCTCGTTGGGGAATCCAAAGAGGAAGGTATGATGAGCACAGCAACAAGTTTTCCCTCAGTTATGAAACCAAGGTTATCAAACCAGTAGGAGCAAGGAAACACCTCTAAGGTGTTATTGCCAACTTGGAATCCTACACAACACAACCACAGAACTTTGCCCCCAACTTACAGTGAGGTTGTCAATCTCACTGGTTTTGCTGAAAACAAAGGATTAAACGTATTGTGTGGAAGAAAGTAAAAGCTTGCAGAAAGTAAACAGAAAGCGGTAAACAGTTGTAGATTGATGGTAAAAGAAAGGACCGGGGTCCATAGTTCACTAGTGGTGATTCTCCTTAAGATAGATGACATGTTGGGTGAACAAATTACAGCGGGGCAATTGACAAACATCGAGAAAGCATACATGCATATACTAATCATCTTGACTCCTATGAGATTTGATTGTGCATTACAACATTATACATAGACCGTAATCCAACTGCATCTATGACTAATAATCCACCTTCAGGTTATCATCCGAACCCCCTCCAGTATTAAGTTGCAAGCAACAGCTAATTGCATTACGCATTGTGTGTAAAGTAAACAATACGATTGTTCTATGAACAAAAGATTGTTGCTTTCTCCCTAGTAGCAAAAGCACATCTAGTACCTTAGAGATTTCTATCACTTCCCTAGATTACTAGAGGCATGAACCCACTATCGAGCATAAATACTCCCTCTTGGAGTTGCTACCATCTACTCGGACAAGATAGCTACTAACAACGGAGAGCATGCAAGATCACAAATAACAAAGACATGATAGAATCAATAATCAATCTGAAATAGCATCTCAATATCCATCGGATCCCCGCAAACACAACATGTAGGATTACAAATAGATGATCTTGATTATGAATGGAGCTCACAAGATCTAAACATGGTACCACAAAGGAGAAGAACCAACCATCTAGCTACTACATGGACCCGTAGTCCAGGGATGAACTACTCACGCATCACACCGGAGGCTTGCATGGTGATGAAGAAGGCCTCTAGGGTGAATTCTCTGTTGGGAATATGCCCTAGAGGCAATCATGGTTGATGATATTTCCCAAAGTATTCATAAAGTAAAGTTGTCCTTATATGAACATCATATATATATCACTGAATGCGTGATTTGGTTGTGGAACTATGTATTCATGATTGTTCATATTAGATTGTCCTTGGTCGTTGAGGTTGTGCTGGACACACAACTTAGACCAATGTGCAAGTCGGCTGATGACACGGTTCCACTTGTCATGGGAATGGTGATGCTATTCTGACTTACACTGATTCGGCTAAAGAGTTTAGCGAGTTGGACTGACCCACAGTTGAGATGCAACGAGCATGTTGTCATTTGCAGTCTCAAGCAATGGAATCGTTCGACCTGAGGTGATTGCATGATCTGAGTTGTGGATTGCCAACATAGGTTCTATCAAACGCTGTTCCGTAAATGGGCAGTTATAAAGGTAGAGTTCGGGTTGGTTGTGAAGCAAGCTGCATGACATGGATTACCAAGATGGGATTTACCCCTCCGTAATGGAGAGATATTCTCTGGTCCCTCTCGTGTGATATGATTCGGAAGCATGGCCATGCGCTACTCAGTTAAGTGTTAACTGAGGAGTCGGACTAAGAGTTAGTCCAGTGAATCACATATCATGGTACGAGAAGGGAGTTGAGCTATTAAAGGGATGGCAACTACTCGCCTATAGCTTAACATATATATCGTGTGGCAAAGGGACTTGGACGAAAGTCACATTAAAGGTTCGTCTTCTGACTTTACGGCACTTGGGAGTTGGCATGTCTTGCTAGAGGCCGCTACCATCTATCGACTTGAGACCGAGTGTTCATGGAAGTGAGCTGGACTCAAATCCATGACGGGATACTTGGAGGAGTAGCTCATGTCGTGTCCAGGTGCACGTGAACCTATAGGGTCACACACTTAAGGGTAAGGAGCCCATGTGGATTAGATCCATATGGAGATTGGAGTATAGCCTAGATGGGCCTCAAGCGTTGAGCCCAACTAGGAGTGTATATAAGTGGAGTGACAAGGGATAGTCCCTGACCTAGCCGTCACTTTCTCCACTTCCATTTCGGGCTAGACATGATCTAGCAATCCTCTGTCCGAAGCTCCTTCCTGTATGTGTGGATACCGGTAGAGGCATTGCACGTGTGGTGCTGGAGACGGGGAAGCTCATGGGGATCTGACGAAGGAGTTTGTGGGATTCGGAGGGTTGTCCGTGGGATCGTTCGACACTGCTTCGACGCGCTACATCAACTTCCGCATCTGCATGTCTAGCGGTAATCTCGTGGCCTATAACCTTAGCTAGATCTTGGGTGTACCGCGTTAGGGAAAAAGTTTTGTTTTTCTCTGCATGGCCTAGCAGTGGTATCAGAGCAAAAGCTTCTAGTTTTAGGTTCTAGATCTGTGCATATGTGATATGCACAAGGTGGTGGATGAGATCCACTTAGGGTTTCGGTGGTCGATCTATGAGATAGATCGGTTTTGTGCAAGATTGATTGGATCAATCGCACTCGGGGGTGCATGGAAGATCATGTGCCGATGATCAATGAGATTGGTCAGATCTGCACAGGGATCAGATTTGGGTAAAAGTGTTTTATCCAATGAAGGAATCCATGCACAGGGACCGCCGGCTTCGCCCTGTCGTAGCGCAATAGATGCCATTGCAAGGTTCACAACACCGGTAGATATCATATCTATGCATAACTTGTTTTTGCAGGAAATTGTGAATGGTATGGCTTATGTGCATGTGGTGTGTAATCCATACATGATCTATGTATCACGAGTTTGTCAGCCGGCAGGAGAAGTGTTGTCACTATTATTGTATAACAACCTGCGTGTCGGCATGATATGCCATCTTCTTGTATGTTCCTTAGTGCTAGTGTAGCATGTTTGGAGGACTTGAAGGACACTGCAGCCAAAGGCATAATGAACAGGTTCATGGAGATGGAGATCGCCATGAAGGGAGCCATACCATTTCACATTATAATTGGATTATCTTGTGTGATTGTTATGTCTCTAGTTTTACCTCTATGAGATAGTGGTTAAACTTTAATCCCTCAAAGAAGGTCTAGTCGGTCTCCCCGCCAGTGCTGCACCATCACAAGTCGGACATTCTTGGTAGTGGGCTCATAAAATTGAGGTGCTACCAATTCTCTTCGACTAGATGGGTTCGAGTCGGACTCTTACAGCGGAAGCACTTGGTAAGCTAGACGGGTCTATCACAACGGTTGTGGGGCTCGGGGAGAGGGCGGTCGGGAGCCGGGGCATGAGATGCCACCCGACCAACATGAGTCACATGAGATGCGATTGGCAAGGAGTTGCCTACCTAGATCACTTGACGGCTAGTGGTGATGCTAAAGCTCACTAGTCGGCTTGCTTATTTAGGGTCCTGAATCACTAAGTAACCAATGGAGGGATGTTGGTTCTAGTGGGAGCATAAGTATTAAAATGTTTAATACGCTTGCTCTTTTATGAATACTTGTCTTAAGTGTTTTGCATATTTCTATTGTAGATAATGGCACCTAGTAGCAGTCTCCCTCAGTTGTCCAGTTTTGCTTTGAGGACCATCCTAGAGAAAGATAAACTTAATGGAACAAACTTCACCAACTGGTATCGTAATCTGAGAATTGTTCTCAAACAAGAAAAGAGGTACCATGTTCTAGACAACCCGCTTCCAGATGTGCCGGATGAGAATGCGAGTGTCGCAACAACCAATTCCTATCGTAGAACATGTGATGAGTCTACAGAAATTAGCTATCTTATGCTTTCTCACATGGAACCGGACTTGCAGCAGCAGTTCGAGAATGTTGAGGCCTACGATATGATCGAAAGCCTCAAAAGCATGTTCTAGGCTCAGGCAAAGACCGAGAGGTATCAAGTCTCTCAAGCTTTGCTGAGTTGTAAGCTTAAGGATGGTGATCCACTGAGTCCACATGTAATCAAGATGGTTGGTTATGTGCAGTCTCTGGAAAGGCTTGGCTACCCCATTAGCGAAGAGTTCGCTACGGATATAATTCTGAACTCTCTTCCTAGTGTGTATGGTCAGTTCATATCGAACTACCACATGCATGGTATGGATAAGAAGCTCACTGAATTGCAGGGGATGCTTAAGCAGGCAGAGGTTGATCTCAAGAAAGGTACTAGCCAAGTGTTGGTGGTACAGAATAAGGCTTAGTTTAAGAAGAGTTCTTGGACTAAGAAGAAGAAGGCTAAGTCAGAAGGTAATGCTCAGGATGAGATCCCAAGCGTTTCCTCAGGGACTAAGTCATCTCCTTCAGCCGGTTTCGCTTGCTTCTATTGCAAGGAGGATGGCCACTAGAAGAGGAATTGCAGCAAGTATTCGGTGGATAAAGCCAAGAGTGGAGGTGTGACTTCCAACTCAGGTACCCTTGTTTGCAATGTTATAGACCTTTATCTTGCTGATGCACCTGGTGGTTCTTGGGTACATGATACCGGATCAGTCATTCATATCTGCAACTCGTTGCAGGGACTGGTAAGAACAAGGGGCGTAGCGAGAGGCGAAGTTGACATTCGGGTCGGCAACAAAGCAAGAGTTGTTGCGTTGGAAGTCGGCACGATGCAACTTCATTTATCTTCAGGATTCTTAATGGAACTAAATAATTGT
The DNA here is from genome assembly GCA_916181665.1 of Avena sativa. Classification (NCBI taxonomy): domain Eukaryota; kingdom Viridiplantae; phylum Streptophyta; class Magnoliopsida; order Poales; family Poaceae; genus Avena; species Avena sativa. The sequence continues at coordinate 667,143,278 of OV702289.1, read as the reverse complement.
TATTATGTTCCAGTGCTTAGTCGAAACATCATTTCTGCCTCATGTTTGATGAGACAAGGTTATGAGTCTAATATTAAGAACAATGGTTGTTCTTTATATTTGAATGATATGTTTCACGGCTTTGCACTTGTTTAGAATGGGTTCTTTATTTTGAATCTTGATGGTAGGTCGGTCTATAACATAAATGTGAAAAGGTAGAAACCAAATGATCTAAATATGACTTACTTTTGGCACTGTCGACTTGGTCATATAAGTTAGAAACGCATGAAGAAGCTCCATGATGATGGACTCCTAACTTCGTTCGACTTGGAGTCGTTCGAGACATGCGAATCCTGCCTTCTAGGCAAGATGACCAAGACACCTTTTGCAAGGAGTTGTGAAAGGGTGTCTGACTTGTTGGGACTAGTACATAGTGATGTATGTGGTCCAATGAGCGCGACAGCCAGGGGTGGTTATGAGTACTTCATTACCTTCACTGATGATTTGAGTAGATATGGATATGTCTACTTGATGAAACATAAGTCGGAAGCCTTTGAAAAGTTCAAAGAATTCCAGAATGAAGTACAAAATCAACTCGGCAAGAAAATAAAGTTTCTTCGGTCGGACCGAGGAGGCGAGTACATGAGCCACGAGTTTGATGACCATCTGAAGACTTGTGGAATACTTCCTCAGCTCACTCCGCCGGGTACACCGCAGAGGAACGGTGTGTCGGAACGGCGGAATCGGACCTTGTTGGACATGGTACGATCAATGATGAGTTAGATAGATCTACCTTCATCATTTTGGGGTTATTGTCTAGAAACGGTGGCGTTCACACTAAACAGAGTACCATCAAAATCGGTAGAGAAGACACCACATGAGATGTGGACAGGCAAGAAGCCAAGTTTGTCTTTTCTTAAGATTGGGGTTGTGAAGCATTTGTCAAGCGACTTCAGTCGGATAAGTGCATTTTTGTTGGGTATACAAGGGAGACCTTGGGTTACTACTTCTACAACCAAGAAGAGGGCAAAATGTTTGTCGCTCGGAACGGTGTCTTCCTTGAGAAAGAGTTTTTCAGTCGGGAAGTCAGTAGGAGTACGGTGCGGCTCGAAGAAGTTCGAGAGGAACCGGTCAGTAGCGATTTGGTGAAAGCCTTGGAGGTTGAGCCAGTCGTGGTAGCTGAGCTGGCAGCTGCACCTACACTACGAAGATTGGCAATATTGCAAAGTGTTTGTGATGTATTACTGTTAGACAGTGATGAGCCAGCAACTTATTCGGAAGCGATGGTGGGTTCTGATTTTGAGTCATGGCTTGGAGCCATGAGATCCGAGTTAAAGTCCATGGATGATAATCAAGTTTGGAACTTGGTTAATCTGCTAGACGGTGCAAGACCCGTCGAGTGCAAATGGGTCTTTAAAAGGAAAACTGATATGGATGGAAACGTTTCTATCTATAAAGCACGGCTTGTCGCGAAGGGGTTTCGGCAGGTTCAAGGAGTTGACTACGATGAGACTTTCTCACCCGTAGCGATGCTTAAATCAGTTTGGATCATGTTAGCTATAGCAGCCTATTTCGACTATGAGATATGGCAGATGGATGTCAAAACGGCTTTCCTTAATGGAAAATTAACCGAGGACGTGTATATGATACAGCCCGAGGGTTTTGTCGATCCGGCTAATGCTGGCAAGGTATGCAAACTTCAGAAATCCATTTATGAATTGAAGCAAGCATCTCAGAGTTGGAATATTCGCTTTGATGAGGTAGTCAAATCGTTTGGCTTCATCCAGAGTGATCATGATTCTTGTTTATACAAGAAGTTTAGTGGGAGCAAAGTAAACTTTCTGATCTTGTATGTGGATGACATATTATTGATTGGAAATGATGTCCAGATGTTGCAAGAAACCAAGGAGTCATTGGAAAGGACTTTCTCAATGAAAGACTTGGGTGAGGCAACTTATATACTAGGAATCAGGATCTATAGAGATAGATCCAAAGGACATATTTGGACAAAGTGTTGAAGAAGTTCAACATGGAATCGTCTAAGAAGGGGTTCTTATAGATGTCCCATGGCATAAGACTTAGCAAGACTCAGTGTCCTTCGACGACTGATGAGCGAAGTAGGATGAGTGTGATTCCGTATGCTTCGGCAGTCGGGTCCATCATGTATGCCATGATTTGTACTAGGCCGGATGTTTCCTGTGCTCTAAGTGTTGTGAGCAGATACCAGGCTGACCCTGGAGAAATCCACTGGGCAGCAGTTAAGAACATTCTTAAGTACTTGAGAAGGACTAAGGATGTATTCCTAGTTTATGGAGGTGAGGTTGAACTCAGTGTAAGGGGTTACACGGATGCGAGTTACCTTACTGACTCAGATGATTCTTGTTCGCAATCTGGGTACGTGTTCGTTATGAACGGAGGGGCTGTGAGCTGGAAGAGTTCCAAGCAAGAGACTATGTCTGCATCTACAACAGAAGCTGAGTATATTGCTGCCTCGGAGGCGGCAAAGGAAGCTGTTTGGATCAGGAACTTCCTGATTGATCTTGGTGTGGTTCAGGGCTCATCCAATCCGTTAGACGTGTATTGTGACAACAATGGTGCTATTGCACAAGCCAAGGAACCTAGACAACACCAGAAGAACAAGCATATACTCATGCGATACCACTTGATTTTCCAGTTCGTGGATCAAGGTGATATCAGGTTATGCAAGGTACACACGGCTGCAAACGTTGCAGATCCATTGACAAAGCCACTTCCACAGCCTAAGCATGAGGCGCATGTAAGAGCCATAGGCATTAGATGCCTAGACATGTGATGTCGGATGATTGACTCAAGTGCAAGTGGGAGACTGTTGGGAATATGCCCTAGAGGCAATCATGGTTGATGATATTTCCCAAAGTATTCATAAAGTAAAGTTGTCCTTATATGAACATCAGATATATATCACTGAATGCATGATTCAGTTGTGGAACTATGTATTCATGATTGTTCATATTAGATTGTCCTTGGTTGTTGAGGTTGTGCTGGACACACAACTTAGACCAATGTGCAAGTCAGCTGATGACACTGTTCCACTTGTCATGGGCATGGTGATGCTATTCCGACTTACACTAATTCGGCTAAAGAGTTTAGCGAGTTGGACTGACCCACAGTTGAGATGCAACGAGCATGTTGTCATTTGCAGTCTCAAGCAATGGAATCCTTCGACCTGAGGTGATTTCATGATCCGAGTTGTGGATCGCCAACTTAGGTTCTATCAAACGTTGTTCCGTAAATGGCCAGTTATAAAGGTAGATTTCGGGTTGGTTGTGAAGCAAGATGCGTGACGTGGATTACCAAGATGGGATTTGCCCCTCCGTAATGGAGAGATATTCTCTGGGCCCTCTCGTGTGATATGATTCGGAAGCATGGCCATGCGCTAGTCAGTTAAGTGTTAACTGAGGAGTCGGACTAAGAGTTAGTCCAATGAATCACATATCATGGTATGAGAAGAGAGTTGAGCTATTAAAGGGATGGGAACTACTCGCCTATAGCTTAACATATATATTGTATGGCAAAGGGACTTGGACAAAAGTCACATTGAAGGTTCGTCTTCTGACTTTACGACACTTGGGAGTTGGCACGTCTTGCTAGAGGCTGCTACCATCTATCGACTTGAGACCGAGTGTTCATGGAAGTGAGTTGTACTCAAAGCCATGACGGGATACTTGGAGGAGTAGCTCATGTCGTGCCCAGGTGCATGTGAACCTACAGGGTCACACACTTAAGGGTAAGGAGCCCATGTGGATTAGATCCATATGGAGATTGGAGTACAGCATAGATGGGCCTCAAGCGTTGAGCCCAACTAGGAGTGTATATAAGTGGAGTGACAAGGGATAGTCCCTGACCTAGCCGTCACTTTCTCCACTTCCATTTTGGGCTAGACAGGATCTAGCAATCCTCTGTCCAAAGCTCTTTCCTGTATGTGTGGATACCAGTAGAGGCGTTGCACGTGCGGTGCTGGAGACGGGGAAGCTCGTGGGGATCTGACGAAGGAGTTCGTGGGATTCGGAGGGCTGTCTGTGGGATCATTCGGCACTGCTTTGATGCGCTACATCAACTTTCGCATCTGCGCGTCTAGCGGTAATATCGTGGCCTATAACCTGAGTTGGATCTTGGGAGTACCACGTTAGGGAAAAGGTTTTGTTTTTCTCTGTGTGGCCAATGTTCTCCCCTCCGGCAGGGTGTCAGGAAGAGCTTTAGATCCCTCCCAATCTAGGGATAGAGATGACGGCGGCTACAGACTCTTTCCTGGATTTTTGATCGGGTACTTAGGGTTTCTGTATTAGAGGCATCTTATAGGCAAAAAGGGAGGCCAAGGGGGTGCCCTAGGCGGCCACACCACCCCGCGCGGGCCAGGCCTGGCCTCCACGGCCAAGTGGTGTGGTGGCCCTCTAGCCCCTCTCTATCTCGTATTCTAGCTTCGTGTCCCCCTCGGTGAAAAACTGACTTTGGCTTTTGTCCCATCCAATTCTGAGAATATTCATTTTCTGACTTTCCTGGAACCAAAAACAGCAGAAAACAGGCAGCTAACACTGTGGCATCTTGTTAATAGATTATTCCAAGAAATTGTATAAAAATACTCCAAAGTGTGGACAAAACATAAGAAAGTAGATAAAAACCAAGCATGGAACATCAAAAATTATGGATACATTCGCAACGTATCAGTCCTCCATGTCAGCCTCACATTATAAGAATTGTGTGTATGATGGAATTTTTTTAATTCGCTCGTGCTACCCTGTTTCGAACTTGATAGTGCTGCTCGATGCATCAACCGTTTAATCAAACTTTTGGATCCCACATGTCACCCTATCATTAGAAGAAACGTGTGTATGATAGAACTTTTTCCCTCGGTCGTGCCTCCGTGTTCTGAACTTGATAGTGTTGCTTGCTGCATCTACCGTTTAATCATGCTGCAGGGCCCCACATGTCATCCACTCATTATAAAAACATGTATATGATGGAATTTTTGCTCTCGGTCACGCCTCCGTGTTTTGAACTTGATAGCATTGCTCGATGCATCAACCGTTTTTCCAGGCTGCTAGGTCCCCCCATTAGAAGAAACGTGTGCATGCTGGACTTTTTTATCGCTCGCGCCTCCCTGTTTCAAACATGGCAACATTGCTCGAGGCGGCACCTATATATGGCCGCGCTACTAGGTCCCACATGTCGGTCTCTCTCTAAATGAAACCTGCATATGATGGACTTTTTTTTGGCCACGTCCGTTGTTTTAACCTTGGCAACATTGCTCGATGCGGCAACCGTGTATGGTCTTGCTGTTGAGGCCCCCATGTCAGCCTCTCTGGTATGTTCTAGCTTGTGGGTCCTAGATGCAGCCTGTATGTTCTGGCGGGTGGGTCCTAGATACTAGCCTCTTTGTACAAGTATTTAACTTTTTTTTCAAACCCGACCATTAAACTCGAGGGATGTTGCAGGCTAGTGGGTCCGTGATGCTAGCATCTCCATAATACGATATTAAAATGTAAACCCTTTCTCAGAAAAAGTAAACCCAAGATATATATAAATATGTACACATAGGGGATTCAAACTAAAGACCTTCAAATCAAATCAAATAGACGTAAACTGAGTGTTTTGCACTGCACCAAAGATATTTATAGAAATTGAATCATTAAACATGTATTAATACCACTACACCAAAATAGACGTACTAGTCACAGCTCCAATCTAGCAAAAGGTTATCACTGTTTTACCACCCATATATGATTAGCGGAGATAAGACAACCACATAATTAATTACAATAACATGTGACCAAAGAGATAGACAACTAGGAAGTTCATGAATATCATGCGGCATTCAGGACAGCCAGATACATCGACCTTGACCATTCTTTCAATAGTAAGTTTGGCTGCTTTCCGGAACTTGATCCACCTAGAAGTAGCTTCCAAGTGCCCATCAGTCGAGTTAATGGCATAGCGTCCCTCGATTTGCACTCCTTTGCTCTGCATCATGAAGACTATTATGCCCTTTCGTCTAGCCTGGAGTTGCTTTGTGGCACTCTTAGGAAATATCTGAGTCAAAGCAAGAGATAGATGCATAATTACTAAGAGAAACGCACTGAATCACGTGAAAATTGAGAAGACATTTAGAGCAGTTTACCTGCCGCTATATACTCATAAACATAATCCGGTGCGACCTTGTGATGACACATGTGTAGGATATGGTCTGACAAGTTACTGCCCGGGGTGATGAAGGATCTTGTGCCGGTGCCTGTAATGGGGCTGATGCGGTAGCTGGTGATGGTGCAGGAGATGGTGCCACTAATTGTAGAGGGGCTGGTGCAGGAGTCAGAAGGCCCAGAACCGGTGCCGGCGCTAGCAGTTTGATGCTAGATTCCTTCTGAGGGATAGCTAAGCTGACTACAGGGATGGTAGAGGCAGATGAGAAGTGTACAAGCAAAATGGTCTCTTATACAACAGTTACTCACAAGACAGTGATTAGAGGATATGATGAGTATACAAGGAAATTAAGTTACTACCTCTATTCTTTCTCCTTAGGTCAACAGGTGTCGGAGCAGGAACTAGGGCCAGTCCCGTTGCGGGTGCCAGCAGCTTGATGTTGGTTACCTTCTGGGGGGTAGGTAAGGGGACTGCAGGAGTGGTCAGAGAGGCATATGAGATGTGTACAAGCAAAATGGTTTCTTATACAATAGTAACTCCGAGACAGAGATGAGAGTATACAAGCGAATTAAGATACTGCCTCTATTCTTTATCCTACTGAGGTCAACATGTGTTGTTGCAAAAACTGGGGTTGGTGCTGGTGCCGGTGCTAGCAGCTTGATGCTGGCACCCTTCTGGGTGGTACATAAGGGGAAGCAGACTGTAGAAGTGTTCAGGGTCATAGGATGAGTAAAGACAATTGTGCAGAATAGTTAGTCGCAAGAAAATCATTAGAGGTTGTGATGAGTACAGAAGCAAATTAATTAGTACTACCTATGTTCTTGGTCCTTAGGTCAACAGGTGTACGATGGCGTGCAAGTATCTGCCCAGGCTTGCTAAAATCGAATGTTACCTCGTCCACCTGCTTCAGACCATTCTCACGGACATACTTGGACCAACCTCGGCCACCCAAATAGGTGGTGGCCATCATCTAGGAGACATCCACATCATATAGTTGTCGCATGCCTTTAGGGACCTCGCTATATAGAGTTAGAAACTTGTCATTTCCGAACATCTTGTTTATAATGGGATGAGTGACACAAGGGACAACCTTCATGAGAAAATTGATAGAGAAGTAAGGCGACAGGAAAAAAAGTGAGATACAAGATCTTACATCAAGTCAGTCTAAACCACTTGGAATCCATACCAGATACCATGGGTACCCTTTGCGAATGGTGGCCATGCACCATTTTTCTTCCCTCTTCCTTTGGAAGGGCATATATGGGCCCCCTTTCAATCCACAAGCTTGACAAGAGGAGGGTAGCAGAAAGGGCTAAGCAACTGGTGCATGGTACTGATTGAAATTAAGTGGAAATGTTATATTATGTAAAGAGCAAGTAAATCTAATAATATAATACAAAACCATTGCCTGTAAAGCAAACCGATTTGATTTTTTGAACTTCTGATGAGCGGAAACATATAGTACTAGCTGATAACAATAACATGGAAAATCATAACATGTGAAATTGTGGATTTCCAAATTATACCCACTTATTAGAGAGGTCACTGCCCACCTGGGTACTATGTTGGCACTTCCTCGTTGTGTAGAGGATGTCCTCTTTTGGTACGGGCATCAGAAATCTACTAGCATCTACAGCAGCCTCAGCCTCGCATCAGCACCTTCAATATGCATAAATAGCAATAGAGCTCAACAGTTCAATACTATGTAAAGTTTGACCAAGTTATTAGAAAAAAATATTAATATTTATAATATGAATTAAACATATATTCACGTTGTATGTATATAATATCATAGTTCTTGATAGTTTTTGACTTTTTTCAAAATGTTTCGTCAAACTTTCTTTAGCTTGACTTTTCAAAAAAAAAATATATGCCTTAATCCTTGGGACGGAGGGAGTACAGTACATAGTAGTCATATACTGACTGTATGAGACAGTCAGACAGATCCAGATCTGGGTTCACATAAACACAGTGCCAAAGTTAATAAAATCACACATGTGTTTCTGAACATCTGATAAGCATGCATGACACAAAGCGGGTAATAATTAAATCTGACTACACCATGGTAATAAGGGTATTAATAACAAATATCTTTCTCTTTAAGCTGGGCCCTCCTAGCTGGTCGGTGGCCTTGCGCTTGTTTGATGAGTAGTGGTACTGGCCGGATCATGCGGCACGTGGGGATACAAATACTTTTAATAGATCTCTGGCTCTCCTCATGTGTGTGAAAGTGATAGCGTGCACACCATGGTGGCACTTAGGCTAGAGATTACAAATACTTTTTATGAGTTATATTTGGAGTTGGATGTCTCTATGAAATTGTGGTGTTTGTTGGAACCATCTAGCGCTCAAGGTGACAGTGTGGGGTTATCTAGATGGGGAAGGCAGACTTTGAGGAGTGTTGTTATAGCCCTACCATGGATTAGAGTGTTCAACCGGAGAGTACTTCAGAGTAGTATCACGAAGAGAAGATATTTATATGAGAGTGTTCACTAGTGAAATTATGATCCCTAGGCCTTGTTTCTAAGCATTGGAACACCGTTTGCAACTAGATCTGTTACATGTTTGCTTGCTGCCATCTTTATTTCAATTTGCCTTTAGTCTCTTCCATGCCATCGAAGTATTTTTTGGCACCGTTATATTATATCCATACCACTTGTATTTTACTATCTCTTCGCCGAACTAGTGCACCTATACACCTGACAAGTGTATTGGGTGTGTTGGGGACACAAGAGACTTCTTGTATCTTGATTGCAGGGTTGCTTGAGAGGGATACCTTTGACCACTTCCTCCCTGAGTTCGATAAACCTTGGGTAATCCACTTAAGGGAAACTTGTTGCTATTCTACAAACCTCTACACTTGGAGGCCCAACAACTGTCTACAAGAATAGAAGTGCGTAGACATCACGCTTCTTCGTCCCTGTGGCCATTTGATTGCCGACGATGGGGTTGATGGGGAGCTAGTTCCTTCATGGCTTGTCGCGATGCAACCGAAGAACCTCTCTCTAGCCTCATGCGAGCCTACGATGATGAACTGAAGAGACAGTTCTTGAATGATTGGCATCCCGAGGGTCGGAATGGTGGTGCCGATCTGGTTCCCTACGGGGCCTTGAATCAGCGTTCTTGTCCATATTAGTGCATCACTGGTCGGATTTCGATACCAGCTTGTCGTTAAAAGATGTGTCGGTCTTCTGCTTCTCCAAACCTTTGTCGAGCAATGCCACACACTGCTGGACTTGTTCCGGAGACGGATTATTTGCGAGGATAGCTCGAGCCACGACAAAGTTTTCCATTGATGTATTGTAGATCCGGTTTCCTTTGCTATCGAGCCAAGATTGTCCCACGATGATGTCGTTGCTTTTTCCGTCAAAGTGGCTCTTGTGGACACCCAGATTTATGTTGGCCAAAACCGGACCACCTCGAGTCTGTTGGCCTAAATTTTATTCCCCATGTAGTCCTGACTTGTTTCGTTGTGATCTTTCAATGAGATGGTGATAATTCGATTTCGGTGGAGTTCGGGCTTAACGATCCGACTACATGTGCAAGCACAAGTACCAATGCAATCGCTAGGCCAATCTCTTGAAGGTTACCGATCTTGCGGAAACATGATCAGCTTGACCAGCGAGTATCTTAATTCCTACCTGAAATGAGAACAAGTAAGAATTAATATTACAATCAAGACATTATAAATAAAGATAAAGTTTTATTATGAATTTGGGATTCTGAATATGTGTGTGGTACAAGACATCTCTATGACACTCAAGCCTGTGGCGTAGTTGCAACGATGGATAACTTTTAGTCTAAACGATGACCTAATAGACGTATATATGAAGGGACGAAGGGATGCAGATAGCCTTGGGAAAGGAGGTCGAAATTCCTCTCTAAGTCGGTTTCCTCCACATATACGGACTTTAAAAATTCTGGCTATTAATTTGAACGAAAAATATATGAGCCTGGACCATAAATAAAAGGTGACGTGGCACCATATAACTCTAAGGATGAAATTATGAAGTAACAATGTATTGGTTCCGTCCATCTCTTCATCTCTCATTATGGTGGCTTCAAAGTTCTGAAATCTTTACTTGTAGCGTCATCTTCAATCCTCACAAGCTTGTTGCCGTCTCCATGCATGAGCATGCTCCATTAGTTATCCTTCTTATCCTTGCTAGGTCCATCATTCCTAAATATTCTCATTTATATTAGAAAGAGTTCCTAAAAAGGGAAGTACCTGATAATTGAGTAGACGTGCACGAGCTCTTGTGAGAGGTCCTTGTAATATTGTTGTAGGTGCAGCGGTTGTATCATTAGTAGGGATGTCATCATCGTCCTCCCCATCTTGAATTGAAGTCATCCTCGACGCAATTGAAAGGGTTTCGGCAGAAAACATAAATTTTTCCTACGCGAACACACCTACCTGTCAGGATCTATCTAGGAGTAATACTATAATGGCGGAGGTTTCTGATACATACCTTATAGTCCGAGAGCGGTTAATTTTCTGAGAGGAACGTGGATGACGTAGTCGTACTCGTAGTCAACCTCAAAGTCGCGAAAGTCCTCGTAGGTTACCCCTTACTCCATCATGCAGCAGTCCGACTCACGACAATAAAGGTGCCACAAGTGGCATCACCCTCGTGGTTTCGCACACATACAGTGTACAACGACAACCTCCGGTTCTCTGATCCCTGTCGAGAGTGCGGAAGTAGATCCTCTGGTTGTAGTCCCTACAGTGCAACGGCGTGATGCAGGTGTGTCGTCTCTTGCATGTGCAATCCTTCCAGGGACCGTGCCATCGCGGGAGGACAATGAGAGAGAGAGAGTTCCCTGAGGAAATGCCTCAGAGAATTATTGGTGTCTTTTCCCCACCCATATGCCCCTCTTTATATAGGAGAAGGGAGGGTACTCCCTTCCCTCATATCCCGGGGTGGGACTAAAGGAGAGGAGGTGGAAGGAGGCGGCGGCGCAAGGGGAGGAGGGTCGGCCGGGGTGGGGCCCAGGCGTGCAGCCCAAGGCAGGCCGGTGGCCGAGGTGATCCCTACCCCGCGTGCTCCATCCTAGGTGGCGGCGACTTTCCCCCTTGGCCCTTGCCCTAGGGCGGTTTCCCCTCTTGGGCCTTGTTCCTTCGGGAACTTGGCCCATTAGAGAAGTTACCCTTTCAAATTATATTTTAATAATATATTTAATATTAATTACATAATATGAAATACATATTATCAAATCCCGTTTGACCTGAAACACCTTTCGTATCACTCCGAACAACTTAGGATCCTTCCGGAACGATTCCGATTCTCTCACGAAACATTTCCGGTTTTCTCTTCTCTCTCATCCTGTGATTCCAATAACCCCATGTGTGTGAAAGTGATAGCGTGCACACCATGGTGGCACTTAGGCTAGAGATTACAAATACTTTTTATGAGTTATATTTGGAGTTGGATGTCTCTATGAAATTGTGGTGTTTGTTGGAACCATCTAGCGCTCAAGGTGACAGTGTGGGGTTATCTAGATGGGGAAGGCAGACTTTGAGGAGTGTTGTTATAGCCCTACCATGGATTAGAGTGTTCAACCGGAGAGTAGTTCAGAGTAGTATCATGAAGAGAAGATATTTATATGAGAGTGTTCACTAGTGAAATTATGATCCCTAGGCCTTGTTTCTAAGCATTGGAACACCGTTTGCAACTAGATCTGCTACATGTTTGCTTGCTGCCATCTTTATTTCAATTTGCCTTTAGTCTCTTCCATGCCATCAAAGTATTTTTTTGGCACCGTTATATTATATCCATACCACTTGTATTTTACTATCTCTTCGCCGAACTAGTGCACCTATACACCTGACAAGTGTATTGGGTGTGTTGGGGACACAAGAGACTTCTTGTATCTTGATTGCAGGGTTGCTTGAGAGGGATACCTTTGACCACTTCCTCCCTGAGTTCGATAAACCTTGGGTAATCCACTTAAGGGAAACTTGTTGCTATTCTACAAACCTCTACACTTGGAGGCCCAACAACTGTCTACAAGAATAGAAGTGCGTAGACATCACGCTTCTTCGTCCCTGTGGCCATTTGATTGCCGACGATGGGGTTGATGGGGAGCTAGTTCCTTCACGGCCTGTCGCGATGCAACTGAAGAACCTCTCTCTAGCCTCATGCGAGCCTACGATGATGACCTGAAGAGACAGTTCTTGAATGATAGGCATCCCGAGGGTCGGAATGGTGGTGCCGATCTGGTTCCCTACGGGGCCTTGAATCAGCGTTCTTGTCCATATTAGTGCATCACTGGTCGGATTTCGATACCAGCTTGTCGTTAAAAGATGTGGCGGTCTTCTGCTTCTCCAAACCTTTGTCGAGCAATGCCACACACTGCTGGACTTGTTCCGGAGACGGATTATTTGCGAGGATAGCTCGAGCCACGACAAAGTTTTCCATCGATGTATTGTAGATCCGGTTTCCTTTGCTATCGAGCCAAGATTGTCCCATGATGATGTCGTTGCTTTTTCCGTCAAAGTGGCTCTTGTGGACACCCAGATTTCTGTTGGCCAAAACCGGACCACCTCGAGTCTTGTACTACATCTGCTTGAAATCTGACTTGTACTGGGCAGGATCACTATCAAGGCGTTGTTTTACCTCAACAAGGTCTGATGCTTCGGCATGGAGTAGCAAGCGCTGCTTCTCCAGGTCCTCATCCCTTTTCTCCAACTCCTCCGGCGTGAGATCAGAAGCAGTTGGGATTGGTATTGTTAGTGCTTCTTCGTAGATTTCATGGGCACCTTGAGTAACCATGTGGCCATCCACCGGAGGATCTTTCGAGATGGGTTGGACCGGATCACCATCCAGAGTCTCCATCTCAAGTTCTTGGTCAAATTATTCCTCGACCTCTTCTTCCGCTGGAAGATTTGGCTTTGGAGTTCTCTTGTTCTTCTTCTTCTTTTCCTTTCTGTCAACCTTTACATGGGTGCCAGTGGCAAAGACGGCTTTTGGTTTGTTACCTAGAGATAGACTTCCATTAGTACTTTCAAGTTGGACATGCTTGGACACTAGGACGTCAGAATATTCTCCGATCTCCATATCATCGCGTGGGGTGCGATTTTCTTCATTGTAATCCTCATCCATACTATCATACGGACTCAGAGGTGCTCCTTCTCCGCCCTGAGCAGCTTTAGAGGTGTACTCTTTACCGTACTCTTCTAGTTCCTTCTCGAATGCCCGGAGTTCTTCCGACGTCATCGATTCCTAAGGAAAACCGGGTGAGTCGGCATCTGTTCCGATGGCATCGAGTACTGAATCGTTATTTGCTCCAACATCGGCAGGGCCAAATTTAGAACCAACGTAGCCGACAAAGCAGAGCTTCTTCTTAGACTTTAGACATCTGAAGTAGCCGTGGCTCTCAGCATCATCATCCAAGAAACTCTGGATCGTCTTAGAAATTTCACGGACGATCCATTATCTGGTTCAACTTGTGCCTTAGTAGCGATTTTCCTGCTCTGGCATTGGCGAAGCTAGATCCAGAGCTGCTATAGTCATCCTCGTCCTGAGATCCTATCTCAATAGGGAGATCAGACTCAGAATTTTCCGCCACCACAATTTCCGCCTCAGGAGCGGGTTTGGTGGGTTTAGGGATTTCTGAGATCTGAAACTCTACCGCCTTCACGGACAAAGTAGATCCAGATTGTTCTTCCGCCCCTATCATCACCGCTAGGGTGGGTTGGGCAGGTTTAGTGAAACTGAGGTAGATGTCGATCTCACCAATAGGCATGATGGTGTAGGTCGTCACGGCCTCCCTAGACGGAATCTAGGTATTATCGAGGAGGACGAGAGGGACGTCGCTGGCGTAGAGGACACAACTGATGGCGATAGTTTCACCGGTTCCCGCACGCGTAGATTCCACCCGGAACGAAGGTCCGAAGGTCACCTGCCCCACGGTGGGCGCCAACTGTCGTCGGATTGATGACAAGTACACCATAAGGGGGTCCTCGAGGCGTGGGAAAGGTGGGGTGTGAGACGTACGGTTGTCCGGGAAGGTGGGCACACAAGTTTACCCAGGTTCGGATTCGATTACGGTGGTTGGATCATACTCCTGCTAGCAATCCAGTATATCAGCAGAGCCAAATGTTACAAAGGATTATAAAATAGGGCTTCGCCTATGCGAGTTGGTTGTGGTTGTGCCCTAAAGGTTGGCCCCTAGGGTGGCTTATATACTCATATGTCCTAGGTTTTATAGGAGAAACCTACATGGCTACGATACTAAGTCGGTACAAGGTATAACTTGAACTACAAGTAAATTTACATGACTAAGTCGGTAAGTCTTCTAGGCCTTCGTGTAGTCGGATGGGCCTCCATCTTCTTTCCCTGACTGGATCGCCCATGGAGCAAAGCTCTAACCCATAGGTGGACCACCCTGATCAGTGAGTAGCTGTGGATATATTCGGAAAGTATATCCCCAACAAGATAGGCTTGCATACTATTACCTTGTTTTAAGATGATTTGCGAGTACATTCAAATTACTTATATGACAATGTACCTCACTATTAACTTGGTCATAATTTAAAGGATTACAACAAGAATATGGTAATGTGACGTCTATGTGAACTAGGAAATTTCTCTAGCCAGCTCTATGTTGGGTTATGGCATGTTGGCTAGGGTTGATGACGCTTGGTGTTCCGTTGCAAGATTTCTATTGAAGTTCATATCTCCGACCAAGTATGTTATAGGTATATGTTGACGTTCTTATGGTCTATTGTGCTCAGCGACACACTGGTCATGGGATCGCTGATGTAGTGAAAAGGATATTTCGGACTAGTCCAGAGTCCCCATAAAATAAATGAGACGACTTTGTCTAGATACACACGATATCTAGACATGTTTTAGTGAATAGATATATGTATATCTAGACAAAACTACGTCACTTATTATGAGATAGAGCGAGACAGGGAGTACATCTTACATTCGAATACAAATATGCTATAAACCTAGGCTACTTTCCCTATTGAGTTCACGTGAATACCCCGCGGTTCCTGCGACAGTGTCTGATCTAGATTTAGGGGATACATCTTGCTTGGCATATGCAGCTTCTGCGTCCTTGTGCTAGTGAATTTTCGATGTCAACTCTGGCAGAACGACTCTCGTGCGCACAGGCTTCTCGAATGTCACACGCGAGTAGGCGTGTGCCTTGAACTATCTTTTTTTGCAACAACCAAAAAAAACGCCTCTTCCTAATGTATGCTCCAGATGAAAATCTCCTTGTATCCTCCTGATAATTGTGCAACTCTAGAAATTATGATAGATGGAACGGTGATCCTTACATACAGCAAATGAAGAAACAACACGAAAAGGGTGTCAGACTTATCTAGATTTACATGATAAATCTGTGACATCCTTTCCGAAACAGAGAGTATAAAACATCTCCGAAGCAGAAATCAGCCCAAAGGAAAAGGAGAGACTAATGTCTTATCACAGCAACATACGCCTAGATGCAAAACCCACAATAGAAGAAGAGACTGTTGTGTTAACCACAGCAACAGAACGCCTAGATACAAACCCAGAGAATGGACAAAGAGAAGAGATTGCTGTTTTGATCACAAACCATACTCGTGCAAAAACTAGTGCAAAGTGACACATGCAGCAATCTATCTAATGGAACGTGCAATTTACTCTCGTCTTATTACTCCTGGCTCTGTATATAACTAGTTCCATTTTGCATGCATAAGGTAACATAGACTGGAAATAGGACACTCTTAGTGCTGTGTAAGCCAGTAAATAAATAAAAATGAAGCAGTCTGTTTACATTATGACCATGGCTATCCTTCAGCTGCGGCCTAAATTGGTACAGAAAAAGCCATGCATAAGTAAAGCACACATGCACACACGCAGCTCACGTTATGACAGTAATTTGGGGAAGTTACAACGGATTTCCGCTACATTCTCTACTCATACCATTTCTAGCAGGATTATCTTACACGCCCTTGTTTGGGTCAACAAATATATTTACAAATGAAAGAATATTGTACAAGTCGACCCGAAGAAGGCCCACCAGCAGCGGTCACTGCCTCTGGCATTGCAACTCTCTGAGCCTAGTGTTGAGGGCTTCAATGTATGTGCGCAGTCGGTGTCGGTCAGATCTTGTTAGGGACAAAGGGGGGTTGAGGGCGAGTGATGGTGCCTCAATCAGGAGAAAACGCAGCATGCATATTGCCTTTGTATACCGTGATATGGCTATTGCCACTTTCCCCATCATCTCATCAACCTGCAATTTAAGATCAGAAATATAAAAAAATCAAGTAGATGGACAAAAGATAAAACAAAGCTTTTGTCTAGGATGAAAGAGGAAGTGCTTTACTTACACCACCATGCCTTCCTGATTCAAGTGCAGACTGAAATATTATTTCAACCGCATCAGGCATAGCTGTAGCATCTGCATGCATTAGCTCACTATCAGCATAAAAAATAGTCTTGCCAAATAACAGCTCATGGCCCCAAGCAAGGTATAGTACCAGGTATCTGTCCTACAGTGCTGGCAAGTTCTTCAGCATATTCAACAGCAATGAGAAACTGCCTCTCAATCTGCATGAACTCATCATCAACCATATTGATATCGTGCGAAGGACTCTCTCTTGCAGCTGAAGCCGCATAGGAATTGCATATGTGAATTGCTTGCTTCCAGGTTGCAAGAACAATTAACTGTATAGAGAATGCCTCTAAGTGCCTGCCACCTTTTATCTTCAGGTGGTTGATCAGCAAAACATAAACTGAAGTTAGCAGTCTCATCAAAAGTACTAACAAACTTTAGGCACATCAATGTAATACAAGAAGAGAGTTCGCTGCAGTAAGAAAAGCAGACATTTAAACGGAAAGTTCCAATATCTCAGGAGAGGTTGAGATGAATTAAAGTAGGAAAGCAAGGAGGATACAAGACTAGCAAGTCATCAAGCAGATAAATTTACCTCTTCTTTGACAAACTCCACTATAGTAGATGCATATTGCCCCAATAATCTAATCCTGGTAAGATAGTCAGATGGTGGTTGATCCAAGCCATCACTCAGGTATGCAGATCCCTGTGAAGTACCAGATACTGGAGAACAATGGCTGTCCAAGCTACCAGTTCCAGCAGACTGTTGCCTGTTTATTGTGGTACCAATTATTGGCATCGGTGCACTCGGAGCAGCTAAGTTTGGTGGCCAAACAGAAGGATTGTCATATTTCAATGGCAAGTTGCGCTGCTGAGAGGCACTTGTTGAAGAAGAGGATCCTTCCTGATGCCCAGACACAAAGACATATTCCTGATCTACAAACTCTAATGAATCAATGATAGGGGAATCTACATTACAAAGTCAAGATAATAAATTCAGTAAGAACTATTCATAATGATAATAAGGAAGCGTGTGATAATCACAACAGATTCAGTACCTTCTCGATAACCACCAGCTTTAGGGTCATTTCCTTCACCAGTCTTGCTTTCCTTAGTCCTTTTTCCCGTATGGTCCAGACGCTGACTACTAGGTACATGATTGTTACCCATAATATATCTGGAGAACAGACTTGGATGCTTCGATGGGCTCTGACCCGAAGTTTTGTCTGACTTTTTATTTATGGAGAACACATCAGATTTCAGTGGGCTATTGTTCTCAGGAACAGGATTCTCATCCTGTCCAGTTGACAAATCTAAAGGGAATGGCATACAATCTTCTTGAGAACTTTGGCTCGAAAGCCTCGTTGGACTGCTTTTAATGAAGGGAAAGCCATCTCTTGTGTCTGATGGTGTCCGACTGCCAATGTGGTGCAGAATATCAAATGCAGTGCATGATGAGGCGCAAAGAGCAAAAAGTAGCACAAAGATATTACCTCAAGGCTCTCTCTGGAGGATGTTCAAAAAGAAATGGATGGCTCACAAAGTCTTCAACTGTAAGGCGTTCCACTGCATCAATTACACAGATTAGTTTAGTATCATTAATACTTGCTCCTATATATATGGTACTCCCTCTGATCCATAATAAGTATCGCTGATTTAGTATAAAGTTGTACTACTAAATCAGTGACACTTTATGGATCGGAGGGAGTAACAGATTGCATAGTGCGCTTTAATCTATTTCTTCTGAACAACTCACAATGTTTGATGATCTCCTGAATGGTAGGTCACTAGTCTTAATTTTCAAAATAGGGAAACGGTACAATTGTGATGATTCTTAAAACTAATACTTCACAGGCAAATATCGCATTACTAAACAATGATCTTCCTCTGGTACAACCTAGCTCACAACTTCACATATTGTTACAACAGATCTATAATATCCAGAGTCCTTTAGTCTCACAACGATTGATTTTGTGCTACAAAAAAGATTCATCTGAACTGTTAAGGCATACTAAGTTCAACAATAAATTCAAGAAAGGTTCAAATGAAGTGAAGAGAAGGAAAAAGGACCAGTTACAATGCCACCTAAATCTACTCTTGAGTGGTACCAATCATTTTCTTCCAAATATTTGCTGGGTCACAGTAATACTACCGAATGCATCACCCCACCAGATAGAAATATAAGAAATAATGACATGACGGAAGTCCCTTCAATAAGTAAGTTTTCTATGATATATCGGTGATTCATACCTGCATTGATTCGCAGTAACTTTCCGCACAAGTCAATGCAATCGTGGCTCAACTCACAACCAGGTGGAAATCGTAATTGACCTGATTTTAGTATGTTTCTCATCAACTGATGAAGTAACACAATTTTCCATTAGCAGTTGTAGGCACATACTATTTCAAGAACAGTGAAGTAATCATATCATGTTAAAAACATGGAGAGGAACCTGTATTTGACTATCCCCATTAAAAGGTGGAGATCCAGTAACAAGTTGATATAAAATAATACCAACACTCCACAGATCTGCCTGTTCATTCAGAAATCGAGAACGAAACATAGTAAACAACATGTAACAGTCGTTCACAAAATCCATCGGGGAAACAGGAAAAAAGACCTGACCTTTGCATCATACTTCTGAGCTTGCATGACTTCTGGAGCCATGTAAAGTGGTGAACCACAAAGTGTTTCAGCGAGACCATAAGGCTCCAAGAATCTGCTCACACACATACACAAAAATAAATGAATGTGGCAGAAAAAGATAAGTATCAAACCCCTGAAATACAAAAGATATCCAATAGTTGATGGCTTCATTCGTCCATTAAACCACTTGATTCTGTTGATGTATATAAGTGGATTTCCTAGCCCTTTCCATAAGATCGGTCTTTTAGAATAGTTGGTTAGTGCATGAAGCTTGACATGGTATCAGAGCCAAGGTCTCCAGTTCGAGTTTTGGTTTTCGCAATTTATCCTAAAATTGTTGTTGCCCCCTCAGTGTCCATGTACAGGCATGTTATAGGCCTCTTGAGCCTGCCTCTGACTCTGCACGTGTTGACTTGTCTTCCCGTCGCACGTGAGGGGGGGTTGATGTATATAAGTGGATTGCCTAGCCCTTTCCATAAGATCGGTCTTTTAGAATAGTTGGTTAGTGCATGAAGCTTGACAGATCCAACCATTATCGATTGGTGTGGATTGGAATCTGGGGGTGCGAGTTTCAAACAGGTGTAATTTTCAAATGTTGCAGAAACCATCTCAAAATGAAGCACAGTCGTTTTTTCCGTCCAAGTATTTGCAGACCAACTCTGTTTATTGTGGAAGTTTTCTTCTGAAATGTGGGACACTTTTTTTCCCGCAATGTTCACATATTCACTTCGGATCAGATGTCAACTTTTGAACTTGATACTGCAGATTTTTGCTAAAACTATGTAAAATTGATCGACCATTGAAAGATGTAAGCCCATTAAGCGTTAGGGCGAGATAGTGTGCATTTTGCAATTGAAACAGAATAGTAAACTACTAGTGCAGGACACACATCAGTTAAGAAAGGAGCAGACCCATTTGGCCATGGCGTGGTGTCTGTCCCAATATTCTAGTTCACGCCCCGTGTCAAAGCGCTAGTTTCTCAGAGAAAATAAAAACATATAACAGTGAAAAACTAACAAAAGCTGATTGACCCAACAAAAAGATATGTGCCAGCAAGAAAAGAAGGTTGGAAAGGGACAGGATAATCGAAAAGAAATATGTATGCCAATGTTTTGATTTGTAATGCTACATTACATGGCATCTAACTAGAACATAGATAAAAGTAGGGATTTGTAATTCAGTTCACAAAATGAAGGTCGTGGCGAAAAGATTCTATCTCCGGAAATGAAAGAAACAGAACAGAAGTAACTCACTTTGCAAATCCAAAGTCGGCAATCTTCAAGATGGAATTTTCGCTATTTGCAACAAGAAGAATGTTCTGTTTGTACAACCACAAAGTTGAGAATTCAACATTTGGAAGAAATTCAAGCAACCATACAAAGCGAACATATTTCTTGTGCAGACTCTTAATCATGAAATACACAGATAAAACTTGACACCAACAAACTGACCTGTGGTTTTAGATCCCGATGAACCACGTTTTTTTCACGAAGCATCTGCAGACCACATGCTGCAGAAACAAGAGATTATGAACAAGGCACAAAAGAAAATCAATCAACCATGCCAACAGACAGGGGATTTAGTAAGATGCTTGCCTAGCTGCCGGATGAAATGCTTAGCAACAATTTCAGGAACCCTTTTGTGCTGTAGAAGGTAGGAGTATAAATCACCACCTCGACAGTACTCCAATATGAGATATATCCTCCCACCATCCTAAAAGCAGCATACAAGACAGAGACTTATCAGTTAACAGCTATGTATGATAATAAGAAAAAATTTCTACTCCCTCCATATCACGGATATATGACGTTTTAGACACTGACAGCAGTCTTCAGGATTTACATTTGACCACTAATTTTACTATAGTATGTGTATAGAAGGCAAATAAATAAATATGGATGTACTTATCGAGACAAATGTAAACATGTGATTTACATGCTCTGAATCTAAATATTCAAATACTACTTAGTCAATGTTCAAAAGTTTGATTCAGATAGATATATGAGGGCATTACTAATTCTAGTTGTGTAATTTATTAAAATCATTACACTCTCATAGATATCAAGTTCCAACCCATCCTTTGCTTGGGGTCCACCTAGGAAGCATCCCCAGCCCAAATCGAACTAGAGGTCGCCATCAGAACTCCCAATTCTTCGCACAAGAGGCTAATACGCAGGCTAAAGAGATCGCGAGAGAAAGCGGGGGCAGAGGAGAGCGGGTGGTACCCTGACTGAGTCGAGGAGCGCGATGATGTTTGGGTGTCGGATGCGGCGGAGGATGTCGACCTCGGAGAGGAGGCTGTCTCGGAGCTTGGTGCTGAGCCGGTCCATGGCGATCTCCTTGACGGCCACCTCCGTTCCCTTGACGAGGTGCTTCCCCAGCCAAACCTGCGAGTAGGCCCCCGAGCCGATCGGGCGCAGCAGCATGTAGTCCCCCACCCGCCGCCCGCCGCCGCGGTCCTCCATCGTCGGGGCTACTCAGGTGTTACGGGGCGCCGTCGCGATTGCCTGCCCTCGACTTATCCTGTCGGGCGGTGGGCGGCGGGGGAGGGAGATTCCGCCGCGGGGAGAAGAGAAGCAACCGTGTTGGTGTTGCTGGGGAGAACGGGAAAACAAACCGGAGGAGGAAGAGAGAAAAAAAAAATGTAGAGAAGAAGGAAACCAAAGGAAGCCAGGTCTTCTTCACTCGGCGGCGTGCGTGGTTAATGGTTATCCCTATCCAGCTCCTCCTCCTCTGCCTGCTCTCGCGCTGCGACCCTGCGAGATTCCTCCGTCTTTCGCAAGATTCTGACTGGTGGAATATGATATCCCTGCCCGTTTTGGCCACAAGCGGTCAAGCGCACAAAATATATTTACGGGTATTGCATCATGATGTTGGTTTCCTTTTTGCTAAAATAGGGTACATGTATTTATTTATGTTGCTACGTATTCCAACTTATGTGGTTCTAACATGCTGTATGGACATTTTCGTGTACCAATTTATTAAGGAATTTCGGTCGGAGCCGTGTTAGGTACTCGGAGATTGTATCCGATTATGTGTCGAATAGGGGGTCAATTGCTACCAGAAGCAAAGACGACGCCACACGTCATCGCTTGTTGGTTGTTGCTGTTGCTACTGCTCAGCACTTGGGTCACCGAAACTGTCAAAAGAAAACACAGTGGCACACAGGAACAGAGCAATAAACGCATTTCCCGGATGGGCGAATAGCAGCCAAGAGCACACAGAATTTTGCGAAACACGAGCGGCTTTACACGGTGGTTGTTGTCACATGTTACAGAACAACACATGCTTACATGAGGATCAGACCACAACGTCGTCGAGCATTTCAACTTTGTCATTTACAAGAGCTCTTCACCTGCTGTAGACTGTACAATTGCCAGATATGATGCATTACAGGAGATTGCAGTTCCACCGTACCAGAAGACAAAAACAAAGGACCTCTGTCAAACTGTAAAATCCTCTTGGAACAACAAACGTTTCTGTTTCCGATGAGTTAGTTCCCTGAGCACCCCAACTGGACTGCAGTTAGTTGTGATCTCACCGTCGATGTCAACAGCACGGAGAGGGGCTATAATCCCTGGTACCCGAGTTCCTTGCGCTGCTGTTCATCGGGCTGCAGACTGTTCGGTATCGCACCGAACACGCAGCGGGCAGCTTCAAACCCAGAGATCGTGTTGTGGACGAATGCCGACGCCTCTTCCATGTTCTTCTTCAGCTCATCCGGGTTGATGTACATGAAACGCTGCGAAGAGGAAGGGTGTGGCTTGGTAGGCGTGGCCGGTGTGATATCAGCGACCCTAACAAACCTCTCTGTTGCTGCCTCCCAGGAAAGCTCGTGCCTCATCTCCTCTGACAGCAGAACAGGCTCTTCTGCCAGTGCTGTCATCGTCAGTCTCACAAACTCTTTCTCGCTGCTGTACATGTGGCAGTTTGGAAATCTTTTGAAGAATTTGTTCGAAGGATGGTTTGCGCAGATCACGATCTTTCCCATCGCCAAAGCTTCTGCAGTTGTAGTGCAAACTACGTCTGTGGTGCTTGGGTTTATGAAAACCTTGTAGCTGAAACAATACATAATATAACTCAGTTAGGTTAGGAGTAAATTGATAACATAAACACTTCTGGTCAAAATGTATAGCTCCGAGCCTCTGACTAGCACTAGCAGCTACATCACTTGTTTGGCCCCTTTGGAGCACACGAAACGGAAAACTAAGGAATAGGAAGAACACATGATCTTACTCGTGAAATATTGAATCTGCATGGTCGCGGCCAGGATAGACTCTGACGTCCAGACTGAGTCTCTCAGCTGAGGCTTTAACTTCATCGGAATCTTCTCCACTGCCATATAGCTCCATCTTGAGACCAGACAATTCCTTTTGGTGCTTCTGAAGCAGCTGGAGCAGCTCGGTGTAACCTTTACTCCAGACCATCTTTCCAATATAATATGCACCCTTGAAGAATGATTGATCTCCTTGAGAAATCTGCCGATGCTTTAATTTGCCAATTTCAAGAAATTTGGGATTCACTCCATGAACATTACAAATTATAGATCTGGGGACTTCCTGTGTTGCTGCCGATAATCTTATAACCTAGAAAAAATCGTAACAAAAAGTCAGAAACTGCACACAACAAAGTACAAAGCAAAAAAATACATTGTCCTTAAGTAGAGAAAATGGACCACATAGTTGCATATCAAATCATGGAAATATGATGTTCTTGCACCCATACAGGTTCAAGAATACATTACAGCAGTGCATTATGCCAGCTATCACTATGGTTTACACTGCATAACAAGTGAGGCATCCCCTAGCTAGACAATAACTGTCAAAATAAAATGGACAGGTTTTATCCAGTCGCTATACAAACATGGTAATGCCATTGATGCTATCCATGTTAACTCCAGCTCACTGAAACTGTATAACTAGTGGAGTATGTTGTATACAACCAGCTGGGTGTTAATACTTAATCAAAAGCTTGAAATAAAATGAGAAGTAAACAGAATAGAGTAAAACTGCTAACCTTATGGCAATAGATGTCGGTGACCCAAGAATTGATATATTTCAAGAGAAATGCCTGAAGGTACCCATTTCTCTCCCTCTTCACATATTCCAGATAATTGGTGTGAACAACACCAATAACTTTACGGAATTTGTTTTTCCACCTCCGCCCATGATGGTACCATGTAAGATGTTCTGGCTCTTCTAGAACTGCAATATCTGCTTTCTCATCAGATATGGTCTCGGTTATATCCCCAACAGGTAGAATGCTTCTTTTATCCGTAGAGAACTGTGTGTGAGCATAACTACATTAGTCGACCATGCTACCGAAAGATAAAGAACACTATGAACACCAAATCAATCATCTTCTCCTTCGATAGATGCTTAGAGGCAAGTCTTACACCATTACATAGTTTCCCTTCCCCTCTCTTTCTAGCCTCAATTTACTGCTCTATCATCAAAGGGGTGAATACAAATTATGTACTCTTCAGTGCTTCTTAGTTTCTGTTCTTCCTATGCTCTACCACCACACGGTTCACTACTAATTACAGCATTGAAAGTACAGGCAGGATACATAAATGCTTAAAATATACATCACCATGTACTATGTACTACTCTACTTCGCTTTCTTAAAATATACATCACCATGTACTATGTACTACTCTACTTCGCTAATGTTTTTTAGTATCCAACAAGGAGGCAGAAGATAGCATTCTACTCCATTTTAGTTCCACAACTAAGATAAGCTCACAGAGATGCCCGCGCAGTTGCATAGATGAGCTGAAACACCAGTAGGTGATGTATTTTTGTGTCGGATAAAGTAGTAGGCTTCATTTCAAGTTTCAACAAAGCAATAAACTATATATATGACATGCACCTATACAGTAAAGTATACAACATGCACTTATACACAATATTTACATCATGATAACATGACGCAAAACAAAGATCTATTTTGGCGATTTGTTCAAATTTACCTTCGCAGGATAGAAATTTATGTTGAATCTCGGCAACGCCCCAGTCCGCTCCTCAAGCCACCGCCGCACATAGCCTTCTTGTTCCGCCGGCGAGCCGAATTTCATCTTGTTAGGATACACCAGCAACTGGTCCCCCTTCGACAGCCACGGTACCACCAGTGTAACCTCCCAGTCCCCGGCCTTTGCAAGGTAAGCCGCACGGAACAAGGGGTTGACGGCAGTGCCGGTCATCCATGGCAGGCTCGCCGTGGTGAATATTGTGATGTGCTGCTTCCTCGCCATTGCTACGCAGAACCACCCCACCGCACACGGCTACTGCAATTTCCAATAAATAGCGCCATTGTCCCTTAAATGATACGTATCATCGAACAATTGTGGATGACAATAACAGGAGCATCCAATTCCCATCACATTCCCCAATTACATTGGAGAACTGATTCATTCGTTGTGGATCAAAAGCTAGCGAATCAGGGGCATCCAATTCGGCGCCCGCAATCGTGACTAGCGCACATATCGCCATAACGACCCCAGGAACCCAACAGGAGAGATCCGACGACAAAAACAAGCTCGCTACAGCATTCGATCTGATCTCTAGGCCTCTAATCGAGCAAGCTGCGAGCCCTAATTGCGATTCCGAGACGACCTAAGGGGAATTGGGGGTGGAGGAGGAGGGGGAACAATTACCTGTGCGATGGGTGGCGCCGCGGTTGGAGAGGAAGAGCAGAGGGGCGGAATGGCAGCCGGGTGAGGATGGCGTTGGAGGCTGGGGGGTATCAGTACAGCTGTCCCTGTCGCGGTGTCGCCTCGTCCGGAACGAAACCG
The DNA here is from genome assembly GCA_916181665.1 of Avena sativa. Classification (NCBI taxonomy): domain Eukaryota; kingdom Viridiplantae; phylum Streptophyta; class Magnoliopsida; order Poales; family Poaceae; genus Avena; species Avena sativa. The sequence goes on along the minus strand of OV702289.1, from coordinate 667,117,350 downwards.
GGCCCCGCCAGAATCACGGTCCTGTGGCTGTGGGTCCGGATTCTCAGTACAGCCAGGCTTGGGCGAAGGAAACTGCTCGCTGACGCTCTGCTCGCTGACGCTCTGCTCGCTGACGCCCGAGCGTTACAGAGCACTGTTTTACTGAAGACTTTTTCTCGTGGGCTCGGCCCGTTAAGATTTCTTCGTGTTGGTTCTGTCACTGCTTTCCTTGATTCGTGCATGCGTACATAGCGAGGTCGCTTTGGACATCGCGATGACTCACGATCGAGTTTTTTTTTTCGAAATTCCATAAATCTATTAATCATCAGCAGACCTAAAGTAAATAAAATTATAAATAGGTCATTAGACCACCTAGCTCCGCGTACTGCATGTGTACGTGCATGGTACATACGATGTCTTCAATTCAATTTGTTCTTTTTTCTCTCTTTTTTATTATTTTCGTGATTTGTTATTCTCATTTGTTTTGTATTCCATTTCCCTTTTTGCGTAATATTTTTTCAGTTTTCATTTTCTTGATATAATTTGTTATGGTTTTATAGAGACGCTGAATATCGTGATTTGTTTCAAGAACTAATTTTTTGTTTCCTTGTAATAATGATTTGTTCTGGCTAAATTTTGGTGCCTTGTAGTTGTGATTTGTAAATCCCTATCCTATTTACTCATAATTTTTTTCTACGGATGCTATTTGCTCTGCGGACTAATTTGTGTTCTCTTTATAGTTGTGATTTGTTTCGCGGATTCTAAAATTTTGTTTTCTTGTAGTTTTAATTTGTTCTATAGCTAAACTTAATGTTTCCTATGTAGGCATGATGATTTGATGCTTAATTTTCCCCTTCTGTTTAGTCATGATTTGTTCCTAGACTAAAATATATTTCCCATGTAGTCCTGGTTTATTCCCTGAAATAAATTTTATTCCCCATGTAGTCCTGACTTGTTTCGTTGTGATCTTTCAATGAGATGGTGATAATTCGATTTCGGTGGAGTTCGGGCTTAACGATCCGACTACATGTGCAAGCACAAGTACCAATGCAATCGCTAGGCCAATCTCTTGAAGGTTACCGATCTTGCGGAAACACGATCAGCTTGACCAGCGAGTATCTTAATTCCTACCTGAAATGAGAACAAGTAAGAATTAATATTGCAATCAAGACATTATAAATAAAGATAAGGTTTTATTATGAATTTGGGATTCTGAATATGTGTGTGGTACAAGACATCTCTATGACACTCAAGCCTATGGCGTAGTTGCAACGATGGATAACTTTTAGTCTAAACGATGACCTAATAGACGTATATATGAAGGGACGAAGGGATGCAGATAGCCTTGGGAAAGGAGGTCGAAATTCCTCTCTAAGTCGGTTTCCTCCATATATACGGACTTTAAAAATTCTGGCTATTAATTTGAACGAAAAATATATGAGCCTGGACCATAAATAAAAGGTGACGTGGCACCATATAACTCTAAGGATGAAATTATAAAGTAACAATGTATTGGTTCCGTCCATCTCTTCATCTCTCATTATGGTGGTTTCAAAGTTCTGAAATCTTTACTTGTAGCGTCATCTTCAATCCTCACAAGCTTGTTGCCGTCTCCATGCATGAGCATGCTCCATTAGTTATCCTTCTTATCCTTGCTAGGTCCATCATTCCTAAATATTCTCATTTATATTAGAAAGAGTTCCTAAAAACGGAAGTACCTGATAATTGAGTAGACGTGCACGAGCTCTTGTGAGAGGTCCTTGTAATATTGTTGTAGGTGCAGCGGTTGTATCATTAGTAGGGATGTCATCATCGTCCTCCCCATCTTGAATTGAAGTCATCCTCGACGCAATTGAAAGGGTTTCGGCAGAAAACATAAATTTTTCCTACGCGAACACACCTAACTGTCAGGATCTATCTAGGAGTAATACTATAATGGCGGAGGTTTCTGATACATACCTTATAGTCCGAGAGCGGTTAATGTTCTGAGAGGAACGTGGATGACGTAGTCGTACTCGTAGTCAACCTCAAGGTCGCGAAAGTCCTCGTAGGTTACCCCTTACTCCATCATGCAGCAGTCCGACTCACGACAATAAAGGTGCCACAAGTGGTATCACCCTCGTGGTTTCGCACACATACAGTGTACAACGACAACCTCCGGTTCTCTGATCCCTGTCGAGAGTGCGGAAGTAGATCCTCTGGCTGTAGTCCCTGCAGTGCAACGGCGTGATGCAGGTGTGTCGTCTCTTGCATGTGCAATCCTTCCAGGGACCGTGGCATCGCGGGAGGACAATGAGAGAGAGAGAGTTCCCTGAGGAAATGCCTCAGAGAATTATTGGTGTCTTTTCCCCACCCATATGCCCCTCTTTATATAGGAGAAGGGAGGGTACTCCCTTCCCTCATATCCCGGGGTGGGACTAAAGGAGAGAAGGTGGAAGGAGGCGGCGGCGCAAGGGGAGGAGGGTCGGCCGGGGTGGGGCCCAGGCGCGCAGCCCAAGGCAGGCCGGTGGCCGAGGTGATCCCTACCCCGCGTGCTCCATCCTAGGTGGCGGCGACTTTCCCCCTTGGCCCTTGCCCTAGGGCGGTTTCCCCTCTTGGGCCTTGTTCCTTCGGGAACTTGGCCCATTAGAGAAGTTACCCTTTTAAATTATATTTTAATAATATATTTAATATTAATTACATAATATGAAATACATATTATCAAATCCCGTTTGACCTGAAACACCTTTCGTATCACTCCGAACAACTTAGGATCCTTCCGGAACGATTCCGATTCTCTCACGAAACATTTCCGGTTTTCTCTTCTCTCTCATCCTGTGATTCCAATAACTCCATAACGTTCTCCATGCGTCATTGTACCCTTAAGCGTGTTACCCGAACAGCTCGGGAACATCACAAATATGATTGAGACACTTCTCATGTCAATGATCACTAGTAAGTGTGCACGTGCAACGCACGTCTCATAATTAATAATTAAAATATCTATCTTAAAAATATATTTTTACCGGGCTGTCTAACGATCTTGTGGCAGTTGACCGGGTAATAATTTCTTTGTTATCTCCTCCCAGTATGGGTTGCAAGTCATCGTGATAAAATAGTCTGGTTTACCCCAACGCTGAACTATAGCCATTGCATCAAGGAACCTCCGCTGCATGTCTCTGTCACCGCCTGGAAAACTCCGTGAGAGCACGATTCTCTTGCCAATCCGATCACCACGTGCCTCGCTAGCAACAATGGTGTCAACCAGGCCCTACAGAATGCATACTCTCAATTGAGAAAACATGCACTAGGGACCAGAAACATTAATAATACTGTTATCATAATATGACGTCACCTGGTAGAGGTCAGCTCGTATAATCTTCTGATTGCCTGGCTTCGAGTACCAGTCAAGCCTCATAGTTTCTATCTTGATGTACATATCAACAACCCATTGTTGAAAGAGGCGCCCCCGAACAAGATGATGTTAAAGAGATTCTTGCGCACTTGCAACTTGAAGCAGTAGTACTCCCTTGCGCTAACAAATCTGGTGGACCGTGCAAAATCGATAACTTCCTCCAATTGGTTGCCAACGATGTCACCTATAAATTATAAAAAATTATAAATTATATAAAATGATGTCACCTATAAATTATATAAAATGGTTTAGGAATACAATAATTGGAGTTGTTGTGTGTAAATTATTTAAAAATATCAATAATTATGATGCCTGGTAGTAATTCGGTAGCTTGGTCTTCATCTCGCCCAGGTACATATGTGTCCTGGTCGTAGTCGTCTCGCCCCGGTACATCAGTGGACTGGTCGTAGTCATCTCGCCCTGGTACATCAGTGGCTTGGTCGTATTTGTCTTGCCTAGGTACATCAGTGGTCTGGTCATCTTCATGTCTAGTAGACGTATCAGTTGGATCTGAAATAACGTCGAGAATGTAAAATGGTATTAATAATGTAACAGATACGCAGAAATAAATTGATTTATAGATACAACAAAACAATAAAAAGTAGAACCAATGTGTTATTATGAACACATGTGCCTAAATTAGGATCGTCGGTACACTCTGGAGGTTGATCGGTACATTCTGGAGGTGTGTGATCAGGCGGCTCAAGATATGGCATCCGACGATTCCATCCGGTTTCCCCATCCGGGAAAAATAGTGGATATGCCAAGGGGTCATAGCACCCATAGTATGTTCTAATATACAGTGGACGACCTCCTCTTCCATGCATGACAACACTCCTGTCGAAGCAGTTTGTCGGGTCGTTCTCTTCAACCCAAATTGCTGCCACTTCAGAAGTTGTTGGTGCGTTGTACTGGCGTTGATCGAGGGTTATATTTGTGTTTAGCTCAATTCTGTACTCATCTAGATTAGAGAAAGACCCGACACTTTTGAAAGTCTGCACATAATGGTTGTGCTCAAGTATCCTCAGAATTTTTCGAATGAGGTCTACATTAAGATCAGGAGACCTCTGTACCCTGTGTGACAAGCTTTCATCGTTGTCATAAATGTAAAGATGCAAATGTCGTGGTCCATTACCGGCAGACACCAGATCATCCATTTTGTAGTACAACATGCCATGTGCACGAAATGTATAGTTGCCAGTTCCTGTCGCTGTGCTAACTCGACGGTCAAGTGTAACTCCAAGGCTCGTGAAAGAGAAATGGGAGTTGAAATAGCGGATATTCTCTCTGAAATATTTAGCATCTTCGTCGTCCTGACTTGTCCACAACCGTTCCAACTCTAGAGGAACATCGGGAATAAATACATTGACTTTTCCTTTTGTATAGCAAAATGCAGGCCCCTCGAATGGAAAACGCAGTGCTCCACAATAGTCGCAGTCTTTAACATTTCTCAGGACATGATGTTTTTTTGGTAGATTTTGATTGATGCTATCACCAACATTATTTACGGGTAAGCAATCAACAGTATTTTGATGTTCTCGGTATGATTCATATTGAATACCTAGAAAATGCAACATGGACATTAAATTATGAACATATAGAAAATGCAACATAATAGAAGTGTTACATTTGAAATGAAAAAGGGCAAACAATATCCATACGTTGTCCAGTGAATATCCTTGCTTCCTCGTCAAGCTCATCGCCAGCAGATTCACCATTGTGTTCTGTGTTCTAACATCCAAGTAGGCAAGATTTTGTTTGATAATTAGAGATACCATCAAAGCATAGATATATCAATTATAAAAAATAGATATTAGTTTATATACCTTCGAACTGTGGCTGGTGATCACCAGGCTCAAATATCCCGTATGAATCATCTGGGCGGTCGTTATCCTCTAGGTATATCAAAAAAGTTATAAGAAATGGTAAACTATAATTATCTATATATACAATGCACTTATGTTGTATGTAATATACCTGGAGATGTCGCAACAGTACTATTTGATGGTACAATGCTTCTCCGCTTCACATTGTATTCACGTTTTTTCTTAAGGAGAGAATCCTTTTGATCGGGACTAATTGAATTGTATCGGTTCCTCTCACGCATCCTTTTTGTTTCTGCTGCATTTTGTTTAAGACAATCCTGAAGTACGGAGCTCCCAAGTGATTATTGATCTGTTGATAAGTTAGAAATGATGAAATAACGTATACTTGATTGGCATAGAAAAACTATAAAGAATTTGAAGTGTTTACCTGGGCTAGCGCATCTAGATTGAAAGCTTGGTAGCAAGTTTCAGACATAATTATCACTTTCAATTCCACTCATAGTGGAAGGATACAACCGTGCGTTGATGTTTATGATGTTAGGCGTGATAGGATTATAATACATAAAACTACTTTGTCCATGTATTGATGGAGGAGTTGCAACAATGTCTGCAAGAGACCACACATAAAACATTTTCAAAAGTGAAACAAAAGACATTTTCGTTTTATTAACAGAGAAGAAACTTGTAGTGAGCATGATGTTTCTACCTTCAGTAAGATTAGATTGCTTAAAGGTAGCATTTACAATCTCCCCTACAATGCTCCCAACGTGGGTTCCAGAGTTGGACATATCTGTAGTTTAGTGCCTGGAGTTAGCATATACATGTAACGTTTAATTTGGTACTAAATGACATTTATAATACCAGGTGGCTCCAGTGTAACTGAAGCAGGAGCTATATTTATAGACTCAGCAATTTCTCGTTTGCGTTATCGGGCTTCGCATTGTTTGAGTAGATATTTATTTCTTTGCTCTTCGGTCATTCTGGCATACCATCCTTGACCCTTCTTCTTTTTGGGGCAGGTTGGTCATCATGCGAAGTCCATCCAGCAATTGAGGACGTTGCAACTTCATTGGTGCTTTGGCCTAATCAAGCATTATAATAGTCAGACGAACTCAAGATTATATTATATGGGATAATGTAAGTGTATAATATATGTTTTTTAAGCAGGTAATAAATATGTTTGGTGCTTATGATATGCGTACCTTGAATGATATTATAATGTTGCAAGGTAGCATTTGTAATTTCCTCCAGTCTGCTCCCAATGTGGTGTGCAGGGTTGAAAATAACTATTATACATTAGAGGACAGACATCATAAGTACAATTAGTTTAATAATTTTCTCTCTACTACTTGAACTAAAGTATAGTTTAGTGGTAAAGACGATTGCAATACCAGATGGCTCAAGTGTAACTGATGCTTGAGAATTCTTTAGGGACTCGGCAATTGCTCGTTTTCGTTGTCGGGATTCGTTGTTTGAGTAGGTATTGTGCTCTTTGATCTTCGGTCATTCGGGCATACCATCCTTGACCCCTCTGATTTCTTTGGGCAGGTTGATCAACATGTGAAGGTTATTCCACACTTGGGGACGTTGTAACTTCATTGTTACTCTGGCCTAGTACAACATTCTAACTATCAGGTGCAAACTTAAGATTACATGGATAATGTAAGTGCATAATTTTACCTGTTCCTGTTGTGTTAGTTATGTCTTGAAATGGAGAGCGCTTTCCTCGTTGAAATGATCCACTTGATTGTTGAGCCATCTGGTAAGAGTACAAAATGTAGTTCACATTGAGTTCCAAAGTTTATTCAGCTTCATGTAAATCATGTTTATTTTTTCTACTCATTAAACAACTACCCATCTTAGAGTAGTTATTGAATGTGGTAGCCAAGGTAAAGGGAGACTGATAATTTTCCTAGTGGAGATTGTTGGGTCCGCAGCATAGAAAACAAAAAATTTTCCTACGGTGTGAACTACACGCCAAGATCTATCTACTAGGTACAAAGCAACGGGTGGACATACATCCAACGAGAACTTACCCTCGTAGACAACGAGCTTTGTTAACGAGTAGGAACTCGTGGTTGATGTAGTCGTACACTTGCCGATCTCAAGATCGTGATGAAGTCCAGCAGGTCCGGCTCCAGCACGTCCATCAGATCCAGCTCCAGCACCACCAAGTCCAGCACCGCAAAGCAGCGGTGCATCCGTGATCACACACACACGTCCGGTACCCCGACAACCTCCATCCCTCGCTCCAGGAAAGCAGCGGAAGCAGCAACTTCTTTCCAGATAAAGCCACCGGGAACATGTATCTCGCTAATCGGAGACCATGGGAAAATAATACTAGAGGGGGAGAGAGATCCTTCACAAGGACGTGTGTGTGAGAAGTGAGGAGGGGGTGGCATTTTATAGGAGGAGGGGGGGTGCCCCTCCTTCATGGCCGGCACATGGAGGAGGTGAATCTTCACCTCCTCCATTCATGTGGTGGTAACTCCCTCCACATAAATTTGCCCCTTCACATTCTCTTTTAAAGTCTCCACTTTAAATGCATTAAATTTCTCCAAATTTAATGCTCTCTCATTTAATAAAACTCTTTTATTATTTTTATTCAGAATTTTGTTAATTACTTTAATTAACAAACATTCACATAAAACCCCCTGCAACATTTCAATACTACATGCAGAACCAATTTCAGCAATTTCACCCGAAACAGTTTCGGTGTCTGTTGAAATAATTCCAGCGCTTTCTTAAATCTTTATCTGAAACATATTTGCTCCAAATGGTGTCGGTATCCCTTAAGTGTGTCACCCTACGGTTCGCGAATAATGCAGACATGATCGAGACCCCTCTCCGATCAATAATCAGCAGCGGGACCTGGAGATCCATACTGACTCCTACACATTCAACGATGACTTCTGTGATCGTGAGAACCTTTAACGCTAGTAACTAAATCCCTTTGTCCCGCGATATATTACATGTCTGAGATTCGATCATCGGTATCTCCATACCTAGTTTGATCTCGTTACCGACATGCACTCTTTTCTCGTTCCCGTGATATAACATTCTAGTGATCACATCACTTGCTTGCAAGCTATTTCAATGTGATATCACCGAGAGGGCCCAGAGTATATCTATCCGTCATCGGGATTGACAAATTCCACTCTTGATCCATGAGCCTCAACATAACACCTTCCTAGCACTGAACCCATCTTTATAGTCACCCTGTTACGGTGTGACGTTTGATGTTATCAAGATACTCTTTCGGTGTTAGCAATTAACATGATCTCATGGTCTAAGGATAAAGATTACTTTGTATGATGTTATAGCAATATAAACATAATGACTTTGATCGTAATCTATACTTCGGATGAATGTTCATCACATCATTCCACCAATGGTGTGACCTTGTTATTAACAACATCCAATGTCCATGATCAGGAAACCTTGATCATCTTGTTAATCAACAAGCTAGTCTATAAGAGAGGCATGACTAGGAACCCTTTTTGTTTATTAAACACACATGTATTGATGTTTCCGATCAATACAATTCTAGCATGTAAAATAAACATTTATCATAAACAAGGAATAAGATAATAACCACTTTATTATTGCCTCTCGGGCATATTCCCTTCAGTCTCCCACTTGCACTAGAGTCAATAATCTAGTTTGAAACACTTTGCATATTGAACACCTATGGCTTTCTGGTGTTGCATATACGCGATTGCTAGTGGTTAACATAATCTCTAGATCTGACAGTTTCAGGTCCGTGTGTATTTGCATGTCTTTGCGTCTCTACGCATCACTCATTCTCAAATGAGATGTCATTGTATAAATTTGGTCCTTTGGTGAGACCTTCGGTTCGTTCGGCTCAAAATATGTTGATATTATTGTCACACAATATATCTTCATAGTATTAGCCCTCTTTGAACCACACCTAGTTTGATAACAAACTACTTAACACAAATGCCCTCCTTTGCTGCTACTATAGCAGTCATATACTTAGTCTTTTGTTGTAGTATCCGTCACAATGTCTCAACTTTGGAACTCATCCAAATCCATCATGGAACATCCTTTCCATTACATTGTGCCACCCATAGTCTAAATTGAGATAAATTTAATTTGTATCTTGTGACAAAACTAGTATCAATGTAACACTTTACAATGAACTACCTTTAACTATTTGTCACTTATACATTATATATTCTTAGTTCTTCCAAAGCTCATAAGAATATCTTTACTATTGTCCAATGATCATCTTATGAATCATTTTGGTATATGCTCATAACATTTAGAGCATAGGTCATTCTGGATATATACATATCATGGTATAATCGATCAAAATCTTCATGTGATTTTACTCACCAAGTGTTGAAACACTTGAATTTTGATACAATCCTTTCCATGCAGCAAGAACCTTTCTTGTTGTTTCCATATTGAACCCTTTCAATATCTCATATATGTATGTCTGGCACAACCATATTAGTGCCTTAATCTATCCATATAGATATTGATGCCTAATATTCCGGGTTTGCCCAAGTCTTTCATCGAAATCTTATTTTAATGAAATTCTTAACTTGTGTCAATACAAGATACATCATTTCCAATCAACAATATGTCCTCTACATAATGTATTAGAAATATGTCTCAGCGCTCCCACTTAATTTCTTGCAAATGCAAGCATCTTCATCATCTCCGATGAATTTAAACTATTTTAACAGTTTCATCATGGTGAAGATTCCAACTCCGCTATGCTTACTTCAACTATTGAAGTTTACATGCCCTTTTAGCACCCTTTGAATTAACAAAACCCTTCGGACCATGTCATGTACATGTCCTAGGTTACCGTTCTATTAGAAGAACCTTGTTTTGTTTATTCAACTACCATATACCAAATTATATGTAGTGGTTGCTACATTAATCCGTCAAGACTATATATCGCTATGAACGATCAAATCTTGTCATAGTAAACTCCTTGAACATTGTCGTAAACTTCTTTCCGACATGTCGACTATTTCATAGATGTTAAACATCCATGTCTTATTTCTTTATAGATCCAAACACGAAAGATAGGCTTCACTCCTTTCCGGAGGGTCTTCCAAGTTCAGAAACTTGTTTTTCTCGTGTATGGATACTATCACGGATTCTATGACTTCTAGTCATTTTATGGAGTCAGGGCCCATCATCGCTTCTTTGCATGTAGTCGGTTCATCATTGTCAAAACAATAACGACTTGCTTATCAAATCTTACTATTTGATTCTTATCGACCCACACGGTTCTATAGGAACTCTAATCTCCGAGATCACACCTTTTGTAATCACGAGAGCCATGAGCATTGTGGCCGCCACCAGGACACTTTCCGGCGCTGCGCTACTTAGCACATATAGCTAAGGTTCAACAACCTTATCAAAGTTCTATGTCCTCCCACTTAACTTTTCACGAAAAATTCCTTCTCAAGAAACTTGACGTTCCAAGCGACAAACTCTTTTGTCCTTGGTGTTATGGAGAAATTTCCCAACAAATTCTTTGGGATAACCTACAAAGACGTGCTTATCCGACTTTGGTTGTAAACATTTTACTTATGCATAGCATACCAAAATTTAAGAAAAGACAATTCGGGTTTTATCCCAAACCATAACTCATATGGTGTCATTTCAATGGATCACAATGGTGCTCTTTTCAGTGTAAAAGCGGTAGTCTCTAAAGCTTCAATCTTTAAAACATAATGGCAGTTTTATAAATGACACCTTTGATCTTACCATGTCAAACATGGTTTGATTTTATCTCTCGAATATGCCATACTCCTATGGTTTATCGGGAAACACAAATCATGGAACAATTCCTCAAGTCTTAGGTGTTTTTGCTAAACATGTAACTCAAATATCTTCCTTTATGATTGAACCATAAACTCTTTATTTTCTTGTTACAATGATTTTCCACTTCATCTTGAAAGTCTTTGAACAATTTTCAAATGTTTCATACTTCTTCCTTGTTAAGTAAATATACAGATATATTCACTCAAATTTTCGGAGAAAGCTTATGAAGCAAAAAGATCCATCGCATATGGCTACACATAATGGACTATGCACATCAGCATGCACAATTTCCAATAAGCTAGTCATCCGTTCCTCTCTGGCCTATGGACGGAGTTTCAATTATCTCGAGGAAAGTCTCACATGCGTCAATTGATCAAAATCAAAGACTCCAAAAATCCATCAACATGGAGTTTCTTCATGTTTTCTTTCCAATATAATTTAAACAGCGATGTCACTTCATAAGTGATCTTTCAATCATTTGTCTTGCGACATTTTAGCAATAGTGTTTATGGATGTGATTTCTCCAACTAGACTTGTAAAAGTTCATCCATCCTTTATGGAATACGGTAATTATTTGAACAGCCATTGTTCTCATAATACCAGAACAAAATAACAATTATTTAAGCAAATCTTGAAGGCTTGGTTTGATGACAACGAAAAACACAATAACACTTTATTTGTTTTCGATGAACATCATCACTCATTCTCTTGGTAGTTACTTAGGCCATTGTAGTTCATGAATTGCGTTGTCCTGTATGACACTTCATACCAACCAATTCGCTATCCAATACCGGTATCCAATACCTAAGAACCACATTGTTTAACAAGCAAGGAATATAGCCATAACATGTATATCTTCTATATACCTAAGTTGGACATCTCCAACCTTTTATTTTCTGCCAAATATTTTATAGATTCTCTTTCAGCAATTCCTTTTCTTTTAAAAGAATCTATCAACATCAATAGTGGTGTCATCAACATGACATATGGTACAAAGCATATATAGTCAAATACTAATACCTTTGGACTTGCACTTTGAAGTGGATCACCATCATCAAATGTTTGGTGTTCTTTCAAAAATCCATTCTTTAGTAATCTATTAGTGTAGTAAACATTTTACTTACAGCTTCTATTCATCCTTATCATGACAACTTTCATGATCAAGCTACTATAGCTTATAAGGAAGAATCACGAGTATAATATCAGTTCCCAAAACCTTTTTGGTAGATTCGGATGCCTAGCATCTCCATCCTTCACAAATTCTCATACAATATGAGAATATGTATTTTGCTAAATTATACTTTATCATAATGCAACCAAAAACATTGTTTCAGATATCACAATATCTTTCACACATGATGGTTTCTGAAACAATTTTCAGCTCCAATATAATCTTGATATTAAAACAACTTTTTGAATATCAATAATCATGGAGGCAAACATGAAACTTTAGATACTAACATTGGAATTCTTACTCTTGATTTAATACTACTTATTAAACTTCATGGAGTAAATAGAGTTTGCTGAAAGTTTGCAATAGGACTTATAAACTTTAAATTGACATTCAAAACAATACGATACCAGTTCGTAAAGTAAATATCCAGAATTCTATAGTTCTATTATCTCAATTAAAACTAAGCATAAGGTAGTGAACAGATGCCAATGACTACAACAAATTATGCAAATTCACTTCGATTTAGTTTATGACAAATTGAGTTCGAATAATCCAAATTAGAAATGAACTCCCACTCAAAAACGACATCCCTCGTGCCTTTTTGGTGATTACATGAACCAAATCCACTACACCAAGTCCGATCATCACGTGAGTCGGTGTAGCTTCAAAGGCGAGCATCAATATGGTCATCACATCAACTATGTGACTCATGCTTAACCTTTCGGTCCATGTTCCGAGGCCATGTCTGTACATGCTAGGCTCGCCAAGTAAGAACCTTAGTATTCGCGTGTGTAAAACTGTCTTACACCCGTTGCATGAAAGCGTAGAGTTGAGAACACCCGATCATCACGTGATGTCTCGAAACACGATCCATAGAACGGTGCATACTTAAGGAAGAACACATTTTTATCTTGATATCTAAAAGAGGGATCATCTTACAATGCTACAGAAAGCGCCAAACTAGCAGTATAAGATGCTAACATCTATAAAGTGAGATGATATGGTCCATGCATTTGATCTCTATCACTTGCATCGTGGTATGATCTCTATCATTCCTTTGTGTGTAAGGCCAAGGTCTATGGAACTTACACGTTGAGTGTGTTGTAAGAGTATCTATCATACATCTACTTACAACGATACCATATCAATACACTAGCCCAGCAACGATCTAAACTAGACGCCTCTAATTTATCAATTGCAAGTTTTACGTGGCTTAGGGCTTTCGGAGATAGAACCGTTCTTACCTACGAACATGAACCACAACGAGGATAACTAAGTTATTAGCAACTCGTTGTAAATCAGATATTGACTATAGTAGGAGAGACAGACACCCGCCAGCCACTTATGCAAAACAAGTTGCATGTCAGTCGTGGAACCGGTCTCATGTATGATGACATGTAAGGTTGGTCCGGGCCGCTTCATCCCACTATGCCACCAATATCCAAAATACATAGAAGATGCAATAACATGATCATCATCGCCCACATATCAACATATGTGTACTACCCGTGCTAAGCACCTACGCATAGATCAGGCTCTGATACCACTGTTGGGTCCGCAACATAGAAAACAAAAATTTTCCTACGGTGTGAACTACACGCCAAGATCTATCTACTAGGTACAAAGCAACGGGTGGACATACATCCAATGAGAACTTACCCTCGTAGACAATGAGCTTTGTTAACGAGTAGGAACTCGTGGTTGATGTAGTCGTACACTTGCCGATCTCAAGATCGTGATGAAGTCCAGCAGGTCCGGCTCCAGCACATCCATCAGATCCAGCTCCAGCACCACCAAGTCCAGCACCGCAAAGCAGCGGTGCATCCGTGATCGCACACATGTCCGGTACCCCGACAACCTCCGTCCCTCGCTCCAGCAAAGCAGCGGAAGCAGCAACTCCTTTCCAGATAAAGCCACCGGGAACATGTATCTCGCTAATCCGAGACCATGGGGAAATAATACTAGAGGGGGAGAGAGATCCTTCACAAGGAGGTGTGTGTGAGAAGTGAGGAGGGGGTGGCCTTTTATAGGAGGAGGGGGGTGCCCCTCATTCATGGCCGGCGCATGGAGGAGGTGACTCTTCACCTCCTCCATTCATGTGGTGGTAACTCCCTCCACATAAATTTGCCCCTTCACATTCTCTTTTAAAGTCTCCACTTTAAATGCATTAAATTTCTCCAAATTTAATGCTCTCTCATTTAATAAAAATCTTTTATTATTTTTATTCAGAATTTTGTTAATTACTTTAATTTACAAACATTCACATAAAACCCCCTGCAACATTTCAATACTACATGCAGAACCAATTTCAGCAATTTCACCCAAAACAGTTTCGGTGTCTATTGAAATAATTCCAGTGCTTTCTTAAATCTTTATCTGAAACATATTTGCTCCAAATGGTGTCGGTATCCCTTAAGTGTGTCACCCTACGGTTCGTGAATAATGCAGACATGATCGAGACCCCTCTCCGATCAATAATCAGCAGCGGGACCTGGAGATCCATACTGACTCCTACACATTCAACGATGACTTCTTGATCGTGAGAACCTTTAACGCTAGTAACTAAATCCCTTTGTCCCACGATATATTACATGTCCGAGATTCGATCATCGGTATCTCCATACCTAGTTTGATCTCGTTACCGACATGCACTCTTTTCTCGTTCCCGTGATATAACATTCTAGTGATCACATCACTTGCTTGCAAGCTATTTCAATGTGATATCACCGAGAGGGCCCAGAGTATATCTATCCGTCATCAGGATTGACAAATTCCACTCTTGATCCATAAGCCTCAACATAACACCTTCGTAGCACCGAACCCATCTTTATAGTCACCCTGTTACGGTGTGACGTTTGATGTTATCAAGATACTCTTCCGGTGTTAGCAATTAACATGATCTCATGGTCTAAGGATAAAGATTACTTTGTATGATGTTATAGCAATATAAACATAATTACTTTGATTGTAATGCTATACTTTGGATGAATGTTCATCACATCATTCCACCAATGGTGTGACCTTGTTATTAACAACATCCAATGTCCATGATCAGGAAACCTTGATCATCTTGTTAATCAACAAGCTAGTCTATAAGAGAGGCATGACTAGGAACCCTTTTTGTTTATTAAACACACATGTATTGATGTTTCCGATCAATACAATTCTAGCATGTAAAATAAACATTTATCATAAATAAGGAATAAGATAATAACCACTTTATTATTGCCTCTTGGGCATATTCCCTTCAGAGATATTATTCAATCATCTGCATCTCATATATTTTTTAGATGGATGTGCATAGGAAGTCGAGACTCACTAGAATTAGCCTTGATGTGAAGCTAGAGTTTTCTCGACAGGCCGCCTAGAGCACGTCGGCACGATGGAGCGACCAGGAGCGTGATGTCTGGAGCATGCCGGGTTGTCGCCACACAACATCGAGGACTGCTATGTCCAGCCTGGAGATACAGGTGTGACCCGGCGCCTGGTTGCAACAGGGAGTTTGGAGGGTCACCTGTCGTTGGCGTGTTCGTGCAAGACCGTGGCCAGGACTACGACGCATGGAGCATGTCGGTGCAAAGGAGCGGCTAGGAGTGCGATGTCTGGAGCACGCCGGATGCTATCGCCACACAGCAGCGAGGACTGCGATGTCTAGCCTAGAGAGTCAGGTGTGACCCGGCGGCTACAGTACGACGTAGATGCTTCGTTGTGTGCTTGTTTTTTTAGCAATCTTGAATTAAGGCGGAAGTTTCTCTGCTTGGAAATCATATTTGTAATTGCGTCATTAATATTCGTACGTGGAATTGGGGACACACAATCACCTCATTAAATGCCGCCATTAGCTGACCATAATCGCTGCCGGGTCATTAATATTCGTATGTGGCATTGGGGACATATAATCGCCACATTAATTGCCACCATTAGCTGACCCAGAATTTACTCTTGATCCGAATTTGGTGGAGGTGCAAAATGGGACGTGTGTCATTGGGGACTCCTGGATCGTTAGATAGAATGGTTTGGAAGGATGAGATGGTAACGTCAGGCAATGTCATTGGAGAGGCCTGGATCGTTAGATCTATTTGATCTGAAGGTTGAGATGAATTGTTCCTGCCAAGTTGGTCCTTTTATAAGTAGTAGAGATTAGCGGGACCAGGATGCCCATAATGTCCCATGTGCATTCCACGATGTAGTGTTGTTTGAACCATAAATGTCGAGTCTAATTCCCTTTGTTACTTAGATACTGACTTGTCCGAGATCCAATCATTGGTAATGTACCTTGTTCTATCTCGTTACCGACAAGTTCTGTTTTTACTCGTTCCCGTGATATTCCATCCCCGTGACCTAGTCACATGTTTTGAATATTTAAGGATGTAATATCACCGAGTCGGCGGTGTATATCTTCCCGTCACGGGTGAACAAATCCCGGTCTTGATACATAGGCCTCAACTATTCCTCTATAATACCCAACATACACCGTTATAGTCACCCAGTTACGATCATGATGGTTGATGCAATCAAAGCAGTCTCAGGAGATAGTGATTAATATGATCTCATGATCTAAGGAGAAGATACTACGCTTCTAACTATTGCAAAGATGAACCCTGTGACTTGATCATGTCACAATAATTATATTGGATAATGTCCATCACACCATTCATAATAAAGTGATCTCGTTGTTAATTGACATTAAAGTAAGTCCATGATCGGAAAACCTCTAACATTAGATGCCCAACAAACTAGTATAAATAGAGGCTACTAGGGACTTGGTTTGTTTCATACCACACTTATATCAATGTTTCCACTTGATACAGTTAAAGAACAATATGAAACTATTACGAACTAATTAAGATATAATAATAAATCCATTTATTATTTGCCTCTAGGGCATATCTCCTTTAGCAATCTCATCTTCTTCACTAAAGTATGGCTTCAAAACAACAATGTTAAATGTAGGACTTACCATACCCAACTCTACAGGAAGCTCAATTTTGTATGCATTATCATTTATCCTTTTTAACACTTTGAAAGGAAATGTAGCACGTGGCATTAACTTAGACTTGCTCAAATTAGGAAAACGATCTTTGTGCAAATGCAACCAAACAAGATATCCAACATCAAACACAACATGCTTTCTACCTTTATCTCCAAAAAATTTACTTAGCATTCATATGTTCAATATTCTCTTTAGTATTAGCATGCAACTTTAAAATATGTTCATCATGTTGTGAAGCATCGTAATTATTTTGCACCAAAGATGGAAGTGGCAATAAATCAATGGGTACACGTGGAACAAAACCGTACTCAATCTCAAAAGGGCACAACTTAGTAGTAGAACGTACCGAACGATTGTAAGCAAATTCAATATAAGGTAAACAATCTTCGCACTCTTTTAAGTTCTTCTTTAAAATAGCCCTTGGCATAGTAGAAAAAGTTATATTAACTACTTCAGTTTGTCCATCAGTTTGAGGATGATATGTAGTACTGAAAACTAATTTAGTCTCCAATTTAGCCCACAAACATCTCCAAAGGTGGCTAAGAAACTTAGTGTAACATCCCAAAAATATTAATCAAGCTTATCAAGCTCTAATCACCTAAGTTTAGGGTTAACAAAAACTTTTATTATTAAACTTAATATGAGTGCATGTGTGATTTGCATTAGTGTATGAATGCTTGCAGTTGCCATGATTGATTGTTAATAATGATAAGGATTAGTTTAAAGATGAATACTACATCATCTAGATCACTTAAAAACAAAATCAAATGAAAAGAAAATCAAATATGGATCATAAGATCAAATGGTCATTTTGGCCAAACTTATCCACTAGACCACTTTGAGTGTCTCTAGTAAAATATTTTCAACAGAAACAATTCCAATTCTTTTCACCCCTTGCTAGACCAACTCCAAGTGAATCGAAGCAAACTTTACAAAGTGGCAGAAACTATTTTCAAATCTATTTAAGAGGCATTGCAAAATTGAATCAAGTTCATATGCCTAGATCATCACTTTTCAAAAACTATTCAAACCAATTCCCCTTGACCATCCCTAGAAACTATAGACTACTAAGAAAGCAACAAGATCACTCACCAAAATTCATTTAAAAATTTGAAAAAAAATCATGCGGCCATTTGATCGAGCACCTGGCAGGCACAGTACAACCTCAACAACTATACACTGTTTTGAGCTATCTATTGCTCAGCTCTTGTACTGCAATCAACCCATTCAATTGTCCTTGATCATCCCTAGTACTTGGCCGTGCAATGGAGAGCCTCATCTCCACCATTGCACCAGTGGCACGCCCGTACCGAGCCGACCATGCCGGTTGAGCACGAACCACTCGCTGCACGCTGCACCGCCCTTGCCCATGATGCCTAGAAGCTAGCCATGACCTCACCGCCACCCCCTGTCCACTCCTTGACCCCAGGAGAGAAGTGGAGACCCTGGAAATTGATACGCCCAAAACGTATCTACTTTCCCGAACATTTTTGCTATTGTTTCTCCTCTATACTTGTGTGATTTGGATGCAACTAATGCGAACTGACGCTGTTTTCAGCATAATTGCCTTGGTGTCTACTTTTTATGCAGAAAATCAACTATCAGGAAAAATCCCGGAAAATATGCCAAAAATCCTATTTCACCCGAAGACTCCAGGAGCCAGAATACGAGACGGAGAAGAGCCCTGGGGTGGCCACACCACCTGCTGGCGCGGGCTATGCCAGGCCGTGCCAGGGGGTGGTGTGGGCCCTCCAGGCACCCCCTCGGCCTCTCTCTTCGCCTATAAGGATCCTTCTGACCTAAAAACTTTGGGGGGTTCGACGTTTTCCCAGAAGGAGTTCTGCTCCGCCGCCACCACCAGATTCCACGAAACAGCACTAGAAACTTCGTTCTGGCACTCTGCCGGGACGGGGAATTGGAGGAGATCATCGCCATCATCATCACCATCACTTCTCCATCGACCATCCATGTTTCCCCCATCTATGAGTGAGTAATCCCCCGCTGTAGGCTATGGGGATGGTAGGGATTGGATGAGATCGTTCATGTAATGGCATCAGATTGTTAGGGCATGGTGCCTAGTATCTTTTATTAGTGCTTTATGACTTTGTTGCGACCTGTTGTGCTTAATGCTTGTCACTAGGACCCGAGTGCCATGATTTCAGATCTGAGCTTATTATTGGTTCATTATGATAGTATTGTTTCTGGTCTTATCTATAAGTTGTATACACACATCGTTGTCCGGAACCTATGGTCCCGAAGTGACAGAAATCGGGGTAGCCGGAAGGGAAGGGCTTTGATGTGAGGATCACATGTGTTCACGGAGTGTTAATGCTTTGCTCCGGTGCTCTATTAAAATGAGCACCTTAATTGCCAGTATTTCCCTAGAGGCCCCGCTGCAAACGGGCTGGCAGGACAAAAGATGTTGTGCAAGTTCTCATTGCGAGCACGTATGACTATATATGGAACACATGCCTAGGATTGTCTAGTACTTGGATGTTTTATCTTATTTATCTACAATTGCCCTACTTTCTGATTGCTATGTGAATTGTCTTGTCCATGCAACGCCCGTCCATCCATCCCTATGCCTACCGCACTCGAATCCCACTGTTTACTGCTTTTGTTACTACTGTCTTTGCTTTACTACTGCTGCTACTTTGCTATTCCTACTACAAAACTGTTGCTACTGATAAACTGCTGTGAGCAAGATTGTTTCCAGGTGCAGCTGAATTGACAACTCAGTTGTTAAGGCTGATAAGTATTCTTTGGCTCCCCTTGTGTCGAATCAATAAATTGGGTTTCACTTCCCTCGAAAATACTGTGATACACCCCCTATACTTGTGGGTCATCAAGACTATTTTCTGGCGCTGTTGCCGGGGAGCATAGCTTTATTTATCAAGTTCACTTGGATTCTCTATTGTTCGCTGCTATCCATCCATCATGGGTAAGTCTCGTGATGACAAGGTTCCTATTTTACCATCCACTACAAGAAGAGGTACGGTTCTGAACACCTCTGTTGCTCTTGATTCACCGTCTGTTATAAGTAAGCTCGTTACACCACCACATACACATGCTACACACACTGCTACTACTGCTGAATCTGAAACTTCTGATGCTGCTTCTACCGTGCTTGAAGAGTGGTTCATTAGGTCCTTTCCTAGATGCTACGATTGCTAGAACTATAGCTGGAAATACCGAAACTCCTAATTAAGACACTACCACACCTGTTAGCTCACCTGAGTCTAGTGAGAGTTATGATATTGAAGAAGATTATGTTGAGATGACCGATGAGTTTATTAAAGAATGTAAGAACACCCATAATAGGAGCGCTGCTAAGAGTCTCCTTGAGAGGTGTACTATTAGACCCAAATTATATCCTGCTGCTAAGTTTGCTGCTTCTCCCATAAACATTATAGATGAAGATTATGATTTCTCTCTCGATCTATCTTACATAGCTATTGTCGAGAAAGAACCTTTTTGTGGGACTAAGAATGAAAGTGCGGTAGCACATACGAATGAACTTTCTACCATGAGTGGCTTGTTTTCTGATGATATTAAAATGCGTACTTATTTTGTTGCTAAGATTTTCCCTTTTTCACTGAAAGGAGAAGCTAAAACTTGGTTTGGTAATTTACCTCCTAGATCTATTGATAGCCCTGAGTGCTTGTTTAATACTTTCCTGCAGAAATATTTTCCTCCTAGTGCTAGACATGCTGTTTTGCAGGAACTTTTTGATTTTAAACAGGGAGAAAAAGAGGTATTGCCCGAATCTTGGGCAAGGTTTTGTGCTTTGATTCATGCACATGCTGGAAGTCCATTACCTAAGAATGAACTACTTGATATATTTTATAATGGACTAACCGAAGAATCTAGGACATACCTAGATAGTTGTGCTGATTGTGTTTTCAGGAATAGAACTCCTAAGGAAGATGAGGAATTAATGGCTAAAATAAGTAAGAATTATGAAGATTGGACTCCTCCTAAACAAGTTATTCCTGAAGTAATTGTACCTGAACCATCTATTCCTCTGCCTATTCCAACATCAAAGAAGAGGGGAGTTATTGAATTAAATGATGAAGTGATGAAGGAAGCTAAGAAATGTCTTAAGGAGAAGGGAATTAAAGCTGCAGATGTCAAGAATTTACCTCCTATAGAAGAATTATGTAAGACTATTCCCTACTCATCCACTATTGAGGTACACTCTCTCCAACACTTTGATGAAGGTGATATCCCTTACTCTAAACCTCCTGATCAATGCTTAGAAGAATTTGATATCTTTATTGTTAAGCAGGATAACTTTAATAAAAGGGTGCAAAATCATCTTATGGAAAACACTAGAGCTATTGTTGAGTTGAAAGATATTGTGGAAAGAACCTCTAATGATGTTAAAATGATTGTTAAACACTTTCAAATGGTTCAAACTCAAATAGATCAACTCGTTAAAGTGCAAAATGACTTGCTAGTTAATGCCGCTAAAGAAAAACATGCTTATGAAATTAGAACTAGAAGTGGTGCTGCTACCCAGGATCCTCTATATCCTGAGGGGCATCCCAAAAGAATTGAGCAGGAGTCTCAACGGGCTGAAAATAGTGGTTCTACTCGTAAGAAAAGGAAAAAGAAACATAAAACTGTTGTAGAACCCTTTGAACCTGCTATAGTCCTAATAGTATATCTATCTCTGATGCTGAAACTGAAAGTGGTAATGAAGAAAATGAAGTTCCTAATGAAGAAAAAGTTGAAGAAGAACCTGAAAACCACACTAAGAATACTAAATACACTAAAGAAGATTTTGTTGCGAAGAAACATGGTAGTGAAAGAGAACCTTGGGTCCAAAAACCTATGCCTTTCCCTGATAAGAAACACAAGTCAAAGGAAGATGAACACTATAATAAGTTTTGTGAGTGGATGAATTCTTGCAAATTCCTTTGACTGATGCTATTAAATTGCCTCCTTACTCAAAGTATATGAAGGACATTGTCTCGAATAAAAGGAAGATCCCTAATGAAGAAATCTCTACTTTGCTTACTAATTATTCCTTCAATGGTAAGGTTCCTAAGAAACTTGGAGACCCAGGGATTCCAACTATCCCTTGCTCTATTAAGAACAGTTATGTTAGAACTGCTTTGTGTGATTTGGGAGTTGGAGTTAGTGTTATGCCTTTCTCTCTCTATAAGAGGCTTCAGCTTGAAAAATTGATACCAACTGATATATCTTTGCAAATGGCTGATAATTCTACCACTATTCCTGTGGGTATATGTGAGGATGTACCTGTTCAGGTGGCTCATAATTGCTTGATATTAACTGATTTTGTTGTGCTTGAAATGCCTGAAGATGATAATATGTCTATTATTCTTGGGAGACCTTTTCTTAATACTGCAGGAGCTGTTATTAATTGTAATCAAGGAAAGGTGACCTTCAATGACAATGACAAGGAACATACTGTCTATTTCCCCAAGAAGATTGAAAGGACTTATGGTTTAAATTCAATTGAACATGTTGAAGGCATTCAAGTTGGAGAAATATATTGTCCCATACCAAGAGAAAAAATTGAAACTATTATGATTGGGACCATTGCTATCAAGGTTAAGGTAACATAATCATTAGTGGAGTACAAAGTTTTGTCTCATATGCAATTGTTTTGGTAGCAAGACTTGATCAACCTTGCTAACAAAAGGATTCCATTGAACAAAACAATGTTTTCATTATGATTATCTCCGTTTATTTCTATCCTTTGTATTTTAGTTTTTGCTTTTGTTTAGTTTTCTTTGTGTTGTTAGTTTGCTTGCATGCTAGAACTTATGTAGTTCTAGCCTTGTTTTGTCCTTGCATCATGTTTCCAAAAGAAAAAAAAATCTGTCTGTCAGAAAAATCATTCTTCTATTTCTGAAAATTGCCCAAAAATAAAGTGTCTGAAAAATTCCAGAAAATTCATATTAATTTTTTACGTGAAAAAAGGGCAGAGGAGTACCTGGTAGGTACCAGGGGGGCCCACCAGGCAGGCACACCACATGGTGGCGCGACCAGACCTGGGTAGCGCCATGCCCTGGTGTGGGCCACTCTGGCCTCCCACTACCTCTCTCTCCTGCCACTTTCTTCTCTCTCCTGAGTAAGCTCCAGTTCATAGCTCAAAATCGCGTTCTCTCTATGCTTGCCCTCTATTTTTTCGATCTCTTTGCTCAGCCCATCTTTCTTGCTAAAATTTGGAGCAATTGTTCCTTGGTATGTGACTCCTCCCCTTGTCCAAGTAGATTTGTGTTTAGTGGATTATATGTTGAGTATTTTGCTGCTGTAGGTGACTGGTTATGAGAGCTTGTAAGCTTGTTTGATGCTTAGAGATATAGTTTTTATGCATGTTTAGGCCTCTTGCTAGTCCCTATGAGTAGAATCCTTCATTATAATTACTTTGCAATCACTTGTTTAATAGGTGTTTAAATTTCAGAACACCAAGCATGAACAACCACACTTTTGGAGAGATATTTGAGAGTGATGCACCTAGGAGGTCAAGGCCCTCAAGAACAGCCTCTCAAGCTAGGCCATCATATAATGAAGACCTCATTGCATCACGTATTGGCAGTGAAAGAGATGATGGAGATGCTCACCCATCCTCTTTCCCTTGTTTTACTTTCTTGCAAGTTGTAGTATTGTAGGTGTGCGTATGACAGGGACCGTGAAGAAAATTCAAGGGTGGCCCGCTGATTTGTTGGAGCTTTACTGAGGGGTGACCAATGATGATGACCGCGTGGCGTAGCGCGGAAAGATAAGAAATATCCAACTCCCTGCTCTTAGATACTTTGCATACTATCTTGCCACTAGTGTTTTGGGTAGGGAGAACACTAGTAATATCTCCAACTATCACTTAGCTTTCCTTGCTGCTGCGCTCAACAATGATACTCGATACAATCTTGGCTCTCTTATTGCTCGCCGCCTAGCTGCTAGGGGGCCTATCTATGGGGGCATCATTGCTTCGCGTGTAGTTGATGCATTAGATCTTTCTGTGGCTCCTGATGATGTTATGCTAGCACCACAGAGGCTCGACCTTGTTGCCATGAATACTCATCACTTTGTCACTGCTACCTCTGATTTGAACAATCTAGTATATAGGATGCTTTTCACTGACGGGGATGAAAGGGAGATCCTTTTGCCCCAACCTGCTTTGTTCAGTGTTGACAGGAGACCGTGGTCACGCTCCAAGGAGGAGGTGGATGAGCAGCTTCGCTTGTTGGGTTTCCACGAGCAGCACCAGGAGGATGTGCCCTCCTATGATTATTCCACACATTACGGAGGGATGTACTCTGGCTCGCACCAGGACGAGGGTACCTCCTCGTCGTACCCCGGTGACACTTCATCTTGGCCAGCCTGGGATTGATACCCACTTAGGCCAAAAACCTAAGCTTGGGGGGAGGTACACCGACACCGTACTCATCTCCATATCATGTTGCGTCGGTACTTTGTATATTCGTGTTTTCATTCTCTTTTTAGTTTTCGTTCTTCTTTGCTTTTGCTTTCTAGAACACAAAAAGACCAAAAATATTTTTGTTGTTTCTCTTTGGTTTGCTTCTTATTTTTACTTTGGTTTGCTTGTTCCTTTTTGCTTTGTTTGAACATTTCGAAAAACCCAAAAATATTTTGCTTTGCTTGCTTTTCTCTTTTGGTTTTTGTTTAAAAATCGAAAACACCAAAAATATTTGTCGTTCTTCTTTGGTTTTTGTGAGTTGGCTACAGGGTTCGGCAGTTCTCAGTGGATTATTGGTTTCATATTATTATTCAAGACACACAAGTGAAGAGCAATAATGAGGATTAATGACAACTTGAGGCGTGGTAAGAGGCTGGTAACGAACTCTATTTGTTTTCATTTTTGTACATATACTCATCATTGTGAGCTTGCTTAGTCCGTTCATGTAGAGTGTATGTTATCTTTGGATATTTAGTAGTTCTTGCTTTCTTGTGATTAGCTCCAGCTCGCTAATAGTTTGTAGCATGTCTCATGAATGTTTGCTTGCATTACTCTATTCATAAATTGGTATGACACTGTGGTATCCTCCTCTGAATGTTTCATTTGATCGACTTGGCACATGCTCATGCATGCACATGACTGTAATAATCAGTTAAGCCTTGACGAATTATTTTGCCTTGAGGATCTTGAATCATTTTCATGCCATGAGTAGTCTTGTTTTGTTGCAAGCATGATAATAACAGCTATTGCTCTCTCGTTTGTCGCTCCCTTACTTTTGCTAGCCTTCACTTCCACTGAGTGTCTTACTCATGTTTCCAATTCCCTAAACCAAATATTTCCAAAGTGTCCACCATACCTACCCATTAGCATCATTTGCTACTTCCGTGCATATTCAATATGCCTTATTTTCTTCCGAATAAAATGTTTGTTTGTTATGAGAAAGTTAGTTAGTAAAGCTCTCACGAACTTGATGGCACACTTTATTTTCCGCACTTAATAAACCTGAACCATTGTGAACTCTCCATGAAAGTTATATGCTTGCTAATTATAGGCTGGGGATTAGCAGAACCGTGCTGTCACAGGGAACGCTTTCAACACTTGTAAATATATACCTAGTTGATACCTTGCTCTTTTGTTTGCGGATGTCGTCGGTGTGAAATAAAAGGGGAGCTTGTAAGTCCATGGAGTTATGTATGTGTGTTAGAGAAACTCCTGGGCCGCTGGTCTAATCCATGCTGACATGGTGGAAACCTGCAGCGTAACCATAATGATATCTATGAAGCATTCTTCTTATAAAAAAGAGAGTTATAGCTATTGAGAAAAAGAAAAAAAAGAGTTTTATGAAAAGAGGAAAGAGAGAAAAAAGCACCATTTTCCCATGGTAAATAAGAAGATTCTGAGATACTCGTTGTATGCTTGCCTTGTCATTTTGATATGGGGATTCTTCCGTATCATCGGGCAAGGGGTACCCCGTTGGTGGTTCTCAATGATACGCACATACTTACGATGACAAGAACTTACCGGTAACTAAAGTTGAGTATCATGAGGAGCGGCCCTCGTACTCATGGGACTTGGGATTTCCAGTTTATAGTCTGTCAAGCATATAACTCAGATTGGACCTCACTTTCACCTTAACCACATTAAAGATGCCTATGATAGGGGCAATGAGAGCTCAAAGCTAACAAGTACCATACTTTCAGCATTTGGAAGCCTTTCAATTTTCTCAAAACCTTTTTCTTCTACTTGTTGAGTCTCCACATATTCTTTGAGCACCTTCTTGAGAGCATAGTTGTCATTCTTTATGTTTGTTTCATCACTTGATTATTTGTGTTATGACTTTGATGCTTGTATCCTTGATATCTTTACTTCTAGTCATCACTTGAACTTCAGAGGTGCCTTGACATTCATAATCAAATGCAAGCGAGAAACCACTCTATCATACCTTTCTATGAGCATTGTAATGTTGCTTATGTTTGTGCTTTGTGCTACTTATTATTCTTGAGTTGTAATCTCTTCATAGCTTGCAATGACTACTAAGTAGACTCAGTTGCATACTCTTTATTATGAATTATCTAAGTAGTTGATCACATTGCTGAGAATATTTACATCATATGAAGCAAATGTGTTCATGAAAGTTCTTTTATCGCACTCAATTTTCAACTGAATTGCTTGAGGACAAGCAATAAGCTAAGCTTGGGGGGAGTTGATAGGTCCAAAACGTATCTACTTTCCTGGACACTTTTGCTATTGTTTCTCCTCTATACTTGTGTGATTTGGATGCAACTAATGCGAACTGACGCTGTTTTCAGCAGAATTTCCTTGGTGTCTACTTTTTGTGCAGAAAATCAACTATCAGGAAAAATCCCGGAAAATATGCCAAAAATCCTATTTCACCTGAAGACTCCAAGAGCCAGAATACGAGACGGAGAAGAGCCCTGGGGTGGCCACACCACCTGCTGGCGCGGGCTAGGCCAGGCCGTGCCAAGGGGTGGTGTGGGCCCCCTAGGCACCCCCTCGGCCTCTCTCTTCACCTATAAGGAGCCTTCTGACCTAAAAACTTTGGCGGGTTCGACGTTTTTCCAGAAGGAGTTCCGCTCCGCCGCCACCACCAGATTCCACGAAACAGCACCAGAAACTCCGTTCTGGCACTCTGCCGGGACGGGGAATTGGAGGAGATCATCACCATCATCATCATCACCATTGCTTCTCCATCGACCATCCATGTTTCCCCCATCTATGAGTGAGTAATCCCCCGTTGTAGGCTATGGGGATGGTAGGGATTGGATGAGATCATTCATGTAATGGCATCAGATTGTTAGGGCATGGTGCCTAGTATCTTTTATTAGTGCTTTATGACTTTGTTGCGACTTGTTGTGCTTAATGCTAGTCACTAGGGCCCGAGTGCCATGATTTCAGATCTGAGCTTATTATTGATTCATTATGATAGTATTGTTTCTGGTCTTATCTACAAGTTGTATACACACGTCGTTGTCCGGAACCTATGGTCCCGAAGTGACAGAAATCGGGGTAGCCGGAAGGGAAAGGCTTTGATGTGAGGATCACATGTGTTCACAGAGTGTTAATACTTTGCTTCGGTGCTCTATTAAAAGGAGCACCTTAATTGTTAGTAGTTCTCTAGAGGCCCCGCTGCAAACGGGCTGGCAGGACAAAAGATGTTGTGCAAGTTCTCATTGCGAGCACGTATGACTATATATGGAACACATGCCAAGGATTGTCTAGTACTTGGATGCTTTATCTTATTTATCTGCAATTGCCCTACGTTCTGATTTCTATGTGAATTGTCTTGTCCATGCAACGCCCGTCCATCCATCCCTATGTCTACCGCACTCGAATCCCACTGTTTACTGCTTTTGTTACTACTGTCTTTGCTTTACTACTGCTGCTACTTTGCTATTCCTACTACAAAACTGTTGCTACTGATAAATTGTTGTGAGCAAGATTGTTTCCAGGTGGAGCTGAATTGACAACTCAGTTGTTAAGGCTGATAAGTATTCTTTGGCTCCCCTTGTGTCGAATCAATAAATTGGGTTTCACTTCCCTCGAAAATACTACGATACACCCCTATACTTGTGGGTCATCAAAAATCGCATGCCCATTTAAGCCTCTGCCATGCCGAGCGCACGACGGAGCGCCGCAGGTGTCTCGCATGCACACATCGCGCCTCGCTCTCTCCACCCGTACTAGCCGTCGCCGTGACACCAGTGACCTCCCAGACATGACCATTCACCGCCGCGCGCCCCGTGACCACCGTACTGCGTGACGAACACCCGCGTACTAGAATAGTGTCGACGTTGCTCGACCAACAGAGACCACCCCTTGCCGTGTCTTCACTCACATGACAATCGCCATAGTCCGCCGCACCAACCCATGCCCTCCACCATGCTCAATGAGACCTGTAGCAGCGTCGCCGGAGAAGCCAGACCATCTCGCCCTGCCTCCACCCTTGGAGTATAAATAGAGGCCACCCAAGACCTTTTTCTCCACACCATTCCATTCCCCACTCACCCAGGAACCTCACCGACCCTACCCCGGAGCAAGGCGAGCACCATGACGCTGAAATTTGGCTGGAGTCCACCGCAACAGTCGAGGAAGGAAGTCGTTGATTGCAGCCACCCCAGGAGCTGCCGTGACTGCCATCGAACCATCGTCGTCGACAACCCCATCCACCCCCATCACCGACCCTAGATGGAGCCCCGGTAAGTCCCCATCGACCCCCACCACCGTGTTAGGGTTCGCACGTCACCGGAGTAGTTCGACGGAGACGATGAACCACAGCCGTAGATCCTAGTCTAATCGTAGGGCTGAGATTGAAAGATACCATTTTGGTTTAGATGAGTCACTAACGCGTGGGAACGTTCTGTCAGCAGCCCGCTGTGCCAGCGCTGTGCAGTTGGGCTGGCCCATGTTGTTTCCTGCACAGAGCCCAGTGATTCAGATATAATTTTACCATTTTAGTTAAAACTAGATTCTGTCAGTAGATTCAAAATTCAATTCAAGAAGATTCACTGAACCAAAATGCATGATTCCAATTTTCTTGGAAAGGTATGGAAATTATCTAATCACTCCCCTTGGATTCAAACCATCTAGAATTATAGATCACCTATACCAAAAATAACAAGACAGAGACTTTTGACACTTCAAACATTTTTCTAAAATAAACTATAAATGTTTTTGAGATGATTCCACCTCTCAAAAATCACATTTGCCATGCTCTATATGAATATGTAAAAAGATTTGGTTTTACAAATATAAAACATGGCTTAGTATTAAAAGAGTGCTATATAGGCATTTCTAGTCACTTGAATATTATTAAATAGTAATATTAAATCTTGTAATATATGATCACAATTTTAATTCACATTCCCAAGTATTGAAATAGATGGTGATGACATGTGTTAACATGATCCACTATTTTAATTGGATAATATTAAATCTTAAGGATTTAAAATGAGTAGAAATTACTTTTCTAAAATAAGAAGAATAAGAGAATGTTAATATTCCACATGATGATTAAGATGATGCTAGATCATCTAGTATGAGCGCTTGTGTGCTAAATAGAAGTAGTGAAGTGTTGTTTGGTGATTGTATACATTGTATGTATTTATAGACGCTAGTACCGACCTGAGCTACAACGAGGAGGAGTACTTCGAGAAGGAGGAGGAGAACTTCAACGATAGCAACAACTACATTGCTCAAGGCAAGCCATCACTAAGCAAGCTAAGCTATGTAAGCTATCCATGCAAGTTTAGCTATGCAAGGGCACTTGTATAGATACCATATACACACTTTGAGACGCCACTTTACCAATTCTCAGTTTTACTCCAAACTTTACTCCCCCCTTTACTACAGTTTCTTACTTAGTTAATGAATTGTGATTAGTGGAAATTAGATTGGATCCTATCAAGATCATAGGATTAGTCTTGGATACTTATAATTTATTAGCACCCCCCAATAGTGATAACCTCAATACTAGTGGCTAGTGCTAAGCATAAAACTGGATCACTTTAGATGGGAATACTTGGTAAAAATGATTATGAAAACCTTGGAATGTAGACTCATTCTATTGAAATGTTTTGACATGTGTTGTGAAACACAATGGTTTGATGATGAAACTGATGAGGCATGAGCCTTGACTTTAATAAAAACTGATGGTTGGGTTCGGATGCGATACCATTCTAATTTTACTATACAACCACAATACTTGAGTTGGGTAGGTCTTGACTGGAAGTTTATATGTCTTAGTATGGGTTCCCTTGCGGAAGAGGTTGAGCTGAGGCTACCTCGTGATGAAAGTCCACCTATGCAGTACCTAGGATGGCAAATGGCCATGGTTGGGAGGCCAAACTCATAGGGGAGGTGCCTATACTAGGGTGTGTAATTGAAAGCTTAAGATTGATTATCCGCATACTCAGTATGATGATTCAGGTTTATCCCTGACGGATGTATCGAATTTTGTGGTGAAAGTGTACCACCTCTGCAGAGTGTCAAACTATTCGAATATCCGCGTCCGTGGTTATGGACAGTTAGAGTGGCCATACTGTTCCGTTGTCAGATGTTTTCAAAATGATTTGTGACTGATACGTTGCAAACGTATCCATAATTTTTGATGTTCCATGCTTGGTTTTATCTACTTTCTTATGTTCTTTCCACACTTTGGAGTACTTCCTATACACTTTCTTAGACTAACCTATTAACAAGAGCCACAGTGCCGGCTGCATGTTTTCTGCTGTTTTTGGTTCCAGGAAAGTCAGAAAATGAATATTCTCGGAATTGGACGGGACAAAAGCCAAAGTCAGTTTTTCACCGAGGGACACACGGAGCCAGAATACGAGACGGAGAGGGGCTAGAGGGCGGCCACACCACCTGGCCGCGTGGCCAGGCCTGGCCCGCGCCAGGGGGTGGTGTGGCCAGCCCAGGCACCCCCTCGGCCTCCCCCTTCGCCTATAAGATGCCTCCGATATAGAAACCCTAAGGACCCGATCAAAATTCCACGAAAGAGTCTGTAGCCACCGTCATATCCATCCCTAAATCAGGAGGGATCTGAAGCTCTTCCCGGCACCCTGCCGGAAGGGAGAATTCACCCTAGAGGCCTTCTTCATCACCATGCAAGCCTCTGGTTTGACGCGTGAGTAGTTCATCCTTGGACTACGGGTCCATGTAGTAGCTAGATGGCTGGTTCTTCTCCTTTGTGCTATCATATTTAGATCTTGTGAGCTCCGTTCATGATCAAGATCATCTATTTGTAATTCTTACATGTTGTGTTTGCGAGGATCTGATGGATATTGAGATGCTATTTCAGATTGATTATTGATTCTATCATGTCTTTGTTATTTGTGATATTGCATGCTTTCCGTTGTTAGTAGCTATCTTGGCCAAGTAGATGCTAGCAACTCCAAGAGTTAGTATTTATGCTCGATAGTGGGTTCATGCCTCTAGTAATCTGGGGAAGTGACAGAAATCTCTAAGGTACTAGATGTGTTGTTGCTACTAGGGAGAAAACAACAATCCTTTGTTCATAGAACAATCGTATTGTTTACTTTACACACAATGCATAATGCAATTATCTATTGCTTGCAACTTAATAATGGAGGGGGTTCGGATGATAACCTGAAGGTGGATTATTAGTCATAGATGCAGTTGGATTATAGTCTATGTTGTAATGCCCAATCAAATCTCAAAGGAGTCAAGATGAGTAGTATATGCATGTATGTTTTCTCGATGTTTGTTAATTGCCCCGCTGTAATTTGTTCACCCAACATGCCATCTATCTTAAGGAGAACCACCACTAGTGAACTATGGACCCTGGTCCTTTCTTTTATCATCAATCTACAATTGTTTACTGCTTTCTGTTTACTTTCTGCAAGCAATTACTTTCTTCCACACAATATGTTTAATCCTTTGTTTTCAGCAAAACCGGTGAGATTGACAACCTCACTGTAAGTTGGGGGCAAAGTTCTATGGTTGTGTTGTGCAGGTTTCCACGTTGTTGCTATCACCGGTAGTGCCCCCTGCCAAAGTCTAGCTAGCAACACCTTGGATGTGTTTCCTTGCTCCTACTAGATTGATCACCTTGGTTTTATAACTGAGGGAAACTTACTGCCGTTCTCATCATACCTTCCTCTTGGGGTTCCCCAACGAGCTCGTTATTACACGACTCATCAAGTATTTTTCTAGCGCCGTTGCCGGGGAGTCAAGGACATCTTCACAAGGGGAGTCCCCCATAACCAATCTCTTTACTTTGTTGTTTTTGTTTTGCTTAGTTTATTTCTTCTTTGTTTGCTTGTTTCTTTATCAAAAATACAAAAAAATATTAGTTCCTACTATAGTTGTTATTTTCGTTGGTCTGTTATTGTCTTGCTTTATCATGCTTTCTATCAATGGTTGGTTTCTTTGAAACTGAATCTTATTGGCATGGTGGGTTCACGGAAGAACAAAAATATTATTATAAGGAACACTGCTTGTCACAAAAAGGGAAACACTTATTGGAACAAATTGATAAATCGTATACCATTGCTATAAATGTGTGCTCTACTTATAATGTTACTTATTGATTTGATAAATCTTGTTATTGTAGGAGGTATAAACACCTCCCTTTTCAATGTGAGTATAATGATGATGTTACCATATCTTCTTATGTTAAGGGAAATTATGACTTTTATGATGTGGAACAAATTGAAGAATTTATTGCTTGGAAGGGTGCATTCGAACTTGCTTATTTGCTTGAAAATACTGATGATGCACCTTATAAATATGAGGTTTATGATATACTTAAATTTTGCTTTGATAATTACAAGGTAGAAAATGGCTATATTCTTGAATATCTTAATAGATGCTCTCCACCAATGGAAGAGACTAATGTCTTGCAGGAGCCTATGGAATAAGAAATTGTTGAAACTGGAAGCTCATTGGATGATCAAGAGGAGGAAGAATGGATCTACCCATCCCTACCTTCTAATGAGAGTAACTCTTTACCCCTTACATTATTTGATTGTCCCCCAGCATGCTTACCAAAGGAGGACGAATGTCATGTTCCTGTGGATTCTTTTGAAAATGTTTATAAGAAATCTCTAGATGATGGTCCTATATTGGTTTATAATATTAATTGGACTACTATTGAAAATGAGATTTATCAGTCATCTTGTTATAAAATTGTTAAAAGTGGGTTTGAAGGTTTTAATCCCACTATTTTTGAGCTTGATAAAAATTATGTGTTTGTAGATCATGAAAAGCATGCTTTATGTGATAGTTATATTGTTGATTTATTCATGAGGCTACTGAAAATTATTATGAGAGAGGAAGATATGGTTGTAGAAGTTTTCATGGTATTGAAACACCTCTCTATGTGCTGAAAGTTTTGAAGTTACTCTTGTTTTATCTTCCTATACCTATCACTTTGTTCTTTGTGAATTTATTTGAATACAAGATTACTATGCATAGGAAGTGGGTTAGACTTAAATGTGTTTTGAATTTGCTCCTTTATGCTCTCTTTTACTTTAATTCATATTTCCTATGTGAGCATCTTCTCAAACTATCATGCCTAACTTAAAGGCGTTAAAGAAAAGTACTTATTGGGAGATAACCCAAAAGTTTTAGTTGAGTCTTGAAAGTTATTGTTTCAGTAATAACCTCTCCTTATCCTTTTTATTTGCTTTTTGTGCCAAGAGTAACCTCTAATGAGAGAGAAGTAATGATTGGGAAAGTTGCCATCCCGAAACAGATTTTTGTGCTTCACCGTAAAAATTCGTGTAAAATCTCTGCACGTCATTTTGAGACGTGGATTTTTGTGCTTCTGACCCAGGTTGTTATCAAACTTTCGTTAGTTCAACACTTTTTGATTTGAGCAACAGAAGGTCTTCGAAAAAATTGATTTGTACCTACTGGTCTGTTTTGACAGATTTCTGCCATTATTTGCAATTGCTTCTAGTTGGTTCCTTTTTGAGTTCTTTTGGGGAATTGAGCTTTCTGAGGGAAGTGCTACAGTAGCTTGTGTTTTAATGGATGTTTTATTGGTGTTGGAACTTAACCTAAAGACTTATTATCTTGAGTACACTAATGTTGCTAATAAAGATTGTGTGAAGTTTTGTATGAAGGAAACATTTCAGGTGTATGGAAGGAATGAGTAATGAGATGAAGAATGGACTAAAGCCCAAGCTTGGGGATGCCACGCGTGTCACCCTAAGAAATATCCAAGAAGTACAAGCGTCAAAGCTTGGGGATGCCCAAGGTATCCCCTTCTTCATCAATAAAAATTCCAGGTTTCTTCCAAACACTTCATTTTATTGTATCATGCACAGTTGTGTTGTTCTTGGAGCATCTTCTTTTTTGTTTTTCGTTTTGGTTTTTCATTCGCTTGGTTTTCTTAGTTTGCTAAATAAATTGGTCGGACCCCCTCTTTCATGCATTGGTTTTCAAAGTCTGGTTTGGATTGGGAAAGAGTAGGAAAAGTTCATGCTTAAGTGGTAGAAGGAGTTTGTTTTTGACTGTGGCATATGCTTTGTCATGCCATGCTTGATATTGTTTTGGCTTTATACTTAGTGATTTTTGCTGTAGCATGACATGTTATAAACAATTGAGATTTCCTAATGTGCCTTTGAAGAATCATGTGTTGTTTTAGCACATTAAAGCACAGTATTGTGGTATTCTCCTTTGTTGCTTTATTTGGGTTGACTTGGCGCATGCTCACACCATGTTATGACTATCCCAAGTCACCATAGCCTTGATGATCCTTTAGTTTTCGACTTGTAGTATCACTTTATGCTTTGATTAATGATGTTTTGTCGCTCTGCATGATTATGGCTATTATTGCTCTCTTAGTTGGTCGCTCCCAGTCTTTTGCTAGCCTCCATAACCAAGTACGAGTTCCACTCATGCATCCAACTCCTAAAACCAAGTTATTCCAAAGAGTCCACCATACCTACCTATTAGCATATGCTATTCTAAGTATATCCATGTTTTTATCTACCTTTCGAATTAAACTTGTTATGTGAAAATTAGTGATTAAAGCTCTCACGAACTTGATGGCACACTTTACTTTCTTGCACTTAATAAACTTGAACCATTGCGTCCATCTTTCTTGCGTATATGCTTGCGCTTTATAAGTTGAAGTTAGCAGAACCATGTATCATGGGGAATGCTTTCAACATTGCACTTGTACATTGTACCTAGTTGATATCATGTTCTTTTGCTTATTGATCCTGGCGGTGTGAAATAAAAGGGGAACTTGTAAGATCATGGAGTTTGTATTTGTGCTAGAGAAACGCCTGGGCCGCTAGCCTAAGCCATGCCTAATCATGGTGGAAACTTGCAGCATAACCATAATGAGCACTCTATGAAGCATCCTCAATAAAAACCTATGCAAATAGCAAATAAAAAGATTGCCGAGATGCTCATTGTCTGCTTGCCTTGTCATTTTGATTATGGGATAGCTCGTGTATCATGTGCAAGAGGTACCCCGTTGGCGGTTCTCTATGATACATATGTACTTACAATGACAAGAGCTTACTTGTCACTAAAGTTGAGTAGCATGAGGTTCGGTCTTCGTGAGTAAGGGGCATGAGATTTCAGCTTATAACTTGTCAAGCATATCCTCTTAGTTGTGTCACTATAACCTTAATCACCTTAAAGATGCTTATGATAGGGGCAATGAGAGCTGAAAGCTAATAAGTACCATAATTTTTGGAAGCTCTTTATGAAACTTGAATCTCTACTTACTTCTATGAAGGCCTTTCTTTTACTTTTATGTTGAGTCTCCACCTTCTATCTTTATGCACCTACTTTGAGAGCATAGTGGCCATTCTTAGTTCTATGTGCATTGTCCCAAGACTTGTTGATTGATGCATAGCTTTGATATTGCTTGTTTTAAACTATTTGTATCTAGTCACTCTTATGAACTTTGAAGGTGTCCTATGCATTTATGTTTGCTACTCTATGAGGGACAAGCTGAATGCCATTATGGTATGTTTTCTTTATGTGAAACAAACAAACGTCTTGCAAAGCATTGTTATTCATGTGCCTTTTCATGTTGCAACATAGATTGCTTTGTCTTATTGTTAGAACTTTGTCTTTCATGCTATGTTGAAGTACTATGATCCCAACTATCAATGTTTTACAAATACTTTGATCAAGTTTATGATGGTGCATGTCACCTCAAAAATTATTCTTTCTTTTTATCACTTACCTACTCGAGGACGAGCAGGAGTTAAGCTTGGGGATGTTGATACATTGCAAACGTATCCATAATTTTTGATGTTCCATGCTTGGTTTTATCTACTTTCTTATGTTTTGTCCACACTTTGGAGTACTTTCTATACACTTTCTTGGACTAACCTATTAACAAGAGCCATAGTGCCAGCTGCCTGTTTTCTGCTGTTTTTGGTTCCAGGAAAGTTAGAAAATGAATATTCTCGGAATTGGACGGGACAAAAGCCAAAGTCAGTTTTTCACCGAGGGACACACGGAGCCAGAATACAAGACGGAGAGGGGCCAGAGGGCGGCCACACCACCTGGCTGCGTGGCTAGGTCTGGCCCGCGCCCGGGGGTGGTGTGGCCAGCCGAGGAACCCCCTCGGGCTCCCCTTTCGCCTATAAGATGCCTCCGATACAGAAACCCTAAGGACCCGATCAAAATTCCACAAAAGAGTCTGTAGCCATCGTCATCTCTATCCCTAGATCGGGAGGGATCTGAAGCTCTTCCCGGCACCCTGCCGGAGGGGAGAATTCACCCTGGAGGCCTTCTTCATCAGCATGCAAGCCTCTGGTGTGATGCGTGAGTAGTTCATCCTTGGACTACGGGTCCATGTAGTAGCTAGATGGTTGGTTCTTCTCCTTTGTGCTATCATGTTTAGATCTTGTGAGCTCCGTTCATGATCAAGATCATCTATTTGTAATTCTTACATGTTGTGTTTGCGGGGATTCGATGGATATTGAGATGCTATTTCAGATTGATTATTGATTCTATCATGTCTTTATTATTTGTTATCTTGCATGCTTTCTGTTGTTAGTAGCTATCTTGGCCAAGTAGATGCTAACAACTCCAAGAGTTAGTATTTATGCTCGATAGTGGGTTCATGCCTCTAGTAATCTGGGGAAGTGACAGAAATCTCTAAGGTACAAGATGTGCTGTTGCTACTAGGGATAAAACAACAATCCTTTGTTCATAAAACAATCATATTGTTTACTTTACACGCAATGTGTAATGCAATTATCTGTTGCTTGCAACTTAATACTGGAGGGGGTTCAGATGATAACCTGAAGGTGGATTATTAGTCATAGATGCAGGTGGATTACGGTCTATGTATAATGTTGTAATGCCCAATCAAATCTCAAAGGAGTCAAAATGAGTAGTATATGCATGTATGTTTTCTCGATGTTTGTTAATTGCCCCGCTGTAATTTGTTCACCCAACATGTCATCTATCTTAAGGAGAACCACCACTAGTGAACTATGGACCCTGGTCCTTTCTTTTATCATCAATCTACAATTGTTTACTGCTTTCTGTTTACTTTCTGCAAGCAATTACTTTCTTCCACACAATATGTTTAATCCTTTGTTTTCAGCAAAACCGGTGAGATTAACAACCTCACTGTAAGTTGGGGGCAAAGTTCTGTGGTTGTGTTGTGCAGGTTTCCACGTTGCTGCTAGCACTAGTAGTGCGCCCTGCCAAAGGACAGCTAGCAACACCTTGGAGGTGTTTCCTTGCTCCTACTGGATTGATAACCTTGGTTTCATAACTGAGGGAAACTTACTGCTGTGCTCATCATACCTTCCTATTGGGGTTCCCCAACGAGCTCGTTATTGCACGAGTCAGCAGTGACTTGAAGGATGACCTTGACTTGACCACAACAGAGTTGTGGACATGAGATCTAAGTTCCCACTTAAGTGATGTAGAGAACTAAACTAGGTCTTTACTCTTGAAGCTTTATGAAATAAACTTGGCCTTTTGCAAACAAACCTAGAGCTTATGATTCCTACTAGCTTTACTTTTACTAGTCATAGTTTGCGAGTACTTAAAGAGTACTCATGGCTTTGTCCCTGGCTATTCCCATGGCCAGACTATGAGGAGGATTACCCGGAAGATGGACAACAGGAGTTCTATGACAACTAGGATCATCTCCCATCGTCAACATTGACTGTGACCTTGAAGATGAAGCCCCACTATATTTACTTCCCGCTGCTTTGATTGCATTAAGACTGGATGATGAGATCCTTTATTTGTAAGACCTTTATTATGGTTTGTAATAGATGATGTATTGTGGTACCACTTCTGTTATGTCTCGCAAAAATGGTAATCCTGGGATTGCGATGTATGGCATAACAGGCATCTGGACTTAAAAATCTGGGTGTTGACAAGTTGGTATCAGAGCCATCCTGACCATAGGAGACCCTAGTTAGAGTGGACGCCTGCAAAAACCTAGTTTCAAGACAAAGAAAGTGAGTATTTACAAAAACCTATTCTCATTCTTATCCTTGAGATTCTTTCAAAAAGAGATCATTTGTTCCTCAAAACTCTTACAACTCTACATAAAACTTGACACACTTGATCACCTCACTAACTTACTCATCTTAATTGCTTATAGATGGATGTCAAATACACCAAGTTTTACCAGTTGGGCAACGGAGGACAACTTATCTTTGAGAGGGATCTGGATTTGCTCTCAGAGTATCTTGAACGCCCGCACCTGGAGTTCTTCGGAGCATAGCTCAAGGACCACGCTGGAGAGGAGCTACAGTGGCTGATTGTTGCCGACCTGAGAGGCAGAATGGAGCCACCTCTTTCTGAAAAGATTCAATTCAGCGTTCGGGAGAACAACTGGCTAGACGGATTAGCCAGGGCTATGCAAGAAGCTCTCGCTCGATTGTGTGCTCAGAGCATCAACCAGATCATTGGAACCCGTTTTGCTCACTATGCAAGACTGTCAACACCCGGATTTTTAATCCCAGATGCCCGTTATGCCATACCTCGCAATCCTAGGATTACCATTTTGCAATACATAACGGATTGGATGTCACAGTACATCATCCATTACAAACCATACATAAGGTTTTACACAAATAAGGATCTCATGATCCAGTCTTTAATACAACAAGCAGAGGAAATAAACGATAGCGTAGCGGTGGGGTCCATCTTCAGGGGAACAAGCAATGCTGACGAAGGCAGATAGTCCTAGTTATCATAGCCGTCCTGCTGACCATCATCTTGATAATCTCCTTCATAGTCTGGCCATGATAATAGCCAGGGACAAAAGCCATGAGTACTCTTTAAGTACTCGCAAACTACTACTAGCAAGGAGTATAAATCTAAGTTAAAGTGCTGAATCTAAGTTAACTATCAAGTTAAGTTTGAAACCTAAGCTGAGTTCAGAAGCAAAGAAACATAAAATAAGGTTCTAGAATCACTTAAGTTGGGAAGCTATTATCATCAACACCACCCTGTTGTGGTCAAGTTAAAGTTCATCCTTCGTTTCAAGTTATTTAGAAAACATCTGACAATGAAACAGTATGGCCATTCCAACTGTCCATAACCGCGGATGCGGCTATTTGAATAGTTTGACATTCTGCAGAGGTGGTACACTTTCACCACAAGATTCGATACATCTGTCAGGGATAACCCTGAATCATCATACTTAGTATGCAGATAATCAAACATAACCTTCCCTTTACACACCCTAGTACAAGCACCTCTCCTATGAGCATGGCCTCCCAACCATGACCATCAGTCATCTAGGGCACTGCATAGGTGGACAACATTGAGAGGTAGCCTCAGCTCAAACTTCTCCCGTGAGGGAACTAATACTAAGGCATATAAATTTCCAGCTAAGCCTTACCCAATTCACGTAATGTGGTTGTACGGTAAATTTGGAATGGTATCGCATCCGAATCCAACCATCAGTTTTATAAAAGGGTTAAGGCTCATGCCTCGTCATTTTCATCATCATAAACCAGTTGTGTTTCTCAACACATGTCAAACCATCTCAATAGAATGACTTATCATTCGAAGGTTTTCATAATTCATTTTCACCAAGTATTCCCATCTAGAGTGACTCAAGTTTTTGATCTATACTAAGATACTAAGTTAAGAGTGTTCACTAAGGTGGAAGTGATGGGTTCAATCTTCTGCCATAGAGTGACATCTAAAGGCTTCTAAGTAGGTCAAGTTTTGTACTTTTTATGCTACCTTCAAAATTAAGTAAAGAACTTTGTGTAAACTAAGGGAGGTAAAACTTGTCAATAAGACTTGGGGTACTAATAGTTAAAGGGGTGTGATCAAAGCCTACGTAAGGCATCTTTGCTAAACCATCTAGTTTAATTCTAGCCTGCTAACAATAGCTTGCCTTGGTTGGTGCAGTGGTTGAAGTTTTCTTCTTCTTCTTCTTGGTAGAACTCCTCCTCCTCGAAAGCTTGGTCGGTACTAGCGTCTATAAATACATAGGGAGTGCACAATCACCAAACAGTACTTAACTAGGCTAAGTAGCATTCTAAAACACACATTTGATGATCTATTATCATCACAAACATCACAAGTTTTAATTCAATAGTTTCATCCTTTTTATTTTAGAAAAGTAGTTTCTACTCATTGAAATATTAACTAAAATTTTAATATTCACCACCAAAATATGGGATCATGTGGACACATGTCCTCACCACATATTCTAACATGTGGGAATGAGATTTAAGGGTTGGATCAATATTACTTTGGTTTAAGTTCATTATTTAATGATTTAAAGTGACTAGAAATGCCTATATAGCATTATTTTGGTACTAGTCCAAAGTCACTGCATTTCAACCTTAATATTATTACATGGTTAGATAGATATGATGAAATGTGATTTTTGAGAGTTGGAATCAACTCAAAAGCTAACTTGGTTGATTTTATAAAAATGTTGCAAGTTGTAAAAGCTTCTGTTTTGTTATTTTTATTAGGAGAGATCTATAACTCTAATTGAATTACATCCAACGGGCTTGGCTATATCATTTTAATACCTTTCAGACAAAATTGGTTTCATACAATTTGGATTTATAAAACTCTCTGAATTGAATTTTGAAATAGGGGACAGAAACTAGATTTAACTAAAAAGGAAAAACCAGATTTGAATCTATGGGCTAGCGCGGGAAAGGACTTGGGACGGCCCAGTGGTGCTCCGTGGCGCGGGGCTCAGCTGACAGGGGGTCCCGCTTATCAGCGGCACTTAACACACGAAACGGTACACGCGCTATGGGCCGTAGGATTAGAAGTGAGATCAACGGCTGAGGGTCGTCGTCGACGACGAACAGGTCGCCGACGAGCTCGAACCCTAGCGGCTCGGTGGGGGTCTACTGGGGGCGTACCAGGGATCCAGCAGGGTCGGCGAGGCGGGCAAACAAAGTGGAAGACGACAGCGAGGCGAGGCGTGGTCGCGGCGGAGCTTGGGGCGGTCAAAATCAACGACACCCTTCTCCTCCAGAGGCGGCGGCTCCGGCTCCAATTCCGGCGAGCTGCTGCTCCAGTTGCTCCGGCTAAAGGTGGGTGAGGTTCAGAGAGGTGAGGGGAGTGGAATGGTGTGGAGAAGAATGGCTAGGGAGGGCTCCTTTTATAGGCCCGATGGTGAGACCGAGCGGGATGGGCGGTCGACGGTGGCGACATGGCTACGGCGAGCTAGCGGCATGGAGGGGGATGGCGATCGATGGGTGGTTCCCTGGCGGTGCTCTAGGAATTAAATGCGGCCGTAGGGGC
The DNA here is from genome assembly GCA_916181665.1 of Avena sativa. Taxonomy (NCBI): domain Eukaryota; kingdom Viridiplantae; phylum Streptophyta; class Magnoliopsida; order Poales; family Poaceae; genus Avena; species Avena sativa. The sequence goes on along the minus strand of OV702289.1, from coordinate 667,075,494 downwards.
GGTGGCACGCGGTCTGCGCGGCCGAAGCGGCGGTGTCCATGGCGAACGGTGGCTGTGAGGCTTTGGGCGGCGAACGGGGATGTCTGGGGTGTTCTCCAGGTCGAGGCGGAGCGACGGGCGCGGGCTGCGGTCGAGCGGCGGCGTGTGCACGCGTGCCGGGTGTGGCACTCTGGCGTGCTCTCGGCCTGGTGCGGTGGCACTGGGCGCGGGTTGTGCTCGGTGGTCCACTGCTGCTCTTGGCTCGGGCAAGGGCCAGGGAGTGGCTGAGGTGCTGGCTACCTCCTAGACATGGATAGAGAGGAGGAGGTGGTCGGCTGGGGTGAGGGCAAGGTTGGCCGGCGAGTTGGTGCTCGGCATGGCTTGGCCTTTCCACTAGGGTGTAGGGGATGGGGTGGTAATGGCATGGTTTGATCAAGTGGAGACAGAGGGAGTGCTTTGTGGTCAATTGGGTGGCAAAACCCTGTAGAAACAATGAGCTAGCTAATTGTGTTTGATTCTGCCTGCCATGTGTTTGATGAAATGGCCGCAAGAGAAAAAGTTTTGAATTTTGAGTTCAAAATTTTTGAGTGATCTCCACTAGTGATAGGTAGTCTCTGGTTGCAAGGGTTCTAAAAATGGAGCTCAAAAAGATGGTTTTTGAAATAGGGGTGATCTATGCATATGCATTAGATTCAATTTTAATCTGGCGTTTAAAATAGTTAACAGAATGTTTTTAGCAGATCCAAAGGTGGGCCTTGGTACCTCATTATGTGTACTAGCAAGGGGTGCAAAGGTCAAGAATTGTTTCTGTTAAGAATTGAGTACTAGGAATAGCCAAAGTAGGCATGAGAGTTAAATTTGCCAAAATGACCATTCCTTCTTTTTAATTCTTTTTGATTTGATTTTCTTTAGGAAAAGTTTGGGAATGATGTAGATGAGGTTTAAATCACCTAAGAAACATTTTACAAGAATTGGATCAATCAATCATGGCAATTCAAACAACTCCTATTTTAAATGCACACATATATGAATGCTTTCATTTTAAATTTGGAAAAGTTTTTTGTTAACCCTATTTTTGGATGATTTGATCTTGATAAGCTTGGATTAAAGTTTTGGGATGTTACAAACCTTCCCCCCTTAAAAAAAATCTCGTCCCGAGATTTACAAAGAAAACTAGGAACTAAAGAGATCTGGGAACTCTGTTCTAATGTAATCTTCGCGCTCCCAAGTAGCTTCCTCCTTTGTATGGTTGCTCCACTGAATCTTGAGAAACTTGATACTCCTGGTCCTGGTGGTTCTGTAGGCTTCTTCTAAGATACGGATGGGTACTTCCCGATAGGTCAGGTCATTGTTGATTTCCACAGCTCTGTGATCGATGTTCTTGAAAACTTCCGTCTTCTCAGGCACTTCCAAGCATTTGCGAAGTAACGAGATATGGAACACACTGTGGATGGCTGACATCTCTTCAGGCAGTTCCAACTGATACGATACTTCTACTCGGCGGGTCAGAATCTTGAAAGGTCTGATATATCTGGGAGCTAACTTTCCCTTCAGACTAAAGCGTTGAGTTCCCTTCAATGGTGAAACCTTGAGATATACGAAATCTCTGACATTGAAAGTCAAGTCTCTCCTTCTCTTGTCAGCATAGCTCTTCTGTATGGATTGGGCGGTCTTGAGGTGCTCACGGACTTTGTGAACTTTCTCTTCTGCTTCTCGGAGAATGTCGGGTCCAAAGATCTGACTCTCTCCTACTTGTGACCAATTCAAAGGGGTACGACACTTTCTTCGGTATAGGAATTCGAATGGTGCCATCTGCAAACTAGCCTGATAACTGTTGTTATATGAGAATTCTGCGAAAGGCAGGCAGTCTTTGTTGGAGATATGCCCAAGAGGCAATAATAAAGTGGTTATTATCATATCTTCACACTTATGATAAATGTTTACATTCATGCTATAATAGTATTAACAAGGAAACCATTAATACTTGTGTGATTTGTAAACTTAATTTAAAGTCCCTAGTATAGCCTCTATACTTCACTAGCTTGTTGGTTGATTAATGATTGTGGTTTCCATATCATGAACATTGAGATGTTATCAACAACAAGATCATATCATTAGGAGAATGATATGGTGGACATACTCCTATAGATAAGCGTAGCATAAAGATCAAGACATTTCAATAGTTCAATTGCTATATGCTTTCTGATACATAGTAACCTAATTCCTTCGACCATGAGATCATGCATATCACCTTTGCTGGATGGATGCTTTGATGTCATCAAACACCACACCGTAACAGGGTGGCTATAAAAGTGGCATTGAGTGTTCGGAAAGTATTGGTTGAAACACATGGATCAAGAGTGGGATTTGTCCATCCACATGACGGATAGATATACTCTGGGCCCTCTCGGTGAAATGTCATCCAATTAGCTTGCAAGCATGTGACTTGGTCACAAGGGATCACATATCACGGGAACGAGAAAAGAGTACTTATCAGTAACGAGGTTGAACTAGGTATGCAGAGATACCGATGATCATAACCTCGGATAAGTAACATATCGTGAGACAAAGGGAAATTGGTATCGTATGTAAGTGGTTCATTCGATCGCAAAGTAATCGTAGAAATATGTGGGAGCCATATGAATTTCCAGATTCCTCTATTGGTTATTGTTCGGAGAAGTGTCTCGATCATGTCCGCATAATTCACGAACCGTAGGGAGACACACTTAAGGATTCGACGTTGTTTGAGTAGTTATGGTATTATGAGAAAGAGACCGAATGTTGTTCGGAGTCTCGGATGGGATCCGGGATATCACGAGGTGATCCGGAATGGTCCGGAGAATAAGATTCATATAAGGAAAGTACCGTTTCGGAGTTGGGGAATGGTTCCGGTGTTTCCATCGGGAACATTCTAGAAGGTCCCGGATTGTCCGGCACTCCGGGGGGGAAGGGGTACATGAATGTGTCATTACATGTTGGAATGATTGCATCATGTACTAAGTGTTCTTGCTGTCCCAAATAAAGGATTAAATTGAATCCTAAATTGAAAAAGTCAAACGGCTAGTTTGAAAGTCAAACGGCAGTTTTTGGGAAGTGGGAGGAGAGGAGGAAACCGACTTGAGGGAGGAGTCCTCCTCCCCAAGCCGGCGCCCCACCTAGGCCGAGTTGGGGAGGGACTCCACTCCCTCCCCTTGGCCGGCCAGCCCCTCCCACCTATATAAGGAGGGGCAGGGCTCCCTCCCAATACACACAAGTTTCCTATCCTCTAAACTAAACCCTAGATCTAGACCCCGGTTTAGAGCTATTCGGTTTAGAGCCTTCTAATTGGTTTAGAGCCCTCTAATTGGTGTGTCTAATTACTAGACCACTAATAGCCTCTCTCATAAGCTCCACCATACTCGCACCGGCTTAAGGCGAAGCCCTGCGGGATCTCCCCTCTACTTCCGGTACCACGCCGTTGTGCTGCCGGAATCGCGAGGAGAGTGCTACAACCTCCGCTGCCTGCTGGAACAAGGGAGAGGAAGGTCTTCGTCGAGTACCGAACGTGTGACCGACTGCGGGAGCGCTGCGGGAACGCGGCGCCGGAAGGATCGTCTACGCGATCTTGAGATCGGAAAGAGTACGACTACATCACCCACGAGAATCTGCTCTCGTTAAACACTTTGGAATCTTCGAGGGTGAGTTATTCCATCGACTCGTTGCTACAATCTAGTAGATAGATCTTGGCTTGTTTGTTTGTATGCGATAGAAAATTTTTGTTTTCCTTGCTACGAACCCCTACAGTGGTATCAGAGCCGTGTCTATATGTAGATCTGTTGCACGAGTAGAACACAATGGTCATTGTGGGCGTTGATGCTTTTATTGTAGATTGCTTTGCGTGTACTTTGCATCTTGCGGTATGTTGGGATGAAGCGGCCCGGGCTAACCTTACATGACATCGTTCATGAGACTTGCTCCACGCTTAACATGCAACTTGTATTGCATAAGTGGCTTTGCGGGTGCCAGTTTCTCCTAGCATAGTAAAGATCCAATTTACAACGGGTAATCAACAATGCTAGTATCAATGTTGTGGTTCTTGTTCGTAGGTTAGAACGACACTTATGGAAAGCCCCAAACCACGTAAAATATGCAAAGAAAGTAGAAGCGTCTAACTTTGTTTTGCAGGGGTGTGCAGTGATGTGATATGGCCATGATTGTGATTATATTTGATGTATGCAATGTTCCTTATTGTAAGTTGGCAACCGGCAGGAGCCATATGGTTGTCTTTAATTTCTGTTAAGACCTGCGTGTCTATTCAAAATAGTTGTAATAGTTGAAGCTGGTGGACGACAACCATGAAGAAGCGTCATTGACCTTGATGCTATACCGGTGATGATGGAGATCATGTTCGTGCTTGAAGATGGAGATCGGAAGCACAAAGAAGAAAGGCCATATCATATCACATATTATGAATTGCATGTGATGTTAATCCTTTATGCATCTTGTATTGCTTAGTAGACGACGGTAGCATTATAAGATGATCCCTCATGCACAAAATTTCAAGTTCTAAAGTGTTCACCCTTAGTATGCACCGTTGCCAAAGCTTGTTGCTTCGAAGCACCACGTGATGATCGGGTGTCTTTGATTCCGCGGGTGAATACAACGTAAGCAAGCCAGATTTGCTTATGCGGTAGCTAAGGTTTGATCTTGACGAGCCTAGCATGTACAGACATGGCCTCAGGAACACGGATCACCGAAAGGTAAAGCATGAGTCATATAGTAGATATGATGAACATGTCGATTGTTCGCCATTGAAACTATATCAACTCTCGTGATGATCGGAGTTGATGTAGTGGATTTGGTTCGTGTGATCACTAAAACAATGTGAGGGATGTTGTTTTGAGTGGGAGTTCACCTAGATTAATTTAATTATTAATTAGAACTCAATTTATCATAAACTAAATCAAAGTGAATTTGCATAGTTGTTGTAGTCATTGGCATCCGTTTACCACCTTGCGCTTAGTTATAATTGAGATGATAGAACTATAGAATTCTGGTTAGATACTTTACGAACTGGTATCGTATTGTTTTAAGTGTTAATCTAAAGTTTAAAAGTCCTATTGCAAACTTTCAGTAAGTTCCGGTTACTCCATGAAGTTTAATAATTAGTATTAAATCAAGAGTAACAATTCCAAGTGTTAGTATATAAGTATCATGTTTGTATCCATGATTCTTGATATTCAAAGGATTCCCTTAATATCAAGGTTATCTAGGATCTGAAAGAGTTGTTTCAGAAACCATGATGTGTGGAAGATATTGTGATATCTGAAACGAAGTTTTGGTTACAACATGATAGAGTATAATATGGCAAAGTTCATGTTCTCATATTTTGATGAGAATTTGCAAAAAGGTTGGAGACACTTGTTGTCCTAATCCTCCAAAAGGTTTTGGATAGCAACATTATACTAATAATTCATCGTTATAAGCTAAAAGTAGCTTGATCATGGACGATACCATGATAAGGGTGAATATTTGATGTAGGTAAAATGTTTACTACACCAAGAGATTACTAATGAAAGGAATTTGAAAGAACACCAAACATTTGATGATGGTGATCTACTTCAAAGTGCAAGTCCAAAGACATTGGTATTTAACTATACACGCTTTGGACTATATGTCATATGTATGACTCCACTATTGATGTTGATAGATTCTTTCAAACTGAAAAGGAAATACTGAAAGAGAATCTCATAAATATATGGCAGAAAAGAAAAGACTAGAATCGTTCAGTTTAAGTATATAGATGATATACATGTTATGGCTATATTCTTTGCTTGTTAAACAATGTGGTTCTTAAGTATTTGATACTGAATTTGTTGGTGTGAATCGTCATACGAAACAACACAATTCATGAACTACAATGGCCTAAGTAACTAGCAAAAGAATATGTGATGATGTTCATCGAGAACAAATAAAGGGTTATTGTGTTGCTCGTTAAACATCAAAGCTTGCCTTCAAAGATTTGTTTTATCGGGTATTATGAGAACAAAAGGGTTGTTCAAATAATTGCCGTAATCCATAAAAGATGGATGATTCACAAATCTCGTTGGAGAAATCACATCCATAAAACTAGTGCTAAAATGTCGAAAGACAAATTGATTGAAAGATCACTTAGGAAGTGACATCGCCTTTTAAAGATTAAAAGCTTTAGAGATAATTAAAACTTCGTCCATAGGCCAAAAGGGAACGAATGACTAGCTTATTGGAACTTGTACATATTGTTGTACGAAGTCCATTATGTGTAGTCAAGAGCGATGGATTTCAACTTCATATGCTTTCTCCGAAAATTTGAGTGAATATATGAATATTTACTTAATAAGGATGAAGTATGAAATATTTGAAAAGTTCAAAAGACTTTCAAGATGAAGTGCAAAATCATTGTAACAAGAATATAAATAGTTTATGATAAGATCATAAAGGAAGATATTTGAGTTACAAGTTTAGCATAATACCTAAGATTTAAGGAATCGTTCCGTGGATTTGCATTTTCCCGAAACACCATAAGAGTATGGAGCGTTCGAGATATGTAATTAAACCTTGTTTGACATGGTAAGATCGAAAGGTGTAATTCATAAAACTGCCATTGTATTTTAAAGATTAAAAGCTTTAGAGATTACCGTTTTTCCACTGAAAAGAGCTTCATCATAATCCGTTGAAATGACACCATATAAGGTTATGGTTTGGGATAAAACCCAAGTTGTCCTTTCTTAAACATTGGTATGCTATGCATAAGAAAGATGTTTGCAACCAAAGTCGGATGAACCTGTCTTTGTATGACTATTAAGTATTCCTCCATAAACACCGGAGACAAAAGTGTTTGTTGCTTAGAACGTCAAGTTTCTTTTGGAAGGAATTTTTCGTGAAAAGTTAAGTGGGAGGACAATAGAACTTTGATAAGGTTAAGAACCTTAGCTGTATGTGCAAAGTTGCGCAGCGCCGAAAAGTGTTCCGGAGGCGGCAACAATGCTCATGGCTCACGTGCCTCAAAGGTTGTGGTCACGGAGATCTAAGTTCCTATTGAAACAAGTAGATCGGGTAAACAATCAAATACCAAGATTTGAGGGTTGAATCATTATTTGAGAATAATGAACCGACTACATGCAAAGAAGCGATGATGGGCCCTGACTCCGTCAAATGGCTTGAAGCCATAAAATCCGTGATAGTTCCATACACGAGAAATCAAGTTTTGAACTTGAAGGACCCTCGAGAAAGGTGTAAGACCTTACAGTTGTGTCTGGATCTATAAAGAAATAGACATGGATGTTTTACATCTATGAAATAGTCGACATGTTGGGAAAGAGTTCACAACAATGTTCAAAGGTTGACTATGACAAGATTTGATCTATCATAGTGATATTTAGTCTAGACGGATTAATGAAAGCAACCACTACATATAATTTGTTATATGGTAGTTGAATAAACAAAACAAGTTCTTCTAATAGAATCGTTACCTAGGACATGTGCATAAACACGGTCCATAGGGTTTTGTCAATTCAAAGGATGCTAAAAGCATATGCAAACTTCAATGGTTAGAGTGAGCATAGCGGAGTTGGAATCTTCACTATGATGAAACTGTTAAAAGGGTTTAATTTCATCAGAGACAATGAAGATGCTTGCATTTGCAAGAAATTAAGTGGGAGCGCTAAGACATGTTTCTAATACATTATGTGGAAGACATATTGTTGATTGGAAATAATGTATCTTTTATTAACACATATTAAGAATTTCATCCCGATGAAAGACTTAGGCAAAACCCAAGTATTTTGGCATCAATAGACGCTAATATGGTTGTGCCAGAAGTACATAGACAAGATATTGAATGAGTTCAATATAGGAACTACAAGAAAGGTTCTTGTTGCACAGAAAGGATTGAATAAGTTCAATGTTGATGATATATTCAAGTGTATTGACATTTGGTAAAGTGAAACAAATAATCAAGTATAGATTGATACTTGATGTATGAAATCACAAAGAGTATTTATATCAATCATACTGTGATATGTACAAATCCAGATATGTCCTATGCTCTAAATGTTGTGAGCATATACCAGAATGATTCGTAAGATGATCATTGGACAATAGTAAGGATATTCTTATGATCTTTTGGAAGAACTAAGAGTATATTATTTGTAGAAGTGACAAATAGATGGTTAGTTCATTGTAAAAGTACTACATTGATACTAGCTTTGTCACAAAGTACAGATTAAGTTTATCTCAATCTAAACTAAGGGTGGCACAATATAATGGAAAGTGAGTTCCATAATGGATTTGGATGATTTCCAAAGTTAAGACATTGTGACAGATACTACAACAAAAGGCTAAGTATATGACTGCTATTATAGCAGCAAAAGAGGGCATTTGTGTCAAGTAGTTTGTTATCAAACTAGGTGTAGTTCACAGCGGGATAATACTATGAAGATATATTGTACGACAATATTGTCAACATGTTTTAACCCTAAAGAACTAAAGGTCACACCGAAAGACCAAATTTATACAAAGCCATCTCATTAGAGAATGAGTGATGCGTAGAGACGCAAAGACATGCAATTACACACGGACCTGGAAGTGTCAGATCCGGAGATCAGTTGACCACTAGCAATCATGTACATACAACACCGGAAAGCCATAGGTGTTGAATACACAAAGGTTCGAAACTAGATTATTGACTCTAGTGCAAGTGGGAGACTGTTGGAGATATGCCCAAGAGGCAATAATAAAGTGGTTATTATCATATCTTCACACTTATGATAAATGTTTACATTCATGCTATAATAGTATTAACAAGGAAACCATTAATACTTGTGTGATTTGTAAACTTAATTTAAAGTCCCTAGTATAGCCTCTATACTTCACTAGCTTGTTGGTTGATTAATGATTGTGGTTTCCATATCATGAACATTGAGATGTTATCAACAACAAGATCATATCATTAGGAGAATGATATGGTGGACATACTCCTATAGATAAGCGTAGCATAAAGATCAAGACATTTCAATAGTTCAATTGCTATATGCTTTCTGATACATAGTAACCTAATTCCTTCGACCATGAGATCATGCATATCACCTTTGCTGGATGGATGCTTTGATGTCATCAAACACCACACCGTAACAGGGTGGCTATAAAAGTGGCATTGAGTGTTCGGAAAGTATTGGTTGAAACACATGGATCAAGAGTGGGATTTGTCCATCCACATGACGGATAGATATACTCTGGGCCCTCTCGGTGAAATGTCATCCAATTAGCTTGCAAGCATGTGACTTGGTCACAAGGGATCACATATCACGGGAACGAGAAAAGAGTACTTATCAGTAACGAGGTTGAACTAGGTATGCAGAGATACCGATGATCATAACCTCGGATAAGTAACATATCGTGAGACAAAGGGAAATTGGTATCGTATGTAAGTGGTTCATTCGATCGCAAAGTAATCGTAGAAATATGTGGGAGCCATATGAATTTCCAGATTCCTCTATTGGTTATTGTTCGGAGAAGTGTCTCGATCATGTCCGCATAATTCACGAACCGTAGGGAGACACACTTAAGGATTCGACGTTGTTTGAGTAGTTATGGTATTATGAGAAAGAGACCGAATGTTGTTCGGAGTCTCGGATGGGATCCGGGATATCACGAGGTGATCCGGAATGGTCCGGAGAATAAGATTCATATAAGGAAAGTACCGTTTCGGAGTTGGGGAATGGTTCCGGTGTTTCCATCGGGAACATTCTAGAAGGTCCCGGATTGTCCGGCACTCCGGGGGGGAAGGGGTACATGAATGTGTCATTACATGTTGGAATGATTGCATCATGTACTAAGTGTTCTTGCTGTCCCAAATAAAGGATTAAATTGAATCCTAAATTGAAAAAGTCAAACGGCTAGTTTGAAAGTCAAACGGCAGTTTTTGGGAAGTGGGAGGAGAGGAGGAAACCGACTTGAGGGAGGAGTCCTCCTCCCCAAGCCGGCGCCCCACCTAGGCCGAGTTGGGGAGGGACTCCACTCCCTCCCCTTGGCCGGCCAGCCCCTCCCACCTATATAAGGAGGGGCAGGGCTCCCTCCCAATACACACAAGTTTCCTATCCTCTAAACTAAACCCTAGATCTAGACCCCGGTTTAGAGCTATTCGGTTTAGAGCCTTCTAATTGGTTTAGAGCCCTCTAATTGGTGTGTCTAATTACTAGACCACTAATAGCCTCTCTCATAAGCTCCACCATACTCGCACCGGCTTAAGGCGAAGCCCTGCGGGATCTCCCCTCTACTTCCGGTACCACGCCGTTGTGCTGCCGGAATCGCGAGGAGAGTGCTACAACCTCCGCTGCCTGCTGGAACAAGGGAGAGGAAGGTCTTCGTCGAGTACCGAACGTGTGACCGACTGCGGGAGCGCTGCGGGAACGCGGCGCCGGAAGGATCGTCTACGCGATCTTGAGATCGGAAAGAGTACGACTACATCACCCACGAGAATCTGCTCTCGTTAAACACTTTGGAATCTTCGAGGGTGAGTTATTCCATCGACTCGTTGCTACAATCTAGTAGATAGATCTTGGCTTGTTTGTTTGTATGCGATAGAAAATTTTTGTTTTCCTTGCTACGAACCCCTACAGTCTTCCCATTTTGATCCGTATTCCAACACACAAGCTCTAAGCATATCCTCTAGGATCTGGTTGACTCTCTCAGTTTGTCCATATGTTTGCGGGTGATAAGCGGTACTGAAATTCAACTTGGTTCCTAAACCTTCCTGAACTATCTGCCAAAATCTTGAAGTAAACTGGGTTCCTCGATCTGAGACGATGGTCTTGGGGGTTCCATGCAGACAATCCTAGCAATGTACAACTCTGCTAGCTTTGCACTCTGGTAGGTTGTCTTGACTAGTATGAAGTGGGCTACCTTGGATAGTCTATCAACTATGACCCAGATTGAGTCATTTCCCCTACTAGAAGTAGGTAAACCGGTGATAAAGTCCATTCCGACGGAATCCAATTTCCATTCCAGAATCTGCAATGGTTGCAATAGTCCTGCAGGTCTATGATGCTCTGCTTTGACTCGTTGACATATGTCACATTTGGCGATGTAGCTTCCGATCTCTCTCTTCATCTTGTGCCACCAAAATTGCTCTTTCAAATCCTGATACATCTTTGTTCCTCCGGGGTGGATAGAATAAAGAGTATCATGAGCTTCCTTCATGATAACCTCCTTCAGCTCCGAATCTGCTGGCACACAGATACGTCCTTTGTACCCCAGTACACCATCTTCGTCTTTGGTGAATCCAGGTACCTTTCCTGTACCAATACGACGTTTGATTCCGTCGATACTTTCATTTCCCTTCTGGGCTTCCTTGATTTGGCTAATCAAAGTGGGTTGAAGTTCAATGCTAGCTAGGAATCCTTTGCTAACTAACTCAGTCCTGAACTGCTCTAGCTCCTCGTACAAACTTGGTTGCTTCTCTTTGATAATGGTGTTAAGCCTACACGGCAATCTGCTAAGAGCATCCTCTACCACATTGGCTTTGCCAGGGTGATAGTGAATGTCAAGGTCATAATCCTTGATTAACTCTATCCATCTTCTTTGCCTCATATTCAGCTACTTCTGGGTGAAGATATACTTCAAGCTCTTATGATCTGAGTAAATCTCACAGCGATTACCCATCAAATAATGACGCCATGTCTTCAATGCTAGAACCACGACTGCTAGCTCAAGATCATGGGTCAGATAGTTCTACTCATGCTGCTTCAGTTGTCGAGACAGATACGCGATGACTTTGCCTTCTTGCATCGATACACATCCTAGGCCAATCTTGGATGCATCACAATACACATCAAACGGCTTGATGTCTGGCATGATCAAAATCGGGGCGGATATCAATCTCTTCTTCAGCTCCTGGAAACTGGCTTCACACTTGTCTGTCCATTCAAACTTCTTGTCCTTCTTCAACAATTGGGTCATTGGTCGGGCTATGCTCGAGAATCCTTCTATGAACTTGCGGTAATATCCCGCTAATCCGAGAAATGAACGAACTTGGGTTTGATTGGTTGGGGCTTCCCATTCTTCGACATCTTTGATCTTGGTGGGATCAACAGAGACTCCTCCGGCAGACACAATATGACCTAGGAATCCTACTTCTTTCAGCCAAAACTCACACTTGCTGAACTTGGCATATAACTGATGCTCCCTCAGGATTTCTAGGATGATTCTCAGATGTTGCTCATGCTCTTCTTCTGACTTGGAGTAGATAAGGATGTCATCGATAAACACAACTACAAACTTATCGAGGAAATTCATAAAGATCTTATTCATGAGATTCATGAAATGAGCAGGGGCATTGGTTAATCCAAAAGACATAACCGTATACTCGTATAAACCATAGCGAGTAGTAAAGGCGATCTTCGGAATATCCGTTGCACGAATCTTACGTTGGTGATAACCAGTCCTAAGATCAATCTTTGAGAATACCTGAGCTCCGGTCAACTGATCAAATAGATCCTCTATCTTTGGCAAAGGGTACTTGTTCTTGATGGTGACATCATTCAATTTTCTGTAGTCTGTACACAGACGGTTGCCTCCATCTTTCTTGTCGACGAATAACACTAGTGATCTCCATGGCGATGCACTTGGTTGAATCAAACCTGTTGCTAACATGGCATCCAACTGCTTCTTCAGTTCTACTAACTCTGAGGGGTTCATGGTATATGGTCTCTGGGCTATAGGTCCGGTTCCGGGGATTAGTTTGATAATGAACTCAATATCCCTATCCGGGGGCATACCTGGCAATTCGTCTGGGAATACGTCGGGGTATTCACAGACTACTCTGACTTGGTCAATGGTAGGCAGGGCTACACTCTTGTTGCACTTGAATTGATGGGGTAAGGTTTCGGAGATATGCTCTACTGTTACTCCAGAACTACTGGTCATGGTGATGGCTTTCTTAGCACAGTCTATCAGTCCTTTATGCCTTGACATCCAGTCCATACCTAGTACTACTTCTAATCCTTTGGTTCCAAGTACAATTAGGTTGGCATAAAAATATATCCCATGTATTCTGATAGGTACACCTTTGCAAATTTTTCTAGCTTTTGTTGTTGAACCGGGGATTTGAACTATCATGACATGCTTCAGGTTGGTTGGGCGAATCTTACTAGTGCATACAAATTCTTCGGTGACAAATGAATGCGATGCTCCAGAATCAAACAATACTCTTGCTAAAACTGAGTTGACAGAAAACATACCCAGCACTACATCTGGCGCTTCCTGGGCTTCTTCTGCGTTCATGTGGAAGAGACGACCGTTGCGGTTGTGCGGGTTCCCTGGGGCAAATCTCCTTCCTGGTTGAACATGACGCTGCTGCTGAGCTGGGGCATTCACAGGGGCATTGGCGGCAGTCTTCTTGGGACACTCATTGGAGTAGTGACCCTTCACTCCACACTCGAAACAAGTGATCTAGGACTTGTCCTTGACTGCGACAGGTACATCATTGCTGCCAGTTCTGGGTGTAGTGTTGTTGTTGTTGCTCTTGGGAGGGGCACGGTTGAAATTGTTGGCATTGCCGGAGTTGTGATTGTTTCCTCCGGACTTCACATTGCCTCCGCTACGGTTGGGGTAGCTTGGGCGAGAATTTGGGGGTCGATTGTTCCTTGGTGCATATCCCGGTGAGGGGTTAGGACGGTACTTCTGGTGACTACTGGATCTAGACTGCTGCATCATACGACGGTTGCAGTTGTCGTTTGCCTAGTGAATCTTCCCTTCCATCTGAATGGTAGAGTCGACTAGCTCTTCGAGATCATCAAAACGGATGTTGACGAGGACAGTCTGCATCTCATCATGCAGTCCGTTTAAGAATCTCTCCTTCTTCTTGGCCTCCGTGTTGATCTCATTCGATGCATATCTGGCAAGTGACAAGAATCTGTCACGGTACTCCACCACAGTCATTCTTCCTTGCTTCAATTCGCGGAATTCATCTCTCATCCTATTGACAAGACCTTGCGGCACGTGAGTGCGGCTGAACTTGACCTTGAATGCTTCCCAGGTCATCACCTGGCCATGGTTCATATTGCGGATGCTATTCCACCAAGCTCTTGCATCTCCCGCCAGATAGTGGGTGGCGAAGAGAACTTTCTCATTCTCATCAACTCTGGGAACCCCTAAGTTGTTTTCCATGGTCTGTAACCAGTCATCAGCATCTAATGGGTGTTCAGATTGGTTAAAGATTGGGGGATTTGTGTTCTGAATTTTTTTGAGTTTGGATCCTTGGTGATCTTGATTTCCATGTCCTTGGTTGTTGAGAGCCATTTGGGCAATCTGCTGCAATGTTGCTAAGTTGGCTTGACGCTCGGCCCTGCTTGCTTCACGGTCCGCGATAAGATTCTGCAAGATCTGCAGCATTGGGTTCTGCGATGAGCTGCTCCCTCCTTGGTTTCCACGTGTCATCTGAAGATCGAGATAGATATAGGGGTAAGAGGGAAATTCTAAAGTTCATGGTTTTGGGTTTTCAACGCTAAAAATTTGAGTTAAACTCAGGCTTTTCAACTAACTTCTTTCTCATTCATGCAAGCAAGCACATGATACAACACACACCAAAACAAGCAAAGGGGAAAACAGATGGTTTGAAGAACCATTCTGCAAGCTACGATACAATGAGATGCTACATCTCATGCTACGATAGTGCTCTAGTGCATCTATTCATCGTCGATGAAGTCGGAGTCTTCATCATTAGTGTAGAAGTCCACATCATCCTCCTCTAGAAAGTCATCATCGTTGCTGAGGTAAGAATCCATATCTCCCTGGATGTCTTCACCCTCATCTTCTTCTTCTTTGGCGGCAAGCTGAGCTTCCTTCTCTTTGACGGTCTTCTCGAGGTCGGCCACCTTCTTGCAAAGACGGGCGATGGTGCGATCCTTCTTTGCACGCTGGCAACGAAGAGACTGGCGATCTTGGACGAGCAGTGCGAAAGTCTGGGCCTTCTGGTCGGCGATGGCACGGTTCTGGTTGGCTAACTCTCTGGCATTATCCAGTTCCTGCTGTCGGTCATGAAGCAAGAAGTCAAGGTTCTCCACTTGACGCCTCAACTCTAGGTGACTTGGCATCTCCATCGGCATTCCCATGAAGTCATGTCTTGCATAGTGGGCAAAACGGGTTCCTTGGATCTTGTTGACGCTGAGGGCACATAGACGTGCGAGAGCTTCATGCATTGCCCTGGCTAATCCATCTAGCCAGTTGTTCTCTCTCACGGAGAACTGAATTCTCCCGGAAGTTGGTGCTTCGATGCTTCCCCGAAGATCCGCGGTGACTAGCCACTGTAGGTCTCCTCCTGGGGGTCCTGGAAGTTGAGCTCCAAGAAACTCCGGATGTGGGCGTCCCAATAACTCCGACAGCGAATCCAGATCCCTCTCGAAGATCAACTGACCTCCGTTTCCCAACTGGTAAAACTTGCTGAACTGAGTCTCCATCTACAAGGATTAAGGATGAGGAAGTTACTGAAGTGATCAAGTGTGTCAAATTTTAAGTAGTAATGTAAGAATTTTGAGGAACATGAATTTTTGAGAAAGAATGAGTTCACAAGGGTAAGAGAGGAAATAGTTTTTCATAAATACTCACTTTGGTTTTGAAGCTAAGTTTTTGGTTTGGACGTCCATTCTAACTAGGGTCTCCTATGGTCAGGATGGCTGTGATACCAACTTGTCAACACCCGGAATTTTAATCCCAGATGTCCGTTATGCCATACCTCGCAATCCCAGGATTACCATTTTTGCGAGACATAACGGATTGGATATCACAGTACATCATCCATTACAAACCATACATAAGGTTTTACACAAATAAGGATCTCATGATCCAGTCTTTAATACAACAAGCAGCGGAAATAAACGATAGCGTAGCGGTGGGGTCCATCTTCAGGGGCACAGGCAATGCTGACGAAGGCAGATAGTCCTAGTTATCATAGACGTCCTGCTGACCATCATCTTGATAATCTCCTTCATAGTCTGGCCATGATAATAGCCAGGGACAAAAGCCATGAGTACTCTTTAAGTACTCGCAAACTACTACTTGCAAGGAGTATAAATCTAAGTTAAAGTGCTGAATCTAAGTTAACTATCAAGTTAAGTTTGAAACCTAAGCTGAGGTCATAAGCAAAGAAAGATAAAATAAGGTTCTAGAATCACTTAAGTTGGGAAGCTATTATCATCAACACCACCCTGTTGTGGTCAAGTCAAAGTTCATCCTTCGTTTCAAGTTATTTAGAAAACATCTGACAATGAAACAGTATGGCCATTCCAACTGTCCATAATCGCGGACGCGGCTATTCAAATAGTTTGACACTCTGCAGAGGTGGTACACTTTCACCACAAGATTCGATACATCTGTCAGGGATAACCCTGAACATCATACTTAGTATGCAGATAATCAAACATAACCTTCCGTTTACACACCCTAGTACAAGCACCTCTCCTATGAGCATGGCCTCCCAACCATGACCATCAGTCATCTTGGGCACTGCATAGGTGTACAACATTGAGAGGTAGCCTCAGCTCAAACCTCTCCCGTGAGGGAACTAATACTAATGCATATAAATTTCCAGCTAAGCCTTACCCAATTCAGGTAATGTGGTTGTACGGTAAATTTGGAATGGTATTGCATCCGAATCCAACCATCAGTTTTATAAAAGGGTTAAGGCTCATGCCTCGTCATTTTCATCATCATAAACCAGTTGTGTTTCTCAACACATGTCAAAACATCTCAATAGAATGACTCATCATTCCAAGGTTTTCATAATTCATTTTCACCAAGTATTCCCACCAAGAGTGACTCAAGTTTTTGATCTATACTAAGATACTAAGTTAAGAGTGTTCACTAAGGTGGAAGTGATGGGTTCAATCTTCTGCCATAGAGTGACATCTAAAGGCTTCTAAGTAGGTCAAGTTTTGTACTTTTTATGCTACCTTCAAATTAAGTAAAGAACTTTGTGTAAACTAAGGGAGGTAAAACTTGTCAATAAGACTTGGGGTACTAATAGTTAAAGGGGTGTGATCAAAGCCTGCTTAAGGCATCTTTGCTAAACCATCTAGTTTAAATTCTAGCCTGCTAACAATAGCTTGCCTTGGTTGGTGCAGTGGTTGAAGTTTTCTTCTTCTTCTTCTTGGTAGAACTCCTCCTCCTCGAAAGCTTGGTCGGTACTAGCGTCTATAAATACATAGGGAGTGCACAATCACCAAACAGTACTTAACTAGGCTAAGTAGCATTCTAAAACACACATTTGATGATCTATTATCATCACAAACATCACAAGTTTTAATTCAATAGTTTCATCCTTTTTATTTTAGAAAAGTAATTTCTACTCATTGAAATATTAACTAAAATTTTAATATTCACTACCTAAATATGGGATCATGTGGACACATGTCCTCACCACATATTCTAACATGTGGGAATGAGATTTAAGGGTTGGATCAATATTACTTTGGTTTAAGTTCATTATTTAATGATTTAAAGTGACTAGAAATGTCTATATAGCATTATTTTGGTACTAGTCCAAAGTCACTGCATGTCAACCTTAATATTATTACATGGTTAGATATATATGAGGAAGTGTGATTTTTGAGAGTTAGAATCAACTCAAAAGCTAACTTGGTTGATTTTATAAAAATGTTGCAAGTTGCAAAAGCTTCTGTTTTGTTATTTTTATTAGGAGAGATCTATAACTCTAATTGAATTACATCCAACGGTCTTGGATAGATCATTTTAGTACCTTTCAGACAAAATTGGTTTCATACAATTTGGATTTATAAAACTCTCTGAATTGAATTTTGAAATAGGGGACAGAAACTAGATTTAACTAAAAAAGGAAAAAACAGATTTGAATCTATGGGCTAGCGCGGGAAAGGACTTGGGCCGGCCCAGTGGCACTCCGCGGCGCGGGGCTCAGCTGACAGGGGGTCCCGCTTGTCAGCGGCTCTTAACACGCGAAACGGTACGCGCGCTGTGGGCTGTAGGATTAGAAGCGAGATCAATGGCTGAGGGTCGTTGTCGACGACGAACAGGTCGCCGGCGATCTCGAACCCTAGCGGCTCGGTGAGGGTCTACTGGGGGCGTACCAGGGCTCCAGCTGGGTCGGCGAGGCGGGCAAACAAAGTGGAAGACGGCGGCGAGGCGAGGCGTGGTCGCGGCGGAGCTTGGGGCGGTCGAAATCAACTGCACCCTTCTCCTCCAGAGGCGGTGGCTCCGGCTCCAATTCCGGCGAGCTGCTGCTCCAGTTGCTCCGGCTAAAGGTGGGTGAGGTTCAGAGAGGTGAGGGGAGTGGAATGGTGTGGAGAAGAATGGCTGGGGAGGGCTCCTTTTATAGGCCCGACGGTGAGACCGAGCGGGATGGGCGGTCGACGGTGGCGACATGGCTACGGCAAGCTAGCGGCATGGCGGGGGATGGCGATCGATGGGCAGTTCCCTGGCGGTGCTCTAGGACTTAAATGCGGCTGTAGGGGGCGGTGGCACGCGGTCTGGGCGAGGTGGCGCTCTGTGCGGCCGAAGCGGCGGTGTCCACGGCGAACGGTGGCTGTGAGGCTTTGGGCGGCGAACGGGGATGTCTGGGGTGTTCTCTAGGTCGAGGCGGAGCGGCGGGCGCGGGATGCGTCGAGCGGCGGTGTGTGCACGCGTGCCGGGTGCGGCGCTCTGGCGTGCTCTCGGCCTGGTGCGGTGGCACTTGGCGGGGGTTGTGCTCGGTGGTCCACTGCTGCGCTTGGCTCGGGCAAGGGACAGGGAGTGGCGGTGAGGTGCTGGCTACCTCCTAGACATGGAGAGAGAGGGGGAGGTGGTCGGCTGGGGTGAGGGCAAGGTTGGCCGGCGAGTTGGTGCTCGGCATGGCTTGGCCTTTCCACTAGGGTGTAGGGGATGGGGTGGTAATGGCATGGTTTGATCAAGTGGAGACAGAGGGAGTGTTTTGTGGTCAATTGGGTGGCAAAACCCTGTAGAAACAGTGAGCTAGCTAATTGTGTTTGATTCTGCCTGCCATGTGTTTGATGAAATGGCCGCAAGAGAAAAAGTTTTGAATTTTGAGTTCAAATTTTTTGAGTGATCTCCACTAGTGATAGGTAGTCTCTGGTTGCAAGGGTTCTGAAAATGGAGCTCAAAAAGATGGTTTTTGAAATACGGGTGATCTATGCATATGCATTAGATTCAATTTTAAACTGTCATTTAAAATAGTTAACAGAATGTTTTTAGCAGATCCAAAGGTGGGCCTTGGTACCTCATTATGTGTACTAGCAAGGGGTGCAAAGGTCAAGAATTGTTTCTGTTAAGAATTGAGTACTAGGAATAGCCAAAGTAGGCATGAGAGTTAAATTTGCCAAAATGACCATTCCTTCTTTTTAATTCTTTTTGATTTGATTTTCTTTAGGAAAAGTTTGGGAATGATGTAGATGAGGTATAAATCACCTAAGAAACATTTTACAAGCATTGGATCAATCAATCATGGCAATTCAAACAACTCCTATTTTAAATGCACACATATATGAATGCTTTCATTTTAAATTTGGAAAAGTTTTTTGTTAACCCTATTTTTGGATGAGTTGATCTTGATAAGCTTGGATTAAAGTTTTGGGATGTTACAAACCTTCCCCCCTTAAACAAAATCTCGTCCCGAGATTTACAAAGAAAACTAGGAACTAAAGAGATTTGGGAACTCTGTTCTAATGTAATCTTCGCGCTCCCAAGTAGATTCCTCCTCTGTATGGTTGCTCCACTGAATCTTGAGAAACTTGATACTCCTGGTCGTGGTGGTTCTGTAGGCTTCTTCTAAGATACAGATGGGTACTTCCCGATAGGTCAGGTCATTGTTGATTTCCACAGCTCTGTGATCGATGTTCTTGAAAACTTCCGTCTTCTCAGGCACTTCCAAGCATTTGCGAAGTAACGAGATATGGAACACATTGTGGATGGCTGACATCTCTTCAGGCAGTTCCAACTGATACGATACTTCTCCTCGGTGGTTCAGAATCTTGAAAGGTCTGATATATCTGGGAGCTAACTTTCCCTTCAGACTAAAGCGTTGAGTTCCCTTCAATGGTGAAACCTTGAGATATACGAAATCTCCGACATTGAAAGTCAAGTCTCTCCTTCTCTTGTCAGCATAGCTCTTCTGTCTGGATTGGGCGGTCTTGAGGTGCTCACGGACTTTGTGAACTTTCTCTTCTGCTTCTCGGAGAATGTCGGGTCCAAAGATCTGACTCTCTCCTACTTGTGACCAATTCAAAGGGGTACGACACTTTCTTCGGTATAGGAATTCGAATGGTGCCATCTGCAAACTAGCCTGATAACTGTTGTTATATGAGAATTCTGTGAAAGGCAGGCAGTCTTCCCATTTTGATCTGTATTCCAACACACAAGCTCTAAGCATATCCTCTAGGATCTGGTTGACTCTCTCAGTTTGTCCATCTGTTTGCGAGTGATAAGCGGTATTGAAATTCAACTTGGTTCCTAAACCTTCCTGAACTTTCTGCCAAAATCTTGAAGTAAACTGGGTTCCTCGATCTGAGACGATGGTCTTGGGGGTTCCATGCAGACTAACAATCCTAGCAAAGTACAACTCTGCTAGCTTTGCACTCTGGTAGGTTGTCTTGACTGGTATGAAGTGGGCTACCTTGGATAGTCTATCAACTATGACCTAGATTGAGTCATTTCCCCTACTAGAAGTAGGTAAACCGGTGATAAAGTCCATTCCGACGGAATCCCATTTCCATTCTGGAATCTGCAATGGTTGCAATAGTCCTGTAGGTCTCTGATGCTCTGCTTTGACTCGTTGACAGATGTCACATTTGGCGATGTAGCTTCCGATCTCTCTCTTCATCTTGTGCCACCAAAATTGCTCTTTCAAATCCTGATACATCTTTGTTCCTCCGGGGTGGATAGAATAAAGAGTATCATGAGCTTCCTTCATGATAACCTCCTTCAGCTCCGAATCTGCTGGCACACAGATACGTCCTTTGTACCATAGTACACCTTCTTTGTCTTCGGTGAATCCAGGTACCTTTCCTGTACCAATACGACGTTTGATTCCGTCGATACTTTCATTTCCCTTCTGGGCTTCCTTGATTTGGCTAATCAAAGTGGGTTGAAGTTCAATGCTAGCTAGGAATCCTTTGCTAACTAACTCAGTCCCGAACTGCTCTAGCTCCTCGTACAAACTTGGTTGCTTCTCTTTGATAATGGTGTTAAGCCTACACGGCAATCTGCTAAGAGCATCCTCTACCACATTGGCTTTGCTGGGGTGATAGTGAATGTCAAGGTCATAATCCTTGATTAACTCTATCCATCTTCTTTGCCTCATATTCAGCTCCTTCTGGGTGAAGATATACTTCAAGCTCTTATGATCTGAGTAAATCTCACAACGATTACCCATCAAATAATGACGCCATGTCTTCAACGCTAGAACCACGACTGCTAGCTCAAGATCATGGGTCGGATAGTTCTGCTCATGCTGCTTCAGTTGTCGAGACAGATACGCGATGACTTTGCCTTCTTGCATCAATACACATCCTAGGCCAATCTTGGATGCATCACAATACACATCAAACGGCTTCTTGATGTCTGGCATGATCAAAATCGGGGCGGATATCAATCTCTTCTTCAGCTCCTGGAAACTGGCTTCACACTTGTCTATCCATTCAAACTTCTTGTCCTTCTTCAACAATTGGGTCATTGGTCGGGCAATGCTCGAGAATCCTTCTATGAACTTGCGGTAATATCCCGCTAATCCGAGAAATGAACGAACTTGGGTTTGATTGGTTGGGGCTTCCCATTCTTCGACATCTTTGATCTTGGTGGGATCAACAGAGACTCCTCCGGCAGACACAATATGGCCTAGGAATCCTACTTCTTTCAGCCAAAACTCACACTTGCTGAACTTGGCATATAACTGATGCTCCCTCAGGATTTCTAGGATGATTCTTAGATGTTGCTCATGCTCTTCTTCTGACTTGGAGTAGATAAGGATGTCGTCGATAAACACAACTACAAAATTATCGAGGAAATTCATAAAGATCTTATTCATGAGATTCATGAAATGAGCAGGGGCATTGGTTAATCCAAAAGACATAACCGTATACTCGTATAAACCATAGCGAGTAGTAAAGGCGATCTTCGGAATATCCGTTGCACGAATCTTAAGTTGGTGATAACCAGTCCTAAGATCAATCTTTGAGAATACCTGAGCTCCGGTCAACTGATCAAATAGATCCTCTATCTTTGGCAAAGGGTACTTGTTCTTGATGGTGACATCATTCAATTTTCTGTAGTCTGTACACAAACGGTTGCCTCCATCTTTCTTGTCGATGAATAACACTAGTGATCTCCATGGCAATGCACTTGGTTGAATCAAACCTGTTGCTAACATGGCATCCAACTGCTTCTTCAGTTCTACTAACTCTGAGGGGTTCATGGTATAGGGTCTCTGGGCTATAGGTCCGGTTCCGGGGATTAGTTCGATAATGAACTCAATGTCCCTACCCGGGGGCATACCTGGCAATTCATCTGGGAATACGTCGGTGTATTCATAGACTACTCTGACTTGGTCAATGGTAGGCACTACACTCTTGTTGCACTTGAATTGACGGGGTAAGGTTTCAGAGGTATGCTCTACTGTTACTCCAGAACTACTAGTCATGGTGATGGCTTTCTTAGCACAGTCTATCAGTCCTTTATGCCTTGACATCCAGTCCATACCTAGTACTACTTCCAATCCTTTGGTTCCAAGTACAATTAGGTTGGCATAAAAATCTATCCCATGTATTCTGATAGGTACAGCTTTGCAAATTTTTCTAGCCTTTGTTGTTGAACCGGGGATTTGAACTATCATGACATTCTTCAGGTTGGTTGGGCGAATCTTACTAGTGCATAAAAATTCTTTGGTGACAAATGAATGCGATGCTCCAGAATCAAACAATACTCTTGCTAAAACTGAGTTGACAGAAAACATACCCAGCACTACATCTGGCGCTTACTGGGCTTCTTCTGCGTTCATGTGGAAGAGACGACCGTTGCGGTTGTGCGGGTTCCCTAGGGCAAATCTCCTTCCTGGTTGAACATGACGCTGCTGCTGAGCTGGGGCATTCACATGGGCATTGGCAGCAGTCTTCTTGGGATACTCATTGGAGTAGTGACCCTTCACTCCACACTCGAAACAAGTGATCTGGGACTTGTCCTTGACTGCGATAGGTATAGCATTGCTGCCAGTTCTGGGTGCAGTGTTGTTGTTGTTGTTGCTCTTGGGAGGGGCACGGCTGAAATTGTTGGCATTGCCGGAGTTGTGATTGTTTCCTCCAGACTTCACATTGCCTCCGCTACGGTTGGGGTAGCTTGGGCGAGAATTTGGGGGTCGGTTGTTCCTTGGTGCATATCCCGGTGAGGGGTTAGGACGGTACTTCTGGTGACTACTGGATCTAGACTGCTGCATCATACGGCGCTTGCGGTTGTCGTTTGCCTGGTTAATCTTCCCTTCCATCTGAATGGCAGAGTCGACTAGCTCTTCCAAATCATCAAAACGGATGTTGACGAGGACAGTCTGCATCTCATCATGCAGTCCGTTTAAGAAGCTCTCCTTCTTCTTGGCCTCCGTGTTGATCTCATCCGGTGCATATCTGGCAAGTGACAAGAATCTGTCATGGTACTCCACCACAGTCATTCTTCCTTGCTTCAATTCGCAGAATTCATCTCTCATCCTGTTGACAAGACCTTGCGGCACGTGAGTGCGGCTGAACTTGACCTTGAATGCTTCCCAGGTCATCACCTGGCCATGGTTCATATTGCGGATGCTATTCCACCAAGCTCTTGCATCTCCCGCCAGATAGTGGGTGGCGAAGAGAACTTTCTCATTCTCATCAACTCTGGCAACCTCTAAGTTGTTTTCCATGGTCTGTAACCAGTCATCAGCATCTAATGGGTTTTCAGATTGGTTAAAGATTGGGGGATTTGTGTTCTGAATTTTTTTGAGTTTGGATCCTTGGTGATCTTGATTTCCATGTCCTTGGTTGTTGAGAGCCATTTGGGCAATCTGCTGCAATGTTGCTAAGTTGGCTTGACGCTCGGCCCTGCTTGCTTCACGGTCCGCGATAAGATTCTGCAAGATCTGCATCATTGGGTCCTGCGACGAGCTGCTCCCTCCTTGGTTTCCACGAGTCATCTGAAGATCGAGATAGATATAGGGGTAAGAGGGAAATTCTAAAGTTCATGGTTTTGGGTTTTCAACGCTAAAACTTTGAGTTAAACTCAGGCTTTTCAACTAACTTCTTTCTCATTCATGCAAGCAAGCACACGATACAACACACACCAAAACAAGCAAAGGGGAAAACAGATGGTTTGAAGAACCATTCTGCAAGCTACGATACAATGAGATGCTACATCTCATGCTACGATAGTGCTCTAGTGCATCTATTCATCGTCGATGAAGTCGGAGTCTTCATCATTAGTGTAGAAGTCCACATCATCCTCCTCTAGAAAGTCATCATCGTTGCTGAGGTAAGAATCCATATCTCCCTGGATGTCTTCACCCTCATCTTCTTCTTCTTTGGCGGCAAGCTGAGCTTCCTGCTCTTTGACGGTCTTCTCGAGGTCGGCCACCTTCTTGCAAAGATGGGCGATGGTGCGATCCTTCTTTGCACGCTGGCGACGAAGAGACTGGTGATCTTGGATGAGCAGTGCGAAAGTCTGGGCCTTCTGGTCGGCGATGGCACGGTTATGGTTGGCTAACTCTCTGGCATTGTCCAATTCCTGCTGTCGGTCATGAAGCAAGAAGTCAAGGTTCTCCACTTGACGCCTCAACTCTAGGTGACTTGGCATCTCCATCGGCATTCCCATGAAGTCACGTCTTGCATAGTGGGCAAAACGGTTTCCTTGGATCTTGTTGACGCTGAGGGCACATAGACGTGCGAGAGCTTCATGCATTTCCCTGGCTAATCCATCTAGCCAGTTGTTCTCTCTCACGGAGAAAAGAATTCTCCCAGAAGTTGGTGCTTCGATGCTTCCCCGAAGATCCGCGGTGACTAGCCACTGTAGGTCTCCTCCTGGGGGTCCTGGAAGTTGAGCTCCAAGAAACTCCGGATGTGGGCGTCCCAATAACTCCGACAGCGAATCCAGATCCCTCTCGAAGATCAACTGACCTCCGTTTCCCAACTGGTAAAACTTGCTGAACTGAGTCTCCATCTACAAGGATTAAGGATGAGGAAGTTACTGAAGTGATCAAGTGTGTCAAATTTTAAGTAGTAATGTAAGAATTTTGAGGAACATGAATTTTTGAGAAAGAATGAGTTCACAAGGGTAAGAGAGGAAATAGTTTTTCATAAATACTCACTTTGGTTTTGAAGCTAAGTTTTTGGTTTGGACGTCCATTCTAACTAGGGTCTCCTATGGTCAAGATGGCTGTGATACCAACTTGTCAACACCCGGATTTTTAATCCCAGATGCCCGTTATGCCATACCTCGCAATCCCAGGATTACCATTTTTGCGAGACATAACGGATTGGATATCACAGTACATCATCCATTACAAACCATATATAAGGTTTTACACAAATAAGGATCTCATGATCCAGTCTTTAATACAACAAGCAGCGGAAATAAACGATAGCGTAGCGGTGGGGTCCATCTTCAGGGGCACAGGCAATGCTGACGAAGGCAGATAGTCCTAGTTATCATAGCCGTCCTGCTGACCATCATCTTGATAATCTCCTTCATAGTCTGGCCATGATAATAGCCAGGGACAAAAGCCATGAGTACTCTTTAAGTACTCGCAAACTACTACTTGCAAGGAGTATAAATCTAAGTTAAAGTGCTGAATCTAAGTTAACTATCAAGTTAAGTTTGAAACCTAAGCTGAGGTCTGACAATGAAACAGTATGGCCATTCCAACTGTCCATAACCGCGGACGCGGCTATTCAAATAGTTTGACACTCTGTAGAGGTGGTACACTTTCACCACAAGATTCGATACATCTGTCAGGGATAACCCTGAATCATCATACTTAGTATGCAGATAATCAAACATAACCTTCCGTTTACACACCCTAGTACAAGGACCTCTCCTATGAGCATGGCCTCCCAACCATGACCATCAGTCATCTTGGGCACTGCATAGGTGTACAACATTGAGAGGTAGCCTCAGCTCAAACCTCTCCCGTGAGGGAACTAATACTAATGCATATAAATTTCCAGCTAAGCCTTACCCAATTCAGGTAATGTGGTTGTACGGTAAATTTGGAATGGTATTGCATCCGAATCCAACCATCAGTTTTATAAAAGGGTTAAGGCTCATGCCTCGTCATTTTCATCATCATAAACCAGTTGTGTTTCTCAACACATGTCAAAACATCTCAATAGAATGACTCATCATTCCAAGGTTTTCATAATTCATTTTCACCAAGTATTCCCACCAAGAGTGACTCAAGTTTTTGATCTATACTAAGATACTAAGTTAAGAGTGTTCACTAAGGTGGAAGTGATGGGTTCAATCTTCTGCCATAGAGTGACATCTAAAGGCTTCTAAGTAGGTCAAGTTTTGTACTTTTTATGCTACCTTCAAATTAAGTAAAGAACTTTGTGTAAACTAAGGGAGGTAAAACTTGTCAATAAGACTTGGGGTACTAATAGTTAAAGGGGTGTGATCAAAGCCTGCTTAAGGCATCTTTGCTAAACCATCTTTGGACTAGTTAAAGGGGTGTGATCAAAGCCTGCTTAATTCTATCCCGCTAACAATAGCTTGCCTTGGTTGGTGCAGTGGTTGAAGTTTTCTTCTTCTTCTTCTTGGTAGAACTCCTCCTCCTCGAAAGCTTGGTCGGTACTAGCGTCTATAAATACATAGGGAGTGCACAATCACCAAACAGTACTTAACTAGGCTAAGTAGCATTCTAAAACACACATTTGATGATCTATTATCATCACAAACATCACAAGTTTTAATTCAATAGTTTCATCCTTTTTATTTTAGAAAAGTAATTTCTACTCATTGAAATATTAACTAAAATTTTAATATTCACTACCGAAATATGGGATCATGTGGACACATGTCCTCACCACATATTCTAACATGTTGGAATGAGATTTAAGGGTTGGATCAATATTACTTTGGTTTAAGTTCATTATTTAATGATTTAAAGTGACTAGAAATGTCTATATAGCATTATTTTGGTACTAGTCCAAAGTCACTGCATGTCAACCTTAATATTATTACATGGTTAGATATATATGATGAAGTGTGATTTTTGAGAGTTAGAATCAACTCAAAAGCTAACTTGGTTGATTTTATAAAAATGTTGCAAGTTGCAAAAGCTTCTGTTTTGTTATTTTTATTAGGATAGATCTATAACTCTAATTGAATTACATCCAACGGTCTTGGATAGATCATTTTAGTACCTTTCAGACAAAATTGGTTTCATACAATTTGGATTTATAAAACTCTCTGAATTGAATTTTGAAATAGGGGACAGAAACTAGATTTAACTAAAAAGGAAAAACCAGATTTGAATCTATGGGCTAGCACGGGAAAGGACTTGGGCCGGCCCAGTGGCGCTCCGCGGCGTGGGGCTCAGCTGATAGGAGGGTCCGGCTTGTTAGCGGCTCTTAACACGTGAAACGGTACGCGCGCTGTGGGCCGTAGGATTAGAAGCGAGATCAACGGCTGAGGATCGTCGTCAACGACGAACAGGTCGCCGGTGATCTCAAACCCTAGCGGCTCAGTGGGGGTCTACTGGCGGCGTACCAGGGCTCCAGCTGGGTCAGCGAGGCGGACAAACAAAGTGGAAGACGGCAGCGAGGCGAGGCGTGGTCGCGGCAGAGCTTGGGGCGGTCGAAATCAACGGCACCCTTCTCCTCCAGAGGCGGCGGCTCCGGCTCCAATTCCGGCGATCTGCTGCTCCAGTTGCTCCGGCTAAAGGTGGGTGAGGTTCAGAGAGGTGAGGGGAGTGGAATGGTGTGGATAAGAATGGCTGGGGAGGGCTCCTTTTATAGGCCCGACGGTGAGACCAAGCGGGATGGACGGTCGACGGTGGCGACATGGCTACGGCGAGCTAGCGGCATGGCGGGGGATGGAGATCGATGGGCGGTTCCCTGGCGGTGCTCTAGGACTTAAATGCGGCTGTAGGGGCGGTGGCACGCGGTCTGGGCGAGGTGGCGCTCTGCGCGGCCGAAGCGGCGGTGTCCACGGCGAACGGTGGCTGTGAGGCTTTGGGCGGCGAACGGGGATGTCTGGGGTGTTCTCCAGGTCGAGGCGGAGCGGCGGGCGCGGGCTGCGGTCGAGGGGCGGCGTGTGCACGCGTGCCGGGTGCGGCGCTCTGGCGTGCTCTCAGCCTGGTGCGGTGGCACTGGGCGCGGGTTGTGCTCGGTGGTCCACTGCTGCGCTTGGCTCGGGCAAGGGACAGGGAGTGGCGGTGATGTGCTGGCTACCTCCTAGACATGGAGAGAGAGGGGGAGGTGGTCGGCTGGGGTGAGGGCAAGGTTGGCCGGCGAGTTGGTGCTCGGCATGGCTTGTCCTTTCCACTAGGGTGTAGGGGATGGGGTGGTAATGGCATGGTTTGATCAAGTGGAGACAGAGGGAGTGCTTTGTGGTCAATTGGGTGGCAAAACCCTGTAGAAACAATGAGCTAGCTAATTGTGTTTGATTCTGCCTGCCATGTGTTTGATGAAATGGCCGCAAGAGAAAAAGTTTTGAATTTTGAGTTCAAAATTTTTGAGTGATCTCCACTAGTGATAGGTAGTCTCTGGTTGCAAGGGTTCTAAAAATGGAGCTCAAAAAGATGGTTTTTGAAATAGGGGTGATCTATGCATATGCATTAGATTCAATTTTAATCTGGCGTTTAAAATAGTTAACAGAATGTTTTTAGCAGATCCAAAGGTGGGCCTTGGTACCTCATTATGTGTACTAGCAAGGGGTGCAAAGGTCAAGAATTGTTTCTGTTAAGAATTGAGTACTAGGAATAGCCAAAGTAGGCATGAGAGTTAAATTTTCCAAAACGACCATTCCTTCTTTTTAATTCTTTTTGATTTGATTTTCTTTAGGAAAAGTTTGGGAATGATGTAGATGAGGTTTAAATCACCTAAGAAACATTTTACAAGCATTGGATCAATCAATCATGGCAATTCAAACAACTCCTATTTTAAATGCACACATATATGAATGCTTTCATTTTAAATTTGGAAAAGTTTTTTGTTAACCCTATTTTTGGATGATTTGATCTTGATAAGCTTGGATTAAAGTTTTGGGATGTTACAAAGACGTGACTCAATGGGACAACCTCTATCCATGCCAGCCCATCCAGAATTGAAGCATCACGTGGACCACATGGACTTCATGCTACATGAGACACAGAAGGAGTTGGACAATGCTCGTGATCACGCCAACCAGAGCAATGCTGAAGCTGTTGAAAGGAAGGAAACCATCACCATCCTTGCCAAGGAATGCAAGTCACTTGGTAGCCAGCACGATAAAAAGGATCGCGGCATCGCCCGTCTTCGTCAGAAGATAGCCACCTTGGAGGAGACCATCCACGACCAGGAGATCCATTTGGAGGAGCAACATGAGGAGGAAGGTGAAGACATCCGTGGGGGTATTCACTCTTACCTCAGTGACGACAATGACTACCTGGAGGATGAAGCCATGGAGGATAACACTGATGAGGATGATGCTACCTTCATTGATGATGATTAGTCGCACCTAAGCACTATCGTAGGTGTGAGTTGTACCCGTTCCCACTGTATCGTAGCTTCACAGAATGGTTCTTAAAACCATCTGTTTCCTTGTTGTGGTGTGTGTTTGTATCTATGCTTGGAATGAATGAATGAAAAGAAAGTTGCTAGTTTTCAAAAACCTGAGTTATACTCAAAGGTTAAAGTTTTGAAACAAACCCATGAACCCTAGAAATTTCCCTCTTGTCTTACTATCTATCTCAATATTCAGATGACTCGTGGAAATCCCGGAGGAAGCAGTTCATCTTAGGACCCAATGCTGCAGATTCTGCAAATGTTAGTTTCTGACCGTGAAGCTGGTAGAGCTGAATGTCAAGCCAACTTAGCCACTCTTCAATAGATAGCCCAGATGGCCCACAATAATCAAGGCCGTGGAAACCAACATCACCATGGATCCAAACTTAAGAACTTCCAGAATACCAACCCACCCATGTTTAGTAAGTCCGAGGAGCCTCTAGATGCTGATGATTGGCTACAAACCATGGAGAACAATCTAGAAGTTGCAGGAGTTGATGCTAATGAGAAGGTGCTGTTTGCCACCCACTATCTGTCCGGCTATGCAAGATCTTGGTGGAATTGTACCCGTATGATGAACGGAGGTCAGATGATGACTTGGGAGGAGTTCAAACTCAAGTTCAGCAGGACCCATGTGCCCCCGGGTCTAATCAAGAGGATGAGAGATGAATTTAGAGACTTGAAGCAAGGAAGGATGACTATGGTTGAGTATCGTGACAAATTTCTATCACTAGGTAGGTATGCACCTGATGAGATTGACAATGAAGCCAAGAAGAAGGAAAGATTCCTGAATGGTCTGCATGACAAGATGTAGACAGTACTAGTCAACATTTCCT
The DNA here is from genome assembly GCA_916181665.1 of Avena sativa. Taxonomy (NCBI): domain Eukaryota; kingdom Viridiplantae; phylum Streptophyta; class Magnoliopsida; order Poales; family Poaceae; genus Avena; species Avena sativa. The sequence continues at coordinate 667,044,923 of OV702289.1, read as the reverse complement.
TTGATGACCCTGAAGCCTTAGTGGATTCTGCAATCTAGATGGAAGGCAAGATCAACCAGGCCAGTGAGAATCGCAAGCGTCGAATGATGCATCAACCAGGACCCCACCATACCCCGAAGTATCGCCCCAACCCGTCTGCAAGTTATGCACCCGGAAACAACAGACCCCCAATGAACCGTCCGAACTATCCCAACCGTGGAGGAGGAAACCCAAGGCCCGGAGGAAACCACAACAACAACCCCGGCAACTCCAATAATTTCAACCGTGCACCGCCAAAGTCCAACAACAACAACAACAATACTGCCCCAAGGACTGGAAGCAATGTTGTGCCTATCGGAGGGAACGACAAGTCAACGATAACTTGCTTGGAATGCAGAGTCATGGGTCACTACTCCAACAAGTGCCCAAGAAGCTTGCCGCAGCAACCAATGTGAATGCACCTGCCCAATAGCAACGCCGTGTCCATCCTGGAAAGAGTTTCGCCCCAGGAAACCCGCACAACCGTAATGGCCGTTTGTTCCACAAGAATGCTGAGGAAGCCCAAGAAGCGCCAGATGTCGTGCTGGGTATGTTTTCTGTTAACTCAGTAGTAGCCTGAGTGTTGTTTGATTTTGGAGCATCGCACTCGTTTGTTACATAAGAATTTGCATGCACTAGTAAGATCCAACCAACAAATCTGAAGCATGTTATGATAGTTCAAATCCCTGGTTCAACCACCAAAGCTAGAAAAGTTTGCAAGGACGTACCTATCAGAATACATGGGATAGATTTTTATGCCAATCTAATAGTACTCAGAACCAAAGGTTTGTAAGTAGTGGTAGGGATGGATTGGATGTCAAAACATTAAGGATTAATCGACTGTGCTAAGAAAGCCATAACCATGATGAGTAACACCGGAGTATCAGTAGAACATGTCTCCGAGACATTGCCCCATAAATTCAAGTGCAACAAGAGTCTAGCCAAGGCCACCATTGATCAAGTTAGAGTAGTCTATGAATACCCTGACGTGTTCCTAGATGAATTGTCCGGTATGCCCCCAGATCGGGATATCGAGCTTATCATTGAACTAATCCCTGGAACCGGACCCATAGCTCAGAGACCCTATAGTATGAACCCATCTGAACTAGTGGAGCTAAAGAAGCAACTTGTTGATATGCTAGGAAAAGGACTGATTCAACCAAGTGCATCGCCATGGAGATCACCCATTTTGTTTATTGATAAAAAGGTGGTGCCGACCGTATTTGTACGGATTATCGGAAGTTGAATGACATCACCATCAAGAACAAGTACCCATTGCTGAAGATAGAAGATTTGTTTGATCAACTAACTGGTGCCAGAGTATTTTCTAAGATTGACCTTAGAACTGGTTATCACCAACTGAAGATTCGTGCAACAGATATCCCAAAGACTGCCTTCACCACCAGATATGGATTGTATGAGTACAATCTCATGTCTTTTGGATTAACCAATGCCCATGCTTATTTCATGAATCTCATGAATAAGATTTTTATGAATTTTCTGGATAAGTTTGTCATTGTGTTTATCGATGACATTCTGATCTACTCCAAATCAGAAAAGGACCATGAGCAACATCTGAGAACCATCCTTGAAACCCTTAGAGAGCATCAGCTGTATGCCAAGTTCAGCAAGTGTGAATTCTGGTTAAAATAAGTAGGATTCCTAGGCCATATCCTGTCGGCAGGAGGAGTCACTGTCGATCCCTCCAAGATCAAAGATGTTGAAGAATGGAAAGCCCCGACCACCCAAACAGAAGTCCGCGCATTTCTTGGATTAGCCGGGTACTACCGGAAGTTTGTCGAAGGATTTTCGAGCATCACAAGACCGATGACCCAGTTGTTGAAGAAAGACAAGAAGTTTGAATGGATGAAAAATGTGAAGCAAGTTTTCAAGATCTCAAGAAGAGATTGGTTTAAGCCCCAATTTTGATCATGCCGAATATCAAGAAGCCTTTTGATGTGTATTGTGACACATCCAAGATTGGTCTCGGATGTGTATTAATGCAAGAAGGCAAAGTTATATCCTATCTGCCCAGACAATTGAAGCAGCATGAGCAGAAATACCCTACCCATGACCTAGAACTGGCAGCCGTAGTGTTAGCTTTGAAGACATGGCGTCATTGCCTGATGGATAATCGCTGTGAGATTTATTCGGATCACAAGAGTCTGAAGTATATCTTCTCCCAGAAGGAGCTGAATATGAGGCAAAGGAGATGGATAGAGTTAATCAAGGATTATGACCTTGACATTCACTATCACCCCGACAAAGCCAATATGGTAGCGGATGCTCTTAGCAGATTGCCGTGTAGATTAAACACCATGATAAAGGAAGCCTAGCCAAGTCTGCATGAGGAGATGGAGAATTTCAGAGTAGACCTAGTTAGCGAAGGATTCTTAGCTAGCATAGACTCCAACCCACTTTGATTAGTCAGATAAAAGAGGCCCAAAAAGGAAACGCAAGTATCGATGGAATCAAGCATCGTATCAAAACAGGGAAGGTACCCGGATTCACCGAAGATGAAGAAGGAGTATTGTGGTACAAAGGATGTATCTATGTTCCAGTAGATTCAGAGCTGAAACAAGTCATTATGTAGGAAGCTCATGATACCCTTTATTCTATCCACCCGGGAGGAACGAAGATGTATCAGGATTTGAAGGAGCAATTTTGGTGGCACGAAATGAAGAGAGAAGTCGAAAGCTACATAGCCAAGTGTGACATCTGTCAGAGAGTCAAAGCGGAACATTAGAGGCCCGCAGGACTTTTGCAACCATTGCAGATTCCGGAATGGAAATAGAATTCTGTCAGAATGGACTTTATATAGGTTTGCCTACATCTAGTAGGGGAAATGACTCTATTTGGGTCATAGTAGATAGACTATCCAAGGTAGCCCATTTCATACCCGTCAAGACAACCTACCAAAGTTTGAAGCTAGCGGAGTTGTATATCGCTAGAATAGTCAGTTTGCATGGAACCCCCAAGACCATAGTGTCGAATCGAGGAACCCAGTTTACCTCAAGATTTTGGCAGAAAGTCCAAGAAGGATTAGGAACCAAACTGAATTTTAGCACAACTTATCACCCGCAAACCAATGGACAAACTGAAAGAGTCAACCCGATCTTAGAAGATATGTTGAGAGCTTGTGTGTTAGAATATGGATCTAAATGGGAAGATTGTCTACCTTGCGCGGAATTCTCTTACAACAATAATTATCAAGCCAGTTTGCAAATGGCCCCATTTGAATTTCTGTATGGAAGAAAGTGCCATACCCCATTGAATTGGTCTCAAGTAGGAGAGAGTCAGATCTCCGGACCCGACATTCTACGAGAAGCTGAAGAGAAGGTTCACAAAGTTCGTGAGCACCTCAAGACTGTTCATTCCAAACAGAAGAGTTATGTAGATAAAAGACGTCGAGACTTGACCTTCAATGTCGGAGAGTTTGTGTACCTCAAAGTATCACCCTTGAAGGGAATGTAGCGTTTTCGTTTGAAAGGAAAGCTAGCTCCCAGATATATTGGACCCTTCAAGATTTTGAATCGCCGAGGAGAAGTATCCTATCAACTAGAACTGCCTAAGGAGATGTCAGCCATGCATAATCTGTTCCATATCTCGTTACTTCACAAATGGTTATAAGTTCCGGAGAAGATCGAAGTTTTCAAGAATATCGATCACAAAGCCATAGATATCGACAAGGATCTAACTTATCGTGAAGTGCCCATCCGTATATTGGAAGAAGCATTTAGAACCACCCGGACCAGAAGTATCAAGTGTCTCAAGATCCAATGGAGTAACCATACCGAAGAAGAAGCCACCTAGGAACGAGAAGACTATATTAGGACTGAGTTTCCAAATCTCTTTAGTTCCTAGTTTTTCTTGAATCTCGGGACGAGATTCTGTTTAAGGAGGGAAGGTTTGTAACATCCCAAAAATATTAATCAAGCTTATCAAGCTCTAATCACCCAAGTTTAGGGTTAACAAAAACTTTTATTATTAAACTTAATATGACTGCATGTGTGATTTGCATTAGCGTATGAATGCTTGCAATTGCCATGATTTATTGTTACTAATGATAAGGATTAGTTTAAAGATGAATACTACATCATCTAGATCACTTAAAAACAAAATCAAATGAAAAGAAAATCAAATATGGATCATAAGATCAAATGGTCATTTTGGCCAAACTTATCCACTAGACCACTTTGAGTGTCTCTAGTAAAATATTTTCAACAGAAACAACTCCAATTCTTTTCACCCCTTGCTAGACCAACTCCAAGTGAATCGAAGCAAACTTTACAAAGTGGCAGAAACTATTTTCAAATCTATTTAAGATGGATTGCAAAATTGAATCAAGTTCATATGCCTAGATCATCACTTTTCAAAAACCATTCAAACCAATTCCCCTTAACCATCCCCAGCAACCATAGACTACTAAGCAAGCAACAAGATCACTCACCAAAATTCATTCAAAAATTTGAAAACAAATTTCATGTAGCCATTTGATCGAGCACCTGGCAGGCACAGTACCACCTCAACAACTATACACTGTTTTGAGCTATCAATTGCTCAGCTCTTGTACTGCAATGAACCCATTCAATTGTCCTTGATCATCCCTGGTACTTGGCCGTGTAGTGGAGAGCCTCATCTCCACCATTGCACCAGTGGCACGCCCGCACCGAGCCGACCATGCCGGTCGAGCATGAAGCACTCACTACACGCTGCACCATCCTCACCCATGATGCCTAACAGCTAGCCATGACCTCACCGCCACCCCCTGTCAAACCCTTGACCCCAGGCGAGAAGTGGAGACGCTGGAAATCGCGTTCCCATTTAAGCCTCTGCCATGCCGAGCGCACGACGGAGCGCCACAACTGCCTCACATGCACACGCCGCGCCTTGCTCTCTCCGCCCGTACCCGCTGTTTCCGTGACACCAGTGACCTGCCAGACATGACCGTTCATCGTCGCGCGCCCCATGACCACCGTACTACATGACGAACACCCGCGTACTGGAATAGAGCGTCGGCATCACCCGACCAACAGAGACTGCCCCTTGCCGTGCCGTCACTCGCATGACGATCGCCATAGTCCGCCGCACCAACCCATGCCCTCCACCATGCTCAACGAGACCTGTAGCAGCGTCACCGGAGAAGCCAGACCATGCCGCCCTGCCTCCACCCTTGGGGTATAAATAGAGGCCACCCCAAACCTCTTTCTCCACACCATTCCACTCCCCACTCACCCAGGAACCTCACTGAACCTTCCCTGGAACAAGGCGAGCACTACGACGCCGGAATTTGGCCGGAGTCCGCCGCAATAGTCGAGGAAGGAAGTCGTTGATTGCGGCCACCCTAGGAGCTGCCATGACCGCCAATCGAACCGCCATCGTCGACAACCCCATTCGCCCCCATCACTGACCCTAGCTGGAGCCCCGGTAAGTCCCCAGCGACCCCCACCGCCGCGTTAGGGTTCGCACCTCACCGGAGCAGTTCAACGGAGACGACGAACCACAACCATAGATCCTAGTCTAATCATAGAGCTGAGATTGAAAGATACCATTTTGGTTTAGATGAGTCATTAACGTGTGGGACCGTTCTATCAGCAGCCCGCTGCCCCAGCGGTGTGCAGTTGGGTCGGCCCATGTCGTTTCCCGCGCAGAGCCCAGTGATTCAAATAGAATTTTACCATTTTAGTTAAAACCAGATTCTGTCAGTAGATTCAAAATTCAATTCAAATAGATTCACTGAACCAAAATGCATGATTCCAAATTTGTTGGAAAGGTATGGAAATTATCTAATCTCTCCCGTTGGATTCAAACCATCTAGAATTATAGATCACCTATACCAAAAATAACAAGACAGAGACTTTTGACACTTCAAACATTTTTCTAAAATAAACTTTAAATGTTTTTTAGATGATTCCACCTCTCAAAAATCACATTTGCCATGCTCTACATGAATATTTAAAAAGATTTGGTTTTACAAATATAAAACATGGCTTAGTATTAAAAGAGTGCTATATAGGCATTTCTAGTCACTTGAATATTATTAAATAGTAATATTAAATCTTGTAATATATGATCACCATTTTAAATCACATTCCCAAGTATTGAAATAGATGGTGATGACATGTGTCAACATGATCCAAAATTTTAATTGGAGACTATTAAAGCTTATGGATTTAAAATGAGTAGAAATTACTTTTCTAAAATAAGAAGAATAAGAGAATGTTAATATTCCACATGATGATTAAGATGATGCTAGATCATCTAGTATGAGCCCTTATGTGCTAAATAGAAGTAGTGAAGTGTTGTTTGGTGATTGTATACATTGTATGTATTTATAGACGCTAGTACCGACCTGAGCTACAACGAGGAGGAGTACTTCAAGGAGGAGGAGGATAACTTCAACGACAGCAACAACTACACTGCTCAAGGCAAGCCATCACTAAGCAAGCTAAGCTATGCAAGATATCCATGAAAGTTTAGCTATGCAAGCTAACTTGTACAAATACCATATACACACTTTGAGACGCAACTTTACCAATTCCTAGTTTTACTCCAAGCTTTACTTCCCCCTTCACTACAGTTTCTTACTTAGTTAATGAATTGTGATTAGTGGAAATTAGATTGGATCCTATCAAGATCATAGGATTAGTCTTGGATACTTATACTTTATTAGCACCCCCAATAGTGATAACCTCAATACTAGTGGCTAGTGCTAAGCATAAAACTGGATCACTTTAGATGGGAATACTTGGTAAAAATGATTATGAAAAACTTGGAATGAAGACACATTCTATTGAAATGTTTTGACATGTGTTGTGAAACACAATGGTTTGATGATGAAACTGATGAGGCATGAGCCTTGACTTTAATAAAAACTGATGGTTGGATTCGGATGTGATACTATTCCAATTTTATCGTACAACCACAATACCTGAGTTGGGTAGGGCTTGACTAGAAGTTTATATGTCTTAGTATGGGTTCCCTTGCGGAAGAGGTTGAGCTGAGGCTACTTGTGATGAAACTCCACCTATGCACTACCCAGGATGGCAGATGGCCATGGCTGGGAGGCCAAACTCATAGGGGAGGTGCCTATACTACGGTGTGTAATTGAAAGGTTAAGATTGATTATCCGCATACTAAGTATGATGATTCAGGTTTATCCCTAACGGATGTATCGAATTTTGTGGTGAAAGTGCACCACCTCTGCAGAGTGTCAAACTATTCGAATAGCCGTGTCCGCGGTTATGGACAGTTGGAGTGGCCATACTATTCTGTTGTCAGATGTTTTCAAAATGATTTGTGACTTGAAGGATCACCTTGACTTGACCACAACAGAGTTGTGTACATGAGATCTAAGTTCCCACTTAAGTGATGTAGAGAACTAAACTAGGTCTATACTCTTGAAGCTTTATGAAATAAACTTGCCTTTTTGCAAACAAACCTAGAGATTATGATTCCTACTAGATTTACTTTTACTAGTGATAGTTTGCGAGTACTTAAAGAGTACTCATGGCTTTGTCCCTGGCTATTCCCACGGCCAGACTATGAGGAGGATTACCCAGAAGATGGACATCAGGAGTTCTATGACAACTATGATCATCTCCCATCGTCAGCATTGCCTGTGACCCTGAAGATGAAGCCCCACCACGTTTACTTCCTACTGCTTTGATTGTATTAAGACTGGATCATGAGATCCTTTATTTGTAAGACCTTTATTATGGTTTGTAATGGATGATGTACTATGGTACCACTTCTGTTATGTCTCACAAAAATGGTAATCGTGGGATTGCGATGTATGGCATAACAAGCATCTGGACTTAAAAATCCGGGTGTTGACATTTAGTATCACGATCAGAAACAATGGTATTTGGCACACCATGCAAACGAACAATATCACGAAAGAACAAATCAACAACATGTTCAAGTACATCACTCTTGTGACAAGGAATAAAGTGTTCCATCCTAGAAAATATATCCACAACAACAAAAATACTATCGCTCCCCTTCTGTGTTTGGGGAAATCCCAAAACAAAGTCCATAGAAATATCCTCCCAAGTAATACCAGGAGGAACAGGAAGAGGCATATATAAACCATGTGGATTAAGGCGTGACTTCGCTTTTTGAGATGTAGTGCGGCAAGCAACAAATATCTCAATATCTCTATGCATATGTGGCCAAAAGAAGTGTGTAGCAAGTACGTCCTCTGTGTTATTCACTCTAAAGTGACCCATCAAACCTCCTCCATGCGCTTACTACAATAACAAAAGATGAATGGAGCTATATGGGATGCATAGCTTGTTAGCATGGAATACAAATCAATCATTAATGATGAACTTGTTCCATGTTCTTCCTTCTGTAGAATTCTGCAATATATCTTTAAATTCAACATCATGTACATATTGTTCTTTGATAGTTTCCAAACCAAAAATATTGTAGTCAAGTTGTGAGATCATGGTATATTAGCACAACAAAGCATCAACAATAACATTATCTTTACCCTTCTTGTGTTTAATAACATATGGAAAACACTCAATGAATTCAACCCACTTAGCATGACGCTTATTCAGTTTTGCTTGACCACGAGTATGCTTCAAAGATTCATGATCAGACTCTATAACAAATTCTTTAGGGCATAAAAATGTAGCCAAGTTTGTAATGCCCGAACAAGAGCATATAATTCTTTGTCATAAGTAATAGCTCCAAATTTTGACAATTTTTATCGAGGATTTTCCATTGGTTTTCACTTGGTTTCGGTGATTTTGATCTTTCAACTAACTCTAATATTGAAAGTTAGCGAAAACTTGTTCTTTTGTGATGACTTTCATATACTAGACACTTTTGGAAGATCCAAGAGAATTTATGGGCTAATCACACCTAATTGAGAAAATATCCAATTGAAGACATTTCCATCAGAGGGTCAATGGGGGCTCAATGACCTATAGTGTGATCGGAGTCCTCTGATACTACGTGCCATCGTTTTTGTTATATCAATACAACCATCTTTCATGAAAGCAATGAGGGCAAAATACGAACACAGCTGATGCACGCCATTACAGAAGAGAGTGGATTAGATCTGAAGAAGGGGAAGAACCTCATCTCATCCTTCAAACATCTTTATCCTCTTAATCATTCACTCCACCATCCTTCCCCATTTGTACTAAGAGAGAGAGAGAGAGAGAGATTCATACTTGTAAGATTAGGACTTTTAACCTCTATTCTACTTTGGTTTCTATTTGATTTGCTCTTCAACTCCATTGTGGTTTGCTACGGTAAAGTTGAGATAATTTCCATTTGCAATATGAATATGTCTTTGATCTATTCTCATGTGTAAGTAAGTCTCCATAGGTGTGGGAGATGTAGGGAATTGGTGAGATGTGATGTGCCTATCTTATTTCCATCCATTTGTGTTTATTGTCATGATTATTATATTGTGAGAATGATTATCTATGTATGCCTAATGCTTTCTATCCAATTTCTGGGCCCGGGTAACATGATCATAGATCTCATAGATATGAAATTGTTTACTATTGAATCAGAGACCCCCGAGTGACACATCCATTATTAAAGAGGAGATTATATAACTCGGGGACAACAAGGAACCATCAAGATTACAGCCTTGATCTGGTCGAAAGACCTTTATTGATGTGCTGACCCTGGCTTTGGTAATAGGCAGAAGGATCATTGGAATTGGGAAGAATCTACCAATAGGACTCTTAATAGGTATGTGGGTTGCTTCCCTACTACATATGAATAAGAAGTACTATATTCACTTATCCCATTTGGCACACTCACTATCACCATGAACCGTTTCTCTCCATGCCTAACTTTTCATCTGCAGGAAACCTCAAACAATCTTCGTGCTCCTTTACTTTTATGTTATTTTATTTAAGTATCATTCATTACTCAAAACTACTTTATTCCCACTCATTCATTTCCGCCTCAACTCTTGAAGTCAATTCACTCAAGACAAGTGACACCTTGAGTGTGATAAAAACATCGTAGATAAACATTTTCCTAAGCTCCTTGTTAGGATCGATATAAAAACTGGAACTAATACTTCCATGACAACAAGCTTGGGAAAGATTCTATGGGATGATTATGAGAGTCCCAAATCATGGTTTTGAGGAGCATTTAATCACACACTATTTTTATAATGGACTCACTAATGACTCCAAACAAATGATTAATTTAGCTACAGGAGGAAGTTTGAGCAAGTTAACGCTGCTAGAATGCATGGATATTTTTACGGTGAGATCCTTCAATGGTAAACAGTATAATCATGTTGAAGATTTTCGACCAAAGAAAGGTATGCTTCATATACCTCCAAAACTTATGCCGTAAGTCAAAAACTCCATGGAAGAAAAGGGTATAGCAACGAAACTTATTAAACCAAATCAAGTTGATGTTCTCCAAACTTTAATAATAGATGATGAAATGAATCTTTCTATGCAAAAATGTAAACATCAACAACTTTAGTTCCACGATAGTTACAATGAACACCTCATGCTCCACAAGAAATATATAAAAGAATTGACTATAGTCTTTGATGATCTAGGTCATGCTGCTAGACATCTTGATAACACATTAGTATGGTTAAAATTCAATGTGATCAAATAGCCGAGACTCAAGCTTTCATTTTAAATCACGGTAATCATGATTACAATACTGTATCTACTAATATTGTTACTAGACATGGTACAGAAAAATAGGAACCTCCAGGGCCACCTTGGTATCAAGAGGAATAGGCCTGAAAGGCAAAGGAGATTCAAGAAGCAAGTCAAGAAGAGGATCTTATTGATCCACAAGATGACATTAATCTTGAAGGCCGAAGAAAAGATAAAGAAGCTTCAAAGTAAAATGAAGAAGAGGAAGAGGAAGAATATAAAGATAAACAATATGACTCCAATGTTGAAACTGTCGATCCAAGAGAAGAAGTTGAGCTTAGTCGTGAACAAGAGGAAGAAGTGATTATATCAAAGGAAAATCAAGTTGAAAAGCAGAAGGCAACGATGAAGAATAAGAACAAAATAGATGTTGAGCCGAGGCCCAAGGTAAAGGAAAAGGTAAAACATACTAAAAAGAAAATCATTTATCCTAACCGTGTTCAATATGAACCTGATAAGAGTATCTATGACTCATTTGCCAAGGCTCTAAGTAATCTTTGTTTGGAACTTCCTATAGCTGATGCAATTCAAGTTCGTACTTACAAAAAGTTCACGTGAGTTATACTTAATAGAAACAAAAAAGGTAACTAAGACTATAGCGGTGATGACAAGATATGGTGATAAGCTTCCCGCTAAGATTGGGGATCCTGGTATACCAACCATGTCTTGCACTATTGGAAAAACTAGCATATGCAATGCCCCGTGTGATATTAGTGCAGGTGTTAGTGTCATGCCATATTCCCTCTTCAAGAAACTAAATCTCGAAGAATACTCTCCTACTTCCATTACCTTATAAATGGCTGATAAAACCACTAAAATACCCATTGGTATAATCAAAGATGTTTTACTTAGAATTGATCAACATGTCATACCTACTGACTTTATTATTCTTGATGTTCCTGAAGATGACAAACTTTCAATCATCTTTGGAAGACCTTTTCATAGTACTGCAGGAGCCAATGTCGATTGCACTAGCGGGAAAATAGTCTTCAACATCTATGATGATCAAATTCTTTGTTACTTCCCAAAGAAACAAGAACAAGGTGGAAAATATGTACCACCACCTAAATGTGTTCAAGTGGTAAGTACCCTCGATGAAGGGCATCCCAAGGCATGGCCAAAGACTCAGAGGTTGGCAGAGTCGAATCAACCAATTCCAAATAAATGCTTGATGGGAGTCAACCCATCTTTGAATAAAAACGGTATAGTCAATGTTGTGTTTTAGTTCAGTTGATCTAATAAAATTCTTGTAGCCAAATTTTTACATATAAAATGAGTTGATAAGAGGTCGTGGTTAAAGTTTGAAGGAAATAATTGAAAAGGAAAGATGAATGAGACCTTTATAGCCTTTAATGAGCAACGGTACGGCCGGAGGTGACCGTACCACGCGCCCGTACTGAAGACCCACAGGGAGTCAAAAAATCTCTGCCAAAACACAGCTTTTAACGAGTAGACATATGGCTGGACGCGCTCGTATCGCGCGCCCATACCGAGTTTTGACAAAAACAAGCAATTTTTCTTCTAGGTTACTAGCCGAATAACGACCAATAGTACGACCGAACGTGCCTTTCCCGTGCGCCCGTACTGAGGCTCAGGTTCTACCTAAAACCCGAATCGTCACATCCAATGGTGACAACCACCAGTACGGGCGGGATGCACCCGTACTATCCACCCATAATGAATGCATCACCCCTCAAAAACGACGACGGCTAGCTAGGCAACCAAGCCAGCCATCTTCTTCCTCTTTTTTCTCTCTCTCTTTCTCTCTCAAACTCAAACCCTAACCTCCTATAATCCTTGATTCTTCACCAATTTCATTCATTTGAGTTGGGGAATCTTCACATCGGTAAGTTTCTCACCTCATCCATGCTTTATTTTCTGAAATCCATGATTGAATCCCTCACATTGGCTATTTAGATGAGTTCTAGATATTTTTAGATTCTTATTGATTCCTCATGTTACGATCCAAACTTTTTACATGTAATCATCTATTTTTATGATAGAAACCTTATGCCCATAGTTTTGTTTTGAAATTCTTGGATGCAATGAAGATTGGAAGGCTTTACCGCACCAGAGGGAACTCGGGAGGCTCGGGAAGCTCCACCGCGCCAGGCTCAAAGAAGAGATGCTAGGAGGGGATGCTCTGAAGTCCACGATGGACAAGGACTACGCGAGAGTGAGTGCTTGCACTCTGCTTCCCACTGAGTGGGTGTGCAATGACTTCCTATCTCTCCATGGTCTGAAGGAGGACTTCGACATGATGGCTGAGAACGCCGGTATGACTGCCTTTGCTAGCCTCACTGTTGACACCTTCAAGCGCTCCACGTGGGAGTTCCTTTCAACCTTCCATGATGACCTTGCACTCCAACAATTCCATTGTACTTTAAGTTTCGTACTCAATGGGAAGCCTAGGAGTCTTACTTTCTATGAGTTTTGTGATTGCTTCGGGTTTTCCCATGCGGGGGAGCTCGATATTACTGAGGAAGTCCTCGCAGAGGCAATGTTTTCTTGGGAGAAAATTTCCGTTCACAGGGATGTTGATTACATGCAGAAGAAGACCGCAACCATCCAGAACCCCACCATTCGCTACTTCACCACTTTCTTGATGAATTCTATTTTTTGGGAAGGGAGACACCGGGGCAATGGCTAGCCCCGAGATATGTGTTCTTTACATGGCTCTTCACCAAGACATGGTGCACAAGGTAAATTTGGGTGCATTGCTAATCCAATACTTTCACCGCCAGAGGTCGTCCCATTCAGGAGATATTCATTATGGTGGTTTTATCACTCAAATCGCCTATGCAAGTCAGTTCACCCTACTACAAGAAAGACCGGTGCCAGGTAGTAAATACTTGGATGATGTTCACATGGCAAGAACCAAATACATGGGAGTCTACAGGGCTAACCATCCTTCATGTGCTTATCAATTTATTATGAACCTAATGGTGAAGTTCACCAAATTATTATTCCTTTTGTTCAAGCTTTTGGTTTTCCTTGAAGGCAAAGTTGGGTCCTCAACAAGGACAAGTTCGAACAAGCAATGATCATCTCGGGAGGATTGCACCCCAGGGAGGAAACGTCGCTTGGGTAAATGCGGGAGTGGACCAAGAGCAGCACCAACATGAGGAAGAGAAAGGCTGGAACACCATGGGCTGGGACGACTATGGCCAGCAACACCAGCACCAACAACACTTCCACCAGTACCAGTAGCAGCAAAACATGCCACCACCACAGTCGGGATATAATTATGTCCCGAGAGGTGAGTTTGATCAGTTGGTGACCTTTGTCGGTGGTGTGGAGAACACACTGCATGACATGAACGCCAATGCAACTAGACTCACTCAGAACTTCACCCATTTCATGTCTGAATTCTCAAACTACTACCTCTATCAGCATCAGCATCACTAGCCACTGCCCAACGAAGGGGATGGTAATTTATTCAAGATAGACCAAGAGTCTAATCTTGGTGAGGTTGAACTCCTCCCTACATTTTTCATTCGTGTTTTTCTTTCTTCTTTTAATTTTTCTAATTTTATTTAGTTGCATGTTTACTTTCAGTTTGCATTGATAAAAAGAATACACAAAAAAACTAGAGTAGCTTTTTTATCTTGTTTTGTGTGAAGCTCTGTCGGTTTTATTTTTTATTTTTCACAGATTATTCACTTCTAGTGACTTAGCGATGGAGAAGAACACTGGGAGTCGATTTAAGTGTGAAATGAGCAAGCGAGAGGAGGTACTACATTCTTATTCTTTCCTCTTCTTATAAGTTTATTCATGAACAATTTATTTTTGTTCGGTTGCACTTGAGTATTGCTCCCCTCTCAGCTTGTTATCTTTTGGAACTTACTCTCAAAGCTAGTGTCACTTCTTTGGTTTCTACTTATGACAATTACTCTTAGTTTGAAAAACAGCCGCATTGGATCAATTCCAATATTTTTAAGAATAAGAGAAATTTTCTTTGTGACAACTTTGGTGCCATGTTTTTGTCTTAAGGGCTTAATATTAGCAGCACTCAACCCCACATCTTAAGGTTTTGACGTGATAACACTTTTTGAAAAAGATTTGTTTGAAGAAATGGAAACTTTGCGGTGGTTGAGGGAGATGCCAAACTTGTCTTGATAAGTTGAAAGGAAATGTTTTAAGATGAAGTGAATTGTGAAAGTACCAAAATTTTATGGAACTAACAACTTCGATGGCCTACAAACGATCCTGAATTCATCTTAGATTTCGGCTATGAGTTGGATAGACATTTGTAGCAATGCTACAATGGGCAAACTTTTAGTTCCATGGGCTGAAGTACTAAAGCTAAAGTTAGTTCCTATCAAATTTTGTGCTAAATTTATTTGAGCCAAATTAAGTCTTGGCATCACCTCACCACTAAAGAATCAAAGTTCTTGAATGACAAGGAAAATATTGGGTGTTAGAAGGCCATGAATTTCGAAGTGAGTGTTAATGAAAAGCTCTAAGTTTATCCTTCTTTTGACATCTACTAGTGCACCCTTAATTTGACTGAAGCAAAAAACAATTTTACTCTCATAAGAAGAGAGGCGCTAAAAAAATTGATTCGCAAGCCTAACCAAATTCCTAACAATCCCTTGAGTTTAATATTGATTATCTAGCAATTTACATGCGGTTAGGAAGCAAACTTAAGTGAAATTGTTTGATTATACTATGTTCATGTTTAAGGTTGCAGGATTTGTGATGATGGAATATGTACCACCTTGGACTTGTGAGTTTCTCTACCTAAGTTCATTTCTCGCTATTATTCTTTATAGCTTTATCACTTGAGGACAAGTAACACTAACCTTGGGAGGTTGATGGTCCAACTTTTGACACTTTTTATCAAGGATTTTCCATTGGTTTTCACTTGGTTTCGGTGATTTTGATATAATGCTAATATCTCAAGTTAGCGAAACCTTGTTATTTTGTGATGACTTTCAGATACTGGACACTTTTGGAAGATCCAAGATCATTTATGGGATAATCACACCTAATTGAGCAAATCTCCAATTGAAGACATTTCCATCAGAGCCTCACTAGGGGCTCAACGACCTACAGTACGGTCAGAGGCCACCCGTAATACACGCCATCATCTTTGTGATATCAATACAAGCATATTTTGTGAAGGCAATGAGGGAAAAATATGAACACAACCGCCACACGCCATTACAGAAGAGAGGGGGTCAGATCTGAAGAAGGGGAAGAACCTCATCTTGTCCTTCAAAGATCTTTAGCCTCTTGATCATTCACTTCACCATCCTTCCCCACATGTACTGAGAGAGAGAGATTCATACTTGTAATATTAGGGATTTGAACCTCTATTCTACTTTGGTTTGTATTTTATTTGATCTTCAACTCCATTGTGGTTTGCTACGGTAGAGTTGAGATGATTTCCATTTGCAATATGAATATGTCTTTGATCTATTCTCCTCTCCTGTGTGAGTAAGTCCCCACAGGCGTGGGAGATGTAGGGAATTGGTGAGATGTGGTGTGACTATCTTATTTCCATACATTTGTATTTATTGTCATGATTATTATATTGTGAGAATGATCATCTATGTATAATGCTTATTATCCAATTTAAGGGCTCGGGTAACATGATCCTAGATCTCATAGATATGAACTTGTTTACTAGTGAATAGGTGACCCCCGAGTGACACGGCCGATATCAAAGAGGAGCTAGTATAACTCGAGGACAACAAGGAACCATCAAGATTAAAGCCTTTATCTAGTCGAAAGACCTTTAGTGATGTGCTGACCATGGCTTTGGTAACAGGCAGAAGGATCATTAGAATCGAGAAGAATATACCAAGAGGACTCTTGATTGGTATATGTGTTGCTTGCCTACTCACATATGAATAAGAAGTACTATATTCACTTATCCCATTTGGCACACTCACTATCACCATGAACCATTTCTCTCCGCGCCTAACTTTTCATCTGCAGGAAACCTCAAACAATCTCCGTGCTCCTTTACTTTTATGTTATTTTATTTAAGTACCGTTCATTACACAAAACTACTTTCTTCCCACTCATTCATTTCCACCTCAACTCTTGTAGTGAATTCACTCAAGACAAGTGACACCTTGAATGCGACAGAAATGCCGCAAATAAACATTTTCCTAAGCTCCTTGTTGGGATCGATATAAAAACTAGAACTAATACTTCCATGAAAACATGCTCTAACAAACTTGTGCTCTTGTAGGCCATCAATAAGTAGAATAGTTCAGATTAGCCCCACTCATTTTCTCACTAAAGTATGCAACAACTTAACCCTCTTGTAATAACACACCTCCCAACACAATTACACTAGCATCACATTCAAGTTCAAATGTTTTAGTAAAATCAGGAAGTTGGAGTAAAGGAGCATGTGTTAACCTCTCCTTCAACATCATGAAAGCATCATGTTATGTGTCACCCCAAACAAAAGGCACATCTTTCTTTGTAAGCTCATTCAATGGCGCAAAAATGGATCCAAATTCTTTAACAAAGCGCCTATAAAATCCAGCAAGGCCAAGAAAACTCCTTACTTGTGTGACCGTTGTAGGAGACAGCCAACTTGAAATTGCTTCCATCTCGACTGGTGATGGCTCAATGCACGACGCCCAGAAAAATGCTTGATGGCGGTGTTGATGTAGAGCTCGTTGGGAACCCCAAGAGGAAGGTATGATGAGAACAGCAACAAGTTTCCCTCAGTTATGAAACCAAGGTTTAATCGAACCAGTAGGAGCAAGGAAACACCCCAAAGGTGTTACTAGCTGAGCTTTGGCATGGCGCACTACCGGTTCTAGTAGCAACGTGGAGACCTGCACAACACAACCATAGAACTTTGTCCCCAACTTGCGATGAGGTTGTCAATCTCACCGTGTTTTGCGGAAAACAAAGGATTAAACGTATCGAATGGAAAGAAGTAAAAGTTTGCAGAAAGTAAACACAAAGCAGTAAACAGTTGTAGATTGTATGTAAAAGACAAGAGGACCGGGATCCATAGTTCACTAGAGGTGGCTCTCCTTAGATAGATAACATGCTGGGTGAACAAATCACAGCGGGGCAATTGACAAACACCGAGAAAGCAATACATGCATATACTAATCATCTTGACTGCTCTGAGACTTGATTGGGCATTACAATATTATACATAGACCGCCATCCAACTGCATCTATGACTAATAATCCACCTTCAGGTTATCATCCGAACCCCCTCCAGTATTAAGTTGCAAGCAACAGATTATTGCTTTACGAACTGCGTGTAAAGTAAACAATACGATTGTTCTATGAACAAAGGATTGTTGTTTTCTCCCTAGTAGCAACAGCACATCTAGTACCTTAGAGATTTCTATCACTTCCCCAGATTACCAGAGGCATGAACCCACTATCGAGCATAAATACTAACTCTTGGAGTTACTAGCATCTACTTGGCCAAGATAGCTACTAACAACAGAAAGCATGCAAGATCACAAATAACAAAGACATGATATAATCAATAATCAATCTAAAATAGCATCTCAATATCCATCGGATCCCCGCAAACACAACATGTATGATTATAAATAGATGATCTTGATCATGAACGGAGCTCACAAGATCTAGACATGAAAGCACAAAGGAGGAGAACCAGCCATCTAGATACTACATGGATCCGTAGTCCAAGGATGAACTACTCATGCATCACACCGGAGGCTTGCATGGTGATGAAGAAGGCCTCCAGGGTGAATTCCCCTCTCCGGCAGGGTGCCGGGAAGAGCTTCGGATCCCTCCTGATCTAGGGATGGCGATGACGGCGGCTACAGACTCTTTCGTGGATTTTTGATCGAGTACTTAGGGTTTTTGTCCCGAGGGCATCTTATAGGCGGAAGGGGAGGCCGAGGGGGTGCCAGGGCTGGCCTCACCACCCCCTGGCCCGGACCAGGCTGGGCCGCGCGGCCAGGTGGGGTGGTGGCCCCCTGGCCCCTCTCCGTCTCGTACTCTGGCATTTGATGACTTCCGGAAAAATAGGCACTTTGGCTTTTGTCCCGTCCAATTCTGAGAATATTCATTTTCTGACTTTCCTGGAACCAAAAACAGCAGAAAACAGGCAGCTGGCACTGTGGCTCTTGTTAATAGGTTAGTCCAAGAAATCATATGACAAGTACTCCAAAGTTGGAACAAAACACAAGAAAGTGGATAAAGCCAAGCATGGAACATCAAAAATTATAGATACATTTGCAATGTATCAACATCCCCAAGGTTAACTCCTGCTCGTCCTCGAGTAGGTAAGTGATAAAAAGAAAGAATAATTTTTGAGGTGACATGCACCATCAAAGACTTGATCAAAGTATTTGTAAAACATTCGAAGCTGGGATCATAGTACTTCAATCATAACATGAAAGACAAAGTTCTAGCAATAAGCAAAGAAACTATGATGCAACATGAAAAGGCACAAACAAAAGATTCATGAATAACATGCTTTGTAAGACGTTTGTTTGTTTCACATAAAGAAAAAATAGCATAAAAGTATTCAGCTTGTCCCTCAATAGAGTAGCAAATATAAATGCATAGGACACCTTCGAAGTTCATAAGAGTGACTAGATACAATAGTTTAAAACAAGCAATATCAAGTTATGCATCAATCAACTAGTCTTGGGACAATGCACATAGAACTAAGAATGGCCACTATGCTCTCAAAGTAGGTGCATAAAGATAGAAGGTGGAGACTCAGTATAATGGTGGAAGAAAAATCCTTCATAGAAGGAAGTAGGGATTCAAGTCTCATAAAGAGCTTCCAAAAATTATGGTACTTATAGCTTTCAACTCTCATTGCCCCTATCATAAGCATCTTTAAGGTGATTAAGGTTAAAGTGACACAACTAAGAGGATATGCTTGACAAGTTATAAACCGAAATCTCACGCCCCTTACTTACGAAGACCGGTCCTCATGCTACTCAACTTCAGTCATGAGTAAGCTCTTATCATTGTAAGTACATGTGTATCATTAAGAACCGCCAACGGGGTACCCCTTGCACAGGATACGGGAGCTTTCCCGACAAGGCAAGCAGACAATGAGCATCTCAGTGATCTTTTTATTTGCTATTTGCGTAGG
The DNA here is from genome assembly GCA_916181665.1 of Avena sativa. Taxonomy (NCBI): domain Eukaryota; kingdom Viridiplantae; phylum Streptophyta; class Magnoliopsida; order Poales; family Poaceae; genus Avena; species Avena sativa. Next base: position 667,025,162 of record OV702289.1, on the reverse strand, counting down.
TTTTTATTGAGGATGCTTCATAGAATGCTCATTATGGTGATGCTGCAAGTTTCCACCATGATTAGGCATGGCTTAGGCTAGCGGCCCAGGCGTTTCTCTAACACACATACAAACTCCATGATCTTACAAGTTCCACTTTTATTTCACACCGCCGAGATCCGTAAGCAAAAGAACATGATATCAACGGGGTACAAAGTACAAGTGCAATGTTGAAAGCGTTCCCCATGAAACATGGTTCTGCTAATTTCAACTTATAAAGCGCAAGCATATACGCAACAAAGAAGGACCCAATGGTTCAAGTTTATTAGAGGCAATAAAGTAAAGTGTGCCATCAAGTGCATGAGAGCTTTAATCACTAGTTTTCTCATAACAAGTTTAATTTGGAAGGTAAACAAAAGCATGAATATACTTGGAATAGCATAAGCTAGTAGGTAGGTATGGTGTAATCTTTGGAATAACTTGGTTTAGGGAGTTGGATGCATGAGTGGAACTCATACTTGGTTCTGGAGGCTAGCAAAAGACTGGGAGCGACAAACTAAGAGAGCAATAATGGCCATAATCATGAAGAGCGACAAAACATCATTGATCAAAGCATAAAGTGATACTACAAGTTGACAACTAAAGGATCATAAAGGCTATGGTGACTTGAGATAGTCATAACATGGTGTGAGCATGTGCCAAGTCAACCCAAATAAAGCATCAAAGGAGAATATCACTATACTATGCTTTAATATGCTAAAACAACACATGATTCATCCAAGGCACATTAAGCAATCTCAATTGTTTATAACAAGTCATGCTACATCAAAGAATACTAAGCATAAGGCCAAAACAATATCAAGCATGGCATGACAAAGCATAGGCCATAGTAAAAAACAATCTCTTTTTACCACATAAGCATGAACTTTCCTACTCTTTTCCAAACCAAACCAAACTATTTGCAAACCAATGTATGAAATAGGGGGTCCAACCAATTTATTGAGAAAAATAAGCAAACAAAATCAAACAAAAACCAAAACAAAAACAAAAAAGAAGACGCTCCAAGAACAACACAACTGTGCATGAAACAATAAAAATGAAGTGTTTGGAAGAAACCTGGAATTTTTATTGATGAAGAAGGGGATGCCTTGGGCATCCCCAAGCTTTGACGCTTGTACTTATTGGATATTTCTTGGGGTGACATGCGTGGCATCCCCAAGCTTGAGCTTTAGTCCATCCTTCATCTCATTACTCATTCCTTCCATACACCTGAAAATTTTCCTTCATACAAAACTTCGTAAAATCTCATTAGCAACATTAGTGCACTTAAGATAAATAAGTCTTAAGATTCAGTTCTAACACCAAATAAACTTCCATTAGAACACTAGATACTGTAGCACTTCCCTAAAAAAGCTCAATTCCCCAAAAGAACTCAAAAAGGAACCAACAAGAAGCAAATGCAGAAAATGGCAGAAATCTGTCAAAACAGACCAGCAGGTAAAGAAGAATTTTTTCGAAGACCTTCTATTGGTCAAATCAAAAAGTGTTGAACTATCGAAAGTTAGATAACAACCTGGGGCAGAAGCACAAACAATTACAGCTAAATCCAACATACAGAGCTCTCTCACGAAGTTTTACGGTGAAGCACAAAAATCTGTTTCGTGACAGCAACTTTCCCAATCATTACTTCTCTCTCATTAGAGGTTACTCTTGGAACAAAAAGCAAATAAAAAGGATAAGGGGAGGTTATTACAGAGGTAATAACTTCTAAGACTCATCTAAAACTTTTGGGTTATCTCCCAATAAGTACTTTTCTTTAACGCCTTTAAGTTAGGCATAAGAAGAAAAGAAAGAATCAAGTGTTCTCAAATGAAGAAGCATTAAGACCAAATTTTGTTTTCATAGGAGAAGAAAAAGAAATCCTTTCTCTCTTTTTAGGGAAGTGTTCTATACCTTTCTTGAGTGGGGGTTGATATTTAATGGTGCCTTCTTTCATATCAATGATGGCACCAACAGTTCTAAGAAAAGGTCTTCCCAAAGTAATAGGACAAGAAGCATTGTATTCAACATCCAAAACATAGAAATCAACAGGGACATAGGAATCGTTAACCATAATAAGAACATCATTAAGACTCCCCATGTGTTTCTTTTTAGCACTATCATCAAGTGGGACATTCAAATAACAATCTTCAAGAGGAGGCAAATCAAGCATATCATAAATCCTTCTAGGCATAATAGAAACACTACTATCAAGATCACATAAAGCTTTGAAATCAAAGTCATTCACTTTCATATTAATGATGGGTTCCCAACCATCCTCTTGTTTTATAGGAATAGAAGCTTTATGTTTCATCTTTTCTTCTTTAATCTTTATGAGAGCATCAGTAATGTGTTTTGTAAAGGCCATGTTCATAGCACTAGCATTAGGACTTTTAGCAAGCTTTTGTAGGAACTTAATAACTTAAGAGATATTGCAACCATCAAGATCAAAATCAAATTTATCATCTAAAGTAGTAGAACTATTACTAGCCTCAACACTAGTGGTGGTAATAGTAGAAACACTAATGTTTCTAGCAATTTCATCTTCTCTTTCCCACTTAGCATGTAATTCAGCTAATAGTCTAACATTTTCATCAATTCTTACTTGTATGGCATTAGTAGCTGCAAAGGGATTATCATTAGTTTCAGGTTTAGCAGCCATTTTATTCAAAGAAGATTGAGCTTCAGCCAGATATGCTATATTTCTTTCAGCATTAGAGAGGTTTTCCTCAATAGTTTTATTGAAAGCAGTTTGTTTACTAATAAACTCTTTAAGGATAACTTCAAGTTCAGAGGGAGCACTCTTATTATTGTTGTAAGAATTTCCATAAGCATTACCATTGTTGGGAGGGAATGGCTTATAATTGTTGTTACCAAAATTGTTCCTATAAGCATTATTACCATAAGCATTGTTGCCAAAATTGCTATTTCTTATGAAGTTCACATCAACTTGCTCTTCTTGAGCAACCAAAGAGGCTAAAGGAACATTATTTGGATCAATATGGGCTTTCCCATTAACAAGCATAGACATAATAATATCAATCTTATCACTCAAGGAGGAAGTTTCCTCAACAGAATTTAACTTCCTACCTTGTGGAGCTCTCTCAGTATGCCATTCAGAATAATTAACCATCATATTGTCCAGAAGTTTTGTTGCAGCACCCAAAGTGATTGTCATAAAGGTACCTCCAGCAGCAGAATCCAATAGGTTCCTTGAAGAATAGTTCAATCCTGCATAAAAAGTTTGGATGATCATCTAAGCAGTCAGTCCATGAGTGGGACAATTATTTAGCAAAGATTTCATTCTTTCCCAAGCTTGAGCAACATGCTCATTATCAAGTTGTTTAAACTTCATTATTTCACTTCTCATGGATATAATCTTAGCAGGAGGATAGTATTTTCCAATAAAAGCATCTTTGCACTTAGTCCAAGAATCAATACTATTCCTAGTTAAGGAATTCAACCATTCTTTAGCTTTTCCTCTCAAAGAGAAAGGAAACAATTTCATCTTAATAATATCACCATCTATATCCCTATGCTTTTGCATCTCACAAAGTTCAACAAATTTATTTAGATGGGAAGCAGCATCTTCATTACCAATACCAGAAAATTGTTCTCTCATAACAAGATTGAGCAAAGCAGGTTTTATCTCAAAGAAAGTATTTTCAGCCATAGGTGTGCTCATAAAATCATTGTTGTTGGTGCTAGTGAAGTCACACAACTTAGTATTTTCAAGAGTAGTCATTTTTTGGGTTTTCAAATAAGAAAGCAAACTAGTATAACTATTTTTTTTGTATTTTTGAATAACAAAACAAGCAAACAAAGCAAAAAGAAACTAAGCAAAACAAAAACAACAAAGTAAAGTGATTGGCTATGAGGGACTCCCCTTGTGAAGATGTCCTTGACTCCTCGGCAACGGCGCCAGAAAATCGCTTGATGGCTCAATGCACGGCGCCCAGAAAAATGCTTGATGGTGGTGTTGATGTAGAGCTCGTTGGGAACCCCAACAGGAAGGTATGATGAGCACAGTAGCAAGTTTCCCTTAGTTATGAAACCAAGGTTTAATCGAACCAGTAGGAGCAAGGAAACACCCCAAAGGTGTTTCTAGCTGAGCTTTGGCAGGGCGCACTACCGGTGCTAGTAGCAACGTGGAGACCTGCACAACACAACCATAGAACTTTGTCCCCAACTTGCGATGAGGTTGTCAATCTCATCGTGTTTTGCGGAAAACAAAGGATTAAACGTATCGAATGGAAATAAGTAAAAGTTTGCAGAAAGTAAACAAAAAGCAGTAAACAGTTGTAGATTGTATGTAAAAGACAAGAGGACCGGGATCCATAGTTCACTAGAGGTGGCTCTCCTTAGATAGATAACATGCTGGGTGAACAAATTACAGCGGAGCAATTGACAAACACCGAGAAAGCAATACATGCATATACTAATCATCTTGACTACTTTGAGACTTGATTGGGCATTACAATATTATACATAGACCGCCATCCAACTGCATCTATGACTAATAATCCACCTTCAGGTTATCATCCGAACCCCCTCCGGTATTAAGTTGCAAGCAACAGATTATTGCTTTACGAACTGCGTGTAAAGTAAACAATACGATTGTTCTATGAACAAAGGATTGTTGTTTTCTCCCTAGTAGCAACAACACATCTAGTACCTTAGAGATTTCTGTCACTTCCCCAGATTACCAGAGGCATGAACCCACTATCGAGCATAAATACTAACTCTTGGAGTTGCTAGCATCTACTTGGCCAAGATAGCTACTAACAACGGAAAGCATGCAAGATCGCGAATAACAAAGACATGATATAATCAATAATCAATCTGAAATAGCATCTCAATATCCATCGGATCCCCGCAAACACAATATGTATGATTACAAATAGATGATCTTGATCATGAACGGAGCTCACAAGATCTAGACATGAAAGCACAAAGGAGGAGAACCAGCCATCTAGCTACTACATGGATCCGTAGTCCAAGGATGAACTACTCACGCATCACACCGGAGGCTTGCATGGTGATGAAGAAGGCCTCCAGGGTGAATTCCTCTCTCCAGCAGGGTTCCGGGAAGAGCTTCAGATCCCTCCCGATCTAGGGATGGAGATGACGGCGGCTATAGACTCTTTCGTGGATTTTTGATTGGGTACTTAGGGTTTTCGTCCCGAGGGCATCTTATAGGCGGAAGGGGAGGCCGAGGGGGTGCCAGGGCTGGCCTCACCACCCCCTGGCGCGGGCCAGGCTGGGCCGCGCGGCCAGGTGGTGTGGTGGCCCCTGGCCCCTCTCTGTCTCGTACTCTGGCATCTGATGACTTCCGGAAAAATAGGCACTTTGGCTTTTGTCCCGTCCAATTCCGAGAATATTCATTTTTTGACTTTCCTCGAACCAAAAACAGTAGAAAACAGGTAGCTGGCACTGTGGCTCTTGTTAATAGGTTAGTCCAAGAAATCATATGAGAAGTACTCCAAAGCTGGAACAAAACACAAGAAAGTGGATAAAACCAAGCATGGAACATCAAAAATTATAGATACATTTGCAATGTATAAACTGGATCAACTTCAATACCCTTTGATGTAACAACATAGCCAAGAAAAGCAACTTTATCGGTGCATAAGGTGCACTTCTCAATATTACCAAACAAACGTGCACCGTGTAAACCAGTGAAAACAACATGTAGATGATTCAAATGATTGTTTAAAGATTTGTTATAATCAGAATATCATCAAAGTAGACTACCACAAAACATCTAATGAAAGCACGTAAAACTTCGTTCATTAATCTCATGAATGTGCTAGGTGCATTAGTTAAACCAAAAGGCATTACTAACCACTCATATAAACTGAACTTAGTTTTAAATGTTGTTTTCCATTCATCTCCCAATTTCATATAAATCTGGTGGTAACCACTATGCAAATCGACTTTAGAAAACATTGTAGAGTCACTCAACTCATCAAGCATGTCATCTAAACATGGTGTAGGATGATGGTAATGAATAGTAATATTGTTGATCGCTCTACAATCAGTACACATGCGCGAAGAACCATCTTTTTAGGTACCAAAATATAGGAACAACACATGAGCTCTAAATTTGGTGTTGTATCTCCTTTGTCTCCTTAGGATTGGTTTGATATGGCGCGCAAGGCACCATGAATTAGATCAGTTTGGTGCTCAATTCATCTAATAGGTGGTAGTACTGGTGGCATCTCAGGTGGAAAAATGTCCGCATATTTCTGCAAAATGTTAACAATAGCAGGTGGCAAAGAGAGAGGCATATCCTCGAATGAAAACAAAACCTCTTTGCAAATAATTGCATAACATTGAGTATTGTGCATATCTAGTTCAGAAATATCAATTTTATTTGCAATCATACATGGACCCTTCAAACAAATTTCAGTAGCATGTTTAGAATTAGATTTAGTGGTCTTAAGTGTTACAAAATCTGCAGTAACAATCTGATTCTCACTTTGTGTTTCGTTTTAGGTCTACTAGCTCTAGCAAGATCATATTTTAATATTTGTTCAGGAGTCATAGGTTGGGGACCAATTTTATTTCCATTATGCATAAGAGAATAGTGATTAGTTTTACCATTATGAACAGATTCTCTATCAAATTACCAAGGTCTACCAAGTAACAAAGAACAAGCTTGCATTGGCACAATATCATAATCAACAAAATCAGAATATGTACCAATAGTAAAATGCACACGTATAGATATTGTTACCTTGGTATTACTAGAACTCTCAAACCATTGAATTTAGTATGAATGTGTGTGTTGTGTTGTAGGTACAAAAAGATTCTCTACCATGTCAACACTAGCTAGATTATTACAACTCCCTCCATCAATAATAATCTGTATAAATCGCTCCTTGACAATGCCTCTTGTTTGGAAAATATTTTAGCGTTGATCATGCTCAACTTGGCTCAATTGCACATTCAACACATGTTGTGCAACTATACTCTTGTATTGATCAGTAGTTTCAGTTCCTATTACCTCTATCTCTTTTTAAAAATCAGAATTATCTCTATCACGTGCAGCAATAAGAGTCAATGTATTGCCATCAAAGTCACTTGTTGAATCATTTATTCACCATCTTGACGTACCAACATCACACACTGGATTGTACACAACCTCTCTATATGATCATATCCCCAGTATTTGTGGCATTGTATATCTCGTGTCTTGCTCATGGATGCCATAGAATAAGAACTCCGAGCAGGGCCGTTGGACGATGGCGGAGGAATAGCCGAAGGTGGTATTAATGTAGGCATGGTGGATTTGGTCGTGGTAGGTGTTGGTGTAATACCATGAGAAGAAGGCTCTAATTGTTGTGGAATCCACGATGACGTGTGACCTACAGAATTATTGGTCCTTCTCCATGCTGGTTGATGATCCTGCACTTCACGTTTATCTTTGCAAGCAAGATGAAACAAACGAGTGATGGTAGTATATTCCTTGTAGTCTACAATGTTTTGAATGTACTTTTTTAAACCACTAAATAAACGTGCAAGCATTTGTTCCGTATCTTCAACAATACCACAAGGAACCATCCCAGTTTGCAATTCCTGATAATACTCTTCTAGAAAAAAAATCCCTTGTTCTAAATGAGTTAATTTATTTAGCGAATCACATTGGTAAGTTGGCAGCATAAAATGAACTTGCATAGCAGTTTTTAAAGCAGTCCAAGTATTAGGAATATTAGTAGGATTTAAGCAACAATATTTAGACTACCAAAGCAAAGTAAAGTCTGTAAACTTGCAAGTAGCAATACTAACACGCATATGTGCAAGATATCTTAAACATGCAAAACGTTGGTATACTTCCAATTCCCATGTAAGATATGCATCAAGATTATATCTACCATCAAACGGTGGAATATTTAATTTAAGCTTTGCAACATGATCATATCACGTACCGGTGGTCGAGTGTTGCGGTAGTAATGTTGGGGGCGGCCTGCAGGTTGTGGAGGTTGGTCAACATCCCCATCGAACACATTCTTATATTCATACTCGTACTCATCATCCCTTTCATATTCCATGAACGCTTTAGTAGCAGCAGCGGGGGAAGTCGGTTGTGCAACAACTACAATAGTGGCAACGTGAGGTGCAACGGCTACAGCAGGAGGTGCGGTAGCCACAACAGGAGCAGCCAAACCAGCAGCATGGCCGCCCACAAGTGGAATGCACCGTGCACATCCAAATTGGTCGGGTAAACATCATGTAGGAGGTGGCGCAGTCGCAGGTAACCTCTCCAGGACCTCCCGAAACTTGGTGTCGAGCTTGTCATTGAAGGATGTTTGCAGTCCTTCAATCTTGTCAATGGTATCGGTGAGCTTGGTGTCGATGTCAGACATTCTTGAATTAACATCTTGAGCAACCTAACCAAAATCTTGGTAAAGTGAGCATGCATATCCTCCTTCGTCATGTTTGTCGGGTCAACAGCTTGATCGTCAGGTCCTGCCATGGTTAGTCCTTAAAAGCACAGGTGTATATGCCTACAATGGACATAAATATGGTGAAAACACGTGTAATCCGTCAAGCAATATACAAAGATCTTACAAGTTCTTACCAAATAGGAGGAAAGCAATGTGCAAATCACCAAGATCAGTGATCCACAGATTGAACCGAGCAATTAGCAGCGGTTGACACAACGCACGTAGAGAAATCTGTGAAACTCTAGGAAGGCTTAGCAAGGGAGTTAGCAATTATCAAAATAGCAATGTAATGTTGAAAAGATGCTCAACGACGGTACTGTGATGTTCCTAGGCTAGATCGTACTAGAGACGCGAGCCTAGAGCACCAACAATGTCACGGCGTGACACAAATAAGCAGAAGTGTCCAAAATCACTATGATGGCGAGTGTATGAAACTGGTCCATGGGGGTCTAAAAACAGTATAGCCCCGAATTTTTTTGTCGATTTTTTTATGCGGTTCTCTGGAAAGCACGCATGCACCAACAAAATGTCACTATAATGGCCGATGGAGAAAAATAATTCCCAAGGACAAAAATTAGTATAGCCAGAAAAAATTCCTAGGAGTTTCTAGTTTTTTTGCTGTCCTTGACTTATGGCTGAAACTTTAACTCATGGAATTAGAGGATAGCATAGATGAATATCAAAGGAAAGAAAAATAACAATAAAATAACAACTCAACTCGGACTAATGCCACGGCAGGAAAACCGATCGGATCCGTGTCGGGGTAGGAAGGCGGTGGAGGAGTCTAGGGTTTATGGCGGTAGGAGCGTATGGTGGCGGAATATGATGGTGGGTGTGGTGGCTGAAATATGGCAATGGTGGTGATCTACAAGTGCGACAACATGACTTATGTGACCAGAACTCGGAACTCTAAGGGACTAAACACTAAGACCAGCAACTCGACATGATGATGTGATACGTCCATTTTGCATCACTATTCTATATCATAATTTACTTTTATTCACTAATATATTTCATATTAAGAGATGATACTTATGTTATTTCATCTGTTTTTGCATGGTTGATGACTTTTGGAGCATGGACCGCTATAGTCAGGATTCTGATGTAAAAGGTGCTGTTTGGAGGCAAAATTCGCGAAGATCAGAAAATCCGGGAAAATACATGGAAAATCCTATTTTTCCAGAAGACGAAGAAAGCCAGAAGGGGAAGCGGACATGGGCCACAGGGGCCCACACCACCCCCTGGCGAGAGCCACCCCAGGCCACGCCACCAGGTGGTGTGGCTGCCCTGGTCCACTCTAGCCTCTCCCATCTAGCGTATATTATCCTCCCGAAACCCTAAGACTTGGGGAGCGACCACAGAAAGATTCCACCGCCTCTACGGGGCGGAAAACACCGAGAGAGAAAGATCTCTCCGGCAGACAGAATTCTGCCGGGGGAATTCCTTCCCGGAGAGGGGATATCATCGCCATAAACACCACCATCAAGCTGGACTTCATCGGGATCATCATCATCATCATCACCATCATCTCCACCAGCACCATCATCACCACTTCATACCGCTGTAACAATTGGGTTGAATCTTGCATGGTTCTTAGGGGAAACTTTCCCGGTGTTGATTACTCCTTGTAGTTGATGCTATTGAGTGAACCATTGAATTATTGTTTATGTTCAGATTGTTACACATCATTATTTCATCTTTGATCATGATCCATATGATGTCTTGTGAGTAGTTCGTTTTGTTCTTGAGGACATGGGAGAAGTCATGTTGTTTATAGTGGAATTGTGTTGAGAAAGATTTAATAGTTTGATATTTAAGTTGTGGTGTATTTCTTCTAGTGGTGTCATGTGAACGTCGACTACATGATACTTCACCTATATGGGCCTAGGGGAATGCATTGTGTATTTGGCTACTAATCGTAGGGGTTGCCAGTGTGACAGAAACCTGAACCCCCGTTAGGAAACCATTGCACAAGGGACGTCAGGGTCTTAGAGTTTAAAGTTGTGGTTAGGTTTCTACCTTAATTACTTTCTTGTACTTGCGGATGCTTGCAAGGGGTATAATCATAAGTATGTATTAGTCCTAGGAAGGTCGGTACATTAGCACAGGTTCACCCACACAACACTTAGCAAACTAAAGAAGATTAATCAACTATATGAAGCGAAAGCACTTAATGATATTCCCATGTGTCCTCGAGAACATTTGGTCATCTTAAGGAATACAACCGGCTTGTCCTTTGCTAAAAAAAGGACTAGGCCACTTGCTGTATTTATTCTTATTGTCTTTTATTTACTCGTACTTTATTTACCTGCATTATCAAAACCCCCTAAAAATCCGTTTTCTAACTATTTACAGAGAATTCCTGCTCTAAGCCATTCGCCAACACCTTCTGCTCCTCGTCGGGTTCGACACTCTTACTTATCGAAAATACTGCGATACACCCCCTATACTTGTGGGTCATCAAGACTATTTTCTGGTGCCATTGCCGGGGAGTGAAGCGCTACTGGAGAGTGGAACTGGTAAAGGAAACTTCTACTGTGAGTATTGTTTACTTCTGTTAGTTGCTTTATTTTCATTATGGATAATTCACTGAGTTTCTTATTTCGTAATGCTACTACCACTGCTAAGGTTGTAGATGAACCACCACCTGCTGAGAATGATACTTTTAAAATACCTACAAGAATTATTGATCGTGTTATGGATAACTATTATGTTGGAGATGGAACGGTCCATCCCGGTGATCATTTGCTCTTTATACACGAATTATGCGGGTTGTTCAAGTGTGCAGGTATAACTACAAATCAAGTTAAGAAGAAGTTATTCTCATTATCACTGAAATGAAGAGCTGAGGATTGGTATAAGATGCTGAAGAATGGTCAAGATCTTGAATGGGAGGAAATATTACCTCTCTTTTATTCAAAGTTTTATCCTCCTAGTGAGATTCATAAAGATCGGAATCAAATATACAACTTTTTGCCTCTTGATGGAGAGAGTACAACTCAAGCTTGGGGGAGATTGCAGTTACTAATGCTCAAATGTCCCATTCATGAGCTCCCCAACAATATTATTATCAATAACTTTTATGCAAGGCTTTCTCTTCATGATAAGTATTTATTGGATGCTTCTTGTGCTGGATCATTTACACGCATGGAAGAAGAAGCCAAATGGGATCTTCTGGACCATATTCAAGACAATGCTGAAGCATGGGAGAATGACAAAGGAATAAAGTCAAGTATAAATTATGATTATGAATGCATTGAATCTTTTATGGGAACTGATGACTTTCAAAATATTAGCAATGCTTATGGTCTTGACTATCAACCTATTGCAAATTGTTTTAAGGCTTTTGCTTCTTATATTGAAATTCCGAAAAAGGGATGGGACAAGTACCATGCACCATATAAAGATATTGTTGATTGTGTTCCTGTTGGGAGTACTGAATTTTGCACTATTGATCACATCTTACCTGAACCTTATATCGAGAAAATACCCTTCCCGGATAAGGTAAAGGATCATCCTATGATAACTAGTGTAATCAATAAAAGTGCAAAGAGAACTGTAAAACCTGATTAACAAATAAACATTGAACCTATTGTAGCAGTTGTGAAAGATCTTGTCACTAAAAGCGTAGAAGATGGACACATAGTCTTTTGTGAGGATGCTTCTAATATTGTCTCACATCCTAATAGAACTAAAAAGGCTAGTATCCCTGTGCTTTCTGTTAGAATTGGTGATCATTGCTATTATGGTTTATGTGATATTGGTGCAAGTTCAAGTGCTATTCCTTATGAGCTCTACAAAGAAATTACGCATGAAATCAGTCCTTGCGAACTGGAAGAGATTGATGTGGCTATTCACCTTGCTAATAGAGAGACCATCTCTCCAATTGGTATTGTGCGGGATGTACAAGTTCTTTGTGGTAAGATTAAATATTCTACTGATTTTCTAGTACTTGGTTCAGCTGCTAGTAAAACTTATCCCATCATTTTTGGTAGACCTTTCTTGAGTACTTGTGGAGCTATTATAGACTGCAAAAGGGAGAAAATATTTACTAAATTCGATGGGGAATCTTATGAGTTTAATTTTTTGAAATTTACTAAAGAACCTTGTGAAAATGAAACCCATAATGAGGATTTTAGAGTTGAACAACTTGCTTCTATTTCTTTTGCTCCTAACAATGCTTTGCAGCAATTTATGGAAGATCATGAAAGTGAAATCTTCATGGAAGAAAGAAATGAGATTGACGAGATTATCCGTCGTCAACCTAAGATGCTTAAGCATAACTTGCCTGTAGAATACTTGGGTACCACGTTGCCACCTAAAAAGGATCTGGTCTTCGATCTAAAACCTTTACCTAACGATCTTAAATATTCTTACATTGATGATAATAAGATTTGTCCTGTTATTATTAGCTCTAAACTTTCAGGGAAGGAAGAAGAAAGGTTATTGGAGGTACTGAAGAAACACCGAGGGGCTATGGGCTATACTCTAGATGATTTAAAAGGGATTTCTCCTACTATATGCTAGCATGCTATCAATATAGAACCAGATGCAAATCCCGTAGTAGAGCACCAACGGCGTTTAAATCCTAAGATGAAGGAAGTGGTAAGAAATGAGGTATTGAAACCCTTGATGCTGGTATTATTTACCCTATTGCTAATAGTGAATGGGTTAGTCCTGTTCATTGTGTCCCTAAAAAAGGGGGAATTACTGTCGTCCCTAATGATAATGATGAGCTTATTCCCCAAAGGATAGTAGTAGGCTATAGAATGTGCATAGATTTTAGGAAAGTTAACAAGGTTACTAAGAAAGATCATTACCCACTTCCTTTTATTGATCAAATGTTAGAAAGGTTGTCTCAAAAGACCCATTTTTGTTTTCTTGATGAAAATTCTGGTTTTTCTCAAATTGCTGTTAAACAACAGGATCAAGAAAAAACTACTTTTACATGCCCTTACGGAACCTATGCTTATAGACGTATGCCTTTTGGTTTATGTAATGCTCCTGCTACTTTTCAAAGATGCATGTTTGCTATCTTTCATGGTTTTTGTGAGGAAATTGTGGAAGTGTTCATGGATGACTTCTCCGTCTATGGAACTTCTTTTGATAAATGTCTACACAACCTCGATAAAGTTTTGCAGAGATGTGAAGAAACTAATCTCGTTCTTAATTGGGAGAAATGCCACTTCATGGTGAATGAAGGGATTGTACTTGGACATAAGGTTTCTAAAAGAGGCATAGAAGTTGATAGAGCTAAAGTTGAGGCAATTGAGAAAATGCCCTGTCTAAGAGACATCAAAGGTATTCGTAGTATCCTTGGTCATGTTGGTTTCTATAGAAGGTTTATTAAAGATTTCTCTAAGATATCAAAATCCCTCACTAATCTTCTTCAAAAAGATGTACCCTTTGTCTTTGATGATGATTGTAAGGAAGCTTTTGAAACTCTAAAGAAGGCTCTAACTACAGCTCCTATCGTTCAACCACCTGATTGGAGCTTACCCTTTGAAATAATGTGTGATGCTAGTGATTTTGTTGTAGGTGTTGTCCTTGCGCAACGAATTGACAAAAAGTTAAATGTTATCCACTATGCAAGTAAGACTCTTGATGCTGCTCAAAGCAATTATGCTACTACTAAAAAAGAATTCCTAGCCGTCGTCTTTGCTTGTGATAAGTTTAGACCTTATATTGTGGACTCAAAAGTTACCATTCATACTGATGATGCTGCTATTAAGTACCTTATGACGAAGAAAGATGCTAAGCCTAGGCTTATTAGATGGGTGCTACTCTTACAAGAGTTTGACCTACATATTGTAGAGAGGAAAGGTGTTGAAAATCCTATAGCTGATAATTTATATCGATTGAAAAACATCTATTTTGATCCTCTGCCTGTTAATGATAGTTTCCCAAATGAATAGTTGGATGCAGTAGGGGTAAGCTCATGAGGGAGCCCTTGGTATGCTGATTATGCTAACTTTATTGTTTCCAAGTATTTGCCTCCAACTTTCATAGCTCAGCAAAGAAGGAAGTTCTTTTACGATTTGAGGCATTATTTTTGGGATGACCCACATTTATATAAAGAAGGAGTGGATGGTATTATGTGAAGATGTGTTCTAGAATATGAACAAAAGGATATATTGCGTAAATGTCATGGTAGTGCTTATGGAGGACATCATGCAGGAGATAGAACTGCGCAAAAGGTGGTACAATCAGGTTTCTACTGGCCTACCCTTTTTAAAGATGTAAGAACATTTGATTTATCTTGTGATGAGTGTCAGCGTGTTGGTAATATTTCTAGATGCAATGAAATGCCTATGAACTACTCTCTAGTTATTGAACCCTTTGATTGCTGGGGATTTGACTTTATGGGTCCTTTTCCTCCCTCAAAAGGTTATACTCATATTATTGTTGCCGTTGATTATATCACTAAGTGGGTAGAAGCTATACCTACGAAGAGTGCTGATGGGGAGACCTCTCTAAAAATGCTTAAAGATCCTAGGTTTGGAGTGCCTAGGTATCTTATGACTGATGGAGGTTCTCATTTCATTCATGGTGGTTTTAGAAAGATCCTTGCTAAATATGATGTTAATCATAGAATCACTTCAGCTTATCATCCCCAAACTAGTCGACAAGTAGAGTTATCAAATAGAGAAATTAAATCCATCTTCCAAAAGACTGTTAATAGGTCTAGGAAAAATTGGGCTAAAAAGTTAAGCGATGCTTTATGGGCTTATAGGACTGCCTATAAAAACCCCATGGGGATGTCTCCTTATAAAATGGTCTATGGGAAAGCTTGTCACCTACCTTTAGAATTAGAACACAAAGCTTATTGGGTAGTTAAAGAACTTAATAGAGATTGTAAGCTTGCTGGTGAAAAAAGATTATTTGACTTAAGTTCGTTGGATGAATGGAAGAGTGAAGCATATGAGAATGCTAAACTCTTTAAGGAAAAAGTTAAAAGATGGCATGACAAGCGAATACTTAAGAGAGAATTCCATGTTGGTGAGAAAGTTCTATTGTATAGGTCTCGTCTTAGATTTTTTGCAGGGAAACTACTGTCAAAATGGGAAGGACCTTTCGTTATTGAAGAAGTGTACCGTTCAGGAGCGATAAAAATTTCTTCTTTAAAAGATAACACTACACAAGTGGTGAATGGGCAGCGACTCAAGCACTATATTGCTGGAGATTCTTACAATGAAGATGTTGATGCTTTTCAAGTTATAACCCCAGAAAAATTTATCAAAGACCAAATTCAGAGACCTGCAGAGTCCGTTTTCGAATAGGTAACAGTTCTGGTAAGGAAAGTTCCGCGAAAATTCTGCCAAATTATATTTTTGGAGTTTTTATCCAACAAGGAAAGCTACGAAGCGAAAGAGGGATGAAAACGGAGCCAGAGAGGCCCACACCACCCCCTGGCGCGACCCCCTGGCCGCACCAGCAGGTGGTGTGGCCACCCCGGACTCTGTCTCCGACCTGTTTTCTCCCAGTACCTTCCTTTTGTTGTAAAACTTCGTAGCATATAATCCCCCATATCCCCCGAGGTTCGTATATCGTGTTCTCGTCGTGTTTTCATTTCGATCTGTTTCTGCCAGGAACTATTCTTGAAAGTTAGAAGCACAATCTTGTCCACCAAGGATAAGGGAAAGGAGCTTATGGAGGAAGATCGCCAAGACCCTGGACAAGAGAAGGAGATCAAGAGTGAAGATGAATAGGAGGCAAAGCAAAACCAACATCCGCACATCGGCACTACCATTGCAAGCATTGGAGTGTTGGCAAGATCTGCCAGGGTCAGGAGGACTGCACGGATGTCAACTGGAGGGAAACCTCCGCGTCACTGTTTGGCTCAATGGTCACTTCCTCCATGCACCAAGAATCCTTTCCATGCCCTTATCCATGAGCATCAATACCAGAATATGCCCAAGGGGAAACTACCCTCCAATTGGGATTTGCCTCGTTGTAGCCATGCAGGAAAAGAAGTCTTCAAGGAGGAAGAGTGGGGAAAGAATCGCAAGAGCTGGAATTCTCAACCCGACATGATCATGAGCCGCATTGAGAAAAACTCACAGTTGATTCGTAATCTCACCTTCGAGATTGAGGACTTGGGGAAACTAATCAAAGAGCTCATCGAGAGAATACCACCACCACCGAAGGAGTAATTCGTCATCAGGTTTTGGCATCCCCTTGGTTCGTTCCAAGCTTGGGGGAGTGCCACGGTATCACATCACTATCTTCTATCTTTTTACCTTTTTAGTAGAGTCATATCATGAATAGAGAAGTTATCATGTAGGATGGTTTGCATTATGGAAGTGTCTCCCCTCTCGTTAGATATCTATGTATCCCTTGGTGTGAGTTGCCGTTATGGAGTATTAATGAGAAGTTCTAGCATTTACTCTTTTGCATATCTTATATTAGTTTTCAATTCATGGTTATATGATTGATCTTGTTGTTAGTATTGGTATCACTTTGGGATCATGGAGTTAATTTAGTTGGTTTTGGCAAACCTGGCTCGGTCAATAGCAACACTATTTTGAGAATTGAATGAAAAAGATAAAAGTACTCTAAAGAAATATAATTTCATCATCTTTCTTTCTTGATTTTCTCATAAGCTTAGTTGTCGTTGTATTGGGAACGGCAGTACCTAAGGAGGTTAGATAGAGGTGTGGGGACTAGCAGGGAAGCTATTGACGGTGTCCGCGGGTAGGATTGGATACAAGCAAGCGTAGCTGAATGCAGGAAGTACCCAGGTTCGGAGCCCTCGTGATGAGGTAAAGCTCCTACTCCTGCCGGATCTGACTATGAGGGATATACGAACTACAAGTGCTCCTTGAGCTGTATTCTCTAGCTACTGTCTTAAATGCAATGAGACCAACCTCTTCTACTAAGGCCTTGTCTCTCCTTATATAGGCAGAGAGGCAACAGTCTCACTGGCCAGTCTGACTAGCGGGCCCCACAGGCGGGTCCTAGCCGGCTGGTCATCTACAGTATCCGGTATGGTATGTCACATCGGAGTATGAGTGGTATGGCTATCGTAGGCACAGTGGACGCCGTGCGAGCCTGTCGTCAGCATCAGGCCACTGTTCCTGCGTCATCCCCGCAAAGTCTTTGGTATGGCCGGGTGGTTGCCGGTCTTGTCATCGTACAGGGCATACCGTGCACTGATATGGATGTCATCCTGTCTCACTGATTGGTTCTGGATACGTTGCCGTAGCTGGATGCTTCTTGCCCATCCGGCTATCATGCGATAGCCGGCCTGTTTTGCCTTGTCCGGCTGCATCTGGTCAGCCGGACGCGATCCGACTGCCCAGTTTCTTGTCCGGTTGGGGTATCTGGGGATCATCCCCCCGACACTAGCCCTCGAGCGCGTGTGGATTCCGCCCTTAGTCGAAATGTGCGTGTGCTCCCTCTTGGTTTTGAATTTGTGTCCAGCTACGCCTGGCGGTTGCGCTACCCGTGACGTCAGTGCTGACGCCGGCCACGCGCGCACGCGCCATCATTGCACTGCGGTGGGCAGCGTAACGTCCCGTCGCACGTCGCCTCGGGAAACTGCTGCCCGGCCCTTCGGTTCTCGCTCCTGGATCTTCTACGCATCCCGCGTCGGCGCACGAGATCTGGGCGGCGGTTGGGGTGAGGGTCGTCTGGATGCACGCCACGTGGCACGCATCCGGACGATCCTGGCATTGTTGACGGTTGCGGTTCTAGTCCTTTAAAGGGACGCCGTGGGGGGAGCAGTTCCCCTCCTTCGCTTCCCCGCTCCACTTTTCCTCTTTCCAGCGTGCTCCTGCCCTTTGCGCCCTTGCTCTGCTGCTGCTGTAGCCCGCTGCGCCGCCCGCTCTTTATTGTCGGCGGTACGGGCCACCGTCACTCCTCCGCCGCCGCGCCTCCCTGTCAGCCGGTAATGGCAGTCGACCGCGGAGGTTGGTGTGGCTCCTCCGTCACGGAGGACCACATTCAGAAGTACCGCGCGACCTGCGTCCTTCCACCGGAGGAGGAAGTGGCGGTGCGGTTGGCACCGGCGGGAGAGGTGTCGCTGCACCCAGCGGAGGGGGAGCGCGTCATCTTCCTCTCCCATCTGGCACGCGGATTCGCCTTGCCGGTGCATCCCTTCTTCCTCACCTTCCTGGCGTTCTTCGATCTCCGCCTCCACCATCTTGGCGCCAAGGAAATCGGGACGTTGGCGCACTTCATGGCCTTCTGCGAGAGCTACCTCAGGATCCAGCCGGATCTCGGGCTCTTCTGCCGGCTCTTCCGAGTCCGACCGCAGGTGCAGTACACGAAGGGGCTGCTAGTCGTCTGCAGCGGCGCCTCCATCTACTCTCGCGCCCAATCCGGCTATCCCAAGTTCTTGCTCCATGACACGGTACGACTGTGGCAGCAGTCGTACTTCTACGTCAAGAACGTCACCAATGTCGACCGGATCAATCTTCTGGCTTTCGAGGATGTCGAGTCCAGCCGGCAGAACTGGGAGCTAAAGATCCACGGCGACAAGGCGGAGTCGGACGCGATGCTGCAGCGCATGCGCTCCCTCGTCACCTGCCGGCTAACCGGCCTAGACATCACCCTCAGCTGGATGTCCCGGCTGATGATGCCGTTGCAGCAGCGAGCGCACAAAATGTGCTACTACTCCGGCCGGCTGGACCCAACCCGGCTGTCGCACCGCGATCCCCGCTACCACAACCTGAAGGAGTGGGTGTGGACGATCACCAAGGAGCGGCTGCCGGAGGGCTGGAAGTTCAGTCTAGCGCCCTACAGCCGGGAGAACCGCGCGCCCCGGGTAAGTTCTTCTAGACGGAAGCTTCTTTTGTTCTTCTTGCATTTCTTTCTTATTTTGTCCGGCTAACTTCTTGCATTCGACAGATGTTCGCTTGCATTCTTCGCGAGGAGGGTGAGGCTCCCCTTGAGGAGTTCACGGCTGACTTGCCCGAGCCGTGTGCTCAGCGGTCTGGCGAGGAGTCGGACGGGGATGGTGATGCCTTCCCAAGCCGGAATGATGAGCCGGCTGCCGACCCCCACGCGGAGGTTCACGAGGAGGAGGAGGCCGCGCTGACCCTCGATCCGGCGACGCACTCTGCAACGGACGGTGAAGCTGGTGGGAGTGGCTCCAGCCGTTCTAGCTCCCGCCGGCCTACCGCGGAGGAGCCGGCCCCCAAGAGGAGCCGGACCGGCGCCCTTCTGCTGAGTCGCTTGGGCCGGAAGAAGGGGTCGCCTCTGGTTGTGCAGGGGTACGTCCTTCCTCTTCTTCTTTCATCATCTCCTGCCTGCTTCTTTTCCCGCCTTTCTGCCCTTGGCTTACTTGCTTTTGTTTCCTTTCTCCTGTCTTCTGTTTTCTTAGCACGCTGGTCTCCTTTGGATCCACGAGCTCGGCGCGAGCGCCAACCGGGTCGCCACCTCATGCTCCGACCTTGTCTTCCCGCTCCCCTCCTTCTCCCGTGGTGCCGCCTCCACCACCACCTCGATCTGAACCGGCTGCCTCAGCCGGAGCGGAGGGTCCACAGCCGGACGTGGTGGTCCAGCCGGAGGCAGATCCTCGGCCGGGTGGCTCTTCCGCGGGCGCGCGGGGGGCTTCTACCGACAAGGAGCTCGTGGTTGTCAGCGACGACAACTCCGACGATGAGCCGGGGGAGGAGATGAGGACGGCGGTGATTGCTGCGAAGGAGTCCTTGGCCACCAACGCCGTGGATGACAACGCCTCCTCCACCGCTTCGCTGATGGATCTCGCTGCCACCCTCGAACTGGCAGTGAAGGAGATCCGCTGCTGGAGGCCATAGCCGACGGGAACCGGACCCTGGAGCAGAAGCTTGCTGCTGCCAACGGGACCTCCCAGAGTAAGTTTGCTCCATCCGGCTTGTCCCTTTTTTTACTAATAGCCGGTTTCGTTGCAGCTATCCTCGTGTGCGCTCAGTGCGAGATCGATTGCTTGAAGAAGGCGAACGACCGGCTGAGCAAGTCCAACTCTACTCTGCGGCTGCAGAATAAGGATTGGCATGCGAAGGTAGACGACCTGGAGGCCACCATTAAGGAGCGCAACGCCTCGCTCGCCAGCCGGATCGAGGCCTTCAATCTTCTCGAGGCCCAGAACAAGGACAAGAGAAAGAGATCAAACGGCTGGCGACGAGGAGAAGGCTCTGGTGGAGGAGCTGATGCAGGTTGACCATACAGCTAAGGGTAAGTTCTTCTTTTCTGTTTCCCTTTCTTTCCGGATCCGGTAGCCGGATCTGACTCTCTTTTCTGACAGCGTTTTATCCCGGCATAGACCTGCTGGCATACAACCGGCTACAGGAGAACTGGCCAGGGGCGCAGCCGACAGCCCAGGAGCTCATCGTCCTTCTTGGCGAAGAACCTGCCAAGCTTCGTCAAGCGGCGCGAGATATATTCTCCTTCCTGTGGCCGGATGCGCAGGTTCCGGAGATAATGGTGCAGCTGGCTGCGAAGGTGGGGGAGGTGCCGGTTGCGGTGGACCGGCTGCGGGTCTTGGCGGTGCGAGCCGGAGCGAAGATGGCTCTGGCTCTTATGCTCTCTTGGTATAAGGACGCCCGTGTCGAGAAGATCGATGGAGGTTTCTGTGCCGGCGCTGACCTTGCCACCATCCGCCAAGCCCATCCGGAGCTCCGAGGATCCACCATCAAGATCGTCGACTACGTGGACCCCGACGAGGTGCTCACCGACTCGGAGTCCGTCGGTACTCCTGAAGTGGAAGCCTCGACGTAGCCGGCTGCAGACGCCGGAACGGGATCGAGCACCGCGCCTCCTCCTCCGCCTGAAGCTTCTGCCGGCCAAGACGCTCCTCACGGCAAGGGTCCTGCCGCTTAGTTGTTGCCCCGGGATGTCGGGTGTATTTGTCTTGCTTAAGATCCGGTTGAAACTTGTCTGTCTGTACCAGTGTCTCTGACACCGGGTAAACTTATGGGAGCTTCGCCTCCCTTTTTTCTTTGCTTGCTAATGTTGAACTTGCTTGAATTTCCTTCAACTTGTGTGCTTCGAATTTACTTTCAGCATTTCGCCGGTTGACTTTATCCGGCTGACTTCACATGGTTACACACATTTAGCTGGGAGAACTATATCTCCAGTGGGGGCACGCTCAGCGCACCCACTGGGTGTAGCCCCCGAGATTCGTAGTAGCCGGCGTAGCCGGGTGCTTCGAATCTTCCTTCTCTTTCCCAAGTCTTCTAACTTTATCCGACTAGACTTGTCTTAGTCGGTTACTTTGCTGGCTGAACACCTTTAGCCGGGGGAACTAACATTCCAGTGGGGGCGCGCGAGCGCACCCACTGGGTGTAGCCCCCGAGATTCGGAGTAGCTGGCGTAGCCAGGTGCTTCGAATCTTTCTTGCCTTCTCTTGCTCTTGCTCTTGCCCTCACCTGGGCTCCGAACGACCGACTAAACACCTTTAGCCGGTCGGGAACTACAAGATTCCACTGGGGGCGCGTGAGCGTACCCAGTGGGTGTAGCCCGTGAGATTCGGAGCACTTGATGAAGGCAAGGACTTCGAATCTTCTTCTCCTTTTCTTGCTCCTACCCTTGCCCTCACCTGGGCTCCGAACGGCCGGCTAAACGCCCTTAGCCGGTCGAGAACTACAAGATTCCACTGGGGGCGCGCGAGCGCGCACAGTGGGTGTAGCCCCCGAGATTCGGAGCGCTTGATGAAGGCAAGGACTTCGAATCTTCTTCTCCTTTTCTTGCTGAATTCTGACTCAAGGTTGTCGGACAAGAATATACATACACATACATCCTCACCGGTTAGTAGGTTAGTCTACCAAATTGTAGCCAGAAAACGGATTTGTTTTTTCGAAAACTAGCTTGCACCTCTTTGGACACTTGGTCGCTTTCCCATGTGCTCTGTTGTTTTTGCTGCATCCTTGCCGGGCAGCCATGTTGCGGTCTGCAGCCGGAATCAAAGGGATCTGACAATACATTGTGCACGGTACTAACGGCTTAGCAACCGGATTGGCTTAAGCTAGTTGCAAGGGCGGGACGCCCGGTCTGTCGCGTCTCCTCCCCGTTTTTTGTGTGGGATGTCTCGGGCTTTTGCTCTTGCTAGCGGGACAGTCGGGTTGCGGTCTATAGCTGAGACGAAGAGTGGGCCTCTGACATCATCGCACACTACTCAGTCGGTTTGTTGACTTAGCAGGCCAGACCTGCCGGCAAGCCCCGGGTAGGGGTTGCCGGAGCTGGAAAACCATAAGCGGAAAAACAGATCTGAAAACACATTTCTAGCAAGGAGCCCCCGAGCATCTCGTAGGGGTCCGCATTTTCATTCATAGGGTTTGTGTGATACATACACTGTCTGGCGACTAGGTGTAAAACGGGTGCAGCAAGGCCGCGTTCCAAGGACGCTCGGTCTCCTCGTCTGATTTGTCCATCTTGTTCTTGCACGGCTGCTGCGTGTCAATGAGGTAGTAGGAGTCGTTGGGCAGCGCCCGGCTAATGATGAAGGGGCCCTCCCAGGGTGGCGATAGCTTGTGCATGCCCTTCGTGTCTTGCACCAGCCGGAGGACCAGATCGCCCTCGCGGAACGCGACTGGGCAGATCTGGCCTAAATGGTAGCGGCGTATTCGTTGCTGGTACAGGGCTGATCTGGACAGAGCCAGCTCGCGGGCCTCCTCCAGGAGGTCCACTCCGTCCTCCCGCGCCTCCTGGTTGGCCTTTTCGTCGTATAGGAGCTTGCGCAGTGAGTCGAACTCGATGTCCGCGGAGAGGACGGCTTCTGATCCGTAGACCAGGAAGAACAGGGTGTAGCCAGTTGATCTATTCGGCGTGGTGTGGAGGCTCCATAGCACAGCCAGAAGTTCCTCGATCCAGCATCCGGGTGACCGCTCCAATGGCTCGATGAGACGCGGCTTGATGCCGGCTAGCACCAAGTCGTTTTCTCTTTCGACTTGCCCGTTGGACTGCGGGAGCGCGACTGAGGCAAGGTCCAGCAGGATGCCCTTGTTGCTGCAGAATCGAGCGAAGGCCCCCTTGGCGAAGTTCGTGCCATTGTCGGTGATGATGCTGTTGGTGTAGCCGAACCGGTTGATGATGTCGGTGAAGAAGGTGACGACTGTCGCCCCATCTAGCTTCCAGATAGGCTTGGCCTCGATCCACTTCATGAATTTATCCACCGCTACCAGTAGATGGGTCATACCCACGCGTGCTCGCTTGAAGGGACCGACCATGTCGAGGCCCCAAACCGCGAAGGGCTAGGTGATCGGTATGGTCTTGAGTACCGAAGTTGGCATGTGCCTGAGCTGCCCGAAGCGCTGGCACCCATTGCATGTGTGGACCAGCTGTTCAGCGTCCTCGAGCGTGGTGGGCCAATAGAAACCATGGCGAAACGCCTTGGTGACTATCACCCTTGACGAAGCGTGGTGCCCACAGTCGCCCTGGTGGATGTCCTTGAGTAGCCGGTAGCCCGTGTCTACATCGACACATCTCTGCAAAATGCCGGATACGCTGCGCTTGTACAGTTCACCGTTGATGATGGTGTATGTGTGCGCGCGGCGCCGGATTTGCCTGGCCCCCACCTCGTCATCCGGAAGTTCTCCGTTGGCGATGTAGTTCATGAAGGGCTGTGCCCAGGATGGCACTTCCCGAATGGCGAGGATGCTCCCGCTCTCCGGTTGATGGATGTCGGGGGGTCGTTTGGGTGATCTACCCGGTACGGCAGCCCCCGAGCTGCTTGGCGAACCGGCAGCCCCCAGGTCTTACGAGCCGGAGGGCACTGCCTTGCCGGAGTTGGTGCGGGTCTTCTTTTTTGGAGGCTCTGCCTGCCCCGCTTCTGCTGCCCTGTCAGCCGAGGCGCTCCCTGCCCAGATGATGGAGTCTGATTCCGGCGACGGGTTGATGGAGGGTTTATGTAGGTGCTCCAAGAAACCCCCTGGTGGGATCGCCTGCCTGGTGGATCCTTTTCGGGCGAGCGAATCGGCTGCCTCGTTGTTGGCGTGGGGGACGTGATGGAACTCACATCCGTTGAAGGAGGCGCTGAGCTTCTGGATGTGGAACCGGTAGAGGGCCATGTTTGCATCTCTGGCGTCCCATTCTCCGGACACTTGCTGCACCACCAGATTCGAATCACCGAAGTAGAGGATCCGGTTCACACTGATCTCCTTGTCCAGTCGGAGTCCATGCGCCAGTGCCTCATATTCGGCTATGTTGTTGGAGGCCTTGGAGTGGATCTGCAACACGTACTCCAGCCGGTCTCCCTTGGGCGAGGTGAGCACGATGCCGTCTCCCAAGCCCCCGAGCATCTTCGACCCGTCGAAGTGCATCTTCCAATGGTCCGAATCCGGAACCGGTGGGAGATATTAGGTCTCGGCCCTGTCGACGAGGAAGTCCGCCAGTGCCTGCGACTTGATCGTGAGCCAGGGCTCGTACTGGATGGAGTAGGCAGCGAGCTCGATGGCCCACTTGGCGACTCGGCCGGTGGCGTCCTTGTTGCCGATGATCTCCGAAAGGGGTGCGGTGCACACGACCTTAATCAGATGCTCCTGGAAGTAGTGCTTGAGCTTCTTGCATGCCAGGTACACGCCGTAGCACATCTTCTGGTAGTGGGGGTAGTTCTGCTTGGAGAGGGAGAGAACCTCGCTGAGGTAGTAGACGGGCCTCTGAACCGGCTAAGCCTTGCCTTCCTCGGGGCGCTCCACCACCAGGACGACGCTGACGACCCGGCTGATGGCTGCTATACAAAGCAACATCGGCTCCTTGCTAGCTAGCGTGGCTAGAACCGGCGTTGTGGATAGCACGCACTTGAGGTCATGAAATGCAGTGTCGGCTTGCGAAGTCCAGGAGAACTTGTCCGTCTTCTTCATCAGCTGGTGCAACGGGAGTGCCTTCTCCCCCAGCCGGCTGATGAAACGGCTGAGGGAGGCTAGGCATCCGGTGAACTTTTGGACTCCAAGCAGGTTCCTAGGCGGCTGCATCCTCTCGATGGCCGCGATCTTCTCCTGATTTGCCTTGATGCCTCGTTGTGATACGAGGAAACCGAGGAGCTGACCGGATGGCACTCCGAAGATGCACTTCTCCGGGTTCAGCTTCATCTGGTACTAGCGGAGGTTGCCAAATGTCTCTCCTAGATCTTCGAGGAGGGTGCGCTTCTCCTTGGTCTTGATGACCACATCGTCCACATAAGCATGCACGTTTTGGCCTATCTGCAAGTGCAAGCACTTCTGCATGCAGCGCTGGTAGGTAGCGCCTGCATTCTTTAGACCGAAAGGCATGGTTACGTAGCAGAAAGCCTCGTAGGGGGTGATAAATGATGTCTTAATCTGATCAGCCGGGTTTAACCGGATCTGATTGTAACCGGAATAACAATCTAGAAAAGACAACAAATCACAGCCGGTCGTGGAATTGATGACTTGATCGATATGGGGCAAGGCGAAAGGGTCTTTCGGGCACGCCTTGTTCAGGCTGGTGTAGTCGATACACATGCGCCAGGTCTTGTTCTTCTTCAGCACCAGGACTGGGTTCGCCAACCAGTCCGGGTGGTACACTTCCATGATGAACCCGGCTGCGAGGAGCTGGGTGATCACGTCACCGATTATCTTCCTCTTCTCCTCTGCGAACCGGCGTAGAGGTTGCTTGACCGCCCTGGCATCCGGCCGCACATGAAGTGAGTGCTCGGCGAACTCCCTCGGCATACCCGGCATGTCCTTGGGGGACCATGCAAAGATGTCCCGATTCTCACGGAGGAAGTGGACGAGCGTGCCTTCCTATTTGTTGTCCAAGCCGGCACCAATGGTGACGAACTTAGTCGGGTCGGAGGGGTCGAGCAGGATCCTCTTCGTCTCCTTCGCCGGCTGGAAAGCTCCTTCTCCAGCCGGTTTGCTGCTAGCCGGTATGTCCTGCTGGGCCATGGCCACATTGCGCATGATCACGCGCTTCTCCTCGGCTATGATGAGGGCCTCTGCCAGTTTGGAACCGACTGAGGCGCACTCCATCGACTGCCTAAAGCAGCCGGCAACGGTGATCACGCCGTGGGGTCCCGGCATCTTCGTCTTGAGGTACGCGTAGTGGGGGACGGCCATGCACTTGGCGAGGGCGGGGCGCCCGAGGAGAGCATGGTAGGAGCTCACCAGGTTTACCACCTCGAACCAGATTGGTTCGTGGCGGAAGTTCTCCTCGGTCCCGAAGATGACATCCAGCTGGATTTTTCCCAGCGGGGCGCAGGCTGGCCCCGACAGTATGCCGTGGAACGTCGTGGTAGTCAGGCGCAGGTCGCATTCGCGAATGCCCAGCTTCTCCAGCGAGGACTGGTAGAGGAGGTTGAGGCTGTTGCCTCTGTCGATGAGGACGCGTGAGAATCGGCAGGTACGCGCATTGGAGATGATGAGGGGGTCGAGCACCATGGCGTAGCCCCCGGGAGTCGGCAGCTGCTCCGGCTGGTCTGCGCGTCTCCAGGTGATGGGGGTTTCCGACTAGTTCAGGTACTGGGGACCAGAGAGATGATGGCATTGACCTCCTTGGAGCGTCGCCTGTGGCTGTGCTTGTCATCCAGCTCCGTCTGGAAGATGTGGTAGGCGGCATGCGACTGGGGGTAGCCGTTGTTGTTGTTGCCGCCGTTGCCGCCGTTGCCATCATTACCGGCTCCCCTAGACGGTGGTGGTGGTCCACCAGGAGGGGGCGGGGGGAGACGAGGCTGGTTACTCTGGTCTTTTAGCTGGCGGGTCCAGCTGCAATTCCGAGTGGTGTGCATAGCCGGTTTGAAGGGACCGCTGTGCCACTTGCACGGGCCGTCAAACATCTGGTCGAAGGTGAGCCGTGGCTTCTGCCTCCTTGCATTGTTAGCCGGTGCGTCGGGCGCACCCTCCACAGCATTGACCTGCCGCGCGTGGTAGCGGGGCTTCTGCTGCCCGGCTTGGCGGTCTCCATGGAACCGGTTGTCGTTGCCGTGGCGCCTGGAAGATCCGGCTTCTCCAGCCGGATTGCTTGGACGGTCGCGAGCCGGCTCCGTAGGAGTCGGACGCCCGTCAGCATTTACCCGGAGGGGCTTCTTCATGGCGGCATCCGCCGTGGCGTACTGGTCCGCAACCGTCATGAGTTCCGCCATGGTTTTCGGCTCGTCACACAGTAGCCGGTGGCGAAGCATGGTGCCTTCTCGGCAACCCTCGATGAAGAAGCTGATGGCCTGGCTCTCCAGAATGCCCTTGCAGGTGTTGCGCAGCTCCGTCCACTTGGCGAGGTACTCGCGGTCGGTCTCGCGGTCACCCTGGACGCACAAGGCCAGGTAGCGTGGACGCCCCAGACGCTTGTACGTGCCATTGAAGTTGCGGATGAATACGTTCTCGAAGTCTAGCCAGGCATTGATGCTATTGGGCGCAAGGCTGTTGAGCCACGTCCTTGCCGACTCGGTTAGCATAAGGGGGACGTAGCGCACAGTAGTGCGTTTGTTCCCATGGACGATGCCGACTGTCGTAGCATAGTCGGTCAGCCAATTTTCCGGCTTCATGCTGCTATCGTACTTAGGGGTGTCCCTGGGCAGGGAGAACTTATCCGGAAACGGCTCGTTCCGGATGCGTGGTTCGAAACAAACCGGGTCGGTAGAATCTTCTTCCTCCGTGACGTGCGCTTGAGCGAGGATCTCGATGCGGTCACGGGCATCTGGACAATCCGGGTTGGGCGCTCCCACCCAGCCCGAGAGACGGGAACTGGCAGGTCTAGGCGCTCCGGTTGGGGGAGGGGGAGGCGGCGGGTTGCTGTTCACCGTCTGCTCCTAGCGCGGCTAGTCCTTGTTGCTAGAGCTGCGACGCCTGCTGTGGGCCTTAGCCGGCTGAGGGGAGGACGCCTGTTGGGTATCGCGGGCCGTGCCCCTGCTGTTGGCAGGGAGCTTGCTCCCCCTGGAGTAGCCGGGGTCCTCTTGCATCTCCGATTGGCGTCAACCTGCTCGTCCGTGATGCGGAGGAGCTCCTGCACGTGGGCGTGCTGGCGGGCTCGCTCCTCGCCCTCCAGCTTGGGTAGTTCCTCTGCTGCGGCTCGCGCCGCGTGCATGTTCTTGATGGGCGTCCTATAGGTGGGCCGGATGAGGGCAGGTAAAGGATTCTGCTTCCCGTCCTTTTCCATCCTACCCCCTAGCTCGCCGCCCCGGCGCCGTACCTGGCCGTGTCGGCTTGGCTCCGCGGTAGTCGGAGTGAAGCCGTGTGCACGGTCGTACTCGCGCTGGGTGATCTCGAGTTGCTTGCGGGTTGCCGCCAGCTCCATGGCTTCCTGGAGGAGGATCTGTCTCTCCATGGCGAAGTTGGCCTCTGCCTCCTCCGGGTTATCCCCGAGGTTAACCAGCGTCTGGAGCTGATCAATGGCATCCTCCACCAGGTTCCGAGGCGGCGGAGGGGTGGAAGTTCCAACCTCGTCCGCGCCCCGCTCCCGCGGCTGGCGGGAATGAGAGCTGGAGTCGGCCATCATGACCTCCACGCCGCAGGGCACGGCGGGGGCGCTACCGCCCGGATGCGGTAGCTCCGCGACAGAGACGATTTCCCTAGGGAAATGCTCCGGGACGGTGGCGACGTAGACATGGAGGTCGCCGAATAGCAGGACGGTGCCGTTCGCCGGGAAAGAGGTTCCGGCGAAGAAGGAAGCGTTGTCGATGACGCGGTCGAATTTGCCGAGCGTGAGCACCAGGCCGGAGGCCACGCGCTCACCGGCTAAAGTGCGGGGTCCCGTGCGGAACGTGACTCCAGTCGAAGCCATCTGCCCCACGGTGGGCGCCAACTGTCGTTGTATTGGGAACGATAGTACCTAAGGATGTTAGATAGAGGTGTGGGGACTAGCAGGGAAGCTATCGATGGTGTCCGCATGCGGGATTGGATACAAGCAAGTGTAGCTGGACGTAGGAAGTACCCAGGTTCGGAGCCCTCGTGATGAGGTAAAGCTCCTACTCCTGCCGGATCTGACTATGAGGGATATACGAACTACAAGTGCTCCTTGATCTGTATTCTCTAGCTACTGTCTTAAATGCGCTGAGACCAACCCATTCTACTGAGGCCTTATCTCTCCTTATATAGGCAGAGAGGCAACGGTCTCACTGGCCAGTCCGACTGACGGGCCCCACAGGCGGGTCCTAGCCGGCTGGTCATCTATAGTATCTGGTATGGTATGTCACATCGAAGTATGAGCAGTATGGTTGTCGTAGGCACAGTGGACGCCATGCGAGCCTGTCGTCAGCATCGGGCCACTGTTCCTGCGTCATCCCTGCAAAGTCTTCGGTATGGGTGGGTGGTTGCCGGTCTTGTCATCGTACAGGGCGTACCGTGCACTGATACGCACATCGTCCTGTCTCACTAATTGGTTTCGGCTACGTCGCCGTAGTCGGCTGCTTCTTGCCGATCCGTCTATCATGCGATAGCCGGCCTGTTTTACCTTGTCCGGCTGCATCTGGTCAGCCAGACGCTATCCGACTGCCCAGTTTCTTGTCCGGTTGGGTTATCTGGGGATCATCCCCCCGACATTAGTATTCTCTAGTTAAGATCTTTTGTGCTTCCAAGGAAGATTGCATGTTAGTTTTTTATCACTTGTTTGTTTGTTTGTTTGTTTCCTTCAACTCTTATGCTAGCTACCCAGCCTTGCTAGCCAAAAATCTATACTGAGAGGGAATACTTCTCATGCATCCAATCCTTAAACCAAAACCTATGCCATTTGTGTCCACCATACCTACCTATTAGCACTATTGCTATTCTAAGTAAATTCAGGTTTTTATCTACCTTCCAAATTAAACTTGTTGTGTGAAAATTAGTCACGAACTTGATGGCACACTTTTACTTTCTTGCACTTAATAAACTTGAACCATTGTGCCCATCTATGTTGCGTATATGCTTGCGTTTTGTAAGTTGTGAATTAGAAGAACCATGTTGTCATGGGGAACGCTTTCAACATTGCACCGTTACTTTGTACCTAGTTGATATCATGTTCTTTTTTCTATGTATGTCGTTAGTGTGAAATGAAAGGGGAGCTTGTAAGTCCATGGAGTTATGTATGTGTGTTAGAGAAATGCATGGGCTGCCGGTCTAATCCATGCTGTCATGGTGGAAACCTGCAGCGTAACCATAACGAGCATCTATGAAGCATTCTTCTTATAAAAAGAGATTGATATTAAGAAAAAGAGAAAAAGAAAAAAATGATGAGAAAAGAGGAAAGAGAGAAAAAAGCACCATATTCCCATGGTAAATAAGAAGATAGCTGAGATGCTTGTTGTCTGCTTGCCTTGTCATTTTGATATGGGGATTCTTCCGTATCATCGGGCAAGGGGTACCCCGTTGGCGGTTCTCTATGATACACATGTACTTACTATGACAAGAACTTACCGGTGACTAAACTTTAGTAGCATGAGGAGCGGCCCTCGTATTCAAGGGACATGACATTTTCAACTTGCAACTTGTCAAGCATATCCTCATATTTGATCACTTTAACATTAACCATCTAAAGATGCCTATGATAGGGGCAATGAGAGCTGCAAGCTAATAAGTACCATAATTTTTGGGAGCTCTTTATGAAACTTGAAATCCCTGCTTCCCTCTGTGAAGGGCCTTTATTTTACTTTTAGTTGAGTCCGTAAACCTATTCCCTTCTACCTCAGCAAGTATTTTGAGTTGTTGTGTTTCATTCATTCATATGATGATTTATTCAATCATGTTTCTTATGTTCCTTGTTTTGCACTTTGCTCTTATCTTAGTGTCTACTACTTTGAAAGCTATCATCGAAAATCAGTTATTTGTGAACTCCAGCAAATTGTCAACTATTTTTCGACCAAGAGCTAAGTTTGCCATTACCAATTATGATTTACTTTATGTACCTTTATTGTGTTTCCTTTACTTATTGCAAGTTAAGTTATATAATAGTGAGTTGTCTTCTATTATGACTTATGTATTGATGAATGTGATGCTTCTTGTCCGTATTCTTTGATCGACTCTTCACTCCATAAACCTGAGGTCATGTTTATTGAGTTCAGTTTCGCTTGGGGACAAGCAAAGTCTAAGCTTGGGGGGAGTTGATACGTCCATTTTGCATCACTATTCTATATCATAATTTACTGTTATTTCACTGATATATTTCATATTAAGAGATGATACTTATGTTATTTCATCTGTTTTTGCATGGTTGATGACTTTTGGAGCATGGACCACTACAGTCAGGATTCTGATGGAAAAGGTGCTGTTTGGAGGCAAAATTCGCGAAGATCAGAAAATCCGGGAAAATACATGGAAAATCCTATTTTTCCAGAAGACGAAGAAAGCCACAAGGGGAAGCGGAGGAGAATATCATTTTGCGGCCCGAAAGTTGGGGTGGCCAGGCAACGCGGTACCCGAGTTCCCTGATATCAGCCGCGATGAATACAGTTGGCGTGCCAAATACTTAGAGGGTCTTTTTCGGCACGAATTCAACTTTACGTTTCAATACAAAAAATCAGGCTAACGGCCGTCAAGTTGGGCCCCCCTGTCAGCTTTCGCCGTTATGTCGCTACCGTCGTCGTTGCCATGTAGGCTTGCAGCGTTGGCGCATGCATCCTTTACGCGTCTTCTTCTTCCTCTGAGGCGGCAATCTATGGTCGCGGCCATGGCACGAAGCTAGGACTTGGACAAACCTACTCGCCCCGTTCTCCTCCCCATCCCGAATCGGAGCTCGCCCTCACCATGACCGCACCATTGGCACGACGTGGGGACGGGAATTCATTCCCGGGTGAGATCTGTCACCATGCCGACCATGCTCGGTCCTGTTGGTCTCCTCCAGAATCTGAGCTTGCCGTCGCCGTGGTCAAACATGCACCAGCCATGGCGCCTTCCTCTCCTAACCCCAAAGCCACATCCACCCAGTTCGGCACAATGCCAACAAGGTGAAAATGCATCAAGTTTTCTTCTTGTGATTGTAGAAAAACATGTATGTACCGTGGCCGTAGCATACTCTAACAATGTACACATATATTGTTTACTAGGTTTTCATTTGAAATTAGCAGCTCCGTGATGACGAAACATAGAGAACCTAAATGGAATGACGATGACGACCATGTTCTGTACTTTGCATTGCATCAACAAGTGCTCGCTAACGAAGCAAGTTACCAAGAGAGTGGAGTTCATCAGCCATTGCCAAAAAATATGTGAACAAATCAATGAGCAATTCAATGCAAATAAGTGCAGAAAAGCTAGATCCATGTCATCAATCATCAATAGGTGGCACATTCTAGTGATGCGTTCAAATGCGTACACGATGTATCATTTGCTTGAAGTGGTTGTTATCCTGAGCAAAAATGCCTGGTACGCACATTACATTTGTATGTTCTGTGCTGCAATTCTGTTGTTATGGGCGTGGAAAGAGAAGCTAGGCTTCACTGAATATTACGCAGTTAGGCCTAACTTAGTCTTACACAAATAAGCACAGCTTAGTCTTTACACACATAAGCATAACTAATGATAAACATAAAGACAAATGGTTAACGAGATCTACCAGTATGAGCACTAGGTCCCTGGAGCTGGTGGTATCGTCGGAACGAACCAGAATGCTGCGTTTGGCCGTCTTTCATTCTCCTTCAAATAGTACAACCCCACTGATGAGCCAATTGTAGGCCCCCTCCCCCGACGTGGATTCGGCTCCAGGTCGGATCTGGAGTGTCAACATGATAGGCGCGTGAGTGTGCAGCAAACACACAGTCTGCTATCAACACTGGAAGTGCTGGCACCTCAGCAACAACACCAGCATGTTCTTCCTGGACTCCGGCAGTAGCCTCAGCAGGTATTTCGTCAACTTCACAAGCAGCAGCATTAGCAAGTATTTCGTCAGCTTCACCAGCAATAGCATCACAAAATATTTCGTCAGCTTCACCAGGAGTAGCAGCAGCAGCTAGTTCTTCGTCAGCTCCACCACCACCAACAACACCACCACCACCACCACCAGCAGCAGAAGCATCAGGGGCCAGGGCTGCCTGAGCAATTACAGGTTCAACAACTCCAGGGGCTCCGACAAACAAAGGGTAGTTGATCCCAAGAAACACAGATTGTCCCTTCAGATTGTTGACTCTGCCTCAGACTTGATCTACTGGGTCTTCGGATGGGCATGCGGACCTCGAGAAAACGTGACACCGTAGCGATGGGTATGAAGAAAGTTGTGTCCCCATATGTTCTATTGTATCACCAATGCTGTTTAGTGCTCCCCTGATATGAATCCACAAGAGTTCATCATCATGTTCCATGTTGTCTCCGAGAGGTGCCAGGAACCAGCGCCATGTCCCAAGTTCAGCATCTGCTACTGCATCTTCGATGACCGGAGCTAGAATGATGCGCGGGGTTGTGTGGGTACCTGCGTGTTACTAACAGTCAGTAAGCAGAATTTTGAATGGGATTTTACATGCTATATGACACCATGACTCACCCCAAATGGACGGCTCCCAAACACGCACGTCGCCTCTAGGTTCAGTGACTGCATAAATGTGTTGCGGTCTGTACGAAGAGTAGCCGTAGGTGAAGACGGCGTCGATATACTTCTCCGGCCGCAGGAAGTCGTCACGCAAGACTATCCACTCCTTGTCTTCTGGGCATCTAATGAATGTGATTGCCTTGTCGAACACCGCTAAGAGGTCATACTCCCAGTTCTTCCACGCCCCGCGGTCTATGTGGGAGCTATACCTTCACGAGGTCAAGTTCTGCCATGTTGAACCTGTAAGCGAATTCGCAAATGGGTGGCGACCACCCGCTGTAGAATGCAATAATGCCGACACCCTTCAAAGATGGCACTGCAAGTCTCTTTGATCTATACCCATTTTTTAGAGTCCAAGTACTGCCATCCTGTGATAAAAGGACCAGCCACTCGCCGTTGCCACCCACCCAGTTCTGGTCATCTTCCATTTCCGTCTCTTCTTCTTCCTTGATATTCACCACTACTGATTCAGACCACTTATCCAGCACCATCAGTTTTGCATGAATATTCTGCAGAGTTTGTTGTCAGTTGGTACAATAAACTAGTATGGATTCCATTGCAGATACAATTTGACAACTGGGCTTCAGATTAAAGTACACAAAATATCACCTAAATACGAGTGTCTCCTCAGATATCGC
This sequence comes from Avena sativa, assembly GCA_916181665.1. Classification (NCBI taxonomy): domain Eukaryota; kingdom Viridiplantae; phylum Streptophyta; class Magnoliopsida; order Poales; family Poaceae; genus Avena; species Avena sativa. The sequence goes on along the minus strand of OV702289.1, from coordinate 666,990,694 downwards.
CTAAATTGTGTCTGTGTCACTACGAAGATACTCAATATATGGAGTAGTAGGAGAGCCCCCAGAACAAACTCCTGACGATGATCATAATTAAACAGCTCGGGGCATAACAGCCTTAAATCGTCTAATCTGTTTGTTTTTATTGTAGGAAACAGAATATCACCTAGCAGGCATTCCATTGCAAAATTGAAATTGACAACTCGTCTATCACCTAAAGTAAGACTGTGGCACTACGAAAATACCAGAATATCAGGTACGAGCAGAGCTTCCACTATACAGAATAGTCTTAAATGGTTCGATTTGTTCAAACCGCGTGTGCACACAACACGTTCGACGAAAGGAACATAGGATTCCGATGAGAGTTCAGCACATATGAATCAACGATATGACTGAACGAATAAGCTAGATACTGGAACTTACGTGGCCATCATCGTCGTCTGGCCATTTGCTGTTATCAGGGTAAAGAAGGCCTAGCGTGCCGAACGGTTATTCGTCCATGTTCCGCATCGTCACGCGGTAGCCAGGGATGCAGCAAGCGAGGCGGCCGGCTGAGATGATGTCCAACTCTAAGGCGATCCTGTGCACATTCACGGCGCTGAGGTTTGGCCATCCCCAATCCTCGCGGTAGCGGTCGCGCTGGCCATCCGCGTCGTCGTTGCATGCCTTTCGCTTCAGCCTGCTGCTACCCCAAGCTCTACCCATAGCGGCAAATGGAGTCTGGAATCCGGTAGATTAATGGAGGCGTTGTGATAAGGAGGCGGATGGATTCAAGAGGGGGTGGAATCAGGGATGGGAGAAGTTGTTCGAGTGGGGAGTAAATCTGCAAGGAACTGCCGCCGCCGTTGGTTCTCGTCCGCGTGGAAGACAAGAAGGGGGAGAGGGCGTAATTATTCAGGGCGGGCACTGGAACGTTCTAGAGGAAGTGAAAAAATAAATCGTAGAAGGGAAATGTGCGTCCCGCCTGTCAGTGAGTGAAGGTCGGCATGCGCAAACATGCCTATGTTTGAATTGATTCCACCGCATGCAAGTGGCATAGAACAAATTTTAGGAAGTGCTAGCGTCGACATGTAAAACCGCCGTTTTTCGCCACCTTCACCCTACTACGAACGGTCATGCACCATTCCAGATATTGGTAAGGGCGGTTCCAATCTTTCACTTCTACGTCTCATTTCCTCCTCCACGGCCTCATCCTATTTCTCCTCCACGGCCTCATCCATTTCCTCCAGCACCGCATCACCCTCTTCCTCCGTATCCTTTCCCTCTTGCCTATAGCCATGGATGCTCCGGACGTCCGAAACGACGGTAGACAAGAAACTGCGCACTTCAACATTGAAGTACATGGCGGGAAGAAGATCGATGTCGTCTACACCACCGACCCTCAAACGGTGAGGAACACTCTGAATAATTACACGAGTTGGCTGTAGTTCGAAGAAAACAGGTTCGTAGGTCTCGACCTCGGGTATAGCCACGATTACCGTAGGATCGCCGTGGTACAACTCTCCATGAAGGGACACGTCCTCGTATACCATCCTTTTTGCGAGAGGGGGCTGACGGGATCTGGTAGACTTTGCTGTCTTTTTGTTCCTGAACCGTCTGTTTGCAAAGGTTATTGCTATATTATTTGTCTGAATTCATTTTCATGCGGGTGGGGCGAAAGCATTAGGGATCTGTTTCATTACTTTCTCGTGAACCAGCACATAACATTTACCAGTGTTGACATCACGAATGACAGTAAACTGCTTGAAAGCCCGACTGACAACATTAGAATCCCAAAAGAGTGCAGAGTGGACATCTAGGAAATTTACTGGATCCGTGATACATTGCAAATGTATCTATAATTTTTGATGTTCCATGCTTGGTTTTATCCACTTTCTTGTGTTTTGTTCCAACTTTGGAGTACTTTTCATATGATTTCTTGGACTAACCTATTAACAAGAGCCACAGTGCCAGCTGCCTGTTTTCTGCTGTTTTTAGTTCCAGGAAAGTCAGAAAATGAATATTCTCGGAATTGGACGGGACAAAAGCCAAAGTGCCTATTTTTTGGAAGGGATCAAGTGCCAGAATACGAGACGGAGAGGGGCCAGGGGCCGGCCACACCACCTAGCCACGCGGCCAGGCCTGGCCCGTGCCAGGGGGTGGTCTGGCCGACCCCAGCACCCCCTCGGCCTCTCCTTCCGCCTATAAGTTGCCCTCGGGACGAAAACCCTAGGTACCCGATCAAAAATCCATGAAAGAGTCTGTAGCCGCCCTCATCTCCATTCCTAGATCGGGAGGGATCTGAAGCTCTTCCCAGACCCCTGCCGGAGAGGGGAATTCACCCTGGAGGCCTTCTTCATCACCATGCAAGCCTCCGGTGTGATGCGTGAGTAGTTCCCTTGGACTACGGATCCATGTAGTAGCTAGATGGCTAGTTTCTCCTCCATTGTGCTTTCATGTTTCGATCTTGTGAGCTCCGTTCATGATCAAGATCATCTATTTGTAATTCATACATGTTGTGTTTGTGGGGATCCGATGGATATTGAGATGCTATTTCAGATTGATTATTGATTCTATCATGTCTTTGTTATTTGAGATCTTGCATGATTTCCGTTGTTAGTAGCTATCTTGGCCAAGTAGATGCTAGCAACTCCAAGAGTTAGTATTTATGCTTGATAGTGGGTTCATGCCTCTGGTAATCTGGGGAAGTGACAGAAATCTCTAAGGTACTAGATGTGTTGTTGCCACTAGGGAGAAAACAACGATCCTTTGTTCATAGAACAATTGTATTGTTTACCTTACACGCAGTTCGTAAAGCAATAATCTGTTGCTTCAACTTAATACTGGAGGGGGGTTCGGATGATAACCTGAAGGTGGATTATTAGTCATAGATGCAGTTGGATGGCGGTCTATGTATTATGTTGTATTGCCCAATCAAGTCTCAAAGGAGTCAAGATGATTAGTATATGCATGTATTGCTTTCTCGGTGTTTGTCAATTGCCCCGCTGTAATTTGTTCACCCAGCATGTTATTTATCTAAGGAGAGCCACCTCTAGTGAACTATGGATCCTGGTCCTTTTCTTTACATACAATCTACAATCCTTTACTGCTTTGTGTTTACTTTCTGCAAACTATTACTTCTTTCCATTCGATACGTTTAATCCTTTGTTTTCTGCAAAACACGGTGAGATTGACAACCTCATCGCAAGTTGGGGACAAAGTTCTGTGGTTGTGTTGTGCAGGTCTCCACGTTGCTACTAGCACCGGTAGTGTGCCCTGCCAAAGCTTAGCTAGTAACACCTTTGGGGTGTTTCCTTGCTCCTACTGGTTCGATTAAACCTTGGTTTCATAACTGAGGGAAAACTTTCTGCTGTACTCATCATACCTTCCTCTTGGGGTTCCCAACGAGCTCTACGTCGATCGTCGAGTGCATCAAGATATTTTCTGGCGCCGTTGCCAGGGACTGAAGAAGAAGAAGCTCCCACGTTAGCCTCGCGCCATCAATCCCAGGGACGAAGGGCGGCAAGACCGGGATGGCCGCTCTTGCCTCCGAACTCATCGACCCGTGGTACGCTGACATGAAGGACAGATTGCCGAGATGTTCGTGGAGGCGTTTAGGGCATGATTACTGGGAGGATAAGCCACTTTCTGAACCTAATCTGAAGTACGCTGCAATTGACGGGTATGTTAGCCACGAGCTGTACCGCCAGATTGTAAAATCTCGTTCTAGGCAGCGCATCATTGAACCACCACCAAGGTAGGTTGTTTGCCCTAGATGCCGGAGAGTAGATGAATCTACAAACCAGGGCAAGCGACCGAAGGCATCCTGGGATCGGTTGCCTTCTCCAACAGGCTAGGATGTAGACTATTAGTGCATGATTGTTGTGTTTATGAAAACATGTTATTTCATAAGTACACTATGTGAGCAATTACGAACTACTGTGTATTACCTTTGTCAAACTATAATCTGGTTTATGACTGTATCCTTCTCTATAATCTGGGTTTGGTTATGACTTATGACTGTATCACACCTTATGCATGTCAGTCCTGGATTATGCCGCATGCAAATGGCACAGATAAAATTTGTAAGAATGAATGTTGAGCATACAAAAGGGGGAATGTAATTCATACAGGTTAAGTAGCTAATAGCACAGGGATCATACGAGCTTGGTTCTTACACACAGAATGCTTAGAAAATACATGCGAGATAAAATACAGGCGAGATAAAACTAGGAACGAAATGCGAAACTAGTAGTGGTAAACAGCACACTCACCCACCCGCCAGATCATGTTGAGCATCTCGTAGCAGACATACGCGTCCCTGGCTGCATACTTGATCGCATCATAATCCAGGTGCCTCCACTCCCATCTCTCGTGCAGGTGCTTCGGGAACTTGATTTTCATGCCGGCGTACTCGCGGTCGATGATGTCGGAAGCGAGTTTCGCCATGCCGGCTTTCCCCGTACCGCCATCCGGGTACCTCCACAAACGTTGGAGATCGACGTGATTGACGACATGAACGAGGAGATCCCGTTCTAGCTTCAGAGTGTCGTTCTTGATGTCGACGCTGGCGAAGTAGATCTCCCTCCTGTGTAGGAACTCGTGAAGCTCTGGGCATACAGATTTGGCCCTACATACGTGATATAGGAGGCAGTGGTTGCGCATGGACTGCTGCAAAAGCGCCGTCCTCTTCCTATATCTGGTATACTCGAGGTCAAGGCCGATGATCTTGTACCTGTCCATCGGCTCCTGTAGCCACCGCTCATACATTGCGATGACCTTGGCCACCTCCGCTAATGCATTTGTGTGGACGACCGTCAGCTTGGTGGTGCCATGGGCGGTGACGGTGTACTCATCGGTGTAGTCGCTCCCGTCGCTGAACACGCCGTACTCTGTGTCCATGGCAGCAGCTAATGCGGCGGCGGTGGACGATGGTCGGTAGCGGTGGCTAGGACTAGGCGTGGAGGTGGAGTGATCTGTTGCGGTGGTATGGCCAGGCGGAGGAGGTGGCTGCGGCAACGTCGATGGTTCTTGCGGTGGCGGCGCCGGCGGAAGGAATGAGTTGGGGATTTTTGCACAGTGATGTGCCGAGGAGACGGAAGGTGATGCTTAAATTCCGTTTACCAATATTCCGGTCATACCCGTGCGGAAGTAAGTTTGACCGGGCGAGCACCGAGGGTTTCCAATCCTAGCGATTAAATTCGGCGTCCGTCCCGGTAGGCGATGGGATGGGTGTGCGACGTGGCTTTGGTGTGGCAGAGACCGGTCACGTAGACCACCGTCCCGTTGCCGATCCGCAGCGGGTGCGCGGTGCTGACACGACGTAACGTGACAGGATAGAAGGAAGTGTACAGTTATTATTAATTCCTAACAAGTTTAAGAAGTGTAAGCATAGACATGGACCTAGCATCCCTGCACCCCGGGGCAGCCGCCCAGCTGATCAGGCCTGCCGATTGGGCAAAGCTTGTCCCGAATTTGCCAAAATGAAGCTCGTTTGCCCATGCTTCTATAAGTTTCTCTGTAGGCCACTTGTGTAAGCATGCACGATCAAGCAACTTTGCAACACACGTGTCGGTGGAAAAGCATTAGGTTTCAACGCACCATATAGTTTAGGGATTTAGAATAGCTACATTGTGGAGCTCTAGCCAAATTGCATGGTAAAGCCAAATTCAGCTTTTTGTCAGATTTAGCTATAGCAACATTATGTCTCCTTTGTCCTCACTTTTGCCCTCCCGAAATTCTGAAGCCCTCACATGCGCTTGGAGGGGGGTGCCGTCTGGTCAAAGGCTTGGCCGTTACATGCGCCATGACGCCTAAAGTGGAAGATTTTTTTGTTATTTGGCCTTTTTAAGAGCGCCTTTTCCCCTCTCTCTCTAACAGTTGTGTTTTTTTGCCCAAAAAGGTAGGGAATCTAGAGCAGCTTCTCTCTTAATTCATTGTTCCTTTTGCGATCATTTTTCCCCAATCTGGTAGCAAATCCAGAGCAGCAAAACAAACCAGCACCATAAATAAATTCAGTAAATAGAGCAGATGTAGATAAAGCAGCTAATATAGGTTAAATTCACTGACTCGGCATGCCGCCTGCTAATTTTCCAGGGGGGCGGCTCTGTTTTCGTCCTGACCATCACCGCCGGTGTTCCGGGAACCAGAGCCGGGCCCACCGTCGTGTGTGCCGTATGCGTCAGGTCGGCCTCGTGCGCCTGGCCCGTATACACGGTGCGCATGTGGACGAACGCCCAGCCGTCGTCGTCGGATATCATTCTTGTGCTAGCCGAGGCGCCGAGCTGCCCGACACCGCGGGAGGTGGAGTATGTGCACCTATAAGGTCGATCCTATGCGTGCCATCTCAGTACCTTGTCGGTGCTAGACCGAACAGGCAGATGCATTTCTACATTTGTATCGAGAAGACCGATAGGGAAATGTAGTACTTGTGTTGTTGTTACTGTTAGACTTAAGCGATGCTTCTCAGGTGCTTAGAGGATACATGTTGTGCAAATGTACCCCAGTTGTAGTTTTTAGTACTCCTTAATACTTCGACGAGTTATTATATTGGTCCAATCAGCTTGCTGTTGTCACGTTGCGAAGTCTGCTTGCTCTACACAGACCGGCAATACCGTGTGCTCCCGCTCCCGCATGTCAGTGTCACGTGTTCCGAGGGCCCACCTGCCAGTGTCACGCCCCCTCCTCTTCCTTCCCCTCGAAGCCACTGTCCCAACTTCTCTTCCATCCTGCCACTCCCGTCCGATGGTTGTAATCTGATGATTTTCGTTGGATTGTTTACAAGTAATCTACATTGATAATGCAACATGCAAATGGCACAGACACAATTTCTAAAGTGGAAGCACTCACACGCTGCTATTGCACATATTTCTCAATATAGCTCGACAAACTCATTACAATAATTGTACTTGCATTAAACACAACCAAAATTGCAACCATCCTAAACAACATCTAAACCCACATCACACCGCTGTTGTCGGAATCCACCTCGATTGGGGACACCGCCGTGCCCTTCCCGGCGACATCCACTCCCGCCCGTGGCTTGCCCTTCGCCAAGGAGGCAAAAATGGCGTTCTGCACAGCTTCGTCCCCGTCGTCCTCCACATCGGAATCGACAATGACGAAGGTGACGGGGTAGGCATGGACCGAGCACCGCCGTGCCTGGCTGCTCCTGCTCGAGCTCGACGCTGCATCAGTCCTTCTATAGGTAGGAGGGGCCGAGATCACATACGTAGCATCGTCGCTTCTCTCAAGAAACCATGGCCATTTGATACTGTGACGGTAGGATCTTGGGGTGGATCCGCCACGGCGAGCCCTACCGGAAGTGGTGGAGCGGATGGATCTGCCGGCGCGAGCCATGACAAGTTCCTAGGAGGGAGTAAGATTGTGGGCCAGGCGTGTCTGGTTCCTGAGCAAGGCCTCCTAGTGATATGTACGCGGGCAAGGTACCAAAAAATTTCGTCCAATGCGCGCGAGAGGGCTTTTGAACCGCGAAGGCACGAGGTTTTTTTGACAAGTCCACACGCTAGGTCCCCCACCTGTCAGCCGAATGTGGACGGTAGGATTCTGCCCGAGTTATTAAGTAGGGATAAATCATGCTTCACCACTACCCTGCCATCCAAAGGCTCATCTTTCCTCTGCCCTCGCTCCCCTCGCTCATGGCTCGCAGCTCGTGTAGTTCGTCTCAGGCGGAATCAGGGTCGGCTCAACGCCATCAGGCGGGTGCCCCCATCAGGTACCGGAGGGCGCCCTACGATTACTACCCCGATATGCTGTGTTTGTGCGGTGAGAAGATGCCGAGATGGATTTCGTGGACCAACGAAAATACTGCAGGAAAATTCAGCAACTGCAGCATCAGAGCGGTAAGTTCCTACTATAGGTAAAATGGTAACCCGGATCCAGAAAGCGAAATGTAATTCTTTTTTTCCTTCGATCTACTACGCAGGAAGGGAGGGGGACTGGCTGTGACAAGTTTGTGTGGATCGAAAATCCATCGATAGGTTTTCACAGAGAGCTTGTTCAGGGTCTGCGTGATGCTGTGTGGGACAAGAAAGAGGAGATTCGTGCGATGGAGCGAGAGATCCGGGAGCTTCGCCAGGTGCAGGGGAGGCAGGGGCAGGGAGGTGGTGAGACAGACGGGCTCAAGATTAGCCCAGATAGTGGACACAATTTCCTCATTATCTGGGCATTATCTGTTGCATTTGCAGTTTATGTTACCATGTCGTTGTCCTGCAGCCGAAATAAGTTGCTGCTTCGTGGAGTGTAGCAGCCAGCTTAAGAAATTGTTTTCCAGCCCAGAAACTTATCATAAGTGTAATGCCAACAGCAGGTATTTATTAAGCGCCTATAAATAAATCATGTCTGTGCCACTAACACCCATCAATTTTGGAGAGGATTTAACCGTTCAGCTATCGTGATTGTTCAGATAGTAGTACCATAGTCACAGTTTTGGATTCAACTAGTGGCCTCAGCTGTATCAAATCCTAAAGTCGTGATACATTTTACTCCGAGTACGGGAGGCAGATTGTTTCGCCCGACAAGTTCCACGCACACAGCTCCAGAGTTTAACCGAACTACATATATAGGTTCAAGTTCAATACATCATTATGGTGCTACACTGCTAGCCCTCTTTCTCTGCTTGGGTGCCAACTTTCTTCCTCTTTCCTTCACGTCCACTGGCTTCTTCATCTCCTGCCTTCTTCCTCTTCCTGGGTGCCAATTTTCTTACCTTCACGTACCCTGCATCTCCAGGCCGAGGGAAGTTAGGCCAATCAGCACCAGAATCTTGTCCGACATCATCACTCCACTCGTTTTGGTTTTCTTCCCGCGGCAAAATCACTGAGTCGACTGTCTTGTTTCTTACCTTGCGCTTCCTGTAAAAAAACAGTACATGGATTACTACCTTATATCTATAGACTATAAACAATTTTTGTGTGAATGTACCATCTCATGCCTAGGTTTGGGAGCATTAAGAGGACATACAGCTGCTCTATGGCCTATAAGATGGCAGGTGTTGCATCTGTTTTTGCCCTTCTTTGTAGCATAGAAAGCCGAACCCTTCTTCTCGAGAAAATTCTTAAACCTATTCACCTAGGGTCTTCCTCTGCCCCTTTTTGTAAGTGGCTGGCAAAGCTCGAAAGACATTTGGACTTGAGGCCACTGAGATGGGTATGTACATGGCTCGACGGATCCAGCGTACGCAGCTCTGAACTTTTCCATAGAGTAGTAATCTGACAAATACTGATCCAAATGTGGTAGAGTTCTTTTCTTCACCAAGAAGGCCAAGGCATGGTCGCTAGGTTTCCCGGTGTGCTGCCACTCTAAGCAGGTGCATTCTCGTAGCTGGATGTTCACAGCATCCCTTTTGCCACTCTTGGACATATCGACCACCTCACAGCTTCTGCTGGTTGACGGGAGAACCTTAAAATGAGCAAGTCCTCGGCTTCTCTTGTGCAGTTGCTGTACAACTGGCGGTAGCATATGTCCTCTAAGTCTCCTACCAATCTCTCTCCTTATATTTAACAGCTTCATGATCATACCACGTATGCTGTCCATCAAGATATGAACAGGACGCACTTTTATGTCCTTCACCCAGTTATTCAGGCATTCTGCAAGGTTGTTGTTTATGTAATCAACTTTGATGTCAGGGTTGAATTGACTCCTCTTCCATAGCTGCGAATGATGGATGCCTAAGTACTCTGGAAGTTCAGGGGCTTCGGCAAAAATCTTGCTCATGAAATAATCGTTTCTACTAGGTTTGTAAACTCTAGCAGTAGGAAACATGTAACGAAATACGCTGCCTGCATAGTGTGAGTACAAGTTGAGCATCATATGGGCATGGCATTCTCTACCTTCAGCTCGCGGGAACACCTCCTTCACTGCATTCGTCAGCCCTTTGCATGCATCCGTGGATATAGCCAATGGATCCATGTGGCCTATTGATCTCCTGAGCTGCCTCATAAACCAGACCCATTTTTCCTCCGTTTCTATTTCAAACAGCCCGAATGCCACTGGGAACATCCAGTTGTGACCATCAAGTGTTGTGGCAGATGGTAGGCAACCTTTCCATTTGCCAGTTAGGACAGTGATGTCTACACTCAGATACGGCCTACAGCCGTCCTTGAATCCCTGGATGCAAGGTTCAAGCGCCATGAAAAATCTTTTGAAATATATTTTACCACCTTCTGATTCGGTGTCAATCTCCACAACACTCCCCGGACACCTAGCTTGTACCTCCGCCTTGAAGTTGTACAACATCCTGAAGCTATTGGTCCAATCCCCGTGCAAGACCCCAAAGCTTTCTCTTTACCTTTCCAAATCGTGTAATGCGGAAGGACAATGTTGTATTTAGAACCGAGGCTAGTCTGAATATTCTTCGCGGTCTCCTTAGGGTTATCCTTTAGTATGGACATAGATTGCATAGCCACCCACTCCGTATTAGCCATTGAGGATTTCAGTTTGCTGCCTGTCGGACACATGTGTGGAGGGCCCATTTTGTTCACCTGCAACACAGATTCATTTAAAAGATAAGCGGAGTCGACTAGTTGCCAGAAAGATATCGCACATGAATTGTAGTTATAGAGTGAAAAGAGAGAGATAGAGAGTTCTAATGGTGTGCTGCATTCATTGCCCCAATACCCTAATTGCAGTCGATGCAGGTAAGTATCTTGTTGTGATCCTCCATGGACAATGTACCTCGGCCCGTCCATTCATCCACGTTAACTTGCAAACGGCCTCATACCTCTCGGCAAAGTTCTTCAGTCGATAAACGTCGAACTCCCCCTTGATACAAAAATGCCAGAACGACATTCTGAACTCATGCATGCTCCTGAACTCGGTGCCAACCGAAATTATAGGATACTTGTGGTCATGTTTCATTTCTTCTACTTCAACACCCAAATCATCGACTGGAATACCAGCCTCATCGTTAAGTTCCTCGTCTATTTCATCATCACCAGATTCTTGATCCTCTATAGTGCCTTCTTCTTCATCTGATTCAGAATCTTTGCCATCGTCTCTAATGCCTAGTACTACACACATCATATTGACTCTCATGGGTGGGGCTGCACCATCGTCTCCACCCGGATGGATAGGAACATTGCCCCAGTCCACCCCACCGGCAACTCTGTTTTCTCCAAGACACTCGGTTGGTTCTGCTGCAACCACATGGGGTGGTCTTACGTTTGCACGCATCCCAGGTACTTCGGTGGACAAACAGCAGTCAGAATCAATTTCATCTTGAGTGTACAGAACCCTTTTGTTCTTCCTGTGTATAACCTCCTTCCTGATGTAATCTTTCCTGATGGTATCAGTAGGGCTTGACATCCCCGTTCCACTCCCCATCGAACTAGGCTTTTTGCTGCCGCTCTTGGGTGTGATCTCCTTACTGCCTCCCCTCACGGGTGTTGGCTCTAGGGTGCTGGCATTATTGCTTGACCTCTGCGGCGTGTTCTTCTTTGAATTAGCCCTTTTGCTGCTACTATTGGGCGTGTTCTCCTTCGTGCTGGCATTATTGCCTGACCCTAGCGGCGTGTTCTGCTCCAAATTAGCCCTTTTGCTGCTACTATTGGGTGTCTTCTCCTTCGTGCTGGCATTATTGCCTGACCTCAGCGGCATGTTCCGCTCCAAATTAGCCCTTTTGCTGCTACTATTGGGCGTGTTCTCCTTCATGCTGGCATAATTCCCTAACAGCGGCGTGTTCCGCTCCAAATTAGTATTTTTTTTGCTCCCACTGGGTGTGGTAGCCTCCGTGCTGGCCATCTTCGCCTCTTTGCTAGTTCACCACCGTGCTAGCCCTCTTAGCATTTTTGCTGCTACCGTTCGGTGTGGCATTTTGACTGGATCTCAGGGGTGTACTCTGCAGCGTGGTGCCTTTTGTCGTGCGACTCTTGGGCGTCATCTTCTCTGGTGTGGTCCCCTTGGTGACGTTCTTCTTCGGGGTGCCCTTTCTAGGGATGATCTTCCTGCTCCTCTTTATGACGCTCCTCTGTAAGACTCTCCTCTGTTCGAAGCTACCCTCAGTCGCACCAGCCCCAGTGATGCCATGGATCAGGTCACGCATGCCTTCTAAAAGTCCATCATCTCTATTGTCGATTTCCAATTCCTCTCCAACCATGAGCACTACCAAGTGGAAGTAAACTTCACCTCTATAATGTTTCCTTGTAAATGGTACGACTAAATCCCTGGTATCTTTCACTTCGATAGCCTTTTTGCTACTGTAACCATAATATAACAAACGTGCTTCCTAGGAGGACCCCCACAGCACCTTCACACGTAACGATGCCATCAGGTCAGATAACTCTACCACTTCATGGTCGTATCTGCCAAGGATTACATCAAACTCGTCATAGAATTTTTCTGTGCCATCATCTAATTTTGCAGTATATTCCGCAACACTGATAAACGATTACTTTTCCATCATCAGGTTCTTCAGGATAGAAACCTCCGAGAGGTTCGAGAGATGGAGTGGCACCATCAGACCCAGGCCCAATGCCACCACCGCCATCACCAGCGTCATCGTTAGCTGGATCAACCTCAGTGGAAGTACCAGGACCAGGAGCAAGGCGAGGGCCCTTAGCAGCGGGAGCTACATTACATGGTGGACAGGCAGGGCCCCTTCTAACGACAGCCACAATAGGATCATCTGCTGCCATGCCACCTCGACGATCAGGAGCAGTTCCCACAACATCAGTGTTTTGAGTGCTACCAGAGTCCAGACCATGAGCTGGCTTCAGACCAGCAACTCGCTAAACCCGAGCACGGGTTCGAGGAGGAGACAAGGCATCAGTCTTTGCAACAATAGTGGGGCAGCCTCCGGAAGCCTTAGTTTGCTCAATAGCGGCATGGATTGGGTCAACAGCGTCCAGATCAACAACAACACGAGGACGACCAGTACCAGCAGATTCCAGAGCACACGTTCGCATAACTTGAGGACGGTTTCGAGGAGGAGTAGCACACAAGGCGGAGGTCTTGGCAACAACAGCAGGGCAGCCTCCGGACGCCTTAGTTTGCTCAACAGCGGCATGGATTGGGTGAGCAGTAGCCGCAGCAACACGGGCACGGGGACGGGGACGACTAGTACCAGCAGATTTCAGAGCAGAGTTTTCCACAACGGCAATATGGGGACTCCTACGAGGAGGTTGCCTGACAGAAGCATGTCACGGACGAGGAACCACATTTTGCTCAACAACAGCAGGGGTTCGAGTTAGACCTCCCTGTCCAATAATAGCTGGGCGACTCCCAGTAGTAGGAGCTTCCTCATCCACTATGTTACACACCAGCATAACCACGCGAAGCCTAACATGTTGTTTCATCAACCCAATTAGCTGACTGTCACGCGCTATAGGAACCCTGAAGCCTCGTTCATCAACGGTGTTGAACCGTGCAGTCTGCTCTGGCCTCATTTCAGCAAGTTCACGCACAGCAGCAACCAAACCAGGGACAGTGCATAACTGCACAGGCGCTACTTCCATCTTCAGATTCTGAGCCTGTTTCCATGTGCTAATTTAATGAGGTAGCCGCAGATGGCCACCGAATCGTGTATTTAGGTTCAGCGGACATCCTAGTTGACAGAAAATTGGAGACAAAAGATAAGAATTGTTTGTCAGCATCGTGCTAGCAAACAATTCTATGTTTGATATATCTATGTAATGCCAATAGCCAGCTAGCAGTTATAGGTAGTGCGAATAGCAAAGAGAAGAGTAGCTCACCCGAAATTAGCCAGAAGTACTTCTTCCTCGGCAAATGGATCTGCCATCCTTCGCGCTGCTCAGCTCGTTGGCGGTAGAGGCGGGCTAGATCGTCGCAACAGCTGGCACAACATTCGGCATTAGAGCTCGGTAGCAGCAACTTGGCGCCGGAAGTCAAATGCCCGAAGAGACCATTCTGGTTGGAGAGGGGATTTCGATGCCACCGGTGCTAGGGTTCATGCGAAAGGACGGAGGGAGTGGATTTGTGAATTTGGTCAATGCACCATGCTCCTTTAGTATCTCGTTTCACCTACGTGGTTGCCGGTTGGCGCTCGCGTCACGGAAATATTACTGACAGGAGGGTCCCGACCGTCTACTTCACGGGGCAGATTCACGACATGTTTGGATTTGGTAGGTGTGAGACGAGTTTGCATCGAAATGGCCCCTCTCGGTAGTTGGCGGCCCAACTTTTCGAAACGCGGTAATTTCAGGCAACTTAGGTACCGTCATGCGCTCGCCTGCCAACTTTGGTACCACAGACGAACAAGCCCGAAGCGGAGATGGGCCACAGGGGGCCCACACCACCCCCTGGCGCGGGCCACCCCATGCCGCGCCACCAAGTGGTGTGGCCGCCCTGGTCCACTCCAGCCTCTCCCCTCTGGCGTATATTATCCTCCCGAAACCCTAAGACTCGGGGAGCGACCACATAAAGATTCCCCCGCCTCTACGGGGCGGAAAACACCGAGAGAGAAAGATCTCTCCGGTAGACAGAATTCTGCAAGGGGAATTCCTTCTCGGAGAGGGGAGATCGTCGCCATCAACACTACCATCAATCTGGACTTCATCGGGATCATCATCATCATCACCACCATCATCTCCACCATAATCTCCACCAGCACCATCATCACCACTTCATACCGCTGTAACAATTGGGTTGAATCTTGCATAGTTCTTAGGGGAAACTTTCCCGGTGTTGATTACTCTTTGTAGTTGATGCTATTGAGTGAACCATTGAATTATTGTTTATGTTCAGATTGTTACACATCATTATTTCATCTCTGATCATGATCCATATGATGTCTTGTGAGTAGTTCGTTTTGTTCTTGAGGACATGGGAGAAGTCATGTTGTTAGTAGTGGAATTGTGTTGAGAAAGATTCAATAGTTTGATATTTAAGTTGTGGTGTATTTCTTCTAGTGGTGTCATGTGAACGTCGACTACATGATACTTCACCTATATGGGCCTAGGGGAATGCATTGTGTATTTGGCTACTAATCGTAGGGGTTGCCGGAGTGACAGAAACCTGAATCCCCGTTAGGAAACCATTGCACAAGGGACGTTAGGGTCTTAGAGTTTAAAGATGTGGTTAGGTTTCTACCTTAATTACTTTCTTGTACTTGCGGATTCTTGCAAGGGGTATAATCACAAGTATGTATTAGTCATAGGAAGGTCGGTACATTAGCACAGGTTCACCCACACAACACTTAGCAAACTAAAGAAGATTAATCAACTATATGAAGCGAAAACACTTGATGATATTCCCATGTGTCCTCGAGAACGTTTGGTCATCTTAAGGAATACAACCGGCTTGTCCTTTGCTAAAGAAAGGATTGGGCCACGTGCTGCATTTATTCTTATTGTCTTTTATTTACTCGTACTTTATTTACCGGCATTATCAAAAACCCCTAAAAATCCGTTTTCTAAGTATTTACAGAGAATTCCTGCTCCAAGCCATTCGCTAACACCTTCTGCTCCTCGTTGGGTTCGACACTCTTACTTATCGAAAATACTGCGATACGCCCCCTATACTTGTGGGTAATCATGATGCATACACAACTCCAACGATGCATAACTAAAAATACAATACAAGGCGTAGATTGGTTGTCAGACTAGTAGATCTAAACTCTAATTGTATTTTGGCTTTTTTTTGGTTTATAGGTATGAAGAAAAAAATCAATCTACACTAGGAAAACTGTAAATCTCACCGAGAAACCTCAAATCTGATACCACTTGATAGGACAAAGGTGTCTGATCTTTCGATTAGATGGTGATAATTCGATTTGGGTGGAGTTCGGGCTTGACGATCCGCCTACACATGCGAGTATGAGTGTCAATGCAATCGCTAGGCCAATCTCCTGGAGGTTACCGATCTTGTGGAAGCACAATCAGCCTGACCAGCGAGGGTCTTAATTCCTACCTGAAATCGAGAACAAGTAAGAACTATACTGTGAATAAAGATGAAAGCTTTATTCTAAATTTGGGATTCTGACTAGGTGCGTAGTACAAGAGGCCTCTATGTCACTCAAGCCTATGGCGTAGTTGCAATGATGGCTAACTTTTAATCTAAACAAAATCAGAGTCTAAACGATGACCTAATGCACGTATATATGGAGGGACAAGAGGGATGCTGCCAGCCTTGGGAAAGGAGGTCAAAATTCCTCTCTAAGTCGGTTTCTCCACATATACTGACTCTAAAAATTCAGCCTATTAATTTGAAAAAAATTACATGGGTCTGGTCCATAAATACAAGGTGGCGCACCACCATATAACTCTATTGATGAAATTACGAAGTAGTAATGTCTTGGTTTTGTCCATCTCTTTATCTCTCATTATGGTGGCTTCAAAGTTCTGAAATCTTCATTTGTAACGTCATCTTCAATCCTCACAAGCTTGCTGCCGTCTCCATGCATGAACATGCTCCATTGGTTATCCTTCTTGTCCTTACTACATCCATCATTACTAAGTAACATGAACACATCTGATTTAGGCAGCAACATATTCTCATTTATATCAGGAAGAGTTACTAGAAACGAAAATACCTGATAATTGAGTAGACATGTATGAGCTCTTGTGAGAGGTCCTTGTAATATTGCTATAGGTGTAGTGGTTGTATTAGTAGTAGGGATCGTTCCCAGCATCAGCTTATTGTTTTTGGCACGTTTGTTCCTTCCTGCACCAATCCATCACCGCTCTATCACTTCATGGACAAAGGTGGGATGCTGACGAGCAACTACTGCTTTCCGAATGCTTCAAACTTAAACACATAAATTGAAATCTCTCTGGAAAATACAAAATCAAACTACAATAGAATCGGATCCACTACATACGGCCAGGTGGTCCCCAACCCTCGTCAACTCTAAAACCGAACATGCAAACCAAGATTCATTCTTATCGTCGCGATTAGGCCCCTGATCCCCTCATTCCTAGCTCGACGTTGTTTAGTTCTCTCTTGTGGTCAGTGCCATGTCTCCTTCTCCTGACCATACTCGGAAAGTGCATAACTGCTGCCCACTAGTGTGAGCCAAGACGCCCAACGACGAGTTGTTAGGCTCTTCCCTACAAGAAACACAACGCGCTCACACGTGATACAAATGAAACTCGCCGTGATACTGAAGGTCACAACGATCTCTTTCATTTTCTTTTTTGCTTGATTTGTTTTTTTGGCATATCTCTTTTTCTTTGTTTTTTGATTTTCACCCTTCTTTTCCTCCTTTTATTCCTCTTCATGTTCGCCTTCCTTTTTTTCCCGTATTTGTACTTCTTTGGTCATTTAAATGTCCAAAAGCCAATCCGTTGAAAGAGAAGAAGTTGAATAGAGAAAACATTCAAAATCATTGAAAAGAGCTGCACCGAATTTTTATCCTTTCTTTGTTTCTTAAAACATCAGGAATCGAACACGTTGAAAATCGTGCATCCTGCTAGAAAGTGTAAAAAATGCGCAGATTTGTTTGCCTCTAAGACCTTTTGCTTATGCCCTTTTGTGTTCTATACATGTTGAAAAATGAAAATTTTCAGAAGCGAAATTTGCAGGTGCAAAATAAACAGAACGTGGAAGACAAATAAATAACGACACACAAAACTTGGCGTGAGAGATAAAACAAAGCAACAATGCAAAAGGTGATAAAATTTACATATGTGAAGCGACAAAATGACTCTACTATGTATGGCTAAGTGACGTAAAGAATGATGTATTGAAGTGCGTTGTCGAGATTTATGTGGACACCTGACCGAAACTACAAACCCTAGACAAAGCTGAAATCGCATGCCGTAGGGATGTATTGTATCTGAATTCGTATGAACCCAAGAGAAAACATGTGTAAAAAATGCCAGAAAACAATTATAACGCGACATCTCTATCCGTTCAATCAACATTGTTTAATGTCGTAGTTGGGTCCCCAGAATGTCGCTCACACTTTTGTGCGTCACATTGGTGCTTCTTTGCGTGTCCATGTCGTTAGCGTGACTCCACTGGCCCGAACTCCCTCAATCTTCCTCTTCTATTCAAGCCATTAGCGCTATCACCTTACACATTCTTCCGGTTCACGCCATTTGCCTCTTCCTGGAGTAAGATGTTCAGACTTTACCTTATAGCTGGAAAGGCGGAAGAGTTCTCTCTGTACGGTGTTCTAGTGACGATGGGTGTCGTTCTGCCTTGTCAGCTTAGGTGGGCTAGTGGTTCCCCCTACTGGATTGCACCTGAAAGAAGATATTGAGTGCCGATGACATACCATGTCGGATGAGGACAGGGCGCATCTAGAGTTCACGGCCGTCATCGATTAATATGACTGCAAACTGTACAATGAGCATGTCACAGTTCACAAGCATACGAGGGAGACTTTCAGCCAAAGCGTATGGCGTGAAGACCGATGTCTTTCCCAAGGCGAAACAAGATGCCTGCTTTGCATTACCCAAGACAGAGCACGGAGCATCCTTCATCCTCCCCAAGTCGGAGTCGTGTGAAGGTACGTTCATCTCCCCAAGGTGGAGCAGGATGTTGCCTTCTTCGTCCCCAACTGGACCAGGCTACGCAAGCCTGAGCACTCCCGTGGTGGTTTGGTCCACCCCAAGATGGAACATGACGACGTTGGCTTCGTCATACAAAGAGCGGAGCCCATGCACGATTAATTTTATGTATTTCTTTAAATTATGGTGAGTTACTAATGGATAAAAACTCTTGAATTTCAATGAATCTTGCATCGTTTGTCCAAAATATAATGATATAAATTGCTCTGTTGGTCCTTTTTTTTCCTATTTTATTTTTGTATGATGTGGTAGCAGTAACGCGACGCGTTTTCTTATGGAAACAAAGTTAAGGCAGACGTGGAGCCACGCTACGGGTTTACAACTCTAAAATCACGGAAGGAAAAAACAATTGAGCCTACCGGGTGGGAGCACGTCTATTCATAGGATTTTTTCGACATTGTATAAAGTTAGAGCCGTTTTACCGTGCCATGACCTATTTTTGTAAAATACATCGAAATTCATGTTTTTCAATTTTGTCTAGATCTATACCTTAAAATCTAACTACAACTTAAAGGAATTATTTTTTTGCAGTTTCTATCATTTTTGTTTATTTTTTACAAAACTGAAAAGGCGATCACCGGGGGATCTATTCCCCCCCCCCCTATATGCTTGTTCTGTGGCGCATACACCTATATGCACCACAGAAACATCACTTTCTGTGGCGCATATGAACATATGCGCCACAGAAGTTTCTCCCTCTTTTTTTACTGCTTGGTCCCATCAACCTTCTGTGGCGCATACGCTATATGCGCCACAGAAGTTTGACACTTCAGTGGCGCACAAGAAAATATGCGCCAAAGAAATATGGATTTCTGTGGCGCATATTGGTTTCGTGCGTCACTGAAGTGCCAAACTTCTGTGGCGCATTTTTTCTAGTGCGCCACTGATATATATTTGTGGCTCATATTTTTACATATGCGCCACTGAGTATCTTGTCTATCTATAAGCTGTTTCCTAGTAGTGGGATGTCCTCATCATTTGTGGACACTAAAATTGTGTTCCACTTGTATCATAATTTTTTTCCCGAACGTCAAAATTTTCTTTCCTTTCCGATGTGTTTTGTTCCTTGGATTCAATTTGTGTCATGATTTGCTTCACGGATGCTTGATGTTTTCCTTTGTATTCTCGTCTTGGTTTGTTTTATCCATGGACAAAAATTGTGTTTCATCTTAGCCATGATTTTATTTGTGAGCACTAAATTTTTGTTCCTTCTATATAGCCGTGATTTGTTTTATGGCCTAAATTTGTGTTCCTTTGTAGTTGTGATTTGTTCACGGATGATTTTTTTGTTTCGAATGTACTCATTGTTTCCTAGATGCAAATTTTTTGTTCCCCATGTAGTCGTTGCTCCGTGGACATTAAAGTTCCCACTCTAGTCGTGATTTGTTCTGCGGACGCTAAAATTTTGTTCCCATGTAGTCGTGATTTGTTCGATGGATGCTAAATTGTGTTCCCTTATAGCTCGGACGCTAAAATTGTGTTCTCTTGTAGTCTTGATTTTTTTCACAACCTAAATTTTGTTCCCTCTCATGATTTGTTCTGTGGGCACTAAGTTTTTGTTCCCATTGTGTTGTGATTTGTTCCGTGAATGCTATATTTTTATTCCCATATATGTTGGAGAATGGAAGTCCCGCGAAGGAATAGGGGTACCAACAAGCTCCAGATTCATGAGGGGACTAAACACGCGCTTAGATATTCCACATGGCAATGGGGGCGACGGAGCTCGCACATGACAGAGAGATGACACAGGGCCTTTTTACCCAGGTTTGGGACCCTCGTGGGGCCCCTACTCCTGCTTTGTTGTATTGCTCGCGATGCCTCGCGAGGGTATAATGGCGAGTGATGCCTAGGGTTTTAGATCGTATGGGTCAGACTCCTTCTAAGGTCGGGGTGGCTCCCCTTTTATAGTGGTGCTGGGCCTCTTCCCCAATTCTTGGCGGGAAGGGTCACCACTTTTCTACCCAAAGGGAACTGGCCTAGAAGACTACTTTACACGGACTATGTCTAGGGGCTTCGGGGCCGCCGGTCCAGCATAAAGGTGTGGTGGTCGTTGACGTCCCTCCTACAGCTAGGTACCGTCCACTGCCTTCTTGCATGGTAGTGGCAAAAGGGGAGAGGGGTTAAAGCGGGTGCCATCAGCCCTTCTTTATCACTGTTGCATCCAGGAAGCATCTCCTCCTTACCGAGGCGGACCACGTGACATGCCCGTCAAGCGGACTGCCCGTTGGGCTTGTCGTCGTTCTCTTCATAGTGGAATTATGAGCGTGCCCTTGTTGCGTGCTAGGAGATAATCCGAGGCTCTTGCGAAGGTTGGCCACCTCCCCAGGAGCCTTCCTTCTGGAGGCAATCCATGCATGCTCCCCCCATGGAACGAGCCTCACAGAGGGACCTTTATCCCACCTCAGGTACTCGACCAGGCGTGTCGAGGGGATGCGAACTCACGAGGCCACCGTTTTCTCCATAGCAGGCCTGGCAACCAGTGGGTCTGGGTACCCTTGGTCCCAGTGACCCGACAGTATCCCTCGGGCGCTTGCCTCACACGTGTCCTTCAGCAGACGTGAAGAGGCAAGGGCCCAAATAGTTTCCAGGGCCGCTACTGCCATGCGTTTACCCGCGGCTCCCAAGATCGCATGCTCCATTGCTTCGAACCCTTCGTAAATGGACCTCCAGCTGTGGTTCTCCATGCGCCTCCATCCACCTAGGTAGTTGTTACACCGCGGGGGAGAGTTCCCATGGTTGGGGATGCTGGTGTTGGAGGAGGGAGTCGAGGATGCTTGTCGAGTCCCCAATCATGGTCATGGATCGTGTATAGGGAGAGGAGGATGCGGCCAGGAATCTCCACCGAGATCGCGGCAGTAGTGTTCTACCGATTTCAAGCCCCTTGATGCTGATCTTGAGGACTTTGAGTTCGTGACAAACATTCATGTAGGAACGCAGCAAGATCGGCTGCTCCTGCCTCTCCGGTTTGCATCACTAGTGCAGGGGAACAGCAACTCGGCGCGCTGTGCTGGTGGTGTTTGGCTGCGCCACCTGAGCATGGCCCATGCGGCTATAGTTCGACAACTAGGGCCATCTGCTCTTCATGAGGGAGTGGCATAAGTTCTCCGCGTGCACCAGATCCACTTGGGTCACTTCCACATTTTCACGTATGACGGAGAGGGTGTTCACCGTCAGTGTCTTCGATGATTCCATATGTCTCCACCACTAATTCTCCAACCGAGACTCCAACTCCGACGGGCGATGGGAGCGCGTCCGAGGAAGAAGGTCGGGGGTGGTGTCCACAGTGGAAGCTAGGCTCGTGGGGCCACTTGTTTATTTTTTTTGTTGTAGAGATGGGAACCTCTGCACTTGTGTTGTGCGTTTAACACTATTGCTTTGAGATGAGGGCCTAGTGACTTTGGTGGGCTTCCTGAGGAAGCGTCAGCAGGTTATAGGTGCCTCGTGCTCCTTCATGCATTAGGCCTTGTGAGGGGGAAACACCCTTGCATGCCACTGATACATTGCAAATGTATCTATAATTTTTGATGTTCCATGCTTGGTTTTATCCACTTTCTTGTGTTTTGTTCCAACTTTGGAGTACTTTTATTATGATTTCTTGGACTAACCTATTAACAAGAGCCACAGTGCCAGTTGCCTGTTTTCTGCTGTTTTTGGTTCCAGGAAAGTCAGAAAATGAATATTCTCGGAATTGGACGGGACAAAAGCCAAAGTGCCTATTTTTCCGGAAGGGATCAAGTGCCAGAATACGAGACGGAGAAGGGTTGGGGGCCGGCCACACCACCTGGCCGCGCGGCCAGGCCTGGCCCGCGCCGGGGGGTGGTCTGGCCAACCCCAGCACCCCCTCGGCCTCTCCTTCCGCCTATAAGTTGCCCTCGGGACGAAAACCCTAAGTACCCGATCAAAAATCCACGAAAGAGTCTGTAGCCGCCATCATCTCCATCCCTAGATCGGGAGGGATCTGAAGCTCTTCTCGGCAACCTGCCGGAGAGGGGAATTCACCCTGGAGGCCTTCTTCATCACCATGCAAGCCTCCGGTGTGATGCGTGAGTAGTTCATCCTTGGACTACGGATCCATGTAGTAGCTAGATGGCTGGTTTCTCCTCCTTTGTGCTTTCATGTTTAGATCTTGTGAGCTCCGTTCATGATCAAGATCATCTATTTGTAATTCATACATGTTGTGTTTGCGGGGATCTGATGGATATTGAGATGCTATTTCAGATTGATTATTGATTCTATCATATTTTTGTTATTTGAGATCTTGCATGCTTTCCGTTGTTAGTAGCTATCTTGCCCAAGTAGATGCTAGCAACTCCAAGAGTTAGTATTTATGCTCGATAGTGGGTTCATGCCTCTGGTAATCTAGGGAAGTGACAGAAATCTCTAAGGTACTAGATGTGTTGTTGCTACTAGGGAGAAAACAACGATCCTTTGTTCATAGAACAATTGTATTATTTACCTTACACGCAGTTCGTAAAGCAATAATCTGTTGCTTGCGAATTAATACTGGAGGGGGTTCGGATGATAACCTGAAGGTGGATTATTAGTCATAGATGCAGTTGGATGGCGGTCTATGTATTATGTTGTATTGCCCAATCAAGTCTCAAAGGAGTCAAGATGATTAGTATATGCATGTATTGCTTTCTCGGTGTTTGTCAATTGCCCCGCTGTAATTTGTTCACCCAGCATGTTTTCTATCTAAGGAGAGCCACCTCTTGTGAACTATGGATCCCGGTCCTTTACTTTACATACAATCTACAATCTTTTACTGCTTTGTGTTTACTTTCTGCAAACTTTTACTTCTTTCCATTCGATACGTTTAATCCTTTGTTTTCCGCAAAACACGGTGAGATTGACAACCTCATCGCAAGTTGGGGACAAAGTTATGTGGTTGTGTTGTGCAGGTCTCCATGTTGCTACTAGCACCGGTAGTGCGCCCTGACAAAGCTCAGCTAGTAACACCTTTGGGGTGTTTCCTTGATCCTACTGGTTCGATTAAACCTTGGTTTCATAACTAAGGGAAAACTTGCTGTTGTGCTCATCATACCTTCCTCTTGGGGTTCCCAACGAGCTCTACGTCGATCGTCGAGTGCATCAGCCACCCGTGAGTCCCTCGTGGAGGAAACCATAGGGAAAATGCACCTCCTATTAGCTCCTGGAGGAGAAAGCCGTAGGTCTTACATGAAGTTAGGCCGCTTGAGGGGTAGTGCTCTCGCGAGCCACCCCGTGGGTCCCTCGTGGAGGAGACCGTAGGGAAAAATGCATGTCCTGTAGGCTCCTTGAGGAGGAAGTCGTAGGCTTAGCATGAATTTAGGCTGCTCGGGGGGAAGTGCCCTCGTGAGCCGCCCCGTAGGTCCCTCGTGGAGGAGAACATAGGGAAAATGCATGTCATGTAGGCTCCTCGAGGTGGAAGTCATAGTCTTAGCATGAATCTAGGCTACTCGAGGGGAAGTGCCCTCATGAGCAGCCCTGTAGGTCTCTCGTGGAGGATACCGTAGGGCAAATCCATGTCATGTAGGCTCCTCGAGGAGGAAGCCGTAGGCTTAGCATGAATTTAAGCTACTCGAGGCGAAGTGCCCTCGTGATCCGTCCCGTAGGTCTCTCGTGGAGGAGACCGTAGGACAAATGCATGTCGTGTAGGCTCCTCAAGGCGGAAGCCATAGGCTTAGCATGAATTTTAGGATGCTCGAGGGGAAGTGTCCTCGTGAGAATCCCCGTAGGTCCCTCATGGAGGAGACCGTAGGGAAAATGCATTTCATGTTGGCTCCTCGAGGAGGAAACCATAGGCCTAGCATTAATTTAGGTTGCTCGAGGGGAAGTTCCCTCGTGATCTGCCTGTAGGTCCCTTGTGGAGGAGACCGTAGGGAAAATGCATGTCCTGTAGGCTTGATGGCTCAAAATATATTCGAGCTCATGGGGGAACCCCAAGAGGAAGGTATGATGAGCACAACAACAAGTTTTCCCTCAGTTATGAAACCAAGGTTATCGAACCAGTAGGAGCAAGGAAACACCTCCAAGGTGTTGTTTCCAACTTGGAATCCTGCACAACACAACCATAGAACGTTGCCCCCAACTTACAGTGAGGTTGTCAATCTCACCGTTTTGCTGAAAACAAAGGATTAAACGTATTGTGTGGAAGATAGTAATTGCTTGCAGAAAGTAAACATAAAACAATAAATAGTAGATTGATAGTAAAAGAAAGGACCGGGGTCCATAGTTCACTAGTGGTGATTCTCTTTAAGATAGATGACATGTTGGGTGAACAAATTACAGCGGGGCAATTGACAAACATCGAGAAAGCATACATGCATATATTAATCATCTTGACTCCTTTGAGATTTGATTGGGCATTACAACATTATATATAGACCGTAATCCAACTGCATCTATGACTAATAGTCCACCTTTAGGTTATCATCCGAACCCCCTGCAGTATTAAGTTGCAAGCAACAGATAATTGCATTAAGCAAAGTGTGTAAAGTAAACAATACGATTGTTCCATGAACAAAGGATTGTTGTTTTCTCCCTAGTAGCAACAGCACATCTAGTACCTTAGAGATTTTTGTCACTTCCCCATATTACTAGAGGCATGAGCCCACTATCGAGCATAAATACTCCCTCTTGGACTTGCTAGCATCTACTCGGCCAAGATAGCTACTAACAACAGAAAGCATGCAAGATCACAAATAACAAATACATGATAGAATCAATAATCAGTCTGAAATAGCATCTCAATATCCATCGGATCCCCGCAAACACAACATGTAGGATTACAAATAGATGATCTTGATCATGAACGGAGCTCACAAGATCTAAACATGGTAGCACAAAGGAGAAGAACCAACCATCTAGCTACTACATGGACCCGTAGTCCAGGGATGAACTACTCATGCATCACACCGGAGGCAGTCATGGTGATGAAGAAGGCCTCCAGGGTGATCTCTCCCCTCCGGCAGGGTGCCGGGAAGAGCTTCAGATCCCTCCCGATCTAGGGATGGAGATGGCGGCGGCTACATGCTCTTTCGTGGAATTTTGATCGGGTTCTTAGGGTGTGTTTGGGACAGCTCCACTCCACCAAACAACAGGTGGAGCAGGTGAAGCTGACCAAACACCCAAACTCCACTAAACAGCTGGAGTGGAGCAGAGACACCCTACAGTACATTTTCGTGAAGCAGAGAAATAGGTGCTTCGGCTACTCCACTTCACCTCCCACACATATCTGACCCTAGAGTTGCTGCCAAATTACACGCAATTACCACCCCACCTGCATGGGGAGTCCATCTCCTGAACAGTTTTTCTCCATATATCCCCAATTCCTTCGTCCCCGTGGCATCTGGCGACTGGATTTAGCTGCAGCCACATCTCCGATGACCGTCTTTCGTCCTATCCTCGTCCCCAGCCCCAATCCTCTTCCGGTCCAACCCTTGCTCGGATCCCTTCAACCCATACTCCCCGCCCCTGACCCCCAGCCTCCTCCTGTACCAACCCTTTGATTGATCTCATCGTTGCATCGACGAAACATCGCAAGAACAGCCGCCGCTGCTATAGCGATCCTAGTAAATCCCGCTGCCAGCCTGCGCCACTAGGAGATAGGGGCTGTAGCAGGAGCTCGTTGCTGACCATTAACGGAGCATGTTAATCCTCCTGATGAATTAGCCTGTACAGGAGCTCGCTGCCGACCCCAAAATGGGCCCAATCATGGCTCATAGGGAATTCATGGTGATTGATGGTCGTAATTGTGTTTATATGTGATGCTCTATACATGGTCTTTATTTTATCCATCACGGCTAGGAGACATGGCAACAGTCGCATCTAGGAGTAAGTGCCTAGAAAACTATTCAGTACATTTTGACCATAGGCATGTCAATGACACACCAATCTCCTTCTATCCTAAAGTTTTAAAAAAGTAAAATAACGAGGTGTTAAGATCTTTACTACAAGATCGTAGACAAACATAGAAAATAAAAATAAAAGGGTACTCAAGACATTTTACAACACCTTCTCACCAATCTAGATCCGAACTAATTTCATTCCCAAACAGTTTTTACTGCTCTAGAGCAGATTATATGGAGTGGAGTTTAGATGTGAAGCGGAGTGGAGTGAAGCGGAGCCCTCTCAAACACACCCTTAGGGTTTCTGTATCGGAGGCTTCTTATAGGCGAAAGGGGAGGCCGAGGGGGTGCCCGAGGCGGCCGCACCACCCCAGGCGCGGGCCAATCCTGGCCGCGCGGCCAGGTGGTGTGGCCGGCCCCTGGCCCCTCTCTGTCTCGTCTTCTGGCTCCGTGTTCCCCTCAGTGAGATATTGACTTCAGCTTTTGTCCTGTCCAATCCCGAAAATATTTATTTTCTGACCTTTCTGGAACCAAAAACAGCAGAAAATAGGCAACTGGCACCGTGTCATCTTGTTAATAGTTTAGTCCAAGAAAGTGTATAAAAATACTCCAAAGTGTGGACAAAACATAAGAAAGTAGATATAAAACAAGCATGGAACATCAAAAATTATAGATACGTTTGCAACGTATCAACATCCCCAAGCTTAACTCCTGCTCGTCCTCGAGTAGGTAAGTGATAAAAAGAAAGAATAATTTTTGAGGTGACATGCACCATCATAATCTTGATCAAAGTATTTGTAGAACATTGATAGCTGGGATCATAGTACTTTAACATAGCATGAAAGATATAGTTCTAACAATAAGACATAACAACTATGTTGTAGCACGAAAAGGTACAAACAAAAGATTCATGAATAACAATGCTTTGCAAGACATTTGTTTGTTTCACATATAGAAAACATAATGAGAATGGTATTCAGATTGTCCCTCATAGTGTAGCAAAACATAAATGCATAGGACACCTTCAAAGTTCATAAGGGTGACTAGATACAAACAGTTTAAGAACAAGCAATATCAAAGTTATGAATCAATCAACAAGTCTTGGGATAATGCACATTAAACTAAGAATGACCACTATGCTCTCTCAATAGGTGCATAAAGATAGAAGATGGAGACTCAACATAAAAGTAAAAGAAAGGCCATCATAGAAGGAAGCAGGGATTCAAGTCTCATAAAGAGCTTCCAAAAATTATGGTACTTATTAGCTTTCAGCTCTCATTGCCCCTATCATAAGCATCTTTTGGTGATTAAGGTTAAAGTGACACAACTAAGAGGATATGCTTGAAAGTTATAAGTTGAAATCTCATGCCCCTTGCTTACGAGTACCGAACCTCGTGCTACTCAACTTCAGTCACAAGTAAGCTCTTGTCATTGTAAGTACATATGTATCATAGAGAACCGCCAACGGGGTACCCTTGCCCCATGACACAGGAGCTATCCCTATCAAAATGACAAGGCAACAGACAATGAGCATCTCAACGATCTTTTTATTTGCTATTTGCATAGGTTTT
Organism: Avena sativa; assembly: GCA_916181665.1. NCBI lineage: Eukaryota > Viridiplantae > Streptophyta > Magnoliopsida > Poales > Poaceae > Avena > Avena sativa. The sequence goes on along the minus strand of OV702289.1, from coordinate 666,962,830 downwards.
TATTCAGGATGCTTCATAGAATGCTCATTATGGTTGTGCTGCAAGTTTCCACCATGATTAGGCATGACTTAGGCTAGCGGCCTAGGCGTTTCTCTAATACACATACAAACTCCATGATCTTACAAGTTCCCCTTTTATTTCACACCGTCGGGATCCATAAGTAAAAGAATCATGATATCAACAGAATAGTAAGTGCAATGTTGAAAGCGTTCCCCATGATACATGATTCTGCTAACTTTAACTTATAAAACGCAAGCATATACGCAACAAAGATGGACACAATGGTTCAAGATTATTAAGTGCAAGAAAGTAAAGTGTGCCATCAAGTTCGTGAGAGCTTTAATCACTAATTTTCACATAACAAGTTTAATTCGGAAGGTAGATAAAATCATGAATATACTTGGAATAGCAAATGCTAATAGGTAGGTATGGTGGACTCTTTGGAATAACTTGGTTTTATTTGGAGTTGGATGCATGAGTGGAACTCATACTTGGTTATGGAGGCTAGCAAAAGACTGGGAGCGACCAACTAAGAGAGCAACAATGGACATAATCATGCAAAGCGACAAAACATCATTAATTAAAGCATAAAATGATATTACAAGTCGAAAACTAAATGATCATAGAGGCTATGGTGACTTGGGATAGTCTTAACATGGTGTGAGCATGCGCCAAGTCAACCCAAATAAAGCATCGAAGGAGAATACCACAATACTATGCTTTAATATGCTAAAACAACTCATGATTCTTTCAAGGCACATTAAGCAATCTCAATTGTTTATAACATGTCATGCTACAGCAAAAATCACTAAGCATAAAGCCAAAACAATATCAAGCATAACATGACAAAGCATATGCCACAGTCAAAAACAAGCTCCTTTTTACCACTTAAGCATGAACTTTTCCAATCCAAACCAACTTATTTGAAAACTAATGTATGAATGAGGGGGTCCGACCAATTTATTCAAGCAAACTAAGCAAAATAAGCAAACGAAGACCAAGAACAAAAAACGAAGACGCTCCAAGAACAACACAATTGTGCATGAAACAATAAAAATGAAATGTTTGGAAGAAACTTGAAATTTTTATTGATGAAGAAGGGGATGCCTTGGGCATCCCCAAGCTTTGACGCTTGTACTTCTTGGATATTTCTTGGGGTGACACGGGGTGGCATCCCCAAGCTTGAGCTTTTGTACATTCTTCATCTCATTCCATTACTCTTCCCTACACCTGAAAATTTTCCTTCATACAAAACTTCACACAATCTTCATTAGCAACATTAGTATGTTCAAAAGATAATAGACCTTTGGGGTTTTAGGTTTAAAAACAGCATAACTTTCACTAAATACACAAGATACTGTAGAAATTCCCTCAAAAAGCTCAATTTCCCCAAAAAGAACCCAAAAAGGAATCAATAAGAAGCAAATTCAAATAATGGCAGAAATCTATCAAAACAGACCAGCAGGTAGAAACCGATTTTTTCGAAGACCTTGTGTTGCTCAAAACGAAAAGTTTTGAACTAAGGAAAGTTGGATAACAATCTAGGGCAGACGCGCAAGAAATTACAGCTCAAACCGACGTACAGAGATTTTTCACAAATTTTTACAGCGAAGCAAAAAAATCTGTTTCGGGACAGCAACTTTCCCAAACATTACTTCTCTCTCATTAGAGGTTACTCTTGGCACAAAAACCACGCAAAAATTATAAGGAGAGCTTATTAATGAAGCAATAACTTTCAAGACTCAATTAAAACTTTTGGGTTATCTCCCAATAAGTACTTTTCTTTAACGTCTTTAAGTTAGGCATAGGAAGCAAGAAAAAGAATCAAGTATTCTCAAATGAAGAAGCATTAAGAGCAAATTTTGTTTTAATAGGAGAGGCAAAAGGAATCTTCTATCTCTTATTAGGGAAGTGTTCTATACCTTTCTTGAGTGGAAATTTATATTTAGTTGTGCCTTCTTTCATATCAATAATGGCACCAGCAGTTCTAAGAAAAGGTCTTCCCAAAGTAATAGGACAAGAAGCATTGCATTCAACATCCAAAACATAGAAATTAACGGGGAAATAGGTATTGTTAACCATAATAAGAACATCATTAATACTCCCCATGAGTCTATTTTTAGCATTATCATCAAGTTGGACATTTAAATAACAATCTTCCAATGGTGGCAAATCAAGCATTTCATAAATCTTTCTAGGCATAATAGAAACACTACTATCAAGATCACATAGAGCTCTGAGATCAAAATCATTCACTTTCATATTAATGATGGGTTCCCAACTATCTTCTAATTTCATAGGAATAGAAGCTGTATGTTTCATCTTTTCTTCTTTAATTTTTATGAGAGCATCAGTAATGTGTTTTGTAAAGGCCATATTCATAGCACTAGAATTAGGACTTTTAGCAAGCTTTTGTAGGAACATAATTACTTCAGAGATATTGCAACCATCGAGATCAAAATCATAATTATCTTCTAAAGTAGTAGAGCTATTGTTTCCCATATTTCATAGAATTTTAGCATTTTTATTAGAAAAGGTTCCATTGGGTTTACTAGCTTCAACATTAGTGGTAGTGATAGTAGAAATACTAATATTTCTAGTAATTTCATCTTCTCTCTCCCACTTAGCATGCAATTCAGCTAATAATCTAACATTTTCATCAATTTTAACTTGTATGGCATTAGTAGCAGCAAAAGGATTTTCAATAGTTTCAGATTTAGCAGCCATTTTATTCAAAGAAGACTGTGCTTCAGACAATAATGCTATATTTCTTTCAGCATTAGAGAGTTTTTCCTCAATAGTTTTATTGAAAGCAGTTTGTTTACTAATAAAATCTTTAAGCACAACTTCAAGTTCAGAGGGTGCACTTCTATTATTGTTGTAGGAATTTCCATAAGCATTACCATTATTGGGAGGATATGGCCTATAATTGTTGTTACCAAAATTATTCTTGTAGGCATTGTTGCTAAAATTATTATTTCTTATAAAGTTCACATCAACTTGCTCTTCTTGAGCAACCAAAGAGGCTAAGGGAACATGATTTGGATCAATATGAGCTTTCCGATTAACAAGCATAGACATAATAACATCAATTTTATCACTCAAGGAAGAGGTCTCTTCAACAAAATTTACCTTCTTACCTTTTGGAGCTCTCTCAGTGTGCCATTCAGAATAGTTAGCCATCATATATGCAGAAGCTTTGTTGCAGCACCCAAAGTAACGGTCATAAAGGTACCTCCAGCAGCAGAATCTAGTAGATTTCTTGAAGAATAATTCAGTCCTGCATAAAAGGTTTGGATAATCATCCAAGCAGTCAGTCCATGAGTGGGACAATTCTTTACCAAAGATTTCATTCTTTCCCAAGCTTGAGAAACATGTTCATTATCAGATTGTTTAAATTTCATTATTTCACTTCTCATAGATATAATCTTAGTAGGAGGATAGTATTTTCCAATGAAAGCATCTTTGCATTTAGTCCAAGAATCAATACTATTTCTAGTTAGGGGTTGCAACCATTCTTTAGCTTTTCCTCTCAAAGAGAAATGAAATAATTTAAGCTTAATAATATCTCCATCTATATCCCTATGTTTTTGCATCTCACAAAGTTCAACAAAGTTATTAAGATGAGCAGCAGCATCTTCAACACCAATACCAGAAAATTGTTCTCTCATAACAAGATTGAGTAAAGCAGGTTTAATTTCAAAGGAAGTAGCCTCAGGAACAGGTGGAGCAATAGGTGTGCACATGAAATCATTGTTGTTGGTGCTAGTGAAGTCATACAACTTAGTGTTTTCAAGAGTAGTCATTTTTTATGTTTTTGATAAAGAAAGCAAACTAGTGCAACTAATTTTTTGTGTGTTTTTGATAAAGAAACAAGCATACAAAGCAGAAATAAACTAAGCAAAACAAATAAAACAAAGTAAAGAGATTGGTTATGAGGGACTCCCCTTGTGAAGATGTAACATCCCAGCATTAGAGCTTAGAAATAAGCTGAACACAGGTGTGTGCATTGCATTCATGCATAGAAAATCCGGATAATTTTCGCGCTTTTAAATAAAACTTGTCAAAGTGATTGAAGCTTCTCTTAACTTGGTGGAGCTGAAGTAGATCATCAAGTTGACTATGATAAGTTTCAATATGACCTTTGCTAAAACCTTATCTTTGGGTAATATAATTTGATCTAAGGGTAGATCAAATGTAATAAAACTAAGTCACAACACACTACTTAATAAGGAGTACTTGATCTTCTAGAGATCATTACATGGTATTCCATACCACAACTCAAGGATGAATAATTAATCTTCTAAAGATGATATCAAGGTATTATCTACCACAAACCTTGAATAGCAAAGTAAGTATATAACTTAAGTAAAGAAAATCTATAACTAAATCTTGATATACTTGCTTGCCGTAGTTATTCCTACCATGAGAATCATGGTAGTTTCTAAACACTAGCTCTTATTACAAATAGAGTAGAAAGGAAGTCAAGCCAAGACCATCCAGCACATACTCTTAATATGATATTAAGAGGTGCCATATCTATTTAACCAAGTCCTAGTATCAATTGATCATCAATATTGGGTGATCAATTCCTGATCTAGAACTTATTGACTCATAGCCTTTGACCTATTGTGTTGACCTTTCAAAGACCTTAAGTAAATTAATCTGAAGGAAGAACTAGATATGGTTGAGTGTACCATCATCAATGGAATGTGATCCTTAGTGGAGATCAAACCATTTGATGTTGGAGGAGTTAACTCACTCATGAGTTAACTAGAAGCAATACCTAAACCCAAGAGTTGAGCTAGTTATTGAGGAGCTATGAGAAAGCTAGTAGTATTAGTACATTAGATAACAATCTTGTTAGGACAAGTGGATATAGACTTAGAATAAGCTTGCTTAATAATATAAGTCTATAGAGAGACTAATACAAGTTACTACTTAGTTGAGTATAGATCATGACCAGACAAATAGAAGCCCAAGCTTGGTTTGATCAAATGATGGTGGTCATTATTCCCAAGTCACTTGAGAATAGATGACTAGGTGTTGAAGAAGACTTGTGAGTATATCAAAAGAGGTAAAGCCTAGTAAGCTGAATCATCTAGCTTGAACATGAGAAGTCAAGCTAGAGTATGATGAAGTATGTGATGAGTTGTATGGAGTAGTTGGAGGCATAGTAGCTTCATCAAGCTAACACAAGAACAAACTTGTATTATGGGAGTAGTACTATACCTATTTCAAAGGATTGATATCCTTTGTTATGTATAGTGAGGATTGTAGTCTTGCAACCCTTGGAAGTAGTTGCAAGATGAAGTTAAGGAAGTTAATAGATGGTGTTAGCAGTAACTACATTGATAGGTGCATCAATGGTAGTTAATTAAGAGGAGCTATATACTAGGAGTAAGAATGGAGTAATGTTGAAGTGGCATGACCATGTCATCATATGATGATGGATATGGTGGAGTCCGATGATTGTCTTATTCAGGAAGATGTAATCTTTGTGAATAAGATAAGAGGGATATATAGAGTTTATTTAGGAAAGGAATTCCTTATCTCAAGATATCCTTAGGGAGGTATTAAGGTAATGATTCTATAGAAGCCTTAATCAAGATCATATCAAACCATAATAGACCCATGTCTACTTCATTATTCAAAATCTTAGGATCAAATGGATAGTAAAACCATTTTCTATTCCTAGGTAACTATTGAACAATACCTCTTGGACAACTAAAGTTTCCAAGAGGTAATTAGAGAACTAGCTGAGTGTTTCAGAAGCCTTGTCTGCTTTATTATCTTAAACCCTAATAGAAACTTAGTCTCATAGGATCATTAAGATCACATTATGAAAGCTATCTTAATAACTCACTTTAAGTTGAGAGGTTATTCAGGATCACAAAACATGGTGGCAATATGTTTAGCCTTACTAATCATCCCTGTCTTTAATTAAATATGAGTTATTAAATCCTCTCAAAATCCATGTACCTATATTTGAATAAACCTTAGTATTTCTCTACCAATTATTAATATTGATTCATCATTACCTAACCAAAAGTGTTATGTGGTAATTCTGAACTCTACAAACCAAGTAGAATAGGATTTGGCAAATCACCAAATATGGAGGACCATGAAAACCAAATCATCATATTATGAACCACAAAGATTAATTCCTTATAATGTATTTAGATAAATCCTTTATGAAGATATGTGGGAACAAGATTCTATATACATGGATACACATTTCAAACCAGTACCACTAAGATTGTCAAGTAAAATCAGAATCATCTTTGTGAAATCTTTAAAAGAAACAAATTCAAAAAAACCTAGTTTTTATTTACTTTACTAAATAAAAGAACTTTTCATACACTCATAAATTTCGAGAAGATAAAGAATAATAAAGGGAAGATTTAGTATAATGAATCTCTAAACCATTTGGAATATTACACCAGAATTCTAAGGTTTAAATCCTTATAGAAATCAAATTTGAAGTGAATTTATAAATAGAAAAGAAAACAGAAACTGGAAAAAGAATAAGAAAAGAGAAGGAGCAGCCAGTTGCTTTGGCCCACGGCCCAGCGAAGTTTCTTGCTAGTCTGTCGCTTGCGAGCAGCTGGAGAAACTCGCTTCGCAACCTTTGCTGCAGCCCGTATGCAACCCATCTGGCCCGTGTGCAGCCCGCTATCGGCCCATACCTCTTCGCCCTTTTATCCGCGTCGTCTTCCTCGCGTCGTCGTCGACCTCCCGATGCGGCGAAGCATCTCGCTGGCAGTCGTGCTGCCTTCGACCGTGCCAAGATCCCCGCTACTCTCCCTAGTCATCTATAAGAACCTCACGACACCGCCGACGAACCCTAGCTTCCTGTTTTTCCCCAAATTCCTCTCTGGCCAGAAACCCTTGATGCAGGTACCTCGCCTCCCCGTCGTTCCCAACCTCCTCTCGCCCAGATGAGGACCCTAGGAGATTCGCCTCGTCGCGCTAGTACTTCACCCCGAAGGAATTGTCCCCGCATGGTTCCTACCGATGATGCCGTCCATTTCCTCTCTGCCTCTGGAAGCTGTTCGTTGTCGACCATGTCGCCATCTCCAAGCTTCCCCGAGCTCGCAGACCAGCCCTACACACTCGGGGTGAGCTCACCGTGCTTCTGCACCTCTCAATTTCTTCTCTCTTATCGTTGTTCAATATGCCATCGTGAACCTCCGACCGCCGTCATTGTTGCTCACCGTGGAGCTAGTCTCGATGACCAAAAATGGGGGTCGCTGCCACTGTTATGCTCAGCATGCTCATCCACATCCAACGCAACCCTCCTCGCGATCCCGGGCATTCCCAATTGACGGATCGAACCCTGATCTGGAGCATCGGCCTCGGATGACGTCAGCATGATGCCATGATTGCATCACCTAAGCCTGGTCAACAATTTTGACTTGGTCCGTGCTTAGGTGGCTGCTGACGTGGTCCGGACCCCACCAGTTAGTGACTTCGGGGTAGGTGTAGGCTTGGTACAAAATGATTTACCCAAATAGCTGTGTCATGCTGATGTCATCTGGACGCATTAAACCTTTAAATTTTAGTTTATTAATTCCAAAAATTGAATAAATCTTGTTAATTCTATATCTTTTGTTTTATAATTTAGAAAAATGTATCTAATATATCAAAATACTCAGAAAAATAAAATCTATAGTTTAACTTTATTAACAAACATTAATATGTTAACTATTTAAATAATTATTATTTAATTAAGATTTTATAACTAATAATACTTTGAAAATTAATATTTTAATATTGGTAAATGAGAAAAATATAAATAATATACCAAAATTATAATAAAAAAAATCTACATTTACAAACTTATTTCAATTATTTTTGTATCACTTAACTAACATTTATTATTTATTAAGTATTTATAAAGTGATAAAACTTGTAAAAATCATATCTTATTATTTAAAAATCACAAAATACTTATAATATACCAAAATGATCACAAAAATGAAATCTACACACTAACAATATCAACTCTCACTTTTAAAGTAAAATCAAAGGTAAAGATCTAATAAATCCTGTTTAAACCCTTTTATTTTAATTAAATTCCTTAAAAATATATAAATCTTTACTATTGTCTTTTGTATTATTTGTTTAAAGTCTAAAAAGGGTAATAACAAGCCAATTAATGTTTAAGTAAAGCTAAAATAGGTAAAACCATTTTAAAATGCAAGTACTAAAACTATCATCAGAACTTAAGGGTGTTTTAGTTTTCCTAAAAGATTTTTATTAATTATAAAATCAACTAAAATGGTATATTGTCTATCACAAGAATTCTATGCACTTGTAACGTCACCAAACTTTTAGTTACTAGTTCTTTTCCTAGTTTGAGAAAACCACTTAAAGATTTAAACCAAATTCCAAAGTAATTGAAGTAGTACCTATTATTTACTTATTAAGTATAACCATCGATTTATAAGATAAAAAGGTAAATACATTCACTTATACTATGATTATTTAATGTAGTAATGTTTTCCTATTTAATAATCTTAGCAAATATGAAACCTTAAAGTGTTAACCTTAAGTTTAAATACTTTTTACTTTGTAAAGGTAATCTTTCCTTAAAAGTTACTCTTTTAAGGAACATTAACAATGATAGTTGAACACTTCTTTAAAAGCTCTAATTGATTCTTAATCTTGTTTAAGCAGTATTTTAGATACCATACCCATTTGAGTGTTTTAATATTGCATATTACTTGCTGTATTTACTTATTGTTTCACACACACTCTCACACGCCTTAATAAGAAGCACAAGTGTGAATCTGTTATAAAAGTGAAACACATTCTAAAGAACTCATTCCCCATTTCCAAACCCTAGATTAGATATGACTATTCTAGGGATTCGTGTTTCTTAAATTGCATTACGTTACTTATACATCGTTGCATCTTGCTTCTTTAAACATTAGTCCTTACCGGACCAATGATGCGATTTCCAGATTTTGGATCTTCTATTGTCTTGAAGACCGTGAGTGCATTATCTTGCAATCACAAAAGGCAAGTTCACAACTTGCTCATGTCCTTTGATTATTTTCTATGCTTGTAACTCAATTGTGTCATCACCTGCATTTCAAAAAGGACAGAAAATACTATTTTCATAATAATATGATTATGGATTATTTACCAAGTGGTAATAATCTATTGATATAGTTCCAGTGGTAAAGTAACATAAGATCTAGGACTTAACAACCAATGTCACCAGTGATTCTAGCGCCGTATATTACGTGTCAACCATAAGACTTGGAATGGGACGGGAAAGTCAGTTGTATCTTCTCCCTTTCATATGGAGGCAAGATGACCTTATCGTGACATTGGGATTCCCGGTGTGGATCCAACATATGGGTGGGCACCCTTAGGCCCCACGATTTTGGTGTCTAGATTATTTATGAGTGGCTGCCGGAGGTATAGTCGGACCTTTATGGAGCTTAACAAGGGCATCACCAGCTCATAGAGTGTTCGGGAACTCATCATGGTTATAGCTTTCCCTAGTTGGAGGCTTAACGGAGGTGGAGTTAGCCCCGGAGGATCGTGCAGACATATGGGGTCACGGAGAGGGCAGCGATTGGCTTGGATCTTAGACTGGGCCCCAAACCAAGGAAGTGTGGACAAGCTCGTGGCTTGGTTGTGCAATAAGGCTAAGGTCGCTTATGGGAAAAGTGACGCATCTCTGCAGAGTGTAAGAATTGTGACATGTTACTCCCTGTTCCGAGAAGGAGCTACGAACGTGGCAGGAAAGGAACTCCATGAAGTTCTGGTCAACCTGTGAAGGCTGTCGGACATAGTTTTCAGAATAAAAGCAACCTTTGAAGAAATGTTTATGAAAACCTGCATTGCCTACGACCTATGGTCTGTGGCTGTAGAGATAGTGCATCATACACTCCTTTTTAGTGAACTTGCTGAGTACGCTTGTACTCAACCGTACCTTCTTAACCCTTGCTAGGTTTTAAGCTATTGAATACGATGTCAACACCAATGTCTGCTCAAGGAACCATCATCGACAACTCAAGTTCTTCAATAAAGTCAATGGAGTCGACATATACATCAGCTGAAGTGAAGATAAAGTGTCGATTTAGATAGGAGTAGATTCTCTAGCCATAAAACATATTTATGTAGAGCATTGCAATAGCAGCAATGGCAAGCCAAATAGTTTAGATGCTAGTCTTAGTTACTAGATATTTCTGAGTTATTATTTTTGGTTCTTCCATGTAAGAAGTTCCTTCTCTCTCTTTAACCTAGAGTGTTCTCTGGATCTTTTGTAAAGAGTCGAGTTGTAATCTATAGTCATGTCTTGGACCTGCTGTGTTTTTGTTGTACCACTCTGAGGGATGTAATACTAGTGAATGGTGTTTCATTGGTGTTATGTCAACGACTATAGTGTACTACATCATGCCGTGGTATGCTGGGTCACCGCAGATGCTCAGCTCGCTGGCAGTCGCGCCGCCGTCGACCGCACCAAGATCCCCGCTACTATCCCTGGTCATCTATAAGAACCCCACGACGCCACCGACGAACCCTAGCTTCCTCTTTTCCGCAAATCCCTCTCTGGCCAAAAACCCTAGATGTAGGTACCTCGCCTCCCTGTCGTTCTCGACCTCCTCTCGCCCAGATGAGGACCCTAGGAGATTCGCCTCATCACGCTGGTACTTCACCCCGAAGGAATCGTCCCCGCGTGGTTCCTACCGACGACGCCATCCGTTTCCTCTCCGCCTCTGGAAGCCATTCGCCGTCGACCATGTCGCCATCTCCAAGCTTCCCCGAGCTCGCAGACCAGCCCTACACACTCGGGGTGAGCTCACCGTGCTTCTACACCTCTCAATTTCTTCTCTCTTGTCGTTGTTCCTCATGCAACCATGAACCTCCGACCGCTGTCGTTGTTGCTCGCTGTGGAGCTAGTCCTGGTGACCAAAAATGGGCGTCGCCGCCACTGTTATGCTCAGCGTTCTCATCTGCATCCAACGCAACCCTCCTCGTGATCCCGTGCTTTCCCAATCGACGGATCGAACCCTGATCTAGAGCATCGGCCTCGGATGACGTCAGCATGACGCCATGATTGCATCACATAATCCTGGTCAACAATTTTGACTTGGTCCGTGCCTAGGTGGCTGCTGACATGGTCCGGACCCCACCAGTCAGTGACTTAGGGGTAGGTTTAGGCTTGGTACAAAATGTTTTACCCAAATAGCTGTGTCATGCTGATGTCATCTGGACGCATTAAACCTTTAAAATTTAGTTTATTAATTCCAAAAATTGAATAAATCTTGTTAATTCTATATCTTTTGTTTTATAATTCAGAAAAGTGTATGTAATATATCAAAATACTCAGAAAAATAAGATCTATAGTTTAACTTTATTAACAAACATTAATATGTTAACTATTTAAATAATTATTATTTAATAAAGATTTTATAAGTAAAAATACTTTGAAAATTAATATTTTAATATTGGTAAATGAGAAAAATATAAATAATATACCAAAATTCTTATAAAAACAAAATCTACATTTACAAACTTATTTCAATTATTTTTGTATCACTTAACTAATATTTATTATTTATTAAGTATTTATAAAGTGATAAAACGTGTAAAAATCATATCTTATTATTTAAAAATCACAAAACTACTTATAATATACCAAAATGATCACAAAAATGAAATCTACACACTAAAAATATCAAATCTCACTTTTGTAGTAAAATAAAAGGTAAAGGTCTAATAAATCCTGTTTAAATTGTTTTCTTTTAATTAAATTCCTTAAAAATATACAAATCTTTACTATTGTCTTTTGTATTATTTGTTTAAAGTCTAAAAAGGTAATACCAAGACAATTCATGTTTAAGTAAAGCTAAAATAGGTAAAACCATTCTAAAATGTAACCACTAAAACTATCATCTCAAATTAAGGGTGTTTTAGTTTTCGTAAAAGATTTTTATCAATTATAAAATCAACTAAAATGGTATATTGTCTATCACAAGAATTCTATGCACTTGTAATGTCACCAAACTTTTAGTTACTAATTCTTTTCCTAGTTTGAGAAAACCACTTAAAGATTTAAACCAAATTCCAAAGTAATTGAAGTAGTACCTATTATTTACTTATTAAGTATAACCATCGATTTATAAGATAAAAAGGTAAATACATTCACTTATACTATGATTATTTAATGTAGTAATGTTTTCATATTTAATAATCTTAGCTAATATGAAACCTTAAAGTGTTAACCTTAAGTTTAAATACTTTTTACTTTGTAAAGGTAATCTTTCCTTAAAAGTTACTCTTTTAAGGAACATTAACAATGATAGTTGAACACTTCTTTAAAAGCTCTAATTGATTCTTAATCTTGTTTAAGCAGTATTTTAGATACCATACCCATTTGAGTGTTTTAATATTGCATATTACTTGTTGTATTTACTTATTGTTTCACACACACTCTCACAAGCCTTAATAAGAAGCACAAGCGTGAATCTGTTATAAAAGTGCAACACATTCTAAAGAACTCATTCCCCGTTTCCAAACCCTAGATTAGATACGACTATTCCGGGGATTCGTGTTTCTTAAATTGCATTACATTACTTATACATCGTTGCATATTGCCTCTTTAAACATTAGTCCTTACCGGACCAATGATGCGATTTCCAGATTTTGGATCTTCTATTGTCTTGAAGACCGTGAGTGCATAAGCTTGTAATCACAAAAGGCAAGTTCACAACTTGCTCATGTCCTTTGATTATTTTATATGCTTGTAACTCAACTATGTCATCACCTGCATTTCAAAAAGGACATAAAATACTATTTTCATAATAATATGATTATGGATTATTTACCAAGTGGTATTAATCTATTGATACAGTTCTAGTGGTAAAGGAACATAAGATCTAGGACTTAACAGCCAATGTCGCCAGTGATTCAAGCGCCGTATATTACGTGTCAACCATAAGAATTGGAATGGGACGGGAAAGTCAGATGTATCTTCTCCCTTTCATATGGAGGCAAGATGACCTTATCGTGACATTGGGATTCTCGGTGTGGATCCAACATATGGGTGGGCACCCTTAGGCCCCACGATTTTGGTGTCTAGATTATCTATGAGTGGCTGCCGGAGGTATAGTCAGACCTTTATGGAGCTTACCAGGGGCATCACCAGCTCATAGAGTGTTCGGGAACTCATCATGGTTATAGCTTTCCCTAGTTGGAGGCTTAACGCAGGTGGAGTCAGCCCCGGAGGATCGTGCAGACATATGGGGTCGCGGAGAGGGCAGCGATTGGCTTGGATCTTAGACTGGGCCCCATACCAAGGAAGTGTGGACAAGCTCGCGGCTTGGTTGTGCAACAACGCTAAGGTCTCTTATGGGAAAAGTGACGCACCTCTGCAGAGTGTAAGAATTGTGACATGTTACTCCCTGTTCCGAGAAGGAGCTATGAACGTGGCAGGAAAGGAACTCCATGAAGTTCTGGTCAACCTATGAAGGCTGTCGGACATAGTTTTCAGAATAAAAGCAACCTTTGAAGAAATGTTTACGAAAACCTGCATTGCCTACGGCCTATGGTCTGTGGCCGTAGAGATAGTTCATCAGACACTCCTTTTTAGTGAACTTGCTGAGTACGCTTGTACTCAAACGTACCTTCTTAACCCTTGCTAGGTTTTAAGCTATTGAATACGACGTCAACATCAATGTCTGCTCAAGGAACCATCATCGACAACTCAAGTTCTTCAATAAAGTCAATGAAGTCAACATATACATCAGCTGAAGTGAAGATAAAGTGTCGGTTTAGATAGGAGTAGATTCTCTAGCCATAAAACCTATTTCTGTAGAGCATTGCAATAGCAGCAATGGCAAGCCAAATAGTTTAGATGCTAGTCTTAGTTACTAGATATTTCTGAGTTATTATTTCTGGTTCTTCCTTGTAAGAAGTTCCTTCTCTCTATTTAACCTAGAGTGTTCTCTGGATCTTTTGTAAAGAGTCGAGTTGTAATCTATAGTCATGTCTTGGACCTGCTGTGTTTCTGTTGTACCACTCTGAGGGATGTAATACTAGTGAATGGTGTTTCATTGGTGTTATGTCAACGACTATAGTGTACTACATCATGCCGTGGTATGATGGGTCACCGCAGCTGCTCAGCTCGCTGGCAGTCGCGCCGCCGTCGACCGCACCAAGATCCCCGCTACTATCCCTGGTCGTCTATAAGAACCCCACGACGCCACTGACGAACCCTAGCTTCCTCTTTTCCGCAAATCCCTCTCTGGCCAGAAACCCTAGATGTAGGTACCTCGCCTCCCTGTCGTTCCCGACCTCCTCTCGCCTAGATGAGGACCCTAGGATATTTGCCTCATCACGCTGGTACTTCACCCTGAAGGAATCATCCCCGCGTGGTTCCTACCGACGACGCCATCCGTTTCCTCTCCGCCTCTGGAAGCCGTTCTCCGTCGACCATGTCGCCATCTCCAAGCTTCCCCGAGCTCGCAGACTAGCCCTACACACTCGGGGTGAGCTCACCGTGCTTCTACACCTCTCAATTTCTTCTCTCTTATCGTTGTTCCTCATGCAACCGTGAACCTCCGACCGCTGTCGTTGTTGCTCGCCGTGGAGCTAGTCCTGGTGACCAAAAATGGGCGTCGCCGCCACTGTTATGCTCAGCGTTCTCATCTGCATCCAACGCAACCCTCCTCGTGATCTCGTGCATTCCCAATCGACGGATCGAACCCTGATCTGGAGCATCGGCCTCGGATGATGTCAGCATGACGCCATGATTGCATCACATAATCCTGGTCAACAATTTTGACTTGGTCCGTGCCTAGGTGGCTGCTGACATGGTCCGGACCCCACCAGTCAGTGACTTCGGGGTAGGTTTAGGCTTGGTACAAAATGTTTTACCCAAATAGCTGTGTCATGCTGATGTCATCTGGACGCATTAAACCTTTAAAATTTAGTTTATTAATTCCAAAAATTGAATAAATCTTGTTAATTCTATATCTTTTGTTTTATAATTCAGAAAAGTGTATGTAATATATCAAAATAGTCCGAAAAATAAAATCTATAGTTTAACTTTATTAACAAACATTAATATGTTAACTATTTAAATAATTATTATTTAATAAAGATTTTATAAGTAATAATACTTTGAAAATTAATATTTTAATATTGGTAAATGAGAAAAATATAAATAATATACCAAAATTCTTATAAAAACAAAATCTACATTTACAAACTTATTTCAATTATTTTTGTATCACTTAACTAATATTTATTATTTATTAAGTATTTATAAAGTGATAAAACTTGTAAAATCATATCTTATTATTTAAAAATCACAAAAATACCTATAATATACCAAAATGATCACAAAAATGAAATCTACACACTAAAAATATCAAATCTCACTTTTGTAGTAAAATAAAAGGTAAAGGTCTAATAAATCCTGTTTAAACCGTTTTATTTTATTTAAATTCCTTAAAAATATATAAATCTTTACTATTGTCTTTTGTATTATTTGTTTAAAGTCTAAAAAGGGTAATAACAAGACAATTAATGTTTAAGTAAAGCTAAAATAGGTAAAACTATTTTAAAATGTAACCACTAAAACTATCATCTCAAATTAAGGGTGTTTTAGTTTTCGTAAAAGATTTTTATCAATTATAAAATCAATTAAAATGGTATATTGTCTATCACAAGAATTCTATGCACTTGTAATGTCACCAAACTTTTATTTACTAATTCTTTCCCTAGTTTGAGAAAACCACTTAAAGATTTAAACCAAATTCCAAAGTAATTGAAGTAGTACCTATTATTTATTTATTAGGTATAACCATTGATTTATAAGATAAAAAGGTAAATGCATTCACTTATACTATGATTATTTAATGTAGTAATGTTTTCCTATTTAATAATCTTAGCTAATATGAAACCTTAAAGTGTTAACCTGTTTTCCTATTTAATAATCTTAGCTAATAAGAAACATTAAAGTGTTAACCTTAAGTTTAAATACTTTTTACTTTGTAAAGGTAATCTTTCCTCAAAAGTTATTCTTTTAAGGATCATTAAAAGTGATACTTGAACACTTCGTTAAAAGCTCTAATTGATTCTTAATCTTGTTAAAGAAATTTTTCAGATACCATGCCCATTTGAGTGTTTTAATATTGTATATTACTTGTTGTATTTACTTATTGTTTCACACACACTCTCACAAGCCTTAATAAGAAGCAAAAGTGTGAATCTGTTATAAAAGTGCAACACATTCTAAAGAACTCATTCCCAGTTTCCAAACCCTAGATTAGATATGACTATTCCGGGATTCGCGTTTCTTAAATTGCATTACATTACTTATACATCGTTGCATCTTGCTTCTTTAAACATTAGTCCTTACCAGACCAATGATGCGATTTCCAGATTTTGGATCTTCTATTGTCTTGAAGACCGTGAGTGCATAAGCTTGTAATCACAAAAGGCAAGTTCACAACTTGCTCATGTCCTTTGATTATTTTCTATGCTTGTAACTCAACTATGTCATCACCTGCATTTCAAAAAGGACAGAAAATACTATTTTCATAATAATATGATTATGGATTATTTACCAAGTGGTATTAATCTATTGATACAGTTCTAGTGGTAAAGGAACATAAGATCTAGGACTTAACAACCAATGTCGCCAGTGATTCTAGCGCCGTATATTACGTGTCAACCATAAGACTTGGAATGGGACGGGAAAGTCAGATGTATCTTCTCCCTTTCATATGGAGGCAAGATGACCTTATCGTGACATTGGGATTCCCGGTGTGGATCCAACATATGGGTGGGCACCCTTAGGCCCCACGATTTTGGTGTCTAGATTATCTATGAGTGGCTGTCGGAGGTATAGTCGGACCTTTATGGAGCTTACCAGGGGCATCACCAGCTCATAGAGTATTCGGGAACTCATCATGGTTATAGCTTTCCCTAGTTCGAGGCTTAACGGAGGTGGAGTCAGCCCCGAAGGATCGTGCAGACATATGGGGTCGTGGAGAGGGCAGCGATTGGCTTGGATCTTAGACTGGGCCCCATACCAAGGAAGTGTGGACAAGCTCGCGGCTTGGTTGTGCAACAAGGCTAAGGTCTCTTATGGGAAAAGTGACGCACCTCTGCAGAGTGTAAGAATTGTGACATGTTACTCCCTGTTCCGGGAAGGAGCTACGAACGTGGCAGGATAAGAACTCCATGAAGTTCTGGTCAACCTGTGAAGGCTATCGGACATAGTTTTCAGAATAAAAGCAACCTTTGAAGAAATGTTTACGAAAACCTGCATTGCCTATGACCTATGGTCTATGGGCGTAGAGATAGTGCATCATACACTCCTTTTTAGTGAACTTGCTGAGTACGCTTGTACTCAACCGTACCTTCTTAACCCTTGCTAGGTTTTAAGCTATTGAATACGACGTCAACATCAATGTCTGCTCAAGGAACCATCATCGACAACTCAAGTTCTTCAATAAAGTCAACATATACATCAGCTGAAGTGAAGATAAAGTGTCGGTTTCGATAGGAGTAGATTCTCTAGCCATAAAACCTATTTCTGTAGAGCATTGCAATAGCAGCAATGGCAAGCCAAATAGTTTAGATGCTAGTCTTAGTTACTAGATATTTCTGAGTTATTATTTCTGGTTCTTCCTTGTAAGAAGTTCCTTCTCTCTCTTTAACCGAGAGTGTTCTTTGGATCTTTTGTAAAGAGTCGAGTTGTAATCTATAGTCATGTCTTGGACCTGCTGTGTTTCTGTTGTACCACTCTGAGGGATGTAATACTAGTGAACGGTGTTTCATTGGTGTTATGTCAACGACTATAGTGTACTACATCATGTAGTGGTATGCTGGGTCACCGCAGAAGATGTCCTTGACTCCCCGGCAACTACGCCAGCAAAATAGCTTGATGGCTCAAAATATATTCGAGTTCGTTGGGGAACCCCAAGAGGAAGGTATGATGAGCACAGCAACAAGTTTTCCCTCAGTTATGAAACCAAGGTTATCGAACTAGTAGGAGCAAGGAAACACCTCCAAGGTGTTGTTTCCAACTTGGAATCCTGCACAACACAACCACATAACTTTGCCCCCAACTTACAGTGAGGTTGTCAATCTCACCGGTTTTGCTGAAAACAAAGGATTAAACGTACTGTGTGGAAGATAGTAATTGCTTGCAGAAAGTAAAAAGAAAACAGTAAATAGTATATTGATTGTAAAAGAAAGGACCGGGGTCCATAGTTCACTAGTGGTGATTCTCCTTAAGATAGATGACATGTTGGGTGAACAAATTACAGTGGGGCAATTGACAAACATCGAGAAAGCACACATGCATATACTAATCATCTTCACTCCTATGAGATTTGATTGGGTATTACAACATTTTACATAGACCGTAATCCAACTGCATCTCAATATCCATCAGATCGCCGCAAACACAACATGTAGGATTACAAATAGATGATCTTGATCATGAACGAAGCTCACAAGATCTAAACATGGTAGCACAAAGGAGAAGAACCAACCATCTAGCTACTACATGGACCCGTAGTCCAGGGATGAACTACTCACGCATCACACCAGAGGCAGTCATGGTGATGAAGAAGGCCTCCAGGGTGATCTCTCCCCTCCGGCAGGGTGCCGGGAAGAGCTTCAGACCCCTCCCGATCTAGGGATGGAGATGGCAGTGGCTACAGACTATTTCGTGGAATTTTGATCAGGTTCTTAGGGTTTTTGTATCGGTGGCTTCTTATAGGGCGAAAGGGGAGGCCGAGAGGGTGCCTGAGGCGGCCGCACCACCCCTAGGCGTGGGCCAGGCCTGGCCACGCAGCCAAGTGGTGTGGCTGGCCCCTGGCCCCTCTCCGTCTCGTCTTCTGGCTCCGTGTTCCCCTCGGTGAAATATTGACTTTGGCTTTTGTCCCGTCCAATTCCGAGAATATTTATTTTCTGACCTTTCTGGAACCAAAAACAGCAGAAAATAGGCAACTGGCACTGTGGCATCTTGTTGATAGTTTAGTCCAAGAAAGTGTATAAAAATACTCCAAAGCATGGACAAAACATAAGAAAGTAGATATAAAACAAGCATGGAACATAAAAAATTATAGATACGTTTGCAACATATCAAGGCTCCTCGTAGCGGAAGACGTAGGATTAGTATGAATTTAAGCTGCTCAAGGGGAAGTTCCCTTGTGATGAGCCACCCTGTGGGTCCCTCGTGGAGGAGACCTCAGGGCAAATGCATGTCATGTAGGCTCCTCGAGGAGGAAATCGTAGGCTTATCATGAACTTAGGCTAGTCGAGGGGAAGTGCTCTCGTGAGCTGCCCCGTAGGTCCCTCGTGGAGGAGACCGTAGGGGAAATGAATGTCCTATGGGCTCCTCTAGGCGGAAGTTGTAGGCTTAGCATGAATTTAGGTTGCTCTAGGGGAAGTGCCCTCGTGATTCACTCCGTAGGTCCCTCGTGGAGGAGACCATAGGGCAAATGCATGTCCTATAGGCTCCTCGAGGAGTAAGCCATAGGCTTAGCATGAATTTAGGCTGCTCGAGGTGAAGTGCCCTCATGAGCCGCCCTGTAGGTCCCTCGTGGAGTAGAACATAGGGAAAATGCATGTCTTGTAGGCTCCTCGAGGAGGAAGTCGTAGGATTATCATGAATTTAGGTTACTCGAGGGGAAGTGCCCTCGTGAGCTGCCCCGTAGGTCCCTCGTGGAGGAGACTGTAGGGAAAATGCATGTCTTGTAGGCTCCTTGAGGAGAAAGTCATAGGCTTAGCTTGAACTTAGGCTGCTCGAGGGGAAGTGACCTCATGAGCCGCCCCGTAGGTCCCTCATGAAGGAGATCATAGGCAAAATGCATGTCTTGTAGGATCCTCGAGAGGGAAGCCGTAGGATTAGCATGAGCGCTTGACGTGAATTTGTTAGTTTTGTATGTGTGCCGTATGAGGATTTCAAGCACCAAGAACCGTGGGTGAGGTGACTTTATTGCTGGATCCAGTCCGCAAGTCAGAGCTCGACAATTTAGGCCTTAGAGTTGACGGGGAGTGGCTTAGTGATAGACACGATGCCTAGACCCCACTTGTGTGGCACACATGAGAAAACTCATGAATACACAGAGAAAGAACAAATTCAGGGCGAACAACAAATAGCAAAGCGGGCATTGCGCAAGATCCAAAATGATAAGAAATGGCCAAGCTTATTACAATGCCGCCGTGAGTCAACATGGGGCCTTACAAGAGATAAGTTTGAAGATGACGCGGGTGAGGGATCACCTTTGAAGAGGGGAAGTATCTAACCACTTGTGGAGTGTGGCGTCATTACAGGCACCAGAAGGAATTACACGGGATGGTTGACCGAGCCTTGTGGGGGTAGCCCCTGGGCGCCTGGTCCACGGTCGCATGGATAGGAACCGGGGGACCTGCAGAGGCTATATGCTACAACCCCCGGGAGACCCCAGTATCCTCCCGGTCAGGGCCCTCTCCCTTGTCGTTGCGTCGCTGTTTATTCGCTTTGGCTCAGTGACTCCTTCCCTTGCTTCTGGCTCTGGTGAGCACCGTTGCACGGGAGGCGGCGGTGTCCTCATCATGAGTGAATAGGCACCTTGCTCTCGCCTTGGCACACCGGTCGGCCGTTGCGAAGATTTTCTACATAGTGGAGACATTCTTGCCACAGTACCCTATCTTGTCGAACACCTCGTTGTCCGTGACGCCCTCGATGAAGGCAGATATGACCTTGGTGTTAGATATCCTAGGGATTTTGCTAGGGCACTAGTCTAAGCGTTGTAGGTACTCGTAGAGGGTCTTACCAGGCTTCTGGCATACTTGATAGAGGTCGTGGCACATGAGAGGGCATCTGTCTGTTCCTATGGACCTGGTGAAGATGATGTTGCAAAGTGCAAGCCACAAGCCAATGGATCCCTCTAGAAGGTTCATCAGCTAGGTGCGCACCACGGCCTTGAGCCCCATGGGGAACCAGTTAGTCATGACGTGGTCATCGCTGCCTACAGTCTTGATGCTGGTGGTGTAGAGCTACAAGAACTCTATGGGGCTGAGAGTACCGTCATATCACGGCGGCATCTTCGGCCTGACCTTGGGGGGCACACCACATGGCATGTACAAGGCAGCTGCTGCTGCGGGTCTCGACGCCACTAGCAAGGGCCGCATAGTTTCGGGGGCCTACGGCTGTGACATCTTGGGCGACGTGGGCCTCGCGCTCACGGGATGCATGAGGGTCACGCGAGCATCCTCGGGTGAACGGATAACCCGCATATTGCTGCTGGTGTTGCGCAGTGACCATGCTTCACGAGGGGGAGTGCCCGCTTCCTGAACCCCGACGCGAATAGGGAGAGCGGGTGGAGGGGTGCACCGTAGGCTACCTCTCCAGACTAGGCTCCATGCGCAGCCAGGGCCAGGTCGGCCCACATGACATCGGCGAGTGCAGCGAGACGTGCGCACCAATTCTCTCTTGCAGCTTCCTCGAGAGGGTAGTGGAGAAGTTCCTTCACACAGCCCTTGGTGTGAGCATATCCTTGCGCTCACGAGACTTCTCGGTGCGCTCGTGCTCAGGGAGCAGCTCCTCTGGGAAGGAGCGGGGGGTTGAGGCTTCCTTGTCTTCAGCTGGTGCTTTGTTGGGGTGCGGTGTGGCAACTTGGCGCTAGAGAGGGCCACCGGTGCCCTGGTATTTGTTCGGAGGTGGAGGTTGGGTCACAGCCCCCAGGGAGGCCTCTTCTACCCGAGCCCCCGGTTCTGCCGGTTTGTAGGGGAAACGGCGATGTCGACGAGCTCGGTGGGACGCGTGTGCCATTCCTCCTACCTAGACCCAGCACGTGGATAGCAAAGGATCTCCTGGGCCATGAGCTTAGCAGTATCCAACATGGGTGGGTCACCCTTGCCACGTGAAGACGCGACACGGGGGAGCGATGTGTTGCCGCGCGTGGAGAGCTATCGCTCTTGCGATGGGAGGAACCTTGTTCGTCCTCCATCCACGGGGTTTGCTTTGTGGCGGTGCATCAAGGAGTAGGCTCTATCTGGGCCTTGATCGCTACACGACGGAGGGCGTGCTCTCCCTTGTCTCGTTGCGGGCTGCCATGCCGGTGAGGTTGAAGAAGACCTTGAAAGCATGCCCCAGTCCCCTACCTGGCGCGCCAAATGTCCGAGAATGGAAGTCCCATGAAGGAACATGGGTACCAACAAGCCCCAGATTACTGAGGGGACTAAACACACGCTTAAATCTTCAACACGATGACGGGGGCGACAGAGCTCGCACACAATAGAGATGACACAAGGCCTTTTTTACCCAGGTTTGGGACCCTCGTGAGGAGGTAAAGCCCCTACTACTGCATTGTTGTATTTCTCATGGTGCTTCACGAGGGTATAATGGCTAGTGATTCCTAGGGTTTTGGATCGTAAGGATCGGCCTCCTTCTAAGGTCGGAGTGGCTCCCCTTTTATAGTGGCGCTAGGCCTCTTCACTACTAGGAAAAACATTATCAGTGGCACACCAAAAACGATTTCTGTGGCGCCTCTAGTGGTCGCCACTAAATTGTTGCCACTAAAATTATATTTCTGTGGTGCATATGCATATGCGCCACAGAATTCTCAAAATTCTGTGGCGCATGGTTTAGGGTTTAGGGTTTAGGGTGGCGCATATGGCTATATGCGCCACAGAATTCTATGGTACATTATGTGGCGCATATAGCCATATGCTCCACAGAATCCTTTTTTTAGAATTTCGAAATTTTTAGAATCTGGTACAAATACAGGTATATAACAGGTATATTACAGGAAATACACAAAAATTAACAGAAATTCACAGAAAAGCTACACACAGCGGTACAAATGTTCCAGTTCACATATAATACATCAACAAGCACGAATGTTCACAAGTGTTCATCAATCACATCACTTAGAACCGAATAAGTGTACAAGTATATTTCACAAGTGTTCATCTCACTCACATAACTTACAACAGCGCGATGTTGTCACCGCCTACCTTAGGACAGAATGTAGTACACCATAACCGCGATGCCGGTGAGGAGGAGCGGCACCAAGATCTTCGTCCGGTTCTTCTTCCACACGTGTCTCCTCCACTTGGCCACCGCCTCCTCTCTAGTCGTGTATCCCTTGTAGCTGTTACCGCTGAACTTGACCACTTGTTGGTGGCAGTCCACCCACTCCTCGTAGACACCTGGAACCCGACCCTTGTACACAACGTACGTCGGCATATCTATTGACAAGGCATATTAGTACATCATGCAAATATATATGTTGACAAATATTAGAGCAAGGCATTCATAAAGTTAAAACAATGCGTCGATGACAATGAAAGAAACACGACAACATGTCCGACACAATAACAACGATGGTTTCAAGCTAGGCAAGTTAAGTTTTTCGACACACACACTACATGTCCACCGATACACACGCTCTCTCGGTCAAGTAGCCTTCTCCTCGCAGGGCGCCGAGAACGGCTTGTACATGTCTTTCGTCGTCCATGTCCTGAAGTCACCCTGCGCCTTGAGGCGGGCTTCGATCTCCCTCTTGGTGAACGGCCTGGGCTGGTGTAAGAGCCTACCACGTGTGTTGACCTGTTCCATGATGATATGTAATAGCTTCACCTGCGTATCATGGAAGTCTTCCCTGAGATCGGGGTCACTGATCCCATGCAACTTTTGGGCCCATCCTTGGAGAGAAGATGGCAGCGTTAGCATCTCGCAATCCCGGACAAACCCTTTGAGGTGATGGCAAACATAGAAGGCCTCCTTCACGCTGTCAGACGGCTGCTTGACGCAGGGGAACTCGAACACGTGCTTGAACTTGTGTCGGCCATCGTCCCTGTAAGCCTCCCCCTTATAGTTGAAGGGGCCTCCCTATTTGGCATAGCCCTCGATAGCATCATCCAGAACGCTCCTTACTCTGGCGTAGTTCTTCCTCCTTGCACTCCCCGAGTTGAAGTAGGTGGCAAGCGAATACCTCGTGGAGAGGACGATGAGCGTGCAGTACTTGTCTCTGGCACCTTGGCAGTGAACACCGGGTAACTCGGGTCCTTGTCCTTGAGAAGGAGGCCCTCTAGTGTCAGGATACCTTCATGCAAAGTCATCATAGCTCCCGAAGCCAGGCGGCGCAGTTCTGGAGGCAGTATGGGCTGACCAGCTTCGTGCACTCTGGTCAAGCCATCCTCGCGGGGTGGTACAACATCGTCCCGGTAACGGATTGGAGTGGGCTGGCTCGCAGCCTTGTCCTTGTTCTTGTTCGGCCTCTTCCTCACCCTCTTCCTCTTTGCATCAGCAGTGTCCTCCACTAGCGATGCCATCCCATCACCGACCGTCATGTGGAGTGTGTCAGGGCTGAAAACGATTCCGGCCGATGGAGGTTGTGTCTCGGCGGCCGGAGGCGTCTCCTGAGAAAACCCACGGAAGACCAGGCGCTTCTTGGGATGGCTAGCTTGATCGCGGAATGATGGTTCTACAACGAGAGGAGGCATGAAAGGTCCTTTGTTGGCGCTGGTATTGACGAAGGCATTGACGTCGACCAGTGCATCATCATCATCCACCTCGATGTTAGCATCGAAGGCCGCCATGTCCACGTCATCCTGGGGTGGTGGCGATGGCGGTTGTGGTGCCACGGCCTTGCCTTTAGGCAGGGGCGATGGCGGTCTAGGAGCAACCACGTCCTTGGCTGCTTGTGGCGCCGGTGCAGACGCTCCCAAGAGTCTCTGGTGATGGCTTGTGGTGGCGGCGACGATGACCGGTGCAGCAGGAGGCTTTATCCTTGGAGGCCGGACGACCGAGGAGGCATCGGTGGAGCGAGACCCAATACGAATCTGGGTCTTTGGCCAAATCATCGGATAGCCATGGCAACCTTCCAGGGTCAGGTGCTCGTCGGCTCCCGGAGGTTGCATGGGAGGGTCCATGTCTTCGCAGCCCCCCAACACCCGACCCAACTCGACACGCATCACGGCATCGTCCATGGGCTTGCAGTGCATCGTGCGGTTCGCCGGTTGTATTAGCTTTCCTGTGGAAACATCCTTCAACTCGCCGCCGGGCACCTTGTGCAGGAGCACGCACGGAGTGTCCTGAGGCATACAGATATGCATCATGAGATGGCAGCCAATCAAAGGCATTAAGTGGAGCACGCTGACTAACTACTTATTTTACCTTGGTGAGGGCTCCGAGCTCGGCTAATGTCGAGACACAGGCGGCCGGTGGCTGATCCTTCTTCTTCTCCGGCTCTGGTGCATTAGGAAGCACCGCCGCCGTCGGCTGCTGCGCCTTGGTAGTCTCGGCAGGAGGGGGCACTCCGGCGCGTCCAACTCCATCGGCTGCGCCGCGGGGATGGAGGGCGGCGGGGTAACCATGTCTAGCTACACTTGGTGGCTCGAGGTGTTGCCGCTAGCGCTGGGCACTTGTATTGGCCCCAGCTGACCATCTGCATTCCATTTTGCTATCCCCTCCATCGGCCGAGGGGGTGGCATCTCGAGGATCTTCTGTTGCACTATCACGTTCACCTCTTCCTGGTCCACCTTACTGGCCTCCAGATGCGTGATCTTCCGCTTTAGCTCTTCCTTCTCGGCTTGATCTTGAGCCGTCGACTGGGTCCGCCTCTCCTTTCTCCTCTTGGCTTCCTCGTTGTAGTACTCGCAGAACTTTGTGCTCGTACCAAAGCCAGAGATATGGCCAAATGAGGTGGGTGGCTCGGACTGCGGCCTCCCCTTGAAGGCGTTGGTCGCGCTGTTGAAAATCGTGTCCCACGGCTCCGTCGAGCCCTGGGAGGACGAGTCCGGCGCCTCGCGCGCAACCTTGATTTTAGCGTCCTGCAAATAAGGAAAGGTGAACCCATTTAGGAACTTGCCTTCATTATTCAAAATGAAAGCAAATGGACCACGGGTAAATTCCTTACCAGCTTATTCTCAAACTTCCTCACATCATCATCGTCGGTGACGAATTCCTTGGAAACCTTGTCCAGATAGTAGCGGGCCCGGACAAAGTTTCGGGTCTGCTCGTCCATGATTTTTAAAAACGGGTTTTATTTCCCGAGACGCTCAACCTCTGCGTCCTCCCTTGCCCATATGGCCTTCTTTCCCCTGTAACCGCCGCTTCCACATCGGTGGTTACCTATGTTCTGTTCCCGCATTTCCCGACCCCACTCCGTCCATGCCTTCACTTCGTCAGTCTACGTGGGGCATTATCGAGCTCGTCTTTGCCATTGAACAGGTCTCTGCATTTTCTCCACGGGTGATCCTTGCGGAGCCACATTCGAGTCCTTTGGAACACGGTTTTCGAAGACCTAGGATCCCTCGGTAGCTGCAGATGCGGGGTCTTATCCATGCACCTAACACATGCACAGAATCCGTGGTTCACCTGACATGCTACATATCCGTAACCAGGATAGTTTTGCACCGTTGTGAGCAACGCAGCTCTTAGGTCGAAATAATCTCCAGTGTAGGCATCCAACATACGTGCCGGCGTCTCCCACAGCGTCGCTAACTCCTCTTTCAGGAGCCCGAGATACAGATGCATGTCGACACCCGATTGTTTTGGCCCTGGATAAGGATACTCATGTGTACGTACCGCTGCTTTGTGCACAACCAGGGGGGTTGTAAGGCCATACAAACACGGGCCAGGTGCTGTGCATGCTACTCTGGTTGCCAAAGCGACTGAGTCCGTCGGTGCTCATGCCCAGCCTAACGTTCCTTGGATCGAGCCAGAACTCATCTTGGAATTCGATGTCCAGCGCATTCCACTAGCTAGCGTCCATGGGGTGTGTCAGGATCTTTCCCTTCTCCGGATCATCTTTCGGCTTCTCCCTCTTCGCATGCCATTGCATCAGCTCTGCTTCCTTAGGGTCTACGAAATACCGCTGCAGACGGGAAGTGATAGGAAAGTACCACACCACTTTTCGGGGAACTTTCTTGTTCCTTCTCTTGTATCGTCCCTGGCCGCACACCGGGCATGTGGTTCTATCCTTGTACTCGTTCCGGTAAAGTGCACAGTCGTTGAGCATGTGTGGTACTTCACGTACAGTAGGTCTAGTGGGAAAACTACTTTCCTCGCCTCCTCGATAATTGTTGGCAATGTGTTGTCCTTGGGAAGACGAGTGTGCCAGAATTTCATGTGAGCGTTGAAGCTAGTGTCGGTTCATTTGTGCTCCGCCTTCATCTCTAGAGCCTTCAGCGTTACACTCAAGCGTGTATCCTCGAGCCGGCATCCAGGATACAATGGAGTCCTCCCGTCTACCTCCATCTGTGCCAGCTTGGCTTTCTCTCTGGCTGCAGCTCTTGTGTTGGCCGTCTGCTTAGGGAGTATTTCTTGAAGATGAGGGTCCCGCAAGGCCGAAGTTAGCGGCGTGTCTATGCTCCCGTCTTCTCCGCCGCCACCACCACCATCTGCTCCGGCATCGTCTCCTTCCTGATGATCGTGTCTGTCGGCATCTCCTTCTTCATGATGATCATGTTCGTCGGCATATCCTTCGTCATGATGACCATGTCCAGGAGACCCTTCGTCTTCTCCCCCGCCCCCGGCCTCTTCTTCATCATGGCCACCGCCATCTACCGGCGGCTCCTCATTCACTAAGAAGCCAGGCATGAAACCGCGCGTGAACAGGTGAGACTCCAGTTGTCCGGAATCAGGGTTGATCCACTTCCGGTGTTTACATGTTCGGCACGAACATCTTATCTTGGTCATGTTGTTCCGAACCATGTCGGCTACCGCGTCAGCCTTGTATCTAACCACCTAGCGTTCGCTCATATGCATGACCATGGTCGCATGTGCGCGAACATAGACCAAATTAAAGAGAGTATGTTAGAACCATGCACACACACGATACGCACACATACATGCATGCATGATCGCCCGGAAATTTCGGAATGACCTATCCTAAAAATAGGACGTATGGCTAGTGTAGAAATTTGCTGAAATGGACGTGAATCAACATTTCGGCAAACCTCCATGCACCCGGCGCCGACAACATGCATTCAAGCACAACACAAGCTCCCTCCACAAGCAAACATGTATTCAAGCACAACAAAAAGCGAAGGAACATCGTCTCGCCATCACACAACGCCCGCGAGACCATCTTCACCTACAAAACATCCATACACACCGCGTCGAGGCCTGCCGGCCACACAAAACATGCATCACACAAGTACCCATGCACACACCTCACAAATCTACAAACCAAATCTACACCAACCCCATATGCATAGTGTAGAAAGAGGGGGTGTGGGATGTGGAGGAGGAAAGTATGAGTGGTTTACTACCTTTACAAGTACGAGTAGCTTCCCCTCACAAGTACATGAACCAAAGTAGGTCTAGCTATCAACAATGGAGGTGAGTCTGAGCAAAATGGAGTGGGAGGG
Source organism: Avena sativa (assembly GCA_916181665.1). Taxonomy (NCBI): domain Eukaryota; kingdom Viridiplantae; phylum Streptophyta; class Magnoliopsida; order Poales; family Poaceae; genus Avena; species Avena sativa. The sequence goes on along the minus strand of OV702289.1, from coordinate 666,934,474 downwards.
AGGAGGGGGACGAGCTAGTTGGAGGTGGTGGGAAGAAGGGAAAGGGTGGTTGCCACCTTTTTTAGATCCGTTTCGCACATTCTGTGGCGCATATGGCAAATGCTCCACGTAATGTAAAATTCTGTGGCGCATATATCTATATGCGCCACAGAAAGTGAGAATTCTGTGGCGCATATGCTATATGCGCCACGGAATTTTGACATTGTGTGGCGCCATATGCGCCACAGAATTCTGGCCTGCCCATGTGCTAGGGTTAGGCCCACATGGGCCCACAGGAATTCTGTGGCGCATATGGCTATATGCACCACAGAATTCTCACTTTCTATGGCGCATATAGCTATATGCATCACAGAATTGCAGGAATTCTATGGAGCATTTGCTATATGCGCCATAGAATTAATTTTAGTGGAGCATTTTTCATATATGCGCCACAGAATTAAAATCTACCTATAATCGTTTTCCTAGTAGTGCTTCCCCCAATTCTTGGTAGGAAGGGTCACCACATTGCCGCCCAAAGGGAACTGGCCTATAAGACTAGTTTACATGAACTATGTATAGGAGTATCGGGGGTCGCTGGTCAAGCATAAAGGTGTGATGGTTGCTGATATCCCTCCTACAGCCAGGTACCGTCCACCACCTTCTTACACTAAAGTGACAAAAGTGGGAGAGGGGCTGACGTGGGTGTTGTCATCCCTTCTTTATCACCGATGCGGCCATGCAACATATCCTCTTTACCAAGGTGGACCACATGATATGCCCGTCAAGCGGACCGCCCGTTGGGCTTGTCGTCTTTCTCTGCATAGTGGAATTACGAGTGTGCCCTTGCTACGTGCTAGGAGAGAATCTGAGGCTCCTGCGGAGGGGGGCCTTCTCCCCAGGAGGCTTCCTTCTAGAGGAAATCTAGGCATGGTTCCCCTGTGGAACGAGCCTCACGGAGGGCAGTTTATCCTACCTCAGGTACCCGACCTGGCGTGTCGAGGGGATGCGGCCTCACGAGGCCGCCGTTATCTCTGCAGCGGGCCTAGCAACTAGTGGATCTGGGTACCCCAGGTTCTAGTGACTCATCAATATAGTTGTGTTTTGTTTCGTGGATGTTAAATTTGTGTTCCTTCTTTATAGCCATGATTTGTTCCGTGGCCTAAATTTTTTGTCGCTTGTAGTCGTGATTTGTCCCATGGATGTTTAATTTTGTTACCCATATAGTCGTTGTTCGGAGAATGCTAAAATTATGTTCCCGTGTAATCGTGATTTGTTCCGTAGACATAAAAATTGTATTCACTATGTAGTCGTGGTTTCTTCTGTGGACACGAAAATTGTGTTGCCATGTAGTCATGATTTTCTCCGCGAACGCTAAAGTTTTGGTCCCTTGTAGTCTTAACTTTTTCGGCACCTAAATGTGTTCCCTCTACTCGTGATTTATTTTGTTTCCCTATTGTCATGATTTGCCCCCAAACAACAAGCAACACAAGCAACATATTATGCAAATTCATCACCAATTTCATGCATGCTTGACAAGAGATAGTATTGTTCCTAGATTCCCTTTGATTCAATGGCACCTACTCGGTGAGACCACTAAGCCCGTGAGCCCGGTCCATGCCGAAGATGGAGCACTTTCGCTCCCACTCTCTACCTTTAGTGCATGCACACCCTTCCACCAGCCTCTTTTCATCGACCGCCCGTTCCACGGCAACCACCTTCGTGCCGCCTGCCACCCAGGCATCGACACCCACCTCCTCCTAGCCCTGTTCCCCCTCTCGTCCTAGATCCAACAAGTAGATCCAGATCAGCTCCACTTCAACCTGAGTGCCTACCTCTAGCCTAGCTGGGGTTACTCTCTTGCCATGGTGCGTGGGATGATGTCTATCCATGGTAATGATTATGGTAGTCAGCTTTGCATGCACTCCATGGTTGTACAAACCGCTTCCTCCCTGGCCTCCCCCTACGCGCATAGATCTAAGCCTTTGCCTACGCTTGGAGTGGATATTGATGGCCAAAGCTCAGAGCTACACTTGGTCACTTCGAGGAAGCGGCAAGGCTAACCACCTGTACCATCTTCGTCCGCCCTCTCACCGCTCACCAATGGCTCCTCCACCATCGGAGTTATGAGAAAGGGTTGATTCCCCTCCATAAGAAGAGGGTGTGAGGTGAGTGCTTTGAGTGTCTCACCCCGGTCATCACATCTCCACCTGTAGGGATCCAGTCAAGTGCTGCACCTGGCACCATAGTGGGCACATCTCAAAGGAATGCAAGGAGGGGCCTCCTCCATGCCGCCCTGCTCAAGATCGCCAACAAGCTCCTTATCGTGTCTTGATTTTAGACACTAGGGGTATGAGTCCCCCTTTGTTGTTCAACCAGGGCGCAACATCCGGCAAGCTCGGTTGACGAGCTAGACGAACACAATCACAGAGAGAGACATAGTGTTTTTTACCCAGGTTCAGGCCCGTAGTGAGCGCATCCCTACGTCCTGCAATTATCTACTATCTAATGATCACAAGGTTACACTAGTTCTTTCCCCGGGAAGGTTCTCTAGTCTGAAATCCCCCCTTCTCTAGTTTGACCCGAGCCTCTTTTTATATGGAAATGGGTTCACCACAGTGGTCGGCTACACGCGGCTGTGGGTCGATGCCATGCGGCTAAGCGTAGGGTGCATGCGCTCAATGTGGCGTGTTTGTGCTGCATACTTTGAATGTCATGTTGTATTCAGGCAGAGTAGCATGTGGTTTTGATGTAGCCCGACCTATGATCGTTACCACTTCAAGGTCTCCAACTTATGCCAAGTCGTCATGGACTCCAAAGGTGAAACCTATCCTCTATGTGAGTCAACTTCCTACCATATTGAATGGCATACTACTTCATACTCCGTCCCATTATCATGATAGGTTCACACCAAAAAGTACGGAGGCAAGGGAGGAAGCCCAACAAGATGGAGGCTTGGAAGAGGAGATGGAAGAAGCAGCAGTAGAAGCACCAGAATCTCCAGCCGTGAAGACCGGAGTCTCCGTCCCAACTCCCCAAGAACTCTAGCCAAGACTCGAGACTGGCGCCAGGAGCTCCCAGTACACCCCTCCGGAGAAAGGCCTAGAGAGCAACGCCAACACTGGAGTCTCTATCCACCCCCGAGTCTCCGCCCCTGGACATCGGCTAGGACCCCACCCCCACTTTTAAAAGTTAATGTGAGGGACACAGAGTCAACCCCGGAGACTACCCTAGAGTCTCCGACCACACTGGAGTCTGCGGCCTAAGTGATGGGCCTGCGTGCCAATAGCTAGGTCCTTGGCCCATGTACTCCCTTACTCCATTCCAAACCCTAGTTTTATGCCCAAACTACCCCTATTCTAGTGGCTGGCCTATATATAGAGCCCCACCCCTTATTGTACCCCTTAGGCATAGATGATAAACTAAAGACAACGCCCTTTATGGAATCTCTAGTTTTTCCTCACCCCCTTTACCAAGGGGACCAACTATCGTCACCAAGCTTGTTGGACTTTGCATAGTGCATCCATCATTGTACAAGGCCTACGTTTGCGAGTGCGTGAACGTAGATGTCAAGAACCTCTCCAAGGTGTTCTTCCATCTCCGCTTGGGATTGATGTAGCACGTTGACCAATCTTTCCTTGCGAGGATTCTATCGGACCGGTAGCCGCCGGCGGGAGCAATTGACCTTGTATCGTGTCGTGTTTGCATGTGTTCACCGTGTTCTTCACGAGGTGTGTGTTCGCTTCCGCTACCTTCTCCCTTTCTCTCACTTTTTCCATCGAGTTGACCACGAGATACGTGAAGATCGGGCCATCCTTGAGGTTAACCCCTTATCATATGGTATCAGCAGCTTTTGGTTTTCCACAGGTTTCTCTTCGATTTGGTCTTTTCCCCATAAATTCGAAGATTCCACAAAAGAAGCCAAATTTCGTGTTTTGGATCGATCTGCGATTTGATTGAGTTTCGGTAGGTTTTGATCCATGGATTACTTGCTAAATTTGTTGATCTACCTTCCCCTGCGTTTCCACAGCCTAATTCCTTTCCCCCATCAATTTGAGATTTTGGTTTGAGTTTTTTTTGCCCAAAACGCGTCCTGAACGAGTTCCTGACATCCGGGAATCGATCAGACCGGAGTATCTAGGGTTAGTGAGCTTAGACCATAGTCTCTACCCCCTAGGACCGGGGTCTCCGCCCCTAGACAGACAAAAAAGCTGTTTTCACGATTTTGAGCATAACTTTTGCATTCAAACTCGGATTTCGGGTTTTTATCGCTCATTTAGAAGAGGACAAGGAGCTCTACATCATCATCCAAGTTTTTCATGATATATAATCCATCCAAATTCTGTGAGAAAGGCGGAATCCAACAATAAAGGGTGAAGATCAGTGATGAAAGCTATAAACATTCCATGACTTCTCCCCACTTGTATTCCTTTGTGAACAACACTATCTTTGCGACCAACAAACAACTACTGATACTAGTTCCTCCTATGATTGCTTGGGCTTTGCACATTCAATACATTGTAGAATTCCGAGCAAAAGTTGTGAGCGTGATATCTCATATAGTTATCTTGTATAGTTGTTGGCACACGGAAGAGGCAAGAGAAAAATAATAAAAAGAAAGAAAAAGAGTGAAAAAATATATATATATATAAAGAAAGAAACAAGTTCCTCATAGAATAGGAAGCGCAAACTCGATGAGCATCTCTTAGGTGCGGTACGTTGTGCAAATCTTGTAGCCCACCAATATATGCAATCGAACTAGCGTCTCTCCTTGCAGTTGTGCGACACGAGCTTATAGGCTTTGCAAGGTAATCATTTGGTTCTTAGCTCACTTTCTCTGTCGCACAGGTCCCATTTATCCCACTGTGTGTGTTTCCTTGAACATAATTCCTATATCTTCTGGATTGACTTATGCTTTGTGATCATTGTGGTTCTTTACTTTCCATTACAACATCTTGATTTTGGATTGTTTCTTTGACATGCCACTTTCCATACCTATCCACCATAGGCCTTGTGTGTTTTTTGTTGTTCATTGGGTTTAGGGTGCCTTGTCACTTCACTTTGCTTGATTTTTATTGCTCTCAAGTGTGGCCACTTGCATGGTACTATCTTCCAAGGTAAAGTAAGGTTTGACATTGCATCCCTAACACCCTCTACCACTTCCATATACACCACTTGGTCTTGTGAATCATGTTTAGGGACTTCATAACTGAGGAGGATATCTATGAAGAATCCATGATGAGCCACCATGACTATGACTCCACGAGTATAGAGGACATGACAGAGCACTACACTGACAATGGCTCCGCATGCTTTGAGGACCCGGAGCACTATGCCTACGATGACTCCACATGCATGGAATACATGGAGCATGACATAAACTATGGCTCCTCAAGCATGGAAGACTTGAAGCTCTACATCGACAATGGCTCCTCATGCATGGAGGATATGGAGCACTACACCCACAATGGCTCCACATGCTTGGGTGATATGGAGTACTACAACAACAATGACTCCCTAAGCATGGAAGACTTCGAGTGATACATTGACGATGCCTCGCCATGAATGGAGGACATGAAGAACTTCATTGACTTTGATGGCTCTTCCATGAGCCATGAAGAATTCCTCCACCGCTTGGAGAAGTAAGACAACTATGCCAAGAAAGCGGAGGCACATCATCAAGAAACCATCACCTTCAAGCCCAAGTGTGCAACACCAAAGGGCACCACTTACTTCGATGATCCACCTCCAAGGTGTCAAGCGCCACCACCTCCAAGGCATCAAGCTCAACCATATCCAAAGTGTCAAGCGCCACCATCTCTAAGGAGCCAAGAGCCACCACTTCCAAGGCATCAAGTGACACCTAAGAAAAGTGGCACCCCAAGATCATCTTCCACAAGAGGTTCCACAAAAAAAGAACCTTCATCGACATACACCTCTATTGATCATCACCAACATAAAGAGGATACAAGACATTGTCCAAGGCTTCTTCGCCATGAAGACAGAGAATACATGTTGAGCACCATCCATAATGCTCAATAAAGATCAAGAAGGCACCACCATCTCAAGAAGAGTGCCAAGGAAAATGATCATCATCGCGAGCGTCATGTGGATGACCAAGTGCATCTCCAACATAAACCTTTGGCAAGGCATGCCAATGACCTCCGTCAACACCATCATCATAAGGCACTTTCCATTACTAGTGCCACCACCAAAATGTCACCAAGAGCAAGCCTTCTTCCATGCCATCCAGCTTCAACGCCAAAACTTCAAGTTCAAGATGAAGCATCCAACTATAAGAACTTCAATGCATCTTCTTCGTAAAGCACTCCAAGAATGTCATACAAGAAAGAGATTGACCTCTACTTTGCCAAGTTGAACGAGGTCGTAAAAAATATGACATCCCATGAGATAGAAGAAAATAAGTTGCTTTGCAACCAATTGGATGAAATGGCAAAGATGGCGTCAAGGGCCAAAACTACGGAGCCTAATCATATGGCACCTTCCTCTATGAGCACCACCACCACAATGGCACCAAAAGTATAAGACGGCGGCAAGGTTGAAAATGGTGAGCATGGGACTTTCGCTTCACAAAAGGAGGTGCATGGAGTTGAGAAACCGAGCCTATCCCTATATGCTTGAGTGATGATGTGGTACCAATCCCATGTGAGTATGAGAGCCACTTAGCCCAATTGAGTGAAAGCAAGAGTTAGGTGAGTGACTCCACCATACGTGAGATTGAGTGCTTCCATTTGGAGGGCATGAGTGACGCACCGAGTGAGTTGAAAGTGGTAGTTGATAGGTCAAGTGAGACCACTTTGACTTCTAACGACTTACCCTCTATCGATAGTGTGTTTTCTCATGATGTGCTAGGTTACAAGAATCAAGAAGCCATAAGGTGGTTCACTAATCCATTATTTGGAGAAGATAGAGATGATGCTACACCATGGCTACATCAAGAAGACGAAGTTGCCCACATGGAGGCCACTACTACCACAACACCCGCTTCATATGAGAGGTATGAACAAGGTAAAAAATATGGGTGTTGATGATGGCATGATCCTAATAGTGGACATGATGAATTGTGAGGATATGCATGCTATGGATAATACTCGTGACATTGAATTTGATTCATTGGTATTTCCATGTGTTACTTTACCTTTGCATAATGTTGAGCATGTGAAATTATTTGATTGTGATGATGTTTCCATAGACATGCCATGCTATAAACGCTTGATCTTTCCCATTATTGCATGTAATGATGTTAAGAATGATCCTCGTGTTGCGACAAACTTGATGAACAATTTATCTTTCCATATGTTTGTTAGAAACCATGTTATTGCTTCGGACATGCTTTGTCATGATATTGTTTCAATGTCTCCTATTGCTTGCAAAAAGATGAATAATTGCTCTTTCACTTGTTTTGCTTGCAACAATAATGATCATGTGGTTTCTATTGAGGTTTCACCCATAGCTTTCTCAAATTTTGGAGATTTTGATGATTATCATGATAAGCATGTTCCCCACTTGCATATTAACATGCATCTATTTCACACTTGATTGACACTAGTGGTGATGTGCACAAGAAGAGATACGTCATGATGGATGATGTGTTTCTCTACCATGCACACATGTTCTTCCTTTTGTGTATGATGTGTGTATGTACCCTCACTATAATGCCAACCTCGGTTGAGCACAAGTTGACAAAAAGAGCTCTTGAGAGAATCCCCCACGTGAGTTCAAGATCGAACCAAGCTCTGATACCTTTTGCATGTTTTGCATCTTTCATGTTGAAAATTTTCTCTCTCCTATTGTTTCCTTGCAAGCATGTTGATGGTATTATTTCACCTTGCGACAAGCATGTTTATTTGCTATTTGATATTGATGCGTTGTGCGTTGCAACAAAAAATGTTGAACAATTTCTCTTTCCGATGTTTTGTGTGCAACCATAATGCCATTATGAACATGTATCATGATAGCTTCCAAGTATCTCGTATTATTGTTGCAACAAACATAACAAACTTTGCTCTTTCCTATGGTTTGTTTGCAAGCACGTTGTTTTTGCTTCTGCTTGTGATACTCATATTTTCAGGATCTTTTCTTTTGATGATTTGTTTGTGGCATCCAACATATTGAACAATTTATGTTTCCAATGGTTGATTTTCACACTTTATAATGATGATGTTTTGGATATCCTTACTCAAGTGTATTTGTCAAATTATCCTATTCTTGCATCAAAGATGTCGATCAATATTTCATTCCAATACTTTGAGTGCCACACTAAGAACTTATATGGAGTTTTTGAGTTCCCACATTTGGATGATGTTCAAACATTTTCCATGCACTTTTACCTTGCATATCCATTTCGTTTGCTATACTTGAGTTGTGCTATGTGAACAAGAATGGACATGCCACAAATGACATGCTCCTCTATCATACACAAACATATTTTGCTTGGTATTTGTTGTGTGAAGGTACAATTGCATACGTGTCAACCTCTATGGACCATGAGTTGATAAGACTATTTGTAGAGAGTTACCTATGGCTACCCTTCAACGAGCTATCTCTACATACTAAGGTGAATTCCTTATACTTGAGGACCCATGCTATAGTCTTCATGAATTGGCTACTCTTTGAGTGTTTCTTCACTTTTGTTGTGAGCTTTGTAGGCTTCATGGAAAGTGAAGGAACATTGAAGCATTGTCAAATCAATCCTCCCGAGGACGACTATATGGTGAACCCCAGGATCAAAAATGTCTCTCGACCTCTTCTACTTTGTGATAAGCATATAGAGTCGAGGACGACTCTTTTTGAAGGGGGAGCTGATGTAGCCCGACCAACGATCGTTACCACATCAAGATCTTCAACTTATGCCAAGTCATCATGGACTCTAAAGGTGAATCCTATCATCTATGCGAGCCCACTTCTTACCCTATTGAATGGTATACTACTTCATACTTCGTCCCATTATCATGATAGGTTCACACCGACAATTACGGGGGCAAGGGAGGAAGCCCGACAAGACTGAGGCTTGGAACAAGATATGGAAGAAGCAGTAGCAGAAGCACCGGAGTCTCCGGCCCTGACGCCCAGACTCTCTGGCCTTCGACATCATATTCTCTGCCCCAACTCCCCAAGGACTCTGAGCTGGTGCCAAGAGCTCCTATTACACTGCTCCAGAGACAAGCCCGAAGAGAAACATCAACACCAGAGTCTTTAGCCACCCTAGAGTCTCCGGCCCTCTACACCAGAGTCTCTGGCCATACACACCGGAGTCTCCGTCCCTGGACTTCGGCCCGGACTTCGCCCCCACTTTCAGAAGCTACAACAAGGGACCCGGAGTCAACCCCGGATACTACCCCGGAGTCTCCGGCCCTCAAGCCCGGAGTCCCCGGCCTAAGTGATGGGCCTGCGTGCTAACAGCTGGGCCCTTGGCCCATGTACCCCTTATTCCGTTCCAAACCCTAGTTTTATGCCCAAACTACCCCTACTCTAGTGGCTAGCCTATATATAGAGCCCATACCCCTTATTGTACCCCTTAGGCATAGATGATAAACTAAAGACAACCGCCTTTGTGGAATCTCTAGTTTTGCCTCATCCCCTTTACCAAGGGGACCAACTATCATCACCAACCTCGTTGGACTTTTCATAGCACATCCGTCATTGTAGAAGGCCTACGTTTGTAAGTGCGTGAGCGTAGATGTCAATACCCTCTCCAAGGTGTTCTTCCCTCTCTGCTTTGGATTGACGGGAGCACGTTGAGCGATCTCCACCGGTGGGAGCAATTGTCCTTGTATCGTGTCGCTTTTGCGTGTGTGCATTGTGTTCTTCACGAGGTGTGCGTTCACTTCCGTTACCTTATCCCTTTCCCTTGCTTTTCCCATCGATTTTACCACAAGATTCATGAATATCGGGCCACCCTTGAGGTTAACTCCTTATCAGGTTTAGGCCAGGCATAGCCTGCCACCTACTAGCACTACTGCGTATTCCTTGCCCGAGGGTACTCTACATACGGGGTGCTATCTTGTTAGCTAGTCGGGATCTCTGATCATCCCTGCGTGGAGATCTGTCCTGGAGGCCGAGTCCCTGTCGGCTAACCCCCTAGGGGAAAAAACGAGGCTAGGCCCTTTGGTCTTGGCGAATAAAAACCCGCGGAGTCCTGTGTCCAGGCTCTCTGGCCCTCTCTAGGTCCTGGATATGATAGTAGCCCCCAGGCACTAGTTCGGCTAAGGCCACCCGAAGTCGGGTATTGCCCTATCCTTTAGGACTCACCCCTGGGTTTTGCCCCATTTTCGACAGTAGGCACTTGCGGTTTCTTTGAGGACGTGTGCATGTCACTTGGGAGGTGTGCACTAGTTACAATGCGTCTAAGGGAGGAAGTGTGGTGGGGTCCTTATAAATCGAGCCCCTCCCTTTGCTTCACCCTATGCATTTCTCATCGGCCCGTTCCAATCCCCTTGCTATCATGGCGGACCGAGAGGCAGAGGTGACCGGCAAAGGAGGGTCGTCGTCCAGGACGCGGTCGGGAGCGGTGAAGAGCAAAGAGCTCCCGCATGCGCACCTCGCGCTATCTCTGTGCAACGACAAGCTCCGGGCTTTAATAGCTCACGTGGCTAGCAAGAACCACGAGGGGGAGCAAGGAGCTCCGCCTCCCTCACCACAACATGGGGGAGGGGGAGATGCCCATCTACGCCTACTTACTTCTTTCTCAGAGTTCTTCCTTGAGGTGCTTAAGGTGTATGGCTTTTTCCTTGTCAAAATCCATCCCAATGTTATGCTGGCCTTGGTGGCATTCACGCACCTCTGCGAAGCATTCGTTGGGGTGATGCCTTCAGTTGTGTTGTTTTGCCACTTCTTTACTCCTAGAGTGGATAAGAGGTCGTGAATCATCGAAGGTATCACGCTTAGCCTCCGGAAACAACGATCCAAATAGTTCTTCCTAGGCTAGTTTAAGTCTAATTGGGATGAATGGTGTGGAGAGTTCTGTATGGTGGTGGTCGGAGACTCGCTGCCCTGGATGCAAGAACCAGAGGTGGCGGCTCGATCTACCCATTCCTGGGCTAGGTTCAGTTCCCAGGATGTGGATCTAGTCCCCATCGAAAATCATACCCAGGAGATAGCAGAGAATAGACTTTCCATCCATGATGTCATATCTGACTTTCTCTAGCGGCGCCTGGCGCTGATGCAAAGGAGATCTCACCCGGCGTGGGAGTATAGTGGTAGCGATGATCCCACTCACGTCCATCCCCGGAAGAAAAATGATCTTTCTTATGAGGCCTCTCTGGCGGTAATGCAAAGGCTTCTAACCCCGAATGCGGTTGGATAACTGCCCACGTTGGTGGTGACGCTTCACCTAGACGCTCGTCGGGGTGCCATATTGGCAGCTCTTCCCATCTGCAACACCGGGGGGTAGCAAACTGGGACGAGTCCAGGGATGGATCTGGGAGAGACGATGAGGTTGCTGATGGGATTCGCTCGCCCCAGAATCCTCCGTGGCCCTTTCTTTGAGCAAATGGGAGGAGGAGAGGTCTCCTAGGGCCAGGCCAGCGTGGAGGGGGCCCTCGGGGAGGAGATCGAAGCGCCCCGGGTAGCCTCACTGTCAGGGGGATGATCCCCAGATACCCCAACCGGACAAGAAACTGGGCAGTCGGATCGCGTCTGGCTGACCAAATGCAGTCGAACAAGGCAAGACAGGCCGACTATCGCAGGGTAGCCGGATCGGCAAGAAGCAGCCGGCTACGGCGACATAGCCAGAACGAATCAGTGAGACAGGACGACGTGCGTATCCGTGCACGATACGCCCTGTACGATGACAAGACCGGCAACCACCCGACCATACCGAAGACTTTGCGGGGATGACGCAGGAACAGTGGCCCGATGCTGACGACAGGCTCGCATGGCGTCCACTGTGCCTACGACAGGCATTCCGCTCATACTCCGATGTGACATACCGTATCGGGTACTGTAGATGACCAGCCGGCTGGGACCCACATGTGGGGCCTGCCAGTCGGACTGGTCAGTGAGACCGTTGCCTCTCTGCCTATATAAGGAGAAGAAAGGCCTTAGTAGAAAGGGTTGGTCTGAGTGCATTTAAGGCAGTAGCTAGAGAATACAGCTCAAGGAGCACTTGTAGTTCGTATATCCCACATAGTCAGATCCGGCAGGAGTACGAGCTTTACCTCATCACGAGGGCTCCGAACCTGGGTACTTCCTGCGTCCAGCTACGCTTGCTTGTATCCAATCCCGTCTGCGGACACCGTCGATAGCTTCCATGCTAGTCCCCACACCTCTATCTAACCTCCTTAGGTACTGTCGTTCCCAATACAACGAAAGTTGGCTCCCACTGTGAGGCAGATGGCTTCAACCGGAGTCACGTTCCGCACGGGACCCCACACTTCAGCCGGTGAGCGCGTGGCCTCCGGCCTGGTGCTCACGCCCGGCAAATTCGACTGCGTCATCGACAATGCTTCCTGCTTCGCCGGAACCTCTTTCCCGGCGAACGGCACCGTCCTGCTATTCGGCGACCTCCCTATCTACGTCGCTACCGTCCGGGAGCATTTCCCTAGGGAAATCATCTCTGTCGCGGAGCTGTCGCGTCCGGGCGGTAGCACCTCCGCGCGTCCGGCGGCGTGGAGGTCATGATGGCCGGTTCCAGCTCTCATCCCCGCCAGCCGCGGGAGCGGGGCGCGGATGAGGTTGGAACTTCCGCCCCTCCGCAGCCTTGGAACCCGGTGGAGGATGCCATTGATCGGCTCTAGACGCCGGTTAAACTCGGGGATAAACCGGAGGAGGCAGAGGCCAACTTCGCCATGGAGAGACAGATTCTCCTCCAGGAGACCATGGAGCTGGCGGCAACCCGCAAGCAACTCGAGATCACCGGGCGCGAGTACGACCGCGCACACGGCTTCACTCCGGCTACAGCAGAGCCGAGCCGGCGTGGCCAGGTACGGCGCTGGGGCAGCGAGCTAGGCGGTAGGATGGAAAAGGATGGGGAGCCGGATCCCGCGCCCGCCCTCATCTGGCCCACCTATAGCACGACCATCAAGAACCTGCGCGCGGCGCGAGCCGCAGCAGAGGAACTGCCCAAACTGGAGGGTGAGGAGCGAGCCCGCCAGCACGCCCGCATGCAGGAGCTCCTCCACATCGCGGACGAGCAGGCTGACGCCAACCGGCAGATGCAGGAGGACCCCAGCTACTCCAGGGGGAGCAAGCTCCCTACCAACAGCAGGGGCACGCCGCGCGACACCCAGCAGACATCCTCCCCTCAGCCGGCTAAGGCCCGCAGCAGGCGTCGTAGCTGTGGCAACAAGGGCCAGCCATGCCAGGAGCAGACGGTGAACAGCAACCCGCCGCCTCCCCCTCCTCCAACCGGAGCGCCTAGACCCGCCGGTTCCCGTCTCTCGGTCCGGGTGGGAGCGCCCAACCCGGATTGTCTGGATGCCCGTGACCGCATCGAGATCCTCGCTCAAGCGCGCGTCACGGAGGAAGAAGACTCTACCGGCCCGGTTTGTTTCAGACCCTGCATCCGGAACAAGCCGTTTCTGGATAAGTTCTCCCTTCCCAGGGACACCCCCGAGTATGACAGCAGCATGAAGCCGGAAGATTGGCTGACCGACTATGCTACGGCAGTCGGCATCGCCCATGGGAACAAACGCACTGCCGTGCGCTACGTCCCCCTTATGCTAACCGGTTCGGCAAGGACGTGGCTCAACAGCCTTGCACCCAACAGCATCAACGCCTGGCCAAACTCCGAGAAAGTATTTGTCTGCAACTTCAATGGCACGTACAAGCGTCCGGGGCATCCACGCGACCTGACCTTGTGCGTCCAGGGTGACCGCGAGAACCTCGCCAAGTGGACGGGGCTGCGCAACACCTGCGAGGGAATTCTAGAGAGCCAGGCCATCAGTTTCCTCATCGAGGGTTGCCGAGAAGGCACCATGTTTCGCCACCGGCTACTGTGTGACGAGCCGAAAACCATGGCGGAACTCATGACGGTTGCGGACCAGTACGCAACGGCGGATGCCGCCATGAAGAAGCCCCTCCGGGTAAATGCTGGCGGGCGTCCGACTCCTACGGAGCCGGCTCGCAACTGTCCGAGCAATCTGGCTGGTGAAGCCGGATCCTCCAGGCACCACGGCAACGACAACCAGTTCCATGGGGACCGCCAAGCTAGACAGCAGAAGCCACGCTACCACGCGCGACAGGTCAATGTTGTAGAGGGTGCGCCCGACAAACCGGCTAATGATCAAAGGAGGCAGAAGCCACGGCTCACCTTCGACCAGATGTTTGACTGCCCGTGCAAGTGGAACAGCGGTCCCTTCAAACCGGCTACGCACACCCCTCAGAATTGCAGCTGGACCCGCCAGCTAGAAGACCAGGGTAACCAGCCTCGTCTCCCCCCTCCCCCTCCTGGTGGACCACCACCACCGACTAGGGGAGCCGGTAATGATGGCAACAGCGGCAACAACAACAACGGCTACCCCCAGCCACACGCCACCTACCACATCTTCGATACGGATCTGGACGACAAGCACAGCCGCAGGCTACGCTCCAAGGAGGTCAATGCCATCGTCTCTCCGGTCCCCCGGTACCTGAACTGGTCGGAAACCCCCATCACCTGGAGCCGCGTAGACCAGCCGGAGCAGCTGCCTACTCCCGGGGGCTACGCCATGGTGCTCGACCCCCTCATCGTCTCCAACGCGCGTACCTGCCGATTCTCACGCGTCCTCATCAACGGAGGCAGCAACCTTAACCTCCTCTACCATTCCTCGCTGGAGAAGCTGGGCATTCGTGAATGCGACCTGCGCCCGACTACCACGACGTTCCACGGCGTACTGTCGGGGCCAGCCTGCGCCCCGCTGCGAAAAATCTAGCTGGATGTCATCTTCGGGAATGAGGAGAACTTCCGCCGCGAACCAATCTGGTTGGAGGTGGTAAACCTGACGAGCTCCTACCATGCTCTCCTCGGGCGCCCCGCCCTCGCCAAGTTCATGGCGTCCCCCACTATGCATACCTCAAGACGAAGATGCCGGCACCCCACGGCGTGATCACCGTCGCCGGCTGCTTCAGGCGGTCGATGGAGTGCGCCTCAGCCGGTTCCAAACTGGCAGAGGCCCTCATCATAGCCGAGGAGAAGCGTGTGATCATGCGCAATGTGGCCATGGCCCAGCAGGACATACCGGCTAGCAGCAAACCGGCTGGAGAAGGAGCTTTCCAACCGGCGAAGGAGACGAAGAGGATCCTGCTCGACCCCTCCAACCCGACTAAGTTCGTCACCATTGGTGCCGGCTTGGACAGAAAATAGGAAGGCGCGCTCGTCGACTTCCTCCGTGAGAATCGGGACATCTTTGCATGGTCTCCCAAGGACATGCCGGGTGTGCCGAGGGAGTTCGCCGAGCACTCACTTCATGTGCGGCTGGATGCCAGGCCGGTCAAGCAACCTCTGTGCCGGTTCGCAAAGGAGAAGAGGAAGATAATCGGTGACGAGATCACCCGCTCCTCACAGCCGGGTTCATCATGGAAGTGTACCACCCGGACTGGTTGGCGAACCCAGTCCTGGTGCTGAAGAAGAACAAGACCTAGCGCATGTGTATCGACTACACCAGCCTGAACAAGGCGTGCCTGAAAGACCCTTTCGCCTTGCCCCGTATCGATCAAGTCATCGATTCCACGGCCGGCTGTGATTTGTTGTCTTTTCTAGATTGTTATTCCAATTACAATCAGATCCAGTTAAACCCGGCTGATCAGATTAAGACATCATTTATCACCCCCTACGGGGCTTTCTGCTACGTAACCAGGCGTTTTGGTCTAAAGAATGCAGGCGCTACCTACCAGTGCTGCATGCAGAAGTGCTTGCACTCGCAGATAGGCCGAAACGCGCATGCTTATGTGGACGATGTGATCATCAAGACCAAGGAGAAGCGCACCCTCCTTGAAGATCTAGGAGAGACATTTGGCAACCTCCGCCAGTACCAGATGAAGCTGAATCCGGAGAAGTGCATCTTCGGAGTGCCATCTAGTCAGACCCTCGGTTTCCTCGTATCACAACGAAGCATCGAGGCAAATCCGGAGAAGATCGTGGCCATCGAGAGGATGCAGCCGCCCAGGAACCTGCTTGGAGTCCAAAATTTCACCGGATGCCTGGCCTCCCTCAGTCGTTTCGTCAGCCGGCTGGGGGAGAAGGCACTCCTGTTGTACCAGCTGATGAAGAAAACGGACAAGTTCTCCCAGACTTCGCAAGCCGACACCATATTTAATGACCTCAAGCGCATGCTATCCACAGCGCCGATTCTAGCCACGCCGGCTAGCAAGGAGCTGATGTTGCTCTATATAGCAGCCATCAGCCGGGTCGTCAGCGTCGTCCTGGTGGTGGAGCGTCCCGAGGAAGGCAAGGCTCAGCCGGTTCAGAGGCCCGTCTACTATCTCAGCGAGGTTCTCTCCCTCTCCAAGCAGAACTACCCCCACTACCAGAAGATGTGCTACGGCGTGTACCTGGCATGCAAGAAGCTCAAGCACTACTTCCAGGAGCATCCGATTAAGGTCGTGTGTACTGCACCCGTTTCGGAGATCATCGGCAACAAGGACGCCACCGGTCGAGTCGCCAAGTGGGCCATCAAGCTCGCCGCTTACTCCATCCAGTACGAGCCCCGGCTCACGATCAAGTTGTAGGCACTGGCGGACTTCCTCGTCGACTGGGACGAGACCCAATATCTCCCACCGGTTCTGGATTCGGACCATTGGAAGATGCACTTCGACGGGTCGAAGATGCTCGGGGGCTTGGGAGCCGGCATCGTGCTCACCTCGCCCAAGGGAGACCGGCTGGAGTACGTGCTGCAGATCCACTTCAAGGCCTCCAACAACATAGCCGAATATGAGGCACTAGCGCATGGACTCCGACTGGCCAAGGAGATCGGTGTGAACCGGATCCTCTGCTTCGGTGATTCGGATCTGGTGGTGCAGCAAGTGTCCAGAGAATGGGACGCCAGAGATGCAAACATGGCCCTCTACCGGTCCCACATCTAGAAGCTCAGCGCCTCCTTCGACGGATGCGAATTCCATCACGTCCCCCGCGCCAACAACGAGGCAGCCGATTCGCTCGCCCGAATCGGATCCACCAGGCAGGCGATCCCACCAGGGGTCTCCTTGGAGCACCTACGCAAGCCCTCCATCAACCCATCGCCAGAGTCAGACTCCATCATCTGGGCAGGAAGCGCTCCGGCCGACGGAGCAGCAGAAACGGAGCCGGCAGAGCCTCCAAAAAAGAAGACCCGCACCAACTCCGGCAAGGCAGTGCCCTCCGCCTCGCAGGACCCAGGGGCTGCCGGTTCGCCAAGCGGCTCGGGGGCTGCCGTACCGGGTAAATTACCCGGACGACCCCCCCACATCCATCAACCGGAGAGCAGGAGCATCCTCGTCATTCGGGAAGTGCCATCCTGGGGACAGCCCTTCATGAACTACATCGCCAATGGAGAACTTCCGGATGACGAGGTGGAGGCCAGGCAAATCCTGTGCCGCGCGCACACATACACCATCTTCAATAACGAACTGTACAAGCGCAGCGTATCCGATATTTTTCAAAGGTGTGTCGATGTAGACACGGGCTACCGGCTACTCAAGGACATCCACCAGGGCGAGTGCGGGCACCACGCATCGTCAAGGGCGATAGTCGCCAAGGCATTTCGCCATGGTTTCTATTGGCCCACCGCCCTCGAGGACGCTAAGCAGCTAGTCCGCGCGTGCAATGGGTGCCAGCGCTTCGGGCAGCTCAGGCACATGCCAACTTTGGTACTCAAGACCATACCGATCACCTGGCCCTTCGCGGTTTGGGGCCTAGACATGGTCGGTCCCTTCAAGCAAGCACCCACGGGTATGACCCATCTGCTGGTAGTGGTGGATAAATTCATGAAGTGGATCGAGGCCAAGCCTATCCAGAAGCTGGACGGGGCGACAGTCGTCACCTTCTTCACCGACATCATCAACTGGTTCGGCTACCCCAACAACATCATCACTGACAACGGCACGAACTTCGCCAAGGGGGATTTTGCCTGATTCTGCAGCAACAAGGGCATCCGGCTAGACCTTGCCTCAGTCGCGCACCCGCAGTCCAACAGGCAAGTCGAGAGAGCAAACGGCTTGGTGCTAGCCGGCATCAAGCCACGTCTCATCGAGCCATTGGAGCGGTCACCCGGATGCTGGATCGAGGAACTTCTGGCTGTGCTATGGAGCCTCCGCACCACGCCGAATAGATCAACCGGCTACACCCCGTTCTTCCTGGTCTACGGATCGGAAGCCATCCTCTCCGCGGACATCGAGTTCGACTCACCGTGCAAGCTCCTATATGACGAGAAGGCCAACTAGGAGGCGCGGGAGGACGGAGTGGACCTCCTGGAGGAGGCCCGCGAGCTAGCTCTGTCCAGATCAGCCATGTACCAACAACGACAACGTCACTACCATTCAGGCCAGATCCGCCCAGTCGCGTTCCGCGAGGGCGACCTAGTCCTCCGGCTGGTGCAAGACACGAAGGGCATGCACAAGCTATCGCGACCCTGGGAGGGCCCCTTCATCATCAGCCGGGCGCTGCCCAACGACTCCTACTACCTCATTGATGCACAGCAGCCGTGCAAGAACAAGATGGACAAATCAGACGAGGAGACCAAGCGTCCCTGGAACGCGGCCTTGCTGCGCCCGTTTTACACTTAGTCGCCAGACAGTGTATGTATCACACAAACCCTATGAAGGAAAATGCGGACCCCCACAAGATGCTCGGGGGCTCCTTGCTAGAAATGTGTTTTCGCATCTGTTTTTCCGATTATGGTTTTCCGGCTCCGGCAACCCTTACCCGGGGGCTCGCTGGCTGGTCCGGCCTGCTAAGTCAACAAACCGATTGAGTAGTGTGCGATGATGTTAGAGGCCCCCTCTTCGTCTCAGCTACAGACCGCAACCCGGCTGTCCGGCTAGCAAGAGCAAAAGCCCGAGACATCCCACACGAAAAACAGGGAGGAGACGCGACAGACCGGGCATCCCGGCCTTGCAACTAGCTTAAGCCAATTCGGTTGCTAAGCCGTTAGTACCATGCACAATGTATCGTCAGCTCCCTTCGATTCCGGCTGCAGACCGCAACCCGGCTGCCCGGCAAGGACACAGGAAAAACAGCAGAGCACACAGGAAAGCGACCAAGTGTCCAGAGAGGCGTAAGCTAGTTTTCGAAAAAACAAATCCGTTTTCCGGCTACAATTTGGCAGACTAACCTACTAACCGTTGAGGGTGTATGTGTATGTATATTCTTGTCCAACTACCTTGAGTCGGAATTCAGCAAGAAAAGGAGAAGAAGATTCGAAGTCCTTGCCTTCATCAAGCGCTCTGAATCTCGGGGGCTACACCCACTGGGTGCGCTCGCGTGCCCCCAGTGGAATCTTGTAGTTCCCGACCGGCTAAGGGCGTTTAGCCGACCGTTCGGAGCCCAGGTGAGGGCAAGGGTAGGAGCAAGAAAAGGAGAAGAAGATTCGAAGTTCTTGCCTTCATCAAGCGCTCCGAATCTCGGGGGCTACACCCACTGGGTGCGCTCGCGCGCCCCCAGTGGAATCTTGTAGTTCGTGACCGGCTAAAGGCGTTTAGTCGGTCGTTCGGAGCCCAGGTGAGGGCAAGGGGCAAGAGCAAGAGAAGTCAAGAAAGATTCGAAGCACCTGGCTATGCCAGCTACTCCGAATCTTGGGGGCTACACCCAGTGGGTGCGCTCGCGCGCCCCCACTGGAATATTAGTTCCCTCGTCTAAAGGTGTTCAGCCAGCAAAGTAACCGACTAAGACGAGTCTAGGTCGGATAAAGTTAGAAGACATGGGAAAGAGAAGGAAGATTCAAAGCACCCGGCTACGCCGACTACTACGAATCTCGGGGGGCTACACCTAGTGGGTGCGCTGAGCGCGCCCCCACTGGAGATATAGTTCTCCCGGCTAAAGGTGTGTAATCGAATGAAGTCAGCCGGATAAAGTCAACCGGTCAAATGTTGAAAGTAAATTCAAAGCACACAAGTTGAAGGAAATTCAAGCAAGTTCAACATTAGCGAGCAAAGAAAAAAGGGAGGCGAAGCTCCCATAAGTTTACCCCGTGTCAAAGACAGCCGGTACAGACAGACAAGTTTCAAACGGATCTAAAGCAAGACAAATACACCCGGCATCCCGGGGCAACGACTAAACAGTAGGACCCTTGCCGTAAGGAGCGTCTTGGCCGGCAAAAGCTTCAGGCGGAGGAGGAGGCGTGGCGCTCGATCCTGTTCTGGCGTTCGCAGCCGGCTGCGTCGAGGCTTCCACTTCAGGAGTACCGACGGACTCCGAGTTGGTGAGCACCTCGTCGGGGTCCACGTAGTCGGCGATCTTGATGGCGGATCCTCGAAGCTCCGGATGGGCTTGGCAGATGGCGGCAAGGTTGGCGTTGGCACGGAAACCTCCGTCGATCTTCTCGACACGGGCGTCCTTGTACCAGGAGAGCATAAGAGACAGAGCCATCTCCACTCCGGGTAGCACCGCCAAGTCTTGCAGCCGGTCCATCGCAGCCGGCCCCTCCCCCACCTTCGCAGCCTGCTGCGCCATCGTCTCCGGAACCTGTGCATCCGGCCACGGGAAGGAGAAGATATCTCGTGCCGCTTGACGAAGCATGGCAGCTTCTTCGCCAAGAAGGACGACGAGCTCCTGGGCTGTCGGCTGCGCTCTCGGCTAGTTCTCCTACAGCCGGTTGTATGCCAGCAGGTCTATGCCGGGATAAAACGCTGTCAGAAAAGAGAGTCATATCCGGCTACCGGATCCGGAAAGAAAGGGAAATAGAAAATAAGAACTTACCCTTAGCCGTGTGGCCAACCTACATCAGCTCCTCCACCAGAGCCTTCTCCTTCGTCGCCAGCCGTTTGATCTCTTTCTCTTGGTCCTTGTTCTGGGCCTAAAGAAGATTGAAGGCCTTGATCCGGCTGGCGAGCGAGGCGTCGCGCTTCTTAATGGTGGCCTCCAGGACGTCTACCTTCGCGTGCCAATCCTTATTCTGCAGCCGCAGAGTAGACTTGGACTTGCTCAGTCGGTCGTTCGCTTTCTTCAAGCGATCGATCTCACACTGAGCGCACATGAGGATAGCTGCGACGAAACCGGCTATCAGTAAAAAAAAGGGACAAGCCGGATGGAGCAAACTTACTCTAGGAGGTCCCGTTGGCAGCAGCAAGCTTCCGCTCTAGGGTCCGGTTCCCGCCGGCTGCGGCCTCCAGCAGCCGGATCTCCTTCACCGCCAGTTCGAGGGTGGCAGCGAGATCCGTCAGCAAGGCGGCGGAGGAGGCATCGTCATCCATGGCGTTGGTGGCCAAGGACTCCTTCGCGACAATCACCGCAGTCCTCCACTTCTCCCCCGGCTTGTCGTCGGAGTTGCCGTCGCTGACAACCACGAGCTCCTTGCCGGTAGCAGCCCCCCGTGCGCCCGCGGAAGAGCCACCCGGCTGAGGATCCGCCTCCGGCTGGACCACCACATCCGGCTGTGGACCCTCCGCTCCGACTGAGGCAGCTGGTTCAGATCGAGGTGGTGGCGGAGGCGGCGCCATGGGAGAAGGAGGGGCGCGGGAAGACGAGGTCGGAGCATGAGGTGGTGACCCGGTTGGCGCTCGCGGATCCAAAGGAGACCAGCGGGCTAAGAAAACAGAAGACAGGAGAAAGGAAACAAAAGCAAGTAAGCCAAGGGCAGAAAGGCAGGAAAAGAAGCAGGCAGAAGATGATGAAAGAAGAAGAGAAAGGACGTACCCCTGCACAACCGGAGGCGGCCCCTTCTTCCGGCCCAAGTGACTCAGCGGAAGGGCGCCGGTCCGGCTCCTCTTGGGGGCCGGCTCCTCCGTGGTAGGCCAGCGGGAGCTGGAACGGCAGGAGCCGCTCCCGCTAGCTTCGCTATCCATCGCAGAGAGCGTTGCCGGGTCGATGGTCGGCGCGGCCTCCTCCTCCTCATGAACCTCCGCGTGGGGGTCGGCAGCCGGCTCATCATTCCGGCTGGGGAAGGCATCACCATCCCCGTCTGACTCCTCGCCAGACCGCCGAGCACGCGGCTCGGGTAAGTCGGGCGTGAACTCCTCAAGGGGAGCCTCACCCTCCTCGCGAAGAATGCAAGCGAACATCTGCCGAATACAAGAAGTTAGCCAGACAAAACAAGAAAGAAATGCAAGAAGAACAAAAGAAGCTTCCGTCTAGAAGAACTTGCCTGGGGCACGCGGTTCTCCTGGCTGTAGGGCGCCGGACTAAACTTCCAGCCCTCCGACAGCCGCTCCTTGGTGATCGTCCACACCCACTCCTTCAGGTTGTGGTAGCGGGGATCTCGGCGCGACAGCCGGGTCGGGTCCAGCCGGCCGGAGTAGTAGCACATTTTGTGCGCTCGCTGCTGCAACGGCATCATCAGCCGGGACATCCAGCTAAGGGTGATGTCCAGGCCGGTTAGCCGGCAGGTGACGAGGGAGCGCATGCGCTGCAGCATCGCGTCCGACTCCGCCTTGTTGCCGTGGATCTTCAGCTCCCAGTTCTGCCGACTGGACTCGACATCCTGGAAAGCCGGAAGATTGATCCGGTCGACGTTGGTGACGTTCTTGACGCAGAATTACGACTGCTGCCACAGTCGTACCGTGTCATGGAGCAAGAACTTGGGGTAGCCGGATTGGGCGCGGGAGTAGATGGAGGCACCGCCGCAGACGACTAGCGGCCCCTTCGTGTACTGCACCTGCGGCCGAACTCGGAAGAGCCGGCAGAAGAGCCCGAGATCCGGCTGGATCCCGAGGTAGCTCTCGCAGAAGGCCATGAAGTGCGCCAACGTCCCGATTGCATTGGCGCCGATATGGTGGAGGTGGAGATCGAAGAATGCCGAGAAAGTGAGGAAGAAGGGATGCACCGGCAAAGCGAACCCGCGCGCCAGATGGGAGAGGAAGATGACGCGCTCCCCCTCCGTCGGGTGCGGCGACACCTCTCCCGCCGGCACCAACCACACCGCCACTTACTCCTCCGGCGGAAGGACATGGGTCGCGTGGTACTTCTAAATGTGGTCCTCCGTGACGGAGGAGCCACACCAACCTCCGTGGTCGGCTGCCATTACCGGCTAACAGGGAGGCGTGCGGCAGAGGAGTGTCGGTGGCCCGTACCACCGACGACGAAGAGCGGGCGGCGCAGCGGGCTACAACGGCAGCAGAGCAAGGGCGCAAAGGGCAGGAGCGCTCTGGGAAGAGGAAAGCTGGAGCGGGGGAGCGGAGGAGGGGAACTGCTCCCCCCACGGTGTCCCTTTAAAGGACCAGAAGCGCAACCGTCAACAGCGCCACGTGGCGTGCATCCGGATGACCCTCGTCCCAACCGCCGCCCAGATCTCGTGCACCAACGTGGGATGCGCAGAAGATCCAGGAGCGAGAACCAAAGCGCCGGGCAGCAGTTTCCCGAGGCGACGTGCGACGGGACGTTACGCTGCCCGCCGTAGTGCAATGATGGCGCGTGCGCTCGTGGCCGGCATTAGCACTAACGTCACGGGTAGTGCAACCGCCAGGCGTAGCCGGACACAAATTCAAAACCAAGAGGGAGCATGCGCACATTTCGCCTAAGGGCGGAATCCACATGCGCTCGGGGGCTAGTGTCGGGGGGGATGATCCCCAGATACCCCAACCGGACAAGAAATTGGGCAGTCGGATTGTGTCCGGCTGACCAGATGCAGCCGGACAAGGCATGACAGGCCGGCTATCGCAGGGTAGCCGGATCAGCAAGAAGCAGCCGGCTACGGTGACATAGCCAGAACCAATCAGTGAGACAGGACGACATGCATATCAGTGCACGGTACACCCTGTATGATGACAAAACCGACAACCACCCGGCCATACCGAAGACATTGCGGGGATGACGCAGGAACAGTGGCCCGATGCTGACAACAGGCTCGCACGGTGTCCACTGTGCCTACGACGGCCATACCGCTCATACTCCGATGTGACATACCGTACCGGGTACTGTAGATGACCAGCCGGCTGGGACCCGCATGTGGGGCCCGCCAGTCGGACTGGTCAGTGAGATTGTTGCCTCTCTGCCTATATAAGGAGAAGCAAGGCCTCAGTAGAAAGGGTTGGTCTGAGTGCATTTAAGGCAGTAGCTAGAGAATACAGCTCAAGAAGCACTTGTAGTTCGTATATTCCTCATAGTCAGATCCGGCAGGAGTAGGAGCTTTACCTCATCACGACGGCTCCGAACCTGGGTACTTCCTGCGTCCAGCTACGCTTGCTTGTATCCAATCCCGCCTGTGACACCGTCGATAGCTTCCCTGCTAGTCCCCACACCTCTATCTAACCTCCTTAGGTACTGTCATTCCCAATACAACGACACTCACCATTGGAGCTCGACTTCGTGCTTTGTCCTCCATAGACCCCCGAGGGAAGGCAGTGCTTCCTTCTGAGGGTCATCCTATGGCTCCTCCCATGGAGCCGCTCCTATAGGATGTGCCCCAAGAGAGCAAGACCTAGATCGACAACGCTCGTGGGAGGCAGCCCTGGGTGAACAGTCTAGAGCAAGAATTTCTCCACCTTTGCTGAAGAAAGCGAAGTGGTGCCATCCCTTGATGCTCAGTGCTAGTAATGACCCTCTCCTTCATTCTTCTTGGCTTCTGCTGACGAGGGGTAACCTCGGCAATGCCCATGGTTATGGACTTGGGGTTTTGTGGAAAAGAGAACGTTAGGGATATCGTTGGCCGATCAGACAAACAAGGAAGTCGAAATAGTGTGATTGTTCTAGAAACTACGATTACAGATTACTCAAAGCTTCGGGTCTCTCTGTTGGCTCCTCTTAGCCTTTATATAATCGGCTGGTTCCCAAAGACATGTATGGATAGGTTACAAGTTACAATTACAACACTAGTATAATGTCGGTTTCTACTTCTTTCTTGACCGCCAAGATAGATTATGTCCGTCGGATGCTCTCTGGACATTCCTTTTACTCTTTTTAGGCTTTATGGGCTGCTGGCATTTGTACACTTAGGGTAGTAAATCACGGGGACCCGATTGGTCATGCCCATGTCAGCAGCCTCCGAGACTCCATCCGAAACATAGATTCAGGTTGAGTCTCAAAGACATTCCTATCTGCAAATCGAAGATTCTCATAAGTAAATATTTTTCGTTCTTTATATTAATTGTCATAGGGATTTGGTATAACAGACCTGATGCATCTGAGGGATCGGGAATCAGTTAATTGCTCCTAGGCAAAACATTGTGAAGCTACATCAAATTACAGTCACCGGGCCCGAACTCGGTATTTGCTGGCATAATTCCGTTCGGGACATTGAGGTCTTATCGAATACTGAATTCCAGTGCTTTAATTTCGTGTACCCAACATGTTCATGGGGATTTTTCATTGTATCATGGATACGAATAATTTACTAGCAGCCCGCATTCATGTGCGATTACCAGGCCACACAGAACGGATCCTGGGGGTATTACCTTCATGTTGTGGACACAACATTCAGACATATTATTGTGGTGGGCGCGATCTAAGGAGTTTTGAGATTTCATCGGCTACCTTGTTTGGCTGCTGGAATTGCTAAAGTTGTCAACTTTATTTTATCGAGTAAGATATAAGCGCTCCTGATGGGAGTAACTATCTGATGATACAACCATACAATGCTCATATGTTTTTTTATTTTGTTTTATCGGGTGTGCTTTCAACGCACGAGGATAATATTCATCCAAGGAGTTTCTCTACTTCGGGCCTTGTCTTGTTTTGCCAACTCTATCAGAGTATTTTTCTATCGGGTGCACGGCTAGTTCTCCCGAATGGAGTAGCCCCCGAGTCTATGTTCGGATGCTTGCATCGGGACATAGGCTCAAAGTAATGTCTTCAATTGAGAGTGTACTCAACTCAATCCTTGTTTATTCCAATCCCATTTCACATTTTCATTGGGTGCACGGCCAGCACTCCCGATGGGAGTAGCCCCTGAGGCTATATTCGGGTGCTTTGCACCAGAGCATAGTCTCAATCTTGTTTGGTGCAAATTCCTTTATGCGAGTCTCTTTTGTTTGCTTATCACCTTGAGACTTGGGTAAGTATCATAAGTGTTTGTTTTTGAAACTAAAGGTATAAATAAACTCTATAATCAAATCCTCCGAGTACTAGGGGAAACTTTGAAGAAAAAGGAAAAAACGAGGTTGAGCTTTTAGGAACTTAGCTTTTACTTATCGCCGAATACGGAGGTACATGTTTTGGTGTAATCGCCTAGCCGTTTGGGCTTATTGAAATTAAAGTATGAAGTCTCGTGGCTAAGAAGCCTGGCCGTAGACCTTTATTCAATGTAAATTACAGAAAGAAAAATTTTAAGCATAGAAACATCATAGCTGCACAACGTTCCATGAATTGGAGTACTTGACTCCTATTTTCTTGTCCTGGAGCCGATATGTCCTACCTAGGATTACTTATATCATCATGTAGGGTAGTTCCCATGGTGATTCCATCTTATGATGGCCATCCAGTTTGAGGCGAAGGACCAGGTCTCCCACGATGAAGGACCTAGGACGCAGTCGACGGTTGTGGTAGTTGCGCAGATTCTATTGGTATATGGTATCTCTCTATAGAGCAACATCCCGAGCTTCATCCAGTGCATTGACATCGTCTTCGAGTGCTTCCCTAGAGTCTTCTTCATCGTACTCAACGACCCGGGGACATTCGTGAGTTACTTCGACTAGAAGGACAGCCTTAACACTGTGGACCAGAAAGAAGGGTATTTCTTGTGTTGCATTGTTTGGGGTAGTATGTAGGCTCCATAGGACAGAGGGTAACTCATCTACTTAGCTCTATCGAGTGGCGCCAACAATCTTTTATTGATTCGTTTGTTACAAGGACAGTGGCCTTTTCCACCTGGCTATTGGTTCGCAGGTGGGCGACTGAAGCGTAGCTTACTTTTATACCCATCTCTTTGCAGTATTCTTTGAACTCACTGGAGGTGAAATTAGTTCCATTGTAGGTGATGATGCCGTTTGACACCCCAAATCGAAATACTATTGACTTGATGAAGTTCACAGCCAAAGTTCCGTCTTGGCTGGTGATGGGCATTGCTTCAATCCACTTTGTAAATTTGTCGACTCCTACTAGCAGAAAGACATGTCCTCCTAGTGAAGATTGGTGAAGTTTACCCACCATATCGAGTCCCCATTAGGCAAACGGCCGGGCAAGAGATATGGGGGTTAGTTCTGCAGCAGGTGCATTTGGTTTTGTCATGAAACGTTGGCATGCTTCACATGTTCGTACGATGTCTTTTGCGTCCGGTACTGTTGTGAGCCAGTACAATCCTGGCTGAAATACCTTAGCCGCAATTGCTCGACTATTGGCGTGATGGTCACATCTCCCTTCATGTATATCTTTGAGGATGATCCTTCCTTCTTCGGGTGTGACGCACCGATGTAGTACACCTGAAATGCTTCTTTTATACAACTCTCCTTTGACAATTCTGAAGGCTTTGGATCGGTGGGTGACCTGTCGTGCTTCTATTATATCCTTGGGGAGCTCTCCTCTCATCATGTATGCTACATATGGCTGCATCCATGTAGGTTCTGTTATCATAACTTCCTCGGGTTCTAGTTCTTCATCGAGGGTATCTGCTTCACTCCCTAGTGCTAGCGCAACCCTCGAGTCGTCCTTTGGCTTAACCTTTTTTCGCACTTTGGATGCTTCAACCTTAGTTGCTTTTTGAACTTTGATGGAACACTCTGTTATCTACTCCTAGAAGACTCCAGGTGGGACTGGTAAGCAGAGGGATCCGATGTTTGCCAAATTGTCGGCTTCTTTGTTGCTTGCCCGGCCTATGTGTGATACTTCACACCCATCGAAGTGGGCTTCCATCATATTGTAATGTCCTGATAAGCGATCATGTTATTGCTGACGTCGTCACATTTATTCATTGCCTACTATGCAACAAGGTTTGAATCACCAAATATCTTGAGGTGAGTCGCACCGCAGGCTTTAGCCATGCGCATGCCATGCAATAGAGCCTCATACTCAGCTTCGTTATTTGATGCGTTCAGGAAACTCATCTGAATCACATAGCCCATTTTGTCGCCCTGAGGTGATACAAGTATAACTCCGCTTTGGTCCCTTCTATTCTTTTATAATCATTGAAGTACATTGTCCAGGCATTGGATAGATCTAGCGGACCCGCACATTTGAGTTATGTCCACTCAATGATGAAGTCAGGCAAAACTTGGGACTTGATTATTTTACGCTTCTCATATGTGATATCTCGAGGGGATAGCTCGATGCCCCATAGAGAGACACGCCCTGTGTCTTCTGGATTATTGAGTATGCTAGAAAGAGGTGCCTCATTGACCACCATGATCGGGTGCTCCAAAACATAGTGGCGCGGCTTGCACGCTATCATGAAAACTCTGTATGCTAGCTTCTGGTAGTGTGGATACCTTTGCTTTGATGGGGAGAGGACCTCACTTAGAAAATAGACTGGACTTTGGACGCCATGAGTTTTCGCTTCTTCGGGTCGCTTGACAACCAACAATGTGCTTACCGCTTGATTAGTGTCGGCGATATAAAGAAGCAGGGGGTGTTGAAAGTGTTTTCTTGAGGTCTTAAAAAGCTCTCTAGGCTTCGTCCATCCACTCGAATTTGTCAGATTTCTTCATGAGGGCGTAGAATGGGAGCGCTTTCTCGCCCAAGCGAGCGATAAATCGACTAAGCACTGCGACTCGTATAGCTAATTATTGCATGCCGTGAAGGCTAGTTGGCTTCTGAATTGTGAGTATTGCTTGTATTTTCTCTGGGTTTGCCTCTATTCCTCTTGCCGATACGAGGTATCCAAGGAGTTACCCCGCGGGGACCCCAAAGGAGCACTTTGGCGGGTTGAGTTTTATGTGATATTTGTCGAGGTTATCGAATGTTTCCCGAAGATCATCAATAAGGGTGGATCCTCCTTGCCTTGTTGTGACTATGACA
This sequence comes from Avena sativa, assembly GCA_916181665.1. Classification (NCBI taxonomy): domain Eukaryota; kingdom Viridiplantae; phylum Streptophyta; class Magnoliopsida; order Poales; family Poaceae; genus Avena; species Avena sativa. The sequence continues at coordinate 666,905,547 of OV702289.1, read as the reverse complement.
TCATCGATATACACTTCCACATTTGTTCCTATTTGACTCTCGAGACAATTTTGCATCATCCGCTGGTACGTGTCACCCGCGTTTTTAAGACCGAAGGGCATTGTTTGTAGCAGAATACGCCGTCAGGCGTCATCAATGCAATTTTATCCTGGTCTTCCTCCTTCATTTGAATTTGATGATATCCGGAGTAGGCATACAAAAAGTAAATATGTTTGCATCCGGCGGTTGCATCGATGATTTGGTCAATCCACGGTAGCGGGAAGTGATCCTTTGGATAGTGTTTATTTAGCGCGGTGAAGTCAATACACATGCGTAATTCTTTAGTATTTTTATTTGAGACGCATACTGGGTTGGTGACCCACAATGCTTTCTTGATTTCTTTGATAAAATTGGCGTCTGTCAGGCGATTGAGTTCTCTTCCAATGGCCTTGCGCTTGGGTTCCACGAAAGGGCGAAGTGATTGCTTTACGGGCTTGGCATCGAGATATAAGTTAAGTGCATGCTCAACGAGTTCCCTAGGGATTCCTAGCATGTCAGTTGGTACCCATGCAAAAATCTCCTAGCGCTCACGGAGGAACTCGATGAGTGCTCCTTCCTATGCGGGACCAAGATTGGAAGCCACAAAGGTCTTCTTCTTCAGGTCCATAGGGTGGACCTGGATTTCCCTTCTATCCTTTACAGTGTCGAAAGCTTGATCAGGGGTGACCCGTGACATTGGCAGGGGCTCTATATCCGGCAAGATTTTTAGCTGCTCGAACTCTACATCCATCCCGAAGGATTCAAAAAATTTGTTGTTTGGTGAAGAGGGGGTCGCCGAATCCATGACTCCAGCGTTCAGATTTCCCATAGATGGTGCCAATTAACAAGGGGTAACCTCGGCAATGCCCATGGTTATGGACTTAGGGTTTCATGGAAAAGAGAATGCTAGGGAATTCATCAGCTAATCAGACAAACAAGGAAGTCGAAATAGTCTGATTGCTGTAGAAACTACGATTATAGATTACTCAAAACTTTGGGTCTCTCCATTGGCTCCTCCTAGCCTTTATATAATAGGTTGGGTCCCAAAGCCGCATATAGGTAGGTTAAAAGTTACAATTACAACACTAGTACAATGTTGGTTTCTACTTCTTTCTTGACCGCCAAGATAGCTTATGTCCGTTGATGCTCTCTGGACTTTCCTTTTACTCTTTTTAGGCTTTGTGGGCCGCATGCCTTTACACACTTAGGGTAGTAAGTCACGGGGACCTAATTGGCCATGCCCATGTCACCTGCCTTCAATGCGGGACTTGTTGTTTCTTGTGTTCTTTCTAGGGGAGTGCTGAGTGTCCAGGGCGGCTGAAGGGGCAGTCACGCCCTCTAGAGCCCCTACCACCGGTTTGGTAGAACCCCTTGACATATCAGTATCAGGTACATCCAAGGCTAGCTGTGCAAGAGCCTCCTCTTTCTTTATGATGGGTATCCTCTAACTAGCTATGCGGATGATGTTCCCAGACTTTGATCTATCGTCCGGAGTTGCCTTCCCTGCGGGTCTGTCATTGGAGGAGGAAGAAGCCCTGGGTGCTGAGGGGACTAGTCTTGGGGAGGTGCTGTAAGGAGACATGGCTTCTCTTGGATGGGACCTCTCTACCATCCCTCGGGTCCACATGCGCCCTTTCAGGCAAGTCCCCTCCAACTTCTCCGAAGGTGCTCTCGAGGCTCTCAGGGAGAATGACTGGAGTCTCCCTTCCTGAGAGGCCGATGCCGCACGCATCCAGGCAGATGCTCGCTCCTGGGCCCGGAGTGCTCAGGCGCTTACGCAGAAAGCGCTAGAATCCTGCGATGGGGTGATGGCTGTGAAATATAGCCATCTACGTCCACATTCAAACTGGATATTATTCATATTTTTGATGAAATATCTCTCTAAACCCGACCACTAATGCCTAATGATCAAAGGGGTATGCAATCCTTTCTTTCTATTTTTCCTTACGCAGATAATGACGTTTGATGATGGGAATCACAACATTAAAGTCACAGATACAAGATTTCCAGCAACCCAAAGAAACTAGGAGTCGTGAAGTGGAGACAGACGCTTTAATGACCAACTATACAACGGGAATAAAATTCCGGCAGTATAGTTCCCACGTATAGTTGCCATCGACACCGCTAGGTCAAACAGAACAACTTTCGTGAAGGGACCCCTATATAAGAGGCCTCGGGCGACACGAAAAGAGAGCTCTCCTGATCATCAGCCGCCCCCAGAACTCCATCCACAACACCGAGGAGCCACCGGAGGAATAGACTTAGATCTAATCTCCAAAACCTTCTCCATCACCATAGCCATATTCCACCACTTGTAATAGTAGATCTCATCTTCGATTGGCGACATTGTAAGACTATTTTCTATCAATCTCATGATTTCCACTACAATGTTTATGATGGTTGATCTCATCTCTATGTGTGAGTAATTCTCCTTGGGCTAAGGGCTTTGGCCTAGCCATGTAGCTTTTGTGCATGTTATTTATCATAGATGGGATCATGTATTAGTTTGTATGACATGATGATTATTGTATCCTCTCTTTCCTCAATCTAAGGACTTGTCAGGTACCCAAGACAGGTTGGGAATGATGTGCCAGGTATAGGGAGTATGAGTAATGACTAATCTGCAGGTTGGGAACCCCAGTGACAGAAGGGGTAGTACGGCTGTATGTGAGGGATTTACTTGGGATTAACGGTGATGTCACTATGCATATCATTAGTTCTCTTTCTTCTATGGATGAGACTATTAGGTTATTGCCATAAGCGGTTGCAGAGGCAATAGCAATTATGGATGCATTACCCACATATAATTTATCTTGCTCTAACAATTACATGCATAATTTATTACTATCTTTTATTCCCATCAGATGTTTTGCATAGCTACATGTGAAACCGAATGCCCCAGACCCTCTCTCTCCATCATCGACAACAACAAAAGACAACAAACTCTTGGTCCAGTAAAAACATAGAAGGAATTCTAAAACTCCCGAAGGTCTGTTAAAGTAACTTCACTATGCTTTCTGCTTCCCGAGGATTCTATAAACCTAGGTCTACTAGGGGAAAAGAGCTATACTACATCTATAATCCGGATCAAAGGTATCAACCCTTTTTCTGACGCCGTTGCCGGGGAAACAATAGCTACCCTAGTGAGGTTAGTAGGAACCTTGCTAGTTTTAATTCTTGATTTTAATTTTGTTAGTTTGCTTTCAGTCTTTATTTGAAAAACCAAAAAAATAGTTAGTCTTTAAATTCTTGTTTTTATTATCATAAGTCTTTGTTTAAGGAAACCCAAAAAACATAGGAAACATGGCTGAAAAGAATATTGGGGAGTTTGCAACTCCTGATGATGATTATTTGCATACTCCTATTACTCAGCCAGCAATTGTTGCTGATGACTATGAAATTAAGCCCCATTATTTAAGTTTGGTTCAACAGAATCAATTAGGAGGCTCTGATGTTGAGGATGCATGTATGCACTTGAATACTTTCACTGAAATATGTGATATGATGCGCATAAAAGATGTTGACTCCGATGCGGTTAAATTGCGTTTATTTCCTTTCTCTCTTAGAGGAAGAGCAAAAGAATGGTTGCCATCTTTGCCTAGAAATACATCATGGGTGGAATGTACTTCTTTATTTATGACTAAATTTTCCCACCTGCAAAGACTATGCAACTAAGATCTAATATTACTGGTTTTAGACAGGAAGAGCGTGAGCCACTAGCGCTTGCATGGGAGAGGATGAAAGAATGCATGAGAAACTATCCCAGTCATGGGATGGAATATTGGTTAATTCTCCATTTATTTTATAATGCTCTTAATCATGTGTCTAAGTCTATGCTTGATATTGCAGCTGGAGGAACATTTAGGGGCAAACATATTACCAAATCAAAGCAGCTGCTAGATAATATGCAAGACAACCATGCCCAGTGGCATGTGGATAGATCAAACATGAAGAAGGTGAACTCCGTCTCACCACAAGAAAATGAAGAACTCAATGCTAAGCTGGATGAGCTCATATTAGCCGTAAAAGGTAAGGAAAACCAGGTAAGAGCTATCCCAGAAACAAATATTCAAGAAGTAGACTTCATAGCTCGTAATGATTATAACCCTACTTGGAAGAAGAATTATAATCCTAATTTTCAGAAACACTATTCTAGTCCTGCAGGTAGCTCTAATAATATTATGGGATCAAGTAATGGTAGTCTCCAAGAAACACTTAAGTCCTTTATAGACTCACAAAATGAGCAAAAAAATATCCTTGTTAAAATAATGGAGAACCATGATGCTATGATTGGTAAATTATCTAACCAAGTTGTAAGTTTGAGGAATGATTTGCAGGCCCTCTAGGAAAGAATGAGGATTGTTGAGGCACAACTAGGTAAGATAACCAAGAGTCAAACTCTCATTCTAGCTAAATTTGCAGGTAAAGCTGAGCCCAATCCTATTGAAGACCTCAAGATGATGCGAATCCAAAGGGAGGAGCCTGAAGAACTTGATTATAGTAATGCTCCTTCACCAAGTTACACCATTGAAGGTCTTGTAAAAGGATCAACATCTAGATTCCGGTAAGTGGAGGAAATGATGAAGCTATGTATCAACACTTTGTTAATTAGGTAGCAATAAAGGTACGTGAGCTTGAAGAAGAATATAAGAAAATTGCTGAAAAATTACCTGTTAAGCTTGATGATATATTTGAGCCTACTATTAAGATTAAAATTGAGACAAATGAGATAGCTGCACTTTGTGATCTAGGTGCAAGCATTTCAACAATTCCAAAAAGTCTTTTTAATAAGTTAAATCTTGGCTCTTTTGAAATAACCGAGTTAAAATTACATCTTGCAAATTCTACCTACAAACAATCTGTAGGGATTAAAGAAAACACTTTAGTATACATTAAAGGCTATCCTTCTCTTATTGATTTTGTTATTGTTGACATGCCTGAAGATGCTACTTCTCCTATTATATTAGGTTGTCCATTCTTAAGAACTATTAAGGCTTTGATTAATCTACATGAAGGGAACGTGAAGCTTCAACTGCCTTCGCGGGATCCTTTTCTTATTCATTTCCCCAGGAAGAAGAAAGACAAGCATGATGAAAAGGAGGCCATCACTTTGATGGCCAACTATTTTGGAGTGGGTGTTCCACTCATCTGGCCTAAGTGAGCAACATCAAGGTCAAGCTATTGACCATAAAAGAGTGCTACATGGGAGGCAACCGATGTGAAATAAAGGATCGAGTAAAGTTTTTAAGTTTTAGTTTCAGTTTTATGTTTAATAAAGAGTGCTAGAAAGCTCCAGTTGAGGAGAAGAAGTTCGGTAGTACTAAAAATCCTGTTTTATACATGCTATTGTTGGTTGACAATTTTTACTGTCAATTTTCTGTCAAAAACAAGGTGTTTCGCTAAATTTCAGAATAAGAAATAATTCTCAAAGAAACAGAATTTTTTTTGATGACTACAGGAGGTTTAACGACCAACTATATGACGGGAATAAAAATTCCAGCCGTATAGTTCCGATCGTATAGATATCTTTGCCATCGACAATTTTTCTTTCCCAGGTACTGATGGTTTAACGACCAACTATATGGTGGGAATAAAAATTCCGGCCGTATAGATATTGATGCCTTCATAAAATTTCTTTTCTAGGTACAGAAAGTTTGACGACCAACTATATGGTGGGGATGAAAAATCCCGGCCATATAGTTATGGCCGTATAGCTGTGCCACCAGGTGGAAACCCTAAAATTTTGATAGCAGGCCAACTATACGGCGGGAACACATTATTCCGGCCGTATAGTTTGCCCGTATAGTTGCGTCCGGCCACAAAAATGCCACGGGAGGTACCTCCAACCCGAAAACTTCAATACTTTTTCTCTCTTCTACCTCCAAACTCTCTCAAAACCTCAATGGTGTTGGAGATATGCCCAAGAGGCAATAATAAAGTGGTTATTATTATATCTTTATGTTTATGATAAATGTTTACATCCCATGCAATAATTGTATTAACCGGAAACATTAATACTTGTGTGTTTTGTAAACATAAAAGAGTCCCTAGTAAGCCTCTTGTTAAACTAGCCTGTTGATTAATGGATGATCATGGTTTCCTGATCATGGACATTGGATGTCGTTAATAACAAGATCATATCATTAGGAGAATGATGTGATGGACACACACCCATAGTAAGCGTAGCATAAGATCAAGTCATTAAGTTCGTATTGCTGTAAGCTTTTGAAATACATAGTAACCTAATCCTTCGACCATGAGGTTATGTTAATCACCATCACCGGATGGGTACTTTGATGACATCAAACGCTGTTTCGTAACTGGGCGGTTATAAAGGTGTCATTGGGTATTCTGAAAGTATGTGTTGAAGCGCATAGACCAAGATTGGGATTTGTCCATCCATATGACGGAAAGATATACTCTGTGCCCTCTCGGTGGAATGTCATCTAGATAGCTTACAAGCATGTGACTGGGTCACAAGGGATGACATAACATGGAACGAGTAAAGAGTACTTATCAGTAACGAGGAAGAACTAGGTATGAAGATACTGACGATCAAACCTCGGATAAGTAGAATACCGCGTAACAAAGGGAATTGGTCTCGTATGTTAAATGGTTCTATCGATCACGAAGTAATCGTTGAGTATGTGGGAGCCGTTATGGATCTCCAGATCCCGCTGATGGTTATTGATCGGAGAGGTGTCTTCATCATGTCTGCATATTCACGAACCGTAGGGTGACACACTTAAGGTTCGAAGTTGTTTTAAGTAGATATGGAATTTGCGTTGGAGACCGAATGTTGTTCGGAGTCTCGGAATGGATCCGGGACATCACGAGGAGATCTGGAATGGTCCGGAGAATAAGATTCATATATTGGGGATCATTTTCTAAGTTGGGAAATGTTCCGGAGTGTTTGTATGGAGATTCTAGAAGGTTTCGGAATGTTCTGGAAGGTTCTAGAGGATTTCTTGGAGTTTACTTGGAAACCAAGAAAGGTATCAAGGGAGTCCAAGTGGGGCAATACACGGATTCGTGGGGGAGGAGGACTCCTCCCCCCAACCCGCCGGCCCAAGGAGGAGGGGAGACCTACTAGGACTCCCCCTCCCCAGGCGCGCCTCCCTCCTTTAAATAGAAGGGAGGGGGCGCCCCCTCTAGCCCCTCCTCTCATAACAACTAATCTCAGCCGCCTCTCTCCTCCATCTTTCTTCTGCACAGGCATAGGCGAAGCCCTGCATAATTCTCACCTCCACCACCACCACCACGCCGTCGTGCTGCTGGGATTCCGTGGAGAAGATCTACTACCTCCGCTGCTCGCTGGAACGGGGAGAGGAAGGTCTGCTTCGACTCCGCACGTGTGACCATCTGCGGAAGCGCTGCCGGAACGCGGCGCCGGAAGGATCGTCCACACGATCTTGAGATCGGCAAGTGATCGACTACATCATCCACGAGATCTAATCTCGTAACGCTTTCGGTTCTACAAGGGTTAGTACCGATCTATCTCGTTGCTCATGTCTAATAGATTAGATCTTGGCTTTTATCTAGATTAGATCTGGGTTTTGTTCGTTCTTGCGGTAGAAATTTTTTGTTTTCCATGCTTCGAACCCATCAGTGGATCAGAGCCTTGTCTATGCGTAGATCTGTTGCACGAGTAGAACACAATGGTTTTGTGGGCGTTGGTGCTCGTGCCGTCTTTTGCTTTGTGTACTTTGCATCTTGTGGTATGGTGGGATGAAGCGGCTCGGGCTAACATTACATGTCATCGCACATGAGACTTGCTCCACGCTTGACGTGCAACTTGCTTTGCACAAGTGGCTTTACGGGTGTCTGTCTCTCCCATCATAGTATAGATCAAATCTACACTTTGCACTTGATAGCACTTGTATCAACGTTGTGGTTCAGTTTCGTAGCTAAGATCCGTTCTTAGTCGAAAGCCCCAAGCCATGTAAAACTTACAAAGAAAATTAGAGGCGTCTAACTTGTTTTTGCAGGGGTTTGGTGATGTGATATGGCCATCATGTGATTGTGATTGTATTTGATGTATGCAATGATCCTTGTTGTAATATGGCAACCGGCAGGAGCCTAATGGTTGTCTTTAATTCTATTAAGACCTGCACGTCTATTCATCTTGTAATAACTTTGTTCCAAGTAGTTGTAATAGTTGCTAGTGATGATGGACAACCATGAAGCGGCGCCACGGACCTTGACGCAATGCTGGTGATGATGGAGATCATGTCCGTGCTTTGGAGATGGAGATCGAAGGCATAAGAAGAAAGGGCCATATCATATCACACTAATTATGAATTGCCAGTGATGTTAATCCTTTATGCATCTTTTATTGCTTAGATCGCGACGGTAGCATTATAAGATGATCCCTCTCACTAAATATCAAGTAATAAAGTGTTCGTCCTTAGTAGGCACCGTTGCTAAGACTCGTCGTTTCAAAGCATCTCGTGATGATCGGGTGTGATAGATTCTACGTGTGCATACGACGGGTGGAAGCCAGATTTGCACATGCGGATACTAAGGTTAACCTTGACAAGCCTAGCATGTACAGACATGGTCTTGGAACACGGAATACCGAAAGGTAAAGCATGAGTCATATGGATGATATGATGAACATGTTGATTGTTCGCCTTTAAAGCTACATCATCTCACGTGATGATCGGACTTGGTGTAGTGGATTTGGTTCGTGTAATCACTAAAACAACTCGAGGGATGTTGTTTTGAGTGGGAGTTCTTTTGTAATTTGTATTAGTCAAACTCAATTTATCATAAACACAATCAAAGTGAATTTGCATAGTTTGTTGTAGTCATTGGCATCCGTTCACCACCTTACGCTTAGTTATAGTTGAGATAGTAGAACTATAGAAATTCTGGATATTTGCTTTACGAACTGGTATCGTATTGTTTTTTAAGTGTCAATCTAAAGTTTAAAAGTCATATTGCAAACTTTCAGCAAACTCCGTTTACTCTGTGAAGTTTAATAAACAGTATTAAATCAAGAGTAACAATTCCAGTGTTAGTATCTAATGTATCATGTTTGCCTCCATGATTCTTGATACTCAAAAGATTGTTTTAATATCAAGTTTATCTAAGAGCTGAAAGCGATGTTTCAGAAACCATCATATGTGAAAGGTATTGCGATATCTAAAACAGTGTGTTGGTTACAACATGATAGAGTATATGTCCACATATTTGATGAAAATTTGTGAAGGTTGGAGACGTTATTCGTCCTAATCCTCCAAAAGGTTTTGGAAAAGAAACATTATACTCGCAATTCACCTTTATAAGCTATAGCAGCTTGATCATGGAAGTTGTCATGATAAGGATGAATAGAAGATGTAAGTAAAATGTTTACTACACTAAAAGATTACTAAAGAATGGAACTTTGAAAGAATGCCAAACATTTGATGAAGGTAATCCACTTCAAAGTGCAAGTCCAAAGGTATTAGTATTTGACTATACATACTTTGTACTATGTGTCATGTGAATGACACCACTATTGATGTTGATAGATTCTTTTAAAAGAAAAGGAATTGTTGAAAGAGAATCTATAAAATATTTGGCAGAAAAGAAAAGATTGGAGATGTCCAACTTAGGTATATAGAAGATACATGTTATGGCTGTATTCCTTGCTTGTTAAACAATGTAGTTCTGCGGTATTGGATACCGAATTGGTTGGTATGAAGTGTCATACAGGGCAACACAATTCATGAACTGCAATGGCCTAAGTAACTAGCAAGAGAATATGTGATGATGTTCATCGAAAACAAACAAAGGGTTGTTGTGTTGCTCGTTAACATCAAAGCTTACCTTCAAGATCTGTTTCAATAATTGTTATTTTGATCAGGTATTATGATGACAAAAGGTTGTTCAAATAATTACCGTATTCCATAATAGATGGATGATATACAAGTCTGGTTGGAGAAATAACATCCATAAAAATAATGCTAAAATGTCGAAAGACAATTGATTGAAAGATCACTTATGAAGTGACATCGCCGTTTAAATTATATTGAAAGGGATACATGAAGAAACTCCGTGTTGATGGATTTTTGGAGTCTTTGATTTTGATCAAATGACGCTTGTGATACTTTCCTGGAGATAATTAAAACTCCGTTCGTAGGCCAAAAGAGGAACAGACGACTAACTGATTGGAATTTGTACATATTGATGTATATAGTCCATTATGTGTAGTCGTGGGCGATGGATTTCAACTTCATATGCTTTCTCCGAAGATTTGAGTGAGTATATGTATATACTTACTCAATAAGGAAGAAGTATGAAACATTTGAAAATGTTCAAAGACTTTCAAGATGAAGTGGAAAATCATTGTAACAAGAAAATAAAAGAGTTTATGATTGGATCATAAAGAAAGATGTTTGAGTTACAAGTTTAGCAAAACACCTAAGATTTGAGGAATCGTTCCATGGATTTGCATTTCCCAAAACACCATAGGAGTATGGAGTGTTCAAGATATGTAATGAAACCTTGTTTGACATGGTAAGATCAAAGGTGTCATTTATAAAACTGCCATTATATTTTAAAGATTAAAGCTTTAGTGACTACCGCTTTTACACTGAAAAGAGCTCCATCGTGATCCGTTGAAATGACACCATATAAGTCATGGTTTGGGATAAACCCAGGTTGTCCTTTCTTAAATTTTTGGTATGCTAGGCATAAGTAAAATGTTTACAACCAAAGTCGGATGAGCATGTCTTTGTAGGTTATTTCGAATAAACATTGGGTATTCCTCCATAACACCGAAGACAAAAGTGTTTGTCACTTAGAATGTCGAGTTTCTTGAGAAGGAATTTTTGGTGAAAAGTTAAGTAGGAGGACAATAGAACTTTGACAAGGTTGTTGAACCTTGGCTAATATGTGCTGAGTTGCGCAGCGTCGGAAAGTGTCCCGGAGGCAGCAACAATGCTCATGTCTCACATGCCTCAAAGGTTGTGGTCACAGAGATCTAAGTTACTATTAAACCAAGTAGGTCGGATAAGTAATCAAATGCCAAGATTTGAGAGTTAAATCATTGTTGTTTGACAATGATGAACCGACTACATGCAAAGAAAGCAATGATGGGCCCTGACTTCGTTAAGTGGCTTGAAGCCATAAAATCCGTGATAATTCCATACACGAGAAATCAAGCTTTAAATTTGAAAGACCCTCTGGAAAGGTGCAAGACCTTGCAGTCGTATATGGATCTATAAAGAAATAGACATGGATGTTTCACATCTATGAAATAGTCGACATGTCGGAAAGAGTTTACGACAATGTTCAAGGAATTGACTATGATAAGATTTGATCTTTCATAGCGATATTTAGTCTGGACGGATTAATGTAGCAACCACTACATATATTTTGGTATATGGTAGTTGAACAAACAAAACAAGTTCTTCTAATAGAATGGTTACCTAGGACGTGTACATGACAAGATCCAAAGGGTTTTGTTAATTCAAAGGATGCTAAAAGAGTATGCAAAACTTCAATGGTTGAAGTGAGCATCTCGGAGTTGGAATCTTCACCGTGATGAAACCGTTAAAAGGTTTAATTTCATCAGAGACGATGAAGATGTTTGCATTTTGCAAGAAATTAAGTGGGAGCGCTAAGACATATTTATAATACATTATGTGAAAGACATATTGTTGATTAGAAATGATGTATCTTTTATTGACACGGGTTAAGAATTTCATATCGATGAAAGACTTAGGCATAACCCAAGAATTAGGCATCAATGTCTATATGGATAGATTGAGGCGCTAATATGGTTTTGCCAAATGTACATAGATAAGACGTTGAATGAGTTCAATATGAAAACAACAAGAAAGGTTCTTGATGCACGGAAAGGACTGAATCAAGAATCAAGTATGTTGACACGAGATTCAAGTGTTTTGACACTTGGTGAAATCACAAGAATATTTTGATCAATCTTTGAGATGTACACATCCAGATATGTCCTATGCTCTAAATGTTATGAGTATATACCAGAATGACTCATAAGATGATCATTGGACAATAGTAGGGATATTCCTATGATCTTTGGAAGAACTAAGAATATATTATTCATATATTGGTGACAAATAATTCATTATAAATTGTTGCATTGATACTAGTTTTGTCACAAATTAAGTTTATCTCAATTTAAACTATGGGTGGCACAATGTAATGGAAAGGAAGTTCCATAACGGATTTGGTTGAGTACCAAAGTTAAAACATTGTGACAAATACTACAACAAAAGGCTAAGTATATGACTGCTATTGTAACAGCAAATGAGGGCATTTGCGTCAAGTAGTTTGTTATCAAACTAGGTGTGGTTCATAGAGGGATAATACTATGAAGATACATTGTATGACAATTGTATCAACATGATTTAATCCCAAGGAACTAAAGGTCTCACCAAAGGACCAAATTTATACAATGCCATCTCATTGGAGAATGAGTAATGCATAGAGACACAAGGACATGCAAATACACACGGACCTGGAAGTGTCAGATCCGAAGATTATGTTTACCACTAGTAATAGTGTCTATACAACACCAGAAAGCCATAGGTGTTGAATGCACAAGTTTTTAACTAGATTATTGACTCTAGTGCAAGTGGGAGACTATTGGAGATATGCCCAAGAGGCAATAATAAAGTGGTTATTATTATATCTTTATGTTTATGATAAATGTTTACATCCCATGCTATAATTGTATTAACCAGAAACATTAATACTTGTGTGTTTTGTAAACATAAAAGAGTCCCTAGTAAGCCTCGTGTTAAACTAGCTTGTTGATTAATGGATGATCATGGTTTCCTGATCATGGACATTGGATGTCATTAATAACAAGATCATATCATTAGGAGAATGATGTGATGGAAACACACCCATAGTAAGCGTAGCATAAGATCAAGTCATTAAGTTCGTATTGTTGTAAGCTTTTGAAATACATAGTAACCTAATCCTTCGACCATGAGGTTATGTTAATCACCATCACCGGATGGGTACTTTGATGACATCAAACGCCGCTTCGTAACTGGGCGGTTATAAAGGTGTCATTGGGTATTCTGAAAGTATGTGTTGAAGCGCATAGACCTAGATTGGGATTTGTCCATCCATATGATGGAAAGATATAATCTGGGCCCTCTCGATGGAATGTCATCTAGATAGCTTGCAAGCATGTGACTGGGTCACAAGGGATGACATAACATGGAACGAGTAAAGAGTACTTATCAGTAACGAGGAAGAACTAGGTATGAAGATACTGACGATCAAACCTCGGATAAGTAGAATATCGCGTAACAAAGGGAATTGGTCTCGTATGTTAAATGGTTCTATCGATCACGAAGTAATCGTTGAGTGTGTGGGAGCCGTTATGGATCTCCAGATCCCGCTGATGGTTATTGATCGGAGAGGTGTCTTCATCATGTCTGCATATTCACGAACCGTAGGGTGACACACTTAAGGTTCGAAGTTGTTTTAAGTAGATATGGAATTTGCATTGGAGACCGAATGTTGTTTGGAGTCTCGGAATGGATCCGGGACATCACGAGGAGATCCGGAATGGTCCGGAGAATAAGATTCATATATTGGGGATCATTTTCTAAGTTGGGAAATGTTCCGGAGTGTTTGTATGGAGATTCTAGAAGGTTTCGGAATGTTCTGGAAGGTTCTAGAGGATTTCTTGGAGTTTACTTGGAAACCAAGAAAGGGATCAAGGGAGTCCAAGTGGGGCAATACACGGATTCGTGGGGGAGGAGGACTCCTTCCCCAACCCGCCGGCCCAAGGAGGAGGGGAGTCCTACTAGGACTCCCCCTCCCCAGGCGCGCCTCCCTCCTTTAAATAGAAGGGAGGGGGCGCCCCCTCTAGCCCATCCTCTCATAACAACTAATCTCAGCCGCCTCTCTCCTCCACCTTTCTTCTGCACAGGCATAGGCGAAGCCCTGCAGAATTCTCACCTCCACCACCACTACCACGCCGTCGTGCTGCTGGGATTCCGTGGAGAAGATATACTACCTCTGCTGCTCGCTAGAACAGGGAGAGGAAGGTCTGCTTCGACTCCGCACGTGTGACCGTCTGCGGAGGCGCTGCCGGAACGCGGCGCCGGAAGGATCGTCCACACGATCTTGAGATCGGCAAGTGATTGACTACATCATCCACGAGATCTAATCTCGTAACGCTTTCGGTTCTACGAGGGTTAGTACCGATCTATCTCGTTGCTCATGTCTAATAGATTACATCTTGGCTTTTATCTAGATTAGATCTGGGTTTTGTTCGTTCTTGCGGTAGAAATTTTTTGTTTTCCATGCTACGAACCCATCAAAGGGATCTTCATCTCTACTCAATTTCGTTTGATTTCCTCGCACACAAGTGATCTACTGTATGTTTCTCCTCCGATCCTCCAATTACTTTTTGTAAATTCATCTTTGATCTATCGTCATTATCAATCTAGGGTGAAACCTACTATGAACTAATTGCCATGATTCTCTTGCCTAGATTATTATTTTGAGGGGATTCTTTAGTGTGCTATGATGAGGAATATGTTATGCTTATTATTGTTGGATCAAAAAGTTTTATTTTTGTCTTTCTTTATTATTTTAGATGATGAACACAAGGAGCCAAACTCATGCTCGTTCCGCCGCTAGCGCTTCTCAGGCTGTCGCTCACGAACGCATGGGGATACGATTCAGGAACAAGCTCCAACGTGATCGCTTCGATAAGATCAAGAACTAAGAAGTGAAGGCAACCAAGTTGGCTTGCCCCATTATATTGAATCAACTCGGTATTTCTAATGACTTCAATTTACTTTGAAATAGGGTTGGCCTGTAAAACTTTGTATTCAATGATGTGCCTACTTATCGCTGGTCAACTCTTGAATTTCTAAGTTCTTTGCAAAGCACCGTTAAAGCATGGAATGGAGAGGACACAGTGGCTTTCCGACTTATGAACTCCAATTACACTTTATCACTAGATGAATGGTGAGCATGCTTTAATTTTCCAAATAATAATGATAATAACTTGCGTGCATCCTTTACTGGCCTAGACCCTTCCCCGAAACAATATTATAATGGAATGAGCTTTACTTCTAGAGTAAGCAAGGGAAAGAATATTCAACATCCTGCAATTCGCTATTTGTTCTATGTTATTTCTAACACCTTGCAGGCACGAAATGAGTTCATGAGACTCAATGAGGAGGACATCTTAGTCCTTGCAAAAGCTGCTTACAACAACCGTCACTTGTCACTCAACTTGGGCGCAATCCTTGTGCGCTACCTGGAGCACCAATTCTCCCAAAGCCAAGGACCAACCACAGGTGGAGGCGTCATCACCGTGCTTGCCATTGCCCTAGGCATCGACCTAGGTGAGTTGCAACCTATGCTAGGTGAGCGACGTGTTGGTTTCTCTACTTTAAAGGCTTGTGGAATGCTCACTAGGAGAGGTGTTGTTTATTACTTGCATATTGCTGGAGCTAGGCGTCTCTACCCCGCTCTTGTGACTAATGGTCTTTTCTCTTTCGAGGAAGGACATTTGCTATATGACTTGTAGGTTGAGCAACACCAGCTCGAGGAGGAGATTCTGGATGAGGATGAGGACCAAGAAGAGGACCAAGAAGTTCCTTACCAAGAGGAGCAGCCACGAACCCGGTTTGCTACATACCAAGACTTCCAAGAACTTGGAGGGACTGTGGAGAGGATGCATAGCCTCTCCTTGAACCTCCAAGGAACAACTAGTAATTTATCAACTCAATTTTCAAACTGGGGTAACGACTTTTTTCTGCCACCACAATGATTTGAAGGGCTTGCAAAAGCCTAAGCTTGGGGAAGTTTCCTCATTTATATTTATTTGGCATTCATTTGATTTTATTTATTTCGAGGTTATGTTTTTAATTCGAGTTTATAAGCACTCATGTTGGTTTCCCCAACACTTTATCTTTATTTATTTCTATTTGCTTTCGATATTTTCTAGCCGAGCTTTGCCGCCAAATTTCTATTCTTTAATTCCCCCTCTCAAAAACAACAAAAAAGATTTCTCCATTTATCTTCATTTTCCCTATTTATTTTCTTTTCTTTTCACCTCGCGGTTCTCATGTATTTGCAGGAAGAGTGATTGACTTCGAGTTTCCAAGAAACGAATCAAAAAGGAAGAGAGAAGTGGAACCAAACATGAGAGGTATGCCTTATGACTCCCCACTTTTGAAGTTTGAGAAACCCATGCTAGTTAGTAGTAAATGTTGAAATATTATATTGGTGGAGTGAGTCTTTGTATTGTAATAAAACTTTGTTTGCATGGGTATTTAGTTGGGTACGTTTTGTTCCAGCTCTTGTAGTTAACCAAGTCTTGCCTAAAAATTTGCTAAACAATTGTAATAAGAAAAAGTCTCACAATTGAAGGCTTGGGTGTTGTAGTGTTTAGTCTTGAAGGCTTATTTCTAGAGACACTCAACACCACAGAAAATGTTGATTGACTTGATACCTCTCTTTAAAAGGATTTGTTCGATTGAATTAATGTTTAGCGGTTTTTGTGAGCATGCCAAAGTTTGACTTGTGAATCATAAGAATGATATAGTTTTATGTGTGTCAAACTTCACGGGATGCCAACAACTCTGCTAGCGTACGAACGATCTTCATGGAGGAAACTCCTAGATTTCGGCTATGAGTTGATTAAACATATGTAGAAGCAATGCTATAATGGGTAAGATTCTTGGCATTCCCGGGTAGCTGTGTTCATGATGGAATCACTCCTCTGGCTATTATGAGTAATCAGTGTACAAAAGGAACAAAAACCTTAGTGATGCCACGATTGTCCATCATAGCCCGATAAACTAATGCCATCTACGTCCACATTTAAACAAGATATTATTCATATTTTTGATGAAATATCTCTCTAAACCCTGCCACTAATGCCTAATGATCAAAGGGGTATGCAATCATTTCTTTCTATTTTTCCCTGCGCAGATAATGACATTTGATGATGGGAATCACAACATTAAAGTCAAAGATGCAAGATTTCGAACAACCCGAGGAAACCAGGAGTCGTGAAGTGGAGACAGACGCTTTAACGACCAACTATACGGCGGGAATAAAATTCTGGCTGTATAGTTCCGGTCGTATAGTTGCCATCAACACCGCTAGGTCAAATAGAACAACTTTTGTGAAGGTACCCCTATATAAAGAGGCCTCGGGCAACGAGAAAAGAGAGCTCTTCCTGATCAGCAGCCGCCCCAGAACTCCATCCACAACACCGAAGAGCCACCGAAGGAATAGACTTAGATCTAATCTCCAAAACCTTCTCCATCACCATAGCCATATTCCACCACTTGTAATAGTACATCTCATCTTTGATTGGCAACATTGTAAGTCTATTTGCTATAAATCTCATGATTTCCACTACAATGTTTATGATTGTTGATCTTATCTCTATGTGTGAGTAATTCTCCTTGGGCTAAGGGCTTCGGCCTAGCCATGTAGCTTTTGTGCATGTTATTTATCATAGATGGGATCATGTATTAGTTTGTATGACATGATGATTATTGTATCCTCTCTTGCCTCAATCTAAGGACTTGTCAGGTACCCAAGACCCCGAGGATTGAGCCAGGTATAGGGAGTATGAGTAATGACTAATCTGCAGGTTGGGAACTGTCAACACCCAAATTTTTAATCCTAGATGCTTGTTATGCCATACCTCGCAATCCCAGGATTACTATTTTTGCGAGACATAACATATTGGATATCACGGTACATCATCCATTACAAACCATAAATAAGGTCTTACACAAATAAGGATCTCATGATCCAGTCTTAGTACAATCAAGTAGCGGAATAAATAGCGTAGCGGTGGGGTCCATCTTCAGAGTCACAGGCAATGCTGACGATGGGAGATAGTCCTAGTTCTCATAGCCGTCCTGCTGTCCTTCATCTTGGTAATCTCCTTCATAGTCTGGCCATAGGAATAGCCAGGGACAAAATCCATGAGTACTTCTTAAGTACTCGCAAACTACCACTAACAAGTAGTATAGTTCTAGTGTAAATGCTAACTCTAAGTTTATTTGTAAAGTTAAGTTTGAAACCTAAGCTGAGTTTAGAAACAAAGAAAGATAAAATA
Source organism: Avena sativa (assembly GCA_916181665.1). Lineage (NCBI taxonomy): Eukaryota > Viridiplantae > Streptophyta > Magnoliopsida > Poales > Poaceae > Avena > Avena sativa. Next base: position 666,887,438 of record OV702289.1, on the reverse strand, counting down.
AGTTTGGAAAACACTTAAGTGGGAACTTAATCATCATAATCACAACTCTGTTGTGGTCAAGTCATGTCACAATTCATTTCATAAGTTATTTTGGAAACATCTGACAAAGGAACAGTATGGCCACTCCAATTGTCCATAACCGCGGACGCGGCTATTCGAATAGTTTGACACTCTGCAGAGGTGGTACACTTTCACCACAAGATTCGATACATCTGTCAGGGATAACCCTGAATCATCATACTTAGTATGCAGATAATCAAACATAACCTTTCCTTTACACACCCTAGTATAAGCACCTCTCCTATGAGCATGACCTCCCAACCATGACCATCTGTCATCTTGGGCACTGCATAGGTGGACAACATTGAGAGGTAGCCTCAGCTCAAACCTCTCCCCCGAGGGAACTAATATTAATGCATATAAACTTCCGGCTAAGCCTTACCCAATTCAGGTATTGTGGTTGTACGGTAAAATTGGAATGGTATCGCATCCGACATTTCATCCTCATAAACCATTTGTGTTTCTCAACACATGTCAAAACATCTCAATAGAATGACTCATCATTCCAAGGTTTTCACAAGTCATTTTCACCAAATATTCCCATCTAAAGTGAATCAAGTTTTGAGTTTTGTTCCAACTACTAAGTTAAGAGTGTTCACTAAAGTGGGATGCTAATGTCAATCTCATGACATAGAATGGCATCTAAGTCTAACTATATAAGTCAAGAAATATATTTTTTATGCTACCTTCAAACAAGTAAAAGACTTTGGTAAAGTAAAGGACGTAAAGCTTGTAAAATAAGACTTGGAAAAGATATAAGTCAAAGTGTTATAACCAAAGCATGCCTAATGCATCTGCTTAGGTTATCTTGATTTAAAGGGTTAGCTTGCTTTGTTAATGATGGCTTGCTAGTGTAATACTTGCAATTGTTAGCTTGCCTTGGGTAGTGTAGTGGTTGAAGTTTTCTTCCTCCTCCTCTTGGTAGAACTCCTCCTCCTCGTAAGCTTGGTCGGTACTATCGTCTATAAATACATACGGAATACACAATCACCAAAAAATGCTTAACTAGTCTACTTAGCACACTAAGGCACACATTTGATGATCTATTATCATCACAAGCATCATGAGTTTAATGAACTAGTTTCATTTATTTTATTTGAGAAAAGTAATTTCTACTCATTGAATTTAACTAAGATTTAATATTCTCCCTTTAAAATATGGGATCATGTGGACACATGTCATCACCACATATTCTAACATATGGGAATGTGATTTAAGGGTTGGATCATATTTGAATAAGTTTAAGTTTAATAATTAATGATTTAAAGTGACTAGAAATGCCTATATAGCATTATTTTGGTACTAGTCCAAAGTCACTGCATGCAAACCCTAATATTATTACATATTCAGATAGGTATGGTTAAATGTGATTTTTGAGAGTTGGAATCAACTCAAAATCTATTATGGTTGATTTTATAAAAATGTTTGAATGTGCAAATGCTTCTGTCTTGTTATTTTTACTACGAGAGATCTCTAACTCTAACACTCAAGGATATGGAGATGAAGGCAAAACATAAATGGACCGATGCAAGCTTCGACGTTATGATGGCATTCTGGCACGATCGTCTCCCGGAGGGGAACACGTGTCCAACTAGTATTGAGGACGCCAAGAAAATCTTGTGTCCTCTTGATCTACCACACATTAGATACCACGTATGCATCAACGATTGCATCATTTATCGGGCGAGGACAGGGAGAAAACCACATGCCCGGTATGCAGCGTTAGTCGATACAAGAAAGGGAATAAAGCTCGTCGAAAAGTGGTATGGTACTTTCCTATCACTCCTCGCCTGCAGCGCTATTTCGCAGACCCTAAGGAAGCAAATCTCATGCGCTGGCATGCGGAAAGAAAGAAGCCAGGAGATGACGATGACCCTGAAAAGGACGAGCTGCTGACGCACCCTTCAGATGGTAGCCAGTGGAAAGAATTATACCTCGAATTCCTAGAATTCGATGGAGATTCGAGGAACATCAGGCTAGGTGCAAGCACCGATGGACTCAATCCGTTCGGTAGCCAGAGCAGCGCGCACAGCACTTGGCCCTTGTTTGTATGGATGTACAACCTCCCTCCTTGGTTGTGCATGAAAAAGAAGTACATACAAATGAGTATGCTAATTCAAGGGCCAAAACAACCTGGTACCAACATCAATCTATATCTCCGGCTGTTGAAAGAGGAGCTAGCCATGTTAAGGGAATCCGGAGCCAATACGTATGACGCTGTCGCACAAGATTATTTCACTATGAGATCCGCGTTGGTCACTACGGTGCAAGACTATCCAGGTTGCGGATATTTCTCGGGGCAGGTTATCCAAGGATTCTACGCATGCGTTAGGTGCATGGATAACACGACCTATCTCCAACTAGAGAAAGATCCAGGGTCTTCGAAAACCGTGTTCATGGGGCACCGAAGGTGGCTTGGAAAGAATGATGCATGGAGAAAACGTGGAGATCTGTTCAATGGAAAATCCGAGACCCGAGGAATCCCAGAGCGGAGGAGCAGCGAAGAAGTGGATGAATTGCTGAAAAAATGGAAAGAGTGTCCTAAACCGGGAAAGAAGCGAAAGAGGAAGCAAGACAAGCCGTTGATGAAGGTATGGAAAACAAGGTCTGTTTTCTGGGAGTTGCCATACTGGAAGTTTCTCCGCACGCCTCATAGCCATGACATCATGCATATCACGAAGAACGTGTGCGAGAGTCTGGTCGCCACCCTAATCAACATGCCAGATAGGACAAAAGAAGGTCCTAAAGCAAGGAACGACTTGATATTCATGGGCATCCGGAAGGATCTTCATGGAGGACGCCCTACTCCTGATGATCAGGAAGATTACGATGATCATCAGTCGGAGGTGACACAAGTCGTCGAAAGGGTAAAAAGGTCAAGAAGAACGAATATTACTGCCCCCCTTCGTGCTTCACACTAAGCCAGGATGAGATCAAACAGTTTTTCAAGTGCCTTCTAGGAGTCAAATTTCCTTACGGCTACGCGAGCAAGATAAGCAGGTACCTAGATGAGTCTAAGCAGAGGTTTAGTAGGATGAAGTCTCACGACTGTGTCGTGCTAATGACGCAGATACTTCCGGTTGCACTACGAGGTATAATGGACGAGCATGTCCGAGAAACATTGTTTGGGCTCTGCAAGTTTTTCGACGTCGTCTCTCGAAAGTCAATTAGCGTGAAACAGCTCGGGAGGCTACAAGAGGAGATCGTGGTGATACTATGCAAGCTTGAGATCTACTTCCCGCCCGCATTCTTCGACATTAGGGTGCATCTGCTGGTCCATATCATGGAGGATATCATCCAACTCGGGTCGATGTTCCTCCGCAGCATGATGCCGTTCGAAAGGATGAACGGACACATCAAAGGATATGTTCGCAACAGGTCCCGTACAGATGGAAGCATAGCCAAGGGCTTTCTATCCGAAGAGTGCATCTCTTTCTGCATGAATTATCTAGGCATCAAGAACCCTGTCGGTCTTCCCGTTAATAGGCACCTTGGCAAGGTCGACGGATCGGGTCACCGAGAGGGTCATCGCGTACTGCATGCAGACTATGATTGTCGACGCGCAGACTTTGATAAAGCAAACCTGGTCGTGCTACAACATTTAGAACTGGTCGGTCCTTGGGTACAAAAGCATAAAAGGTCAATCGAGAAGAAGTACAGTGACCGGGGAATACAGAGGACGCCGGGAGAAATAATCAAAGAGCACAACTCAGATTTCACGCGTTGGTTTAGGCAGACGCTCCTAGATAATCCCCCGCAATCGCATTTTGCGGAGGAAAACATCATATTCACCTTGTCACAGGGACCCATGCACAACCTGGTGACCTATCAGGCATATGATATCAACGGCTACACATTCTACATGGATGAAAAGGACAACAAGTGTGACTATCAGAACTCAGGCGTAACATCGGAATTCTACACCGATGACAACGTGAGGGAAAGATTTTACAGAAGGATCGAGGAGATCTGGGAGCTCGACTACCATGGAGAAAAGGTGTCGATGTTCTGTGTCAGATGGACCAAGAGCGTCAAAAGATAAGACCGGTATTTCACAACCTATCAGGCCGCTGTTGCGCACGTCGCCACAAAAAATGAACCGTGGGTACTGGCTAGCAAAGTGGACCAATGTTTTTTTATTACCGACCCGACAAAGCCTAGTCGTGTTATCGTGAGGAGAGGAAAAAGAAACATCATCGGAATGGATGGAGTCGCCAACGAGCAAGACTTCGACCAGTACGGCGATCCAAAGATTGAAGATGACGACGACTATGATGAAGAAACATACATCACAGGAAGAAAAAGGACAACCTTACCCAAAAAAGGTAGCCCGTTCGAGCAAAGAAACATAAAAGTGCCGGGGCTAAATTATTCAACCGCGACAAAGAAGAGAAATAGATTGTAAAACGCAAGCTCAAAAAAGATTGTAAAACGCATGCTCAAAAAAGATTGTATTGATGCATATGGATGGCATATTATTAATGGACACATTATTATTTAATTTCTTTCTACTTTGAATCATGTTTGTACCACTTTTGATGATATATATGTACCGCTTTTGTCATATAAAACATATAACAGATATTTTATATAGTTTACATAATTTTTGGGATATTTTTTAACATTTTAAAGTAGTTTTAAAATAAAAACAAAAAATGGGGGCACCAGGGTTCAAACCTGGGTGCTCCAGGTTTAGTGAGCATACATAGCTAGGGCGGAACCAGTGGGATATGGAAGTGCTAGTGTCAACAAATGGGGTGGCACCCCTCTTGTTTGACTTGACACGACACTTTGCCGTAGCGCACCCTTAACTAGTGTGCTACGGGTAACCGTAGTGCACTAGGTAAGGGTGCGCTACGGCTAAGTGTTGTGACAAGTCAACTGCTATGCACGATCCTCTCCCATCTATCTCAAACAGATCAATAAGCTGCTACCGACGCGCCGTCGCCGCTCGATCTGCCGCCTCCGCTCGCCCGCTGCCTGCGTTCGTGGAGGAGGAGAGGAGGCCGCCGCGTCCGAGGAGGAGGAGAGGAGGCCGCCGCATCCGTGGAGAAGGAGAGGAGGCCGCCGCGTCTGAGGAGGAGGAGAGGAGGCCGCCGTGCGTCCGTGGAGGAGCTTCGTCCGCGCTCTTCGTCATCGTCCGCGCGCTCTTCATCGTCGTCGTCTTTGAGGTGAGCGTCCCCTCTCCCCTCTCTCCCTCTCTCCCCTCTCTGACCTAGAACATCGTTGCCTACCGGCCTCCCTGAGCCACCCTCCCACAAGCACCGCTCCCCTCACTGAACCACCGGAGAACCTCCACCAGTAATCTTTGCACCAAATTTTGTGAGGAGGTATTCCTATGCTGGATTCATGAACAAACAACATTCTTAATCGGGTTGCTACTTTGTCTAGGATTTAAGCATAAGATTCTTTTCTGGTAGTCTAAGAAGGGGATGATTGAAGATGAATGTTGACATGTACCCTAGATTTTTAGACCAATTTGCAGAGTAGGTGATCATGTGGAGGGTTCTTGTGTTCTTTCAAAGTAACATCCAACTTTCCAATTTTGCAAGACAAGCCATGTAATTTCTTGGTGCCAAACCAGCATGTATAGCCTTGCAGTGTACTTACTAGATATTGTTCAAAGTAGTAGTAGTTATTGATGCATCTAAGAGTCATACTTAATTAGTTTCTGCAAGCAGGGCATGGCATGGATTAGCAGTGTGACACTAAAGCTCGGTAGTAGGTGCAGCATCAGTGATCCATGAATGCATGAGGGTCGGGACTGAAGACATGGCTCGTGCCTTATGGCACACATTTAATCGGTAGCACCATCTGGATGATACTACATGACATGTGTACTTGTACTCTGATTTGCATGCACATGCTAATGTACTACACTTTAAAATATTCCAAGAAAGTCATGGCAGCTACTGAAATATGATTTAGGATGTAGGGAATACATATATATTCCAAGCAAGTCATGGTAGTAACCCAACGTTCTTTGGAATACAAGTTCATTTGCTTGAGTAGTCGGGTCAACGAGTACAAGTCCGTGCATGTTTCATATCTAGATCTTTTCTCTTGGGGGTTCAATTTTGTTTTTGTGCAATCCATTCCTGATACAAAATGTACCAAATAAATCGATATTTCAGGCAGTATTACTGTATTATATAATTGTTACAATTACCTTCTGCATTTGTTAGGCTGCCAAACCAGAGCTATTGGTTGATCTAGGGAAAAAATAGATAAATTATGCTAAAGAGTGTTTTCAAATAGCACGGGTGCTTCAACAACTTTTCCTAAATTGTTGTCGCGTTGTTAGACACGGGCACATACATGCTCCTATACGATGGGTGAGTGATTATATAAAAGGGTCAACATAATGGGTTTCACCTTTTTAGTGATCATGCACTCATGATTGCTTTAGTGATCATGTTACTGTTTAATTTGATTCTAATAAAAACATTTGTTTGAGGGTCGCAAAATACTTGGACAAGTTTTTATTGCATGTTATATTGCTGCTATGTGCACCACCTGATATAACTTCCATTTGTAGGACATTTCGATGTTCTGGGGTGTCTTAACCTTTTTTTCAATTGCCCAGTACTGCATTGGCATATTTTTTCTGAGAATACCTTGTTTACCATTAGCCACACAGTCATCTGGATACTCGCAAACATCAGTCTTATAACTGGACAGATGATTCATTTTGCCATTTTAGGAAAAACAAATTGTTGTATGGGCATGCTGGTAACAAATTAGTGTACTGATCCTGTGTACTCCCTCTATTTGACCATCAATTTGATTAAGAAAATATGACTTACATGCCACAAAAATTTCACTAATGGAAACTTCTTTTAAATGTGAATCTAGTGATATACTTTTTGTTGTGTATTACTCATATATTGTCTCTTATCTTAAGTTGTTATAGCCTATAACTGTAACATGAGAGACACTCAGCTCATTGTGTTAAATACCAGTTAGGGTTGCTGTGCTTTGTTGTATTCGTAGCTATATTACCCTGCCTAGTTGTATTCGTATGAAGGTGCTTGTATAAAATGAGTCCTGATTTTAGCCGAAATGTTGATTAACTTCCGTTTCGGCAGAAATCAAGCACTCCTAGTTTAACAAAAATGAGCAAAGGTCATGCCGGATTTTTCCGCGCACTTTACTAACCATTATTTGCCTTTTATTAGTGCAAACATGTGTGACAATGACGAGGCTGGCTCTTCTCAGCGTATCAATGCTGAAGGAGAAGTGAGACCTCAAAATAGACCCTTGTCATTCTGGGAGGAGGTCGAGCGGCTAGAAAGAATGGCAAAGGGCGATGAAGAATACAACCCTTCCGAGAGCGACGACAATGAGATGGAAGACATGGAGGAAGCAGAAGCAGCCAAAGGAACGGCGGATGATGAAACCACTGATGGCGGCGAGGGCACAACAAATGGTAGTAATCCGCCTAAGAAGAAGAAGAAAAGGCGCCCGAACACGATCGGCAACATCAGAGAGGAAATTACCGAAGTGAGCCCAACAGGTGTTCCTTTGGCGCCCGACCATGTCGTCAAAGGGTACGGTGGGCAAGTGGAGGCTATCACCCGGACCGCCATCTCGATCAACACCGAGAATCTCCGGCATAAAGATAATGGCCATTTGCACACACTCCTCTTCGAGAAGCTGCACGCAAGATACAAGTTCCCCCTTCAGTATCGGAACACAGATTATCATGGGAATGAAGTAAATAAATCCGCCCTCACGAGGATGAGCACCGCCCTGGCCAGCTGGAGAACCCGGATAAAGAAGAAGATATTTAAAGAAGGGAAAAGTCTCGAGGATATCCAGAAGATTGACCCGCAGAGCACCGAAGAACAATTCCAAGAGTTCAAGGCCAAGTGCAAATCCGAAGCAGCCAAGGCCTCGAGTAGGCGGGGAAAGGAATTGCAGGCGATGAATATAGGTCACCACCATCTCGGATCTGGTGGTTACAGAGCTGCGGAGCCCAAATGGGATAAGGAGGACGACGAGTATAGAGCTAAGGGGATACCTAACCCCTTTTCGAAATTCAAAAACAAGCAGCTTCGAAACTTTATCAGGGCTCGTTACCATGTGGACCCCAAAACCAAAGAACTCACCGCGGAAACTAAGGTGAAGGACTTCGAGGTTCTTGTGGTAAGTAATTTAATTACCGCGGATCAAGTCGATTACATTCTAATTGATCAAGTCAAATTTCTAAACGGTTCACATTACTTCTTCTATAGGAGCAGGAAATTGCTAGTCAGGGATCCCATGTTTCCTCATTCCACGGGTCGACGGCAGCCACCCGGTGGGATAACCCTTTTAACAGGGCGATGAACTGGGCCAAGAAAATCACGCCGGTTACAAAGAAGCCATCGTCGGCTGGCCGTCTGGCCGGCTTCGGGGCTAAGAATTGGGTGGATCATTTTGGTCCACCCTCGAGGACACGTGTCGAGGGAAGGAGCGATGAGGAAAACCGCGAGGTTCAGGAACTTAAGGAACAAGTGGCACGAATTCGCGCAGATCGTCCAAGACAACCTGGCAATCACCCTCACCTCCATCCTGCCTACATTGGTGCAGTCAATAGCAAACTGGAGTGCGGGTGGTCGACAAGGGCTGTGCGCGATTCCAAGCATGGTCAGTAGCCACTCAAACAATGCGGCGGCGAACCTGGTGAATTATGTGTTCGTGACTCTGCCCGCTAGCACGGCGGCACCGGAAGCATTGGTGACTCCTCCCGCTAGCACGGCGGCGCCAGAAGCATTGGTGACTCCCCCTGCCATCACCGCGGCGCCGGAGCTTAATGCAACCGATAGGGAGAATACACCGGTGGCCGGCACCGCGCCATCAAGCAGCCCCTCCGTCTCTTGCACGCCCGTCATCGTATGTGGTGCCTCAACATTAGCCGAGCTCGACGCCATCACGGTAAACCAAATACTTTACCGCCTTGCCATTTATTACTCTTGTGGCATCTTTTTAATGCCATACATGTTTTTCGCAGACGGATGTTCCATGCACTCTCTTAAGCTTCGTGAACAACGAGTTGAGGGATGTTGCCAAGGGTACCATCATTCAACCCTTGCACCGCACGTTCCACTCAAAGCCGATGCCAGATAGCGTAAATAGGGTTAAAATTATTCGGGTGCTAAGGGGCTGCGACGACCTGGAACCTCCCATTCAACCCCTAGGAGCGGATGAAGAAGAGCCAGCTGTCCTCAGAAGTTGCTTCGGCTTATTCCTGCTATGGCCAAAGAGCATGATTTGTTTGGGGACGGCCGGGGCCATCACCCCACAGATAACAACACCACCTGTCGTGCCAGCGCCAAGCCATGGCAAGACCCCCACACCGCTACCACCGTCACCTCCATGTGATTGTTCGGCTGGTCATATTGACATGACCATGGCGCAGGATCCGAATGAGGATGACGAAGATTACTTCGATGATTTCATCAACACTAATCTTTTCCCCGGAGACCTAAACAAAGACCCAGCTGGTGGCCGCGCAGAGAAAGCCACTTGGAACAAACGTCTCTTTGGTTCTCAGGAGACGCCTCCAGCTTGCACCTTCACCGAGCCAGCGGATACATCCAACCGGCCCTTTGTTCTAAGCCCTGACACACTACATAGGGCGATCGATGCTCAGATTGTGGTGCCTACCCACTTCCCAAAAGGCAAGAAGACCAGGAAAAGAAAATCTCGCAGCTCGAGCCAGCCGGTGGCATCAACTGCGAATCCGATCAGGTTTCAGGACGGGCCACCAAGACCCAAGGGTATTATGTGGAGGATGCATGTGGCGGGTGAGCCCATGCTAACAATATGTTCCACCTGTATCCGCTGCACTATACCATGGTACGCCTGTTTTCTCTCAGCCTGGCCATTCAGATCATTAGAGAGAACACCCCGGGCATCGCTATAGTGGACCCCTACTACATGCGTGATGGCTGCTTGGGAAGCGCCATTGAACGACGATTCGTGGCCTCGTACCTCCAAGGCATCTTGGTAGCGAACAAGACAAAGGAATACATTCTCGTGCCTTTTTTCCCGAGTAAGTCATTATTCACTCGCCGCCATAACATGCTTTTTTAGATTTTCATCATTCTTTTTCCAACACATTCCGTTTGAATTGTTTTGTGGAGAGATCAACACTGCACACTCATCTGCTTGTCGCCAAAACATTCGCAAGCCACGTATTTCGACTCAGGGAGTCAAGAAAAGAAGAAAAACTACGACAAGATCAAGGAAGTTCTGGATGATGCTCTCACCGGCTATGCCTCAATGGAAGGCGCCACCTTCGTGCGTAAGAAGCTCAAGTTTGGCAGGCACGTCTTCACCCATGTGACGGAATTCCCCTGCGTGAAGCAGCCGGCAGGCAGTCAGAATGAAGCCTACTATGTACTCCATCACATGAGGGCGTTCCTACTAGAGCAACAGAATTCTACGCTGCCAGATCATCTCCAACAGTGGGCCGAAGCCAAGGCCAGGATCAATGATTCAGATATTAGACAAGAGATGTATCGCATCCAGCAACAGTTTGGGGCAATCATCAGCTGTGATGTCATGACTTTAGGGGGGCTCTTCTATGGAGGCAATCCCCCGAATAACCGTGACGTAGTAGATCGCCTAAAGATGCAGGGTGACTATAGGGCGTTCATGACGAAACAAGGAGTCCTCTCGTTCCTTGAGCCGAGCCAGAAGTCTTGATGTGTTGGTCTAGTTGTAGTTCTTTATCCCCACAAGTACTTGTGTGTGTCAACATGTACATGCTACTACTTGGTATTTTTTGCTTACTTTGTTACCTTATTTGATAAGTATATCTTTATATGCGACTTTTACTTGTTTTTCACCCACCATTTAATTATTATTGCGAACTTTTAGATGACGTGGTATGTCGTGTACAAGGGACGGGTTCCCAGAGTCTATGATGATTGGGAAGACTGCCGAAGACAGGTGCACCGTTTCAGCGGCAATAGCTACAAAGGGTACAACACTATGGCGGAGGTGGAAGCTAGATACGCGCGCTATCTAGCGGGAGTTAGGACGAGGAACTGGATGAAGACCTACACCTCCGTCGCGGTGATGGTTATCATCCTTGGTTGTCTGTCCTGCATGTTCCTACTTTAGATGTCTAGGCGAGCTTCCGCAAGCTCTAACTTGGTTGAGACATGTATTCATGTCATCACTAGCTACTTTGTAACTTGATCGAAATAATGTAACTTATACTGTGTATTTATGTATGTGACTTATCTATATGTATTTGTTTCTATCTTGTATGTGTATTTATTTCTGTATTGTATATCTGTGTATTTATTTCTATATTGTATATCTGTGTATATCAGCTATATTGTATATAATTTGTATTGAATATCATCTGTATTGAGTATTTTGTTTTTGAAAAGCTCAGCCGTGGCGCACAAATACTTGGTTAGTGGCGCACGTTGTCAAATACTAGTAGCACACTATGTCATGCGCCATAGGAAAAACAGTAGTGGTACACAAGGCAGTGCGCTACCACTAACTCGAGATACCTGTAGCGCACCTGGAAGTGCGCTACGGGCACTTTTTAGCCGTAGCACAGAAGTCGTGGCGAACCCCTAGTGCGCCACGGAAGGGGAAAACAGGTGCGCCATAGACATGCGTTTTCCTAGTAGTGGGATGGGCACTTCATGATACGTCAGATCCTTGTTGATATCCACAGCTCGTTGATCGATGTTCTTCAAAACTTCAGTCTTCTCCGGCACTTCTAAGCATTTGCGAAGTAACAAGATATGGAACACATTGTGGATGGCTGACATCTCTTCTGGCAGTTCCAGTTTATAAGATACTTCTCCTCAGCGATTCAGAATCTTGAAAGGCCCGATATATCTGGGGGCTAACTTTCCTTTCATACTAACAATTCTAGCAATGTACAACTCTGCTAGCTTCGAAGTCTGGTAAGTTGTCTTGACAGGTATAAAGTGAGCTACCTTGGACAGTCTATCAACGATGACCTAGATTGAGTCATTTCCCCTACTCGAAGTAGGCAATCCGGTGATAAAGTCCATTCCGATGAAATCCCATTTCCATTCCGAAATCTGCAATGGTTGCAATAGTCTTGCGGGTCTCTGATGTTCCGCTTTGACTCTTTGACAGATATCACACTTCGTGATGTAGCTCCCGATTTCTCTCTTCATCTTGTGCCACCAAAATTGCTGTTTCAAATCTTGATACATCTTCGTTCCTCCGGGGTGGATAGAATAAAGTGTATCATGAGCTTCTTGCATGATAACTTGCTTCAACTCTGAATCTGTTGGCACACAGATACGGCCTTTGTACCACAGAACTCATTCTTCGTCTTCGGTGAATCCAGGTACCTTTCCTGTACCGATACGATGTTTGATTCCGTCGATACTTTCATTTCCCTTCTGGGCTTCCTTGATTTGGCTAATCAAAGTGGGTTGAAGTTGAATGCTAGCTAAGAATCCTTTGCTAACTAGTTCAGTTCTGAACTGCTCCAACTCCTCATACAAACTTCATTGCTTCTCCTTGATCATGGTGTTTAGCCTACTCGGCAATCTGCTAAGAGCATCCGCTACCACATTGGCTTTGCTGGGGTGATAGTAAATGTCAAGGTCAAAATCCTTGATTAACTCTATCCATCTCCTTTGCCTCATATTCAGCTCCTTCTGAGTGAAAATATACTTCAAGCTTTTGTGATCTGAGTAAATCTCATAGCGATTACCCATCAGATAATGACGCCATGTCTTCAATGCCAAAACTATGGCTGCTAACTCAAGATCATGGGTCGGATAGTTCTGCTCATGCTGCTTCAGTTTTCGAGACAGATAAGTGATGACTTTGCCTTCTTGCACCAGTACACATCCGAGACCAATCTTGGATGCATCACAATACACATCAAACGGCTTCTTGATATCTGGCGTGATCAATATTGGGGCTGAAATCAATCTCTTCTTCAGCTCCTGGAAACTGGCTTCACATTTGTTGGTCCATTCAAACTTCTTGTCCTTCTTCAACAATTGGGTCATGGGTCGGGCGATGCCTGAAAATCCTTCGATGAACTTGCGGTAATATCCCGCTAATCCGAGGAATGCACGGACTTGGGTTTGAGTGGTTGGGGCTTCCCATTCTTCGACATCTTTGATCTTGGCAGGATCAACAGCGACTCCTCCGGCAGACACAATATGTCCTAGGAATCCTACTTCTTTCAGCCAGAACTCACACTTGCTGAACTTGGCATACAACCGATGCTCTCTAAGGGTTTCAAGGATGATTCTAAAATGTTGCTCATGCTCTTCTTCTGACTTGGAGTAGATAAGGATATCATCGATAAACAGAACGACAAAATTATCTAGAAAATTCATAAAGATCTTATTCATGAGATTCATGAAATAAGCAGGGGCATTGGTTAATCCAAAATACATAACCGTATACTCGTACAAACCATAGAGAGTAGTAAAGGCGATCTTTGGAATATCCGTTGCATGAATCTTAAGTTGGTGATAACCAGTCCTAAGATCAATCTTTGAGAATACATTCGCTCTAGTCAACTGATCAAATAGATCCTCTATCTTTGGCAATGGGTACTTGTTTTTGATGGTGACATCATTCAGCTTCCTGTAATCGGTGCACAGACGGTTGCCTCCATCTTTCTTGTCGACGAATAACACTGGAGATCTCCATGGCGATGTGCTTGGTGGAATCAAGCCTGTTGCCAACATAGCATCCAGCTGCTTCTTCAATTCTACTAACTCTGAGGGGTTCATGCTATATGGTCTCTGGGCTATGGGTCCGGTTCCAGGGATTAGTTCAATAATGAACTCAATATCCCTATCCGGGGGCATACCGGGCAATTCATCTGGGAATACGTCAGGGTATTCACAGACTACTCTGACTTGGTCAATGGTGGGTAGGGCTAGACTTTTGTTACACTTGAATTGACGGGGTAGAGTTTCAGATATGTGCTCTACTGAGACTCTAGAGCTACTGGTCATGGTGATGGATTTCTTGGCACAGTCTATCAATCCTTTACGCTTTGACATCCAATCCATTCCTAGTACTACTTCCAAACCTTTGGTTCCAAGCATAAAAATCTATCCCATGTATTTTATAGGCACAACTTTGCAAATTTTTCTAGCTTTTGTAGTTGAACCAGGGATTTGAACTATCATGACATGCTTCAAGTTGGTGGGGTGAATCTTACTAGTGCATGTAAATTCTTCGGTGGCAAATAGTGTGATGCTCCCGAATCAAACAATACTCTTGCTAAAACTGAGTTGACAGAAAACATACCCAGCAATACATCTCGCGCTTCTTGGGCTTCTTCGGCGTTCATGTGGAAGAGACGGCCGTTGCGGTTGTGAGGGTTCCCTGGGGCGAATCTTCTTCCTGGTTGAACATATCGCTGCTGTTGAGCTGGGGCATTCACATTGGCAGTGGCGGCAATCTTCTTGGGGCACTCATTGGAATAGTGACCTTTCACTCCACACTCGAAACAAGTGATCTGAGACTTGTCTTTAGCTGTGACTGGCACATCATTGCTTCCAGTTCGGGGTGCAGTGTTGTTGTTGTTGTTGTTGTTGCTCTTGGGAGGGGCACGGTTGAAATTGCTGGTGTTGCTGGGGTGATTGTTGTTTCCTCCGGACTTCATATTTCCTCCGCTACGGTTGGGGTAGCTTGGGCGAGACATTGGGGTCGGTTATTCCTCGGTGCATATCCTGTGGAGGGATTGGGATGGTACTTCTGGTGACTATTGGATCCAGCTTGTTGCATCATACGATGTTTGCGGTTGTCGTTTGCCTGGTTGAGCTTCCCTTCCATCTGAATGGCAGAGTCGACTAGCTCTTCGAGATCCTTGAAGCGGATATTGACGAGGACAGTCTACATCTCATCATGCAGTTAGTTCAAGAATCTCTCCTTCTTGGCCTCCGTGTTGATCTCGTCAGGTGCATACCTAGCAAGGGACAAGAATCTATCACGGTACTCCACTACAGTCATTCTTCCTTGCTTCAACTCTCGAAATTCATCCCTCATTCTGGTGACTAGACCCTGCGGCACGTGGGTGCGGTTGAACTTGATTTTGAAGGCTTCCCATGTCATCACTTGACCATGGTTCATTGTGCGGATACTGTTCCACCATGCTCTTGCATCTCCTGCCAGATAGTGGGTGGCAAAAAGAACCTTCTCATTGGCATCTACTCCAGCTACTTCTAAGTTGTTTTGCATTGTCTGCAACCAGTCATCAGCATCCAGTGGGTTCTCTGAGGTACTAGAGATTGGGGGATTTTTATTCTGGAAGTTCTTGAGTTTGGATCCATGATGATCTTGATTTCCATGGTTCTGGTTGTTGAGAGCCATCTGGGTGATCTGTTGCAGTGTTGCTAGATTAGCTTGGCGCTCTGCCCTGCTTGCTTGCTGGTCTGCAATGAGATTCTGCAGTATCTGCAGCATTGGGTCTTGCAATGAGTTGCTCCCTCCTTGGTTTCCACGAGTCATCTGAAGATTGAGGTAGATAAAGGGGTAAGAGGGAAAGTTCTAAGGTTCATGGTTTTTGATTTCAAAGCTAAAACTTTGAGTTTGACTCAGATTTTTGCAACTAACTTCTTTTCATTCCTTCAAACAAAGCACACGATACAAACACACACACACCACAACATCAAAGGGAAAACAGATGGTTTTAAGAACCATTCTGTAAGCTACGATACAATGTGACCGATACTCCTCATGCTACGATAGTGCTCTAGTGCATCTACTCATCATCGATGAAGTCGGAGTCGTCATCGTCGGTGTAGAAGTCCACGGCATCTTCCTCCAAAAAGTCATCATCATTGCTGAGGTAGGAGTCAATATCCCCTTGGATATCTTCACCTTCCTCTTCTTCTTCCTTTACGGCAAGCTGAGCTTCTTGCTCCTTGATGGTCTTCTTGAGGTCGACCACCTTCTTACGAAGATGGTCGATGGTGCGATCCTTCTTGGCGCGTTGACGGTGCAGAGACTGACGATCCTGGACTAGCAGTGAGAAAGTCTGGTCCTTCTGGGCTGCAATGGCGAGGTTGTGGTTGGCTAGCTCTCTTGCATTGTCCAACTCCTTCTGGCGGTCGTATAGTAGGAAGTCAAGGTTCTCCACTTGACGCTTCAGTATTGGGTGACTTGGCATCTCTAGCGGCATTCCCATGGAATCACGCCTTGCATAGTGAACCAAGCAGGTTCCTTGGATGAGGTTGACACTGAGGGCACACAGACGTGCGAGAGCTTCATGCATTGCCCTGGCTAATCCATCTAGCCAGATGTTCTCCCTCACCGAGAACTGAATCCTCCCAGATACTGGTGCTTCTATCTTTCCTCGAAGATCAGCAGTCACTAGCCATTGTAAATCTCCTCCTGGTGGACCCGGGAGTTGAGCTTCAAGGAATTCTGGATGAGGACGCTCCAAGAACTCAGACAATGCATCCAAATCCCTCTCGAAGATCAGTTGGCCTCCGTTGCCCAACTGGTAGAACTTGTTGTATTGGGCTTCCATCTATAAGAATTTAGGATGAGAAAGTTAGTGAAGTGATCAAGTGTGTCAAATTTTTATGTAGTAATGTAAGAATTTGGAGGAACATGAATTTTTTTGAGAGAAAGAATTTCCAAGGGTAAGAGCGGAATTAGTTTTCATAAATACTCACTTTGGTTTTTGAAACTAAGTTTTTGTTCGGATGTCCATTCTAACTAGGGTCTCCTATGGTCAGGATGGCTCTGATACCAACTTGTCAACACCCGGATTTTTAATACTAGATGCCTGTTATGCCATACCTCGCAATCCTAGGATTACCATTTTTGGGAGACATAAAAGATTAGATATCACAGTACATCATCCATTACAAACCATAAATAAGGTCTTACACAAATAAGGATCTCATGATCCAGTCTTAGTATAATCAAGTAGCAGAATAAATAGCGTAGCGGTGGGGTCCATCTTTTCAGAGTCACAGGCAATGTTGACGATGGGAGATAGTCCTAGTTCTCATAGCCGTCCTAATATCCTTAATCTTGGTAATCTCCTTCATAGTCTGGCCATAGGAATAGCCAGGGACAAAATCCATGAGTACTTTTTAAGTACTCGCAAACTACCACTAACACGTAGTATAGTTCTAGTGTAAATTCTAACTCTAAGTTTATTTGTAAAGTTAAGTTTTAAACCTAAGTTGAGTTGAGAAACAAAGAAAGCTAAAAGAAGTTTGGAAAACACTTAAGTGGGAACTTAATCATCATAATCACAACTCTGTTGTGGCCAAGTCATGTCACAATTCATTTCATAAGTTATTTTGGAAACATCTGACAACGGAATAGTATGGCCACTCCAATTGTCCATAACCACGGACGCGGCTATTCGAAAAGTTTGACACTTTCACCACAAGATTCGATACATCTGTCAGGGATAACCCTGAATCATCATACTTAGTATGCAAATAATCAAACATAACCTTTCCTTTACACACCCTAGTATAAGCACCTCTCCTATGAGCATGGCCTCCCAACCATGACCATCTGTCATCTTGGGCACTGCATAGGTGGACAACATTGAGAGGTAGCCTCAGCTCAAACCTCTCCCGCGAGGGAACTAATACTAATGCATATAAACTTCCGGCTAAGCCTTACCCAATTCAGGTATTGTGGTTGTACGGTAAAATTGGAATGGTATCGCATCCGAACCCAACCATCAGTTTTGTAAAAGGGCTAAGGCTCATGCCTCAACATTTTCATCCTCATAAACCATTTGTGTTTCTCAACACATGTCAAAACATCTCAATAGAATGACTCATCATTCCAAGGTTTTCACAAGTCATTTTCACCAAATATTCCCATCTAAAGTGAATCAAGTTTTGAGTTTTGTTCCAACTACTAAGTTAAGAGTGTTCACTAAAGTGGGATGCTAATGTCAATCTCATGCCATAGAATGACATCTAAGCCTAACTATATAGGTCAAGTTTTATATTTTTTATGCTACCTTCAAACAAGTAAAGGACTTTGGTAAAGTAAAGGAAGTAAAGCTTGTAAAATAAGACTTGGAAAAGATATAAGTCAAAGTGGTATAACCAAAGCATGCCTAATGCATCTGCTTAGGTTATCTTGATTGCAAGGGTTACCTTGCTTTGTTAATGATGGCTTGCTAGTGTAATACTTGCAATTGTTAGCTTGCCTTGGGTAGTGTAGTGGTTGAAGTTTTCTTTCTCCTCCTCTTGGTAGAACTCCTCCTCCTCGTAAGCTTGGTCGGTACTATCGTCTATAAATACATACGGAATACACAATCACCAAACAATGCTTAACTAGTCTACTTAGCACACTAAGGCACACATTTGATGATCTATTATCATCACAAGCATCATGAGGTTAATGAACTAGTTTCATTTATTTTATTTGAGAAAAGTAATTTCTACTCATTGAAATTAACTAAGATTTAATATTCTCTATTTAAAATATGGGATCATGTGGACACATGTCATCACCACATATTCTAACATATGGGAATGTGATTTAAGGGTTGGATCATATTTGAATAAGTTTAAGTTTAATAATTAATGATTTAAAGTGACTAGAAATGCCTATATAGCATTATTTTGGTACTAGTCCAAAGTCACTGCATGCAAACCCTAATATTATTACATATTCAGATAGGTATGGTTAAATGTGATTTTTGAGAGTTGGAATCAACTCCAAAGCTATTATGGTTGATTCTATAAAAATGTTTGAATGTGCAAATGCTTCTGTCTTGTTATTTTTACTATGAGAGATCTCTAACTCTAAATGCATTAAATCCAACGGGCCGGGATAGATCTTTTCAGAAGCTTTCCAACAAAATTGGAATCACTCAATTTGGTTCAGTAAATCTTCCTAAATTGATTTTTGAACTAAGGGACAGAATTGATTCTAAGTCTAAATAGAAAACACTTATTTGAATTATTGGGTCAGCGCGGGAAATGAAATGGGCCGGCCCAGTGACGCTCAGCGGCGCAGAGGGCGGCTGATAGGTTGGTCCCGCTTGTCAGCGAGTTGTAAAACCCGAAATGGTAGGGGATGATCTGGGCGCTACGATTAGAAAAGAGATCAACAGTCCATAGTCGTCGTCAATGACAGACTCGTCGCCGGCGAGACCGAACCCTAAACGGCCGGTGGGGGTCTACTGGGTACGTACCAGGGCTCCAGCTAGTGCGGCGAGGCAGGCGATCAAACTGGACGGCGATGGCGGACTCAGGCGAGGTAGCGGTAGGGGCTGAGGTGGACGGAATCGACGACAGCGTCTCCTCCTCTGCAGCGGCCTCTTCTGGTGCAATTCCGACGAACGGCGGCTCGAGCGGCTCCGGCGAGAGAGGGGAAATGTTCAGGGGAGAGAGGGGAGTGGAATGGTGTGAGGAGATGGTGTTGGGGAGGCCTGCTTATATAGGCACGGCTGTGAGACCGAAAGGTATGGGCGCGGCTCGTCGGTGACGGCGAAACAGGGGGGCTACCGGCGTGGCGAGGTAGGTGAACGGTGGCCGGTCTACTGGTGGTGCTCTATGGCTTATTGGCAACGCTAGGGGCAGTGGAATGTGGTCGGGAGCGTCTCGCGCTCTGAGGGACAGAGGCGGTGCTCAACGCGGCTCCCGGCGACTGTGGGTCGCGTGGCGGTGCACGACCGTGTCTGGCGGGGTGTTGGTGTCGAGGCGGAGCGGCGTGCGTGATATGGCGTCAAGGGGCGGTCTGCTACGTGATGGCGGCAATCGCGCTCTGGCTGGCTCCCAGAGAGAAAGGGCAGCGATGCTGAGGAGTCGTCCAGGGGCTGAGGTTGATCAAGGGGTGGACCGTGGGCGGCGTTAGGGTTTGGCGGAGCTAGTGGGCACGCTGGCTTGGCGCAGCGTGATCCCTGGCGTGTTGCCCGCTTCTGACCGACGGTGACCATAATGTGGCGGTCCTCCACTGCTGCTCCAGGCTTAGGGGTAGGCTGGTGAGGGTCTGGTTGGATTCAGGGGGACAGGGGAGAGTAGAGAGGGTGCAATGGGGGACATGGGCTTAACTAGGAACAATATAAGTTAGGCTAGATGATTTCTGTCTACCACCTGTTCGACACAATGGCCGCATGAGAGAAAATTTTGAATTTTGAGTTTATTTTTGGTGGATGCTTTGATCTGATGCTTGGTAGACTGTGGTTGCTAGGATTTGTTAAATGGAATTCATTTGAGTGGTTTTTGAATAAGTGTGATCTATACATATGAACTACATTCAATTTTCAAATGTCATTTAAATTTAGTGTTTGAAAGTTTTTGGGATGAAGCAAAGTGGGCCTTGGCACATCACTACTTGTACTGGCAAGGGGTGCAAAGAACCACAATTGTTTCTGTTAAGATTTGAGTTCTAGGAATAGCCAAAGTAGGCTATGTGATTAAAATGGCAAAAGTGACCATTTGCTTAATTAATTCTTTTTGGTTTGTTTTTCTTTGGGATTTGCTTGGGAATGATCTAGATGATGTTTAATTCACCTTAGAATCATTTTACAACCAATAGATCACTCAAACATTACAATTCAAAACAACTCCTATTTAAATGCATACACATATGAATGCTTAAAGATTTTTAAATAGAAAAAAGTTTTTGTTAACCCTAAATTGGATGGATTTGATCTTGATCACTTGGATTAAAGTTTTGGGATGTTACAAACCTTCCCCCCTTAAACAAAATCTCGTCCCGAGATTTAAGAAAAAAACTAGGAACTAAAGAGATCTGGGAACTCAGTCCTAATGTAATCTTCTCGCTCCCAAGTGGCTTCTTCTTCGGTATGGTTGCTCCATTGAATCTTGAGAAACTTGATACTCCTGGTCCTGGTGGTTCTGTAGGCTTCCTCCAAGATACAGACACTACCAGGAAAATGGCTATAGGTAATCCGCACATCCGTGGCGCACGTGCTAGTGGTGCCCCACGGCTAAAATAGGCGTGGCGCACTGGCCACAGGTGCCCTACGGCTATCTACCGTAATCGTGGCGCACATGCGGATGGTGTGCCACGGCTTTGTGTGGGCCAGGGCACTATCGGTCGTAGACCACATAGCCGTAGCGCACCCGTTTGAAGTGCGCTACGGGTGTGGCCGGTAGTCGTGGCGCACATGGCCACCATGCGCTACAGGCAAGATCGGGCCACCCTGTTGTGTAAGTGGGAAAACACGTCTGTGGCACACGGCTGGTATGTGTGCCACGGATGTTCTTTATTCCTGTGGCGCACCGCTCCATGTGCGCCACGGATATGCGTTCTGCTACTACTTTTTGGCAGATACCTTTACACATTTGACTAGATCTCACCATCTCCCACTTCACTTTCCCCTCCTTCTTCCTCCTTGGATCTCGCCCCCCTCCTCCTTCCACCTCAATTTCTCCACTCTTTCACCATTTGTACCATGTAAAACTTACCTTGGATGCTACATATATAATATAGGAAAGCTCTCCTTCCCGCCACCATCCTCTCGGTCTCTTACCTCTCCTTCAAGATCTTCTCGGTCTCTCATCTCGGTAAGTTGTCTATGTAAGAGGATGTGTTTATGTGTATGGATGATATGGTCACATATCAATGGAGAGGATCGATGCTCTCATGTGTTTGGAGAGCATGCATTGCATGCTCTCTCATATATTGGCATTGTTTTGCCAAAATGTTGATTCATTTCCATTTTGGCAAGACTTTGCCATTTCGCAAAGGTCCTAATTTTAGGATAGGTCATGACGAAATTTTCCATCGACCATTGCATGCATGCATTGGTTCTGTGGTTGTAATAAACTTCTAATTCTACCTTGTACACCGTGCAGGCAACCATGGTCCGCATAATGAGCGAAGGCATTGTGGCTAGATTTTTGAAATGCGCGACGGCCGACATGATACGAAATAACATGACGGAGATAAGATGTCCGTGCAGAAGATGCAAACTCAATTGGTTGATCGACCCAGATTGCAGAAATCTGCAGGCGCACCTGCTCCGCCATGGTTTCATGGATGGCTACACTCGGTGGATAAGTGATGACGAAGACGATGAGGTTGTAAATGGGGCGGAGGAAAATGAGGAAGGCGGGCAACATGATCATGATCACGGCGAGGATGGGCGAGATGAATAAGAGTCTCCTGGAGATGGTGAAGGTGTGGAAGCAGACAAGGATGATGATGATCTAGATGCCGGAGCATACGATGGAACAACGTCAGGCTGGGTGCGGGACCCTTATGTTCAAGAACTGCTTCTCAAGCAGACGAGTAATGCCAGGGCTGCCGCTAGAGAGAAAGCCAAGCTTGCGCAACTTGAGAAAGACGTGGTTACTCCATTGCATGAACGATGCAAGCCCGATGATACCCGGTTGAATGTAACGCTCAAGGCTATGGAGATGAAGGCAAAACATAAATGGACCGACACAAGCTTCGACGATATGATGGCATTCTGGCACGATCGTCTCCCGGAGGCGAACACGTGTCCAACTAGTATCGAGGACACCAAGAAAATCGTGTGTCCTCTTGATCTACCACACATTAGATACCACGTCTGCATCAACGATTGCATCATTTATCGGGCGAGGACGCGGAGAAAACCACATGCCCGGTGTGCGGCATTTCTTCGATACAAGAAAGGGAAGAAAGCTCGTCGAAAAGTGGTACGGTACTTTCCTATCACTCCTTGTCTGCAGCGCTATTTCGTAGACCCTAAGGAAGCAAATCTCATGCGCTGGCATGCGGAAAGAAAGAAGCCAGGAGATGACGATGACCCTGAAAAGGACGAGCTGCTAACGCACCCTTCAGATGGTATCCAGTGGAAAGCATTAGACCTCGAATTCCCAGAATTCGGTGGAGGTTCGAGGAACATCAGGCTAGGTGCGAGCACCGATGGACTCAATCCGTTCGGTAGCCAGAGCAGCACGCACAGCACTTGGCCCTTGTTTGTATGGATGTACAACCTCCCTCCTTGGTTGTGCATGAAAAAGAAGTACATACAAATGAGTATGCTAATTCAAGGGCCAAAACAACCTAGTACCAACATCAATCTATATCTCGGGATGTTGAAAGAGGAGCTAGCCATGTTAAGGGAATCCGGAGCCAATACGTATGACGCTGTCGCACAAGATTATTTCACTATGAGATCCGCGTTGGTCACTACGGTGTAAGACTATCCAGGTTGCGGATATTTCTCGGGGCAGGTTATCCAAGGATTCTACGCATGCGTTAGGTGCATGGATAACACGACCTATCTCCAACTAGAGAAATATCCAGGGTGTTCGAAAACCGTGTTCATGGGGCACCGAAGGTGGCTTGGAAAGAATGATGCATGGAGAAAACGTGGAGATCTGTTCAATGGAAAATCCGAGACCCAGGGAATCCCAGAGCGGAGGAGCAGCGAAGAAGTGGATGAATTGCTAAAAAACTGGAAAGACTGTCCTAAACCGGGAAAGAAGCGAAAGAGGCATCAAGACAAGCCGTTGATGAAGGTATGGAAAACAAGGTCTGTTTTCTGGGAGTTGCCATACTGGAAGTTTCTCCGCACGCCTCATAGCCTTGACATCATGCATATCACGAAGAACGTGTGCGAGAGTCTGGTCGCCACCCTAATCAACATGCCAGATAGGACGAAAGATGGTCCTAAAGAAAGGAATGACTTGATATTCATGGGCATTCGGAAGGATCTTCACGGAGGATGCCCTACTCCTAATGATCAGGAAGATGACGATGATCATCAGTCGGAGGCGACACAAGGTCGTCGAAAGGGTAAAAAGGTCAAGAAGAACGAATATTACTGCCCCCCTTCGTGCTTCACACTAAGCCAGGATGAGATCAAACAGTTTTTCAAGTGCCTTCTAGGAGTCAAATTTCCTTACGGCTACGCGAGCAAGATAAGCAGGTACCTAGATGAGGCTAAGCAGAGGTTTAGTGGGATGAAGTCTCACGACTGTGCCGTGCTAATGACACAGATACTTCCGGTTGCACTACAAGGTATAATGGACGAGCATGTCCAAGAAACATTGTTTGGGCTCTCCAAGTTTTTCGACGTCGTCCCTCGTAAGTCAATTGGCGTGAAACAGCTCGGTAGGCTACAAGAGGAGATCGTGGTGATACTATGCAAGCTTGAGATCTACTTCCCGCCCGCATTCTTCGACATTAGGGTGCATCTGCTGGTCCATATCATGGAGGATATCATCCAACTCGGGCCGATGTTCCTCCGCAGCATGATGCCGTTCGAAAGGATGAACGGACACATCAAAGGATACGTTCGCATCAGGTCCCGTCCATATGGAAGCATAGCCAAGGGCTTTCTGGCCGAAGAGTGCATCTCTTTCTGCAGGAATTATCTAGGCATCGAGAACCCTGTCGGCCTTCCTGTCAATAGGCACCTTGGCAAGCTCGACGGATCGGGTCACCGAGAGGGTCATCGTGTACTGCATGCAGACTATGATTGTCGACGTGCAGACTTTGATAAAGCAAACTTGGTCGTGCTACAACATTTAGAACTGGTCGGTCCTTGGGTACAAAAGCACAAAAGGTCAATCGAGAAGAAGTACAGTGACTGGGGAATACAGAGGACGCAGGGAGAAATAATCAAAGAGCACAACTCAGATTTCACGCGTTGGTTTAGGTAGACGCTCCTAGATAATCCCCCGCAATCGCATTCTATGGAGGAAAACATCATATTCACCTTGTCGCAGGGACCCATGCACAATCTGGTGACCTATCAGGCATATGATATCAATGGCTACACATTCTACACGGAGGAAAAGGACAACAAGTGTGACTATCAGAACTCAGGCGTAACATCGGAATTCTACACCGATGACAACATGAAGGAAAGATTTTACGGAAGGATCGAGGAGATCTGGGAGCTCGACTACCATGGAGAAAAGGTGTCGATGTTCCGTGTCAGATGGGCCAAGAGCGTCGAAAGATAAGACCGGTATTTCACAGCCATGTTAATACCCGAAGCAGCCAAATCCAAGGCCAATGTTGCACACGTCGCCACAAAAAATGAACCGTGGGTACTGGCTAGCAAAGTGGACCAATGTTTTTTATTACCGACCAGACAAAGCCTAGTCGTGTTGCCGTGAGGAGAGGAAAAAGAAACATCATCGGAATGGATTGAGTCGCCAACGAGCAAGACTTCGACCAGTACGGCGATCCAAAGATTGAAGATGACAATGACTACGATGAAGAAACATACATCACAAGAAGAAAAAGGACAACCTTACCCAAAAAAAGGTAGCCCGTTCGAGCAAAGAAACATAAAAGTGCCGGGGCTAAATTATTCAACCGCGACAAAGAAGGGAAAAAAGATTGTAAAACGCTAGCTCAAAAAAGATTGTAAAACGCATGCTCAAAAAAGATTGTATTGATGCATATGGATGGCATATTATTAATGGACACATTATTATTTAATTTCTTTCTACTTTGAATCACTTTTGTACCACTTTTGATGATATATATGTACCGCTTTTGTCATATAAAACATATAACAGATATTTTATATAGTTTACATAATTTTTGGGATATTTTTTAACATTTTAAAGTAGTTTTAAAATAAAAACAAAAAATGGGGGCACCAGGGTTCGAACCTGGGTGCTCCAGGTTTAGTGAGCGTACATAGCTAGGGCGGAACCAGTGGGATATGGAAGTGCTAGTGTCAACAAATGGGGCGGCAGCCCTCTTGTTTGACTTGACACGACACTTTCACCCTTACCTAGTGCGCTACGGTTACCCGTACCGCACTAGGTAAGGGTGCGCTACGGCTAAGTGTTGTGACAAGTCAACTGCTGTGCACGGTCCTCTCCCATCTATCTCAAACAGATCGATAAGCTGCTACCGACACGCCGCCGCCGCTCGATCTGCCGCCTCCGCTCGCCCGCTGCCTGCGTCCGTGGCGGAGGAGAGGACGCCGCCGCGTCCGAGGAGGAGGAGAGGAGGCCGCCGTGTCTGTGGAGGAGGAGAGGAGGCTGCCGTGTCCAAGGAGGAGGAGAGGAGGCCGTTGCGCGTCCGTGGAGGAGGAGAGGAGGCCGCTGCGCGTCCGTGGAGGAGCTCCGTCCGCGCTCTTCGTGATCGTCCGCGCGCTCTTCGTCGCCGTCGTCTTTGAGGTGAGCGTCCCCTCTCCCCTTTCTCCCTCTCTCCCCTCTCGAACCTAGAACATCGTTGCCTACCGGCCTCCCTGAGCCACCCTCCCACAAGCACCGCTCCCCTCATTGAACCACCAGAGAACCTCCACCAGTAATCTTTGCACCAAATTTTGTGAGGGGGTCTTCCTATGCTGGATTCATGAACAAACAACATTCTTAATCGGGTTGCTAATTTGTCTAGGATTTAAGCATAAGATTCTTTTCTGATAGTCTAAGAAGGGGATGATTGAAGATGAATGTTGACATGTACCCTAGATTTTTAGACCAATTTGCAGAGGAGGTGATCATGTGGAGGGTTCTTGTGTTCTTTCAAAGTAACAACCAGCTTTCCAAATTTGCAAGACAAGCCATGTAATTTCTTGGTGCCAAACCAGCATGTATAGCCTTGCAGTGTACTTACTAGATACTGTTCGAAGTAGTAGTAGTTATTGATGCATCTAAGAGTCATACTTAATTAGTTTCTGCAAGCAGGGCATGGCATGGATTAGCAGTGTGACACTGAAGCTCGGTAGTAGGTGCAGCTTCAGTGATCCATGAATGCATCAGGGTCGGGACTGAAGACATGGCTCGTGCCTTGTGGCACACATTTAATCGGTAGCACCATCTGGATGATACTACATGACATGTGTACTTGTCCTCTGATTTGCATGCACATGCTAATGTTCTACACTTTAAAATATTCCAAGCAAGTCATGGCAGCTACTAAATATGATTTAGGATGTAGGGAGTACATATATATTCCAAGCAAGTCATGGTAGTAATCCAACGTTCTTTGGAAGACATGTTCATTTGCTTGAGTAGTCGGGTCAATGAGTACAAGTCCGTGCATGTTTCATATCTAGATCTTTTCTCTTGGGGGTTCAATTTTGTTTTTGTGCAATCCATTCCTGATACAAAATGTACCAAATAAATCGATATTTCAGGAAGTATTACTGTATTATATAATTGTTACAATTACCTTCTACGTCTGTCAGGCTGCCAAACCAGAGATATTGGTCGATCGAGGGAAAAAGTAGATAAATTATGCTAAAGAGTGTTTTCAAATAGCACGGGTGCTTCAACAACTTTTCCTAAATTGTTGTCGCGTTGTTAGACACGGGCATATACATGCTCCTATACGATGGATGAGTGATTAGATAAAAGGGTCAACATAATGGGTTTCACCGTTTTAGTGATCATGCACTCATGATTGCTTTAGTGATCATGTTACTGTTTAATTTGATTCTAATAAAAACATTTGTTTAAGGGTCACAAAATACTTGGACAAGTTTTTATTGCATGTTATATTGCTGCTATGTGCACCACCTGATATAACTTCCATTTGTAGGACATTTCTATGTTTTGGGGGTGTCTTAACCTTTTTTTCAATTGCCCAATACTGCATTGGCATATTTTTTCTGAGAATTCTTTTTTTACTATTAGCCACACAGTCATCTGGATACTCGCAAACATCAGTCTTATAACTGGACAGATGATTCATTTTTCCATTTTAGGAAAAACAAACTGTTGTATGGGCATGCTGGTAACAAATTAGTGTACTGATCCTGTGTACTCCCTCCGTTTGACCATCTATTTGATTAAGAAAATATGACTTACATGCCACAAAAATTTCACTAATGGAAACTTCTTTTAAATGTGAATCCAGTGATATACTTTTTGTTGCGTATTACTCATATATTGTCTCTTATCTTAAGTTGTTATAACCTATAACTGTAACATGAGAGACACTCAGCTCATTGTGTTAAATACCAGTTAGAGTGGTTGTTGTGCTTTGTTGTATTCGTAGCTATATTACCCTGCCTAGTTGTATTCGTATGCAGGTGCTTGTATAAAATGAGTCACGATTTTCACCGAAATGTTGATTAACTTTAGTTTCGGCAGAAATTGGGCACTCCTAGTTTAACAAAAATGAGCAAAGGTCATGCCGGATTTTTCCGCGCACTTTACTAACCATTATTTTCCTTTTATTAGTGCAAACATGTGTGACAACGACGAGGCTGGCTCTTCTCAGCGTATCAATGCTGAAGGAGAAGTGAGACCTCAAAATAGACCCTTGTCATTCTGGGAGGAGGTCGAGCGGCTAGAAAGAATGACAGAGGGCGACGAAGAATACAACCCTTCCGAGAGCGACGACGATGAGATGGAAGACGTGGAGGAAGAAGAAGCAACCGAAGGAATGGCGGATGATGAAACCACTGATGGCGGCGAGGGCACAACAAGTGGTAGTAAACTGCCTAAGAAGAAGAAGGAAAGACGCCTGAACACGGTCGGCACCGTCAGAGAGGAAATTACCGAAGTGAGCCCAACAGGGGTTCCTTTGGCACCCGACCATGTCGTCAAAGGGTACGGTGGGCAAGTGGCGGCTATCACCCGGACCGCCATCTCGATCAACACCGAGAATCTCCGGCATAAAGATAATGGCCATTTGCACACACTCCTCTTCGAGAAGCTACACACAAGATACAAGTTCCCCCTTCAGTATCAGAACACAGATTATCATGGGAATGAAGTAAATAAATCCGCCCTCACAAGGATGAGCACCGCCCTGGCCAGCTGGAGAACCCGGATAAAGAAGATATTTAAAGAAGGGAAAAGTCTCAAGGATATCCAGAAGATTGACCCGCAGATCACCGAAGATCAATTCCAAGAGTTCAAGGCCAAGTGCAAATCCGAAGCAGCCAAGGCCTCGAGTAGGCGGGGAAAGGAATTGCAGGCGATGAATATAGGTCACCACCATCTCGGATCTAGCGGTTACAGAGCTGCGGAGCCCAAATGGGATAAGGAGGACGACGAGTATAGAGCTAAGGGGATACCTAACCCCTTTTCGAAATTCGAAAACAAGCAGCTTCGAATGTTTATCAGGGCTCGTTACCATGTGGACCCCAAAACCAAAGAACTCACCGCGGAGACTAAGGTGAAGGACTTCGAGGTTCTTGTGGTAAGTAATTTAATTACCACGGATCAAGTCGATTACATACTAATCGATCAAGTCGAATTTCTAAACGGTTCACGTTACTTCTTCTTCAGGAGCAGGAAATTGCTAGTCAGGGATCCCATGTTTCCTCATCCCAGGGGTCGACGGCAGCCACCCGGTGGGATAACCCTTTTAACAGGACGATGAACCGGGCCAAGAAAATCATGCCGGTTACAAAGAAGCCATCGTCGGCTGGCCGCCTGGCCGGCTTCGGGGCTAAGAATTGGGTGGATCATTTTGGTCCACCCCCGAGGACGCGTGTGGAGGGAAGGAGCGACGAGGAAAACCGCGAGGTTCAGGAACTTAAGGAACAAGTGGCGTGGATCCCGCAGATCGTCCAATAAAACCTGGCAATCACCCTCACCTCCATCCTGCCTACCTTGGTGGAGTCAATAGCGAACTGGAGTGCGGGTGGTCGACAAGGGCCGTGCCCGATTCCAAGCATGGTCAGTAGCCACTCAAACAATGTGGCGCTGGCGAACCCGGTGAATAATGTGTTCGTGACTCCGCCCGCTAGCACGGCGGCGCCGGAAGCATTGGTGACTCCCCCTGCCATCACCGCGGCACCGAAGCTTAATGCAACCGATAGGGAGAATACACCAGCGGCCGGCACCGTGCCATCAAGCAGCCCCTCCGTCTCTTACACTCCCGTCGTCGTATGCGTTGCCTCGACATTAGCCGAGCTCGACGCCATCACGGTAAACCAAATACTTTACCGCCTTGCAATTTATTACTCTTATGGCATCTTTTTAATGCCATACATATTTTTCGCAGACGGATGTTCCATGCACTCTCTTAAGCTTCGTGAACAACGAGTTGAGGGATGTTGCCATGGGTACCGTCATGCCAGCGCCAAGCCATGTCAAGACCCCCACACCGCTACCGCCGTCACCTCCACGCGATTGTTCGGCTGGTCATATTGACATGACCATGGCGCAGGATCCGAACGAGGATGACGAAGATTACTTCGATGATTTCATCAACACTAATCTTTTCCCAGGTGACCTAAACGAAGACCCAGCTGGTGGCCCCGCAGAGAAAGCCACTTGCAAGAAACGACTCTTTGGTTCTCAGGAGACGCCTCCAGCTTGCACCTTCACCGAGCCAGCGGATACATCCAACCGACCCTTTGTTCTAAGCCCTGACACACTACATAGCCGATGGTGTCAACTGCGAATCCGATCAGGTTTCAAGACGGGCCACCAAGACCCAAGGGTATTATGTGGAGGATGCATGTGGCGGGTGAGCCCATGCTAACTAAGAAATTTCTCAGGCTCGCCACTTCAGAAATGAGGAGTGTGCATGACGGTGTGCTGACGATAGAGAGACGCCTTCTTGCGGAGAAAGATCCCTCGCACCTGGTATTCATGGTTAAGGTGCCACAAGGCTTGGGCTTCGTCGATAATGTCCCCGCGGATCTGTTCTTCCTGTGGTTTGACGACATCTTCAATATGTTCCACCTGTATCCGCTACACTATACCATGGTACGCCTGTTTTCTCTCAGCCTGGCCATTCAGATCATTAAAGAGAACACCCCGTGCATCGCTATAGTGGACCCCTACTACATGCATGATGGCTGCTTGGGAAGCGCCATTGAACGGCGATTCGTGGCCTCGTACCTCCAAGGCATCTTGGTGGCGAACAAGACAAAGGAATACATTCTCGTGCCTTTTTCCTGAGTAAGTCATTATTCACTCGCTGCCATAACATGATTTATTAGATTTTCATCATTCTTTTTCCAACACATTCCGTTTGAATTGTTTCGTGCAGAGATCAACACTGCACACTCATCTGCTTGTCGCCGAAACATTCGCAAGCCACGTATTTCGACTCAGGGAGTCAAGAAAAGAAGAAAAACTAAGATAAGATCAAGGAAGTTCTGGATGATGCTCTCACCGGCTATGCCTCAGCGGAAGGCGCCACCTCCATGCATAAGAAGCTCAAGTTTGGCAGGCACGTCTTCACCCATGTGACGGAATTCCCCTGCGTGAAGCAGCCGGCAGGCAGTCAGAATGAAGCCTACTATGCACTCCATCACATGAGGGCGTTCCTACTAGAGCAACAGAATTCTACGCTGCCAGATCATCTCAAATGGAGGGCCGAAGCCAAGGCCAGAATCAATGATTCAGATATTAGACAAGAGATGTATCGCATCCAGCAACAGTTTGGGGCAATCATTAGCCATGATGTCATGACTTTAGGGGGGTCTTCTATGGAGGCAATCCCCCGAATAACCATGACGTAGTAGATCGCCTAAAGATGCAGGGTGACTATAGGGCGTTCATGACAAAACAAGGCGTCCTCCCGTTCCCTGAGCCGAGCCAGAAGTCTTGATGTGTTGGTCTAGTTGTAGTTCTTTATCCCCACAAGTACTTGTGTGTGTCGACATGTACATGCTACTACTTGGTATTTTTTTCTTACTTTGTGACCTTATTTGATAAGTACATCTTTATATGCGACTTTTACTTGTTTTTCACCCATCATTTAATTATTATTGCGAACTTTTAGATGACGTGGTACGTCGTGTACAAGGGACGGGTTCCCGGAGTCTACGATCATTGGGAAGACTATCGGAGACAGGTGCACCCCGTTTCAGCGGCAATAGCTACAAAGGGTACAACACTATGGCGGAGGTGGAAGCTAGATATGTGCGCTATCTAGCGGGAGATAGGACGAGGAACCGGATGAAGACCTACACCTCCGTCGCGGTGATGGTTATCGTCCTTGGTTGTCTGTCATGCATGTTCCTACTTTAGATGTCTAGGCGAGCTTCCGCAAGCTCTAACTTGGTTGAGACATGTATTCATGTCATCACTAGCTACTTTGTAACTTGATCGAAATAATGTAACTTATACTGTGTATTTATGTATGTGACTTATCTATATGTATTTGTTTCTATCTTGTATGTGTATTTATTTCTGTATTGTATATCTGTGTATTTATTTCTGTACTGTATATTTGTGTATATCAGCTGTATTGTATATAATCTGTATTGAATATCATTTGTATAGAGTATTTTTTTTAAAAGCTCAGCCGTGGCGCACAAATACTTGGTTAGTGGCGCACGTTGTCAAATACTAGTAGCGCACTATGTCATGCGCCACAGGAAAAACAGTAGTGGCGCACAAGGCAGTGCGCTACTACTAACTCGAGACACCTATAGCGCACCTGGCAGTGCGCTATGGGCACTTTTTAGCTGTAGCGCAGAAGTCATGGCGCACCCCTAGTGCACCACGGAAGGGGAAAACAGGTGCGCCACAGACATGTGTTTTCCTAGTAGTGGGATGGGCACTTCACGATACGTCAGATCCTTATTGATATCCACAGCTCGGTGATCGATGTTCTTGAAAACTTCAGTCTTCTCCGGCACTTCTAAGCATTTGCGAAGTAACGAGATATGGAACACATTGTGGATGGCTGACATCTCTTCTGGCAGTTCCAGTTTATAAGATACTTCTCCTCGGCGATTCAGAATCTTGAAAGGCCCGATATATCTGGGGGCTAACTTTCCTTTCATACTAAAACGTTGGGTTCCCTTTAATGGTGAAACCTTGAGATACACAAAATCTCCGACATTGAAAGTCAGGTCTCTCCTTCTCTTGTCAGCATAACTCTTCTATCTGGATTGGGCGGTCTTGAGGTGCTCACGGACTTTGTGAACCTTCTCTTCTGCTTCTCGGAGAATGTCGGGTCCAAAGATCTGAATCTCTCCTACTTGTGACCAATTCAAAGGGGTGCGACACTTTCTTCCGTACAGGAACTCAAATGGTGCCATTTGCAAACTAGCTTGATAACTGTTGTTATATGAGAATTCTATGAAAGGCAGGCAGTCTTCCCATTTTGATCCATACTCTAACACACAAGCTCTTAACATATCTTCTAAGATTTGGTTGACTCTTTCAGTCTGTCCATCAGTTTGCGGGTGATAAGTGGTGCTGAAGTTCAACTTGGTTCCCAATCCTTCCTGGACTTTCTGCCAAAATCTCGAGGTGAATTGGGTTCCTCGATCTGATACTATGGTCTTGGGGGTTCCATGCAGACTAACAATTCTAGCAATGTACAACTCTGCTAGCTTCGAACTCTGGTAAGTTGTCTTGACAGGTATAAAGTGAGCTACCTTGGACAGTCTATCAACGATGACCCAGATTGAGTCATTTCCCCTACTCGAAGTAGGCAATTCGGTGATAAAGTCCATTCCAATGGAATCCCATTTCCATTCTGGAATCTGCAATGGTTGCAACAGTCCTGCGAGTCTCTTATGTTCCGCTTTGACTCTTTGACAGATATCACACTTGGTGATGTAGCTCCTGATTTCTCTCTTCATCTTGTGCCACCAAAATTTCTCTTTCAAATCTTGATACATCTTTGTTCCTCCGGGGTGGATAGAATAAAGAGTATCATGAGCTTCTTGCATGATAACTTGCTTCAGCTCCGAATCTGCTGGCACACAGATACGGCCTTTGTACCACAGAACTCCTTCTTCGTCTTCGGTGAATCTAGGTACCTTTCCTGTACCGATACGATGTTTGATTCTGTCGATACTTTCATTTCCCTTCTAGGCTTCCTTGATTTGGCTAATCAAAGTGGGTTAAAGTTCAATGCTAGCTAAGAATCCTTTGCTAACTAGTTTAGTTCTGAACTGCTCCAACTCCTCATACAAACTTGGTTGCTTCTCCTTGATCATGGTGTTTAGCCTACTCGGCAATCTGCTAAGAGCATCCGCTACCACATTGGATTTGCCGGGGTGATAGTAAATGTCAAGGTCATAATCCTTGATTAACACTATCCATCTCCTTTGCCTCATATTTAGCTCCTTCTGAGTGAAAATATACTTCAAGCTTTTGTGATCTGAGTAAATCTCACAGCGATTACCCATCAGATAATGATGCCATGTCTTCAATGCCAAAACTACGGCTGCTAACCCAAGATCATGCGTCAGATAGTTCTACTCATGCTGCTTCAGTTTTTGAGACAGATAAGCGATGACTTTGCCTTCTTGCATCAGTACACATCCGAGACCAATCTTGGATGCATCACAATACACATCAAACAGCTTCTTGATATATGGCATGATCAATATTGGGGCTGAAATCAATCTCTTCTTCAGCTCCTGGAAACTGGCTTCACATTTGTCGGTCCATTCAAATTTCTTGTCCTTCTTCAACAATTGGGTCATGGGTCGGACGATGCTTGAAAATCCTTCGACGAACTTGCGGTAATATCCCGCTAATCCGAGGAATGCACGGACTTGGGTTTGAGTGGTCGGGGCTTCCCATTCTTCAACATGTTTGATCTTGGCGGGATCAACAGTGACTCCTCCGGCAGACACAATATGTCCTAGGAATCCTACTTCTTTCAGCCAGAACTCACACTTGCTGAACTTGGCATACAACCGATGCTCTCTAAGGGTTTCAAGGATGATTCTCAAATGTTGCTCATGCTCTTCTTCTGACTTGGAGTAGGTAAGGATATCATCGATAAACACAACGACAAAATTATCTAGAAAATTCATAAAGATCTTATTCATGAGATTCATGAAATAAGCAGGGGCATTGGTTAATCCAAAATACATAACCGTATACTCGTACAAACCATAGCAAGTAGTAAAGGCGGTCTTTGGAATATCCGTTGCACGAATCTTAAGTTGGTGATAACCAGTCCTAAGATCAATCTTTGAGAATACATTCGCTCCAGTCAACTGATCAAATAGATCCTCTATCTTTGGCAATGGGTACTTTTTTTTGATGGTGACATCATTCAGCTTCCTGGAATCGGTGCACAGACGGTTGCCTCCATCTTTCTTGTCGACGAATAACACTGGCGATCTCCATGGCGATGTGCTTGGTTGAATCAAGCATGTTGCCAACATAGCATCTAGCTGCTTCTTCAATTCTACTAACTCTAAGGGGTTCATGCTATAGGGTCTCTGGGCTATGCGTCCGGTTCCGGGGATTAGTTCAATAATGAACTCAATATCCCTATCTGGGGGCATACCGGGCAATTCATCTGGGAATACGTCGGGGTATTCACAGACTACTCTGACTTGGTCAATGGTGGGTAGGGCTAGACTTTTGTTACACTTGAATTGACGGGGTAGAGTTTCAGATATGTTCTCTACTGAGACTCCAGAGCTACTGGTCATGGTGATGGCTTTCTTGGCACAGTCTATCAATCCTCTATGATTTGACATCCAATCCATTCCTAGTACTACTTCCAAACCTTTGGTTCCAAGCATAAAAATCTATCCCATGTATTCTTATAGGCACAACGTTGAAAAAATTTCTAGCTTTTGTAGTTGAACCTGGGATTTGAACTATCATGACATGCTTCAAGTTGGTGGAGTGAATCTTACTAGTGCATGCAAATTCTTCGGTGACAAATGAGTGTGATGCTCCCGAATCAAACATTACTCTTGCTAAAACTGAGTTGATAGAAAACATACCCAGCAATACATCTGGCGCTTCTTAGGCTTCTTCGGCGTTCATGTGGAAGAGACGGCCGTTGCGGTTGTGAGGGTTCCCTGGGGCGAATCTTCTTCCTGGTTGAACACGTCGCTGCTGTTGAGCTGGGGCATTCACATTGGCAGTGGCGGCAATCTTCTTGGGGCACTCATTGGAATAGTGACCTTTCACTCCACACTCGAAACAAGTGATTTGAGACTTGTCTTTAGCTGCGACTGGCACAACATTGCTTCCAGTTCGGGGTGCAGTGTTATTGTTGTTGTTGTTGCTCTTGGGAGGGGCATGGTTGAAATTGCTGGTGTTTCCAGGGTGATTGTTGTTTCCTCCAGACTTAACAGTTCCTCCGCTACGGTTGGGGTAGCTTGGGCGAGACATTGGGGGTCGGTTATTCCTCGGTGCATATCCTGTTGAGGGGTTGGGACGGTACTTCTGGTGACTATTAGATCCAGCTTGTTGCATCATACGACATTTGCGGTTGTCGTTTGCCTGGTTGAGCTTCCCTTCCATCTGAATGGCAGAGTCGACTAGCTCTTCGAGATCCTCGAAGCGGATATTGACGAGGATAGTCTCCATCTCATCATGCAGTTAGTTCAAGAATCTCTCCTTCTTGGCCTCCGTGTTGATCTCATCAGGTGCATACCTGGCAAGGGACAAGAATCTGTCACGGTACTCCACTACAGTCATTCTGCCTTGCTTCAACTCTCAAAATTTATCCCTCATTCTGGTGACTAGACCCTGTGGCACGTGGGTGCGGTTGAACTTGATTTTGAAGGCTTCCCATGTCATCACTTGACCATGGTTCATTGTGCGGATACTGTTCCACCATGCTCTTGCATCTCCTGCCAGATAGTGGGTGGCAAAAAGAACCTTCTCATTGGCATGTACTCCAGCTACTTCTAAGTTGTTTTCCATTGTCTGCAACTAGTCATCAGCATCCAGTGGGTTCTCTGAGGTACTAGAGATTGGGGGATTTGTATTCTGGAAGTTCTTGAGTTTGGATCCATGATGATCCTGATTTCCATGGTTCTGGTTGTTGAGAGCCATCTGGGCGATCTGTTGCAGTGTTGCTAGATTAGCTTGGCGCTCTGCCCTGCTTGCTTCCTGGTCTGCAATGAGATTCCGTAGTATCTGTAGCATTGGGTCTTGCAATGAGTTGCTCCCTCCTTAGTTTCCACGAGTCATCTGAAGATTGAGGTAGATAAAGGGGTAAGAGGGAAAGTTCTAAGGTTCATGGTTTTTGATTTCAAAGCTAAAACTTTGAGTTTGACTCAGATTTTTGCAACTAACTTCTTTTCATTCCTTCAAACAAATCACACGATACAAACACACACACACCACAACATCAAAGGGAAAACAGATGGTTTTAAGAACCATTCTGTAAGCTACGATACAATGGGACCGATACTCCTCATGCTATGATAGTGCTCTAGTGCATCTACTTATCATCGATGAAGTCGGAGTCTTCATCGTCGGTGTAGAAGTCCACGGCATCTTCCTCCAAAAAGTCATCATCATTGCTGAGGTAGGAGTCAATATCCCCTTGGATATCTTCACCTTCCTCTTCTTCTTCCTTTACGGCAAGCTGAGCTTCTTGCTCCTTGATGGTATTCTTGAGGTCGACCACCTTCTTACGAAGATGGTCGATGGTGCGATCCTTCTTGGCGCGTTGACGGTGCAGAGACTGACGATCCTGGACTAGCAGTGAGAAAGTCTGGTCCTTCTGGGCTGCAATGGCGAGGTTGTGGTTGGCTAGCTCTCTTGCATTGTCCAACTCCTTCTGGCGGTCGTACAGTAGGAAGTCAAGGTTCTCCACTTGACGCTTCAGTATTGGGTGACTTGGCATCTCTAGCGGCATTCCCATGGAATCACGCCTTGCATAGTGAACCAAGCAGGTTCCTTGGATGAGGTTGACACTGAGGGCACACAGACGTGCGAGAGCTTCATGCATTGCCCTGGCTAATCCATCTAGCCAGGTGTTCTCCCTCACCGAGAACTGAATCCTCCCAGATACTGGTGCTTCTATCTTTCCTCGAAGATCAGCAGTCACTAGCCATTGTAAATCTCCTCCTGGTGGACCCGGGAGTTGAGCTTCAAGGAATTCTGGATGAGGATGCTCCAAGAACTCAGACAATGCATCCAAATCCCTCTCGAAGATCAGTTGGCCTCCGTTGCCCAACTGGTAGAACTTGTTGTATTGGGCTTCCATCTATAAGAATTTAGGATGAGAAAGTTAGTGAAGTGATCAAGTGTGTCAAATTTTTATGTAGTAATGTAAGAATTTGGAGGAACATGAATTTTTTTTAGAGAAAGAATTTCCAAGGGTAAGAGAGGAATTAGTTTTCATAAATACTCACTTTGGTTTTTGAAACTAAGTTTTTGTTTGGATGTCCATTCTAACTAGGGTCTCCTATGGTCAGGATGGCTCTGATACCAACTTGTCAACACCCGGATTTTTAATCCCAGATGCCTGTTATGCCATACCGTGCAATCCTAGGATTACCATTTTTACGAGACATAACAGATTGGATATCACAGTACATCATCCATTACAAACCATAAATAAGGTCTTACACAAATAAGGATCTCATGATCCAGTCTTAGTACAATCAAGTAGCGGAATAAATAGCGTAGCGGTGGGGTCCATCTTCAGAGTCACAAGCAATGCTAACGATGCGAGATAGTCCTAGTTCTCATAGTCGTCCTGTTGTCCTTCATCTTGGTAATCTCCTTCATAGTCTGGCCATAGGAATAGCTAGGGACAAAATCCATGAGTACTTTTTAAGTACTCGCAAACTACCACTAACAAGTAGTACACAACTCTGTTGTGGTCAAGTCATGTCACAATTCATTTCATAAATTATTTTGAAAACATTTGACAGCGGAACAGTATGGCCACTCCAATTGTCCATAACCGCGGACGCGGCTATTCGAATAGTTTGACACTCTGCGGAGGTGGTACACTTTCACCACAAGATTCGATACATCTATCAGGGATAACCCTGAATCATCATACTTAGTATGCAGATAATCAAACATAACCTTTCCTTTACACACCCTAGTATAAGCACCTCTCCTATGAGCATGGCCTCCCAACCATGACCATCTGTCATCTTGGGCACTGCATAGGTGGACAACATTGAGAGGTAGCCTCAGCTCAAACCTCTCCCGCGAGGGAACTAATACTAATGCATATAAACTTCCGGCTAAGCCTTACCCAATTCAGTTATTGTGGTTGTACGGTAAAATTGGAAGGGTATCGCATCCGAACCGAACCATCAGTTTTGTAAAAGGGCTAAGGCTCATGCCTCAACATTTTCATCCTCATAAACCATTTGTGTTTCTCAACACATGTCAAAACATCTCAATAGAATGACTCATCATTCCAAGGTTTTCACTAGTCATTTTCACCAAATATTCCCATCTAAAGTGAATCAAGTTTTGAGTTTTATTCCAACTACTGAGTTAAGAGTGCTCACTAAAGTGGGATGTTAATGTCAATCTCATGCCATAGAATGACATCTCAGTCTAACTATATAAGTCAACTTTTATATTTTTTATGCTACCTTCAAACAAGTAAAGGACTTTGGTAAAGTAAAGGAAGTAAAGCTTGTAAAATAAGACTTGGAAAAGATATAGGTCAAAGTGGTATAACCAAAGCATGCCTAATGCATCTGCTTAGGTTATCTTGATTGCAAGGGTTAGCTTGCTTACTTAATGATGGCTTGCTAGTGTAATACTTGCAATTGTTAGCTTGCCTTGGGTAGTGTAGTGGTTGAAGTTTTCTTCCTCCTCCTCTTGGTAGAACTCCTCCTCCTCGTAAGCTTGATCGGTACTATCGTCTATGAATACATACGGAATACAC
This sequence comes from Avena sativa, assembly GCA_916181665.1. Lineage (NCBI taxonomy): Eukaryota > Viridiplantae > Streptophyta > Magnoliopsida > Poales > Poaceae > Avena > Avena sativa. The sequence goes on along the minus strand of OV702289.1, from coordinate 666,847,964 downwards.
AATCACCAAACAATGCTTAACTAGTCTACTTAGCACACTAAGGCACACATTTGCTGATCTATTATCATCACAAGCATCACCAGGTTTAATGAACTAGTTTTATTTATTTTATTTGAGAAAAGTAATTTCTACTCATTGAAATTAACTAAGATTTAATATTCTCCATTTAAAATATGGGATCATGTGGACACATGTCATCACCACATATTCTAACATATGGGAATGTGATTTAAGGGTTGGATCATATTTGAATAAGTTTAAGTTTAATAATTAATGATTTAAAGTGACTAGAAATGCCTATATAGCATTATTTTGGTACTAGTCCAAAGTCACTGCATGGAAACCCTAGTATTATTACATATTTAGATAGGTATGGTTAAATGTGATTTTTGAGAGTTGGAATCAACTCAAAAGCTATTATGGTTGATTTTATAAAAATGTTTGAATGTGCAAATGCTTATGTCTTGTTATTTTTACTAGGAGAGATCTCTAACTCTAAATGAATTAAATCCAACAGGCTTTGATAGATCTTTTTAGAAGCTTTCCAACAAAATTGGAATCACTCAATTTGGTTCAATAAATCTTCCTGAATTGATTTTTGAACTAACAGACAGAATTGATTCTAAGTCTAAATAGAAAAACACTTATTTGAATTATTGGGTCAGCGCGGGAAATGAAATGGGCCGGCCCAGTGATGCTCAGTAGTGCAGAGGGCGGCTGACAGGTTGGTCCCGCTTGTCAGCGACACGTAAAACCCGAAACGGTATGGGATGATTTGGGCGCTATGATTAGAAGAGAGATCAACAGTCCACAGTCATCGTCGACGACGGACTCGTCGCGGGCAAGACCGAACCCTGAACGGCCGGTGGGGGTCTACTGGGACGTTCCAGGGCTCCAGCTAGTGCGGCGAGGCGGGCGATCAAACTGGACGGCGACGGCAGACTCAGGCGAGGTAGCAACAGGGGCTGAGGTGGACGAAATCGACGGCAGCGTCTCCTCCTCTGCAGCGGCCTCGTCCGGTGCAATTCCAGCGAACGGCGGCTTGAGCGGCTCTGGCGAGAGAGGGGAAATGTTCAGGGGAGAGAGGGGAGTAGAATGGTGTGAGGAGATGGTGCTGGGAGGCCTGCCTATATAGGCGCGACGGTGAGACCGAAAGGTATGGGCGCGGCTCGTCGGTGATGGCGAAACAGGGGGCTACTAGCATGGCGAGGTAGGCGGACGGTGGCCGGTCTACTGGTGGTGCTCTACGGCTTAATGACGATGCTAGGGGCGGTGGATTATGGTCGGGAGTGTCTCACGCTCTGAGGGACAGAGGCGGTGCTCGACGCGGCTCCCGGCGACTGTGGGTCGCGCGGCGGTGCACGACCGTGTCTGGCGGGGTGCTGGTGTCGAGGCGGAGCGGCGTGCGTCATATGGCGTCAAGGGGCAGTCTGCTGCGTGCTGGCGGTAATCGCGCTCTGGCTGGCTCGTAGAGAGAAAGGGCGGCGATGCTGGGGAGTGGTCCAGGGGCTGAGGTTGATTGAGGGGTGGACCGTGGGCGGCGGTAGGGTTGGGCGGAGCTAGTGGGCACGCTGGCTTGGCGCGGTGCGGTGCCTGGCGTGTTGCCCGCTTCTAGCCGGCGGTGACCATAATGTGGCGGCGCTCCACTACTGCTCCAGGCTTAGGGGTAGGCCGGTGAGGGTCTGGTTGGACTCAGGGGGACATGGGAGAGTAGAGAGGGTGCAATGGGGGACAGGGGCTTAACTAGGAACAATATAAGTTAGCCTAGATGATTTCTGTCTGCCACCTGTTCGACACAATGGCGGCATGAGAGAAATTTTTGAATTTTGAGTTGATTTTTGGTGGATGCTTTGATCTGATGCTTGGTAGACTGTGGTTGCTAGGATTTGTTAAATGGAATTCATTTGAGTGGTTTTTCAATAAGTGTGATCTATACATATGAACTACATTTAATTTTCAAATTTCATTTAAATTTAGTGTTTGAAAGTTTTTGGGATGAAGCAAAGTGGGCCTTGGCACATCCCTACTTGTACTAGCAAGGGGTGCAAAGAACCACAACTGTTTCTGTTAAGATTTGAGTTCTAGAAATAGCCAAAGTAGGTTATGTGATTAAAATGGCAAAAGTGACCATTTGCTTAATTAATTCTTTTTGAATTGTTTTTCTTTGGGATTTGCTTGGGAATGATCTAGATGATGTTTAATTCACCTTAGGATCATTTTACAACCAATATATCACTCAAACATTGCAATTCAAAACAACTCCTATTTAAATGCATACGCATATGAATGCTTAAAGATTTTTAAATAGAAAAGTTTTTGTTAACCCTAAATTGGGTGGATTTGATCTTGATCACTTGGATTAAAGTTTTGGGATGTTACAGGAACACCAGTGACAGAAGGGGTAGTACGGTTGTATGTGAGGGATTTACTTGGGATTAACGGTGACGTCACTATGCATATCATTAGTTCTCTTTCTTCTATGGATGAGACTAGTAAGTTATTGCTATAAGTGGTTGTGGAGGCAATAGATATTATGGATGCACTACCCAAATATAATTTATCTTGCTCTAACAATTATATGCATACTTTATTATTATCTTTTATTCCCATCAGATGTTTTGCATAGCTACATGTGAAACCGAATGCCCTAGGCCCTCTCTCTCCATCATCGACAACAACAAAAGACAACAAACTCCTTGTCCGGTAAAAACATAAAAGGAATTCTAAAACTCTCGAAGGTCCGTTAAAGTACTTCACTATGCTTTCTACTTCCCGAGGATTCGATAAACCTAGGCCTACTAGGGAAAAAGAGCTATACTACATCCGTAATCCAGATCAAAGATATCATGGGGTGTGGACCACTCTCGAATGTTCCCCTACGGAGGTTGGAAGGCTCCCTTCTAGTGAAGCAGGGTTGGCTCTCGCACAAGAGCTAGAGATGCTGCGAGGCGAGAACACCTGGTTGTGGGAGTCTGCCGCTGCATCTTCTCTATCGAGAGAAGAGGCACATCGGGAACTCTCTGACCTTCGTGCAAAGGTGACGTGCTTGGAGGATGGTGCCCGTACGGCCACCAACCATTTGCAGGAAGCTAAGATCGTGGTGGAGAGAAGAGACGTTCTCTGGTCTCCGAGAAGGAGCAGAACGAAACGCGCACCACCTCTTTGCTAGATGTGATCTCTCGCCTAGACAAGATGCTCCCAGACCTTCGAGTGGACCCCATTGACCTCCCCGAAAGGGATGATGTCAACACATATTCCTTCTTCTTTGTGGTACTGTTGGACCGCTTCAAGTGTCTACGCGCGGCCGTTGACTCCATGATGGAAGATGAGGGGAAGGAGGTGGTGGCAGAAGTGGCCAAACTGGTGTTGTCCAGGCTCCACCACCACCTTCCCAGGTTTGATGCTGAGGTTATATTCAGAGCCCCAGCCCCTGGAGCGGACTTGAAGGCCTCGGAAGATGTCATGAAGCCGATAGTGGACAAGGTGGTGCAGGTGATGTGCCGCCAATCCGAAGACTAGACAACACCCTTGCCTCACACTGTTACCATAGGATGATTTTAGCCTTGCCTAGTGTGGTGCTTGTACCATGACTTGCTTCTATCTTAAACTTGGGACTCGGTGCCCTTTGTGTTGTATCTTCGGTCGAGGCTGCGTTTGTTCCCTGGTGTTTTGGAGCCCATTCCCCGCCTGCTCCTACTTCAGGAAGAGGAGTCCCCACCAGGGCCCCTTCTTCTCGGGAGAAGTAGGGGAGGCACAGATGGGGCTTGTCTTACTTTGAGGGTGTGGGGTCACAGCCTCTCTCCCGACCAGAGTGGGGAGGTGCCTACGGGTAGGCTATGACCACCACCCCTTTCCCTTTTCTTGTTTCCATCTACCACCTCCGGCGATCTGCAGAGTAGGGCAAGCGCATAGGATGGAGGTAGCGGGGTAACGTATTATATTTTACAAGTTCACCCCTTGCCAGTCTCCATCCGGGGGAAGGCAATCATGGGGCAAGGATTGTTTATGTTCTTTGGGGTTGGTCATAGTCTTCCTCCCTCCGCTTTGTGGAAGGAGGTGCGTGTAGGGGTTCACGCATGAAAATAATATTTTTTTCCTACGCCAAGAACCCTAATGCCAGGACCTATCTATTAGTAATGTAGTAATGGGAGGGGCTTTTCACGAACTAACCCTTGAAGACCGAAAAGCGTTGTCAACGCTTAGAGAGCGTGGTTGATGTAGACGCACCGAAGCCGACCTCGAGGTCGTGTTGAAGTCATGATGGCTCCTGCGGCTCCAACGACTTCTAGTGCCCCAAGTGTTGCACCTCCGAGGGAGTTACACATGTTCGGTGCCTGACGATGACTCCCGCTCCTCCAGCAGTAGTTACGGAAGTAGAGCTTCTGGATCCGAATCTCGCAGCGCGACGGCGCTTGCGGTGAAGAAGACTCCTGCTCGTGTGATCTATACTTGGGATCACGGTCACGGGAGAGAGAGATAGTATCAACTGGAGGTCTCCCCAAAAGAGAGGAAACCTTCTATTGATTATTGTGTATTTATTTCATCAAAATACCTCACAATATATAGGGGAAAAACCACCCCATAGCTAATTAGCATAGCTATGTGGGACTAAACAAAAGGGAGAGGAGAGGGGGAGAGGTGGCCAGATGGCCAAGGCCCTCATGGGCCCAGCCAGCCGGTGCATGGGGCCCATGCGGCCCCTCCTCCCTTTCTCCCTTTTGGTCTTTTCCCTCATGGGCCCTTTTCCCTCCGGATTTTGGCCCAATTAAGTATTTGACCTTTTAATTCATATTTATTCTATTAAATAATTCTGAATAAATGATTAAATCAATATTTAACATTTACTTACATATTATTCAGTCCATGTGGCTATGGAACCGCTTCCACCTCCACTCCGGACATTCTCCGGACTTATGAAACTCTTCCGGTTCTCTCTCTTTCATTCCTTCGGTAATTCTGTCGATACCAAAACACTCTCTGAGAATCATCAAGCCCTTAAGCGTGATACCCCATGGTTTAGGAACACTCCAGACATGGTCGAGACCTTCTCGGACCAATGATCATCAACGGGACCTGGATGCCCATGATGACCTCTGTGCATTCCACGAATCTTTCGCCACTGAACCATGAACATTGTGTCATATTCCTTTTGTCTCTGAATACTTGCATTGACCTAGATCTGATCATTGACATCTCCATGTCACGTTCAACCTCGTTACCGACAAATTCTATTTGACTCGTTCCGACAAGTGATATCCCCGTGATCAAATCACACGCTGCATAGCTATTGGATATAACTTCTCTGAGTGGGCCCTATAATATCTTTCCGTCACACGGTTGGACAAATACCACTCTTGATGCATAATGCATCTACATGTTCCTTCGATACCTGAACACATCTTTATGATCATCGCTCCTGCAAATGACGTTTGATGCTATCTAAGTATTCTCGGGTGATAGTGATTGATATGGCCTCACGGTCTAAGAAATAGGACACTAGGTCTATTCTAATCATCGTAACTTGAACTTCGTGACATGATCAGGTCATGATGCTTAGGTTGGGTATAGCTAATCATCTCATTCTCATAATGAGGTGACTCCAATGTCAACTGGCATAAATGCCACATGATCAGGAAACCTTTATCATCTATTCACCAATGAATCAGTGACTAAAGCTTCACCGAGAACTCCTGGTTGTTTATATATCACATGTGTATTGACGTTTCCTTTCAATAAAGTTATAGCATGATATAAAACTAATCATAAACTTTATGAAATATGATAATAATCCATATTATTATTTGTCTCTAGGGCATATTTCCAACAGTCTCCTACTTGCACTAGAGTACAAATAAACTACCTGCATTTTTTTACCAATCATCTGCACCATATTACTTGACACCTCTGATCATTCTTGCTCATGGAAGAGGCTGAGTCATGGATCTAAACTTTCCAACCCCATATCCTTTTGCAACTTACTAATGTAACCTTAATTGACATTAATACTTTATCATCACGTGATAACATCTTTGTGTATGCATCGTAGTTATGGCAACAGAGTGAGGTTGGTTTCCAGGAGCCAACAGTGATGTTAGATCAGCCAAAACGAGCTTTCTCATGGGCACTGTGCCCTGGGACACACCCTCTGCGTAAAGATGAACTAGTCCCGCCACAACAATATACATCACGTTAGATGGTACCCTTATGCTTTATTATAAATGTAATCATCAAAACACTAGTGCACTATGTGCAATTTTAGATGTTAACCACCTCGCTTCCTACTTGACGTCAGTCGGTATTATCGATGTAAGGATTTCCAATCTTTCAAGGTTAACATGTTCCCTCATAACATAACCCTTCATGTTATAAGCTATGTCATCCTTCATAGACTTGAAAACACGTCTACAGTTCTCATTTAGACACTATGGACAAACTTTGCTCAATGTTAAGTGACTCATACTTAATCACTTCCGAATGTTTCTTCTTGAATCATATATTATGTTAAGTTCTCATCATGGTTTCTAAGACAGAACCTATGTCCCAACATAGTGGATGGCGATCATCCTTTTCTTTCAACCACTAATGTTTAACTTATTGCTATTCCTAATTCAAATGACTAAAGACATTCCTTAATCAATTCCTATTCCGAAACTATTTTAGAATCCTTTTTAGGAATACAACATAATATTGTAATATACATACTTTCAACTTTTCATCCCTATAAATCATTATTTATTGGTGCTTGCGCTTTCGTTCTTAATGTGTCGTACACACTTAATAATCAATCATTAAGCTCCCACTCAAAATATGTTCCCAACATATTCTAGTCCGAAACTTATCTTGCTCCCCCTCAAAATATGTTTCCCACATATTTGAGTATGAGGCATTCATTGCTCCGACTAAAAAATGTGTCATTCATATATTGCTTTAGAAAGGCTTTTATAGCTCCCACTCAATTTCATGCGAATTGCATATCTTCTCAATATTTTGAAAAGATTCAAATCCCTTAATTATTTATCAAACTTAGAGTTTATTACTAGACGCTAGTACTTTACTAATATCAAATCCACTAGACTTTTAGCACTTCTGAATCACGTTCTTTTGAATTTGTCCAATACATTATTCATGACAAATCGTGCCTTTGTTATTCACCTTTTCCATCATGACCTTACAGTCTTTTGGAAACATCAAGCAACCCTTTACTTGGTAATATTTAGCAACATCTTGCTTCCTAATCTTAAGTGATTTTAGCCTCTAGGATTTCTCATAATTTCAGTTTACCATCATTTACTTTGTAGTTTGTAGGTATGCCATATTCTAGTAACATGACAAGTGATTCACAAATGTCTCCATACAAGATGTGGGGTATATTTTCGAATCCTACTACATGTAGTAAAAACACTAGTGGGGAAAAACACAACGATCATTACTATCGATTCTTTCCCTTATGAAGAAAACCATTCAGGAACGCTTTTCTGTTGCACTTCTCAACATTCTGATGCAGGGTTTTTCAATCTTCATCGTGTTTTTTTTTCACTATCCTCCATCAGCATTATGGTCGAGAACATAAACCTTCTCGAGAATGTACCAAAATTTAAGCAACACTAGTTTTTCCTTTCTTTTGGTTCTAGCCATGGATTTCATATTCATATTTTCCAATGAGTACTCTACAAGGACTTGTTCGCTATTGTTTTTGACGATATCAAATAACTCCAAAACTTCCACGACAATCCATACAAGATATGGTGCCGATCTCACGAATTCAGATGGTTCACTTTATACCTAATGAGTGTTTGCTATTTCTAACCAATGGTCTTTACATTTACACTACAATGATTTATTCGGTGCCATCTATTCACTCACTTGATAACAAATACCACATTATGATGCTTTGCACTTCGATGTATCAAATGCATTGCAATTCACAATTCCTTATGCCAATCTTATAACTTTGAATTTCATTACTATTGATCAAATCGTAGTAATGGGATTCTCTTTTATCTTTAATACCCTTTCATGCTGAAATACTCTGAACATATCAAATATTTTCATGCTCATGTTTCCTTTGGTAAACCTTTTACAAACTTCAAACAATCACAAAATGATAATTACCACTTTGTTGAAATACAATACATCGAATATGTATTTCCTTGCAACAATTCATCAAACATTTTGCATTAATGCAATACATGGTGTTTTAGTTATCTTGCCGAACTTGGGAATGATTCATACGTGACAAGAAATCAAATGTCTTTCACATATTATCAACATAACTTCAAATTTAAACAATGGTTTCATTCAAAATGAGTATATCATTAAGTTGGGTATTTTCAAGGCATTTTTAACATTTTAAAATGTTCATGCATTATCAATTAGTTTCACAACAAGGCTAATTCACTCATAATCGAACAGCATATGAACGCAAATATAAATCATTCATAGAAGCAGAACAACTGTTTGTTACACACTCATATGAATAGCTGTCTCACGAAGTGTGAGACACACTAAAGAAGTTCACAATCCATCGATTATATTAATCATCCAAAAATGATAAACTAAGTGATAAATTTTGAGGGAGAGTGTCATTGGCCATCATCATCATGCTCGCCATCAACACGCAACGGCACCTCCTCTCCAGCAAGCAGCTCTCATGCAAAAGGACCTATTTTCACCAAAACAGAACAAGTATCAGATACTTTAACACTGCAACGAGTGTTTGCAAGATTATAACATTTATAAAACCGTATATCAAATATATACCTTTGTCATCGATGACCTCTCCAGCAATGGGTCCAATTTTCACATTCCTAAAATGTGATATGAACTCGTGGAAATCCTGTGTTTCCCTATCACCTCTCATGATGCCAGTCCTAGCATGTGCTTGGTAGCTTGGCAGCAGCGACCGCAGCAACACTCCTATTGCAAATGAGTCCACCAGAAAGTGATCTAGGCAGTAAGAAAGCCTCATGTACGCATCATGTATGCTCTCCAAGTGGCTCTCCAGTGAAGCATTCTCTTCCATCTTTATGGTGAGGAAATCTCCCATCAGCTCGTGCTCCCATATGCGCACTTGGTCCACGAAATGCGATCTAAGTTGTATCATCATTGCATGAGGGTCAATATTACCCACAACTAGGTGGACATCTAAATGCGATCTAAACAATGGTTTCAACCATTCCGAAGCGCATCATCACTGAAATGAAGGTGGACATCTCACGATGGTAATAGCGGTCTTCCCACTATTCTGGGGTCTCATAGAAATAGGGCTACTCCAAATCCATCTTGTAACGTATGTAGTTGACCAACTCATTCTCACTAAGGAGAACATGGAGACGCGCAACCCACACACAAAAGTTGGATCCATCTAGTTTGAGCTTCTCTCCTTCTAACTAATCGTCAACTAGGAAGGTAGCATCGAGGAGAACCATTTCTACATTTATAATTGAAAAAAGGAATTTAGACTAAGTTTATAATTATATGAGTTAAACAATAACTCCACTAAAATTACTATCCCCAAAAAGGATTTAGTCATTACACGATCCCTATTCACTACACCACCTCTAATCGTCATGGACGGCGATATAGTTGCAAAGGTGGACGCCAAAACATCGATCACATCATTCATGCGACTTGTGCTCGATATTTCGACCATCCGTGTTCCAAGGCCATGTCTACACATGCTAGGCTCGCCAACTAAACCTTAATGTATTCATTGTGCAACATGGCTTACACCTATCATATGCGAACGCATATGTTTCTGACACCCGATCGTCACAACATGCCTCATAACAAAGAACTTTCTTGGTGGTGCATAGTAAGGCAGAACACTTTCATTGGTATTTTGTTTAGGGATCATCTTATTAGTCTACCATCGAGTATATAATAATAGCACACAATAAGATGCACAAACAATAAACATTGAATGTAAGTGTGATGCGATATGGTCCTTCATGCTGTGATCTCCATCCCGCGCTTCCGGATCCGGCGCCATAGGCACTAGGGTACCGGTGCCTCCGGTGTGGTAGTCTATCATCTTCATGACCGTTACTACTACTTAGCAACATAAAGTAATCTACTTTACCTTGACTACTACCATATCTCATCACAACGCCCCCTGCAAAACAAAGTTAGACGCCTCTACTTTATCTTTGTATATTTTATGTGGCTATTAGGGCTTTCGTACAAGAACCGTTCTTACCTACAAACTTCCACCACAAAGTTGATCGAGTAGTTTTCTATACTACACCCCTTTCGGGCCCTCCATTGCAAATGGCATACCAACTAATGCGAGAGAGACATACACACCCCAAAGCCACTTAATACGGTACAAGCCGTATGTCAAGCATGGACCAGTCTTGTGAATGAACGCATAAAGTCGGTTGGGGGCCGCTTCATCAAGCATTACCGCGGAATACACAAGTACATGTGGGAGGGTAACAACTAAAAGATCAATGCCCACATGCTACATCTCATGTGTTCTACGCGTACTAGCAATACTACGCATAGATCTAACTCTAATACCACTGTAGGGGTTCGCGCATGAGAAAAATAAATTTTCCCTACGCCAAGAACCCTAATGCCATGACCTATCTATTATTAATATAGTAACGGGAGGGGCTTTTCACAAACTTAACCTTGAAGACCGAAAAGCATTATCAACACTCGAGAGAGCGTGGTTGATGTAGACGCACCGAAGCCGACCTCGAGGTCGTGTTGAAGTCCTAACGGCTCCTACGACTCCAACGACTTCTAGTGCCCCAAGTGTTGCACCTCCAAGGGAGTTACACACGTCCGGTGCCTGACGATGACTCCCGCTCCTCTGATCCAGCAGCAGTTGTGGAAGTAGATGTTTTGGATCTCAATCCCAAAGCATGACGGTGCTCCGCGGTGAAAAAGACTCCTGCTCGCGTGATCCAGACTTGGGACCATGGTCATGGGAGAGAGAGTATCAACTGGAGGTCTCCCCAAAAGAGAGGAAACCTTTAATTGATTATCGTGTATTTATTTCATCAAAATACCTCACAATATATAGGGGAGAAACCACCCATAGCTAATTAGCTTAGCCATGTGGGACTAAACAAAAGGGAGAGGAGAGGGGGAGAGGTGGCTGGCCAGCCAAGGCCCTCATGGGCCCAGCCGGCGGGTGCATGGGGCCCATGTGGCTCCTCCTCCCTTTCTCCCTTTTGGTCTTTTCCCTCATGGGCCCTTTTCCCTCTGGATTTTGACCCAATTAGGTATTTGGTCTTTTAATTCATTTTTCTTTTATTAAATAATTAAAAATAAATGATTCAATCAATATTTAACATTTACTTACATATTATTCAATCCCCGTGGCTATGGAACTCCTTCCACCTGCACTCCGGACATCCTCCGGACTTACCAAAACTCTTCCGCTTCTCTCTCTTTCTTTTCTTCGGTAATTCTGCCGATACCAAAACACTCTCTAATCATAATCAAGCCCTTAAGAGTGATACCCCACAGTTCGGGAACACTCGAAACATGGTCGAGACCTTCTCGGACCAATGATCATCAGCGGGACCTGGATGCCCATGATGACCCCTGTGCATTCCACGAATCTTTTGTCGATGAACCATGAACGTCATGTCATATTCCTTTTGTCTCTCGATACTTGCATTACCCGAGATCTGATCATTGACATCTCCATGTCGTGTTCAATCTTGTTACTGACAAATGATATTTGACTCGTTCTGACAACTGATGTCCCCATGATCGAATCACACATTGCGCAGCTATTGGATATAACTTCTCCAAGTGGGCCCTGTAGTATCTTTCCGTCACGCAATGGACAACTCCCGCTCTTGACGCATAATGCATCTACATGTTCCTCCGAATACCTGAACACACCTTTATGATCATCGATCCCGCAAATGACGTTTGATGCTATCTAAGTATTCTTAGGTGATACTGATTGATATGGCCTCACGGTCTAAGAAATATGACACTGGGTCTATTCTAATCATCGTAAATTGAACTTCGTGACATGATTGGGTCACGATGCTTAGGATGGGTATATCTCATCATCTCTATCTTGTAATGAGGTGACTCCATTGTCAACTGGAATAAATGCCACATGATCAGGAAACCTTGATCATCTATTGACCAATGAACAAGTGACTAGAGCTTCACTGGGAACTCCTGGTTGTTTATATATCACACGTGTATTGACGTTTCCTTTCAATATAGTTATAACATGATATAAAACTTAATCATAAACTTTATGAAATATGATATTAATCCATATTATTATTTGTCTCTAGGGCATATTTCCAGCAGTGCGAACCAGGGTGACCGCATCGGTCAGTCAGTGCTAAACAGACGTTGGCCAAGACCCTGTTCCTGGGACTTACTCGACACCTCCCTCTAGCCGTCCTATGGGGGAGGTGCAGATCGTGGGAGGGGGGACGGATCACTCGGGAAACGCAGGCGTAGAGGGCCCCAGGATTCTGTACGCGTTCATGTCCACGGTGGTGCCCCCGGGAGAGCTAATCCGAGAATGATGCGACCATTCTTAATGCGATCCCCGTTAGCAAGGCAGCCAGGATGGATGATAATCAAGATGAGTGTGCGAGAGACCACTTCATTCGTGTCCATCCGCGGGATCTGTCTCTAGAGATAGCACTTCCTCTACGGAGCTTGTTGTTCATACAAGACTGCCATCTTATGTTCACAGGTAGGATTCCTTGCCCTGGTCAGACCATCCACGGGACAGCCTGGATAGGCATCCTGAGTGGAGGTCCGGGGACCGCCAAACAACACGCGCGTCGGGGGAGGGGGGTTCACAAAAACCTTCCCCGTGCACGTGTATCCTGGGTAACCCCAAGTCACGATGCCCGAATTTTCTGGAGCCCTCGGGCGTGAAAGTGGTGGTGCTGAGTCCGTTGGGTGCAGCTTACCTAACTCACTCAGGGAGCACCTTCTGCTCCTAGGGGACGTAATTCACCCATTGGGAGGGCACACTTTTTGCCGAGGATCTCGCCCACTGCGTACGACCTACCCCTACGCTCCTTTCGCTTTACAATGCAAAAAGGGAAGGGCGTCCGCAGCTTACTTGGTGCCGCCTATTCCACCCCGGCACTGAACGGGTGAAAGCGTGAGGTGGTGGGTGGAGGTTCACTCCCCTCCCAAGGCGGGAGGGGTGATCTCAAGGGGTGGCAGCTGCATTCCCTTGAGGGAGCGAGCCCTCGCTCCACGGTTCTCGGGGACCGCGGGCTACGAGCGGTGCGAGAGCTATATCTCCTGATGAATCACTTGATGAAGTTTTGGCGATTGCGCATGAGATGGTGGTAATTGCGCTATGTTGTCGTTGAGGGGTCGTACAAGGACAATGTTGACGTCGTCCGGTTCTTATTTCTAGTTTCGAGGCAGAGGAGGGGCAAGGTGGTCTTCTCCTAAGACCGAACCCGAGCCCCAGTCTCGCCTCTCGTGATAAGGTCGGCTTCTGTAAGTAGCTCCGCTAGTGAGCCGAATTGCCGACCATTGATCCTCCACCGTAGGGGTACGATGCGCACGTCCCAACAGAAGGCATCGATGGCCAGTTCTAGAAGCATGTGGAGGTCAGAACTGAGTGTGATGATGATCCGCTGGATGTAGCTTCTAAGGTCTTCGCCCGGGGCCTGAGTAAGCCCGAACAAGCAGGTGGTATGCAGGGTGTGCCACTCTATCGTGGGAGGGACGATGGCTGGGAGATCCCTTCACAGATGGTAGCGGTGCTTTGGCCCTACTCGAGGTGCGGTGCGATGAGGACGTGGTTTTGGCGATGGGTTCTTGGCTTGAAGTCGTCGGTGCTGGGCGAGCCGCCAGGCGGCGCCCTGATGAGTGGGAGCCCCCGAGCCGCCCCGAAGGGCGCTCTTCTTCTTTTGGTTCATGGAGGCGGGCTACACTGTTGCCAACTAATGTAGCCATGCGAGCACCTCCTACCTGGTGCACCAGATGTCGTATCTTGATTTTCAACACCGGAGGTATGAGTCCCCCTTTGTAGTTGGGCCAGAGGCGCAACGTCCAGCGAGCTCGATCGGCGAGCTAGACGAATCAAATCACAAAGAGATACACAGTGTTTTTTCCCAGGTTCAGGTCTGTAGTGAGTGGATCCCTATGTCCTACAACTATCTACTATCTAGTGATCACAATGTTATACTAGTTCCTTCCCTGGAAAGGTTCTCTAGTCCAAAATCCTCCTCCCTTCTCTAATTTGACCTGGGTCTCCTTTTATATAGACAAGGGGTCACCAAAATGGTCTGCTACACGCGGTCGTGGGTCGATGCCACGTGGCTGAGCGTAGGGTGCATGCGCTCAACATGGCGTGTCTGCGATGTGTCCTTTGCATGTCACGTTGTATTCAGGCAGAGTAGCATGCGGTTTAGGCTAGGCATAGCCTGCCACTTGCTGGCACTATTGCATATTCCTTTCCCGGGGGTACTCCACATCCGGGGTGCTCTCTTGTTAGCTAGTCAGGATCTCTGGTTGTCCTGGCATGGCGATCTATCCCGGAGGCCGAGTTCCAGTCAGCTTCCCCCCCCCCCCCCCCCCCCCCGAGTCCTGTGTCTAGGATTTCTGACCCTCTCTGGGACCTAGATAAGACACTCCTGCTGCCCCCACCGCTCCTGCCACGGCCCCTGCACCTGCTCCGACCTTGGCGACGGTGTAACGTCCATGCGCTCCACACCAGCGGCCGACCCATTGCTCGGCGGTCATTGTCTTCACTCTAGAGATGAAGAGCATGGAGCACCTGCTCCACTCCACGGACATTGTCCTCATGGCCTTTGTGCGCTGCAATGACATGACCATCGATGTCGTGGCCAGGGCCATCGAGCAGGACTGTAGGGTGTCATTTTAGCGCTACCAGGTTTCCAAGTTCAGGACCGTCTCCTTCCTCATCCACTTCGACATGTCCTGGCATTGGGACCAAGCCATGGATGTGAGTGTGGTCTCCTGCACAGACATTACCCTCACCATGGCGCCTTGGCAGCAGGCCTCAGTGCACACCGTGCACCGAGTTTGGCGCTTCTACTGCCGGGTCACGGTGGAGGGCGTGCCGCTCAACTACTAGTGCAAGGAGGAGATGCAGAAGATGCTCGGATCCACCGTCAAGGTCGACATCATCGATTACATATAGTCTGGCCCAACCTAGCGATGCTTGAGCGTAATGAAAGCAGCACAATACCCGGGCGCCACGGAGGAGGACCCTGGGAGAATCACCGTTACCCGTTTTGTTGGCAAACCTCCATGTTGGCCCAGACATAAATAGGTTGGAAAAGTCGGGCCGAAGGATGGTCGTTCAAATTTTCGTCACTCTCTTTAGGGAGCACCTTAGGCTAGTAGTAGTAGGCTCTGCATGCATTTCGCCCGAGATGGGCCGACCCATTATGATGAGATATTAAAAAATGTTTAAATTTTAAAAAGTTCATATTTGAAAAATGTTCACATCTAAAAATTGTAAACTTAAAAAATGTTTAGTTTTAAATGATGTCCAAATCTAAAAGAAGTTCACATTTAAAGAATATTAATATGTGGAAAATATTCAAATCTGAAAAGGTTAAAATTTAAAAATAATGGAAAACCCAACTGCACCCAGAAAAGCATATGAAAAAACCCAGAAGAAACCTGAAAAAAATGAAGAAAACTAGAAACCCTCCCGCTAAATGGGCCGGCCCACCTCGAGCGCCCGCAGGGATGAAGCCTATTAGCGCATGCGTTAGGTGATAGATATGATTTCCCACCAACCTGGAAGACCTACACTAACCCTACAAAAAGTTTAAAAGAACATTATCCCTAAAAAACTACGACATGGAAGTTTATGGTAAAATATATATTGCAAATGTACACTAAAAATATGTTTGAAGAATGTGATGCTTCTTCACCAAAAGAAAAAGTAGAACACAATGGCTAATCCAACTCCATGGACATGGCAAAACGTGCCATGTCATCTTATGTAAAAATAGAGAAGAGGGGACCAGGCAAGGGAAGCGGGGAGGTAATTAAATCTTGACCCAAGGTCGAATTACAGCATAAAGTGGGGTCGTGCTATCATGGGCGGGCACAGGCTATTTGCAATGGGTATTCAAAGTTGAAAAAACCAAATGCAAAACCTATAGGCTAAAAAGTTGTAGAGAAATTACATGAAAAATTGTGCAATACTAAACACAAGGTTCACAAATTTTCCATAACAACATCATATCAAAACAGTAGATAAATTACACGAAAGATTGTGCAATACTAAAAAGGTGGTTCAAGAATTTTCCATTACGACGACATCATCTTAAAATACTAGAGAAAATTAACAATAGATAAACTTATAGCACAACAATTGGATCGATGAGTAACCAATTCAACAACTAATACTCCCTCCATCTAGAAATAACTGATTTAGGTTTGTCTAGATTGAAATGTATCTAGACATGTTTTAGTGTATAGATACATTCTAATATAGACAAATCCATATTTCTGGATGGAGGGAGTATAATTTTTTTGGGGATAACTAATCTAAATTGGAGAAGCAATTGCTGATTTACTAGTTTGGGAACTAGAAAAAAAAGTGACAATTTAGAACCATAACACGCCTCTGCCGATGGAGCCTCAAACTGGACAGGGAGACGTTGGGGGTAGTAAATCTGCTGCTGAATTTGAGCCTTTGCCCTTGGCCTAGATGGTTCTGTGGGACGCGAATGGATTTTCTCTAGGTGAGCCGGTCAGCTAGGTATCCACCATTTACTTAGTCACCTACGTATACTGTATAAGTATATAATAATTTTTTGGCCAGAAATAATGGGTATTCAGTTGAATGCCCATGAATCTGTTTGTGCCCGCTAGTGGTGCTAATGTTTTTAGTGAAACCATGTAAAATGATCATTGGCTTAGGTAGAGGAGAGAGAAGAGATTACCCATATCGATGACCTCACCAGTAGAGGAGATATGCACATGGCCCCCTGTAACAATCCACTTTTAGTACCTTGATTAGTTGTCCTAAATGCAAAAATTAGGGGAAAAACTTTTTCCTGCTCAGTGGTGAAGCAGTTGTTGTTTCTTGTTGTGCTTATGTTTATGATTGTGTAGTAGTTAAGATACTTATCTATCTTCTCAAAGGTTTACCAAAGCTATTTACCAAAATGAAATGTCTTGGCTTACTTTACATATTCTCAAATGTTCTGGCATTTGAAAACAAGAGCCAAGATTCCTTTGCAACAACAAATGTTTTCTTAGCTTCCATTGACAAAATTATGGATATCTATATGATACCATCTCCTTATGCTTTCAAGACAGAACCTTCCAAATATTCTTACCTCCCGTCTTTCCAAAAAACTTTTGAAAAGCTATTTTCCTTATCACTCTTGGTAGAAGTACAAAGGGACTCTCACCTTCTTAAAAACACAAACCTTTCAAAGTTCCCCTTCTTTAGACTAGTGATGCTTGTGTGTTTTTGAAGTCTTCTCGAGATTTTTGGTTGAATTGCCTTGATCTGCTGTCTTAAACCAGATTGTCTGGACTTGATGGATTAGGAAGTAGTATGAGGTACTCTAGGAGATAAACATCTAGTAACTAAACTAACCCAACAATGCAACCCTTGCACCTCTTAATAAGATATCATCCAAACCCTGGCTAGAAGACTACTAAACCAAGGGAAAGAGTGTGATTTGCAAGTACTAATAATGGTGTACAAGATGGTTCAAGTTCATTTCCAAAAATTCCCAAGGATTAATATAGCGAGAGTCTCAAAGATGGGGTCCTGATAACAGTTTCAGACTTTGTCAAATTTTGACAGTTTCATGGTTTTTGACTAGGTTACAAGATCGTGGTTATGGTGGGATGCAAGGTTCCAAAATCATCATCAAGTAAATGAGGTTGAAGATTAGGTTGAGTAGAAGGGATCATATCCTTCCTGGACCCACTTATCCTTGATGGTTTTGTAGTCAAGCAAATAATCTGTTTATGTCAACTATATCAACATGCCTACCTTGCAAGAAGCTCACAACTCCATCTCACCATTTATTGGACAACTACTTAAATGGTTGTGATCTACTAAACCTTGTATATCAACCCATACTATCCTTGTTCCAATTGGAGCCTTGTATCTCTTAAACCATCATGGTTTTGGAGACAAGATGATAATCTGTTTTGACACCCTTATTTTCACCAAAGTTTGGCATTAACTCTTGGAGCACTCAATCATGATCAAGATCAATTCCTTGTACCTTTCTTATCTACATAACATGGTCTATCTATACATATAGCCCATGATCCAATTGGACCTCTGAGTCACCTAATATAGCATGCTCAAGAAGGCTTGACAATGTTAATCTTTAAGATCACTACTCACCTTTATCTCTTCAAAATTTAATCTTTTAAATCTCAAACCAACACCACCCAATCCCCCTACTCCCTCGTGTCTTAGAGTATCTCAAAATCATTAAACCCATGATGTACTCCTCAAATATTCTCAAGTAAAACTAATCTTATTCTTCTAAAAGCCATGTTTGAGTCATACATCATGTGGCAAACAAATTAAGTTTTAAAAACCCTTCTCAAGATGAGATTGTGCCCTCCTCCAACACAACTAAACTCTATGATCACCATCTATCCCTCTCCCCATGGATTTAAGCCTTCAAATATTTTCCAGAAACAAGATCAATAAGAAGAACCTATCATGTATGAATCATATCACTATCCAAATCAAGGAGAGCATCACTAAAACATGGCCCTTAATCACTCCAGAACCACCACCCTGTCCTAGTCGACCTAGTCCTATAGCTCTTCCCCCTTCTTGTCCCGTAGCACATGGAGGGAAGAGAGATGAGGATCCAAACCAGTATGGCAAAGATCTTTCCTCTTTGTTTTTCTAAAGCTTGCATGACAGCAGGGCCCCACCTCACCTCCCATGACCTCTCCACCGCCACCACTGCCCAATACCTGGCCACCCCTCCTCTCCATCCTCTCCATGGACAAGGTTCACCATGAACCATTGCCTCTTGCAATAAAATCCCACAGGCCACAAAAGCCTCTCTTTCCTCTCCCATTTTACTCCCAGAACACCTCCAGTACTCCCCACCAAACCCTGTCCTCACCCTTGCTCTGAGCTGCCAGCTGAAGGAGAAGTTCTCCTCGGATCTGCAAGAAAAGAAGGAAGGTTTGCCCTCGATTCTTTTCATCCCTGCTCCCTATTTCCACTTGCATGTCCCATCCTCACCAAGATCTATCTCATGACTCTTCCCGTGATACCTAGGAGCGCTTGGAACCACCCCTCCCTCGAGCTCTGGCGTGGTCTCCATGGTCATCCTTGTGTGTGGCTCATCTCGCTGTCAAAACCGATAGCGATGCCCCTTGTTCGGACCACCGAGGTGCACCGTGTCTCCTTCGGCACCTCCCTGTTGTCGGCATGCCCTCAATGAGCTTTCTCGTGCCCCTCAGACCCGCCATAGGGTTCCCCCTCTCCGTCGCTAGTCAGGAGGTGGGAGACGACCACGGGTCGTCGATCTCCACTAGATATGGCAGCCAATGTCACCCCATACCCCTTCGGTGACCACCCTGGCTGACTAGCGGACCCAACTCTGGGCATTTGAACGTGCTTGCATGCACGTGTCCGGGAAGCATAGTGGGCCAGTCAGCCCCTGTGTGGCCCATAGCCGTACGAATCTAGCTTGATTGCCCCTCTTTCTTTTTCTTTTTAATTCTAATTTACTGATCTATTGTCTTCACTCTTAAATTAAATACCTAATAAAAATGAAACATACATGAAAACATCCAGATCTAATTTTGTGAATGTTCCTAGTTGTTTTCCCTAACATGCAGAACAACCCCCTTGGCGAAATTAATATTTATAATTTCCTGAGAAATAGTCTACCAAAATGTGTCCATTTTCATTTAAAAATCATTATCTGATGATTTAAAGCCCCAAATTATTTGAAACAAGGTTTTACTAGTAGGTATTGAAAATACCTATTTTGTGGCCTTAGGTCCATGCCAAGTGGAGCTATGGATCTAAGGTAGTAAAAATAACAAAATAATTCAAATCTAACTTTGAGAAATTCCCAAGGTATATCTACTACACATTTTGAGTTGATTCCAACTCTCAAAGATGTGGTACTCCAAGTCCTGCTAAACCCTAGGAGCTCAGGATTTATTGAGCAATTATTGTATTCTTGTGAATTAAAATACTACTACCTACAGTAGCTACACTCAATAAATCTAAAAATTATGAAACAAATTTCTATGGAAAGGTAATTATAATGCCTACCTTGTGTCCTTTGTTTCATACCAAAAGTAACTGTAGAATAAATCCTATGAAAAAGACAAATTGCCAGAAGAACTAACTTTGGAATTTCCTATGGGAATTTTGGTAATTATTTTAAAGTGAAACCAACTCCTAGTGAACCAGTACTCAAGTACTGTCCTAAACCTAAGAGGAAATAATTATTGGACATACATATATTTTTTCTGGTGAATTAAATACCAAAACATGAGTTCCATTCACTAGAAAAATCATAAATAAATGTGATAAAATGATGAAATCATTTCTGGTTGCTTTGTTATTTAAATACCTATCTAATATTACCACATTTTCATGCTGGTATCATATGGAGATTGGTCTTGGCATAAAACCCCTTAATTAAGGAGTGTTCGATAAATAAATCATAAGTAAAGATCCAAAATTACAAATGCCATACTTCCAACTATTTTGGACTCCAATTACCAAAACTACAGAAGTGTATTATTCATTTGCTCGTTATATTGTATTTGTACTTTTTTGCCTTGTGTTGATTGTGGTGCTTCACTTGTTTTCATGTGTCATCCGTGACAACGATAATTGCGATTGAATCGAAGTCAAGAAGGAGAATATATTGATTATTATTGGATTTCTAAGAAGAAGTCCTGAGACATATTACTGGTCACGGGCAAGCCACCTACTTGTTCATAAGCTTGTCCTACTATTTTACTTATGCATATTTTATCTACCTATTTATGCAAACTACATTGTTTTAATATATGGTTATCTATATCATGTAGTGGCTTGGATCCTATAAGCTATTATGCATTTGTACTACTAAGTACAACCCCTTGATGACACCTAATTTCCCTCTAGTATTATAAGTTGGTGGATAACACCATACTCCCTTGGAGACCCTGTTTTAGCCAAAGAAAAACTATAGGTTGGAAAACCCTGGAAAGTTTACAAAAAGGTTCTATGGTAAACCTTGGTAAGGTTGCCCTACCAAGTGATGTTTTGGAAAAGGAAAAAGGATTTGTTTTACCAATGGTAATGAATGTAAGAGGAGGAGAAATGTTTACGAAAACACACGCGCTTCTATGTAGTTTGCTAGAACAACTAAACCATGCAACCACATTACCCTGGAATAGGACATGGCTTGACTAGAAGTTTCTTTACTCTGGTATGGGATGCCTCGCAACTACTTATAAGGGATCGTATCCCTCGAATGTCGGGTCTCTCTCCAGGGGAAAGCCATATGTTAAAGCAATGGTCTGGAGGAGATGCGAACTACCTTCGGGTGCTGCCGGGTGATACTATTAGCCTCTCATTGAAAGTGCCCACTTTGTGCGAGTGTAAAATGCATTCTGGATGGTCCTTGGTACCCGATGTCCCGGATTGAGAGGAACAACTCATAAGATAGGCTCTTATACTAGAGTGGAATCATGAGAGTCTTGATCAGTTACTCGACCCACGATCCATACGGGATCAGGGTAGGGTACCCAGATGGTCTGGGTAAAATGTACAACCTCTGTAGAGTGTATATCTATTCGAAAAGCCGTGTACATGGTCATGGACAGTTAGAAAGACTGCTCTTAGTGGTGTTGATTTTGTTTTCAGAAAGGATTTCGGAAAAGCAAGGAGGCTTTGGAAAGGTTTTGGTCATGGAGGACCGCAAATGAATGAAAGGTTTGGTCAAGGGATGACCCAAAAAGAAAGAAAGTTTTTTGCTCGCGGGATGAGAAGGAAAATGTGGGTGACCCCCATCCTAGTGGTTTTCAATTTCAAATGTTTTAAAAATATTTTTCAACAAATATATGGAGATGCCATATCTACAAGAGAAACTGGTTTTAGAAAACAACCTCTGTTGGATCCCTCCTACTACCATAGCCATATTGTATAACTTTTTATTGTTATCCTTTTAAGCTGGTTTGCGAGTACATTCCACGTACTTACTGGCATTATCCCTGGCTATTTACTTGGTCAGACTTCGAGAAGGATGGAGAAGAGGAAGGAAAGATGTTGACGATCGTGCGAGCTAGGGCGTTCTCCCAATCAACTTCCTGTAGGGTTAAGGCATGACTTGGACGCTACGCTCGATAATGTTCCACTAATGATAATCATAGTAGCCCGAGGGGCTCATGTAAGGTATAACCATAATGGCATTATTGTAAGTTTTACTCGTTATGTTCGGATGTTGTAATGATATTTGTCAGTTATGCGTCACGACTGACTGATCACGGGATCGTAGAGATATGCATAACAGGGATTCTCAGATGGTTAATCTGGGAGCCCCGCACCCCTCGGGCGATCCTTGTGAAGCTCTGCTATTAGACCTCACCAAGCGATAAAAAAAACTTTAGGGCTATTTTGACTGAAGGGGGTTTAAAACCGTTTGCGGAGGATGTTTCTTATGAAATATCCTTACATTGGTTATTGATTCACATGATTGGAATTCTTATGATTTTTCCTAAGGATTCACCCGTACTTACTTTTGGAGGAAATTTTCCATCAACTGTAGTCTCATGCTAGAATTTTTTTGTTTTTCCTATGATGACATGATCCAAGTTACTGCAGTTTTATAATCATGTAGAATTCAAGAGGATATGCCACTTCATTCATGTGGTTTTTTTGTCCTTGCATTTTGAGAATCCTGCAAATTAAAAAGCCCTTAATTGATTGTAGGTGATGGTATATTCAATTCCATTTTCTTAAGTTATTAGTTCAATGTATATTATAGTATATACATGTGAGCATTCCTTTCGTTCTAAAACATAAGGCTTATAAATTTAACATAAGTCGGACACTATACAGCGTGTTTCTAAAACATAAGGCTTATAAATTTTCACATAAGTCAGACACATGTCATATTTCTATAAAAGCGAGCAGCCCAACCCTATTATTAATATTCAAATATTTAGTATTTTGCAATAGCAGCTCGGAGAAGCTAGGCTTAGTGTGCGCCTCTTGTGGTTGTCTCGGTTACTTAAATGGGTAACTTCGCTCAGTTCGGTAGTGTCGCCACCTCTTAAAGGGCCAGAATGATTTATCTCTGCTATGATGGGTCTGCATTCATTTTTGAATGTTGTTGGGTAGTCTTCACTTCCTCGCCATCCTTGTAACTGTCATATGTAATCCGCGCAGGTGCATGCCTCGGGGAGGGGATGAGAAAGACTTTGATTAGATTTTTGGAGAAAAATATCCACATCCACAATATAAAAAAAATCCTCTATCAAGATCAACAATACATGATACATATGATATGATAATGTATTTATGATGACTGTAATAATACTGATTTTATATTGCAGATGTTCGTATTCTTATATATTTGGTCAAATTTTTCCAAAAAAAGTTACTGGTCAAATTTTATAAAATTTAACTTTAAATAAATACTAAATGCAGGGTAACTAAAAATGGCGAGAGCGTTTGTGTTTGGATAAGGACCCCAGAAGACAAGTTTTTAGTACTGTAGTAACAACTAACAAACATACTGCCTGTAGACCACACCAGGCACTAAGTACTCACATCGCCTCAATGCCGATGATGTTTAAGTAACAACTGAAATGAAATTGAGAAATTGAAATTGCTGTGATGCTCCGAGGGCCCCGCGCGGACTGGAGTTCGTCTCCTCTCGACCTACGTTGGCCAATTAGAAGCCACCCCCTCTGTTTCATTGACCCGCTCAGCCCAATCAGTTCTGTTTAGGTGCGATGTCCTCATCGCTCGAAACAGGCAATGGCTTGTCAAGTTGTCGTGCCCACGAAAACAATGCAAGCAGACAGGAACTGGGGATCGCACGTTGGGATTTCGTAATCTTGCCCATCTCAGCTACAGATGATTTTGTCCTTGGAATTTGGGACGGAATCCACCACTCTCAAGACGTCAACTTCTGAATCTATCTGCCCCTTTTTAATGTCAAGTGCCTGCTGTTGAATAGAAGCTCTGTGAGGTCTAGAACACTTGTTTAATGCGCAAATGGGAGAGTTTAGGCCTTATCACCATCCAGAAACTGAAGTACTACACGCGATACAAAGACTGATGTGTACATACTGTTTGAAAGTTCAGCTTTTCTGGTGAAGGTTTGTGCTTCAAGAGACAGCCTCGCGTTGTTCCGTCCGTTGCTATCGTACAGCTAACGATCTGTACGCACAAACTGTAACTTACACCGCACCAGCACAAGCTGCTTCATTGCCATTTGCTACTAGCATAAACAAACTCGGGATCAGAAGCTTCTGTATCACTGCCACAATGCCGCCACCTAAATGAAAACGTGGGCAAGTCCACGGTCCACCGCGCGAGAGGACAGACTAACAACCTGAAATTAAGACGTTGTCATCTCATCACCAGAAGAGCTCCAGGTTCGGTCAGAGGCCTGGCAAGACGTTTGTAGGAGTAGTATGCAGCAGCTGTATATCCACGGATGGAAAAATGGTGTTCTGAAGAATGCAGACTCTTTCTGGGTAATGACAGAACACATCACACGGAAACTCATGTTTTATTCCCATTCATTCATTCACCTGACACCTATCTACAAGCTCGGATTTAAGCTTCACTAAGACACATTTTTGTCTTCAAAAAAGAACGGAAAAAAAACTTGCGATACATCATCTAAACATAGCCTGATATAGGAGTTGTGGAGATAACTGGTTACACTTGCAGACAGCTCAGAGATAAATAAAACAACAAACATATGAAGAAATATATGGCCGGCCCCCTGTTTCCATGAACTTTGGCTGTGATCGATCACCATGTAGTACGGGGCACGGCAGCTTGCTCTGTCACATCACATGACGATCTCGGGCTTGAGTATGCTGGACTTGATCTCCTTGTGGGGGAGCACGACGCCTCCGTTGCTGTACACCTCGTCGCAGACGTGCACGTCCTCGCCGAGGATGGTCATGTTCTCCACGCGCGCCCACTTGCCCACGGTGGAGTGCCACCCGACGATGCTGCCGGAGATGCACGCGTGCTTCTTCACCCGGGCGCCACGCATCACCGTGCACCTGGACAGCCTCACCCCGGACTCCACCACGCACCCGGGGCCGATGGCCACGTCCGGCCCGATCAGGCAACCCTCGCCGATCGTGGCCGTCTCGTGGACCAGAACGTTGCCCAGGACGTGCGTGCCCGACGCGAGCTTCTCCGGCGCCTTCTTCCTCAGGGAGTCCAGGTAGAGCCTCAGCCCCGTGATGTAGTCCCTCGGCTGCCCGATGTCCATCCAGAACCCCGGCAGCACCATGGCGTACAGGCCCTTGTCGGCCGCGATGCGCGGGAACACCTCCTTCTCGATGGACGTCGGCTTCAGCTCGATGCGGTCCAGGACGGACGGGCTCAGCAGGTAGATGCCGGCGTTGATCTTGTTGCCCACGAACACCTTGGGCTTCTCCACGAACCGTTCCACCTTCCCAGTCGCCTCCTCAGTGACCACCACGCCGTACTTGGAAGGCTCGTCGACCTGCCAGGCATTGAAATTTGTCAGTACAATAACGTTATTATGGATACCAACATTCTTCAGCGTCAGTGTGCTAATCATGCATACCTTGGTGACCATGATGGTGGCCTCGCCGCCATGGGACTTGTGGAACTCAATGAGCTCTGCGAACGGGTACTCGCTGATCACGTCGCTGTTGAGGACGAAGAAAGGCTCGCCGGAGCCGTCGTCGAGCTTGTCCCGGGCCAGGGCCAGCGGACCAGCGGTTCCCATTGGCTCTGTCTCCTGGGAGCAGGTGATCTTGATGCCAAGCTTGCTCTCGAAGTCCTTGAGGAAGTTGAGCATGACCTGCGATTTTCCCAAAGCAAAACACGATGCAGCAGTGAGATCTAGTAGGATTCTGACGAAAGAACATTTTTTCGAAGGCGTGGTGGCATGTGAGTTACCTCTGGCTGGTAATTGATGGCCAGGATGACCTCTGTAACTCCCACATCTTTCAGAGCCTCGATCTGGTGACGAAAGCATAACAAAAGAAATTAATACGAAGATTCGCTGAATAATTATAGATTCTACTATACTAGTCAGAACAGGGAAATGGTCAATGATTGGTTTATTACTGAGTTATCAAACCATCCCTTTTCTTTCTACTATTGTCACAATTATTTGAGACACCGATGGTGATACTGATAGAGGACTGTTGTTTGTGAGGAATCTATTCACACGGATCCACCTAGCAAATCATGGAGCCATGAGTGGGCTTGCATAAACAATCTCCACTGCAGATTATGACAGCTAGACAAATAATACTACTGCATTTAATTTATTTATTTAGTTTGTTGGCATTTAATGAGTAGTATTATTTAGCCTAAATAAATGAAGCGTATTGAAAGCATTAGTGCTGACCTGGTGCAGGATCATGGGCTTGTTGGCGAAATCGACGAGCGGCTTGGGCACGCTGAGCGTGAGCGGCCGGAGGCGAGTGCCGAAGCCTCCCACGAGAATGAGGGCCTTCATGGTGGCAGTCCTCCTAGCTCAGCAACCTCCTGGACCCTGTGAAAAATTGCAGCAAGAAAAAGGGAGAAGAAGAATGAGACGATCTGATCCAGAATTTGTGGTCACGGAGGGTCGGCTCGGAGGCTACAGTTGAGAAAACTTTAGAACAAGACACTGAACCCTCTCTGCCCTGCCTACACAGATGGCCATGTGTCCTGAAATTTGCAAGACAGAGTACAACCGTGGATCGGCAGTGGCAGCGCAAGTCTGCCCGGGCAATTCAAGGAGCAAGAACGTAGTACACACAGAAAGGAAAACAGCAGCAGCACCGATTTGGAGGTATTGGGAGTTTGGGACAGAGGGACAACCTGATCCTTCAACACCGGTTGCAGTCAGAGGCCTCGTTTGGAACAGGGGGGTTGTACAGAGATTAAGGAAGCAGGCAATGGTCCTTTATAGTGTCTGGTAGTAGTAGGTGGAGGAGATAGATCAGGTGTCAGCAGAGGTGGCACTGGGAGGGGGCCGTCCTCTTAAGCCTAATCCGTCCAACTATCTATCCATCTACCTATGCGCGTAATGCTGGCGTGTTGTTTCCACCCCAAAACCAACCCAATAATGATGCTAGATCTCCAGCCAGAAGCTCGGCCAGCAGTACAGAGCACAAAAAGAGCTGACCTTTTCCTTTTGTGATTTTCATAGTTTGGCACCTTGTTCCTTACTGCTTCTGTATTTTATTATGGTTACAGGCTGGATCCAAGATGAGATGATGGAATGGTCTCGCGGCCGTCGGAGCACCTACCTAAGAGAACAAAGGGAAGAGACCAAAACGGGAAGATGAGGGAGGAATGAACAGTGGCGGTTTGCTGGCTGCAGATCTGGCCTCCTGATCCTATCTCCCCCGCCCGCTACCTAAGACGCACTCACGAGACCAAGGAAGTAACTCTAATGGCGGACAGTAGGTGGCACGGCAAATTGGCAGTACAAACAGAACATTCAAACGCGTAGCGACGAACAGAGGAGAAACCACAGCAACGGGACGAGATCGATCAGCGTGGCACGTACCTTGACGCGAAGGCAGCCGGCAGCCGGCAGGCAGAGCAGCCGACGAGACGACGCGCCTGGCTGAATCCTCCCGAGCCTCGTCAACGGCTCTGGCGCCGAGGAGGAGAATTGGGAAAGGAAGGAGGAGTCAGAGGGGGGAAAAGCGTCGGCTGAGTCGCAGGATCGCTGCCAACGACGCGGCGCTGGTTTTATACTGCCTTGCCTTGCCTTACTCCTACCCCTCTGTCCCTCCGGGCGGCTGCTATGTGCGATTAACGTAGGAGTACTGCTTAATCCTGGCTTCGACCCTAATGAACCTCTGCAACCTTTTTCTTGTCTTCAGTTTTAATCTGCTTCTCTTGTCTTTCCCCCTTTTTTTGTTTCTTGCAGTAGCAAACCCATAATCGAATAACGGGCCCGTCGTCCGGCGGTTTAACCACGGCGTTTCAATGACTTGTGGGCCATGTATAAGTTTCTGCTTTAACAGGGTACAGTTTTCAGTTAGTAAAACTGTTACTCACTCCGATCCATATTAATTGTCACTGGATTGGATATATCTAGCACTAAAACATGTCTAGATACATCTATTTCTGCGACAATTAATATGGCTCGGATAGAGTACTAGATTTAGAAGCAGAGCAGGTACGATACACTGATTTTAGTCTGTTAGTTTTCTTTATGGCTGGGACGAGAACTCGAGGGAAATACAAAAGCAAAGCCAAATCAACCAGTAAAAAAATAAGAAGACCAAATCCATCCGTAAGTATATTTTGAACTCATCGATGTGTGTAAATGTAAGGTATGGAAGTCGTCGAAGGTGATGATCATAGTTAGGCGCCTTGTGGCGGATGGCACATTGTATTGGACGAATCCTCCCACGACGAGGCGGCGACCAGTCCTAGGCCCAGTTCTTTTGGCGACTTCTTCGAGAAGCCGCCCTACCCCCAGCTTCCTGGAGAAGCCGGTTCAAAAAATTTACAAGGCTTTTAAAGTGGTTAAGTCTAAACTAACTTAGAAGCCTCACAAAATTTTGAAACCGGCTTTCCCAGGAAGCTGGGGTAGGGCGGCTTCTCGGAGAAGCCGCCAAAAGAACTGGGCCCTAATCATGTCCTTGGTCCTAATGAAAGGAAGAGGTCGAAAGAGACTGACTCAACCCATGGTTTCGCGTGTTTAGGTGGGCTCGCTGCGTCGCTGGCCAACTGGACCGTCCTTTCCGGGCATGATTGTCGGCGGCACGCCACGCTGCCTCGCTGAGGCACCAGCGTCAGCGTAGGTACCTGCCACATGTATCGTATTCACCTTAGATTGATTCTTCTTCTTTCGCTGAGAAAAGAGATGGCACTGGCAGGTCTGATGCATAATAATCATGGAATTCGCCAAGACGCCAACGGCCGGACAAGATCGCTCTTGCCACGATCTCCCAGGTCAACGAACGGGCACCGTAAGACTGCGGCAAGATTTCCTAGTGAGCAGTAAGTAACTTTTCTGGCCATTGACTCGGCGACGTCTTCCAAGTCACGCATCCGATGCATGCCGTCTTCGGCTAATTTTTTTTAAATAATACATTTTTTTTTGATTTTCATAAATAATATGCAAATTTGGCAAATTTCAGTTCTGTCGATCCGTCGTCCGTTCAACGGACGACAGAGCTCCTTCGTCGCTTGATCAGACGACAGTTGGGGTCGTCCGTTGAGGAGACGATTCCCGTGTGCTTCGGCTGCTCGCCAGACGAACAGGTCGATCGTCGGTTGAAGAGACGACACGTTCTGTCGTCCGTTGAGGAGCCGACGCCCCAGTGCTCCCGCCGCTAAGTAATCTTCGCTAAATAATCGTCCGCTCCTCGGCAATCCTTTCCGCCGATTTTTCCTGCCGGTACTCCCCGCCAATTTTTTCCGCCGGTACTCCCCGCAAATTTTTTCCGCCAGTAATCCCCGCCCTTTGTTCCTGCCACTACTTCCCGCCCTCTTTTTCCCGCCACGACTTCCCGCCCTTTTTTCCCGTCTATTCGGTTCGGTGCCTCTATAAATTCGGGCAACGGGATGTATCCTTTAACCCAGTTCATCTCTTCCTCCTCTTACTCTCTTATTTCCCTCTCTCTTTTTGCTCTCGCATTTTCCTCCACTCCTCTCCACTATGACCGACGTGTCTCCCTGGCCTGTAGATATGTCCATTGTGCTTTTCTTCATAGCCAGAACTGTTGAGATAGGCGATAAACCAGCCGACTGGGATACGTTGGTATCGAACCATGATGCTCTCGTTATACTTGGTAAGTCACTTCATCGAAGAGGGTGAAAACTGAAGACCCCAAATCAGGTACGAGCAGAGCTTCTCAGGATCAAGGCAAGGTGGGACAAGCTCACCTTCAAGAGTGAAGCTCGCATGATGGAGGTGGCTAATACACCTTGGTCCTGGATAGAAGATAGCGAAGATGAGGATGATATCTTCATGCCGCCACCGGTTGGAAGCAAGGCAAGAGCTGAGTGGGACAAGAGACAGGAGAAGAAGAAAGAGCAGGCCAAAAAGAGTCGAGCTGACATGACGGAGCAGGTTGTGGCACGTAGGGCCTGGATAGAAGAGAGCGAAGATGAGGATGATATCTTCATGCCGCCACCCGTTGGAAGCAAGGCAAGAGCTGAGTGGGACAAGAGGCAGGAGAAGAAGAAATCGCAGGCCAAGAAGAGCAAGTGCGAGGGATCGTCCAAGGGAAAGGGCGAGGCATCATCGAAGGGAAAGGGAAAGGCATCATGCTAGGGATAGATAGGACTCTTATTTATGTACCACAAGTTATGTTGAACTATGTTGCAAGTTATGTTGAGTAGTTTGTCGAATAAAATCATGAAATAATAGAATGATGTCTCATACATAGATAGGTAAAAGACTGATACATAAGTAGATATCACTGGTGTCGACGACGAGGTGGCGGAGGCCTCGGTGTACTCCATCCATATCTGTGGGGTGGCATCACATCACGGCGAGGTGCAGTTGACCCTTCACCTTGATCCTGTGTATTCTGTGTGGGGATAGGTGGTGGAGTACCTGGCTGATACTGGCCAAACCAGTCTACCTGCTCGTGCTGTGTCTGCTGATCACGGTCGTCAGTACTGTCCCATGTAACGGAGTCTCCTGCTAGTGTATAAGAAATTAAGTACCGAACAATGTCTTACTGCATCTAACAATAGTAGGAAGGGACACGCTTACCATGAGGATGAGATTGTGGTCGATAAGCGAAGTCCATGTAGGGGATCGGCTGCTGATGCTGCCATTGTTCGAAAGTAATCTGGTTCTGCTGCAACTGGTCGATATTAAACTGCGATTGCTGCCACGGATCAGAAGTAAACTGTGATTGCTGCCACCCCGAGCCTCCAGCCTGGTCTAGAGGTGGTGCTCTCGGCGGCGCCTGCTGTGAGAGTCGTGGACGAGGTCCGTGGCAGAGTGGTGGAGAAATATGCTCCTCGTGCCATCCCGAGCCTCCAGCATGGTCTGGAGAAGGTGGCTGCTCCATGGATCGACGTGGGGCGCGCTCCTCCACCGAGTGACGCGGTGGGCGCTGCTGCGTGGATCGACGTGGGGCGCGCTCCTCCACCGAGTGACGCGGTGGGCGTTGTGCTTCTCGGTGTTGAACGACGTCTGAGACGCTGGTGCACGTGATGGCCGCGTAGATACGCCGCAGCTTCTCCTCGACCCGCCGGGCAAAGGACTGAGCCTGCTGACGGGGCACAAGAGGAACGTTCGAAAGCGATCGTCCGTACTGAGCCACCTCAGTCTGTAGCTCCCACGTCATATCGGCCTGCATTTGTCTCATAGTTAGGTATGCACTACATAAGCACTCATGTTGATTATGCTCTAAATAAAGTACTTATCGCTGACTGTCTGGACTCCAGTGTTGACTGGCTAGAGTATATCTCATCGTCATGTGCGTGTGGAATGGGACGTAGCCGTGTCATCGACATGTACCTCTGTAGGTATCCGTGGAATAGCTCCATATCAAACGGGCCAGCGTGCCACACTTGTGTTGGTGCATTCTGCCACTCGTTGACGTAAATCCCCACCCATTGGAGCCATTGAGTGGCGGTCTTGCTACTTTTCCGAGAGTACCTGTCATTAGAATTTGTTAGACCATCATTAAAGAACATAGATGAAGTATAAGATGCATTCCTTATGTATATATATTTACTTACGCGTGCACGACATCTGGAAGGGGAACATCCGGACGCGGGGGATCTACCATCTGGCAAAGACCAAACTGTCGCATGACCCTCTATTGAGACATCTCCTCAACTTGGCAATCAAAGATGATCTTCGATGTAGTCAGCCAGTACTCTCGATCTCTAGTGCATATAATAGATAACCCGCCGGGATATCGTGCGTGTCGTGTCTGCAGGGTGTACGGCTCCCAAATCACGACATCCTCTTTCAGTGTGTCGAACTGCTCGCTGAACGATGGATAGCATCTAACGACTTGCTCTCCCGCGAAACGACACTGCATGACAAAATAGTTGTTAGTAACTTTTATATTGTAGTACCAGAAGTGCAATTTATTAAGACATTACACTGACCTTGCGACGGGTCCAGTGAGTGCCAAATGTAGGCAAATCAATTTGCTCTTCGTCGAACAGCAGGTCAGAGTGGTAGACAATTGTTTCATGTTCCTGGTTGCCGACTATTTGGTTGACACTTACATCTGGACGGCCGATAGGGAACCTCTCCCACGATCACAGTTGCAGCAACAATGGGCATCCTAGCAAGGCAGAACTGTCCTTGGTTAACTGGCAAGTATTGCACATACCTCGGTACGTAGCTGCTAAGACAGCTGAACCCCAACTCCACTGTGTGCATTCTTCCTAGCACGTCGCCTCCGCGATCCCTCTAGCAAAATGGATGTATCGCGCACTAATGGTCGACACGTGGTTCTCAGTGAACATCACCTTCCCGAGCAGCCACATAAGGTATGCCTCCAGGCTGCGTGTAATCTGTGGGGCAGTCATCGGAGTGGCCGGGAACCCAAACCTCTGTATCTGCATTAGCAAATAGAACAATTTCCAGTACATGATACTTCTCCAACAAAATAGAACAAATAAATGAAACACACCTGATACTGCTCCAACCATCCAAATTTTGGCCCATGATTGTCATGGCCAAAGGCCAGAGCTCCATCACGGATGCCAAAGAATCGTTGGGCCATGTCTTGGGCCCAATTTGCCGGTGGATCCACTGGGCCTATGGGCACGCCAGCCAACGGAAGTCCCAGCAAGTACGAGACGTCCTGAAGGGTAGGAGCCATCTCTCCCCATCGAAAATGGAAAGTGTGAGTCTCGGGCCTCCATCGATCCACCAAGCACGTGAGCAAAGACGAGTCGTACTGTAAGCGACTAGTCTGGAACCCAAGTTGTTGCCCTTCTATCTCCTCCATACGAGTGGCCTCAACCAAACGAACGAATGGTAAGAGCCCAACCCACTTCAATCTACATAAGAAGAAAGCAAAACAGTTTAGTCACATTGGCCCATAAATATCCCAACAGCAAGAGAAATAAATGTCACATGCCTCTGAAGCCAATCAGGATGTATGCACTAGTTCGAAATGGGAGTGCGAGTCACTAGGTGCTTCAAGGACCCCGGGTTAGCATCCAGTACCGTCGATCGGTGCTTTCTATCTATGTCAGCATTCAGCAAAGATCCCGCCATCTGCACATTAGTTCCACACATTTTGCAAATTTAAGACATAGTTCCACACATATTACAAATTTAAGACATAGTTCCACACATATTACAAATTTAAGACATAGTTCCACACATATTATAAATTTAAGACATAGTTCCACACATATTACAAATTTAAGACATAGTTCCACACATATTACAAATTTAAGACATAGTTCCACACATATTACAAATTTAAGACATAGTTCCACACATATTACAAATTTAAGACATAGTTCCACACGTCTAGTTTCTTCCTCTGCCTCTTCTTCCTCTGCCTCTTCTTCCTCGGCTGCCACGTCCACGAGGAGCAGCTCCACCAGTCCCAAAGATGTGGCAACTGGTGTCTATATGACCAAATTGATTACACAGAAAACATTGCCTAGTAGGGCCTCCGGCTTCAGATTCATCCATATCATTACGGATGCGGACACATTGTCGCCTTCCTCTTCCTGTCCTCATCAGTACAGGATCTGGGATGTAAACCCTTTCACCTGGATTTACTTTATTGAAATTTCCCCATGCCCTATATCCCATCATCTCGCCTGTCCACGTATTGACCACCGCGTCCTTAAGGAAATAAGGAGACACAAACGAGATCGCATCCATACCCATCAGCCCGCATGCAGCTAGTACATGAGAGCAAGGCAGATGCAACAACTTGGGTTTATTACATGTGCACTCACACGTTGGCCAGGCTTCGTTGCCTATCCTCACCTCCTGTGTCTTTACCTCTTCTCCTGTTCCAATCCGGTTGGAAGGGAGGCGTACATCGAACCTTCTTTCCTGATTACCGATGGCGATGACATGCATGGACCGAGCCTTCTCCATCTTGGCATCCATGTAATGCATGATCTTTGAACAATACCTCGTGTTTGGGTTGTTCATGATATGCATCTGAGCCATCTGGAGTCTGTCTCTGAAATACTTCAGAGTTCCGGTGAAAATACAATCCACAATGGCTGTTAATGGTAGAGCCCTACTTCCTCTCAAGACAAAGTTGTAAGTTTCAGCCAGATTTGTAGTCATGACGCCAAACCTAGCACCATGAGTGTCATGCAGCAGAGACCACCTCTCTACAGGCTCGTGTTGTATCCATTCCTGAAAATTTTTAATCCTTCTGCCAGGCCTTCTCCTAGTACCGGGTTGGTCAAATCCTGGCAAGTCACAAAGCGCAATGGGTTCTTCCTCCGGTGGTGCTGCTCCTGTTGTTGCCTGTGCAGCTAACGCCGCTGCATGAGCCGCGACCGCTGCTGCTCTAGCTGCTCTCCTCTGAGTCACATGTTTTTTAGTGAAGTCATCAAGATAGCCACGACACTTGATATACTTCCACTCTTGGTTCTGCTTGCAAAGCTTCTTGAATAGGTTCATAAGAGCTTTGTTCCTGAACTGTGAGAAAAAATTGGCCCCTAGATGCCGCATGCACCAACGACTCTGCATGTCCAGCCATGGAGTTACTTCATCAGGAGTGGGCTGTGTGAGCTTCTTTATCGCGCTTAGTATACCTGGATGCCTATCATGAAGCACACATACATTCGGTGTATCTCTCACAATTGCTATCTTCAGCTGCCTGAAAAACCATACCCAACTCTCGGTGTTCTCGCTCTCCACGAAAGCAAAAGCAAGTGGAACCACTTGATTGTTTCCATCTTGGCCTATGGCAGTCAATATCTGACCCCTATACTTGCCAGTGAGAAATGTACCATCCACACAGATGACTGGTCGACAGTGAGTGAAAGCTTCTATGCATATAGCAAATGAGAAGAACACTCGATGAAGTACCCTCAAATTAGGTTCATGTGGCAATGTAAAGTGTTGGATGTCCACATAGGTGCCTGGATTCCTAGCCTGCAGTGTCTGGAGCATCCTAACAACACAGTCATACCCGTCTCGAAACGAACCAAACCTTGCCTCCAGTGCCCTTTGCTTAGTCCTCCAAGCCTTCCCGTATGAAATATTGTAGCGGAATCTGACAGAAACTTTGTTAATGATAGCTTTCACCCCCATGGCTTTGCCCTCCACTATCTCTGTGTACAACAGTCTAGCCAGGAGGGTTGACGTGAGGTTACGATGGTCCTGAAGGACACTTTCAAGTGTGCATGTGTGCATCACAACATCGGTGACCTTCCAGTTTGTGTCATACCTAGGGACATGGGCATGCACCCTTGCAGGACATCCAGCTTCCTCGCAAACCAATGTCAAATATTGTTGTGATGACACCTTCGTTTTCATGACCCGTTGCATGGACATTGACCACTCAACAATTGCTTCCTGCAGATGTCTCTTGCTAGGATATAATGCACCCAGAGAGATGTTGTTCGCGTGATAATGCCACGCCGAATCATGCCCATCGTTCACAGTCATTGCTGCTGTGTTGTCATTATTCCATGATGCCGGAATAGGTTGGCCGATCTCTTCTTGATCAGACTCGCCAGAATCATCAGCCGTATCACTGTTGCCTTCTGAGTCTTTGGCTTCCATTTGATGTTGCAACAAACCATCATATATCTCGTCCTCATCAGCTTCGCCACTGAATATGTCTTCCCCTAATCCTTCACCCCCGGTGTGTGCATAGCTACTGTGACCTGATTCATAACCGCCGCCACCCTCTTGGCCCTGACTACTCTGGCCATGATCATAACTATCTCCAGCATGACCGGTCTGACTACTCTGGCCATGATCATACCCAGCCTCTTTCGCCACAGGTAACACTAAGAGACTAGGGTTAACTTCTCTTTTCTGGCAAGCTTGCACAAATTTGACCCATTTCTGTTGCGCTTCTATTGGCCTTAAATAAAAATTAGGGGTTTGCCTTGACTTAGTCCATAAAGCATGCACACCAACAGTATGGGTAAGAGGGAGCCCTAAACGAACACATAACCAATCCTTCAATTGAGTAACGGGCACTGTTTCAGGATTCTGAAGCACTTCATCCATAAAACTAAACTCGCTCAAATCAACTCCGTGTTGGTTTATTCTGACGGAACCAGGACCATACAAGAACCTAAACACTACATTATTTGACATGATTTTCGACCTAAAAAATACCGAAAATAGTCAAAAACAGGTACATTGACACATAATACTCTACAAATATCTTGCATCTAACAGACCCCATCAAAGGCTACCTATAAACATACACACATGACTGCAATTAGCAAGAACTTAGGGTTTACCCTTGAAGCGTGCGAAGTCCTACCGTGCAGCCGCCTCAGGTCAACGGATCAGCACCTCCACCATGCACCTTCCTCAAGTCCCAGCACCGGCCTCCACCATGGCCATTGCTCAACAAGAACACCACCAGATCCCTCCACCAAAACGACTCAAATCACTACACCAGGCTATCCCATTAGTAGATCGGGACTCTACTAGCTTGCTAATATGTTAGAGCAGCGAGTTTGGATAGAAATCTGGGCTAAAAATCGGTGCAGCAACTGGCGAAAACGAGAGCGAGCTAGTGAGAAAGAGGAGGAACCGAGAGAGAGGAGGGCTGGCTAGCGAGAGGAGTGGAGGGCGACGACGGGTCGGCGACTTATATGCTGGGTGGCGTCGGCCCGTCAACGGACGAACCCTGCCTTCGTCCGTTGAACGGACGAAACACCCCTGTCGGCCGACAGCGTGATGCCCTGTCGTCTGTTGAAAGAAAGAAGGCAGCGTGGTCGTCTTTTCGGGAAAAAAAGGCAAGGCTATCGGCTGTTCGGTAAAAGTCGACCAAACTGTCGTCTGTTCAACGGACGAACCGTGTCCGTCGTCCGTTCAACGGACGAGCCCTGTCTGTCGTCTGTCGATCGGCCGAGCGTTGGAAGCGATCCTGCACTGCACATGAGCCAAAAAGGCACCCCCTCATTTGTTAAACCCCAAAGTCTAATGTCGTCCTGTGAATAGCGTGTACGTACCTTTGAGTGGGAGATCGGGGGGAAATTGGCTCTAAATCACACAACCAGGGTCACCTTTGGCTTTAAGTGCTACACACAAAACAAAATCGAGAGGTTCGTGTTTTGGCTCATAGATCTAGGTCTGGATGCATCAGTTATGAAAAAGTGCATTTTAAAATGTGAAAAAAAAATCGAACTCTTGGATGATCTATCTTGACATTCTGTACTCTCACATAAAGTTCTGCGGAAAAAATTGTGCCCGTGTAAAATGACAAGAATGGCTCGTGAAAAGCTATTTTGAAGCACCGAAAATTATACTCCCTCCGTCCTATAATAGATGTTTTAGATTTGTCAAAATTTAGACGAACCTATATACTAAATAGTGTCTAGATTCATCTAAATTTTGAAAAAATTAAGACATCTATTTTGGGACGGAGGGAGTAGTTTTTACACTAGAAAACATGTCTTTTTTTGTGAAACCTCGCTGGCACTTTTCGTAATAGATGCATCCAAAGTACGTGGATTCTCCGGGATGAAAACACATTCACACACATGAACAATGCCTAATCTAGCTGCTAATCCTAACTAATCCTTAGACATCTTATATTTTGGTTGTTCGTTGACGTCTCCCTCCCGTAACCCACCTCTTCCTCCTGACCCCTCCCGTAACCCATATCCCGCCGCCGCTACCGGAGGCGCCGCCAGGCAAAGCCCGGACGGCGTGCCGCTGGCCTCTCCCTGGAGATGTGGCATGTCCCTCCCCATGGCGGCCTATCCCTCCCCCTGGCAGCGTGGATCCTCCCCATGGCGGCGCCTCTCTTGCCCGGCGGCATGGCCATGGCGGCACTCCCCCACCGGTGGTGCTGGTGGCGGCCCTCAACGGCGGTGCGATCTTGTGCTGCCCAAGTGGAGGCGGCGGCTTCAGAGGTTGGGCAGCTACGAGATCCGAATGTTTCGGCGGCGACATGCTGTGGGGAGGCGGCGGCCCGGTGACCTCCTGCTGGACGACGACAAGAGACATCGGGGTTTCTCCCGCAGCACGAGGACGCCTAGGGCAGTATCCCTAGGTATGATGGTGGAGGTGGCTTTCTTCTTCGCCGGAGGTGGTCGGCCTGTGGCTGGTTTGACGGATCTCGAAATCCGCCATCTAGTCCCGGCAGCGAGCCGGGGAGACCTAGGTGCTGGTGAAAACCGTGTCGTTGGCGGGTGATGGTGGCGTTACTATGTCCAAAATTGTGCTGCTCCAGGGAAAATCCTAAGATCTTCGCGTTCTCTCTTGGGAGCATCATTTGTGGAGCAACGCTGGAGGAAAGAGGCACAGCGGCTTCGTCTTGCACGGAGTCTTTGACGGAGATGTCAAATCATGCCTAGCCACTAGGTGCTACGCTCAGTCATGCATGGTTCGGTAGGGGATACACACGAGAGATCTACTGGAGGTCACTAGTTGCGTCTGTTGACTGGACCCAGCGGCATGGTGCCGAGAGGTCTCGATGGCGATCACACACGTGCTTGGATGGATGCGCGCAGGGCAGTGGTGCCGTCTAGCGTCATGGTGGTGGCATGGCAGGCCTCGCAAGGTCAGTGCATTGATCTCTCCAGAAGTTGGGTATGCGGAAGAAGGCGGAGGTTAGGAATTTCCGGAGCGTGTATGCTGGTACGCGCTGAGGGTTTGTCGGATCGGTTGTGCCACTTTCTCGCCATTGGGCAACTTGTTGAGGCCTTCGGTTTTATATGATGCGCGTTGATGGGATGTGGATAGAGGCTTGCTTCAGTGCCCCCCTGTTCGGCCGATGAGTTGAAGGGTTACAAACCCCGTGCGGGTTAGGTTCCGTGTCTAGCTCCACCCGAAACCCGGTAAGCATCGGCGTATCCCCACCGTATTCGATACAAGATGGAGTCGGTTTGTACATAGTCTGAGAGCGTGCCGGTCCCACCTCCTGTAATCACGCGTACAAGTGGGAGGGCGCCGGTCGAGACCACTGTCACCGCAGGAAAAAGAGTCCAGGAAGGCCACCGAGGTCGCCTGAACCAATCTAGTTTCTCTCTGCTCTGATCTAAAAAGGGCAGCCATCGGAACCCTAACCCTAACTCCGTAGCGACGGCTAGTCAACGTGGCCTCGTAGACAAGGTTAACTTTGTTACCGCCCTCCATATATCAGGTCACCGTGACAAGTGACCAATCTAGGGTTTGATTCGTTGGTTGCCTGACCTCCTACATCTCCATTGATCTTTGTGGTTTGAGAGGTAATACCTTCCCCCTATTGCATGTAGTGCTCGTAGAAATTGTAGGCATAATCGGTTTTCGATTTGATTTTCGCACTGGTACAGGTGATGTCAGAATCAATTAGGATAGATGAAGATTATGGGTACACGGAGGATGAATACTCTAGCTCGGAAGAGGTTGATCGGTCTTTGGATGAGAACATAGTTTCCGACGACGAGTCCGTCGAAGTGGAAGAAGATGCTGATGGCAATGCCGAAGAAGAAAATGCGAGTGGCATATTTATGATTTTTCTTAGGTTTGCGATTAAATTTGGTATTAATTGTTATTTAAATTGTGAGGTGGAGATTGACGATGTTGACAGAGAGAAAAAAGATGATGATGAATTGGACACATAATTTATTAGTGAGGTAAAGCTGATCTTTTTGTTACGTGCAATGGTTGCAATAATGATAAAAGCAGAACTAAGATCTTTATTTGTTTGTTGTTTCAGGTATTAGTTGCTAGTGATAATGCTTATGACTATTATGGTGACTCAGATTTGGAGACAGCTGAACATTCTATTGGATCATACTTAGTAAACATGAGTACTATATGTCACTATCATATTTTTTGTGAACTATTGAATGGAAACATTAGTTTAATTATATTTGTTCTTCTTATAGGTCATTGGAGACCCCGAGGTGGAGGATAAATATAAGGTGGAAATTGACGATGATTCTGGACATTCAAAAGTGAAAGGGGAAATGCACTGGAAGATAATGGAGATGACTTTTGCTTCGGAAGCTGCATCTTATGATTTCTACAATAGCTACGCTAGAGATCATGGATTCAACATTCGAAAGAGCAGGACCAAGAAGAACAAATGCAAGATTGAGAAGAATAGAGAAGTTCGTAGGAGACGGTTTGTATGTTCCAGGCAAGGGAAACATGATAAGAAGTTGCTGACCATGGAGAACCGCACCCGAAGGTTAAGACCAGAGTCTCGATGCAACTGCAAAGCGGAGATGGATGTGAGGCATGATATGGGAACTGGTAAATGGATCGTTATAAGGTTCCGTGACAACCATAATCATGTATTAGCTAGACCGGACGAAGTTCCTTTTCTGTGGTCTCATAGGAAGATAAAAGATTTTCAGAGAGCCGAGATCATAGCAATGGCAGCCACAGGGATTAGAAATCATATGATTATGAGTTCTTTCATCAGCAAATATGGCCGCTACAGTAAGGTTGGATTTACGAGAAAAGATTTGTACAATATGTGTTGCATAGAGAAGAGGAAGTTGCTTGCTGATGGCGATGCTACTACAACCATCGGCATTATGGAGGCCAGAAAGAAAAAGTTCCCTGACTTTTTTTTCAAGTATGATACAGATTCAAAGGGCTGTTTGAAAGGCTTGTTATGGTGTGATGCTCAGTCGCGTCTAGACTACAAGGATTATAGTGACGTCCTCGTGTTTGACAGCACCTATAAGATGAACCTGTATGGTATGCCTTTTGTTCCGTTTGTTGGTCTGAACAATCATCATAAGACTACTGTTTTTGCCTGTGCAATCTTATTGGATGAGAAAGAGGCAACATATGTCTAGCTGATTCAAACTTTTCTACAAGCAATGTGTCAGTAGCATCCCAGGTCTATAATCACGGATGCGGATGCTGCGATGATGAGAGCTATTCGCAGGGTCTTGCCAGACGTGTGGCACCGTATATGTTCTTGGCACATTGAGAAAAACATGGCGAAACACCTAAGTTTCAATTTGCTGATAGAGTTTCGATCTCTTCTATATTACACCACTACTGAGACTGTATTTGAGGAAAGGTGGCACGCATTTGTTCGCAAATGACAGACAGATAGAACAAAATCCTGGCTGAAGAGGATGTACACCAAAAAAAGACTATGGGCAGCAGCGTACCTCACCGAGGAATTTTGGCTACGCATGAAAAGTAACCAGAGAAGAGAAAGTCTGAACTCATCCCTCCATCTTCACCTAGACTATGGGATGACTGTCGTGGATCTTATTCTACACTACGAGAATGCTATTGTCCGTATTCGTGATAACGAGGCGCGTGATGACTGCACGACTTCACAGACTGAACCGGTGGCAGTAACTAGCTCAAAGGATATTGAGAAAGCAGCGGCAAATGTCTTCACTCCAGCGAACTTCTCTATCTTGCAAGAGGAACTGAACAAGATCGATAACATAGTGCTTTCAGAAAAAAGGTCACAGGAGGTAATGACGCCTCTCATTAATTCATCATGGCATGGAATAAAAAACCTGAGAGCAGGTTCTATGTGGATTATACGCCGAGCAATCCCGATGAGGTTATAGAGTGTAGCTGCCGAAGGATGTTCTGTAAGGGTCTCCCTTGTAAGCATATCTTGTTCGTTCTGAAGGAGTTGCATTGTGTTGAAATACCGGAGTGTCTAGTCCTTAAGCGATTCTCAAAAAAAGCAAGAGAGGGTTTGCCAACAACCCGCACAAGCGATCTCTTTGGATGGGGGTTTTCTGGATGAGAGGAGCGAAGCAGATATATAGAGCTTAGTGTGTTATCTTCTGAAGCTCTACATGTAGCATGCAACGACCCAGTCTTGTACAAAGAGATGAAGGCATATTTTGAGAACATGATATCAAAGAGATAGGTGTATGAGAAAGCATCACGTGTTTCGAAGAGCTGGTCCAATACGGATCAAGACGGGAGTACAATGCATGCTACTAAAGTTGGTGACCCTGATAAAGTAAAGCCAAAAGGTGCTCCAAAAAAAGGCAAGAGGAAACATGGCGACGTGTCGAAAAATGGTAGACCATTATCGTTCGACAAGCAATCTAAAAAGAAGAAGAAAGGCGTGTGTAGTGCTTGCAAATTACCAGGACACACACGACGGAGCCTAAAATGCAAAGATCATCCTAAGTACGTGTTGTTACTCATGTCTAGATTAAATTGTGTACACGTTGATACTGACAATTTCATAATATTTTATTTGCAGACATGTTGCTGAGATGTTAGTTCGAAAAGATGAATAATAGTTGTCAGCTGGATAGGAGTTTGTTTCAAGATAAATCTTAGTTTACATTTTATTTTTTAATTTCGGTGAGTATTATTTGTACGGATTGAAAGGCACTAGTATTACCTCTATGTCCTATGTTGGTGTGAAGAAACATGTCTAGATGAAAAAAAATCTCATGTGTGGTTATTGGTATTCCAAATGCACAAAAATATTAGACTTAAATTTATTATATATGAAGCAACATGTCTACATTAAGTTGTGTCCAATGACAATATTAAAATTAACTAAAAAGATTCACTGTTTACAACATTAAAATCTTGCTAGCAACTAAACCAAACACAAATACTATAAAAATGAACACGAAGTTTTCATATTTTGCCTTCACAGCAGCTATATCTGCACTTTTATGTCTTACTTCTTCTTCCAGATCCTGCAGCCTAGTGTCCCTTCCTATTTCTTCAGATAGAGGATGTCTTTTTTGTCCCGATCGCAGCCTCCACACTTCATCCCGTAGATCTCCAATCAGATCACTCCAAAATTTTGGCAAAGGATTATCATACCATTCCATATAGCCACACCCAGATCCATTCTGGAGGTTTTTCAAACACACACAAATCAGATAGAGTTCTATAGGAAGAACGAATGAACAAAAAAATTCAAAAGCAAATACACTCACCATCGCATCAACGCAAGCGTAGTACCTCCTGCCGAGGTTCTAACCGCTCCATGAAATCCACCTAGGCGCCTTCCGCCGCGGATTGCAGGTGCAAAAATTGGCCGGCTCGTACGCCATAGGAGCTTCCCGATAGGGGACTACTCCCCTCCTTCTTCTGGTACAATCATGGTCTTGCGTGGAAGATCCACCAGAAGACCACAACATTGATGTCAGGTTGCACCTTGTCGCCAAGCCGCACCGAGAAATCCCCTCAGCCGTCAAGTGGTCAAGTTAACCCTAAATCACTTCTAATGGGCTCCTTTTTATAAGGAATGAAGTGAACCCTAAATCGCTCCTAATGGGCTTGTATTAGTAAGGCCCGAAGTCGTTTTACATGAGACGAGTTTAATAACTCACCATTTTTTGAGTAATTCTGGACCTAATGCATGGGACAGTTCACATGCGCGGGAAGACATGCAAAGATTACGTGCTGGTCGCTTGGCGTGGAAGCCGTGACGCATATCTACCGCATGTACAAGCGTCCTGCGCATGTACAGATGATCGCAACAAATATAACAAACCAATGTTCACGCACAAGTAATTAAAAAAACATCAATTTGAAAGTATTGAATCACAAATCATAGAGTATTATAGTCTTACACAGATCAAACAATAATTCAGAGGAATACATAGTTGGGAAACCTTCTTTGGAAAAAAAACCAACATGATAAAACATATAATTTTTTATTCATTTATCTTAGTCAAAAGCGCAGTGACACTCTTTGTGACCTTTTTGAGGGTGTTTGTAGCTGCCCATACGATCTTTGCAACAGTGAGTTTTCTAGAGTCATCAATTTTTTCCTGCAATGCATAAAATTATTGTTAGAACTTTATTCTTTTCATACAAACGCAACATGTAGTGAACCTAACCTAATTAACTGACCTGGTTAACCTCAGTGCTCCAGTGTTCTCCATCCCAGTGTTCCATAGTTTGCAGAACCCATAATCCACAAGAATTGCTACAAAAAATAATAATTAAGCGCAATGCCATATATAAAAATATATACGAACTGAAATAAGCTGCAACTTATACTCACCTGTCTTTCTGTTTTGGCATGTCATATGATTTAATAGGCCACCTTGAGACGTCTGAGTAAATACCATTCATAACTTTGTTCGCCTCTCTTATGTCTGAGGCGATTGCTGCTCTCTACATATAAAATCATATTCAGCGTTTATCTTAAGAAACATACATACATATTGATATATCTGCGTGTACAATACCAGAGTTTGAATAGTTGGCAAGGTTCTTCTTAATGGAAACAACGAGTCAAGAACTTGAAACTCCTCATTGGTTATATGCATGACAACAGTGGCCCAATGA
Source organism: Avena sativa (assembly GCA_916181665.1). Lineage (NCBI taxonomy): Eukaryota > Viridiplantae > Streptophyta > Magnoliopsida > Poales > Poaceae > Avena > Avena sativa. The sequence continues at coordinate 666,803,442 of OV702289.1, read as the reverse complement.
ACGTCGTCTATATTTAGAGGAAAATATGCCTGCATTGTATTGAACATATATTACGACTATTAGTTTATATAGTCGTCTCAGCAATATCAAGCATTGATGAAACAAAAAAAGCTAAGTATACCTTGTCCCGTGTGCAGTACTCATCCATAACTCTTTGAACAGCTCCATTTTTCGCCCATCTGTGGTCTTGGTTAAAACGTGATTTCTTAGATTTATCGCCTTTCTTAGGAGGTTTTATCTAAAATACCTGACCTCCATGCGTAAACCAATGACCAATCATTTTCAACACAGGGCCTCAAATCAGCGATGTAAGCATCAATTACCTGCATGAAATATAAGAACATGAAATATAGTTGTCGTCATTGTTGTTAAGGACACTTGGTTGCTATACTTACTTTATCATCAAGTCATTCCCTGTCTAATATCACTTTAACACTTTTTATGCATACATAGTCGCCTTCCGGACTCAAGTAAATATATTTTTTACAATGATCAGCATGATTTCTACATGTCTCATCATATAGAACAGCAGCATCTATTTGACTTGGAGTCAATGCAGTTGGATCATCCGGCATATCATTGTTCTTCGTAAACAAACCTACCAAATATTTACGGGTATTAGTATAACAATTATGAACCAACATTTATTTAAATTTAGAATACCTTTCTTAACACGTTTAGCTGGATTGTTGCCGCTTCCGCTTCAGGCGTTTTGTTTGAAGGCTATCAGAGCTTTCATATTCATCCATACGGATACCTGTAAGATTTATTTTTGGTTTCTTCCGCAAAGATTGCTCTAAAAAATCCAACGGCACGGATGATGACGATGCAGGCACCATAGTATCATCAATCACAAAAGGATTTTTAGGTGTGCCGTCGCCAGAACCTTCATTTTTCTCAGTTTTCTTTGCTCGCCTTGCATAGTTAGCACTGTCAGCGGGCACCTCTTGCTCCGCTGCATCTTCGTACCTATTTTTGGGACTGTATTCTCATTTTCATTAGACCCGAGCTTTTCAGCTGAGCCATGATACCAGAATTCTTTTCCAACTGTACCTGTTGGTGCTGGTGCAGGTCCATTCGGAAAAAAAATTCATCTTCATCCTTATCTTCTGTTCCCGACCGTGCAGAAGGTTTGTAAGAAGCTCCTACTTTATTAAGCCCAAGTAGGATTTTCTGCACATACAAGTTATATTATTTAGTCAAGTTAACTAAAAAAAATTATGTAGCTGATATTGAGAGTGTAACTATGAAGAGTAAAAGTTGTAAACCACCTCCGGAATGAGCGGGATATCCTTCTGCATCACCTCCATGCACGACATCATTCTCCCCCAGCAAATCCTCCATACCATCCAACCTCACCTACATGCTCTCTAACCTAGCCTCCAGATTACTCCTTGGTTGTCCTATTTTTGATGCATTTGATTTATATTTAGCATTGGTAGCATCTACTTTAGGCAATCGAGTCCTGAACAGGTCTGTTATATCATCTACAATTTGGAAAAAAACCCATTAAATACCAAATTTGCAATAATGAGTTTGTAGTACAAAGTGCAACTTATACCTCCACTTTACCACGACCTTGTTCTCCATCATAATCGTCTCTCATCTCAGCATGTTCTTTTGACCAATTTTTCATTAGAGGTCGCTGATTCATGAAAGGAGGTAAGGTTGCATGATCATGTGGCTGCACCTTCTTCCAGTACAGATACTACACACATTTAAAAAACATTGTGAAGACAGATTAGATTACAAAAATGATTAGTTATATGTGATGAAAAATGGTAACACTATATTACCTGTAGAAGGGATAAGTTGCCTCTTGGCCATTGCCTGATGCTTTTACCTTGTTTGACGAACTGAATATAACCCATGAGAAGATTCAGCGTGTAATCATTTCAGTTAATATTGGATATACGCCCCACATCTCGCACCAATGTGTAGTACTCTTTATCTATAATCTTGGTATATGTAGGTGTCAGCACAGTCCCAAGAAGCACTAAAGACAACATGCGAAGGAAGTCGTCGTCGTCCTTTTTATTTTCTAGAATGTAGCTGATCAATCATCTATAATGATGTTGCCATTTTTTTGCTAACATAGTGTGATGGTATTAGATCTTTCGCTAATTCTCCTTCCTCATCTAATATATTTGTAACACTCAACCCTTTGTTCTCTAATCCTGTTATATACTCAACATCAACATTACTTAATGATATTTCACCGACTTTCTTTTCTAAAATGAATTTGGCACGACTGAGATCATATGATTGAATCATGTATTTTAGCAGATAAACACGCATCTTGATGGGAGGTATATGAAGCATGCATCCTAACGATGTACTAGCAAATTTAAATCGTTGTACACGAGTGAAACATGCAACTAACTTGCACCACTTTTCTACTTGGCAGCATATTTCGCCGTCCGGGTCGTCCATGATCTACAAATTGAAAAAAAGGTAACATAATATGTAAAAAAGCATGTACGAAGACTCGAATCCGAAAATGAACAGGGGGGAAATCAAGTAGATGCGCATCGGACTTACACAACCTGGATCGGACGATGAAGTTTCGGGTGCCTCAAGCGGCGGTGGGTGTAGTAGATCGCAGGAGAAGGAGGCTGCTTCTGGCAGAAGGGGCGGAAGCAAACGTATGCCTCTGCGGAGTTAGGGTTTTGTGGTGGCTGCTAGGTGGTGAACATAATGGGAGATGGCGTCGACAGAAAGAGAAGACCCTTATGCCACGATCTTCCCGTTTTGATAGTGCACGTCTTCCGGACGTGATCGACGTAACATGCCGCCGAAATTTGCATGCAGTAAATGCGGGCCGAACGACCGACCCGTCCCCGTCGTCTTCACCGTCAGGAATAAGCGTTGTTGGGCCTGCCCTGAAGTACGTGGACCTGTTGTTATCAGGTATAATGTTGTTGGGCTGCCCATTAAGGGGACCTTTTATTTGTTAATAGACCATTAAGGGTAAAAATATAGTGGAATGAAGCTGCTTTTTATCTCTACTTCAACACATCTACTCTGTAATTCCCTCTTTAGCGGATGAATGTACTCGAATGCAATTGAATAAAGCAGTTTATGATAAAACACTTCGATTCTGATGTTTGCTACAAAATATTTCAGTGCAAGAAAATAACATAGAAATTCCATCACCATATAAACATAGAAGAACATCCATTATTGTTCACAACCTCATCGAACTAAGTGCTTACGAACTGTCGTAAGTTTAATATGACACTCCTCTAAATATAATCTGCATGCTGACTTCACAGATGATTAACAAGGAGCTTCAGGCCTTTCGAGCTACCACGGAACCAAAACACATAGATATCACCAGCTCGCATATCAACCTTGTTTACCACCTCCATCTACTTTGATGTTATCATGGCACCAGGTTTCTGTTTACCTCTATCCTTTGACTTGGTCATCACCATTTTAACTTTTGCAACTTCTCTATTCTTCGAATATACTTGAATGTCTGCTGGTAGATCAACATATGGAAGAATATACTACATGGTGAATCTCCTCGAGAAGTACTGCATATAGATTACAGCAATACATAAATGATAATATTAATTTAACAAATGGCAAAAATTGTTAATTGTTCAAAGAGTTTACCATTTTTGCTTTGCCTTTCAAGGTATTTGATTTGTTTATGGTGCATACATAAAAAAATCTTGTTGAGAAGTACTTATCAACTCCATGCTTCAGTAATTTAAACTCTGTATCATCCATCGCTACACGGTTTTCATACTCGCAGAAACATTCAAAATCTTTTTCAATATTTATTCCTGAACCTACATATAATAAATACAAATATTAGGAGTAAAAGTATAACTGGAATTTTTTAATACTTTTACATTACATACCTCTTATATGTAAACATTTATACAACTTCAGAGCAGTATGGACATGACGAGTGCGAGCATACTCCTCGACCTAACCAGATAGTTGAAGAACGAGTAGTTTCTATTACGTAATACAATTTTTGAAATACTACATAGATTTGCGACGGCATGTTTCACTTCTAACATATAATAGAACGGTGCTAAATCTTACATACCCAATGCATTGGTCTAAACAATTATCAGTGCCATGGTTTTTTTACTTTTTAGTCATACTGCATCTAGATCTGCAAAACTTCTATGTACATCATCTTTCGGTTAATTTAATACAAGAGTTTATGAAAACTTACCTCATCGTTAAATCTCTAATCCATAAATATTGTCCTGGATTAGCCTTGAATACTGAAGACGGCCGTTGATGGAACTGGAAGCGTTCGTGCGAGGGGAGAAGAGGCGAGTCGTGGGGGAGGCGAGATGTTAGCATAGACGAGTCGTGGACTGAGTAAAAACCTAATGCGACTTGACCAACAATTCTGTGCGGGTCTTGTGGGCGTAGTTGGGCCGGCCCAAACGAGCAAGTGTAGGCTGCGCCGGTGACGTGGCCACAGGAGCATGATATGGGCTGGGCTAGTTGGCCGCGAGTATAGCCTGAATTAATTCTGATTTTCTTCCAATTTACTTAAAAAAATTAATATTTGGAAAACTTTTGAACTTCAAGCTTTTTGAAAAAATTACATATTCAGAATAAGTATCTTTCTGTCAGTTTGTACAAAAAATTTAGGTTAATTTGGTGCAGGTCAAAAAATAGCGAACTAAGAAACACAACGTTTCATCTAACCTGAACCACGTTTTCTAATAATGCGATTTTTTGACCTCGATGAAATAACTTGAATTTTTTTACACATGCTAACATACACAAACTAAGACACATGGTAAAGGATTTAATATTTTTTGATTTTTTTTCAATTTATGGTGCCCCGGTCAAAGTTAGGTCAAACTCTCGACGGGTCCTGGTTCAAACTTGCATAGCACATAAATTATAGTGGTCATTTGTGAACCAAATAACACCATTTACCTCACCAAATGATCATAATAGTCTTTTAAATTGCATATGTTGTGCTTCCTTCATAAAAACTAGCTCAATTTTGCATATTAAGATGAAAAATAGTATTTTTTTCATAATTGGTGTTAACCTCCAAGAGCAAATATGTGTGCCATACCAAGACACACATCCCTGCCAAATTTGAGATAAATCAGAGATAGTTTGCCATGGAGTTCGCCATCTCTTAGGTAATTTGGGTACTTACCCATGAGACTCACACTTGAAACCAAGTGTGAGAGAGCAACCTCAAATTTCATTCCACAAACTCAATGTTTATTATTTTTTGTGCAAACTATGATACAATCTAAGACACAAGGCCAAGGTTTTACTTTTTTTTGAATTTCTAGTGCCTTGTCAAAGTTCGGTCAAAATCGCGTCGAACAAATATAATGCATAAAGATGTGCAAGCTCTCTTTCAAAGTTGTACCAATGTCCAAACTACAAGCTCTAAATCCATGCCAACAACATATGAAAACATGAAATCAAAATTATAAAGTTAGCTTGCTCAAAATTCAAATTTGATTTTGAGGTGATTTAGTATTTTCAAATTTCTACATGCACCAAGTTTTAAATCTGAAAAAACTATACATATGAAAAATGTGGCCCCTAGAGTTCTTAAAACAATGGTGAAAACCTCATGCAATTCACACAAACACAGCTTCTGAAATCCAAAACTGAATTTTTCTAAAAAATTTATCAAAACTACTTGTTTGTTATGGCTAACTGAATTTTCAAAATTCTACATGCACCAAGTTTTGAATCTGAAAAAACTGTACTAATGAAAAATGTGGCCCCTAGAGTCCTTCAAACACTTGTGAAAACCTCATAAAATTCAGACAAACACAGCTACTTAAAACCAATTCTGAATTTTCACATTCACATATGCACCAAGTTTGTAATCTGCGAAAACTTTGAACATGATTAAAACAAATCAGATTCACACGAATCCAAAATTTCGAAATATTTAAATATTAAATATTTTAAATTTTTGGCCCAGACAATTCTCCTCTCTTTATTCCAAGTAAAATTATAAATTACAGGAAATGTTAAAAGAAAAGAAATTTCAAAAAAAAGGGAGGCAACCCAGCCATGCCGCCTGCCCGTCTGAGCTACCTACGACCCAAATAGGCCTATTTCGGCCCGCTATGTCCCCGCAGCGGAACGAACTGACTTGGGTGAGACGGGTGGGAGTTCACCAACTCGAGAGCATTTGAACCAGCTTAAATAGCTGAGCGTTGCACATCTTGCAACAGCCTCTCTGTTCTACACTTCTTGCGATCAGTTACTAATGTTTCACTGTCCTGTGGGGCCTACTATCAGGGCCACGGGCCTGCATCCTGGCCGTTAAGTCGGTTTCTAGTAGTATGCAGGTCGTGGGCTTCATAAAAATCCTGCTAGTAGGCGAGCTTTTTTCTTTTTTTCTTAAGGTTTTCCCCTATATTTAAACATAAAAAGTTCAGACAGATTTAGCTGCCATGATGTATATAGAGCATTATCTCGTACACTTCTGTTTAGTTTTATATTATACATAATACACCATTCAAAAATCTAGTCCATTGTAAATACTCAGACCATTTATCTTTTTAAAGTGTATAATTGATTTTCAAAAATACCAACAATACAGCAATGAGGTAAACTTTTCAAAACCTTTCAATTTAGAAAATACACAATGAAAAACCGATTACTAAGTGACAGTAGTGCTATCATGCCACATCACAGATAGGAAAATAATAAAGAAGGACATGACAGAAATACTGACTTACATATTACCATATGTACATTACTAGCATAATGATATCTTAATAGTCTTAGGGGAACATCGCCAAGAGAAGGTTACCGGTACTCATTACACAACCAAAATAAACAAGTTCTCCACCATTTCTACCTAGTTAAGCAGTTCAACATAGTAACCAGACATAAACATCATCAGTACTAATGATGTACCATACATACTAGCAGCTGCCTAATGGCACTAACTGTCAACACATTATCTTGCCATTCACTCATGCTCTTCATCCTCCGACTCGACGTACTCAAACTCATCTGGCTCGAGGACCCTCAGGAGAGCTTCATGCCTACCACGATCACGCAGGTCACCCACAAATGAATCCTCACCCAGACGTCCTCGGGTGCCAACCTCTCGGACATGCTGGACAAGCCCCACCCTCAGGCCACCATGTGGCTTGAAGTGGTGGAATGAACACCTGTAGAATTCTGTGGTATATGGTAGGTAGGCAGAAATTCCCTAATGCCTCAGTTTCTTCTCTTCTTTCTTCACAAAGGACTTGTACGTCCATTGCTCCACATCACCATCTGAACCAAAAAAGTACTACACAAACAAAAAAAGAACACAAGAGTTAGTACTTCCTACTATATAAAACAGCTACTATTTTTGTGCATGTCTAAGCACTTGAACAGACGAAAGAACAAACCTCCTCGTCGGGCAGCGGGGAGAGTACATCGTAGCTAGCACCAGGGCGTAGTGCCTGCCAGAAATAAGATAAACATTAATTATTGAAACCTTTCATTACAACTAAATGAACAACACTAGCAAATATTTATATCATAACAACTATGTTTCATAAATCTGATCATTAAACTAACAGAGATTAACTAGTACATTAATGCTATTAATGCTACATGCCATTAAATTAAATGGTTTATGCAATTATGTTACATGTACATAAAATACAATAATTATGCAACCTATTTTCTAGCATACATTAAATTTTAGAGCTACAAATATACTAAGTTTTGGAGATAAACAGAATGAGATCAAGTGTACCTTCTCTATTTTCAAAACTTACTATAGAATGAGAACATGAAATTATTAAAACAAGTGTTCAAAAAATTACTTCTGATGCAACCTAAATGAATAATAAACATCACCATTACAATTGTACATAATATTTCATGACAGTAAACTCAGTAATGGTACATGTAGAGGCTAAATTGTACTAACAATACCATATACTAAACAATAACAAATATACACCACCAATTCCTCATATTTGCTAAACATTGCCACTAAGCAACTAAGCATGCATTTAACAGAACTTGTCTAACAAGTACAGAAAAAACTAGAACAAAACTATGAAAACAGCATTGTGTAAATTCAGAGTTAAACATCCCTAAGTTATCCTATGCACTGAAGTATTTCCTAGTGCTAACACTGATATAGCTTTAAATAATAACAGAAGTAGTTGGCTTCTTATAATAGCAAGTGATTTATGGACAAACATACTAGTTGTCTTCAGGTACTGCAAGCTAATAATACAACAACATGCGGTATATCAATTTCTAGAGCATCAAATGGGTCAGATGACACAAGTTTTTTTACAACACTATTTTCATATCCACACAAGAACTTGTCAAAAGGATCAACCATTGAGTAATCATGGGACAAAACATGGCCTGGAACAACAAAATCTGATGCACTGAAGCAATTCCTAGGACTACATACATGCTTCACTGAATAAATTTCGTCAAAACATATAAATCCGTAAACAAAAATCTACACACGGAATCTACACTACCCACCTTCCTTCCAATAAATCCCTAAAAGATATTAATCCCTAACAAATAACTACTAAACAGATCTTCCATCCAAACAACCCGAAGGGGGAAAACGGAAATTAGAAGGAAAAAACTCTTACCTGGAGCGCAGGAACCTCCTGAGGCTGCACCGGCGCTAGATCCTCCACGGCGCCGACCGCCACATTCAGATCCAGCTGCTCCGCCTCGCCGACCTCCGCATCCACCATCTCCACCTCTCCGAGCGCCGCATCGACCAAAGCGTCCAGCGCGGCCCGACGACCTCCGCCACCGCCATGGCCCTCCACCACCTCGACCGCATCTGGGCGGGTCACGGCTCCAAGCCCCACCCTTGCAGAACCGCCCGCATCGCCTCCGGAGCCCACTCCCGCCATCGCCAGCATTGAAATCTCACGGCAGATGAGAGCTCGAAGGCCTCAGGCGGAGGAGACGATGGGGAGCGCTAGGGTTTTCTCCCGCGCTCTTCTTTCCGTATGTGGTGAGGTAAAAGGGGGCAAATGGTGGGGATGAGGCCAGGCGAAGCGGCCGAGGAAGCTCTTATACATCGCGTCGCTTCGTTTCAGCTGACGTCACCCGCGCACACCGTACAAAATACTATACTCGTATGTGCACGCGTGTACACCCACACCATACACCGCACCGTACAGACGCGCTTTAGCGTGTTTCGCCGAACAATCCGAAACCTAGGACCCTTTAACCCGTGTTCATCTGAATCGTCTGAATCTTCATCGCGGCCGTTCGTTCTGAGCCCGCGTCCAAATGTTCCCCCGGGGGAGGACACCGGAGCAAAAGTGATGTGGATATTGGCTCTGTTCATAGACACACCCCCTTCATCAGGGTTGTAGGATTAGCGAGTTGTCGCTTGTTTTGGTGCGCGTTCGGTTTGGTCTTTGTAATATCTTTTGTAAGGTTTTTTAGAATAATTTAATAAAACAGATTGTATGCATCTCTTGGATGCAGAGGCTGGGGCGATCTTCCCCGTTTCGAAAAAAAAGACATCTTGTATTTTGGGACCGAGGAAGTATTGTATCTCTCATTGGAGTGATAATTGGAATGAATTGGAGAGAACAGGTGCAAAAGGTGTTGCGACAATGACCTTGCATAGGTAGGACCTTCGGTTTTTGCTGTCTTGGATCCGACTGGACACGAACTATGAAAAGGACGATCAAAGATTCAAAGTTCTGACTTACCCAAGATCTATCTACTCAGGATTTATTACAAGTACTCGTACTAACGATTAAAATGACCACTGAACACGAAAGTCAGTCGACCTGTCAGGTATATTAACCACAAGATCCGTATATGGAACTTCCCCATACGTCAGTCAGACTCACACGATCGGACTAGATCACACTGCGTCACGTTCACCTGGTACCTGATGCGAATGAGATGTAGTGCAGATCAATGGCTAATCAATAACATCACCGATATATCCGAGGCCTGCGTCCTCTTGCCCCCTGCAGTATCTATTAATTTGTGGTACGATTTTGAAAGAGGCTTTCGTCTAGTTTTATAAATAAAGCAACATCTATACAATACCAAGTCAACGAAAAAGCAACAGAAGCGAGAAAATCAAGGGGCTGGGGCAAACAACACAAACATGCCCAGGTCCAGAACAAGCGGATAGAACACAACACGGAACATGATACACCTCCCTCCGCGAGAAACACTCAGCGACTAGAAGATGTAGTGAATTGGCGGGGCGCCACTATCAGGTCCTCCAACATCATATTCAGCTGCTTCCTGTCTCGCTGCCTAAACAGTGGGTACTACTGCTACAAAAAAGCCAAGAATTTAAAAATAGAGTCTGAGGTACGGCGCAGGAAGACACGCTATATGACCATTTTGTTCCGGATATTTCATAAAGTTCAGGTCATCGCCGCAAACACTAATCAGAAGAGGCGCCTCTTCCAGCCGGTATAGTTTGCGTTGGCTTCCAGAAATTCTCCTTGGTCTGAGGCTTGCCAGTCAAGCCCCAGAGCTTCATGGGTAAAGTTCCATAGGAAATGAGCCACGGGACAGGTAAACATAATATGGGTGCCCGATTCCGGGACTGCACATAGGGGGATAGACCATTTCTAGGGTCATGTCGCTTGGCCACCTCCACACCCGAGGGAAGCCGGTCACGCAACAACTGTCACACGAAGATTTTAATCTTCGGGGGTATGGGGGCCTTCCATAGGGGAGAGGTCCACTAAATAGTGCCATGTACACCGAACTAACGGTAAAGGTCCCCGAAGGGCCGGGTGAAAGAACATTTTATGATCCCTACAATTTTGTGTGTTAGATAACAATATCAAGGATTATTTAACTTTGTATTGAGTGTTGTAGTATTTCCCCAAAAAGGAACTAGAAAGAAAAATGCAACAAAACAGATGTTCTGGGGGTGGATTATCCGCCCTGGGAAGAGCCGGATTATCCGCCCCGGCCTCAATTGACAAAGGGAACCAAGACGCGTCACGCGGAGTGGGGGTAGAGAATTTTTCGGAGACCAGGGCCGGACTTTTTGCCCTGGCCGGATAATCCGCCACTCCTAGGGGGGCAGATAATCCGACCCCCCCCCCCCAGGGAATTTTCTCCAAGGCGCCAAGGCGCGTCATGCTTGGTGGGGCGGAGAATTCCCGGATTCTACGACCCGAGCCGGACATTTTTCCCTGGCCGGATTATCTGGCCCCCACTTGGGCGGGATTATCTGGCCCAGAATACTTCAACCGCAGCTTTTCGCGAGGGGGTACATATAACCCATCAAATTTTTAGTTCAGACTCTCTCGGATCCAACGAAAAAGCTAACCCCTATTCAAATCAATTCTCCAAAAGTTCTCCACTTTCAACCATACGAAGGCTTTGATCTTTGGGGAATCGAAGGAGGAGGCCTCGATCTACATCATCACCAATCAAGATCTTCACTTCCTCTCTCATTCATTTGGGGGCATTTAGATCTAGATTTTTTTTGAATTTCTAGATTGTGGTTTCATTATTTGATCACTTGTTTTATTGTGGTAGCTTGTTGTCATCACAAGATCCTCCAATTCAGTTGTGGATGTGTGCCTCGGTAGCATTGTAAAGGCACTAGTATTCGCCTCGAAGGGTACCACATAGTGGAAAGGTGGATCAGGCCAGTTGTGGCGAGATCCACCGGAGAATAGGGTGATGCCTACTGTGGCATGGTGGTCTTAGTATCGCCCACCCCTCCAACGCAGACATACTTCTCTTAACAAGGAAGGAACTACGGTAAATCAAATCCTATGTCTCTACGTGCTTCACTACGGTTACCACGTTCCACTCACCGCCTACTCGCTTAGTAGCTAGGTTGACATATAGGGAAATTCATCTTAGTTGCATATCTAGATAATTTACCTTTGTGTTAAGCCTAAAACTGAAAAAGAGTTAAAATTTGGAGTAGCACCTATTCACCCCCCTCTAGGTGCCCATACAATCCATTTCAATTGGTATCAGCGCCTTGGCTCTTTATTCGGGATTTACCGCCTAAGAGAGTATGGGTACTCGAGGAGATGGTAGTGAGGCTCGGGATAAGGTCACCATGGATGATCTCAAGACTTTGGAGACAAACTTGACAAAAACATGGAGACTCAGTTGCAAGAAATGTGTGAAATGATAGCGCATCTCATGCCAACCCCAACCACACCTCCCTCTTCCGATGAGGCTACAACTTCTATTTCAAAGGACAAAGCTAAGGTTAACTCCAATGAAGAAGAGTTGGACAGTGAAGATAAAAATAAGAGTTCCTCCTCTAAAAAGGGAAGTGGTAAGGAAGATTATAGTGAGGTCTCTCACTTATACTCACCTGATCCACCAATCCTTCACGCTCATATAAACAATAGGGGTGATCCACCCAAGCTTAGTGCTTCTTCTTTTAATCAATGGAATTTTTTGATGAAATCTCATGTGTGCAGCTCTTTAATCGAGTTGCGGAAGATTATAGTGAATGGACTCCATGTTGTAGATCCATAAAACATGAAAGAGAAGTGGTTGATAGTCAACTCAATGCCACTGCTTTGCACATGATCCAACTTGGTGTGGGTCCCAAGAACATGCCACACATTGAACATCTTAGTACCGCAAAGGAAGCTTGGATACCCTCACTGAGTTGTTCATCAAAAATGAGAGCATGAGGATAAATCGTTAGGACGCTCTAAGCAATCAAGCAGAAGGGTTTTACATGTTGGATGGTGAATACCATGAAGACATGTATCGAAGACTCAAGTCCATTGCCACCACATTTATAAATCATGCTTCCACACATGTTGATGATCCATAGATCAAGAGGAAATACGTTAGTGCTCTCATGCCATTTGAACCCACTGACTGGAAGATCCTACAAGGAAGACACAATTACCACCAAATGACTTCCAACGAAGTTATGCAAGAAATGGTTGCATTCAAGGTCGCGGCTAAGAACTCTGAAGATGCTCGTGCGCGAGCAATTGGAATGCAAAAAGGTGTAAATGTTGCCCTGAAGGCCAACATTGTTGAGAAAGAAGAACATGATAGGAAAATTGACATAGCTTCCATGAGTTTCCCTAAGGAGGTCAAATGAGCTCATGGTTAGTACATGGCGTTCTATGCAAGAAACTTTTGGAAAGATCTGGCTAAGGCAAAGTCTAAGCTTGAACGCAAGAATGGATTTACTGGATGAAATGAAAATGGTCCAAATCTAATATCTTGTTACAATTGTGGAGACCGTTTACATTTTGTTGCCGAGTGCCCATATCAAAGTATAGAATATCATGGGAGTAGACTAGTTCCCAAGGAGAAATCAAAAGCTCCACGCAAGAAGCTATTCAACAAGAAAAATGTTCCCTATAAGAAGCAACCAAAGATAGTGTCGGTAGCCCCAAGAAGAGTACTCATCTGCAAGCGAAGACTAAGAAGATGATGAAAGCCTAAGAGAGGTGGCAGCCATAGCTACCACATCTACACCAACCGCGTCGCTCTTCGACTCTCCCAATAAGAACTACTTCAACAAGAACATCACTTGTCTCATGGCAAGAGGTTCTGAGGTATCACCTTCCACCACTTCCTTTCTTAAGACTACTATAAATGTTGATATGGATGGTCCTACTAGTCTTAAGGTGAAGGAAGAAGTTATTGCTTTAGACCATTTTATAACTAACTTGCAAGGTGAGCACAAGATGCATTTCGAGGCCCTAATGGGCCAAGTTGTTCACTCGAAAGAACTCCTTGAAGAAAAGGGCAGAATTGAAATAGAGGATGCAATGGATATAACATCCATAAAAATGTTCTAGAGGAAGAAGAGGAGATTCAGGTCTCTCTCGAGGAGAGGCTTGAGTCCATTGAGGAGTCACATGACGAGAAAGTGGAAACACTAATAAAGGAACGTGATCATGCTATTGTTAAATAAAAAAGGTTGAAAATGAGAAGGTTGAATTTGGGGCTGCTCATGCTAGACTTTCTGAGAAATTGGAGGAACTTGACATTTCTCACAAGGCATTGAAGAGTGAACACTCTATTTTCAACGAGTCTCACGATCAGATCTAAACTCGACTATATTAATATGATGTTCCTAGTACCTCTACCGTTTTGTGTGATCATGCATATTTTTTTAGGAAAACACTAAACTGAAGAATGACCTTGTCAAGGCATCCCTTCCCAAAGGTAAGGATGCACTCGATGATCTATTGAGTGAGCAAAGGTCAAACAATGGGAAGGAGGGACTTGGCTATGTTCCCAAGACCAAGAAGAATAATAATAAGAAGAAGGCCAAGTAAAATCAAGCCAAGACAAGCACCACGATAGTAAATGACTCCATGAAATACAAAACTGCTCATGATGGTTTTGCAGGAATTACTAACCCCAATTATGAGCTGTTTTGTGATTATTATGGTGATGTCTATGCTAGATATGTTGGTCCATTTGCTGGTTATATTTACTGGTCTATTTGGTTTCCAAAGACCCTTGTTACTAACATGAGAGGACCCATTGAAAAACGGGTACCTAAAAACAAGAATTAATTTTTCTTGTGGGGCTATCCTTACGGTGTGTCGAAATGGATGCTTGACAGTGGATGCACAAATCACATGACCGGAAGCAAGGATATCATCAGGATGAGGCCTAATCGTGATCAAATAACCGTCTCCTATGGTGATAAGTCCAAATCAAAGGTATTAGGTGTTGGGTCTTGGCAAGGTAGTGGTTGCCCACGATGTCTCTCTCGTGGATGTCATGCTTGTTGAGACCCTTGGGTATAACTTACTTTCTGTTTGTTCCCTTGGTAAGATGGGATTTATTGTTTTTATTGATGATTATATTGTGGTAATCTTGTGGAGCAAGTCTCTAAAGGTCGCTTTTGTTGGGTATGTCTAAAATTACTTGTATGTGGTGGAATTTTGGGGAACCACTACATGTCCGATGTGTTTATTTGGAAAGGCCGATGCAGGCTGGTTATGGCATCGCTATCTATCCCACGCCAACATGAGAACTTTGCAAAGTCTTCACAAGAGTGTCCACATTCTTGGACTAAAAGAAAATGTTTCCTTTGCCAATATCGTGTTTGCAGGGATTGTGTTGAAGGAAAGATGCACGACTCTCCCATCGAAGGAAGACAATTATTTGGTTAAATAGGATCTTAGATATCCTTCATATGGATCTTTTTGGTCCTCCATCTCATGCAAGTCTTGGTGGGAATAAATATTTCCTTGTCATTGTTGATGACTACTCAAGGTACACATGGGTATACTGAAAGATCACGGATGCCGCCTATAGGGGGAGTGAATAGGCAGTTAAAAAGTTTTAATAGAAGGGCTTAACAAAGGCGGAATAAAACTAGCATTTTTTTTATTAAGCACAAAGCGCATATAAACTATGGTTCACCTATGTGCATCAACAACTTATGAAAAGCAAGACAAGAAACAAGGTGATAGAAATATAGATTAATTCAAGCATTAAGGTTATCACAATGTAAAGTGCATAAGTAAAGGGCTCGGGTATACAGATAAACGAGGCACGCGGAGACGACGATTTTTTTACCAAGTTCCTCCCTACAAGGGAGTACGTCTCATTGGAGGAATGGGCAATACTAAGACCACCAACGCCACAAGAGGCCTCATCTTATTCTCCCGAGCACCCGCCGCACGCAAGTTCTCAATCCACTATGGGACACTTGAGGGTAGTCACCAAACCCGTACAAGATTGGGGCAATCTCCACAACTTAATTGGAGGCTCCCAATAATCACCACCAAGGCCACAAAATTGGGGAGAGCTCCACAACTTAATTGGAGGTCCCTAGAACTCACCACAAAGGCCACACAACCGGCTAGGGTTCCAAGAACCCAAGAGTAACAAGCTTCTTGATTTCACCAACCAAATCCTTCGAGGAGAACTCAAACCGATGCACCTAATGCAAATGGCATGAACACCACTAAGATGCTCCAATCCTTCACTCTCAAATTCCAACAAAGCTACTAAAGCTATTAGGGGAATAAGAGAGGAAGAACAAGAGGAGAACACAAAATCCTCCAAGATCTAGATCTCAAAGTTTTACTCACCAAGAGATGATTTGGTTTGGTCAAAGTGCAGATCTAGATCTCCTCAATCTTTCTCTCAAATAGATGCAAGAATCATTGGATGGAGACAAAGAAATCAAGCTCAAAGAAGTCAAACAATGGTGGAGGAGCTTGAAGGAAAAGAGGGAGAAGAGCCAACTTAAAAGAGGGAGAAAAAGTGACTTAAATAGGGGGCCAAGGAAATATGTCCGTTGGGGGCCAAATACGGACATGGGCTGGTAGTATTGCCTAGCAAGCAAGCATCGCCAGGAAACGGTGCGGGCGGCAGATGCTGGCGACCTGGCGGCAGCACGAGAAAGGGAGCGAGCAAAAGGGGATCAGGGAGAGGGCACGCGAGCGAGCGAGAGGAGGGCATGGGACCATCGGGCAAGTTCACGAGAGAGTACGGCTTGAGAGCAAGCGGCGACCGCTGGAGTAGGCCAAGCGAGATGGGCTGGCCTGGTAGTACCGGCTAGGTAGGCGGTACCACTGCTTGGGCCGGTACAACCGGCCTGGACCCTTTTCACAACCATACAGAGCAGAGAGCGGAGCAGCACTCAAGGGCGGCTAGTAGTTCATGCGGTAGTACCGCCCGGCCCAGCAGCAGATTCCCTTTTTTCTTTTTTGCTTTTCAAACCAAATATAAGTCAAACTTCAAACCACAATAACTGGAGTTTGGAAAGTCTGATCGAGCTGAAACCAATTTTGTTGGAAAGAGGACGACAAGAGCCTTGGTGAGGAGCCATAAAACCTTCAGGATCAAAAACACGATAAGATATAAGAGGGAAATCCATTTTTGATGAACTAGAGCTTGTTATGAATATTACCACGAGCTCTAGAACCAAAAATGGATAAGATCCAAATAACAACCAAGAAAGATGATGCTAAGAATGCAAAGGTTTGAGATCTCTCCGAAAGATATGATCGAGTTACTCACTCGAGAACCTCTCTTGATAGTACGGTTAGCTAAACTAAACCCGGTCTCCCAACTACCAACATGAGACCGGTAAAAGGGAAAACCTATCAAGATTATACCTTTGCCTTGAGCATTCCACTTGAGCATGATGTAGAAAATCTTGTCCTCCTCAAGATGGAACACCTTTCTTGATTGCTCTTCCTTGCGCTTGCATGATGAAGACTTTCAACTTGCTCCCCCATACACCATGGGGAAACCTCTTCTTTGAACTTGTCTTCATTGAACCATGATCATCGAGGATGGTAAGCATCAAGCATGAGATCTTCTAGAGATGGCGCATCTTTAGCTTGCACATCATTTCTTCTAACTTCCTTTGGATGATGTCTTGAAGATACACATGAGGAACTCCATCTTCTTTTTCAAGACACTCTTGTTCTTCTTTTCTTTATTCTTATTCTTCAACATGATTCCAAAAGGCCCAAAGCCCTTGGACATTACTTCTTATTCATTTCTTCTACCTTGAAGCTAACATATGGTCCAAGCGATGCCAATAGACAATTCCTACAAGTGCAACTTAATGCAACCATTAGTCCATAAAGATTGTCATTAATTACCAAAACCACACATGGGGGCCCACATTCTCTTTCATATACTTCTTCAAGCAGAAGAGTGAGACTCAAAAAACCTTCATCGACTTTTCCAATCAAGTTCAACATCAACATAACATACCTATTTTGGCAATAAGAAGCGACAATGGCTCCAAGTTCAAGAACTACACCCTGAATGTATTCCCAAGTGAAGAGGGGATAAGACATCAATATTCCAATGCATACACCCCTCAACAAAATGGTGTAGCCAAGAGGAAAACCAGACTTTGATGGATATGTCAAGGTCTATGTTGGCTGAATTCAAGTCCCCATATAATTTTTGGGATGAAGCTTGATGTCTATGCACTTCTATTCTTGTAGACAGTTGTTGGGCCTCCAAGTGGAGAGGTTTGTAGAACAGCAACAAGTTTTCCCTTAAGTGGATCACCCAAGGTTTATCGAACTCAGGGAGGAAGTGGTCAAAGGTATCCCCTCTCAAGCAACCCTACAATCAAAATACAAAAAGTCTCTTGTGCCCCAACACACCCAATACACTTGTCAGGTGTATAGGTGCACTAGTTCGGCGAAGAGATAGTCAAATACAAGTGGTATAGATAATTATAAGTGGTAACGGTGATAGATAATAGCTTGATGGCATGGAAAAGACTAAAGTAAAACTGAAATAAAGATGGAAGCAAGCAAACATGTAACAGATCTAATTGCAAACGGTGTTTCAATGCTAAGAAACAAGGCCTAGGGATCATACTTTCACTAGTGAACACTCTCATATAAATATATTCTCTTCGTGATACTACTCTTAACTACTCCCGGGTTGGACACTCTAATCAACGGTAGGGCTATAACAGCACACCTCAAAGTTCATATTTCCCATCTAGAAAATCCCACACTGTCACCTTGAGTACTAGATGAGTCCAACAAACACCACAATTTCATAAAGACATCCAACTCCAAATATAACTCATAACAAGTATTTGAAATCTCTAGCCTAAGTGCCACCATGGTGTGCACGCTGTCACTTTCACTCACATGGGGAGAGCAGAGATCTATTAAAGCACTTGAGTAGCAAGGTAGATGTGCTTGATTACAAAGCTCATGATCACAATATGATCATGCATAGAGAGAGAGATGAACACATAGCTACCGGTAGAACCCTTAGCCTCGAGAGAGAACTACTCCCTCCTCATCATGGGAATCAGCAATGGTGATGGAGATGGTGGTGGAGATCGATGGAGATGGCTCCGAGGGCACTTCCCCGTCCCGGCAGGGTGCCGGAACAGAACTTTCTGTCCCCTGAATCTCCCCTTCGGTGGCGGCAGCGCTGCGGAACTTTTCGTGGATTTCTGATTGACTCCCTAGGGTTTTTGCCTCGGGGGAGATATATAGGCGAAAGAGGCAAGGTCGGTGGCTAGCCAGGGGGCCCACACCATGCCCTGGCACGACCTGGGGGTACCCGCGCCTGGGGGGTGTGGCCAGGCCCTGGCCCTCCTCCGTCTCGTATTCTGGCTCCATGAGTCTTCCGGTAAAATAGGAACTTTGGCTTTTGTCCCGGCCAATTCCGAGAATATTCATTTTCTGACTTTCCTGGAACCAAAAACAGCAGAAAACAGGCAGCTGACACTGTGGCTCTTGTTAATAGGTTAGTCCAAGAAATCATATGAAAAGTACTCCAAAGTGTGGACAAAACACAAGAAAGTAGATAAAACCAAGCATGGAACATCAAAAATTATAGATACATTTGCAATGTCTCAAAGCTATATCCATCGCATGTCACTCATCAAACTGGCTTTACCTCCACAAGATCTTGGACAAGACTCCCTACGATATACTTACCAGTAACAAGCCCAATATTTCATACTTTCGGGTGTTCGGTTGTAAGTGTTTCTTTCTCATTAAAGGAGTTTGTTTGTCTAAATTTGAGTCTAAGTCTTTAGAAGGTTTTTTGTTGGTTACGGTGCCGAATCCCACACTTATAGATTCTACAACAAGACCTCTCGAATTGTTGTAGAGTCTTGTAGTGTGGTGTTCGAGGAAAATGGTGGCTCCCATGTGGGGCAAGTTGATGTTTGTGATACAGACGTTGAAATACCCCAAGATGCCATAAGAAGATTGGGTGTGGGATTTTTCTGCCCCGTTAAGGAACCCCTTGTGGTGGATCGGGAAGGACAATGCTCTACCCAAGTAGAGCCCACATCTACACAAGATCAACAAACTCCACCCGCTGAAGAAATTACTACACCTTCTCAACATACTTCTGAAGATCATCCATCATCTGGCCAGGCTGGAAGTCCCAGGACAGATTATCAAGCCCTACAACTCCCTCACGCTCCAGCGATGATCAAGAAATAGTTGAAGCTCCTAGGACGGATTATCCAGCCTCTCCCTTGGTCAGATTATCCGGCCCTGCAAGTCCAGATTGGCAACCTCATGATATGGTTGTTGATCAAGATCAAGGGCAAGAATCTTCTCCTATTGTCAGTGCTGAACCTGCTGTAGATCAAGGTTAAGCTATTGGTCAAGAAGAGGACAAGAATGATGAAGATATTCCTCCAAGAAACAATAAGGAAATCGAAACTCATCACAAAGCTCGCACTGAAAGAAATCTGGAGCTCAGAGGTCATACACTTGACAAAGTAGTAGGTGATCTAAGAAGAAGGGTGTCCACAAGAAGAGAATTGGCAAGTTTTAGTGCCCATCAAGCTCATATATCTATGGTGGAACCTAAAAAGGTATATGAAGTGCTTGAAGATCCGAATTGGGTTGTGGCTATGCATAAAGAACTCAACAATTTTGAGCGCAACAAAGTTTGGAAGCTAGTAGAGAATTGCAAAGAATGATGCAATGTTATCGGCACAAAGTGGATATTCAAGAATAAGCAAGATGAGAATGGAATTGTTGTAAGGAACAAGGCAAGACTAGTTACACAAGGTTTCTCTCAAGTGGAAGTTGATGGGGTTTGTTGGATGGAAAACAAAAATTCCTACGGTTGCAACTACCAAGATCATATCTAGGAGATACTTGTAACGGTTTCATATGGACTCACCCTCGAAGACCGTAAAGTGGGATAACATTCCCGCAAACAAACATGGTTGTTGTAGAGTGTACACGACCATCCTCAAGGACGCAATGACCAATGCCACAAGTTCAGCGCCTCCGTAATCGGTCACACGTACGGTGTGCCGACGACTTCTGTCCCTCGCTCCATCTCGACAGCGGAAGTAGGCGATCCTCGGGAACTCTGCCAACACTACGACATGGTGGTGATGCTGGTGGATAAGATCTTGAGCAAGGCTTCTCCTAAGCTCTGTGCTCGTGGAAATGGACAAGGCTAGAAGGGAAGGAAGATGCCAACAAATGGGCATATGAGAGGAGAAGGATGAGTGTGTGAGATAGGTGAGCTCCGCCCCACCTTTTATAGGGGGAGGGGCTGCCCCTTTCCATGGCCGATGACCAAGGAGGGTGCCCCCACCTCTCCCTCATTCATGTGGGTGGACTCTCCACTCACCAAAATTCAACTCCACTTTATCATGTTTAATCTCCACTCAAAATCAAGAGTCATGCAATTAAAACTCCCTTTTAATTCACTTGATTTAATGCCACTCATTTAATGAACATTTCATTTAATAATTACTTCATTTAATGAACAATTCATTTAATGAACACATTGATAATTCAATCCCTGGTAATATTCCGATACACCGAAACTATTCCGGCAGATTTATCAAAACAATTCCTACAATGTCCATTATTTTCTCCGGTATTCCCTATCCACTCAAATGCGTCAACTACCCTTAAGTGTGTCTCCCTACTGGTTCATGAGGTGTGTGGACATGATCAAGACACTCTCTGATCAATCATAATTAGTGGGGCCTGGAGATCCATAATGACTCCCACCATCTCAAACGATAAACTAGTGATCACGTGAACCATTATTCATAGTAACTAATTCCTACTGTCTTGCAATATTATACTTGTCCAAGATCCGATCATTTGGTATCATCCATACCTAGTTTGATCCTATTAATGACAAGTATTCGTTTCTTGTTCCCGTGATATAACATTCTTAGTGATCGTTATCACTTGCTTGCAAGCTATGTTAATGTGATATCACCGAGAGGGCCCTGAGTATAACTGTCATCAGGATGGACAAATACCACTCTTGATCCACGAGCCTCAACTAACACTTTCCAAGTATTCGATTACACCTTTATAATCACCCTATTATGGCGTGATGTTTCATGTAATCAAAGTACTCTTCCTGAGTCAGCGATTGACGTGATCTCATGGTCTAAGGATTAGGGTTACTATGAATGACATTATAGTAGTGTAAACATGATGGCATGATCGTGTTACTATACTTTGGGAGTTTGTTCATCACATCATTCCACCAATGTTGTGACCTCGTTATTAACAACATCCAATGTCATGATCAGGAAACCTTGATCATCTGTTAATCAACAAGCTAGTGTAGTGAGAGGCATCACTAGGAACCTTATATTCGTTTATTAAATACACATGTATTAATGTTTCATTTTAACACAATTATAGCATGAGAAATGAACATCTATTATAAACCTGGAATAAGATAATAACCGTTTATTATTGCCTCTCGGGCATATTCCTTTCAGTCTCCCACTTGCACTAGAGTCAATAATCTAGTTCTACATAGTTATGAATCTAACACCCATAGTGTTCTGGTGCTGATCATGTTTTTCCTTTGGGAGAGCTTTAGTCAATGGATCTACAATGTTCAAATCTGTCTACTTTGTAAATCTCTATATCGCCATCCTGGACATGTTCCCGGATGGAGTAATAACAACACTTGATATGCTTGGAATTCTTGTGAGACATTGGTTCCTTAGCATTGGCTATGGCACCATTGTTGTCACAATAGATAACCATTGGATCCAAAGAACTTGGAACCACACCTAGTTCAAAAATGAACTCCTTCATCCAAACTGCTTCCGCCACTGTTTCTGAAGCAGAGATATACTCCGCCTCCATTAAAGATCTTGCCACCATAGGTTGCTTGGAACTCGTCCAACTCATGGTTGCTCCATTCATAAGAAATACATATACGGATTGTGACTTAGAGTCATCCTAATCAGTGTTGAAGCCAACATCAACTTAACACTTTGTGACGAGCTCTTCTTCACTGCCACAGATGAGAAACATGTCTTTAGTTCTTCTTAAGTACTTAAAGACATTCTTGACCACCATTCAGTGTTGTACACCTAGATCAGATTGGTACCTGCTAGTCAAACTAATAGAATGTGCCACATCCGGTCTTGTACACAACACATCATACATAAGAGAGCCTATGGGTGAGGCATAGGGGACATTGACCATCAATTCTCTAACTTTTGCTAAAGATGGACTTTGAGCCTTGCTCAAAATCGTACCTTGCACCATAGGTAAGAGCCATGTTTTAGTATCTTGCATGTTGAACTTATTAAAAATCTTGTCAAGGTATGTACTCTATGATAATCCAATTAAGCATCTTGATCTATCTCTATAGATCTTGATGCCTAAAATATGGGCAGCTTCACCAAGGTCCTTCATTGAAAACTTACTATTTAAGTAATCCTTTACGCTATTCAAAAGATCTACATAATTTCCAATTAAAAATATGTCATCCACATATAATATCAGAAATGCTATAGAGCTCCCACTCACTTTCTTGTAAATACAAGCCTCTCCTATATTGTGGACAAATTCAAACCCTTTGATGACTTCATCAAAGCAGAGATTCCAACTTCGGGATGCTTGCTTCAGTCCATAGATGGAACACTGAAGTTTTCATACCTTGTTAGCATCCTTAGGATCAACGAAACCTTTGGGTTGCATCATATACAACTCTTCCTCAATTTTTCCATTTAGGAATGCTGTTTTGACATCCATCTGCTAGATTTCATAATCGAAAAATGCAACAATTTCTAACATTATCCTAATAAACTTTAGCATCGCTAAGGGAGAGAAAGTCTCCTCGTAGTAAACTCCTTGAATTTGTCGGAACCCTTTCGCAACAAGTCATGCTTTATAGACGGTTACATTACCGTCAGTTTCAGTTTTCTTTTGAAAATCCATTTATTCTCAACAGCCTTGCGATCATGAGGTAAGTCCTCCAAAGTCCAAACTTGGTTTTCGTACATGGATCCGATCTTGGATTGCATGGCTTGAAGCCATTTGTTGTAATCCGGGCTCATCATCGCTTCCTCATATGTTGCAGGGTCATCGCTTCCATCTACCATGAAATTTAAGACTAGATTACAGTACAGCTCAGGAGCTATACATATCCTGCTTGACCTATTAGGTAAGGTAGTGGTCTCTTCTAGAGTTTCATGATTCTCATCAATTAGTTCCCTCTTCTCTCGGTGGAGTCACCATTGGAACAATTTCCGGTGATACGCTACTCGCACTTCAGGAAGAGGAGGTTTGGTAACCTCGTCGAGTTCTACCTTCCTATTACTCACACCTTTCAAGAGAAACTCTTTCTCCAGAAAAGATCCATTCTTGGTAATGAAAACCTTGCCTTTGGATTAGTGATAGAATGTGTACCCAATTGTTTATTTTGAGTATCCTATGAAGACCCATTTTCCACTTTGGGTTCGAGCTTATCAGGCTAAAGTTTCTACACATAAGCATTGCAGCCCCAAACTTCTCGAAATGATAGCTTAGGTTTGTGACAAACCATAATTCATATGGTGTCATTTCACCATATTTTGATGGGGCCCTATTTAAAGTGAATGCAGTCGTATCTAATGCATGACCCTGGCAGTGGTAAATTGGTAAAGGATATCATATATTTCGCCATATCTAATAAAATACGATTACGACGTTCAGATACACCATTTCTTTGTGGTGTTCCGATAGGAGTGAGTTGTGAAACAATTCCACATTGTCTCATGTGCGTTCCAAACTCGTAACTAAGATATGAAGGGAATATGCCCAAGGGACAATAATAAAGTGGTTATTATCTTATTCCTTGTTTATGATAAATGTTTATTTTGCATGCTATAATTGTATTAATTGGAAACATTAATACATGTGTGTTTAATAAACAAATAAAGAGTTCCTAGTTATGCCTCTCATATAAACTAGCTTGTTGATTAACAAGATGATCAAGGTTTCCTAACCATGGACATTAGATGTTGCTAATAACAAGGTCACAACATTGATGGAATGATATGATGGACATTCATCTGAATAATAGCAATACGATCAAAGTCATTGTGTTAAAATTTCTATGACATTATACGAAGTAACTTTAGTCCTTAGACCATGAGATCATGTCAATCACTAACACCGGAAGGGTAATTTGATAACATCAAACGTCACACCGTAATAGGGTGACAATAAAGGTGGGTTCAGATACTCTGAAAGTGTTATGTAGAGGCTCATGGATAAAGAGTGGGATTTGTCCATCCCGATGACAGAGAGATATACTCTAGGCCATCTCGGTGATATCACATTGATGTAGCTTGCAAGCAAGTGATAAGATCACTAGAATGTTATATCACGGGAAAGAGAAAGGTGTACTTATGAGTAATGAGATCAAACTAGGTATGGGGATACTTAAGATCGAATATTAGACATGTAATATATCGCGAGACAAAGGGATTTATTTATGACATTAAAGGTTCACATGATCACTAGAGTCATCATTGAATGTGTGGGAGTCAGTATGGATCTCCAGGTCCTGTTGCTGATTATTGATCGGAGAGGGGTCTCGATCATGTCTGCATTATTCGCGAACCGTAGGGTGACACACTTAAGGGACGACACCATTTGGATCAAATAAGATACTAGAGAAAGATTATGAAAGCACCGAAATCATTTCGATGGAAACCAGAATTGTTTTAGGTGAAATTGCAGAAACTGGTTCTGCATGTGATATTCAAATGTTGTAGGGGGTTTTATGTGAATGTTTGTTAATTAAAGTAATTAATAAAATTCTGAATAAAATATATAAAAGTGTTTTATTTAAAGAGAAAAATGCATTTAATTTAGTGGACATTAAATACAAGTGAGTGGAGTTGAAATTGATGTGAGTGGGCTTAGTGGAAGCTCCACCCACATGAATGAGGGAGAGGTGGGGGCACCCACCATGGCTGGCCAGCCATGGCCATGGGGCTGCACCCCATACCCTATAAAAGGAGTCCCATGACTCCTGTCCTCTTGCACCACCTCCTCGTGAAGGTTCTCTTCCCCCTCTAGCAATTCCCCATGGTCTGAGATTAGCGAGATACATGTTCCCGATGGCTTTTTCTAGAAGGATTTGCTGCCTCAGCTGCTTTGCTAGAGCAAGGACTCGAGGGTTATCGGGGTACCGGACATGTGTGCGATCACGGATACACCGCTGCTTTGCAGTGATGGACTTGCTGGTGCTAGACCTACTAGACTTCATCACGATCTTGAGATCGGCAAGTGTACGACTACATCATCCACAAAATCAGATTTTGTTAGCAACACTTTGTCGCTCTTCAAGGGTATGTTCTCTATGGATGTATATCCACTTGTTGATTGTATCTAGCTAGATAGATCTTGGTTCTTAGTAGTTCACATTGTAGGAATGTTTTTGTTTTCTATGCTGCAAACCCAACAGTGGTATCAGAGCCTGATTTATGCATAGTTTCTTTGCACGGGTAGAACACATATGAGTATGTGGGCATTGATGATCATGTTATTGCATCTTATATGTATTTTGGATATTGGTGGCATAGTGGGATGAAGCGGCCCGGACTAACTTTACATATCCTCACACATGAGACATGTTCCACGCTTGACATGTAACTAGTTTTGCATAAGTGGCTAGCGGGTGTCTATCTCTCCTACTATAGTCAATATCTAATTTACAACGAGTTTCTAATAATTTGATTATCATCATTGTGGTTCATATTCGTAGGTATGAATGGTTCTAGCTTTGAAATCCCTAAGCCACGTAAAAATTGCAATTGATAAATTAGAGGCGTCTAGTTTGGTTGTTGCTAGGCAAGTGTCATGATATGGTAATATTATAATTTGTAGTATGGATTGATACTATTGGAAATTATAATATATCAAAGTGTAAGTTCCATAGACCTTGGCCTTACACATATGGGAATGATGAAGATCATGCCACAATGCACAAGATAGTGATCAAGTGCAAGAACCATATCATATCACTTTTTGCATATGATGTTTGTTTGCATCTTATATTTTTTGTTTGGCACTTTAGTAGCATTATAAGATGATCCCTTATTTAAATATCAAGATAAGTATATGTACTTCCTTAGTATGCACCGTTAAGAAAGTTCTTCGTTTCGAGACACCACGTGATGATCGGGTATGATAGACTCTACGTTCACATACAACGAGTGTAAGACAGTTTTACACATGCGAGTACTAAGGTTCTTACTTGGTGAGCCTAGCATGTACAAAAATGGCCTCGGAACATGAACCAAAAGGTAAAGAATGAGTCATATGGTTGATATGATGACCATATAGATGCCTGCCTTTGAAGTTGCACCAAATCACGTGATGATCAGACTTGGTGTAGTGGATTTGGTTCATGTAATCACCAAAACAACTCGAGGGATGTTGGTTTTGAGTGGGGGTTCATTTGTAATTTAGATTAGTCGAACTCAATTTATCATAAACTATAATCAAAGTGAATTTGCATAATTTGTTGTAGTCATTGGCATCCATTTACTAACTTGCGCTTAGTTTTAATTGAGATAATAGAACTATAGAATTCTGGATATTTACTTTACGAACTGGTATCATATTATTTTGAGTGTCAATCTAAAGTTTAAAAGTCTTATTGCAAACCTTTAGAAAATTCCATTTACTCCATGAAGTTTAATAAGTAGTATTAAACCAAGAGTACCAATTCCAATATTAATATCTAAAGTATCACGTTTGCCTCCATGATCCTTGATATTCAAAAGTTGTTTTAGTATCAAGGTTATCTAGGAGCTGAAAGAATTATTTTGGAAACCGTCATGTGTTGTGATATCTGAAATAATGTTTATGGTTGCAATATGATCGAGTATAATTTGGCAAAATACATGTTCTCATATTATATGAGAATTTGTGAAGGTTGGAGACGTTAGACATCCTAATCTCCCAAAAAGGTTTTGGGAACTGGCATTATACTTGTGATTCATCCTTATAGGCTATAGTAGCTTGATCATGAAAGTTGTAATGATAAGGATGATAGAAGATGTAGGTAAAATGTTTACTACACTAATAGATTACTAAAGAATGGATTTTGAAAGAACGCCAAACATTTGATGATGGTGATCCACTTCAAAGTGCAAGTCCAAAGGTATTAGTATTTGACTATAAACACTTTGGACTATGTGTCATGTATGGTGCTACTATTGATGTTGATAGATTCTTTTAAAGGAAAAGGAAGTGCTAATAAAGAATCTATAAAATATTTGGTAGAAAAGAAAAGACTGGAAATGTCCAGCTTAGGTATATAGATGATACACATGTTATGGTTGTATTCTTTGCTTATTAAACAATGTGGTTCTTGGGTATTGGATACCGAATGGTTGGTGTGAAATGTCATACGAAACAACGCAATTCATGAACTACGATAGCCTAAGTAACTAGAAAAATAATATGTGATGATGTTTATTAAAAGCAAATAAAGTGTTATTGTGTTTCTTGTTGACATGGAAACTTGCCTTCAAGATTTTTTTAATAATTGTTATTTTGTTTCTGCATTATGAGAACAATGGTTGTTCAAATAATTACCATATTCCATAGAAGATGGATAAACTTTTACAAGTCTAGTTGGAGAAATCACGTCCATAAAAACTAATGCTAAAATGTGGCAAGACAAATGATTGAAAGATCACTTATGAAGTGACATTGTTGTTTAAATTATATTGGGGAGCGACTAGCAGACGCGCGCCCTCTCGGAAGCGCAGAAGCGAACGAGCAACGCGCATGCTTTCTGCGGAGTCTACACGTGGCAGCCCACACGACGAACCACACGCGGGAGCTATCCCGGCCGGTGCATGCGCGCGAGCACAACCAGGACATGCATGCGAGGGACATGGGCATCACCCGAGTACTGGTTATAGGTGCACTTTTTAAAACCGTTGTCATTTCTTTTATCTAGAATCGTTCTCACTTCTTTTGTAGCATGAAAATGGTATGCTGCATGTAAAAGGGTGCAAAAAATGAAAATAAAAGATAGAAGACAGTGCATCAGAAAAGAGCAAAGCAGTGCATGACGTGCCACCATCCGTGCACTACGACCGAAGGCAGTGTAGCACAGTGTAACAAGGCAGTGCACTGCCAGGACACCGCACTGTGCACTGCAACCGAAGGCAGTGCAATCCAGTAGAACAAGGCAGTGCACGAGCGGACACTGCCAGGATACCACGCCATGAACTGCAACCGAAGCCAGTGCAACCCAGTGCAACAAAGAAGTGCACGAGCGGTGCACTACAAAGACACCGCGCCGTGCACTGCAACCGAAGGCAGTGCAACCCAATACAACAAGGCAGTGCATGGACAGTGCACCGCAAAGACACTCCATCGTGCACTCTAACCGAATGCAGTGCAACGCGGTACAATAAGGCAGTGCACCGCCCCGTGCACTACGACAAAAGGCAGTGCAACACAGAATAGTAAGACAGTGCACTGCTACTGCATCGTCTCATGCACTATAGAACATGAGACAGTGCAAGCTAGGGACCGAAGGCAGTGTAAAAGAAAAAAATTGTCAGAACCTATCAATATGGGATCTAGTTTTGTAGCTCTTGACGCGACTAGCACAGCTAAGAAAACGGATCTTGATTTGGACGCTCGGTTCGAAAGATATTTCATTTTTCGTATTTAGATTGACAAAGAAAAAGGAAAACATAACCAAGAACATCCTCCGCAGTCGACACGTGGCGCGCATGACATGCACAGGAATTTGCGGGATGAATCAGATGCCCTTTTTCTAGTGTTTCTGATTATATTGGAAAGAAAACATGAAGAAATTCCATGTCGATGGAATTTTGGAGTCCTTGATTTTGAATAATTGACGCTGGCGAGACTTTCCTCGAGATAATTGAAACTCCATTCATAGGCCAAAGACAAACGGATGACTAACTTATTGGAAATTGTGCATGTTGATGCATATAGTCCATTATGTGTAGCCATGTGCGATGGATCTTTCAACTTCATATACTTTCTTCGGAAATTTGAGTGGATACATCTCTATATTTACTTAATAAGAAGTATGAACCATTTGAAATTTGTTCAAAGAGTTTCGAGATGAAGTGGAAAATCATTATAACAAGAAAATAAATAATTTATGATTCGATCATAAAGGAAGATATTTGACTTACATGTTTACCAAAAACACCTAAGATTTGAGGAATTGTTCCATGGATTTGCATTTTCTGATAAACCATAGGAGTGTGGAGTGTTCGAGAGATGAAATCGAACCTTGTTTGACATGGTAAGATCAAAGGTGTCATTTATAAAACTGTCATTATGTTTTAAGATTAAATCTTTAGAGACTACCGCTTTTACACTGAAAATAGCACCATCGTGATCCATTGAAATGACACCATACGGGTTATGGCTCGGGATAAAACCCGAGTTGTATTTTCTTAAATTTTGGTATGGTAGGCATAAGTAAAATGTTTACAACCATAGTCGGATAAGCACGTCTTTGTAGGTTATCCCAAAGCAATAGTTGGGTATTCCTCCATAACACCGAGGACAAAATAATTTGTCGCTTGGAACGTCAAGTTTCTTGAGAAGGATTTTTTGTAAAAGTTAAGTGGGAGGACAATAGAACTTTGATTAGATTGATGAACCTAAGCAACGTGTGCTAAGTAGCACAACATCGGAAAGTGTCTCGAAGGCATTCACAATGCTCATGGCTCCAGTGATTACGAAGGTTGTGATCTCGGAGATTAGAGTTCCTATTGAACCGTGTGGGTCAGGTAAGAATCAAATAGTGAGATTTGATAAACAAGTCGTTATTGTTTTGAAAATGATGAACTGGCTGCAAGCAAAGAAGTGATGATGGGACCTGACTCCATCAAGTGACTATAAGTCATAAAATCCGTGATAGTTTCCATACACGAGAAATCAAGATTTTGAACTTGGAAGACCCTCTGGAAAGGCGTGAATCCTATCGGTCGTATTTTGATCTATAAAGAAATAGACATGAATGTTTGACATCTATGAAATAGTCGACATGTCAGAAAGGAGTTTACGACAATGTTCAAGGAGTTGACCATGACAAGATTTGGTCTTTCATAGCGATATTTAGTCTTGACGAATTAATATAGCAACCACTACATATAATTTGGTATATGGTAGTTGAACAAACAAAACAAAGTTCTTCTAATAGAATGGTTACCTAGGACGTGTACATGACACGGTCCTAAGGGTTTTGTTAATTCAAAGGATGCTAAAAGGGCATGTAAACTTCAATGGTTGAAGTGAGCATAGTGGAGTTGGAATCTTCACCATGATGAAAATGTTAAAAGAGTTTAATTTCATCAGAGACCAAGAAGATGCTTTGCATTTGCAAGAAATTAAGTGGGAGTGCTGAGAAATATTTCTAATACATTATGTAGAGGACATATTGTTGATTGGAAATGATGTATAGTTTATTGAAACAAGTTAAGAATTTCATTAAAATTTGATTTCAATGAAAGACTTGGACAAAACTGGAATATTAGGCATCATGTCTATATGGATAGATTTAAATGCTAATATGGTTATTCCATACATATATATGAGATATTTAATGAGTTCAATATGGAAATGACAAGAAAGGTTCTTGCTGCATGGAAAATGTTGTATCAAGATTCAAGTGTATCGACACTTGGTGAGTGAAATCACATGAATATTTTGATCAATCATATATACCGTGATATGTAAAAATCCAGATATGTCCTATGCTCTAAATGTTATGTGCATATACCATAATGATTCATAAGATGATCATTGGACAATAGAAAGGATATTCTTATGATCTTTGGAAGAACTAAGAATATATTTATGTAGAGGTGACAAAAAGTTACAAATAGTTCATTGTAAAGTGTTACATTTCTACTAGTTTGTCACAAGATACAAATTAAATTTATCTCAATTCTAACTATGGGTGGAACAATGTGATGGAAAGGAGGTTCCATGGTGGATTTGGATGAATTCCAAAGTTAAGACATTGTGACGGATACTACAACAAAAGGCTAAGTATATGACTACTATAGTAGCAGCAAAGGAGGGTTGTGTTAAGTAATTTTATATCAAACTAGGTGTGGTTATTAGTGTGCTAGTACTATGAAGAGATATTGTGCGATAATTATATCAACATGTCTTAACCCAAAGGAACTAAATGGTCTAGCCAAAGGACTAAATTTATACAATGACATCTCATTAGATAATGAGTGATGCGTAGAGACGCAAAGACATGCAAATACACACAGACCTGAAAGTGTCAGATCTGTAGATTATGTTAACCACTAGCAAACACGTATATACAACACCAGAAAGCCATAGGTGTTGAATGCGCAAGTTTTTCAAAACTAGATTATTGACTCTAGTGCAAGTGGTAGACTGAAGGGAATATGCCCGAGAGGCAATAATAAAGTGGTTTTTTATCTTATTCCTTATTTATGATAAATATTTATTTTGCATGTTATAATTGTATTAGTTGGAAACATTAATACATGTGTGTTTAATAAACAAATAAAGAGTTCCTAGTTATGCCTCTCATATAAACTAGCTTGTTTATTAACAAATGATCAAGGTTTCCTAATCATGGACATTGGATGTTGTTAATAACAAGGTTACAACATTGATGGAATGATGTGATGAACACTAATCCGAATAATAGCAATACGATCAAATTCATTGTGTTCAAATTTCTATTACAACATATATGTAACTTTAGTCCTTAGACCATGAGATCATGTCAATCACTAACACTAGAAGAGTAACTTGATAACATCAAACGTCACACCATAATAGGGCGAAAATAAAGGTGGGTTCAGATACTCCAAAAGTGTTATGTATAGGCTCATGGATCAATAGTGTTATTTGTCCATCCCGATGATGGAGAGATATACTCTGGGCCCTCTTGGTGATATCACATTGATGTAGCTTGCAAGCAAGTGATAAGATCACTATAATGTTATATCACGGGAACAAGAAAAGAGTACTTGTCAGTAACGAGATCAAACAAGGTATGGGGATACCGATGATCGAACCTCGGACATGTAATATATCACGAGACAAAGGGTTTTAGTTATGACGTTAAAGGTTCAGACGATCACTAGAGTCATCGTTGAATGTGTGGGAGTTAGTACGGATCTCTAGGTCCTGCTGTTGATTATTGATCGGAGAGGGGTCTCGATCATGTTTGCATTATTCACGAACCGTAGGGTGACACACTTAAGAGATACCAACACCATTTGGAGAAAATAAGATACCAGAGAAAGATTATGAAAGCGCTAGAATCATTTCGATGGAAACCGGAATTGTTTCAGGTGAAATTGCAGAAACTGGTTCTGCATGGGATATTGAAATGTTGTATGGGGTTTTATGTGAATGTTTCTTAATTAAAGTAATTAACAAAATTATGAATAAAATAAATAAAAGTGTTTTATTTAAAAAGAAAAATACATTTAATTTAGTGGACATTAAATGCAAGTGAGTGGAGTTGAAATTGAGGTGAGTGGGCTTAGTGGAAGCTCCACCCACATGAATGAGGGAGAGGTAGGGGCACCCACCATGGCCGGCCAGCCATGGCCATGGGGTTGCACCCCATCCCCTATAAAAGGAGCCCCATGGATCCTCTCCTCTTGCACCACCTCCTCGTGAAGGTTCTCTTCCCCCTCTAGCAATTCCCCATGGACTCGGGGTTGTCGGGGTACCGGACATGTGTGCGATCACGCATGCACTGCTGCTTTGTGGTGATGGACTTGCTGGTGTTGGACCTGCCGGACTTGCTGGACTTCATCACGATCTTGAGATCAACAAGTGTATGACTGCATTATCCACGAAATCAGATTTTGTTAACAACACTTTGTTGCTCTTCAAGGGTATGTTCTCTATGGATGTATATCCACCTATTGATTGTATCTAGGTAGATAGATCTTGGTGCTTAGTAATTCACATCGTATAATTCCTTTTGTTTTCTATGCTACGAACCCAACAAGATATTCTCCTCCACGATCGGATTGAAGAAATTTGATCTTTCTGTTACAAT
Organism: Avena sativa; assembly: GCA_916181665.1. Taxonomy (NCBI): domain Eukaryota; kingdom Viridiplantae; phylum Streptophyta; class Magnoliopsida; order Poales; family Poaceae; genus Avena; species Avena sativa. The sequence goes on along the minus strand of OV702289.1, from coordinate 666,769,668 downwards.
GATTTTCACTCTAAAATTCTTTGAACTTTTCAAATGTTTTAGATTTGTGTTTCATTAAATAAATATACACATATCTACCTAAATCATCCGTGAAGGTTACAAAATAATGATATTCACCGTGTCCTAACACACTCATTGGACCACATACATCGGTATGTATTATTTCCAATAAGTCGGTCGCTCGCTCCATTGTTCCAGAAAACGGGGTTCTAGTCATCTTGAGCATAAGGCATGGTTCACATGTCTCGAATTATTCATAATCAAGTGATTCCAGTAGTCCATCAGATTGCAGCTTCTTCATGTGTTCAACACCAATATGACCCAAACAGCAATGCCACATATATGAAGCAATATCATCACTCAACTTGATTGTTTTAGCATTCACATTATGAATATGTGTACTACTAATATCAAGCTTCAAAACAAATAAACCATTCAACACAGGTGCATGACCATAAAAGATATTAGTCATATAAAAGGAACAGCCATTATTCTCAGACACAAATGAATAACTGTCTTGGATTAAACATGATCCAGACATGATGTTCATGCTCAACGCAGGCACCAAATAAAATTTATTTAGGTTTATTATCAACCTTGATGGTAGATGAAGTGGTAGCGTCCCAACGGCAATCACATCAACCTTTGATCAATTGCATACGTGCATCGTCACTTCATCCTTTGCTAGTGGTTGATGCACTCGACTTGAAACGTAGAGCTCATTGGGAACCCCAAGAGAAAGGTATGATGAGCACAACAGTAAGTTTTCCCTCAGTTATGAAACCAAGGTTTAATCGAACCAGTAGGAGCAAGGAAACACCCCAAAGGTGTTACTAGCTGAGCTTTGGCAGGGCGCACTACCGGTGCTAGTAGCAACGTGGAGACCTGCATAACACAACCACAGAACTTTGTCCCCAACTTGCGATGAGGTTGTCAATCTCACCGTGTTTTGCGGAAAACAAAGGATTAAACGTATCGAATGGAAAGAAGTAAAAGTTTGCAGAAAGTAAACACAAAGCAGAAACAGTTTATAGATTGTATGTAAAGACAAAGGACCGGGATCCATAGTTCACTAGAGGTGGCTCTCCTTAGATAGATAACATGCTGGGTGAACAAATTACAGCGGGGCAATTGACAAACACCGAGAAAGCAATACATGCATATACTAATCATCTTGACTCCTGTGAGACTTGATTGGGCATTACAACATAATACATAGACCGCCATCCAACTGCATCTATGACTAATAATCCACCTTCAGGTTATCATCCGAACCCCCTCCAGTATTAAGTTGCAAGCAACAGATTATTGCTTTACAAACTGCGTGTAAGGTAAACAATACGATTGTTCCATGAACAAAGGATTATTGTTTTGTCCCTAGTAGCAACAACACATCTAGTACCTTAGAGATTTCTGTCACTTCCCCAGATTACCAGAGGCATGAATCCACTATCGAGCATAAATACTAACTCTTGGAATTGCTAGCATCTACTTGGCCAAGATAGCTACTAACAATGGAAAGCATGCAAGATCTCAAATAACAAAGACATGATAGAATCAATAATCAATCTAAAATAGCATCTCAATATCCATCGGATCCCCGCAAACACAACATGTATGGATTACAAATAGATGATATTGATCATGAACGGAGCTAACAAGATCTAAACATGAAAGCACAAAGGAGGAGAAACCAGCCATCTAGCTACTACATGGATCCGTAGTCCAAGGATGAACTACTCACGCATCACACCGGAGGCTTGCATGGTGATGAAGAAGGCCTCTAGGGTGAATTCCCCTCTCCGGCAGGGTGCCGAGAAGAGCTTCAGATCCCTCCCGATCTAGGGATGGAGATGACGGCGGCTATAGACTCTTTCGTGGATTTTTGATCGGGTACCTAGGGTTTTCGTCCCGAGGGCAACTTATAGGCGGAAGGAGAGGCCGATGGGGTGCTGGGGTCGGCCAGACCACCCCCTGGCACGGGCCAAGCCTGGCTGCACGGCCAGGTGGTGTGGCCGGCCCCTGGCCCCTCTCTGTCTCGTATTCTGGCACTTGATCCCTTCCAGAAAAATAGGCACTTTGGCTTTTGTCCCGTCCAATTCCGAGAATATTCATTTTCTGACTTTCCTAGAACCAAAACAGCAGAAAACAGGCAGCTGGCACTGTGGCTCTTGTTAATAGGTTAGTCCAAGAAATCATATGAAAAGTACTCCAAAGTTGGAACAAAACACAAGAAAGTGGATAAAACCAAGCATGGAACATAAAAAATTATAGATACATTTGCAATGTATCAACATCCCCAAGCTTAACTCCTGCTCGTCCTCGAGTAGGTAAGTGATAAAAAGAAATAATTTTTGAGGTGACATGCACCATCAAAGACTTGATCAAAGTATTTGTAAAACATTCAAAGCTGGGATCATAGTACTTCAATCATAACATGAAAGACAAAGTTCTAGCTGAAGGAAATATGCCCTGAGAGGCAATAATAAAGTTGTTATTATATATTCCTTATACATGATAGATGTTTATTTTACATGCTAGAAATGTATTGATTCAGAAACATCAATACATGTGTGTTTAATAAACAAAAAGGGTTCCTAGTCATGCCTCTCTTATAGACTAGCTTGTTGATTAACAGGATGATCAAGGTTTCCTGATCATGGACATTGGATGTTGTTAATAACAAGGTCACACCATTGGTGGAATGATGTGATGAACATTCATCCGAAGTATAGCATTACGATCAAGTCATTATGTTTATATTGCTATAACATCATACGAAGTAATCTTTATCCTTAGACCATGAGATCATGTTAATTTCTAACACCGGAAGAGTATCTTGATAACATCAAACGTCACACCGTAACAGGATGACTATAAAGATGGGTTCAGTACTACGAAGGTGTTATGTTGAGGTTCATGGATCAAGAGTGGAATTTTTCAATCCAGATGACGGATAGATATACTCTGGGCCCTCTCGGTGATATCACATTAGGATAGCTTGCAAGCAAGTGATGTGATCACTAGAATGTTATATCACGGGAACGAGAAAAGAGTGCATGTCGGTAACGAGATCAAACTACGTATGGACATACCAATGATCGAATCTCGGACATGTAATATATCGAGAGACAAAGGGATTTAGTTAAAAGCGTTAAAGGTTCTCACGATCACAGGAGTCATCGTTGAATGTGTAGGAGTCAGTACGAATCTCCAGGTCCCGCTGCTGATTATTGATCGGAGAAGGGTCTCGATCATGTCTGCATTATTCGCGAACCGTAGGGTGGCACACTTAAGAGTTACCGGACACCATTTTGGAGCACATATTTTTCAGACGAAAGAATTGCAAAGCGCAGGAATTGTTTCAATAGAAACCGGAAATTGTTTTGGGTGAAATTGCAGAAGGTGGTTCTGCATGTGATATTGAAATATTGCAAGGGGCTATATGTGAATGTTTGTTAATTAAAGTAATTAATTAAATTCTGAATAAATTTAATAAAAAGAGTTTTATTAAATGAGAGAGCATTAAATTTGGAGAAATTTAATGCATTTAAAGTGGAGACTTTAAAAGGGAATGTGAAGAGGCATTTTAATGTGGAGGGGTTACCACCAAATGAATGGGGGAGGTGAGGGGTCACCCCCCCATGCGCTGTCCATGGAGAGAGGGGGTACCCCCCTCTCCTCCTATAAAAGGCCACCCATTCCCTCCTTCATCCTCACACCTCCTTGTGAAGGATCTCTCTTCCCCTCTAGAATTATTCCCCCATGGTCTCGGATTAGCGAGATACATGTTCCCGGTGGCATTTCGTCTGGAAGGAGTTGCTGCTTCCGCTGGATCGCTGGAGCGAGGAGGTGGAGGTTGTCCGGTGGCTTGAACATGTGTGCGAGTGCGAATGCGCTGCTGAGTTGCGACGCTCGGACTTCCTCACGATCTTGAGATCGACAAGTGTACGACTACATCAACCACGAGTTCCTACTCGTTAACAAAGCTCGTTGTCTATGAGGGTAAGTTCTCGTTGGATGTATGTCCACCCGTTGCTTTGTACCTAGTAGATAGATCTTGGCGTGTAGTTCACACCGTAGGAAATTTTTTGTTTTCTATGCTGCGGACCCAATAGTGGTATCAGAGCCTGATCTAGGCGTAGGTGCTTAGCACGGGTAGTACACATATCGTTGATATGTGGGCGATGATGATCATGTTATTGCATCTTCTATGTATTTTGGATATTGGTGGCATAGTGGGATGAAGCGGCCCGGACCAACCTTACATGTCATCGTACATGAGACCGGTTCCACGACTGACATGCAACTTGTTTTGCATAAGTGGCTGGCGGGTGTCTGTCTCTCCTACTATAGTCAATATCTGATTTACAACGAGTTGCTAGTAACTTAGTTATCCTTGTTGTGGTTCATGTTCGTAGGTAAGAACGGTTCTATCTCCGAAAGTCCTAAGCCACGTAAAACTTGCAATTGATAAATTAGAGGTGTCTAGTTTAGATCGTTGCTGGGCTAGTGTGTTGATATGGTATTGTTGTAAGTAGATGTATGGTGGATACTCTTACAACACACTCAACGTGTAAGTTCCATAGACCTTGGCCTTACACACAAAGGAATGATAGAGATCATACCATGATGCAAGTGATAGAGATCAAATGCATGGACCATATCATCTCACTTTACACATTAGATGTTAGCATCTTATACTGCTAGTTTGGCGCGTTTGATAGCATTATAAGATGATCCCTCTTTTAGATATCAAGATAAAAATGTGTTCTTCCTTGAGTATGCACCGTTCTATGGATCGTGTTTCGAGACATCACGTGATGATCAGTGTACTCGAATCTACGCTTTCATAGGAACGGGTGTAAGACAGTTTTACACACACGAATACTAAGGTTCTTACTTGGCGAGCCTATCATGTACAGAAAATGACCTCGGAACACGGACCGAAAGGTTAAGCATGAGTCATATGGTTGATATGATGCCCATATAGATGCTCGCCTTTGAAGCTATATCAACTCACGTGATGATCGGACTTGGTATAGTGGATTTGGTTCATGTAATCACCAAAAGGACACGAGGGATGTCATTTTTGAATGGGAGTTCATTAGTAATTTGGATTAGTTGAACTCAATCTATCATAAACTTAGTCTAAATAAACTTTACAAATTCTGTTGTAGATGGCACCACCTGCTTTTAATTTCAATGTGTTCATGGAGAAAGAGAAACTTGCTGCGAATGGTAGCAACTTCACCAACTGGGCTATGAATTTGAGGATTCTCCTCACTGCTACACAAAAGCAATATGTGCTAGATGCGCTTCTAGGCCCCCCACCAGCTCCTGATGCCCCTGACGAGGAAAAGAATGTCTACGTGACTCGTCAGGAGGACCACAACTTAGTTCATTGCGGCATACTGTATGGGCTAGAGCCAGAACTTCGAAAGCGTTTCGAAAATGGCAATGCCTTTGATACCATGGGAGAATTGAAAATGATTTTCGATACCCATGCTGCCGTAGAGAGTTATAATGCTACAGAAAAGTTCTTTAGTTGCATGATGGAGGAAAACAGCTCTGTTAGTGAGCACGTACTCAAAATGTCTGGGTACGCCGATAAGCCTGTGTCCTTGGGAATAACGATTCCCATTGACTTAGGCATACATCGTGTTCTCCAATCTCTGCCACCTAGCTACACGAGCTTCGTGATGAACTATAATATGCAGGGCATGAAGAAGTCTCTTCCCGAGCTTCTGTCAATGCTTAAGACTACAGAAGTGGAGATTAGGAAAGAACATCAAGTGTTGATGATCAATAGGACCACCGGTTTCAAGAAGGATAAGAAAGGCAAGCACAAGGGAAAGAAGGGTGGCAAGTCTATTGCCATGCCTGAAAAGAAACCCCGGGCTGGCCCTAAGTCTGACACTGAGTGCTACTATTACAAGGGGACTGGCCATTAGAAGCGCAACTGCCCCAAGTATTTGGCGGACAAGAAGTCAAGCAAGGCAAACAAAGGTATATGTGATATACATGTTATTCATGTGTACTTGACTAGTACTCACAGTAGCACCTGGGTATTTGATACCGGATCGGTTGCTAATATATGTAACTCGGTTCAGGGGCTACGGAACAAGCGACAACTAGCAAGGGATGAGGTCAGGATGCGGGTCGGCAATGGATCAAGAGTTGATGTGATCGCCGTCGGGACGCTACCTCTCCATTTGCCATCGGGATTAGTTATAAACCTAAATAATTGTTATTTGGTGCCTGCACTGAGCATGAACATTGTATCTGGATCGTGTTTGATGCAAAGTGGTCATTCCTTTAAATCTGAGAACAATGGTTGTTTGATTTATAAGAATGATATCTTTTATGGTCATGCACCTATGTTGAATGGTTTATTTCTATTGGATCTCGATAGTAATATTACACACATTCATAATGTTAATGCTAAAAGGATTAAACTTGATGATGATATGTCTACATATATGTGGCACTGACGTCTAGGTCATATTGGCGTTAAACGCATGAAGAAACTCTATTCTGATGGACTTTTGGAATCACTTGATTTTGAATCATTTGATACATGTGAGCCATGCCTTATGGGCAAGATGACTAGAACGTCGTTTTCCGGTTCAATCGAACGGGCGACAGATCTATTGGAAATCATACATACTGATGTGTGTGGACCAATGAGTGTGTCGGCGCGAGGTGGATATCATTATTTTGTTACTTTCACGGATGATTTGAGTAGATACGGGTATATCTATTTGATGAAACACAAGTCTGAAACTTTTGAAAAGTTCAAGGAATTTCAGAATGAAGTGGAAAATCATCGTAATAGAAAGATCAAGCTTCTATGGTCTGACCGTGGAGGAGAGTATCTAAGTTACAAGTTTAGCACACACATGAAAGAGTGTGGAATAGTTTCACAACTCACGCCTGCCAAAACACCACAACGTAATGGTGTGTCGGAACATCGTAATCGTACCTTATTGGATATGGTTCGATCTATGATGTCTTTGACTGACTTACCTCTGTCATTTTGGTGTTATGCACTGGAAACAGCTGCATTCACTTTAAATCGGGCACCATCTAAATCCGTTGAAATGACACCGTATGAATTATGGTTTGGAAACAAACCTAAGCTGTCATTTCTTAAGGTTTGGGGATGCGATGTTTATGTGAAGAAACTTCAACCGGATAAACTCGAACCCAAAGCGAAAAAATGCGTCTTCATAGGATACCCTAAGGAAACAATTGGGTATACCTTCTATCACAGATTCGAGGGGAAGGTTTTTGTTGCCAAGAATGGATCCTTTCTTGAGAAGGAGTTTCTCGCGAAAGGTGTGAGTAGTCGGAAGGTAGAACTCGAAGAGGTTATTGAACCTTCTCTTCATGGAATGGCGAGTGGCGCAGCACCGCAAGTTGTTTCGGAGTTGACTTCACCTGATGAAGAGAGAGCTAATGATAATGATCATGAAACTCCGAAAGAGGACACTACCGAACCTCGCAGGACAAGCAGGACACGTGCAGCTCCTGAACTGTACGACAATCCTATTGTGAATTTCATGGTTGATGAAATGGATGACCCTGCGATGTATGAAGAAGCGATGGTGAGCCCGGATTCCAACAAATGGCTAGAAGCCATGAAATCCGAGATGGAATCCATGTACGAGAACCAAGTTTGGAACTTGGTGGACTTACCTCACGACCGAAAGGCCGTTGAGAATAAATGGATTTTCAAAAGGAAAACTGATGCTGATGGTAATGTGACCATCAATAAGGCTTGACTTGTCGCAAAGGGGTTTCGACAAATTCAAGGAGTTGACTACGATGAGACATTCTCTCCCGTAGCGATGCTTAAATCGGTTAGGATTATGTTAGCAATTGCTGCATATTTCTATTATGAAATATGGCAGATGGATGTCAAAACTGCGTTCCTCAATGGTAAGATTGAAGAAGAGTTGTATATGATACAACCTAAGGGTTTTGTCGATACTAAGGATGCTAATAAGATGTGCAAACTTCAGTGATCCATCTATGGACTGAAGCAAGCATCACGAAGTTGGAATCTCTGCTTTGATGAGGTGATCAAAGAGTTTGGATTTGTCCAAACTTATGGAGAGGCTTGTATTTACAAGAAAGTGAGTGGGAGCAATGTGGCATTTCTGATATTATATGTGGATGACATATTATTGATTGGAAATGATATAGATCTTTTAAACAGGGTTAAAAGTTATCTAAACAGCAAATTTTTGATGAAAGACCTTGGTGAAGCGTCATATATATTAGGCATTAAAATCTATAGAGATAGATCAAGGCGCCTAATTGGGCTATCGCAGAGTACATACCTTGATAAGATATTAAAGAAGTTTAATATGGACGAAAGTAAGAAGGGGTTCTTACCTACGTTGCAAGGCAAGACATTGAGTAAGACTCAAAGTCCGGCTACGGCGGAAGAAAGAGAGATGATGGATAAGATCCCCTATGCCTCGGCCATAGGCTCTATTATGTATGCCATGCTATGTACAAGACCGGATGTGGCACATGCTATTAGTTTGACTAGTAGGTACCAATCTGATCCAGGTTCGGAACACTCGATAGCGGTAAAGAACATCCTCAAGTACTTGAGAAGAACTAAGGATATGTTTCTCATATACGGAGGTGAAGAAGAGCTAGTCGCTAAGTGTTATGTCGATGCTAGCTTTGACACTGATCCGGATGACTCTAAGTCTCAATCCAGATACGTATTTCTCTTGAACGGAGCAACAGTTAGTTGGAGGAGTTCCAAACAACCTGTGGTGGCTGGATGAACAATGGAGGCGGAATATGTTGCTGCTTCAGAAGCGGCGCAGGAGGCAGTTTGGATGAAAGAGTTCATTACAGAACTGGGTGTGGTTCCCAGTGCGTTGGACCCGATGGTGATCTATTGTGACAACAATGGATCCATATCCAACGCAAAGGAACCAAGGTCTCACAAGAATTCCAAACATATTAAGCGCCGGTTTCACTCCATCCGCGAGCATGTCAAGGATGAAGATATAAAGATTTGTAAAGTACACACAGACCTGAATGTAGCAGATCCGTTGACTAAAGTTCTCCCTAGGGCAAAACATGATCAACACCAGAACTCCATGGGTGTTAGATTTATCACTATGTGAACTAGATTATTGTCTCTAGTGCAAGTGGGAGACCGGAGGAAATATGCCCTGGGAGGCAATAATAAAGTTGTTATTATATATTCCTTATACATGATAGATGTTTATTTTACATGCTAGAAATGTATTGATTCGGAAACATCAATACATGTGTGTTGAATAAACAAAAAGGGTTCCTAGTCATGCCTCTCTTATAGACTAGCTTGTTGATTAACAGGATGATCAAGGTTTCTTGATCATGGACATTGGATGTTGTTAATAACAAGGTCACACCATTGGTGGAATAATGTGATGAACATTCATCCGAAGTATAGCATTACGATCAAGTCATTATGTTTATATTGCTATAACACCATACGAAGTAATCTTTATCCTTAGACCATGAGATCATGTTAATTGCTAACACCGGAAGAGTATCCTAATAAAATCAAACGTCACACCGTAACAGGGTGACTATAAAGATGGGTTCAGTAATACGAAGGTGTTATGTTGAGGCTCATGGATAAAGAGTGGAATTTGTCAATCCAGATGACAGATAGATATACTCTGGGCCCTCTCGGTGATAACACATTAGGATAGCTTGCAAGCAAGTGATGAGATCACTAGAATGTTATATCACGGGAACAAGAAAAGAGTGCATGTCGGTAATGAGATCAAACTAGGTATGGAGATACCGATGATCGAATCTCGGACATTTAATATATCGAGAGACAAAGGGATTTAGTTACAAGCGTTAAAGGTTCTCACGATCACAGGAGTCATCGTTGAATGTGTAGGAGTCAGTACGGATCTCCAGGTCCCGCTGCTGATTATTGATCGGAGAAGGGTCTCGATCATGTCTGCATTATTCGTGAACCGTAGGGTGGCACACTTAAGAGTTACCGGACACCATTTTGGAGCACATATGTTTCAGACGAAAGAATTGCAAAGCGCAGGAATTGTTTCAATAGAAACCGGAAATTGTTTCAGGTGAAATTGCAGAAGGTGGTTCTGCATGTGATATTGAAATATTGCAAGGGGCTATATGTGAATGTTTGTTAATTAAAGTAATTAACAAAATTCTGAATAAATTTAATAAAAAGAGTTTTATTAAATGAGAGAGCATTAAATTTGGAGAAATTTAATGCATTTAAAGTGGAGACTTTGAAAGGGAATGTGAAGAGGCATTTTAATGTGGAGGGGTTACTGATGGGTTCGTAGCATGGAAAACAAAAAATTTCTACCGCAAGAACGAACAAAACCCAGATCTAATCTAGATAAAAGCCAAGATCTAATCTATTAGACATGTGCAACGAGATAGATCTGTACTAACCCTTGTAGATCCGAAAGCGTTACGAGATTAGATCTCGGGGTTGATGTAGTCGATCACTTGCCGATCTCAAGATCGTGTGGACGATCCTTCCGGCGCCGCGTTCCGGCAGCGCTACCGCAGACGGTCACATGTGCGGAGTCGAAGCAGACCTTCCTCTCCCAGTTCCAGCGAGCAGCGACAGTAGTAGATCTCTCCACGGAATCCCAGCAGCACGACGACGTGGTGGTGGTGGTGGAGTAGAGATTTGTGCAGGGCTTCGCCTAAGCCGGTGCAGAAGAAAGGTGGAGGAGAGAGGCGGCAGAGATTGGGTGTGATGGAAGAGGGCCAAGAGAGGGCGCCCCCTCCCTTCTATTTAAGGGGGGAGGCGCGCCTAGGGAGGGGGAGTCCTAGTAGGACTCCCCTCCTAGGGCCGGCGGTGGGAAGGGGGGAGGAGTCCTCCTCCCCCACGAATCCGTGTCTTGCCCCACTTGGACTCCTTGATCCCTTCCTTGGTTTTCAAGTAAACTCCAAGAAATCCTCTAGAACCTTCTAGAACATTCCGAAACCTTCTAGAATCTCCATACAAACACTCCGGAACATTTCCTAACTTAGAAAATGATCCCCAATATATGAATCTTATTCTCCGGACCATTCCGGATCTCCTCGTGATGTCCTGGATCCATTCCGAGACTCCGAACATCATTCGGTCTCCAACGCATATTCCATATCTACTTAAAACAACTTCGAACCTTAAGTGTGTCACCCTACGGTTCGTGAATATGCAGACATGATGAAGACACCTCTTCGATCAATAACCATCAGCGGGATCTGGAGATCCATAACGGCTCCCACATACTCAGCGATGACTTTGTGATCGATAGAACCATTTAACATACGAAACCAATTCCCTTTGTCACGCGATATTCTACTTATCCGAGGTTTGATCGTCAGTATCTTCATACCTAGTTCTTCCTCGTTACTGATAAGTACTCTTTACTCGTTCCATGTTATGTCATCCCTTGTGACCCAGTCACATGCTTGCAAGCTATCTAGATGACATTCCACCGAGAGGGCCCAGAGTATATCTATCCGTCATATGGATGGACAAATCCCAATCTTGGTCTATGCGCTTCAACACATACTTTCAGAATACCCAATGACACCTTTATAACCGCCCAGTTACGAAGCGGCGTTTGGTGTCATCAAAGTACCCATCCGGTGATGGTGATTGACATAACCTCATGGTCGAAGGATTAGGTTACTATGTATTTCAAAGCTTACAACAATACGAACTTAATGACTTGATCTTATGCTATGCTTACTATGGGTGTGTGTCCATCACATCATTCTCCTAATGATATAACCTTGTTATTAATCACATCCAATGTCCATGATCAGGAAACCATGATCATCAATCAATCAACAAGCTAGTTTAACAAGAGGCTTACTAGGGACTCTTTTACGTTTACAAAACACACAAGTATTAGTGTTTCCTAATACTACAATTATAGCATGAGATGTAACCATTTATCATAAACATAAAGATATAATAATAATCACTTTATTATTGCCTCTTGGGCATATCTCCAACAGTCTCCCACTTGCACTAGAGTCAATAATCTAGTTAAAAATTTGTGCATTCAACACCTATGGCTTTCTGGTGTTGTATAGACACTATTGCTAGTGGTAAACATAATCTTCGGATCTGACACTTCCAGGTCCGTGTGTATTTGCATTTCCTTGCATCTCTACACATTACTCATTCTCCAATGAGATGGCATTGTATAAATTTGGTCCTTTGGTGAGACCTTTAGTTCCTTGGGATTACAACATGTTGATACAATTGTCATACAATGTATCTTCGTAGTATTATCCCGCTATGAACCACACCTAGTTTGATAACAAACTACTTGACACAAATGCCCTCATTTGCTGCTAGGAATAGCAGTCATATACTTAGCCTTTTGTTGTAGTATCTGTCACAATGTTTTAACTTTGGTACTCAACCAAATCCGTTATGGAACTTCCTTTCCATTACATTGTGCCACTCATAGTTTAAATTGAGATAAACTTAATTTTGTGACAAAACTAGTATCAATGCAACAATTTACAATGAACTATTTGTCACTACTATAATATATTCTTAGTTCTTCCAAAGATCATAGGAATATCCCTACTATTGTCCAATGATCATCTTATGAGTCATTCTGGTATATGCTCATAAAATTTAGAGCATAGGACATATCTGGATGTGTACATCTCAAAGATTGATCAAAATATTCTTGTGATTTCACCAAGTGTCAAAACACTTGAATCTCGTGTCAACACACTTGAATCTTGATTCAGTCCTTTCCGTGCATCAAGAACCTTTCTTGTTGTTTCCATATTGAACTCATTCAACATCTTATCTATGTACATTTGGCAAAACCATATTAGCGCCTCAATCTATCCATATAGACATTGATGCCTAATTTTTGGGTTATGCCTAAGTCTTTCGTCGAAATGAAATTCTTAACCTATGTCAATAAAAGATACATCATTTCTAATCAATGATATGTCTTTCACATAATGTATTAGAAATATGTCTTAGCGCTCCCACTTAATTTCTTGCAAAATGCAAGCATCTTCATCGTCTCTGATGAAATTAAACCTTTTAACGGTTTCATCACGGTGAAGATTCCAACTTCGCGATGCTCACTTCAACCATTGAAGTTTTGCATACTCTTTTAGCATCCTTTGAATTAACAAAACCCTTTGGATCGTGTCATGGACACATCCTAGGTAACCATTCTATTAGAAGAACTTGTTTTGTTTGTTCAACTACCATATACCAAAATATATGTAGTGGTTGCTACATTAATCCGTCCAGACTAAATATCGCTGTGAAAGATCAAATCTTACCATAGTCAATTCCTTGAACATTATCGTAAACTCTTTCCGACATGTCGACTATTTCATAGATGTGAAACATCCATGTCTATTTCTTTATAGATCCATATAGGACTGTAAGGTCTTGCACCTTTCCAGAGGGTCTTTCAAATTCAAAGCTTGATTTCTCGTGTATGGAATTATCACGGATTTTATGGCTTCAAGCCACTTAACGAAGTCAGGGCCCATCATTGCTTATTTGCATGTAGTCGGTTCATCATTGTCAAACAACAATGATTTAACTCTCAAATCTTGGCATTTGATTACTTACCCGACCTACTTGGTTCAATAGGAACTTAGATCTCTGTGACCACAACTTTTGAGGCACGTGAGCCATGAGCATTGTTGCTGCCTCCAGGACAATTACCGATGCTGCGCAACTCAGCACATATTAGCCAAGGTTCAACAACCTTGTCAAAGTTCTATTGTCCTCCCACTTGATTTTTCACCAAAAATTCCTTCTCAAGAAACTAGACACTCTAAGCGACAAACAATTTTGTCTTCGGTGTTATGGAGGAATACCCAATGGTTATTCGAAATAACCTACAAAGACATTCTCATCCGACTTTGGTTGTAAACATTTTACTTATGCCTAGCATACCATAAATTTAAGAAAGGACAACCTAGGTTTTATCCCAAACCATGACTTATATGGTGTCATTTCAACGGATCACGATGGAGCTCTTTTCAGTGTAAAAGCGGTAGTCACTAAAGCTTTAATCTTTAAAATATAATGGCAGTTTTATAAATGACACCTTTGATCTTACCATGTCAAACAAGGTTTCATTACATATCTTGAACACTTCATACTCCTATGGTGTTTTGGGAAATGCAAAACCATGGAACGATTCCTCAAATATTAGGTGTTTTGCTAAACTTGTAACTCAAACATCTTTCTTGTTACAATAATTTTTCACTTCATCTTGAAAGTCTTTGAACATTTTCAAATGTTTCATACTTCTTCCTTATTGAGTAAGTATATACATATACTCACTCAAATCTTCGGAGAAAACATATGAAGTTGAAATCCATCGCCCACGACTACACATAATGGACTATATACATCAATATGTACAAATTCCAATCAGTTAGTCGTCCATTCCTCTTTTGGCCTACGAACGGAGTTTTAATTATCTCCAGGAAAGTATCACAAGCGTCATTTGATCAAAATCAAAGACTCCAAAAATCCATCAACATGGAGTTTCTTCATGTATCCCTTTCAATATAATTTAAACGGCGATGTCACTTCGCAAGTGATCTTTCAATCATTTGTCTTGCGACATTTTAGCATTAGTTTTATGGTCGTTATTTCTCCAACCAGACTTGTATATCATCCATCTATTATGGAATACGGTAATTATTTGAACAACCTTTTGTCGTCATAATACCTGATCAAAATAACAATTATTGAAACAAATCTTGAAGGCAAGCTTTGATGTTAATGAGCAACATAACAACCCTTTGTTTGTTTTCGATGAACATCATCACATATTATCTTGTCAGTTACTTAGGCCATTGCAGTTCATGAATTGTGTTGTCCTGTATGACACTTCATACCAACCAATTCGGTATCCAATACTGCAGCACCACATTGTTTAACAAGCAAGGAATACAGCCATAACATGTATCTCCCATATACCTAAGTTGGACATCTCCAATCTTTTCTTTTCTGCCAAATATTTTATAGATTCTCTTTCAACAATTCCTTTTCTTTTAAAAGAATCTATCAACATCAATAGTGGTGTCATTCACATGACACATAGTACAAAGTGTGTATAGTCAAATACTAATACCTTTGGACTTGCACTTTGAAGTGGATCACCTTCATCAAATGTTTGGCATTCTTTCAAAATTCCATTCTTTAGTAACCTTTTATTGTAGTAAACATTTTACTTACATCTTCTATTCATCCTTATCATGACAACTTTCATGATCAAGCTGCTATAGCTTATAACGGTGAATTGCGAGTATAATGTTTCTTTTCCAAAAACTTTTGGAGGATTAGGACGACTAGCGTCTCCAACCTTCACAAAATTCTCATCAAATATGAGGACATATACTCTATCATGTTGTAACCAATACATTGTTTTAGATATCGCAATACCTTTCACATATGATGGTTTCTGAAACATTGCTTTCAGCTCTTAGATAAACTTGATATTAAAAACAATCTTTTGAGTATCAAGAATCATGGAGGCAAACATGATACATGAGATACTAACACTGGAATTGTTACTCTTGATTTAATACTGTTTATTAAACTTCACAGAGTAAATGGAGTTTGCTGAAAGTTTGCAATATGACTTTTAAACTTTAGATTGACACTCAAAACAATACGATATCAGTTCGTAAAGCAAATATCCAGAATTTCTATAGTTCTACTATCTCAACTATAACTAAGCGTAAGGTGGTGAACGGATGCCAATGACTACAACAAACTATGCAAATTCACTTTGATTGTGTTTATGATAAATTGAGTTCGACTAATCCAAATTACAAATGAACTCCCACTCAAAACAACATCCCTCGAGTTGTTTAGTGATTACACGAACCAAATCCACTACACCAAGTCCGATCATCACGTGAGATGATGTAGTTTCATCAGCGAACAATCTTCATGTTCATCATATCAATCATATGACTCATGCTCTACCTTTCGGTATTCCGTGTTCCGAGACCATGTCTGTACATGCTAGGCTCATCAAGGTTAACCTTAGTTTCCGCATGTGCAAATCTGGCTTGCACCCGTTGTATGCACACGTAGAATCTATCACATCTGATCATCACGAGATGCTTCTAAACGACGAGTCTTAGCAACGGTGCCAACTAAGGACGAACACTTTATTAATTGAAATTTTAGTGAGAGGGATCATCTTATAATGCTACCGTCGCGATCTAAGCAATACAAGATGCATAAAGGATTAACATCACAGGCAATTCATAATTAGTGTGATATGATATGACCCTTTCTTCTTATGCCTTTGATCTCCATCTCCAAAGCACGGACATGATCTCCATCATCACCAGCATTGCGTCAAGGTCCGTGGCGCCGCTTCATGGTTGTCCTCCATCACTAGCAACTATTACAACTACTTGGAATAAAGCTATTACAAGATGAATAGACACGCAGGTCTTAACAGAATTAAAGACAACCATTAGGCTCCTGCCGGTTGCCATATTACAACAAGGATCATTGCATACATCAAATATAATCACAATCACATGATGGCCATATCACATCACAAAAAACCCTGCAAAAACAAGTTAGACGCCTCTAATTTTCTTTGCAAGTTTTACGTGGCTTGGGGCTTTCGAATAAGAACGGATCTTACCTACGAAACTAAACCACAACATTGATACAAGTGCTATCAAGTGCAAAGTGTAGATTGGATCTATAATATGATGGGAGAGACAGACACCCGCAAAGACACTTGTGCAAAGCAAGTTGCACGTCAAGCGTGGAGCAAGTCTCATGTGCGACGACATGTAATGTTAGCCCGAGCCGCTTCATCCCACCATACCGCAAGATGCAAAGTACACAAATAGCAAAAGACGACACGAGCACCAACGCCCACAACATCATTGTGTTCTACTCGTGCAACAGATCTACGCATAGACAAGGCTCTGATACCACTGATGGGTTCGTAGCATGGAAAACAAAAAATTTCTACCGCAAGAACGAACAAAACCCAGATCTAATTTAGATAAAAGCCAAGATCTAATCTATTAGACATGTGCAACGAGATAGATCTGTACTAACCCTCGTAGATCCAAAAGCGTTACGAGATTAGATCTCGGGGTTGATGTAGTCGATCACTTGCCGATCTCAAGATCGTGTGGACGATCCTTCCGGCGCCGCGTTCCGGCAGCGCTACCGCAGACGGTCACACGTGCGGAGTCGAAGCAGACCTTCCTCTCCCCGTTCTAGCGAGCAGCGGAGGTAGTAGATCTCTCCACGGAATCCCAGCAGCACGACGGTGTGGTGGTGGTGGTGGAGTAGAGATTTCTGCAGGGCTTTGCCTAAGCCGGTGCAGAAGAAAGGTGGAGGAGAGAGGCGGCAGAGATTGGGTGTTATGGAAGAGGGCCAAGAGAGGGCGCCCCCTCCCTTCTATTTAAGGGGGGAGGCACGCCTGGGGAGGGGGAGTCCTAGTAGGACTCCCCTCCTAGGGCCGGCGGTGGGAAGGGGGGAGGAGTCCTCCTCCCCCACGAATCCGTGTCTTGCCCCACTTGGACTCCTTGATCCCTTCCTTGGTTTTCAAGTAAACTCCAAGAAATCCTCTAGAACCTTCCAAAACATTCCGAAACCTTCTAGAATCTCCATACAAACACTCTGGAACATTTCCTAACTTAGAAAATGATCCCCAATATATGAATCTTATTCTCCGGACCATTCGGGATCTCCTCGTGATGTCCCGGATCCATTCCGAGACTCCGAACATCATTCGGTCTCCAACGCATATTCCATATCTACTTAAAACAACTTCGAACCTTAAGTGTGTCACCCTACGGTTCGTGAATATGCAGACATGATGAAGACACCTCTTCGATCAATAACCATCAGCGGGATCTGGAGATCCATAACGGCTCCCACATACGCAGCGATGACTTTGTGATCGATAGAACCATTTAACATACGAAACCAATTCCCTTTGTCACGCGATATTCTACTTATCCGAGGTTTGATTGTCAGTATCTTCATACCTAGTTCTTCCTTGTTACTGATAAGTACTCTTTACTCGTTCCATGTTATGTCATCCCTTGTGACCCAGTCACATGCTTGCAAGCTATCTAGATGACATTCCACCGAGAGGGCCCAGAGTATATCTATCCGTCATATGGATGGACAAATCCCAATCTTGGTCTATGCGCTTCAACACATACTTTCAGAATACCCAATGACACCTTTATAACCGCCCAGTTACGAAGCGGCGTTTGATGTCATCAAAGTACCCATCCGGTGATGGTGATTGACATAACCTCATGGTCGAAGGATTAGGTTACTATGTATTTCAAAGCTTACAGCAATACAAACTTAATGACTTGATCTTATGCTATGCTTACTATGGGTGTGTGTCCATCACATCATTCTCCTAATGATATAACCTTGTTATTAATCACATCCAATGTCCATGATCATGAAACCATGATCATCAATCAATCAACAAGCTAGTTTAACAAGAGGCTTACTAGGGACTCTTTTACATTTACAAAACACACAAGTATTAGTGTTTCCTAATAATACAATTATAGCATGGGATGTAAACATTTATCATAAACATTAAGATATAATAATAACCACTTTATTATTGCCTCTTGGGCATATCTCCAACAGTTCCCACCACATGAATGGGGGAGGTGAGGGGTCACCCCCATGCGCCGGCCATGGAGAGAGGGGGCACCCCCCCTCTCCTCCTATAAAAGGCCACCCATTCCCTCCTTCATCCTCACACCTCCTTGTGAAGGATCTCTCTCCCCCTCTAGAATTATTCCCCCATGGTCTCGGATTAGCGAGATACATGTTCCCGGTGGCATTTCGTCTAGAAGGAGTTGCTGCTTCCGCTGGATCGCTGGAGCGAGGAGGTGGAGGTTGTCCGGTGGCTTGAACGTGTGTGCGAGTGCGGATGCGCTGCTGAATTGCGGCGCTCGGACTTCCTCACGGTCTTGAGATCGGCAAGTGTACGACTACATCAACCACGAGTTCCTACTCGTTAACAAAGCTCGTTTTCTACGAGGGTAAGTTCTCGTTGGATGTATGTCCACCCGTTGCTTTGTACCTAGTAGATAGATCTTGGCGTGTAGTTCACACCGTAGGAAATTTTTTGTTTTCTATGCTGCGGACCCAACACTAGCAATAAGCAAAGAGACTATGATGCAACATGAAAAGGCACAAACAAAAGAATCATGAATAACAATGCTTTGCAAGACGTTTGTTTGTTTCACATAAAGAAAACATAGCATAAAAGTATTCAGCTTGTCCCTCAATAGAGTAGCAAATATAAATGCATAGGACACCTTCAAAGTTCATAAGAGTTACTAGAGATAATAGTTTAAAACAAGCAATATCAAGTTATGCATCAATCAACTAGTCTTGGGACAATGCACATAGAACTAAGAATGGCCACTATGCTCTCAAAGTAGGTGCATAAAGATAGAAGGTGGAGACTCAATAAAATGGTGGAAGAAAAGCCTTTTGTAAAAGGAAGTAGGGATTCAAGTCTCATAAAGAGCTTCCAAAAATTATGGTACTTATAGCTTTCAGCTCTCATTGCCCCTATCATAAGAATCTTGAAGGTGATTAAGGTTAAAGTGACACAACTAAGTGGATATGCTTGACAAGTTATAAACCGAAATGTCATGCCCCTTACTTACGAAGACTGATCCTCATGCTACTCAACTTTAGTCACGAGTAAGCTCTTGTCATTGTAAGTATATGTGTATCATTAAGAACCGCCAACGGGGTACCCCTTGCACATGATATGGGAGCTCTCCCATAATCAAAATGATAAGGCAAGCAGACAATGAGCATCTCAGCGATCTTTTTATTTGTTATTTGCATAGGTTTTTATTGAGGATGCTTCATAGAGTGCTCATTATGGTGATGCTGCAAGTTTCCACCATGATTAGGCATGGCTTAGGCTAGCGGCCCAGGCGTTTCTCTAACACACATACAAACTCCATGATCTTACAAGTTCCACTTTTATTTCCCACCGCCGGGATCCGTAAGCAAAAGAACATAATATCAACGGGGTACAAAGTACAAGTGCAATGTTGAAAGCGTTCCCCATGAAACATGGTTCTGCTAATTTCAACTTATAAAGCGCAAGCATATACGCAACAAAGAAGGACCCAATGGTTCAAGTTTATTAGAAGCAATAAAGTAAAGTGTGCCATCAAGTTCATGAGAGCTTTAATCAGTAGGTTTCTCATAACAAGTGAAAGGTAAACAAAAGTATGAATATGCTTGGAATAGCATAAGCTAGTAGGTAGGTATGGTGGACTCCTTGTGTTGGGGGGATACCCCGGGTAGGGTCACTCCGGGGTATAAAGGCCGAGTTAGCCGAGGTTCGGCAGGGTCAAAGCGGATGCTGGCCAGGTCACCTCAAGGCAGGTCGAATCACGGAGTAACCTGGACCAGGGGGGTCGCCTAACATTATCTTAGCTGACTTAAGGAGTAAGTCGGAAGTGCTTGTCTAACTTGTATGCAGGAACAGGTATAGCCGGATCTACCATGATCCGGGTCCCGTTTGGCTTCTGGGAGAAGGAAGGAATCTCGCTGGTCAAAAAGAAAGCCTGATACGCACTGCATGAGCGAAGCAAGCAAGGGCAGGACCACCGGGTCATGGCCGACAAGGGTGACGACGACCGTGTCGGCTGACGAGGGCGCCGCAGAGGCTCATGTAGCTAAAGCATGTGTGACGCGGGGGAAAAGCACCCCGGTCAGGTTACCACTTTGAGAGGAGGCATATTCTTAGGAATATGCCTCCACGTATGCCTTAGGCAGAGACCAAACCACCTCTATATAAGGGGGGCTAGGGTTTCAGTAGAGGGGGGTTGGGTTTTCTTCTTTACTAATTTGGCTAAGGTTTTAGGTGTGAACTATGGGTGAGAGTAAGAGAGCTCCTTCTTCCTCCTCTCGCCAATACAGCTCTAGGAGCACTTGTAATCTTGAAAGGAAAGTAATACAAACTTCTGTGTGGAGAATCACTTCACTATCCCTCCCTGGATTCCCCTAGCGTGTATTAGTCCCCACCTTTAGCCTATCCATGGCATCTGCCGTGACACCACCACGACAGTTGGCGCCCACCGTGGGGCTAGCGACGCTAGTAGGGGTCAAGATCCGGACGGGAAACTTCATCGCCACCGGCGAACGCGTCGTCTCCGGGCTCGTTCAGCGCTTTGGAGCGCTGGACTTCGTCAGCGACAACGCAGGCTGCTTCGGCACGCGCCCACTTCCGCGCAACGGCCTCTTCATCAAGCTCGGCGCGCACAAGGTCTATGTTGATGTGGACGTAACGTGCGCTCATCCGCGCCGCGTCGTCGAAGCAGGGGAACCACCCCTCCTTGTGGCTCACGGGGCACGTATCGTTCGCTCCCCAGACCATGCAGAGGTGATGATGACCGCGCCTGGTGCGGGCACAAACAAGGATCCGGCGCCGGATCCGGAGGTAACGCCTAAGGCACCAAGGAAAGCTAGAGGTCCTCCACTAGAGAGGCCAGAAAATGTGCTGAGAGAGGCGATGGATAGCTTGGCAAACCCTGTAGTAGCAGCAGTAGATCCGACTCGGGCACAGGCTGAGCTGGAGGAAACTAGGCAAAAGATACTAGAAGGCACAAAGAAAATAGCCGCGGCTCAGCAGTCGTTGAACATGACGCTGCGTGAATATGCAAAAGCAAACAAAGTTGACACGATAAAAGTAAAAGGGAGAAATCTCATGAGTGAGATGAATAGAGAAGGTGATACTAGGATTGAGGAGTCAGAGAACTGTTTGTCCGTGGGGCTGCCGAAGTATAGTACCCCGGCAAAGAACCTCAGAGCAGCGGATGTGGCTGCATCCGAGTTAGAGGGTCTGACGGGTGAGGCCCGTCAAAGACAACAAGATAGGGTTAACGAGCTAGTTCGGATCGTGAACAGACAGAACGGAGAGCTACTCAGAGCTAACCCAGAGAGAGCTGGAGCTTCCAAAATCTTCCATTCGGTGATGGGTAACCCGGAGAAATCCGCTGGAGCCGCATCGTCTCCTCATGGTGGTCCAAGGAGAGAAGAGGTAGTAACCTCGGCCAGACAGAACAAACAGATCGTCCCGTACGACCTGACGCGGGCAGGAAAAGGAAAAGAAGCACAGAAAAATGATGATCGACAAAGTGTGAGCCGAGGTAACCACGACCAAGGCAATGCCGGTCAAGGGAACGCTGCCAACGGCAATGCTGGACAGCGAAAGTCGGCAGGAGCCGGACAACCACAGCAGCGGAATATACCAAGGCAAGAGCAAAGTGTTGGCCGAGGTATGCAACAGAGAGGTGCGCCACAAGAGCAAAACCGGTACAACGACAGTGATTCGGAGATGGTGAACGCGGGGTACCCAAGACCGGACTATCATGTGATAGGGTCAAGATTGGGAAGCAGGGATTTGATGCCGGATGACGCCAGGTTGAAACTGGATCGCCTGTATAGGTCGGAACAGATCGAATGTCAAGGTCCACCGGGTCCAGCGTGCTTTGGACCCCGGATCATGAAGGAGCCACCGGTACCCAACTTCCAGCTGCCCAGGGGCACGAAGACGTATGACGGCAGTACCAAGCCGAAGGATTGGCTGATAAACTATGCTACGGCTATGAAAATTGCCACTGGCAACTTGAGATGGGTTGTACGATACATACCCCAGATGTTGGAAGGTCCGGCCAGAGTATGGTTGAACAATTTACCACCCGGAAGCATCAACTGCTGGATAGATTTTGAGGAAATGTTTATCAGCAATTTCTCAAGTACATATCAGAGGCCAAATAGGCCGCAGACCCTAGCAATGTGAAAGCGAAGGCCCAATGAGACAAACCATGAATTCTTGACCCGGTGGTGTACCGTGAGAAATTCGTGTGAGGGTGTCATAGAGTCACAGGCCATAGCGTGGTTTGCGCAAGGGTGCAGATATGGCAGCGAGCTGTGGATGAAGTTGCAAAGGAAAATGCCAATTACGTTGGCAGAGATGATCCGGATTGCCGATTCGTATGCTTTGGGTGATCCGACTCAACCTAGGCTCGCATCCAATGAGTCAAACGAGGAATACTATCAGAGGGATGGAGCCGGGTCATCTCGGAGGAATGACTACAGAGGAAAAAGAAGAGATGATAGACCGGATCATCGCTACGGTTCACAACAAGTTGCGGCTGTGAATCAAGATCAACCCAGAGCAGGGAGCAACCAGCGCCAGAAAACTGGAGGGCAATGGACTCCAAGAAACGATGGCAAGAAAATGTGGACGCCGGAGCAAAAGAGACAGTGGCAAGAAAAGAAAGACCGTCCGAGGTATACCTATGAGTCGATGTTGGACCAGCCGTGTAAGTTTCACACACCAAACCCGAGTAATCTAGCGGGTCATACGACGAGGCAATGTGAGTGGATGCGCAAGATTGAACAAGGTGGTTTGGGGAATGCTCAGGCACCCCGGAATGATAAGCCTCGGCAGGAGTTACCCCGGTAGCAACTGCTCTCCGGAGCGAACACGCAACAACTAATGTTGCCTCCCCCCACCGAGGTATGATGACATTGAGCGAAGGGATGCGGTGCATCAAGTGGAAACCAACATCAGCCGGATCAGAGGAACCCCGGAAATAAGGGGAGAAATGAGTACAGGGAGCATCATCAGAGCTATTGCGTGTTCACCACTTAGGAAACTGACAGAAAAAGCCTGCAGCGTAGGCATATGGAGGTAAATGCAGTGATGCCGGCAGTGACGAGGTACATGCCTTGGTCGGACCAGGAAATCACCTGGAGCATAAAGGAACATCCCAAACTTATGCCAAGCCCTGGCTCGTATGCGTTAGTGCTGGACCCGACATTCATTGGGCCTAACATTAATGTGAGGTTCTCCAAGGTACTGATTGACAATGGTAGTAGCATCAACATTATGTATGCGGATACAATGCGCAAGTTGGGTATCTCGGAGAACATGCTCCAGGCTACGAGGACAACTTTCCATGGTATTGTACCAGGCATTTCTTGTGAGCCCATATGCAAAGTCCGGGTCGATGTATTGTTCAGCACGAGAGATAATTGCCGAACTGAGAATCTGGAGTTCGAGGTGGTGAACTTGGAAAGTGCGTACCACGTATTACTCGGAAGGCCAACATTGAACAAGTTCATGGCAAGCTGCCACATCAGTTATCTGAAGATGAAGTTGCCTGGGCCAAATGGAGTGATTACCATTGCAGGAGATTTCTGACGTTCCATTGAGTGTGCCTCAGTCGGGTTTAACTTAGCCGAATCGCTTGTGATCGCGCAGGAGAAAAGGAAAATTCAAGAGGTGGCAGCTTTGGCTCAGTCCACGCAGCAGTATATGCCGGCGCTGAGTAACCCGCATGGATCTGTCTCCTTCCAAGCCACAAAAGATACCAAGAAGGTTCCAGTTGATGACATGTTCCCGAAGCGCACCGTAACAATTGGTGCCGGGTTAACTGATAAATAGGAAAGCAAGCTCGTCAGCTTCCTCCGTGAGAATCGGGACATTTTTGCTTGGTCTACACAGGATATGCAAGGTGTTCCGAGGGAGTTGGCCGAGCACTCTTTGAACGTAAGACCCGGAGCAAGGCCGGTGAAGCAACCTCTCCGCCGCTTCGCCGAGGATAGGAGAAAAGTCATTGGAGACGAGATAGCTCGGTTGCTAGCAGCAGGATTTATCATGGAAGTACTGTATCCGGATTGGCTCTCTAATCCGGTGCTGGTAGAAAATAAGAAGGATGATCCGAACGTGGCAGTAGTTTGGCGTATGTGTATCAATTACACGAACCTGAACAAGCCGTGTCCAAAAGATCCATTTCCACTGCCGAGGATAGATCAGGTCATAGACTCAACCGCGGGATGTGAACTGTTGTCATTCATTGATGCATATTCTGGTTTCCAACAGATACCTCTGAATCCGGATGATCAAATAAAGACCGCATTGATCACCCTGTAAGGGGCTTATTGCTATCGCACTATGCCGTTTGGTTTACGTAATGCAGGTGCAACGTACCAAAGATGTATGCAAAAATGTTTGCACGACAAAATAGGTCAAAATGTACAAGTATATGTGGATGATGTGGTTATCAAGACCAAGGAAAGCAAAAAGCTCCTTGACGACATCAGGCAGACATTCGCGAACTTGAGAAGGTTCCGAATGAAGCTTAACCCGGAAAAATGTACCTTCGGAGTCCCGGCCAGAAAATTACTCGGATTTCTCGTCTCCAGCCGAGGTATCGAGGTTAATCCAACTAAGATCCGGGCCATTGAACGAATGGAGCTGCCGAAGTGTGTTAACGATGTCCAGAAGTTCACTGGGTGCCTAGCATCGTTGAGTCGGTTTGTATGTCGGTTGGGAGAAAAGGCATTGCCTCTCTACCAACTCATGAAAAAGTCGGATAAGTTCGTTTGGACGCCACAGGCCGATGAAGCCTTTGCCCACCTAAAAAAGATGTTGGCCACTGCACCAGTTTTAGCCTCACCACTATCAAAGGAGCCAATGTTGCTCTACATAGCCGCAACCAACCGAGTTGTAAGTGCAGTGATTGTAGTAGAGCGCAATGAAGAGGGTAAGTCAGTGCAGAGGCCAGTGTATTACTTGAGCGAGGTATTATCTGCCTCAAAACAGAACTACCTGCACTTTCAAAAGGTGGCATATGGTGTCTATATGGCGGCAAAGAAGTTAAAGCATTACTTTGAGGAGCACCCCATCAAAGTAATATGTGAGGCTCCCATATCCGAGATAATGGGTAACAAGGATGCGAATGGTCGAATCGCAAAATGGGCAATTGAACTAGCTCCTTATGAGCCACAATATGACAGAAGAGAAGCAATCAAGTCTCAGGCTGTGGCGGACTTTTTTGTAGATTGGGCCGAGGTACAATACGAACCACCGCCACCAGATCCGAACTACTGGAGGATGCACTTTGACGGGTCAAAAACAAAAACCGGACTAGGCGCCGGAGTTGTGCTTACCTCGCCAAAGAAGGATCAGCCAAAATACATATTACAGATCCATTTCGCGGCATTAAACAATGTCGCAGAGTATGAAGCACTTGTGCATGGGCTCAAAGTGGCAAAAGAGATTGGGATACGTCGGATCATATGCTTTGGCGACTCGGATTTGGTGGTGCAGCAAGTGTCCGGAGTGTGGGACGCCCTGGATCCAAACATGGCACTGTACAGATTTCATGTGCAGAAGATATCTGGTTACTTTGAGGGATGCGAATTTCACCATGTACCCCGGGTGGAAAACGAGGCTGCCTACATGCTATCGAAGCTCGGATCAACCCGACAGGCAATTCCATCGGGTGTAGCATTGGAACACCTCACAAAACCATCTATCAGGCCGTCCCCAGGAACCGACTCGATCTATGTCCCGGAAGATACAGAATCTAGAGTTGGGCCCATGGACATTGACATGGGAGGTAGTGTGTGAAACCCGGGGACTGCATCAGCAAACCCGGGGACTGCCTCAGCAAACCCGGGGACTACCTCGCTGGACCCGGGGACTGCTCAGCATGATCCGGCTAAAGTTATGCCGGTGGATCAGATGGAAATTGATGAGGACGTGTTCCCTGCGCGAGCAATACCAGCTTGGGCACGGCCTATATTCCAATTCCTGAAGGATGGAACGTTACCCACTGAGGAGGTGTTAGCCAGGCAAACTCAGAGGAGTGCGAAAGCATACACGATTATCAATTCCGAGTTGTACAAACGGAGTGTAACCAATGTCTTCCAGCGATGCGTTGATCCGGAAGAAGGGCTCGACATCCTCCGAGATATACACCAAGGAGAGTGCGGGAATCATGCCTCATCTCGAGCCTTGGTGGCAAAAGCGTCCTGGCATGGATTCTACTGGCCAAGTGCCTTAGAACAAGCAGAAGATCTGGTGAGAAAATGCAATGGTTGTCAGAGGTACGCTACCAAGACACATATGCCGATGTCGGAACTCAAGACCATACCAATTACGTGGCCATTTGCCGTATGGTGCTTGGATATGGTTGGCCCGTTCAAACCAGCAAGGGGAAACATGACTCACATTTTGGTCATGGTGGATAAGTTTACAAAATGGATTGAAGTGAAGCCTATAAGAAAATGTGATGGAGCTACGTCCGTAACATTTCTCAAAGACATTATCTTGAGATACGATTATCCTCACAGTGTCATAACTGATAATGGCACAAATTTTGCGGAAGGAGCATTTGCGCGCTTCTGCCGGGACAAGAAGATCCGACTCGACGTAGCCTCGGTAGCTCACCCCGCATCGAACGGACAAGTGGAAAGATCCAACAGATTAGTATTATCCAGGATAAAACCTCGGCTCATTGAGCCGCTGCAAAGATCAACGGGGTGCTGGATAGAAGAACTACCAGTGGTACTGTGGAGTTTAAGAACAACTCCGAATCGATCAACAGGCTATACGCCTTTTTTCTGGTATATGGTGCAGAAACTGTATTACCAGCCGACATAGAGCATGATTTGCCTAGGGTCACCCAATACACATAAGCCGAAGTGCAAGAAGCCCGGCAAAATGATGTTGACCTGCTGGAAGAAGCGAGAGAACTGGCACTGTCCAGATCCGCCATATATCAGCAAAATCTCCGACGCTACCATAGGCGGGAAGTGTGCCCCCGAGTCTTTCGGGAAGGCGATCTGGTGCTCCGGTTGGTACAACGTACTACCGGCATGCATAAATTATCCCCCCATGGGAAGGGCCATTCATCGTGAGCAAAGCATTGCACAATGATTCTTATTATCTTATAGATGCAAAGCCACAGGAAAAGAACAAGGCGGACAGGTCCAGAGAAGAATCTAAGCGACCATGGAATGTAGCACTACTTCGTCCTTTCTACACTTAGCTAAGAAGGGTATGTATCCGAGTCGTCTCATATGTCGGTATGTATGTCGGCAATGAGCTTATCAATGAAATATTAGCACCTCAAGCAGTAACTCGGGGACTGCCTTAATAATTTTTGTTGTTGTCTCTTGTGCGTTAGCTGGAATAAGTTGTTCTACTTAACTCGGATTAGTAATGTGTGAGCACCCAAAACCCAACTCTTCGACTTGCTGCTGTCCAACAAGAATTGGCTTCATGGCAAGCAAGAGAACAAGTTTGGAATTGCGTAGCACATGAAAAGCGACTAAGGAAACGAATTTATTCGAGCTAACGTTTGTTTTTCGGACTAACCCTGTATTTATTTTCAAGTTATTATGCAGCTTTATTTTTGAGCTAAGTCTGAAAGTTTCTTAGTATTGTTAAGACCATTTTTGAAGCTCGGATTCGTAAGTCATAAAACCGAATCAAGGTAGACACGATCCGAGCCAAAAGATTGGACGAACAAGAAAAAGAAACTCGGGGACTACGCCCAAGTTAACTCGGCATAAGAACTTAGTAGCAAAATATCACATATACACGGGATACAGTTCCACCCGGCATACCGGGGATCTGATAAATTTTCAAGTTTTTTAACCTAAGGAGCAGCAGGAGGAGGAAGTTCGGCATCGTCTTCGCTGTCTTCAATATCTGAGGCATCGCCTTCTTCGTCCTCATCCGACCAGTCTTCAGCGTTCTCAGCGTTCTCATCCCCAGCGGATTCCAGGAAGCTCGGTCCTTCAACCCATTCATGGATAGGAGAATATTCAATGAGGCTGTAGGCGCAAGCCTGGCGCCGAGCTACCCACTCCAGGTCATTAGTCCATCTCGATCCGGTGCGCCGGCGTGTAAGGAGGCTGAGGTCGATCTTCTCATACCATGTGAGTATGTGGTGAAGGATAGTATCAGCTGCGGCACGCCCAGCGGACTCTCTCCAGAGATCGAGCTGGGTCTCAGTCTCCATTAGCTTCTCGACGAGAATCGCGGTGGTCTCCGGGTTATCTTCTCTGGGCCAGAACGTGTTGAAGATGCGAACTGCAGCGTCGAGGATATCCTTACCATAATTCTTGATGAGTTCCACGCGAGATGACAAGCTGACCAACGGGTCCTCCATGTCGTAAGGAACCTCCTCACCAGCAGGAGCGGCAGGAGTACCCCTCGCTCGGTGAAAATCTGCAACTGATGTCCTTGCAATAGTGATGCTCTCAGGAAATTTGCCTGGAAGCAAGACAAGGGAAGAAGGTAAAGAAAAGACATATGAAGCAACCCGGAAAAGTATGTCGGAAGAAACTTACGTGATATATGGCTAAGGATCCGGGTCAACTCCTTGATGCAGTCATCGCGTCTCTTGCGAAGTTGCTCAAGCTCAGCGTTTGCCGATCCAAGCTAGATGTCGGATTCTTTGAGTAGGTCCTGGTCCTTGGAGATCTGGAGAGTAAGGCGCTTGCGCTCTTCTATGAAGTTCTGGCCAACCTTTTGGAGCTCGGTTTGGTGTTGGGCCTTCATCTTCTCCATCTCAGCCTTGAGCCTAGCAATCTCATTGTCCTTGGTCTGGAGGAGAGCGAGTTCATCATCTTTCTTCTTCAGCTCGGCTTGATGCTGCCCTGCTTGTTCGAGAAAATGGAGCATCATATCAGGCACGAGCACACTATCCTCAAGCGATGCTGAAATAGTATGTTGACCCGGCAGAGCCGAGGAATGAATGTTCGCCGAGCCAAGGAGAAAAGGAAATGGAAAACACTACAAGGTGGGACAAAAAGGACATACCTTTGATTTGCTCCAAGTTCTTCCGCATGATCTTGTTCTCAGCCTCCACCCTAGCTGCAGAAGCCGAATTATGAGATTAGTTCGGCAGAAGAAGATGAAGAAAAACGGAAAAGCCCTAAGGGAGACACTTACCCCTTTTTTCATGTTCCGCGATAAGTGCAACGTGTTTTGCGCGTAGCATCTTGTGGGTATCCAGCAGGCGTTGGAATTCAGCACTCCGGCGATTGGTGGTTACCTAAAAAAAGTACAGGAGCATAAATTAGCTTGGTGCATATTCGAAGTGTACAAGATCCGGGCCAAGTGGAACTTAACCCAGCTCTAGGTGTGTGCGTATTCGAAGTGTACAAAGATCCGGGCCAAGTGGAACTTAACCCGGCTCTAGGTGTGTGCATATTCGAAGTGTACAAGATCCAGGCCAAGTGGAACTTAACCCGGCTCTAGGTGTGTGCATATTCGAAGTGTACAAGATCCGGTCCAAGTGGAACTTAACCCGGCTCTAGGTGTGTGCATATTCGAAGTGAACAAGATCCGGGCCAAGTGGAACTTAACCGGCTCTAGGTGTGTGCATATTCAAAGTGTACAAGATCCAGGCCAAGTGGAACTTAACCCGACTCTAGGTGTGTGCATATTCGAAGTGTACAAGATCCGGGCCAAGTGGAACTTAACCCGGCTCTAGGTGTGTGCATATTCGAAGTGTGCAAGATCCGGGCCAAGTGGAACTTAACCCGACTCTAGGTGTCTGCATATTTGAAGTTCTCATAGAGCTACGTTAGTTTTCCAATGAGCATCCGGCCGAGTAACAAGTTACTCCACCGGAGGCTCGGGGACTAATGGTTATTATCTACAACATGTAAAGGAGAAGCGACATACCTCCATCATCCGCCCCGCGAGGTTAATTGCCTTAGCGGCTGTGTTCATTTGGGCGGAAAATTCTGCAGGGCCAAACTTTTCTGGGAGATCGTCGTTGTGGACGAACTCCGCCTTTTTCCAGTTCATGACGAACTCAATCAGGCTCGGAGGGTACCGCTCACCGGTGGGAATATGGGGTGCCACCAAGCCCTTCGCATGCGCTTCTTTCCTCTCAACCAAGGCAAGGGCTAGGCTAGTATGCAGAACCATTTGCTGCGCATCAGTTGACTCGGCAGGGCATCCTTCGCTGCTGGAGCTTTCTTGGGAAGCATTGACGCTAGGGTTCGCTGCCCAGCCTCGACGAATGGTGACTTGGTAGCATCCGGAGCCTTTTTGCCCTTGGCTTGCTGGGAAGAAGTAACTGCAGCGGATTTCCCCTTGGGAGCTGCTGGGATAGTTCCTCGCCGAGGTTGAGATGACTCGGACGAGGCGGAAGAACTTGGTGCTGGAGCTCTTATAGCTGGACTTGGAGCAGTTGTTGATTTTTCTTGGTGCCAGAATGGGTGCTGGTGCTGGTTCGGTCACTGGTACTGGAACTGCTGCTGGTGCTGGGGCTGGTGCTGGTGTCGAGGTAGTCTTGGTGGATGCTGGTTGCGGCGATGCCGAAGTTGTGGACGTCGTCGCCTCGGCAGGGCCGGTCTCTCCTGCTCCGAGGTTGCACTCCTCTCGACGAGGTAGTGCGGAACCCGGAGCAGCCGCAGAACCCTCTAGAATAGGGCTTAGCGGACATGACTCGTCGTCACGAGGGGGATAAGGGCTAGATCGGAGCGGTGAAGAGATGCTAGATCTGCTCTGAGGGACCTCCACCGGAGCCCAGCAGAAGAGAATAATGTCAGAAGAGAAATTACAACAGTGCAAGGAAAAGGGGGTTACGGAAAGAAAAATGACGTACGCATCCGAGGTTTGGGCCTCCATGGGTTTCCGAGCCCTTCGTGCCGGGGCTATGCCTACCGGCTTGGAGGCAGTTTTGTCTCCGGCCTTCTTTCGCCTTTTTGCAGGCTGAGAAGGCCCGGAGTAGGAACTTGGTGCTGCTCCGCACCTCTTCTTCGGCACCACCGAAACCGGTTCGTCCGTAGCAAGCGGAGGATCCTCGTGGATATGCCCACCAGGGTTAGCTGATGCCGAAAAGGCAAAAGAAAGAGGGACAGCCTCAACAGGTTCAATCACGTCGACATCCGAGTCATCCTCATCATCGGGCCAGTCTCTAAGAGAAGAGAATTTACCGCTGGGTCGTTTTGTAGCATCGGTCATAGGGAGAAACATCTCCTGGTCTGGCTCCTCCTTATCCGGGGTTTCTCGGTCCGGCGCCCACTTAAGGGTCAGATCCGTGCCGTCCTCAAGGGTTTGCTGAAGGAATAGCTGAGAAAAGGAATGAAGAATAGAGTCAAAAATACAACAAAAACCGACATATATTTAATCTGAAGTAAGTTTGCCCCGCGAAGCTTACCGCGGGAGGGAGCCTGTCACGACAAAAGTGCTCAATTCCCCACGTCCATTCAGCGGAGAAATCTTTGTGGGTGGTGAAGAGAGCCTTAACCCGGTGAAAAATCTCCGTGTTGCTCAGCTCGAAGGAGGAGGTCCGGTTGGGATCGCGGCCGAAACTCATGTGGCACACCTTGTGGGTGCGCTTCTGGAGGGGAGAGATTCGGTTGCGCACGAACGTGATCATAGCATCCTCGTTGCGCAGTCCGAGTTTCTTCAGTTTCGCGAACCTCTTGTTAACCTGGTTGGCTAAGGCCGTGGGCTTCTTGGAGATCTCCTCCCAAAATTCTGCGTTAGGTGGACCCGGAGTATAGGGGAGCAACCGAATCAAATCTTCAGTGCCCGCATTCCAGACATAGAAGAAGGTCCGGGCCCATCCTTTGCAGGAGTCAAGCCCGGTGACCCGGGGGAAAATGGAAGTCCTCCGGGGAGAGATGGACACAGCTCCAAATTGGGTGAGCTGCTTGTCCTCTAACTCAACTTGGATGTTAGGGATGACGTTACGACGGAGGCCGAAAAACCGGATCCGCAGCTCCTTCGTGGGCCACAGTCCGGTGTAGCCTTCGATCGTAGAAGCAAAAGCAGAGAGAGAAGTGATAGCGTTGGCTGGAAGGTGGTGCGGCTGCAGCCGGTAGGTGCTGAGCCAATTCTGAAAGAAGTCGCTCAACGGCAAGCCGAACCCCCATTGGAAGTGGGACAAGAACACGACGAACTCACCCGGATTGGGTGAGGGGGCCAGTTCGGCGGAGGGGAGACGAGCGACGACGCCGGCAGGGATGCGCCTGGTCCGATAAAGCCAGTCAAGGTCATCTTGACAGACCCAAGACCTGGCCCATGCACCGCGGTCCGCCGCAGCAGCGTCCTCCTCCATTTCTTGCTCGGCGACGACGAGCTCCTACTCCGTCATCTCGTACTCGCTACCCTCGCTGGCGCTAGCGGCGGTGGGGGTCAAAAGCCTGGATTGGCGAGGACCCGTGGCGAGGGAGCTGCGCAGCGGTGGCCGCGACGCAGTGGCACGGGGAAAAGTGCGGCGGCGGCGCTGCTGCTAGGAGCACTGGTGGCGGCGCGGTCGCGAGGAAGATGAAGAAGAATAGCAACGGGCAGAGGGGCGTGGAAGAGGAAAAAATCCTAAGGGGTGCGCCCCTCCGCTATTTAACCACTCCCTAAAGGGGTGAGTGGGATCGCACCCTGCAAATGAGCCACATGGTGTGGCCGTGTATCACCTGCCTCAGCCAATCAGTGAGGAGCCACACGGAGGGCCACAGGGCAGAGGCGATCCCGTGACATGACGCATTGATGCGGTAAACGAGGAGGCAGGCGTGACGTGACCCTCGCACAGTGATAACTGACAATGACTGCGGCGATTACGGTGCAGGCCCTTAAAATAAGACAACGTAATGATTGGCCTCCACGTGGGTTGGCGTATGAAGGAAGGAAACAAGGCCCGGATCGAACCATGGAAACCCGGACAGCCAGTAAAATCTTAGAATGTGCAGAGGGAAAGTAAAGCCATGAGATCCGAGTCAAAGTGGTAACCCGGCCGGCAAGTGAATACTTGGAACGTGCGAAGGGAACGTAAATCCATATAATCCGAGATAAAGAGCTAACCCGGAAATAACGTCCAAGGCTCGAACATATATGAACCTGATGTGGCCTTAGCGGCCAAGGCAGCTAAGACCGCACCAGCTTCGGGGACTAATGTTGGGGGGATACCCCCGGGTAGGGTCACTCCGGGGTATAAAGGCCGAGTTAGCCGAGGTTCGGTAGGGTCAAAGCGTATGCTGGCCGGGTCACCTCAAGGCAGGCCGGATCACGGAGTAACCCGGACCAGGGGGTCGCCTAACATTATCTCAGCCGACTTAAGGAGTAAGTCGGAAGTGCTTGTCTAACTTGTATACAGGAATAGGTATAGCCGGATCTACCATGATCCGGGTCCCGTTTGGCTTCTGGGAGAAGGAAGGAATCTCGCTGGTCAAAAAGAAAGCCTGGTACGCACTGCATGAGCGAAGCAGGCAAGGGCAGGACCACCGGGTCATGGCCGACAAGGGTGACGACGACCGTGTCGGCTGACGAGGGCGCCGCAGAGGCTCACGTAGCTAAAGCATGTGTGACGGGGGGAAAAGCACCCTGGTCGGGTTACCACTTTGAGAGGAGGCATATTCCTAAGAATAGGAATATGCCTCCACGTATGCCCTAGGCAGAGACCAAACCACCTCTATATAAGGGGGGCTAGGGTTTCAGTAGAGGGGGGTTGGGTTTTCTTCTTTACTGATTTGGCTAAGGTTTTAGGTGTAAACTATGGGTGAGAGTAAGAGAGCTCCTTCTTCCTCCTCTCGCCAATACAGCTCTAGGAGCACTTGTAATCTTGAAAGGAAAACAATACAAACTTCTGTGTGGAGAATCACTTCACTATCCCTCCCTGGATTCCCCTAGCGTGTATTAGTCCCCACCTTTAGCCTATCCATGGCATCTGCCATGACACCACCACGACACTTTGGAATAACTTGGTTTAGGGAGTTGGATGCAAGAGTGGAACTCATACTTTGTTGTGGAGGCTAGCAAAAGACTGGGAGCGACAAACTAAGAGAGCAATAATGGCCATAATCATGCAGAGCGACAAAACATCATTGATCAAAGCATAAAGTGATACTACAAGTTGAAAACTAAAGGATCATAAAGGCTATGGCGACTTGTGAAAGTCATAACATGGTGTGAGCACGTGCCAAGTCAACCCAAATAAAGCATCAAAGGAGAATACTATATACTATGCTTTAATATGCTAAAACAACGCATGATTCATCCAAGGCACATTAAGAAATCTCAATTGTTTATAACAAGTCATGCTACAGCAAAGAATACTAAGCATAAAGCCAAAACAATATCAAGCATGGCATGACAAAGCATAGGCCACAGTCAAAAACGAGCTCTTTTTACCACAAAAGTATGAACTTTCCTACTCTTTTCCAAACCAAACCAAACCATTTGCAAACCAAAGTATGAAAGAGGGGGTCCAACCAACTTATTCAGAAAACTAATCAAACCAATCAAACTAAAAACCAAAACAAAAACGAAAAAGAAGACGCTCCAAGAAAAACACAATTGTGCATGAAACAATAAAAATGAAGCGTTTGGAAGAAACCTGGAATTTTTATTGATGAAGAAGGGGATGCCTTGGGCATCCCCAAGCTTTGACGCTTGCACTTCTTGGATATTTCTTGGGGTGATACGCGTGGCATCCCCAAGCTTGAACTTTAGTCCATCCTTCATCTTATTACTCATTCCTTCTATACACCTGAAAATTTTCCTTCATACAAAACTTCACACAATCTCATTAGCAACATTAGTGCACTTAAGATAAATAAGTCTCAAGGTTTAGTTCTAACACCAAATAAACTTCCATTAGAACACTATCTACTGTAGTACTTCCCTCAAAAAGCTCAATTCCCCAAAGGAACTCAAGAAGGAACTAACAAGAAGCAAATGCAGAAAATGGCAGAAATCTGTCAAAACAGACCAGCAGGTAAAGACGAATTTTTTGGAAGACCTTCTGTTGCTCAAATCAAAAAGTGTTGAACTAACGAAAGCTAGATAACAACCTGGGGCAGAAGAACAAAAAATTACAGCTCAATCCGACGTACAGAACTCTCTCAGGAATTTTTACGGTGAAGCACAGAAATCTGTTTCGGGACAGCAACTTTCCAAATCATTACTTCACTCTCATTAGAGGTTACTCTTGGCACAAAAAGCAAATAAAAAGATAAGGAGAGGTTATTACAGAGGTAATAACTTCCAAGACTCATCTAAAACTCTTGGGTTATCTCCCAACAAGTACTTTTCTTTAACGCCTTTAAGTTAGGCATAAGAAGCAAAGAAAGAATCAAGTGTTCTCAAATGAAGAAGCATTAAAACCCACTTTCTTGCCCTTACCTTTCTTATTCTTATTCTTATCCTTTGGGAAAATGTGATTGTTTGGTGTAGAAGAAAGTTGCATGGTCCCCTTTCCCACATATATTATTGCTCCAAGGAGTTCTAATAGGGATCTTCCAAGTGTAATTTGTCCTTTTCCTGCACATTCAATAACAAGATAATCAGTAGAAATCATTTTCCCAAGGATCTTTGTAAACACTCCTTCAGATATTCCAATAGGAAATAAGGTAGCATTATTAGCAAGAGATATTTCTTTTCCTCCTTCAGTAAGCCCCCAAAGATTCAAAGATTCATAAATATCTTTGGGCATAAGACAAAATTCAGACATGATATCGCAGCGGGTTTGAAAAGTTTCAGTGTTTATCTCAATATTTACTGTAGGGAGCCACTTTGATGGTTCAGAGTTCATTGGGACATAATTGTGATGCTCCCTAAGCGTATTATAGCAACTTTCTAAGCAAGTAGTGCTAGCCTCAAGAGTGTTCAACCTAGCAAATATTTTTGCGAAAGAAATATCAGTTTGGCTAGGCATAGTGTAAGTGAGGATCAATTTCTTTATAGCATTAATAGCATCATCCTCATTACATTGAAGGAAATCTCCTCCCACAATAGCATCTAAAGCATATCTATAGCAAAGAGCAATCCCAAGGTAAAAACTGCTAAGGAATAAGATTTGAGTCATTTTAGGCTCAGTTTTTTCATGTAGATCATAGATTCTAGACCAAGCTTCCTTAAAACTTTCCTCAATTTCTTATTTAAAAGTGAAAATCCTTTCCTCGGGTGACATAGTGGCAGGAGCAAGGCTAGACATAATGAGATAGGAACTAATTTTTTGTGTGTTTTTGAAATAAGAAAGCAAACAAGTAAAACTAATTTTTTTGTGTTTTTGAAGAACAAAACAAGCAAACAAAGCAAAAAAGAAAACTAAGAAAAACAAAAACAACAAAGTAAAGAGATTGGTTATGAGGGACTCCCCTTGTGAAGATGTCCTTGACTCCCTGGCAATGGCGCCAGAAAAGATCTTGATGCACTCGACTTTCAACGTAGAGCTCGTTGGGAACCCCAAGGGGAAGGTATGATGAGCACATCAGTAAGTTTTCCCTCAGTTATGAAACCAAGGTTTAATCGAACCAGTAGGAGCAAGGAAACACCCCAAAGGTGTTACTAGCTGAGCTTTGGCAGGGCGCACTACCGGTGCTAGTAGCAACATGGAGACCTACACAACACAACCACAGAACTTTGTCCCCAACTTGTGATGAGGTTGTCAATATCACCGTATTTTGCGGAAAACAAAGGATTAAACGTATCGAATGGAAAGAAGTAAAAGTTTGCAGAAAGTAAACACAAAGCAGAAACAGTTTATAGATTGTATGTAAAGGCAAAGGACCGGGATCCATAGTTCACTAGAGGTGGCTCTCCTTAGATAGATAACATGCTGGGTGAACAAATTACAGCAGGGCAATTGACAAACACCGAGAAAGCAATACATGCATATACTAATCATCTTGACTCCTTTGAGACTTGATTGGGCATTACAACATAATACATAGACCGCCATCCAACTGCATCTATGACTAATAATCCACCTTCAGGTTATCATCCGAACCCCCTCCAGTATTAAGTTGCAAGCAACAAATTATTGCTTTACGAACTGCGTGTAAGGTAAACAATACGATTGTTCTATGAACAAAGGATTGTTGTTTTCTCCCTAGTAACAACAGCACATCTAGTACCTTAGAGATTTCTGTCACTTCCCCAGATTACCAGAGGCATGAACCCACTATCGAGCATAAATACTAACTCTTGGAGTTGCTAGCATCTACTTGGCCAAGATAGCTACTAACAACGGAAAGCATGCAAGATCTCAAATAACAAAGACATGATAGAATCAATAATCAATCTGAAATAGCATCTCAATATCCATCAGATCCCCGCAAACACAACATGTATGGATTACAAATAGATGATCTTGATCATGAACGGAGCTAACAAGATCTAAACATGAAAGCACAAAGGAGGAGAAACCAGCCATCTAGCTACTACATGGATCCGTAGTCCAAGGATGAACTACTCACGCATCACACCGGAGGCTTGCATGGTGATGAAGAAGGCCTCCAGGGTGAATTCCCCTCTCCGGCAGGGTGCCGGGAAGAGCTTCAGATCCCTCCCGATCTAGGGATAGAGATGACGGCGGCTACAGACTCTTTCGTGGATTTTTGATCGGGTACCTAGGGTTTTCGTCCCGAGGGCAACTTATAGGCGGAAGGAGAGGCCGAGGGGGTGCTGGGGTCAGCCAGACCACCCCCTGGCGCGGGCCAAGCCTGGTCGCGCGGCCAGGTGGTGTGGCCGGCCCCTGGCCCCTCTCCATCACGTATTCTGGCACTTGATCCCTTCCGGAAAAATAGGCACTTTGGCTTTTGTCCCGTCCAATTCCGAGAATATTCATTTTCTGACTTTCCTGGAACCAAAACAGCAGAAAACAGGTAGCTGGCACTGTGGCTCTTGTTAATAGGTTAGTCCAAGAAATCATATGAAAAGTACTCCAAAGTTGGAACAAAACACAAGAAAGTGGATAAAACCAAGCATGCAACATCAAAAATTATAGATACATTTGCAATGTATCAGTGGTCGACTATTCCTTAGCCCCTGTTTCGAGTTACATATGTTAACAACCGAACCGGTATCAAATACCCAGGTGCTTCTTCAACTACTAGTAAGGTACACATCAATAACATGTATATCACATATACCTTTGTTCATGTTCTCGGCCTTCTTATCTGTCAAGTACTTCAGGCATTTCTGCTTCCAGTGACCAGTCTCCTTGCACTAGAAACACTCACTGACAGGCTTAGAGCCTCCTTTGGTCTTCTTATCAGGCAACGGATTTGCCATCCTTCTTGAATTTACCCTTGGATTTGCATTTCTTACCCCTTTTCTTAAAATTGGTGGTCTTGTTGACCAACAACACTTGGTCCTATTTCTTAATGTCTACCTCGGCAGTCTTCAGCATGGATGTGAGCTCACTGAGTGACTTGTTCGCACCACTCATCTTATAGTTTAGCACAAACCCTTTGTAG
Source organism: Avena sativa (assembly GCA_916181665.1). Classification (NCBI taxonomy): domain Eukaryota; kingdom Viridiplantae; phylum Streptophyta; class Magnoliopsida; order Poales; family Poaceae; genus Avena; species Avena sativa. The sequence continues at coordinate 666,730,544 of OV702289.1, read as the reverse complement.
CTAGGTGGGAGCGACTGCAAAACTCTATTCATCGTGAGATATGGTGGTGAAGGAAATATGCCCTGAGAGGCAATAATAAAGTTGTTATTATGTATTCCTTGTATATGATAGACGTTTATTTTGCATGCTATAATTGTATTGATAGGAAACATCAATACATGTGTGTTTAATAAACAAAAAGGGTTCCTAGTCATGCCTCTCTTATAGACTAGCTTGTTGATTAACAGGATGATCAAGGTTTCCTGATCATGGACATTGGATGTTGTTAATAACAAGGTCACAACATTGGTAGAATGATGTGATGAACATTCATCCGAAGTATAGCATTACGATCAAGTCATTGTGTTTATATTTCTATAACATCATACGAAGTAATATTTATCCTTAGACCATGAGATCATGTTAATTGCTAACACCGGAAGAGTATCTTGATAACATCAAACGTCACACCGTAACAGGGTGACTATAAAGATGGGTTCAGTGCTACGAAGGTGTTATGTTGAGGCTCATGGATCAAGAGTGGAATTTGTCAATCCAGATGATGGATAGATATACTCTGGGCCCTCTCGGTGATATCACATTAGGATAGCTTGCAAGCAAGTGATGTGATCACTAGAATGTTATATCACGGGAACGAGAAAAGAGTGCATGTCGGTAACGAGATCAAACTAGGTATCGAGATACCGATGATCGAATCTCGGACATGTAATATATCGAGAGACAAAGGGATTTAGTTACAAGCGTTAAAGGTTCTCACGGTCACAAGAGTCATCGTTGAATGTGTAGGAGTCAGTACGGATCTCCAGGTCCCGCTGCTGATTATTGATCAGAGAAGGGTCTCGATCATGTCTGCATTATTCGCGAACCGTAGGGTGGCACACTTAAGAGTTACTGGACACCATTTTGGAGCACATATGTTTCAGACGAAAGAATTGCAAAGCGCAGGAATTGTTTCAATAGAAACCGGAAATTGTTTCGGGTGAAATTGCGGAAGGTGGTTCTGCATGTGATATTGAAATATTGCAAGGGGCTATATGTGAATGTTTGTTAATTAAAGTAATTAACAAAATTCTGAATAAATTGAATAAAAGAGTTTTATTAAATGAGAGAGCATTAAATTTGGAGAAACTTAATGCATTTAAAGTGGAGACTTTAAAAGGGAATGTGAAGAGGCATTTTAATGTGGAGGAGTTACCACCACATGAATGGGGGAGGTGAGGGGTCACCCCCCATGCGCCGGCCATGGAGAGAGGGGCACACCCTCCTCCTATAAAAGGCCACCCATTCCCTCCTTCATCCTCACACCTCTTTGTGAAGGATCTCTCTCCCCCTCTAGAATTATTCCCCCATGGTCTCGGATTAGCGAGATACATGTTCCCGGTGGCATTTCGTCTGGAAGGAGTTGCTGCTTCCGCTAGATCGCTGGAGCGAGGAGGTGGAGGTTGTTCGGTGGCTTGAACGTGTGTGCGAGTGCGGATGCGCTGCTGAGTTGCGGCGCTCGGACTTCCTCACGATCTTGAGATTGGGAAGTGTACGACTACATCAACCACGAGTTCTTACTCGTTAACAAAGCTTGTTGTCTTCGAGGGTAAGATCTCTATGGATGTATGCCCACCCGTTTGCTTTGTACCTAGTAGATAGTTCTTGGCGTGTAGTTCACACTGTAGGAAAATTTTTGTTTTCTATGCTGCGGACCCAACAGTGGTATCAGAGCCTGATCTATGCGTAGGTGCTTTGCACGGGTAGTACACATATGTTTATATGTGGGCGATGATGATCATGTTATTGTATCTTCTATGTACTTTGGATATTGGTGGCATAGTGGGATGAAGCGGCCCGGACCAACCTTACATGTCATCGTACATGAGACCGGTTCCACGACTGACATGCAACTTGTTTTGTATAAGTGGCTGGCGGGTGTCTGTCTCTCCTACTATAGTCAATATCTGATTTACAACGAGTTGCTATTAACTTGGTTATCGTCGTTGTGGTTCATGTTCGTAGGTTAGATAGGTTCTATCTCCGAAAGCCCTAAGCCACGTAAAACTTGCAATTGATAAATTAGAGGCGTCTAGTTTAGATCGTTGTTGGGCTAGTGTCTTGATATGGTATTGTTGTAAGTAGATGTATGATAGATACTCTTACAACTCACTTAACGTGTAAGTTCCATAGACCTTGGCCTTACACACAAAGGAATGATAGAGATCATACAATGATGCAAATGATAGAGATCAAATGCATGGACCATATCATCTCACTTCACACATTAGATGTTAGCATCTTATACTGCTAGTTTGGCGCGTTTGGTAGCATTATAAGATGATCCCTCATTTAGATATCAAGATAAAATGTGTTCTTCCTTAAGTATGCACTGTTTTGTGGATCGTGTTTTGAGGCATCACGTGATGATCAGGTGTTTTCAACTCTACGCTTTCATACAACGGGTGTAAGACAGTTTTACACACGCAAATACTAAGGTTCTTACTTGACGAGCCTAGCATGTACAGACATGGCCTCGGAACACAGACTGAAAGGTTAAACATGAGTCATATAGTTGATATGATGCCCATATAGATGCTCGCCTTTGAAGCTACACCGACTCACGTGATGATCGGACTTGGTGTAGTGGATTTGGTTCATGTAATCACCAAAGGACACGAGGGATGTCGTTTTTGAGTAGGAGTTCATTAGTAATTTGGATTAGTTGAACTCAATCTATCATAAACTTAGTCTAAATATACTTTACAAATTCTGTTGTAGATGGCACCACCTGCTTTTAATTTTAATGTGTTCATGGAGAAAGAGAAACTTGCTGCGAATGGTAGCAACTTCACCAACTAGGCTATGAATTTGAGGATTCTCCTCACTGCTGCACAAAAACAATATGTGCTAGATGCGCCGCTAGCCCCCCCCACCAGCTCCTGATGCCCCTGACGAGGAAAAGAACGTCTATATAACTCGTTAGGAGGACCACAACTTAGTTCATTGCGGCATACTGTATGGGCTAGAGCCAGAACTTCGAAAGCGTTTCGAAAATGGCAATGCCTTTGATACCATGGGAGAATTGAAAATGATTTTCGATACCCATGCTGCCGTAGAGAGTTATAATGCTACATAAAAGTTCTTTATCTGCATGATGGAGGAAAATAGCTCCGTTAGTGAGCACGTACTCAAAATGTCTGGGTACGCCGATAAGCTTGTGTCCTTGGGAATAACGATTCCCATTGACTTAGGCATACATCATGTTCTCCAATCTCTGCCACCTAGCTACAAGAGCTTCGTGATGAACTCTAATATGCAGGGCATGAAGAAGTCTCTTCCCGAGCTTCTGTCAATGCTTAAGACTGCAGAAGTGGAGATTAGGAAAGAACATCAAGTGTTGATGATCAATAGGACCACCGGTTTCAAGAAGGACAAGAAAGGCAAGCACAAGGGAAAGAAGGGTGGCAAGTCTGTTGCCACGCCTGAAAAGAAACCCCGAGCTGGCCCTAAGTCTGACACCGAGTGCTACTATTGCAAGGGGACTGGCCATTGGAAGCGCAACTGCCCCAAGTATTTGGCGGACAAGAAGTCCGGCAAGGCAAACAAAGGTATATGTGATATACATGTTATTGATGTGTACTTGACTAGTACTCGCAGTAGCACCTGGGTATTTGATACGGGATCGGTTGCTAATATATGTAACTCGGTTCAGGGGCTGCGGAACAAGCGACAACTAGCAAGGGATGAGGTCACGATGCGGGTCGGCAATGGATCAAGAGTTGATGTGATCGCCGTCGGAACGCTGCCTCTCCATATGCCATCGGGATTAGTTATAAACCTAAATAATTGTTATTTGGTGCCTGCACTAAGCATGAACATTGTATTTGGATCGTGTTTGATGCAAAGTGGTTATTCATTTAAGTCTGAAAACAATGGTTGTTCGATTTATATGAATAATATCTTTTATGGTCATGCACCTATGTTGAATGGTTTATTTCTGTTGGAGCTCGATAGCAGTATTACGCATATTCATAATGTTGATGCTAAAAGGATTAAACTTGATAATGATATATCTACATATATGTGGCACTGCCGTCTAGGTCATATTGGCGTTAAACGCATGAAGAATCTCCATTCTAATGGACTTTTGGAATCACTTGATTTTGAATCATTTGATACATGTGAGCCATGCCTTATGGGCAAGATGACTAGAATGCCATTTTCCGGTTCAATGGAACGGGCGACAGATCTATTGGAAATCATACATACTGATGTGTGTGGACCAATGAGTGTGTCGGCGCGAGGTGGATATCGTTATTTTGTTACTTTCACGGATGATTTGAGTAGATATGGGTATATCTATTTGATGAAACACAAGTCTAAAACTTTTGAAAAGTTCAAAGAATTTCAGAATGAAGTGGAAAATCATCATAACAAAAAGATCAAATTTCTGCGGTCCGACCGTGGAGGAGAGTATCTTAGTTACAAGTTTAGCACACACATGAAAGAGTGTGGAATAGTTTCACAACTCACGCCTGCCAAAACACCACAACGTAATAGTGTGTCGGAACATCGTAATCGTACCTTATTAGATATGGTTCGATCTATGATGTCTCTGACTGACTTACCTCTGTCATTTTGGGGTTATGCACTGGAAACAGCTGCATTCACTTTAAATCGGGCACCATCTAAATCCGTTGAAATGACACCGTATGAATTATGGTTTGGAAACAAACCTAAGCTGTCATTTCTTAAGGTTTGGGGATGCGATGTTTATGTGAAGAAACTTCAACCGGATAAACTCGAACCCAAAGCGGAAAAATGCGTCTTCATAGGATACCCTAAGGAAACAATTGGGTATACCTTCTATCACAGATTCGAGGGGAAGGTTTTTGTTGCCAAGAATGGATCCTTTCTTGAGAAGGAGTTTCTCGCGAAAGGTGTGAGTAGTCGGAAGGTAGAACTCGAAGAGGTTATTGAACCTTCTCTTCATGGAATGGCGAGTGGCGCAGCACCGCAAGTTGTTTCGGAGTTGACTTCACCTGATGAAGAGAGAGCTAATGATAATGATCATGAAACTCCGAAAGAGGACACTACCGAACCTCGCAGGACAAGCAGGACACGTGCAGCTCCTGAACTGTACGGCAATTCTGTTATGAATTTCATGATTGATGAAATGGATGACCCTGCAACGTATGAAGAAGCGATGATGAGCCCGGATTCCAACAAATGGCTAGAAGCCATGAAATCCGAGATGGAATCCATGTACGAGAACCAAGTTTGGAACTTGGTGGACTTACCTCACGACCGAAAGGCCGTTGAGAATAAATGGATTTTCAAAAGAAAAACTGATGCTAATGGTAATGTGACCATCTATAAGGCTCGACTTGTCGCAAAGGGGTTTCGACAAATTCAAGGAGTTGACTATGATGAGACATTCTCTCCCGTAGCGATGCTTAAGTCGGTTAGGATTATGTTAGAAATTGTTGCATATTTCGATTATGAAATATGGCAGATGGATGTCAAAACTGCGTTCCCCAATGGTAAGATTGAAGAAGAGTTGTATATGATACAACCTAAGGGTTTTGTCGATCCTAAGGATGCTAATAAGGTGTGCAAACTTCAGCGATCCATCTATGGACTGAAGCAAGCATCACGGAGTTGGAATCTTCGCTTTGATGAGGTGATCAAAGAGTTTGGATTTGTCCAAACTAATGGAGAGGCTTGTATTTACAAGAAAGTGAGTGGGAGCAATGTGGCATTTCTGATATTATATGTGGATGACATATTATTGATTGGAAATGATTTAGATCTTTTAAACAGTGTTAAAAGTTATCTAAACAGCAAATTTTCGATGGAGGACCTTGGTGAAGCTTCATATATATTAGGCATTAAAATCTATAGAGATAGATCAAGAAGCCTAATTGGGCTATCGCAGAGTACATACCTTGATAAGATATTAAAGAAGTTTAATATGGACGGAAGTAAGAAGGGGTTCTTACCTATGTTACAAGGCAAGACATTGAGTAAGACTTAAAGTCCGGCTACGGCGGAAGAAACAGAGATAATGGATAAGATCCCCTATGCCTCAGCCATAGCCTCTATAATGTATGCCATGCTATGTACAAGACCGGATGTGGCACATGCTATTAGTTTGACTAGTAGGTACCAATCTGATCCAGGTTCGGAACACTGGATAGCGGTCAAGAATATCCTTAAGTACTTGAGAAGAACTAAGGATATGTTTCTTATATACGGAGGTGAAGAAGAGCTAGTCGCTAAGTGTTATGTCGATGCTAGCTTTGACACTGATCCGGATGACTCTAAGTCTCAATTCGTATATGTATTTCTCTTGAACGGAGCAGCAGTTAGTTGGAGGAGCTCCAAACAACCTGTGGTGGCTGGATCAACAACGGAGGCGGAATATGTTGCTGCTTCAGAAGCAACGCAGGAAGCGGTTTGGATGAAGGAGTTCATAACGGAACTGGGTGTGGTTCCCAGTGCGTTGGACCCGATGGTGATCTATTGTGACAACAATGGAGCCATAGCCAACACAAAGGAACCAAGGTCTCACAAGAATTCCAAGCATATTAAGCGCCGGTTTCACTCCATCCGCGAGCATGTCAAGGATGGAGATATAAAGATTTGTAAAGTGCACACGGACCTGAATGTAGCAGATCCGTTGACTAAAGTACTCCCTAGGGCAAAACATGATCAACACCAGAACTCCATGGGTGTTAGATTTATCACTATGTGAACTAGATTATTGTCTCTAGTGCAAGTGGGAGACTGAAGGAAATATGCCCTGAGAGGCAATAATAAAGTTGTTATTATGTATTCCTTGTATATGATAGATGTTTATTTTGCATGCTATAATTGTATTGATAGGAAACATCAATACATGTGTGTTTAATAAACAAAAAGGGTTCCTAGTCATGCCTCTCTTATAGACTAGTTTGTTGATTAACAGGATGATCAAGGTTTCCTGATCACGGACATTGGATGTTGTTAATAACAAGGTCACACCATTGGTAGAATGATGTGATGAACATTCATCCGAAGTATAGCATTACAATCAAGTCATTGTTTTTATATTGCTATAACATCATACAAAGTAATCTTTATCCTTAGACCATGAGATCATGTTAATTGCTAACACCGGAAGAGTATCTTGATAACATCAAACGTCACACCGTAACAGGGTGACTATAAAGATGGGTTCAGTGCTACGAAGGTGTTATGTTGAGGCTCATGGATCAAGAGTGGAATTTGTCAATCCAGATGACGGATAGATATACTCTGGGCCCTCTCGGTGATATCACATTAGGATAGCTTGCAAGCAAGTGATGTGATCACTAGAATGTTATATCACGGGAACGAGAAAAGAGTGCATGTCGGTAACGAGATCAAACTAGGTATGGATATACCGATGATCGAATCTCGGACATGTAATATATCGAGAGACAAAGGGATTTAGTTACAAGCGTTAAAGGTTCTCACGATCACAAGAGTCATCGTTGAATGTGTAGGAGTCAGTACGGATCTCCAGGTCCCGCTGCTTATTATTGATCGGAGAAGGGTCTCGATCATGTCTGCATTATTCGCTAACCGTAGGGTGGCACACTTAAGAGTTACTGGACACCATTTTGGAGCACATATGTTTCAGACGAAAGAATTGCAAAGCGCGGGAATTGTTTCAATAGAAACCGGAAATTGTTTCGGGTGAAATTGCAGAAGGTGGTTCTGCATGTGATATTGAAATATTGCAAGGGGCTATATGTGAATGTTTGTTAATTAAAGTAATTAACAAAATTCTGAATAAATTTAATAAAATAGTTTTATTAAATGAGAGAGCATTAAATTTGGAGAAACTTAATGCATTTAAAGTGGAGACTTTAAAAGGGAATGTGAAGAGGCATTTTAATGTGGAGGAGTTACCACCACATGAATGGGGGAGGTGAGGGGTCACCCCCCATGCGCCGGCCATGGAGAGAGGGGGCACCCCCCCTCCTCCTATAAAAGGCCACCCATTCCCTCCTTCATCCTCACACCTCTTTGTGAAGGATCTCTCTCCCCCTCTAGAATTATTCCCCCATGGTCTCGGATTAGCGAGATACATGTTCCCGGTGGCATTTCGTCTGGAAGGAGTTGCTGCTTCCGCTGGATCGTTGGAGCGAGGAGGTGGAGGTTGTCCGGTGGCTTGAACATGTGTGCGAGTGCGGATGCGCTGCTGTGTTGCGGCGCTCGGACTTCCTCACGATCTTGAGATCGGCAAGTGTACGACTACATCAACCACGAGTTCCTACTCGTTAACAAAGCTCGTTGTCTTCGAGGGTAAGTTCTCTATGGATGTATGTCCACCCGTTTGCTTTGTACCTAGTAGATAGATCTTGGCGTGTAGTTCACACCGTAGGAAATTTTTTGTTTTCTATGCTGCGGACCCAACAGGTGGAATCGCACATCCCAGTGTCTCAAGACGTTGAGCGTAGCCCGTCATTTTAATGATGTGCTTGTTCATAGAGCTATGCTCCTCCATCTTAGCGCTAAAGAACTTATTGAAGATCTCATATCTCTCTGCAAGAATTTGGTCCCCAAACATAGTTTTGAGTTCCTCCACCATGACATTAGCATCTGTAAGTTTAAAGCACTTTTGGAGTTCAGGCTCCAGCGACTAGAGTATCGCACACCGCATAAGAGTAGTCATCATATTTCACGTCATACGCGTCGCGCTCTTCCTGAGTCGCGCTAGCTGCATGGGCGTCACCTAACAGACCGTCTAACACATAGGACTTATTCATGCTTGTGAGGATAATCCTCACGTTGTGGTGCCAGTTGGTGAAGTTAGACCCATTCTCTTGCAACTTTTCTCTATCTAGGAATGCATTGAAATTGAACGCAGGGGTGCCATGATCTACAATATATTTGCAAAGACTATTTTAGACTAGGTTTATAAAAGATAGCTAGTTTCAAGTTAATTCAAAATTACTATGATAACTCCCACTCATAAACGACATCCCTCTAGTCATTTTTAGTGATTACACGAACCAAATTCACTACACCACGACCGATCATCACGAGTGGTGGTGCAGCTCCATTGACGAGCATCATATGGACATCATATCATTCAAATGACTCGTGCTTTACCTTTCGGTTCATGTTCGGAGGCCATGTCTATACATGTTAGGCTCGCCAAGTAAGAACCTTAGTATCCGCGTGTGTAAAACGGTCTTACACCCGTTGTATGCAAACATAGAGTCTATCACACCCGATCATCACGTGGTGCTTTGAAACGACGAACTTTCTTAACGATGCATACTAAGGAAGAACATATTATTATCTTGATATTAGTGAAAAGGATCATCTTATAATGCTACCGCCAATAACTAAGCAAGACATAACCAAAATAAGATGCATAAAAGGGAAAAAACATCACATGCATATAATATGTGATATGATATGGTCCTTTCTTGCACTTGATCTCCATCTTGTGCTTGATGGTATGATCTCTATCGTTCCACTGGCCTAACTCCAAGGTCCATGGAGCCACCATCATGGCGGTCTCCATCATTACAATATATCTCTTGGATATACATGAATAGCACGCATGCCATAAAAAGATAAAAACGAACATATGGCTCCTGCCGGTTGTTTAACTTACAATAATCCTATTGCATACAACAAATTTTATAACAATGACCATATCACATCACATGCCTTGCAAAAACAAGTTAGACATATGTTAATTTATTTTTGCATATTTTACGTGGCTTTGGCCTTTCTAGGAGAGAACCACTCTACCTACGAATTTCATCCACACCTATGATAATCAAGTTATTAGCAAACCGTTGTAAATAAGATCATGACTATGTTGGGAGAGACAGACACCCGCTGAGCCACTTATGCAATACGAGTTGCATGTCAAGCGTGGGACAGGTCTCATGTGCAAGGACAAGTAAAGTTAGTCCGGGCCGTTTCATCCCAACATGCCACCATGATCAAAATTTATGCAAGTAGGAAACAACAAGACCATCAACACCCACATCTCTATGTGTTCCAACTGTACAAAGCATCTACGCATAGACATAGCTCTGATACCAGTGATGGGATTCGTTGCAAGGAAAATAAAAAAAATCTACAGTTGCAACTACCAAGATCATATCTAGGCGATACTTGTATGATTTCAGATGGACTCACCCTCGAAGACCGTAAAACGGGATAACGTTCCTGCAAACAAACATGGCTATTGTAGAATGTACATGACCTTCCTCAAGGACACGATGACCAACGCCACAAGTGCAGCGCCTCTGTAATCGGTCACACGTATGGTGTGTCGACGACTTCCATCCCTCGCTCTAGCGCGGCAGTGGAAGTAGGGGATCCACGGGAACTCCGCTAACATTATGACATGGTGGTGATGGTGGTGGAGAAAATCTTGAGCAGGGCTTTGCCTAAGCTCCGTGCTCATGGCAATGGACAAGGATAGAAGGGGAAGGAAGATGCCAACCAAAGGGCATATGAGAGGAGAAGGATGAGTGTGTGAGGGAGAGGGGATCCACCCCACCTTTTATAGGGGAGGGGCTGCCCCTTGCCATGTACGACGGCCTAGGAGTGTGCCCCCACCTCTCCCTCATTCATGTGGGTGGACTCTCCACTCACCAAAATTCAACTCCACTTTATCATGTTTAATCTCGACTCAAAATCAAGAGTCATGCAATTAAAACTCCCTTTTAATTCACTTGAATTAATGCCACTCATTTAATGAACATTTCATTTAATAAGTACTTCATTTAATGAACACTACATTTAATGAACACATTGATAATTCAATCCCTAATAATATTCTGATAACTATTCCGACAGATTTATCAGAACAATTCCTGCAGTGTCCAGTATTTTCTCTAGTGTTTCCTATCCACTCAAATGCGTCGGCTACCCTTAAGTGTGTCTCCCTACGGGTTTGTGATCTGTGTGTATATGATCGAGACACTCTCCGATCAATAATCATTAGTAGGGCCTGGAGATCCATAATGACGCCCACCAGCTCAAATGATAAACTAGTGATCGCGTGAACCTTTATTCACAGTAACTAATTCCTTTTGTCTCGCGATATTTTACTTGTCCGAGATCCGATCATTTGATATCATCCATACCTAGTACTCTTTTCTTGTTCCAGTGATATAACATTCTTAGTGATCGTTATCACTTGCTTGCAAGCTATGTTAATGCGATGTCACCGAGATGGTCCTTCATATATCTCTTCGTCATCAGGATGGACAAATCCCACTCTTGATCCACGAGCCTCAACTAACAATTTCTAAGTATCCGATGACACATTTATAATCACCATGTTATGGTGTGACGTTTGATGTAATAAAAAGTACTCTTCCTGAGTTAGAGATTGACATGATCTCTTGGTCTAAGGATTAGGGTTACTATGAATGACATTATAGTAATGTAATCATAATGGCATGATCGTGCTACTATAATTTGGGAGTTTGTTCATCACATCATTCCACCAATGTTGTGACCTCGTTATTAACAACATCCAATGTCATGATCAGAAAACCTTGATCATCTATTAATCAACAAGCTAGTGTAATGAGAGGCATCACTAGGAACCTTTTATTTGTTTATTAAACACAAATGTATTAATATTTCCTTTTAACACAATTATAGCATGAGAAATAAACATCTATTATAAACCTAGAATAAGATAATAACCATTTATTATTGCCTCTCGGGCTTATTCTTTTCAGAAGGCATCGACTTTGGCGAGACTTATGCTCTAGTGGCTTGCCTTGAGTCCATATGTATCCTTCTTTGTTATGCAGCTCATCATAATTTTAAATTACATCAGATGGATGTTAAAAGTGCCTTTCTTAATGTTCCATTGCATGGGTTGGTGTATGTTAAGTAACCCCTGGGATTCTAGGACCCCAACTTTCCTAACCACGTATACAAACTCGATAAGGCGCTCTATGGCCTTAAACAAGCCCCACGTGCGTGGTATGAGCATCTTAAAGAGTTATTGCTAGACCGTGATTTCGAGGTTGGGCAGATTGACCCCACTATTTTTACTAAGAAGGTTAATGGGGAGCTTTTTGTATGCCAATTATATGTAGATGACATTATATTTGGCTCTAGTAACCCAGCTTTTAACAATGAATTTTCAAAGCTTATGATTGATATATTTGCAATGTCTATGATGCGAGAGTTGAGGTTCTTTTTTGGATTCGAGATCAAGCAACTAAGTGAAGGAACCTTCATTAATCAAGCAAAGTACATCCAAGACATGCTCAAGAGATTCAAGATGATGGACCTTAATGGCATTGCTACACCAATGAAAACTAAATGTCATCTTGAGTTAAATCCCAATGGTAAAGATGTGGATCAAAAGGTATACCGATCCATGATCGGCTCCTTGCTTTCTCTTTGTGCATCTAGAACCGATATTGTGTTGAGTGTAGGAGTATGTGCAAGGTATCAAGTGGCTCCTAAAGAAAGCCACTTAGTGGCGGTCAAGATAATCTTCCGATATTTGGTTCATTTCCGAAACTATGGATTGTGGTATCCCAAAGGCTCTAATTTCTCTCTATGTGGGTATACTGATTCTAATTGAGCAAGTGATAAGGATGATAGAAAATCAACTTCTAGAGCTTGTCAATTTCTAGGCAGATCCTTGGTGTGTTGGTCATCTAAGAAGGAAAATTGTATATCTATGTCCACCGTCGAAGCTGAATATGTGGCTTCTACAAGTGCATGCACTCAGTTGTTATGGATGAGGCAAACGTTAAAAGAATACGATGTCAATTGTGACAAAGTGTCTCTTTTATGTGACAATGAAACTGCCATCAAAATTGCTTACAATTCGGTGCAGCACACAAGAACTAAACGTATTGAGATCCGCAATCATTTCATTCGAGATCATATTGCTCGTGGAGACATTGACCTCTCTTTTGTGAGCACGAAGAATTAACTTGCAGAATTTTCATGAAGCCTGAAGCAAGATTTTATTACTTAAAAAATAAGCTCAATATCGTAGATTCAAAGAGCTTGACTTGATTTTACTTGCATACGCATCTGTGTCTTAACCATTATTTGGTTTAGATGCGGGCATGGAAATAAAGGGACCGGAATGTGTGGTCCTAATTATTAGGCTAACCCCCTCCCCCTATAATGCCGAAAATAAGACGAATCATTTCTCTTAATATGGCACGACTAAAGTGTACAGGCCCTCCACAACGCGCGCCAGACCGCGGGCACGCGCGCAGTGTCGCTCCAAGAGCTCCACGTGGTGGAAGCATGGGATATGTGCGGGCAGCACACGCAGGAGTTTCTGCGAGCTAGCAAAATCGATTTGAGGATAGCTAGCTAAAATCCACCGGTCTACTACCTGCATGCTAGCTATGTACCTAGGTTTATTAGGTCCATATTGCTAACCAGAATGATCGGGATGTATATACTTTTTTTCCTTTTTCCTTTATCCTAAATAAAAACAATACCGTACCCAAAAAAGCAGTGTACCAAAAAAAGATGTACCGCTCGCAAAAGAAGTCAGTGCACCCGGAAAAACGGGTAGTGCACTACCAGTTCATCAGATCGTGCAACAGGCAGTGTAATACAAAACAGAAAGGCAGTGCGACATAGTACAAAAAAGCAGTACAATGGCGGTGCACTGTCAGGACACTACGTCGTGCATTATGACTGAAGGCAGTGCAACACAATACAGAAAGGCGGTGCATGGACCGTGCATCGCTAGAATACCACGCCGTGCGCCTGCGATGAACGACAGTACAATGCAATATAGCAAGGTAGTGCACGTGCACTTTTAGGATACATTGTCGTGCACTACAATCGAAGGCAGTGCATGCACTGCGACCAAAGGCAATGCATTATAATACAACAAGGCAGTGCATGGGCAGTGCACTGCTGGGATACCTCACCATGCACTACAATCGAAGACAGTACAACACAATATAAAAGGGCCGTGCATGGGCATGATACCATGACATGCGCTAGGACTGAAGACAGTGCAATCCAATACAACAAGGCAATGCATGGCCGATGTACTACCAGGATACATGTCGTGCACTACAGAACATAAACGCACTGCAGATGTAGGGCCAAATAGCAGTGTAATTTTTTTTTCAAAAAAACCTATCAATATGGGATCTAGTTTTGTAAATCTCGGTGCGACTAGCACAACTGTAAAAAGAGATTTCAATCTGGATAATTCGTTTGAAAGATATCAAGTTCTTAAATCAAATTATAAAGATAACAAAGGAAGAAGTCAAAAGGACGGTCGCTGCCAAAGTCCTCACATGGATGCTCTTGATATGCCGCTAGCAGCATGGGACCATACGCTAGAACCATTCAAAGTGGTGTCATTTGCTTGCACGCAGTAGCATGCCCTCCACATCTCACCACGTGTGAGCACGAGGACGGAGGAGGAAAACCACAACATACACTCTGAAAAGCCACGTCATACACTCCACACACACACACCACTTGCTCGCAGCTGTAGTGACGTGGGATCGAGATCCGTACGAGCGCGCTCTTTTTTAGCATTTCTTTTTTAATATCTTTTTGTGATATGTGATCTTATTGATAAGTATTGGTCATGAACTCAAGATATATCTATGCGGTGTCATACCTTACACTCCTACATGGTCGTCCTGGCCACCATCCTCTTCTTGGCGAAGAGTTGGGTCTTGTTCGCTCTTTTTGGTTTTCATGTCTATCTCTTGTTCTTATGGAAAACACACAAAAAATTGGCTTTTCACTGTTTTTGGTTCTTGCAATTTTTGGTGTGTAGTACCATCTTAGTGTGGTTTTCTAAACCTAAGCCCATTCCCACCTCAAGACATCCATCTATATTGCACACAAGTCCATTTGTAAACTTGTGAGGGTGTTTTTGGGTTGTGCCGGCCTCAACCCTGTGTAAACAGGACTGTTCGAAGAGGGCCAGATTATCCGTCCCGGACGGTTTTCGTCTTTTAGGGGTGGGAGTCGAGGGAGAGGCTCAAATGGAGCAGCACTCCCCTCTCCAACCCCTCCCCTTCCTCAGCCGCCGCCGGCCGCCTCTCCCCTTCCCGGCGCCTCCCGGCTGCCGGATCCACGCCCTCATCCTCCCGGGTACCTTCTCTGAGTAAATTTTCCACTGAGTGAGGGTAACATCCCCATTCTTTGCCTTTGTGTGGAAGATGCTTTTTTTGTTGAAACTTGGAGTAGAATATCCCCTTTGATTCACTTGTGTGTTAATCTCAGTAGAAAATCAACCATATTTGCTGATCTATATGTTTGCCACTAATATGAGTCGAATTGCAAAAAAATCGCCAGGGCCGGATTATCCGCCCCTGATAGGGCCAGATTATTCGGCCTGCAAGTTTTACAACTGCTACTTTTGACTCAATTTGTAGCAGCATATAATTGCCTCATGGTTGCTTCTCTACTGGTTTTAGCATCCCTTCCTAGACTTCATTGTGTGCTTATCCTTTGCTACCCACCTTAATTCTTTCACAGGTGGTTCTCGTGGTGTCTCCCAGACTTACAAGATGCGTCCTCGTGCTCAGTACTACATGCCTAACAAAGAAGGTGATCTTGTGTATGAGGTTGAATTGAGGAGACAGAAAAGAGAGACTAAGCGGATGGCTGAACAGGCAAAGAGGGACAAGAGGTCCAGGGCTGGTTCCAAGAGGAAGGGCAAGGAACCAAGAGTCAACTACATGAACATGAACATTGTTGAGTATTCCACCCTCCGGCAACGTGATTGGTTAGAGGATATCACTCGCGATGAGGAAGCCAACTTTTGGTGTGTCCCTCAAAAGCTCATCTACGAGGACATTTACTCTAGCTGGAAGATTCGCCCCATGCGCCCTCTGGACCTAACCGCCGCAAAGAGTAAGCCTCAATTTTCTCATGCTCTTTCTGTGACTGAGAAGATGGGGCTACATCATCTTATGGAGATCCAGTGTGATTATGACACCTCGCTGGTTCAATAAATTTTCTCTACACTCGTGATTTGTGGGGATGAGGCTCACACTTTGAAGTAGATTTCGGGCTCTCAATTCAGCTCTGCTAACTTTTACACATTTGCTCAGTTGGTTGGCTACCCCTTCCAAGGCTGTGATATTTTTTGTGGCATCGCATATGTAGCCCTCTTCGTCGTCCCAACAAGGATACTTTACTCTCTGCATGCTATGAACCCAATGGTGTGGTTGGGAAGGTTGAAGGTTTGCTTCCACTCTATTCTCAACTGGTTCTCATGTTTTGTGATTGCATCACTCTGAGTGGGGATAACAATGATAGCATTCGTGGTCATAGGGTTAATCTTATTGGCTTTGCATATGAATATGCCACTAGTGAAGATCCCTCTGCTAGTTACACCCTGGATGTTATGGACTTCATTTATCAGGAGATGGATGACACTTTGTATAACGGCACACTATTCGTTATGATCCCTTCTTTATGGTGCTCATGAAGCACAACCTCCCCAATGAGGATTTCAATGTCCCACTTGATGGGGTTCAAAAGGTCAAGAAGCTATATGTCAAGAGAAATCCAACCACCTCGTCTTTCGCAGAGTCTGATACTTTCATGTATGATGCTCGAGCTAGTAGAGGCACTCATGTAAGGAGTCCCCATGTCCTGACTATTGCTCGGGAGTTCAAGAAACTCAACTATTTCAGCGCAACATTATTTGCATGGGTGTGGATACAACCCAGCAGCTCATCCTTCACCATGTCTCTAGGGCTCAAGGCAACCCCCCGCAGTAGTCCGCTCCTACGCCTTATGATCAGTGGAACACCTCAGGCATCAACTATGGCGACATGGAGATGCATTTGTTCCGTACTCCAGCACGAGCGTCACCACCTCCCCTAGATGATAATGATTATGATGAGGATGAAGAGGAGGAGTATGATGATGAGGACCTAGACAAGGACGAGGATGAGTGATCTCCAGGGGCGTTAGCTTTGCTCTTTTCCTTTTTGGCGTTTCGATGACAAAGGGGGAGAAGTAGTTATATTAGGCTATCGAGCGGATTTGCATGGGTCGAGTACAAGCTTATTTTCTTTTTGAGCACTTATCTTTCTTTGCTTGTAGCCATTGTAGCATTGAACTTTTATTTTCTATTTGGTTTGTATCGTGAGACTATGTCATATGGTTGTGCAACTAAGGTTATTATCTAGGATCTATCTATGGATTTATCATTATGGAATTCTAGATATATCTCATTATGGAATTATCTCTATGGATTTATAAGGATGGCCTTATCCTCAGAATTCTCAATATGGAGTTATTAATGTGTCTATCTCTATGGTATTGAGAACTTCATTATGGTTGGTCTGATATATCTCTCATAACTCATCATTTGGTCTTAATTTCCAATTCATGAAAAGTCATGAACCTATATGTGTGAATTTGTATTCCAATGCAAACTACTAATATGCACACATTTAGGGGGTATTTTTGTCCTTGGAATGATAATGTTATTAGGGCTCTATTGCAGATCCTTGTATTGTCATCTAACACCAAAAAGGGGGAGACTAAAAGAACATTTTATGATCCCTATAGTTTTATGTGTTAGATAACAATATCAAGGATTATTTAACTGTGTATTAAGTGCCGTAGTATTTTCCCAAAATAGAACTACAAAGCAAAATGCCGCAAAATAGATGTTCTGGGGGGTGGATTATCCGCCCTGTCAAGGGGTGGATTGTCCGCCCCGGCCTCAATCGACAAAGGGAGATAAGGAGCGTCACGCAGAGTGGCAGCAGAGAATTTTCCGGATTCTCCGAGCAGGGCCGGTCTTTTTGCCCTGCCCAGATAATCCGCCCCTCCTAGGGGGCCGTATAATCCGCCCCCATGTAATTTTCACCAAGGAGCCAAGGCGTGTCACGCTGGGTGGGGGCGGAGAATTCCCTAGATTCTCCGACCCGGGCTAGACATTTTCCCTGCCGGATTATCCGACCCCCACTTGGGCTAGATTATCCGGCCCCAGAATGCTCCAATAGCAGCTTTTCACGAGGGGGTACATATACCCTGTCAGATCTTCAGTTTAGACTCTCTCGGATCCAACAAAAAGCTGACACATGTTCAAATCGATTCTTCATGAGTTCTCCACTTTCAACCACCCAAAGTTGATCTTTGGGGAATCGAAGGAGGAGGCCTCGATCTACATTATCACCAATCAAGATCTTCACTTCCTCTCCCATTCATTTGGGGGAATTTAGATCTAGAGTTTCTTTGAATTTCAAGATCATGGTTTCATTATTTGATCACTTGTTTTATTGTGGCAGCTTGTTGTCATCTTGGGAGCCTCCAATTCAGTTGTGGATGTGTGCCCTGGTAGCATTGTAAAGGCCCTGGTATCCTCCTCGAAGGGTACCACATAGTGGAAAGGTGGATCATGCCAGTTGTGGCGAGATTCACCAGAAAATAGGGTGACGCCTATTGTGGCATGGTGGTCTTAGTACCGCCCACCCCTCCAACGCAGACGTACTTCCCTTAACAAGGAAGGAACTGCGGTAAATCAAATCTTGTGTCTCCGTGTTCTCCACTATGGTTACCTCGTTCCTCTCACCACCTTTACTCGCTTAGTAGCTAGGTTGACATATAGGAAAATTCATCTTAGTTGCATATCTAGAGAATTTACCTTTGTGTCAAGCCTAAAACTGAAAAAGAGTTAAAATTTGGAGTAGCACCTATTCACCCGCCCTCTAGGTACCCATACGATCCATTTCACTAGGTGCCAAGACACGTTATCTAGTGATTGGGTAAGAGATAGCGGGAGGCTATCCCGAAGCCCATCCCAAGTAGCCTTCTCGGTCGAGCCAAGGTTCCACCGGAATTCGACCTGCCAGGTCCCATCTTAGAAGGCCCCTTCTGCCACTAATGTAGGATCCAAGTAGACCGCGAACAATCCGGGGGCCTCATGGTGCAGGGGCGAAGAATATCATTTTGCGGCCCAAAAGTTGATGCGCCCAGGCAACGCGGTACCCAAGTTGCCTGTAATCAACCGCGATGACTACAGTTGGTGTGCCAAATACTCAGAGGGTATTTTTCGGCACAAATTCAACTTTACGTTTCAATATAAAATATCAGGCTAACGGCCGTCAAGTTGGGCTCCCCTATCAGTTTTCGCTGTTATGTAGCTCCCGTCGCTTAGGTGTGGCGGCTGTCATGTAGGCTTGCAACACTGGCGCAGTGGATAGGACAACACGATCGGCCTAGTGTATTGACGTGACAAAACATGGCACATATATCGTTGTTATAATTATTTTTGGCTTACTCAAAAGCTGGAATGGCCACCGCCACGCGTATCTCCGTTGGACTTCCGTCCCCGTTGTTAACCACTACCTTAGAAACGCATTGACGGTTCCACCGTTCCCCTGTCTCGCAGAAACTACTCTTCTTCTTCTTGTCATCTGTCTTCTTCCCGTCTTCTCCTTGTCTCCATGGAAGGTCATCGCACTCTAGAGACAAGCTTCACTACCCATGACAATAAGAAGATAGATGTCGTCTACACCAACGAGGAGGAGATAGTGGTGCGAGTCCTGAGGATGTACGAGGGTTGGCTTGAGAAAGACGAGGACACGTTTGTGGGATTGGACCTCGAGTACACCCGGAGGACCCATATGAAGGGAATGAAGTCACCGTCGTTCAACTGTCCATGAGGAAACACGTCCTCGTCTACCACTTCTCCCGGTTTGTAGATCTGCTCTCTATAGTTAATTGCTTTTAGGGTTTTCTCCTCTTTTTCTTTATCCATTTGCTCATCTTGCGACTAGTGAATTTTATTTAGGACCAAAAAAATTATGACAAGACAATGTTGAGAGTCTTGATCTTGCATTTACTAAACTTTTTAAAATTATATTCAGATGATGATCTTGCATTGACAAAATATTTGTAGTTACAAATTTTGGTGATGAAAAACTACATACTTTTAGGACTGACAGGAATTGTCCGGCGCTGCGCCAGTTCCTTGTAGAAAAAAGAATTGTTTTCTGCATTGTCGACAATACAACTGATTTTTGAAATTTCATCAAGAGTGAATTACAATTCCTGCGTTGTCGTGGTGGTGTCATGGCAGATGCCATGGATAGGCTAAAGGTGGGGACTAATACACGCTAGGGGAATCCAGGGAGGGATGGTGGAGTGATTCTCCACACAGAAGTTTGTATTGCTATATCTCGAGATTACAAGTGCTCCTTGAGCTGTATTGGCGAGAGGAGGAAGAAGAAGCTCTCTTACTCTTGCCTGCAATCTTTCCCTTAGAACCCTAGATCAACTGGCCCTATGGAATCACCAAACCAACTAGTGCTCAACCAACCAGCGCCCCATCAACCCCTTCTACCAGAGACCTAGCCCCCCTTATATAGAGGAAGTTCGGTCCCTGCCTAGGGCATACGTGGAGGCATATTCCTAAGAATATGCCCCCTCCCAAAGTGGTAACCTGACCGGGGTGCTTTTCCCCCGCGTCACACATGCTTTAGCGACGTAGGCCTCTACGGCGCCCGCGTCAGCCGACATGGGCGTCGTCACCCTTGTCGGCCACGACCCGGTGGTCCTGCCCTTGCTTTCTCCGCTCATGCAGTACGCACCGGACCTTCTTTTTGACCAGAGAGATTCCTTCCTTCTCCCAGAAGCTAAGCGAGGACCCGGATCATAGTAGATCCGGCCACACATGTTCCTGCATACAAGTTAGACAAGCACCTCTGACTTACTCCTTAAGTCGGACGAGACAATGTTGGGCGCCCCCCCTGGTCCGGGTTACTCCGTGATCCGGCCTGCCTTGAGGTGACCCGGCCAGCATCCGCTTTGACCTTGCCGAACCTCGGCTAACTTGGCCCTTATACCCCGGAGTGACCCTACCCGGGGGTATCCCCCCAACATTAGTCCCCGAAGCTGGTGCGGTCTTAGCTGCCTTGGCCGCTAAGGCCACATCAGGTTCGTTTATGTTCGAGCCTCAGACGCTTAATTCTGGGTTACCTCCTTATCTCGGACTATATGGATTTATGTTCCCTTCGCACGTTCCAAGTTTTCACTTGCCGGCCGGGTCACCACTTTGGCTCGGATCCCATGGTTATCATGGTTTGATCCGGGCCCCGTTTCCTTCTCTCATACGCCAACCCACGTGGAGGCTAATCATTACCTCGTCTTATTTTAAGGGCCTGCATAGTTACCGCCGCAGTAATTGTCAGTTATCACTGTGCGTGGGTCACGTCATGCCTGCCTCCTCGTCTAACGCATCAGCGCGTCGCGTCATGGGATTGCTTCTACTCGGTGGCCCCTTGTGTGGCTTTTCTCTTATTGGCTGATTGGCCCGTTGCATTTTCTCCTTCGTCTTCCCTGCAACCACGCCGTCGCCGGTGCTTCTAGCAGCAGCGCTGCTGCCGCACTCTCCCCGTGCTTCTGCTTCGCAGCCACCGCTGCGCAACTGCTTAGCCACGGGTCCTCGCCAATATAGGCCACAGATCCCCGCCGCCGCTAGCTCCAGCGAGGATAGCGAATACGAGATGATGGAGGAGGAGCTCGTCGTCGCCGAGCAGGAGATGGAGGAGGACGCCGGCGCGGCGGACCGCGGCGCATGGGCCGGATCATGAGTCTGTCAAGATGACATTGACTGGCTCTACCGGACCAGGCGCATTCCCGCCGGCGTCACCGCTCGTCTCCCTTCCGCCGAACTGCCCCCCTCACCCAATCCGGGTGAGTTCGTTGTATTCCTGTCCCACTTCCAACGGGGATTTGGTCTGCCGGTGAGCGATTTCTTCCGGGATTGGGTTAGGACCTATCACTTGCAGCCGCACCATCTCCTAGCCAATGCTATCACCTCCCTTTCCGCCTTTGCCTCTACGATTGAAGGCTACACCGAACTATGGCCCACGAAGGAGCTGTGGATCCGGTTCTTCGGCCTTCATCGCAACGTCGTCCCCAATATCCACGTAGATTCAGAGGACAAGCAGCTCACCCAATTCGGAGCTGCCTCCATCTTGCCCCGGAGGATTTCGGTCTTTCCCCGGGTTACCGGGCTTGACTCCTGCAAAGGATGGGCCCGGACCTTCTTCTACGTCCGGAACGAGGGTACCGAAGATTTTATTCGGTCGCTGCCCTAGCTCCGGGTCTACCTGACACGGATTTCTGGGAGGAGGTCCCCAAGAAGCCTATAGCTCTGGCCAACCAAGTTAACAAGAGGTTCGTGGAGCTGAAGAAGCTCGGATTGCGCAATGAGGATGCTATGATCATGTTCGCGCGCAACCGAATCTCTCCCCTCCAGAAGCGCACCCACAAGTTGTGCCACATGAGCTTCGGCCGCGACCCCAACCGAACCTCCTCCTTCGAGTTGAGCAACACGGAGATCTTTTGCCGGGTTAAGGCTCTTTTCACCACCCACAAGGATTTCTCTGCCGAATGGACGTGGGGAATCAAGCACTACTGTCGTGACAGGCTCCCTCCCGCGGTAAGCTTCGCGGGGCAAACTTATTTCGGATCAAGTATGTGTCGGTTTTTGTCGTATTTTTGACTCTGCTCTTTGTGCTTTTTCTCAGCTGTTTCTTCAGCAAACTCTCGAGGATGGTACGGACCCGACCTTTAAGTGGGCGCCAGACCGAGAAATCCCGGATGAGGAGGAGCCGGACCAGGAGATGTTACTCCCTATGACCGACACTACCAAACGACCCAGCGGTAAATTCTCTTCTCTTAGAGATTGGACCGATGATGAGGATGACTCGGATATCGACATGATTAAACCTATTGAGGTTGTCCCTCTTTCTTTTGCCTTTCCGGCATCAGCTAACCCCGGTGGGCATATCCACGAGGATCCTCCACTTGCTACGGGCGAGCCGGTTCCGGTGGCGTCGAAGAAGAAGCGCGGATCCGCATCAAGTTCTTCCTCCGAACCTTCTCAGCCCACAAAAAGGCAAAAGAAGGCCGGAGACAAGACTGCCTCCAAGCGGGCAGGCAAAGCCCCAGCACGGAGGGCTCGGAATCCCAAGGAGGCCGAGACCTCGGATGCGTAAGTTATTTTTCATTGCGTAACTCACTTTTCCTTGTATCGTGGTAATTTCTCTTCTGACATTATTCTCTTTTTCAGGCCTCCGGTGGAGGTCCCTCAGAGCGGATCAAGCATCTCCTCGCCCCTTCGGTCCGGCCCTTCTCCTCCTCGTGACGACGAGTCACGCCCGCTGAGCCCTATCCCGGAGGGTTCTGCGGTTGCTCCGGGTTCTGCAGTGCCTCATCGAGAGGAACGCGACCTCGGAGCGGGAGGGGTCGGTCTAGCCGAGGCGACGACTTCCACCACTTCGGCATCGCCGCAACCAGCAACCACCGAGTCTATCACAACACCAGCACCAGCAGCAGCTCCAGTACCAGCGACCGAGCCAGCACCTGTCCTGGCACCAAGGAAACCAACAACAGCTCCAGTGCCAAGTTCTTCTGCCTCGTCCGAGTCATCTCAGCCTCGGCGAGGAACTATTCCAGTAGCTTCCAAAGGGAAATCCACCGCAGTTACTTCTTCCCAGCAAATTAAGGGCAAAAAGGCTCCGGATACTACCAAGTCTGCATCCATTGAGGCCGGGCAGCGAACCCTATCGTCGATGCTTCCGAAGAAATCACCAGCAGTGACGGATGTTCCTGCCGAGCCAACCGATGCGCAGCAGATGGTTCTGCACACCAGCCTAGCTCTTGCCCTAGTTGAGAGGAAGGAAGCTCATGCGAAGGGCTTGGTGGCACCCCATATGCCCACCGGCGAGCGGTACCCTCCGAGCCTTATCGAGTTCATCATGAACTGGAACAAGGCGGAGTTCGTCCACAACGACGATCTCCCGGAAAAGTTCGGCCCCGCAGAATTTTCCGCCCAGATGAATACTGCCGCTAAGGCAATTAACCTCGCGGGGCGAATGATGGAGGTATGTCGTTTCTCCTTTACATGCTGTAGATAATAGCCATTAGTCCCCGAGCCTCCGGTGGAGTAGCTTGTTACTCGGCCGGATGCTCATTAGAAAACTAACGTAGCTGCATGTAAACTTCGGATATGCACACCTAGAGCCGGGTTAAGTTCCACTTGGCCCGGATCTTGCACACTTCGAATATGCACACACCTAGAGCCGGGTTAAGTCCCACTTGGCCCGGATCTTGTATACTTCGAATATGCACACACCTAGAGCCGGGTTAAGTTCCACTTGGCCTGGATCTTGTACACTTCGAATATGCACATACCTAGAGCCGGGTTAAGTTCCACTTGGCCCGGATCTTGTACACTTCGAATATGCACATACCTAGAGTCGGGTTAAGTTCCACTTGGCCCGGATCTTGTATACTTCGAATATGCACACACCTAGAGCCGGGTTAAGTTCCACTTGGCCCGGATCTTGTACACTTCGAATATGCACCAAGCTAATTTTACACTTCTGTACTTCTTTCAGGTAACCACCAATCGCCGGAGCATCGAATTCCAACGCCTGCTTGATACCCACAAGATCCTATGCGCAAAACATGTTGCACTTGGTGCAGAACATGAAAAGAGGGGTAATTTTCTCCCTCGGCACCTCTCCGTTTTTCTTTACTTTTTTCCGCCGAACTAATCTCCTCATTCGGTTTCTGCAGCTGGGGTGGAGGCTGAGAACAAGATCATGCAGAAGAATTTGGAGGAGATCCAGGGTATGTCCTCTTTTGTTTGACCTCGTAGTGTTTTCCATTTCTTCGTCTCCTTGGCTCGGCAAACATTCACTCCTCGGCTCTGCCGGGTCAACATACTATTTCAGCATCGCTTGAGGATAGTGTGCCCGTGCCTGATATGATGCTGCATTTTCTCGAACAAGCAGGGCAGCATCAAGACGAGCTGAAGAAAAAGGATGATGAGCTTGCTCTCCTCCGGACTAAGGATGACGAGATTGCCAAGCTCAAGGCTGAGGTGGAGAAGATGAAGGCCCAGCACCGACCGAACTCCAAAAAGTTGGCCAAAACTTCACAGAAGAGCGTGAGAGCCTTACTCTCTAGATCTCCAAGGACCAGGACCTACTCAGAGAATCCGACGTCCAGCTTGGGTCGGCAAACGCTGAGCTGGAGCAACTTCACAAAAGACGCGATGCCTGCATCAAGGAGTTAACCCGGATCCATAGCCATATTTCTCGTAAGTTCCTTTCCCTTGTCCGACATAATTCTCCGGGTTACCTCATATGTCTTTTCTTTACCTGCTTCCTTTGCCTTGTTTCCAGGCCACTTTCCAGAGGGTACTGCTATTGCAAGCGCTGTTGTTGCCAAATTTCGCCGAGAGAGGGGTACTCCCATTGCTCTTGATGGTGAGAACATTCCCTTGGACATGGAGGACCTATTGGTCAGCTTGTCCTCTCGCGTGGAGACCATCAAGAATTATGGCAAGGATATCCTCGACGTTGCAGTTCGCATTTTCAATACGTTCTGGCCTGGAGAAAGTAGCCCGGAGACCATCGCAATTCTTGTCAAGAAGTTAATGGAAGTTGAGACCCAGCTTGACCTCTGGAGAGAGTCCGCTGGCCGTGCCGCAGCTGATACCATCCTTCACCATATTCTCACATGGTACGAGAAGATCGACCTCAGCCTCCTTACACGCTAGCGCACCGGATCCAGATGGACCGATGATCCGGAGTGGATAGCTCGGTGCCAGGCTTACGCCTACAGCCTCGTCGAATATTCACCTATTCATGACTAGGTTGAAGGACCGAGCTTCCTGGAATCTGCTGGGGACGAGCAGAATGAGAACGTTGAAGATGGGTTGGATGAGGGCGGAGAAGATGATGCTTCAGATATTGAAGACATCAACGACGACGCCGAACTTCCTCCTCCTGCCGCTCCTTAGTTCCAAAAAACTTGAAAATTTATCAGATCCCCGGTATGCCGGGTGCAATTGTATGCTGGATATGTGATATTTTGCTACTACATTTCTATGTCGGATTAACTTGGGCGCAGCCCCCGAGTTTCATTTTCTTATTCGTCCAATTCTCTGGCTCGGTCCGTGTCTACCTTGATTCGGTTTTACGACTTACGTATCCGAGCTTCAAAAATTGTTTTAACAATACTTGGAAACTTTTAGGCTTAGCTCAAAATAATTCAGCATAATAACTTGAAAATAAATACAGGGTTAGTCCGAAAAATAAGCGTTAGCTCGAATAGACTCGTTTCCTTAATCGTTTTTCATGTGCTACGCAATTCCAAACTTGTTCCCTTGCTTGCCATGAAGCCAATTCTTGTTGGACGGCAGCAAGTCGAAGGGTTGGGTTTTTGGCGCTCACACATTACTAATCCGGGTTAAGTAAAACGACTTATTCCAGCTACCGCATAAAAAGTAACAACAAACGTTATTAAGGCAGTCCCCGAGTTACTGCTCGAGGCGCTGTTATTTCATTGATAATCTCATTGCCGACATACATACCAACATATGAGAAGACTCGGATACATACACTTCTCTGCTAAGTGTAAAAAGGACGAAGTAGTGCTACATTCCACGGTCGCTTGGATTCCTCTCCGGACCTGTCCGCCTTGTTCTTTTCCTGTGGCTTTGCATCTATGAGATAGTAAGAATCATTGTGCAATGCTTTGCTCACAATGAATGGCCCTTCCCATGGGGGGATAATTTATGCATGCCAGTAGTACGTTGTACCAACCGGAGCACCAGATCCCCTTCCCGAAAGACTCGGGGGCACACTTTCCGGCTGTGATAGCGTCGGAGATTTTGCTGATATATGGCGGATCTGGACAGTGCCAGTTCTCTCGCTTCTTCCAGCAGATCAACATCATTTTGCCGGGCTTCTTGCACTTCGGCTTCTGTGTATTGTGTGACCCTAGGCGAATCATGCTCTATGTCGGCTGGTAATACAGCTTCTGCCCCATATACCAGAAAAAATGGCGTATAGCTTGTTGATCGATTCGGAGTTGTTCTTAAGCTCCACAGTACCGCTGGTAATTCTTCTATCCAGCACCCCGCTGATCTTTGCAGCGGCTGAATGAGCCGGGGTTTTATCCTGGATAATACTAATCCGTTGGATCTTTCCACTTGTCCGTTCGATGCGGGGTGGGCTACCGAGGCGACATCGAGTCGGATCTTCTTATCTCGGCAGAAGCGCGCAAATGCTCCTTCCGCAAAATTTGTTCCATTATCTGTTATAATACTGTGCGGATAACCGTATCTCAAGATGATGTCTTTGAGAAACGTCACGGCTGTAGCTCCATCACATTTTCTTATAGGTTTCACTTCAATCCATTTTGTGAACTTGTCCACCATGACCAAAATGTGTGTCATGTTTCCTCTCGCTGGTTTGAACGGGCCAACCATATCCAAGCACCATATAGCAAATGGCCACGTAATTTGTATGGTCTTGAGTTCCGACATAGGCATATGTGTCTTGGTGGCGTACCTCTGACAACCATTGCATTTTCTCACCAGATCTTCCGCTTGTTCCAAGGCACTTGGCCAGTAGAATCCATGCCGGAACGCCTTTGCCACCAAGGCTCGGGATGAGGCATGATGCCCGCATTCTCCTTGGTGTATATCTCGGAGGATGTCAAGCCCTTCTTCCGGGTCAACGCATCGTTGGAGGACATTGGTTACACTCTGTTTGTACAACTCGGAATTGATGATTGTGTATGCTTTTGCTCTCCTCTGAGTTTGCCTGGCCAACACCTCCTCAGCGGGTAACGTTCCGTCTTTCAGGAATTGGAATATAGGCAGTGCCCAAGCTGGTATCGCTCGTGGAGGGAACATCTCCTCATCAATTTCCATCTGATCCACCGGCATAACTTCAGCTGGATCACGCTGAGCAGTCCCCGAGTCTAGCGAGGTAGTCCCCGGGTTTGCCAACGCAGTCCCCGGGTTTGCTGATGCAGTCCCCTGGTCTCGCGTACTGCCTCCCGTGTCAATGTCCATGGGCTCAGCTCCGGATTCCGTATTTTCCGAGACATAGATCGAGTCGGTTCCTGGGGACGGCCTGATAGATGGTTTTCTGAGGTGTTCCAATGCTACACCCGGTGGAATTGCCTGTCTGGTCGATCCGAGCTTCGACAACATGTCAGCAGCCTCGTTTTCCACTCGGGGTACATGGTGAAATTCACACCCCTCGAAGTAACCAGATATCTTCTGCACGTGAAATTTGTATAGTGCCATGTTTGGATCCAGGGCGTCCCACACTCCGGACACCTGCTGCACCACTAGATCCGAGTCGCCAAAGCATATTATCCGATGTATGCCGATCTCCTTTGCCACTTTGAGCCCATGCACAAGAGCCTCATACTCAGCGACATTGTTCGATGCCACGAAATGGATCTGCAATACGTACCTTAGCTGGTCCTTCTTTGGCGAGGTAAGCACAATCCCGGCGCCTAGCCCGGTTTTGGTTTTCGACCCGTCAAAGTGCATCCTCCAGTAATTCGGATCTGGTGGCAGTGGTTCGTATTGTACCTCGGCCCAATCCACAAAAAAGTCCGCCACAGCCTGAGATTTGATCGCTTCTCTTCTGTCGTATTGGGGCGCATAAGGGGCTAACTCAATTGCCCATTTTGCAATTCTGCCGCTCGCATCCTTGTTACCCATTATCTCGGATATGGGAGCTTCACATACTACTTTGATGGGGTGCTCCTCAAAGTAATGCTTTAACTTCTTTGCCGCCATATAGACACCGTATGCCACCTTTTGAAAGTGCGGGTAGTTCTGTTTTGAGGTAGACAATACCTCGCTCAGGTAATATACTGGCCTCTGCACCGACTTACTCTCTTCATTGTGCTCCACTACAATTACTGCACTTACAACTCGGTTGGTTGCGGCTATGTAGAGCAACATTGGCTCCTTTGATAGTGGAGAGGCTAACACTGGCGCAGTGGCCAACATCTTTTTCAAGTGGACAAAGGCTTCATCGGCATGTGGCGTCCAAACGAATTTATCCGACTTTTTCATGAGTTGGTAGAGAGGCAGTGCCTTTTCTCCCAACCGACATACAAACCGACTCAATGATGCCAGGCATCCAGTGAACTTCTGGACATTGTTAAGACACTTCGGCAGCTCCATTCGTTCGATGGCTCGGATCTTAGTTGGATTAACTTCGATGCCTCGGCTAGAGACGAGAAATCCGAGTAACTTTCCAGCCGGGACACCGAAGGTACATTTTTCCGGGTTAAGCTTCATCCGGAACCTTCTCAAGTTCGCGAATGTTTGCCTTATGTTGTCAAGGAGCGTTGCGCTTTCCTTGGTCTTGATAACCACATTATCCAGGTATACTTGTACGTTTTGACCTATTTGGTCGTGCAAACATTTTTGCATACATCTTTGGTACGTTGCACCTGCATTACGTAAACCGAACGGCATAGTGCGATAGCAGTAAGCCCCGTACGGGGTAATAAACGCAGTCTTTATTTGATCATCCGGGTTCAGAGGTATCTGGTGGAAGCCAGAATATGCATCAATGAATGACAACAGTTCGCATCTCACGGTCGAGTCTATAACCTGATCTATCCTCGGCAGTGGAAATGGATCTTTTGGACACGCCTTGTTCAGGTTCGTGTAATCGATACACATACACCAAACCACTGCCACGTTCGGATCGTCCTTCTTCTTTTCTACTAGCACCGGATTAGAGAGCCAATCCGGATATAGTACCTCCATGATAAATCCTGCTGCTAGTAACCGAGCTATCTCGTCTCTAATGACTTTTCTCCTATCCCCGGCGAAGCGGCGGAGAGGTTGCTTCACCGGCCTTGCCCTGGGTCTTACGTTCAAAGAGTGCTCGGCCAACTCCCTCGGAACACCTTGCAAGTCCTGTGTAGACCAAGCAAAAATATCCCGATTCTCACGGAGGAAGTTGACGAGCTCGCTTTCCTATTTGTCAGTTAACCTCGCACCAATTGTTACGGTGCGCTCCGGGAACATGTTATCAACCGGAACCTTCTTGGTGTCCTTTGCGGCTTGAAATGAAACGCTGCCATGCGGGTTACTTAATGCCGGCATATATTGCTGCGCGGACTAAGCTAATGCCGCCACCTCTTGGATTTTTCTTTTCTCTTGCGCAATCACGAGTGACTCGGCTAGGTTAGACCCGGCTAAAGCACACTCAATGGAACGTCGGAAATCTCCCGCATTGGTAATCACTCCATTTGGCCCGGGCAACTTTATCTTCAGATAACTGATGTGACAGCTTGCCATGAATTTGTTCAATGTTGGTCTTTCGAGTAACGCATGATATGCACTTTCCAAGTTCACCACTTCAAACTCCAGATTTTCAGTTAGGCAGTTGTCCCTTGTGCCGAATAGCACGTCGACCCGGACCTTGCCTATGGGCTCACAAGAAATGCCTGGTACAATGCCATGGAAAGTTGTTCTCGTAGCCTGGAGCATGTTCTCCGAGATGCCCAACTTGCGCATCGTATCCGCATACATGATGTTAGTGCTACTGCCATTATCAATCAAAACCTTGGAGAACCTCATATTGATGTTCGGTCCAATGAATGTCGGATCTAGCACTAGCGCATACGAACCTGGACTCGGCATAAGTTTGGGATGATCCTTGATGTTCCAGGTGATTTCCTGGTCCGACCAAGGCATGTACCTCGTCACCGCTGGCATGACCGCATTAACCTCCATATGTCGGCGCTGCAAGCTCTTTCTATCTGTTTCCTCGGTCATGAACACACAATAACTCTGGTGATGTTCCTTGTACTCATTCCTTCCCTCATTTCCGGGGTACCTCTGATCCGGTTGTTGCTGATTTTCCACCTGATGCACTGCATCCCTTCTCTCATTGTTGTCATACCTCGGCGGAGGGGAGGCAACATTAGCTGCTGCATGTTCGCCCCGGAGAGCAATTGCTGCCGAGGTAACTCCTGCCGAGGTTGATCCTTCCGGGGTGCCTGAGCATTTCCCGAACCACCTTGCTTTATCTTACGCATCCACTCACATTGCCTCGTCGTCTGACCCGCCGGGCTATTTGGATTTGGCGTGTGAAACTTACACGGCTGGTCCAACATCGACTCATAGGTATACCTCGGACGGTCTTTCTTTTCCTGCCACTGTTTCTTTTGCTCTGGAGTCCATGTTTTATTGCCATCATTTCTTGGAGTCCATTGGCCTCCCGTTCTCTAGCCTTGGTTGCTCCCTGCTCTGGGTTGATCTTGATTCACAGCTGCAACTTGTTGCGAACCGTAGCGATGATCCGGTCTATCATCTCTCCTTTTTCCTCTGTAATCGTTCCTCCGGGATGACCCAGCTCCATCCCTCTGATAGTATTCCTTGTTTAACTCACTTGACGCGAGCCTAGGTTGAGTCGGATCGCCCAACGCATATGAATCAGCAATCCGGATCATCTCTGCCAGTGTAATTGGCATTTTCCTTTGCAACTTCATCCACAGCTCGCTGCCATATCTGCACCCTTGCGCAAACCACGCTATGGCCTGTGACTCTATGACGCCCTCACACGAGTTTCTCACGGTACACCACCGGGTCAAGAATTCACGATCCGTCTCGTTAGGTCTTTGCTTGCACATTGCTAGGGTCTATGGTCTATTCGGCCTCTGATAGGTACTTGAGAAGTTGCTGATAAACATTTCTTCAAAATCTATCCAGCAGTTGATGCTTCCGGGTGGTAAATTATTCAGCCATACTCTGGCCGGGCATTCCAACATCTGGGGTACGTAATGTACAGCCCCTCTCAAGTTCCAGTTGCAATTTTCACCGCCGTAGCATAGTTTATCAGCCAATCCTCCGGCTTGGTACTACCATCATACGTCTTCGTGCCTCTGGGTAACTAGAAGTTTGGTACCGGCGGTTCCTTCATGATCCGGGGTCCAAAGCACGCTGGACCCGGAGGACCTTGACATTCGATCTATTCCGACCTATACAGGCGATCCAGTTTTAACCTGGCGTCATCCGGTATCAAATCCCTGCTCCCCAATCTTGACCCTATCACATGATAGTCCGGTCTGGGGTACCCTGCGTTCACCATCTCCGAATCACCATCGTTGTATCGGTTTTTTTCTTGTTGCGCACCTTTCTGCTGCATACCTCGGCCGGCGCTTTGCTCTTGCCTTGGTATATTCCGCTGATGCGGTTGTCCTGCTCCTGCGGAGTTGCGCTGTCCGGCATTGCCGTTGGCAGCGTTCCCTTGACCGGCATTGCCTTGGTCGTGATTACCTCGGCCAGCTTCACCTCGGCTCACACTCTGTCGATCATCATTTTTCCGCATCTCTTTTTCTTTTCCCGCATGCGTCGGGTCGTACAGGACGATCTGTTTGTTCCGTCTGGCTGAGGTTACTACCTCTTCTCTCCTCGGACCACCATGAGGCGACGATGCGGCTCCAGCAGACTTCTCCGGGTTACCCATCACTGAATGGATGATTTTGGAAGTTCCAGCTCTCTCCAGGTTAGCTCTCAGCAGCTCTTCGTTCTGTCTGTTCGCGATCCGAACCAGCTCGTTAACCCTATCTTGCTGTCTTTGACGGGCTTCACCCGTCAGACCCTCTAACTCGGACGCAGCCGCATCTGCTGCTCTAAGGTTCTTCGCCGGGGTACTATACTTCGGCAACCCCACAAACAGATAGTTTTCCGACCCTTCTGCTCCATCATCACCTTCTCTGTTCATCTCGCTTATGAGATTTCTCCCTTTTACTTTTACCGCATCAACTTTGTTTGCCTTTGCGTACTCATGCAGTGTCATGTTCAGCGACTGCTGAGCCGCGGTGATTTTCTTTGCGCCCTCCAGTATCTTTTGTCGAGTTTCCTCTAGCTCGGCCTGTGCCTAAGCCGGATCTACCACTGCTGCTACCGGGTTAGCCAAGCTATCCATAGCTTCTCTCAGTACGTTCTCAGGCCTCTCTAGTAGAGGTCCTCTACCTTTCCTCGGTGCCTTAGGTGTTACCTCCGGGTCTGGTGCTAGGTCCTTGCTTGCGCCTGCACCTGGCACGGTCATCATCACCTCCACATGGTCCGGGGAGCGAGCGATACATGCCCCGCGAGCCACAGTGAGGGGTGGTTCCCCCGCATCGACGACGCGGCGCGGATGAACGCATGATACGTCCACAACAACGTAGACCTTGTGCGCACCGAGCTTGACGAAGAGGCTGTTGCGCGGAAGTGGGCGCGTGCCGAAGCAGCTAGCGTTGTCGCTGACGAAATCCAGCGCTCCAAAGCGCTGAACGAGCCCGGAGACGACGCGTTCGCCGGTGCCGATGAGGTTTCCCGTCCGGATCTTCACCCATGCTAGCGCCGCTAGCCCCACGGTGGGCGCCAACTGTCGTGGTGGTGTCACGGCAGATGCCATGGATAGGCTAAAGGTGGGGACTAATACACGCTAGGGGAATCCAGGGAGGGATGGTGGAGTGATTCTCCACACAGAAGTTTGTATTGCTATATCTCGAGATTACAAGTGCTCCTTGAGCTGTATTGGTGAGAGGAGGAAGAAGGAGCTCTCTTACTCTTGCCTGCTATCTTTCCCTTAGAACCCTAGATCAACTGGCCCTATGGAATCACCAAACCAACTAGTGCTCAACCAACCAGCGCCCCATCAACCCCTTCTACCAGAGACCTAGCCCCCCTTATATAGAGGAAGTTCGGTCCCTGCCTAGGGCATACGTGGAGGCATATTCCTAAGAATATGCCCCCTCCCAAAGTGGTAACCCGATCGGGGTGCTTTTCCCCCGCGTCACACATGCTTTAGCGACGTAGGCCTCTACAGCGCCCGCGTCAGCCGACATGGGCGTCGTCACCCTTGTTGGCCACGACCCGGTGGTCCTGCCCTTACTTTCTCTGCTCATGCAGTACGCACCGGACCTTCTTTTTGACCAGAGAGATTCCTTCCTTCTCCCAGAAGCTAAGCGAGGACCCGAATCATAGTAGATCCGGCCACACCTATTCCTGCATACAAGTTAGACAAGCACCTCCGACTTACTCCTTAAGTCGGATGAGACAATGTTAGGCGACCCCCCTGGTCCGGGTTACTCCGTGATCCGGCCTGCCTTGAGGTGACCCGGCCAGCATCCGCTTTGACCTTGCCGAACCTCGGCTAACTCGGCCCTTATACCCTGGAGTGACCCTACCCGGGGGTATCCCCCCAACATGCGCACAACTAGATCAATATTCAGAGTCTTGTCAAGATCATAGGGGGCTCGAAGAAGGATGGAATGGCATCATTCGCAACTAGAATCCTCGATTAGTCGTACGATATAATGCAGGCATATTTCCCTACGGATAGGCACGATTTCTTGGAAGAGTGGCCGTTGTCTGATATAAACCTGAAGTATGCAGCCATAGATGCTTACATGACCTACCAATTGTACAAGAAGATCCATTTATTTCTACGTTACCTCGTGTTTTGCCCTATTTGCAAGAGGGAAGATGAGCTTAGGGGACCCCTTTGTAGAAAATGCAGAATAGCTAAGTTTGAAACTGCATATGCAAAGAAAATGGCTGCATCTGAAGCAGCTGACAGAGAGGCTGCAGAAGCAGCTGACAGGGAGCTTGCAGCTAAAGCAGAAGCAGCTGACAGAGAGGTTGCAACTGAAGCTGCAACAGAGAGGCAACATCTTCTAGCGACAACAATCAGGCATGTGATGCACCGCTAATTGTGCCGCAGGATGCTGAAGATAGGGAAGCCAAGTCAGATCCTAGGTGGGACAAAATTGCATTTCGTGAGCCGTGGAGTGCCAATAATGTAAGATCCACCTGGAATGATCGCAGTTGGTCGCCTAGGAACGATGGTAAGCGCCTCAAGTGGTCTAATGAGAATTGAATTAAATTTTACTCCTTTGTGTTATGTTTCTGTTTTGTGGAACTCAGTTAGCTTGTCAAGATGGCTAGCGCCACAAGTGAGAGTAGTAAAATAAATTTTACTTCTTTGTGTTATGTTTCTGTATGTGTCTGATATCTTGTCAAGATGGTAGCTCGTTAACTGGCAGTTTCAAAGAGTACCCTTTTCCTCTCTCGCTAAACAGATATGTTTCATTTTGCCCAAATTGGTAGCAAATCTAGAGAAGCTTATCTCTTTGATAATTCGTTCCCTTTTGGACCTATTTTTGCCTCCGATCTGGTAGCAAATTTAGAGCAGCAAATCACACCAGGCAGAATACATTCATTCAGAAAACAAAACAAATGTAGATATAGTTGTGCACAGCTAAATATGATATATCAATAGAAAGTATGTTGCTTAACGAAGTTTGATACATTCAACCCCTTCCTTGCGTTCAGAAATAGGATACAAGCAAAATATAGAAAATCAAAAGAAGCTGCTTAGCAGCAGCTGCAGCGGACACGTTCAACCCCTGCTTGCATGCGCTTGCACCTCCGCCTCCTCCCTCTAACACTTCCTCCAAATCTTGCTGCCCAGTCCCTTGATCTTGGCGGCATTGGGCTTGATCGGAGGCATGCGACCCTCTTCGATGGCCACCTGCTGGAGGTTTCGGAGGTGAATGCCGAGAGCCTGGTGTTCAGCGATGTAGGCGTTGACGTTCATTGTCTGGCTGACTTTGGGGGTGCCAAAGCTCGGGCCCTCTACATGCATCATGACACAGTTGAAGTTGGTGCCGGCGAGACTCGTCCTGCAGAAGGGCAACTGTAGACGCTGCTAGCAAAGAAGGTGTCGTACTAGCCGACATGTAGCCTCCTCAGCACCTGACGAGTCTTGGTGTGCCTGGACTCGTCATCGCTGCAGACGTCGCTGTCGTCAACCAATTAGAAGAAAAGGAAAAGGGAGGATTAAATGATGTAAGAAGATCGAGCAATCGAAATGCGAACAAGTGAATCCTAATAAACCAAGATCTAGCATCCAACCATGAGAACGGGAGAATAACCAGGGAAGGGGAGCAAACCCTAGTTACCTCCGACCATGGGTCGTTGATGCTGGTGTCGTAGGGGTTCACCAAAGCGATGTACTCCTCTAGATCATAGGGGGCCCAGAAGAGTTGGATCTGCTCGTGACTGGCGGGGGCCTCCTTGCTGGTGGCTATGTCGGTAGCGGGGACAGGGGCCTGGACGGGAACGACGGCTGCCATCGATGCCTCGACGGGGGCCTGGACAGGGATGGCGGCTGCTTTCAACGTG
The DNA here is from genome assembly GCA_916181665.1 of Avena sativa. Lineage (NCBI taxonomy): Eukaryota > Viridiplantae > Streptophyta > Magnoliopsida > Poales > Poaceae > Avena > Avena sativa. The sequence goes on along the minus strand of OV702289.1, from coordinate 666,694,516 downwards.
TCGAGAGGGACCGGGATGGAGTTGGGGGCCTCCTCGCCGGTGGCCTTGGAGGCGACGATGGCCACCGTATCCTCCTCCACCATCGTCGGCATGGACAGGGTTTTCTCGGGAGTTTGCATGGCAGCAAGCTAGTGGGACAGTGGAGAGGGTTGCGTGAGGAGAGCGAGCGAGAGTGAGAGTAGGTGTGTGGAGAGGGGCTCTATAGTTAAGGTGAATGGAAGCAAGGCATGTTTCGTTGCACCACCGTGCAATGCACCACGCAGGCTACTGCACCGTGCAACGCGACACGCGCAATGTACGTCACGTTTTTTCTCGGGTCATGCATGGCAATTCTGTATTGAGCCGCATGCAAAGGGCACATACACAATTTCTATGTACGAAGTTTAACACGGCCATAAAATTGGCGATAATTAAAAGGGGAAATGTAGAGGGGAAGGTAGGTGGCTGTATGGCGAGATTTGTGGGGTTCTGCTTGATCGGGTAGAGGGATCTGTTGATGACTGCGAGTGACTCGATGAAGGCGGAGACGTTAGGTCTGGTCGAGCTTAGCTCTTCGGCCTCCGGCTAACGCGTGGAAGTTTCATATGGTGGGGCCTAGTTGGAAGTGAGATTGAGAGCCGCTGCGTAAAAAATGGGATATGTCTTATTGAAATCAAGTGGGAATAAATTGTAGCTACCCGTCGACGACCGTGCACTCGATGACGCATGTGTTGTGGCATAGTAGTAGCAGTAGTAGGTTTTTCAGACTTGATTAAACATCACATGACCAGTCGACGACTTTTTCCATGGACGGCTTCGTGTTCCTTCTTGTAGAAGTCTCACTGAGGGAGACGTCCGTGTTGTCTCACGCTGTACTATGATGGGCACGACGTTTGCAATGATCCTCGTTGGATCACAAAGAATCAACGGTTGGTGCGCATGATCCGCGTGACAACTGTGACAACCAATCAGGGCATAGCAGACAGAGTGAGCACAGGTTTGGGCTTCTACGAAAGAGAGAGGGGGGCAAAACTGAGTAGTATCAAAAACCAAGGGCAAAACTGAGTAGTATAAAAATGGAAAGTGGGTATCTTGTACAATGAAATACATCATGGCATACATCAAATTATGCCAGGATGGATCCACTAGAGTTCATTGGATGTGTGTTCTTATCACAAACCACATATGGATCCACTAGAGTTCATTGCATGTGTGTTCTTTTCACAAACCACAGCTAGAGTCATTGCATGTCTGTTCTTTTCACAAACCACATATGGATGCACCAGAGTCATTGCATGTGTGTTCTTTTCACAAACCACATGTGGATCCACCAGAGTCACTGCATGTGTTCTTTTCATGAACCACATATGGATCCACCAGTGTCACTGCATGTCTGTTCTCTTTACAAACCACATATGGATCCACCAAAGTTTATTGCATGTATGTTATTTTCATAAACCACAACTAGAGTCACTGGATGCGTGTTATTGTCATAAACCACATGGATCCACCAGTGGAATTGCATGTGTGTTCTTTTCACAAACCACATATGGATCCACCAGGGTTCATTGCATGTTCGTTATTTTCACAAACCACATAGATCCACCAATGTCATTGCATGTGTGTTCTTTTCACAAACCACATGTGGATCCACCAGTGTCATTGCATGTGTGTTCTTTTCATGAACCACATATGGATCCACCAGTGTCATTGCATGTCTGTTCTCTTCATGAACCACATATGGATCCACCAGAGTTCCTTGCATGTCTATTCTTTTCATTAACCATAGCTAGAGTCAATGCATGTATGTTCTTTTCACAAACGACATATGGATCCACCAGTTTCATTGCATGTGTGTTCTTTTCATTAACAACAGCTAGAGTCATTGCATGTGTGTTCTTTTCACAAACCACATGTGGATCCACAAGTGTCATTGCATGTCTTTTCTTCTCACAAATGACATGTGGATCCACCAGAGTCATTGAAATGTGTGTTCTTTTCACAAACCACATATGGATCCACCAGTGTCATTGAAATATGTGTTCTTTTCACAAATCACAACTAGAGTCACTGGCTCTCCATTCTTTTCACAAACCATATATGGATCCACCAGTTTCATTGCATGTGTGTTCTTTTCATTAACAACAACTAGAGTCATTGCACGTGTGTTCTTTTAATAAACCACAGCTAGAGTCACTAGATGTGTGTTATTGTCACAAACCACATGGATCCACCAATGTCATTGCATGTGTATTCTTCTCACAGACCACATATGGATCCACCAGAGGTCATTGCATGTCTTTTCTTTTCAGTAACCACATATGGATACACCAGTGTCACTGCATATGTGTTCTTCTCACAAACCACATATGGATCCACCAGTTTCATTGCATGTGTGTTCTTTTCATTAACCTCATATGGGTCCACTAGAGTTCATTGGATGTGTGTTCTTTTCACAAACCACATATGGATCCACCAGAGTCATTGCATGTGTGTTGTTTTCACAAACCACATATGGATCCACTAGAGTCACTACATGTGTGTTCTTTTCACAAACCACATGTGAATCCCCCAGAGTTCATTGCATGTGTGTTCTTTTCACAAACCACAACTAGAGTCACTAGATGTGTGTTATTGTCATAAACCACATGGATCCACCAGTGTCACTGGATGTGTGTTCTCTTCACAAACCACATGTGGATCCATCAGTGTCATTGCATGTCTGTTCTTCTCACAAACCACACATAATCCACCAGAGTCATTGCATGTGTGTTATTTTCACAAACCACATATGGATCCACCAGTGTCATTGCATGTCTCTTCTTTTCCTTAACCACAGCTAGACTCATTGCATGTCTGTTCTTTTCACAAACCACATATGGATCCACCAGAGTCATTGCATGTGTATTCTTTTCACAAACCACACATGGATCCACCAGTGTCACTGCATGTGTGTTCTTTTCACAAACCACATATGGATCCACCAGTGTCACTGCATGTGTGTTCTCTTCACAAACCACATATGGATCCCCTAGTGTCATTGCATGTGTGTTCTTTTCATTAACCACAACTAGAGTCACTGCATGTGTGTTCTTTTCACAAACCACATATGGATCCACCAGAGTTCATTGCATGTCTGTTCTTTTCATTAACCACATATGGATACACCAGTGTCATTGCATGTGTGTTCTTTTCACAAACCACATATGGATCCACTAGTTTCATTGCATGTGTGTTCTTTTCATTAACAACAGCTAGAGTCATTGCATGTGTTTTTTTTTCACAAACCACATGTGGATCCACCAGTGTCATTGCATGTGTGTTATTTTCATGAACCACATATGGATCCACCAGTGTCATTGCATGTCTGTTCTCTTCATGAACCACATATGGATCCACTAGAGTTCATTGCATGTTTGGTCTTTTCATTAACCATAGCTAGAGTCATCGCATGTCTGTTCTTCTCACAAACCACATGTGGATCCACCAGAGTCACTGAAATATGTGTTCTTTTCACAAACCACATATGGATCCACCAGTGTCATTAAAATATGTGTTCTTTTCACAAACCACAACTAGAGTCACTGGATCTTTGTTCTTTTCACAAACCACATATGGATCCACCAGTTTCATTGCATGTGTGTTCTTTTCATTAACAATAGCCTGAGTCATTGCATGTGTGTTCTTTTCACAAACCACATGTGGATCCACCAGTGTCATTGCATGTCTGTTCTCTTCATAAACCACATATGGATCCACCAAAGTTCATTGCATGTCTGTTATTTTCATAAACCACATATGGATCGAGTCTTCTAGAAGGCACACCCTAACACAGTTGTTCTTCATGACGATTGTTACATACCATTCGATTGGGGTGCTAGGAAGATTGGGATGGTCTTTGTAAGAGCGATCCGTGAGTAGGCTGTCCTGCGACATGATTGGCCACGCTTACTCCCCGCTTGCTCTGGAAAAACTGGCAACGGCGGGCGCTCCCCTTCCGCGAGTGTCACGACTCATGAGTTCTGTGGGCCATATGCCAGTGTCACATCCCCTTTACTTCTCTTCCTCCCCGTACTTCCCTTCCTACTCCTTGATGCCACTTTCCACACTTCTCTCCCATCCTACCGTAGCCGCAAGCCGACGGTGCCTCCAGCTATCTCTCCCACAGCCACCCTCCCACCCCCCCTCTCCTCTCACCATGGGTTCAAGGGGAGACGGCAAGGAAACGCATCGTGACGATAGGGATGGTGATTTCGATGTGAGTAGTCTCATCTCTATCTCTATGTGGCCAATTATCTATTTTGAGCTAGATCTACTATGTTTACTCATGCGCGTATGATGTGTTAGGCCTACCAGATGTTGTACGACTCCGACTATCACGGTTTAGCGGATGAAGACAGTCCTCCACTATGTAGACATGGATATGTGCCCACTAAATTTGTACCGTTCGAAGGACGAAATGTAGGCAGGAGGTTTTTACGGTGTCAAGGACATTGTGTAATGATGCAAGGCAGAAGTTGCGGTGTTGTCAAATGGGTAGATCCAGAGTGGCCCAAATCGATGCAGAAAACACTAGACAAACTATGGGATATGATTGTCGAGTTGAAAGCATCCATAGTCAGCTCACTTCTTGACAGTGCTGAGATGAAGCTATGGGACCCAGTTGACACAACCAAGCTTAACCGAGATCTCAGGAGGGTGCAAGACAAGGTTAGCAAAGTCGAGAAGGAGAGGGACATGGCGTTGGCCCTGAAGGCTAAAGCAGAGCAAGAACTGACTCAAGTAAGGAATGATCTTCACCAGGACAAAGTCCTACCGTTCACAACTACGAGTATTGACAAGTACATAAGGATAAATGCAGAGAAACAATTGAAGCTGTGCAAGGAAGATGCTAAAAGGAAGGAGCCGACGATTCGATCCTTGCTCTCATAGGAAGATGCGCATCGGGGTAAGATTAAGAAGATCAAGGAGATGTGTGATAACTAGTTCTATTTAGCTTGAGATCTGTACTTTTTTAAGTTGTAATAGTAGTACTTGTAAATACTAGCAGTTTGAACTAGTGGTCCGGGAGTCCTAGGAGAAAAAATTGGTCGCCCGTTAGTCTGTCTTAACCCTGCATCACTTTCTTTTGTCTGATGATGATGGTACTCTGACATTGATGGTTTGTTTAAACATAATCTACATAGATTGTGCCGCATGCAAATAGCACAACCACAATTTATAAAGTGGAAGCACGTGCAGCAGTTGAAACAAGTTGTTGTTTCATGGAGTGTAGCAGCTTAAATAATTTATTTTTGTGTGACTTACATTCCATCGAATTTGGAGACCTCCTGCCCCTGGGCAATCGTGGAACCTGTGCTGTGTGTTTTCAGATAGTAGTGGCACAATCATAATTTCGGATTCAACTACTGACTCAGGCGTTTACAAACCCTAAGTCGTGGTACATTTTACTCCGAGAACGTGTGTAGATTATTCCGCCCAACTAGTTCCACGCACAGAGCTCCAAAATTTAACCGAATTACATATATATAGGTTTGACTTCAACATATTATTATGCATCTTCATTGTCAGCAGCCTTCTTCCCTGCCTGGGTGCCAAGCCTTCACGTCCACTAGCTTCTTCATTTCCTGCCTTCTTCCTCTTCCATGGTGCCAATTTTCTTAGCTTCACGTGGTCTTCATCGCCGAGACAGTCGCACCAGAGTCGTGTCTAGCATCATCTTTCCACTCGTTTTTATTTTCTTCCGGCAGCAAAATGACTGACCCGGCAGTCATGTTTCTAACCTTGTGGCGCTTCCTGTCAAAGAAACTGGAATGTTGCATAACTGCCTAATATCTACAGAGTAAATAAAACAAAAATTACAATTCAGTACAAACATGCGAACCCCAAGAGACTTTTTCTTACCAGGAGCTAATTGGGTTCGAGCGACCACCCTGTCCAAGAAAAGAAGGGTGACTCCCAGTTGCAGCAGCTTCCACATCTAGTACATCATAATTCAGCTCAAACATGCAAGCCGAAGCATACCTTTTCATCAACCCAATTAGCTAACTGTCACACGTTAGAGGAACCATGATGCCTCATTCATCCATGAAGCCGAACTTTGCAGTCTGCTTCGGCCATATTTCATCATGATTACGCAGAGCAGCAACCATACCAGGGATAGTGCAGATCTGCGCATGTGCTTCTTCCATCATGATACAATGATGTCCATACCACTTTCCCTTCACCCTTGCTGATTTAGAGTCGTACCTGAAGAGGGCTACCGTAACCAGGTAAGGGTGGTCCGCGGAGATCCCACTTGATAGAAAACTATGGACAAAATATGTTTATCAGCGTTGGGCTAACAAACAATTTTAGGTTCAGCAAAGATAAGGGTAGCTCACCCGCATGTAGCTAGAACTTCTTCTTCCTTGGTAGTAGGATCTGCCATCCTCCGAGCTGCTCATCTCGTCGGCGGCAGAGGCGGGCTAGTGCCTCGCAACGGCGGCTACGACATGCGCCATTGGAGATCAGGATCAGCGAATGGGCGCAGCAACTTGGCACCAGAAGTCAAATGTCCGAAGCGATCGTTATGCCTGGAGGGTGGATTTCGACGCTGCCGTTGCTAGGGGAAAGGAGGGAATGGATTTGTGAAATTGGTCAACGCATCCAAGTCACTTAGTTCCTCGATTTTCCTAAGAGGTTACCACGTTGGCGCTCGCGTCATGGACAGATGACCGACATGTGGGTCCCGACCGTCTACTTCACATGGCAGTTTAACTGAATGTTTGAATTTGGCAGGGGTGAGATGAGTTTGCCTCGAAATGGCCCCTCTCAGTAGTTGGAAGCCCAACTTTATGAAACGCAGCAATAGTAGGGAACTTGGGTACCGCGATGCGCTCGCCCAGGAACTTTTAGGCCGCAAACGAACAATCCCGCAAGGGCGGCCCCCAAACCAGGGGTCAAGCCATAATAGGGTGTCCCTTCGATCTCCTATGGAAATGCACAACCTTTTCCGTATTGTCGGCTTGATGTACTGGATGGATCTCGAAAACTGAGACCCCTCCTAGTGCTCACACGCCAATAGCGGCCGCCCCCAAAGGTACTTAGCTTTTACTAGTTGCAGCCAAAGGCCTCCATCATCAGTCAAAATCCTCCAAACCCATCTAAGCATTAACGCCACGTTCATGTGGCGTGAGGATAGGATACCTATGCCCCCAAAATCCTTGGGAGCGCAAATTTCAACACATTTTACCATGTGGTACTTTTGGTGGCCATCATTAGCCATCCAAAAGAACCGTGATAGCTCCTTGTCAAAACTAGCGTGAACTCCTTCCTGCAGGAGATATAACCCCATAATGTATATGAGGAGGCTAGAGAGGCAAGCCTAGATGAAGATGGTATTGCTCTCTTTGGAGGTAAACCTCCCTTGCCATGGCTCTAATTTTGCCTTCACCCACCCCATCAGGGGTTCCAAGTCCTTAGTCAGGATCCTAGTGTCCCGGACCTGCATCCCCATGTAGTTAAGGGGGAACACCGCCAGTCGGCAGTTCAGGTTATCAACAATCTTTTGCTGGTCTACCAGAGGGTATCCCAACACCATTACTTCGCTCTTGTCAAAGTAGAGGAGTAGGAATTTCAGGTTAATGATATCATGTTCCGATCCCTCCACCATAATCATAGGATCATCGGCATATTGGAGGTGGGTTACCCCACCCCTAGGATGAGATGACCTACCACACCCGAGATGTGGCTGGAAATCTTGTCCTTCTCCAAAATTACCACAAGGGAATCTACCATAGAATTAAATAGAATAGGAGAGATCGGGTCTCCTTGCCTTACCCCACATGAGAGTTTAATGTAGGACCTACCTCTCCATTTATGTTAATTGTCATGTTCCCACTCATGATGATCTACATGATCCACCCTGTCATGCGATCATCCAGCCCCCGGCGTTGGAGGACCTATCGAAGAAAGCCCCAATCTAGCCGGTCATAAGACTTCTAGAAGTCTACCTTCAGGAAGACGCCCCTCTAATTTTCAGCCTTCACTTCATGGATAATCTCGTAAAGCACCAGAATCCCATCATGAATATATCTACCTTTTAGGAAGGCAAACTAGTATAGGTGCATCAGTCGCTCCATTACTGGAGCTAGCCTACGTGCACATTCCTTGGATATGATCCTCTTGATCGCATTTATTACCATGATCATCCTGAGGTAACGTATGTTCATGGCCCCCACAACCTTGGGGATCAGGGTTATAAGCCTAAGTTCAAGCGAGATATCACAAGGGTCCCGACATATAGTTCTTGGAACATAGGCATCATCGCTCACCATATCTTATCCCAGAACCTCTAGAAGAAGATAACAGGAAGGCCGTCAAGCCTAGGGGCTGAGTTAGCCTTTATTCCCACAATGGCCTGCTCCACCTTGCCTGGCAGTAACGGGAGCATAAGCTCCACATTCTCATCCGCGGAGACCTTGGCCTCGCCTGGCCAAAGGTCTACCGCTAATGCTACCCCTGTGCGGGGTCCTGCCAAGAACAACTCCTTGTAAAAGGAGTAAATATGGGAGATGACTTCTCTGGCCTCCTCTAGGAGATGTCCATCCTCCTTGAGGCAGGGGATGGAACACTTCCTATGTCGCCCATTTGCAATGGCATGGAAGTAGGTCGTGTTCGCATCCCCTTTAAGGATCCAGTTTTCGCGACTCCGCTATCGCCAGAATTTTTCCTCGTCCTGATATATCTCCATGAGGGAGTCTTCAAGAGCATATCGCTAGAGCCAATCTTTAGTAGAGAGGCCTCCCTCATCGGAAGCCTAGTCCAGGTCCTGGATGGCACTAAGGAGGTCGCTTTTTTTAGGCCGCAACTCGGCACCTAGGTTTTCTCCCCATCCTCGCATGAACTGGCGTGCCATCATAGCATCAAAGTTCCACACGTCTACTATTGTGCGCACCCTCGGGACCGTTAGCGCCACGGCTTCCCACTTTGACCGGACCGTTTCCTCGATACATGGGATTATGTCACGCCGAGTATTCAATTCAAAGAGTCATTTTAGTTATATTCATCCAACGTAAGATTTTAACAAGGGGACTGATAGAAATATAAATGATAGTTTGTGGCACTTACCTTTACTACTCCCTCTGTCCTGAAAAGGATGTCGCAGATTTGTCTAAATTCAAATATATCTAAACACTATTTAGTATATAGATTCATCTAAATTCGAAAAAATTGTCACATCCTTTGTACTCGGAGGCAGTATTAATTTGGCCAATCTCTCACACGGATGAGGGATGGCCGACCAGGTGCCAAGGCACCATGGAAGCGAGTTCAGCCGAGGGGGATGGACGACAATGGTTGGGCAAGTGTTGGAGGGTGCGCTTAGATTAGATAGGAAGTTAGACCCATTGGCTGACACGTACAAGAAACTGGTACCGAGATTGAGACAGATTCGAGCACTCATTTCCTAGGTGGATGATGTATGAATCGTGGAGTAGAGGGACAAGGTAAGAAGAAAACCAACTCTATCCTTTTAATAGTAAAGATAAAAATGGAGAAAAGAAATTGAATAAACCGTGGCAACATACTGACATTCAGCTAGTACTCATAAATATGTCAAAAGTGACAACTGATTAAGAAACACTACTACAAAATCGAGCTTTCTATCAATTGGCCAGATTGTGTTTTTGCCTAGAAAAAAGAACCACTTCCTAAGATCACTTCCACCAGTAGATTTTCTAGAAAAACCACTATCAATAATTTACCCGTTTCTGATAATATCGGATCGGAGGGGGTCAAAATAACAAATCACCTGCAGTAATGTGAGTGTTGGCTCGAAAACCTAACTTGCTTCAATAAATCATAATATTGGAGATAGTTGGAATAAGGGCCGACTCCGCTTGTCCGGGAGATGGCCCAAAATAACATCCCTCTCTGGAGCACAATTTGTGGAGCCGGCCTGAAATGTAGCCCGACTGAGGGCTAGCCGACCAGGCCTATATATCCTGCGGCATTGGCTGACAGGTACATAGCCAGTGCTGGTTGCTGGCGATCCGGGGTGTCTGGAAAACCCCGGCTCATTCGCATTTGCAGAAGGTACGTATTTTCCCCTTTTCAAATACACATAATTGGATTTACCTAGACTGTCCATACACCACACTTAATTGAATTGTTCTGTTGGTCCTCAACCGTACAGAGAATCATATTGACTACCTCATCGTGCATCTAACTAATCCTAACATTATGATTAATACCCCAACTAGTATAACAATAGCACCAAAGAGTATTGTAGACATATTTCATTTTCGAGAGCATATCTTTTTATATTTCTCATCTTCATCCTAGAATCCTCGACGTCCTTCTTGTGCTCATCGAGGATATCTGCAAATTGAAGTTCCATCGACATTTTTTCTACATATTTTCTCCATTGCTTCCTTCATCTTCCGGGTTGCCTCTTGCGCTATCTTTGATTTTTCTTCGACCTTCTTCATTGCTTCCTCAGTCTTCTGTTTTGCCTCCTACGCTATCTCTGCTTTTTCTTTGGCCTTCTTCATTGCTTCCTCACTCTTTTGTTTAGCCTCTTGCGCTATCTCTGCATTTTCTATGGCCTTCCTCATTGCTTCCTCAATCTTTCAGTTTGCCTCGGTAGCTAATTCTAGATTCTCCTCCACCGTCCTCCTCTCTTCATCTGATTTCTTCATTGTTTCCATTGTGGACTCTAAATCTTTCAAAACATTCAGTTTTCTATCTAGAACAAGGTGATACTCGATACATCCACCTTGTAAACCGCACCCACATGCCCATTTCTAGAAATTTGGCAGAAGAAATCGAATCGGGAAAAACCACAATGCCATGGGCGTCGTAGCAAACTAATCGAATCGAGGAAAGTGTACATCCTCGGACGACGAGTTGTAGATATAGGTGTCGCCCTCACCATCCTCGTTTGAATTCACCAATGCCATGTGACGATGATGGATCTGACCTCGGTAGATCTGACCTCGGTGGGGCCGATTTGGGGGGTGATTTCAAATTGCGGGGCAGGGAGGGATCCTGAGGAGAGCGAAATGAGGCTGATGAGGGAAAGGGAGATGCGGGGTAGAGTCTTTAACGGTCGAATTTTGGAGACACACCGGAATTATTCGGAATTTCGCACATACGGGGCGTCCGTGTATCCACCTGGGTGGTCTGGGCTTTGTTTTCTCTGATTTTGTTCCTATAAATCTGTTTTTGCCCTGATTTTTCTTAGAACCATATGTAAATTTGGACGTGCCTTATTTTGCAGATGGAGCGACATTGGATGTACCACCTGAATCATGTATATGAGGCGTTCAACAATGGCCTTGTGGGTTTCTTGGAAGCTGCTAAAGAAGATAGGGGTCGTAGGAATGACCAGTGGGTTAGTTGCCCATGTTTGGACTGCAAAAACGAGATATGTTGTAGAGACATTTCTAGGATCCAGGCACACTTGATCAAAAGGGGATTTATTATAGGGTATGAATGTTGGAGCAATCACGGCGAACAACAAAGTATAGTGGGGGATGATGATGAACAAGAAGATGCCGAAATGGATGATGGTGAGCCTACCATTATGTTCCCATCGATAGAGTCTGAATATGATCAGTATGCATCTGTAGATGACACTAATAACACAGTTGAACAACAAGAGCTGAGCCAGATGTTGCGGAGATTTGAATAAGACTTCCGCTTAAGCCTATGGAAGATGATGGTGATCCTTTCAGAAAGGATCCTAGGAATGTAAGGTTTGCACTGAGCACCGATGGAATGAACCTGTTCGGCAACATGAGTACCAACCACAACACCTGACCCATGAATCTATGCATTTACAACCTTCCTCCATGGTCACATCTTGCTGGCGGTACTAATCCAGGGACCGAAGCAGCCTGGCAATGACATTGATGTGTACTTTACACCTTTGGTGGAAGATTTGAAACTTCTTTGGTTTCAAGGAGTAAAAATATATGATGGTCTTATCAAGCAAGACTTTACCCTGAGGTGCATGCTATTCATTACCATCAATGATTATCCGGCCTTAGGGAACTTGTCTGGGCAGATTTTTAAAGGGTCCAATGGGTGTGTCAAGTGCTTAGACAAGACAACATCTCGGTATTTGCATAAGTGTAGGAAAACAGTGTACATGCGACATCATAGGTTTCAGGGAGGAAACATAAATATCGCTGTATAAGCGACAAGTTTGATAATACAGTCGGCACCCAGATCTATCCAATGCTTCAACACCTGAATGTCATGCTTGGTAAAGGGAAAAGGAAAAGAAACAATTACAGATGAAGAGCTTCCCAATCAAAAGGAAAAGACCATCTAGAAGAAGAGATCGATATTTTGGGACCTGCCTTACTGGAAGGAGCTCGATATGCAACATTCCATCGATGTGATGCATGTAGAGAAGAATGTGTGCGATAGCTTAATTGGAACTTTGCTAAAAATGAAGGACAAAATGAAAGATAGTGTCAATGCACGAACTGAAGCTAGAGAACTTAGAGGCCAGCTAGAAGAGCCTATACACGAATTGAAGGAACCAGTAGAATATGTCTATACCAAAGCAGAGGCATAATAAGTTTGTGAATCTCTATACGGCATGACATTTCCAGTGGGCTATGCCGCCTACATGAGAAAGCTTGTTTCAATGACAGAAAACAAAATAACAGGCATGAAGTCTCATGACTTGTACCAAACACTTCGATATTGTCACTCCGCTCATCGATGAACACAAATGCATTTTACAAGAACTGCATCCGACGAAAAAATCAATTGACAAACTCCACTAGAATGAGTTTAATAACTGGTTCAAAGAGCGACTACGAAAAGTCCATACCGATGATATCGTTCTTACTTGTCTAGCGAGAAGAACAACATGGCAAGCCAGGCAGTTTCAGGGGTACAAAATCAATGGGTACACATTTGCTATGAAAGCAAAAGATGCAACAACGAAGACGCAAAACAACGGTGTTAGCTTATATGCAGAGGAACAAACCGGGGTAAAACGTCTCTACTACGGATACATAGAAGAAATTAGGGAGCTAGACTATGTGGATTTCCAAATTGCATTGTTTCGTTGCCACTGGGTTCCTAAGTCTTATGTGAAACCAAATGATGGGGGTTATACTACAGTGAACCTCGGCCATGTGGATTTTAGCAACGAGCCATTCATACTAGCTCAACAAGTTCATCAATTCTTCTACATTGTCGACCCGAATAAGAAGAATAGTCACGTGGTTATGGACTCAAAAAGGAGTATCGTTGGTGTTGACAGTGTGATCTCCGAGGAAGAATACAACAAGGAGACAACTGGCACTTCAAGATTGGTCACTCAGGGAGACGACGACGAGGACGAAGACGGAGTTCATCCTGAATGATGATGTAATAAATGTATTTCGCAGATAAATTATATGGATTTCTATGAACTTGTATGGATATTGTGTATTTGATATGATGATCATGACTTGTATTTTTCTATTAAATAAGGTTAAAATGGACAACTAGTGTGCAACTAAAAACACCAACTCAAATGTGATTTTCCTTAAAAAACAACATTTGAAGTGTCTGGGAATAAAACCGGAGTACCCGAAAAATGTAATCCGGAGGGTCTGTTAACTAAACATAGTCACACACATAAAGTTTGATACATAAATAAGGTTATATGAAATCACCATGGACATTGTCATCACTATCGTCATCAGTGGATGCTGCTATAGGTAGTGACTCTTCTCCATCTTATCCATCCTCTCTATCATCTTCTCCATCCTCTGCACCATCTTGTCCATCTTTTCCATCTTCTCTAGCAGTAGTGGCAGAGGTATTTCCCACTGTTCTGATGTGCAGCTGTCCCTCCGCTTTACCCTTGTCGGCATCAATGAACAAACCAAGTCTGGCGTTGATTTCTGTTAGCATCCGGGTGTTTGCCTTGAGTTGGAGGTGATCCAGGTGACGCTACGTGCGATCTGATCTAGCCATGTATAAGACCTTGTTCTCATCTTTAAGCATCAACATGTGCCTCTCTCTGTTTTCATAGAGGACAAAAACAGAAATTTCCAACGAACCTCGTGGGCACAGGCCAGAGAGGGATGCCACGTTACCTTTCAGGGGCTAAACTTCAGCTGGTTGGTGAAAAGAAGGGGGTTGAAGAACATGGTCTGTTCATCAACCTGATCTTTCCTGGTGACATGGTCAATGAAGTCCTGCATGAATAGAGCATACACGAGTGACTTTTGGCGATCAACTATTTTATTCCTTATCTCGTGATACAAGAGATCCATCCACTACTAGGAAATAACCTATAGATAGACAAGATATTCAGTGGCGCATATGCGAAACCATGCGCCACAGACAAATATCAGTGGGGCACCAGAAAATATGCGCCACAGAAATCTGGAAGTTCTGTGGCGCATTCTCCACAATATGCGCCACAAAAGATTGGTGGGACCCGCCAGCCGGGATGGGTTGATCCATGTTCTGTGGTGCATAGCGAGATATGCGCCACAGAAGTTGCCTCTTCTGTGGCGCATATTTTATTATGCGCCACAGAACATGGAGGGGGGGCCACCACGGAATCTAATTCACCCACTTCTGTGGCGCATATGGACTTATGCACCACAAAAGATTCAGCTTTTGTGGCGCATTTCCTCCATATGCGCCATAGATGAGGATGTCCAGATCCATGTTAAAAAGGTGACAAAAGCTAGCTCTTATCTATCCACCACCACCCATTTCACATCTCTACCTCCTCCCAGCTCGTCTTCCTCCTCCCTCACACCCCATTTTGCCCATAGTTTCTCCATTTTCTTGTAACTAAACCTATTTTAATCCATAGATTGGTAAGTGGAAGCTTCCCTCCAACTTCTAGATCTAAAAGTTCCTTACTTTGCTCTCTCACATCTCTATTTGTTTACTAATTTCCTCTCCACCAACTTGTAGATCTATTTGTCCACACTCTCTCATCGCGCGGTCTCGTCTCGCTATTATTGTGTCTACTTGGTGAGTACTTGGCCATGGACATGTAGGTGAAGCTTGTCGCGCGGGCGGTGTGCGTGTGCGATCCATGGCGAGACGATGCTTGTGTGGTGCATGAATGTTTGCAATGGGAGGAAGTTTTTTGTTGCTTGCTTGTTGTTGTCCCGGCCGGTGTGGTTGCATGGATGTTTGCCGAAATGTTGGTTCATTTCCATTTCGGCAAATTTTTGCACTACCCATATGTCCTAATTTTAGGAAAGGTCATGCCGAATTTTTTCCGGCTAGCATTCATGCATGTGTGTGTTCATATGGTGTGGTTCTCACCTATACTCTCTATTTTGACCGCTCAGGCAACCATGGTCCTCACGATGAGCGAAGGTCGAATTGCTAGGTACAAGAAAGGCGCGAAGGAGGACATGATTCTGAACAACAAGACCATGATAAGATGTCCATGTCGAACATGCAAACTGCAGCGCTGGATCGACCCTGAATCTGGACAATTGGAGGGTCACCTGCTCAGGCGCGGTTTCATGCGTGACCTCAATGAGGTGCCGGCAGGACATGGTGGTGGTCACGCAGACGTGGGCGGGCGAGAAGACGAAGATTCTACCGGGCATGATCATCATGACGAAGGAGATGCCAGCGGGCATGATCATCATGACGAAGGAGATGTCGGTGGGCATGATCAGCATGTAGAAGGAGATGGTGACGGGCATGATCATGATCATGAAGAAGGAGAAGACGCGAACACACAGACGCTGCTAACTTCGGTCTTGCAGGACCCTCATGTTCAAGAACTACTCCTCAAGGAGATGAGCAACGACAAAGCTGCAGCCAGAGAGAAAGCCAAGCTGGCCCAAATGGAGGTAGACGGGATGACTCCATTGTATCCTGGGTGTCACCCCGAGGATACACGTTTGAGTGTAACGCTCAAGGCTCTGGAGATGAATGCCGAACACAAATGGACCAATGTGAGCTTCAACGTGAACATGGAATACTGGCACGACCGACTTCCTAAGGGGAACACATTGCCAACAAGTATCGAGGAGGCCAAGAAAATCGTGTGCCCTCTCGACCTACCACACATTAAATACCACGCATGCATCAATGATTGCGCACTTTATCGGAATGAGTATGTGGATAGAACCACATGTCCGGTGTGTGGCCAAGGACGGTACAAGAGAGGGAACAAGAAAGTTCCTCGAAAAGTGGTATGGTACTTTCCTATCACCCCCTGTCTGCAGCAATATTTCGTAGATCCTAAGGAAGCAAAGCTCATGCAATGGCACGCGGAAAGAGAGAAACCCGAAGATGATCCAGAGAAGGGCAAGATCCTGACACACCCTTCAGACGCTAGTCAGTGGAATGCATTAGACATCGAGTTCGAAGAGTTCGGGGGCGATGCAAGGAACGTCAGGCTGGGTATGAGCACCGATGGACTCAATCCTTTTGGAAACCAGAGTAGCACACATAGCACCTGGCCCGTGTTTGTATGGCCATACAACCTCCCCCCGTGGCTATGCACGAAGCAAAGGTATGTACACATGAGCATTCTTATTCAGGGGCCAAAACAACCAGGTATCGATATGCATCTGTATCTCGGGCTATTGAGAGAGGAGTTAGCCAGCTTGGGGGAGACGTCGGCCTGTACGTGGGATGCCTACACTAAAGAATATTTCCATCTGAGAGTCGCGTTGCTCACGACCGTGCAGGATTATCCTGGTTATGCATATGTATCGGCCCAGGTGAACCACGGACACAATGCATGCGTCAACTGCATGGATGAGACACCGCATCTCCAGCTACCAAGGGATCCCGGGTCTTCGAAAACCGTGTTCCAAGGTACTCGAAAGTGCCTCCGCATGGATCACCCGTGGAGAAAACGTGGTGACCTGTTCAATGGTAAGGACGAGCTCGAAAGAGCCCCACGTCTGAGGAGCGACGAAGAAATCGAGGAGCTTTTGAATAATTGGGTAGATTGCCCTGCGCCTGGAAAAAAACGACCGAGGACAAAGCCGCTGCTGGGTGTATCGAAAGCAAGGTCTGTTTTTTGGGACCTACCGTATTGGAAGGTCCTTCACACTCCCCATAGCCTCGATGTAATGCACATCACGAAGAACGTTACCGAGAGTCTGCTTGGCACTCTACTAAACATGCCGGAGAGGACCAAGGATGGGCTGAAAGCAAGAAAGGACCTTAAATTGCTTGGCATCAAGAAAGATCTTCAGTACCCTGATAGTGATGATGATGATGATGATGATGATGATCAGACGGAAGGGACTCAAGGTCGCCGCAAAAGAGTTAAGAAGAATGAGGTGGTGCTTCGTGCTGCTTGCTTCACTCTGAGTCTGGAGGAGCTCGAGCAGTTTTTCAGGTGCCTCTTAGGAGTGAAAGTTCCTCATGGTTACTCGGGGAAGATAAGCAGATATCTCGACGTGGCAAAGAAGAGGTTCAGCGGTATGAAGTCTCACGACTGTCACATGCTGATCACGTAGATACTCCCCGTTGTGATCCGTGGGATAACGGACGAGCATGTCCGTGAGACGTTGTTTGGCCTCTGTAACTTTTTCGACGTCATATCTAGGAAGTCGATCGGTGTGAAGCAGCTCGACAGGCTACATGAAGAGATCGTGATGATACTATGCGAGCTTGAGATTTACTTCCCGCCCGCATTCTTCGACATCATGGTGCATCTGCTTGTACATGTCATGGACGACATCATCCAGCTCGGGCCGACATTCCTGCACAACATGATGCCGTTTGAAAGGCTAAATGGTGTCATCAAAGGATTCGTTTGCAACAGGTCTCGTCCAGATGGAAGCATAGCCAAGGGCTTTCTGATCTACGAGTGCATCTCCTTTTGCCAGAATTATCTAACCACCGAGAACGAGGATGTTGGAATACCCACAAAGAAGCACCTCGGCAGGCTCGGTGGATATGGTCACCGCGAGGGCTGCCGCTCACTGCATGTCGGCATTGATGGTCGACGCACTGATTTTGAAAGGGCACACCGAGTCGCGCTACAACACATTGAAGTGGTCGGCCCTTGGGTCTAAGAGCACAAAAGCTTAATCGAGCAGGAGTGCGTCGACCAGGGCCGGCCGAGGAAGAAGGGAGATGTAACCAGAGAGCACAACTCTAACTTCACGGGTTGGTTCAAGAAAAGTCAACTAGACAATCCCCCACAGATGCCTTCTACGGAAGATCAAAAACTCATATTCTCCTTGTCGCAGGGCCCAGGGCACAACCTAAGGACCTATCAATCATACGACATAAATGGTTAAAAATGAGCCTTGGGTACTCGCTAGCCAAGTTGATCAATGCTTTTTTATTACCGACCCGTCAAAGCCCAACCGTGTTGTAGTTAGGAGGGGCAAGAGGAGCATCATCGGAATGGAAGGAGCCGCGAACAAGCAAAACTTCGACAAAAACGGCGACCCGAAGATCGAAGAGGAATTCGACAAGTATTTCGACATGCCTACTACTACTAAAGTAAGAAGGAAGACCATACTGCCTACTAAAGGTTGTCCATTCACAAGAAGAAATCTCAAAGTGCACGGGCTAAAGTATTCAACCACGACGAAAAAGGGCAAGAAGATTGTGAAGAGACACTAGCAATTACGTGACTTTTTGGTGTATTAATTCATGTGGGTATAATGTGATATTAGTGTGGGTATTAGTTAGAGACTAAAACATATAATGTGATATTCGACAAATTCACATTTATGTGTGACAAGCACACACACACATATATATATATGATTGAGGAGGGTTTTTTGAATAAATATGCATGTGTATGTGCTTGATTTTAAATATATTTGTAACATATCATTTTTAAATAAAGAATTTTTTTTGACCCAACCAGGACTGGCTGACACAGGTCTCTGAATATGCATCATAACCACTAGGCTAGTGTGTGTTTGCTGTCTAAGTACAACCTCACGCCATTTATTTGGCTAAGTGCCAAGGTTCTGTGGCGCATTACTGCGTAATGCGCCATAGAAGCTTCTGTGGCGCATTTCGGAGTAATGCGCCACAAAACCTTGGCACTTAGCCAAAACGGCTCGCCCCTTCTCCTTTTCCCCTTCCACTTTCTTTTCCCCAATCTATCGTGCTGCCGATAGAACCCTAACTCTCGCTCGCCCCCGCCGGAGCCCGTCCCCATCGCCGGAGCCCGGCAGCCACCGCCGCGCCGGAGCCCTAGCACGGCCCGACGAACCCATACGTGGAGGAGAGCCCTACAACGTGGAGGAGGAGCCGCCGGAGCCCGTCCGCAATAGGAGGAGGAGGAGAAGGGGACACCTCACCGAAGCCCCGCCACCGCCGCGCCAGACCACCGCAGCCCCTCGTCGTCGTCGACCACCGCAGCAGCAGCGCACACGTACGGTTCGTCCCCCCTCTTGTCTGTTGTCACTACACAAGGAGCAGCCTGTTGTCTGCCTGCTTTGCCCCCACCCCCCCCCCCCCCCCTCTGAACCCTAGCTAGTGCAATCAGTGGGATGTCAAGTTCTTGTCTGCGACCCTAGTCCTTGCTGATTCTATTTTGTGAAATCCTTGCTGATGTGGGAATCTATTAAGGAGTATGTGTTTTACCATGCATGATCTATTAAGGAGTAATTAACCCTGGGTCCCTGGTGTTCTGCTCCTCATGTGCAGTGATGATGGCAGTATTCAGTTCAGTCAACTTTTGTGTAGTTATGATCATAGTCTTCAGTTCAGAGAATGTGTTAGTTGCCGGCATCCCCCTGTCTTTCCAGCTCTTCTTTTCTTTTTTACCTTTTCTCTAAATAAAGCTTATCAATTTTGTAATCAAGAGCTACTTATATTTAAATACTGAAGTGGATGATGATGAATGATCAAGCACATGCTAGTTATACCTAATCATGAACAGACATTTAACCACCAATATTAATCATAGTGTACTATCCCCATGCATGAGCACTTTCATGTGAGTTTGGAGCAACAAAGATACTGAGTCATGTACATACAGCAGGAAGAAATATTATTGTCTGACCTGTCACAATGAGATACTTTCGATGTTTTGTGCATGCCCCGTAAAAACGAACGATGTTTCATGACTAACACTCCTGGACATGACTGTTTTGTGTTAGCATTGCCTGGAATTAGATTATTTGGTCTCTTGTTTATGTGTCGAAGAAGTAAAAAAGCATACCTTAAAATCATTATTTCCTGCAAGAATTCTACATTTGAAGAACCATTAACATGTTCAGCTCTAAGGTACTTTATTGCAACATCCATACCAAGGTAAGTTCCTCGATGTCTGCAAAACAAGAAAAAAAGATCACTTGTTATTGGTTAGGAACATCCCGTTGTCTCCACCGATCACAATATAGCTGATTCCACTAAGTTTGCTGGCACTGTGACTTGTGAACCTATTTCACTGTGAAAATGCAAGAAAAAGGCATGCAATCCACACTGATAATTAAGTAGTGGCTATCTTCCCAATATTTCCTAACCAAGTGATATGTGTAGTTCTTTGCTGGTGTATCCTTAACTGATGTAGAGTATCTTCTAGCTCGTATTTCTCGGATCCAGATTCTTCTTTGTTATGTGGCATAATTAAACATATATAATATCATGTGTTTTGTTATATCTCACTAGTTTTCAGGTGTTTCCGTCATTATGTTTTTAGCTCCATTTGGTATGTGGAGTGTTCACATATGCAACTACATTGTTCAGAACAAAAACAGAAAATTTGTCAAAGAACATTTGCTCTGTATTTCATATTTTCTTTTTAAGTGCAAAGCTTAGGACCTGTTACTAACAGCTCATGTTTTCAATCCATGTGTTATGCTTTCTGTCACTCCAATGAGTAGTAGATGGTACTTCTGATTTGAGTTTTCCTTTTTGATATCTGCTCTGAATGGCAGGCTCGGGTACTAATATGCATGCTCTTGACACAGTACTGGACTTATTAAAGGTTCCATTACTAATATGCATGCTCTTTGTCTGTGAAATGGTGCTGCTGTGCTGCTGTGAAATGGTGCTGCTGTTCTTATTACATTTTGGCTGTGAAATGGTGTTGCTGCTGTTACAGGGTTGTGCTACTAGTGCTAGTAGCTTATTGATGATTTGGGTTATCAATGGGGATGGGGCTAGGGCTATTTTTGTATTGCAGGGTTTTCATTTGAGTTGTCCGTTTCTCCCGAAGTGTCGATTCACTTCCGTTTCGGTTGAGAAATGGGCACTCCTAGGTCAAAAAACTAGCAAAGGTCATGCCGAATTTTTTGGCCGAGATTTGTGCTAACTTTTTGCCTCTTTTTAATAGAGTAGTGCAAACATGTCGGGCAACAACGAGGCCGGCCCTTCTAAGCACATGATCATCGTCGAAGAACAAGCTAGATAGGCCAACCAGTCATTCTGGCGGGGGTCCCAACAGGAGTAGGAGGAGGAGGAGGCGATGAGGATGACACCACCACCGGAGGAGGAGGCGACCGTCGCCAGAGCTGCTGGGGCCAATGCGGGCGGAGATCCTGATTACGAGGGGGACGAAGACGACTACGATGGAACTAGTGAAGGCGACGGCGAAGAGGATGACACCACCGATGGCGGCGCCCGCACCGATGGTGGCGAGCGCACGGATGGCGGTAGCGGTAACCCGGCCGCTTCTCGGAAGAAGAAGAAGAAGAAGAAGAAGGAACAAAAGGAGCGGAAGGTGCCAGTGCTCGCCACCGTCTGCGATGAGTTCACTGAGGTCACAGAAAGTGGCCTACCCATTGCGCTAGAGGCGATTGCTAAAGGGTACGACCTGCAACTCGGGTGCATCGTCCGGGAAATCTTTGGTCGATAACCTCCTTAAGAAGCTTCACAAGCGATACAGATTCCTAGAGCGGTTTAGAAACCTCGAGAGAAACAACCCAGTGAACAAACTAGCCCTCACGAAGATGAGCAATGCCTTGAGCAGCTGGAAAACCAGGGTGAAGACTAGCATTGACAAAGGTGAAAGCTGGGAGGTTATTAGTAAGAAAAATCCGATGCTCGACGAAGAGGAGTTTAAGATATTCAAGGCGGATATAGCTACCGCTGACGCTATAAAATGGACTAAATGGGGAAGGAGTATGCGGGAACAGAACATAGGTAACCACCACCTTGGAAGCAGCAGTTACAGGGGGAAACAGGCCATTTGGGACAAGGAGGACGCCGAGCTTGAACGCCTTGGTAAAGACAACCTTTGGCTTAAAATCACGGACTTGCAGCTTAGGCAATTTGTTCGGGCCCGCTACTACCTGGACAAGGAAACAAGGGAGTTATCACCGACGATCCGGAGGTGAAGGACTTCGAGAAGAAGCTGGTAAGGAATTTATCGCTGATCTCAAGTATATTGCGTTCTAATTAAAATAATGAAGCCAAGAATCTAAATGGGTCCACCTTTCCTTCTCTCTGCAGGAGGATGAACTAAACGCTACTGCCACAGAGTCGTCCCAGGATTCGACGGAGCCATGGGACACGGTTTTCACTAGGGTGACCAATGCTTACAAGAAGAGGGACAAGGGGTTGCCGCCGTCCTCAGCTGGCTGTGTGTCTGGCTTCGGTACGAGCATGAAGTTCAGGGAGTACTACAAAGAGGACGCCAAGAAAAGAAGGGAGAGGAAGAACCAGGATAAAGCCGCTGTTGCAGAGCTAAAGATGAAGGTGTAGACACTGGAGGAGAAGGTGGTGGACGAGAAAACGGTGGACAAGTTAGTGGAAGAGAAGCTCCGCTCGATGATCCTCCCTGAGTTTTTCGAGGGGCTTACTGCTTGGAATGCGGGAGGTCGACAGGGGCTGATACATCTGCCCAGCTTAAGCGGCAGCAACTCCGGCATCAATGTTACCGTGTCGCCAGAACCTGGTGACCCCGCCGGCCATCAAGGTCGGGACGCAGTCACACCGACGCCCCCTCCCGCCAAAGATACCAATAAGGCGCAGCCAACGGCGGTGGTGCTTCGTGAGGCACCCGAGCGGGAGATTGCAGATGATGATAGGCCGGCCGCCGGCATCGGCCGTGTCTCTACATTAGCCGAGATCCACGCCATCACCAAGGTAACTAATTAGTTAGTGCATGTCATCTCCTTTATGCCTTTGATGCATGACTGCTGCCATCTCATGATGCCCAACAACATGTTTTTGCCTCAGGACACTTCTTGCGTACTCCTGCTTAAAGATGTCGGCGGTGAGTTGAAGGATGTTGCCAAGGGCACTCTTATACAACCGGCGAGCCGCATGATGCACAACAATCCAATGGATGATGACGCGATGAGGGTCAGGTTGGCTCGGGTGTTGCCAGGGTGCGATGACATGGACCCCCCTTTCAACCTCAGGGAGCTGACGAACACAAGACCCTTGGAGAATGCTACAACTGGCCCTTGACATGGCCGAAGACCCAGATTCGTCTTGTGGGGGGAGCACCGGTGCCACCTCTCGACCGATCGCCCGGCCACCACCTCGGAAGCCAGTAGCCGCCATCGTCGCCACCACCAGCTGTCACCATCAACTCTTGGCAGCGTGTGCACCGCCACGTGGCAAAGACGTTGTGCCGCAACCGCCGTCGCCCCCGCTACCACCACCACATGATGGCATCCATGAAGATGGTGATGAATTGG
The DNA here is from genome assembly GCA_916181665.1 of Avena sativa. Classification (NCBI taxonomy): domain Eukaryota; kingdom Viridiplantae; phylum Streptophyta; class Magnoliopsida; order Poales; family Poaceae; genus Avena; species Avena sativa. The sequence goes on along the minus strand of OV702289.1, from coordinate 666,670,967 downwards.
TCAACGTTGACAACTTCATCAACACCGGCGCCGCCAAAGGATTGTATATGCCTTCTGTGGATGAAGAACCCTTCACAGCCCGTGACGACCATCAAGCTGGTCGGCCCAATACATGCACGCAGCGCCTGGTCTTCCATGGTCTTTCTCAAGAGACGCCTCCGGCCGCCGATCCACCACAAGAGAAACTGGGATTGGTTTTCAGCCCCAACACACTCCGAAAGGCGGTTGATGAGCAGATGGCAGTGGCTGACACTGTTGTGAAGAAGAAGCACTACAAGAAGAGAGGTAATAATAATAAGAAGAAGGGTGCGAGCCAGCCTCTTCCGAAGAGGATTCGGGGTCAGGACGCCGTCATCGTACCATCCACACAATATGGCATGCCCCGAGTGCATGTAGCTGGTGATCCGATATTGACTCCGGATATGATCCACATTGCGGTTGGAGCCATGTTAACTTTGCACGAGGGTGTGAAGACACTAGAGGGCCTCCTTCTTAAAGACGAAGATCCAAATTACCCGGTTTTCACGACCAAGGTGCCATTGGACATGGGCTTCGTCGATGAACCCCCCGCGGATATATTCTTCATAGCGTTCGGGGACATATTCAAGCTGTTTCTCACGAAACGGTTGGACTATAACTTGGTCCGCCTATACGCGCTCAATCTGGCGATCAAGATCAAGAGAGAGTACCCAGGAAATCACGATAGTGGATCCCTACTACATGCGGGATAGCCAGTTGGTCGAAGGATCAGAGACACGGACCAAGGCGACGACGTACCTCGAGAAGTTCATGGTGGACAACAAGAGGAAGGGAACACTTCTTTTGCCTTTCTTTCCCGAGTAAGTACATACACTCGCTCATCGCCACCGTAACTTATGCATTTCTTATAGATTTCTTCCTTTGCTCTTTTTCCAACATTCCGTTCCAATTGTGTTGCGCAGAGACAAATACTGCACACTCATCGTCCTTGCCCCGAGGTATTCGCTAGCCATGTATTTCGACTCGGAGAGTTTGACGAAGAAGAAAGACTACACCAGAATAAGGGGTGTTCTCAATGAGGCTCTCGAGGGCTACACCAAGAAGGGATGCACCTTCGTATATAAGGGGGAATGTATCAAGGATGGCAAACATGTGTTCAAGCACGTGCTCGAGTTCCCCTGCGTCAAGCAGTCTACTACTGGTGCCAAGGAGGCCTTCTACGTCCTCCATCACCTTAAAGGCTATGTTCGGGATTGCTAGAACCTAACGTTGCCATCTAGTCTCCAAGGATGGGCCGAAACTTTGGCGCGAGTCGACGATGCTGATCTTAGAGAAGACTTCCATCACATTCAGATGAAGTTGTCGCAAATCATCATTGAAGATGTCAACACAAGGGGGGTGCCCTACAACAAGGCAGAGGGTTGAGTAAGAGGGAGATCGAAGAACGCCTCCGTAAGGAGGGTGACACAAGGACATGGATGATGAAAGAGGGCTATCTACCGTTCCCGAAGCCGAGCGAGAAGAGGAAGTATTCATCATGATCGATGTGTGCCTCTAGCATGATCTGGTGTGTGTATATTCTTGATGGACGCCTGCTGTATTAGTGTGTGTGTCATAAAATTTACTATCTCGTGGTTGAAATGGTCATTGTTGTTAGACTTAAACTACCTTGTGGTCGTGTTGTCGTTGAACTTATTGCTTCTATGATGATCTATCTTTTAGGTTTATGGATCCTTTGTTTTATATTCTGTGAACATATATATATATGGATGTGAACCCTTTATTAATTCTTTTCGTTGTATTTTTACTAATATTCCTTGTCGTCTATAGAGATGGCGACGAGGTGGTATGTAGTGTACATGGGTAGGGTTCTAGGAGTCTACGAGGAGTGGGAGGATTGTCACAAACAAGTGAACAAGTTCAGTGGCAACATCTACAAAGGATATGCGACTAGAGAGGAGGCGATAGCCAAGTGGAGGAACCACTTGTGGAAGAAGAAACGGATGAAGATATTGGTCGGGCTAATGCTCTTGCTCACCATTATCATAGCTGTATTCTATTTGATCCTAGTGTAGGCGGCGGTGGCCACTTCATATTTGTAATGTGAGATGATATGAACTTTGTATTCGGCGCTTATGTAAAAATTCAGCACTTGACACTGTATATGTATCTCGATCGGGCTCTAAGTGTGATGACATTATACTTGTGTTTGTATTATATGTCGGTTTTCATCTACTACATGTGCAATGTACTGTTTATACTGATCTGAATAAATACTATACAAATCATGTATAAATACCTGATTATACACCAAGAATGTATTTTATTTTGAATACATGTAATATACTCGGTGGCGCATATAGAAACGGTGTCTGTGGCGCATATAGACTCTATGGCGCATTGGACTGTATGCGCCACTGATATCTGCTTCCTGTGGCGCATATGCAGAAATGCACCACAACTTCTGTGGCACATTCCTATATGCGCCACAGGAAGCAGATATCAGTGACAGGGTAACAGTGATGACAGGCATATGCGCCACATAAGAAGGAATTCCATGCGCCACAGAAGAGCTGTTTCCTAGTAGTGATCACATCAATCTTGATCACAGTTGGTTTTTTCTTTGCTATGTGCCAAAGCAGGTTCTTCAAATAATCCCTTTTATGAGACGAGTCTCCCTACTTTGGAAACAAGGTCCAACGAAAAACTCTCTGCAATGTATCAAACATAGGCAGGAGGTGCTTGATATTCCCATAATAACATCAGTTGGGCGTGGATCATAGCACATACATATATCAGCGGGCTTCTTTAGATCATCATCATGGAGCCAAATGAAATTTGGATTGTCCTTTTCGTCCAGTGTGATTCCAAGAGCTTCAGCAAAATCAACAAGTGATCCTCTACATCTAGATGTGTTCGTCTTCCAATAAAAATACTTATTATTAGGATTACTATCGTCAATATACAGGGTAGCATAGAACTGCATAATCAAGTGTTGTTGGTAGTAATGTGAGAACTCCATGATCTCCTTCAGGCCATATGCCTCACAAAGCCTGACAATGGGGCCAAAATTCCCCTCCTTACCGATGTAAGTGAAATCGATTGCTTTTCGAGGAGCAATCTTTCATTGGCGTAAACACGTCTTCGTAGATGCTCATCTGAGGAAAGTTATGGAAGTACTCATCCCTTAGATTTGGATCCTGGTCACGTTTATAAGGATTTTTATCTCACTGAAGAACTTCATACTCTCTCTTCAACATCTTCATCACTGGTTTAAAACCATCCGGTAATTTGGGTACTTCAGCTTCTTCGGCATCATTGGCTACTGTGCCTTATTTGGCCATTTTAGCCTTCTTTGGCTTCTTTACCACTGGTTTCTTTTCCTTTGCCTTTGCCTTTGATGTGCTGCTAGATGCCTTCTTGGCTGGCTATGATGAGCTGCTTTTGCCCTATTACTTCTTCTAGATGCCCTCTTAGTAGGCAATCCGTCTTCATCCCCATGATCTCTTCCCCCTTATTTTTGCTCAAATCCTCTCATCCAATAGAGCTGTCTGATGGAGCGTCCGGATCTACCATAGAGAGATAAGTTACAAATTTCAAAAAAAATGACGGAGGGGCAAAAGGTTGGATAATCAACGCAAGTTCTATCTCTGTCTGAATCCTAGAGCATCTAATCTACGTTCAGTGATGGATGATGAGAGTGACATCTTAGAAAAATGCTACTATGATTCGCACAAAATGGAACAAGCAGTTACCGGAATTTCTCGCCATTTCCGAAGGTCGACACCGACAGACAACGCGGTGGGGGATCAGAGTAGGTCGAAGGACTTCGTCGTGTGGTAGCCAGCGGCGAAGACTTTGGTGGGATGCGGCAACGTGGGCTTATGCGACTATGGGGGAGGGGTCCTAGGGCAAAGCGATGGTATCTTAAACAAAAATTCGATATCTCCAGACACATCCAGACCACCCACATATGCACACACATCCCTTTTGTCATAGTGCCGCTTAGTAGAGGCGTGTCAACATTACATGTTTATCCCAAGGTTAGATACCTGAAATACTAGTGAATGCAACAAACCGTGAATTTTTACAATTCCTATGTATTTTTTTATCATTTTCCTCATAAAAAGGCTTAGAAATGGGTAAATAAATATTATACAGTACATTCTTTTCATATTACTCGTTCCTACTATTGGATGGATTTATGTACACAATCCCACCAGAAAAACAATCCAATTTTTAGAAACTTGGTTCTCAGTGCTTCGAAGCATGAGAGTTGTCAATCTAAATCAATTGAAGTTCGGAGGAGATACTCCACTATGTGAAGCAAGTTAAATTTACGATGTTCGTATCGACTTGTCCTATTTATCCCTATGACACATGCTAAAAATATGTGGCCATGCACAATTTCTTCAATGTTTTACAAGGTTAAGGCATTTTTTATTATTTCTTATAAGAGAAGTCGATATCAGGAATTCTGACCATATCCGGACCGCCCGCATATGCACATACACTCTTTTTATCATAACACCGCTTAGTAGAAGCTTGTCAATATTACCTGTTTATCCCAAGGTTAGATACCTGAAATACTAGTGAATGCAACGAACCTTGAATTTTTTACAACTTCTGTGTATTTTTTATCATTATCCTCATTAAATAGGGTTATAAATGGGTAAATAATTTTTATACAGTACATTCTTTTCATATTACTCATTCCTAATGATGGATGGATTCATGTACACAATCCTAACAGAAACAAATAGTCCAATTTTTAGAAACTTGGCTTTTGGTACTCCGAAGCATGAGAGTTGTTGATCTAAATCAGTTGAACTTCGCAGGAGATACTCCACTATGTGAAGCAAGTTAAATTTACAATATTCGTACCGACTTGTCCTATTTATCCATATGACACATGCTAAAAATACGAGGTCGTGCACAATTTCTTCAATGTATTACAAGGTTAAGGAATTATTATTATTTTTTATATGATAAGTTGATATCCGGAATTTCGGCCATATCCAGACCACCCGCATAGGCACACACATCCCTTTTATCATATTATCATAGTGCCTATTAGGAGAGGTGTGTCAACATTACCTGTTTATCCCAAGGTTAGATACCTGAAATACTAGTGAAGGCAACAGACCTTCAATTTTTTACAACTTCTATGTATCTATGCGTCCCAAGGTTAGAAAACCCCAAATATCCAGAATGTCTGTGTCGTATCGGATGGTCCGAAATTTTTGTTTTCGCCGTCAAATTTACGATGTGCGGGATTCTTTAGCCACGTTTCCCCCAAATCATTTCAAATTTTGTGTCTTTCCCTAATCTCGCTGCCGCCAGCTCCCAATCCCTCTCCGCTCCCGCCACCAACTCCCAACCCCTCTCTGGGATCTCCCTCCTTCTCCGCTCCCAATCCTTGCGCTCCCGCTACCATTATCCCATCGGCGCTCGCTCGTCCCGCCGAACATGCCCTCCAAGGCCGTGAAGAAGAAGAATGGTGCACCCATGAATGCACGGCGTAACACCCGACTACACCCCGCCATCAGGGGCATAGACGGGACGGTGCCTCACACTGAGACCGGCGCGGATGAGACGGTGCCTCCCACCACCACCGCGGGGGGCGGGATGATGCCTCCCACCACCACCGTGGGGGACAGGACGGTGCCTCCCACCACCACCGTGGAGGACGGGACGGTGCCTCCCACCACCACCACCGGCGTGGACAGGGCGGTTGAAAGGGCATGTATGCCCCATGTGTTGTTTTGGTAATTAATGACAATCCCTATGGACTAATGTACAAATTGAGTTTCACTTGTAGGTTTGTACATTGGCATCACTTGGACCATGTGTTGGTTTCAAGCATGAAAAAGAAGAAGCATTGTCCAAGGGCTTTGTGCCTATTGGAATCAAGTAGAAGAAGAAGATCAAGTATGTCTTGAAGAAGAAGAATAAGAAGACGAAGAAGATTGAGTTCCTCATGGCTTTCTTCAAGGCATCATCATCAAGAATTGTTGTGCAAGCTCAAGATGCGTCCTCTCTAGAAGATCTCATGCTTGATGCTTGCCATCCTCAGCAATCATGGAATGATGAAGACAAGTTCCAAGAAGAGGCTTCCCCATGGAGTATGGGGGGGCATGTCTCAAGACTTCATCAAGCAAGTGCAATCAAGAAAGGCTTCCCCATGGAGTATGGGGGAGCATGTCTCAAGACTTCATCAAGCAAGTGCAAGCAAGTGCAATCAAGCAAGCAAGTGCAAGCAAGGTGACAAGATCGTCTACATCAAGCTCAAGTGGGATGCTCAAGGCAAAGGTATGATCTTGATAGGGTTTCTATTTTACCGGTCTCTTGTAGTGTTGGGAGACCGGGTTTAGGATAGATAGCCGTACTATCAAGAGGGGCTCTCGAGTGGGTGACTTGTTCGTATCTTTCGGAGAGAGCTCAAACCTTTGCATATATAGCATCATCTTTCTTGGTTGTTTTCTGGTTCTTATCCATGTGAGGATCTAGAGCTTGTGGTTATCTTCATAACAAGCTCTAGTTCATCAAAAACAGATTTCCCTTGCATATCTTATTGCATTTTTTATCTTGTGGGTTTTCAGGCTCCACACCTTGGGAGGATTCTACACGTCGTTATCTTTCCAACAAAATTGGTTTCATCTCGTTTGGAGTTCGGATGCAAAAGTTGTGGAATTTCTAGTTCTGGAGTTTTTGCGTGGCCGGTAGTTTCGGCGGGCCACCAGTAGTACCGCTAGGACAGTTTACCGCCGGTAGTACCGGTGTTAATTCTGGCCCAACTTCTGGTAAACCCATTTTTGGTTCAGTACTCTCTCTGCCTAGTTTGCGCTATTTGTCGGTACTTCAGTCGAAATCTTGGGCGGTAGTACCGGCCCAGGCGGTAGTACCGGTTGTCCTCGGTTTTGTGTTCGTTCACATCACCATTTTTGTACCGTTGGCTGAGTGCCACCGGTAGTACCGGCCACCCACCGGTACTACCGGCCGTGCGCGAATCTGTGAGTAACAGGCAGATCGGGGAGTCCTTTAAAAGGAGCTCCCCTTTCCCCTTCGGCCCTAACTCATGTTCTTCTCGGTTTTTGTCTTTCTCTCTCCTCCATTGTTGACCTTGAAGAGCTTGCCCTCTCCCCTTTCCCCTCCTATGATTCTTGCATTTTTTTGAGGGATTTGAGAGAGGAGATCTAGATCTACAAGCCCCACCAAACCAAATCCCTTCTTTGTGAAGGAATCCTTGGGATCTAGATCGTGGAAAGTTTTGTGTTCTCCTCTTGTGTTCTTCCTCCCTTATTCACCCAATATCTTTTGTAGCTTTGGTGGAATTTGAGAGTGAAGGACTTGCCTCTTGCCTTTGGTGCATAGGTTTGAGTTCTCCTCGGAGATTCAGCGAGTTCAAGCCCTTGGGCTTGTTTCTCTTAGGTTCTTGGAACCCTAGACGGTTGTGTGGTTGGATTGTTGACCTCTTGTGGTCTTGTAGCCTTTTGTGGCCTTGTTGCCTTTTGTGGCTTTGTAGCCTTTGTGGCATTGTTGTTGGGAGCCTCCAATTGAGTTGTGGAGATTTCCCCAACCTTGTACGGGTTCGGTGACCGTCCTCAAGTGTCCCATAGTGAAACGTGAGTAGGCCTTTGTGGCGAGCTCACGGGAGAATAGGGTGAGCCTTTTGTGGCGTTGGTAGGTTGCGTGCCTTCGCATCTTGGGGTGAGGCCTTGTGTGGCGTTGGGTGAGCATCGAGCCACCACACCTCGAGGTGAGCCACTTGTGGCGTTCGAAGTACATTGCGCCCCCGCACCTCTCCAATGGAGACGTAGCTTCTTTGGAAGTGAACTTCGGGAAACAAATCATCGTCTTCGCGTCCATCGATTATCTCTCAACCGAGCCCTTTACTTATGCAATTTACATTGTGATAGGCATCGTGCTTGAAGTACTATATCTTGTTATCACCTTGTTGCTTGTCTTGCTTAGCATAGGTTGTTGGTGCACTTAGTGAACCTAGTGGATATAGGTTTTGGCTTGATAAGTTAAACGTTAAGTTTTATTCCGCATTTATTAGAGCCTAAACCGTAATATTTTTAAAACGCCTATTCACCCCCTCCCTCTAGGCGACGTCCATTTCCATTTCAGCGGTGCCTCCCACCACTAGCACTAGCGTGGATGGGATGGTTCCTCCCACCAGCACCGGCGGGGATGGGACGGTGCCCGCCACCACCACCGGCATGGATGCAACGATGCCTCACACCACCACCTCCACCATCGGGGATGGGATGCTGCCTCCCACCAAGGCCGCTGCATATGGGATTGTGGCCCCACCAACACCCAGGGAAACAGTACCACCACGACAATGATGTCAAGCTCCTCTAACCCCAGGTTTTTTCGTTGGTGAATTTCGTGTTAGGCATTTCAGGGATTTGTCATTTATTTTAGTGATTGTATATGTTCGAATTCATAATTACTAGAGGCATATTAGTTATTTATGTTATAGGCATTTCCTTGTTATCAAAGTTGTTCGAATTTACTCATAAATCTCTATGCTACATGACTGGCACTACCTCGCTGTTAGTTACATCTAGACAAATAACGAAGAGTGCTAAGCGGAAGTATACTGGACCTGTCCGGAGGAAATCACAACGCCCTGACCCGGAGACGAATTATGATGTGCTAGAGATCGATTTTTTCCAGTGGAATTCCCATCAATCCAGAGGGTCTTAAAACAAAGTTCGCTAACATTTGCGGGATCATTACCCAGGAACGAGTTTGTATCACTCTGCCTAGCTGGAAGCATTTAGAAGAAAATGAGCTCAATGGTATCATGGATGAGATACTCGGCTACTTTGACCTCCTACTTAGCGCCAGGCTCATTCCTCATGTTGAACGGCGTGTCATGTTGTCTGCTTGCAAGGCATGGAACGCTTGGAAGAACAAGCTCGTGACAGAGTTCGTTAGAAAAGGCGACACCCCAAGAAGTCCCTTTGAATTATACCCGCATATCACATTAGGTGAATGGACTAAGTTTGTTCAGATGAAGACCACCGATGAGTTTAAAGCTAAGAGTGATGTTGCGAGAAAGCGAGTCAAGATTTTCAAGAGCCCCCACAACATGGGGACTAATGGGTATGCCAACATGTCCAAGATATGGGTGGTAGAGGATGCAAAGATGATGTTGGAAGGACGAACACCGGTATTGTCTCACATTAGAGACTCCAGGGCAAGAAGCTGGACCAGAGCTGTAATACCCCATATTTTTAAACGTTTTTTGAACAATATGAAGTCAAGAAGTCCAAGTCAGGCCAACATCCTCAAGAGTCCACCAAGCCCATTCAGTTAGAGGCCCATTCTTTTTCAATGTCCTACTCAAATAGAACATTCATTCGACCTATTCCAGGCCAGGCTTTGCTTTGCTTCAAGTGCGGCCAAGGTCATTGTGCTTCTGAGTGTGACTTTTCTAGTTTTTGTGACCACTGTGGCAAGGCCGGTCACATGAAACTTGTTTGCAAGCTAAATCCTAACTCTATTATCAAGTGGATGTTGACTAGTCCTTCCGCGGGGTCAACAACACCCATTCCTTCCAATGATGATCCTTCGGGAGTCAGATCTTCCTATGGTCCAGTACAGATGATGATGGTACCCCAAGGTGCACCTCCGCAGTTTCCACCCCATCCATACCCGCCACCTTTCTGTGGCTACTACGGCCATGCACCTCCACCTATAGCTCCATACGTTCCGCTCCAACTACCTCCTTCACAACTTCAACACCGAACTGCAGATTCTTCTACCTCAACACCAGACCGATTCTATAACAATCCGACAACTTCTTTGGGTCACCATGATGTAGTCTTAGGTACATTTACCGATCCACTCCCACGTCTTTAACTTTCTTTCAACACATTTTCTTCTTGCAATTGGAAGCTAGGTTATTTAGTTAAACCAACCTTGCAATATTCCTTTGGTCTGGAATCATTAAAAGTGGTGTACCTACTAGTGATATTGTGTTAACTGTTATGAAGTATCAATAGTTTAGGTTTTATACTTGTGATTATCTCCTTGAATTTGAGGGTTCATGTGATGCTTTTCCAAATAAATAAATAAATAAAAACCCAGCGAGTTGCTCAAGTGCGTGGTTGCGAGATTTTACCTATCCACATACGGATTTAATAGTTTGAGTGTGGGATGGATTGACCCTCATACAAACTACTTTTACTATTTGTTTTTGTTATGTTGGGGCGGTGAACCTCTCGTGTACCTTTACCCTTAGTAGAGTTATGTAGGCCTTAGATCCAAATGTCTTTTCTCTTTTAAATACAAATAATAAGGATGAAGAATTCGAGGGTGAATTATGTTGAAGGCGGAGAGAGTAGAGGAGAAGGAAAGAAAGGAGAGCTAGAGCGGTGTCATATGATGAGAGTACGGGGACACCACAATTCAGTCATCTAGAACCTACCCTTAAATATAAGAAAGTGGTGCCCTTTCTTATCATTGATGTCCATTATCTTGTTTTATATAGTTCAAGTACGATGAGGAATATCAGCATGGCATCTTAGAGGGAGATGTGCTCGTAAAGGCGTTGGGGAACCCGGAGCAGCCTGGTCGCACGAGGGGAGTAGGTGGCTACGCGGAATGGAAATATGGCCACGACCGGTCTTTGGACGACAAGCAGGACTACAAAAGACTTAAGAATTTACAAGTAAAGGCTGCTCTTAAAGCTGAAATACTGGCGGAGTTAAGAGAAGAGTTACTAGCCTCTAGCATCGAGTGCCCCCTTGCCACTGCCAACCATCGATATACGTCGGAGTAGTTGTGGCTCCAGAGTTGTCGATGTCAATGACACGGGTGTGTGTCCATGTGATGGCCTGAAGGTAAACTACCAAATTGTGTTTCATCTTTAAGAACATCGAATTATGAAAATCCTATCTTACATGGACTTGTCATGTAGGTTCCCACAAATTGCCAGCTAACAGTGATGGACACCAACTCAGGGGACCCCGTGGATGATGTGTTCGACATCGTGTATCCTACAAGTGAAGTGCAGGTCATACACAATGTTTCCTTTAGCTCTCTGTATGCTAAGGTACAAGTCGATAGTGTTTTAGCTCCTTACCATGGCCACCTTCTCCGGATCCCCATCAATAACGAAGTCACCACCCTCTACAAAACGAGAGGCACCTTCATTCAGTGGCCAAATTCAGATATTCGTGTTGAAGCGTTAGATCCAGCCGAGGTTATCCAGGTGCCATGCTTAGAAGCACTAATCCGCCCCCCTATCGTGCAAACCCTACAGATATTGGCAGCACCTCCCTCTGCACCACAACTTGAACATCATGGTGAAGAGACTGAAGTCATGAGCCCGGACAAGACCAAATTAAGTACCATCTAAAGCGAGGGAAATGAGTTGGAGATAACTACCACCAAGGTATCTGAAGCACCCCTTGCACCACAAGATGATGAAAACCCGAAGGGAATTACCTCCATGAGAGAGCAGAAAGAGCCCATCACAGCAAGCAGGGGAAAAGAGTGGACGGAGGCACCAAGTAGAAATGTGAAACCCACTATAGGAAGAACCCCAAAGAGTGTGCCCCTGCCAGAAAAAGACTTCCAATGAGGAAAAGTTTTTGTCAAGGCCTATATTAAACTTTAGGCACGGTGAGACGATGGGTCAGTGTTTTTTGAAGAGTCATGTTAATGTGAATGTGAAGAGCAAGTCCACAAGGATCATGGTTAAGTACATACCTGGTGGTAAGTTGAACACTTCCATCTAGTTCGAAGTCGCTTATACGGAGTTGCAAGAGATGTTCAAACTGTCTTCCAAGGGTGGCAGCATCATAAAATTCCTCATAGTGTGAGATTATCCTCACAACTTCTGATATACTACATTCATTCCAAAATATAAGCCTTTCTAGTAGTTCAAATTCTACGTCTCACAATATATGCATCTGTTTATATAGGAAATACGGTTTGTCTGCACATGTTAAAGAAAATGTAATCTTTTGTGATCCTTAGTATGCTTCGCGGCAACTTATGGGAAGAGACATGAGGAGTGTTGAGGACTACATCATTTTCCTGATGATGAAGAGCACTGCCAGGGATCTTATCATATGGCTTGTAGTGTAAGGTAAACTAATGTTGTATTATATAAGTTAGAAATTAATTTGTTCATTCTCAGAATCTGACACAACATCGATTCACTCTTTGTAGTTATCACTTGGTTCTTGTCTGCATATCACTTGTGAATGGTGATGTCTATTATCTTGATTCTGAATTAAGCCGGAAGACAGATTACATGGATGTAACCAAGCTTCTTGATAGGTGACTGATTATTTTCATGTACGTAAGATACATTTATATGTTCACAAAAGAAACATCAGTGTACATGGCATACATACATGTGTTGTTTTCATTGCCTTATAGATGTTTCCAAGTAGTACTTAACATGCGAGCGAAAGTCAAACTAAGAAGCAGATCGCATGTTATCAAAATCTAACCCACGACATTGGTTATCCGGTTAGTTTTCTACAATAATAGGGAACCTCCAATAACTTTAACTGTATTCCCCTCAAGCACATACTAAAAGTATTTTGTACTCTATTTTTTATAGTGCCATCAGTAGCCTATTGTAACTAGCTTGCGTGGGTTCTATTTTGTCCACCATATTAACTTACTGATAGCTTGGATTTCGTCGCCGGAATTATCAAAAAAGGTATTATAACATCTTCTATTATTACACGAACATAGTCTTTTAGATTTGTACCTGGTAATCATAATTATTATTTACAGGATCCTCGCATTGATGTGAAGGCACTGGCGGACAAGGAGTTGTCTCTGATCCGTGGGTAAGTGTCTGACTTTATCGTTAATCATGTGTTGATGATGCCGAAGGCCTCTAAGCCGGTGATGTGAGATCCCATTATTTGCAAAGTACTCTTTCAGCTAGATTGCCATGAGTCTGTATTCCGATCCAACACTTTCACATTGGTCTATCTAGTGGTTTACATGATTTTTTGAGCTGGTGTAATAACGTGTGAGTTGAACTATGGTCGTGCTTAATTAAGTGCTCTTTAGTTGAAATATGTGGTCTTTGTAATGTGGTTTCACGAGTAATTGGATGAAATGAAGCACCTATGCAAAAGACACCCGGAGTCTCCAGGTTTTATACCAGATGCTCCGGGCATGAAAACGAAAACCTAGATCAAACGGATAAACCCGGACATCTCGTTGTATCTGAGGCGGTTTATATTTTCAACCATCCCCTAACCCATTGGAGTAGGTTCGTCTTATAAACCATCTCCTAGCCCTTGGAGTAGGTTTGTCCTGTAAACCGTCTCCAACTTTCCCGAGCGCTATGGACAATTGCAGACAATCTAGCCTACTAGAGCCGGTTTGTATGGGCGCCTGTCTCTCAGTGCACCGTGGGTTCATAGTTTTGACCGTCTCTAGAACTCGTATCAATGGAGGTGGTCATTAATATGAACCGTCTGACGAGAACTTCCGGATACAGTTGGGCGAACCGACTCGGAAAAAGCCGATTTATCAACAACTGTCGCCGGGACTAAGAAGTCAAAACCGTTGCTCACCAATGGAGGAAAACCGTTATCAGAAGCTGATTCTGTTGTAGTGAAAAATCAACAACAACCAAATCTTTCGGTACAATCTACTTTTTGTCCTACAACTTTGTATGTTGCTTCCCTTCTTCAGGGATTTTTTCATATATTTGCGTTGATATACGAAATTGAGTTAGAGGCGAACAAATCGATCTACTTCATCCCATAGCCGCTGCAAGCTTTGATCGGCATCCCTAGCGGGTCCCTCTTAGGCGAGTGGGGTTCCTGATCTCAAAATAGCAGTTGGCTGAATTGTCTTGCATGCCATGCTTTCAGTCGGTCTCCCGCAACGCTTATGGACCGCACACTCAACATCAAAGGTATACTGTGATGTGTTCGTGTGTGAACACCTAGTTTAACTTGAACTTAGGGTTTTACATTCCAGTCATACCACTTCAATAGTTCGATCCGTCATCATTTTCAGACGCAAGTTTGTGACCCATCTTGACACCTAATCTCAGGCCTCCTTTAAGTAACCTCGAGCGTGTGGGTAGCCTATTAACTATCTAACAATGTAATAGTCGCTTTGATAGCTTGCCCTGTCCCCTTAAGTTTGGAAGTTCAGAATAGTCTCCTTTATGAAACTGCCCCTCCGAGGTTTCTCGGTGAAAAGGAGTTCAGAATAGAATAAACATTAAGGATGAAAGTGGGACAAGTGGAATTATACTTTTAGACTCTGGATAGACTAACTCTAAACAAATCTCACTTGTCCCACTTATCACATTCAGTTTAGAGTTAGTATAGGAGTCTAAAAGTGACATCCCATTTATCCCACTTCTGCATCCCTAAATACACCAGATATGAGCTTGAATATTCCTGATCGAGATGTGAGGCTTGCTTCAGTGCTTCCCTACCCCGAATTGAGAAGGGAAATATGGCATTTTGCCATTAATTAGTTCCTAACCCATTTTAATTAGATTGGGCCTCTGAGATCCAAGCCTATGTTACCTACTTGTACATGTACGGCTTGTACCTCCGGACCGCGGCAAAGTCACTGTCACTCGTTACCTCACGGTTTCAGGGCCACAGAATGTCGCCGGAGCCGATACCGACAAAGAACGTGTGGTGGCCTCCGTGCCTGTGGGCAGCAGCAGCGGTGGCGGCGTGTTCCTCCCTGGAGACAACCGCCCATCCCGATGAGCGGTGACCGTCGTTGTAGCCTGCAGGTGTGCATTGGTCGTCGTCGACAAGGACTGATGCGTGTCCAATGCCACCTCGAGGAAGAACCGGCGAGTAAACGCGGACAACCTTTTCTTGTGTGATCGATTGCATTGTCGGTTCGTTCGTGTCTAGCCTCGATCGATAGTATTTGATTTTTCCTACGTGGATGGATCTTTCATAGTTGTAGCCACCAAATCATAGTCCAGAAAGTTTTTGAGGTGAGAATTTGTAATGTTGACAACTCGTTTGTTCTGCAACAACGCCCATGCAGCGGCGCCGCCAGAGCTAGGAAGGATCCCCACTCCACGGACAGCAAACGCTATCGCCCTTTACCTCCTTTCCACCAAAGGCGTAGCCTTTTCTCGAATCTCTACTCCTAGCCATGGTGCTCAGTGCCACTGGTACTGATCCAAATGGGCCATACGGGTTAATACAACTAACCCATTAATTATTCCTTAATGCCCATCATGCCCCTAATTATGAAGGGGTATAGAGAAATCTGGACTGTTGATGTGTTTAAGTTTGGTAGAGGGTGGTGCACCGAAGGAGAAGTGTCGAGATGTAGACATAAGAAACAAGACGCCGAGCCACTATTGTTGTTGCATCCTGGTACCTGTGATGGATTAGGAGGAGACGTACACACGATGAGCTAGTTCCACCTATTCCTAAGTGCAAACTTTCGGTAATAACAAATTTATCTAATGCAACTGCATTTATGTCTAATCCTAGTGTTCCAAAGTCGAAGTGGAATAAACCAAGCTGGAGAGAAGTAAAGCTTAATGTTGATGGATGCTTTCATGCTGATACTCATGCAGGATCTGTCGGAGTTGTTCTTCGCGATTAAAAAGGAGGTTTTATTGTAGCATCAACTGTTTTCTTTCCAAATATTGGATCTTCAACTGCTGTGATGAAAGAAGGTTTAGCTCTGGCTAACTGTATGGGCTGCAGTAATGTGGTTGCTGAATCGGATGCCACAGAGATTATTCAGGCTTGTACTGGTGAAGATGCTTGGTGGGATGAGTCTGCAGTTGTTTATGCTGATTGCTTTGATCTGGTGACACTCATTAGGAATGTTAAATTTCTTCACTGCTCGAGGGAAACAAACGAGGTGGCGCATGAATTAGCTAGGGTTTTCTATTTACATAAAATATCATGTAATTGGGCAGATGACCCTCCTAACTTTATTATTCCTAAACTCGTAGCTGATGTAATTATTGTTAATTGATGGGCTGCAAGTTCAGGTCTAGACGCACATTTTTTTCTTATCAAGATAACTAAAGAGAATAAAAGGTTTTAATGAGACAGCTTACATGTTTAATATATGAAGTTTAGTTTAAAAAAAAAAGACGCTGAGCCGGGCAGCCGGCGGCACCTAAACAAGGCCCGGAACTGGTTTACAGATTTTACCCGTGCCGCAGAACTCCCGTTGAGCTTTTTTCTGGCCAACGGGGACGTGGACCTTCAAGGTGTCCACCATGCCAAAACGAGATTCCGTTGGAAATGAGTATCGTATGATTACTGGGCCAAAGAGTAACCTAGTAGACCCTCATGAGGATTAACGAGAACAACTATATGACGCATATAGCGTCAAATATGCAGTACGCGTACCCCTTGGCCCCTTGTTGGCCAGGCCCATTTAATCCGTTTTCACTGTTTCTCGATCCTGCGGTGTTCTTAAAATTGAGAATTGGACAAAGATATTGAGAAGCACCATTAATCTGTCTTTCTGCTTGCTGGTGTTGGATACAAGGTTTAAAAATCTCATCAGTACATATTTGACCCATTTTAGAAATAGAAAAAATTATCAGTACATGATTTGACAAAAATATGTATTGAACATTATCTTTTTCCGAAAGGGTAATTTATAAATTGCTTCGTAGAATCAAACCCAAACGTTGAGAAAGGAAACACATTGGGAACTATACTTTTTGTAATCTGAAAATTATATTTATCTTGCTAATGTGTAAGATAGTAGAAACAGATGTGACCATTTACATGGCGATCCAAAAATTAAATAACACTAAACGCGTTTTAACCATGTGAACAATTATTTTGTACTGCGTGAACACTATTTCTCTCATATGAATACTTTTTATACCTCATGAACCAAATTCTTGAATAATAGGAGCATTTTTCAAGATCATGAAAAAACATTTTAAACCTCGTCAATAATTATTTTGAACCTCATCAACATTTGATTTGTACTGTGTGGACATTTTTCTCTCGTATGAATATTTTTTTAATCTCACAAACAATTGTTTGAGATGCAATAATATTGTTTTCTCATCATACGAGAGCTCTAAGCTCCCTAGGAACAACAAGCTCTGGTTGCTCCTAGCACGATCCCTACATGTCAGCATGTTACGCTATCGTTTTTTTTTAGCTCATGTGGCGGTGCATGTGTGAGTCGGTTTGCTCCTGCCTTTGACCGTGAGGTCAGTCTTCTCCTCTGTTAGTTTGGTGTGGCCACGATTTCTCCTCGCTGAACTCCCCCTTGATGTCGGACAACTGCCTTGTTCGCGGCCGTGGTTGCTACTCGCGTCTCTACCCAGGATCCTCGCTCCTTGATTTGGTTCGTGCTTCCTCTCCTTTCTCTGTATTGTATTTTTCTACTTTGTGGTGGTCGAGGGTGGTTCCGCCTGTGCTGGCCACTGTGGTACAAACTCTACACACAGTGTCGCTTATTAGTGTGGATTGATGGGGTGGATTTGGTTTCTGCTTGGTTTCGATTTGTGTGGGGGTTGGCTCAGCTATCGCCTCCGCGTGCTAGAACGAGTGGCCGGTATAAACTCTTCCGTCGCAGCGGGGGCACCTTCGGAATCACCGCCTCCCAATGGGGTTTGTGCCAAGGGTCGCTCTTCTCTCATCTGTGGCGCGGGTGGCCATGGCGGCGCTGGGAAGGATGAGGACGGGCGCATCCGTGGCCGACGGGGACAGGGTCCTGGTGGCAAGCTCGCAGAGGTTCGGTGGAGAGGAGCTTGGCGGGCGCGGCCTTGGGGAGGCGGGGACGAGGACGAGGCCTGCAGGCTGGCGGCGGGGACGAGGACGAGGCCTTCCACGACCCTGACGCCTAGGGGGCGCCTAGGCGCCTAATGCAGCCATTTTTCAGAGAGGAGGAAGGGCGCGTGGACGCCTAGGCAACGCCTTTAAAACCATGGTAACACTAAGAACTTCAAATTTTAAAAATGTTTTCTTAGAACGTAAGGTTTCTGTCCTTCGTCTGTCCAAAATTGACCGTTTTGCCCCTAACATTGGCGAAATTTAACCACCAATGCCACTGGTAAGTAAAAAGACGGTTGGATTTATTTTTTGTCAGTCCACCTGATGAACGGGTCGTCGTTCCGAGCAAGCGGACGCATCCCCTCGATCCAGAATCCCTAGCGACCATCGACGGGAGTGAAATCCACAGCATAGGATGGTCGGTGGCGTGCGTCGTACTTGGGAGGGGAATGGCGAAGGGGGCGTGCGCCGCACCTGGTAGGGCAAGGGCGAAGGGGAACCAGGGGCGAGCCGCCTACCTTGGAAGGGCGGAGGACGACGAGGATCAGGAGGTGGGCGAGCTGGGTCTCGGGGAGCTCTAGCGTGCGACGCTGGGATGAGCCTGCGACGGCGGCGGTCGCCTGCGACGCGGAGAACCAAAGTGATGGCGGTGGTCGCCTGCGAGGCGAAGAGGCCAGAGTCGGCGGCGTGGGAGCTGCGCGAGCTCGGGCTCGACATGATACTGCGCGGGAACGGATCACCCTTGTGCGCGCCGGGAACAACCAAAACCAGCACCTGTGGCTACTTGTAGAAGACGAAGCAACAGGTTGGATGCGGGTACTGGCGGCGGCCATGGCGGATGGCGGCGTGGGCCAGGAAGCGGGCACGAGGAGGTTGCTAGAGAGGAGAGAGAGGCGAGGTGCGGGGTAGGAGACGAAGCGGACGTAGGTGGGGAGGCGAGCTCGGGAGCGGGGAATCTAGCGCGGGCTCGCACGAGGGAGACGCGCGAGGCGCTCCCGTTCGGGTGAGAGACGACGGGTTGGTGGCAGGTACTTGATTGCTTCGGAAAGTGACGGTGGAGGGGCCTTCGTGCAAAAGAGCAGGGAAAGCGGTCGAGGCTTTCTACGGTTTGGAGTAAGGGCTCGGGATGAGCCTTAGGTGAGCTGGGCACGAGGTGGTCGCTAGCTTCGGCTGGCCGGTGAGCTGGCCCAGTTCGGCAACCACCCTTTTTTCTTTCTTTTTTGCCGAAAAAACACCCTTTTTTTTCTTCAAACGTTTTTCTTTTATTGTTTTCTATTTTATTTAGAAAACATTCAAATAGTTTCTGAGACAAATAAAATAGAAATAAATTTTACGGTTGAAGTAATGAAAAATTTCATGAACTAAAACCATTCAATAAAAATTAACACGTCGTAATGAACGAGTATAATTTTTTCGTCGGTTGCAACGTATGGGCATGTGTGTTATATACATAATTTATAATTATGCGAAAAATAATAAAAAAAATGCAAACTAATTGTCTGTTGAAAATAAAACCGACGGAATCACAACTAATTGTTTAGGAGGGATTTCTTCGAAATGGTTAGTAGTTTGTCCAAAGCATATGACTGCGTAGAATAAAAACGGCAACAGAGGACCATCTTGCAAAAATGCTATTTTTCACCCGGTGCAACGCACGGGCATTTGTGCTAGTAAATAAAAAGGCTTCAATAAGATTTATTGCTCCAATAAACAATCAAGCTTGGATAATTAATCAACACTGCATAAAACTACATCGTAATTTCAGCACGGTTGTAAAACAACTAAGTTCACTTTAAAGACATTATTTGATAAATCGACTTTAAAGTTAGTTGGTCGGTTAAGGCATCTTCCAAGGCCAACATTTTTAGGTGTCTTGCATTTTAGCCAAAATTCCTAACGGCTGATAAAAAGAACATTCCACGCAACCCAGTTTGCTCCCTCTGTGGCACCGGCCACCTTAGTCCACAATCATATCACTTCAATCATGGGATCTCCGTTCCGCAACATGCTTAGCTTCTCAGGCCTCAGTGCCTCACACTGCGTGATTGCCTGTCATAGTAACTTGCTCTGCTTCCTTCGACTAAACGACCTGCATGGCAGACAACCTCCTTGCGTGCCCTATGGACCCCGTGGAAAAAACGCAATGAGCGTGTCTCCAACGGCAGCTTCAGCTCCCTCCCTCAAATCATTGGTCGCTCCATTGACCAGGCTCGCAATTGGAGAGCTACCGACATTCAACCAGCAATTTGCATCTTCCAGGAACCAATATAGTTTGTTCGCCAGCGCCGATGATCACTGTTTAATTTCCTATAATGTCATTGGCTTTCTTTCTTTATCAACAAAATATTTTCATCTAACAATGTAGCATAGGAACTGGTTACGATTGAATTACCTATGCTATTTTATAACTGTAGGGGTTCTCCTACAACATCTGTTTTAGGGCATTTCTACAATGATGATATGTAGCAAATGTAACATTACTTTTTTATAAATTCTTATTGCACGAGTAAAAGCTAAGACTTTAACCCCTCTAGCTAAAACATGCAATATAGAATTTTTATCGTCTAAAGCTTTATGAGCATGTCTTAATACTTATGTATTGTTGAAGCTTCGATCATCTTATAATTTGCTCCTCTATATAACAGGTCTATTGGAGGACTCTGATTTTGTTTTGTGACCTATTAAGTGACACCGTTGCTCCTTGTGAACAGAGTATAGATAAGCATATACCTTTTGTTGGTGTTTAGCAAATTATTTTTTCACTGAGCCTTATCCATCTGTAATTTCGAAAGTCTATCTATTGTTTGCTTTTTGGTTTTTGTTAGTATTTGTTTCTATGTCAACACGAGTGGTTTAATTTGTGTACCCATGGACAAATGATTAAGGTTACAATCCACTTTCATATGGTTATATCTCCTTATAATAGAGATAATGATTTGTTGGAAATTCTTTGTCGCGCAAGAAATTACTTTCCTACTTATCACCACGACAACCCTAATAATCAATGAAGACAACAAGGAAAGTTTTTTTTTGACACAGAACGCATTGCTTTATTACTGATCACAGTTGGGCAAACCGCCACTTACAAGCACAGCGACATTCGCTGGGAGATCATCATCCCACACATACATCGAACCCGGATCACATTTTGCCCCAATTTGGGCAAGAGTATGAGCAACCGTATTGTCTTCTCTTCTACATGCAATTATAGAACAGTTCGAGAACCAAAGCCGGCTTTGCAGTTTAAGATCCTCAATGATCGCCGCTGAGGGAGAAAAATCAGGATTCGGACTAGTCATAGCAGATAGAACTAGTTGGGCATCCGTTTCAAACACCACTCAAACTGCACCAAGGCTAGATGTCAGACTGAAAGCTTGATCCAGCGTCGCAAGTTCTGCCATGAACACGTTGGTGATACCCGGGCATTTACCAGCAGCAGCTGATATAACTTGCCCCTCATCGTCTCTCACCACCACGCCCCATCCTCCCTTCTCCCCATTCCTAAAAGCACCATCAATGTTCAGTTTCAGAATTCCACTTCCCGGTGGTTTCCAGAGACTCGGCGTCGCCTCCTTCCCCGGACTATCATGTTTACAGAATCGCAGGCAATCTGCAGCAAGGCACGGAGCATGGAAAGCAACAACCGACGCTTCTAGTTTCGCGCCCCCCTCCCTCACCTTGTTACGCATATTCCACCGGGACCACCGGAGAGCAAGGACCTCAACCCTGGTTCTCTCTTCCAATTTCCAGATCTCCTCCATCACGGCGGTAACCCCAACGCAAGTGAGTAACTTTTCCCGCACATTTAAAAGCTTCATCTCTTTCCACACTATCTTGACCTCTTTGCATTTTAGGAATAGGTGATATCCATCCTCCTGCAATCTCCATGCAAACATTCGGAACACATTATAGAGATGGCGCGGCAAAGCACGCTAGGTCCATCTAGTATGGACAATTTCAGAACACATTATAGAGATAAGCCAATCTCGTATAATTCTGAAATTATAAATTCCCAGGGAAAAAATTTACGCATGGCAAGAAATTCCACGTCTTGTAGAGTAAATGTTTACATGTTTGAAAAAAATAGTTTTGATGTATGTTAAAAAAGTATGCATATATATAAATATAATTGTTCATGCTCTGTAGGAGTAATGTTCATGTACCATATAATGTTCATGTAATTATAATAATAATATGTATTTATGTAAAAATATTTCTTATATAGCATAAATATTTGATTAAATAATTCAGTGAGTTGTTAAAAAATGGCAGAAATATAAATAGAAAAGGATAAAAGAAACCAAAACATAAAATTACAAGAAAATCGTAGAAAAATGAAGTGAAATGAAAAAATCAAATAAAAAAGTAGAAGCAAAGACGGCAAAACATAAAAAGTCAAGACAAAACGACGGGTAAAAAATGTAAAAAGAAAAAATGCTAGCTAGGAACGGGTCCTAGCGCTCTCTCACTTAGGGGCGCGTTTGATAGCCTGCATATACACTCCAAACAGACCGAATGGGTAAGAATTTGGTCGTTTGGTTGCTTGCAAGAGGTCTGCGTCCTGGCCCACACCATTCGTAAAGCACCCTGGAGGCAGGTCCAGTGACAACGCTCGAATCGGCCCTTTTCATGGAGCCATGCCCGAGAGCTGCTAAATAGGGGTATACGCGCAGCATCCGTTGCCGCGCAGACGAGAAACGAGAGATTGTTGTCCATGTTTTACGCCAAGAGTAGCCTCACCTGCTCTAGTCGCTCACCACTTTGCACCCCCTCCCCCCAAAAAATCCCCTTCTACCTCTTACGACACCCGTGGCGACGGTGGGGTGTTGGTGGCTGAGACGCAGATCTACCGGACCGGCCGCTTGCTCCTACTCCGGTCGCTGAGAGACGACAAGAAGAATCGGCCCGCATCTCCCTCCATCTCCGTGGTTGCATACTCCCTTGGCTGCCATGATGGAGGTAAATCACCATCAATCCCTCTCCCCTAGTGTTTCGAGTCCTCCTACAATCTCAATTTAGGAATAACTCATGGTAGAACTGCCTCATTAGGTTGATATGATGAGACTTATCTATCAGGCAGTTGCACTTATAGTTGTCATTCATCTACTGATGTATGGTCCTATGTTAGTCCGAGATCAGGAGAGGATGGAAAATCTGAACTACATCTTCAAATTCGACAATGTAGAGCTTCTCCAGATGCTCTAGATGAAAAGAGCCCATTCTTTGCACTTATTAGAAGGTTCCAGGGGAGTGGTTTGTTGGAAGACAACATTCACACCTCCATGAAAGAGTATTTTTTTATGTTCCTTCATGTGGTAGGTCATAACCGGAGGTTTATGGTAATCCACAACACACTGAGAAGAAGCATGGAGACATTATCACGCTATTTTAAGCAAGTGATGTATTGAATTGGGGAGCTCAGACAAGAGATGATCAAGTCGCCAACGTGTCAAACACCTCCCAAGATACGCAATAGCCATAGGTGGTGGCAATATTTCAAGGTGATCACAAGTACTATATTTTCATTGCATTACAATATCTATTGGCCACAAACATGATTCGATTTTTTTTCATGTAACAGGTTTGTATTGGTGCAATCAATGGTATTCATGTCACTTCTAGAGTTCCGACATCACAAAATGCAGCTTACAGGGGAAGGAAGCACTTCAGAAGCCAGAACATGCTTGGTTCTGTGATTTTTGATGAGGTTCACATATGTGCTAGATGGTTGGAAAGGATCAACCCATGATGCAACCATCCTAGCAGACAACATATCCAGACCTAATGGATCAATATCCCTGATGGGAAGTTCTACCTAGGAGATGCGGGGGTACGGTTGTCGCCCTAGGATTCTTCCAATGTTCAGATCAACTAGGTACCATATGAACGAGTTCACTGGAAGGAACATGCCCTAGAATGCCAAGGAGATGTTCAATCTTAGGCACTCTAGCATTAGGGTCGCTATTGAGAGGGCATTCGGTGCTTCGAAGAATAGGTTCAAGGTCCTTGATTAGAAGCATTCCAGCCTTATCCCACTCACGTAAAGTTAGTGCTTGCATGTTGCATTCCCCACAACTGGATCTTGGAGTATGACCTTGATGAATTTGTGCTAGATGAGGCAAGTGTAATTCCTGACGACAATGACATTGGCCATATTATCGATCCGTTGACAATGAAGCTTGGAAGAACAAGACGATGGAGTGGCAAACGGAAATGTGGAATGACAGAGGTCCCACGAGGATATGAGAAGAAGAGAATAATAAGAACACCTCTCCTCCCCCACCCCTTCATGGATATGATTCATGATCCTCCGGACTATAAAGATGTATAACTTCTTGTTTCGTAGTAGCTAGGGTGAACTAATGAACTTTAATTCATAATAGTTAGGGTTGTGATGATGAACTCATTGTGCCAATGAACTACTTGAGATGATGAGTACTCCCTCCATTTCAAAATATAATATGTTTTAGCTTTGTGAAGGTAATGAATCTAGACCTCTTTTAGTGTGTAGGTTCACTCCGAACCTCTCCGTACCTACATACTAAAAGGGGGCTAGATACATTATCTTCACAAAGCTAAAATATCTTATATTTTGAAACGGAGGGAATAGTACCTTGGGTGGTCATAGAAGGGTAAGGTCACTCATGGAGAGAAGAGGTGAGCACAAACCTATGCTGGAGGCAACCAAACACAAATGATTTATTTACCACACACATTCCATCTTGCAAGAAGGTTACCAAACGGGCTGCACAAACTGCACAAGTGATGCAAATAAGGCTACCAAACAAGTTGCAGAGCATGGCCAGAGGCTATTTTCGGATGGCCCTACTATTCTCGACACTTCTAGGCTAGGATGAAATTTGGCTATAGGCTACCAAACGTGCCCTAGGTGTTTTTTTGCAAAGGCATCTCAGGGAAATTGGATCTTATGAAGTGATGTGACCACAAACCCTCCTTTTATCTCAAACCTCTACCGCCTCCCCCCCCCGCCCCGAGCGGGCAACCGGGGGCCTCTCCCTCCCCCCTCCATGGTTTCAGCGGAGGACGTTCTTCTACCCGCATGTGAGACCGGTAGCTCGAGGGAGCGCTTCTGGTGGTGGTGTGACAGTGAGATGGCAGGTCTGGTGGTTCCAGGCGGTGGGGATGCGGTGGCGCCTCCACTAGGCGGCGGGGCGGAACCTGGCATGACAGAACTTGATGTTGTGTGTCCTGTGGCGGGCTGGCTCTAGCCTGGTCCAATTGTTGTTCCTGTAGGATGGAGAGGATGACCACGTGGATTTTGGGGGCAGTGCCGGTGGCATGGTGACGACAGCTTTACGGGCCCGATCTTGGCCCGACTAGGATTGTTTTCGCCTGGTGTGCCCTTGATGCTACGTCCGGAAAGCTACCACCACGAATGCAGTGGAGGTCAGTCCCTCCCAGGAGGCCGTCGTTCTGCCATTCATCTCTTGCGATCTCTCTTCTCCATCTTGCTGGCTTCCATCGGTGGCCATCGCGAGATGACAACGACGGCAGCAAGACCGTGTTGGCGCGTGTTGGTGGGCAACAAGTTTGGTAGAGGACAACAGATTGATTGGGGTGGTGGTTTTTTGGGGGTCGGGAGAAATCATTGTCAGCTCATCTGGCCCGATGCAGTGACCTCTATGGGTGCCACCTTCCTTCCTGGAGGGCGTCAGGTGTACCCCTTTCCCACTCCCCTCGGTGTATCAGGGGAAACCCTAAAACAAGTCCAGGAAACATCATCGTTGGCGCTGCTTTCCTTCTTGAAGGTGTTTCTTGATACATGGTGATTTAGAGCGCTATGAGTAGGGTGGGACAAATCCGGAGGGCACGACGGTCGATGGTCATTTTTCTTTCATTGATCTGCCCGATGTTAGTATTTGTTTCTCTTTACTTTCTCTTTCTTTTCATTTGGGCTGGATTGTGCTGTTGCCCCAGCAATATCAATGGTTGTACTATGCTTACTATATTAGTATAGGGGCATGAAGGATCTTACACGAATAAACAAGGTAGACCCAGAAATGCAGATGGGTACTTGTAGGGAAGGTAACTGCAGTGACCCAGCATACCACTGCATGATGTAGTACACTATAGTTATTCACATAACACCAATAAACACCATTCATCGGTATTACATCCCTTAGAATGGCACAACAGAAACATCGCGGCTCCAAAACATGTCTTTATATTACATACAACACATTACAGAAGATCCAAAGAACTTCCTTGATATAACGAGGGTTATAATTGATGAATGCAAGTGCATAGATCATTTGTAGCTAGTTTCGAAATAAAATATCGATCCCATAGGGAGCAGGAGTCTGAAGTCTAATAACTCTTGAATTAAATACTACAATAGAAATGCTAATAAAGATCTAAGTAACAAGGTCAAATGCGTGTATTGTGTAAAAATGTTTTTTTGGGTTTTGGGTATAAGAGAACAATAAGTAAAGTAAAATAACTAAACATAGAAAGTAAGTATCGTGTATGTAAAAGAGATTTGGAACTACAATAGGGAGAAAGGGTTCTCAGGGAGTAACAGATACACCACTAGCATTATAAAAAGCTAAGGTAAAGATTATTATCATGAACATTCTCAACTATGTATGTGTGGGAGGAACTCCGTATTTGGACAAATAGGCAGCAACCACTGCTCACATCATCCTCATAACCACAATAGTCAGCAATCGACATCAATCGAATTACTGCGCTATTAAGGGACTTAATCCCGTAGGACGTATCCCATGGCATGGATAGTGTTCCGTGATTTTTCTCGGTTTCCAAGTTGATACGTAAGGGGTGCCAACAGCTTTATAGTCACTGTAAGTGCTAACACACCTCCGTCTACCAACAAGTAGTCCCCTCCATCAAGTCCCCATAAGAGGCAAATATTGAGAGGTCGACTTCTCTGAACATCAAGATAAAGACAATCTAACACATGGTCACAGTGATGAATATCATAATAAACTTTATCATAGTTCAATCTCATACTAGGATTTCTCCATCTCCCCAAGAACTAATGATCTACTCCGACATGGAGGCAATCAACATCATGGAAATACCAATGGAATCTATCATAGATGAATAGTACTTGTATAAATCCATAAAGAGTATGGAAGTTACAACAAGATCTAGACAAGATGTAGATGGGATGGATGGAGATGGTGGTGATGCAGTGGTTGATGATGAAGATCGATGCCTTAGCCTCCCGGATCTGCGCAGGGCAACGATGGATCCCTGGTGGACGAGTTCCCCTTCCAGATGACTTCCGGAGGTGAGGTTTCGGCGATTTATGGTTGTTCTGTATGTCGTCTCTATGATCCAGTTGCACGGGGTGAAACTATTTGAGGAGGCGGTGGTGGTTCCAAATATACGGCCGGAAAATTTATTCCCGTCGTATAAGTGGTCCTTGAACTATCTGTAAGCCTTGATGGTTTCGGGTTTTCTTCTGGTGTTATTGATATTTCCCAAATAAGCGATTTACGTTGTTTTTGACTCCTTTCTCCCCAATACAACTGCTCCAAGAATTGTGTCCATTGTATCCATCATCTATCCTGATTCTGGTGAAAATAGACATAAAAGATGCACGCGAGCGCCGTAAAATACCAAGATCCTACATCTATAGTGCAAACTAATAATATAAAACATGATGCAAATATGCAATCATCAACTTCCCCAAGCTTAGACGCTTGCTCATCCCGAGCAAGTTGAGCTTAATGGATGTGATCCTCATATTCATGAAGCCGAGTCGATAAAATAAATGAGGCAGTTGCAGCATGTGTTTATCATATATGATACATAGGAATAAGTTCATGAATTGTACCTTACTTGAACCATCCGAATAATATTAGCAGGTTTCCACACCTTAACAGTTCACAAAAGATCACTCTCAATATGATGTAGAAGTATTCAGTTCGACCGAATGAGTTAGCGAGGTAGTCCCAAGTGTTTTTGTATTAACATATTCACTTGGGATTTAAAATCTCAAACGCTTCTTTGTAATACTACAATATAGTGGTGTATGCCTATTTTCTCTTTGCACATTCACTCTTTTTCTTATTTCTTTTCTTCTTTTTTATATATATTCTCACACTTTTGTTTAAGTGTTGTGCAAAGGAGCTAGCCTATACATTCCACTTCATGTAGGAATTCAAAGCTTAACGATCTCAATTACCAAATTCGAATTGTATATGAAGAAATCTTTATAGATTGAATATTCTACCTCGTCTTGTTCTCACTCTAATTTGCTAGCACTTTTATTTTCCTTTATTTCAAGGTTTCTTTTTTAACTTAACCGATTAGATAATTTTTTCTTTGTAAATCAAACCGTGAACTTACAACATATTGACCAAATTATCTTTGTATGTTCCATTAATACCAATGATGTGGAAGACTCCTATTGCTATCATCAAGTGCAAGTAAAATTATACTCAAGCCATTCATATATCTAATAGGACAAGCACAAACTCAATATTGCTCCATATATGATAATAAACTCGGAATTTCATAAAAGGGATCGACTATTACTGAAGGGAATTCTAATGATGCAACTTTATTTCTAATTTGAACTAGTGCAAAACTAAAATAGTAATGTAGAACTTATAAGATAGATTACAAGGTCTTAAAGATATTCCCAAGGTTAGAATCAAGCTAGGCGGGATCAAATAATCCCTTGCGATTATTTGATACCATGATTATTGTAGATCACTGTGGCGCCATGGCACGCGGTATGTTCTCTTCGCGGGCCAGCCTGAGACAGAAGGATTGATTGACAACTTCTAATTCTTTAACACGTAGCTTGTAGAAAAGATTATTCCTCTCAGTACTTTCACTTTTTCTTTAATTAGCTCATTGTTATCTTGAAGGGTTTGTATCGCCTTAAGACTCATAGAAAAACCTGCTTCGGTTGTCTGCTTAATATCTTCATCAAGTTATCAAGATAAAGTCGCAGCAACCGAAGGTGTTTGGGTGTCCAGGATGTCTCCTTGTCCATCTCTTCAATCTTCAGCTCAAGGGACTTCAACTCCCTCTTCCGACGTGCATTGTTGGCATCGAGGAACTCCATAGGGACGATCTTGATCTCCTTGCCTTGTTCGTTATTGCTCCCGATCTCCATAGGAACCTTTCTCCTTGGTTTCTGTCCCTTGGTTGCATGTCTTCACATGTGAATAAGAGGTAGATTGGTTTCTGGAGATTATGATTTAGAGAGGAAGACAATGGCAGTATATAAGGGGGGTCAGAGGTCATCAAAACTCGCGAGAAACACCAAATTCTCGCCCAAGAAAAGAATCGTAATGAAACAGGGAAAGAAATCGCGGATTTGGAGGAGTCCTGCCGTGTAACGACCAACTATACGGGCGCGGCCCGTATAGCTCCGACCGTATAGTTGGTTCCAGGAAGATATTTCCAAATATCTCGAGTCCAGGTCGATTAAGTTTTGACTCGGAACCGACAATACCATTTTTTAGATCAGAAAAACAAAAAAGTAAACGAAAATGTCTGAGAGTTTAACGACCAACTATACGGCCGGAAAATTTATTACCACCATATAGTTGTGACCATATAGATAGAGACATCAAAAATCAAAAGTGTCTGAGAGTTTAATGACCAACTATACGGCCGGAATTTTATCTCCGTTCATATAGTTGCGACCATATAGATCCAGACAACAAAAACAATTTTGCAAAGAAGATATAGAAGATTTAACGACCAACTATACGGCCGGAATATTTTCTCCGGTCATATAGTTGCGCCTATAAAGTTGGTAAGAACCTTCAGAAACTTTAGAAAAACACGAGGAATTCAAAGGCAAAAATTTCAGAAGTAAAATCTGTGAAAGAAAATCACTTATTTGAGTAAGAGGACTTACCTTGCGCTTACTATTTACTTATTCGGGGATGACAAGCTCCTCCAACAACAAAGACTTCTTCTCTTTTGGAGTAATTGACCTTAGTTCTTTTAACAATTCTCTTAAACGAAAATC
Organism: Avena sativa; assembly: GCA_916181665.1. Taxonomy (NCBI): domain Eukaryota; kingdom Viridiplantae; phylum Streptophyta; class Magnoliopsida; order Poales; family Poaceae; genus Avena; species Avena sativa. The sequence goes on along the minus strand of OV702289.1, from coordinate 666,641,243 downwards.
ACCAGGACTAAAGTTCCTCTCAATAAGATTAGTGTCTTTCTAGGAAAATATGGACACTGCATCCAACATCTTTATTTCTTGCCTCTGAAGGAGATATGCCCTAGAGGCAAATAATAAATAAGTTTTTATTGTCATATCTCAATTAGTTTATAATAGTTTCATATTGTTCTATAACTGTGCCAAGTAGAAACATTGGTACATGTGTGGTATGAAACAACCAAGTCCCTAGTAGCCTCTATTCATACTAGTTCGTTGGTCATGAGGATGATCTGGGTTTCAAGATCATGGGCATTTGTGCCAATTGACAACGGGGTCATATCATTGGAGAATGATGTGATGGACATTCCTCGAAGGATTGCAACACGATCAAGTCATATAGTTCATTGTTGCAACAGCTATACCTAGACTCCTTTTCCTTAGACCGTGAGCTCATATTACTCACTGTTTCTCGAGGCTGCTTAGACTGCATCAACCGTCATCTGGTAATACGGTGGCCATAAAGGTGTACGTTGGGTATTCCAAAGGAACAGTAGATGACATGTGACTGTAAGACCGGGATTTGTTCACCCACATGACGGGTAAAGATACATACGATTGGCTTGGTGAGATTACATCCATAAATGTTGCAACATGTGACTCGGTCACGGGGATGTAATATCATGGTAATAAGAAAACAGAACTTGTTGTTAACGAGATTGAACAAGGTATGTGATACCAATGATCGGATCTCGGACAAGTCGTATCAAGAAACAAAAGAAATCGGATGCTACATTTAGCGGTTCAAACGACGTTGTCATCAGGAATGCATAGGGGTCACATGGATATCCCTGGTCCCTCTGTTGATCATTGATTTAGATCATGTCTAGAGCATTCTTGAGCCGTGAGAGGATACACTTAAGGGTACAATGAGAGTGATCATTCGTAAGATGGAATCACAGTAGAGAAAGAGAAAGCCGGAATTGTTCCGCGGAGAAATCCGAAGCTGTTCGGAGAAGGTATAAAGGACCAGAATCATTCCGAGAATTCCGAAGTTGTTCGGAGGATATAGAAAGGGGAACCGAAAGGTGTTCAAATTGAATCAGGTTTTGTAATATGTATTTACATATTAATTAGTGTAATTAATATTAAATATAATATTAAAATCTAATTTGAAGGGTTATTCTACTAATGGGCCAAACTTCCTAGTGAATAAAGGCCCATGAGGGAAAACCGGAAGAGGGAAGGGCCAAGGGCCAAGGCCCAGCCGCCACAAGGGGGCCCACCCGGTCAGCCTAGGGTTGTGGGTGGTGTGGGGCCCACCCTTGGCTGGCTATCCCATGAAGCCCTAAGGGCCCATGTGCCTCCCCCTCTCCTCTCCTTGTTTAGTCCCACATGGCTTAGCCTTTGAGAAAGGCACACCCCTTAGCCTATATAAAGGGGTGCCCATGGGTGTGATTAAAACACACCAATACACCAATATTTGGAGAAGTCCTTTGGTTGACTTCCTCCTTCCCTCTCTCTCTAGCCCTTGTGACCATGGCCCCAAGTCTGGGTTGTGCGAACAAGGCACACCCGCAGTACACCGTTGCGCTGCAAGGATTCCTAGCCGGATATCAACTTCCGCACTCCTGGCGGGATCGGGGAGCCGGAGGTCTCATCATGCACCGGATGTGTACGAAGACAAGAGGCACAACACTTGGGGCGCTTAAATGTCGTGAGCCGGAGCTGCTGCACGATGAAGAAGGAGCAAGGGGTGACCTACAAGGAGCTTCGCGACCTTGAGGTCGGCTACAAGTACGAATACATCAACCATGTTCCCCTCGGAACATTAACCGCGTACGGTCTACAAGGGTATGTATTATATACACATCGGCCGTTACCGCATTACTACATAGATAGATCCTAGGCAGATTTTGGGGTTCCAACGTAGGGAATTTTTTGTTTTCTGCTGCGGATCCCCTTTAGTGGTATCAGAGATGATCTATGCGTAGGAGTGTTGTACGTCCAGTACGCACAAGTATTGTGCGGGCATTGATCCCTTAGTTGTTACCCTCTAACGTGTACTTGTTTATATCGCGGTATTGTTTGATGAAGCGGCCCGGACCAACCTTACGCGTATTCGTACGCAAGACTGGTTCCACGCTCAACATACGGCTTGTACCATATAAGTGGTAGCGGGTGTTTGTCTCTCATTCAATAGTTGATATAGCATTTACAGCGGAGGGCCCCGAAAGGGGTGTAGTAGAGACAACTGTCGGATCCATGTTGTGGTTGGAAAGTTCGTAGTTTAGAAACGGTTCTATTGCGAAAGCCCTAACAACCACGTAAAACTTGCAATAGATAAAGTAGAGGCATCTAACTTTATTTTGTAGGGGGCCTATGATTATGATATGGCATTGGTCGTTGCGAAGGTAAAAATAGTATACTTTTTTGATACTAAGTAGTATAGTAATAGTCATCGTTCCGATGGATGACCTGGTGGAGGCGTCGTGGACTTGGCATCAAACCAAGGGCAAGATGGAGATCATGCCGGAGCGCTCGATGGAGATCAAGGCGCAAGAAGAAGCACCATATCATATCACATTATACATATGATGTTGATACCTGTTTTACATCTTATTGTGTGCTAGTATTAAGATACTCAACGGTAGCAAATAAGATAATCCCTATTGAATTCCAATATTCCATGTTCCCCTTGTGTGTGCACCACCAAGAAAGTTCTTCAGTATGAGGCCGGCCGTGATGATCGGGGGTCATACATATCTACGTTCGCATACAGTGGGTGTAAGCCATGTTGCACAGCGAATACACACAAGTTAGATTTGGCGAGCCTAGCATGTTACAGAGACGTGGCCTCGGAACACAAGAGCTCGAAAGATCAAGCATGAGTCACATGGATGATGTGATTGGCATTATTGAATGTCTACCTTTGAGACTGCACTGATGGCCATGATGATCGGGGGAGTTGCAGAGGATAGGGATCATGTGATCACTAAAATCGTCCAGGGGATGGCAATTTTAGTGGAGAACAATTATAAATTGATCTCTTATCATAAACTTAGTCTAGATTTCTGTTTGCAAATTTCTTATTAGATCATGGCCTATCCCATTGAGGTCCTTTGTGACCATGGGAATATATTGCTTAATTTGGAACTTAGCAAAAAGGGTCCAACTTCATAGATTAATACCCACGCCTGAGGGATATCCTCATAAAAGGTGATCTTCTCTTCCTGATACAATAACCATTAGGAGATAATCCGATGACTCCGGAAGTTTGTGTTTTCTCCATAATCATCCAATAAGCCATTCTCCATTCGATGGAGAGTTGGGCTACATTTTGTATTCTACAGAATAAGGCACATAGAGTATGAGCCGTTGGATGGGTTTTCCACCATCATGAATGAAAAAGGGTATTTGGAAAAACACTTAGTGATCTTGCGTTAGAGTTGAGAACTCTTAGAAGGGCTTGATTGCACTGGAGATCATGGATGAAAAGGTATATGTAAGATATACAAATTATAAATGTGGTTCTTGCAAAACTCGTTGTAGTTTGCAAAGTATTTGATACTTGTCCCGTTTTGTGAAAACAGGAGGATCTGCTTGATAATTGCTGGTTTTGAGGCAACGTGACTTGATGACGGCAAGCAAAACAATTGATGGCCAACATCACCTCTTCCCTCAAAGTTTGTCATTTGGATTAGTGGACTTGAATATAAATTTGTAATCCCTGTTTGTGTGTCTTGCTTTTGGCGAGACAATTATTCATATGAACAAGTTACAAACCAGTTTGTACTATTCTTATGAACAATACCATTATGGTCACATTACGATTACAAACAAGTTATTCTCATCACTATGTTAATAATAATAGTTTAAACATTTATAAAAGGATTAGAATGCTAAAAGATATCCAAAGTTTAATAATGAGATGACACTATAGTTTAAGTCATTTTGGTTATTGCATGTTCTTAATGATGATCGGGGTCCTAGATGCTTAATCTAGAGACTTTGCAAAACCATGCCTCTTGGGCAGAATGACTAAAACTCCGCATTCTGGTAAAATGGTGACATGCGAAGAAATGTTGAATCTTATACATAGTAATGTATCATGTTTTCAACAAGTAGTGGAAATCATTTGTTAATTGTGGACTTATAAGCGTATTTACTTGATGAAACATGAAGTTCGAAATGATTTGAATTGTTCAAATAAGTTCACAACAATGAGGATATTGAAATTAACAAGAATAACAAGTCTCTTTGATTTGATCGTCATGACTAAAGTATTCAAGTTAAGTTTAGCATAAAAGGGACATGTGAAAGATGTTTCACAAATTATGATAATTGGACGAATTCAAACTGTATTGAAATGTCTGAACATCATAATCATTTTGTATTAGATACATATTATCTCTTATCAGGGTTATAGTTGTCGTTTAGAGTTAGAGATCAAAATAAGCAAACACTCATTTGAAATACAAAGGAACATCTAAAGATTTGTGGAAACAACACCATAGGTGTTATTGCAAGTTCGAGTTTCTGGAGATATCGACAAGTCGAAATCCTGGTGAATAAACAAGTCTTTGTAGAGCATTCTTAAGAAGCTATGAATGCATCTTCCACAAAAAGGGGCAAACCTATTGTTGTCCAAAGTTGATGTGTCTTGATGAAGATACAGATGGAAGAAAGTAAAAGATCAAAACAAGGTATTTGACCTTACCTCCGGATTGTTGAGTGGTGCAATGGAATTTTTTTTGTGAATCCAAACTCTACATATAGAGGATAAACCAAGATAATGATCATAAAGTTTCACTGAATACTTTTACTAAAGAAAGTAGGATTCAACTATATATTCTACAAGTTTGTGGAATTATATTATTGATTCACTTGTCATGTTTTGAACAAGACATACCTACAAATTACAAAGAAGCGTGATGGACCTGAGTGCGAGAAATGACTAGGAGTCATAAAATCCTATATTAAGTTACATTTAATATTGCAAAGTAACATGTTACTTGATCCTATTAAAGTAAAGAAGTTTACTTGATATTTCTGAATGACTGCAAAGTCATAAGAAGGAAATGAAACTTAATGAATGACAAAAAGCTTGATTTGTCACAAGTTTAAACAAATTCAAGGAGTTGACTACAACAGTAGTGATGCTGAAGTCTTTTGGATTTTATGGATATTGAAGTCTCGTAATTGGAATTCTCAAATTGATGATGATCAAAGAATTTTGGAATGTCCAAGATTATCGAGAGGACCTGGTTTTGAGTGGGAGCAAATCATCTTGGCTAATTTATAATATGCAGCTGACATATTTTGAGTGGGAGCTAAGTGAAATCCCTGGATCTCAATCATGAATGTCATATTTGAGTGGGAGCTAAGTGAAATCCCTGGATCTCAAACATGAATGTCATATTTGAGTGGGAGCGTGAAATCATTCTGGGATATGTGAACGACATATGTGAATGATGTGATTGGTGTTAATAATATTTAAATAGGTAAATAAGGATGAAGTTGAAGTTATTAAACAATAAGATCTATTGAGATAGATTGGTGGGTTTAATAAACACTAAATGTCGAATGCTTCCTGGACTTGATTCTGAAAGATGTTCAGAATGTCCTAAGCAAGATTCTAAAGAAGCTCAGAATGGAACAAGGTAAGAAAGAAGTTCTTACTGTATGAAGCATTGAGTTAGTATTGCAACTATGGTTGAAAGAAAGAGATGCGTTGCATCTCCTATGCCTCAGTCGTAGGTTCTTCCACATAACCGTGTTGTATACTCGACGTAATGTGACCCGAAGTTCTGGTTGGTAGGACAAAGTCTTAACTATAAGAACGTGTTTTTAAGTGATTCCTGAGTTGATCAGAGAACCAGAATTAAGTTTGTACTTAAATGGCAAGAAGCAATGTAAGTGGCATAGATGCATTTCATGCACTAGGATCTACATAGATATAGAAGTATAAAGGCTCCATCTAATGTGATGTATAATGATATGGCGGGGCTAGTTCGCTTTTAACATAGAATGATGTGTCCCAGGGCCCAGTGCCCATGAGAAAGCCCTCGAGATTGATCTAAAGTCACTGTAAGCTCCTGGAATCCGGCCTCGTTCTGCTGCCATGACTACATTATATACACAAAGGATAGCAAAGTGTGTTTCGAAGTTTAGATGACAACAGTGAAAACAACCGTCATTATAAACACTAGAAACAAAGTCTCACTTTGTTGCCAAACAAATGCTTCGACCCATTATAAGATAATGGAGTGAATATGAAAATTAGGAAGACATTAACAATTTTAAAAAGACATAATGATCTGGTAAAAACAGAACATGGACATGATGTTTCCCATGAGCATGCATGATCTATAAACACATATGGTATATGGTTTATATGAGTAAAATGCGAGCTGGATTATTTGTACTCTAGTGCAAGTGGGAGACTGAAGGAGATATGCCCTAGAGGCAAATAATAAATAGGTTTTTATTGTCATATCTCAATTAGTTTATAATAGTTTCATATTGTTCTATAACTGTGCCAAGTAGAAACATTGGTACATGTGTGGTATGAAACAACCAAGTCCCTAGTAGCCTCTATTCATACTAGTTCGTTGGTTATGAGGATGAACTGGGTTTCAAGATCATGGGCATTTGTGCCAATTGACAACAGGGTCATATCATTGGAGAATGATGTGATGGACATTCCTCGAAGGATTGCAACACGATCAAGTCATATAGTTCATTGTTGCAACAGCTATACCTAGACTCCTTTTCCTTAGACCGTGAGCTCATATTACTCACTGTTTCTTGAGGCTGCTTAGACTGCATCAACCATCATCTGGTAATACGGTGGCCATAAAGGTGTACATTGGGTATTCCAAAGGAACAGTAGATGACATGTGACTGCAAGACCGGGATTTGTTCACCCACATGACGGGTAAAGATACATACGATTGGCTTGGTGAGATTACATCCATAAATGTTGCAACATGTGACTCGGTCACGGGGATGTAATATCACGGTAATAAGAAAACAGAACTTGTTGTTAACGAGATTGAACAAGGTATGTGATACCAATGATCGGATCTCGGACAAGTCGTATCAAGAAACAAAAGGAATTGGATGCTACATTTAGCGGTTCAAACGACATTGTCACCAGGAATGCATAGGGGTCACATGGATATCCCTGGTCCCTCTGTTGATCATTGATTTAGATCATGTCTAGAGCATTCCTGAGCCGTGAGAGGATACACTTAAGGGTACGATGAGAGCGATCATTTGTAAGACGGAATCACAGTAGAGAAAGAGCAAGCCGGAATTGTTCCGCGGAGAAATCCGAAGCTGTTCGGAGAAGGAATAAAGGACTGGAATCATTCTGGGAATTCCGAAGTTGTTCGGAGCATATAGATAGGGGAACCGAAAGGTGTTTCGGATTGAATCAGGTTTTGTAATATGTATTTACTGATGGGTTCGTAGCATGGAAAACAAAAAATTTCTACCGCAAGAACAAACAAAACCCAGATCTAATCTAGATAAAAGCCAAGATCTAATCTACTAGACATGAGCAACGAGATAGATCGATACTAACCCTCGTAGAACCGAAAGCGTTAACGAGATTAGATCTCGTGGATGATGTAGTCGATCACTTGCCGATCTCAAGATCGTGTGGACGATCCTTCCGGCGCCGCGTTCCGGCAGCGCTTCCGCAGACGGTCACACGTGCGGAGTCGAAGCAGACCTTCCTCTCCCTGTTCCAGCAAGCAGCGGAGGTAGTAGATATTCTCCACGGAATCCCAGCAGCACGACGGTGTGGTGGTGGTGGTGGACATGAGAATTCTGCAGGGCTTCGCCTATGCCTGTGCAGAAGAAACGTGGAGGAGAGAGGCGGCTGAGATTGGGAGTTATGAGACAAGCTCCAAGAGGGGGCGCCCCCTCCCTTCTATTTAAAGGAGGGAGACGCGCCTGGGGAGGGGGAGTCCTAGTAGGACTCCCCTCCTTGGGCCGGCGGTGGGAAGGGGGAGGAATCCTCCTCCCCCACGAATCCGTGTCTAGCCCCACTTGGACTCCCTTGATCCTTTCTTGGTTTTCAAGTAAACTCCAAGAAATCCTCTAGAACCTTCCAGAACATTCCGAAACCTTCTAGAATCTCCATACAAACACTCCGGAACATTTCCTAACTTAGAAAATGATTCCCAATATATGAATCTTATTCTCTGGACCATTCCGGATCTCCTCGTGATGTCCCGGATCCATTCCGAGACTCCAAACAACATTCGGTCTCCAACGCAAATTCCATATCTACTTAAAACAACTTCGAACCTTAAGTGTGTCACCCTACGGTTCGTATATATGCAGACATGATGAAGTACCTCTCCCATCAATAACCATCAGCGGGATCTGGAGATCCATAACGGCTCCCACATACTCAACGATTACTTCGTGATCGATTGAACCAATTATCATACGAAACCAATTCCCTTTGTCTCGCGACATTCTACTTATCCGAGGTTTGATCGTTAGTATCTTCATACCTAGTTCTTCCTTGTTACTGATAAGTACTCTTTACTCGTTCCATGTTATGTCATCCCTTGTGACCTAGTCACATGCTTGCAAGCTATCTAGATGACATTCCACCGAGAGGGCCCAGAGTATATCTATCCGTCATATGGATGGACAAATCCCAATCTTGGTTCATGCGCTTCAACACATACTTTCAGAATACCCAATGACACCTTTATAACCACCCATTTACGAAGTGGTGTTTGATGTCATCAAAGTACCCATCCGGTGATGGTGATTAACATAACCTCATGGTCGAAGGATTAGGTTACTATGCATTTGAAAGCTTACAACAATACGAACTTAATGACTTGATCTTATGATACGCTTACTATGGGTGTGTGTCCATCACATCATTCTCCTAATGATATAACCTTGTTATTAATCACATCCAATGTCCATGATCAGGAAACCATGATCATCAATCAATCAACAAGCTAGTTTAACAAGAGGCTTACCAGGGACTCTTTTATGTTTACAAAACACACAAGTATTAGTGTTTCCTAATAATACAATTATAGCATGGGATGTAAACATTCATCATAAACACAAAGATATAATAATAATCTCTTTTATTATTGCCTCTTGGGCATATCTCCAACAGTCTCCCACTTGCACTAGAGTCAATAATCTAGATTACATGGTAATATACCGAACACCCATGGCGTTCTGGTGTTGGTCATGCTTTGCCCTAGGGAGAGGTTTAGTCAACGGATCTGCTACATTCAGATCAGTGTGTACTTTGCAAATCTTTATGTCACCATCTTGGACATACTCGTGAATAGCATGAAAACGTAGCTTGATGTGCTTCAGCTTGCTATGTGACCTTGGCTCCTGTGCATTAGCTATGTCACCTGTGTTGACACATTAGATGGCCATCGGGTCTAACGCACTGGGAACCACGCCAAGTTCAGTAATGAACTCCTTCATCCATATGCCTTCTTGTGCAGCCTCCGAAGCAGCTATGTATTCCGATTCAGTTGAAGATTTTGCCACAACTCTCTGCTTGGCACTCCTCCATCTTATTGCAGCACCATTCAAAATAAAATACGTATCCAGACTGTGACTTCGAGTCATCTGGATCGGTGTTCCAACTAGCATCAGTGTAACCGTTTACAACAAGATGTTCATCACCTCCATAAGAAAGAACCATATCCTTAGTCCTATTCAGGTACTTTAGGATATTCTTGACCGCTGTCCAGTGTTCCATTCCAGGATCACTTTGATATCTGCTAGTCAAACTAACATCATGTGCTATATCCGGTCTCGTACACAGCATGGCATACATGATAGAACCTATGGCCGAGGCATAGGGAATTTTATTCATCTTTTCTCTATCTTCTGCCATAGCTGGACTTTGAGTTTTACTCAAGGTCTTACCTGACAACATGGGCACGAACCCTTTCTTGCTCTCTTCCATTCTAAACTTCTTTAGAACTTTGTCTAAGTATGTACTTTGTGAAAGCGCTATTAGGCGTCTTGATCTATCTCTATAAATCTTGATGCCTAGAATATATGCCGCTTCGCCAAGATCCTTCATCGAAAAACTATTATTCAAATAGGTTTTGACGCTATTAAGAAGTTATATATCATTTCCAATCAACAATATGTCATCTACATATAGTACTAGGAATACTACAGAGCTCCCACTCACTTTCTTGTAAATACAAGCTTCTCCATAAGTTTGTATAAATCCAAATTTTTTGATTACTTTATCAAAACGTTGATTCCAACTCCGGGATGCTTGCTTCAGTCCATAAATGGAGCGCTGAAGTTTGCATACCTTGTCAGCATCTTTAGGATCGACAAAACCCTTGGGTTGTACCATATACAACTCTTCCTCAATGTCACCATTAAGGAACGCCGTTTTGACATCCATCTGCCAAATTTCATAATCGAAATATGCAGCGATTGCTAACATAATCCTCACAGACTTTAGCTTCGCTACTGGTGAGAAAGTCTCATCGTAGTCAACTCCTTGAATTTGTCGGAACCCTTTTGTGACAAGTCGAGCTTTATAGACAGTAACATTACCATCAGCATCTGTTTTTCTTTTGAAAATCCATTTGTTCTCGACAGCCTTACGGCCATCCGGTAAGTCCACCAAAGTCCATACTTGGTTTTCGTACATGGATCCCATTTCGGATTTCATGGCTTCTAGCCATTTGTCGGAATCTGGGCTCACCATAGCTTCTTCATACGTCGCAGGGTCATCAGTGTTGTCCACCTACATGACGTTCAAGGAAGAGTCATACCACTCAGGAGTGGTACGAACCCTTGTTGACCTGCGAGGTTTAGTAGTAACTTCGTTCGAAGTTTCATGATCATCATCATTAGCTTCCTCTCCAGTTGGTGCAAGCGGCACAGAAACATCTTCCGGTGCTGCGCTACTCTCAACTCCGAAAGGAGGTTCAACAACCTCGTCGAGTTCTACTTTCCTTCCTGTCACTTCTTTCGAGAGAAATTCCTTCTCCAGAAAGGATCCATTCTTAGCAACGAAAACTTTGCCTTTGGATCTATGATAGAAGGTATACCCAATTGTTTCTTTAGGGTATCCTATGAAGACGCATTTCTCCGCTTTGGATTCAAGCTTATCAGGTTGTAACTTCTTTACATATGCTTCGCAGCCCCAAACTTTAAGGAACGACAACTTAGGTTTCTTTCCAAACCACAATTTGTACGGTGTCATTTCAACGGATTTAGATGGTGCCCTATTTAAAGTGAATGTGGATGTCTCTAATGCATAGCCCCAAAATGATAATGGTAAATCTGTAAGAGACATCATAGACCGAACCATATCTAAGAGAGTTCGATTACGACGTTCGGACACACCATTACGCCGTGGTGTTCCTGGCGGTGTCAACCGTGAAAGTATTCCACATTTCTTTAAATGCATGCCAAACTCATAACTCAGATATTCACCTCCGCAGTCAGAACGCAGAAACTTAATCTTCTTGTTACGATGATTTTCCACTTCACTTTGAAATTCCTTAAACTTCTCAAAAGTTTCGGATTTATGTTTCATAAAGTAGACATACCCATATCTACTCAAGTCATCCGTGAAAGTGAGAACATAACGATATCCACCACGCGATGCTACACTCATTGGACCACACACATCGGTATGTATTATTTCCAATAAGTCTGTAGCTCGCTGCATTATTCCAGAGAATGGAGTCTTAGTCATTTTGCCCATTAGACATGCTTCGCATCTTTCAAGTGATTCAAAATCAAGTGATTCAAGAAGTCCATCAGAATGGAGTTTCTTCAAACGCTTCACTCCAATGTGACCAAGACGACAGTGCCACATGTATGTAGAATTATCAGTCAATTTTATTTGTTTAGCATCTATGTTGTGAACATGTGTATCACTACTATCGAGATTCAATAAGAATAAACCATTCATCTCAGGTGCATAACCATAAAAGATATTACTCATATAAATCGAACAACCTTTATTCTCAGACTTAAAAGAGTAACCGTCTCGCAATAAACAAGATCCAGATATAATGTTCATGATTAACGTAGGCGCCAAATAACAATTATTTAAATTTAAAACTAATCCCTATGGTAGATGTAGAGGGAGCGTGCCGACGGCGATCACATCAACCTTGGAGCCATTTCCAACGCGCATCGTCACCTCGTCTCTCGCCAGTCTTCGTTTATTCCGTAGCTCCTGTTTCGAGTTACAAATATGAGCAACCGAACCAGTATCAAATACCCAGGCACTACTACGATTACTAGTAAGATACACATCTATAACATGTATATCGAATATACCTTTCTTCTTGATGTTGCCGTTCTTCAGATCTGCCAGGTATTTGGGGCAGTTACGCTTCCAGTGACCAGCACCCTTGCAGTAGAAGCACTCAGTTTCAGGTTTAGGACCAGCCTTGGGCTTCTTAGCAGGTGCGGCAGCTTTCTTGCCATCCTTCTTGAAGTTGCCCTTGTTCTTAGGCTTGCCCCGTTTCTTGAAATTGGTGGTCTTATTGACCATCAACACTTGGTGTTCTTTCATGATTTCCACTTCAGCAGTTTTCAGCATGGACGATAGTTCAGGCAACGTCTTGTTCATGCAGTGCATATTGTAGTTCATCACAAAGTTCTTGTAACTTGGTGGCAGTGATTGGAGGACACGGTGAATCCCCAATTCATTAGGAATAGGTATCCCCAACTCTCGGAGTTTGTTTGCGTGCCCAGACATGGTGAGCACGTGCTCGCTAACGGAGCTACCCTCTTCCATCTTGCAGGTAAAGAACTTCTCAGAAGCTTCATAGCTTTCCATGGCCGCGCGAGTCTCAAATATGAGTTTGAGCTCCTTAATGATTTCAAATGGGTCATGGTGCTCAAAATGCTTTTGAAGCTCCGATTCTAAACCGTACAGGATGGCACACTGAACTGTGGAGTAGTGATGTTTCCGAGTGGCATAAACATTCTTTACGTCATCGGTGGCATCTTCTGCAGGTGGGTCACCTAGAGGTGCTTCGAGCACATAGGTCAACTGACCAGCCCTGAGGACGAACTTCAGTCCACGGAACCAGTCCGTGAAATTGCTTCCATTGTTCTTAAGCTTTTCTTTCTCTAGGAACGTATTGAAATTGATGGAAACGTTCGCCATTATCTACAACATATTTGCAAGTAATTAAGACTAATTTTATGATAAATAGTGTTCAAATTTAATTCTTAAATCAACTAGGTGAACTCCCACTCAAAACAACATCCCTCGCAGTTGTTTTAGTGATTACACGAACCAAATCCACTACACCAAGTCTGATCATCACGTGAGATGATGTAGCTTCATCGGCGAACAATCTTCATGTTCATCATATCAATCATATGACTCATGCTCTACCTTTCGGTATTCCGTGTTCCGAGACCATGTATGTACATGCTAGGATCGTCAAGATTAACCTTAGTTTCCGCATGTGCAAATCTGGCTTGCACCCGTTGTATGGACACGTAGAGTCTATCACACCCGATCATCACGAGATGCTTCGAAACGATGAGTCTTAGCAACGGTGCCAACTAAGGATGAACACTTTATTACTTGATATTTAGTGAGAGGGATCATCTTATAATGCTACCGTCGCGATCTAAGCAATACAAGATGCATAAAGGATTAACATCACAGGCAATTCATAATTTGTGTGATATGATATGGCCCTTTCTTCTTATGCCTTCGATCTCTATCTCCAAAGCACGGACATGATCTCCATCATCACCAGCATTGCGTCAAGGTCTGTGGCGCCGCTTCATGGTTGTCCATCTTCACTAGCAACTATTACAACTACTTGGAACAAAGCTATTACAAGATGAATAGACACGCAGGTCTTAACAGAATTAAAGACAACCATTAGGCTCCTGCCGGTTGCCATATTACAACAGGGATCATTGCATACATCAAATACAATCACAATCACATGTAGGCCATATCACATGACAAAACCCCTGCAAAAACAAGTTAGACGCCTCTAATTTTCTTTGCAAGTTTTACGTGGCTTGGGGCTTTCGACTAAGAACGCATCTTACCTACGAAACTGAACCACAACGTTGATACAAGTGCTATCAAGTGCAAAGAGTAGATTTGATCTATACTATGATGGGAGAGACAGACACCCGCAAAGCCACTTGTGCAATACGAGTTGCACATCAAGCGTGGAGCAAGTCTCATGTATGATGACATGTAATGTTAGCCCGGGCCGCTTCATCCCACCATACCGCAAGATGCAAAGTACACATATAGCAAAAGACGACACGAGCACCAATGCCCACAACCTCATTGTGTTCTACTCGTGCAACAGATCTACGCATAGACAAGGCTCTGATACCACTGATGGGTTCGTAGCATGGAAAATAAAAATTTTCTACCGCAAGAACGAACAAAACCCAGATCTAATCTAGATAAAAGCCAAGATCTAATCTACTAGACATGAGCAACGAGATAGATCGGTACTAACCCTCGTAGAACCGAAAGCATTAACGAGATTAGATCTCGTGGATGATGTAGTCGATCACTTGCCGATCTCAAGATCGTGTGGACGATCCTTCCGGCGCCGTGTTCCGGCAGCGCTTCCGCAGACGGTCACACGTGCGGAGTCGAAGCAGACCTTCCTCTCCCCGTTCCAGCGAGAAGCAGAGGTAGTAGATCTTCTCCACGGAATCCCAGCAGCACGACGGTGTGGTGGTGGTGGTGGAGATGAGAATTCTGCAGGTCTTCGCCTATGCCTGTGCAGAAGAAACGTGGAGGCGAGAGGCGGCTGAGATTGGGAGTTATGAGACAAGGTCCAAGAGGGGGCGCCCCCTCCCTTCTATTTAAAGGAGGGAGACACGCCTGGGGAGGGGGAGTCCTAGTAGGACTCCCCTCCTTGGGACGGCGGTGGGAAGGGGGGAGGAATCCTCCTCCCCCACGAATCCGTGTCTAGCCCCACTTGGACTCCCTTGATCCTTTCTTGGTTTTGAAGTAAACTCCAAGAAATCCTCTAGAAAACCTTCCAGAACATTCCGAAACCTTCTAGAATCTCCATACAAACACTCCGGAACATTTCCTAACTTAGAAAATGATTCCCAATATATGAATCTTATTCTCCGGACCATTCCGGATCTCCTCGTGATGTCCCGGATCCATTCCGAGACTCCGAACAACATTCGGTCTCCAACGCAAATTCCATATCTACTTAAAACAACTTCGAACCTTAAGTGTGTCACCCTACGGTTCGTGGATATGCAGACATGATGAAGACACCTCTCCCATCAATAACCATCAGCGGGATCTGGAGATCCATAACGGCTCCCACATACTCAACGATTACTTCGTGATCGATTGAACCAATTATCATACGAAACCAATTCCCTTTGTCTCGCGACATTCTACTTATCCGAGGTTTGATCGTCAGTATCTTCATACCTAGTTCTTCCTTGTTACTGATAAGTACTCTTTACTCGTTCCATGTTATGTCATCCCATGTGACCTAGTCACATGCTTGCAAGCTATCTAGATGACATTCCACCGAGAGGGCCCAGAGTATATCTATCCGTCATATGGATGGACAAATCCCAATCTTGGTCTATGCGCTTCAACACATACTTTCAGAATACCCAATGACACCTTTATAACCGCCCAGTTACAAAGCGGCGTTTGATGTCATCAAAGTACCCATCCGGTGATGGTGATTAACATAACCTCATGGTCGAAGGATTAGGTTACTATGTATTTCAAAGCTTACAGCAATACGAACTTAATGACTTGATCTTATGCTACGCTTACTATGGGTGTGTGTCCATCACATCATTCTCCTAATGATATAACCTTGTTATTAATCACATCCAATGTCCATGATCAGGAAACCATGATCATCAATCAATCAACAAGCTAGTTTAACAAGAGGCTTACCAGGGACTCTTTTATGTTTACAAAACACACAAGTATTAGTGTTTCCTAATAATACAATTATAGCATGGGATGTAAACATTCATCATAAACACAAAGATATAATAATAATCTCTTTTATTATTGCCTCTTGGGCATATCTCCAACATTTACATATTAATTAGTGTAATTAATATCAAATGTAATATTAAAATCTAATTTGATGGGTTATTCTTCTAATGGGCCAAACTTTCTAGTGAATAAAGGCCCATGAGGGAAAACCAAAAGAGGGAAGGGCCAAGGCCCTGCCGCCACAAGGGGGCCCACCCGGTCAGCCTAGGGCTATGCGCAGGGTGAGGCCCACCCATGGCCGGCTGGCCCATGAAGCCCTAAGGGCCCATTCGCCTCCCCCCTCTCTTCCCCTTGTTTAGTCCCACATGGCTTAGCCTTTGAGAAAGGCACACCCCCTTAGCCTATATAAAGGGGTGCCCATGGGTCGGATTAAAACACACCAATACACCAATATTTGGAGAAGTCCTTTGGTTGACTTCCTCCTTCCCTATCTCTCTAGCCCTTGTGACCATGGCCCCAAGTCTGGGTTGTGCAAACAAGGCACACCCGCAATACGCCGTTGCACTGCAGGGATTCCTAACAGGATATCAACTTCCGCACTCCCCGCGGGATCGGGGAGCCGGAGGTCTTATCGTGCACCGGATGTGTACGAAGACACGAGGCGCAACACTTGGGGCGTTTAAATGTCGTGAGTCGGAGCAGCTGCACGATGAAGAAGGAGCAAGGGGTGACCTGCGAGGAGGTTCGCGACCTTGAGGTCGGCTACGAGTACGACTACATCAACCACGTTCCCCTCGGAACATTAACCGCGTATGGTCTACAAGGGTATGTATTCTATACACATCGTCCGTTACCGCATTACTACATAGATAGTGATGGGTTCGTAGCATGGAAAACAAAAAAATTCTACCGCAAGAACGAACAAAACCCAGATCTAATCTAGATAAAAGCCAAGATCTAATCTATTAGACATGAGCAACGAGATAGATCTGTACTAACCCTCGTAGAACCGAAAGCGTTACGAGATTAGATCTCGGGGTTGATGTAGTCGATCACTTGTCGATCTCAAGATCGTGTGGACGATCGTTCCGGCGCCACGTTCCGGCAGCGCTTCCGCAGTCGGTCACACGTGCGGAGTCGAAGCAGACCTTCCTCTCCCCGTTCTAGCGAGCAGAGGAGGTAGTAGATCTTCTCCATGGAATCCCAGTAGCACGACGGTGTGGTCGTGGTGGTGGAGGAGAGAATTCTGCAGGGCTTCGCCTAAGCCGGAGCAGAGCGAAGGAAGAGGAGAGAGGCGGCGGCTAGAGCTTGTTATGAGAGAGGGCTAGGAGGGGGCGCCCCCTCCCTTCTATTTAAAGGAGGGAGGCGCGCTTGGGGAGGGGGAGTCCTAGTAGGACTCCCCTCCTATGGCCGGCAGGTTGGGAAGGGGGGGAGGAGTCCTCCTCCCCCACGAATCCGTGTCTCGCCCCACAAGGTTTCCTTTGACCCTTTCTTGGTTTTCAAGCAAACACCAAGAACTCTTCTAGAACCTTCCAGAACATTCTGAAACCTTCTAGAATCTCCATACAAACACTCCGGAACATTTCCTAACTTAGAAAATGATCCCCAATATATGAATCTTATTCTCCAGACCATTCCGGATCTCCTCGTGATGTCCCGGATCCAATCCGAGACTCCGAACAACATTCGGTCTCCAACGCATATTCCATATCTACTTAAAACAACTTCGAACCTTAAGTGTGTCACCCTACGGTTCGTGAATATGCAGACATGATGAAGACACGTCTCAGATCAATAACCATCAACGGGATCTGGAGATCCATAACGTCTCCCACATGCTCAACGATGACTTCGTGATCGATAGAACCATTAACATACGAAACCAATTCCCTTTGTCACACGATATTCTACTTATCTGAGGTTTGATCGTTGGTATCTCCATACCTAGTTCTACCTCGTTACTGATAAGTACTCTTTACTCGTTCCATGTTATGTCATCCCTTGTGACCCAGTCACATGCTTGCAAGCTATCTAGATGACATTCCACCGAGAGGGCCCAGAGCATATCTATCCGTCATATGGATGGACAAATCCCAATCTTGGTTCATGCGCTTCAACACATACTTTCAGAATACCCAATGACACCTTTATAACCACCCATTTACGAAGTGGTGTTTGATGTCATCAAAGTACCCATCCGGTGATGGTGATTAACATAACCTCATGGTCGAAGGATTAGGTTACTATGCATTTGAAAGCTTACAGCAATATGAACTTAATGACTTGATCTTATGCTACGCTTACTATGGGTGTGTGTCCATTACATCATTCTCCTAATGATATAACCTTGTTATTAATGACATCCAATGTCCATGACCAGGAAACCATGATCATCATTTAATCAACAAGCTAGTTCCACAAGAGGCTTACTAGGGACTCTTTTATGTTTACAAAACACACATGTATCAGTGTTTCCTTATAATACAATTATAGCATGGGATGTAAACATTCATCATAAACACAAAGATATAATAATAACCACTTTTATTATTGCCTCTTGGGCATATCTCCAACAGTCTCCCACTTGCACTAGAGTCAATAATCTAGATTACATGGTAATATACCTAACACCCATGGCGTTCTGGTGTTGGTCATGCTTTGCTCTAGGGAGAGGTTTAGTCAACGGATCTGCCACATTCAGATCAGTGTGTACTTTGCAAATCTTTATGTCACCATCTCGGACATACTCGCGAATAGCATGGAAACGTAGCTTGATGTGCTTCAGCTTGCTATGTGACCTTGGCTCCTGTGCATTAGCTATGGCACCTGTGTTGTCACAGTAGATGGCCATCGGGTCTAACGCACTAGGAACCACACCAAGTTCAGTAATGAACTCCTTCATCCATATGGCTTCTTGTGCAGCCTCTGAAGCAGCTATGTATTCCGATTCAGTTGAAGATTTCACCACAACGCTTTGCTTGGCACTTCTCCAGCTCACTGTAGCACCATTCAAAATAAATATGTATCCAGACTATGACTTCGAGTCATCTGGATCGGTGTTCCAACTAGCATCAGTGTAACCGTTTACAAC
This sequence comes from Avena sativa, assembly GCA_916181665.1. NCBI lineage: Eukaryota > Viridiplantae > Streptophyta > Magnoliopsida > Poales > Poaceae > Avena > Avena sativa. The sequence goes on along the minus strand of OV702289.1, from coordinate 666,622,176 downwards.
AAGTTGTTCATCACCTCCATAAGAAAGAACCATATCCTTAGTCCTATTCAGGTACTTTAGGATATTCTTGACCGCTGTCCAGTGTTCCATTCCAGGATCACTTTGATATCTTCTAGTCAAACTAACAGCATGTGCTATATCCGGTCTTTTACACAACATGGCATACATGATAGAACCTATGGCCGAGGCATCGGGAATATTATTCATCTTTTCTCTATCTTCTGCCGTAGCTGGACTTTGAGTCTTACTCAAGGTCTTACCTGACAACATGGGCACGAACCCTTTCTTGCTCTCTTCCATTCTAAACTTCTTTAGAACTTTGTCTAAGTATCTACTTTGTGAAAGCGCTATTAGGTGTCTTGATCTATCTCTATAAATCTTGATGCCTAGAATATATGCCGCTTCGCCAAGATCCTTCATTGAAAAACTATTATTCAAATAGGTTTTGACGCTATTAAGAAGTTCTATATCATTCCCAATCAACAATATGTCATCTACATATAGTACTAGGAATGCTACAGAGCTCCCACTCACTTTCTTGTAAATACAAGCTTCTCCATAAGTTTGTATAAATCCAAAGTTTTTGATTACTTTATCAAAACGTTGATTCCAACTCCGGGATGCTTGCTTCAATCCATAAATGGAGCGCTGAAGTTTGCATACCTTGTTAGCATCTTTAGGATCGACAAAACCCTTGGGTTGTACCATATACAACTCTTCCTCAATGTCACCATTAAGGAACGCCGTTTTGACATCCATCTGCCAAATTTCATAATCGAAATATGCAGCGATTGCTAACAAAATCCACACAGACTTAAGCTTCGCTACTGGTGAGAAAGTCTCATCGTAGTTAACTCCTTGAATTTGTCGGAACCCTTTCGCGACAAGTCGAGCTTTATAGACGGTAACATTACCATCAACATCTGTTTTTCTTTTGAAAATCCATTTGTTCTCGATAGCCTTACGGCCATCCGGTAAGTCCACCAAAGTCCACACTTGGTTTTCGTACATGGATCCCATTTCGGATTTCATGGCTTCTAGCCATTTGTCGGAATCTGGGCTCACCATAGCTTCTTCATACGTCGCAGGGTCATCAGTGTTGTCCACCAACATGACGTTCAAGGCAGAGTCATACGACTCAGGAGTGGTACGAACCCTCGTTGACCTGCGAGGTTCAGCAGTAACTTCGTTCGAAGTTTCATGATCAGCATCATTAGCTTCCTCTCCAGTTGCTGCAGGCGGCACAAAAACATCTTCCGGTGTTGCGCTACTCTCAACTCCGAGAGAAGGTTCAATAACCTCGTAGAGTTCTACTTTCCTTCCAGTCACTTCTTTCGAGAGAAATTCCTTCTCAAGAAAGGATCCATTCTTGGCAACGAAAACTTTGCCTTCGGATCTATGATAGAAGGTATACCCAATTGTTTCTCTCGGGTATCCTATGAAGACGCATTTCTCCGCTTTGGGTTCGAGCTTATCAGGTTGTAACTTCTTTACATACGCTTTGCAACCCCAAACTTTAAGGAACGACAACTTAGGTTTCTTACCAATCCATAATTCATACGGTGTCGTTTCAACGGATTTAGATGGTGCCCTATTTAAAGTGAATGCGGCTGTCTCTAATGCATAGCCCCAAAATGATAGCAGTAAATCTGTAAGAGACATCATAGACCGAACCATATCTAAGAGAGTTCGATTACGACGTTCGGACACACCATTACGCTGTGGTGTTCCCGGCGGTGTCAACTGCGAAAGTATTCCACATTTCTTTAAATGCATGCCAAACTCATAACTCAGATATTCACCTCCGCGGTCAGAACGCAGAAACTTAATCTTCTCGTTACGATGATTTTCCACTTCACTTTGAAATTCCTTAAACTTCTCGAAAGTTTCAGACTTATGTTTCATAAAGTAGACATACCCATATCTACTTAAGTCATCCGTGAAAGTGAGAACATAACAATATCCACCACGTGATTCTACACTCATTGGACCGCACACATCGGTATGTATTATTTCCAATAAGTCTGTAGCTCGCTCCATTATTCCAGAGAATGGAGTCTTAGTCATTTTTCCCGTTAGACATGCTTCGCATCTTTCAAGTGATTCAAAATCAAGTGATTCAAGAAGTCCATCAGAATGGAGTTTCTTCATACGCTTCACTCCAATGTGACCAAGACGACAGTGCCATATGTATGTAGAATTATCATTCAGTTTTATTCGTTTAGCATCTATGTTGTGAACATGTGTATCACTACTATCGAGATTCAATAAGAATAAACCATTTATCTCAGGTGCATTACCATAAAAGATATTACTGATATAAATTGAACAACCTTTATTCTCAGACTTAAAAGAGTAACCGTCTCGCAATAAACAAGATCCAGATATAATGTTCATGCTTAACGCAGGCACCAAATAACAATTATTTAAATTTAAAACTAATCCTGAAGGTAGATGTAGAGGGAGCGTGCCGACGGCGATCACATCAACCTTGGAGCCATTTCCAACGCGCATCGTCACCTCGTCTCTTGCCAGTCTTCGTTTATTCCGCAGCTCCTGTTTCGAGTTACATATATGAGCAACCGAACCAGTATCAAATACCCATGCACTACTACGACTACTAGTAAGATACACATCAATAACATGTATATCGAATATACCTTTCTTCTTGATGTTGCCGTTCTTCAGATCTGCCAGGTACTTGGGGCAGTTACGCTTCCAGTGACCAGCACCCTTGCAGTAGAAGCACTCAGCTTCAGGCTTAGGACCAGCCTTGGGCTTCTTAGCAGGTGCGGCAGCTTTCTTGCCGTCCTTCTTGAAGTTGCCCTTTTTCTTAGGCTTGCCCTGTTTCTTGAAATTGGTGGTCTTATTAACCATCAACACTTGGTGCTCCTACTTGATCTCCACTTCAGCAGTTTTCAGCATGGACGATAGTTCAGGCAACGTCTTGTTCATGCAGTGCATATTGTAGTTCATCACAAAGTTCTTATAACTAGGTGGCAGTGATTGGAGGACACGGTGAATCCCTAACTCATTAGGAATCGTTATCCCCAACTCTTGGAGCTTGTTTGCGTGCCCAGACATGGTGAGCACGTGCTCGCTAACGGAGCTTCCCTCTTCCATCTTGCAGGTAAAGAACTTCTTGGAGGCCTCATAGCTCTCCACGGCCGCGTGAGTCTCAAAAATGAGGTTGAGCTCCTTAATGATCTCAAACGGGTCGTGGTGCTCAAAACGCTTCTGGAGATCCGTTTCTAAACCGTACAGGATGGCACACTGAACTATGGAGTAATGATTTTTCCGAGTGGCGTAAACATTCTTTACGTCATCGGTGGCATCATCTGCAGGTGGGTCACCTAGCGGTGCTTCGAGCACATAGGTCATCTGACCAGCCCTGAGGACAATCTTTAGACCACGGAGCCAGTCCGTGAAGTTTCTTCCATTGTTCTTAAGTTTTTCTTTCTCTAGGAACACATTGAAATTGATGGAGAGGTTCGCCATAATCTACAACAATATTTGCAAGTAGTTTAGACTAAGTTTATGATAAATTGAGTTCTACTTTAATTCTTAAATTAACTAGGTGAACTCCCACTCAAAACAACATCCCTCACATTGTCTTAGTGATTACACGAACCAAGTCCACTACACCAAGTCCGATCTTCACGAGAGAAGATGTAGTTTCATCGGCGAACAATCTTCATGTTCATCATATCACTTATATGATTCATGCTCTAACTTTCGGTGTTCCGTGTTCCGAGACCATGTCTGTACATGCTAGGCTCGTCAAGATTAACCTTAGTTTCCGCATGTGCAAATCTGGCTTTCACCCGTTGTATGCACACGTAGAATCTATCACATCCGATCATCACGAGATGCTTCGAGACGACGAGTCTTAGCAACGGTGCCAACTAAGGACGAACACTTTATTACTTGATATTTAGTGAGAGGGATCATCTTATAATGCTACCGTCGCGATCTAAGCAATACAAGATGCATAAAGGATTAACATCACAGGCAATTCATAATTAGTGTGATATGATATGGCCCTTTCTTCTTATGCCTTTGATCTCCATCTCCAAAGCACGGACATGATCTCCATCATCACCAGCATTGCATCAAAGTCAGTGGCGCCGCTTCATGGTTGTCCATCATCACCAGCAACTATTACAACTACTTGGAATAGAGCCTATTACAAGATGAATAGACACGCAGGTCTTAACAGAATTAAAGACAACCATTAGGCTCCTGCCGGTTGCCATATTACAACAAGGATCATTGCATACATGAAATATAATCACAATCACATGATGGCCATATCACATCACAAAACCCCTGCAAAAACAAGTTAGACGCCTCTAATTTTCTTTGCAAGTTTTACGTGGTTTGGGGCTTTCGAATAAGAACGGATCTTACCTACGAAACTGAACAAAAACGTTCATACAAGTGCTATCAAGTGCAAAGTGTAGATTGGATCTATACTATGATGGGAGAGACAGACACCCGCAAAGCCACTTGTGCAAAGCAAGTTACACGTCAAGCATGGAGCAAGTCTCATGTGCGATGACATGTAAGGTTAGCCCGAGCCGCTTCATCCCACCATACCGCAAGATGCAAAGTACACAAAGCAAAAGACGACACGAGAACCAACGCCCACATCATCATTGTGTTCTACTCGTGCAACAGATCTACGCATAGACAAGGCTCTGATACCACTGATGGGTTCGTAGCATGGAAAACAAAAAAATTCTACCGCAAGAATGAACAAAACCCAGATCTAATCTAGATAAAAGCCAAGATCTAATCTATTAGACATGAGTAACGAGATAGATCTGTACTAACCCTCGTAGAACCGAAAGCGTTACGAGATTAGATCTCGGGGTTGATGTAGTCGATCACTTGTCGATCTCAAGATCGTGTGGACGATCGTTCCGGCGCCGCGTTCCGGCAGCGCTTCCGCAGTCGGTCACACGTGCGGAGTCGAAGCAGACCTTCCTCTCCCCGTTCTAGCGAGCAGAGGAGGTAGTAGATCTTCTCCATGGAATCCCAGTAGCACGACGGTGTGGTCGTGGTGGTGGAGGAGAGAATTCTGCAGGGCTTCGCCTAAGCCGGAGCAGAGCGAAGGAAGAGGAGAGAGGCGGCGGCTAGATCTTGTTATGAGAGAGGGCTAGGAGGGGGCGCCCCCTCCCTTCTATTTAAAGGAGGGAGGCGCGCCTGGGGAGGGGGAGTCCTAGTAGGACTCCCCTCCTATGGCCGGCAGGTTGGGAAGGGGGGGAGGAGTCCTCCTCCCCCACGAATCCGTGTCTCGCCCCACAAGGTTTCCTTTGACCCTTTCTTGGTTTTCAAGCAAACACCAAGAACTCTTCTAGAACCTTCCAGAACATTCCGAAACCTTCTAGAATCTCCATACAAACACTCCGGAACATTTCCTAACTTAGAAAATGATCCCCAATATATGAATCTTATTCTCCGGACCATTCCGGATCTCCTCGTGATGTCCCGGATCCAATCCGAGACTCCGAACAACATTCGGTCTCCAACGCATATTCCATATCTACTTAAAACAACTTCGAACCTTAAGTGTGTCACCCTACGGTTCGTGAATATGCAGACATGATGAAGACACGTCTCAGATCAATAACCATCAACGGGATCTGGAGATCCATAACGGCTCCCACATGCTCAACGATGACTTCGTGATCGATAGAACCATTAACATACGAAACCAATTCCCTTTGTCACACGATATTCTACTTATCCGAGGTTTGATCGTTGGTATCTCCATACCTAGTTCTACCTCGTTACTGATAAGTACTCTTTACTCGTTCCATGTTATGTCATCCCTTGTGACCCAGTCACATGCTTGCAAGCTATCTAGATGACATTCCACCGAGAGGGCCCAGAGCATATCTATCCGTCATATGGATGGACAAATCCCAATCTTGGTTCATGCGCTTCAACACATACTTTCAGAATACCCAATGACACCTTTATAACCACCCAGTTATGAAGCGGTGTTTGATGTCATCAAAGTACCCATCCGGTGATGGTGATTAACATAATCTCATGGTCGAAGGATTAGGTTACTATGCATTTGAAAGCTTACAACAATACGAACTTAATGACTTGATCTAATGCTACGCTTACTATGGGTGTGTGTCCATTACATCATTCTCCTAATGATATAACCTTGTTATTAATGACATCCAATGTCCATGACCAGGAAACCATGATCATCATTTAATCAACAAGCTAGTTCCACAAGAGGCTTACTAGGGACTCTTTTATGTTTACAAAACACACATGTATCAGTGTTTCCTTATAATACAATTATAGAATGGGATGTAAACATTCATCATAAACACAAAGATATAATAATAACCACTTTTATTATTGCCTCTTGGGCATATCTCCAACAAATAGATCCTAGGCAGTTTTGGGGGTTCCAACGTAGGAAATTTTTTGTTTTCTGCTGTGGATCCCCTTCAGCCTCTACATAATCTGCAACTAAAATTCTTGAAGTAAAAGGATCCAACGGATAAGTCTTGGCTTATGATTTTTCCTCTCAAGGAGTTCTTTTAAACCATCACGATCCGTATGAACTCTCATTTTTTGCATCAACTGTATAAGAACGAAATTGCTCACAAGATAAAAAATACAGCAAAAGGTTCCCTTTCTTCCTTAGGATAATTCTTTTGAGCACTATTAAGAGTTCTACTAGCATGATGTATAATATTAAATATGCGACCTATATGTTATCCCAGAGTCACTCCTATAGCATCATCACTAGCTTCACATATTAAGTCAAAAGTCATATCCCATATAGGTGGTTTAATGGTAGGAGCATGGGATAAATCATATTCAAGTTTATCAAAGGCTACAAGACATTTATCATCAAAGTTAAATCTTACTCCCTTTTGCAGAAGGTTAGTCAAAGGTTTAGATATTCTAGAGAAATTTCTAATGAACCTTCCATAAAAACCCACATGACCAAGGAAACTTCTTATACCTTTTATATCCCTAGGTTGTGGCATTCTCTCTATGGCCTCAACCTTAGCTCTATCCACTTCAATTCCCTTACTTGATACCTTATATCCAAGGACTATACCTTCTTTGACCATAAAATGGAACTTCACCCAGTTTAGAAAAAGATTGGTTTCTTCGCAATGAGATTATCCAAACAACTAGTAAAGGAAGTTCCATAGACAGAAAAGTCATCCATAAATACTTCCATTATTAGTTCTATAAAATCTGCAAAAATAGCAGTCATGCATCTTTGAAAAGTAGCTGGAGCATTACATAAACCAAAAGGAATACGATGGTAAGCATGTAAACCATAAGGACTAACGAAAGTTGTTTTAAGTTGGTCATCAGGATGAACAACTATTTGAGAAAAACCATAGTATCTGTCCAAGTAGCAAAAATGAGTGTGGTTTGCTAACCTCTCTAAATTTTGATCTATGAACGGTAAAGGATAATGATCTTTCCTAGTTTCTTTATTCAATTTCCTGAAATCTATACACATCCTATGCCCAACAATAGTTCTAGTAGGTATCAATTCATTGTTTTCATTAGGAACAACAGTAAAACCGCCCATCTTAGGGACACAATGAACAGGACTTACCCATTCACTTTTGTTTTACACGATAGATTATACCTGCGTCCAGTAGGCGTACAATTTCTTTTCTTACCACTTCCTTCATTTCGGGCTTGAGTCTTCGGTTAAATTCCGCAACTAGTTTAGCAACTTCCTCCATGAATATTTGATGGACGGTTATCATGGGACTAATGCCCTTCGAATCATCCATTGAGTACCCAAAGGCCTTGCGATGCTCCTTGAGTATTTTCATGAGTTCTTCTTCTTCATCCCCTGAAAGTTTAGCACTAATAATAACAGGAAATTTATTTGTATCATCTAAAAATCTATATTTAAGATTATCTGGTAGAGTCTTCAACTCTGGGGGTGGTAATTCCTCATCCTCTCTCTTTTCTGGCTCTTCAAAAGCCTCATTAGTTGGAGGCCCTATAATGGGAAGTGAATCTAATTCATCTTCTAGTTCTTCTAGGGACTTGTCCTCCATAACTATTTCTTCATAATTTGAGTCTTCATTTATTTCTTCTTCTTGATCACTAAAGAAGAGAGCTACCATTTCCTCAATAGTTTTCTCTTTCTCTTCCTCTTGTATTTGTGGAGGTCTATCTTTAAATTTGGAGAAGTGGAATTCTTTTTCCGCTTTCCCAAGATTAAGAGACACGATCTCCTTTTTGAAATCAACATAGGCACCTACATCACTCAAAAAGTTTCTTCCAAATATAATTGGGCAAAGAGTGTCAGCTGGCATATCAACAACTACAATGTCGATAGGAAAGTTTTTATTGCCAATTGTGATAGTTGCATCTTCAACTACTCCCATTGGAATTCTAAGAGTTTTATTGGCTAACATGATTGTCTTATAAATATTTTCAATTGTAGGCGGTTCTATTTCTTCTTTTATTTCTAAATAGAAATCATAAGATATAACATTAACTTTGGTGCCAAGATCACATAAACCATAATGCAAGGTTTCCTTAAATATGCAGGGAAGAATAGGCTTACCCACATCTTTTACCTTTGTTTTACCTTTAACCAATACAGAAGTCTCTTCATCAAGTTCAACTATGTTACAATGTGCATACATAGCCATAATTGCTTCCTTGGTTACCTCTTCATCTTTGGTTTCTTCCAGATGTTCCTCAACTTCTGGCACACTTTCCTCTTCCTTGTTTTCATGTACTGCTTTGACCTGTTCATATTCAAAAATATGCTTCTGCATAGTGTTAGGGAAAGGTATCTCATATGTTGGCTCTAGGGAGGCTACTGTTTCTTTAACTTTTCTTTTGTTCTCAGGCTCGGGTGGTGGACCATAGTTGACCAAATCCTCTTTTGGAGCTTTGATGTGTTCTGTAAAAGCTTTAACAACTTGCAACACAAGATCTGAATGTAGATAAAGTTCTTTAGATAATTCTTTAACATGCCCCTTTTATTATAGTCATGAATACAATCATAATCTATTTCTATGCCTCCTTCGCTTCCTAGACCAAAATTCCATGAAACTCTATGATCGCAAATTCTATTAAGTAAAGCCCAAGCTTTAGTTATAGGAGATTCATAAAGGCTCCTTGCGTGAAAGAGTCTAGCTCAATTTTATTAGGTTCAATTAAACCGCCATAAAAGATATGCAATAAATACCATTCAGGTAAATCATGATGAGGACATAGATGAAGTAAATCTTTAAATTTGATATAAGCTCTTACTAGTCCTTCATTAGGATAGTTCCTCCAAGTCATTATGAGAAGCCTGATTCCAAAATATTTTGATAATGGATAATATTTTGCTAGAAACTCACAGGCTAAATTATCCCAAGTAGTTGTGGCTTCTGGGGTAGAGATCTATACCATGAGAGAGCTGTACTAGTCAAAGTCTGACTAAAAAGTTTAACCCTTACCTCATTAGCAGTATACCCCGTTAGTTGGAAAGTGCCACATATATCTTTGAAACATGCAATATGCTCATATGGATCAGAATCTTCTTCATCTCCAGTAAATTGCTTCTTGTGTAGAATACCAAGTAGTAGAGGATTTTTTTCAAACCCCCTTGTCTTCTCATTGGAGTTGTCTCTTTTATTAATATCATAAGGCTTCCCAAAGTGGCTGAGTAGGCTAGCACTAGCCATATGCTCAAACTCCATCATGTTGGTGGAAACCTGTAACTCAAAACAAAACTTAGCAAGACAAAAATAGATAACCAAAAACTAAAAAACCTACAGCGCTTATCTCCCCGGCAACGGTGCCAGAAAATAGCTTGATGACTGCAAGTGCACAGATCGTTTGTAGCTAGTTTCAAAATAAAGATATCGATCCCATGGGAAGCAGGAGTCTGAAGTCTAATAACTCTTGAATTAAATACTACAATAGAAGTGCTAATAAAGTTCTAAGTAACAAGGTAAAATGTGAGTATTGTGTAAAAAGGTGTTTTGGAGTTTTGGGTATAAGAGAACAATAAGTAAAGTAAAATAACTAAACATAGGAAGTAAGTATCGCGTATGTAAAAGAGATTTGGAACTGTAATAGGGAAAAGGCGTTCTCAGGGAGTAGCGGATACACCACTAGCATTATAAAGAGCTAAGGTAAAGATTATTATCATGAACATTCTCAACTATGTATGTGTGGGAGGAACTCCGTATTTGGACAAATAGGCAACAACCACTACTCACATCATCCTCATAACCACAACAGTCAGCAATCGACATCAATTGAATTACTGCGCTCTTAAGGGACTTAATCCCGTAGGACGTATCCCATGGCATGGATAGTGTTCCGTGAGTTTCATCGGTTCCCAAGTTGATATGTAAGGGGTGCCAACAGCTTTATAGTCACTGTAAGTGCTAACACACCTCCATCAACCAACAAGTAGTTCCCTCCATCAAGTCCCCATAAGAGGCAAATATTGAGAGGTTGACTTCTCTTAACATCAAGATGGAGACAATCTAACACATGGTCATAGTGATAAATATCATAGTAAACTTTATCTTATTTCAATCTCATACTAGGGTTTATACATCTCCCTAAGAACTAATGATCTACTCAGACATGGAGGCAATCAACATCATGGAAATACCAATGGAATCTATCATACATGAATAGTACTTGTATAAATCCACAACGAGTACGGAAATTACAACAAGATCTAGACAAGATGTAGATGGGATGGATGGAGATGGTGGTGATGCAGTGGTTGATGATGAAGATCGATGCTTTAGCCTCCCGGATCTGCGCAGGGCGAAGATGGATCCCCGGTGGACGAGTTCCCCCTCCAGATGCCTTCCGGAGGTGAGTGTTCGGCGATTTATGGTTGGTCTGTATGTTGTCTCTCTGATCTAGTTGCATGGGGTGAAACTATTTGAGGAGGCGGTGGTGGCGCCAACTATACGGCCGGAAAATTTATTCCCGCCGTATAGTTGGTCGTTGAACTATCTGTAAGCCTCGATCGCTTCGGGTTTTCTTCTGGTGTTATTGATATTTTCCAAATAAGTGATTTACATTGTTTTTACTCCTTTTCTCCCTAATACAACTGCTCCAAGAATTGTGTCCATTGTATCCATCATTTGTCCTGATCCTGGTGAAAATAGACATAAAATGTGCACGCGAGCGCCGTAAAATACCAAGATCTTACATCTATAGTGCAAAATAATAATATAAAACATGATGCAAATATGCACTTATTAATAGTATACCAAAGATAACCAGAAATGACAATTTGAAGTCGATTCTAGAAATACCACTACTATATAACTATGGCTTGCAACTGGTGCTATAGCAATGCTCTTACAGAAGTAGGTTCTGGTTTCTAAGATTATATATATGCTACGCTTCATCTTTACTTCTTATGACTTCAAATGTAGACGTTGACCCCATTGCTCTTCGTTGGATATCTTCAGTTCTTCAAATAGTTCACCTCCTAAGTTTGCCATTGAGTGCTTCTGAATCTAGCAAGGGTTAAGAAGGTATGGTTGAGTACGAGCATACTCAGCAAGTTCACTAAAAAGGAGTGTTTGATGCACTAACTAAAACCATTGACCAAAGGTCGTAGGTTATGTAGGTTTTGGTAAACATTTCTTGAAAGATTTCTTTTATTCAAACAAACTATGTTCGTCAGCCTTCACAGGTTTACCAGAACTTTCGTGGAGTTCCTTTCCTGCAGCGTTCGCAGCTCCTTCCCAGAACAAGGAGTAACATGTCATAGTTCTTACACTCTGCAGAGGTGTGCTACTTTACCCACAAGAGACCTTAAACATTGTTGCACAGCCAGGAGTATGTCCCTGTTCAAACTTTCTTGGTTTGAGGACCAACCTAAGATCCAAGCCAATCACTTCCCTTCTCTGTGACCCCGTATGCTCACCCTTTTGCTAGCTCAGGACAACGGCTACGCCGGTTTAAACTCCTGAAGAGAGCAATAGTCGACATCTACTATCGGGGAATTGACGGTTCCCACCCTTGCATGTGCCTATATGTAGGATCATGGCTCCGATAAATTTTTTCCATCAGCATACGAAAGGGAGAAGATCCAGCTGATCACCCTAGATCAGTAACCAATAGTTTACATCATTATCAAAAATAGTGTTTTCTAACCTTTTTGAAATGCAGGTGATGACACAACAGTTTGCAAATACTTGATAGAAAATAATCAAAGGACATGAGAAAGTGTTAACTTGCCTTTTTGACTGCAAGATTATGTAGTCAAGGTCTTTTAGTCGGTATAAACTCCAATATCTGAAAACGACATCATTGGTTCGGTAAGGATTAATGTTTAAAGAAACAATATGCTATTATGCATAGATAATGATATGCATTTTGTATAAATCCCAAAGTAAACCCTCATGCTTAATTATAGATTAAGTTTGGTGGTTTATGTGACATGGGTATACCCTACAGGTACTGGAGTTTGGTACATACGGTCCAGATACGGCAGAAGCCCACGACGTTGCCAAGGCCCAATGGAGAATTCGAGTGGCCCACAAACTCTCCATTGCTTGCGAGACAAGAAGAAGCTTAAGATAGAAAGTTCAAAGGGAAAACCCTAATCTGTAACCGGCTCGACCTGCTACCCGAGACCTAGCCTATCTATATAAAGGCTAGGAGGGGCGGCGAGGAGGACAATCACCACCCTAGTTTCCACAACTCTCGCCAAATTGCATCTGCGTGCCCCTGTAATCTTCGATTCCTTTGTTAATTCCAAGAGCAAACAAGCAGGAGTAGGGACCTCTACGAGGCCTGAACCTGGGTAAAACTTGCGTCCCTGTGTGCTTGTTTACTAGCTTATTGATGCCTCTAGCGCTCCCTCCTTCTCCAAACCCATGTCCATAACAATGGGCATTGACGAGTTAAACCCTCGTCAATTGGCGCCGTTTGTGGGAACTGGGAGTGCTAATGTCACGGCTTCTTCGGCCCCGTCAACCACGATCTACAACTCCGCAATAGTGGAGATTCACCAGCTCTTCGGTGCGTTCGACTTCACCGTCCACACGCCGGACACTCGCCCGACTTTCAAGTCCGTGGGCGATGGAATCAGCCTGGCGATTAGGAGCTTCCGCTTCCAAGTCGGTCAACTGGGCACGCTTCGCATGCCTGACCAGCCGACGACACCCGCGATTGCTCCAGCATCATGGTTCCCGCCACCAATCGGCACCCTTAGCAAGCTCAACACCTCAGCAACAGCTGGGAGTACGGACAGCGATAGCAGTCGCGGATTCGATCTAGGTGATCTGGCCACAGAAGATGGAGCCTACGGCTCCGGATCTGAAAGCTGCAGGAGCAACAGCTTCCCCAACCACTTCATGTGCACCGTCATCAATCCGGGCGATACTACCGCCAATCGTGAAAATGTTGGCACCGGATCTGGTACCAGACCGCCCAACGGTAGCACGCCCAACGACACCGGACCACCCAACGGCAGTACGCCCAACGGTGGCCCCACCAACGGTGGCAACGGCGCGCCCGTCAACAATGGAACCGGTGGAGGACCGATGCTCATGGTGAATGAGAACACCGGCGAACGCATGCAGATCCACCTCAATGACAACGAGTGGGCCCGTTGTGGCGAAGCTCTACGGGGCAATCCTCTACCCCCCAACACACCGCAGGACATGCTAATGGACTACCATTGGTTGCTAAAGGAGGAATTCAAGTGCCAGCAACAGGTGATCGCGCAACTTGACGCGCACAGAAAGGCGGTGGATGAGTCGAGTCTTCGACGAGATGGGCTCTCCTCACACGGAGTATCCTCCTCCAAAGGCAACGAGTACGTTGCCAACAAGAGGCGATCTCGACTGGCCCACCTCACCAAGCAAGAACGCATAGAGGCTGCGAAAGTCCTCGACTTCAGCTCTATGACAGTCGACACGCGGGGCAACCTGCTCCCAAAAACGCCGCAAGCTGCGGTAACGGCGGCCACCATGTACCTCCTCAACAACCAGCCTCCGACTAGAGATCCGCAAGCTGCCATGCACCAATCTACGATCGCGGGCTTGAGGCTAATCGAGGCTGGCCTCGACAAAGATCGAACGCCAGAGCCGAGGAAAAGTAAGGCTCTGGAAAAGTACTACTCGTACTCCTCTAGTGACGACAGTCACGATCTGTCACGACGACGCCGCTCACGGCGGCACGACCGCGACTACGATGCGCGCGATGACCTCACGCAGCGCAAAGTCGACAACATGCAGGAAAGACGCGCTCGTTCGACTGACTCAGAAGAAGACGAGACTGAGCTCTGCGGCGCTAGATGCTTCAGCAGGGCCATCAGGCAGAAGCGAATGCCTAAGGGGTTTAAACTCCCATCGGAGAACCCAAAATTTGATGGTCTACAGGACCCTAAAATCTGGTTGGAGGACCACATCTCCTTCGTCAGACTACATGGAGGGAGTCGAAGCATGGCACGCAATGCCTGCAGCTACAGCTGGAGGGCGTCGCCCGCGCATGGCTCAACAACCTCCCGCGCGGATCCATTCGCAGCTGGGAGGAGCTGGTCTACAGCTTCATGCGCAATTTTAAGGGAACTTACAAAAGGCCCGCATCAATCGAAGAACTGAGAAGTTGCCAGCAAAGATCAGGTGAATCGCTACGCTCTTACATCCAAAGGTGGTCTATCATCAAGAACTCCGCAGAAAACATCTCAGAGGACCGCGCAATCGACGCGTTCAACGGCGGCGTTTGCCGTATAGAGCTCAGGGAGGAGCTAGGCCGCTTGAATCCCAAAACGATCGACCACCTGATGGAAATCGCGAATCGGTGGGCTGATGGAAAAGACTCGGTGAAAAACCGTACCTACTCCGATGACGACGACGACCTCGGGTGCAGACGCGACCGTCGAGGCAAACGTCGAATGTGTGTCTATGACGACCAAGACAAAGTCAATATGGTCGCAGCCGGCTACACCGACAAATGCAACGACAACTGCAACAGCGGATACCGTAGTGGTGGATACCGCGACAGCGGAAAAACCACACAGGTGTGACAACGCTGCACTCGCGAAGAGGCACCCGCAACATCTATCGAGGACAAACTGTCCGGGCCATGCAACATGCACTTCTACATCGACAACCACGATGGCAAGAAGAATTCTAGTCACCTTCTCAAGGACTGCCGTGAGTTCCTCAAACTCCACGAGGGCCTGGCCCGGATGAATCACGACATGGTCAACAGGGGCTACAGAGTCACCCCAGGCGCTGTGGCACATGGAGCTCCTCCACCACCACCCGGACCACCACCACCCGCAGCTGCGCCGGTCCAGCATAAGGAGGCGAGCCATACCCACGAGCTGTGGGCAACATGGGGATGATCCAAAAACGACGTCCCTCAAATCGAGTGCAGAAGGCCATCACTCGCCAAGTCAACTTGGTGATAAACTCCCCACCTTCCACCCTGAGTACCTCAGTGGAAGCGACTCCTGCATCACCTTCGACAGGCGTGACCACCCGTGCCAAGTTCCTCGTCCAGGCCACTGTCCCCTCGGACTCGAGGCGCAGATTGGGGGTTTTGACATGAGTCGCGTCTTCATCGACGGCGGCAGCGGCATTAACCTCATGTTCGCAAGTACCTTGCGTGCGATGAGGATCCCTCTAACGTGTCTGGAAGTTTCAGACACGACGTTCCACGACATCGTCCCAGGGAAAGGCATATATCCGCTAGGCAAAATCAACCTCGACGTCATCTTCGGCACGCCACAAATTTTTTGGCGAGAGCGCATCAACTTTGAAGTCGTCGACTGGCCTTCACAATACCACTGCATCCTTGGACGTGTCGCGTTCGCAAGGTTCATGGCAGTGCCGCACTACGCCTACCTGCAGATGAAAATGCCAGGTCCAAACGGTGTAATCACAATCAACAGCAACTTCGAGAGGTCCGACAGCTGCGACAGGGAATTCAACAGAATCTCCCAGTCCTTCGGCATGCAGGAGGAACTCGCAAGATTAAAGGAGTTGACAGACAACAGTCTGCCTCCCCTGAGTGGGCCAAGTTCACTCGACCTATCCTTCGACTTGTCAGTGCACACGAAGAAAGTCCAGGTCCACCCAACGGACCCGACCAAGATGGCCCTCATCGCCAACAACTTGAGTTCCGCATAGGAACTCGCGCTCGTCGAATTCCTCCGTGAGCACTGGGAGATCTTCGCCTGGTGTCCAGCAGACATGCCAGGAGTTCCCAGGGAATTCGCCGAGCACTCACTCAACGTGAATCTAGACACAAGGCCAGTCAAGCAGACAATTCGGCGACTGTCTGAACCAAGGGCAAAGGCAGTCGGAATGGAGATCAACAGGCTCCTCGACACAAAATTCATACGCGAGATCAAGGAAAGCACTTGGCTCGCTAACACAGTGCTTGTGCCTAAAAAAGACACGGATATCCTGCAGATGTGCGTGGACTTACCCTCCTTAAATAAGCACTGCCCAAAGGATTACTTCCCGTTGCCGCGAATCGAACAAATCATCGACTCCACCGCGGGATGTGAGCGTCTCTGCTTCCTCGACGCCTACTCAGGCTATAATCAGATTCGAATAAAGGAGGAGGATCAGGAGAAAACAGCGTTTACGATGCCCTTTTGTGTGTTCTGCTACAACACGATGCCCTTCGGGCTAACGCAGGAGCCACCTATCAACGGTGCATGCAGGCCTGCCTCAAGAATCAACTTGGTCGCAACATCCAAGTCTATGTTGACGACATCGTCATCAAAACCAAAGAGGAAGCCTCACTAATCAACGATCTACGCGAGACCTTCACCAACCTCGACCGCTACCGGATCAAGCTCAATCCGGACAAATGCGCCTTCGGCGTGCCATCTAGGCAGTTACTCGGGTATCTCATCTCCACGAGAGAGATCGTAGCAAACCCGAAGAAAATAAAGGCCATACTGGCCATGGAGAAGACGAAGAATATAAGAGGCATCCAGCAGTTGGCTGGGCCAATCGCGGCGCTCAGTTGATTCATCAGTCGCATGGGCGAAAAGCCATTGCCCTTCTACCAACTTCTCCGCAAAACTGACAAATTCGAGTGGACAGACGAGGCGCATGAAGCATTCGAGGACCTCAAACGTTTACTATCCACCTCGCCCGTACTGGTGACTCCACGCGAAAAAGAGACGCTGGTGCTCTACATCTCCGCCACCAACCAGGTGGTCAGCACGGTGCTTGTGGTGGAACGAGCCAAAGAAAACAAGGTCCACGGGGTCCAGCGCCCAGTCTACTACCTCAGCGAGGTGCTCACGCCAACAAAACAGCGGTACCCGCACTACCAGAAGCTGGCGTACGGCGTCTTCATGACAGCCAGGCGACTGCGCCACTACTTCCAGGAGCACTCAATCGTGGTGGTCAACGACGCCCCGCTCGGGCATATACTCAATAACCCTGATGCCACCGGGCGAGTCGCGCTTTGGGGAATCGAACTGTCTCCACGAGACATCACATACGAAAAGCGTGACGTGATCAAGTCGCAAGTCCTCCCTGATTTCCTCGTGCACTGGATGGAGAACCAGCTCCCCGACAAGCCAGATATGTCCTACCTCTGGACAATGCACTTCGATGGGTCCAAACGAAAGGATGAAGCTGGCGTAGGTGTCATACTGACATCACCCCAGGGAGACAAGCTGAAAACATTCTGCGAGTGCAGTTCACCACCTCCAATAATGAAGCTGAGTACGAAGCTCTGATCCATGGGATGCAGATGGCAAAAGCCTATGGCGCCAAAAGGCTCACCATCTACAGCGACTCCAAACTGGTGGTCAACCAAACGATGCACGAGAGCGACGCACTGAACGAGAACATGATCGCCTATCGTGACCTTTACGACACACTCGAAGGGGACTTCGACAGCTGTGAGCTGCGACATGTGGGTCGCGAAAGCAATGAAGAGGCGGATCTCCTTGCCAATATTGGCTCCACCTGCACCCCCATACAACCTGGCGTATTTCTCGAGCGCATCTGCAAACGCTCCATCAAGCCAAAGGCTCCAGAGAAGAAAGTAAGCGCGTCAACAGACTCGAGGGCTACGCCACCCAATGAGCCAATGGCACTCGACGACCTAGAGCTTGATATAGACTCGAAGGACCAATGGATGTCATGATGATCGAGCCATCTTGGACACAACCATACATCACATATCTACTCAACAAGAGGCTGCCACATGATCCGACCGATGCGCGACACATCGCGCGATGATCCAAGGCATCCGCCGTCATCAATGGCGAACTATACAAGCACAGCATCACAGGAGTGCTCCAACGGTGCGTCTCCAACGGGGACGGAAGGGCCGTCCTCCTCGACATCCATGAAGGCACCTACGGGCACCATCCTGGCAGTCGCACCCTCGTCGGCAAAGCTCTATGAGCTAGATTCTACTGGCCCACGACCATGCGCGACGCCAAGGACATCGTCCAGTGCTGCAATGCTTGCAAGCGATTCGCGGACAGACCTCACGCACCTGGCGTGGAACTCTGGCCAATACCATTGGCTTGGCCCTTCATGCAATGGGGACTCGACATGGTCGGCAAGCTCCCGAAATCCTCGCGAGGAGGTTACGTCTACCTCTTGGTCGCAGTCGACAAATTCACGAAGTGGATCGAGGCCATGCCGGTGACAAATCAATCATGGGCTAGTGTTGTCAAGTTTTTTGAGTCCACTGTCTACCGCTTTGAAGTGCCACACAACATCATCACGGACAATGGGACGAACTTCACCTCCAAGGTGTTCCAGGAATTCTGCGAAAACCTGGGAATCAACATAAGCTATGCCTCGGTGGCTCACCCGCAGATCAATGGTCAAGTCGAAAAGGCCAACGGCTTTGTCTGCGGCGGAATCAAGAAATGACTCCTCCGACCACTCGAACAAGCCGCCAGATGCTGGCCAGACGAGCTACAATCCGTACTTTGGAGCTTGTGTACAACTCCAAACAGCGCCACGGGATACACCATGTTCTTCATGGTGCACGGTGCCGAAGCGGTGCTACCCGCAGAAGTACGCTACAAATCCCCGTGGGTGGTCGCTTACAGCCAGCAGGAGTCAACTCTTGCACTCGAAGACTCCGTCGACCTCCTTGACGAGGCACGAGAAATCGCAGCGGAGAGATCAACGATCTACCAGCAAAGCCTCCGCAACTACCACAGCAGAAGGCTATGCCCAAGATCCTTCGTCGAAGGAGACCTGGTCCTGCGACCCAAGCAAGAAGGGCATCACAAGCTCGAGTCTCCTTGG
Source organism: Avena sativa (assembly GCA_916181665.1). Taxonomy (NCBI): domain Eukaryota; kingdom Viridiplantae; phylum Streptophyta; class Magnoliopsida; order Poales; family Poaceae; genus Avena; species Avena sativa. The sequence continues at coordinate 666,602,905 of OV702289.1, read as the reverse complement.
GAGGGACCTTACGTGATTACATAAGTAATCCCAGGTGGCACCTATCGCCTTAAATACTTCGAGACAGGAGTCGCATACTCCAACCCCTGGAACGTCGCATAGCTGCGTTGCTTCTACCCCTAGTCGTTTTTCTTTTACATTTACAAATAAGGCTATTCAGCCAGACTACTTAGCCACACATTGTACCTCGTACTATTCTACGAATAAATGAAGCTAAGTGCCCCAAAACTCTGTGTTTTCCTTATTTTTCTTGCAATTTTATCACTCGGTGGATGCGCCACCCTTTATACTTTTTGTTCTACGAACAAATCGCAGTTTCCTGAGTAGCTGACACAACATTAATCGAACCCTTGATAAACACCAACCTAGTTGCAATGCACCTGACAGGTTGGCAAGGTGATGAGATAACACAAGTCAGGCTAACAAAAAGGAACTGCAGAGTACAAATACACTCGCAAAATATAAAAGCTAGCAAGCTCTTCACATATCAATGGATATTAATTACATCCAAAATATTCATATGAACTTTACAACACTTGTACAATTATGTGTAGGATAGAAGTCACGCTACTGCTGCAACAGAAGAACGTTCGTTTGTTCCTCAAAGAAATTGACAATTTCTTCTGCTGGGCGGTCAATAGCTTGGTAGTGCGGAACCATGTCCCAGGTCATACATTCTGGCGAAGGCGGCGGCCCAGCGGCAACAGCTGCGACATCTACATCCGGCCTATGCAGTCGCACCAGCGACAACGCAACCTTAGTGCTAGCTACTAACTGTTGCCGTATGCACTCGTAAACCGCACTCAAATCCTAGAACTTCGCCAGAAGAGCCAACAGGCTTGACGGAACGGCGTCCAGCGGAAACATCGTTTGGTAAATATGCCTAAGGCACGAATGTGCTTTCTTCAAAAAATGAAGTACTCGAGAAGCACGATCCTGCAGGGTCGCAAGCGCGATCGCACGATCGTGCTCCTCCCAAAAATACCCACTTGCCTACAGTTGCTTCTAGGTCAGGTCATTCATTCGAATAGCAATCCGGTCCTTCTCATCCTACAGATGACGAGCACTGAAAACTACACCAAGCAAAATGGCAAAGTGTGAATACAAGGTATCACCGCGGCTGACTAAAATAAAAGATGAGAGGGTAGAAAGCTAACACTTGAACTGCTCACTCAGCTGCGCCACCTCCTCCAAGAGATACTTCTCACGGGTGGTGGCCTTCTCCGCCTTCGACTTCCATACATCTGCGCTACCGTGGAGGATGGGCAACTCACGCTCCAATTGCTTAATGTGATCGCGCAGTCGCGAAAGAAAAGACAACTCCTCCACCTTTGAGCACGGCTGCGCCAAGGTTTCATCGATGGGCGGAGGATCATGAGGACCACTCGACGTACCCTATCACAAACCAAGCAAGAGCAAATAAGGGACCACGAAAACATTGATAAAAGGCACGAATGCATTCAAGCACGGCAAAGTCTCGACAGGGACACTCCCACAAAAGCATAGTCTCAACAAAAGGCAACTACAACTATTACATATGCAGACTAAGGAGCGTTTTGCTTCTTCGACTTGGACTTTGGCTTCGGGGGCTTCATCGCATCCGTGGCAGTATCCGATGCCGCGGATTTGCCGGTGGTAGCCCCAGATGCCGCTGCATTCGCTGCCTTCGCCCGCCGCCGCTCCTCAGAATACTTGGCGACTGTCTCGATATGTTGAGGACCATATTTCGCGCAGCTACCAGCAAAGGGAGCAAACACTACCTGCTGGCCTCCAGCATCGACAGGCATCGCCTCGGAAACAGCGGCAGGGTCCATCTCCACGCCATGAGCTTGCACCATCGTGAGTGCCAAGGTGGCACTGACGGAACGCTACGAGTTCTTGAAGTCCGCGGGAATACCTCCAGCGAGGGATTCCACTAGGTCTCCAAGGTTGTCGATCATCCTGGCCTTGGGAGTTAAATCCTCGCGGATGCGACTGAGCACATCCTTGGCCTTCCCCAGCATCTCCTAGAGGGAAACACTGTGGTCTTCGACTGCAGCGATGGCGCCGGCCAATGCATCCACACGACGCTGAGATTGGGCGTCAAAGCTCAGGACGCTGGCATCTGCATACACAAAAGTGTTAGTACAACAACCACATGTCAAAGCAAAAGAGCAATGCAAAATCCAACCGGAAGAATACCTGAGAGAGACTTGGCACTAGAGAAAATTACTCCTCGAACAACTTCTCCCTCTCAGCAGTGGAAGCACGGAGATCCTCTTCTCGCGTTCGCGACTCCTCCAAAGTTGTGATTGCCTCGTCGTGATTCTTTGTCACTGCGGCAAGCGTCTTCTCGAGTGCAGCAGCACGACAAAGTAGTTCATTGTGCTCAACTACAACGCACAGGGTGTATCATCAATCGAATTCATAAAATTCACGAAGACAAAGACGAAGTCAAAACTCACCTTCGACAACACTGTGGCGATTGTCCAGTAGAGCGTGCTGCCGACCCATGATGAGGACTTGCTCCGCCAGACGAGCAGCCTCCTTCATAATAAGCTGCACCAGAGAAGAAAACAAAAGTTCAGCAATAGCACCAAGTATAAATTCGACTGCCAAAAACAGCAAAAGGACGCTTACATGATCCTCCAAAGACTCCGAAGATGCATGTCGTACAGTCATCCGGGCAACTATCTGGTGTTCCACAGAATGTGGGGAACTCGATGAATTGTGCCCAGAGTGGGCCGCCAATGGAGGGGAAGAAGACCGTTCGGCCACTTCCTTGGCCTTGGAGCCTGCGACTCCAGACTCCTTCACAAATTGGACGTCGTCAGAAGACGACGATGCCGCTCGGCTACAAAACACATCAAGCAAAAACTTCAGGAAAAAAGCAACTCTAATAGGAAACCAAAATGAGGTCGCGAATGCAGAACTCACTAGCTAAATTTATCAAGGTCGAAGGATTTCTCCTCCGACTCGACGACTCCTTCGGCAATCGCAGCTTCTTTCAGGCAGGAGGAGCCATGGAACGCACAGGAACGGCAGGGATTGGCTCCTCTGCAAAAACAAAAGGGCCTTCTGGCATCGTCGGCGATGAGGCATCCGAGTCCTTGTTGTGGGAACACGTGCGAGTGTCCTGGTCGCTGGACTCGGGTGCTCCCTCCTCCTCTTTAATTGGGACGGTCGATTCCGAGTCGTCCTCTTCATCCACTTCACGAGGCATAACCCCTTCAGGACGAGGGGGCAAATTGGGAGACACCTTCCAGTCCTACATTCAGAAGATACAACATTATATATCAAAGCATCATAAAAGGCAATCGAAAAGGGAAACTACTTCACGGTACATTTCTACCTTAGGAGGAGGGTTAGAGGCGTCGAAAGGAGGCACGACTGGTTCGCCTGGGAGAACCGCCTTGGCGGTGTATTTGGTCACCAGTCGCACCCTTTTATCCACCTAACCTGTAGAAATGCCCTCGACAGACACGCGAGTGACATCGTCAGCACCGGTCCAGCGGAACATAGGGTGCACTCTGGCTTGCAGAGGCTGGACGCGGCGGCGCAACCAGGTGCGAATAAGGGCAGCGCCACCTTCTTCCTTGCCTATGCGTTTTTTGAGGTCGCATACTCGCTTATACAACACTTCTATTTCCTCAGACTCGCTGGGCATAATGACATTCTTCTAGGAGCACCTCCTCTTGCAAGACGCCACGGGATCAAAGGGCGCGAGTCCGTAGTGCTCTCCATCGGCCGTCTGGTCGCGGATGTAGAACCACTTGTCCCTCCACCCTTGGACAGACGCGGTGAGCTTGATGGCAAAATAGGTGACAGAGGAGTCGACGTGGATCCCGCAGCCTCCTACGTCGTAGACTACCGAACCGGACGTTGACTGGCATTTCAGCTTAAAAAGCCTCTTGAAGAGACCAAAGTGCGGCTCGATTCCGAGCCAGAACTCGCAAAGAGTAATGAAGCAGGAGATGTGGAGAATGGAATTTGGGGACCGCTGGTGAAGCTGGAGCCCATAGAAACAAAGGAGACCGCGAAATAAAGGATGCAGAGGGAGAGAAAGACCTCGGATGACGAACGCAAGGAACATCACCCGCAAACCCTGAGGAGGACAAGGGATTACCTCCTCACTGGGCACTCGCGAGTCGTCTTCCGCGGAAGGAAGAACCCCACCTCGATGATGAAGATGCAGTTCGGCGGGCTTGATGATGGACGCCCTCCAGGCGCCATTGGTGATGCGGGTGCCAGCACCTTCCTTCTTCCCAACGCCGGCGGCGCTGGTGTCCACGGTGGTGGTACCACCCTTCTTCTTGGCGGCGACAATGGTGGTCGTGGATCCAACGGCGGCGCCTCCTTTCTTCTTGCCCATCTTTCGATGGCGGTGAGAACGGAGGAAGTAACTGGGGAAGACACGGAGCTGGTCCAATGTCGTGAAGAGGAAGTGCGCAAGGAAGCACAGAGCAGCAGCAATGGCAATGGAGGCACGGGCAAAGAAGACATATGGGAAAATTACCGTAGCTGCGCTGCTACTTAACCTCCTCGCAGACACCATCCAACGGCCAGCAGAAACCCTACTACACGTCTGGCGCACATCGCCATCGACACGTGGCGAAGCTGAAGCACGAACCGTCCCCCCACTATTCCCATTACGCGCGGAAATCAAGGAGACGCAGTTAAAACAGAAGATTATGCACGCCTGGTCAAATCAAAGTCAGAAAGTGGGACCCACCACTTGTCACGTCCCGTCAAAGCCTCTCACGCGGGCAACCGAGGTCATCACATCGTCACCACTGACGTCATTGATTCCAGCAGCAGAAGATTTTGAATACTTTAGTCCTTGCTCGAGTATTCGACTCAACCAAGACGACAACAATCGTAAATGTTTTTAGTCCCCACTCGAGTCTACGACTCGAATAGGCACTCGTGGGCTACTCCCATAGGGAGCGCTGGTCGCGCACCCTATGATTATTTTTCTGGTACATCATACTATGTGTTGATAACATCCACACTCGAATGCTATGGCGACTCCGCCTCATATTTTCCCTACAAAGAGATTACGTCTCCTGGGCCACCCGAATCATCTCCGTGATGACAAAAAATTCGGATGCCGCGCTTACAGCGTGAAGATAAGACCTGAATAAGGCCTGGCAACGCATATGCTGTGCACTACCAGAACTATATCCGTACCTACAGGTGCGATTAACATGCCTTGACGGACGCGTCGAGTGCTCGCACTTATATACTGGAATTCGACTCCTGTAAGACGTCCACGGCTTGAGTCGAATTACTCCAGCACTTTTCCGAATTCGAGTCCGGGGACCTGAGTTTGAGTAGATTGCGTTGTTTTGCCCTAAGGTAGTTAAGTGATACCGATACATCGATTAAATCAGGCACGTATATCAACAATCCCTATGACACAAACAGAACACTCGAAGATGCTCAGTCATGCCCTCGAAAGACTTCATAAAGCCTCCAGTCGAATATGCGATTCCACTGGACACTCGGGGGCTACTGACATGGGTATACCCTATAGGTACTCGAGTTTGGTATATATGATCCAGATACGGCAGAAGCCCACGGCGTTGCCAAGGCCCAATGGAGAATTCGAGTGGCCCACGGACTCTCGATTGCTTGCGAGACAAGAAGAAGCTTAAGATAGAAAGTTCAAAGGGAAAACCTTAATCTGTAACCGACTCGACCTACTACCCGAGACCTAGACTATCTATATAAAGGCTAGGAGGGGGAGGCGAGGAGGACAATCACCACCCTAGTTTCCACAACTCTCGCCAGATTGCATCTGCGCGCCCCTGTAGTCTTCAATTCCTTCATTAATTCCAAGAGCAGACAAGCAGGAGTAGGGACCTCTATGAGGCCTGAACCTGGGTAAAACTAGCGTCCCTGTGTGCTTGTTTGCTAGCCGATTGATGCCTCTAGCGCTCCCTCCTTCTCCAAAACCCAAATCCATAACAATGGGCATTGACGAGTTAAACCATCATCATTATGAAAGATTTGTATTATAGTCAAGTTTTACTTTATAAGTAAATTTGTATTAAGCTTCTAAGAGTAATTGACAAGTGATGGAGTTAGGGTACAATGAAAGTTGTTAGTAGATGTTGATTGATAAACACTTTTAAGTGTATTATAATTCAAGTAGGTGGTAGTTAGCAGATTGTTTACAACTTTTGTTTGAAGTGGAAAAACGAATAAATTTTGAAGAAAATACTTATTACATCAAGTGAAGTAACTTGTGGTGTTCTTAGATTATAATTGATATCTATTTGGACCGCTTTACCGATCTTAAGTTACTGTGCTTGTAGTTGGTTAAGTAACAGACCTAAGTTAACTATAAAAGATAACTTAAATTAGGATGTAGTACTTTTATGTCATGATCGAATTTAAGAACTTCTTCGATAAGATTGAAGACATATCTGTATAGGTATTAAGTATAACTCTATGAATCTAAGATTAGCAAATCGATGCTAGGAGATTATAGAGTTAAATCTAGTTATGAGATACGATGATCTCATTATATGGTTTCTTGAATTTTCTATTTAACCTTAAAGTTATGTTAGGTAAGATTTGAGATATGAGATTGTTTATCATCAACATAAGTGAATGATGCTAAAGGTTAATTTGAAGTTATTAGTTATAATTAATTTAAGACTCTAAAGGAGTATTAATAATGTGGCATCCCGTTAAAACCACTACTAGAAAATCGTTGTGTTTTTGTGCATTGCATCATCATGACCGCATCCTCATGTCATCATGCCACATTGCATTTGAGCATCGTCATCATCATGCATATTATGTTCGCATGTTTTGACCGCAAACTATTTTGCTAAAAACATATTTTTGTTTTACTAAAACATCTCCATGGTTTTATTAAAACCGTCCCTTTTTTGTTATTTGAAATTAAAACAAAATAATATTTTTGGTCCATACGCGACCACAAAGGTTTTCTTATTTTATTAAAATAATAAAGTGGAAAAAAGTGTGTCTAAATTTTTGGTCCAAAACTAGTCCTATCTAGACTACTTTGGACTATATAAATACTTATATCCCTCTTTTTATCCCTAACCCTAGCCTACCATCTACCACACCACCGGACCCACCTAACACGCCTGACCCACACAGCACCGTGCCTACCCTGCATGCGAGCCAAAGCCACCTGGTCGCCCTGCTCCCTTGCCGTCGCACGCACCTTCTCCCGTGCACTGACACACCGCCGCCTGCCCATCCCCCCACCACCTGCGTCTCCCCCCTCGACCTGGCACGCACGTAGCCACCAACCCCCACCCTGCTTTTCTATCTCCACCAACCGCACGTGGCCCCACCCCGCTCACGCGCGCGGACAACCGACCTCGAACCCACCCATCCCGCGCGTCACCACGCGTCTCCCCTCGTCGTCTCCCCCACCCGCACCTCGCGATCTCGCCACCCGCTCTAGCCTCCTCCGCCGCGCCTCCAGAGCTCCTCAGGTCGGCCGCCTCCCGACCGGTCCGTCCTCGCCCTCCCCTCTGTCGCCGTCGCCAGGCCCGCCGCCGCCACCTATCTCTTCTGCTCGCCCACGCGCAGGCCCCGCCCCAGATGCGCCCCTGGCCGTGATCCCCTCTCGTCTCTCCATCGCCCCACCTACCGCCGCCTCCCTCGCCCCACCTCGCTGCACCGCCTCCCTGCAAACTCCACCGCCACCTGCCGCCTCCCCTCTCGTCCTTATCCCTCAATGCGCCTTCCACAAGCGCTGCCAGGACCTTGCTGTCCTTGCTTGCGCGACCTCCTCCGCATACCCGGCCCGAGCCTCTCCGTAAGCGACCTCGTCCCTGCCTGCGAGCTACCTCCGGTCGCCCTCAGCTCGGACCGATGCAGCGCCTCCGTGCGACCCCCCCGTCATCCCAGGAACCGCCTCCCTCTACCGCATCCGCGCCTGCCTCTGCCTCGATGCCCTGCTCGCCTGCGGCCGGGTCGACCTCGCCTCTGTGTTACGCCCCGTGATGCTCCCATCCCCGCTGCCAAGGTCGCCGTCGTCCTCTCTGTTCGCGAGCACAATTAGGCATCATCCCTGTCTCGCGAGCTTCCCCGATTGGTGTCGTAGCTGCAGGGGCATCGTCCTCCTCGCCTCCCAGCATGTGCGTGCTGCCTCTGGATCCCCTGCTACCCCGCGTCATCCGCAGTTTCCGGCCCTGTACTGTCCTGTCTCTCTTTGTTGTGCACCATCCCACCTCGCGGACCGTTGTCACCAAGTGTCGTGTCGTCCCTTCCATCTGCAGGAGCCTCACCATTAGCATGAGCTCATCTACGATCTCGCACTGTCCTCTACATCTTCTAGGAGAGCCATCATCTATGGCTCCATGGCCAAAGCAGCGCTGCTCCCTCCGTTTGTACCTTCTACGGGGAAGTTTGGTGTTTCTGCGAGAAGATTTGGTGGCGTCGTGATTCTTCGGTGTTGGTGCAAAGTGAAGTGGTACTGTGGTGGTTTTGATGCGGTTGTGCGAGTACCCCATGCGACAAGGTCGACAAGTCGAACGAGAATTCCTCCGAAACCCGTATCCGGTCGACAAGATCTCCATCGAGTGTCATGGACGTCATGATCTACTTCCATTTCGTCAATCGACGCCAGGACCGATGGTTGAGATGGAGTTCGGAACCCCGAGCCCTTCCGCGACGTGGGACCTCAAGGTCTTCTTCCGAGACCCGAAGACCGTACTCGAAGTCTCCTTCCCGAACACCAAGCGACAAGATCTCCTTCATGGGTTGGATGGAACCGCCAAGTCCTTCTTCTGGACCCAAAGACCGATCCCGGTGTTCGAAGACCGATCACCCAAACCCCTCCCAAATCCAAGACCTTCGGAACAAAGATGTGTGACCCTAAGCCTCTATTTTTATAATATGACATATAAATTTCCGCATATTAAACTGCTCATGCTTGCATACATGTTTGTGGGGTGGGGGCATTATGCCAATTCACCTCATAATTAAATATGGAGTGTCTATGCGGGATATCTTTGTCTTATTCCGGACTCCATTTAAATTGGTGTAGCGAACCGATGCCATGTTTTCCCCTGTTAAGACAACATTTAAATTGCGGGGTAGATAAACAACTCGAACCGTTTGATTAATTATTGGGATCCTAGTTCTGCTTAATATTGCCTAATTGCACCGCATCTGCATCATATCATAATCATGCCGGATCTTCTGCCGTGGTATTAAATATTGCACCAGGTGCTTGTTCTAGTGTTTGCTTCTTCGCGGATTAGGCCGATGAGTTGATGCGAGTATCGACAAGTTCTCTGGATATGATCCGTCGGCAGTGTTTCCCAGGCGAGCATCTTCCCCCTTCTACCTATTTTGCATTTATAGTCTTTATTTGCTCCTGTTGATCTATTGCTATCCGTGTCTCGATGCTTTAGTGTTCCATACCAGATATATCCCGTGCAGCCTCTATATTGCCTTGGACACCTCCTATTACCTATTGTTTGGTAGATAGCTGGCCTTGCGAGTCGTAGTTGCTTGCTCAGGTGCGATCTTGTGTTGTCGAGTACCACAGTTCTTGGAATGCTGGCAGATGTTTTTGGTGGAGTTGATCATGACTTTAAATACAACTATTAAAATGCTAGATATAACTAATGGAGAGGCATCGGTGGGCAATAGATGTTATTTGGTTCTTCCACGCTCACTTGTGTCTCGTAGGACCCCGAGTACTTGATACTTGTTCCTTGATTTTTCGCACTATCCACATCCGGGAGGCCTTATGGACCTCCCTGAGCCAGAGCTTGATTCATTTCTATTTCTTGGGGCCACAAACTAGTTTGGGGTTTTATTTACTATCATGTACTTATGCCATGTTGCTGCTTTATTTAAGATTGTGCGTGGAGCACCTGTACTGTTTTGGATGCGGAGTGTTTTCGCGGTATCGACAAGCCTAGTCACACTTTCGGGTTCCTAGTCGTTTACAGCCATTGACGCAAACCCTGGGTCCGTTCCAGAGCCGGCCAACTTCGTTGCGGGTAGCTTAGTGGGGTGGCCCCCTGAAATATTTCTAAATCCTGTGATCGCTTTGTCGTGAATGCCTTGTTGGGTTTTGAGTTGGTTTTTCCGAGGTTGATTGAGTGTGTGTTTCTATTTGTGCACCCCTGCAGGGTAAAACTTTCTAAAAGCCGTGTCCGCGGTTATGGACGACTTGGAGCACAGTATCTCGATCATAGACAAGTATAACTAAAGTAGTGCTATAAACTTGACTTAATATATGACTAGTAATCAGATTCAACTATAACGGAATGGATATTAAGAATGCCAACAACTGGTGGACCTGGGTTGTTTGTTATATCTGCCTAGTAAGTATTGCAACTCCAATGGAATGTGATAAAAGTGCCAACAAATGCTGGGTTTTGGGACTCCGCAGGACAATTATATCTGACTAGTAAATGTTCCAACTACAACGGAATGTTAACTAAAACTGCCCACTACTTATGCTATTAGGATGACTCATGCTATCTATATCTGATTAGTAAGTGCTGCAACTAAAATGGAATGAGTAAAACTGCCAACTGTGTGAGTTCCTTGGCTCGACTTCCTCGTTTGGTCTCGAGGGGGAAATACCAGGATGGGTATGTTTGGTGTTAGTTTCAGGTAGGATCCAAATAGGTCTTTCTTACCCCTCTCTAATAGCCGCCAGTGATACCGAGTCTCTATAGGTTGTTTAGTGCCGTTGCACTGCCGCTTCAGCCCACCATACCTATGTAGGCGAGAGCCGCCGAATTCTAGCCTCGCCGTGTACTAGCCTTAGTACTGACGCTCCTATTTTCCTTTGCCCTTTGTCGGCACCCCTATTGTTTTAGCAGGTTTGAGATCGACATCGTTAGCAGGGTTACCCTTCCGGCTTGGCCTGGGCAGGGTTATGGACGCCATTGGTTATTCTTCAGGGCTCTTAGCCCCATTTGCATCTTGTCCATACTCGGACGCCGTAACATTTTCAAGGTGATTTGGATCTTTGTATTATATATCTGTATTCTTGACCCGTTGAGTTGCTATTGTATATATATATCTGTTCTCTGGGTCCCATCGAGGACTGTTGTGTAATGGTATTACTTCGTTTTCCACCCGCACGAAAGTGCCTGGTGGGCGTCCTTGAATCGTTTCTATGCGGGTTTGGCGGAAAGGGCTAATACTTGCATAGGGCCGATTTGAGGGTGTTACAAATAATTTACACTTAGGTTTTATTGTAGACCATAATTATGGTTTTAGGTTTAGTATTTTAGACTTAATGGATTATTCAAGATTAAAGTATGTTATAAGTTTAAATACGAATTTCTATAAAATAGATAAATAGGGATTTGTTACTTTATAATTTGAAATCCTTTTCAAATAATGCATCTTGTATATTTCTACTAAAGTAAACCTAGTAAAGATCTTAAAGATGATTTTTATTTATTTTCAAATATTATTTTGATGTTCAGAAAATTCCTTAAAAAGAGTAAGTGTTTGGAAATACCTAATTTAATTTTCTTGACTAAAATACAAACTAGTATTTTTCTTATACTTAAAATTTATTTCGAATCACAAAAGTGAATTTTATTTATTTTTAGGTATTATGTTTATTTTTAGAAAATTCCATGTAAGAATAGATGTTCTTAATCATTCATTTTAAATTTATCAACTAAAAAAATAATTTAGTATTTTTCCTAGGTAGATTATATTTTTGTGATAATTTAGACATATTACATTTATTTTTAAGATTTTTATTTATTTTTCTAGAGCATATTTAGCCTCAGGGGTATTTTGGTCTTTTAATAATTAGATTAGGGTTTTATTTCTTTAAAACCTAGGTGTGGCCCACAGGCTGGCCCAGCCCGGCCCAACAAGGTTGGGTCAAACCCCCTGTCTCACCCGGTACTGGCCCAGACCGGCCCAGTACCCGTCTCTCTTCCTCGCGCACACGCGCAAGACCCGATCGTTCCCTTCTGTGGCAATATTGGGTTGCCGCCGCCGCACTCGATTCCGGTCATCTCCGACCTCCCTGGCTGCTGCCACGATGCAAGATGAGTCAGTCGATGGTGCTCTGTCGACTGGTCCAGCTCGATTTGGCCCTCGAGCCCTTCCTTGACCACATCGTCTACTCCCTAACGCCTAGGGTTTGAGCTCCGCCGGTGATTCGGCGGTCTGATGCAGCTCCGATGCCACCCTGGTGCCTAGGTAACGACATGGCGTCGCCTCCTTGCTGTAGCCCCCAGGAGCGCGGCTTGGTGCAGGTTGCAGCGCCCATTGGGTGCTCCCCGTTCCACCGTGTTCTTCCCTGATGCCGGCCACTGCTTCCTCTTCTAACTTCTTCACGAGGACCATTGGTAAGTTCATCTCCTTTCTCTCTCTTTGCCCTCTCTGTGCTAGGAGTGAAAAAATTAGGGTTCATCCCTTGTGCTAAGGTTCTTCCCTTGATGTTGTGTTCATCAAAGATGATGGAATTACTTCAAGGATATACCGTAGAATTGATTTTCTGTGATGGTATTGGAACTACTGATAGTTGAAATGTTGTCTGAATCTCACTTACTATCACTCTTTAGGCTTGTGATACTATGATGATGATCTAAGTTTGTCAGTTGGTTATTAGTTGGTTGTCGATATGCTTCAGTACCGAAACATGATTGCTGGTTATCTATTCAAATTTATCTACTAGCTTGTTTAAGAGGAATCTTAGTGGTTTTAATTCTGGAGCTTACTTGTAATGATATACAGAAGTTGAGGTTAAGAACATGTCAACTTCTCTCTATGTTTAACTATTTAAATGATCCATTCATGTATCAGATAAGGATTTCATTTCCTTTAAATGATGATACACTTGATATTTATACTGATAAAACTATGTGGAGAGTTTAGGTAAAAAGAGATGATTCCTAACTAGTTTAGGAAGATGATTGGTTTATCTGTTATATGAGAGTTTGTAAAGAATAACTTCCTGATAGCTAAGAAGCTGTTATGCTAGCTACTATATATTGAGGTGCTACCTATAATAGGAATGTGCCTAGTAGACTCAATCCTATAATCTGTTGGCTCTAGTTTAGGTCTATGATGCAATAGCTGAGACTTAAGCTATAAATTTGGCATGAGAAATTGAGAATAGATCTTGTATGTGATGATTTATAATATCCAAGGATGAGTTATGCACCCCACCTGGGTGTATCTCTGAGGTTTTGCCTTTGCAAGGATAGATCATGCTCTTATGTTAACAAGAACAGATACCTAGCATGATTTCTTTGTAAATTACCAACTTGTTACTTGTTGGTGGTTCTTTGTGAACTTGAGAGGGGATAGCTGTTGTGGCTGTGAACTAGTGAGACTGCCACTATGGTGCCTCCAATTTGTGGAGTGTGCATAGTGGTTAGCTGAGCCATCAAGTTCTGCTGCTCAACTACTTGGATGAAACTTTATTTATGCAATAGTTTTGGATTTGAAACCCCATGCCAGTGATGCAAAGACTGAGGCTGCATCTTATTGATAAGAACAACTACTGATGCTTGCCCACCATTTCTCTGTGATGATCTAGTACTCCACTTGAGTATAGATCTGAGAATTTGCCTAAAGTATACAGATCTGAGAATTTGCCTATGAACTAGTAATATGAGTAACTTATGTTGTAACAAACTTTGTTCTTTTGCGGAATCTTGGGTATGGCTTCTGGTTGCTTGTGGATCTTGTTCCTGGATGTTCACTTGGCCTTGCTTCTCCTTGCTACCAATCTGTCTTGCTCCTCCTAGTGTTGCTGCTCCAAGCTCCAACTTGCCCTTGCTGTCCACCTAATCCACCCCCTCCATCATGTAACCATCTTGTGTGGTTCTCTAACTGATTCTTATGATGGATTCTGGTTTGATTTAATGGAAAATTGATGAAATCTGCTACGGTTTGGTTTTGTTCTTGAGATGTAGAACTGTGGCAGTGTTTGTGAAGTGGTGAGCAAAAGCAGCTTGTCCGTGTGTCTGCTGTGGTTTTGATTCTCTTGCCCTCCTTCCTGCTATCGACAACACACAACATGCATTTAGTTGTGTGAGCTGCTTCACTATGGCTTTTTCCTTTGGATCAGATCAAGTGAAATTTATTCACTGCCGCTTCCTTTTACTATTGTCTGCTCTAGTGAAACTTTTCCCTTTTACTTGGCTTATGATGTTGTACTGAAGCCCTCCTGGATTTACAAGAATACACTTTCGTGAAATTTGTCCCTTTTATTTAAAATTGATCAATGATGTACCTAATGACCCACAAGTATAGGGGGTGTATCGCAGTATTTTTGATAAGTAAGAGTGTTGAACCCAACGAGGAGCAGAAGGTGTTGGCTAGTGGTATGGATCAGGAATTCTCTGCAAATACTTATCAAACGGATTTTTAGGGGTTTTTGATAAATCAAGTAAACAAAGTACGAGTAAACTAAAGATAGTAGGAATAAATGCAGCAAGTGGCCCAATCCTTTATGCACCAAAGGACAAGCCGGTTGTATTACTTAAGATGACCAAACGTTCTCGAGGACACATGGGGAAGACTGTCAAGTGCTTTCGCTTCATATAGTTGATTAATCTTCTTTAGATTGCTAAGTGTTGTGTGGGTGAACCTGTGCTAATGTACCGACCTTCCTAGGACTAATACATATTTGTGATTATACCCCTTGAAACATCCGTAAGTACAAGAAAGTAATTAAGGTAGAAACCTAACCACAGCTTTAAACTCTAAGACCCTTACGTCCCTTGTGCAATGGTTTCCTAACGGGGGTTCAGGTTTCTGTCACACCGGCAACCCCTATGATTAGTAGCCAAATACACAATGCATTCCCCTAGGCCCATATAGGTGAAGTGTCATGTAGTCGACGTTCACATGACGCCACTAGAAGAAGACCACCACAACTTAAATATCAAACTATTGAATCTTTCTCAACACAATTCCACTACTAATAACATGACTTCTCCCATGTCCTCAAGAACAAAACGAACTACTCACAAGACATCATATGGATCATGATCATAGATGGAATAATGATGTATAACAATCTTAACATAAACAATAATCCAAAGGTTCACTCAATAGCATCAACTACAAAGAGTAATCAACACCGGGAAAGTTTCCCCTATGAACTAATGCAAGATTCAACTCAATTGTTACAACAATATCGAGATGGTGATGAGGGTGTTGATGGTGATGATGGTGGTGATGATGATGATGATCCCGATGAAGTCCAGCTTGATGGTGGTGTAGATGGCGACGATCTCCCCTCTCCGGGAAGGAATTCCCCTGGCAGAAATCTATCTCCCGGAGAGATCTTTCTCTCTCGGTGTTTTCCGTCCCGCAGAGGCGGTGGAATCTTTCTGTGGTCGCTCCTCGAGTCTTAGGGTTTTGGGAGGATGATATACGCCAGAGGGGAGAGCCTGGAGTGGGCCAGGGCGGCCACACCACCTGCTGGCGCAACCTAGGGCTGCCCGCGCCAGGGGGTGGTGTGGGCCCCCTGTGGCCCATCTCCAGACCCCTTCTGGCTTCCTTCGTCTTCTTGAAAAATAGGATTTTCCGTATATTTTCCCGGATTTTCTGATCTTCGCGAATTTTGCCTCCAAACAGCACCTTTTCCATCAGAATCCTGACTGCAGCGGTCCATTCTCCAAAAGTCATCAACCATGCAAAAATAGATGAAATAACATAAGTATTACCTCTCGATACGAAATATATCAATGAATAACAGTGAATTATTACATAGAATAGTGATGCAAAATGGACGTATCAACTCCCCCCAAGCTCAGACTTTGCTTGTCCCCAAGCGAAACTAAGCTGAATAAACATGGCCTCGGGTTTATGGAGTGAATAGTCGATAAAAGAATACGGACAAGAAGCATCACATTTATCAAATACATAGATCATAATAGAAGACAACTCACTATTATATAACTCAACTTGTAATGAGTAAAGGAAACACAATAAAGATACATTAAGTGAATCATAATTGGTAATGGTAAACTTAGCTCTTGGTCGAAGAATAGTTGATAATTTGCTGGAGTTCACAAATAACTGGTTTTCAGTGATAGCTTTCAAAGTAGTAAACATCAAGATAAGAGCAATGTGCAAAACAAGGAATATAAGAAACATGATTTGAATAAATCATCATATGAATGAAAGAAACACAACAACTCAAAATACTTGCTGAGATAGAAGGGAATAGGTTTACTGACTCAACTACAAAGTAAAAGAAAGGCACTTCGCAGAGGGAAGCAGGGATTGCAAGTCTGATAAAGAGCTCCCAAAAATTATGATACTTACTAGCTTTAATCTCTCATTGCCCCTATCATAGGCATCTTTAGGTGGTTAAGGTTAAAGTGATCAAACATGAGGATATGCATTGACAAGTTGTAAATTGAGAATCTCCTGTCCCTTGAATACGAGGGCCGCTCCTCATGCTACTCAAGTTTAGTCACCAGTAAGTTCTTGTCATCGTAAGCATATATGTATCATAGAGAACCGCCAACGGGGTACCCCTTGCCCGATGATACGGAAGAATCCCTATCGTTGTATTGGGAACGGTAGTACCTAAGGAGGTTAGATAGAGGTGTGGGGAATGGCAGGGAAGCTATTGACGGCGTCCGCAGGCGGGATTGGATACAAGAGAGCGTAGCTGGACGCAAGAAGTACCCAGGTTCGGGGCCCTCATGATGAGGTAAAGCCCCTACTCCTGTCGAGTCTGACTATCAGGGATATACGAACTACAAGTGCTCCTCGAGCTGTATTCTCTAGCTACTTCCTTAAATGCAATGAGACCAACCCTTTCTACTGAGGCCTTGCCTCTCCTTATATAGGCAGAGAGGCAACGGTCTCACTGGCCAATCCGACTAGCGGGCCCCACATGCAGGTCCCAGCCGGCTGGTCATCTACAGTGTCCGGCATGGTATGTCTCATTGGAGTATGAGCGGTATGGCTATCGTAGGCACAGTGGACGCCGTGCGAGCTTGTCGTCAGCATCGGGCCACTGTTCCCACGTCATCCCCGCAAAGTCTTTGGTATGGTCGGGTGGTTGCCAGTCTTTTCATCATACAGGGCATACCGTGCACTGATACGCACGTCGTCCTATCTCACTGATTGGGTCTGGCTACATCGTCGTAGCCGGCTACTTCTTGCTGATACGGCTACCGCACGCCTGTCTTGCCCAGTCCGGCTGTGCTTGGTCAGCTGGACGCGATCCGACTGCTTGGTTTCTTGTCCGGTTGGGGTACCTAGGGACCATCCCCCTGACACTAGCCCCCGAGCGCGTGTGGATTCCGCCCTTAGGCGAAATGTGCACGCGCTCCCTTCTGCTTTTGAATTTGTGTCCGGCTGTGCTTGGTGGTTGCGCTACTCGTGACGTCAGTGCTGATGCCGGCCACGCGCGCACGCACCATCATTGCACTGCGGCGGGCAGCGTAACGTCCCGTCGCACGTCGCCTCGGGAAGCCACTGTCCGGTGCTTCGGTTCCTGCTCCGGGATCTTCTGCGCATCCTGCTTCGGCACACGGGATCTGGGCGGTGGTTGGGGTGAGGGCCGTCCGGATGCGCGCCACGTGGCCCCGTTGACGGTTGCTCTCCTGTCCCTTTAAAGGGACGCCGCGGGGGAGGCAGTTCCTTTCCTTCGCTCCCCCGCTGCAGTTTCTTCTTCCCTCGCGTGCTCCTGCTTCTGTGCCCTTGCCTTCTGCGCCATAGCCCGCTGCGCCGCCCGCTCGTCGTCGTCGCTACGGGCCACCGCCACTCTTCCGTCGTCGCTCCCCACTGTCAGCCGGAGATGGCCGCCGACTGCGGCGCTTGGTGCGGCTCCTCCGTCACGGAGGATCACATCGCGAAGTACCGCACCACCCACGTTCTCCCGCCGCCGGAGGAGGTGGCGGTGCGGTTGGCGCTGGCGGGGGAGGTGTCGCCACACCGGGCGGAGGGGGAGCGTGTCATCTTCCTCTCCCATCTGGCGCGTGGGTTTGCCTTGCCGGTGCACCCGTTCTTCTTGACCTTCCTTGCCTTCTTCGACCTCCGCCTCCACCACCTCGGCGCCAACGCAATCGGGATGTTGGTGCATTTCATGGCATTCTGCGAGAGCTACCTCGGGATCCAGCCGGATCTCGAGCTCTTCTGTCGGCTCTTCCGAGTCTATCCGCAGTTGCAGTACACGAAGGGGCCGCTAGTCGTCTGTGGCGGCGCCTCCATCTACTCTTGCTCCCAATCCGGCTACCCCAAGTTCTTGCTTCAGGACACGGTACGGTTGTGGCAGCAGTCGTACTTCTACGTCAAGAACGTCACCAACATCGACCGGATCAATCTTCCGGCTTTCCGGGATGTCGAGTCCAGCCGGCAGAACTAGGAGCTGAAAATCCATGGTGATAAGGCGGAGACGGACGCGATGCTGCACCGCATGCGCTCCCTTGTCACCTGCCGACTAACCGGCCTGGACATCACCCTCAGCTGGATGTCCCGGCTGATGATGCCGATGCAGCAGCGGGTGCACAAGATGTGCTACTACTCCGGCTGGCTGGACCCGACCCGGCTGTCGCGCCACGATCCCCGCTACCACAACTTGAAGGAGTGGGTGTGGACGATCACCAAGGAGCGGCTGCCGGAGAACTGGAAGTTCAGTCTGGCGCCCTACAGCCGGGAGAACCGCGCGCCCCGGGTAAGTTCTTGTAGCCGGAAACTTCACTTGTTCTTCCCGTGTTTTTCTTGTTTTGTCTGGCTGACTTCTTGTATTCAGCAGATGTTCGCTTGCATCCTTTGCGAGGAGGGTAAGGCTCCCCTTGAGGAGTTCACGCCTGACTTGCCCGAGCCGCGCGCTCGGCGGTCCGGCGAGGAGTCAGACGGGGATGGCGATGCCTTTCCCAGCCAGAATGACGAGCCGGCTGCCGACCCCCACGCGGAGGTTCATGAGGAGTAGGAGGCCGCGCCGACCGTCGATCCGGCGACGCGCTCCGCGACGGACAGCAAGGCAGGCGAGAGCGGCCCCAGCCGTTTCAGCTCCCGCCGGCCCGTGATGGAGGAGCCGGTCCAGCACCCTGCCGCTGAGCCGCCTTGGCCAGAAGAAGGGGCTACCCCCAGTTATGCCGGGGTACGTCCGTTCTCCCCCTTTTATTTCGGTGTTTTCCACGTGCTTCTTTTTTCTTCCTTCCTGACTTTGGTTTATTTGCCTTTGCTTTCTCCTCCTTCTTCTTCGCACATTGGTTTCTTTTGGAGTCGTGAGCCCGACTCGAGCTCCAACCGGGTCGCCGCCCCATGCTCCGACTGCATCAGCCAGCGTCCCCCTTCTTCCGAAGTGCCGCCTCTGTCTTCCCCTCAAGCTGAACCGGCTGCCCCAGCCGGATCGGGGGGTCCTCAGCCGGAGGAGGAGTCCTCGCAGCCGGATGGATCTTCCACGGGTGCGCGGGGGGCGCTGCCGGCAAGGAGCTCATAGTTGTCGGCGACGACAACTCCAACGAGGAGCCCGGGGAGGAGTGGCAAACAGCGGTGGCTGCAGCGAAGGAGTCCTTGGCCGTCAATGCTGTGGACGACGACGCTTCCTCCGCCGACTCACTGACGGACCTAGCCGCCACGCTCGAGCTGGCGGTGAAGGAGATCCGGCTGCTGGAGGCCACAGCCGGCAGGAACCGGTCCCTGAAGCAGAAGCTTGCCGCTACCAATGGGACTTCCTAGAGTAAGTTAGCTACATCCGCCTTTTTTTACTGATAGCCGGTTTTGTTGCAGCCATCCTCGTGTGCGCTCACCGCGAGATCGATTGCTTGAAGAAAGCGAACAACCGGCTGAGCAAGTCCAACACCACTTTGCGGTTGCAGAATAAGGATTGGCACGCGAGGGTAGACGGTCTAGAAGCCACCATCAAGGAGCGCGACGCCTCGCTCGCCAGCCGGACCGACACCTTCAACCTTCTCGAGGCCCAGAACAAGGACCAAGAGAAGGATATTAAACGGCTGGCGACAAAGGAGAAGGCTCTGGTGGAGGAGCTGATGCAGGTCAGCCACACGGCTAAGGGTAAGTTCCCTTTTTCCGCCTTCTTTTCTTTCCGGATCCGGTAGCCAGATCTGACTCTTTTTTCTGACAGCCTTTTATCCTGGCATAGAACTGATGGCCTACAACCGACTGCAGGAGAACTGGCCGGGAGCGCAGCCGACAGCTCAGGAGATCGTCGTCCTTCTTGGCGAAGAGGCTGCCAAGCTTCGCCAAGCGGCACGGGACGTCTTCACCTTCGTGTGGCCGGAGGCTCTGGTTCCGGAGATGATGGCTTAGCTGGCAGTGAAGGTGGTGGAGGTGCCGACTGCGGTGGACCGGCTGCGGGACCTGGCGGTGCGAGCTGGAGCGGAGATGGCTCTGGCCCTCATGCTCTCCTGGTACAAGGACGCCCGTGTCGAGAAGATCGACGGAGGCTTCTGTGCCAGCGCCAACCTTGTCGCCATCCGCCAAGCCCATCCGGAGCTCCGCGGGTCTGCCATCAAGATTGCCGACTAAGTGGACCCCGACGAGGTGCTCACCGACTCGGAGTTCGTCGGTACTCCTGATGTGGAAGGCTCGATGCCGCCGCCCGCGGGTGCCAGAACCGGATCGAGCTCCGCGCCTCCTCCTCTGCCTGAAGCTTCTGCTGGTCAAGATGCTCCTCATGGCAAGGGTCCTGCCGCTTAGCTACTGCCCCAGGATGCCGGGTGTATTTGTCTTGCTTTTGTTATGCATGAAACTTGTCTGTCTGTACCGGCTATCTCTGATGCCGGGTAACTTATGGGAGCTTTGCCTCATTTTTGCTTGTTAATATTGAACTCTTGAGTTTCCTTTAACTTGTGCGTCTTGAATTTTCTTTCAATATTTCGCCGGCTAACTTTGTCCGGCTGACTTCGTCTGGCTACACACCTTTAGCCGGAGGAACTACACCTCCAATGGGGGCACGCTAGCGCACCCACTAGGTGTAGCCCCCGAGATTCGGAGTAGCTGGCGTAGCCAGGTGCTTCTAATCTTCCTTATTTTTCCCAAGTATTCTAACTTTATCCGACTAGACTCGTCCTAGTCGGCTGCTTTCGCCGGCTGAAAGCCTTCAGCCGGGGGAACTAACATTCCAGTGGGGGCGCACGAGCGCACCCACTGGGTGTAGCCCCCGAGATTCGGAGTAGCTGGCGTAGCCAGGTGAATCTTCCTTGTCTTCTCTTGCTCCTGCCCTTGCCCTCACCTGGGCTCCGAACGGCCGGCTAAACGCCCTTAGTCGGTCAGGAACTACAAGATTCCACTGGGGGCGCGCGAGCGCACCCAGTGGGTGTAGCCCCCGAGATTCGGAGCGCTTGTTGAAGGCAAGGACTTCGAATCTTCTTCCCTTTTCCTAAATTCCGACTCGAAGTAGTCGGGCAAGAATATACATATACATACACATACATCCTCACAGGTTAATAGGTTGGTCTGTCAAATTGTAGCCAGAAAACTGCTTGTTTTTTCGAAAACTGGCATGTGCCTTTCCAGACACTTGGTCGCTTTCCCGAGTGCTCTGCTGTTTTTGCCGCGTCCTTGCCGAGCAGCCGGGTTGCGATCTGCAGCCGGAATTGAAGGGAGCTGACAGTACATTGCGCACGGTACTAACGGCTTAGTAGCCGGATTGGTTTGAGCTAGTTGCAAGGCCGGAACGCCAGGTCTGTCGCGTCTCCTCCCCGTTTTTCGTGTGGGATGCCTTGGGCTTTTGCTCTTGCTAGTCGGACAGCCGGGTTGCGGTCTGTAGCTGAGACAAAGAGTGGGCCTCTGACATCATCGCACACTACTCGGTCGGTTTGTTGACTTAGCAGGCCGGGCCAGCCGGCAAGCCCTTGGGTAGGGGTTGCCGGAGCCAGAAAATTAGAACCGGAAAAGCAGATGCAGAAACACATTTGTAAGGAGCCCCTGAGATTCTCGTAGGGGTCCGCATTTTCATTCATGGGGTGTTCGGGATACATACACTGCCTGGCGACTAGGTGTAAAACAGGCGCAGCAGGGCCGCATTCCAGGGACGCTCGGTCTCCTTGTCTGACTTGTCCATCTTGTTCTTGCGCGGCTGATGCGTGTTGATGAGGTAGTAGGAGTCGTTGGGCAGCGCCCGGCTGATGATGAAGGGGCCCTCCCAGGGTGGCGATAACTTATGCATGCCCTTTGTGTCTTGCACCAGCCAGAGAACCAGGTCGCCCTCGCGAAATGCGACTGGGCGGATCCGACTTGAATAGTAGCGACGTAGTCGCTGCTGGTATAGGGCTAACCTGGACAGAGCCAGCTCGCAGGCCTCCTCCACTCCGTCCACTCCGTCTTCCCGTGCCTCTTGGTTGGCCTTTTCATCGTATAGGAGCTTGTGCGGTGAGTCCAATTCGATGTCCGCGGAGAGGACGGCTTCCGATCCATAGACCAGGAAGAACGGTGTGTAGCCGGTTGATCTATTCGGCGTGGTGCGGAGGCTCCACAAAACAGCTGGAAGCTCCTCGATCTAGCATCCGGGGGACCGCTACAATGGCTCCATGAGACGTGTCTTGATGCCAGCTAGCACCAAGCCGTTTGCCCTTTCCACTTGCCAGTTGGACTGCGGGTGCGCGACGAAAGCGAGGTCCAGCCGGATGCCCTTGTTGCTGCAGAACCGGGCGAAGGCCCCCTTGGCGAAGTTCGTGCCGTTGTTGGTGATGATGCTATTGGGGTATCCGAATCGGTTGATGATGTCGGTGAAGAAGGTGACGACTGTCGCCCCGTCCAGCTTCCGGATGGGCTTAGCCTTGATCCACTTCGTGAACTTGTCCACTGCTACCAGCAGATGGGTCATACCCGGGCGCGTCCTCTTGAAGGGACCGACCATGTCGAGTCCCCAAACCGTGAAGGGCCAGGTGATCGGTATGGTCTTGAGTACCGAAGTTTGCATGTGCCTGAGCTGCCCGAAGTGCTGGCATCCATTGCACGCACGGACTAGCTGCTCAGCGTCCTCGAGGGCGGTGGGCCAATAGAAACCATGGCAGAACGCCTTGGTGACTATCACCCTTGACGAAGCATGATGCCCGCACTCACCCTGGTGGATGTCCTTGAGTAACCGGTAGCCCGTGTCTACGTCGACACATCTCTGGAAAATGCCGGATACACTACGCTTGTAAAGTTCGCCGTTTATGATGGTGTACGTGTGCGCGCGGCGCCGGATTTGCCTGGCTTCCACCTCGTCATCCGGAAGTTCTCCGTTGGCGATGTAGCTCATGAAGGGCTGTGCCCAGGATGGTACTTCTCGAATGACGAGGACGCTCCCACCCTCCGGTTGACGGGTGTCGGGGGGTCGTCCAGGTAGCGTACCCGGGACGGCAGCCCCCGAGCTGCTTGATGAATCGGCAGCCCCCGGGTCTTGCGAGCCGAAGGGCACTGCCTTGCCGGAATTGGTGCGGGTCTTCTTCTTCGGTGGCTCTGCCGGCTCCGCTTCTGCCGTTCCGCCAGCCGGAACGCTCCCTGCCCAGATGATGGAGTACGATTCTGGTGACGGGTTGATGGACGGCTTGCACAGGTGCTCCAAGGAGACCCCTGGTGGGATCGCCTGCCTGGTGGATCCGATCTTGGAGAGAGAATCGGCTGCCTCGTTGTTGACGCGAGGGACGTGGTGAAATTCGCACCCGTCGAAGGAGGCGATGAGCTTCTGGATGTGGAACCGGTAGAGGGCCATGTTTGCATCTCTGTCGTCCCATTCTCCGGATACTTGCTGCACCACCAGATCCGAATCACCGAAGCACAGGATCCGGTTGACACCGATCTCCTTGGCTAGCCGGAGCCCGTGCGCCAGTGCCTCGTATTCGGCTATGTTGTTAGAGGCCTTGAAGTGGATCTGCAGCATGTACTCCAGCCGGTCTCCCTTGGGCGAGGTGAGCACGATGCCGGCTCCCAAGCCCCCGAGCATCTTCGATCCGTCGAAGTGCATCTTCCAGTGGTCCGAATCTGGAACCGGTGGGAGGTACTAGGTCTCAGCCCAGTCGACGAGGAAGTCTGCCAATGCCTGCAACTTGATCGTGAGCCGAGGCTCGTACTGGATGGAGTAGGCGGCGAGCTCGATGGCCCCTTTGGCGACTCGGCCGGTGGTGTCTTTGTTGCCGATGATTTCCGAAAGGGGTGCAGTGCACACGACCTTAATCGGATGCTCCTGGAAGTAGTGCTTGAGCTTCTTGCATGCTAGGTACACGCCGTAGCACATCTTCTGGTAGTGGGGGTTAGTTCTTCTTGGAGAGGGAGAGAACCTCACTAAGGTAGTAGACGGGCCTCTGAACCGGCTGAGCCTTGCCTTTCTCGGGGCGCTCCACCACCAGGACGACGCTGACGACCCGGCTGATGGCTGCTATATAGAGCAACATCGGCTCCTTGCTAGCCGGCGTGGCTAGAACCGGTGCTGTGGATAGCATGCGCTTGAGGTTGTGAAATGTGGTGTCGGCTTGCGAAGTCCAGGAGAACTTGTCCGTCTTCTTCATCAGCTGGTACAACGGGAGTGCCTTCTCCCCCAGCCGGCTGACGAAACGACTGAGGGAGGACAGACATCCGGTGAACTTTTGGACCCCAAGCAGGTTCCTGGGCGGCTGCATCCTCTCGATGGCCGCGATCTTCTCCGGATTCGCCTCAATACCTCGTTGTGATATGAGGAAACCGAGTAGCTGGCCGGATGGTACTCCGAAGACGCACTTCTCCAGGTTCAGCTTCATCTGGTACTGGCGGAGATTGCCAAATGTTTCTCCCAGATCCTCGAGGAGGGTGCGCTTCTCCTTGGTCTTGATGACCACATCGTCCACATAAGCATGCACGTTTCGGCCTATCTACGAGTGCAAGCACTTATGCATGCCGCGCTGGTAGGTAGCGCCTGCATTCTTTAGACCGAAAGGCATGGTTACGTAGCAGAAAGCCCTATAGGGGATGATAAATGATGTCTTAATCTGATCAGCCGAGTTTAGCCGGATCTGATTGCACCCGGAATAGCAATCTAGAAAAGACAACAAATCACAGTCAGTCGTGGAATTGATGACTTGATCGATACGGGGCAAGGCGAAGGGGTCTTTCGGGCACGCCTTGTTTAGGCTGGTGTAGTCGATACACATGCGCCAGGTCTTGTTCTTCTTCAGCACCAGGACTGGGTTCGCCAACCAGTCCGGGTGGTACACTTCCATGATGAACCCGGCTGCAAGGAGCCGGGTGATCTCGTCACTGATTATCTTCCTCTTCTCCTCTGTGAACCGGCGCAGAGGTTGCTTGACCGGCTTGGCATCCGGATGCACATGAAGTGAGTGCTCGGCAGACTCCCTTGGCACACCCCGCATGTCCTTGGGGAACCATGCAAAGATGTCCCGATCCTCACGGAGGAAGTCGACGAGCGCGCCTTCCTATTTGCTGTCCAAGCCGGCACCAATGGTGACGAACTTAGTCGGTTCGGAGGGGTCGAGCAGAATCCTCTTTGTCTCCTTTGCCGGCTGGAAAGTTCCTTCTCCAGCCGGTTTACTCCTAGCTGGCATGTCCTGCTGGGCCATGGCCACGTTGCGCATGATCACACACTTCTCCTCGGCTATGATGAGGGCCTCTGCCAGCTTGGAACCGGCTGAGGCACACTCCATTGACAGCCTGAAGCAGCCGGCGATGGTGATCACGCCGCGGGGTCCCGGCATCTTCGTCTTGAGGTACGCGTAGTGGGGGACGACCATGAACTTGGCAAGGGCGGGGCGCTCGAGGAGAGCATGGTAGGAGCTCGTCAGATTTACCACCTCGAACCAGATTGGTTCGCGGCGGAAGTTCTCCTCGTTCCCGAAGATGACGTCCAGCTGGATTTTCCCCAGCGGGGCGCAAGCTAGCCTCGGCAGTACGCCGTGGAACGTTGTGGTAGTCGGGCGCAGGTCGCTTTCACGAATGCCCAGCTTCTCCAGCGAGGACTGGTAGAGGAGGTTGAGGCTGCTTCCTCCGTCGATGAGGACGCGCGAGAATCGGCAGGTACGCGCGTTGGAGACGATGAGGGGGTTGAGCACCATGGCGTAGCCCCCAGGAGTCGGCATCTGCTCCGGCTGATCTGCACGGCTCTAGGTGATGGGGGTTTCCAACCAGTTCAGGTACTGGGGGACCGGAGAGACGATGGCATTGACCTCCTTGGAGCGTCGCCTACGGCTGTGCTTGTCGTCCTACTCCGTCTCGAAGATGTGGTAGGCGGCGTGCGGCTGTGGGTAGCCGTTGTTGTTGTTGCCGCCGTTTCCGCCGTTACCATCATTGTTGCCCCCCCCCTAGCCGGTGGTGGAGGTCCACCAGGAGGGGGAGGGAGAGACGAGGATGGTTACCCTAGTCTTTTAATTGGCGGGTCCAGCTGCAGTTCCGGGTGGTGTGCGTAGCCGGTTTGAAGGGACCGCTATGCCACTTGCACGGGCCGTCAAACATCTGGTCGAAGTGAGACGTGGCTTCTGCCTCCTTGCGTCGTTAGCCGGTGCGTCGGGCGCACCCTCCACAGCATTGACCTGCCGCGCGTGGTAGCGGGGCTTTTGTTGCCCGGCTTGGCGGTCCCCGTGGAACCGATTGTCGTTGCCGTGGCGCCTGGAGGATCCGGCTTCGCCACCGGATTGCTTGGACGGTCGCAAGCCGGCTCCGTAGGAGTCGGACGCCCGTCGGCATTTACTCGGAGGGGCTTCTTCATGGCGGCATCCACCGTGGCGTACTGGTCCGCAACCGTCATGAGCTTCGCCATGGTTTTCGGCTCGTCACATAGTAGCCGGTGGCGAAGCATGGTGCCTTCTCGGCAACCCTCGATGAAGAAGCCGATGGCTTGACTCTCCAGGATGACCTCACAGGTGTTGCGCAGCTCCGTCCACTTGGCGAGGTATTCGCGATCGGTCTCGCGATCACCTTGGACGCACAAGGCCAGGTCGCGTGGGCGCCCTGGACGCTTGTACGTGCCATTGAAGTTGCAGACGAATACTTTCTCGAAGTCTGGCCAGGCGTTGATGCTATTGGGCACAAGGCTGTTGAGCCACGTTCTTGCCGACCCGGTTAGCATGAGGGGGACGTAGCGCACGGCTGTGCGCTTGTTCCCATGGGCGATGCCGACTGCCATAGCATAGTCGGTCATCCAATCTTACGGTTTCATGCTGCTGTCGTACTTGGGGGTGTCCCTAGGCATGGAGAACTTAACCGGAAACAGCTCGTTCCGGATGCGGGGTCCGAAACAAACCGGGCCGGTAGAATCTTCCTCCTCCGTGACGCGCACTTGAGAGAGGAGCTCAATGCGGTCACGGGCATCCGGACAATCTGGGTTGGGCGCTCCCACCCGGCCTGAGAGACGGGATCCGGCTGGTCTTGGCGCTCCGGTTGGTGGAGGGGGAGGCGGTGGGTTGCTGTTCACCGTCTGCTCCTGGCGCGGCTGGCTCCTGTTGCCAGAGCTGCTGGCCTTAGCCGGCTGAGGGGAGGATGCCTGCTGGGTGTCACGCGGAGTGCCCCTGCTATTGGCGGGCAGCTTGCTCCCCTTGGAGTAGCTGGGGTCCTCCTGCATCTGCAGGTTGGCGTCGGCCTGCTCGTCCGCGATGCGGAGGAGCTCCTGCACGCGAGCATGCTGGCGAGCTCGCTCCTCGCCCTCCAGACTGGGCAGCTCTTCTGCCGCAGCCCGTGCCGTGCGCAGGTTCTTGATGGGCGTGCTGTAGGTGGGCCGGGCGGGTGCGGGATCCGGCTCCCCATCCTTTTCCATCCTACCACCTAGCTCGCCGCCCCGGCGCCGCACTTGGCCACGCCAGCTCGGCTCCGCGGTAGCCGGAGTGAAGCCGTGCGCGCGGTCGTACTCGCACCGGGTGATATCGAGTTGCTTGCGGGCTGCTTCTAGCTCCATGGCCTCCTGGAGGAGGATCTGTCTCTCCATGGTGAAGTTGGCCTCCTTTTCCTCCGGGTTATCCCCGAGGTTCACCGGTGTCTAGAGCCGATCAATGGCATCCTCCACCGGGTTCCGAGGCTGCGGGGGGGCTGAAGTCCCAACCTCGTCCGCGCCTCGCTCCCGCGGCTGGCGGGGGTGAGAGCTGGAGCCGGCCATCATGACCTCCACGCCGCAGGGTGCGACGGAGGTGCCACCGCCTGGATGCGTCGGCCCCGCGACAGAGACGATTTCCCTGGGGAAACACTCTGGAACGGTGGCGACGTAGACAGGGAGGTCGCCGAATAGCAGGATGGTGTCGTTCGCCGGGAAGGAGGTTCTGGCAAAGCAGGAAGCGTTGTCGATGACGCAGTCGAATTTTCCAAGCGTGAGCACCAGGCCAGAGGCCACGCGCTCACCGGCTGAAGTGTGCGGTCCCGTGCGGAATGTGACTCCGGTCGAAGCCATCTTGCCCACGGTGGGCGCCAACTGTCGTTGTATTGGGAACGGTAGTACCTAAGGAGGTTAGATAGAGGTGTGGGGACTGGCAGGGAAGCTATCGACGGCGTCCGCAGGCGGGATTGGATACAAGCGAGCGTAGCTGGACGCAAGAAGTACCCAGGTTCGGGGCCCTCGTGATGAGGTAAAGCCCCTACTCCTGCCGAGTCTGACTATCAGGGATATACGAACTACAAGTGCTCCTCGAGCTGTATTCTCTAGCTGCTGCCTTAAATGCAATGAGACCAACCCTTTCTACTAAGGCATTGCCTCTCCTTATATAGGTAGAGAGGCAACGGTCTCACTGGCCAATCCGACTGGCGGGCCCCACATGTGGGTCCCAGCCGGCTGGTCATCTACAGTGTCCGGCATGGTATGTCTCATCGGAGTATGAGCGGTATGGCTGTCGTAGGCACAGTGGACGCCGTGCGAGCCTGTCGTCAGCATCGGGCCAATGTTCCCGCGTCATCCCCGCAAAGTCTTCGGTATGGCCGGGTGGTTGCCAGTCTTGACATCGTACAGGGTGTACCGTGCACTGATACGCAAGTTGTCATGTCTCACTGATTGGGTCCAGCTACGTCGCCGTAGCCGGCTACTTCTTGCTGATCCGGCTACCGCACGGTAGCCGGCCTGTCTTGCCCTGTCCGACTATGCAGCCGTACGCGATCCGACTGCTTGGTTTCTTATCAGATTGGGGTACCTGGGGACCATCCCCCTGACAATCCCCATATCAAAATGACTAGGCAAGCAGACAACAAGTATCTTAGCAATCTTCTTATTTACCATGGGAATATGGTGCTTTTTTCTCTCCTTGCTCTTTTCATAATATCTTTTTTTCTTTTCTTTTTCTCTTTTTCTCAATATCAGACTCTCTTTTTTTATAAGAAGAATGCTTCATAGATACTCGTTATGGTTATGCTGCAGGTTTCCACCATGTCAGCATGGATTAGACCAGTGGCCCAGGCGTTTCTCTAACACATATGCATAACTCCATGGACTTACAAGCTCCCCTTTCATTTCACACCGACGACATCCATAGACAAAAGAACATGATATCAACTAGGTACAAAGTACCAGTGCAATGTTGAAAGCTTTCCCCATGACAGCATGGTTCTGCTAATTCACAACTTACAAAGCGCAAGCATATACGCAACATAGGTGAGCACAATGGTTCAAGTTTATTAAGTGCAAGAAAGTAAAGTGTGCCATCAAGTTCGTGAGAGCTTTAATCACTACTTTTCACATAACAAGTTTAATTTGGGAGGTAGATAAAACAAGAATTTACTTGGAATAGCAATACTGCTACTAGGTAGGTATGGTGGACTCACATGTCAAAGGTTTTGGTTTAAAGGAGTGGATGCACGAGAAGAATTCCCTCTCAGTACAGGTTTTTTGCTAGAAAGGCTGGGTAGCAAGTATAAGAGTTGAAGGAAACAACCAAACATACAAGTGATAAAAACAAACATGCAACCTTCCTTGGAAGCACAAAAGATCTTAACTAGAGAATACTAAACTTATGAGCAAATCAAGAAAGAAAGATGATGAAATTATTTTTCTTTAAAGGTACTTTTATCTTTTCTTTCAACTCTCAAAAATAGTGTGCTACTGACCGAGCCAGGTTTGCCAAAACCAACTAAATTAACTCAATGATCCCAAAGTGATACCAATACTAACAACAAGATCAATCATATAACCACGAATTGAAAACAACTATAAGCTATGAAAAATAGTGAATGATAGAACTTCTCATTAATAATCCATAACGGCAACTCACACCAAGGGATACATATCTAACGAGAGAGGGGACACTTCCATAATGCAAACCATCCTACATGATAACTTCTCTATTCATGATATGACTCTACTAAAAAGGCAAAAAGATAGAAGATAGTGATGTGATACTGCGGCACTCCCCCAAGCTTGGAACAAACCAAGGGGATGCCAAACCTGACGACGAATTACTCCTTTGGTGGTGGTGGTAATATTTTCTTAGTTGTCGTGAGGAAATCTTCCAGCATCTTGCGAAGCCTATTATTCTCCCATTGAAGCATGTCCACCTTCCTCCTCAAGTCTCGGTACTTGTCGCAAAACTCTTTAGTGACTCGTAGGGCTTCCGTTGATGCGGGTCAAGAGACTAAAGGTACCAGCCCCTGCTTGGGGTCTTGGAGGTCTTCCTCCATAGGCTCCTTCCCTTTATCATTGGAGGACACTATTGTGCTTCTAAGCTTTCAAAGATAGTTCCTACAACAAACAGATCAAAACAAAAACACGACGAAAGCACGATATACGAACCTCGGGGATCCGGGGGGGTCATATATTACGAAGTTTCATATCAAAAAGAAGGTACTGGGAGAAAATGAGTCGGAGGCGGAGTCCGGGGTGGACTCACCACCTGGTGGTGTGGCCAGGGGAGGGCCCACGCCACAGGGTGGTGTGAGCCATCCTGGCTCTGTTTCCGTCCATCTTTCGCTTCGTAGCTTTTCTTATTGACTAAAAACTACAAAAATATAGTTGGATTGTATTTTCGCGAAACTTTCCTTACTAGAACTGTTACCTATTTGGAAACAGACTCTGCAGGTCTCTGAATTTGGTATCTAGTAGATTCTTCCGGAGTCATCACTTGAATATCATCGATATCTTCATCTTCATACTCTTATTGCTTGAGTCATAAAACCCTTCTCTTCCTTATTACACCATTATCTCCACTACCTGGAAATTTCTTTCACACAAAACTCCACACAGTTCTTATTAGCAACATTAGTATATATGAAGTGATAAAACCATTTGAGTCCAACTTCAACTGAAAACCATCAAAACATAAGCTACTGTATCAACTCCTTTCTAAGACCCGAAAAGAATTCAAAAAGGAAATCGAATAAAGAAGCAAATGCAAGAGTGGCAAAATCTGTCAAAACAGACCAGCAGGTAAAGATCAATATTTTCTAAAATCTTCTGTTGCTCAAATAAAAAAGTGCAAAACTAACGAAAAATAAATAACAACCTGGGTCAGAAGCACAAACAATTACAGCTCAATCCGACATACAGAGATCTCTCACGAATTTTTACGGTGAAGCACAAAAATCTGTTTCGGGACAGCAACTTCCCCAAATCTTACTTCTCTCTCATTAGAGGTTGATCTTGACACAAAAATCAAACAAAAAGGATAAGGAGCGGTTATTACCAAAGTAATAACTTCCAAGACTCAAATAAACAAAAACAAACTGAAAGCAAAAACAAATTGGGTTGTCTCCCATAAAGCTCTTTCTTTATAGCCATTAAGATGGGCATGATAATTTTGAAGACGCTCTCATAGGAATATGAACTGAAGTGAAAAAGAGCATTAAGAAGCAAAAACAAACACACATTTAAGTCTAACCCACTTCGTATGCAAGGGAATTTTGTAAACAAACAAGTTGTTGAAACCAGAGACAACTTGCATAAGAAGGCAAAAGAAGTGCAACATAAAAACTTTCAGCATAAAACGAGGAAACTTGATATTGTTGAGATGCATAAGAACACTTTTCCCTCTCTCATAATAACTTTCAGTATCATGCAAAAACTTAACAATATAACTATCACAAGGACCATCATAGCAATGATCACTTATTCTAACAGAAAACACAAGAATACTAGCTCTCATAACACTACTATGTGAAACAATATTAGAGGTATCCTTACAAAGGATAGTTTGTCCCTCTTCTTCATATTTAGTAACAAAGTCTTTAACATTTGCTATTATCGAAACAATTCCTCCGCTTTGCAATCCTTTCGTCTAAAACATATGTGCTCCAAAATGGTGTTCGGTAACTCTTAAGTGTGTCACCCTACGGTTCGCGAATAATGCAGACATGATTGAGACTCCTCTCAGATCAATAATCAGAAGCGGGACCTGGAGATCCATACTGACTCCTGCATATTCAATGATGACTTCTGTGATCGTGAGAACCTTTAACGCTTGTAACTAAATACCTTTGTCTCATGATATATTACATGTCCGAGATTCGATCATCGGTATCTCCATACCTAGTTTGATCTCGTTGCCGACATGCACTCTTTTCTCGTTCCCGTGATGTAACATTCTAGTGATCACATCACTTGCTTGCAGGCTATCTTAATGTGATATCACCGAGATGGCCCAGAGTATATCTATCCATCATCGGGATTGACAAATTCCACTCTTGATCCATGAGCCTCAACATAACACCTTCGTAGCACTGAACCCATCTTTATAGTCACCCTGTTACGGTGTGACGTTTGATGTTATCAAGATACTCTTCAGGTGTTAGCAATTAACATGATCTCATGGTCTAAGGATAAAGATTACTTCGTATGATTTTATAGAAATATAAACATAATGACTTGATCGTAATGCTATACTTCGGATGAATGTTCATCACATCATTCAACTAATGTTGTGACCTTGTTATTAACGACATCCAATGTCCATGATCAGGAAACCTTGATCATCTTGTTAATCAACAAGCTAGTCTATAAGAGAGGCATAACTAGGAACCCTTTTTGTTTATTAAACACACTTGTATTGATGTTTCCGATCAATACAATTATAGCATGCAAAATAAACATTTATCATAAACATGGAATAAGATAATAACCACTTTATTATTGCCTCTCGGGCATATTCCCTTCATTCTCCCACTTGCACTAGAGTCAATAATCTAGTTTGAAAAACTTTGCGTATTGAACACCTATGGCTTTCTGGTGTTGCATATACGCGATTTCTAGTGGTTAACATAATCTCCGGATCTGACAGTTTCAGGTCCATGTGTATTTACATGTCTTTGCGTCTCTACGCATCACTCATTCTCAGATGAGATGGCATTGTGAAAATTTGGTCCTTTGGTGAGACCTTTAGTTCGTTCGGGTTAAAATATGTTGATATTATTGTCACACAATATATCTTCATATTATTAGCCCACTTTGAACCACACCTAGTTTGATAACAAACTACTTAACACAAATGCCCTCCTTTGCTGCTACTATAGCAGTTATATACTTAGCCTTTTGTTGTAGTATCCGTCACAATGTCTCAACTTTGGAACTCATCCAAATCCATCATGGAACATTCTTTCCATTACATTGTGCCACCCATAGTCTCAATTGAGATAAATTTAATTAGTATCTTGTGACAAAACTAGTATCAATGTAACACTTTACAATGAACTACCTTTAATTATTTGTCACTTATACATGATATATTCTTAGTTCTTCCAAAGCTCATAAGAATATCTTTACTATCGTCCAATGATCATCTTATGAATCATTCTGGTATGTGCTCATAACATTTAGAGCATAGGACATTCTAGATATATACATATCATGGTATAATCGATCAAAATCTTCATGTGATTTTACTCAACAAGTGTTGAAACACTTGAATTTTGATACAATCCTTTCCATGCAGCAAGAACCTTTCTTGTTGTTTCCATATTGAACCCTTTCAATATCTCATATATGTATGTCTGGCACAACCATATTAGCGTCTCAATCTATCCATATAGATATTGATGCCAACTATTCCAGGTTTGCCCAAGTCTTTCATCGAAATCTCATTTTAATGAAATTCTTAACTTGTGTCAATACAAGATACATCATTTCCAATCAACAATATGTCCTCTACATAATGTATTAGAAATATGTCTTAGTGCTCCCACTTAATTTCTTGCAAATGCAAGCATCTTCATCATCTCCGATGAATTTAAACTCTTTTAACAATTTCATCATGGTGAAGATTCCAACTCCGCTATGCTTACTTCAACTATTGAAGTTTGCATGTCCTTTTCACCCTTTGAATTAACAAAAACCCTTCGGATCGTGTCTTGTACATGTCCTAGGTAACCATTCTATTAGAAGAACATTGTTTTGTTTGTTCAACTACCATACATCAAATTATATGTAGTGGTTGCTACATTAATCCGTCAAAACTAAATATCGCTATGAAAGATCAAATCTTGTCATAGTTAACTCCTTGAACATTGTCGTAAACTTCTTTCCGACATGTCAACTATTTCATAGATGTTAAACATCCATGTCTATTTCTTTATAGATCCAAACACGACCGATAGGCTTCACGCCTTTCCGGAGGGTCTTCCAAGTTTAGAAACTTGATTTCTTGTGTATGGATACTATCATGGATTCTATGACTTCTAGTCATTTTATGGAGTCAGGGCCCATCATCGCTTCTTTGCATGTAGTCGGTTCATCATTGTCAAAACAATAACGACTTGCTTATCAAATCACACCATTTGATTCTTACCGACCCACGCGGTTCAATAGGAACTCTAATCTCTGAGATCACAACCTTTGTAATCACGGGAGCCATGATAATTGTGGCCGCCACCGGGACACTTTCCGGCACTGCGCTACTTAGCACATATAGCTAAGGTTCAACAACCTTATCCAAGTTCTATTGTCCTCCCACTTAACTTTTCACGAAAAAATCCTTCTCAAGAAACTTGACGTTCCAAGTAACAAACTCTTTTGTCCTCGGTGTTATGGAGAAATTCCCAAGAAATTCTTTGGGATAACCTACAAAGACGTGCTTATCCGACTTTGGTTGTAAACATTTTACTTATGCATACCATACCAAAATTTAAGAAAAGACAATTCGGGTTTTATCCCAAACCATAACTTATATGGTGTCATTTCAAAGGATCACGATGGTGCTCTTTTTAGTGTAAAAACGGTAGTCTCTAAAGCTTTAATCCTTAAAACATAATGGCAGTTTTATAAATGACACCTTTGATCTTACCATGTCAAACATGGTTTGATTTCATCTCTCTAATATGCCATACTCCTATGGTTTATCGGGAAACACAAATCATGGAACAATTCCTCAAATCTTAAGTGTTTTGCTAAACATGTAACTCAAATATCTTCCTTTATGATTGAATCCTAAACTCTTTATTTTCTTGTTACAATGATTTTCCACTTCATCTTGAAAGTATTTGAACAATTTTGAAATGTTTCATACTTCTTCCTTATTAAGTAAATATACAGATATATTCACTCAAATTTTCGGAGAAAGCATATGAAGCAAAAAGATCCATCACATATGGCTACACATAATGGACTATGCACACCAGCATGCACAATTTCCAATAAGCCAGTCATCCATTCCTCTTTGGCCTATGAACGGAGTTTCAATTATCTCGAGAAAAGTCTCACGAGCGTCAATTGATCAAAATCAAAGACTCCAAAAATTCCATTAACATGGAGTTTCTTCATGTTTTCTTTCCAATATAATTTAAAACAGCGATGTCACTTCATAAGTGATATTTTAATCATTTGTCTTGCAACATTTTAGCAATAGTGTTTATGGATGTGATTTCTCCCACTAGACTTGTAAAAATTCATCCATCCTTTATGGAAAACGGTAATTATTTGAACAACCATTGTTCTCGTAATACCGGAACAAAATAACAATTATTAAAACAAATCTTGAAGGCTAGGTTTGACGACAACGAAAAACACAATAACACTTTATTTGTTTTTTTATGAACATCATCACTTATTCTCTTGCTAGTTACTTAGGCCATTGTAGTTCATGAAATGTGTTGTCCTGTATGACACTTCATACCAACCAATTCGGTATCCAATACCAGTATCCAATACCTCAGAACCACATTGTTTAACAAGCAAGGAATACAGCCATAACATGTATATCTTCTATATACCTAAGTTGGACACCTCCAACTTTTTGTTTTCTGCCAAATATTTTATAGATTCTCTTTCAGCAATTCTTTTTCCTTTTAAAAGAATCTATCAACATCAATAGTGGTGTCATTCACATGACACATATTACAAAGCGTATATAGTCAAATACTAATACCTTAGGACTTGCACTTTAAAGTGGATCACCATCATCAAATGTTTGGTATTCTTTCAAAAATCCAACTTTAGTAATCTATTAGTGTAGTAAATATTTTACTTACATCTTCTATTCATCCTTATCATGACAACTTTCATGATCAAGCTACTATAGCCTATAAGAAAGAATGACGAGTATAATTTTAGTTCCCAAAAACCTTTTTGGGAGATCCGGATGCCTAGCATCTCCATCCTTCACAAATTCTCATACAATATGAGAACATGTATTTTGCTAAATTATACTCTATCATAATGCAACCAAAAACATTGTTTCAGATATCACAATATCTTTCACACATGATGGTTTCTGAAACAATTTCTAGCTCCTATATAATCTTGATATTAAAACAACTTTTGAATATCAATAATCATGGAGGCAAACATGATACTTTAGATACTAACATTGGAATTCTTACTCTTGATTTAATACTACTTATTAAACTTTATGGAGTAAATAGAGTTTGCTGAAAGTTTGCAATAGGACTTATAAACTTTAAATTGACATTCAAAACAATACGATACCAGATCGTAAAGTAAATATCCAGAATTCTATAGTTCTATTATCTCAATTAAAACTAAGCATAAGGTAGTGAACATACGCCAATGACTACAACAAATTATGCAAATTCACTTTGATTTAGTTTATGACAAATTTAGTTCGACTAATCCAAATTAGAAATGAACTCCCACTCAAAAACGACATCCCTCGTGCCTTTTTGGTGATTACATGAACCAAATCCACTACACCAAGTCCGATCATCACGTGAGTCGGTGTAGCTTCAAAGGCGAGCATCAATATGGGCATCATATCAACTATATGACTCATGCTTAACCTTTCGGTCCGTGTTCCGAGGCCATGTCTGTACATGCTAGGCTCGCCAAGTAAGAACCTTAGTACTCGCGTGTGTAAAACTGTCTTACACCCATTGTATGAAAGCGTAGAGTCGAGTACACCCGATCATCATGTGATGTCTCGAAACACGATCCATAGAACGGTGCATACTCAAGGAAGAACACATTTTATCTTGATATCTAAATGAGGGATCATCTTACAATGCTACCAAAAACTCCAAACTAGCAGTATAAGATGCTAACATCTAATGTATAAAGTGAGATGATATGGTCCATGCATTTGATCTCTATCATTTTCATCGTGGTATGATCTCTATCATTCCTTTGTGTGTAAGGCCAAGGTCTATGGAACATACATGTTGAATGTGCTGTAAGAGTATCTATCATACATCTACTTACAACAATACCATATCAATACACTAGCCCAGCAACGATCTAAACTAGACGCCTCTAATTTATCAATTGCAAGTTTTACGTGGCTTAGGGCTTTCGGAGATAGAACCGTTCTCACCTACGAACATGAACCACAACAAGGATAACCAAGTTATTAGCAACTCGTTGTAAATCAGATATTGACTATAGTAGGAGAGACAGACACCCGCCAGCCACTTATGCAAAGCAAGTTGCATGTCAGTCGTGGAACCGGTCTCATGTACGATGACATGTAAGGTTGGTCCGGGCCGCTTCATCCCACTATTCCACCAATATCCAAAATACATGATAGAAGCAATAACATGATCATCATTGCCCACATATAAACATATGTGTACTACCCGTGCAAAGCACCTACACATAGATCAGGCTCTAATACCACTGTTGTGTCCGCAACATAGAAAACAAAAAATTTCCTACGATGAGAACTACACCCCAAGATCTATCTACTAGGTACAAAGCAACGGGTGGACATACATCCAATGAGAACTTACCCTCGAAGACAACGAGTTTTGTTAACGAGTAGGAACTCGTGGTTGATGTAGTCGTACACTTGCCGATCTCAAGATCGTGAGGAAGTCCGAGCGCCGCAACTCAGCAGCGCATCCGTACTCGCACACACATTCAATCCACCGGATAACCTCCACCTCCTCGCTCCAGCGATCCAGCGTAAACAGCAACTCCTTCCAGACGAAATGCCACCAGGAACATGTATCTCGCTAATCCGAGACCATCGGGGAATAATTCTAGAGGGGGAGAGAGATCCTTCACAAGGAGGTGTGTGGAAGAAGGAGGAAGAGGGTGGCCTTTTATAGGAGGAGGGGGTGCCCCTCCTACATGGCCGGCGCATGGGGAGGACTCCTCACCTCCCCCATTCATGTGGTGGTAACCCCTCCACATTAAAATACCTCTTCACATTCCCCTTTAAAGTCCCTACTTTAAATGCATTAAAATTCTCCAAGTTTAATGCTCTCTCATTTAATAAAACTCTTTTATTAAATTTATTGAGAATTTTGTTAATTACTTTAATTAACAAACATTCACATATAACCCCTTGCAATATTTCAATATCACATGCAGAACCACTTTCTGCAATTTCACCCGAAACAATTTCCGGTTTCTATCGAAACAATTCCTGCGCTTTGCAATCCTTTTGTCTGAAACATATGTGTGCCAAAATGGTGTCCGGTAACTCTTAAGTGTGTCACCCTATGGTTCGCGAATAATGCAGACATGATTGAGACTCCTCTCAGATCAATAATCAGAAGCGTGACCTGGAGATCCATATTGACTCCTACATATTCAACGATGACTTCTGTGATCGTGAGAACCTTTAACGCTTGTAACTAAATACCTTTGTCTCACGATATATTACATGTCCGAGATTTGATCATCGGTATCTCCATACCTAGTTTGATCTTGTTTCCAACATGCACTCTTTTCTCGTTCCCGTGATATAACATTCTAGTGATCACATCACTTGCTTGCAAGCTCTCTTAATGTGATATCACCGAGATGGCCTAGAGTATATCTATCCGTCATCGGGATTGACAAATTCCACTCTTGATCCATGAGCCTCAACATAACACCTTCGTAGCACTGAGACCATCTTTATAGTCACCCTGTTACGGTGTGACATTTGATGTTATCAAGATACTCTTCAGGTGTTAGCAATTAACATGATCTCATGGTCTAAGGATAAAGATTACTTCGTATGATTTTATAGCAATATAAACATAATGACTTGATCGTAATGCTATACTTCGGATGAATGTTCATCACATCATTCAACTAATGTTATGACCTTGTTATTAACAACATCCAATGTCCATGATCAGGAAACCTTGATCATCTTGTTAATCAACAAGCTAGTCTATAAGACAGGCATAACTAGGAACCCTTTTGTTTACTAAACACACATGTATTGATGTTTCCGATCAATACAATTATAGCATGCAAAATAAAAATTTATCATAAACATGGAATAAGATAATAACCACTTTATTATTGCCTCTCGGGCATATTCCCTTCATGTTTTTCCCCATTCTGAACAGAGGGAGTGCTTTGGCCATATGTGGATGAATATTATAAGGAAATTCAGAGGATATGTTTATGACAGGTTGTGGCCAGCAGCAAGGAGCTACACTAAATCAACACATACATATCATGTTGGTAAGATAAAGGAAGAAGACTGCACATATGCCCCTTGGATGGACCAATACCATTCTCTATTATGGTATAGGTCTGGATTTAACACTGACATCAAGTGTGATCATATAAACAACAATTTGGCAGAAATTTTTAACAACAGAATTAAGGACTTCAAAGAGTTTCCTATCCATGACATGGTTGACCAGATCAGGATCATGATCATGAAGTTGTGGCAATTGAGAAGAAGCCTTGCTGATCTTCTGCAAGGGGATAAGTTGCCTGCTATAGTGCAGTAGGTAGTCAACAGGAGCAGAAATCTTCATAATTTGTGTGTGGAAAAATCATCACTGTTTGGTGCTGAAGTTAGAGATACTAAAATTGGAAGAAGGCATGTTTTGTTAACACTGATTTGCATGAATGCAGTTGCAATGAGTGGCAACACACTAGAAAACTTTGTGAACATGCAATACTTTTTTTACCCTCCAAACCCAGGCTAAATATGCACCCATATTTGCATGAATATTATTCAGTACAAAAATTCAAGGCAGCATATGCAAATCCAATTCCACCACTTATAGATCAGTCTCAGTGGCCTAAAGTTGATATTCAATTCATCTTGTCCCCTCCTTTGATGAGAAGAAAGGTTGGCAGGCCTCAACAGAGTAGATTCAAGGCTTGGTTTGAGAAAGGTGGGAGCAGAAAGAAGGGAAAAAGATGAAAAGAATAATGGCAAGCCAAAAAGGGCACAAAAAGGTAACAAAAATAGATGCAAGAGATGCGAAGAACTTGGTCACCGAGCTGGATCAGCCAAATGTCGCTACACTC
This sequence comes from Avena sativa, assembly GCA_916181665.1. Classification (NCBI taxonomy): domain Eukaryota; kingdom Viridiplantae; phylum Streptophyta; class Magnoliopsida; order Poales; family Poaceae; genus Avena; species Avena sativa. Next base: position 666,562,464 of record OV702289.1, on the reverse strand, counting down.
CTTCAAAGTATGTCCTTGTTCATCCAAAAAAAATCATTCAAAAGGCTTTTGTTTATGTTTATGATGATTATTTGCAATTAACAAACCCATTTTGCTTTTCAGGAAGGATGATTTTGAGCCCCTTGTTGTTGAAACTTGCTGGGCAACGAAAAAAGCAAGAATTGGGGGAGTTAGAAAGAAGAGAACTGAGTAGATTGTGTTAAGTTGTGATAAAAGAGTGCAAAATCAGCCACCTGAATCACTTTTGGATGTGCCAGCTGCTTGTTCAGATGCAATTATAGATGTGCAAGAAGAAGCACATTTGGATTCAATTCAAGCTCAAGATGAAGTTGTTTTGGAGGTTCACATGCAAATTGAATCAAATTTGGAGTTGCAAACTGAACCTGTTCAGATGCAAATTGAATCAAATTTGGATTCAATTCCAGCTCAAGGTAGTGTTATGCTTGGGGGGCCTTCAGAAAGTGAAGATCCAAAGAAAACAAGGAGCCTGGCTGTTCTTCTTGGTGGAGATCCAACAATAACAAGTGAAGAACCTGCTTGCAAGAGCAAGAAAAAGAGTGGAAAGAGGACGAAATCGACTGCAAAGAGAAAGTGATGTAATTTTTATGATACTAAGTTGATTGCAAACTTGTGTGATGTATGTTTGTTTGAGCTTTCATTCGTGAAAACTTGTAATTTGTAATAATGCTACTTGTACTTGAATTTGAGCCAAAATTCAAATTTGAGCCCAAATTCAAATTTGATGCTAAATTTGAATTTCAACCTATGTATCTATTTGCACTTTTGTATGTTTGTTTGACCTTTCAATGCTTTTTCATATATATCATACACATCCCGTGATCAATCTGATCCCTTTTGCTTCCCCCAACACTAAGTGACGAGGTTTTAACTCGTCAATGCCCATCGTTATGGACTTGGGTTTTGGAGAAGGAGGGAGCGCTGGAGACATCTATCGGCTAGCAAACAAGCACACAGGGGACAAAGGATTTACCCAGGTTCAGGCCTCGTAGAGGTCCCTACTCCTGCTTGTCCTCTCGTGGAATTATCGAGGGAGTCGAAAGTTAGAATGCATAGATGAAATCTGGCGAGGGTTGCGAAAACTAGGGTTGCGTGTGTCCTCCTTGTCGCCCCCTCCTAGCCTTTATATAGATAGGCTAGGTCTCGGGTAGCAGGTCGAGTCGGTTACAAGTTAGGGTTTTCCCCTTTAAACTTTCTATCTTTAGCTTCTTCTTGTCCTTCAAGCAATTGAGAATCCATAGGTTACTCGAGTCCCTCCATCCGGGCTTTGGCGACGCCGTGGGCCTGTACGTATTTGGGTCGTATATACCAAGCTCGAGTACCTGTAGGGTATACCCATGCCAGTAGCCTCCGAGTATCCAGTGGAATCGCAGATTCGACTGGGGACTTTTGAAGCCTTCGAGTGCCTGAATGAGTATATTTCGATTGCTTTTATTTGTGTCATAGGGATTGTTGATATACGTGCCTGATATGACTGATGTATCGTTATCAGTTAACCACCTTAGGGTGAAACAACGCAATCTACTCGAATTCGAGTCCCCGGACTCGAATCCGGAAAAGTGCTGGTGTAATTCGACTCAGGCCGCAGAGGTCTTACAGGAGTCGAATTCCAGTTATATGGGTGTGAGCACTTGACGCGTCCGTCAAGGCATGTTCATCGTGCCTGTGGGCACGGATATGTTTCTGGTAGTGCGCAGTAAAATGCGTTGCCAGGCCTTATGCAGGTCTTACCTTCACGCCGTAGGCGCTGCATCCGAATTTTAACATCGCGGAGACGATTCGGGTAACCCAGGAGACGCAGTCTCTTTGTAGGGGGAAAAATTATGAGGCGGTGTCGCCATGAGTTTCGAGTGTGGATGTTATCAACACATAGTTTTTTGTTCAAATAATCATAGGGTGCGCGACCAGCGCTCCCTATGGGAGTAGCCCCCGAGTGCTTGGTTGAGTCGAAGACTCAGGCAGGGACTAAAAACTTCTGCGACTGCTGTCGTCTTTTGCTTGCTTGTTCGGTTGATAACCCGGACAGGTAGTAAAACACCTTTGCAACTGCTATCGTCTTTGCCTGCTTGTTTCAGTCGATGACCCAGGCAGGTGCAAAAATATTTTTGCGACTGATGTCGTCTTTTGCCTGCCTGTTTCCGGTGCTCCCTATGGGAGTAACCCATGTTCATAATCGAACTGTGTTTCGAGTGGTTGGGTTTGCCTTTTGTAATTGTCCATGTTCCTGCAAAAAGAAAAGAAAAATCGTAGGGTGCGCGGCCAGCGCTCCCTATGGGAGTAGCCCCCGAGTGCTTGGTGGAGTCGAAGACTCCATCAAGGACTAAAAATAGTCGAAGTTCTCCATTGCATAGCCTTTTTGGTGACGTTAGTGCTGACGCTTGTATGACCTTAGTTGCTCGCGTGAGCGGTTTTGACGGGACGTGACGAGCTGTGGGTCCCATTTTCTGACTTTGATTTGACTGGGCGTGCGTAATCTTATTTTTAACTGTGCCTCCTCGATTTCCGTGCGTAATGGTAGAAGTGGGGGACGGTTCGCGCTTCCTCTTCTCCATGTGTCCTCCTCGATGCGTGCCACGCGTCCAATATGGTTTTTGTCAGCCGTTGGATTGCATCTTCCAGGGGTTAAGTAGCGATGTCGCAGCGGTAATTTTCCCATCTATGTTCTTTCTTCCTTGCAGCCATCGCCATTGCCCTTTGCTTTCCTGCTTTCCTCTGCGCCCATCTGCTCTACGACGCTGGAGCAGCTCCGTTTGTTCCCCAACTATTTTCTTCGCTCTCATCGCCGCCGCGCAATGGGGAAGAAGAAGGGAGGCGCTGCCGCTGAGTCCACGGCCACCCTCGCTGCAGCGAAGAAGAAGGGTGGCTCCGCTGCTGCGGCCATCAGCGCCGCTGCCGCCAGGAAGAAGAAGGTCGCGGGCACCCGCGTGACTAATGGCGCTTGGCGCCCCTCCATCATCAAAGCGTCGGATCTCCGTCTTCTTCGCCAAGATGGAGTGATCTCTGCATCAGTCGCCGATTCGCGCATCCCCAGCGGTGAGACCGTTCCTGTGCCTTCTGCTGGTTATCGAGTGATGTTTCTTGCATTCATCATTCGCGGTCTTTCCTTGCCTCTTCACCCCTTTCTTCGGGGTCTTCTTTGTTTCTATGGGCTCCAGCTCCATCAGCTGTCCCCAAATTCACTCCTCCACATTACTTGCTTCATCACCCTCTGCGAGTGCTGGCTCGGAATCGAGCCGCACTTTGGTCTTTTCAAACGTATTTTTAAATTGAAGCGTCAGTCCGCATCTGGATCTTTGGTTTATGACGTTGGTGGTTGCGGAATACATGTTGATCAATCTGGAGACAGACGTGTTATATCAGCGTGTCTGCAACCTCGAGAGTCGCATAGGCGCATAAGAGGGAGGTTGCGCCCTTGTCAGGACTTGGCTGCATCGTCGCGTCCAGCCTCTCCAGGCCAGGGTCCATCCCATGTTCCAATGGGGTGGCGCTGATGATCCCACTCGCGTGTTTGCCGATGGCATGTCCGCGAGTGAGGTAGATAAGAGGGTGCGACTGGTCACGAAGTATACCCTCAAGGATGTGCTTCCGAACGAGCCAGTCGTTCCTCCTTTCGATGCTTCGAATCCTCCTCCTGAGGTATGGTTGTGCTACGTAGTAGCGTATTTTCTCGATTGCGTCTTCTGTTGCTTATCTGTTTTATTTTTGTATGCAGGAGTGGGCGGTGTCGCCTTGCATGCCTCCCCTCCCTGAGGGGATTATTCCTCGTGAGGTTGTGGAAGAGGACCAGTCTGAGTCGACTGTCCCTTCCGATGTTGAAGAGGAAGCCCCCGAGTCTGAAAGTTCAGATACTCGCAAGCGTTCGCGTAGCGAGGATTCCGACGTGTCGACTCCTTCCACTCCAGGGGCGCGGCTGTTGGTGCGGAGTCGCCAAATCCCGTCGTTCCTGTGAGGGCTGTGGCACCGTCATCTCGCAATAAGATGCGATTGCCCAAGGAGTCTTCGTCGGAGTCGACGGAGGCCACATTTGATCTTGATAGATTTGACTGTTAAGTTTGCTAGTAAATTCGTTCGCCACTTGTTTTCTTCTTGTTGGCTTTTCCCTGTAGTTTCCTTATCTGAGTGCGGATTTTTTCTTGTAGTCAAGAGGCGTCGTCATCTTCTGGTGACGTCGAATTTTTGAAGGAGTCAGGAGTCACAACCTCAAAGGCCAAGATAGAGGTCGGGTGTGCTCCTTCTCCTCCGGCGGCGGCCCACTCCGGGCACAATTCTTCGAGCTCTCCTCACGTAGGGGAGCATCGAGTAGTAGCTCAGATGATGGTTCAGCAATCTTCTTCGGAGTCGCTGGAGGACCATGTAAGTATATCTCTCTCTCTCTTCTTTTTTTAACCTGGCAGTCAACGCCCTTTGTTGCCTTCTGCTGATTCCTTGTTTTGTGCGACAGCTCCTTGTCAAGGAAGCCGCGCAGGTGGCGGAGCAGGTGATGGCGATAGGTCGCCAGCATGCGATGCTGGAGAAGCGCCACCGCGTGGTCGAGAGTGAGTTTTCTATACTTATTTCTTGTCATCTTCTCTGCACATTGGTATCATCGACTGATAGCCAAATTTTGACTGTCCTATAGCTGAGCATAATGCTTTATTGCGTGATGTCGCCACGTTGGAAAAGACTCTGGCCGCAGCTGTGAAGGGACGCGACGAGGCAATCGCGGCTCGTGATGAAGCCCAGAAGCGCGAAGAGGATCTGCGTGCCTCCTTTGCGGCCAGGGAGAAGTTGTTCAAAGAGCAACTGTTCTCAGTCGCCAAGGCCCTCTCAGGTACCTTTACTTGGCGGATATTTTTATTGATGTTCTTTTCTTCCTCTATGGCGCCGGTGGCATTTAGAAGTTTGATCCGTGTGTGTTTTTTGGTGTAGATGCTGGTGGCTTGAGTTTTGATCCACGAGTCCTTGATCGTGATGACGCTCTGGCGGGCGCGGTATCTGCGGTCGAAGACCGTAGCGCCGCTGTCCAAAATATGTTGTCCAAAGCCAAAGCCACCCTGAGTCGCCTCCGGGAGGAGCTGATGACGAAGGCAGAGCTGGTCGACAATGTCGAGGAGCTGGTGGAGTCACTCGCTGGGGGTGTGCCTACCACGTACAAGAACTCCCTCCGCGCAGCTGGCGCGACCATGTCGCTAGCCATGGTGCAAGCCCACGGAGTCGAAGTGGATCCCTCGGCGGTGTCGAAGACAATGCCTGTTGGCACGGATGGTCAGCAGGTAGTGTTCGCTCCCTTTGCGACTGCCTGTGCCAAATATGGCCATTCCTTGATAAACACCGTTGCCAAGTATTCGGAGGAGCTCAATCGCACCAAGAAGGCGGCGAAAACTTCGGCCTCAGGGGTCGGCGGAAAGTCAGTGGCATCTGATACTGCCGCGGACTTGATGAAGCCCCCGAAGTCCTCGAAGTCGAAGAAGCCAGCTGCTCTGTAGTTAGTTTCGTGTAATAGCTAATGAACTCGCTCTTTTGATTGTAGCTCATGCCTGTTGGTGGATGTGTTTGTACATACTTTTATTGATCCTGAATGCACCTGTTACTTTTGGCTTTTGAGTTGGTCGCCTTATTTTTGCTTCTGGCTTGATTTTTGGTAGGGTACATCAAGTGGCCCTGTGGGGGGAACCCTGGACTCGCCATCTTTTGAGGATGCAACGGCACCATCTTGCTCCAGAGTAGAGGAGCTTTCCTTGCTTTCGCGACTTCGTGATCACGTTAAGCAGCTGGAGCGTGAGTTGCCCGTGATCCGTGGTAGCGCCGACGTGTGGAAGTCAAAGGCTAAGAAAGCCGCCGCTTGCGAGCAATATCTGCTTGGCGAGGTGACGCAACTGGGCGACCAGTTTAAATGTTAGTTTGCTCATCCTCGTCTTTTCCTTTGTAGTTAATCGCGATGGTACATTGTACTCATGCTGTTGATGCTGCTTCATGTAGTTGTTAGCGCACACCGTCCGCAGGAGGAGAGAGATAGGATTGCCATCCGCCTTCATGATCTTACTCAAGAGCAACTTCAAGAGAGTGGATACTTCTAGGTAGATCATGATCGTGCGACTGCGTTAGCGACCCCGCAGGATCACGCCTCGCGAGTCATGCTCTTTCCGAAGAAGTCGCAGTCGGGCCTGAAGAACATTTACTGGGCGATGTTTCCGTTGGATGATACCCCATCAAGCCTGCTGGCCCTTCTGACAAAATTTCAAGATACGTCCGCGGTTCGCGAGTGCGTGAGGTAGCAGCTAGTGGCTGGTGCTAAGGCTGCGCTCTCTTTGGTGCTTTTGCACAGGCCTGACGTGGATGTCACCGCCATTGCATCTAGGCCACCGATGCCACCTGCAGGATCTTCCTGAAACATGGTGCCGCATTATCAGGCGATGGATCGTCCAGCCGAGGAAATTGTCGACTTCTTCGAGGAGCGGACTAATGTTCTTCTGCTGCAAGGGTAGCCGAATATGTATCCTGCATGCAAGTGTACTGGTGTTGTAAAGCTCATATATAATTTTGTAGATAATTTACAAATAGCTTTATAAGCATGGGGTGCGTTGCACTTATGCGAGTCCTTTTCGTTAGCCTGGTCATCTTTGTATCTTTCCCCTGTCAACCTGTCAGCTGCGTGGCAGCTGGGTTGTGTTTATGTTTAGGGGTTCGACTGATGTGCCAGCTACTCAGGATGTCGCATTTATTGTTCGAAGAACATATGTATATAGGGTGGCGCAGCCCTCGAGTATAAAAGTTGACAAGAGAAAAGAGAGCACGGAGTTTTAGGGCACTTAGCTTTCATTTATTCGGAGAACAGTACGTAGTACAATGTGCGGCTAAGTTGCCTTGGCTGAATAGCCTTATTTGCGATGTAAAAGTAAAGAAGAAACGACTAAGGGTAGAAGCGTCGCAGTTGTGCGACGTTCCAAGGGTTGGAGTATGCGACTCCTGTCTCTAAATCTTGAAGGCGATAGGCGCCACCTGGGATTACTTCTGTAATCGCGTATGGTCCTTCCCAGGGGGACTCGAGCTTGAGATGCCCCTGCTGCTTCAGTCGCAGGACCAGGTCACCTTCGACGAAGGATCTTGGGCGAAGCCTTCTGCTATGGTAGTTGCGCAGGTTCTGCTGGTAGATCGTAGATCTTTCTACGGCGATTTCTCTTGCTTCGTCAAGGAGGTCGACGGAGTCTTCGAGTGCGAGGGATGACTCCTTCTCGCTGTAGGCGACTACGCGCGGCGCTCTGTACCGTACTTCGGCGGGTAATACTGCCTCTGCTCCATGTACCATGAAGAATGGTGTGTAGCTGGTGGCGCTGTTTGGAGTTGTACGTAGGCTCCAGAGTACGGAATGCAGTTCGTTTGGCCAGCAGCCTACGGCTTGTTCGAGTGGCCGGAGGAGTCGCTTCTTGATGCTGCTGCAGACGAGGCCGTTTGCCTTTTCCACCTGATCGTTGGTCTGTGGGTGTGCGACTGAGGCATAGCTGATGTTGATCCCCAGGTTCTCGAAGAAATCCTGGAACTCCTTGGATGTAAAGTTTGTTCCATTGTCGGTGATGATGCTGTGTGGCACGCCGAAGCGGTAGACGATGGACTCGAAGAACTTGATTGTGCTGTGCCCTGATTGCTTGGTCACTGGCATGGCCTCGATCCACTTGGTGAACTTGTCGACTGCGACCAAGAGGTAGACGTAGCCTCCTTGCAAGGACCTTGGAAGTTTGCCGACCATGTCGAGTCCCCACTGGGCGAAGGGCCAGGCCAATGGAATAGGCCGTAGCTCCGCGCCTGGTGCGTGTGGCTTTTCCGCGAATCGCTGACAGGCGTTGCACTTTTGGACTATATCTTTGGCGTCGCGCATGGCCGTGGGCCAGTAAAATCCAGCTCGTAGAGCTTTGGCGACGAGGGCGCGGCTGCCGGCGTGGTGCCCACAGGTCCCTTCATGGATGTCAAGGGGGACTGCTCTTCCATCGGCTAAGGAGACGCATCGCTGTAACACGCCTGTGATGCTACGTTTATACAGTTCGTTGTTGATAACGGCAAATGCCTTGGAGCGTCGCGCGATGTGTCGTGCATCTGTCGGGTCGTCCGGTAGGCGTTTGCTGAGGAGGTATGTGATGTACGGCTGCGTTCAGGATTGTTCGATCATCATGACGCTCATTGGCCCCTCGAGTCCTGTGTCGAGATCCAAATCATCGATTGGTGTTGGCTCATTGGGTGGCGTAGCCCCCGAGTCTGTTGCTGCGTTTGTTTTCTTCTCTGTGGCCTTCGGCTTGATGGAGCGTTCGCATATGCGCTCGAGAAATACACCAGGTGGTATGGGTGCGCAGGTAGAGCCTATGTTGGCGAGTGCGTCCGCCTCCTCATTGCTTTCACGACCTATGTGTCGCAACTCGCAGCCGTCGAAGTCTCCTTCAAGTGTGTCGTAGAGGTCGCGGTACGCGATCATGTTGTCGTTTAGTGCGTCACACTCGTGCATTGTTTGGTTTACGACCAGCTTCGAGTCGCCATATATGATTAGCCTCTTTGTGCCGCAGGCTTTTTCCATCCTCATCTCGTGTAACAGGGCCTCGTATTCAGCCTCGTTGTTTGAGGCTGTGAACTGCATTCGCAGGACGTACTTCAGCTTGTCCCCTTGAGGCGATGTCAGTATGACACCTGCTCCTGCTCCATCTTTTCTCTTGGACCCATCGAAGTGCATTGTCCAGAGGTAGGACATGTCTGGCTTGTCCGGGAGTTGGTTTTCCATCCAATGTACGAGAAAGTCCGGGAGAACTTGCGACTTAATTGCGCCACGCTTTTCATATGTGATGTCTCGTGGAGACAGTTCGATTCCCCCAAAGCGCGACTCGCCCTGTGGCGTCAGGGTTATTGAGGATATGCCCCAATGGGGCGTCGTTGACTACCACGATTGGGTGTTCCTGGAAGTAGTGGCGCAGTCGCCGGGCGGTCATAAAGATGCCATACGCCAGCTTCTGATAGTGCGGGTACCGCTGTTTTGTTGGCGTGAGGACCTCGCTGAGGTAGTATACGGGGCGTTGTACGCCGTGGACCTTGTTTTCCTCGGCCCGTTCGACGACGAGTACTGTGCTAACCACTTGGTTGGTGGCGGAGATATACAGCAGAAGTGGTTCCCTTTCTCGTGGAGTTACCAATATTGGCGAGGTGGATAGCAGGCGCTTGAGGTCTTCGAATGCTTCTTGCGCGTCGTTGGTCCACTCGAATTTGTCGGTTTTGCGGAGGATCTGATAGAAGGGCAGCGCCTTTTCTCCCATTCGACTGATAAATCGACTGAGGGCCGCGATTCGCCCAGCTAGTTGCTGAACGCCTCTTATGTTCTTTGGTTTCTCCATGGCCAGTATGGCCTTTATCTTTTTCGGGTTTGCCTTGATCCCTCTCGCGGAGATGAGATACCCAAGCAGTTGTCCGGAGGGTACGCCGAAGGCGCATTTGTCCGGATTGAGCTTTATCCAGTAGCGATCGAGATTGGCGAACGTTTCGCGCAAGTCGTCGATTAGAGAGGCTTCTTCCTTGGTTTTGATTACTATGTCGTCGACATAGACTTGGATGTTGCGACCAAGTTGCTCCTTGAGGCAGGCCTGCATGCACCGCTGGTACGTGGCTCCTGTGTTTTTTAGCCCGAAGGGCATTGTGTTGTAGCAGAACACGCCGAAGGGCGTTGTAAACGCAGTGTTCTCCTGGTCTTCCTCCTTCATTCGAATTTGGTTATAGCCTGAGTAGGCATCGAGGAAGCAGAGGCGCTCGCATCCAGCAGTGGAGTCGATGATTTGATCGATCTGTGGTAGCGGGAAGTGAGCTTTTGGGCAGTGCTTGTTAAGAGAAGTGAAGTCGACACACATCCGCAGGATATCCGTGTCCTTTTTTGGTACTAGTACTGTATTGGCAAGCCAAGTGCTTTCCTTGATCTCGGGTATGAATTTTGCCTCGAGGAGTCTGTTGATCTCCATTCCGACTGCCTGTGCCCGTGGCTCAGACAGTCGCCTGATTGTTTGCTTGACTGGCCTTGCGTCGGGGTTGACGTTGAGTGCGTGCTCGGCGAATTCCCTGGGAACTCCTGGCATGTCCGCAGGACACCAGGCGAAAATTTCCCAGTGCTCACGGAGGAATTCGACGAGCGCGAGTTCCTATGCGGGACTCAAGTTGTTGGCGATGAGGGCCGTTTTAGAGGGATCCGATGGATGGACCTGCACCTTCTTTGTGTGCACAGATGAGTCGAAGGAGAGATCAGGTGAGCTTGACCTACTCAGGGGGGCAGACTGTTGTCTGTCGTTTCCTTCAATCGTGCGAGTTCCTCCTGCATGCCGAAGGACTAGGAGATTCTGTTGAATTCCTGTCGCAACTGTCAGATCGCTCGAAACTCCCGTTGATCGTGATGATGCCATTGGGACCTGGCATTTTCATCTGTAGATAGGCGTAGTGAGGTACTGCCATGAACCTAGCGAACGCGACACGCCCGAGGATGCAGTGGTATTGTGAGGGCCAGTCGACAACTTCGAAGTCGATGCGCTCGCGCCGGAAGTTCTTCGGCGTGCCGAATATGACGTCGAGGTTGATTTTGCCCAGGGGGTATACGCCTTTTACTGAGACGATGCCGTGGAACGTTGTGTCCGATGAGGTTAGAGGGATCCTCATTGCTCGCAAGGTACTCGCGAATATGAGGTTAATACCGCTTCCGCCGTCCATGAAGACGCGACTCATGTCGAAGCCTCCAATTTGCGCCTCGAGTACGAGGGGGCAGTGACCCAGGCGAGGTACTTGAGGCGGGTGGTCGCATTTGTCGAAGGTAATGCACGACTCACTGCCACTGAGGTACTCAGTGGTGGATGGTGGCGAGTGCATGGCCAAATTGACTTGGCGAGTGATGGCCTTCTGCACCCTATTGGAGGGGCGCCCCTTTTGGATCATCATGGTACCCATGGCCCGTGGGTACGGTTCACCTCCGTGGTGTTGGTCCGGTGCAGCTCCGTTCAGGGGTGGCCCAGGTGGTGGTGGTGGTGCGCCATGTGCCACGGCTCCTGGAGCGGTTCTGTAGCCTCTTTCGACCGCGTTGCGGTTCATCCGCACCAATCCCTCGTGTAGCTTGAGGAACTCACGGCAGTCCTTGAGGAGGTGACTGGACTTTCTCTTGCCGTCATGCTTATCGATGTAGAAGTGTACCGTGCATGGTACGGAAAGTTTTTCTTCGATGGTGGTCGCGGGTGCTTCATCGCGGGTGCGGTGTTGCCATACTTGCTTGGTTTTCCCGGAGTCGCGATATCCGCCGCTACGGTATCCGCTGTTGCGGTTGTCGTCGCGTCTATCAGCGTAACCGACGGCGACCATGTTGACGTCATCGCGATCGTCGTAGACGCGCATACGACGTTTGCCCCGGCGGTCGCGTCTGAGTTCTGCTTCCTCGTCAGAGTGAGCGCGGTTCTTCAGCGAATCTTCTCCATCAGCCCACCGGTTCGCGATCTCCATCAGGTGGTCGATGGTCTTGGGCTTTGAGCGTCCTAGCTCCTCCCTGAGTTCTATGTGGCGGACACCGTCGTTGAATGCATCAATCGCACGGTCTTCCGAGATGTTCTCCGCGGAGTTCTTGATGATGGACCACCTTTGGATATAAGAGTGCAGCGATTCGCCAGATTTTTGCTGGCAGCATCTCAGTACTTCGATTGAAGTGGGGCGTTTGTATGTGCCCTTGAAGTTGCGCACGAAGCTGTAGACCAGCTCATCCCAGCTGCGAATGGATCCGCGCGGGAGGTTATTGAGCCATGCCCGGGCAGCGCCTTGCAGCTGTAGCTGCAAGCATTGCATGGCAGTACTCCGACTGCCCCCGTGCAGCCTGACTAAGGAGATGTGATCTTTCAGCCAGATCTTGGGGTCCTGTAGACCGTCAAATTTCGGGTTCTCTGATGGGAGTTTGAACCCTTTAGGCATTCGCTTCTGCCTGATGGATCTGCTGAAGCATCTGGCGCCGCAGAGCTCCCCCTCTTCTTCCTCCGAATCAGTCGACTGAGCACGTTGTGCCCTTGACTTGTCGACCTTGCGCTGCGTGAGCTCGTCGCGTGCATCGTAGTCGTGATCGTGCCGTTGCGAACGGCGGCGTCGAGATAGGTCGTGACTATCGTCGCTTGATGAGGATGAGGAATAGCGTTTTGCTAACGCTTTGCCATTTTTTGGGTCGGGTACTGGTTCTTTGTCGAGGGCAGCCTCGATTAATCCAAGGCCCGCGATCGTAGATCGGTGCATGGCCGTCCGGGGATCTCCAGCCGGTGGCTGGTTATTGAGAAGGTACATGGTGGCCACCGTCACCGCGGCTTGCGGCGTCCTGGGAACCATGTTGCCTCTCGTGTCGACTATCATGGAGCCAAAGTCGAGGATTTTCGTGGCGTCTATGCGTTCTTGCTCGGTGAGGTGAGCCATCCGCGATTGCCTCTTCTTGGCGAGGTGTTCGTTGCCCCTTGAGGAGGATCGTCCGTAGGAAGAGAGCCCAGCACGACGAAGGCTTGACTCGTCTTCCGCCTTTTTGCACGCCTCAAGTTCCGCGATTGCTTATTTCTGGCGCTTGAATTCCTCCTTTAGGAGCCAATGGTATCCCATCAGTAGTTCTTGCGGGGACCCGAGGGGTAGAGGTGTACTTCGTAGGGCTTCGCGGCAGCGTTCCCACTCTTGCTCGTTGAGCCTGATCACGACGCGTTCGCCGGTTTGCTCGTTGATTATGGTAGGGGGTTCGACTGCTCCTCCATTGCCACTGTTGCCGCCGTTGGTGGCATTGGGCGGGTCGGGGCCGTTGCCGCGGTTGGCGGAGGTGTCGCCCGCGTTGATGACGGCGCACATGAAGTGATTTGGGAGGCTGTTGCTTCCACAACTTTCAGATCCAGAACTGTAGGTTCCTTCTTCAGTGGCCAAATCGCTTAGATCGGAGTCGCGACTACTGTCGCTACCATGTTCCCGACCGCTGCTGGATCATTGAGCTCGCTGAGGGTACCGATCGATGGAGGGAACCATGATGCTGGGGCAATCGTCGGCTGATCGGGCATGCGAAGCGTGCCCATCTGACCCACTTGGAAGCGGAAGCTCCCAATTGCCAGGCTGATTCCTTCGCCCACGGAGTCGAAGGCCGGGCGAGTGGCCGGCGTGTGGACGGTGAAGTCGAAGGCGCCGAAGAGCTGGCGAATCTCCGCTGTTGCAGAGTTGTAGATCGCGTTTGATGGGGCCGAAGAAGCCGCAACATCAGCACTCCCAATTTCCCACAGACGGCGCCAATTGACGAGGTTTTAACTCGTCAATGCCCATTATTATGGACTTGGGTTTTGGAGAAGGAGGGAGCGCTGGAGACATCTATCGGCTAGCAAACAAGCACACAGGGGACAAAGGATTTACCCAGGTTCAGGCCTCGTAGAGGTCCCTACTCCTGCTTGTCTGCTCGTGGAATTATCGAGGGAGTCAAAATTTACAATGATGCGCAGATGAAATCATTGCGAAAACTAGGGTTGCGTGTGTCCTCTTTGTCACCCCCTCCTAGCCTTTATATAGATAGGCTAGGTCTCGGGTAGCAGGTCGAGTCGGTTACAAGTTAGGGTTTTCCCCTTTAAACTTTCTATCTTTAGCTTCTTCTTGTCCTTCAAGCAATTGAGAATCCATAGGTTACTCGAGTCCCTCCATCCGGGCTTTAGCGACACCGTGGGCCTGTACGTATTTGGGTTGTATATACCAAGCTCGAGTACCTGTAGGGTATACCCATGTCACTAAGACATGAGAAATGTGTTAGAAATGAGCTCCAAAGCTAGGGTAAACGACCCCATTTCTAACCAACTTTTTTTTCGACATTGTCTAAATCTTCCCAAAAAAACATATTAGCTTCCATTCTGCAAATATAGGATAAATCCGAAGAAAGATTTATTTTTTGGATTAATCTTCTATTTATTTATTTATTTTCCAAAATAATGCTTTAATTCAAAATCATTAATAAAATAGGTTTTAATATGAAAATGAAAAAATAACTTCAGATCGTGTGTAGTTGCATCAAAATGAATCTAGATTGAGGTTTTCAAATTTTTCAATTTTCAAAACCCCAAAACCTCTACTCTCTCCTTTGAACTCTCCGCCAACCTTACTGGAGATTGTTCATTTTGTGAAGGTTTTTTCATACAAATAGTAATATACCAAGTTTATATTTTTTTGGTAACTATATCACATAACATGACTATGTGCGAAGGTTTTATATTTTTCGATTTTTTTTGAATTAGTTACACCCATTTGAAATTTGGTCAAACTCTCACAAAACCACGTTGACTGCCTGCGCGGAACAGGGACCGTCTATCTAACCCTAACGCTGAACTGCGAACGTCAGATCTGTCTTCTAGAGGAATCTGCGGGTAGATTCGATGGCAATCCGCGGGAGGGCCGGTTCTGGGCTATGATTGGCTGGCCTTGTTTTTTAATATCCGATGGTCGAATCTGTGTACTGGACCGTCCGTGATTCACAATTAAAATTGGCCCATCTGAACTTTGCATGCATGCGCGCGCAGCCACCAGCCCATACCCCAACGTAGCCGCTCATTAACATGCATGCACGTGCGCAGCCAGCAGCTCGTGTCCATGCAGCGTCGCAGTCTAGCTATTTTAGGTCTAAAAAGGGAAGCACGCGGGCTGGTGCAGCAGCATGTCGCATGGCAGCGATTATATCTCCACGCAGGCGTGTCGCTCGGTCGGCCGGGTCACAGGTTTATCCGTTGTGTTACACGTAGAAACAAATCCAAACGCTACTCAATTTAAGCCGATCGATGGAGTCACTCAGCTTTAGAGTCACGCGCCGAATAGAGTCAAAGGGCCTCGATTCCGTGCGACATTTTGGTGGACGTTTGTGCCAACTTAATGCCACGAAGATGAGGCGAAACCCTAGCATCGACTCGATGCCCCTCGTCGCCTATTTAAACCACCCACAAACCAACCCAGATCACACACCACCCCACCGTTCGCCGCCACCACCGCCACCGGGCACCACCACTCAAGCAAAGGTCCACCATTCGTCGTCGCCACCATGCAGTACAACGGCCCAACCTGGCTCCGCCCTGCCACCGTCCCTGAGCTGTCGTTCAACGGCAGGATCGTGGAGAGATCGCTCAGGGTTTGGGCGATCTCAAGGTGGAGAGGTGCAAGGGAGCTTGTCGAGTTCTTCCTTGAGGCCGGCTACCGCCACCTCCCAAGAGGCACGCCGCCAATGTTCACCCTGCAGAACCAATACGACGGCCACGCCGCCCACGACATCGGCCTCTTCGTCACGTTCACCAACCCCTACGACGCCCACTACCTCCTCGGCCAGGTGTACTGATGTGGATGCGAGTTCATCGCATTCACCACCTACAACGTCTTCACCAACTTCTACAACATCTTCCCCACCGTGAACGGCATGCACGCTCTCCCCTACGAGGACGAAGAGTGGGAGGCCAAGGAGTGGCCAAGGAGGAGGGGTGCAGCCAGAAGATGAAGAAGAAGGGGACCCGAAGAAGAAGACGTTCTGTTGCATGTGTCGGGTTATAGTTAACCCAAATTATGTTGTTATCGGGTTATAATAGATCCTAGTTTTTATCATCGTCGTCGTATATATCTGTCGTATGTGTCGGGTTATAGTTAACCCAACTTATGTTGTTATCGGGGTCCTGTTGTTATCATTTTATTAATGTAATGAGGCCATCGTGCTTATAGTTCGTGCAAAAATCTCGAGTCATAACGGATACCGACACATAAAAACAAGCCTATAAATTTGAATGAGAGAATCACTTGTGCATAAAAATAAGGGCACCCAAAAATAAGAAAAGCACTTGTGCATGAAAAAGAAAATACACTTGTGCATAAAAAAGTAGACTATTCAATTTCTCTATAAATTTTTAACAAAAAGAAACTAGACTTGTGCATAAAAAGAAGTCTATAAATTCTCACATAAAAATGAGAGAAGCGCTAGTTTGTCACAAAGTTTTCAGCTAGTTTGTCACAAAGTTTTCTTTTTTCCCGAGACTATAAATTTTTAACAAAAATAAGTCTATAAATTTAAATGAGAGAAGCACTAGTGCATAAAAATATGAGAAGGACTTGTGCATAAAAAACCTCTGCATAAAAACAAGTCTATAAATTTGAATTATAGAAACACTTGTGCATGAAAATAAGAAGCACTTGTGCATGAAAAAGAAACTACACTTTTGCATAAAAAAGTAGTCTATTAAATTCCTCTATAAATTTTCAACAAAAAGAAACTAGACTTGTGCAAAAAAATAAGTCTATAAATTTTTGTCCAACTACCGAGACTTAGCCACAAAGTTTGTCAAATTTACGTTTGCATACAAGCATTTTTATAAGTATACATTTTTTTGGCATACATTGGTGCATATAAGCAAGTGTTGCATTTTAGTTGGGTACCCCATTTTTTTGGCATACATGGGTGCATATAAACAAGTGTTGCATTCACTAGTTAAACACATTGCACGTTGAGCAGATGTTTTTTTTTGTCGCACGTGGAGGTCGTTTACTATTGGGTCTGGCCAGCGTTTTATTTGAGCCTGACCTTTCCTAGCACTACCCTGCACACTCACTGAATGCTTGCACCGACGAACTGAAGAAACTAAAACAGGGGAAACAGAGCATCTCGAATTTTGCCAGAATTTGTGTTCCATTTTATTCAATTCAAAGCTACATAACATTACATCCATCATAGTAAGATTACAAACCATTTTGACTATTACTTGACACTGATTCGCATTTTCTAACGACTAATGATCAGGAGATAAATAAAACCGAGAAAAATAGCACACAAATAAAAAATTCCGGCCATCACATTGCCCTGCTTCTTCATTTTGATAATTTGTTTCATCTGCTTGTTAATTTTCTTCAGCTCGGCCTTCACTTCCGCATACCCCCACAGTACCAGTTGAAATGGGTCGCCAGATGCCAAATGCTCCATCACCGACGTGTTCTCGAGCTCCCTGGGTGCGCACTCCAGCCGAATCCGCTCGATGTACACATCAAGCCACTCAAAATGCGCACATTTTGGCAGATCCTGAAATTTCAAATATGAACCCTAAATCCCAAATTGAATACAAATCCCAAATTCTAATAAAAAACAACAAATTGGAGCCCAATTGGAGCTGGGTATACTCAGATCTCACATTTCCTAGCTCTGGTTTACTCTCGCACTTCACAAATTCCCGACCGAGGTTTCCATTCTTATCGGTGGTTGAGACCAGCCACTTCAGGGGCGCCGTATGGGGGCAATCAGGGCACCGTGTCATCGGCACCGCACCATACTGAGGCCAGCGGCGGGAGAATGTACCGGAGCTCGACATCTGTCGCCGGTGTTGCCGCGCTTAGTCGCCGGAGAAGAAGAAGAAGAAGAAAGGGGATCGGAGGATGGCACGGGCAGTGGCGAATGGCTCGGGCAAGACGACGGATCCGGCTCCTATTTTCTTTCACGCCGTGACCTGGATAAGTTGTGGGACCCACGATCTGAGGTGGAAATGAGGTGGGACCCTTGCTCATAAGACATCATGTGGGAACCACCACGCTGAGCTAGATAAGCTGTGGGTCCTGCTCTCAAAACCGCCTCTGGCCATCACCACGCTCAGCATGATAAGTTGTGGGTCCCACATGGCCCATGTAAATCCAATTCTTAAGTTGTCTCGTGGGTTGTCGTATTGGGGCAATTCTTTTGCATACAGACGTCGCATGTGGGCTATCAACCCTAGAAACCTATATAATAATAAAGTACGAAGTGTTTCTTACGGGTTCCGCTTTTTCTAGACGGTTATATCCCTGCCAGTTCAGGAATAATTACCCGTGTGTGCCACCCGTAAGTCAATATTCCGTGCCCAGCCTGTGCCAATGAGTGGGTCAGGCGAGTTGTACGAGCCTCCAATCGGTTCCGAGTCCAAGTCCGTCGCCCACGCTCCGGGCGATGATACCGTGTCAGAGCCCAAGTCCGTCGCCCCCTCCCTTGTCCCGCACATAAATCAGCCCTGCTCACGCCCGTGAGATCCCGACGCCATGGGTATGATTTTTTTACTAAACGATGTAGCCTGCAGATAAAGGTATAGTTCACTTGATTTCCCTGATTTCCCAGCTGAAGGTATAGTTCGCTTGATGGGAGTATGAATCTTACCCGCCTCTGCCCCATGGGTATGAATTTTGTGCAAAACGACGTGGGTGTGCAGCTGAAGGTTTAGTTCGCGTGATTTCTCCGTGTAGGATTTGGGACTTTGTCAAATATCTGTGGCATCGGGCGCAGATTATTGAGATGAGGATCAGGCCATGGCGTTGAAAGCAGCACAACAATCTGCAGAAAAATAAGCGCTGATGATTTGATTCAACAAGCGACGATGGCTCTCTGTCCGGCATGCCTCGATGCATTGCACCCTGGCTAAAGCCGCCCAGCGCAACCTGCCGCGTAACACGGCCTCCAGATAGCAGCATCACAATGTCTCGACGAGCACGACATGCTGACATCGGAACCCATGAGGGATGATCTCACGTGCTGCCGCCACCGGCTAGCCGCGCGCGGCAGATCGATCTTCTGCAGGCGGACGACGCGGCCTCGAGTATAAAGCTGCCATGTGCTACACATAACAAAGAGACTCGAACCACAAGACGAAGTCGTCGTCGACATGCATGGGGCTCCTCTAGAAGAGCTTCTTCCATGCGACTATGATGCGCACCATCTGTAGGAAATATCTGCTCTGTTATGTGGAGAGGTAAAGAAGAGCAAAGTTTCGTAATTGATATGGTTACAAACGGCTGCTAGTAGTATTGCACCGTAGACGTTTTAACTGAGATGTTTACGAGTGATCTACCGCCGAGTGCACCGCGCCGCTCACGAGGCAAAAAAGACACCTCGATATGTTCCATGCCGTCGCTGCAGCCCTATCGTCTCGCCAGTCATGGTCCCATAGACAAACACCGTCGCGACCACCATGATGTGCATGGACGCGAGCGTACAAACGGCGAGAGCATAACTTTGCCATGGATTAGAGCTGTTTCAGCTCACCAGGGTTGCCTGACGGATGGCACGACAAAATCATCTGACAAGATCATCTTGGACAAAGTGTTTGGCTTCGTCAAATCAATGTTGAAGACAAGCGACGATGATTACAAACTCAAGGGCGATCTCATAGATGACACCGAGGAGTACTAAGTGCTAATCATCGCCGAAGGGACCGGATTTATCATGACCACTCGTATACTCGGTAACTCCACGAGACCAGGTACATGGCGAAGGAAACACGATAGTGTGCGTTTGAGGGTGGGAAGATAACCACCAACCAAGAGGCGTCATTTTTTTACGGTACCATAAAAAGTGAGAGTCAGACTTTGGTGTGTCTGAAACAGACTCACAGCTTTTATTCTCGGTGCAACGCACGGACAGTTGTGCTAGTACTAGTGTAATGAGAAATAACAAAACCTCAAGAAATACATGCAACGGAGGCAAAACTTGAATCATTTCGTCATGGAACTGGCTATCAATGTACTCCATGGACATAAATAGGACAGCAGTGCCAATTTCCATAACTTTCTGTCTGTGCAGTTGTATCGACTGCGATGGTATGCGCACAAGCACAACGCACCGATAAACTTTGCCCTTTCTGGGGAGATAGGCAACTTTCGATTTATTCTTATTCCCAAGCACAGGCGTGGCTGCTCCGACGACATGCACCGGCCGTGTCAACCAAGTCTTCCATCCATGGTATCGCAAGGCATCGCCTGTCCATCTCCTCTCTGTCTGGTGGAGGGGTATTCCGTTCCTCTTCTCCCCCGGTCCTTTTTTCTCCCTTTTGCTCTGTTCATCTTCATCGTTGTCAGAGTGCGAGTGAAACAGAAACCAGAGAATCCTGGAAGTAGAACGAGAGAGCGGTGCTGGAACTTTTCAAGCCGTGCACGAAAGCTCTGTGCTTGCAATCCGCCCGCCGTAGTCTTCCGTTGCTCATTCTAGATGTGCGAGCAAGGCAAACGCAACGCGCAACGCAGCCGGCCAGGTTACTTGCCAGGTTCCCATGGTTGCAGTATACTACTACTCCTCCATTTTGAAATACTCCCTCAGTCCCAAAATAAGTGACGTGATTTTGTTTAGATTCGGATGTATCTAGACACGTTTTAGTATATAGGTATATTTAAATCTAAACAAATTCAAGTCACTTATTTTGAGACGGAGGGAGTATAAGATGTTTTAGGTTTGTGAAGCTAAGGTATCTAAACACGTTTTAGTGTCTAGGTCCAAGTGAATCTACACACTAAAAGGTGTCTAGATATATTTGCTTCACAAATCTAAAACATCTTATATTTTTAAACGAAGGGAGTATGACTAGAACGTTTCCATGAACTCATGTTTCGCGGGGACCCAGTCCAAACGGCGAAGCAAAGGGCGCGTTTGGTAGGCTGTATCCGGTCCAGACAGGCATGCTGGCGCAGAAAATAGCATGTTTGGTTACCTGGGTTACCCCGCATTGTGTCCAACACGAGTATTAAAGCATCCCAGAGCTAGGCCCAGGGACAACGGCCAAATCGATCGTTGTGGAGTCAGCCTCGGTTGGGCGCAAAATGGGTGCCGCCGCCCAACGATTACACGCGTGGGGAAGCGCGGGAGACGCGAATAACTCCCTCCCCACTCTGCCTCGCTTCCTGTCACCGCCCTACTCCGCCATTCACAACAGCCCCGTCCCATCCCATCAGAGAGACTGATGGCCTCCTCCTCTCCTCCTCCGCTGCCTCCTCCGGCCAGCCTTCCCGCCGGCAAGGTAGTGCCCTACGTCAAGCACACACCCGCAAGCAGGTGGGCTGCCCCGTCCCGTCCCATCGGAGAGAATGATGGCCTCCTCCTCTCCTCCTCCGCCGCCTCCTCCGGCCAGCCTTCCCACCGGCAAGGTAGTGCCTTACGTCAAGCACACACCTGCAAGCAGGTGGGCTGCCCCGTCCAGCACGTCGTCCAGCGCGCCGTCGCCAAGTACGAGGCGGGGAGATTTAGGAGTGCGGCGGCTCCAGCTGACCCCGCCATAGTCCCATCTCTACTACGACCATCACCACTTCCGAGGGTGCCGCGCAAGGCGCCGGTAGGGCTGCGGCGATCGGGGCAATGCGATCCATGGGGATTGCATCAGGGTTTTTCCCCGTCCCAACACGCTACAGCACCGACCCTCTACCAGCGCATTGAGGAGGGCGGCCCTGACAGAGGGGGCGCCGGGGTGGAGCGGCGACATGGTTGGGTCGTACGCCTTCATGGTCGTGCCGCCGAGACGGGACATGTCGTTCCCGTCGGGGTTCGGTCTGATCTCGCCGGGGTCCGATCCGATCCCGGTAGGGTTTCCTGCCTTGCCCTCGGCATTTCCGTAAGGATTAGACGAGGCAGTAGCGGGCGACGCCCCCTCTGGGCAGGACGCACCCAGATCGACCGCTCCAGCAGCGGTTGCTATGGTTAGATCCGCTGCTGCTTCACCAACACCTCCGGCAATTAGGTCATCCACTGCTCTGCCGTAGGTAAGGGTTTACTTTTCCCCATCTGTTCTTGTTTCCTCTATACAAATTGATATGTTTGCTTGCTAGAATGTATACGTACGAATGCTAGCAATGTAGACTATAATATGTTGCTTGATATGTGACCATTGCGCAAGGGGAGATCAAATTTTGTATGTGGAGTCACTGCCATTTTTGCTTATGTAGATGCTTGGCAGCACCATTATACATGTGTAGATAAATATTATTTTCTTTTTTTGCTTGTCTAGATACTTGGCAGCACCATTATGCATGAGTATAGATGAATGACATTGCATTTTTTGCTTGTCTACATGCTTGGCAGCACCATTATGCATATGTACATGTATGTCATTGCCATTTTACTTGTGTAGATGATTGGCATCACCATTAAGCATGTGTAGGTGAATGATATTGCCTTTTTTGCTTATCTATATGCTTGGCAGCACCATTATGCATGTGTACACGAAGCAATTGCAATGTACCAATCTTTGTACAACTGTCATTTATCTGTTTGATTTGCACAATGCATTTGCTAGTGTTTTCGGATCAATTCTGATCGGCAAGGCACCCAAGCAAGACTGGGACACCTTGTGTGGGAACACGGTTCCTCCTATGCCTGGGTACGAGGACTTCATCCGAGACCTCCCTCCCTCAATGGCTAGACCAGCCCTCAATAGCTTGCTGGCGAAAGTGTAGACGAGGAAGACGAAGGAACGCCAGGGCTGCAAGCCTCGCCTTGGTCACCGCATATATGAGGACCTCCCGCATCGCTTCTACGTCCAGATCAAGATCACCGTCCTGACTGCACTCCAGCTCCCGAAAAGCATGAAGGCGGTAGTGCTGAAGCAGCTGCAGATAAGGCAGCAGGTCTGCACTCTCCCCTAGACCTCCTCCTTTTGTGAGTACGGTGTGCAGCTGCAGATGTTCGAGCAGCAGATGTACTTCATGAAGGGCTGGAGTGAGTATATGTCGAAGATCAAGCTCTAGGTTGGGGACGTCCTCGCCTTCAAGTACATCAACAAGCAGAAGGGCTTCGAGGTGACTCTCTTCAGGGCTTTCAATAGCACAGAGGAGTTGATCACCTGCGACAAGCTCACTTGATCATCCTATCTGTTGTTGATTGTATATATAGTCTAGTTTGTCAGTTGGATGCTATGTTGAACCACTGTCTTCTAGGTGTCTTTTGGGTCAGGGGTGTGTATCCCTGACATGAACAACCTATCAGGTGCTATGGGATGCACCTAACTATGAGCTAACCTCGCTAGTCTAGTTTCTATGCCCTGTTCTTGTGTGATATGTTCGAATGTGTGTTGTGTTGGTGTGTTGTGGTAAGATCACCACATTTGGATGTGGTGAGTGTATCAGCATTTGTGTGCAAAGAGAAGGAACCTGGCTGGGCACCAAACACCATTTTTTGCATCTATTGGAAAAAACATGCAACCAAACGGGCTGTAATCTCGGGCTAAAGGATACGACTCAGGCTACCAAACGGGCTGCAAAAGCTGGCCAAGCGCTCGTTCACAACGGGCAGTGCCACGGCTAGCACTGCCGGACTAGGCCGAAAATCAATTAGCTGCAACCTATCAAACGCGCCCAAAGTAGCGCAAAAGCCTGTGAAAAAAGAGGATGTGCGCTTTTGCTAATTGCTTTCTACTATATCATCCCTAAAGCTTCCCCTTGCTTGCGCATTTCGGTGACAAGTGGAATTTTTAGTCCTTTTGTCTTTCACTGACAAGTTTTCTGTTTCCAATTTATCTTCCATTAAGCATTGGTGGTCTTGTCCTTAGCCGTCCAAATGAATGCTCTCTTAATTTTGTTGATACGTTTTATAGTTCCCGACGGAAGTTGGGAGCTTGCCAGTACACTTATCCTCGGTGGCTTGTGATGAGCTTTGATTAACATATACACCAAAAATAATTTCCAAAGCAAGATATAATCAGGAATTCAACATAGATGTGTACTAAAACAGATATTTTTTTAGAAATGGGGCTCAACCCCGTCCTCTGCATCAGCTAATGCAACCCTTTTATTGCAACGTTCAAACGTATTCATAGTTTTACAATCATAGACCAGTGAAGGTTGAAACGTGTATCAACCATCTAAAAATGATAAGCAATAAATATTTATCCATTTTGTAATCTATTAGTATATCGCCACCCGTAGCCTTGGAAATAACAATCTTGAGCAACCATTAGCAGTGTGGGTTGGATCCGTCTGATCTGAACACCTTTACGACCCCCGAAAAATAAATGAAAATGTTCTATAGTATATAATCATGAATCCCGCTATGGACGCCACGTTCCGCTCGATCGCCCGCCGCTGAGTCAGGCATGCATGGTCATCATGGACGGCTAGCTAGTTCGATGGATCCGTCCACCGTGGATCCAGCGGTCGGTCCGTCAGAATCTCGGGCGGCGCCTCAGATTAACGACCACGACGCTGACGTTGTCCGAGCTCTGCCGCGCTATCGCCAGCTTCGTCAGCAGGATGGACGCCTCCGCGCACGCCCTGTCCACCTCGCCGCTATCGTCGTCGTCGCTGCTCTCCGAGCCGGCGCCCACAGCGCCTCTGTCGTTGCCTGCTTCGTCGCCGCTACTGCTGCCACTGCCGCTGCCACTGCTCTGCCTAGGACTCAGGTTGGACGTCGGGCTGGACCGTCCACCGCGGCGCTTCCGGCTGCCCCGCACGCAGGCTCGCACCACGTTGCACGCCACCTCGTTGCTCACCACGTCCCACAGGCCGTCGCTGGCGAGGATCAGGAACTCGTCCTCCCCGTCCTTCCTCTCCAGCACCCGCACCTCAGGGTCGGATATCACGTACGGCTTCAGGTAGCTGTCCCCGATGGCTCGCGACATGGCGAGCACGCCGAAGACGCGGGCGCCGTCCCAGAAGATGACCCGTCCTCCGGCCGCTTGGATCCGTTCTAGCTCGTCAGGCCGGTCCGGCTGAAAAACAGATACGATTCGTTAGCACAACACGTAACTAGTAGTAAAAACTTAGGCATGCCGTGCGCTGTGCGCATACACATGTACGCGTACACATACCTTGTGGTCCGATGAGAGCGGGATGGCGGCGCCTCGGCGGCAGAGCACCGCGCGGCTGTCACCGCAGTTGGAGACGACGAGGTGGCGAGGACCTACTACGGCGACGACGGCCGTGGAGCCGACGTGGTCGCACTTGGGAAGCTGCAGCTCGCACCGGCAGGTGGGCGCTGGACCCGCCCCGCTGGCCCTAGAGCCCACGGCCTCGGCGTCCATCCGCGCGAAGCTCCTCTCCATGACGCCCTTCCACCGCTCCGCGTCGTCGGACCCCGACGAGCGGGCCTCCTCGACCACGATCTCGTGCATCCGCTCTCCGCACGACGTTGCCACCTGCACGCACATGCAATCGATCCATAAATACTCCCGGTGGAGGCAAGAAACAAGTGCGACGAGCTGCACATGCGCGCGTGGCCTGTCGGCATAACCGTCCGCATAGATATAGATCAATCAAGCAGGGGTAGGTACTCACATGCGAGCAGCCATGGCCGTCGAACACCCCGAAGAAGTGGTGGCCGGGGAGGAACTCCGGCTGGACGGACACCGCGTCCTCCATGTCCCTCCGGCGCCCGCACACCGACGTCACGCCGTACCTCGCGGGCTCAATCTCCATGCTGCTCTCCTCGTCCGTGGAGGCCTCCTCCTCGAGCTTCCGCCTCTTCCTGGACGTCTCCTCGGCCCCACGCTCGGCCACCAGCCTATGGCGCCGGATCTCCATCCTCCGGCGCCGCGCCGCTCGGCTCCCGGCGTCGCACTCGGCCCCCTTCTTCCCCTCGGCAGCCGCCGGCACGTCGCAGGAGATCTCGGACATGAATCACAGACGAGCTCTTCAAAGCAAACAGCTGAATATTTCTCTCCTCTCTCCCGAACGTTTGGCAAATGGCAAGGCGTGAGAGCGATTTTGAAGGGGCAGCGAGCAAGTGGCGCCTCCATATAAATGCGGTGGCGGGGGTGGGGGAGGAGGCTAGGCCACGCGCCACGCGGCGGACGCGGGCCGCAGCCCCGTACAGTTGTGCGATGGCGCCGAGGCCGTCGGATGCGGTACCACGTGACGCGCGAGCGTGGCCGGTACGTGCCCCGGGGACGCGTGTCGAGGCGCGGGCGCCTCCACTGGGCGGTAGGAGCTGGGGTACGCGGGCGCGCGACACGAGTTGGGCGGGCGGGAATTGCGTCCGTGCCTGGTGTTCGGCGCGAGCCGTGGGCGGGTGGGGAGAGCAGCGGAGACACGTGTGCGTGCCTCCATGGCTGCGCGCGGGGGCGGGGGCCAGGTCTACGTGGACGATGCGCGCATCCGTGGATGGATAGGAGAGAAGGGGCCGGCAGGGTATGGGGACTACACGTGGAGGTGGAGCTGGGAGGCAAGGGGTGGTGAACGTACGGGCTACGCTCTTCCTGCCCGTGTCTGGTCGCCGTCGTCGTGCGCCACGGCCCTGCTCTGGCCCTACCCTAGCGCTCTTCATGGCACTGGGCCACGCCATGCACGTAGTACGTGGATCCACGTTTTTTGCTTGAAAGAAATGATCCGTGATATTCATCGATATTTCTGCTCTACCACCTCTTCTCCTGTGATCGATCACCAGATACCTCCTCCGAGTCCTCGCTTACACGGTTTTGGAAATCCTTTGTCCTCACTTTTGTAGCTTCATTCGTTCTCTGCTCTACAAAGCAGGAACCTTATCGTTCGAGAGTGGGAAACAAAACCATACCATACGCAAATGCTCAAAGAATTTGGGAAGTTCTTATCCCTCCATGCGAATCTTGTGAAATCGCATCGTACCACGTCGTTGCTCTGTGTCAATCCATTTCTGGTGACAATGCCCTGCACTGAACTCCAGACACCTACGTGCACAGCACAAATGAGCCATCAGCGGAAAGGAAGTTGTACCCATTGGGATCTAGAGCAACGTCTTTATCACATACTCAAGCCACGCGTCAAGTGTGGGCACATGCATAAATTAATCGCACAGCTAGTTCCGCTCGGCCTAATCTCTTTGTGCTTTCAACAGCTGATACTGCACCAAACTGAACAAGAGTCTGGCACGTTCCTGCATTGAAGCTTAATCGGCATAGTGCGAGAGACATAGTATTATTTCTCGTCGCTCGTGGCGAGTTGGGTTGTGCTAACACGAAACTACTCAGCTGGCGTGAGAGACCAGGGAAAGTCCCAAGTTTTTTTCTTCTAGCGGATGAAAAGAATCTGGAATGAACCTGCACCGGCTAGCCGCGTCATCGCCGTATGGGCAAGGCAAGTACGAACGCAACGTTGGGGAAGAAGAGAACCAGACAGGTGTACCGTGTGCGTGTGCAAGATCTTTTCGATCGCAGCAGCAGCCAGCAGGTCGATCGAGAGAACGCTCCGAGCATGATAGTTCCGGAACATTGCTTGGAAATTGTGGCCGAGCGTATCGACACGTAAACGTGCGGGCGTGCATCGGGTTCAACGGTTCGGTGCCTTGTGCAATGGACCAGGCTTTAGGGCATCTCAACCGGACCGGTGCAACTAGTCCTCCTGTCTTTGAATCCGTCCGAGCGCGGACGAACAGACAGCTACAGCACGACCAGCGGGACGATCCAAACACACCAACTCGCGTGAACCGACGCATCATGCACCAAAGTTGGTTCACGGTTGCGTCGGCCCAGACTGCGTGCGCGTCCTCCCGCCTCCGTCCCTTCACCTGGCGGTCCCTCCCGCTAGTGGCACGTAAACCACTCTCTCTCCATCCAAAAACCCTCTTCCAAAATTTTACTAGCGGGAGCGGAAGCGGAAGCGATGGATCCCGCTGCCGCCACCGCTGATGCACCTGCCATCGGCCGCGCCAATAAGAAACAGCCCAAGCCGAAAAAGCTGGTCAAAGATATGAGCCACGAGGAGCGGCGGATCGAGTAGGAGAAGTGTGTTGGCTGGAGAGTAGCCGCCAAAAATCGTGTGCTTGCTTCCCAGATCAACGTGGAGCGACGGAAGGGGAAGGAGAACGACCGCATCCTCCCCGCGCAGGTCGCGGCCAACACCGAGGAGCTAGCCATGGAAGCTACCAAGCATACCGTCATCCTGATGAAGCAGGAGGCGTTGACCATCGCTTTCGGCGGTGCACCCATTCTACCTAGCCAGGTCGTGGCCGATGCGCCGTCCACCAGCTCCGTCACGTCCACGCCGAGCGGCCGGTCTCCTGTTCTACCGAGGACGTCCGGCCTGCAGATGCCAGGCCCGGGCGACCACGCGAAGAACGCTGGCACGATCTCCCGTTTCGTCGATCTCCGGTGCACGTAATTGGAGATGGAAGGGCAGGCCATTGATGTCAACCACACTCCCACGACCGCAGACACAACCCCCGAGGCATCCAAGAGGTGATGACACATCGATGTAGAAGCCACGCCAGTGCCACTGAACCTGTTCGGCGGAATGGACGACCAGCAACCATTGCCCACCGAGGCGGTAAGGTCGCACAATTTATTTACCATTAACTGTTGCTTGTTCCCGCGGCTTGTCATGGCCAATATGTGCGTAGGAATTTATGAACAAAGATGGCGAGGCCATCATGCATGAGTTGATCAATGATGGCCAGGAAGATGGCGACGGCGGATACACCCAAGAGGAGACTCAACAAGATGAGTACAACATTGTCGATGAGCCATTGTTTGGAAACGATGGCACAAATATAGGTGGGAGGATTCTCATGGCCATGGCATTGGTCGCAACACTTGCATCAGCAATTGCCGATGGCAAGAAGATTAGCCAAAGGATCGCGAGCTACACCACCGAAGAGGACAAGGTCCTATGCCAAGCTTGGATGGAGATTTCACAAGATCCCCTATGTGGCGCTGAGATGAAGGGATATGGCTATTGGAAAAAAGTCGGCAAATTCTTCCATGAGCATAGGAAGTTCGCGCCAAATGCCTTCTTTAGCGATCAAAATGATCTCTTCCTTAAAAAAGGTGTACCATCCATGTCGAGTGTAGAAAGTTTCAAGGTTCGTACGAGACGGTGAAGAAAAGTGAAATAAGCGGGCTCTCGGCGATTGACATGGTGGAACCTCTTCCACTCTTGTTGATGTACCTTGCATATGCATTGAGACTTTGTTGTCATCAATATGTGTAGGTTATCAAATCTTTGGAGCACTTCAAGGCGGCCAATGACAACGTAACATTCACATTGAGCCATTGTTAGATGTTGATCAAGGACAACAAAAAGTGGGAGGTCAGCTTTTCCCTTTGGAAAGAACTTGAGGCGAAGAAGAAGGGCAATGGCAAGGGCAAATTGTCGGACGGTGTCATCAACCTTGATAACAATGCCGAATTCATCGGAAACCCTACAAGCGATGGTCTGGTGTCCACCAGGCGTGTGATGGCGCGTGGTTGACGTGGGAGCTTCTTCTTCTTCGATCCCCGGCAACGGCGCCAGAAAAATACTTGCTGACTCGTGTATTAACGAGCTCGTTGGGGAACCCGAAGAGGAAGGTATGATGAGCACAGCAGTAAGTTTCCCTCAGTTATGAAACTAAGGTTATCAATCCAGTAGAAGCAAGGAAACACCCCAAAGGTGTAGCTAGCTGAATGTTGGCAGGACACACTACCGGTGCCAGCAGCAACGTGGAGACCTGCACAACACAACCACAGAAATCTATCCCCAACTTACGATGAGGTTGTCAATCTCACCGGTTTTGCTGAAAACAAAGGATTAAACATATCGAGTGGAAGAAAGTAAACAAAAAGCAGTAAACAGTTGTAGATTGATGGTAAAAGAAAGGACCGGGGTCCATAGTTCATTAGAGGTGGCTCTCCTTAAGATAGATGACATGCTGGGTGAACAAATTACAGCGGGGTAATTGACAAACATCGAGAAAGCATACAAGCATATACTAATCATCTTGACTCCTTTGAGATTCGATTGGGCATTACAACATTTTACATAGACCGTCATCCAACTGCATCTATGACTAATAATGCACCTTCAGGTTATCATCCGAACCCCCTCCAGTATTAAGTTGCAAGCAACGGATAATTGCATTACGAATTGCGTGTAAAGTAAACAATACGATTGTTCTATGAATAAAGGATTGTTGTTTTCTCCCTAGTAGCAACAGCACATCTAGTACCTTAGAGATTTTTGTCACTTCCCCAGATTACCAGAGGCATGAACCCACTATCGAGCATAAATACTAACTCTTGGAGGTTCTAGCATCTACTTGGACAAGATAGTTACTAACAACGGAAAGCATGCAAGATCACAAATAACAAAGACATGATATAATCAATAATCAATCTGAAATAGCATCTCAATATCCATCGGATCCCCGCAAACACAGCATGCAGAATTACAAATAGATGATCTTGATCATGAACGGAGCTCACAAGATCTAGACATGAAAGCACAAAGGAGGAGAACCAGCCATCTAGCTACTACATGGACCCGTAGTCCAGAGATGAACTACTCACGCATCACACCGGAGGCTTGTATGATGATGAAGAAGGCCTCTAGGGTGAATTCCCCTCTCCGACAGGGTGTCGGGAAGAGCTTCAGATCCCTCCCGATCTAGGGATAGAGATGACGGTGGCTATAGAATCTTTCGTGGAATTTTGATCGGGTACTTAGGATTTCCGTATCAGAGGCAATATATAGGCAGAAGGAGAGGCCGAGGGGGTGCCTGGGGCGGCCAGACCACCCCCTGGCACGGGCTAGGCCTGGCTGCGCGGCCAGGTGGTGTGGCCGGGGCCCAGCCCCTCTCCGTCTCGTATTCTGGCTCTAGATGTCCCTCGGTAAAATAATAACTTTGGCTTTTGTCCCGTCCAATTCTGAGAATATTCATTTTCTGACTTTCCTGGAACCAAAAACAGCAGAAAACAGGCAGCTGGCACTGTGGCTCTTATTAATAGGTTAGTCCAAGAAATCATATCAAAAGTACTCCAAAGCATGAACAAAACATAAGAAAGTAGATAAAACCAAGCATGGAACATAAAAAATTATAGATAAATTTGCAATGTATCAACATCCCCAAGCTTAACTCCTGCTCGTCCTCGAGTAGGTAAGTGATAAAAAGAAAGAATAAGTTTTAACGTGACATGCACCATCATAAACTTGATCAAAATATTTGTAAAACATTCAAAGCTAGGATCATAGTACTTCAATCATAACATGAAAGACAAAGTTTTAGCAATAAGACAAAGAAACTATGATGCAACATGAAAAGGCACAAACAAAAAATTCATGAATAACAATGCTTTGCAAGACGTTTGTTTGTTTCACATAAAGAAAACATAGCATAGTGGGATTCAGCTTGTCCCTCATAAAGTAGCAAACATAAATACATAGGACACCTTCATAGTTCATAAGAGTAAATAGTTTAAAACAAGCAATATCAAAGTTATGCATCAATCAACAAGTCTTGGGACAATGCACATAGAACTAAGAATGGCCACTATGCTCTCAAAGTAGGTGCATAAAGATAGAAGGTGGAGACTCAACATAAAAGTAAAAGAAAAGTCTTCATAGAAGGACGTAGGCATTTAAGTCTCATAAAGAGCTTCCAAAAATTATGGTACTTAATAGCTTTCAGCTCTCATTGCCTCTATCATAAGCATCTTGAAGTGATTAAGGTTAAAGTGAACAAACTATGGTGTATATGCTTGAAGTATAAGTTGAAAATCTCATGTCCCTTGAATACGAGGGTGGCTCCTCATGCTACTCAAGTTTAGTTACCGGTAAGTTCTTTTCATTATAAGTACATGTGTACCATAGAGAACCGCCAACGGAGTACCCCTTGCCCGATGATACGGAAGAATCCTAATACCAAAATGACAAGGCAAGCAAACAACAAGCATCTCAGCAATCTTCTTATTTACCATGGGAATATGGTGCTTTTTTCTCTCTTTCCTCTTTTCATAAACTCTTTTTTTCTTTTTCTCTTTTTCTCAATATCGGACTCTTTTTTATAAGAGGAATGCTTCATAGACAGCTTATTATGGTTACGCTGCAGGTTTTCACCATGTCAGCATGGATTAGACCAGCGGCCCAGACGTTTCTCTAACACATATACATAACTCTATGGACTTACAAGCTCCCCTTTCATTTCACACCGACGACATCCATAGACAAAAGAGCATGATATCAACTAGGTACAAAGTACAAGTGCAATGTTGAAAGCGTTCCCCATGACAGCATGGTTCTGCTAATCCCTAACAAATAAGTGCAAGCATATACAACATAGACGACATAATGGTTAAAGTTTATTAAGGTCAAGAAAAGTAAAGTGTGCCATCAAGTTTGTGAGAGCTTTAATCACTAGTTTTCTCATAACAAGTTTAATTTGGAAGGTAGTTAAAAACATGAATATACTTGGAATAGCATATGCTAGTAGGTGGTATGGTGGACTCTTTGGAATAACTTGGTTTAGGGAGTTGGATGCATGAGTGGAACTCATACTTGGTTGTGGAGGCTAGCAAAAGACTGAGAGCGACAAACTAAGAGAGCAATAATGGCCATAATCATGCAAAGCGACAAAACATCATTGATCAAAGCATAAAGTGATACTACAAGTTGAAAACTAAAGGATCATAAAGGCTTATGGTGACTTGGGATAGTCATAACATGGTGTGAGCATGCGCCAAGTCAACCCAAATAAAGCATCAAAGAAAAATACCATAATACTATGCTTTAATATGCTAAAACAACGCATGATTCTTTAAAGGCACATTAAACAATCTCAATTGTTTATAACAAGTCATGCTACATCAAAGAATTTTAAGTATAAAGCCAAAAAAAATATCAAGCATGGCATGACAAAGCATAGGCGACATTCAAAAACAAGCTCTCTTTAACACTTAAGCATGAACTTTCCTACTCTTTTCTAAACCAAACCAAACTATTTGAAAACCAATGTATGAAACAGGGTGACATGGGTATGCCCAACAGGCACTCAACTATAGCCTACCTGGTACGGCCTGACGGAAGGCGCAGTCGACGACCTGCGCAGGTCCATGACGCCCATGACGGTTCGACTGATATGAAGACCATATGGACACGGACTACCAAACGCACAAGACAAGGAAAGTTCAATACTAGAGTTTGAATCTAACTTGTAACCAACTCGTATTGGTACCTGAGACCTAGTCTCCCTATATATAAAGGCTAGGAGGGTCCAACGAGGAGGACACGCTACACCACAATAGATCTAGAATCGCGACTCCTACAATAGACAATAGATCTAGAATCTCGACTCCTACAATAGACAATAGATTTAGACATCAATCTCTCGCATACACATACGCCAGATCTAATCTGCGGATACACCACCATCAGCGATATTGTAATCCTTCGAATCATCATCAATCAAGAGCAGACAAGCAGGAGTAGGGTCCTCTACGAGGCCTGAACCTAGGTAAAACCTCATGTCACCTGTGCGCTTGTTTGCTAGCCGATCGAGACTTCCAGCGCTCCCTCCTTCTCTAAAACCCAAGTCTATAACAATAGGCATTGATCAGTTAAACCCTCATCAATTGGTGCCGTCTGTGAGAACTGGGAGCACTGATGTTGCGATCTCGACGGCCCCATCACCAGAGATCTACAATTCATCATCTATTTGGAAGCCAGATCACATTCGATAGATTCATCTGCGTGGGTGCGCTTAGCTTCCTCCCTATGGCTGAATTTATCGACACCAACACGAGCGCGTGAGATCAACATCAACCTAGCGCGCAGTCCACAAGATCAAGAGTTTCAAGATATTCGGCGGCAATTGGCTCATATATTCTCTCGATCCGTTAGGTCAATCTCGATAAAATCCATGTCGGACATGACCAGGAGTCTCCGTTCCTTACCTCGTGCAGTTTCCAGAAACCGAAGCGGAGGTTTAAAGGAAAAGGATCAACCCATGATGTCGATTCCTAATAAGACAAAAGACAAAAGCAAACTGGAGATATCCGTACGTGCCCATGTTTTAGGAAAAAAAAAGGGGGGAAGCATCGATCATGAAAAATCAACATACGGGATTAAATCCTTTGAAGAAAGGACGATCTAAGCTGCTCTTTTGTTCTTTACGTGTCCGGCTTCTCAAGTCCCGAAGTTTCTTCTGAAAATATAAGTAGCAAACTGATTCTCCAAAAATCAGACGGAATACACATGATCCTATTCTTTTGAATAAAGGAGGCGACCAAAGTGGGGCTAGTCCAAGATTGGAAGAGATACGTATGGTTGCATGGATTTTTCGGCCCGTGATTTCAGGGTGCTAGATCACTGTTCTAATCGAGTATTCGTCGTGTCACGTGAAGATATATAGAGGAGTCAAGTCTTCATCATGGCCGGCTTCGCCTCCTTCGTGACGGGAACACCACTGATTCGCCGTGGTGTCGATTCCGTGTCCATCGCACGACTCCGTTCGCTATTTCAACCACACGTCCACCTCGATGACTCCGTCGATTGCGCTAACTCTACGCCCGGGAGCTGCATCGATTCCGCCGCGCGACCAGCTTCGGCAACCCGGAGGCTGCGTCCACACATCTGCTGCATGGACTCCGTCTGACCAACCGGTCGCATCGGCTTCCACGATCACAACCCGCCGGTTACATCAGCTCTTGTGGCTCCATCGACCTGAACCACATGTCCGCTGAATCAACTCTATCGACTGTGCTCTACACCCGGGGGCTGCGCCTAATCCGCCCCGTGACCCGCTTTGGTCCTTGATTCTGGCGACTCGGGGGCTCCCCCGGCTCCGTTTACCCGATGTGATCTTCATCTCCAGGGACTTCGGGCTCCCTCGACATCAGCGACCCGGTGCGGTCTTCGACTCCGGAGACCCGCTGCGATCTTCAGCAACAACGACTCGAGGGCTCCCTCCTCTACGGCGACCCACCGTGTCCTTCGACTCTGGAAACTTTCTGTGGTCTTCGGATGAGGCGACTCGAGGCGATCTTCGACTGTTGTGGCCTGTTACAGTCTTCATATGCGACAACTCGTCATCACCACATGACTTCGGTCCGCCGCGTCGACTACGTCCGTCGCGTGACCTACTGCTACGGTGACTCCCTCCGCTCCGACGATCCGTTGCGGTCTTCAACTTCAACGACCAGCTGCGGTCTTCATATCGGGTGACTCGGGGGCTCCCTCGACTCCCGCGACCGCGAGCCTCTACAATCTTCGACCCCCGCAACCGCGAGCCGCTACAATCTTCGACTCCCGCGACCCGCTGATCGCATCGAATCTTGCGACTCGTTCATCACGGTAACTACAAATAAAGCTAAGTTTCTCTCTACTTAGAGCTAATTTCTTTTTAACTCGCACTAGAAACACTCGGGGACTGCGCCCTCTACGAGTAACCTAATGTGCCATCGACTCCGCGCACTCGAGCACCTCATAAGCGATAGCCCGAGTAGCTGATTCTGCCTGATCGTCGAATCCTTAAACTCCGAGTACCTCGGCAAGGTACTAAAACTAAGGGTAATCAGGCTAACGAAAAGGCCTAGCATACAGTGCAAAAGTGTCGACTCGATTGGCACCAAAATCTTACTTTACAAGTCGACATGCAGATATTCTTTACAAGATACAAATACTTCACAATTCTTAATGTTTTATGCAGCTTACAATGATGTCGACTGCGTCGAGCTATTCAATCGGATCCTCCAACAGGAGTTGAAAAATCAACTGGCTACCCCATACACTCAAGACCCGAGTCGAGTCCCTTCTCGGATGGTTGCATCGCTTGATGATACACACACACGACGTTGGCCGCGCACCCAACAGAAGTGACTGTGTCGACTCCAACTGCATCGTCGATTCAAGCTCCTTATGCATGACACGCTGACTCGATGCACTTTCGGGTCAGTGTTTTGTCCTCGCATGATTTTCGACTACCATTGCAAGATACAAGACTCGAGTCTCTGCTCGAGTCTACGACTCCACCAGACACTCGGGGGCTACTCCAAAACTGGAGCGCTGGACACGCATATACAAGATCTTTGAGTGGCACGCTCTAAATCCTCACTCGAATCCATGATTCGACTAAGGACTCGGGGGCTACTCCCATAGGGAGCGTTGGCCGCGCACCCGAAGAAATTTGTGAAGATATCCAAGCATTATAAAAACCCTTCACTCGAATCTACGATTCGATTGTGAGCTTCGGGTTACTCCCATAGGGAGCGCTGAAAGCATATTCGACTAAAACAAGCAAAATACTTATAGTCCTCACTCGAGTCTACGACTCGAATAGGCACTCGGGGGCTACTCCCATAGGGAGTGCTGGCCGCGCACCCTATGATTATTTTTGCTTGTACATCGTACTGTGTGTTGATGACATCCACACTTGAATGCTATAGCGACTCCGCCTCATATTTTCCCTGCAATGAGACTGCGTCTCCTGGGTCACCCGAATCATCTCCGCGATGACAAAATTCGGATGTCGCGCTTACAGCGTGAAGATAAGATTTGAATAAGGCCTGGCAACGCATCTGATGTGCTCTACCAGAAATAATCCGTACCTACAGGTACGATGAATAAGCCTTGACGGACGCGTCGAGTGCTCACACTTATACATTGGGATTCGACTCTATAAGACCTCCACGGCCTGAGTCGAATTACACCAGCAATTTCCGAATTCGAGTCTAGGGACTCGAGTTTGAGTAGGTAGCATTGTTTTTTTTTCCTAGAGCAATTAACTGGTCCCGATCCGTCAAGCGCACCAGGCACGTTTACCATCATCCCTATAAACTACTATAAATTTGATGGACCCGATGAACTTCTAGGTGAAGTGCTTCGCACTCGACATAACTGTCGACTACGGCATCCTAATGCAAAACTTAAGAGTTCTAAGTCTAAACCGAATTTACAATTCGCATGGACACTTAGGGGCTACTGACATGGGTATGCCCAACAGGCACTCGACTATAGCCTACATGGTACGGTCCGACGGAAGGCGCACTCGACGACCTGCACAGGTTCATGACGCCCATGATGGTTCGACTGATATGAAGACCATATGGACACGGACTACCAAACGCACAAGACAAGGAAAATTCAATACTAGAGTTTGAATCTAACTTGTAACCAACTCGTATTGGTACCTGAGACCTAGCCTCCCCATATATAAAGGCTAGGAGGGTCCAACGAGGAGGACACGCTACACCACAATAGATCTAGAATCACGACTCCTACAATAGATCGCCATAATAGACAATAGATCTAGACATCGATCTCTCGCATACACATATGCCAGATCTAATCTGCGCATACACCGCCATCGGCGACATTGTAATCCTTCGGATCATCATCAATCAAGAGCAGACAAGCAGGAGTATGGTCCTCTACGAGGCCTGAACCTGGGTAAAACCTCGTGTCACCTGTGTGCTTGTTTGCTAGCCGATCGAGACTTCCAACGTTCCCTCCTTCTCCAAAACCCAAGTCCATAACAATGGGCATTGATGAGTTAAACCCTCGTCACAGGGGGTCCAACCAATTTATTCAGGAAACTAAGCAAACAAAGCAAACGAAAAACCAAAATGAAAATGAAAAAGAAGACGCTCCAAGAACAACACAACTGTACAAGAAACAATAAAAATGAAGCGTTTGGAAGAAATCTCAGATTTGTTTATTGATGAAGAAGGGTCCCCAAGCTTTGACGCTTGTACTTCTTGGATATTTCTTGGGGTGACACGCGTGGCATCTCCAAGCTTGATCTTTAGTCCATCCTTCATCTCATTACTCATTCCTTCCATACACCTGAAATTTTTCCTTCATACAAAACTTTACATAATCTTTATTAGCAACATTAGTGCACTCAAGATAATAAGTCTTTAGGTTCAGTTATAACACCAATATAACTTCCATTAAAACACAAGATACTGTAGCACTTCCCTCAAAAAGCTCAATTCCCCAAAAAAACTCAAAAAGGAACCAACAAGAAGCAAATACAGAAAACAGCAGAAATCTGTCAAAACAGATCAGCGGGTAAATACGAATTTTTTCGAAGACCTTCTGTTGCTCAAATAAAAAAGTGTTGAACTAACAAAAGTTATATAACAACCTGGTGCAGAAGCACAAAAATTTACGCCTCAAATGGACGTATAGAGATTTTACACGAATTTTTACGATGAAGCACAGAAATCTGTTTCGGGACAACAAGTTTCCCAATCATTACTTCTCTCTCATTAGAGGTTACTCTTGGCACAAAAAGCAAATAAAAAGGATAAGGAGCGGTTATTACGGAAGTGATAACTTTCAAGACTCATCTAAAACTTTTGGGTTATCTCCCAATAAGTACTTTTCTTTAACGCCTTTAAGTTAGGCATGATAGTTTGAAAAGATGCTCACATAACAAATATGAATTGAAGTAAAAGAGAGAATCAAGAAGCAAATTTAAAACACATTTAAGTCCAACCCACTTCCTATGCATAGGAA
Source organism: Avena sativa (assembly GCA_916181665.1). Lineage (NCBI taxonomy): Eukaryota > Viridiplantae > Streptophyta > Magnoliopsida > Poales > Poaceae > Avena > Avena sativa. The sequence goes on along the minus strand of OV702289.1, from coordinate 666,524,526 downwards.
TATTATACGCAAATAAACTCACAAAGAACAAAGTGACGGGCATAGGAAGATAAAACAAAAGTAACTTCAAAACTTTCAGCATATAGAGAGGTGTTTCAGTACCATGAAAATTTCTACAACCATATTTTCCTCTCTCATGATAATTTTCAGTAGCCTCATGAATAAACTCAACAATATAACTATCACATAAAGCATGTTTTTCATGATCTACAAGCACTAGAGGTTTATTATAAACATTTTCAAAAAAATCCTCAGGAACATAACATTCATCCTCCTTTAGTAAGCATGGGGGACAATCAAATATTGTAAGAGGTAAAGAGTTACTCTCATTAGAAGGTAGGAATGGGTAGATCCATTCTTCCTCCTCTTGATCATCACTCTCCTCCTATTTTTCATCCAATGAGCTTCCAGTTTCAACAATTTCTTCTTCCATAGGCTTCTGCAAGACATTAGTCTCTTCCGCTGGTGGAGAGCATCTATTAAGATATTCAAGAATATAGCTATTTTCTTCCTTGTAATTATCAAAGCAAAATTGAAATATATCATAAACCTCATATTTATAAGGTGCATCATCAGTATTTTCAAGCAAACTAGCAAGTTCAAATGCGCCCTTCCAAGCAATAAATTCTTCAATTTGTTCCACATCATAAAAGTCATAATTTCCTTTAACATAAGAAGATATGGTAACATTATCATTGTACTCACATTGAAAAAGGAGGTGTTTATACCTCTTACAGCAACAAGATTTATCAACGCAATAAGTAACATTATAAATGGAGCACACGTTTCTAGCAATGGTATTCAATTTATCAATTTGTTCCCATAAGAGTTACCCTTTTTATGACAAGCGGTGTTCCTTATAATAATATTTTTGTTCTTCTGTGAACCCACCTTGCCAATTAGATTCAGTTTCAAAGAAACCAACCATTGATAGTAAGCATGATAAAGTAAGACAATAACAGACCAATGAAAATACCAACTTTAGTAGGAACTAATTTTTTTGTGTTTTTGATAAAGAAACAAGCAAAACAAAAACAACAAAGTAAAGAGATTGGTTAAGAGGGACTCCCCTTGTGAAGATGTCCTTGACTCCCCGGCAATGGCGCCAAAAAAATACTTTGATGGCGCGTGGTTGACATGGGAGCTTCTTCTTCTTCGATCCCCGGCAACGGTGCTAGAAAAATACTTGCTGACTCATGTATTGACGAGCTCGTTGGGGAACCCCAAGAGGAAGATATGATGAGCACAGCAGTAAGTTTCCCTCAGTTATGAAACCAAGGTTATCAATCTAGTAGGAACAAGGAAACACCCCAAAGGTGTAGCTAGCTGAATGTTGGCAGGACGCACTACCGGTGCCAGCAGCAATGTGGAGACCTGCACAACACAACCACAGAAATATGTCCCCAACTTGCGATGAGGTTGTCAATCTCACCGGTTTTGCTGAAAACAAGGGATTAAACGTATCAAGTGGAAGAAAGTAATAGTTTGTAGAAAGTAAACACAAAGCAGTAAACAGTTGTAGATTGATGGTAAAAGAAAGGACCGGGGTCCATAGTTCACTAGAGGTGGCTCTCCTTAAGATAGATGACATGCTGGGTGAACAAATTACAGCGGAGCAATTGACAAACATCGAGAAAGCATACAAGCATATACTAATCATCTTGACTCCTTTGAGATTTGATTGGGCATTACAATATTTTACATAGACCATCATCCAACTGCATCTATGACTAATAATCCACCTTCAGGTTATCATCCGAACCCTCTCCAGTATTAAGTTGCAAGCAACGGATAATTGCATTACAAATTGCGTGTAAAGTAAATAATACGATTGTTCTACGAACAAAGGATTGTTGTTTTCTCCCTAGTAGCAACAGCACATCTAGTACCTTAGAGATTTTTGTCACTTCCCCAGATTACCAGAGGCATGAACCCACTATCGAGCATAAATACTAACTCTTGGAGTTGCTAGCATCTACTTGGCCAAGATAGCTACTAACAATGGAAAGCATGCAAGATCACAAATAACAAAGACATGATAGAATCAATAATCAATTTGAAATAGCATCTCAATATCCATCGGATCCCCGCAAACACAGCATGCAGAATTACAAATAGATGATCTTGATCATGAACAGAGCTCACAAGATCTAGACATGAAAGCACAAAGGAGCAGAACCAGCCATCTAGCTACTACATGGACCCGTAGTCCAGAGATGAACTACTCACGCATCACACCGGAGGCTTGTATGATGATGAAGAAGGCCTCTAGGGTGAATTCTCCTCTCCGGCAGGGTGCCGGGAAGAGCTTCAGATCCCTCCCGATCTAGGGATGGAGATGACGGTGGCTACAGACTCTTTCGTGGAATTTTGATCGGGTACTTAGGGTTTCCGTATCAGAGGCAATATATAGGCGGAAGGAGAGGCCGAGGGGGGTGCCTGGGGCGGCCAGACCACCCCTTGGCGCAGGCCAGGCCTAGCCGCGGGGCCAGGTGGTGTGGCCGGGCCCCAGCCCCTCTCTGTCTCATATTCTGGCTCCAGATGTCCCTCGGTAAAATAATGACTTTGGCTTTTGTCCCGTCCAATTCTGAGAATATTCATTTTCTGACTTTCCTGGAACCAAAAACAGCAGAAAACAGGCAGCTGGCACTGTGGGTCTTGTTAATAGGTTAGTCCAAGAAATCATATGAAAAGTACTTCAAAGCATGGACAAAACATAACAAGGAGATAAAATCAAGCATGGAACATCAAAAATTATAGATACATTTGCAATGTATCAGCGTGCCCGCCGGCCTAGAGGCCACAAGGCTACCAAGGCCGACATCGCCCATCAAGATGGTGTGTGGGCGTTGAAAGGACAAAGGATGTCTCCTACGGGGGGTGAATAGGATTTTAAAATAATTACGGTTTAGGCTCTAGTAAATGCGGAATAAAACTAATGTTTAATTTATCAAAGCATAAAACCTAAAATCACTAGGTTCAGCTAAGTGCACCAACAACCTATGCTAAGCAATATAAGCAACAAGGTGATATCAAGATAGAATACTTCAAACACGATGGCTATCACAATGTAAAGTGCATAAGTAAAGGGCTCGGGTATAGGAATAATCGATGGACGCAGAGACGATGATTTTTATCCCGAAGTTCACTTGCAAAGAAGCTACATCTCTATTGGAGAGGTGCAATGGTGCAATGATCTCCGAACGCCACAAATGGATCACCTTGAGGTGTGGTCGATCGATGCTCATCGAACGCCACACAAGGCGTCACCACAAGATGCAAAGGCACACAACTCACCGATGCCAGAATAGGCTCACCCTATTCTCCTGAGTGCGCACCACAAAAGGCGGGCACTCGATCCACTATGGGACACTTGAGGGTGGTCTCTGAACCCGTACAAGCTTGGAGAAATTTCCACAACTAAATTGGAGACTCCCAAGAGTCACCACAAAGGCTTATAGCTTAAGGCCACTCAACAACTCAATTGGAGGCCCCAAGGGAATCACACTACAACCACACAACCATCTAGGGTTCCAAGAATTCAAGAGTAACAAGCCCACAAGCTTGAACTCGCTGATTCTCCGTGGAGAACTCAAACCTATGCACCAAATGCAAGGGCAAGTCCTTCCCTTCCAAATTCAACCAAAACTACAAAAACTCTCCAAGACCTGGATCTCAAGAATTCCTTTACAAAGAAGAGATTTGGTTAGGTGGGGTTGTAGATCTAGATCTCCTCTATCAAATCCCTTAAAAGATGCAAGAATCATAGTAAGGGGAAAGGAAGAGGACAAGCTCTTCAAGGTCAACAAAGGAGGAGAGAGAGAAAGCCAAAAACTAGGAAAAGAGCTCTCCCACAGAGGGAAAGAGGAGCCCCTTTTAAAGGGCTCTTCAAATCTGATCGTTTAGGCCATTTACGTGCCTGACTGGTAGTACCGGTGAGCCACCAAAAGTTCCATTCATCCCGGATCCAATGGCTCAAAATTAGTTGATAAGACCTGGTTGTATAGGCCAGAAGTTCTGCCCGACCCGTGTCGGAACTTCTAGACAGTACTACCGGTCTACTAGTGGCCAGTACAGATAATAAAACGTAACCAAACAGAGAGATGACTATGGGGTGTGACGGGCTAAGAGGAAGTGAGCCAGAATTTCCCCTGGTACTACCAGTGAAAAAATATGCCCAAGCAGTACTTCTGGTGCCTGGTCGGTACTTCCGGCCGAGCTGCTCCAACGGCTCTTTTGACAGGTACTACTAGTTTACTACCGGAGTAACGGTAAACATGCAGCAAAAATAGAAAGGATACTAAGAGTGTTCCCATGCTCACCAGAACTAGCCCGGTACTTCAGCCAGTACTACCGATGCCAAAAATTATCCTAGCGGTACTTTCGCTGAGGCAGCGGTATTCCGGTGAGGAAAACCCCAGAACCAAAACTGCCATAACTTTTGCATCCAAACTCCAAAAGGGATGAAACCAATTTTATTGAAAAGATAATGATGTGTTCTAAATATTGGATACCACTAAGGGAGAAAATATCAAGTATATATTTGTGAGATATCTCCCAAGATGTGGAGCCAGAAAACCCATAAGATAAAAATGCAATAAGATATTCAAGGGAAATCCATTTTTGATGAACTAGAGCTTGTTATGAAGATAACCACAAGATCTAGATCCTCACATGGGAAAGATCCAAACAACAACCAAGAAATATGATGCTATGTATGCAAAGGTTTAAACTCTCTCTAAAAGATATGATCGAGCTACTTACTCGAGAGCCCCTCTTGATAGTACGACTATCTATCCTAAACCCGGTCTCCCAACACTACAAGAGACTGGTAAAATAGAAAACCTATCAAGATCATACCCTTGCCTTAACCATTTCACTTAAGCTTGATGTAGACGATCTTGTCTTCTTCAAGATGGAACACCTTTTTTGATTGCATTTGCTCATGGTCGCTTGATGAAAACTTGCGAATTTCTCCCCATACTCTGTGGGGTAACCTCTTATTTGAACACTTCTTCATCACTCCATGATCACGGAGGATGACAAACTTTAAGCATGAGATCTTATAGAGATGGCGCACCTTGAGCTTGCACTTCTTCATTTCTTCTTGAGTGTATGTCGATCTTGAATAAACTCTTTTCCCTTGCCTTGATTAACCTCCAAACTTCTTCTTTCTTCAACAAGATTCCAATAGGCCCAAAACCCTTGGACATTTCCTCTTCTTCTTCATTTCAACCTTGAAACCAACACATGGCCCAAGCGATGCTAATGGAAAAATCCTACAAGTGAAACTCAATTCAAACATTAGTCCATAGAGATTGTCATTAATTACCAAAACCACACATGGGGGAACACATGCACTTTCAAGTGTTCTAAGAGACCATCAAGGATTTGCTGGGCAAGAAGAAAGAGGCCACCGCTAAGAGGGAAGAGAGGCGGCGCAAAGAGAAAGAGGTCACTTCCAAGATCTTTGTTGATATCCAATGAGATATATTTTGGTGGACAAGGCCAATGCCAAGTATAGGCTCATGGAGGCCGAGGACAAGTAAGCTGATGCCAAGTCTAGGTTGTTGGAGGCTGAAGCCAAGATGATGGCCAAGGAGAATATCATCATGCTCACTAACTTGGATAGCATCACCAACCCCAAACGAAGGGCTTGGATCGAGAGAAAGAAAAAGATCATCCAGGCTCGTGATGCTTGAAGGGAAATGTCATAGATGTTTGCCATTTGGGATAAAGTTGCCACTTTTTTGACAAATTGTTTGATATTTGTCTTCTTTTGAACATATGGGATGAACTTGCCACTTGTTGGCGATGCCTACAGGGCAATGGAACATGTTTACCACTTTATTTGCTTACCAACTTGTATGTTTGTCTATGTCTTTGTGCTGAAATGTGAAATAATTGGCCAAATGGCCAGCGCTAGCCAGAATGGCCAACTGGCCTGCGCGGACAGGATGGGTCACGCTGCTAGGCGCCCTGACCAGACAGACCGGACCGCGACCCAAATTCCATGTGTGTCCTGACCCATCCGGACCAAAACAGATAGTTTGGGTCGCCAATTTACGTCGACCCGCTGCAGATGCCCTTAGAATAGCAACCAACCATTCCATTTAGTCAATATTCTCCCTTGTGATATCATTTGGTCATGTGGCCGCATGCAAATCTTAGATGTGGTAGTGAGAGCTCTTTAGTAAATTTGGTCTTGCTCTCTAGAGAAGACCATCGGGTCATTTGTGCCGGATCTGGTGGCTACTATGGGTTCCCCTTCTCACAGGAGTGCTGATGTGGCTTGAGCCAGAAGCAAAAAATGTTGCCAATGCTACCACGAGAAATTCCATCAGCAAGGCTCGTGGTTGTGCTGAGCTTCGTCTCCCTCACTCGTATCATGATATTTCTCTGGCATGTCGTGGTGGAGAGGGAAGAAGGAGAAGTGTAGCTATGCAGGTTGGTAGGGTTCAGCGGCAGCGGGAAGTGTTGAAACTCATAGTGTGGAAGCTTCTAAGTTACGACAATGACCTGCGACGCTATCCTTGGCATAGGGGGCTGCCCACACCTCGCGAGCCATTGCTCCGAGGATCTCTTTCTTCCTCCCGTCCGAGGTACCGATGCGGAAGATCTTCGATCTCACCATGGCGTTTCACACTGACGACAACCCAAGTGGTATAGTCCATGGTGTCGTCGACAACGGACGTGCCCTGAGATCTGGCCAGAGCAGAGGCGGAGAAGAATGACTAGATCGTGTTCTGCAATTTTTAGCGGAGATCTTTCTTGTAAAAGTATAGGACCACTATGTGATTTCTATACTTTTCAGGGATCTCTCTATGGAAATACTAGCCGCTTAATGGAGCTTTCGGGGCCTCCGGGGATCTTCCCATTCAAAGAAAACTACGAAACCTCCAGCAGGTTTTTTCTTTGTAGATAGGTTCACGAGCGCGCGTGGTCTTGGTTGATCGGGGCTCATCGGCAACACACACGACACAAATCTCACGATATTCGTGGATTGCCTCCTTCTGATTGGTATATGTATTTCCTAGCAGGGTTTGTGGCTTGGATGTCGTCTCCTCTTAGCAATGTCGTTCCATAGGGTTTTCGATGCAACTCGTTGTTTGTAATGGATGTTGGTGTTCAAATATTTTGTTAGTGTAGTGATGTTTTTACATCTTGCTCATGACACCAATTGCCACTCTAAGTTTCAGGTGTCTCTTTGGTAATGATTGTGGAGTTTGTGCAGGACGTTGTATGTTGCACTCTACAAGGTCTCGAATGTGTGACACCTCTTGCTAGCGGCCGCCGCTCTAAGACACCTGATCCCGCTCCCTTCCCTTGCCGTCAACCTAGGACATTCTCATATGTGGCTCTCTTTGCCATGTGTAACCTTTATGGCTATGATGTAGCAGATGCTTATAACAAGACCCTCCCCTCGTTTATGAGTGGAGGTTATCGTGCGAGGTGGATTACCATTGCATGCTTTGGTTTGATATGACAAGGATCTTGGCGGAGTTCCCCGCATAGAAGAGTGTGAATGATGGCCACATGTAGCTTGGCGTAGACATGCGCGGGATCGGTTGCTCAGACCGACGGTGCACCATATGCGCCATGGCGTGGACGACGCGTAGATCGGATTCGATGACGGTGTTGTCGGTGAAGTCTCGGACGATGACGACGAAGAGGATTCGAGGAGGGCGGCCGCGGTAGCCTTCCGAGGAAGGCGTAGCAGCCATCCGCGGTGCGCGGCAGCCTGCCGAGGCAGGCGCAGCAGCGGAGGGGGCAGGCGCACGGACGCGATGTAGATCCTCGATGTCGATGGTCAGAGTAGAGGCGCGACGATGACGACGGCGGTGGGCGACTCAATCCGATCTAAGATCGGTAAACAAAAAAGAAAACCGATCAAGAGATCGGAAAAATAGACTTACAGGGCAGCCAGTCACAGATCGGCGGACGAACCCTGCGTACGGATCGCACGGCCCCCGGCGGGTTCATGGAGATCGATCCCCCGGGGGCAGCGTGGCGGAAGCGTGCGGCTAGGGTTTGGACCGATTAGGCTGATATCATGAAAGAGTATGAGTTTGGCGGAATATGATGGATATATTATTGAGCCTAATGGACGAGTATATATAGCCGTACAGAGAATTATCTTGGAGTACGAGTCAAGTTAGGACTGTACGTAAACAGATCTTAACTGTATCTAAACTACCATAAGCACCGTATATATCTAATACTCTAACAGAACTCTTATATTAGTTTGGTTGCTATACTAGACTCTTCCGAGAAAATCACGATTAAATTGGCTAGGAGTAAGTAAACAATGTGGATGGGTTGTGATTAGATCTGCGGGATATTGTTCCGACTCTTGACCTTTGATATTTATTTAGGTGAACTGTCTTGAGCGGCTTGCCTGTGAGGTAAACGCAGAAGCGAACACTTGGCGCCCAAGGCTACCAATAACTGTCGGTACTAGAGAAGAGCTGGGAACGGCTGCAGCTCCGACACAGCAAAGACGGGTGCCCACCACGAGGCGTTGCCGTCGCGCCACTGGCCAGCTCGCTCAATGGCATCCCGGAAAGCGAGAGCAGCAGCAGCAGACGTGCAAGCTCATCGCGACGCGACGCGATGGACCATCCATTAAACGGGAAAAGGTCTCTCCTGTTCGCGCGAGCGAGCCAGAGAAGGGAGAACGAAAAATCTCGTGCTCGAATCCGAGAGCCCGGCAGGGCGATCCCCGCGACAGCGAGGTCTCGGCCCCGTACGCCGAACACGTCGCGGCCCCCCTTCCTCACGCAATCGCCGCACGGATCCGGGGAGGGACGCGTCGCGCTGTTGCGCTCGGTGTCGTGGTCCGGCAGGGGGACCCGCGACGTCTCCTCCTCGATCCGTCGATCGTCTCGCGCGGCCACACCGGCCGTCCGTCGCCGCGCAGTTCCGTCGCGTGCCGTCGCTGTCGGTGCCGCCTTTACGTGGCGAGCCTGGGCCTGCCGCGCGTCGCGCGTGATGTCGCAGTTCCAACGCAATGCCGCTGCCCCGCTCCAGTTCCAAATCAACGGACACGCCCACAGATGGGTCGCGTGTCGCCTCGTCCAATATATATCTCGCTTCTCGATCACACCGTCACACGCTCGCGTAATAATAACCACCGGAAATCTCAAAATATCGTCTCTGTGATTGATCGACCGTAATGATTTACGCCTTTTGGAGAAGGAACGGAAAAGGATCCGATCATGGATTATGTCTGAATTGACCGGTAGTAGATCGCAGCCAATCTACTGTGTAGATTTTTTTCTCTCGGGAAAGTCGCGTCGTGCTCGTACCCGTGGCGATCATGATGTGAACAGTCCATGTTACGCGACGAGCTTAATTTGCCACGGTTTTCTGCTGCGTCCATGATGATTTATTGATTTGTATCTTGGGTCGTCGTTGTCGAGTGTCTTACTTTCGTTCTACGATGTGAACTATTCGTTTTGCCTTTTTTTGACATACATTGAGTAACCGATAAGAGCAGGAGTAACCCAGGCACAAATCTTCAACGAAAGGAGGTTCGGAACTACCAGAGCTTCCAGAGACCAACGAGATCATGAGAATTGAGATGAACATGACGACCGAGATGTCTCACCTTACCATATACCCTCCGTTTAGTAATGTAAAACCTTTTAACTTTGTAAATAGAATGTATCTAGACATCTTTTAGTGTATAGATTCGTACATGTTTAGAGAGAGCCTATATAGTAAAAAGCGTCTAGATATATTTATTTCATATAAAACTAAAATGTCTTATATTTCTGAACGGAGGGAGTACTATTTCCATCCTAAAGGCTTATTATATTTTGAAAAGTCAAACTAAGGAAGGTTTGATCATTTTTTTTAAACTACCAAAACTATAATATTATATAGATACCATGTGAAAATATGTTTCACATGGTTAGCTACAAGCCTACAAAAGTGAAAGCAAGTGTTAGTTTGACTTTTCAAAAAAGACAGCACTAAGATCACTAGGTTAGCTACACAAGTGCAGCAAGTGTTAATTTGATTTTAGAAAAGAAAGAAATTCAGATCTCTCCACCTCAGATACACACAAGCCATATTTGTAACAGCATAGTAAATCAACTAGCTAAACCGACCGAAAAATGGAAAGAGAAGAAAATAAGAGCCTTTTTATGATAAAGGGAGCTATAATTATATTAAAAGTTCACAGCAAGACAATACAAGCAAAAGAGTTTACAACTGAGCTCTGCATAACAAGACACACAAAACACAGAACAACAAAAGAGGTCAAACAATGCTCTTATTAATGCTACAAAATGAAAAGGGAAAATCCTATGGGATCAAAAGACCGAATCCTGGACTACGCCTCATCCATGCTTGGTAAAACTCTAACTTCTACTTGGATGCTTTCATGAAGAGCTCTTTCTGCTCTGATAATCGAGATGAAACCATGTGCGAAGTCAATGCGTACATGAGTAAACAACCCGCCAAAGAGATGAAATTTTCTCTTTGTCAATCACAACTTTATCCATCCATAGCAAGAAACCACAATACAAGGTTGCCGCTCTAACAAGGACATGCTTTTTAGTTTTTGAAAGTATTAGCCACACTTTTGGGTTTATATAAATTTGATGGCACATTAACGATAGATCATGCAACCCTAGGGAATTTGCACTCAAGGAACAAATGTCTGACTATCCCATCTTGATGACAAATAAAACATTCTTTAATCCCATGTCGATTCCTTTTTGAGAGATTATGTTTTGTTAAAATGACTCCCCACTTTAGATCATAGAACTATAGTAATCTTAACATGAACTTCATCTTTCAAAATTTATTATTATTAGTCAGTGCATTAACATGCTAACACATGATGCATATATTTGACTGAAAATATATCGCTAGCATGCAGATCCCAACGAAACAAATCATGGCCAAGCGTTAAGACCACATTGGTAATGCAGCCTAACTAATTATTCCATGCAATCAATTCTAAAGGAAATGAATATGCCCCCAGCACCTCCTTACATGTAACAGTTCATGCTTGATAATGAAGTAAAATGATGTGTATGGAGAACATACTTGCGCTTTCCCCGTCTAGATATACTCCATGAATCTTATTCAAAACTAACTGTAATGGTGAAGGTCTGAAAACAAAAGAGGGACTGCTCTGTTTTCATTAAACCGACCCAAATATGGGATCACCTAGTTTTCAAACCACCTGGTAAAGAGCATTTGTTTGAATATCTATATTACTCAAAACATTTTGTCATGCTCCATCCTCAAAAAAGAAGGTTGAACAGCCACTTACTAAGAAAGTTAATGTCTTTAGCCTCCAATCATGGATCCTCACCATGGTCCTTTGGTTGGCATAACATGCTCTATTTTGCAAGACAATATTTTCTTATTTTCATTATTATCAAGTCACTATTTTTTCGACTTCCGAGCAACTCGTTCCAAAATGACATGACACACATGTACTGGTGCTGTCGGATCCAACCTTGATATGGTTTTTCAAATTGAGAGTACAAAACCCTACTATAAGATCTAACAAATTAAGACTAGATCATTCGCACAAAGGAGAGTCTCATGAAAAAGATGCTGCACAAATCGGACTTGGGTGTTGAAGCCACATCACGGTCATTTTTCACCTGAACTTGGAAAGGTGTTCAAGTCATCATCATGTTGACAGATCTTCCATGAACAACGCGGCACGTGACTCCACCCAAAACCAAAAAGGTGTTCTCTAAAGGTAGCGTCCCTGAGCACGCGTCTACCGCCGATCGAGTTACGGGTTGCCGTTGTGTTGCCCCGTCGGGCCACAGCACCGTCACCTTTGGTCCACGCTACCGGCTTCCAGCGCGCCTTCCTTAGCGTGTACGTCGCTGGTGGTCTCCCAACCGCTGCACCGACTTGCGTCCTGCAGCTATGCCGCCCCTCATGCCGTAGCGTGGCTGCACACAGTCTACCTCGCCGTGTCCTCGTGCATCAACGACGTCGGCTTTCACCGCGCCATCTCCTACGGCGCGGATCGCCGCCGTCTGCACATGGTCTTCGTCATGTCGCCGGGTCTTCCTCTCCTACTTCGAGCACCGCCTCCGCGCTTCATAAGGTAATTCCAGGGCGCCTTCTCGTCGTTACAGGTCCCGCCGATTACCCCATTGATGGCTCAGTGTTGATGTAGAGCTCGTTGGGAACCCCAAGAGGAAGGTATGATGAGCACAGCAGCAAGTTTCCCTCAGTTATGAAACCAGGGTTTAATCGAACCAGTAGGAGCAAGGAAACACCCCAAAGGTGTTGCTAGCTGAGCCTTGGCAGGGCGCACTACCGGTTCTAGTAGCAACGTGGAGACCTGCACAACACAACCACAAAACTCTGTCCCCAACTTGCGATGAGGTTGTCAATCTCACCGTGTTTTGCTGAAAACAAAGGATTAAACGTATCGAATGGAAGAAAGTAAAAGTTTGCAGAAAGTAAACACAAAGCAGTAATAGTTTGTAGATTGTATGTAAAGAAAAGAGGACCGAGATCCATAGTTCACTAGAGGTGGCTCTCCTTGATAGATAACATGCTGGGTGAACAAATTACAGCGGGGCAATTGACAACATCGAGAAAGCAATACATGCATATACTAATCATCTTGACTCCTTTGGAACTTGATTGGGCATTACAACATTATACATAGATCGCCATCTAACTACATCTATGACTAATAATCTACCTTCAGGTTATCATCCGAATCCCCTCCAGTATTAAGTTGCAAGCAACAGATTATTGCTTTACAAACTGCGTGTAAAGTAAACAATACGATTGTTCTATGAACAAAGGATTGTGGTTTTCTCCCTAGTAGCAACATCACATCTAGTACCTTAGAGATTTCTGTCACTTCCCCAGATTACCAGAGGCATGAACCCACTATCGAGCATAAATACTAACTCTTGGAGTTGCTAGCATCTACTTGGCCAAGATAGCTACTAACAACAGAAAGCATGCAAGATCACAAATAACAAAGACATGATAAAATCAATAATCAATCTGAAATAGCATCTCAATATCCATCGGATCCTCACAAACACAACATGCAGAATTACAAATAGATGATCTTGATCATGAACAGAGCTCACAAGATCTAGACATGAAAGTAAAGGAGGAGAACCAGTCATCTAGGTACTACATGGATCCGTAGTCCAAGGATGAACTACTCACGCATCACACCGGAAGCTTGCATGGTGATAAAGAAGGCCTCCAGGGTGAATTCCCCTCTCCGGCAGGGTGCCGGGAAGAGCTTCAGATCCCTCCCGATCTAGGGATGGAGATGACGACGGCTACAGACTCTTTCGTGTATTTTTGATCGGGTCCTTAGGGTTTACGTCCCGAGGGCATCTTATAGTCGGAAGGGGAGGCTGTGGGGGTGCCAGGGCTGGCCTCACCATCCCCTAGCGCGGGCCAGGCTAGGCCGCACGGCCAGGTGGTGTGGTGGCCCCTGACCCCTCTCCGTCTCGTACTCTGGCATCTGATGACTTCCGGAAAAATAGGCACTTTGGCTTTTGTCCCGTCCAATTCCGAGAATATTCATTTTCTGACTTTCCTGGAACCAAAAACAGCAGAAAACAGGCAGCTGGCACTGTGGCTCTTGTTAATAGGTTAGTCCAAGAAATTATATGAAAAGTACTCCAAAGTTGGAACAAAACACAAGAAAGTGGATAAAACCAAGCATGGAACATCAAAAATTATAGATACATTTGCAATGTATCAACATCCCAAGCTTAACTCCTGCTCGTCCTCGAGTAGGTAAGTGATAAAAAGAAATAATAATTTTTGAGGAGACATGCACCATCAAAGACTTGATCAAAGTATTTGTAAAACATTCAAAGCTGGGATCATATTATTTCAGTCATAACATGAAAGACAAAGTTCTAGCAATAAGCAAAGAAACTATGATGCAACATGAAAAGGCACAAACAAAAGATTCAGAATAACAATGCTTTGCAAGACGTTTGTTTGTTTCACATAAAAAAACATAGCATAATAGTATTCAGTTTGTCCCTCAATAGAGTAGCAGATATAAATGCATATGACACCTTCAAAGTTCATAAGAGTGACTAGATACAATAGTTTAAAACAAGCAATATCAGATATGCGTCAATCAACTAGTCTTGGGACAATGCACATAGAACTAAGAATGGCCACTATGCTCTCAAAGTAGGTGCATAAAGTTAGAAGGTGGAGACTCAATAATATGGTGGAAGAAAGGCCTTTGTAAAAGGAAGTAGGAATTCAAGTCTCATAAAGAGCTTCCAAAAATTATGGTACTTATAGCTTTCAGCTCTCATTGCCCCTATCATAAGCATCTTGAAGTGATTAAGGTTAAAGTGAACAAACTATAGTGTACATGCTTGACGAAGTATAAGTCAGAAATCTCATGTCCCTTGTATACGAGGGCCGCTCCTCATGCTACTCAAGTTTAGTCACCGGTAAGTTCTTGTCATTGTAAGTATATGTGTATCATAGAGAACCGCCAACAGGGTACTCCTTGCCCGATGATACGGAAGAATCCCCATATCAAAATGACAAGGCAAGCAGACAACGAGCATCTCATCAATCTTCTTATTTACCATAGGAATATGGTGCTTTTTTCTCTCTTTCCTCTTTTCTTAATATCTCTTTTTTTCTCTTTTCTCTTTTTTCTCAATATAGGACTCTTTTTTTATAAGAAGAATGCTTCATAGACAGCTCATTATGGTTACGCTGCAGGTTTCCACCATGTCAGCATGGATTAGACCAGTGGCTCAGGCGTTTCTCTAACACATATACATAACTCCATAGACTTACAAGCTCCCCTTTTATTTCACACCGACGACATCCATATACAAAAGAGCATGGTATCAACTACGTACAAGTACCAAGTGCAATGTTGAAAGCGTTCCCCATGAAAGCATGGTTCTGCTAATCCTCAACAAATAAGTGCAAGCATATACAACATAGACGACACAATGGTTCAAGTTTATTAAGGGCAAGAAAAGTAAAATGTGCCATCAAGTTCGTGAGAGTTTTAATCGCTAGTTTTCTCATAACAAGTTTAATTTGGAAGGTAAACAAAAACATGAATATACTTGGAATAGCATAAGCTAGTAGGTAGGTATAGTGGACCCTTTGGAATAACTTGGTTTAGGGAGTTGGCTGCATGAGTGAAACTCATACTTTGTTGTGGAGGCTAGCAAAAGACTGGGAGCGACAAACTAAGAGAGCAATAATGGCCATAATCATGCAGAGCGACAAAACATCATTGATCAAAGCATAAAGTGATACTACAAGTTAAAAACTAAAGGATCATAAAGGCTATGGTGACTTGAGATAGTCATAACATGGTGTGAGCATGCGCCAAGTCAACCCAAATAAAGCATCAAAGAAGAATACCACTATACTATGCCTTAATATGCTAAAACAACGCATGATTCATCCAATGCACATTAAGCAATCTCAATTTTTTATAACAAGTCATGCTACAACAAAGAATACTAAGCATAAAGCCAAAACAATATCAAGCATGGCATGACAAAGCATAGGCCACAGTAAAAACGAGCTATTTTTACCACATAAGCATGAAATTTCTTACTCTTTTCCAAACCAAACCAAACTATTTGCAAACCAATGTAAGAAAGAGGGGGTCCAACCAATTTATTCAGAAAACTAAGCAAACTAAAGCAAACGAAAAACCAAAACAAAAAAGAAGACGCTCCAAGAAAAACACAACTGTGCATAAAACGATAAAAATGAAACGTTTGGAAGAAACCTGGGATTTTTATTGATGAAGAAGGGGATGCCTTGGGCATCCCCAAGCTTTGACGCTTGTACTTCTTGGATATTTCTTGGGGTGACATGTGTGGCATCCCCAAGCTTGAGCTTTAGTCCATCCTTCATCTCATTACTCATTCCTTCCATACACCTGAAATTTTTTCTTCATACAAAACTTCACACAATCTTTATTAGCAACATTAGTGTACTCAAGATAAATAAATCTTAAGGTTCAGTTCTAATACCAAATAAACTTCCATTAGAACACTAGTTACTGTAGCACTTTCCTCAAAAAGCTCAATTCCCCAAAAGAACTCAAAAAGGAATCAACAAGAAGCAAATGCAGAAAATGGCAGAAATCTGTCAAAACAGACCAGCAGGTAAAGACGAATTTTTTCGAAGACCTTCTGTTGCTCAAATCAAAAAGTGTTGAACTAACGAAAGTTAGATAACAACCTGGGGCAGAAGCACAAAAATTAACGCCTCAAAACAACGTTCAGAGATTTTACACGAATTTTTACGGTGAAGCACAGAAATCTTTTTCGGGACAACAACTTTTCCAATCATTACTTCTCTCTCATTAGAGGTTACTCTTGGCACAAAAAGCAAATAAAAAGGATAAGGAGAGGTTATTACAGAGATAATAACTTCAAATACTCATCTAAATTTTTTGGGTTATCTCCCAATAAGTACTTTTCTTTAATGCATTTAAGTTAGGCATAAGAAGCAAAGAAAGAATCAAGTGTTCTCAAATGAAGAAGCATTAAAACCAAATTTCTTGCCCTTACCTCTCTTATTTTTATTCTTAACCTTGGGAAAATATGATTGTTTGATGGAGAAGAAAGATGCATGGTCCCCTTTCCCACATCTATTATTGCTCCAAGGAGTTCTAATAGGGACCTTCCAAGTGTAATTTGTCCTTTTCCTGCACATTCAATAACAAGATAATCAGTAGAAATCATTTTCCCAAGGATCTTTGTAAACACTCCTTCAGCTATTCCAAGAGGTAATATGGTAGTATTATTAGCAAGAGATATTTCTTTTCCTCCTTTAGTAAGCCCCCAAGTATTCAAAGATTTATAAATATCTTTGGACATAAGCCAAAATTCAGACATGATATCACAGCGAGCTTGAAAAGTTTCAGTGTTTATCTCAATCTTTACTGTAGGGAGCCACTTTGATGGTTCAGAATTTATTGGAACATAATTGTTATGCTCCCTAAGCGTATTATATCAATCTTTTAAGCTAGTAGTGCTAGTCTCAAGAGTGTTCAATCTAGCAAATATTCTTGCGAAGGAAATATCAGTTTGGCTAGGCAAGTTGTAACTAAGGATCAATTTCTTTATAGCATTTATAGCATCATCCTCATTACATTGGAGGAAATCTCCTCCCACAACAGCATCTAAAGCATATCTATAGCAAAGAGCAATTCCGAGGTAAAAACTGCTAAGGAACAAGCTTTGAGTCATTTTAGGCTCAGTTTTTTCATGTAGATCAGAGATTCTAGACCAAGCTTCTTTAAAACTTTCCTCAATTCCTTGTTTAAAAGTGAAAATCATTTCCTCGGGTGACATAGTGATTGGAGCAAGGCTAGACATAATGGCAACTTAGGATAGAAACTAATTTTTTTTTGTGTTTTTGAAATAAGAAAGCAAACAAGTAAAACTAATTTTTTGTGTGTTTTTGATAAAGAAACAAGCATACAAAGCAAAAAAGAAAACTAAGCAAAACAAAAACAACAAAGTAAAGAGATTGGTTATGAGGGACTCCCCTTGCGAAGATGTCCTTGACTCCCCGACAACGGCGCCAGAAAAATGCTTGATGGCTCAGTGTTGATGTAGAGCTCGTTGGGAACCCCAACAAGAAGGTATGATGAGCACAGCAGTAAGTTTCCCTCAGTTATAAAACCAAGGTTTAATCGAACCAGTAGGAGTAAGGAAACACCCCAAAGGTGTTGCTAGCTGAGCCTTTGTAGGGCGCACTACCGGTGCTAGTAGCAACATGGAGACCTGCACAACACAACCACAGAGTTCTGTCCCCAACTTGCGATGAGATTGTCAATCTCACCGTGTTTTGCTGAAAACAAAGGATTAAATGCATCGAATGGAAGGAAGTAAAAGTTTGTAGAAAGTAAACACAAAGAAGTAACAGTTTGTAGATTGTATGTAAAGAAAAGAGGACCAGGATCCATAGTTCACTAGAGGTGGCTCTCCTTGATAGATAACATGCTGGGTGAACAAATTACAGCGGGGCAATTGACAAACATCGAGAAAGCAATACATGCATATACTAATCATCTTGACTCCTTTGGAACTTGATTGGGCATTACAACATTATACATAGACCGCCGTCCAACTGCATCTATGACTAATAATCCACCTTCAAGTTATCATCCGACCCCCCTCCAGTATTAAGTTGCAAGCAATAGATTATTGCTTTACGAACTGTGTGTAAAGTAAACAATACGATTGTTCTATGAACAAAGGATTGTTGTTTTCTTCCTAATAGCAACAACACATCTAGTACCTTAGAGATTTCTGTCACTTCCCAGATTACTAGAGGCATGAACCCACTATCGAGCATAAATACTAACTCTTGGAGTTGCTAGCATCTACTTGGTCAAGATAGCTACTAACAACGGAAAGCATGCAAGATCACAAATAATAAAGACATGATAGAATCAATAATCAATCTGAAACAACATCTCAATATCCATCGGATCCCCGCAAACACAACATGCAGAATTACAAATAGATGATCTTGATCATGAACAGAGCTCACAAGATCTAGACATGAAAACAAAGGAGGAGAACCAGCCATCTAGCTACTACATGGATCCGTAGTCCAAGGATGAACTACTCACGCATCACACCGGAAGCTTGCATGGTGATGAAGAAGGCCTCTAGGGTGAATTCCCCTCTCCGGCAGGGTGCCGGGAAGAGCTTCAGATCCCTCCCGATCTAGGGATAGAGATGACGACGGCTACAGACTCTTTTGTGGATTTTTGATCGGATCCTTAGGGTTTACGTCTCGAGGGCATCTTATAGTCAGAAGGGGAGGCCGAGGGGGTGCCAGAGCTGGCCTCACCACCCCCTGGCGCGGGCCAGGCTAGGCCGCGTGGCCAGGTGGTGTGGTGGCCCCCTGGCCCCTCTCCGTCTCATACTCTGGCATCTGATGACTTCCGGAAAAATAGGCACTTTGGCTTTTGTCCCGTCTAATTCCGAGAATATTCATTTTCTGTCTTTCCTGGAACCAAAAACAGCAGAAAACAGGCAGCTGACACTGTGGCTCTTGTTAATAGGTTAGTCCAAGAAATCATATGAAAAGTACTCCAAAGTTGGAACAAAACACAAGAAAGTGGATAAAACCAAGCATGGAACATCAAAAATTATAGATACATTTGCAATGTATCACCCATCGCCACTCTAGGCATCCAGCATGACTAACCAAGGTTGTCGCTGGTTTCGCCGCCTTCTACGTCTTCGTCCAGTACATCTTTGCCGCTCTGCGCGTTGCAACCGCTCTGGAGGCTTCCTCTGCTAGTCTTTTTGACATGGCGACAAGTTCATGATGGTCCCTGCCCCCGCACACCTGGTACTGGCAACACCGGGAGTGCCTTCGTCCCTGACGCGTTCCCGAGTCTGGCAAACTCAGATCAGCGCCTCGTCTTCATCGGCTTCGACAACGTATTCTTCGGCATCGACTCCTCTACGACTGCCTCGACCGCGTCACTGATGAGTTCTTTTTTGCATACTCGGTTCTGGCAAAACCGGAGTGTGCGTTCGTCCCCGACGTGCGCCTAGTTCTAGCAAAACTATGGCCGCACCTCGTTCTCGACGGTTCGGACTGTATCGACTTCGACATCGACACCCTCAACAACTTCCTTGACGCGTCCCCGTCATCCTCCTCGCGCGCTATGCGCATGCGGCTTCACATGCGGTCACCTCGACACCAGCATCCCCGACCACGATATTGACCACGGCGACCCATCGCACGGCTACCTCGACCATGGAACCACCTCACGCTCTCGGCTCCCTCGACATCGGCAAAAGGGCTACCACCTCGCTTGAGCATCATCGGCTTTCTCTACAGTCCAAGCTACCGCGCTGTGACACCGTCCATGACGTTCCCGCTCGGACTGCGGGGGGATGTCAGCGTACTGGATGCTACTTCGGTTTATCTTCTGTTTGACCATCTGCGATGTTCCAGTTGTTCACGACGCTACCGCTACGACTGCGGGGGAGTGTTAGAGTATTAGGTATATACAGTTGTTATGGTAGTTTAGATAGAGTTAGGATCTGTTTACGTACAGTCCTAACTTGACTCGTACTCCAAGATAATCCTATGTACGCCTATATATACTCGCCCATGAGACTCAATAATATATCCATCATATTCCGCCAAACTCATACACTTTCAAGTTCGAACCAAATGAAATGATGCACAAACATGCCAAAAAGAAAAGAAATAAAGTCAATGGCGAATCGACAAAGAGATGATGACCTGAAACCGTTGCGCCCTCCGGCTTTGGCCCACCACGCTCCAAGCACCCGAAGCGCCCAATACCAGGTAGGCCCTTCAAGAAGGAAACAACTGTCGACACAACACTGCTGCCAGACAAGACTGGTCCTAGGGTTTCCCCTGGCTCGCAGAGTTTAGTGGACATGGTATTCCCGAGACGCCATCCAGGAAGGAATGGTGCTACTCGAAGGTGGCACCACGTCAGAGTCACACTAGCCGACAAGAATTTCTCCTGACCCCCATCCACAAAAAACCCTGGCGCAATGGAGCACCACCACCCAGCTTCGCCTCTCACCAGCATGCGCTACCACGATCTTGAAGTCACGTCACCTATCTATTTTTGACACAGGCATGCAGCATGGACGATAAAAGCACACGACATCGCCAAGACAAGGAACATCAGCCTCACAGTCGCACGGGAGGGGCACACCTCCACCGTCGAGAGGTAGTCATCGACTGAACAGAGCAGCGGGGGCACACCAGGCCTAGGCTGGCCCGGCCGCCCTGCTAGCCGCAATGTCGTCGCTCCAGGACCCGAGGTGCCCAGATATGGGCCGGGATGGTAGTCGGCGACCACTGCCACCATGGAGCCTCACCGCGAGACACCACCGCCTCCAGTCCACCCGGCCGCGCCGGACCATGGCCTTCCAAGCTGCACCTCCGCCATGGAAGAACGGACTCTGACCCACCTTATATTGTGCGGGGAAAGAAGGGCCACCACCTCCGTGTCGGCGACAGAGGAGGAGGCTAGAGAGTGGGAGGCCAAAATTCCCTGTCGCCCTCCGGGAGGGGAGGGGGGGGAGGGGGGCGAGGGAGTCGAGAGGAGAGTCGGGGTGGGTGGGTCACGTCTAAGGAAAAAACCAATCATGACCGATGCCAACTCCTCATTTAGGAAGATTTAGAATACAATTACACTGGATTGGAGGTTGTAAAAGATTTATTATATATACCATGGGCAACAATCACGGATTCGGAGTGACTGACAAGCTCACAACATTACATGCATGTTTATTCTAACAACCAACAACACCAGACATGCCTGTTTTCTTGGCAACAAAAGCATCTTCCTACTAGTCCTTGCTCCTCAATCCATCGTCGGATAAAGCCCATTGACACTCATACCTCCATCAACGCAGATCGTCTGACTGGTAATGTAAGTCGAGCCTGGCATACAAAGAAAAGCAACCAGCGATGACACTTCTTCTGGTTCTCCGATACGCCTAAGAGGAGTTCGACTCTTAATTAACAGCGCCTTCTAACATTTTATTTGCTGCCAAAGGCTGCACACAAAGAGACAAGAAATCTGAGAGGAAAGTTCAGGGTTGTTTTGAATCAAGGAGCATTTGCACATAGGCTTAAAAACAAGGATGGAGAATAATCTGTTACTGTAAAACTGAACACTGCACATGTAGATGGGCTGCAGCTTGGCCAAGGAAGGTGTAGACTGGCTAGAGTTGTTAGCATAAAACTACCAGTTTACATGTCAATTTTTCCAAATGATACCAGGTGATGTTTCAATCGCAAAAAACTATCACATCTGAAATAAGTTTTCGCAAAAAGCACTGATCCATGGTTAATCACGGATTGACACATAAACTAACAGTGGGACCCACCTGTAAGGTTGATGTGGCACTCTTTTAAGGCTCGATAACATTAAAAATTCAAAATATCTTAATTATGAGAAAAAAATAAAAAAATGTATTCCTGGCCACCGGCAACCTCCGGCATCTGAAACTGGTGTGAGCACCTCCGGCCCGGCAACCGGCGCCACCACTCCCCACCACCATCTCTATCCCCGGCTGCCGGCGCTGCCCCTCCGCACTACCGCGCGCCAACCCACGCCGCCCCCCTGGTCGAAGCTCCTCCGCCCGCGCCGCCCATGTCCCCTAGCCGCAGCTCGCTCGCCCGTGCCGCATGTGTCGGCCGGAGCTCCCCCACCCATGCCGTCCCTGGTCGGAGCTCCTCCACCCGCAACGCCCATGGCTCCCGACCGGAGCTCCTCCACCCGCGCCGCCCCCTGTCGGCCGGAGCTCGCCCGCCCACGTCGCCCCCTGGTCGGAGCTCTGGGAGGTGGGATGCTAGGGGGAGAGCAGAGGAGAGGGAGGTAGGGAAGAGAGGGGAGGCGACGGCGGGACGGGGGTCTCCAGAGTGCGACGGTGGCCATGGGAGAGAGGGAGGGGAGGACGGCGGCAGGAGATTTCACCGGAGTGCGGCGACGGAGGCAGTCGTGCTGCCTACGACGGGGATGGGGGGAGATTTTGTTTCCTTTTCTTTTTCTTTTTCTTTTGATGTTTTAACTATTTTTTAATGGAGCTGGCAGGTGGGTCTAGTCCGCGTCAGCAACTTTTCTCCTTACATGTAGGTTCCACTGTCAGAAACGGTGTCAATTTGCGATTAAACGTGGATCAGTGCTTTTTGCGAAAACTTGGTTCCGATGTGGTAGTTTTTTGCGATTGAAACATCACCTGGTACCATTCGGGAAAATTGACATGTAAAGTGGTAGGTTTATGCTATCAACTCGGCTGGCTAGGACCCAATAAACTATATTTACGATTAACCTTATATTATCTATTAAAGATACAGGTGGACAGAAATGGCTAGGTAGCTACTCTTAATACATTTTAAAGAAGAGGAAACTGCAAGTGTAGCTCAGGCTACATGTTATCTGTTTTTTGAAAAATTCTGAAACGACACTTTGAAGTACCAAAAAAGTTCCCAAAAAAATCTTGATGCTGATAATGATGTACTCTACCAACGTGAAAACCTCAACTCGGAACAACTTGTAGTTTAGGCCACACAAAAATGACAAATCTGACAAATTTTGGAGGATTCAAAATTTGCACTATTCACTACTTCAGATTTTCAAATTTATCATTTTTGCACAGCCTAGAATATAAGGAATTTTAAGTTGAGATTTGCAGTTGATACAATACATCATTGCCTACCTCTAGCATTTTTTACAGATTTTTTTGAAACTTTAAAATGACATTTTTAAATTTTTCAAAAAAAGAGCTACATGTAGCTCAGGCTACAAAAAATTACACTTGTATAAGAAATGAGTACGGAGATGCAATTCCAGCTTCAGTCTCAGACAGCTGGCTATAAATTGGTGCACAAAATAATTATGAGATGCATCTATAAGTTGGAAGACCAACACTACCAAGGCAGGCATCTCCTTCCCGCTATACTCAGTGTGCAGAACTATAAAATATATTCAGGGGGTGCCCAACAATCTTCAGCTTGGCATGAAGTCAACCCAAAATCTCATCTCATTACTAAAATGTTGTAGATAGGTGAAGCTGACACTATGTTTTTGTTACCCTGTACTTTTTCGAACCGAGTTATCCCATTTTCCATTATGTTCGTAAGTGAAACACATGTTAATAACCCTGTATACATTAGCAATAACACCAAATGGAACTACCTCTGTTCCTATAAGGAAGGCGTATAATTTTCTAATGAAGTCTAAACAATGTAAAGTATATAGAAAAACTATCAACAACTATAACACTACATAAATATAATATGAAAATATATTTCAAGATGTATGCAATGATATTGATTTAGAATTATATAAGTTGATAGTTTTTCTGAAACTGGTCAGTGGTCACACTGTTTGACTTTTGACAAAATTTATACGCCTTATTTTTTAGGAACGGAGGGAGTAGTTATTATACGTTAGTTAGGTTCTAAAAAAATTATAATACATGTATTACAACTACTTGTTTCATGAACATAGACAATAAGTTAAGATGAACAGAAGTAAGATCCTTACTCCTTCTATAAGTGAAGTGAAGATATATCCCGGGGCAACAGAGTTGGTTCTTATGTTGTCTTCTGCCCATTCACATGCTAAGTTCTTGGTCAACTGGTTCATGGCTCCTAAGCAACAGTTATGAATGGTTATACATGATATACGCACACTTGGTATAGTGTTGTAGCTGTTACCTTTAGTCATGGCATAGACAGTTCCGCTATATAGCGCTACAATTCCAGCAACAGACGATACGAGAATAATGCTACCTGATCCAGATGCCTTTAGAAGAGGATGCGCAAGTTGACACAAATGATATGCAGATTCAAGATTAGTGGACATCACAAACGAGTAATCCTCTGCAGAATACTCAGTTGTTGGCTTCCTTATGTTTGTCCCCACATTGTTTACCTAAAAGAACAGATCAAGAAAGTCAATATAAATCAACATTAATTAAGATTTAACACCATGGAATGAGCAAACTGTAACACGTGCACTAAAAATGTACAGATGCAAATTTTCGCAAAAAAATGTACTCCTTCCGACCATATTAGTTGACTTGAATTTATCTAGATTCGGATGTACCTAGTACTAAAACATGTCTAGATACATCGAATCTAGATAAATTCGAATCAACTAATATGGGTCGGAGGGAGTAGATACAATGTTAATCAACAAACGTGAAATGCACAGAGTTGCATTGTGAGTCCGTGAACAAGCCCATATGCACAGCATGAAACCCATTGGTTACATGCAGTTGTATTCTAGTTCCCACATATATTTGCGGTATCCAGCTATATTTGGTGAAAAGGAACCAAAGAATTTGGGTCCCAAATGAAAGCTTTGATTAGCGAGCTCCGAACTTCCGAATTCAGAATTGAATAGGTTTTAGCTTTTGTTGCAACTAGTATTAATTATGTGTCATTTGTCAGTTTAATCGCATTTCCCCATCTGTTACTATATACAGTAACATTTTAGGGCCTCTTTGCCTTGCAGGATTCAAAATGCATGAAATAAAAAATAGGTAGAACTGAAATGTGATGCCATCTTGAACTCTACACGACAGAAAGGATGTTTGTTTTTAAACAGAATAGGCGTAGGAATCTTTCAACAACTTATTCCCTACGAACCACAACGCAGTCAAATCCTTAAGAAACATTTTTTTTAACGAAACTTAAAGAAGGTCGTTTGGCACCCAGATATTTATTTCATTTACGCCCTCCGACCCATATTAGTTGACTTAAAGTTTTCTAAATTCGGATGTATCTAGTACTAAAACATGTCTAGATACATCCGAATCTAGACAAGTTCAAGTCAACTAATATGGATCGGAGGGAGTAGTAGAAATGAAATGAATACATGGATTCATTTCATTTATATTATGATTCCGAAAACACCCACATATTTGGTTGCCACCGAAATTTGCAAATGACGGGGTCTATGATAGAAATTGGGTTTACACATGTGAATATTTCGATGGATTTGCCAAATGAATAACAAAATGAACTCGTTTCAAAAAAAAAAAAGAATAGCAAAATGAATTTCAAAATAATGAATACCAAACGACCTCTTACAGATTGCAATCCATAGAAATCGGGTTTGACAAATCCACCGTACCAACCAAACAACATAGAGATAAAATTGCAAAATAAATTTTAAAATTTCAGACCGAAATAATGAATACCAAACGACCTCTTACAGATTGCAATCCTACACATCGAACAACCCACGTGGAAAACGTTCAATAAATTGACGTCCTGTTCAACCCCGTGGGAACTCAGATTATTATCTTTTTTTTAAGATAACTCAGATTATTATCATTACTGAAACTCTTTCGCATCAAAGAGCCCCACGCTTTTGCCATGAATCCTAGGAAGTACTCTCTTCGTTTGAAATTATAAGATGTTTTAGCTTTGTGAAAGAAGTGTATCTAGTCTTATTTAGTATGTAGATTCGCTCTAAATTTAGATGGACCTACATATTAAAAGAGATCTAGACGCACTTTATTCACAAAGCTAAAATATCTTATATTTTAAAACGGAGGGAGTAGTATGCTTCCACATGTTAATCCCAGTTCCAACCTGGGTCTACAACTGGGTAACTGAAGCAGTGTGAACATCATTGTATTTTTTGTTAATCCCAGTTCCAACCTGGGTCTACAGCTGGGTAACTGAAGCAGTGTGAACATCATTGTATTTTTTATCTGACAGATATGGGTAACTATGGATACTGCGTTGACACTTCGACACACGGAAGCGATGAAACCGAGTGAATGGGGGATTGGTTCCGACTCCCGAGGATGTCGAGCTTGCCGCCGAACCGGTCGCCGACGTCGCGGACCAGGTGCTCCCGCTGCTCCCGGACGGAGAGGTCGCAGACGGAGACGGTGACGTGGAAGCCCTTGGCCTCCCACTCCTTGAGGCGCTCGGCCAGCTCCGCCTCCTTCCGGGAGCAGGTGTGCACGGCCGCCCCCAGCGCCGCAAGCTCCTCCACCACCGCGCGCCTGCTCACCGCACCAGCTCCTCACGCTAACCGTTGGACGGAATCGTGCAGTGTTAGTAATGGGAGTTGGATTACCCGATTCCGCGTGTGCCGCCGGTGACGAGGGCCGTCTTGCCGTGCAGAGACCACCTCCCTGTCGCTCCCGCTTTGGCTGAGGTCTCGGCCGAGGCCATCTCACTTTTTCTCGCCGGGTGTGTTCAGCGTCTTGGTTTCTGCGGATCCCTTCAGGAACCAAGACGAGGAGAGTTGTGCACGACTGGAGCTGCAGATGCTGGAATGGTGTACTCACATGATCTCCAGGCCAGCTGATTATATCACGTGTCCCCACACAGCGAATTGATAA
This sequence comes from Avena sativa, assembly GCA_916181665.1. Classification (NCBI taxonomy): domain Eukaryota; kingdom Viridiplantae; phylum Streptophyta; class Magnoliopsida; order Poales; family Poaceae; genus Avena; species Avena sativa. The sequence continues at coordinate 666,497,632 of OV702289.1, read as the reverse complement.
TCATCCCATCTTTTTCAGCCAACAACTATCTTCTTGTCTGCGCCCAGCCTTGTCTAGCACTGAACGCCTCCGAGGGATGGCCGGGTCTAGATGTTTTAGCGCGTTTTTTTCTTTACGAGAATAGCAGGAGTACTGCTTTTATGCATTTAGATAAAAAGCAAGCATGTACTTTCCGTCTCAAATGAGATGTTAAAAATTTGTCTAAATTTAAATGTATCTAGACACTATTTAATACTAGATACATCCTAATTTAGAAAAGTTTGAGACATCTATTTTGAGACGGAGGGAGTACAAGAAATACACCTCGGTCTGATCGAGTCACGCTAAGAAAGAAAGCAGGAATTAAGATCTGCACTCATAACCTATATGCACAACTCTAATCTTGTTAACAGTACCAGCAAGGAAAAATGAATTTATGCTGAAAGATGCGCCGGTTTCGCTCGTTCCAAATATTCCACAACGAGTAGGCAACCAGTGTAAGGCTCCTCTTCCTACTGTCCTTCTTAATCTTCTGCAATTCCTGCCACCACAAAGTAGTGTCCGTCGATGCACTTGTGATCTGGCAGAGCTGCGGATCGTCATGTACAAGCCCGTACCAAACCTCTGTTGAATAAGGACACCGGAGGAAAAGATGGGTTGCATCTTCAATGGTTTGGTCACAGAGGCAGCATTTGTCATCATGATCCCAGACTCTATCACGAAGTCGAATCACGAAGTCGAACAGCAGTCCCAATCTGTTTTGAAGAAGCAACCACAAAAATAATTTGATCTTTCCTTGGGTCTTCGTCTTCCAAGCTTGCCCAAGTTCTGGAATTTTGGTACGGCTACTGAACTGAAACTTGTAGGCCGAAGAGGCAGAGTAGATTCCATCAGACGTAAGGTTCCATCAAGCAATGTCCGACAACATTTGTTATCATGTTTTAGCTTTGTGAAAGTAATGTATCTAGATCCTTTTTAGTGTGTAGGTTCATATAGGTTTAAAATGAATCTACACATTAAAAGAGGTCTAGATACATTCCTTTCACAAAGCTAAAACATCTTATATTTTAAAACGGAGGGAGTAGTACTCTAGTAAGTAATACTCTGCGAGACAGGCGAATAGGGCTTCAGCCTCCCGACGGGGATCCTGATCCCGGTCTTTATCGGCGGGAGGGAATACAGTAACAACAAATTCAGACGTCTTTGTCTCACACCACAGTTTGCACTTGTAGATGATAAGGGCATCTCCGCCGGACTGACCGAAACGGTCCGTTTCTGTCCGATTGGGTCGCGGTCCGGCATGTCCGGCCAACCGCGCCTAGCGGCGCGACCCATCTGCTCGTGCTTGGCAAAAGGCCCCTCACCGACGTCGGCGCCGATGTATTTTCATTGTGTTCCCCCGCTCGCCGCCTCCCACCTTTCTTTCCTGTCGATTCCCGCCTCTTCTGGGCATTTTCCGCCGCGTCTAGGCGCGCCCATAAAAAGGGGAGGCCAGCGGCTGTAGGCACAACCAGAAATCGCACCCGCACGGACCACCATGTCTGGCCGTCCGTGCCGCCGCACTAGCAACCCCGACAACCGCCCAGAAATCCCACCGCCCCCGAGCGCCCGTTGTCGTCGTGGTGGCCGGACCCGCCGGAGGAACCAGACGTGTTGCCTCCTCTGACTCCGGGGCGTCCGCAGATATATAGGCTGACATTCAACCACCGGCGGCGCATTCACTACAACTGCAACAGGACCACCGACGAGCCTTTCTCGTGGGAGGTGATGGACCTCGTCTTTCTGCCGGAGCACCAACGGCGTGTTGCCCCCGTAGATGTGCGTGACGAGCTCCGGGAAGCGGTGCAGACCAATCCCGACGACGCGTACCTGCGTGCCCGCCTTGTCCAAGCTGTAGAGGAGTTGCAGATGCAAGAAACGATCTACCGCTCTCTCGAAGAAGAATGGGGTCTTGTCGACCCGCCGCCACGCAAGAGCCCTAGGTGGCGCATAGTTCAATTGGTGTTGCGGGGTATTCTAGTGGTGTTTGCTTGTAATATATTTGAAGACTCGAATAAAACTTTCCATTGCATTCTCCACGTTTCTACATTGTACATGGCAATTGCACATCCTAGCCTACTCCTCGGAGGAGTCGGAGTCGGATTCAGGGTGGTAGTAGCGACGAGACATGGTGTCGTCGAAGACGCTGACGGCGAGCCTTCCTTCGCCGTCGTACTTGAACACGACGATGTTGCCTACTACGATCTGGTGCGCGCGGGCGAACTCCTACCAGCCATTGGGAGGAACATCTAGCCGAGGCGGTCGAACAACACCTCCACCGGGTACATGGCGGGTATTGACACTGGACGCCCATAGAATGACCTGCTAGGGCAGCGCGTCATCGACCATCGACACGAATTTGCAGGGAAGGAGCAACCTGTCCCGCGCCATGCCGGAGTGGATGGGCACGGCGAACTCGATGCCGGTGTCGAGAAAATCAGGCGACAATGGCGGTGAAGGAGAGCTTGGCGACGCGCTGCTTTGGCCGCATCCTCCGCGCCTCCCTCGACATCCATGGCCAAGACCCGGAGGTCGTCCTAGACGCCCTCCCCTCGATCTAATGCCGCCGGCTATGGCTAGCTACTGGAAGTGGGGGATTAGGGGAGGAGGAGAGTGTGGCGCGGTGTTGAAGATGATGCCGAGGGTGGCCAGTTAAAAAGACCTGGCATCGGATGCCGGCGCGGAGACTGAAGCGACAACATTGAAGCGTCGCGGTAGGAGGGCAGGCGTAGGGCGGCCCCAGCAGCAGCGCGACCGGCCTTTGGAGCAACCTTCCATTGATGGCTAGTGGAAGACAACCGTTGGGTCGCTGGTAAGCAGGCCCTCGGCCCCCCGCGAGCGCAGACGCATTCAGACGGGTTGAGTCGACCCGGTGGAGTTGCCCTGACAGTTTGGCATTCTGTTGTTCGGAGTTGGAACATTTCCCAACTTCTGTTTACAAAAATTTCGTACAACGTTGCCCAAAAGGCCAAAACGTTATGCAAAGTGGTTCGCTGTGATTCTTACCCGGCTTAGGTGAAAGTCACATCATACAGGTCAGTGTACCCTTTTGCCCGCAGTGACTGAGCACGATGCTGGCTGCACTAATGCATTTGAACACCACCCACATGCCACAACCTACAAAGATAATCAACTGGAAGAACAAGGTGAGCGTCTAAACCCAAGAGTTCACAACGAACTTTTCACATGGCTGACTCGAACAATGGCCAGTAAATGTGGAATCCAGATTCATGATGTGCTCAGTTTTACAAGAGTATTTATTCTGGTTGCCAAGAACACAGGACATGACTGGCCACCTGGGCACCAACGAAATATAGCCTCTTCCTTGACAGTCTTTAAGCTGGATAGAACCCATTGACAGACATACCTCCATCCACTGAGATCGTCTGGCCGGTTATATAAGTGGAACCAGGCATGCAAAGAAAAGCAACCAGCGATGATACTTCTCCTGGTTCTCCGACACGCCTAAGTGGAGTTCGACTCACGACGGAGGCCACAAATTCCTTATTCGCCAAAAGCTGCACACAAGATAATAAGAAGGGTAAGGGTTCAGGAACCAGAGTTACCATTTTCCCAGAGGTAACATGCTCCGTAACGCAAGGAGATGGGAATCAGTGTACTTATGATACTACAATTTTTCGCTCTGTTTACTACAATTTTTCGCTCTGTTTACAATTTTTCAACGTATCAGTGTAATACTACAATTTTTCGCTCTGTTTACTATTTCTAGAAGCAGAGATGGGAATAATAAAATGTACTTATGATGTGCCTCTATACTAGTACTATTAAAGATAGAAATGAACATGAAGGGGAAGCAGTTCTAATAAACTTCAGAGCATATTCAAGGTGTAAGGGACTGGAGCTGCCCAAGGAAAAAATCGAGTAATGCATAGCTAGTTTCAGTAGGAAACTACTGCTATCCAATAATTATCAATATGTGGACATCTTCATCTTGCGTGTACCACAGTTAGCTAAAACAATTATCTACGCAACATTAGGAATCTAGGTACCCACATTAGTGGACCTATTCAGGGTGCCAGGAATTCAGCTCAAGAAAAATTCGTGAACCAAAATTCAAACTCTTGTTATCTAAATTGCTACAGGCACAGCTTTAAATTGGTGTGTATTGTTATTAAGTACTTATTGGGGATTTTTAGAATGTACGTACATCTGCTCCTGGCTTCTTAAGGCGTGTATCTAATACGTGGAGATTTAACGTATACACATTATAACCCTTGTGAAAAAGACATCATGGATAACCAAACGGCCTGCACTGTGTTCGTTCGGTGATGATAACTGAAGATAAGGGCTGAAATCAACATGATTCTACTGGCTACCCTACATGTACTTTGAATATAATTACAAATATGAGTTGTATGCAAATTTCCGCAACTACTAAAACAAGTTTAATATCATAAATAAGTAAACTAGCTCTGTTCAGATACTACACAATCTACCAATATCACTAAGAATTAGCACAAACTGTGAAACAATGCCCTCAAGAAAACAATGCAGTTAGACATATGGTAGAACCTAGTAGAATAATGGTTAATTAGTCCTTGAGGCAAGCAGGTAAGAATCATAATGACGACACAATCATAATTACTGCAGTCTGCATACTTCAGAACCATGGGTTCAATAATAGTTTCTAGATTACTGAGTAGACTTCAGAAGAATAATCAAAGTGAGAGCCTTACTCCTTCTGTAAGTGAAGTCGTTATGTACCATGGAGCAACAGAGTTGGTTCTTATGCCATCTTTCGCCCATTCACATGCCAGGTTCTTGGTTAACTGGTTAATGGCACCTAAACAAAACTCATAGCTGGTTACACATAGCAGATGTCTGAAACAGATCATGTGAATGCTCATAAAATTTAAATCATATGCGGGTAGTGGGTTACAACATTTACCTTTAGTCATAGCATATATAGTGCCGCTACATGCGGCTACTACTCCACAGACAGATGATATGAAAACAATGCTGGCCGAACCAGATGCTTTTAGAAGAGGATGTGTGAGTTGGCACAGATGATACGCAGATTCAAGATTAGTGGCCATCACAAAGGAGTAATCTTCTGCACAGTATTCAGTAGTTGGTTTCCTTATGTTTGTCCCCACGTTGTTTACCTTAAAGAGCAAATGAAGAAAGTCAGAGCCAGGTGGCATAAATGATTAGTGGCCATCAAAGTGAGTAAACTTTTCTCACAAAATAAAAAGTGAGTAAGCTTCTGCAGAACATTCAGTAGTTGGTTTCCTTATGTTTGTAACTGCATTGTTTTTACATTAAAGAGCAAGTGAACGAAAGTCAGGAAAAATCAACACAAGCATTCAGGTAGAGGAATCAGCACTAAAATACAAGTGAGAAATGAAAGGGAGATCCAACGAACAGTTCATCTTGGAACCTCATCCTTACTCTGTTAAAGCCCATATTTTGGTAAACTGAGCTAAGTATGAACAAAATGCAGATCTCAAAGGAAAATATTGTCCTAGGCGGCTACGCCATTTAACAGACTTAATAAACACAAACATCAGCTATCACATCTGTCATAATAGTAGCACAGCCATCAGTGCTTCCCACTCAACCTTGTATTTACAAATTTTCATATCCTGAACTCAATTAAGTTGTGAAGCATTGACATAACAAAGAAAATCTCCATTGGAAAGGTCTTGCTGCACATGTACCTTTCCTTCGCAAGATTAACATAATATATGTGACCAGCTCAAGTACAATGCACTGAAAGAGAAGAAAGCTCAAGAGTAAACACACCAACATGGTTGAAAGTGGCAAGTAGGAGTCTATGTAGCACACAAGACTAACGTCGCACAATTCCACTGGCCAGTGGATTTAGCACCTTGCCTTCTGAACGGCTCAGTATTTTTTTCCCATGTTATCTTTGTATCTTCGGCAATCTCCATTAGAACTGTTTATTTCATATAGGATGGGGCAATACGGTTTAGGGATGAACTTCTACTAAGCGTGTCTGAATAACTGCAGAAGTCGTGTACATATCTATGCTAGTACTGCATTTCTACAGATAGGCTGGTTCTAACTCACGAGGATGTCGACTTTGCCACCAAAGCATCCGGCGGCTTCGCCGACCAGTCGCTCCCGCTGGTCCCTCACGGAGAGGTCGCAGACGGACGTAGTGACGCGGAAGCCCTTGGCCTCCCACTCCTTTAGGCGCTCGCCCAGTTCCGCCTCCTTCCGGGAGCAGGTGTGCACGGCTGCCCCCAGCGCCGCAAGCTCCTCCACCACCGCACGCCTGCGCATCACAAAAGCTCCTCAAGTTGACCATCGAGGGAATCTCGCAGAGGCACAAAGTTATGGGCGTTGCTAGTGAAGAGAAAGAGGTGCTCGAGCGATACCCAATCCCCCGGGTGCCACCGGTGACGAGGGCCGTCTTTCCGTGAAGAGACCACCTCGCCGGCGCTCCCGGCGTGCCCGAAGTCTCCGGCGCAGCCATCTGCTAACCTCCGGCGGCTCTCTTCGGCTCCTCGGCTTTATCTGTTCCACGAAACGATGTGCGCAACTGTACCGTGCACAAACAGTACAGATGACTGGACATGGTGAACTCGTTTGACCGTTTGTGAATTCTCTAGTCTCTAGGGAATAAAATGCACTGGCGAAGTCCTACAATCATAGTTTTAAAAACCGGATCGGTGTGAACTAGTGAGGCAAAAACCGGATCGGTGTGAACTAGTGAGGCAAGTGGTTCACTGGTTTGCTGGTCGGATCATCGGTTCGTTTCAATTCGATAGCGATAAAAATCCGTTCTTTTTTATTAAAATTTAAGCAAATTTTGGAACAAAATTACCATAAAAGGTATATATAATATATATTTCAATATGTACTCAAAAAACATGACGTGTCTAAGTGGTATTGGGCTTTACATGTTGCTATTTATGCCTACCAAAAGGTTCATGAGTTTGATCTCTCATAAACATCATTTTTTTTCCTTTTTTTGTTGTTTAGACCGGTGTCTCTTAAAAAACCATCGAGTCCATCGATTCAGACTTTTTCTGATTAAATCACCGAATTGGTCCGGTTTTTAAAACTATACGTACAACTATACGGGTAGGGGACGAAAGAGGAACCGAAACATCCACATTGTACATAATGGGATTTTGCAGTTCACAAAGGAAAACGTTTTTTATCGAAAAGGCACGTAATGAAATTTCCTATTCTGGCTAATACGAAATTTCCGTTTTAAATTTATACTCCATTTTTGGCCTTATCAAACTGAATTGTTTCAGGAGAACTCCAACGATCTTCTGCAAACGGATCGGGAGTGTCAGAATCTGTCCAATAGACTAGACCACGTCCCGCGGATCGGTCTGGTTTGCTGCATTCCCGATCAAATTCGGGTCGGCTTTGCGGTGGCGTGGATAGGTTGCGTGTCTGAGTCGCGCGTCCTTTGTCCGTCTTAGACCTGCCAGACAGCCACACATTGCCCACAACAACCTCCTGCACCAACGCATCTCGCCCCTTCCACCGCTGCGCCGCTGCCTAGACTATCGTGGCCGATACCGCCATCGTTTCAGGCAGTTTGGTAGTTGTACGCGATAGGGCCTCTCACTGCGGCGCCGACCGCCACCGCCTCATCCCGGCCACCCTCCTAAGACTTGGCAACCACCACCTCGTGCACTCTTGTGGTCCTCGCCGCCCGCAACCTGTTCGGTCGTTTGTTGCGCCCGCAGATCATTGATATCTCACACGAATTCTTGTTCAACCATGTCAACAACACATCGTCGGACGATTCCGATGATGACACCGAGCTTCGTGCGGCAGTGGATCTTCTCGTCCATGACCACGCGGAGAACCAAAGGCCGTAGTTCAGGGGCTCGATGCCGAGACGAAGCCCAGCTAAAATGGATCGTATGGGCACCTAGAGGGGGGGGTGAATAGGTGCTACTTCAAATTTTAATGCCTTTTCAATTTTAGGCTTGACACAAAAGATAAATTCTCTAGATAGACTATTAATAAGAATTTCCCTGTATGCAAACCTAACTACTAGCGAGTAAAATGCGAGTGAAAAGAGGAACGAGTGAACCGTAGTGAAGCACGCAGAGACACAGGATTTGTTTTACCATAGTTCCTTCCTTGTTAAGGGAAGTATATCTGCGTTGGAGGGGTGGGCGGTACTAAGACCACCACGTCACAATAGGCCTCACCCTGTTCTCCGATGGATCCCGCCACCAAAGGCCTGATCCACCTTTCCACTATAGGAACCCTTCGAGGCGGGAACCGGCGTCTTTACACAACTAGCGGGGCACAACTCCACAACCAAATTGGAGGCTCCCGTAATGACAACAAGCTGCCACAAGAACAAGTTATCAATAACAAAACACAAGATCTAGATATTAACAAGAATACTAGATCGGGGATTTCTCCAAATGAATGGAGAGGAGTTGATGCGCTTGATTCGTGATGACGATGTATATTGTCTCCTCCTTCAATTCTCCCAAAGATCGAAGTCTTCGGGTGGTTGAAGTGGGAGATCGAGAGAGAGAGAGCTCTTGCAATGGGTTTGACACTTTTCGAATGAATCAAGAAATCTGCCTGAAGGGGATGAAGGGGCTTTTATACTCCCTTCCCCAACTGAGCCGTTGGAGCCTTTGGGGGCCGGATTATCCGACCCAAGTGAGGGCCGGATTATCCGGCCTAGGGAAAACTCCGTCCCAGACTCGGATTATCCGACAGATAAACCGCCCCCACTCAGAGCGACGCGCGAGCCTGCCCTTGAGCGCCTCCTGGAAGGTCAGATTATCTGGCCAGGGAAGGAAAAACCGCCCCTGTTAAAATCCGAACCCACTCCGAGCGTCACGCCTTGGCTACCTTTGATCGTTTTCTGGGGGGCGCATAATCCGGCCCCATGCGAAGGCCGGATTATCCGGCCAGGGGAGGAAAAACCGCCCCTGTTCGGATTTTCTGGGAGAAAATTCGAACCCACTCCGACCGTCGCGCCTTGGCTTCCTTTGATCGATGAGTTAGGCCAGATTATCTGGCCCTTGGTGGGGCGGATAATCCGGCCTCCCAAACACCAGAACATTCCCTGCACACTTTTTGGTGTTAGATGACAATACTAGGATTTGTAGGATAGTTCTCAAGATAACAAGATTTAATGAAAGACGCAGACTCCCCCTCAATGTGTGCATACTAACAATTGCATTTGATTACAAATACACATAAGAGGGTAAAATTCTATGTCATTGGAACATATGTGAAAAGCTCATACCACCGGTAGGGAGATAGAAGCGTCATCAATACATTATAAGAATATCCAATGATAGCCATAGAGCGCGCCTCCCTCGATATAGATATCCAATAGCCATAAGAATATCCAATGAGATAGATGACTCCATATGAATAATCCATAGGATAAATCCACAAATCCACAGACACAAAGTTTCATACAAACCACAAACCACAAATTAAAGTTCAACGCTAAATGGGTACAAGCGAGAAAACGATGAATAGAAAAAGTGCAAATGCTTGTGCCCGACCCATGCAAATCCTCGGACACCTAATAGAACTACTTCTCCCCCTTTGGCATCGAGACGCCAAAAAGGAAGAAGAGTGATGCTAACGCCCCAAGGTATCACTCGTAGTCCTCATCCTCGTCCTCGTTCCCATCCTCGTCCTCATCCTCAAGCTCCTCTGTGTCATCGTCCTCATCATCAGCAGTGGCCGCGGAAGGGAACAGGTGACGCTCCAACTCTCCATAGTTAAGCCCAGAAGAATAGTTCCACTGAGCATATGGTGTGGGAGGAGTAGGAGCAAGGGGATTGCCAGAAGCACCGGACACATGGTGAAGGATGAGCTGTGAGAGTGAGCCAACTCATGGCGCTGCTTGTAAGCCTCGTACTGGCCTTTGCGTGTGTCCACGCCCATGCAAAGAATGTTTCGCTGGAACCAGTTCAGCTGCTTGATCTCACGAGCAATGGGAGGCACTGGAGGCCGGCGAGCACTAGCACGGGCATCCCTCATGAGACCCTCAGGAGCAGAGGAGGGGTGAGAGGTCTTCCTAACCTTGGTGTAGATCTTCTTGGCCTTGTGCACAGCATCGATATTGAACTCTTCAGTGGGGAGCAAGTGCTTGATCAACATCATGATGTAAGGAGCATATGGGATGGAAAGGCTGTTGAACATGGCATTGATCAACTCATGGTAAATGAAGTCCATCACATCTAGCTTATATGACACGGACTCATCCTCACAGGACGCCACCTCCTGAGAGAAGGCAAGAAGCTGAACCAAAGTGACCACGGATACTATCATTGTTGCCTCCACTTGGAGTGATGGAATCACGAAAGACCCACCAAGCTAGCATATACGGGAGAAAGACTAGCAAGGGTGCCCACAATACCATTATCATCGGTGCACGGAGAGAGGGCAGCATCTTTATTGGGCTTGAGTGGGTGATGATGCGGTGGCCACTAGCACGGTCTCTGTGGCGGAAAGGATAACCAAGTACCTCAGCAAAAACATGGAAATCAGCTTGCATAGGCCTATCATGAGTCATCCACTTAATGGTGCGGTGCTCATCACCGCAAATGACCAAGGTGGAGAAAAACTGCTTCACAATCTCATAATCATAGGAGCATTGGAGGGTCATAAGATGGTGCAGCCCCATCCTCTCAGACACATACATGGCATCAACAAGGTGAGGCTTCTCCAAGGCCTCAGCAAGAACCAGAGGATGCATAGGCCGAATCTTCAGCTGAGCATACACATCTTCATAGATCCCCTTTTGTTCAGCGCACCAAAAGCGAGAGTCACTCAGCTCAGTATCATGCGGCACTTCATCAAATAGATCTCGATGACGAATGGAGGAGAAGGTAATAGGATCCATCTTCTTATAGTTAATCTTGGGCCCTTTGCCCTTCCTCTTGGACACACCCTTCCTATCCCTCTTTGCCTGTTCAGCCATGCGCTTCTCTTCGTTCTTTCTTCTCCTCAGCTCAACCTCGTCCACTAAGTTACCCTTTCTGTCGTCCTGAAAGTATTTAGCACGAGGACGGCGCTTGTAGGTCTTGGGAGCGTTGGAACCACCTGTGAAACGAATAAGGGGGTAGCAGGGAGATAAGCATACACACAAGTCCAAGAGAGAACGGAGAAAAAGTAAGCAAATAGTTCATAGTCCAATCCTACTCAATGCACAAATCAAGACGAAACTGAACTAGTTTTTAGACTGTTAGGCCAGATTATCCGGCCTGGCCAGGGGCGGATAATCCGGCCCTGGCAGAAATTTTCAGAATCGCCTAGATTGAATGCAAAAGAGTAGATCGGGCCTAGATACCGCAAGACTACGATTTCTACGCGAAACAACATCCTTCTAGACAATGGTTCACCCAACAAACAACACATCTAGCCAAAGATGGGGAGAGAGGGAGTTACCCTCACTCATTGGAGGAAGGACGCAGAGGAGAAGGTACCCGGAGGCACGGACAAGAATATCTGGGGAGGCCCAGAAAATCCGGTGGCCGAAGAGGCTCCGAGAAGGGTGGGGGACGGCAGGCGGTGACTGAGGAGAGGGAGAGGGCCGGGGGAGAAGTACTGCTCGTTATGAGCCCTTCCCCTGACCCCAACCCTTAAGAATGAAATCCGCCAGGGCCGGATTATCTGGCCTAAATTCCGAACTTCTGTTACACACAGAGTCAGGCCAGCGCGTCCCCAAACAACACCCCCACAAGGTGTACAAGGGACTTGTGTGCAAGAATAGATGGCTTAGGGATAGGGAAAGGCTTAGGATTAAGAGAGCCAAACTAAGATGGTACTACACACTCAAATTTGCAAGAATCAAATCAACTAAAAGCCAAAATTGAGTGTGATTCCCATAAAAACAAGAGAGGATCTAAAACCGATCAAGTAGATCCAAATAAATCCAACTCTTCTCATGGAGGAGGGCGGTGGCCAAGGCCACCTTGTTGGAGTGTATGGTATGACACCGCGAATATATATCTAGGGTTCATGACCAATACTCATCAATAAGCTCACATATCACAAAATGATATTAAGAGAAATGATTTGACTTGCTTTTGGCATTATGGGAGGAGGGTTAGCCCAAGCAATTAGGACCATACCCCCCCTATATCCATGCCCACATCTAGACCAAATAAGACTGAGATGTACGAGTGAGTGCATGGGTAATCAAGACAAGCTCCTTGAATCAACAATATTTAGCTCATTCCTCAAGTAACAAAACCTTGCTTCATCAAGTGGCTTCGTGAAAATATCAGCAAGTTGGTTCTTCATGCTCACAAAAGATAGATCAATATCGCCTCGAGCAACATGGTCCTGAATAAAATGATTCCGAATCTCAATATGCTTTGTCCTTGTGTGCTGTACCGGATTGTACGCAATTTTAATTGCACTTTCATTATCGCATAAAAGAGGTACTTTGTCACAATTGACACCTATTCCTTTAAAGTTTGCCTCATCCATAATAACTGAGTGCAGGCACTAGCAGCAGCAACATATTCAACTTTGGCGGTGGAGAGAGATATACAGTTCTGATTTTTAGAAGACCAACAAACTAGAGACCTTCCCAAGAACTGACAAGCTCTAGAAGTTGATTTCCGATCATCCTTATCACCAGCCCAATCTGAATTAGTATAACCACATAGAGAGAAATTGGAGCCCTTGGGATACCATAGACCAAAGTTGGGGGAATGAACCAAATATCGGAAGATCCTCTTGACCGCCACTAAGTGGCTTTCTTTAGGAGCTGCTTGATACCTTGCACACACACCCACACTCAACACAATATCGGGTCTAGATGCGCAGAGGTAAAGAAGAGAGCCGATCATGGACCGGTATACCTTTTGGTCCACATCTTTACCGTGGGGGTTAAGTTCAAGGTGACATTTTGTTTGCATCGGAGTGGCGACGCCATTAAGATCCGTCATCTTGAATCTCTTGAGCATGTATTGTATGTATTTAGCTTGATTGATGAAGGTTCCTTCTCTAAGTTGCTTGATCTCGAATCCAAGAAAGAACCATAACTCCCCTATCATAGACATCTCAAACCTGTCAGTCATAAGCTTTGAAAATTCATCATTAAAAGGTTTATTAGTAGAGCTAAAGATGATGTCGTCTACATATAGTTGGCATATGAAGAGCTCCCCCTTAACCTTCTTAGTAAAAAGAGTGGGATCGATTTGCCCAACTTCGAAGCCACGGTCTAGCAAAAGCTCTTTAAGGTGCTCATACCACGCACGTGGGGCTTGTTTAAGGCCATAGAGTGCCTTATCGAGTTTGTAGACATGGTTCGGGAAGTTAGGATCCTCAAATCCCGGGGGTTGCTTTACATATACCAACTCATGTAGAGGACCATTAAGAAAAGCACTCTTAACGTCCATTTGCTGCAATTTAAAATTATTATGGGCAGCATAAGCAAGAAGGATACGGATGGACTCAAGACGAGCCACAGGAGCATAGTTCTCGCCGAAGTCAATGCCCTCAACTTGGGAATAGCCTTTTGCCACGAGTCTCGCCCTGTTCCTCACAACAATGCCATTCTCATCTTGCTTGTTTTTAAATACCCATTTAGTGCCGATAACATTGCGGCAGTCCTTGGGCTTCTCCACTAGTTTCCAAACCTTGTTGCGCTCAAAGTTATTCAACTCTTCATGCATAGCAACAACCCAGTCCGGATCTTCAAGAGCTTCAAACACTTTCTTGGGTTCCACCATTGAGATGTGGGCTTGATGATCACCAAAACTTGCCAATTCCCTTCTTGTGGAAACTCTTCGTCGAAGATCACCTACAACTTTGTCAAGGGTATGACCCCTTAACTCAAGGTTCCGATCAGCACGAGCCTTGCGACGAAGTTCAATAAGCTTGTTGTCTCTTGGTGGAATAGTTTCATCGCTTGTGTCTTCGTTGGAATCATTTGCTTGACCTTGATTAATAGTCTGATTGTCAGTAGTAGGAGATGACGAAACTTGCCCTTGAAGTGGATCAACAACCGTAATAGGAGGTTGCTGATCATCAGGAGTTTCAGGGCCGGATAATTCGGCCGAGGGTGAGGCCGGATAATCCGGCCTGGGAGAACCTGAAACATCTTCGCCAGGTTGCCTGGAGCTTGCTTGAATTGGCGAGGGGCCGGATAATCCGGGGTCAGCCAGAAAATCCGGCCTGGAGCTTGCAGCTGTTTCTTCGATATGATGAGCAGTTTGGTCGTCAGTGGAGTGGTGGCCGGATAATTCGGTGTCAACCGGATAATCCGGCCTAGAGCATTCAGGAGCATGTTGACCTTCAGCATTTGGTGGAGTTGGTGTAGAAGTTACTCCCGTGGTTGGAGCATGTTGAGTCTGTGTAGATGAGGGCTCTTCATGAGTAGAGCATTGTCCTTCCCGATACGCCACAAGGGGTTCCTCAATGGGGTGGAAAAATCCCACGCCCATTCTTCTTATGGCATCTTGGGGTATTTCAACATCTGCATCACAAACATCAACTTGCCCCGCACGGGAGCCGTCATTTTCCTCGAACACCACACTACAAGATTCTACAACAATTCCGGAGAGCTTATTGTAGACTCTATAAGTGTGGGATTCAGCACCATAACCAACAAATATACCTTCTAACGCCTTAGACTCAAATTTAGATAAATGAACTCCCTTGATGAGAAAGAAACACTTACACCCAAATACCCGAAAGTATGAGATGTTTGGCTTGTTACCGGTAAGTATTTCATACGGAGTCTTGTCCAAGATTTTACGGAGGTATAACTGATTGGATGAATGACAAGCGGTAGAAATTGCTTCAGTCCAGAAGTTATATGGAGACTCGAATTCAGCTAGCATAGACCTTGCCATATCCAGTAGAGTCTGGTTCTTCCTCTCGGCAACACCATTTTGTTGAGGGGTGTACGCAACGGAATATTGATGTCTTATCCCCTCTTCACTTAGGAATTCATTTAAGGTGTAGTTCTTGAACTCGGAGCCATTATCACTTCTTATTGCCAGAATAGGGATGTTGTGTTGACGTTGAACCTCATTGGCGAAGTCGATGACTGTTTGTTGAGTCTCGCTCTTCAACTTGAAGAAATAGACCCAAGTGTATCTTGAGTAATCATCAACGATCATAAGGTAGTACTTCTTCCCACCGAGGCTTGCATGAGATGGAGGTCCAAAGAGGTCCACATGAAGGAGCTCTAAGATCCTTTTTGACGAAATAATAGTCTTCCTTCGAAGAGGAGAGTCATGCATTTTCCCTTCAACACAAGCCCTGCAAACACGATCTTTGGCAAAGGAAACATTTTCTTTTAGTCCAAGGATGTGGCCACCCTTGTGGAGACTTTTCAAAGTTCTCATATTGATGTGGGCTAGTCGGCGATGCCATAACCAACCCGCGCCAGCCTTTCCGAAAAGACACATCGGGCCTGTAGTGGTTTTCCCCCAAAATTCCACCACGTACAGGTCATTTTCGACATATCCCACGAAAGCGACTTTTAGAGACTTGCTCCACAAGAGTACCACCAAATCAGCATCAATAAAAACTGCAAAGCTCATCTTACCAAGGGCGCGAACTGAAAGTAAATTGTAACCGAGGGTCTCAACAAGCATGACGTCCACGAGAGAGATATCGTGAGCCACCACAACTTTGCCGAGACCCAATACCTCAGATTTTGACTTGTCACCATAGGAGACGGTTATATGATCATGATTTGGCCGCATCTCCGTGATGATCTCTTTACTCGTGCATCTGCTATCGAGTACCCATTTAGACCCACCAGAAGCATAGCCCTCGGACCCTCTTGCCATAAGACAAGTGACGTTGTTGTTGATGATGTTTTTGTTTGGTGAGTCGAAGAGAGATGATGGAGTCGATGTGGTGGCTATAGCAGCCACTTCACGAGAACTATCTTCATCCTCTTCATCTTCACTTGTAGAGGAATATTCTTCTTGTGCCACCAAGACAATCTTGGGTTGCTTCTTGTAAGGGCCATTCTTTTTGATAAATGGTTTTTTCTTAGGTGCATTGGATTTTTCTTTAAGGATGAGTCTGCCACTATTGTCTTCTCTATTTTGATATGGACACTCAGCCACAAAGTGTAGTCTATCTCCACAATTGTAGCATGTTATTAGTTTTGGGCCATTTTCTCTTCTTCCACTTGACCCATTCTTGTGCTCGAGATCCGACTTGGCCTTGGCTAGATCCTTCCAAAAGTCCCTTGCACAGAACACCATGTACTCACCATGAGCATGCTTGACTTCATCAGGGCAGTCCATGGAGGCACCCTCAAAAGCTCTTTCGTCCTCATCTTGCTCAACAACATTTGCCTTTAGAGCAACATTGACCCCTTTTTGCATTCCAATGGCACGTGCACGGGCATCTTCCGTGTTCTTAGCTGCAACCTTGAATGATACCATTTCTTGCATGGATTCATTGGACGTGATTTGATGGTAGTTGTGTCTACCTTGCAAGCTCTTCAGGTCCGTTGGCTCAAAAGGCATTAGAGCACTCACGTATTTCCTTTTTATCCAAGCATCATCTATGTGAGTAGCTCCATGCTTTCTAAAAGTTGTTGCGATGCCCTTGAGTCTTCTATACATGTCTTCATGGTTTTCACCATCCAACATGTAGAATCCTTCAGCTTCATTACTAAGGGAATCATACCTATTTCTTCTCATGCTTTCATTTCCAATAAAGAGGTCGGTGAGAGCATCCAAAGCTTCTTTAGCTGTGTTGAGATGTTCATTATGTGGCATGTCCTTGGGACCCACTCTGAGATGTATCACGTGGAGAGCCGTTGCATTCAATTGGCTATCCACAACTTCTCTTCTTGTCAAGTTGGTGTGATCTCCAATATGAAGACTCTTGATACGTCCAAAATGTATCTACTTTCCCAAACACTTTTGTTGTTGTTTCTCCTCTAAACTTGTGTGATTTGGATGCAACTAACGTGGACTGACGCTGTTTTCAGCAGAATTGCCTTGGTGTCTACTTTTTGTGCAGAAAATCAACTATCAGGAAAAATCCCGGAAAATATGCCAAAAATCCTATTTCACCAGAAGACTCCCGGAGCCAGAATACGAGACGGAGGGGGGCTGGGCCCAGGCCACACCACCTGTCCGCGCGGTCTAGCCCATGCCGCGCCAGGGGGTGGTCTGGCCGCCCCAGACTCCCCCTCGGTCTCCCTCTTCGTCTATAAGTTTCTTACTGACCTAAAAACTCAGGGGGGTTCGACGTTTTTCCAGAAGGAGTTTCGCTCCGCCGCCACCACCAGATTCCACGAAACAGCATCAGAAACTCCGTTCTGGCACCCTGCCGGGACAGGGAATTGGAGGAGATCATCACCATCATCATCACCATCGCTTCTCCATCGAATATCCATGTTTCCCCCATCTATGAGTGAGTAATCCCCCGATGTAGGCTATGGGGATGGTAGGGATTGGATGAGATCGTTCATGTAATGGCATCGGATTGTTAGGGCATGGTGCCTAGTATCTATTATTAGTGCTTTATGACTTTGTTGCAACTTGTTATGCTTAATGCTTGTCACTAGGGACCGAGTGCCATGATTTCAGATCTGAACATGTTATTGATTCATTATGATAGTATTGTTTATGGTCTTATCTGCAAGTTGTATACACATGTTGTTGTCCGGAACCAATGGCCCCGAAGTGATAGAAATCGGGATAACCGGAGGGAATGGCTTTGATGTGAGGATCACATGTGTTCACGGAGTGTTTATGCTTTGCTCCGGTGCTCTATTAAAAGGAGCGCCTTAATTGCCAGTAGTTCCCTTGAGGCCCCGCTGCAAACGGGCTGGCAGGACAAAAGATGTTGTGCAAGTTCTCATTGCGAGCACGTATGACTATATATGGAACACATGCCTAGGATTATCTAGTACTTGGATGCTTTATCTTATTTATCTGCAATTTCCCTATGTTCTGATTGCTATGTGAATTGTCTTGTCCATGCAATGCCTGTCCATCCATCCCTATGCCTACCGCACTCGAATCCTACTGTTACTGCTATTGTTACTACTGTCTTTACTTTACTACTGCTGCTACTTTGCTATTCCTACTACAAAACTGTTGCTACTGATAAACTGCTACGAGCAAGATTGTTTCCAGGTGCAGCTGAATTGACAACTCAGATGTTAAGGCTTATAAATATTCTTTGGCTCCCCTTGTGCCGAATCAATAAATTGGGTTTCACTTCCCTCGAAAATACTGCGATACACCCCCTATACTTGTGGGTCATCAAGACTATTTTCTGGCGCCGTTGCCGGGGAGCATAGCTTTATTTATCAAGTTCACTTGGATTCTCTATTGTTCGCTGCTATCCATCCATCATGGGTAAGTCTCGTGATGGCAAGGTTCCTATTTTACCATCCACTACAAGAAGAGGTACGGTTCTGAACACCTCTGTTGCTCTTGATTCACCATCTGTTATGAGTAAGCTCGTTACACCACCACATACACATGTTACACACACTGCTACTACTGCTGAATCTGAAACTTCTGATGCTTATGATGATGCTTCTACTGTGCTTGATAAGAGTGGTTCATTAGGTCCTTTCCTAGATGCTACGATTGTTAGAACTATAGCTGGAAATACTGAAACTCCTAATGAAGACAGTACTACACATGTTAGTTCACCTGAGTCTAGTGAAAGTTATGATATTGAAGATGGTTATGTTGAGATGACCGATGAATTTATTAAATAATGTAAAAACACCCATGATAGGAGCGCTGCTAAGAGTCTCCTTGAGAGGCGTACTATTAGACCCAAATTGTCTCCTATTGCTAAGTTTCCTGCTTCTCCCATAAACATTATAGATGAAGATTATGATTTCTCTCTCAATCTATCTTACATAGCTATTGTTGAGAAAGAAACTTTTTGTGGGACTAAGAATGAAAGTGTGGTAGCACATATGAATGAGCTTTCTACCATGAGTAGCTTGTTTTCTGATGATATTAAGATGCGTACTTACTTTGTTGCTAAGATTTTCCCCTTTTCACTGAAAGGAGAAGCTAAAACTTGGTTTAGTAATTTACCTCCTGGATCTATTGATAGCCCTGATTGCTTGATTAGTACTTTCCTGCAGAAATATTTTCCTCCTAGTGCTAGACATGCTATTTTGCAGGAACTTTTTGATTTTAAACAGGGAGAAAAAGAGATATTGCCTGAATCATGGGCAAGGTTTTGTGCTTTGATTCATGCACAGGCTGGAAGTCCATTACCTAAGAATGAGCTTCTTGATATATTTTATAATGGACTAACCGAAGAATCTAGGACATACCTAGATAGTTGTGCTGATTGTGTTTTCAGGAATAGGACTTCTAAGGAAGCTGAGGAATTAATGGCTAAAATAAGTAAGAACTATGAAGATTGGACTCCTCCTGAACAAGCTATACCTGAAGTAATTGTACCTAAACCTACTATACCAGTGCCTATTCCAACATCAAAGAAGAGGGGAGTTATTGAATTAAATGATGATGTGATGAAGGAAGCTAAGAAATGTCTTAAGGAGAAGGGAATTAAAGCTGTAGATGTCAAGAATTTACCTCCTATAGAAGAATTATGTAAGCCTATTCCCTACTCATCCACTATCGAGGTACACTCTCTCCAACACTTTGATGAAGGTGATATCCCTTACTCTAAACCTCCTGATCAATGCTTAGAAGAATTTGATATCTTTATTGTTAAGCAGGATAATTTTAATAAAAGGGTGCAAAATCATCTAATGGAAAACACTAGAGCTATTGTTGAGTTGAAAGATATTGTGGAAATAATCTCTAATGATGTTAAAATGATTGTTAAACACTTTCAAATGGTTCAAACTCAAATAGATCAACTCATTAAAGTGCAAAAAGACTTGCTAGTTAATGCTGCTAAAGAAAAACATGCTTATGAAATTAGAACTAGAAGTAGAGCTGCTACCCAGGATCCTCTATATCCTGAGGGGCATCCCAAAAGAATTGAGCAGGATTCTCAACAAGCTGAAAATAGTGGCTCTACTCGTAAGAAAAGGAAAAAGAGATATAAAACTGTTGTAGAACCCTCTGAACCTGCTATAGATCCTAATAGTATATCTATTTTTGATGCTGAAAATGAAAGTGGTAATGAAGAAAATGAAGCTCCTAATGAAGAAAAAGTTGAAGAAGAACCTGAAAACCACACTAAGAATACTAAATACACTAAAGAAGATTTTATTGCTAAGAAACATGGTAGTGAAAGAGAGCCTTGAGTCCAAAAACCTATGCCTTTCCCTGATAAGAAACACAAGTCAAAGGAAGATGAACACTATAATAAGTTTTGCGAGTGGATGAAACCTTTATTCCTGCAAATTCCTTTGACTAATGATATTAAATTGCCTCCTTACTCAAAGTATATGAAGGATATTGTCTCGAATAAAAGGAAGATCCCTAATGAAGAAATCTCTACTTTACTTGCTAATTATTCCTTTAATGGTAAGCTTCCAAAGAAACTTGGAGACCCAGGGATTCCAACTATCCCTTGCTCTATTAAAAATAGTTATGTTAGAACCGCTTTGTGTGATTTGGGAGCTGGAGTTAGTGTTATGCCTTTCTCTCTCTATAAGAGACTTCAACTTGAAAAACTGATACCAACTAATATATCTTTGCAAATGGCTGATAAATCTACTACTATTCCTGTTGGTATATGTGAGGATGTACCTGTTCAAGTGGCTCATAATTGCTTGATATTAACTGATTTTGTTGTGCTTGAAATGCCTGAAGATGATAATATGTCTATTATTCTTAGGAGACCTTTTCTTAATACTGCAGGAGCTGTTATTAATTGTAATCAAGGATAGGTGACCTTTAATGTTAATGACAAGGAACATATTGTCTATTTCCCCAAGAAGATTGAAAGGACTTATGGTTTGAATTCAATTGAACATGTTGAGGGAATTCAAGTTGGAGAAATATATTGTCCCATACCAAGAGAAAAATTTGAAACTGTTATGATTGGGACCATTGCTATCAAAATTAAGGTAACATAATCACTAGTGAAATACATGTTTTGTCTCATATGAAATTGTTTTGGTAGCAAGACCTGATCAACCTTGTTAACAAAAGGATTTCATTGAACAAAACAATGTTTTCACCATGATTATCTTCGCTTACTTTTATTCTTTCCATTTTAGTTTTTGCTTGCGTTTAGTTTTCTTTTCTGTTGTTAGTTGCTTGCATGTTAGAGTGTCTTAGAACCCCTGTAGTTCTAGCTTTGTTTTGTCATTGCATCATTTCAAAAAAAAACTGTCTGTCAGAAAATCATTCTTCTATACTTGAAAAATGCCCAAAATAAAGTGTCTCGAAAAATTCCAGAAAATTTATATTAAATTTTTGCGTGAAAAAAGGGGCAGAGGAGTGCCTGGAAGGTACCAGGGGGACCCACCAGGAAGGCTCACCACCTGGTGGCGCGGCCTGCCTTGGGTGGCGCTAGGGTTCGAGCACGCCGGCGACCTGTTCGTCGTCGACGACGACCCTCAGCCGTAGATCTCCCTTCTAATCCTACGGCCCACAACGCACGTACCGTTTCGCGTGTTAAGTGCCGCTGACAAGCGGGACCCCCCTGTCAGCTGAGCCCCGCGCCGTGGAGCGCCACTAGGCCGGCCCAAGTCCTTTCCCATGCTAGCCCATAGATTCAAATCTGGATTTTTCTTTTTTAGTTAAATCTAGTTTCTGTCCATTATTTCAAAAATCAATTCAGAGAGTTTTAGAAATCCAAATTGCATGAAACCTATTTTTTATGAAAGGTATTAAAATGATCTACCCAGGCCCATTGGATTTAATTAAATTAGAGTTATAGATCTCTCCTAATAAAAATAACAAAACAGAAGCTTTTGCAACTTGCAACATTTTTATAAAATCAACCAAGTTAGCTTTTGAGTTGATTCCAACTCTCAAAAATCACATTTCATCATATCTATCTAAATATGTAATACTATTAAGGTTTACATGCAGTGACTTTGGACTAGTACCAAAATAATGCTATATAGGCATTTCTAGTCACTTTAAATCATTAAATAATAAACTTAAACCAAAGTAATATTGATCTAACCATTAAATCTCATTCCCACATGTTAGAATATGTGGTGAGGACATGTGTCCACATGATCCTATACTTTGGTGGTGAATATTAAATTTTAGTTAATATTTCAATGAGTAGAAATTACTTTTCTAAAATAAAAAGGTTGAAACTATTGAATTAAACTTGTGATGCTTGTGATGATAATAGATCATCAATTGTGTGTTTTAGAATGCTACTTAGCCTAGTTAAGTATTGTTTGGTGATTGTCTACTCCCTATGTATTTATAGACGCTAGTACCGACCAAGCTTTTGAGGAGGAGGAGTTCTACCAAGAAGAAGAAGAAGAAGAAAACTTCAACCACTGCACCAACCAAGGCAAGCTATTGTTAGCAAGCTAGAATTAAGCTAGATGAATGAGCAAGGATGCTTTAGGCATGCTTTGATCACACCCCTTTGACTATTAGTACCCCAAGTCTTACCTACAAGTTTTTACCCCTCTTAGGTTATACAAAGTTCTTTACTTGGTTCGAAGGTTGCATAAAAAGTATAAAACTTGACCTACTTAGAAACCTTTAGATGTCATTCTATGGCATGAGATTGAAACCATCTCTTCCACCTTAGTGAACACTCTTAACTTAGTATTTTAGAATAGATCAAAAACTTGAGTCACTTTAGATGGGAACACTTGTTGAAGATGAATTGTGAAAACCTTGGAATGATGAGTCATTCTATTGAGATGTTTTGACATGTGTTGAGAGACACAACTGGTTTATGATGATGAAAATGATGAGGCATGAACCTTAACCCTTTTATAAAACTGATGGTTGGATTCAGATGCGATACCATTCCAAATTTACCGTATAACCACACTACCTGAATTGGGTAAGGCTTAGCTGGAATTTATATGCATTAGTATTAGTTCCATCACGGGAGAGGTTTGAGCTGAGGCTACCTCTCAATGTTGTCCACCTATGCAGTGCCTAAGATGACTGATGGTCATGGTTGGGAGGCCATGCTCATAGGAGAGGTGCTTGTACTAGAGTGTGTAAAGGGAAGGTTATGTTTGATTATCTACATACTAAGTATGATGATTCAGGGTTATCTCTGACAGATGTATCAAATCTTGTGGTGAAAGTGTACCACCTCTATAGAGTGTCAAACTATTCGAATAGCCGCGTACGCAGTTATGGACAGTTGGAATGGCCATACTGTTTCGTTGTTAGATGTTTTCTAAATAACTTGAAATGAATGATGAACTTTGACTTGACCACAACAGGGTTGTGTTGATGATAATAGCTTCCCAGTTTTAAGTGATTCTAGAACTTTACTTTATCTTTCTTTACTTCTGAACTCAGCTTAGGTTTCAAACTTAATTTGATAGTTAAATTAGATTCAACACCTTAACTTAGAATTATAGTACCTGTTAATAGTAGTTTGCGAGTACTTAAAGAGTACTCATGGCTTTTGTCCCTGGCTATTATCATGGCCAGACGATGAAGGAGATTATCAATATGATGGTCAGCAGGATGGCTATGATAACTAGGACTATCTGCCTTCGTCAGCATTGCATGTGCCCTTGAAAATGGATCCCACCGCTACGCTATCTTTTATTCCCGCTGCTTGTTGTATTAAGACTGGATCATGAGATCCTTATTTGTGTAAAACCTTATGTATGGTTTGTAATGGATGATGTACTGTGATATCCAATCCGTTATGTCTCGCAAAAATGGTAATCCTGGGATTGCGAGGTATGGCATAACGGGCATCTGGGATTAAAAATCCGGGTGTTGACAAGTTGGTATCAGAGCCATCCTGACCATAGGAGACCCTAGTTAGAATGGACGTCCAAACCAAAAACTTAGCTTCAAAACCAAAGTGAGTATTTATGAAAAACTATTCCCCCTCTTACCCTTGTGAACTCATTCTTTCTCAAAAATTCATGTTCCTCAAAATTCTTACATTACTACTTAAAAATTTGACACACTTGATCACTTCATTAACTTCCTCATCCTTAATCCTTTTAGATGGAGACTCAGTTCAGCAAGTTTTACCAGTTGGGAAACGGAGGTCAGCTGATCTTCGAGAGGGATCTGGATTCACTGTCGGAGTTACTGGGACGCCCACATCCGGAGTTTCTTGGAGCTCAACTTCCAGGACCCCCAGGAGGAGACCTATAATGGCTAGTCACCGCGGATCTTCGGGGAAGCATCGAAGCACCAACTTCCGGGAGAATTTAGTTCTCCGTGAGAGAGAACAACTGGCTAGATGGATTAGCCAGGGCAATGCATGAAGATCTCGCACGTCTATGTGCCCTCAGCGTCAACAAGATCCAAGGAACCCGTTTTGCCCACTATGCAAGACGTGACTTCATGGGAATGCCGATGGAGATGCCAAGTCACCCAGAGTTGAGGCGTCAAGTGGAGAACCTTGATTTCTTGCTTCATGACAGACAGCAGGAACTAGACAATGCCAGGGAGATAGCCAACTAGAACCGTGCCATTGCCGACCAGAAGGCCCAGACTTTTGCACTGCTCGTCCAAGATCGCCAGTCTCTTCGTCGCCAGCGTGCAAAGAAGGATCGCACCATCGCCCATCTTCGCAAGAAGGTGGCCGACCTCGAGAAGACCGTCAAGGAGCAGGAAGCTCAGCTTGCCGCCAAGGAAGAAGATGATGTGGGTGAAGACATCCAGGGAGATATGGATTCTTACCTCAGCAACGATGATGACTTTCTGGAGGAGGATGTTGTGGACTTCTACACTGATGATGAAGACTCTGACTTCATCGATGATGAGTAGAGGCACTAGAGCACTGTCGTAGCATGAGATGTATCATCTCATTGTATCGTAGCTTGCAGAATGGTTCTTCAAACCATCTGTTTTCCCCTTTGCTTGTTGTGGTGTGGGTTGTATCGTGTGCTTGCTTGCATGAATGAAAAAGAAGTTAGTTGAAAAACCTGAGTCTAACTCAATGTTTTAGCTTTGAAACCCCCCAAACCATGAACCTTAGAATTTCCCTCTTATCCCTATATCTATCTCAATCTTCAGATGACTCGTGGAAACCAAGGAGGGAGCAGCTCGTCGCAGGACCCAATGTTGCAGATCTTGCAGAATCTCATCGCGGACCGTGAAGCAAGCAGGGCCAAACGTCAAGCCAACTTAGCAACATTGCAGCAGATCGCCCAAATGGCTCTCAACAACCAAGTACATGGAAATCAGGATCACCAAGGATCCAAACTCAAAAACTTTCAGAACACCAATCCCCCAATCTTTAACCAATCTGAAAACCCATTAGATGCTGATGACTGGTTACAGACCATGGAAAATAACTTAGAGGTTGCCAGAGTTGATGAGAATGAGAAAGTTCTCTTCGCCACCCACTATCTGGCGGGAGATGCAAGAGCTTGGTGGAATAGCATCCGCAATATGAACCATGGCCAGGTGATGACCTGGGAAGCATTCAAGGTCAAGTTCAGCCGCACCCACGTGCCGCAAGGTCTTGTCAACAGGATGAGAGATGAATTCCGTGAATTGAAGCAAGGAAGAATGACTGTGGTAGAGTACCGTGATAGATTCTTGTCACTTGCCAGATATGCACCAGATGAGATCAACACGGAGGCCAAGAAGAAGGAGAGATTCTTAAACGGACTGCATGATGAGATGCAGACTGTCCTCGTCAACATCTGTTTTGATGATCTCGAAGAGCTAGTCGACTCTGCCATTCAGATGGAAGGGAAGATTAACCAGGCAAACGACAACCGCAAGCGCCGTATGATGCAGCAGTCTGGATCCAGTAGTTACCAGAAGTACCGTCCCAACCCTTCACCAGGATATGCACCAAGGAACAACCGACCCCCAAATTCTCGCCCAAGCTACCCCAACCATAGCGGAGGCGGTGTGAAGTCCGGAGGAAACAATCACAACTCCGTCAATGCCAACAATTTCAACCGTGCCCCTCCCAAGAGCAACAACAACAACACCACACCCAGAACTAGCAGCAATGCTGTACCTGTCGCAGTCAAGGACAAGTCCCAGATCACTTGTTTCGAGTGTGGAGTGAAGGGTCACTACTCCAATGAGTGTCCCAAGAAGACTGCCGCTAATGCCCTTGTGAATGCCCCAGCTCAGCAGCAGCGTCGTGTTCAACCAGGAAGGAGATTTGCCCCAGGGAACCCACACAACCGCAACGGTCGTCTCTTCCACATGAACATAGAAGAAGCCCAGGAAGCGCCAGATGTAGTGTTGGGTATGTTTTCTGTCAACTCAGTTTTAGCAAGAGTATTGTTTGATTCTGGAGCATCGCATTCATTTGTCACCGAAGAATTTGTATGCACTAGTAAGATTCGCCCAGCCAACCTGAAGCATGTCATGATAGTTCAAATCCCTGGTTCAACTACAAAAGCTAGAAAAATTTGCAAAGCGGTACCTATCAGAATACATGGGATAGATTTTTATGCCAACCTAATTGTACTTGGAACCAAAGGCTTGGAAGTAGTACTAGGTATGGACTGGATGTCAAGGCATAAAGGACTGATAGACTGTGCTAAGAAAGCCATCACCATGACCAGTAGTTCTGGAGTAACAGCAGAGCATATCTCTGAAACCTTACCCCGTCAATTCAAGTGCAACAAGAGTGTAGCCCTTCCCACCATAGACCAAGTCAGAGTAGTCTGTGAATACCCCGACGTATTTCCAGATGAATTGCCAGGTATGCCTCCGGATAGGGATATTGAGTTCATTATCGAACTAATCCCTGGAACCGGACCTATAGCCCAGAGACTCTATACCATGAACCCCTCAGAGTTAGTGGAACTGAAGAAGCAGTTGGATGCCATGTTAGCAACAGGCTTGATTCAGCCAAGCGTTTCGCCATGGAGATCACCAGTGTTATTCATTAACAACAAAGATGGAGGCAATCGTCTGTGTACAGATTATAGAAAGTTGAATGATGTCACCATCAAGAACAAGTACCCTTTGCCAAAGATAGAGGATCTATTTTATCAGTTGACTGGAGCTCAGGTATTCTCAAAGATTGATCTTAGGACTGGTTATCACCAACTTAAGTTTCGTGCAATGGATATTCTGAAGACCGCCTTTACTACTCGCTATGGTTTATACGAGTATACGGTTATGTCTTTTGGATTAACCAATGCCCCTGCTTATTTCATGAATCTCATGAATAAGATCTTTATGAATTTCCTAGATAAGTTTGTAGTTGTGTTTATCAATGACATCCTTATCTACTCCAATTCAGAAGAAGAGCATGAGCAACATCTGAGAATCATCCTAAAAACCCTGAGAGAGCATCAGTTATATGCCAAGTTCAGCAAGTGTGAGTTTTGGCTGAAAGAAGTAGGATTCCTAGGACATATTGTTTCTGCCGGAGGAGTCTCTGTTGATCCCACCAAGATCAAAGATGTCGAAGAATGGGAAGCCCCAACCAATCAAACCCAAGTTCGTTCATTTCTCGGATTAGCGGGATATTACCGCAAGTTCGTAGAAGGATTCTCGAGCATAGCCCGACCAATGACCCAATTGTTGAAGAAGGACAAGAAGTTCGAATGGACAGACAAGTGTGAAGCCAGTTTCCCAGAGCTGAAGAATAGATTGATATCAACCCCAATTTTGATCATGCCAGACATCAAGAAGCCGTTTGATGTGTATTGTGATGCATCCAAGATTGGCCTAGGATGTGTATTGATGCAAGAAGGCAAAGTCATCGCGTATCTGTCTCGACAATTGAAGCAACATGAGCAGAACTATCCGACCCATGATCTTGAGCTAGCAGCCATGGTTCTA
Source organism: Avena sativa (assembly GCA_916181665.1). Lineage (NCBI taxonomy): Eukaryota > Viridiplantae > Streptophyta > Magnoliopsida > Poales > Poaceae > Avena > Avena sativa. The sequence goes on along the minus strand of OV702289.1, from coordinate 666,469,805 downwards.
GCATTGAAGACATGGCGTCATTATTTGATGGGTAATCGCTGTGAGATTTACTCAGATCATAAGAGCTTGAAGTATATCTTCACTCAGAAGGAGCTGAATATGAGGCAAAGAAGATGGATAGAGTTAATCCAGAATTATGACCTTGACATTCACTATCACCCCGACAAAGACAATGTGGTAGCGGATGCTCTTAGCAGATTGCCGTGTAGGCTTAACACCATGATCAAAGAGAAGCAACCAAGTTTGTATGAGGAGTTGGAGCAGTTCAGAACTGAGTTAGTTAGCAAAGGATTCCTAGCTAGCATTGAACTTCAACCCACTTTGTTTAGCCAAATCAAGGAAGCCTAGAAGGGAAATGAAAGTATCGATGGAATCAAACGTCGTATTGGTACAGGAAAGGTACCTGGATTCACCAAAGACGAAGAAGAAGTACTATGGTACAAAGGACGTATCTGTGTGCCAGCAGATTCGGAGCTGAAGGAAATTATCATGAAGGAAGCTCATGATACTCTTTATTCTATCCACCCCGGAGGAACAAAGATGTATCAGGATTTGAAAGAGCAATTTTGGTGGCACAAGATGAAGAGAGAGATCGGAAGCTACATCGCCAAATGTGACATCAGTCAAAGAGTCAAAGTAGAGCATCAGAGACCTGCAAGACTATTGCAACCATTGCAGATTCCGGAATGGAAATGGGATTCCGTCGGAATGGACTTTATCACAGGTTTACCTACTTCTAGTAGGGGAAATGACTCAATCTGGGTCATAGTTGATCGACTGTCCAAGGTAGCCCACTTCATCCCTGCCAAGACAACCTACCAGAGTGCAAAACTAGCAGAGTTGTACATTGCTAGGATTGTTAGTCTGCATGGAACCCCCAAGACCATCGTCTCAGATCGAGGAACCCAGTTTACCTTGAGATTTTGGCAGAAAGTTCAGGAAGGTTTAGGAACCAAGTTGAACATCAGTACCGCTTATCACCCGCAAACAGATGGACAAACTGAGAGAGTCAATCAGATCTTAGAGGATATGCTTAGAGCTTGTGTGTTGGAATACGGATCAAAATGGGAAGACTGCCTACCTTTCGCAGAATTCTCATATAACAACAGTTATCAGGCTAGTTTGCAGATGGCACCATTTGAATTCCTATACGGAAGAAAGTGTCGTACCCCTTTGAATTGGTCGCAAGTAGGAGAGAGTCAGATCTTTGGACCCGACATTCTCCGAGAAGCAGAAGAGAAAGTTCACAAAGTCTGTGAGCACCTCAAGACCGCCCAATCCAGACAGAAGAGTTATGCTGACAAAATAAGGAGAGACCTGACTTTCAATGTCGGAGATTTCGTATATCTCAAGGTTTCACCATTGAAGGGAACTCAACGCTTTAGTCTGAAGGGAAAGTTAGCTCCCAGATATATCGGACCTTTCAAGATTCTAAACCGCCGAGGAGAAGTATCGTATCAACTGGAACTGCCTGAAGAGATGTCAGCCATCCACAATGTGTTCCATATCTCGTTACTTCGCAAATGCTTGGAAGTGCCTGAGAAGACTGAAGTTTTCAAGAACATCGATCACAGAGCTATGGAAATCAATAATGACCTGACCTATCGGGAAGTACCCATCTGTATCTTAGAAGAAGCCTACAGAACCACCAGGACCAGGAGTATCAAGTTTCTCAAGATTCAGTGGAGCAACCATACCGAGGAGGAAGCCACTTGGGAGCGCGAAGATTACATTAGGACAGAGTTCCCATATCTCTTTAGTTCCTAGTTTTCTTTGTAAATCTCAGGACGAGATTTTGTTTAAGGGGGAAGGTTTGTAACATCCCAAAACTTTAATCCAAGCTTAACAAGATCAAATCATCCAAAAAATAGGGTTAACAATTTTTTTCCAAATTTAAAATTAAAGCATTCATATGTGTATGCATTTAAAATAGGATTTGTTTGAATTGCCATGATTGATTGATCCAATGCTTGTAAAATTTTTCTTAGGTGATTTAAACATCATCTACATCATTCCCAAATTTTTCTTAAAGAAAATCAAATAAAAAAGAATTAAAAAGAAGGAATGGTCATTTTGGCAAATTTAACTCTGATGCCTACTTTGGCTATTCCTAGTACTCAATTCTTAACAGAAACAATTCTTGATCTTTGCACCCCTGGCTAGTACACATAATGAGGTACCAAGGCCCACCTTTTGATCTGCTAAAAACATTCTGTTAACTATTTTAAATGACAGTTTAAAATTGAATCTAATGCATATGCATAGATCACCCCTATTTCAAAAACCATCTATTTGAGCTCCATTTTCAAAACCCTTGCAACCAGAGACTACCTATCACTAGTGGAGATCACTCAAAAATTTTGAAACCAAAATTCAAAACTTTCTTTCATGCGGCTATTTCATCAAACACTTGGTATGCATATTATCACCTCTAATCCTAGCTCACTATTATGAACAGGGTTTTGCCCCATTTGATCCTCATTTATCTCCTCTGCCCCCTCCTAGTCTAACCAAACCCTTAACACCTCTCTCCCATGTCCCTAACCCTCTTGCCATGTCAACCCGAGGGCATGGTCGCCGGCCAAACTTTGCCCCGCCGCAGCAGACCATCTACCCCTCTCTCGCCATGTCTAGGAGGTAGCCAGGAGCTCACCGCCACCCCCTGTCCCTTGCCCGAGCCCAGAGCAGCAGTGGACCACCAAGCACAAACCGCGCCCAGTGCCACCGCACCATGCCAGTGCCGCCCCCAGAGCATGCTCTGTCCTCGCTCGCACAGACCACCCCTTGGCACCAGCCCACGCCCGCCGCTCTATTTCGACCTGGAGAACACCCCAGACATCCCTGTTCGCCGCCCAAAGCCTCACAGCCACCGCTCACCATGGACACCGCCGCCTCTGCCTCTCAGAGCGCCACCTCGCCCAGACCGTGTGCCACCGCCCCTACGGCCGCATTCAATTCCTAGAGCACCGCCAGGAGACCGCCTGCCGATCGCCACCCCTAGCCGTGCCTCTACCCCGCCGTAGCCTTGTCGCCACCGTCGCCTGCCCATCCCGCTCGGTCTCACCGTCGGGCCTATAAAAGGAGCCCTCCCCAGCCTCTTCTCTCCACACCATTCCACTCCCCTCACCTCTCTGAACCTCACCCACCTCTAGCCGGAGCAAGGCGAGCTCTACCTCACCGGAATTGGAGCTGGAGTAGCCGCGGCAGGAGGAGAAGGGCGCCGTTGATTTCGACCACCCCAAGCTCCACCGCAACCGCGCCTCGCCTCGCCGTCGTCTTTGTTGGGTCCGCAGCATAGAAAACAAAAAATTTCCTACGGTGTGAACTACACGCCAAGATCTATCTACTAGATAAAGAGCAATGGGTGGACATACATCCATGGAGAACTTACCCTCGAAGACAACGAGCTTTGTTAACGAGTAGGAACTCGTGGTTGATGTAGTCGTACACTTGCCGATCTCAAGATCGTGATGAAGTCCAGCAGGTCCGGCTCCAGCACGTCCATCAGATCCAGCTCCAACACCACCAAGTCCAGCACCGCAAAGCAGCGGTGCATCCGTGATCGCACACACGTCCGGTACCCCGACAACCTCCGTCCCTCGCTCCAGCAAAGCAGCGGAAGCAGCAACTCCTTTCTAGATAAAGCCACCAGGAACATGTATCTCGCTAATCCGAGACCATGGGGAAATAATACTAGAGGGGGAGAGAGATCCTTCACAAGGAGGTGTGTGTGAGAAGTGAGGAGGGGTTAGCCTTTTATAGGAGGAGGGGGGTGCCCCTCCTTCATGGCCGGCGCATGGAGGAGGTGACTCTTCACCTCCTCCATTCATGTGGTGGTAACTCCCTCCACATAAATTTGCCCCTTCACATTCTCTTTTAAAGTCTCCACTTTAAATGCATTAAATTCCTCCAAATTTAATGCTCTCTCATTTAATAAAACTCTTTTATTATTTTTATTCAGAATTTTGTTAATTACTTTAATTAACAAACATTCACATAAAACCCCCTGCAACATTTCAATATTACATGCAGAACCAATTTCAGCAATTTCACCCGAAACAGTTTCGGTGTCTATTGAAATAATTCCAGCGCTTTCTTAAATCTTTATCTGAAACATATTTGCTCCAAATGGTGTCGGTATCCCTTAAGTGTGTCACCCTATGGTTCGCGAATAATGCAGACATGATCGAGACCCCTCTCCGATCAATAATCAGCAGCATGACCTGGAGATCCATACTGACTCCTACACATTCAACGATGACTTCTGTGATCGTGAGAACCTTTAACGCTAGTAACTAAATCCCTTTGTACCACGATATATTACATGTCTGAGATTCGATCATCGGTATCTCCATACCTAGTTTGATCCTGTTATCGACATGCACTCTTTTCTCGTTCCCGTGATATAACATTCTAGTGATCACATCACTTGCTTGCAAGCTATTTCAATGTGATATCACCGAGAGGGCCCAGAGTATATCTATCCGTCATCGGGATGGACAAATCCCACTCTTGATCCATGAGCCTCAACATAACACCTTCGTAGCACTGAACCCACCTTTATAGTCACCCTGTTATGGTGTGACGTTTGATGTTATCAGGATACTCTTCCGGTGTTAGCAATTAACATGATCTCATGGTCTAAGGACTAAGATTACTTCGTATGATGTTATAGCAATATAAACATAATGACTTTGATCGTAATGCTATACTTCGGATGAATGTTCATCACATCATTCCACCAATGTTGTGACCTCGTTACTAACAACATCCAATGTCCATGATCAGGAAACCTTGATCATCTTGTTAATCAACGAGCTAGTCTATAAGAGAGGCATAACTAGGAACCCTTTTTGTTTATTAAACACATATGTATTGACGTTTCCGATCAATACAATTATAGCATGCAAAATAAACATTTATCATAAACATGGAATAAGATAATAACCATTTTATTATTGCCTCTCGGGCATATTCCCTTCAGTCTCCCACTTGCACTAGAGTCAATAATCTAGTTTGAAAAACTTTGCGTATTGAACACCTATGGCTTTCTGGTGTTGTATGTAAGCTATTGCTAGTGGTTAACATAATGTCTGGATCTGACAGTTTCAGGCCCGTGTGTATTTGCATGTCTCTACGTCTCTACGCATCACTCATTCTCAAATGAGATGGCATTGTATAAATTTGGTCCTCTGGTGAGACCTTTAGTTCGTTCAGGTTAAAATATGTTGATATTATTGTCACATAATATATCTTCATAGTATTAGCCCACTTTGAACCACACCTAGTTTGATAACAAACTACTTAACACAAATTCCCTCCTATGCTGCTACTATAGCAGTCATATACTTAGCCTTTTGTTGTAGTATCCGTCACAATATCTCAACTTTGGAACTCATCCAAATCCATCATGGAACATCCTTTCCATTATATTGTGCCACCCATAGTCTAAATTGAGATAAATTTAATTTGTATCTTGTGACAAAACTAGTATCAATGTAACACTTTACAATGAACTACCTTTAACTATTTGTCACTTATACATGATATATTCTTAGTTCTTCCAAAGCTCATAAGAATATCTTTACTATTGTCCAATGATCATCTTATGAATCATTCTGGTATATGCTCATAACATTTAGAGCATAGGACATTCTGGATATATACATATCATGGTATAATTGATCAAAATTTTCATGTGATTTTACTCACCAAGTGTTGAAACACTTGAATCTTGATACAATCCTTTCCATGCAGCAAGAACCTTTCTTGTTGTTTCCATATTGAACCCTTTCAATATCTCATATTGAACCCTTTCAATATCTTATATATGTATGTCTGGCACAACCATATTAGCGCCTTAATCTATCCATATAGATATTGATGCCTAATATTCTGGGTTTGCCCAAGTCTTTCATCGAAATCTTATTTTAATGAAATCCTTAACTTGTGTCAATTCAAGATACATCATTTCCAATCAACAATATGTCCTCTACATAGTGTATTAGAAATATGTCTCAGCGCTCCCACTTAATTTCTTGCAAATGCAAGCATCTTCATCATCTCCGATGAATTTAAACTCTTTTAACAGTTTCATCATGGTGAAGATTCCAACTCCGCTATGCTTACTTCAACTATTGAAGTTTACATGCCCTTTTAGCACCCTTTGAATTAACAAAACCCTTTGGACCATGTCATGTACATGTCCTAGGTTACCATTCTATTAGAAGAACCTTGTTTTGTTTATTCAACTACCATATACCAAATTATATGTAGTGGTTGCTACATTAATCTGTCAAGACTATATATCGCTATGAAAGATCAAATCTTGTCATAGTCAACTCCTTGAACATTGTCGTAAACTTCTTTCCGACATGTCGACTATTTCATAGATGTTAAACATCCATGTCTTATTTCTTTATAGATCCAAACACGACCGATAGGCTTCACGCCTTTCCGGAGGGTCTTCCATGTTCAGAAACTTGATTTCTCGTGTATGGATACTATCATGGATTCTATGACTTATAGTCATTTTATGGAGTCAGGGCCCATCATCGCTTCTTTGCATGTAGTCGGTTCATCATTGTCAAAACAATAACGACTTGCTTATCAAATCTTACTATTTGATTCTTACCGACCCACACGGTTCTATAGGAACTCTAATCTCCGAGATCACACCTTTTGTAATCACGAGAGCCATGAGCATTGTGGCCACCACCGGGACACTTTCCGGCGCTGCGCTACTTAGCACATATAGCTAAGGTTCAACAACCTTATCAAAGTTCTATTGTCCTCCCACTTAACTTTTCATGAAAAGTTCCTTCTCAAGAGACTTGACGTTCCAAGTGACAAACTCTTTTGTCCTCGGTGTTATGGAGAAATTCCCAACAAATTCTTTGGGATAACCTACAAAGACGTGCTTATCCGACTTTGGTTGTAAACATTTTACTTATGCATAGCATACCAAAATTGAAGAAAATACAATTCGGGTTTTATCCCAAACCATAACTCATATGGTGTCATTTCAACGGATCACGATGGCGCTCTTTTCAGTGTAAAAGCGGTAGTCTCTAAAGCTTCAATCTTTAAAACATAATGGCAGTTTTATAAATGACACCCTTGATCTTACCATGTCAAACATGGTTTGATTTCATCTCTCGAATATGCCATACTCCTATGGTTTATCGGGAAAACACAAATCATGGAACAATTCCTCAAATCTTAGGTGTTTTGCTAAACCTGTAACTCAAATATCTTCCTTTATGATCAAATCATAAACTCTTTTATTTTCTTGTTACAATGATTTTCCACTTCATCTTGAAAGTCTTTGAACAACTTTCAAATGTTTCATACTTCTTCCTTATTAAGTAAATATACAGATATATTCACTCAAATTTTTGAAGAAAGCATATGAAGTAAAAAGATCCATCGCATATGGCTACACATAATGGACTATGCACATCAGCATGCACAATTTCCAATAAGCTAGTCATCCGTTCCTCTCTGGCCTATGGACGGAGTTTCAATTATCTCGAGGAAAGTCTCACATGCGTCAATTGATCAAAATCAAAGACTCCAAAAATCCATCAACATGGAGTTTCTTCATGTTTTCTTTCAAATATAATTTAAACAACGATCTCACTTCATAAGTGATCTTTCAATCATTTGTCTTGCGACATTTTAGCAATAGTGTTTATGGATGTGATTTCTCCAACTAGACTTGTAAAAGTTCATCCATCCTTTATGGAATACGGTAATTATTTGAACAACCATTGTTCTCATAATACCGGAACAAAATAACAATTATTTAAACAAATCTTGAAGGCTTGGTTTGATGACAACGAAAAACACAATAACACTTTATTTGTTTTCGATGAACATCATCACTCATTCTCTTGCTGGTTACTTAGGCCATTGTAGTTCATGAATTGTGTTGTCCTGTATGACACTTCATACCAACCAATTTGGTATCCAATACCGGTATACAATACCTAAGAACCACATTGTTTAACAAGCAAGGAATATAGCCATAACATGTATATCTTCTATATACCTAAGTTGGACATCTCCAACCTTTTATTTTCTACAAAATATTTTATAGATTCTCTTTCAGCAATTCCTTTTCTTTTAAAAGAATCTATCAACATCAATAGTGGTGTCATTCACATGACACATAGTACAAAGCGTATATAGTCAAATACTAATACCTTTGGACTTGCACTTTGAAGTGGATCACCATCATCAAATGTTTGGTGTTCTTTCAAAAATCCATTCTTTAGTAATCTATTAGTGTAGTAAACATTTTACTTACATCTTCTATTCATCCTTATCATGACAACTTTCATGATCAAGCTACTATAGCCTATAAGGAAGAATGACGAGTATAATTTTAGTTCTCGAAACTTTTTGGGAGAATCGGATGCCTAGCATCTCCATCCTTCACAAATTCTCATACAATATGAGAACATGTATTTTGCTAAATTACACTCTATCATAATGCAATCAAAAACTTTGTTTCAGATATCACAATATCTTTCACACGTGATGGTTTCTGAAACAATTTTCAGCTCCAATATAATTTTGATATTAAAACAACTTTTTGAATATCAATAATCATGGAGGCAAACATGATACTTTAGATACTAACATTGGAATTCTTACTCTTGATTTAATACTACTTATTAAACTTCATGGAGTAAATAGAATTTGCTGAAAGTTTGCAATAGGACTTATAAACTTTAAATTGACATTCAAAACAATACGATACCAGTTCGTAAAGTAAATATCCAGAATTCTATAGTTCTATTATCTCAAATAAAACTAAGCATAAGGTAGTGAACAGATGCCAATGACTACAACAAATTATGCAAATTCACTTCAATTTAGTTTATGACAAATTGAGTTCGACTAATCCAAATTAGAAATGAACTCCCACTCAAAAACAACATCCCTCGTGCCTTTTTGGTGATTACATGAACCAAATCCACTACACCAAGTCCGATCATCACGTGAGTCGGTGTAGCTTCAAAGGCGAGCATCAATATGGTCATCACATCAACTATGTGACTCATGCTTAACCTTTCGGTCCGTGTTCCGAGGCCATGTCTGTACATGCTAGGCTCGCCAAGTAAGAACCTTAGTATTCGCGTGTGTAAAACTGTCTTACACCCGTTGCATGAAAGCGTAGAGTTGAGAACAGCCGATCATCACGTGATGTCTTGAAACACGATCCATAGAACGGTGCATACTTAAGGAAGAACACATTTTTATCTTGATATCTAAAATAGGGATCATCTTACAATGCTACAGAAAGCGCCAAACTAGCAGTATAAGATGCTAACATTTAATGTGTAAAGTGAGATGATATGGTCCATGCATTTGATCTCTATCATTTGCATCGTGGTATGATCTCTATCATTCCTTTGTGTGTAAGGCCAAGGTCTATGGAACTTACACGTTGAATGTGTTGTAAGAGTATCTATCATACATCTACTTACAACAATACCATATCAAGACACTAGCCCATCAACGATCTAAACTAGACGCCTCTAATTTATCAATTGCAAGTTTTACGTGGCTTAGGGCTTTCGGAGATAAAACCGTTCTTACCTACGAACATGAACCACAACGAGGATAACTAAGTTATTAGCAACTCATTGTAAATCACATATTGACTATAGTAGGAGAGATAGACACCCGCCAGCCACTTATGAAAAACAAGTTACATGTCAGTCGTGGAACCGGTCTCATGTACGATGACATGTAAGGTTGGTCTGGGCCGCTTCATCCCACTATGCCACCAATATCCAAAATACATAGAAGATGCAATAACATGATCATCATCGCCCACATATAAACATATGTGTACTACCCGTGCTAAGTACCTACGCATAGATCAGGCTCTGATACCACTGTTGGGTCCGCAACATAGAAAACAAAAATTTTCCTACGGTGTGAACTACACGCCAAGATCTATCTACTAGATAAAGAGCAACGGGTGGACATACATCCATGGAGAACTTACCCTCGAAGACAACGAGCTTTGTTAACGAGTAGGAACTCGTGGTTGATGTAGTCGTACACTTGCCGATCTCAAGATCGTGATGAAGTCCAGCAGGTCCGGCTCCAGCACGTCCATCAGATCCAGCTCCAGCACCACCAAGTCCAGCACCGCAAAGCAGCGGTGCATCCGTGATCGCACACACGTCCGGTACCCCGACAACCTCCGTCCCTTGCTCCAGAAAAGCAGCGGAAGCAGCAACTCCTTTCCAGATAAAGCCACCGAAAACATGTATCTCGCTAATCCGAGACCATGGGGAAATAATACTAGAGGGGGAGAGAGATCCTTCACAAGGAGGTGTGTGTGAGAAGTGAGGAGGGGTTGGCCTTTTATAGGAGGAGGGGGGTGCCCCTACTTCATGGCCGGCGCATGGAGGAGGTGACTCTTCACCTCCTCCATTCATGTGGTGGTAACTCCCTCCACATAAATTTGCCCCTTCACATTCTCTTTTAAAGTCTCCACTTTAAATGCATTAAATTCCTCCAAATTTAATGCTCTCTCATTTAATAAAACTCTTTTATTATTTTTATTCAGAATTTTGTTAATTACTTTAATTAACAAACATTCACATAAAACCCCCTGCAACATTTCAATATTACATGCAGAACCAATTTCAGCAATTTCACCCGAAACAGTTTCGGTGTCTATTGAAATAATTCCAGCGCTTTCTTAAATCTTTATCTGAAACATATTTGCTCCAAATGGTGTCGGTATCCCTTAAGTGTGTCACCCTACGGTTCGCGAATAATGCAGACATGATCGAGACCCCTCTCCGATCAATAATCAGCAGCGTGACCTGGAGATCCATACTGACTCCTACACATTCAACGATGACTTCTGTGATCGTGAGAACCTTTAACGCTAGTAACTAAATCCCTTTGTCCCGCGATATATTACATGTCCGAGATTCGATCATCGGTATCTCCATACCTAGTTTGATCTTGTTACCGACATGCGCTCTTTTCTCGTTCCCGTGATATAACATTCTAGTGATCACATCACTTGCTTGCAAGCTATTTCAATGTGATATCACCGAGAGGGCCCAGAGTATATCTATCCGTCATCGGGATGGACAAATCCCACTCTTGATCCATGAGCATCAACATAACACCTTCGTAGCACTGAACCCACCTTTATAGTCAGCCTGTTACGGTGTGACGTTTGATGTTATCAAGATACTCTTCCGGTATTAGCAATTAACATGATCTCATGGTCTAAGGACTAAGATTACTTCGTATGATGTTATAGCAATATAAACATAATGACTTTGATCGTAATGCTATACTTCGGATGAATGTTCATCACATCATTCCACCAATGTTGTGACCTCGTTATTAACAACATCCAATATCCATGATCAGGAAACCTTGATCATCTTGTTAATCAACGAGCTAGTCTATAAGAGAGACATAAATAGGAACCCTTTTTGTTTATTAAACACATATGTATTGACGTTTCCGATCAATACAATTATAGCATGCAAAATAAACATTTATCATAAACATGGAATAAGATAATAACCACTTTATTATTGCCTCTCGGTCATATTACCTTCAGTCTTCCACGTTGTTTGCCTGCCTCGCCGACCCCGCTGGAGCCCTGGTACGCCCCTAGTAGACCCCCACCGAGCCGCTAGGGTTCGAGCACGCCGGCGACGTGTTCATCGTCGACGACGACCCTCAGCCGTAGATCTCCCTTCTAATCCTACGGCCCACAGCGTACGTACCGTTTCGCGTGTTAAGTGCCGCTGACAAGCGGGACCCCCTGTCAGCTGAGCCCCGCGCCGTGGAGCACCACTGGGCCGGCCCAAGTCCTTTCCCACGCTAGCCCATAGATTCAGATCTGGATTTTTCTTTTTTAGTTAAATCTAGTTTCTGTCCACTATTTCAAAAATCAATTCAGAGAGTTTTAGAAATCCAAATTGCATGAAACCAATTTTGTCTGAGAGGTATTAAAATGATCTATCCAAGCCCGTTGGATTTAATTCAATTAGAGTTATAGATCTCTCCTAATAAAAATAACAAAACAGAAGCTTTTGCAACTTGCAACATTTTTATAAAATCAACCAAGTTAGCTTTTGAGTTGATTCCAACTCTCAAAAATCACATTTCATCATATCTATCTAAATATGTAATAATATTAAGGTTTACATGTAGTGACTTTGGACTAGTACCAAAATAATGCTATATAGGCATTTCTAGTCACTTTAAATCATTAAATAATAAACTTAAACCAAAGTAATATTGATCCAACCTTTAAATCTCATTCCCACATGTTAGAATATGTGGTGAGGACATGTGTCCTCATAATCCCATACTTTGGTGGTGAATATTAAATTTTAGTTAATATTTCAATGAGTAGAAATTACTTTTCTAAAATAAAAAGGTTGAAACTATTGAATTAAACTTGTGATGCTTGTGATGATAATAGATCATCAATTGTGTGTTTTAGAATGCTACTTAGCCTAGTTAAGTATTGTTTGGTGATTGTCTACTTCCTATGTATTTATAGACGCTAGTACCGACCAAGCTTTCTAGGAGGAGGAGTTCTACCAAGAAGAAGAATAAGAAAACTTCAACCACTGCACCAACCAAGGCAAGCTATTGTTAGCAAGCTAGAATTAAGCTAGATGAATGAGCAAGGATGCTTTAGACATGCTTTGATCACACCCCTTTGACTATTAGTACCCCAAGTCTTACCTACAAGTTTTTACCCCTCTTAGGTTATACAAAGTTCTTTACTTGGTTTGAAGGTAGCATAAAAAGTATAAAACTTGACCTACATAGAAACCTTTAGATGTCATTCTATGGCATGAGATTGAAACCATCTCTTCCACCTTAGTGAACACTCTTAGATTAGTATTTTAGAATAGATCAAAAACTTGAGTCACTTTATATGGGAACACTTGGTGAAGATGAATTGTGAAAACCTTGGAATGATGAGTCATTCTATTGAGATGTTTTGACATGTGTTGAGAGACACAACTGGTTTATGATGATGAAAATGATGAGGCATGAGCCTTAAACCTTTTATAAAACTGATGGTTGGATTCGAATGCGATACCATTCCAAATTTACCGTACAACCATACTACCTGAATTGGGTAAGGCTTAGCTGGAAATTTATATGCATTAGTATTAGTTCCCTCACGGGAGAGGTTTGAGCTGAGGCTACCTCTTAATGTTGTCCACCTATGCAGTGCCCAAGATGACTGATGGTCATAGTTGGGAGGCCATGCTCATAGGAGAGGTGCTTGTACTAGGGTGTGTAAAGGAAAGGTTATGTTTGATTATCTGGATACTAAGTATGATGATTCAGGGTTATCCCTGACAGATGTATCGAATCTTGTGGTGAAAGTGTACCACCTCTGTAGAGTGTCAAACTATTCGAATAGCCGCGTCTGCGGTTATGGACAGTTGGAATGGCCATACTGTTTCGTTGTCAGATGTTTTCTAAATAACTTGAAATGAATGATGAACTTTGACTTGACCACAATAGGGTTGTGTTGATGATAATAGCTTCCCATTTTTAAGTGATTCTAGAACTTTACTTTATCTTTCTTTGCTTCTGAACTCAGCTTAGGTTTCAAACTTAATTTGATAGTTAAATTATATTCAACACCTTAACTTAGAATTATAGTACCTGTTAATAGTAGTTTGCGAGTACTTAAAGAGTACTCATGGCTTTTGTCCCTGGCTATTATCATGACCAGACTATGAAGGAGATTATCAAGATGATGGTCAGCAGGACGGCTATGATAACTAGGACTATCTGCCTTCGTCAGCATTGCCTGTGCCCTTAAAGATGGACCCCACTGCTATGCTATCTTTTATTTCCGTTGCTTGTTGTATTAAGACTGGATCATGAGATCCTTATTTGTGTAAAACCTTATGTATGGTTTGATGGATGATGTACTGTGATATCCAATCCGTTATGTCTCGCGAAAATGGTAATCCTGGGATTGCGAGGTATGACATAACGGGCATCTGGGATTAAAAATCCGGGTGTTGACACACCGCGGCTATGAGGCTATGAGGATGCTTGTGTATAGAGTTGCCGGTGACCTAGTTGATAAGTACATGCACATGAGCAAGTCCACTTGCCTTGAGTCAATGTAGAAGAGCAGTGGTTCAGGTGTTTGGTGATGAATAATTAAGAGAACAAAATGCTACCGACACTGCCCGGTTGTTGTCAATCAACGAGAGAAGGGTTTCCTGGTATGCTTGGATGCATATATTGCATGCACCAGTAATATAGAAAAACTATCCATTTGCTTGGAAAGGGCAATAAAAAATCCATGCGAAAGGGTGCACGGTCATATTTGAGACGGTTGCATCACAAGATCTATAGATTTTCCACTCTCTTTTTTGGTATGGAAGGCTCTCACAATGACATAAATGTGCTTCAACGCTCTCCCGTGTTCGCTAGGCTTGCGGACGACCATTTTTAAAAACTATATTATTTTTTTAAAAAAAGAATGGCATAGATTTGTCCAGATTTGTATATATATATATATATACATTAAAATGCGGATACACATCTAGACAAAAATCTACGATATTTCAAGACGGAGGGAGTATATGTAGCCAAAGGATGCCTACTATAACCATGCAAAATCTCTGTGTGATATATTTTATATTTGTGGTTTGATCGCTACCCCTTCCTTTTAAACTCGTACAAATATGTCTACGTATATATCTAAACCCATATCCAAATCGAGTATTACCCTTGTAGAGACATACATATCGGAACCTAGAGATATACAGCATTACCATACGCACACAATCTAGACTTCCCACCACCGTACAACACCGACCGCTGTCGGCCATCATCACGACCGCCGGCTATCGTCGCGATCGCCGCTGTCGCCAGCCATCGTTGCGATCACCTACGCCACTGGATAAGTCGCCGGACAGTCCAGCAAGCCGCTAGACAAGTGGCCGGACCGCCCGACCAGCCACCTAACAAGTCGTCGGACAGTCCGGCCAGCCGTCGGACAAGTCGCCGGACTTTCCAACCGCCGCCAAGCTCTCTCGTTGTGCCTCCACCTCCACGCGTCGTCGCCTCCGCGTGCCGCTGCTGCCACCGTGTCAGCCCTGCCGACACCAACCTACAAGGCCAAGCCGAGGCGTGCGCCGCCAACGCTGAGTCGCTGGCTCGCCGGACCCAACCGTCACCATTACCACCGGGCGCGGACACAGCCGTCGCCAGCGATGATCCGGCGTACAACCACTTTTTTCTTAGCGTAGAGCTCATACTAGTAGAGTTATATTACATATACATGTATATACTAATTACGAGTGATCTAAGCCATTCTTGTGTTTGACATTATATGAGTTTAGGGAGGAGGGGTACTACCGGATCAAAACCCTTTATATTTTAGGTTACACACAAATTACAAAAGTGGGGTTTCTGAGTGTAGTGAACACTGCATATGCTCAAAACTACAAATTTTATCAGTTTTTGTGGTTTCTGTGTAGCATCAAATAAAAAGATTCTTACTGAGATTTTGCATGCATATAGTATATATCCTTTTTCAGATCTTTCGAATATGTTCTTTTGGAATTTTTGAACTAAAGGGCTTGGCCACACTACTATATTGGTTACAATGAAAATCATTGGTCTATGCATGGTGCTTGGTCCTAATATAAAAAACACTTCCACAACTTTTCACTACATATGTCATATGCGGTGATCCCACAACAAATTCACTGCAATATAGTAAGTGCTACAGTTTTTGTTCGCCAATTTGGTACACTGCTTATGAAAATAATAAGAAAAGGATTACGTGCAAAAGCACATACAAATAACTAGTATGACTATGGATGAGAATTTCAGGGTGAATTGGTTACGTCTCAGCCCGATCCACCGAATGACTTTGCACATTTTCTTACATTCCATCATGAAATACGAGCAACCAAATCCAAATTGATTTGGTTAATCATATGTGGAACCATGTTGAAAGCCACTAGGCCTTTCTTTTATTTCTATTTGAATTCAAATGATTGTAATAAACTATGCATAAACGTCTACGTTGTTACTTTTTATGAACTATGAAGCCTAAATTTGATTCTCACTATCTATATATATGTGCAAATATGGGAAAAAAGGAAAAATTGTCTGGCCACTGACAAATGGGGGTGTCGTTGGGTGCAGTTGTCTGTCCTAGGCAGACATGAGCATTCGGCATGTCCGCGGGCCACCGCAAACGGAACAGATCGGACACTTTGGATGTTCGAAATAGGGACGCCGTCGGGTTGGAGTGAGGCTGCTACATCAAAGGTTGTGCCAAATGGCCATCGACATAAGTCATCCTCCCTAATCGAGTAGTGCCATTGGCTCCCTGGCGAGGGATCCAACCTACCATTCTCACCATATTCCTCTCCCTCCACCATCTTCCCATCTCCATCATTTTGGTCTGCAAGTGAAAGGGCATGTGCTCATGTACTACTTTGTCCCTACCCCGTGTCGAGGTTGTGTGGGTCATGGAGCACATGCCTTCATGTTCATCGGAATGGAGGCATGTGATCCATGTTCGTTAAAGAGAAATTAAGAGGGTCATGACATCGACTATTATCTTGTTGTAGAGTATTTGGAAGACGAGTTGTATCTGCACTTCAGGATATGTTTGGAACACGGTCTCACTAGATAGTTTTCATGCACGGAGTCCATGTAGAGGCAGTGAGGTTGCGGTGGCACATGGGACCTAGAGGTTGAGATGCGATGGGAGGAGCGGACAAGGTGGGGGCAGGGGGTTGGTATCCATGGTAGAGTTGTGGGATCTGAAGGGATTAATGTCGTCATGGTTGTGTCTACAGGAGGACAATGAGGAATGGGAAGCGGGATGAAATGAGCGACATTGACATGCATGGGTCTTCATTGCAAAAGAGAGTCGAGGTGCCATACCACTTACTCAGACCTGGTTAGGACCTGTGATGGACCACTTAACCACATTTAGTGTTAAAGTATGATCCAAATTTATTAAGGAGGCTAACTTAGACTCCACTACACTCGCTCCCTCCCCCTTCCCCATGCGGTATGGATTGTTGAAGACCTATGTTTCCACCGTTATATATACCTCTTGTAAACCGCCGACCGAGATAAGTCGCATATGAGATAATCCCTGGCATTGTGTAAACACTCTCCATATAGTGAAGTATCTTTGGCTGGTGCCGTGATTTTTCCCTCTCTTTGTTGAAGAGGTTTTTCACGTTAAAATTTTGTGCCACTGCTGTAATTTAGTTTTCGTTCTTCATTATTTGCTTGTCGCATTTATAACATTTAGGATTTATATGTGCATCTTGTAGGGGTTCGTAGCATGGAAAACAAAAATTTTCTATCGCATACAAACAAACAAGCCAAGATCTATCTACTAGATTGTAGCAACGAGTCGATGGAATAACTCACCCTCGAAGATTCCAAAGTGTTTAACGAGAGCAGATTCTCGTGGGTGATGTAGTCGTACTCTTTCCGATCTCAAGATCGTGTAGACGATCCTTCCGGCGCCGCGTTCCCGCAGCGCTCCCGCAGTCGGTCACACGTTCGGTACTCGACGAAGACCTTCCTCTCCCTTGTTCCAGCAGGCAGCGGAGGTTGTAGCACTCTCCTCGCGATTCCGGCAGCACAACGGCGTGGTACCGGAAGTAGAGGGGAGATCCCGCAGGGCTTCGCCTTAAGCCGGTGCGAGTATGGTGGAGCTTATGAGAGAGGCTATTAGTGGTCTAGTAATTAGACACACCAATTAGAGGGCTCTAAACCAATTAGAAGGCTCTAAACCGAATAGCTCTAAACCGGGGTCTAGATCTAGGGTTTTTATTAGAGGATAGGAAACTTGTAGTGTGTAGAGAGGGGAGCCCTGCCCCTCCCTTTATAGGTGGGAGGGCCGGCGGCCAAGGGGAGGAGTTCCTCCCCAACTCGGCCTTGGGAGGTGCGCCGGCCAAGGGGAGGAACCCTCCTCCAACTCGGCCTCCACCTCTCCTCCTCTTTCTCCTCTTTCCGAAAACTGGCAGTTTGACCGAAAACTGGCAGTTTGACTTTTTCAATTAGGATTTGAATTAACCCTTTATTTCGGACAGCGAGAACACTTAGTACATGATGCAATCATTCCAACATGCAATGACACATTCATGTACCCCTTCCCCCTCCGGAGTGCCGGACATTCCGGGACCTTCTAGAATGTTCCCGATGAAAACACCGGAACCATTCCCCAACTCCGAAACGGGACTTTCCTTATATGAATCTTATTCTCCGGACCATTCCGGATCACCTCGTGATATCCCGGATCCCATCCGAGACTCCGAACAACATTCGGTCTCTTTCTCATAATACCATAACTACTCAAACAACGTCGAATCCTTAAGTGTGTCTCCCTACGGTTCGTGAATTATGCAGACATGATCGAGACACTTCTCCGAACAATAACCAATAGAGGAATCTGGAAATTCATATGGCTCCCACATATTTCTACGATTACTTTGCGATCGAATGAACCACTTACATACGATACCAATTTCCCTTTGTCTCACGATATGTTACTTATCCGAGGTTATGATCGTCGGTATCTCTGCATACCTAGTTCATCCTCGTTACCGATAAGTACTCTTTTCTCGTTCCCGTGATATGTGATCCCTTGTGACCAAGTCACATGCTTGCAAGCTAATTGGATGACATTTCACCGAGAGGGCCCAGAGAATATCTATCCGTCATGTGGATGGACAAATCCCACTCTTGATCCATGTGTTTCAACCAATACTTTCCAAACACTCAATGCCACCTTTATAGCCACCCTGTTACGGTGTGGTGTTTGATGACATCAAAGCATCCATCCAGTAAAGGTGATATGCATGATCTCATGGTCGAAGGAATTAGGTTACTATGTATCAGAAAGCATATAGCAATTGAACTATTGAAATGACTTGATCTTTATGCTACGCTTGTCTATAGGAGTATGTCCACCATATCATTCTCCTAACGATATGATCTTGTTGTTGATAACATCTCAATGTTCATGACAAAGAAACCACATCATCAATCAACCAACAAGCTAGTGAAGTATAGAGGCTATACTAGGGACTTCAAATTAAGTTTACAAATCACACAAGTATTAATGGTTTCCTTGTTAATACTATTATAGCATGAATGCAAACATTTATCATAAACACAAAGATATATAATAATAACTATATTTATTATTGCCTCTAGGGCATATCTCCAACAGTCTCCCACTTGCACTAGAGTCATCTAATCTAGATTACATGGTAATATACCGAACACCCATGGCAGTTTGGTGTTGGTCATGTTTTGCCCTCGGGAGAGGTTTAGTCAACGGATCCGCCACATTCAGATCTGTGTGTACTTTGCAAATCTTTATATCCCCATCCTGGATATGTTCTCGAATAGCGTGAAAACGTAGCTTGATATGCTTCAGCTTCTTGTGTGACCTTGGTTCTTGCGCATTGGCTATGGCGCCCATGTTATCACAGTAGATAGACATTGGGTCCAGCGCACTAGGAACCACACCCAGCTCTGTAATGAACTCTTTCATCCATATCGCTTCTTGTGAAGCCTCCGAAACAGCCATGTATTCCGATTCAGTTGAAGATCTCGCCACAACGCTTTGCTTTGCACTCCTCCAGCTAACTGCTGCACCATTTAAAATAAATACGTATCCAGATTGTGATTTAGAATCATCTGGATCGGTGTTCCAACTAGCATCGGTGTAACCATTAACAACGAGCTGTTCATCACCTCCATAAGAAAGAACCATATCCTTAGTTCTTCTCAAGTACTTAAGGATGTTTTTGACCGCTGTCCAATGATCCACTCCTGGATCACTTTGATATCTGCTAGTTAAACTAACAGCATATGCGATGTCGGGTCTAGTACATAGCATGGCATACATTAGAGATCCTATGGCTGAGGCATAGGGAGTCTTACTCATCCTTTCTCTATCTTCTGCCGATGTCGGACTTTGAGTTTTACTCAAGGTCGTATTGGGCAACATGGGCAAGAACCCTTTCTTGCTATCTTCCATTCCAAACCTCTTTAGAACTTTGTCCAAATATGTACTTTGTGACAATGATATTTGGCGTTTCGATCTATCTCTATAAATCTTTATGCCTAATATGTAAGCTGCTTCGCCAAGATCCTTCATTGAAAAACTATTATTCAAATACTCTTTGACACTATTAAGAAGGTCTACATCATTCCCAATCAACAATATGTCATCCACATACAGTATTAAGAATGCTACAGAGCTCCCACTCACTTTCTTGTAAATACAAGCTTCTCCATAAGTTTGTATAAAACCAAAACTTTTGATTACCTTATCAAAACGTTGATTCCAACTTCGGGATGCTTGCTTCAATCCATAGATGGACCGTTGAAGCTTGCATACCTTGTTAGCATCTTTAGGATCGACAAAACCTTTGGGTTGTATCATATACAACTCTTCATCAATGTCTCCATTGAGGAAAGCTGTTTTGACATCCATCTGCCATATCTCATAATCATAATATGCAGCGATTGCTAACATAATCCTCACAGACTTTAGCTTCGCTACCGGTGAGAAAGTCTCATCGTAGTCAACTCCTTGAATTTGTCGAAACCCTTTTGCGACAAGTCGAGCTTTATAGACAGTAACATTACCATCAGCATCTGTTTTCTTCTTGAAAATCCATTTGTTCTCGACAGCCTTCCGGCCATCCGGTAAGTCCACCAAAGTCCATACTTGGTTTTCGTACATGGATCCAATCTCGGATTTCATGGCTTCTTGCCATTTATTGGAATCTGGGCTCATCATCGCTTCCTCATATGTCTCGGGGTCATTGGTGTTGTCCACCAACATGACATTCATAACGGAATCATACCAATCTGGAGTGGTACGAGTTCTCGTTGACCTCCGAGGCTCTGTAGCAACTTCAACCGAAGTTTCATGATCACTATCATTAGCTTCCTCTCTTATTGGTGCAGGCACCACAGGAACTTCTTCCGGTGCTGCGCTACTCGCAATTTCGAGAGAAGGTTCGACAACCTCGTCGAGTTCTACTTTCCTTCCAGTCACTTCTTTCGAGAGAAATTCCTTCTCTAGAAAGGATCCATTCTTGGCAACAAAGATTTTGCCTTCGGATCTATGATAGAAGGTATACCCAATAGTTTCCTTCGGGTATCCTACGAAGACGCATTTTTCCGCTTTGGGTTCAAGCTTGTCCGGCTGTAACTTCTTTACATAGGCTTCGCATCCCCAAACTTTAAGAAACGACAATTTAGGTTTCTTCCCAAACCATAATTCATACGGTGTCGTTTCAACGGATTTAGATGGTGCTCTATTTAAAGTGAATGCGGCTGTTTCTAATGCATAACCCCAAAATGATAGCGGTAAATCTGTAAGTGACATCATAGAACGAACCATATCTAAGAGAGTTCGATTACGACGTTCAGACACACCATTACGCTGTGGTGTTCCCGGCGGTGTCAATTGTGAAAGTATTCCGCACTTCTTTAAATGCTCGCCAAACTCGTAACTTAGATATTCACCTCCACGATCAGAACGTAGAAATTTAATCTTCTTGTTACGTTGATTCTCTACCTCACTTTGAAACTCCTTAAACTTCTCGAAAGTTTCGGACTTATGTTTCATGAAATAGATATACCCATATCTACTCAAGTCATCCGTGAAGGTAAGAACATAACGATAACCACTGCGCGATGCTACACTCATTGGACCACACACATCGGTATGTATGATTTCTAATAAGTCTGTAGCTCGCTCCATTATACCAGAAAATGGAGTCTTAGTCATTTTACCCATCAGACATGCTTCGCATCTTTCAAGTGATTCAAAATCAAGTGATTCAAGAAGTCCATCGGAATGGAGTTTCTTCATACGCTTCACTCCAATGTGACCAAGACGACAGTGCCACATATAGGTCAAATTATCGCTTGATTTCAAACGTTTAGCCTCAATGTTATTAATATGTGTATTTCTACTATCGAGATTCAATATGAATAGACCATCTATCAAAGGTGCATGTGCATAAAACACATTACTCATATAAATCGAACAACCATTATTCTCGGATTTAAACAAGTAACTGTCTCGCAATAAACAAGATCCTGATATAATGTTCATGCTTAATGCAGGCACCAAATAACAATTATTTAAGTATAAAACTAATCCCGATGGTAGATGAAGAGGTAGCGTGCCGACCGCGATCACATCAACCTTTGATCCGTTTCCTACGCGCATCGTCACCTCGTTCTTCACTAGCTTCCGTTTATTCTGCAGCTCCTGTTTCGAGTTACAAATATGAGCAACCGAACCAGTATCAAATACCCAGGCACTACTACGAGTACTAGTGAGATATACATCAATAACATGTATATCAGATATACCTTTCTTCTTGATGTTGCCGTTCTTCAAATCCGCCAAGTACCTTGGGCAATTCCGCTTCCAGTGACCTTCTCCCTTGCAGTAAAAGCACTCAGTTTCAGGTTTAGGTCCAGCCTTGGTCTTCTTCGTCGGCGTGGTAACTTTCTTACCACCCTTCTTGAAGTGTCCCTTTTGCTTAGACTTGCCTTTCTTGAATTTGGTGGTCTTATTGACCATCAACACTTGGTGCTCTTTCTTGATCTCCACTTCTGCAGATTTTAACATAGCAAATAGTTCTGGCAACTCTTTGTTCATGTTCTGCATGTTGTAGTTCATCACAAAGTTCTTGTAACTTGGTGGTAGTGATTGGAGGATGCGGTAAACTCCCAAAGTATTAGGAATCACTATACCCAAACTTTGAAGTTTATTTGCGTGCCCAGACATCTTAAGCACATGCTCACTGACGGAGCTACCCTCTTCCATCTTGCAGTTAAAGAACTTTTCAGAAGCTTCATAACTTTCAATTGCCGCATGAGTCTCAAAAATTAATTTGAGATCCTCGACAATATCATATGGATCTGACTCTTCAAACCTTTTCTGAAGCTCCGATTCTAAACCACACAAGATAGCACACTGAACTATGGAGTACTGATTCTTCCGAGCAAGGTAAACATTCTTTACTTCATCGGTAGCATCAGCTGCAGGTGGGTCACCTAGCGGTGCATCCAGCACATAGGTCAAATTACCAGCTGTGAGGACAATCCTCAAATTGCGGAACCAATCCGCGAAGTTGCTTCCATTGTTTTTCAACTTTTCTTTCTCTAGGAACGCATTAAAATTGATGGTAGGGGCTGCCATTGATCTACAACATATTTGCAATAGTTTAGACTAAGTTTATGACAAATTGAGTTCAAATTAATTAATGAAATTAAACTAGGTGAACTCCCACTCAAAACAACATCCCTCACATTGTTTTAGTGATCACATGAACCAAATCCACTACATCAACACCGATCATCACGAGAGCTGATATAGTTTTAATGGCGAACAATCATCATGTTCATCATATCTACTATATGATTCATGCTTTGCCTTTCGGCGATCCGTGTTCCTGAGGCCATGTCTGTACATGCTAGGCTCGTCAAGATCAAACCTTAGCTTCCGCATAAGCAAATCTGGCTTGCTTACGTTGTATTCACCCGCGGAATCAAAGACACCCGATCATCACGTGGTGCTTCGAAGCAGCAAGCTTTGGCAACGGTGCATACTAAGGGTGAACACTCTAGAACTTGAAATTTATGTGCATGAGGGATCATCTTATAATGCTACCGTCGTCTACTAAGCAATACAAGATGCATAAAGGATTAACATCACATGCAATTCATAATATGTGATATGATATGGCCTTTCTTCTTTGTGCTTCCGATCTCCATCTTCAAGCACGAATATGATCTCCATCATCACCGACATAGCATCAAGGTCAATGACGCTTCTCCATGGTTGTCGTCCACCAGCTTCAACTATTACAACTATTTTGAATAGACACGCAGGTCTTAACAGAAATTAAAGACAACCATATGGCTCCTGCCGGTTGCCAACTTACAATAAGGAACATTGCATACATCAAATATAATCACAATCATGGCCATATCACATCACTGCACACCCCTGCAAAACAAAGTTAGACGCTTCTACTTTCTTTGCATATTTTACGTGGTTTGGGGCTTTCCATAAGTGTCGTTCTAACTTACGAACAAGAACCACAACATTGATACTAGCATTGTTGATCACCCGTTGTAAATTGGATCTTTACTATGCTAGGAGAAACAGGCACCCGCAAAGCCACTTATGCAAAACGAGTTGCATGTCAAGCGTGGAGCAAGTCTCATGAACGATGTCATGTAAGGTTAGCCCGGGCCGCTTCATCCCAACATACCGCAAGATGCAAAGTACACAAAAAGCAATCTACAATAAAAGCATCAACGCCCACAATGACCATTGTGTTCTACTCGTGCAACAGATCTACATATAGACACGGCTCTGATACCACTGTAGGGGTTCGTAGCATGGAAAACAAAAATTTTCTATCGCATACAAACAAACAAGCCAAGATCTATCTACTAGATTGTAGCAACGAGTCGATGGAATAACTCACCCTCGAAGATTCCAAAGTGTTTAACGAGAGCAGATTCTCGTGGGTGATGTAGTCGTACTCTTTCCGATCTCAAGATCGTGTAGACGATCCTTCCGGCGCCGCGTTCCCGCAGCGCTCCCGCAGTCGGTCACACGTTCGGTACTCGACGAAGACCTTCCTCTCCCTTGTTCCAGCAGGCAGCGGAGGTTGTAGCACTCTCCTCGCGATTCCGGCAGCACAACGGCGTGGTACCGGAAGTAGAGGGGAGATCCCGCAGGGCTTCGCCTTAAGCCGGTGCGAGTATGGTGGAGCTTATGAGAGAGGCTATTAGTGGTCTAGTAATTAGACACACCAATTAGAGGGCTCTAAACCAATTAGAAGGCTCTAAACCGAATAGCTCTAAACCGGGGTCTAGATCTAGGGTTTTTATTAGAGGATAGGAAACTTGTAGTGTGTAGAGAGGGGAGCCCTGCCCCTCCCTTTATAGGTGGGAGGGCCGGCGGCCAAGGGGAGGAGTTCCTCCCCAACTCGGCCTTGGGAGGTGCGCCGGCCAAGGGGAGGAACCCTCCTCCAACTCGGCCTCCACCTCTCCTCCTCTTTCTCCTCTTTCCGAAAACTGGCAGTTTGACCGAAAACTGGCAGTTTGACTTTTTCAATTAGGATTTGAATTAACCCTTTATTTCGGACAGCGAGAACACTTAGTACATGATGCAATCATTCCAACATGCAATGACACATTCATGTACCCCTTCCCCCTCCGGAGTGCCGGACATTCCGGGACCTTCTAGAATGTTCCCGATGAAAACACCGGAACCATTCCCCAACTCCGAAACGGGACTTTCCTTATATGAATCTTATTCTCCGGACCATTCCGGATCACCTCGTGATATCCCGGATCCCATCCGAGACTCCGAACAACATTCGGTCTCTTTCTCATAATACCATAACTACTCAAACAACGTCGAATCCTTAAGTGTGTCTCCCTACGGTTCGTGAATTATGCAGACATGATCGAGACACTTCTCCGAACAATAACCAATAGAGGAATCTGGAAATTCATATGGCTCCCACATATTTCTACGATTACTTTGCGATCGAATGAACCACTTACATACGATACCAATTTCCCTTTGTCTCACGATATGTTACTTATCCGAGGTTATGATCGTCGGTATCTCTGCATACCTAGTTCATCCTCGTTACCGATAAGTACTCTTTTCTCGTTCCCGTGATATGTGATCCCTTGTGACCAAGTCACATGCTTGCAAGCTAATTGGATGACATTTCACCGAGAGGGCCCAGAGAATATCTATCCGTCATGTGGATGGACAAATCCCACTCTTGATCCATGTGTTTCAACCAATACTTTCCAAACACTCAATGCCACCTTTATAGCCACCCTGTTACGGTGTGGTGTTTGATGACATCAAAGCATCCATCCAGTAAAGGTGATATGCATGATCTCATGGTCGAAGGAATTAGGTTACTATGTATCAGAAAGCATATAGCAATTGAACTATTGAAATGACTTGATCTTTATGCTACGCTTGTCTATAGGAGTATGTCCACCATATCATTCTCCTAACGATATGATCTTGTTGTTGATAACATCTCAATGTTCATGACAAAGAAACCACATCATCAATCAACCAACAAGCTAGTGAAGTATAGAGGCTATACTAGGGACTTCAAATTAAGTTTACAAATCACACAAGTATTAATGGTTTCCTTGTTAATACTATTATAGCATGAATGCAAACATTTATCATAAACACAAAGATATATAATAATAACTATATTTATTATTGCCTCTAGGGCATATCTCCAACACATCTTGGTACTTATAGGACCAAATTGACACAACATATATAGTTTTAGGATCTTCGTTGCATTCTATTATTTCCGTAGATACTCTGCCCTCGCGTTACCGCATCGGTCTAGTCCTCTATTAGATATGAATTTCCACTAGTTGTAATTAGGGTGATGTACTCGCATGTAATGAGACAAATAAGGGTTATTTCCAACAGTCAGTTTGATTCACATGATTTATAAAAAAAATGCAGGATTATAATATCATGTACTTCCGAATCCTATAGGATTGGAGAATTACAATATTTACACCAAAGACGTTTGACACACCAAAATAAAATAAACAAATACTATAAGAAGATGATTAAGTGGATGAAAAAAAATCACCAACACATAGTCAATAGCATAAGTACAATATAAACCTTAGGAGAAATACATATGGATTCTAATCTTGTGAATCAAACGAATTTCGCATGAAAAATTCATAGAGATTTGAATCCTCTAAAAACTTTCTATGAAATTTCATGGAATCAAAGAGGCCCTAGGTAGTTTGAACACCAAACAAAAATGGCCATGAATCGGTCAAACATTTGAGTATCAAGTTAAAAATAGATTGTATATGAAATGAATAATGAGTTGTCTGAATTTAGTACACCCTCTATCCCAAATTAGATGTCACAGATTTGTCTAGATTCACATTATCTATATACTAAAATATGTCAAGATACATACGTATCTAGAAAATCTGCGACAAGTAATTTGGGACAGAGGTTGTAACAATTTTTGTGTTTATTACTCCCTCCATTCACAAATAACTGATTTAAGTTTGTCTAGATAGAGATGTATCTATACACTAAAATGCATCTACATACATTCGAATCTAGATAAATCCAAATCACTTATTTATGGACGGAGGAAGTATTTCTTTTATGTCATGACATGAAAATAGGGAATATAATTCCATTCATAGCCACGACATTAAACATCCTCCGGATCAACGTGTTACTATTTTTTTCTTAAACAGCAGCCAATCTTTTCAACCAGTGGATAATCCACAGTTTTTTTTTCCTGCCAGACCCTCTCAACGTGAGTTCTGCTTCATATACACGTTACACTTACACTCATATCACGTTTTACTCTGAAGTCCGCAAGCTTCATGACTCCTGCTAGTCCTGAGTTGGATACAAGCCATTTATGGTCATGCCGCCATCAACCGCAATCGTTTGGCCTGTGATGTAAGATGAACCAGGCATACAGAGAAATGCCACCAACGAAGATACTTCTTCCGGTTCTCCCACACGCCTCATTGGAGTTCGTCGTGCGATACTATCTACGAAATCCTCTTTCGCCAAATCCTGCAGAACAGCACGGGAAAAGGCAAAGGGTTACAGAAGAAATTTCAGGTAGTTTTCAGTTCCTTCATCCCTTGGTGCATACCACACTCAGGTTTGGATCTAAAAGGTGTAAGCTATGAACAGAGGATATATAACCCCTATGTCTGTCTGTTCATTGTTTACACTATGATGCTACGTAAAACCAAGAATCAGAATAATGGATTGAACAATCGATTCCGTCATTTAACGATGTAGCCAATCAGACGAATAGAATATTTTCTGATGAAAAATCAAAATAGTACGACCCTTACTTCTTCCACAAGTGAAGTCTTGATGTACCATGGAGCAACGGAGTTGGTTCTAATGTTGTCTTTCGCCCACTCACATGCTAAGTTCTTGGCTAACTGGTTCATGGCACCTAAAAAGCACCGGTTGCAAGAACAAAGAATGATCGATCTCCACCTAACAGCCTATAGGCGCAACACAACATATTGAAAAATATTGCAGCAGTTACCTTTTGTCATAGCATAAATAGAGCCACTAGATATGGCTACCACTCCAGAGACCGATGATATAAAAACGATGCTGGCTGATCCAGACGCTTTGAGAAGAGGATGTGCAAGTTGGCACAAATGATATGCAGATTCAAGATTTGTGGCCATTATGAACGCGTATTCATCTGCTAAGTATTCGGAGGTTGGTTTTGAACGATTTGTGCCCACATTGTTTACCTGCATAACCAAATGTGGGAGAGTAAGACAGAGATCACCTACAACTGCATTATCTCTCTCAAGTGACGCAATGTTAATAAAACTGCAAGTCATTCTTCTACACTTTCATGGCAATTAGCTGTGTTTATGAACTTTGAAGGGCTACCAAAAAGACGACGGCCTGTAAAAAATCCTCAAAGTAATTGAAACACATTACTAAAGCGAAAACCACAACAATGTGTTACTGCTTCAAAAGTTTTGCCTGAAAACGAACAAGCAATGTTCCAAGTTACTACCTCCGTTCCATAATGTAGAATGTTTTAGCAAACTAAATTTAGTTTTCTAAAACGTTAGATTTAGTAATTATCTGATCACTGAACTCGTTCGTCCATTAAGCACTAAGTCACACATGACAAGGCAGGAGCAGATATTCTAAAACCAATAATAACACGGTGACACCCATGAGTCATAGCTTCAGAGAGAGTGTGCAATTCTTTTCTCTCACACGAACTTTGATCACTGAACACTGGAAGGAGTTTTTCCAAGGCCATACTATACCATATATATATCATATATGGAACAGAACATGCAGATTTTTTTCATAAAACTAATAACAAGAGATAAAAAGCAACCGCTAAATACTTTTCCGTAGGTTCCAAGCCTAAACAACATACAGTAATAATTGCCCGCAAAAGAAAAACATACGGTAACAATTAAAGGAGGAAAAGCCTGCAGTTAGTATAACAGACTAACAGATCAACGAGAGATAATAAGATTTACGAGGATGTCCAGCTTGCCGGCGAACCGGTCGGCGACATCGCGGAGCAGGAGCTCGCGCTGGTCGCGCACGGAGACGTCGCAGACAGAGCCGGTGACACGGAATCCCTTGGCCTCCCACTCCTTCAAGCGCTCGCCGAGCTCGTCTTCCTTCCTGGAGCAGGTGTGCACGGCCGCCCCCAGCGCCGCTAGCTCGTCCACCACCGCGTGCCTGCACGTCACCGCAAATTCGCCACCAAGAACATAAGAAAATTATACACCACAGAGGCTCCGGTGGCGGCAGAAGCCGGCGCCAAATCGGAAAAGAGGGAGGCGTGGAGTGGTTCGTACCCGATGCCGCGGGTGCCGCCGGTGACGAGCGCCGTCTTGCCGTGGAGAGTCCACCTCCCCGCACTGGCACCGAGGGTTTCTACCGCGGTCATCTCCTCCTAAGCTAGCGCCGAAGCTGGAAGGCACCGTTCGTACTGCACGACCGGGTTGCTGCCTGACATTTGCGCCCCACATTTTGATGTGGCTGCGCCATATGCCACGGTCTCGCGGCGTAGCTCCTTGGGACGCAGGACTTCGACAGAGCGGTGCACGTTGTTCACACGCGTGACAGAAAACCGGGGGCAGTAGCCCAGTGGTTTGTTCGAAAAAAAAGGCCCGTCCCTCGGAATAACTCCGCCGATCCACCGGGTCCGGAGTCCACGTGTCCTCAAAACATCTCTTTTTTTTCCGCGAAATTCCATCATCAACAGTAGTACAAAGAGCCATAAAAATAATAAAAATTATAAATAGGTCATTGGACCACCTAGCGACGACTACAAACATTAGCACGAGCCGAAGGCGCGCCACCGTCCTCGCCCCTCCGTCACCGGAGCAGGGCAAAGCTTATCGTAGTAGAGTTTGTTATAGTGGACAGACGGGAAGTCGTCGTGCTAAGGCCTTGTAGGACCAGCGCACCAGAGCAGCAACCCTCGCCGAAGATGACAACCGTAGATCGGAAGAGACTGATCTCAAACCACATCGACAAATACATAAAACGACTGGATCCCAAGAGATCCGCCGGACACACGACTCCACACGTCCTCCACCGGCGCTAGACGCACCACCGGAGCGAGGATAGGGCGGGAAGGACCTTATTCTGACTTCAGGACGTAGCCGTCGCCTCAACATCCCGAAGAAGACACTGAAAAAAGGCTAAACAAAAACGAAAACCCTCCCGCCGGCGAGAGGCCGTGGACCGCAACACCTCCAAGGCCCTAAGTCCGCCGGAGGCGGAACGGACCGACGGCGTCACCGACAAGAGGAACGGAACCCTAGATGGGTTTAGCTCTTCCCTGGCGGCTACGCGTCGTACCTGTTCGGTCAGACGTCCTCGAAACATCTCTAATCCCGCATTTGCTAAAAAACACCTAGTTTTACTACAAAATATCTCGTTTTTACTACATGTAGCAAAAAGACAGTTCAGTCTAGAAATAGAATAAAAAGATTAGACCTCGCCGAGATTTCATCAGCGACTTTGTAGCCAAAAAAAAGTTCTAACATAGCAAAACAGACTTCGATGGAGATATCGTCGGAGAGTTTCGCTGAAGACCTTGTAGCAAAAACTTTACGTTATTGTAGCAAAACAATAAAACAAGTACATCAAAAAATTATCAACTGTAGCAAAAAAAAACGACTTCGCTGAAAACAACAGTGGTGACTTTGTAGCAAAAAACTTGGGCTTCCGTAGCAAAACTGAATTTGACGGTGACCTCGTAGCAAAAACTTTATACAACATAGTACGAGTGTAGCAAAAATAATATCCTGACATGCAAACCCGACATAGTCGGAGATATCATAGCAAAAACTTTATATTATCATAG
The DNA here is from genome assembly GCA_916181665.1 of Avena sativa. Taxonomy (NCBI): domain Eukaryota; kingdom Viridiplantae; phylum Streptophyta; class Magnoliopsida; order Poales; family Poaceae; genus Avena; species Avena sativa. The sequence continues at coordinate 666,438,762 of OV702289.1, read as the reverse complement.
CAAGACCACATATCGGTTGTCCCCAAAAAGTAAAATTGTAGCGTCGTTTGGAGCAGAACAGAAGAAGTTGGTAGCACTAGTGTATGACTGTGTTAGTGACTTTAGATGTCTAAGGTAGCATAGTCGTTCACCTATGGTAGCAACCCCCTCCCGCTGGCACTTCTAGAGACGCTGGCCGATCATAGCCACGCTGATTGTGGAGCTCGAGGGGCATGGATACGCATCCCGACAACGAAGACAGAGGGTAGGCAACATGGATGGAGGTCGACCGTTGCGGTTTTCGAAGACGGAGAAGGAAGCGGCCGTCACGGTCGTCGACGCCGGAGATGGAGGTCGGCCGCCACGGTAGTCCATGTCGGGGACGAAGATGAAGGCCAACCATCCTGGTCTTCTGCGTGGGGAGAGGTGTGGCAAGGATTGTCCATGGCTAGAGATAGATGAGATGGCCCATCCTCCCTCTTGAGCGCCTCCGTCGTGGTCTCCATCTTCGGCGACGATGGGGGGCGGGGAGAACATGAGCACATGGGGAGAAGAGGGAGGCCGGCACTAGAGATGGGGACCTAGGGGCGGTGGTGAGAGAGAAGCCTGAGAAGGTCATCAACGACGGAGGCGACACTGGGGACCGGTGGCGGCGGGGGACGATGGTTAGTGGTGATGAGCTGGCGGGTTCCATGGAGTCAATGGGGAAAAACAGCATGAGCACAAGGTGGGAGATGCGATGGAGAGATAAGGTTGTGGTGCGGTAGCTGTTTCATAGTTTTGCAACACCAAAATTATGACCACTTTACCAGCTACCGCATTTTGCAGCACCGGTTGCAATAACAGCTGCCGCAAAACAGCGTTCTGCATTTAAATTTTCCATTGCGCCAAAGTAGACTACATAGACATTGCCAAATTTAAACTGGATTGTGGAATTTAAACAAAGTTCAACATAGTTCGAAATAAAAACTACAAATTAACCCTAACCTACCATCATTCAAAGTCGGCGTCATAGAATTAGTCCCAGAAATTGGAACCTAGGGATGATGAGTCATCAATGGGAACGGGTAGCGGTGGCGCGGGGTTGGACGGACTAGCACCATCGGAGGTCTTCTTCTTCGTCGCTAGCAACGTGTAGAAGGCTAGCTCCACCTGCACGTTATCGGGGTGGTTGAGGCGGAGCTGTGACATCCTCATGTCGTCGAGCTCAGCAACCTGACGCTGCATCGTGGTGATGTCCCGCTGTCATCGTTATCGGTGCGCGTCTCGGTCCACCCACTTCATCTCCGGCTCTAGGAACTTTGCCTCCTGTAGCGACTGCATGTCAGGGAAGTTGAGGTCATGGCGCGACCGGCTAAACCTCCACACTATCGTGTCGTACGCGCACGTGGCTTTGTCGGTGGAGTCGAAGGTGCTGAGCCACCAGCGTACGCCATCGTGGCTGATGTCGGTGGTGAAGCGGACGGAGGACCGCATTCGGACGCCGAGGAAGCCGGTGGAGCCCCTCGGATGGCGGCGGTGCAACGACATCTCATCGAAGCGGCAACGGTGATTGGCTGGCGGGAAGGCTGATTGAGGCTAGGGGAGGGTGTGCGGCAGGCGGATCTACTAGGAATGGGGCTTGGCGGCAGCAGAATCGACATCGACACGTGCAACACTATGCACGCAGGGGGGGGGGGCTAGGTGGGGGATTCGGCGGTTGGGCTGCGCGCGTTTGCATGGCTAGGATTTGCGGCAACCATGTGGCTACCGCATATATGCAGCACGAGGCTACTGCCAAAAATTTGCAGCACCAAACCACGATGCGATAGCTGTCGGAGGCTTTTTTTGCCCCCACTGCTGCATTCAGCGGTTATTTACGTTACTATCGCGTCGACTGCATGTCAGGGAAGTTGAGGTCATGGCACGAGTAGCCGAACCTCCATGCCATCGTGTCTTACGCCCGCGCGACTTCATCAGTGGAGTCGAAGGTGCCGAGCCACCAACGGATGCCTTCGTGGCTGATGTCGGTGGTGAAGTGGCCAGAGGACCATATCCGGAAGCCGAGAAAGCTAGCGGAGCCCCTCGAATGGCGGTGGCGTGGCGACATATCATTGAAGCAACAATGGTGATTGGTCGCTGGGAAGGCTGATTGGGGCTAGGGAAGGGCATGCGGCTGCCAGATCTACTGGGAATGGGGCTTGGCGGCGGTAGAATCGGTGTTGACAGCTATAACACTGTGCATGCAGGGGTGGTAGGTGGGGGATTCGACGGTTGGGCTGCGTGTGTTTGCATGGCTAAGCTTTTCGGCAATCGCATGGGTACCACATATATGTAGCACGAGGCCTCGCTACCTCGCTACCGCCAAAAATTTGCAGCACCAAACCACGATGCGGCGGCTTTTGGAGGCTTTTTTGCCTCCGCTGCTACATCCGATGGTTATTTACGTTGCTGTCGCATTTTTAGCAGTTGTTAGAATTGTTCTAGGGAATCTGCACCCGAGGAGACCCAAAGGTCCAGTCAAGTACGGTTTGTCCATCTAGACAACCGAACAGATCAACCAGTCTCTAGTTGAGTGACACAAATGGAATGAACTACCCTTGACCGGCCCATTCAACAACTAAATTTAGGCGAGAAATGGGTCAAGCCAAACATATACGGGTCCTCTCCCATGTCTAGTCCTAGAACACTAGGCAGTCACCCACTTATCTCTCTCCTCTCATTTTCTCTCTCTCCTCCCTTGCGGCCTACCTCCGAGGAAAAGCTCGCCGACCTCCCCGATGTTGAGCTCATGGCCCACCACTCTAATACATACCACAAAGCCAACTTTGAGGCAGTCTTGTGCATCCTCGTCACGTGGGACTGCAGGAACACCAAGGTCGAGGCATAACTGGTGGCCACGCTCACCGATCTCGCCGCGCGCGTGAGAAGAGGCTACCAAGTTCAAGGACAAATTGGAGGACGCTCAGATGGGGGTGATGCCCTGCGGGATAAGTACATGGCGCTCCTAGATGTGATCCTCCCGTAGTGGTACGAGGTCGGGAGATGGCGCTCATGGTTGGGGCCGCAAGCTTAGGTGCAGTGCATCGGGACAAGTCCCTCACCGACTACTATTATGACATCACCACCGCAGTTCATAGGCCAAGCAGAATGGCCATGGAGAGAGAGGAGAAAATGCAAAATAGGCCTGCCAGATAAAATAGGTTTCCCTGCTAGGGCGTCGCATGGACAAAGACGGGCAAGCCAACCCATTTTATCCATGAAGAGATCCAAACAGACAAAAATAGACACACTGTATGTCCAAAATGAGTCTCCCCGGTGGAGATGCAGAGCTTCTAGCTTCTGGATAGCTTCTATTTTGTGGGGTCTATCTCTATGCCGTGTTGATGTATGATAAACCTTAGAAATCTTCCGATCAACACGCCAAAGGCACACTTCAACAGATTCATTTTGGGATGATCCTTTGGTATCCTCTCAAATGCTAAGCGTAAATCAGCTAAGTGTGATAGCTCAACATCTGATTTGACCACATTGTCATCGATATATACTTCCAGTATGACTCCAAGAAGATCATGGAAGATCAGGTTCATATCTCTCTAATAAGTGGCACTGGCATTCTTTAATCTGAAAGTCATCACCATCCACTCGAATAAACCACAACAAAGCTAGGGCAATGAAAATCCGTCTTTGTTGAATCTTCTTTGGTCGTGAATATTTGATTATACCTAGCATTGCTATCTAGAAACCTGCTAACCGAAGTTACCAGTTTAATAAAAATATATCAATTTTTATCGATAAGTGCATGCTACGTGTTTGGTAAGGATTTAGGGTTTAGTGTTTAGATTTTAGGGTTTCAGGAATTTTAAATAATGTTCAAGCTTTATGCTTATATTCGTGAAATAGAATGTCGTTACCGCAATTTAATGAAAGTATCTCAAATTTTGATATATAAGTGCATGGTACCTGCTTGATTAGGGTTTATGGGTCGAGGGTTTAGGGTTTTACAGTTTAGTTTTATGGGTTGTTTCTGGTTTAGGGTTCAGAGAATTTTTAGTAATGCTCAGGATTTATGCTTATATTCGTCTAATAGAATGGTGTTACCTGATTTAACGAAAGTATCTTAATTTTTGATCTATAGTTGCACGATACCTGCTTGGTCAGGGTTTAGGGGTTTAGATTTTATGGTTTAGGATTCCGTGAATTATCAATAATATTTTCAAACTTTATGGTTATATATATTCGTGGAACAGAATGGTGTTACCGCAATTTAATGAAAGTATCTCAAAAATTGATCTACAAGTCGATGATATCCTGCTTGGTCATATTTTTTGTTAAATAAAATTGAAAGTACCCGGGTACTAAAACAAGGGAGAAACAGGAAGAGTTCCTTGAGATTTAGGCGCTGTTTGGTTGGGCTCGAATTCTGGCTTTTGATTTTTGGCTTATAAAGCTACGAACGTGTTTTTGGCTTTGTTTTTTAGCTTTTACTCTGACATAGTAGAATGATAGTATAAGCCAGGTTGGATGATTTTAACAATTTTATCTCGGTTTAGCGAAAAATGTTCGAATTTTGAACAATAAGCGATGTGAATCTCTACTTTCCATAATTCTGGGTCCCTGACATGTGGGTCACTTGCATAGTGGGTCCAAAAAGTCGGTGTAGGTCAGAGTGGGCGAGTAGGTAAATATTGAAGAAGGGCTGGGAAACGTGGATGGGGTGATGCACTTGGGAGAACACAAATTTACCACCTATATCCCTCTGTTATTGCAGTGCTCCCTCGGATTCTTGTTTCCGGAGCAGGGATAGAAGAGGAATTTTGCATTCTAGAAAGAGGTGAAGCATGTTTGAATGGATGCACGGGATATTTTAATGGATGGGTGCGATGTTTGGGCGCCGTACCAAAATTTGAGGTCGAAGCTTCTAGCATACGCTACTCTGGCGTGGGGCCTCTCAGACGCGCTATCACCCTCTAGGCCCACACGCCAGTGAGAGTTGATTCCCAGCATTTAAACGAGTTTCTAGGCATTTACTGAAATTTTCGAACAATTTAAGGCTTTCGAGAAGATGACCATCGTCCAAAAAAAAGGTGACCAAGGTCATGGAAATAGTTTATGATGACGTGTCCGTATTTGGTAGATCGGTGCATCTTTGCGAATCAACCAATATGTCTGCTTCCAAATTTGAAGTTTGTTTTCGAATTTCCAAGTAACAACAATGTGTTTTGTTGTGAATAAACTACAAAGATGATGGCTCAAAATGCCACCGCCCTCTTTTTCACACAATGTATAACGCCCTTTCAAGTTTTCAGGCTAAATTTGTGCAATAAAATATTTTTTGGGGCTGGATGTTTTATTTTGGGGCTGGATGTTTGAATGGATGTGCGGGATGTTTGAATGGGTGGGCGGAATATTTTGGCGCTCTGCCGAAATTTTGAAGTTGAAGCTTCTAAGGTACGCTACTCTCAGTTGGGATGTTGTCCCCGTCAGATAGACCCACAGGCCTATATGCTTTCTAGCATTTAATGAGTTTATAGACATCTTCTGAAATTAATAAACATTAATTCAAGGCTTTCAAACAAGAGTAGCAAGGTCACAACCATAGTTTCTGTACCTTTTTCATCTTTTGTACTACTCCATACATTGAAGCATCTTCACCAACCAAGCTTACAAAACTGGCCATATTTGGTAGATCGGTGCATCTTGACATTTTAAGCAATTGTTTACAAAGGAGATTCCAGATTTGATGGATAATGCCCTACTTTCATGAGTTTCCAAACTTCCTAGCTGAAGATGCTGAAATTAAATAACTTTTTAACGATTGAAAGTAAGTATGTCTATTTACGAACTATAAAGTGTGTGATATAGCTTGCTCTTGACTTTTTAAAAATAGTTTAAAGGTACCGAATTAGTCAAATATTGGAGAACCACCGAGAGTTTTGCAAGATTTCAATTTTTTGATATGAATAGTAATGACACCAAATTTGGGCCAACTTTTTTTAAAATAAAGAAACAAAATATAAAACAAAATACAACCATTCGTTTCTCCGTTAGTGTCTCACTGTGTGCATTGGCTAGTTTTCATGAAAATATATAAAATTTGATAACTTTTGAAAAACTCGTTTCACAATATAACGTACCATGTTTGAACATTCATGGCTTTCAAAAACTAGATGACCAATGTCAAGACCATATGTGTTACCATACTTTATGATAATGTAACCATGTTTGGTTGATTAGTGCATATTGATATTTCAACATTGTTTAGAAAAAGAGCTTCCATATTTGGAGTTATTTTAAAAGCTCCAATCTATAATAATGGCTTTAATTTTGTCATACGATATATGGCGTACCATGTATGAATTTGCATGGCTTTCAAACCAGGTGACCAAGGTCATGGCCACACCTTTGCTATAGTTTATAACAACATGTTTATATTTGGTAGATTGGTCCGTATTATTGGCATTTAAAATATTATTTACGAAGGAAGCTTCTAAATTTGAAGTTATTTTCAATTTTTCAAGCGACGATATTGGCTTTTGTCATGAAGAAACTACAAATAAGTATGGCTCAAAATCCCATTACCCCAGTTTCCACACAAGATATATATAGCCTGGGGTTTAGGGTTCGTGTTTTTTGGGTTGAGGGTTTAGGGGTTTAGGGTTTATGGTATATGATTTAGGATTATAGTTTTTAGGGCTTAGGAGTTTAAGGTTGGTGTTTAGGGTTTAAGGTTTTAGGTTTTAGGGTTTTCTAGGTTTTAGGGTTTATGAATTTTCAATAATAATGTTCAAGCTTATATATATATATATGTAACTACCTCGGTGAATTACGCTCCTAGTTACAAGCCTGGATGAGCGGAAATGGTTAAAATAGTACGATGGGGCCCAAATGCCACTCACAGGTAGACCTTTCGGTCGTCCTAACCATTTCCAATCATCGGGACAAGAACGGGCGGCGTAATCGGCAGGCGAAGGGATCAACTACATACACAAATGAGTATGTATGCAAGCCACCATACAACAGTACATCAGAGCCATTCCATCTAAAAAGAAAGGAAATATAGCAACGCCATACGGCAAGATCCAAATATCCTAGATATATATAATAGTTTAGGATATCTCCTCATACATCAAACATCAGAGTATCAGGCGGAAGCGGAAGACAAAATCCGAGTACGGATAAGAAGCAAATCGGCATAAGATGCCCCATAAATAAGCACATCGCGCCCACAGATCTCACGGGTCCCCGTTCCCGGAATCTCTACACCAAATGATCGTTGCCCACATCGTCTGTCTCCTCCACCCAGTATCCATCTTGCGAGTTTACCTGTTCATCTGAATCAAACAATTTATCGTGTGAGACCCTAGGGGTACTCAGCAAGTCTTTATGCCTCTAAAGGGGACACAACCTGGGGTGACGCAATTGCGGCAAAAGATAAACCCTAACAATTCTATAGATACTCGCTAACCATCCGCCTAACCAGGGATAGACGGATGTCCGTGAATTATTAACAACAGTTTTTACAGTAATAATGGCAATATCCACCGATCCATCCTCCTCCTCTCTTACCGACGAGGAAGCGGACGAACATTCCCCCCCCCCATCAGTTGGCAGTTTTATTATCCATTCCATGAGTGTTGTACTAATTACTAGTCAGGTACCTAGTCCAGTCAAATTAAAAGCGGTACTTTAGTTATGCTTGTCTATGATCGAGAAACTGTGCTCCAAGTCGTCCATAACCGCGGACACGGCTTTCAGAAAGTTTTACCCTGCAGGGGTGCACAAATAGCAACACACACTCGATCAACCTCGGAAAAACCAAATCAAAACCCAACGAGGCAGTCACGACAAAGCGATCACAGGATTCAGAAATATTTCGGGGGGCCACCCCATTAAGCTACCCGCGACGGAGTTAGCCGACTCCGAGACAGACTCAAGGTTTGCGTCAGTGGCTGTAAACGACTGGGAACCCGAAAGTGTGACTGGGCTTGTCGATACCGCGAAAACACTCCGCTTTCCAAAACAGTACAGTGTGCAGTACCTCGCACAATTTTAAATAAAACAGTAAAGCATGGCATAAGTACATGATAGTAAATAAAACCTCAAACTAGTTTGTGGCCCCAAGAAATAAGAATGAATCAAGCTCTGGCTCAGGGGGGTTCATAAGCCTCCCGGATGTGGATAGCGCGAATATTCTTGGAACAGGAATCAAGTACTCGGGGCCTTACGGGACACAAGTGAGCCTGAAAAACCAAATAGCGAATATGGCTCACCGATGCCACTTTCATTAGTTATCCCATTACTACTCAGGTTAAGTTGTATAGGTACCTCGTTATCCATAAGACACTCACATACCCTACACATGCTGTTCTACGACTCGCATGGCTCAAACAACTCCTGTAGTAATGGCTCATGGGATGGAGGAACAAGCTTCGGTGGGGTTTAAAAGTAATGGCTATGCAATACTTGGGATTCAATTTAATGCAATCGCGACTCAATGATGCAAGGATAAGAAAGAGGCAATAGGTACTATATGTATGTAAGCATGTGGTAGTGCTTGCCTGGCAGCTCAGTTGAAGCGAGAGAAGGATCTGGGTAGTGCTCCTGGTTCTCTTGGTATATCCCCTGATCAGCGTCTATTCGAAGAAGATCCAAACAAACAAGGGCTAACATAAATAAAGTGCACAAGCATATGATTAAAATGCGTCAAGCAAACAATCATGCCATGATGAATGATGCACAATTTGCATGGCAATAAAGTAGCATGGCATGGGTGAGGTGTGGAATACAAGGAATAATCATTTTATTGAGTTTTGGCCTCATTTTATCCTCATTTTAGTTGCTGTAAACAATATATTTATATGATGCATGCTTCAAAACACAACATGGAATGCATAAACGGAAAGGTCTCGTCGAGCTAATCATTTTAGACATATCATTTGTTAAATTTGGAGTTATAAAACAAAAGTTATTAATTAATTAAGGAAAAAGGGCATTTTAATGTAATTTTAATTAACTTGGAAAATAAAGTGTCCAAAATATATTTTGAATGGCATATTTGAATTCCTCATATTTTTCTGATTTGAAAACATATATTATTTGTATTATTTGGATTTAAGAATTAAAAGTTATTATAAAACAGATTTAAATTTGAATTTGATTTAATTTGAAAAAGATTTGAATTTAAACAGAATACAGGAAATACTTTTGTTACTCAGACTAATCTAGCCAAAGACACAGACATGTGGGTTCAACGCTGACTCAGCAAAACAGTGGCAGAAAAAGGGTTTTCCTCACTGCGGTTGCTGCCAGCCACAGAGACCGACAGGTGGGACCAGCGGCCACAGGGTCCACGTGACAGCGGTGCGAAGGGCAGGCACTGACAGGTGGGGCTAGGCTGGAGCGCGGGTTAAGGTTTGCAAGAGGCTAGGGGGTGTTCTGTAAAAGTGCTAGCGCGACTGACTAGTGGGCCAGGCGGACCGCGGGTTTAGCCACAAAAAGGTGCAGGGGGTTAAGTGGAAAACGACCATGGCCCGTACTGTTCCTCTTCTCGCTGAGCCGCGGACGGATCGGTGAGCGACAGCGCGGGGTGGGGGATCGATCCTGGGACCTAGGGCTCGCGCGCGGAGGCGGAGCCACTGCGGTGGCCTGGGCTTGGTGACAGCAAGGGGGTTGGGGCCTAGATGGGGTCTTGCGCGGCGCGGGAGCGAGCCGGCGCGCGCGCTCGTCGGTGCACCGAGGGTGTACGACGGAACGTCCGGCGGATCTAGGGCGGTACGGCGAGGCGGGGCATGTCCAGGGGGTTAAGTGGCTCACCGTGGGGCTGTCGACGTGGTCGGTTCGGCTCGAGGCGCAGGGGATCGGCGTCGACGTAGACGGACCGAAGCTAGGGTTTGGACGTCGGGCTCGCGCTGGTACCGGCGCTCTGGTGCTCCTCCTGCTCGGCTCCGTGTACAGGGTGACGTAGAGGAGCTCCACGGCCTTCCTCGACACCAGCGATCGTCACGCCACTGGCTGGAAGAGGGGGATCGGAGGAGACCGACGGTGGCCGGCGAGAGAGAGAGGTCGGTGGTGGAGAGGGAGGGGAGGAGCGGCAGGCGCTCTAGGCGGATCTGGGGGAGGTAGAGGGGAGCCGGGGATGGTGGTAGGTAGCAGAGAGAGGGGGAGGTGCCGTGAAGAAGTGGTGGAGGGAAAAGGTGGCCTCGGCCTTTTCTGCCTCTCCTCGAGCACGTGCTCGGTCGGGCAGGGGCAGGGCAGGCAGGGGGTGGCTTCCAGGTGGGACCATAGGACGAGGCCAAGGAGGCAGGGGCAGGCTCGGCTAGGGGGCCATAGGGCAGGGAGAGAAGAGAGGGAGAGAGGGTAGGCTCGGGTTAGGGTTTTGGGGAAGCCTCGGGTGAGCTAGGCTCGGTTAGGGTTTGGTATGAGGGTAGCTAGGGCAGGGGTGAGGTGGCCAGGGAGAGAGGGTGGCCGGTGGGGCCAAGCTAGGTGAGAGAGAGAGAGGCCGAGAGAGAGGGAGGTGGTGTAACATGCTAGGGTTAGGGTTTAGCTTAGATGGGGGGTATGGTTTAGAGAGGGGGTAGAGAGGAGTGGTATGGTTTAGGGTTTTAAAGAGGTGATTAGGTGGAGTGTCCTCTTTTGACAAAGTCGAACAAGCACATGCCAAGCTTCATCAAGAACAAGACAAGAAAGGGAGGGATGGGGTGATGTGGTTTAAGCATGATCAAATAAGATCAAGCTAAAAGGAGGGAGAGAGAGATGAGGGGAAAAGATTCACTCAAAAACAGATAAAACCAGAAGAGGACCAAAGAGGGTGATGGTTGCATGGCCCATGCAAATGCATTAAATGCTAGGTTTCCTCTTGTGAGAACAAAAATGAATATCCATAGCATTTATACTTATGCATTCCAAAATGTGGAGTAAGGCCAAGCCAAGAATTTAAAAGAAAGTCCCAAGTGGAATAGATGGAGATGATCATATTTGATTATATTTGGGACTTGCTAGTGTGTATATTCCACTAGATGTTTAGTAGTCCCAAAAATACTCCAACATGAGCATAAATCCATAATAATCCATATGGAAGCTAGGAAAAGGGTTCCACCCACAAGGCAAGCAAAGGTGGCCATGTGGCTCTCATATATCAATAATGTGAAAACAACATGATGCCAAGATGAGGGCATGTGGAAAAGAATTGGATCCATCCCAACCCACATGAGCTAGAGGTAAAACCAATAAGTGCCAAGCTCATATTTAGTTGGATGGTGGAATTATAAGGTGGTGAAAGAAAAGGTGGTGGAGTTGAATAAAAGATATGCCCCCAACTCAACTTGGGCATTTAACAATATATCAATAGCCAAATACAATATCAAGAGGCAAATACAATTAACAATGCATATGAGAGAAGAACCAAATCAAAAGGGTTTTATATGATGCTCAAATGCAAGGTGGCATGATGACATGAGCATGATATAATATGATGCAACAATTATATATATGAAGTAGCCATTATATTACTAGACCAAGTAGCATTACAATTGTTAGACAATTGGGATGCTACAACTCTCCCCACTAAATAGGAATCTCGCCCCGAGATTCTAGGATGAAGAAGAAGACACAAAGAGGGTAGGATACTTGGCACGGAGCTCATCTTCACGTTTCCAAGTGGCTTCATCAACGGAATGGTGCGACCACTGCACCTTGCAGAACTTGATGGACTTGTTGCGAGTCCTTCTTTCTGCGATCTCAAGGATTTTTGTGGGGTGTTCTTGATAAGACATGTCTTCTTGGAGATTGATAAGCTCATGGTCCACGGTCCTGCCGGGATCCTTGAAGCACTTCTTGAGCTGAGAGATGTGGAAAACATCATGGACCTTGAGTTTTTCCGGGAGCTCAAGAGCATAAGCAACTTCTCCTCTTCTTCCACGAATTTTGAAGGGACCGATGTATCTAGGAGCCAGCTTTCCTTTGATACCAAAGCGGTGCGTGCCTCTCATGGGAGTGACACAAAGGTAAACGAGATCACCAGGGACATACTCCATGTCCGTGTGCTTCCTGTCATAATTGCTCTTCTGGCGACTTTGAGCAATCCTCAGATTTTCAAGAATGATATGAACCTTCTCCTCCGCTTGAGTCACAATGTCAGGGCCAAACAACACTCTTTCTCCTGCACCCGACCAACCAATCGGAGTTCTGCATTTGCGGCCATAGAGAGCCTCAAATGGTGCCATCTTTAGACTTTTCTGGAAGCTATTGTTGTAAGAGAACTCAGCATAAGGAAGACATTCTTCCCACTTCATGCCAAAAGAGATGACGCAAGCACGAAGCATATCCTCCAGAATCTGATTGATCCTTTCAACTTGTCCTTGCGACTGAGGGTGGTAAGCTATGCTGAAGTTCAACTTTGTTCCCAAAGCATTTTGGAAACTCTCCCAGAACTTGGAAGTAAAGATGCTTCCACGGTCTGAACTGATCTCGAGAGGAACCCCATACAGAGAGACAATTCTGTTGATATAGAGCTCAGCCAACTGAATTGCAGAAATGGTTTCCTTGACGGGGAAGAAGTGAGCCACTTTAGAAAGCCTGTCAATGACAACAAAGATTGCATTGTTGCCCTTCTGCGACCTTGGAAAACCAGTGATGAAGTCCATCTCTACTTTCTCCCATTTCCATTCCGGGGGTTTCAATGGCTGTAGAAGACCGGAAGGTTTCTGATGGACAGCTTTCACTCTGCGGCAGACATCACACTCCGAGACATACTTGGCACAATATCGTTTCAAACCAGGCCACCAATATTGTGTTTTCAAGTCCATGTACATCTTTGTGCTGCCAGGGTGGATAGAAAGAACAGAATCATGCGCCTCCTTAAGAACTTGCTCTCTCAAACCCGGGTAGTTCGGAACAAACATCCGGTGTTCAAAGAAAAGCGTTCCTTGATCATCGACGTGGAAGGACTCATACTTCGGAAGCTGAATCCTGGAGATGACCTTTCTGGTGTAAGGATCACCAAGCTGAAAGGAGCGAACCTTTTCTTCCAAGAGAGGGGTTGCCAGAAGGTTCAGGAGATACCCTTGTTCCACAATTTCAAGGTTGAGCTGACGGAATTCCTCGCACAAGAGAGGCTGTTGTTCTTCCATCATGAGGTTGCTGACATAAGCTTTGCGGCTGAGAGCATCGGCCATGACATTAGCTTTAACCGGAGTGTAGTTGATGGTCAAATCAAAATCATTGATTGCCTCAATCCATCTCCTCTGCCGAAGGTTGAGATCAGGCTGAGTGAAGATATACTTCAAACTCTTGTGATCAGAAAAGATCTCACAACGGTTGCCAAGCAGGTAGTGCCTCCATACTTTCAAAGCAAAGACAACTGCTGCGAGCTCGAGGTCATGTGTAGGATAGTTGATCTCATGCGTCTTCAACTGTCGAGAGGCATAAGCAACAACTTGTTTTTCTTGCATAAGGACCGCACCCAATCCTTGCAAAGAGGCGTCACAGAATATCTGGAAAGGCTTGGATGTATCCGGAGGAACCAAGACTGGTGTGGAAGTGAGCTTCTCTTTGAGTGTCTCAAAGCTTGCTTGACATGCAGGAGTCCAAAGGTATTTCTTGCCTTTCTTGAGGAGATCGGTAAGAGGCTTTGCTATCTTCGAAAAGTTCTGAACGAAGCGACGGCAATAACTAGCCAAACCAAGGAAACTCCGCACTTCTTTGACATTGACAGGAGGAAGCCATTCAACAATTGTCTTCACAGTTTCCGGGTTGACTGCAATGCCCTTGGTAGAGATGACGTGACCAAGATAGGTTACTTGAGGCAGCCAAAACTCACACTTGGAGAACTTTGCATACAAGCGGTTCTCACGAAGCTTGTTTAGGACACACCGGAGGTGTTCTTCATGTTCTTCCTATGACTTAGAATAGACTAGGATGTCATCCAGATAGACCACAACGAACTTATCAAGATACTCCATGAAAACCGAGTTCATGAGCCTCGAGAAGGTGGCAGGTGCGTTGGTGAGACCGAAAGACATGACCGTGTACTCATACATGCCATAGCGGGTGGTGAAAGCTGTTTTAGGAACATCTTCCTTGCGAATCTTGATTTGGTGATAACCACTTCTCAAGTCAAGCTTAGAGAATACCACAGCTCCAGCCAGCTGATCGAAGAGATCATTAATCCGCGGAAGGGGATATTTATTCTTGATGGTTTTAGCATTGAGAGCCCGATAGTCAACACAAAGTCTATCAGTCTGGTCTCGCTTCTTCACAAAGAGGGTTGGGCTACCCCAAGACGAAGTACTGTGTTGAATGAAACCCAACTTCTCTTGTTCATCAAGTTGACGTTTGAGTTCAGCCAACTCAGCAGGACCCATTTTATAAGGCCGCTTGGAGATAGGAGCGGTACCAGGTTCAAGCTCAATTACAAACTCAACCTCACGATCCGGAGGCATACCTGGCAACTCTTCAGGAAAGACATCTGGGAACTCACAGACCACCGGAACACTCTGAATAGCTTCCATAGCATCAACATTCAGAGCCGCCAAAGAGAAAAGTTGGATAGCAGGAGTCAGACTTGGAGAATAGACTATATGGCCTTCAGGAATCTTCAGAGAAACCGAGCGTTCAGCACAATCAATCACAGCTGCATTTGCTGTCAACCAATCCATGCCCAAGATGACATCAATGTCAGAATTGCCCAGAACGATTAAGGAAGCCGAGAACGAAGAGCCACCAATCTCAATTTGGTTGCCATGGATGATTTTAGAAGCTGCCATTGTTGTTCCAGGAGAAAGGACCATTAACCGCTTAAGGAGAGGATCCAACGCTAACTCATTCTCATGTGCAAACTTGTGAGAAACAAAAGAATGCGAAGCACCAGAATCAAACAAAACTCGTGCAGGGACTGAGTTAACGGGAAGCATACCCATCACAACTCCAGGTGCATGCTCAGCTTGAGCGGCGTTGACACAGTTGGCACGAGCAACAGCAGACCCGGGCTTGGTGTTGATGTTGAGAGCCCGAGGTGGTGGTGCACGAACCAAAGGAGAGCTTGCCGCAGATCTTGGAGGTGGTGGAGGAAGAGCCTTGTTCTTCAACGGATAGTTCTAGTTTTGATGCCCAGTGTCTCCACAAGTGTAACAAGCACCAGGTGGACGTGGAGCAACGTAGCCAGGGACTCTGCCAGGCGCTCCAGGGTAGTGGTGGTTGTAGCCCCTGGGAGCAGCAGTGAGGAAGTTTGGTGGCCTTGCCGTGAAGCTTGAAGGTCTTGGTGGAGCCGGGAGCGACGGTGGGGTGTTAGGAACCCAGACACGACGCTTAGAAGGAGCTGACATAGCTGAAGAGCTTGCTGCATCACGGCTGTGTTTCTTTGACTCCTCAAACACTTGCCTACTTGCTTCTTCCTGCAGAGCTGTATGCTGGAGTTCCAGAAAAGACGCCGGCCTTGCATGTGTGATTGCATATTTAATCGATGCATTGATCCCTTGCCTGAACCTCTTTTGCTTCTTCTTGTCATCAGAGATCTCATCGCCACCATAACGAGAAAGGTTCACGAAGTTCCTGATGTAGGTGTTGACATTATCATTGCCGTGCTTGAGGTTGAGAAACACTTCCTTCATCCTCTCCATGACAATTTCTGACAGATACTGCTCTTTGAAAGCTCCAGTGAACTGTCCCCAAGTAGGCTGAAAACCAGTGCAGTTTGCCTTCAGGTAATTCTCCCACCAGAGAGCTGCATCTCCCTTCAGAAGGTGAGTAACACACTTTACCCATTCTTGCTCAGGAACATCAGCAGTCATCAGCAACCTTGACATCTCACGCAACCAATCATTAGCATCAAGTGGTTGATCAGAAACATCAAACTGGCATGGGTTGAACTTCAGAAAGCTTTTGATGTCTCCTCGCTTGGGAGGTGGAGGTAGCGGAACAAACTCATTCCTCCTGACACTTTCCTCGAAACGCTGCTGGTTCTGCTGCATTACTGCCAAGGCATTGGCGATGCTTGACAACGCTGCCCCCAGTTCAGGTTGTATGTCCTCCTCAGAACGGCGTGGTGGTGCCATCCTGTTTTGATATAAAACACAAGTCAGTACTATGATGGAGAATAATAATAATCCAAAATAGTACCAAGATGGAATTAATCAAGATTAAAGGATACAATTTACTAAGATGATATTAAAATATCAACGAAGTTCAAAGCACCTAGAAGATATTAAGCATAACGCACACGACTGAAAAGGAGTGTGGTACACAATATATCAAAGAAAAATTTTCCACAAATTTCGGCATTAAAATACCAATAGATGCGCAAAATCACTTAACAAATCAAGATTAGTGACACTACCAATTCAATATACAAGAGCGAATGATAAGAGTAGTGGTATGGTCGCGACTCCATCCCGCACTCAAATCATTACTCCGCACATGAATAAGTAGAACACATATCCCAACCCCTTCTTCTCACGATGAACCTAAAGATTAGTGACTACGGAAACGAACACCCCAAACAAGATGACGTCGGATAACAAAGAGTAAGATAGATCGCGTCGGTATACAACGAATCAGATAGCTCGCGTCGGTTTGCAAAAGCCTGACGGTATGGAACGTACCAACAGTTGATAACCAAAGGTAGATTGCGATAACAACTTGGATGCAACAGATAGACAAAGGATCTACACACACACAAACACACAACCTATGGTACTACGGAAACCCAGAACACGTGAATCCTAGTTTGAATTTAAGAAGAGGATTGAAAATGTTACACTTCCTTACCAGAAAAGGGTGGTGGGTGGGTAAGAAGAAAAGTGGAAGCAGTCCTACTCTCGCGTTTTGTTTTTCCCTAATATACATAGCTACCAAAAAATATTTGCTAGACAGACAACGACCATTTGGCTGAGACCCTGAAGGGCGGGATCGCTCTGATACCAATTGTAACTACCTCGGTGAATTACGCTCCTAGTTACAAGCCTGGATGAGCGGAAATGGTTAAAATAGTACGGTGGGGCCCAAATGCCACTCACAGGTAGACCTTTCGGCCGTCCTAACCATTTCCAATCATCGGGACAAGAACGGGCGGCGTAATCGGCAGGCGAAGGGATCAACTACATACACAAATGAGTATGTATGCAAGCCACCATACAACAGTACATCAGAGCCATTCCATCTAAAAAGAAAGGAAATATAGCAACACCATACGGCAAGATCCAAATATCCTAGATATATATAATAGTTTAGGATATCTCCTCATACATCAAACATCAGAGTATCAGGCGGAAGCGGAAGACAAAATCCGAGTACGGATAAGAAGCAAATCGGCATAAGATGCCCCATAAATAAGCACATCCCGCCCACAGATCTCACGGATCCCCGTTCCCGGAATCTCTACACCGAATGATCGTTGCCCATATTGTCTGTCTCCTCCACCTAGTATCCATCTTGCGAGTTTACCTGTTCATCTGAATCAAACAATTTATCGTGTGAGACCCTAGGGGTACTCAGCAAGTCTTTATGCCTCTAAAGGGGACACAACCTGGGGTGACGCAATTGCAGCAAAAGATAAACCCTAACAATTCTATAGATACTCGCTAACCATCCGCCTAACCAGGGATAGACGGATGTCCGTGAATTATTAACAACAGTTTTTACAGTAATAATGGCAATATCCACCGATCCATCCTCCTCCTCGCTTACCGACGAGGAAGCGGACGAACATTCCCCCCCCCCCATCAGTTGGCAGTTTTATTATCCATTCCATGAGTGTTGTACTAATTACTAGTCAGGTACCTAGTCCAGTCAAATTAAAAGCAGTACTTTAGTTATGCTTGTCTATGATCGAGAAACTGTGCTCCAAGTCGTCCATAACCGCGAACACGGCTTTTAGAAAGTTTTACCCTGCAGGGGTGCACAAATAGCAACACACACTCGATCAACCTCGGAAAAACCAAATCAAAACCCAACGAGGCAGTCACGACAAAGCGATCACAGGATTCAGAAATATTTCGGGGGGCCACCCCATTAAGCTACCCGCGACGGAGTTAGCCGACTCCGAGACGGACTCAAGGTTTGCGTCAGTGGCTGTAAACGACTGGGAACCCGAAAGTGTGACTGGGCTTGTCGATACCGCGAAAACACTCCGCTTTCCAAAACAGTACAGTGTGCAGTACCTCGCACAATTTTAAATAAAACAGTAAAGCATGGCATAAGTACATGATAGTAAATAAAACCTCAAACTAGTTTGTGGCCCCAAGAAATAAGAATGAATCAAGCTCTGGCTCAGGGGGGTTCATAAGCCTCCCGGATGTGGATAGCGCGAATATTCTTGGAACAGGAATCAAGTACTCGGGGCCTTACGGGACACAAGTGAGCCTGAAAAACCAAATAGCGAATATGGCTCACCGATGCCACTTTCATTAGTTATCCCATTACTACTCAGGTTAAGTTGTATAGGTACCTCGTTATCCATAAGACACTCACATACCCTACACATGTTGTTCTACGACTCGCATGGCTCAAACAACTCCTGTAGTAATGGCTCATGGGATGGAGGAACAAGCTTCGGTGGGGTTTAAAAGTAATGGCTATGCAATACTTGGGATTCAATTTAATGCAATCGCGACTCAATGATGCAAGGATAAGAAAGAGGCAATAGGTACTATATGTATGCAAGCATGTGGTAGTGCTTGCCTGGCAGCTCAGTTGAAGCGAGAGAAGGATCTGGGTAGTGCTCCTGGTTCTCTTGGTATATCCCCTGATCAGCATCTATTCGAAGAAGATCCAAACAAACAAGGGCTAACATAAATAAAGTGCACAAGCATATGATTAAAATGCGTCAAGCAAACAATCATGCCATGATGAATGATGCACAATTTGCATGGCAATAAAGTAGCATGGCATGGGTGAGGTGTGGAATACAAGGAATAATCATTTTATTGAGTTTTGGCCTCATTTTATCCTTATTTTAGTTGCTGTAAACAATATATTTATATGATGCATGCTTCAAAACACAACATGGAATGCATAAACGTAAAGGTCTCGTCGAGCTAATCATTTTAGACATATCATTTGTTAAATTTGGAGTTATAAAACAAAAGTTATTAATTAATTAAGGAAAAAGGGCATTTTAATGTAATTTTAATTAACTTGGAAAATAAAGTGTCCAAAATATATTTTGAATGGCATATTTGAATTCCTCATATTTTTCTGATTTGAAAACATATATTATTTGTATTATTTGGATTTAAGAATTAAAAGTTATTATAAAACAGATTTAAATTTGAATTTGATTTAATTTGAAAAAGATTTGAATTTAAACAGAATACAGGAAATACTTTTGTTACTCAGACTAATCTAGCCAAAGACACAGACAGGTGGGTCCAACGCTGACTCAGCAAAACAGTGGCAGAAAAAGGGTTTTCCTCACTGCGGTTGCTGCCAGCCACAGAGACCGACAGGTGGGACCAGCGGCCACAGGGTCCACGTGACAGCGGTGCGAAGGGCAGGCACTGACAGGTGGGGCTAGGCTGGAGCGCGGGTTAAGGTTTGCAAGAGGCTAGGGGGTGTTCTGTAAAAGTGCTAGCGCGGCTGACTAGTGGGCCAGGCGGACCGCGGGTTTAGCCACAAAAAGGTGCAAGGGGTTAAGTGGAAAACAACCATGGCCCGTACTGTTCCTCTTCTCGCTGAGCCGCGGACGGATCGGTGAGCGACAGCGCGGGGTGGGGGATCGATCCTGGGACCTAGGGCTCGCGCGCGGAGGCGGAGCCACTGCGGTGGCCTGGGCTTGGTGACAGCAAGGGGGTTGGGGCCTAGATGGGGTCTTACGCGGCGCGGGAGCGAGCCGGCGCGCGCGCTCGTCGGTGCACCGAGGGTGTACGATGGAACGTCCGACGGATCTAGGGCGGTACGGCGAGGCGGGGCATGTCCAGGGGGTTAAGTGGCTCACCGTGGGGCTGTCGACGTGGTCGGTTCGGCTCGAGGCGCAGGGGATCGGCGTCGACGCAGACGGACCGAAGCTAGGGTTTGGACGTCGGGCTCGCGCTGGTACCGGCGCTCTGGTGCTCCTCCTGCTCGGCTACGTGTACAGGGTGACGTAGAGGAGCTCCACGGCCTTCCTCGACACCAGCGATCGTCACGCCACCGGCTGGAAGAGGGGGATCGGAGGAGACCGATGGTGGCCGGCGAGAGAGAGAGGTCGGTGGTGGAGAGGGAGGGGAGGAGCGGCAGGCGCTCTGGGCGGATCTAGGGGAGGTAGAGGGGAGCCAGGGATGGTGGTATGTAGCAGAGAGAGGGGGAGGTGCCGTGAAGAAGTGGTGGAGGGAAAAGGTGGCCTCGGCCTTTTCTGCCTCTCCTCGAGCATGTGCTCGGTCGGGCAGGGGCAGGGCAGGCAGGGGGTGGCTTCCAGGTGGGACCAGAGGGCGAGGCCAAGGAGGCAGGGGCAGGCTCGGCTAGGGGGCCACAAGGCAGGGACAGAAGAGAGGGAGAGAGGGTAGGCTCGGGTTAGGGTTTTGGGGAAGCCTCGGGTGAGCTAGGCTCGGTTAGGGTTTGGTATGAGGGTAGCTAGGGCAGGGGTGAGGTGGCCAGGGAGAGAGGGTGGCCGATGGGGCCAAGCTAGGTGAGAGAGAGAGGCCGAGAGAGAGGGAGGTGGTGTAACATGCTAGGGTTAGGGTTTAGCTTAGATGGGGGGGTATGGTTTAGAGAGGGGGTAGAGAGGAGTGGTATGGTTTAGGGTTTTAAAGAGGTTATTAGGTGGAGTGTCCTCTTTTGACAAAGTCGAACAAGCACATGCCAAGCTTCATCAAGAACAAGACAAGAAAGGGAGGGATGGGGTGATGTGGTTTAAGCATGATCAAATAAGATCAAGCTAAAAGGAGGGAGAGAGAGATGAGGGGAAAAGATTCACTCAAAAACAGATAAAACCAGAAGAGGACCAAAGAGGGTGATGGTTGCATGGCCCATGCAAATGCATTAAATGCTAGGTTTCCTCTTGTGAGAACAAAAATGAATATCCATAGCATTTATACTTATGCATTCCAAAATGTGGAGTAAGGCCAAGCCAAGAATTTAAAAGAAAGTCCCAAGTGGAATAGATGGAGATGATCATATTTGATTATATTTGGGACTTGCTAGTGTGTATATTCCACTAGATGTTTAGTAGTCCCAAAAATACTCCAACATGAGCATAAATCCATAATAATCCATATGGAAGCTAGGAAAAGGGTTCCACCCACAAGGCAAGCAAAGGTGGCCATGTGGCTCTCATATATCAATAATGTCAAAACAACATGATGCCAAGATGAGGGCATGTGGAAAAGAATTGGATGCATCCCAACCCACATGAGCTAGAGGTAAAACCAATAAGTGCCAAGCTCATATTTAGTTGGATGGTGGAATTATAAGGTGGTGAAAGAAAAGGTGGTGGAGTTGAATAAAAGATATGCCCCCAACTCAACTTGGGCATTTAACAATATATCAACAGCCAAATACAATATCAAGAGGCAAATACAATTAACAATGCATATGAGAGAAAAACCAAATCAAAAGGGTTTTATATGATGCTCAAATGCAAGGTGGCATGATGACATGAGCATGATATAATATGATGCAACAATTATATATATGAAGTAGCCATTATATTACTAGACCAAGTAGCATTACAATTGTTAGACAATTGGGATGCTACAACTCTCCCCACTAAATAGGAATCTCGCCCTGAGATTCTAGGATGAAGAAGAAGACACAAAGAGGGTAGGATACTTGGCACGGAGCTCATCTTCACGTTTCCAAGTGGCTTCATCAACGAAATGGTGCGACCACTGCACCTTGCAGAACTTGATGGACTTGTTGCGAGTCCTTCTTTCTGCGATCTCAAGGATTTTTGTGGGGTGTTCTTGATAAGACATGTCTTCTTGGAGATTGATAAGCTCATGGTCCACGGTCCTGCCGGGATCCTTGAAGCACTTCTTGAGCTGAGAGATGTGGAAAACATCATGGACCTTGAGTTTTTCCGGGAGCTCAAGAGCATAAGCAACTTCTCCTCTTCTTCCACGAATTTTGAAGGGACCGATGTATCTAGGAGCCAGCTTTCCTTTGATACCAAAGCGGTGCGTGCCTCTCATGGGAGTGACACAAAGGTAAACGAGATCACCAGGGACATACTCCATGTCCGTGTGCTTCCTGTCATAATTGCTCTTCTGGCGACTTTGAGCAATCCTCAGATTTTCAAGAATGATATGAACCTTCTCCTCCGCTTGAGTCACAATGTCAGGGCCAAACAACACTCTTTCTCCTGCACCCGACCAACCAATCGGAGTTCTGCATTTGCGGCCATAGAGAGCCTCAAATGGTGCCATCTTTAGACTTTTCTGGAAGCTATTGTTGTAAGAGAACTCAGCATAAGGAAGACATTCTTCCCACTTCATGCCAAAAGAGATGACGCAAGCACGAAGCATATCCTCCAGAATCTGATTGATCCTTTCAACTTGTCCTTGCGACTGAGGGTGGTAAGCTGTGCTGAAGTTCAACTTTGTTCCCAAAGCATTTTGGAAACTCTCCCAGAACTTGGAAGTAAAGATGCTTCCACGGTCTGAACTGATCTCGAGAGGAACCCCATACAGAGAGACAATTCTGTTGATATAGAGCTCAGCCAACTGAATTGCAGAAATGGTTTCCTTGACGGGGAAGAAGTGAGCCACTTTAGAAAGCCTGTCAATGACAACAAAGATTGCATTGTTGCCCTTCTGCGACCTTGGAAAACCAGTGATGAAGTCCATCTCTACTTTCTCCCATTTCCATTCCGGGGGTTTCAATGGCTGTAGAAGACCGGAAGGTTTCTGATGGACAGCTTTCACTCTGCGGCAGACATCACACTCCGAGACATACTTGGCACAATATCGTTTCAAACCAGGCCACCAATATTGTGTTTTCAAGTCCATGTACATCTTTGTGCTGCCAGGGTGGATAGAAAGAACAGAATCATGCGCCTCCTTAAGAACTTGCTCTCTCAAACCCGGGTAGTTCGGAACAAACATCCGGTGTTCAAAGAAAAGCGTTCCTTGATCATCGACGTGGAAGGACTCATACTTCGGAAGCTGAATCCTGGAGATGACCTTTCTGGTGTAAGGATCACCAAGCTGAAAGGAGCGAACCTTTTCTTGGTTAGGGTTTATATGGGTCGAGGGTTAAGGTTTTATGGTTTTACGATTTAGGTTTTATGGACTGAATAGGGTTTAGGGGGTTTATCGAATTTTCAATAATACTCAAGTTTTATGCCTATATTCGTTGAATAGAATATTGTGTTACCTAACTCATTGAAAGTATCTCAAAATTTGATCTATAAGTGCATGATACCTGATTGGTTAGGGTTTATGGGTTGAGGGTTTGAGGTTTTAGGTTTAGGTTTTATTAGGGGTTGTTTAGGGTATTTTCGATAATGCTCAAGATTTATGCTTATATTCATCGAATAAAATGGAGTTACCAGTTTAATGAAAATATATCAATTTTTGATCAATAAGTGCATGCTACGTGCGGTGTTGAGGGTTTAGGGTTTAGGGCATTTCCAATAATGTTCAAACTTTATTGTTATATTCGTGGAATATAATGGCATTACCGCAATTTAATGAAAGATCGGATCTTAGATTTTGATCTATAAGTCCATGATACCTGCTTGGTTAGGGTTTATATGGGTCGAGGGTTTAGGGTTTTAGGGTTTTACGGTTTAGGTTGTATGGACTGAATAGGGTTTAGGGGGTTTATCAAATTTTTAATAATACTCAAGATTTATGCTTATATTCGTCCAATAGAATATATATGGCGTTACCTAACTCATTGAAAGTATCTCCAAATTTGATCTATAAGTGCATGATACCTGATCTGTTAGGGTTTATGGGTTGAGGGTTTCGGGGTTTAGGTTTAGGTTTTATTAGGGGTTGTTTAGGGTTTAGGGTATTTTCGATAATGCTCAAGATTTATGCTTGTATTCATCGAATAGAATGGAGTTACCGGTTTAATAAAAATATATCAACTTTTGATCGATAAGTGCATGCTACGTGTTTGGTAAGGATTTAGGGTTAAGTGTTTAGATTTTAGGGTTTCGGGAATTTTAAATAATGTTCAAGCTTTATGCTTATATTCGTGGAATAGAATGGCGTTATTGCAATTTAATGAAAGTATCTCAAATTTTGATATATAAGTGCACGATACCTGCTTGATTAGGGTTTATGGGCCGAGGGTTTAGGGTTTTATAGTTTAGTTTTATGGGTTGCTTCCGGTTTAGGGTTCAGATTTTTTTTGGTAATGTCCAGGATTTATGCTTATATTTGTCTAATAGAATGGCATTACCTGATTTAACGAAAGTATCTCAATTTTTGATCTATAGTTGCACGATACCTGCTTGGTCAGGGTTTAGAGCTTTAGATTTTATGGTTTAGGATTCCGTGAATTATCAATAATATTTTCAAACTTTATGGTTATATATATTCGTGGAACAGAATGGTGTTACCGCAATTTAATCAAAGTGTCTCAAAAATTGATCTACAAGTCGATGATATCATGCTTGGTCATATTTTTTTTAAATAAAATTGAAGGTACCCGGGTACTAAAACAAGGGAGAAACATGAAGAGTTCCTTGAGATTTAGGCGCTGTTTGGTTGGGGTCTAATTCTGGCTTTTGATTTTTGGCTTATAAAGCTACGAACGTGTTTTTGGCTTTGTTTTTTTAGCTTTTACTCTGACATAGTGGAATGATAGTATGAGCCAGGTTGGATGATTTTAACAATTTTATATCGGTTTAGCGAAAAATGTTTGAATTTTGAACAACAAGCGATGGGAATCTCTACTCCTGTAATTCTGGCTCACTGACATGTGGGTCACTTGCATAGTGGGTGCAAAAAGTCGGAGTGGGCGGGCAAGTAAATATTGAAGAAGGGCTGGGAAACATGGATGGGGTGATGCACTTGAGAGAATGCAAATTTACCACCTATATCCCTCTGTTATTGCAGTGCTCCCTCAGATTCTTGTTTTCGGAGCAGGGATAGAAGAGGAATTTTACATTCTAGAAAGAGGTGAAGCATGTTTGAATGGATGCGCGGGATATTTTAATGGATGAGTGCGATGTTTGGGCACCGTACAAAATTTTGAGGTCGAAGCTTCTAGCATACGCTACTCCGACGTGGGGCCTCTCAGACGCGTTGTCACCGTCTAGGCCCACACGCCAGCGAGAGTTGCATCCCAGTATTTAAACGAGTTTCTAGGCATTTGCTGAAATTTTCGAACAATTTAAGGCTTTCAAGAAGATGACCATCGTCCAAAAAAAAGGTGACCAAGGTCATGGAAATAGTTTATGATGACGTGTCCATATTTGGTAGATCGGTGCATCTTTGCAAATCAACCAATATGTCTGCTTCCAAATTTGAAGTTTGTTTTCGAATTTCCAAGTAACAACAATGTGTTTTGTTGTGAAGCAACTACAAAGATGATGGCTCAAAATACCACCGTCCCCTTTTTTCACACAATGTATAACGCCCTTTCAAGCTTCCAGGATAAATTTGTGCAATACAATAATTTTTGGGGCTGGATGTTTTTTTTGGGGCTAGATGTTTGAATGTATGGGCGGGATGTTTGAATGGGTGGGCGGGATATTTCTGCGCTCTGCCAAAATTTTGAAGTTGAAGCTCCTAAGGTACTCTACTCCCACTTGGGATGCTGTCCCCGTCAGATAGACCCACAAGCCTATATGCTTTCCAGCATTTAATGAGTTTATAGACATCTGCCGAAATTAATGAACATTAATTCAAGGCTTTCAAACAAGAGTAGCAAGGTCACAACCATAGTTTCTGTACCTTTTCATCTTTTGTACAACTCTGTACATTGAAGCATCTTCGCCAACCAAGCTTACAAACTTTTCCATATTTGGTAGATCGGTGCATCTTGGCATTTCAAGCAATTGTTTACAAAGGAGATTCCAGATTTGATGGATAATGCCCTACTTTCATGAGTTTCCAAGTTTCCTAGCTGAAGATGCTGAAATTAAATAACTTTTTGACATAAAGCCATTCGTTCACAAAGTGCAATGCTATGTGCATTAGTTTTAATGGTAAAACATAAACTTGTATTTTGACAAGTTCTGGATCAATTTTGATCTATGGTGACTGGCAGGTGGGCCACATATATGGTGATGCCCAAAGCAGGGTAGGTCAGAATTTCCAAAGTTATCCCTCCTCACCCCTTCGCGCTGTGTATTAACTTCCACCCTCTGCCGCCTAGGCCTCACCCTCTTCCCCACAAAACAGACGTGCTTACGACCGCTCCTCATCACCAATGTGCACGAAGAAGCTTTCCCTACCCGTCGGTCTTCTTGAGACGCACCGGTGGGCATGTCGATCTCACGGTAGTCCTTCTATCTCTAGCTCGATCTGGTTGGCATTTTATTGCCCTTTCAAATACTCCTACGTAGTTTAATTTGTCCTCAATCTGCATGGTCATAGTTTATTCTGCGCTGGATTTATGTTCCTAAATACCTTCGGCGATTTTTGCTGTCAATATGTTTGCTGAAACACATAGGCATATATAGTTTTTGTACTTCATCTATATGTTTCGTGCTTTTATTTTAATAATAACCAACCTTGTATGTCATAATTAAACATATGAGTAGATTTTGGATAGAGATTTCTCCATTAGGCAGCGCTAAACGTATCCTTGATGTTCTATGATTTATGAGATTTGTTAGAGCTCATTGTGATAACTCAAAAGTACATTGCCCCTGTCGGTTGTGTGTGCATCGTAGGGTGTTGCCTCAAAGTATAGTAGAAGACCATATTTTTATATTTGGGATGCTTAGCACATATGTTAGATGGGTATTTCATGGTGAATCATATGATCCTCCATATGAACCGGGGGAAGCACATCTTTATCATCAAGATCAAGTAGGGGAAGCAGATGCTGATCAACTAGATCAACTGACAGAGGCAGCTCCTGAGCATCTAGATCAACTTGGAGAAGGGGGAGGAGAGAAAAAGCGCAAGCTACATGAAACAAGTTTCATTTCTGGCACTACTACCGCTATGCCAGATGACAAGGTATATCTGTAGAACGACAAATATTCAGGTTGTGTGTCTTTGATGTTTGTCTATAAACGTATCTGTTAATATACTAATCGCAGAAGAAGATGACCGAAGAGGACTTTGATGGTAATGATGATGACCTGTACATTGATGAGCCTGTACCTAAGGCTGTGGATCGGGTACACTGCGTCTAGATGGATTTGATGTAGGGTTGCTGATCATCAGGGGTGTACTTTTGGTGCCGTTCATGACCACTAGCCTAGCTGCAAAACTCTTGGGGTGTAGAGCTATCCCATGATTGGTTCGCTGCTGTCGTAGTTCTATAATATGGAGCTACCTTATTATGATTTCTAGGCCTTTGTTAGCAGAACTGTAATTGGAAACTATTCTGTATATTGGTATATACGGAGTATATGTGTGTTTGTGTGTGTTTCTAGTCTGAAATCCGAGCTTATCATTTTATCGGTTCCTAAACTGTTTTTGAGGCCTCAGCACTGGTGCCCTATGCTGCAACTACCGCCGTCTTGTCCACTACTCCGTGAGACGAATCAGCAGAAGGATAATAAGCTGGGATCAATTTGATTCGAAGAGGGGTGATTTTCTCTGTCCTTGGAGAGGAACCCGGGAGAACTAGTACTGGTACCAAGGAAAGGAGGAGGTTGACTCGGTCAATTATCTCACCCACTTGATGTCGGACCTACTTTAACTCACTCCTGACGTGGGTCCCGCTTGAAACAGCTGTAGGCCACCACGTGATACCTGGGATAAAAAATTCGGGATTCTCTCCCGGCAAAATGTTCCCGCCACTGCCACTTAAAAATACTTATAGTAGAAAAAAGTGTACTGCCCAACCCTATTACTACTAGTACTACTACTACCTTGCTCATGCCTTTCTACTGACGACAAGACAAGAAACCATCACTAGCTAGCTCACATCCAGCAAGCAACTATTGGAACTGGTGCAACCTCCGATTGGGGAGTTCTTGTTGAAATAGGTGGGTGTCTTTGCTCACCTCGAAATCCGGCTTTGGTCACCGCTGTTCTGATTGGGGCATTTGGTCGGGTTCGATTTCAGTGTTCTTCACTTCTGTAACCTTTAGTTGCTACTCATAATGTGCAATGGATTTTGCGTCAGATTCTGTATGGAGAACTATGGGTCAGTGGCGCGCATGGCCACTATGGACATGGATGGTCCCGTCAGTTCCCTTAAAAGTTGCCTAAAAAGGTAATGTAGCTGTATATTTGTTGCGTTCTTCCATTCTTTCCAATGCTGAAAGTGGTTGGCTGCAACCTGGATGTATCCCTGTGCTAAAAGTTATCTCTGTCTGCATCCTGTTTTTGTGGAAGCATCTGTGACACCATCTCTTCTTCATTTACTGTAGCACGGTGGTACATACCTGCGAACGTGTGGTGCTCCAGGTGCGGCAAACAGGATGGTACCCCCACATGCCGCAGGATCCGGCGAGTACCACTACTCACCAAAAAACAGGCGCAAGGCCACCAACTAGCTGGGAGGGCCCAACTTAAAGAGAAAGGTATTTCTTATTAATACCCTTATTACCATGGTGTAGACAGATTTAAGTAGTACCCGCTTGGTGTGATGCATGCTTATCAGATGTTCAGAAATATATGTGTGATTTTATTAATTCTGGCATTGTGTTTATGTGAATCCAGATCTGGATCTGTCAGACTGTCTCATACAGTCAGTATATGACTACTATGTACTGTACTCCCTCTGTCCCAAGGCTTAGGCATATACTGTATTTTTTTGAAAAGTCAAGCGATGGAAAGTTTGTCCAAACTTTACATAGTATTGAACTGTTGAGCTCTGTTGCTATTTATGCAGATTAAAGGTGCTTCTGTGGAGGCTGAGGCTGCTGTAGAGTCTAGTAGATTTCTGATGCCCGCACTAAAAGAGGACATCCTCTACACAACGAGGAAGCGCCAACACAGTACCCAGGTGGGCAGTGACCTCTCTAAGAAGTGGGTTAATTTGGAAATCCAAAATTTCACATGTTATGATTTTCCATGTTATTATTATCAGCTAGTACTATATGTTTTCATTAGAAGTTCACAAAAATAAAATCTGTTTGCTTTATAGGCAATGGTTTTGTCTTATATTATTAGATTTACTTGCTCTTTACATAATTTAACCTTTCCACTTAATTTCAATCAATACCACGCACCAGCTGCTTAGCCCTTTCTGCCACCCTCCTCTTCTCAAGCTTGTGGATTAAAAGGGGGCCCCTGTATGCCATTCTAAAGGCAAAGGGATAAAAATGGTGCATGGCCACCCTTCGCAAAGGGTACCGATGGAATCAGGTATGGATTCCAAGTGGTTTAGATCGACTTGATGTAAGATCTTGTATCTCACTTTTTTTTGCTGTCGCCTTACTTCTCTATCAATTTTCTCATGAAGGTTATCCCTTGTGTCGCTCGCCCCATTATAAACAAGATGTTCGAAAACGACAAGTTTCTAACTCTTTATAGCGAGGGCCCTAAAGGCATGCGACAACTATATGATGTGGATGTCTCCCAGACGATGGCCACCACCTATTTGGGTGGCCGAGGTTTGTCCAAGTGTGTCTGTGAGAATGGTCTGAAGAAGGGGGACAAGGTAACATTCAATTTTAGCAAGCCTAGGAAGATACTTGCACGCCATGGTACACCTGTTGACCGAAGGACCAAGAATAGAGGTAGTACTAATTAATTTGATTCTATACTCATCACAACCTCTAATGATTTTCTTGCAACTAACTGTTCTGCACCATTGTCTTTACTCATCATATGATCGTAACCACTTATGCAGTTCGCTTCCCCTTATGTACCACCCAGAAGGGTGCCAGCATCAAGCTGTTGGCACCGGCAACAGCACCGGCCTAGTTTCCGCAACGTCACCTGTTGACCTCAGTAGGAGAAATAATAGAGGTAGTAACTTAATTCACTTGTATACTCTGATCTCTGTCTAGGAGTTACTGTTGTAGAAGAAACCATTTTGCTTGTCCACATCTCATATGCCTCTCTGACCACTCCTGCTGTCCCCTTACCTACCCCTCAGAAAGTAACCAGCACCAAGCCGCTGGCACTCCAATGGCACTGGCCCTAGTTCCTGCTCCAGCACCTGTTGACCTAAGTAGAAAGAATGGAGGTAGTAACTTAATTTGCTTGTATACTCATCATATCCTCTGATCATTGTCTTGTGAGTAACTATTGTATAAGAGACCATTTTTCTTGTACACTTCTCATCTGCCTCTACCATCCCTGCAGTCAGCTTAGCTACCCCTTAGAAGGAATCTAGCATCAAGCTGCTAGCGCTGACACCGGTTCTGGGCCTTTTGGCTCCTACACCAGCCCCTCTATAATTAGTGGCACCATCTCCTACACCAGCACCAGCCGCAGCACAAGCACCGACACAAGCTCCTTCATCACCCTGGGCAGCACCTTGTCAGACCATATCCTACACATGTGTCATCACAAGGTCACACCGGATTATGTTTGTGAGTATATGGCGGCAGATAAACTATTCTGAATGTCTTCTCAAGTTTCACACGATTCAGTGCATCGCTCTTACTAATTATGCGTCTATCTCTTGCTTTGACTCAAAAATTGCCTAAGAGTGCCACAAAGCAACTCCAGGGCAGACGAAAGGGAACAATAGTCTTCACGATGCAGAGCGAATGATTGCTTATCGAGGGACGCTACGCCATTAACTCGACTGATGGGCGCTTGGCAGCTACTTCTAGGTGGATCAAGTTCCGGAAAGCAGCCAAACTTACTATTGGAAGAACGGTCAAGGTCGATGTATCTCGTTGCCCTGATGCGGCATGCTGTTCATGAACTTCCTAGTTGTCTAGCTCTTTGGCCGCATGCTATTGTAATTAATTATGTCGTTGTCTTATCTCCACTGATCATATATGGGTGGTAAAATTGTGATAACCTTTTCCTGGATTGGAGCTATGACTAGTACGTACTGGTGTGGTATATCTGTATCTATATGACGGTTCCCTATATGACCAAATATTATGACAATGATTGTGTTCCAGTGATTGAGTGTGTTTGGAGAAAAGGGCAAACTGATCGCGTGGCATGGTTTTTAGAGCTGAAACAAGAACTGTCTCGCTCTGTAGTGATATTGAATTTCAGTGTTTGTATTGCTGAATCAGTCACTTTGAAATGCTTCTGAATTGGTCAAGTGCTGCTGAATATGAACTAGGAATTTGTCGATTTTTATGTCTTATTATTCTGTACTCCTTAATCTTTCAAATAGTATTGAATTTGTCAAAAGTTCTGTCGTTGCTGTTGGCTGCTTGCTCTAGAGCTTTTGCCTTTGTGTCATCGGAACCGTTGGATGCATTTTGGATAGAGATGAGAGGGTAAAGATATACAGCGTGATTTCACCAAGTGAAGTCAATGGATACTAGCCCTGTTTTGGCGCATGTGGTGTGTGTTCATTAGATATTTTTACATGAATATCTGTTAAAGGAATTATCGCTTTTTTTACTCCCTCGAAGAGGTCTGTGTTTGAATCTGGCGAGACACAGCCAACTGAAATTTGAGATAGGAGCCCATTGACCATAACCCAAAATCTTTTTAATTTGGCCTTTTTGGTAGTGCCCCCCACCTCTAAAAAAAGTTCGCCTACCCATGTTTTAAGAAACTAATCCATTATGTGGCTTTTTATAAATCGAGGTTCCAGTAGAACTGCTCTTTTATTTTAAGAGAGATAACATGTAAACACAACAATATTTTTTAGAAGACTGATACATAAGTTGTAGTACTAATACATGTTTAATGATTCAATTTCTATTAGTATTTTTGGTATTGTGGCAAAACACTTAGTTTATGTCTATTTGATTTGATTTGGAGGTCTTTAGTTCGAATCCACTACGTGTACATATTTATATATATATATCTTGGGTTTACTTTTTTTGAGAAAGGGTTTACTTTTTAATATCGCATTACGGAGAGGCTGACATCATGGACCCACCAGCCTATAGCATCCCTCGAGTTTAATGGTCGGGTTTGAAAAAAAATTTAAATAATTGTACAGAGAGGCTGGCATCAGAGACCCACCCACCAGAACATACTAGAGAGGGTGACATGGGGGCCTCAGCAGCAAGACCATATATGGCTGCCACATCGAGCAACGTTGCCAAGGTCAAAACAACGGACACGGTCAAAAAAAAAGTCCATCATACGCAGGTTTGATGTACAGAGTGACCGACATGTGGGACCTAGTAGCGCGGCCTTATACAGGTTCTGCCTCGAGCGACGTTGCCAAGTTCGAAACAGGGAGGCGTGAGCGAGAAAAAATTCCAGCATGCACACCTTTCTTCTAATGAGAGGCTCACATGGGGGACTCAACAGCTTGGAA
The DNA here is from genome assembly GCA_916181665.1 of Avena sativa. Taxonomy (NCBI): domain Eukaryota; kingdom Viridiplantae; phylum Streptophyta; class Magnoliopsida; order Poales; family Poaceae; genus Avena; species Avena sativa. Next base: position 666,406,386 of record OV702289.1, on the reverse strand, counting down.
AAACGACTGATGCATCGAGCAACGCTATCAAGTTTGAAACACGGAGGTGCGACCGAGAGAAAAAATTCCATCATACAGACGTTTCTTCTAATGAGTGTATGACATGTGGGGGTGGGGCCCTGCATCATGATTAAACGGTAGATGCAGCGAGCAACGCTATCAAGTTCGGTGCATGGAGGTGCGATCGAGGGAAAAAATTCTATCATACACACGTTTCTTCTAGTGAGAGGATAACATGTGGGATCCAGGAGTTTGATTAAACGACTGATGCAGCGAGCAACACTATCAAGTTCGGAACACGAAGGCGCGACAGAGGGTAAAAAAATCCATCATACACACGTTTATTCTAATGAGAGGATGACATGTGGGGCCCAACATCGTGATTAAACGATAGATGCATCGAACAGAGCTATCATGTTCGGAACAGGGTAGAAAAAATCCATCATACACACGTTTCTTCTAATGAGAGGATGACATGTGGGGCTCAGGAGGTTGGTTAAACGGTAGATGCGTCGAGCAGCGCTATCAACTCAGAATGGGGTAGCACCAGCGAAGGATAAAATTCCATCATACTCACGTTTCTTCTAATGAGAGGATGACATGTGGGTCCCAGGAGGTTGATTAGACGGTAGATGTATCGAGCAACGCTATCATCTTCGGAACAGGGTAGCACGAGCGAAGGAAAAAAATTCCATCATACACACGATCCTTCTAATGAGAGGCTGACATGTGGGACCTAGCAGCCTAACTAAATGGCATACACCTCGAGCAATGTTATCGAGTTAAAATCAGGGAGGCGCGACCGAAAAGTATGGTCCGCTAGGGACACTGACGTCTAGGACCCACACGCCTCAAAAGACTTCGGCGAGTCAACATCGCGCGAGGAAATGAAAATCTTGCTTTTGCCACGCGCTGGCCGAGCTTCCTCCACATTTTTAGCAGATCCATCGTAGTAGAGAGCCGCAAATCTGTAGATTTTTTTCCACCGGCCACGGTCGAGCCGAGAATTTCTTCGTGGAAGACGCGCCTTCTACAACGACCGTCGGGCCAATTCGTTGCGGAAGGAAACTTTTTTTGTAGTGCAAGTTCTATCTCCATCCCGAAAGATTCTGTGATTTTGTTGAATTCCCGATCGCAGCTGTCCGAGCGGCTGAAGCTTCCTTTGACTATTATGACCCCATTGGGGGTTGGCATTTTTAGCACCAGATACGCGTAGTGAGGTACTGACGTGAACCGTGCGAATACTGGTCGTCCCAAGATCGCGTGATATTGTGATGGCCAATCCATGACTTCGAATTCGAGTTTTTATCACCTGAAGTTGTTCTTTGACCCGAAGACAACGTCGAGATGGACTTTGCCCAATGGAATTTCGTCTTTTCCTGAAACTATCCCATGGAAAGTTGTGTTTGTAGATACTAGATTCGTCATGGACCAATTCATAGCCCGTAGAATTTTAGCGTAAATCAGGTTGATGTTGCTTCCCGCATCCAAGAAAACCTTGCTCATGTTGAACCCGCTGATTTGTGCTTCTACTATTAGTGCTGATTGGCCAGGTCGAGGGACCCATAGTGGATGATCAGCTCCGCTGAAGGTAATTTCTTGTTCTAACCAATGGAGATACTCCGGTGTAGGGGGTGGCTTTGTTACTGCCATGTTTACTTGCCTAGTGATCAACTTCTATGTTTTGTTGGAGGGCGGTCCTTTCTGGATCATTGACATTGCCACTTTTGACCTGGGATATTCGTCGTCTTGGTGTGTTGTGTTTTGCGGCTGTCTTGCTGGCGGATGCCCTTGTGGTGGTGGTGGTGCGCCCACAGCCAAAGCGCCTGGTGCGGTAGTGTAGCCTCAGTTTGCTACTTCGGTTGCCCTTGCGTTGCATAGCTCTTGCATTTTTAAGAATGTTCAGCAGTCCTTTAGGAGGTGATTTGATCGCCTTTTCCCTATCGAGTCGACGTAGTAGTGCATATTGCAGGGTCCTTCCAACATTTGTCCTGCTGGCATAGGTGGGTCTCGATTCGTCGGCTGGTATCGTTGCTGCGACTGGCTTCCACTGATGTTGTCCCTGTTGCCACGGTATCCACTATTGTAATTGTCGCTCCGTAGGTTGTCCCCTCTAGAGAAACTTGCTGCAACATAACTTGGTGTATGGTACCCATCATTGGTTCGTCGTCTCCGATCATTATTGCGCCTGTCCCTGTCATCTTCTGGTGAATGGGTTTTTTTCTTGTGTACCGCGTCCTCTCCGTCGGCCCAACGATTGGCTATGTCCATCAGCTGTGAAATTGTCTTTGGCTTGGTCTGTCCTAGTTCTTCAATGAACTCCTGCCGATGAAGTCCATCGTTGAAGGCGTCGATTGCCCTTTCGTCGGATATGGCTTTCGCCGAATTTTTTATGATGTTCCACCGTATTAAGTCTCTCGGCTTTTGCTTCCAGGCCCGCAATTGCTCCAAAGATGCGGGTCGCTTGAATTGGGACTAGAAATTTCTGATAAACTTGTCTTCTAGATCATTCCAACTGCTGATAGAATCTTCGGGTAGTTGTCTTAGCCAGGAGCATGCCGCGCCAGTTAGGTGCAGCTGTAAGCTCTGCATGGCAGTAGCTTTGGATCCACCTTGTAGCCTGACGGTTGCCAGATAATCTGTCAGCCAAGATTCGGGTTCTTGGAGACCATCGTACTTTTCACGATCTAGAGGTAATTTAAAGTCTCATGGTACCGGAGTCTTGTGAACCCGTCGGGTAAAGCAACTGGCTCCGCATAGTTCTTGCTCTTCCTCGCTTTCGTCGTCGTGATATCTTCGGGTGCTGCGTTCTTCTCTGGACCGGTCGATCCTTCGCTGAGTGATGTCATTTCTTGCATCATTTCGCGGCTCTGATTCTAAAAAGTGAACCCGCTGTGGCGATTGACATCGTCGGGTGTGTCCCACTTGCCGAGGGCTGCTGCGATGAGGTGGGGACATGTCAAGCTGCCGCACAGTTCCTTGCTCTGTTGGTGCAAGAGATGCTCCTACCATGCTGAGATTTATCAAGGCGGAGCGGTGGAGGGCCGCACGAGGATCGTCGGGTGCAGGCTGAGTTGTGATCAAATATGTTTGCGCGGCCACGATAGCTGCCTGAGACGGTTTTTCCTTGATGTTTCCTGCTTGATCGATCGACATGAACGATAGATCAAGATCCTGGATGAGTCCGCCTCTCTCTGCTTCAAGGATATTCTCCAATCGAGATGTTCCTCTCATTGGCAGTGCTCCTCCTGTTACGCTCCTTGATCCTCGAGTGGAGCTTAACTGCGCTTGTCGTAGGCTAGATTCGTCGGCTACTCTTTTCCTTTCATTGAGTTATCTCTGCATCCTGAGTAGGTGTCTCTTCTTGCGATGAAGCAGGTATTGGTATGCTAATAGATCCTTGTGTGAAGCGTCTGCTGTCATTGGAACTGCTTCCGATATTGCTTCCCTTGCTTTTTGCCATGCCGCAGATGGTAGCCGGAGAGTTTGCCTCTCGCCTCCACGTGGTTCTTCTTCTCGATTTTCATGGTCAACTGTTGGGTCTCCCCCGTTTCCTTGGCTTCCTTCATTGCCATGATCTCCTGCATTATGGCTTGAAAGAATATCACCGGGGTTAAAAATTGGGTTACCGTTGGAGTCTTGCTGGGTCGAGGTGTCTCCAATGACCACACATACTTGGTGCTAAGTGATACATGGGCTAGTGACGTTGTCATCTGAACCGAGGGAGACACTGTTGCGTGAACCAGTGAAGTCCATCAGTTTTTGTTCTGGGTAGATTTCTGCCATCCTAATTCCAAAGTCGATGCTTTTGCCGCTTTCTTCAGATTCAGAGTTTGTCGGGCTTGCTTTGCATGGTGGGGTTAGCTGTGGGTCTGATCCGAAGGAGAGATTGTCGTAAAGACCATCAAGGTCCCCAGATCCATCTCGCCTTGCTCGCTTTCTTCGCCTGCTTCGATCTGTGTTGTGGCGTCCATGGAGGACCCAACGGAAGATGCTGATACCGCCGTAGGCGTAAGTTTTTCCACCGACGGTTCTGATGTGATCAAGGCCAAAGGGTGCGATTCTCATGGGTCTTCTACTTGGAAGTGGAAGGTTCCAACGATTAGGTCAGATCCGTCGTTGAAATCAGCGGGTACCAATATAGGGGTGGGCGGGTGTGGAACTGCTTTTGTCGGGCTGATGCTTGGTGGAGAGCGGTCTGCCGAATCCGTGGTTCCAGCGTTCAGGTTTCCCACAGACGGTGCAAATTGACAAGGGGTAACCTCGGCAATGCCCATGGTGATGGACTTAGGGTTTTGTGGAAAAGAGAACGTTGGGGATTTTGTCGGATGTCAGGAAAACAATGAAGCCAAAGTCACCTGAATATTGGGAAATCGCACTATTACAAGTTGTCTGGGAGTTTTCGGTACCCTCGCTTGGCCTTCTCCCGTCCTATATATAATAGGCCAGGTCTCGAAGCTGTATACAGATATGTTTCATACACGCGTTATTACAATACCAACATAATGTCGGTTCATAGTATCTTTCTTAATACAATCAAAGTCTTTATCGGTTACTTCTTTGGGCTGTCATCTGAAATCTTCATGGGCCGTAATCCTTTTACCGAGCATAGGGCAGCAAATCATAAGCATCCGAGTAATCGTACCTATGTCACTTAGCAAGAAGTCAAACCTATTGTCAAAACTCTCGGGTGTTTCTCATATATTGATTGTGACACCTCCCCTGATCGGTACGGTACCTCCAAAAGCTTTTTTGTAAAACTTTCAGAGCAACCATTAATTTAGTTATAGTTCAGGTTTGACCTAATTTCGATAAATCGACATGTAGTCATTCAATTGGGCGGAGTTAATTAGTTAGGGAGTTTGAGAACTCAAAAAACTTATGAGAATCATAAGTAAAACACGTTGGTCCACTTAATATGTCTAGAAGCTTGGCTTATGGCATTGAGATCCATATTCTTTGAGCTTTCTTTTCGAAAAAGAACCATCTCGTCATCACTCAGAAAACTGAGAATTTTATTTCCTGATAGTTGGAAACTCACACTGACGACATTGTTTACTACAAGAAGATGCACCCATCTACCTTCGAAAATACATTTAATTCAAGAGCAATCTATCGCGCTTACTTGTAGATCAAGTTTGACCTAATTTCCTTAATCGACAAGAAGTCTATGAAGTGTGCGAAGTTAGCTAGGAAGCTTGAAAAATCCTAGTACTAAAAACTTGGGTATTACGTATAAGAAACTATGGTCTAGTTTGTTTGATAATTGGGACGGTTGCATTTTATTTTAACTGTGGTAGGTCACGTAGGAGCGAGGTGCTTGAGAGTTAACACGGTCGATGGAAGTACAAGTTACATCAATGACCTCATAAAAATGAAAATTGCACCCAAGTCCATGCATTTAGCATAAGGACTTTGAAACTGAGCAATGAAGTGTGTGTTTTGAGGTTTGTGCATACTAGCGTTCATCGTGCTAAAGACTATCAGTCGAATCTTTGTAGATGCTAAGAATGGAAAAGAAGATCCAACGGTTAGCAATGTTTGGATTTGCCGGTCTTGATCCAACGGTCAATGTTTGAAGTTATCCGTACACTATTGCCGGTCTTTTGAGTAACCTTCCCTCCCGATGTTTGGGAAGCAAGTGAAAATTTCGAAAACCGGAAAAGTTTGAATTTTTTTGCCGCCAAGTACCAAAGTGGTTTCCTTCCTATGTACTCCTCGTCCCTACTCCACACCAACACGGCTGCAGAACATGCCAGAGACACAGAGCCATCGTACAAAGGCACATGTGCGCAGCACCACACTGTAGACGAGGGAGAGATCAGCCGGGCCGGTGCACGAGGGGAAAGGGTAGGAGAGAGGGAGGATGGATGGTGAGAGGCAACGAAGGAGAGAGAAACCACACATTTTGTTTTGCGTTCATAGGTCCTGAAATTTACTAGTACTAGTATAGTGTAGTACACTGTAAGGCCGAAGGAGTACCTCGTGTCATAAACCCATCATAACTTTGCTCTAACATGGAACCGGCTTCAACTTCTCTTTGCTGCTGCCCTCTTCCCCTGCCAATGTTTTATTCTCTCAGCATGTACAGCGTGTGGACAGAGGTGACCATATGTCTAAGCAAAGAAATATACTACTCCCACATTGTGTAAAAAAGCACACCTTAATATGGCCTACTATGTGGCATCCGCTAAGGTTCACCTTATACATAGTGGAAAAATAAAGTTATCTTTAAGCCTAAGGTGCACCTCAAGCTTGTGGGTTGCCAATAGAGAATAGAAATATCATTTCCCCTCTCTCCCTATTTCATGTGATCATTTTCAAAAGGTGTTCAAAATTTTCATGATGCAAAATCTTAGCTAGAAGTCGAACCACTCGTCAAAACTCTCTATGGTTTCTGATATATTAATTAACCGCTCGATTGGTACCTCCAAAAGCTTTTTTCATAAAACTTTCAAAGCAACCTACAATTTATTACTTGTAGTTCAAGTTTGACCTAATTTCATTAAATTCGAGAGCAATCTATCGCACTTAGTTGTAGCTCAAGTTTGACCTAATTTCATTAAACTGTCAAGACGCAAAATCTTAGCAAGAAGATGAACCTGTTGTCAGAACTCTCTTTTGGTTTCTGATAGTATATTAATTGACCCCCCCCCCCCCCCGTGCCCCCTCGGATGGGTACCTCTAAGAGCTTTTCCATAAAACTTTCAAAGAAACCTACACAGTTTACTTGTAGTAGTTCAAATTTTACCTATTATATTTTTTCCGCTTTACCTATTATAATTTTATATAGTGATGATATGTCAGATGTCTATTATCTGAGTCTCACGTGCCATTTACTAGTACTTGTAGTTTCAAATTTGACCTAATTTTGATAAATTGACATAAAGTCATTCTAATGGGCAGAGTTAGCTGGGAAGTTTGAAAACTCATAAAACATGGGAATCGTTGGTACAACATGTTGGTCCAATATATATATGTATGTAAACTTGGCTTGTGGCATTCAGATCCAATATTCTTCGGACTTTTCTTTAGGAAAAGAACAACCTCGCTCGTATTCTTCACTCGGAAAATATAGAATTGAATGTTCTTTCTTGATAGTTGGAAACTCACACCGACGACATTGTTTACTACAAGAAGATGCACCGATGATTTACCTATGAAAAGATATTTAATTCAAGACCAATCTATGGCGTTTACTTGTAGCTAGCTCAAGTTTGACCTAATTTTGTTAAATTATCAAGATGCAAAGTCTTAGCAAGAAGTTTAACCTATCATCGAAACTCTCGTTGGTTTCTGGTACATTAATTTTGAACCCTCGATGGGTACGTCCAAAAGCTTTTTCATAAATCGATCAAAGAAAAACCTTCAATTTACTTGTATTTTCAAATTTGACCTAATTCCGAGATATCGACATAAAGTTATTCAAATGTGCGGGGTTAGCTAGGAAGCTTCACAACCCATAAAACATGGGAATCACAAGTACAACATGTTGTCGATTACTATATATATATATGTCTGTCAACTTGGCTTGTGGCATCCACATCCAATATTCTTTAGACTTCTCTTTACGGAAAAGAACAACTAACCTCGCTCGTCTTCACTCGAAAAACATAGAATTGAATGTTCTTTCCTGCTAGTTGGACACTCACACCCACGACACTTCTTACTACTAGAAAATGCATCCATCTACCTCTGAAATGACATTTAGTTCAAGAGCTATCTATCGCGCTTACTTGTAGCTCAAGTTTGACCTAATTTCGTTAAATTGTCAAGATGCAAAATCTTAGAAAGAAGTTGAACCTATCGTCAAAACTCTCGTTGTTTTCAGATATATTAATTGCGACCCCTCGATGGGTACCTCCAAATTAAAAGCTTTTTTGTAAAATTTACAAAGCAAAACCTATAATTCACTTGTAGTTTCAAATTTGACCTAATTTCGATAAATCGACTTAAAGTCATTAAAATGGGCAGAGTTAGCTAGGAAGTTTGAAAGCTCATAAAAGATGGGAATCGCAAGTACAACATGTTGTCGATCGACTATATATGTCTGTCAACTTGGCTTGTGGCATCCACATCCAATATTCTTTGGACTTCTCTTTACGGAAAAGAACAACTAACCTCGCTCGTCTTCACTCGAAAAACATAGAATTGAATGTTCTTTCCTGCTAGTTGGACACTCACACCCACGACACTTCTTACTACTAGAAAATGCATCCATCTACCTCTGAAATGACATTTAGTTCAAGAGCTATCTATCGTGCTTACTTGTAGCTCAAGTTTGACCTAATTTCGTTAAATTGTCAAGATGCAAAATCTTAGAAAGAAGTTGAACCTATCGTCAAAACTCTCGTTGTTTTTAGATATATTAATTGCGACCCCTCGATGGGTACCTCCAAATTAAAAGCTTTTTTGTAAAATTTACAAAGCAAAACCTATAATTTACTTGTAGTTTCAAATTTGACCTAATTTCGATAAATCGACTTAAAGTCATTAAAATGGGCAGAGTTAGCTATGAAGTTTGAAAGCTCATAAAAGATGGGAATCGCAAGTACAACATGTTGTCGATCGACTATATATGTCTGTCAACTTGGCTTGTGGCATCCACATCCAATATTCTTTGGACTTCTCTTTACGGAAAATAACAACTAGCCTCGCTCGTCTTCACTCGGAAAATCTAGAATTGAATGTTCTTTCCTGATAGTTGGAAACTCACACTGACGACATTGTTTACTACAACAAGATGCACTGATCTACCTCTGAAAATACATTTAATTTAAGAGCAATCTATCGCGCTTACTTGTAGCTCAAGTTTGACCTAATTTCGTTAAATTGTCAAGATGCAAAATCTTAGTAAGAAGTTGAACCTATCATCAAAACTCTCGGTGTTTGATGATATATTAATTATGACCCCTCGATTGGTACCTCCAAAAGATTTTTCATAAGACTTTCAAAGCAACCTACAATTTACTTGTAGTTTCAAATTTGACCTAATTTCGATAAATCGACATATAGTCATTCGGTCAAATGGGCAGAGTTAGCTAGGAAGTTTGAAAACTCATAAATAAAACATGAGAATCATTGGTACAACATGTTGGTACATTATATATGTATGTAAACTTGGCGTGGCATTCACATCCAATATTCTCCGGACTTCTTACGAAAAAGAACAACCTCACTCGTCTTCACTTGGAAAATGTATAATTGAATGTTCTTTCCTGATAGTTGGAAACTCACATTGACGGCATTGTTTACTACAACAAGATGCACCGACCTACCTCTGAAAATACATTTAATTTCAAGAGCAATCTATCACGCTTAATTACTTGTAGCTCAGGATTGATCGAATTTCGTTAAATTGTCAAGATGCAAAATCTTAGCAAGAAGTTGAACCTATCATCAAAACTCTCGGTGTTTTATGATATATTAATTGTGACCCATTGATGGGTACCTCCAAAAGTTTTTTTTTAAAACTTTCAAAGCAACCTATAATGTACTTGACGTTTCAAATTTGACCTAATTTCAATAAATCGACATAAATTCATTCGGTCAAATGGGCAGAGTTAGCTAGGAAGTTTGAAAACTCATAAACATGGGAATCGTTGGTACAACATGTTGGTCCACTGTACATGTCGGTAAACTTGGCTTCTGGCATTCAGATCCAATATTCTTCGGACATTTCTTTACGGAAAAGAACAACCTCGCTCGTCATCACTCGAAAAATTAAGAATTGAATGTTCTTTCCTGATAGTTGGAAAATCACACCGACGACACTATTTACTACAAGAAAATGCACCCATCTACCTCTGAAAAAGTCATATATTTCAAGAGCAATCTATCATGCTTACTTTGTAGCTCAAGTTTGACCCAATTTTGTTAAATAGTGTCATGATGCAAAATCTTAGCATAAAGTCAAACCAGTTGTCAAAACTCACGGTTGTTTCTCATATATTGATTGTGACCTCTAATGGGTACCTCCAAAAGCTTTTTCGTATAACTTTCAGAACAACCTACAAAACTTGTAGTATATAGTTAAAATTTGACCTAATTTTGATTAATCAACATATAAAGTCATTCAAGTGGGCAGGGCGTTAAGCTATAGGAAGTTTGAGAACTCATAAAACACGGGAAATCATAAGTAAAATATGTTGGTCCACTATATATGTGTGAAAACTTGGCTTGTGGCATTCAGATCCATCTTCGGACTTCCTTTATAGGAGAGAATACTCTCGATATCACTCGAAAAATTGAGAATGTTCTTTCCCGATAGTTGGAAACTCACACTGACAACATTGTTTACTACAAGAAGATGCACCCATCTACCCTTGAAAAGACATTTAATTCAAGAGAAATCTATCGCGCTTACTTGCTTGTAGCTCAAGTTTGACCTAATTTCGTTAAATAGTCAGCATGCAAAATCTTACCAAGAAGTTAAAACTATCATCAAAACTATCGGTGGTTTCTGACATATTGATTGTGACCCCTCGATGGGTGCCCGCAAAAGCTTTTTTTAAGAACTTTCAAAGCAACCTACAATTTACTTGTAGTTTCAAATTTGACCTATTTTTGATAAATCGACATAAAGTCATTCAAATGGGCAGAGTTAGCTAGGAAGTCATTCAAATATCGACAAACATTTAATTCAAGAGCGATCTTTCGTGCTTACTTGTAGCTCAAGTTTTACCTAATTTTGTTAAACTGTCAAGATGTAAAATCTTAGCATGAAGTTGAACGTGTCGTCAAAACTCTCGGTGGTTTATAATATATTAATTGTCCCCTGAATAGGTACCTCTAGAAGAGTTTTCATAAAACTTTCAAAGCAACCTACAATTTACTTGTAGTTCAAATTTGACCTAAATTCAAGAAATAATTGGCATAAAAGTCATTCAAGTTGGCGGAGTTAGCTTGGAAGTTTGAAAGCTCATAAAACATGGGTATCGTCAGTACAATATGTTGGCCCACTCTTTATGTCTGAAAACTTGTCTTGTGGTATTCAGATCCATATTCTTCGGAGTTTCTTTACATAAAAGAACAATCTCGTCATCACTCGAAAAATTGAGAATTAAATATTCTTTCGTGATAGTTGGAAACTAACACCGACGACATTGTTTACTACATCACCCATCTACCTCTAAAAATACATTTAATTCAATAGCAATCAATTGCCCTTACTTGTGTAGCAAATGTTTGAGCTAATTTCGTTAAATTGGCAAAAAGTCACTAAAGTGTGCAAAGTTAGCTGGGAAGTTTGAAACATCCTATTTCTGAAAACTTTGGAATTATAAGAAACCATATTCCACTTTGTCTGATAATCGGGGTAGTGTAATTATTTTTTAATTGTGGTAGGTCTCGTAGGAGCGAGGTGCTTTATTAGTTAACACGCGGTCGGTGGAAGTACAAGTTACATCAAGGACCTCATAAAAATATAAATTATATCCAAGTCCATGCATTTAGCACAAGATCCCTGAAACTAAGCAATGAAGTGTCTTTTGAGGTTTGCGTGTATGCTAGACATTGTAGAGCCAAAATTTGTTCTAAAATAATCTACATTCTAACTTTTACTGCTAGTACATATAGTAAACAAGAATCCATAAAACAGAGTGATCGTACTCTCTATTAGAGTAGTAACTTGGATTGGTTTTTCACATATCTAAGTAATACTACTAATTATAATTTCTCAAAAAAGTACAACTAATAAATTCTGTACTAGTTTGTCTGATTTGTTCTAAGATGTAGTACTACTACTATTACTAGTACTCCCTCTGTCTGGGATTATTAAGGCCATTTAAATTTGATAAGACCAAAAAAGTTAATTACAGGTTGGTGTCGAAGACATGCATGAAGTCATCGGTCTCTCCCCTGCAGCACTGTACACCCTACAGCAGGCCGCAGGCTTTTCGTCTCTCTCTAGGAGTAGATCTTCTTGCCTCTCACTCACCTGGATCTTCTTGCCTTGGTCTCTCCCACTGTCTATACTGTACTTTCTGTTATAGTACAGCGTGACACCTGCTTTATTACTCACCTGTCAACTTTCTGCAGCTTTTTTGTTTTGACGAAGCATGTACAGCATGTCGACACTGTCTAAGAAAAAAGTGGCCAAGTGTAGCCGCCGCCAGTGCGCCGATGCCTAGCATATTCCTATAGAATCGTACCAATATAATACGAAACTCAATCAGTATACTCTTCAGTATACCCACCCAACCCGGGTTTCTGGCTAGCGAGCACTACGTCGGCGAGCCAATCGTCCCTCTGTAACCACTCCCACACGTTCGTGTACCGCGTCGGCGGATTCAACCGTGAGCCGGCTGCTATGGACATTGTCCAGTCTGAGGTGATGATTGAGTGCCCCTATGATGGCTGCTTTAGCTTGGTCGCCTTTGACAAGCTCGACGAGAACAAGATCGCGTGCTTGCACGACCCGTGCTCCTGCATTGATTCCGCCTATCATTTCATTGCCTCGCCAGCAAGGCTCCTTCCCCACATGAAGGAGGCCCATGGGGTCATAGTAACCAGGGCCATCTACGACAACACCGTCTTTTGCCTCATCCCGACTTCGCCACCAACAAGCATGAGGGGATTCACACGCTTCCTCTAAGGGGATGACGGTTCCGTGTTCGGCCTGACCATCAGCGTGCTCGGCTCGGCCACCGTCGTGTGTAACATCTCAAAAATATCAAATAAGATTATCAATTCTAATGAACCAAAATTGGGGTTAATAAAATATTTTAATATTAAACACTATATGAATGCATGTGTGTTTGATAATGAAGTATGAATGCTTGTTATGCCATGTTTGATTGTTATATATGTTGAGAAATAGTTTAAGGACCAAAGCAAGATCATCTAGGTCAATTTCAAACCAAAGCAAACCAAAAGAAAATCAAATAAGAAAGCATATGAACTAATGGTCACTTTTGCCAAAGTTAACCACTAGCCCACTTTGGGCATCTCTATTAAATGATTTCTAACAGAAACAATTCTATTTCTTTTCTCCCCTTGCTAGACCAAGTGAAAATTAACCCAAGTGAACTTTCAAAACTTACAGAAACATTTTCAAATGCATTTGAGGGAATTTGCAAAATTGAATCTACAATAGACATCAAGATAGCCATTTTTCAAAAACCACTCAAACCATCTCGACTTGACACATCCTAGCAACCAGAGACACTCAAGCATGTGAACAACACACCCACCAAATATAATTTGAAAATTCAAATGTTCATCCCATGTGGCCATTTAATCAAACACTTAACAGGCAGAGTACAAGTCTACCAACTACACACTATTTGAATCAATCTTGTGATCATCCTTGTACTCAATTCAACCTCAGTTACTAGCCCATGATCACCCCCAGTACCCAACCATGCAGTGGAGCCTCTCTCACTCGTCAATTGGACCAGTGCCACCTGTACCTGAGCATGCCATGCTGGCCGGACATGGACACGACGCCACAAGCCGTGCCGCCCTCGCCCACGATATCTAGGAGACAGGCGTGACCTCACCGCACTTCTCAGTCCACCCCTCAACCAACGGCGAGCAGTGGAGAAGCCAGCACAGCCGCGCCCATTTAACTCTCTGCCATGTCGAGCACATGCCAGAGCGCTGAGCCGTTCCCGCGTGGCCACACTGCGCCTTGCTCTCTCCTTGCGTAACTACACTCGCCGCGTCACCAGCAACCTCCTAGACACGACCGTTCGCCGCCGCACGCCCCATGACCACCGTACGCCATGACGAACACCGCAGTACCCGAGCTGAGCATGGACGTCTCCCGTCCGATTAAGACCGCCCCTCGCCGTGCCACTATGCGCATTACGACCGCCAGGGAACACCGCGTCGACCTATGCCCACATCCATGCCAATAGCGACCTGTAGCAACATCGCCGACGAGCCCGAGCCATGCCGCACTGCCTCTCTCGCTTGTGTATAAATATGACCCTCCCCCAGCCTCCAAAGGCACACCATTCGACTCCTATCTCCCTCGGAAACCCCCCGACCCATTCCCAGAGCAAGGCGAGCACCATCTCGCTGAAATTTCATGAGATCCCGCCGCTACAGTTGAGGAACGGAGCCATTGATTGGAGCCACCCCAGGAGCTGCCGTGACCACCCCTCGAACCGTTGTCGTCTTCCAGTTTGTTCGCCCACCTTGCAGACCTAGCTGGAGCCCTGGTAAGCCTCCGATGACTACCGCCGGAGAGCTAGGTTTAGAATCTCGCGTGCTCAACCCGCCGGAGACGACGACGCTCAGCCGTCGATCTCATTCTAATCGCGTGGCCTTGATTCACCCATACCGTTTCGCTTAGACCCAGTCGCTGACGCGTGGGACCAGCCTGAGTGCAACCCGCTGCATGCAAGCCGCGTAGCTGGGCCAGCCCATTCTCGTTCCCGCGCATAGCCCAGAGATTCAAACTTAGATTTTCTATTTAAATCAAAATCCTATTTTGTTGTTGTGTTCAAAATTGAATTCAAGGAGATCTACTGAACCAAATTACATGATTCCAATTTTGTTAGAAAGGTAATGAAATTGTCTAACCACTCCTGTTGGATTCAAACCATTTGAATATATAGATCACCCATAGTAAAAATGACAAGACAAAGACTTTTTCAACTTCAAACATTTTTATAAAATCAACCATAAATGCTTTTGAGTTGATTCCAACATTCAAAAATCACATTTGCCATGCTCTACCCGAATATGTAAAAATATTTAGTTTTACATAAAGTAATCTTGGACTAGTATTAAAGGAATGCTATATAGTCAATTCTAGTCATTTTTAATTATATTAAATATAAATAGTACACTTTGTAAAATATGCCAACCACTTTAAATCACATTCCCAAGTATTAGAATATGTGGTGATGACATGGTCAACATGATCCTATATTTTAATTGGAGAATATTAAATCTTAAGTATTTTTCAATGAGTAGAAATTGCATTTCTAAAAATAAGATAAATAGGAATATGTCCATATTTCATGTGGTGATTGCAATGATGCTAGATCATCTAGTGTGAGTCTTTGTGTGCTAAATAGAAGTAGCTAAGTATTGTTTGGTGATTGTGTACCTCGTATTTATTTATAGACGGTAGTACCAATCCAGGCTACGAAGAAGAGGAGTTCTACAAAGACGAAGAAGAGAACTTCGACAACTGCACTAATCAAGGCAAGCCATCCTATGCAAGTTAGCATATGCAGGATACCTTATGCATTCTGTTGGAATGCAACTTTGATTATACCAATCCCAAGTTTTACTTGCAAGCTTTATCTTTCTTTCCTTTACCAAAGTTTCTCAAATAGTTAATTAATTGGTGACTAGTGGAAAACTAGGATAGATGCTACCACGAGCCTAGAACTAGGTTTGGATAGTTACAGTTGATTAGCACCCCTCAATAGTGACACCTTCATTAATAGTTGCTAGTGCTAAACTAATATGGATCACTTTAGATGGGAACACTTGGAGAAAATGATTATGAAAACCTTGGAATGATGAGTCATTCTATTGAAATGTTTTGACATGTGTTGTGAAACACAATGAGTTGAAGATGATACTGAATGAAACATGTGCCTTGACTTTGATAAAAACTGATGGTTGGGTTCGGATGCGATACCATTCCAACATTACCATACAACCACAATACCTGAGTTGGGTAGGGCTTAACTGGAAACTTATGTGTCTTAGTATGGGTTCCCTCATGGAAAGAGGTTGAGCTGAGGCTACCTCGTGAACATGAATGTCCACCTATGCAGTTCCCGGGATGGCAGATGGCCATGGCTGGGAGGCCAAGCTCATAGGGGAGGTGCCTATACTAGGGTGTGTAATTGAAAGGTTAGGATTGATTATACGCATACCAAGTATGATGATTCAGGGTTATCCCTGACGGATGTATCAAATTTTGTGGTGAAAGTGTACCCCCTCTACAGAGTGTCAAACTCTTCGAATAGCCGCGTCCGCGGTCATGGATAGTTGGATGGCCATACTATTCCATTGTCAGATGTTTTCAAAATGACTTGTGACTTGAAAGGTGACTTGGACTTGACCACAACAGAGTTGTGGACACGAAACTAGGTTCCCACTTAAGTAATCTAATTAACTGAAATAGGCTTTACTACTAAGTACTTCTGAAATAAAACTGGCTTATTGCAAACAAGCTTAGAGCATAGGATTCCTACTAGATTTGCCTTACTTACACTAGTGATAGTTTGCGAGTACTATAAGAGTACTCATGGCTTTGTCCCTGGCTATTCCCATGGCCAGACTACGAAGAGGACTATCCGGAGGACGGACAGCAGGATGTCTATAATAACTAGGATCATCTCCCATCGTCAGCACTGTCTATGACAATGAAGATGGAGCCTCTACTACGCTTGCTTTCCGCTGCTTTGATATGTATTCAGACTTGATCATGAGATCAACTATTTGTAAGACTACTATGGTTTGTAATGGATGATGTACTGTTGTACCAATTCTGTTATGTCTCGCAAAAATGGTAATCCTGGCATTGTGATGTACGGAATAACAGGCATCGTGGACTTAAAAATCCGGGTGTTCACAAGTTGGTATCAGAGCCATCCTGTGAAGGAAATATGCCCTAAGAGGCAATAATAAAGTTGTTATTATGTATTCCTTGTATATGATAGATGTTTATTTTACATGCTATAATTGTATTGATAGGAAACATCAATACATGTGTGTTTAATAAACAAAAAGGGTTCCTAGTCATGCCTCTCTTATAGACTAGCTTGTTGATTAACAAGATGATCAAGGTTTCCTGATCATGGACATTGGATGTTGTTAATAACAAGGTCACACCATTGGTGGAATTATGTGATGAACATTCATCCGAAGTATAGCATTACGATCAAGTCATTGTGTTTATATTGCTATAACATCATACGAAGTAATCTTTATCCTTAGACCATGAGATCATGTTAATTGCTAACACCGGAAGAGTATCTTGATAACATCAAACGTCACACCGTAACAGGGTGACTATAAAGATGGGTTTAGTGCTACGAAGGTGTTATGTTGAGGCTCATGGATCAAGAGTGGAATTTGTCAATCCAGATGTCGGATAGATATACTCTGGGCCCTCTCGGTGATATCACATTAGGATAGCTTGCAAGCAAGTGATGTGATCACTAGAATGTTATATCACGGGAACGAGAAAAGAGTGCATGTCGGTATCGAGATCAAACTAGGTATGGAGATACCGATGATCGAATCTCAGACATGTAATATATCGAGAGACAAAGGGATTTAGTTACAAGCGTTAAAGGTTCTCACGATCACAGGAGTCATCGTTGAATGTGTAGGAGTCAGTACGGATCTCCAGGTCCCGCTGCTGATTATTGATCGGAGAAGGGTCTCGATCATGTCTGCATTATTCGCGAACCGTAGGGTGGCACACTTACGAGTTACCGGACACCATTTTGGAGCACATATGTTTCAGACGAAAGAATTGCAAAGCGCAGGAATTGTGTCAATAGAAACCGGAAATTGTTTCGGGTGAAATTGCAGAAGGTGGTTCTGCATGTGATATTGAAATATTGCAAGGGGCTATATGTGAATGTTTGTTAATTAAAGTAATTAACAAAATTCTGAATAAATTTAATAAAAGAGTTTTTATTAAATGAGAGAGCATTAAATTTGGAGAAACTTAATGCATTTAAAGTGGAGACTTTAAAAGGGAATGTGAAGAGGCATTTTAATGTGGAGGAGTTACCACCACATGAATGGGGGAGGTGAGGGGTCACCCCCCCATGCACCGGCCATGGAGAGAGGGGGCACCCCCCTCCTCCTATAAAAGGCCACCCATTCCCTCCTTCATCCTCACACCTCCTTGTGAAGGATCTCTCTCCCCCTCTATAATTATTCCCCCATGGTCTCGGATTAGCGAGATACATGTTCCCGGTGGCATTTCGTCTGGAAGGAGTTGCTGCTTTTGACTGGATCGCTGGAGCGAGGAGGTGGTGGTTGTCTGGTGGCTTGAACGTGTGTGCGAGTGCGGATGCGTTGCTGAGTTGCGGCGCTCGGACTTCCTCACGATCTTGAGATCGGCAAGTGTATGACTACATCAACCACGAGTTCCTACTCGTTAACAAAGCTCGTTGTCTTCGAGGGTAAGTTCTCTATGGATGTATGTCCACCCGTTTGCTTTGTACATAGTAGATAGATCTTGGCGTGTAGTTCACACAGTAGGATTTTTTTTGTTTTCTATGCTACGAACCCAACAGTGGTATCAGAGCCTGATCTATGCGTAGGTGCTTTGCACGGGTAGTACACATATGTTTATATGTGGGCGATGATGATCATGTTATTGCATCTTCTATGTACTTTGGATATTGGTGGCATAGTGGGATGGAGCGGCCTAGACCAACCTTACATGTCAGTGTACATGAGACCGGTTCCACGACTGACATGCAACTTGTTTTGCATAAGTGGCTGGCGGGTGTCTGTCTCTCCTACTATAGTCAATATCTGATTTACAACGAGTTGCTAATAACTTGGTTATCCTCGTTGTGGTTCATGTTCATAGGTTAGACAGGTTCTATCTTCGAAAGCCCTAAGCCACGTAAAACTTGCAATTGATAAATTAGAGGCGTCTAGTTTAGATCGTTGCTGGGCTAGTGTTTTGATATGGTATTGTTGTAAGTAGATGTATAATAGATACTCTTACAACTCACTTAATGTGTAAGTTCCATAGACCTTGGCCTTACACACAAAGGAATGATAGAGATCATACCACGATGCAAATGATAGAGATCAAATGCATGGACCATATCACCTCTCTTCACACATTAGTTGTTAGCATCTTATATTGCTAGTTTGGCGCGTTTGGTAGCATTATAAGATGATCCCTCATTTAGATATCAAGATAAAATGTGTTCTTCCTTAAGTATGCACCGTTTTGTGGATCGTGTTTTGAGGCATCACGTGATGATCGGGTGTTTTTCAACTCTACGCTTTCATACAACGGGTGTAAGACAGTTTTACACACGCAAATACTAAGGTCCTTACTTGACGAGCCTAGCATGTACAGACATGGCCTCGGAACACGGACCGAAAGGTTAAGCATGAGTCATATAGTTGATATGATGCCCATATAGATGCTCGCCTTTGAAGCTACACCGACTCACGTGATGATCGGACTTGCTGTAGTGGATTTGGTTCATGTAATCACCAAAAGGACACGAGGGATGTCGTTTTTGAGTGGGAGTTCATTAGTAATTTGGATTAGTTGAACTCAATCTATCATAAACTTAGTCTAAATATACTTTACAAATTCTGTTGTAGATGGCACCACCTGCTTTTAATTTCAATGTGTTCATGGAGAAAGAGAAACTTGCTGCGAATGGTAGTAACTTCACCAACTAGGCTATGAATTTGAGGATTCTCCTAACTGCTGCACAAAAGCAATATGTGCTAGATGCGCCGATAGGCCCCCCACCAGCTCCTGATGCCCCTGACGAGGAAAAGAACGTCTATATAACTCGTCAGGAGGACCACAACTTAGTTCATTGCGGCATACTGTATGGGCTAGAGCCAGAACTTCGAAAACGTTTCGAAAATGGCAATGCCTTTAATATCATGGGAGAATTGAAAATGATTTTCGATACCCATGCTGCCGTAGAGAGTTATAATGCTACAGAAATGTTATTTAGATGCATGATGGAGGAAAACAGCTCCGTTAGTGAGCACGTACTCAAAATGTCTGGGTACGCCGATAAGCTTGTGTCCTTGGGAATAACGATTCCCATTGACTTAGGCATACATCGTGTTCTCCAATCTCTGCCACCTAGCTACAAGAGCTTCGTGATGAACTATAATATGTAGGGCATGAAGAAGTCTCTTCTCGAGCTTCTGTCAATGTTTAAGACTGCAGAAGTGGAGATTAGGAAAGAACATCAAGTGTTGATGATCAATAGGACCACTGGTTTCAAGAAGGACAAGAAAGGCAAGCACAAGGGAAAGAAGGGTGGCAAGTCTGTTGCCACGCCTGAAAAGAAACCCCGAGCTGGCCCTAAGTCTGACACCGAGTGCTACTATTGCAAGGGGACTGGCCATTGGAAGCGCAACTACCCCAAGTATTTGGCAGACAAGAAGTCCGGCAAGGCAAACAAAGGTATATGTGATATACATGTTATTGATGTGTACTTGACTAGTACTCGCAGTAGCACCTGGGTATTTGATACGGGATCGGTTGCTAATATATGTAACTCTGTTCAGGGGGCTGCGGAACAAGCGACAACTAGCAAGGGATGAGGTCTCGATGCGGGTCGGCAATGGATCAAGAGTTGATGTGATCGCCGTCGGAATGCTGCCTCTCCATATGCCATCGAGATTAGTTATAAACCTAAATAATTGTTATTTGGTGCCTGCACTGAGCATGAACATTGTATTCGGATCGTGTTTGATGCAAAGTGGTTATTCATTTAAGTCTGAAAACAATGGTTGTTCGATTTATATGAATAATATCTTTTATGGTCATGCACCTATGTTGAATGGTTTATTTCTGTTGGATCTCGATAGTAGTATTACGCATATTCATAATGTTGATGCTAAAAGGATTAAACTTGATAATGATATATCTACATATATGTGGCACTGCCGTCTAGGTCATATTGGCGTTAAACGCATGAAGAAACTCCATTCTGATGGACTTTTGGAATCACTTGATTTTGAATCATTTGATACATGTGAGCCATGCCTTATGAGCAAGATGACTAGAACACCGTTTTCCGGTTCAATGGAACGGGCGACAGATCTATTGGAAATCATACATACTGATGTGTGTGGACCAATGAGTGTGTCGGCGCAAGGTGGATATCGTTATTTTGTTACTTTCACGGATGATTTGAGTAGATACGGGTATATCTATTTGATGAAACACAAGTCTGAAACTTTTGAAAAGTTCAAAGAATTTCAGAATGAAGTGGAAAATCATCGTAACAGAAAGATCAAATTTCTGCGGTCCGACCGTGGAGGAGAGTATCTTAGTTACGAGTTTAGCACACATATGAAAGACTATGGAATAGTTTCACAACTCACGCCTGCCGGAACACCACAACGTAATGGTGTGTCAAAACGTCGTAATCATACTTTATTGGATATGGTTCGATCTATGATATCTCTGGCTGACTTGCCACTGTCATTTTGGGGTTATGCACTGGAAACCGCTACATTCACTTTAAATAGGGCACCATCTAAATCCTTTGAAAAGACACCGTATGAATTATGGTTTGGAAACAAACCTAAGCTGTCATTTCTTAAAGTTTGGGGATGCGATGTTTATGTGAAGAAACTTCAACCGGATAAACTCGAACCCAAAGCGGAAAAATGCGTCTTCATAGGATACCCTAAGGAAACGATTGGGTATACCTTCTATCACAGATCCGAGGGCAAGGTCTTTGTTGCCAAGAATGGATCCTTTCTTGAGAAGGAGTTTCTCGCGAAAGGTGTGAGTAGTCGGAAGGTAGAAATCGAAGAGGTCATTGAACCTTCTCTTCATGGAATGGCGAGTGGCGCAGCACCGGAAGTTGTTTCGGAGTTGACTTCACCTGATGAAGAGAGAGCTAATGATATTGATCATGAAACTCCGAAAGAGGACACTACCGAACCTCGCAGGTCAAGCAGGACACGTGCAGCTCCTGAACTATACGGCAATCCTGTTATGAATTTCATGATTGATGAAATGGATGACCCTGCGACATATGAAGAAGCGATGATGAGCCTGGATTCCAACAAATGGCTAGAAGCCATGAAATCCGAGATGGAATCCATGTACGAGAACCAAGTTTGGAACTTGGTGGACTTACCTCACGACCGAAAGGCCATTGAGAATAAATGGATTTTCAAAAGGAAAACTGATGCTGATGGTAATGTGACCATCTATAAGGCTCGACTTGTCGCAAAGGGGTTTCGACAAATTCAAGGAGTTGACTACGATGAGACATTCTCTCCCGTAGCGATGCTTAAGTCGGTTAGGATTATGTTAGCAATTGCTGCATATTTCGATTATGAAATATGGCAGATGGATGTCAAAACTGTGTTCCTCAATGGTAATATTGAAGAAGAGTTGTATATGATACAACCTAAGGGTTTTGTCGATCCTAAGGATGCTAATAAGGTGTGCAAACTTCAGCGATCCATCTATGGAATGAAGCAAGCATCACGGAGTTGGAATCTCCGCTTTGATGAGGTGATCAAAGAGTTTGGATTTGTCCAAACTTATGGAGAGGCTTGTATTTACAAGAAAGTGAGTGGGAGCAATGTGACATTTCTAATATTATATGTGGATGACATATTATTGATTGGAAATGATTTAGATCTTTTAAACAGTGTTAAAAGTTATCGAAACAGCAAATTTTCGATGAAGGACCTTCGTGAAGCTTCATATATATTAGGCATTAAAATCTATAGAGATAGATCAAGACGCCTAATTGGGCTATCGCAGAGTACATACCTTGATAAGATATTAAAGAAGTTTAATATGGACGGAAGTAAGAAGGGGTTCTTACCTATGTTGCAAGGCAAGACATTGAGTAAGACTCAAAGTCCGGCTATGGCAGAAGAAAGAGAGATAATGGATAGGATCCCCTATGCCTCAGCCATAGGCTCTATAATGTATGCCATGCTATGTACAAGACCGGATGTGGCACATGCTATTAGTTTGACTAGTAGGTACCAATCTGATCCAGGTTCAGAACACTGGATAGCGGTCAAGAATATCCTTAAGTACTTGAGAAGAACTAAGGATATGTTTCTTATATACGGAGGTGAAGAAGAGCTAGTCTCCAAGTGTTATGTCGATGCTAGCTTTGACACCGATCTGGATGACTCTAAGTCTCAATCCGGATACGTATTTCTCTTGAACGGAGCAGCAGTTAGTTGGAGGAGCTCCAAACAACCTGTGGTAGCTGGATCAACAACGAAGGCGGAATATGTTGCTGCTTCAGAAGCGGCACAGGAAGCAGTTTGGATGAAAGAGTTCATAACAGAACTGGGTGTGGTTCCCAGTGTGTTGGACCCGATGGTGATCTATTGTGACAACAATGGAGCAATAGCCAACGCCAAGGAACCAAGGTCTCACAAGAATTCCAAGCATATTAAGCGCCGGTTTCACTCCATCCGCGAACATGTCAAGGATGGAGATATAAAGATTTGTAAAGTGCACACGGACCTGAATGTAGCAGATCCGTTGACTAAAGTACTCCCTAGGGAAAAACATGATCAACACCAGAACTCCATGGGTGTTAGATTTATCACTATGTGAACTAGATTATTGTCTCTAGTGCAAGTGGGAGACTGAAGGAAATATGCCCTGAGAGGCAATAATAAAGTTGTTATTATGTATTCCTTGTATATGATAGATGTTTATTTTACATGCTATAATTGTATTGATAGGAAACATCAATACATGTGTGTTTAATAAACAAAAAGGGTTCCTAGTCATGCCTCTCTTATAGACTAGCTTGTTGATTAACAAGATGATCAAGGTTTCCTGATCATGGACATTGGATGTTGTTAATAACAAGGTCACACCATTGGTGGAATGATGTGATGAACATTCATCCGAAGTATAGCATTACGATCAAGTCATTGTGTTTATATTGCTATAACATCATACGAAGTAATCTTTATCCTTAGACCATGAGATCGTGTTAATTGCTAACACCGGAAGAGTATCTTGATAACATCAAACGTCACACCGTAACATGGTGACTATAAAGATGGGTTCAGTGCTACAAAGGTGTTATGTTGAGGCTCATGGATTAAGAGTGGAATTTGTCAATCCATATGACGGATAGATATACTCTGGGCCCTCTCGGTGATATCACATTAGGATAGCTTGCAAGCAAGTGATGTGATCACTAGAATGTTATATCACGGGAACGAGAAAAGAGTGCATGTCGGTATCAAGATCAAACTAGGTATGGAGATAGTAATGATCGAATCTCGGACATGTAATATATCGAGAGACAAAGGGATTTAGTTACAAGCGTTAAAGGTTCTCACGATCACAGGAGTCATCGTTGAATGTGTAGGAGTCAGTACGGATCTCCAGGTCCCGCTGCTGATTATTGATCGGAGAAGGGTCTCGATCATGTCTGCATTATTCGCAAACCGTAGGGTGGCACACTTAAGAGTTACCGGACACCATTTTGGAGCACATATGTTTCAGACGAAAGAATTGCAAAGCGCAGGAATTGTTTCAATAGAAACCGGAAATTGTTTCGGGTGAAATTGCAGAAGGTGGTTCTGCATGTGATATTGAAATATTGCAAGGGGCTATATGTGAATGTTTGTTAATTAAAGTAATTAACAAAATTCTGAATAAATTTAATAAAAGAGTTTTTATTAAATGAGAGAGCATTAAATTTGGAGAAACTTAATGCATTTAAAGTGGAGACTTTAAAAGGGAATGTGAAGAGGCATTTTAATGTGGAGGAGTTACCACCACATGAATGGGGGAGGTGAGGGGTCACCCCCCATGCGCCGGCCATGGAGAGAGGGGGCACCCCCGCTCCTCCTATAAAAGGCCACCCATTCCCTCCTTCATCCTCACACCTCCTTGTGAAGGATCTCTCTCCCCCTCTAGAATTATTCCCCCATGGTCTCGGATTAGCGAGATACATGTTCCCGGTGGCATTTTGTCTGGAAGGAGTTGCTGCTTCCGCTGGATCGCTGGAGTGAGGAGGTGGAGGTTGTCCGATGGCTTGAACGTGTGTGCGAGTGCGGATGCGCTGCTGAGTTGCGGCGCTCGGACTTCCTCACGATCTTGAGATCGGCAAGTGTACGACTACATCAACCACGAGTTCCTACTCGTGAACAAAGCTCGTTGTCTTCGAGGGTAAGTTCTCTATGGATGTATGTCCACCCGTTTGCTTTGTACGTAGTAGATAGATCTTGGCGTGTAGTTCACACCGTAGGAAAAAATTTGTTTTCTATGCTGCGGACCCAACATCCTGACCATAAGAGACCCTAGTTAGAATGGACGTCTGAAAAACTTAGTTTCAAAACCAAGAAAGTGAGTATTTATGAAAACCTATTCTCATTCTTACCCCCGAGATTCTTTCAAAAAGAGATCACTTGTTCCTTAAAATTTTTGCAATCCTATATAAAAATTTGACACACTTGATCACCTCACTAACTTACTCATCCTAATTGCTTATAGATGGAAGTAAAACATAGCAAATTCTACCAGTTGGGCAACGGAGGGGAGCTCATCTTTGAGAGGGATTTGGGACAGCTT
The DNA here is from genome assembly GCA_916181665.1 of Avena sativa. Taxonomy (NCBI): domain Eukaryota; kingdom Viridiplantae; phylum Streptophyta; class Magnoliopsida; order Poales; family Poaceae; genus Avena; species Avena sativa. Next base: position 666,381,134 of record OV702289.1, on the reverse strand, counting down.
GCCGAGTTTCTTGGATGCCGCACTCGGAGTTCTTTGGAGGACAGCTCAATGACCAGCCTGGAGGAGAGCTACAGTGGTTGATCGTTGCTGATATAAGAGACAAAATGGAGCCACCTCTTTCCAAGAAGATCCAGTTCAGCTTGAGGGAGAACAACTGGCTGGATGGGCTAGCTAGAGCCATGCAGGAGGCACTTGCTCGTATATGTGCACAAAACAAAACCAGATCGTTGGCACTCGCTTCGCTCACTACGCAAGACATGACTCCATGGGACAACCCTTGGCCATGCCAGCACATCCGGAGCTAAAGCATCATCTGGATCACCTCGACTTCATTCTGCACGAGACTCAGAAGGAGCTGGACAACGCCCGTGCCTACGCCAACCAGAAGCACATTGTCGCAACCCAGAAGAACTAGAGCCTCACCATCCTAGTTAAGGAGCACAAGTCACTTCATCGCCAGCGTGACAAGAAGGACCGCATCATCGCTCGTCTTCGCCAGAAGGTGGCCACCCTCGAAGAAACCATCCATGACCAGGAGATCTAGCTTGAGGATAAGGAAGAGGAAGATGAAGATCTTCGTGGGGATATCCACTCTTACCTCAGTGATGATGATGACTATCTGGAGGACGCCGCCATGGAGTTCCACACTGACGAGGATGACACCGACTTCATTGATGACGAAGAGCCTGTCAGTTCTAATGTTGAGTAGTCGCACCTGAGCACTATCGTAGGTGTGAGTTTCTATCCGGTCCCGATGTATCATAGCTTGCAAGAATGGTTCTTAAAACCATCTACTTAGTATTTGTGGTGTGTGGTTTATACTGTGTTGCTTGGAATGAATGAATGAAATGGAGTTGTGGTTTTCAAACCTTAGCCATACTCAAAGTTTAAATCTTTTGAAACAAACCCATAAACCATAGAAATTTCCCTCTTATCTTATGATCTATCTCAATCTTCAGATGACTCACGGCAACCCCGGTGGAAGCAACTCATCACAGGATCCGATGGTCCAGATTCTACAAATGTTAGTATCTGATCGAGAAGACGGTAGAGCCGAGCGTCAAGCCAATCTAGCCACTCTACAACAGATAACCTAGATGGCACACAACAACCAAGGCCATGGAAACAAAGATCACCATGGATCCAAGCTCAAGAACTTCCAAAACACCAATCCTCTGATGTTTAGCAAATCGGAAGAGCCCTTAGATGCTGATAACTGGCTGCAGTCAATGGAAAACAACTTAGAAGTTGCAGGAGTAGATGCTACTGAGAAAGTACTGTTTGCCACCCACTATCTAGCCAGGTATGCAAGATCTTGGTGGAATAGCACCCGTACAATGAACGGAGGATAGATGATGGCTTGGGAGGAGTTTAAGCTCAAGTTCAGCAGGAGTCATGTGCCCCCAAGTTTGATCAAGAGGATGAGGGATGAATTCAGGGAGATGAAGCAAGGAAGAATGACTGTGGTAGAGTACCATGACAGATTTCTGTCTCTGGCTAGGTATGCCCCTGATGAGATTGACACTGAAGCGAAGAAGAAGGAGAGATTCCTGAATGGTCTGCATGATGAGATGCAAACGGTGTTAGTCAACATTCCCTTTGACGACCTTGAAGCTTTAGTGGATTCTACCATCCAGATGGAAGGAAAGTTCAACCAATCCAGTGAGAACCGCAAGCGTCGTATGATGCACCAACCTGGACCCCACCATACCCCGAAGTACCGCCCCGACTCGTCTACAGGATTTGCACCTAGAAACAACAGACTCCCTATGTCCCGTCCGAACTTCCCCAATCGTGGCGGAGGAAACCCGAGGCCCGGAGGCCACAAGAACCACAACAACAACAATAACAACACCGGTAACTTCAACCGTGCACTGCCAAGGTCCACCAACAACAACAACAACAATAATACTTCCCCAAGGACTAGAAGCAATGTTGTGCCTATTGCTGGGAAGGACAAGTCAATGATCACCTGCTTTGAATGTCGAATCACGGGTCACTACTCCAATGAGTGCCCCAAGAAGATTGCTGCCGTACCCAATGTCACTTCCCCTGCCTAGCAATAACGTCGTGTTCAGCCTAGAAAGAGATTTGCCGTAGGAAACCCGCACAACCGTACCGGCCATCTGTTTCACATGAATGCGGAAGAAGCCCAGAAAGCGCCACATGTCGTGTTGGGTATGTTTTCTGTTAACTCAGTACTTGCAAGAGTGTTGTTTGATTCTGGAGCATCACACTCGTTTGTTACAGAAGAATTTGCATGCACTAGTAAGATTCAACCCACAAATTTGAAGCATGTTATGATAGTTCAAATACCTGGGTCAACCACCAAAGCTAGAAAAATTTGCAAGGCCATACCTATCAGAATACATGGGATAGATTTTTATGCCAATCTAATAGTACTTGGAACAAAAGGTTTGGAAGTAGTATTAGGAATGGATTGGATGTCGAAACATCAAGGATTAATAGACTGTGCCAAGAAATCCATAGCCATGACCAGTAGCACCGGAGTATCAGTAGAGCATGTGTCGGAGACGCTGCCCCGTCAATTCAAATGCAACAAGAGTTTAGTCCAATCAACCCTAGACCAAGTCAGAGTAGTCTGTGAATACCCTGATGTGTTTCCAGATGAATTACTCGCACTACAAGAAATGTGTTGACTAGTGACCTTTTCTTAACGACCATGATTTTTTTTGTCATAGATCTATAACCATTTTGAACCAGTTGGTCGTAGGCCATATGGGCGGGTCCAAGCCCTGCAAAACTATGACCTTTTTTGTCTAGAAGGTCATAACTTGTTTACACTAATTGGTCATAATATAAATAACATTGGTCAATGACCTTAATTTTAGGCAACTACGACCAATTTAAATGGCCATAGACGCTATGTATGATTACTTAAAAATATAAATTGCCACCTCAGCAAGTTGGTCTATGTGTCGTGCTCATGTGTCAACTTTTGCTGACGTGTCTGCATATGTGTCATATCCATGTGTCAATTTCTGCTTATACGTTAACTTGACACATGGGACCCACACGTTGACTGGTTGTTCAAGCTGACTAGGCGAATTAAGAAGCAAAAATAGTGGTGCCTGTGGGGATCGAACCCACAACCTGCAGGTTCCTCAGAGTTGCCTCGACCACACCACGCTTTGAGTTGTGTTGGTACATCCACACGACCGCCCTTTAAACAGGTTCCAACATTGTTGGGCCTCCCTCCCATAGGAACTTCGGCTTGCTATTTTTTTTTCTCCACCGAGTGGGCCTTGGGCGCGTAGGCCATTAGAAGGTCGATTTACATGCTACACTTGGGACGGGCCATAATTGTTGGCAGGTTGGCACGGCGGGGTGCTTCGCGATCTTTTTTTCTCTTTATTCTTTTCAAATTCTTTTATATTTTTTATTTATAACTCCGAATTAAGTCAAACAAAATTCAGATAACCTGTAAAATTTCACATAATATTTAAGGACATTATGGAAAACTTTTAATTTTTAGGCAAAATATGAGGAAATGTTTTTCACATAAAACCTTAATAGCTATAAATAGAGATTTTGATTCGTGGTTTTGACAATAAGGGTTTGAAATTGATATTTTAGTCTATGGGCTGAGTCTTGCTAAAATTTCTCTGGATCTTTGATAAAACATCATATTGTGAGTGTAAAAATATTTTTTTCAAAAAATCATGAGTGTTAGATCATGTACCTGTAGTTCAAACCGGACTCACTTCCTGCCGATTCGGCAGATATTTGTCTTTTTCACCAGAGCTGAACGGAAAAGTTTGAGATATCTCGGTTGGTACATTGTTCATGTAAGGTGGGTCTAGTATTTTGAAAAAATATGGTGGTAGCATTTTGAATTAATCATTTTTGGCACTCGGAAAATGGAAAATGCATTTTCTATGCGACGAAAAGGAAAACTTCCTCCTGCAACATTTTTCTCCATCCCAAGATGCACATACGTGTACAATATGAATACATTATCACAAACTATGTCGCGATTCTGACCATAATATTTGTCGTTTGACCTATAAGCCATGAAACCTCGAATATGATAGGTCATTTCTGTGAAGGTTTTTTCGAGATGTTTGCAATATATCAAGTTTGGTATTTTTCCTTCCAAATATACACATAATATGACACCACGTGAAGGATTTACCTTGTTTGGACCGTTTTTGAATTTCTGATGCTCATTTCAAAATTTTCTCGTTTTAAACTATAGTCAAAATAGAGGGCATTGAAGATAGGGGATAAGCCTCGCTAAACTTGTATTGGATCTCTAAAGAAACATCATATTATGAGTCTAAAAATGATTTTTTTTGAAAAAATCATGAGTGTTAGATCATGTACCTGTAGTTCAAACTGAACCCACTTCCTACCGATTCTACAAACATTTGTCTTTTTCATCAAGGGTGGACGAAAAGGTTTTAAAATCCCTGTTGGGACATTATTCATGTAAGGTGGTCTAGTATTTTTTTTAAATGGGATGGTAGCATTTTTGAATTGAACATTTGTTGTTGCTTCACAAAACGCCCCAATTTTGGCACTTAGAAAATAGAAAATGGCTTTTCCGTGCGACGAAAAGGAAAACTTTCTCCTGCAATATTGTTCAGCGTCCCAAGATGCACATGGCTGCACAATATGGGCACATTATCACAAACTATGTCGCAATTCTGGCCATAACATTGGTCGTTTGGCCGAAAATCGATGAAACCTCGAACATGATAGGTCATTTCTGTGAAGGTTTTTTCGAGATGCAATCCATATACCAAGTTTAGTATTTTTTATTGCAACTATGTCACATAATATGACACCGTGCGAAGGATTTACCTTGTTCGAACCATTTTTGAATTTTTTATGCCCATTTTCAAATTTTCCTGTTTCAAACTATGGTCAAAACAACGGGCATGAGGATACGGGATGAGACTCGCTAAAACTTGCACTAGATCTTAAAAGAAACATCATATTGTGAGTCTAAAAATGATCTTTAAAAAAATCATGAACATTATATCATGTACCTATAGTTCAAACCGGACCCACTTTCTATCGATTCGGCAGATATTTGTCTTTTTCATCAGGGGTGGATAAAAAGGTTTTAAAATCCCCGGTTGGGACATCATTCATATTAGGTGGTCTTGTATTTTTAGAAAAATGGGATGGTAGCATTTTTGAATTGAACATTTGGTGTTGCTTCACAAAACGCTACGATTTTGACACTCAGAAAATAAAAATGGCTTTTCCGTACGACGAAAGGGAAAACTTCCTCCTGCAACATTGTTCAGCGTCCCAATATGCACATGCCTGCACAATATGGGCACATTATCACAAACTATGTCGCGATTCTAGTCATAACATTGGTCGTTTGGCTGGAAATCCATGAAACCTCGAACATGATAGGTCATTTCTATGAAGGTTTGAGATACCCCGGTTGGGACATTGTCCATATAAGGTGGTCTAGTATTATTTAAAAATATGGTGGTAGCATTTTAAATTAGCCGTCCGGTGGTTGCTTCATAAAACGCTCTGTTTTTGGCACTCGAAAATTAAAAAATGACCTTTTATCTGCAACCAATGAAATCACAGGGATCCACCTCCCACGGATTGGAAATATTGGCCTCATCTGGATTGTTCAACGGCCATCCAACGCCTCAGCGCTCACCCAAAGAAGCACACCCAGGAAACCTGACCCACTTCGATTCCCCTGTGCCCCTTGCTCACCTAGATCGACATCGACGCGTCTTTCCTCCCTTCTCGATTTTCCTTGCGCTGCCACCACCTCCCATTCCTTGCGCCGCCCTAGCTGCCTCCCTGCCTCCTCGTCCATTCCTCCCTCCTCCCTTACGCCCGCGAGCTCGGACGAACCGATGACGGTGTTCGGGAGCTCGGACCACGAACCAGCGACGACCATGGTGAGCTTCCCCTCCCATCTCGGCCCATCTCCGTCCACTCCGCCTCTTAGTGCGGCCCATCCGCTCCCCGTGGCTGTGCACTGCGCCCGCCCGCGAGGTATCATGGCATTGGCAGCGGCTGCGCGGGTCGCCGTGGCGGTGGCGACCACGGAGGGGTCAGGCGGCGTGGGAGGAGGGGAGCGGCGGGGCTTGGCAAATCGGCTGCAGATGGGGAGCCTCGAACAAGCAATGGTGTCGCGGCGGGTTGGCTCGCCGGCACGCGCGTGCATCCGTGCACGACACTCCATCGAGCCGACTTGCCCGCATCGACCGCGTTGCCACTAGTGTGGAGATCTGGCAGCGACATCGTCTCCCCGCTTTCTCCTCCATGATGCCTTCTGCGTGCCAGGAACAAGGCCGACAACTCTATCATTGTATTGGGAACGGCAGTACCTAAGAAGGTTAGATAGAGGTGTGGGGACTAGCAGGGAAGCTATCGACGGCGTCCGTAGGCGGGATTGGATACAAGGAAGCGTAGCTAGACGCAGGAAGTACCCAGGTTTGGAGCCCTAGGTAAAACTCCTACTCCTGCCGATCTGACTATAAGTGATATATGAGCTACAAGTGCTCCTCGAGCTGTATTCTCTAGCTACTGCCTTAAATGCACATAGACCAACCCTTTCTACTAAAGGCCTTGCCTCTTCTTATATAGGCAGCGAGGCAACGGTCTCACTGGCCAGTCTGACTGGTGGCCCCCACAAGTGGGTCCTAGCCGGCTGGTCATCTACAGTATTCGGTACAACCATGTCCCATCAGAGTACGAGCGGTATGGCTGTCGTGGGCACAGTGAACGCCGTGCGAGCCTGTCGTCAGCATTGGGCCACTGTTCCCGCGTCATCCCCGCAAGGTCTTCGGTATGGCCGAGTAGTTGCCAGTCTTGTCGTCGTACAGGGCGTACCGCGCACTGTGCCGCACGTCGCCCTGTCCCCTTGATTGGTTCCGGCTATGCTGCTGTAGCCGGCTGCTTCTCGCCACTCCGGCTACCTCACGATAACCGGCTTGACTTGCCCTGTCCAGCTGTGCTTAACCAGCCGGACACGATCCGACTGCCATATTTCTTGTCTGGTTGGGGTATCCGGAGGTCATCCCTCTGACACTAGCCCCCGAGCGCGTGTAGATTTCACCCTTAGGTGAAATGTGCGTGTGCTCCCTCTTTGTTTTGAATTTCTGACCGGCTACGCCTGGTGGTTGCGCTACCCGTGACGTCAGTGCTGACGCCGGCCACGCGCGCACGCGCCATCATTGCTCTGCGGCGGGCAGCGACACGTCCCGTCGCACGTCGCCTTGGGAAACTGCCGCCTGACGCTTTGGTTCTTGCTCCGGGATCTTCTGCGCATCCCGCGTCTGCACATGGGATCTGGGGCGGCGGTTGGCGTGGGAAGCGCCTCGATGGATGCCGCGTGGCACCGTGGATAGTTGCCCTTCCGGGCCTTTAAAAGGGCGCCCGAGGGGAGGGCAGTTCCTCTCCTTCGCTTCCCCCGCTCCCAGTTGCCTTCCTCGCCTTTGCGCTCTTGCCTTTCGCGCTTTGTCGCTGTTGCTGCTGTAGCCCGGCGCGCCGCCCGCTTGACAAAAAATCGTAGCCGGCCGTGGAATCGTTGACCTGATCGATACGAGGCAATGCGAATGGATCTTTCGGGCATGCCTTGTTCAGGCTAGTGTAGTCGATACACATGCGCCATGTCTTGTTCTTCTTCAACATCAGGACTGGGTTCGCCAGCCAGTCTAGGTGGTATACTTCCATGATGAACCCGGCTGCAAGGAGCCGGGTGATCTCGTCACCGATAATATTCCTCTTCTCCTCTGCGAACCGACACAGAGGTTGCTTGACCGGCTTGGCATCCGGCCGCACATGAAGTGAGTGCTCGGCGAACTCCCTCGGTACACCTGGCATGTCCTTGGGTGACCATGCAAAGATGTCCAATTCTCACGGAGGAAGTCGACGAGCGTGCCTTCCTATTTGCTGTCCAAGTTGGCACCAATGGTGACGAACTTGGTCGGGTCGAAGGGGTCGAGCAGGATCCTCTTCGTCTCCTTTGCTGGCTGGAAATCTCCTTCTCCAGCCGGCTTGCTGCTAGCCGGCATGTCTTGATGGGTCATGGCCACATTACGCATGATCATGCGCTTCTCCTCGGCTATGATGAGGGCCTCTGCCAGTTTGGAACCGGCTGAGGCGCACTCCATTGACCGCCTGAAGCAGTCGGCAATGGTGATCACGCCGTTGGGTCCCGGCATCTTCGTCTTGAGGTACGCGTAGTGGGGACGACCATGAATTTGGCAAGGGCGGGGCGCCCGAGGAGAGCATGGTAGGAGCTCGTCAGGTTTACCACCTCGAACCAGATCGACTCATGGCGGAAGTTCTCCTCGGTCCCGAAGATGACGTCCAGCTGGATTTTACCCAGCGGGGCGCAAGCCGGTCCCGGCAGTATGCCGTGGAACATTGTGGTAGTCGGGCGCAGGTCGCATTCGCGAATGCCCAGCTTCTCCAGCGAAGACCGGTAGAGGAGGTTGAGACTGCTGCCTCCGTCAATGAGGACGCGCAAGAAACGGCTAGTGCGCTTGTTGGAGACGATGAGGGGGTCGAGTACCATGGTGTAGCCCCTGGGAGTTGGCAGCTGCTCCGACTGATCTTCTCGGCTCCAGGTGATGGGGGTTTCCGACCAGTTCAGGTACTGGGGGACCGGAGAGACGATGTTGTTGACCTCCTTGGAGCATCGCCTGCGGCTGTGCTTGTCGTCCAGCTCCGTCTCGAAGATGTGGTAGGCGGCATGCGGCTGGGGGTAGCCGTTGTTGTTGTTGCCACCATTGCCGCTGTTACCATCATTGTCGGCTCCCCTAGCCGGTGGTGGTGGTCCACCAGGAGGGGGCGGGGGGAGACGTTGCTGGTTGCCTTGGTCTTTTAGCTGGCGAGTCCAGCTGCAGTTCCGGGTGGTGTGCGTAGCTGGTTTGAAGGGACCGCTATGCCACTTGCACGGGTCGTCAAACATCTGGTCGAAGCTGAGCCGCGGCTTCTGCCTTCTTGCATCGTTGGTTGGTGCGTCAGGCGCACCCTCCACAGCATTGACCTGTCGTGCGTGGTAGCGAGGCTTCTACTGTCCGGCCTGGCGGTCCCCATGGAACCGGTTGTCGTTGTCGTGGTGCCTGGAGGATCCGGCTTCTCTAGCCGGATTGCTTGGACGGTCGTGAGCCGGCTCCGTAGGAGTCGGACATCCGTCAGCATTTACTTGGCGGGGCTTCTTCATGGAGGCATCCGCCGTGGCGTACTGGTCCGCTACCGTCATGAGCTCTGCCATGGTTTTCGGCTCGTCACACAGTAGCCGGTGGCGAAGCATGGTGCCTTCTTGGCATCCCTTGATGAAGAAGCTGATGGCCTGGCTCTCCAGGATGCCCTCGCAAGTGTTGCGCAGCTCCGTCCACTTGGCGAGGTACTCACGGTCGGTCTCGCGGTCGCCCTGGACGCACAAGACCAGGTCGTGTGGGCGTCCCGGACGCTTGTACGTGCCATTGAAGTTGCGGATGAACACCTTCTCGAAGTCTGGCCAGGCGTTGATGCTGTTGGGCGCGAGGCTGTTGAGCCATGTCCTTGCCGACCCAGTTAGCATAAGGGGGACATAGCGCACAGCTGTGCGCTTGTTCCCATGGGCGATACCGACTGCCGTAGCATAGTCGGTCAGCCAATCTTCCGGCTTCATACTGCTGTCGTACTTGGGGGTGTCCCTGGGTAGGGTGAATTTATCCGGAAACGGCTCGTTCCGGATGCGGGGTCCGAAACAAACCGGTCCAGTGGAGTCTTCTTCCTCTGTGACGCGCGCTTGAGCGACGAGCTCGATGCGGTCACAGGCATCCGGACGATCCGGGTAGGGCGCTCCCACCCGACCCGAGAGACGGGAACTGGCGGGTCTTGGTGCTCCGGTTGGTGGAGGGGGAGGCGGTGGGTTGTTGTTCACCATTTGCTCCTGGCGCGGCTGGCCCTTGTTGCCAGAGCTGTGGCGCTTGCTGCGGGCCTGAGCCTGCTGAGGGGAGGATGCCTTTTGGGTGTCGCAAGGCGTGCCCTTGCTATTGACAGGTGGCTTGCTCCCCTTGGAGTAGCTGGGGTCCTCCTGCATCGGCCGGTTAGCGTCAGCCTGCTCGTCCGCGATCCGGAGGAGGTCCTGCACCCGAACATGTTGGCGGGCTCGCTCCTCGCCCTCCAGAGTGGGCAGTTCGTCTGCTGCGGCTCGCTCGGCGTGCAGATTCTTGATGGGCGTGCTGTAGGTGGGCCGAATGAGGGTGGGCGCGGGATCCGGCTCCCCATCCTTTTCCATCCTTCCGCCTAGCTCGCCGCCCTGGCACCGCACCTGTCCGCGCCGGCTCGGTTCCACGATAGCCGGAGTGAAGCCATGCGCGCGGTCGTATTCGCGTCGGGTGATCTCGAGTTGTTTGCGGGTTGCCGCCAGCTCCATGGCCTCCTGGAGGAGAAGTTGTATCTCCATGGCGAAGTTGGCTTCTGCCTCCTCCGGGTTGTCCCTGAGGTTAACCGGCGTCAGGAGCCGATCAATGGCTTCCTCCACCGGATTCCAAGGCTGCGGTAGTGCGGAGGTTTTGAGCCGGCCATCATGACCTCGACGCCGCAAGAGGTGACGGAGGCGTTGCCGCCCAGATGCGACAGCTCCACGATGGAGACGATCTCCCTAGGGAACCACTCCAGAACGATGGCGACATAAACGGGGAGGTCGCCGAAGGCAGGATGGAGCCGTTCGCCGGGAAGGTGGTTCCGGTGAAGTAGGAAGCGTTGTCGATGACGTAGTCGAATTTGCCGAGCGTGAGCACCAGGCCAGAGGCCACGTGCTCACCGGCTAAAGTGCGGGGTCCTGTGCGGAACGTGACTCCGGTCGAAGCCATCAGCCCCACGGTGGGCGCCAACTGTCATTGTATTGGGAACGACAGTACGTAAGAAGGTTAGATAGAGGTGTGGGGACTAGCAGGGAAGCTATCGACGACGTCTGCAGGCGGGATTGGATACAAGCAAGCGTAGCTAGACGCAGGAAGTACCCAGGTTCGGAGCCCTCGTGGTGAGGTAAAACTCCTACTCCTGCCGATCTGACTATGAGTGATATATGAGCTACAAGTGCTCCTCGAGCTGTATTGTCTACCTACTGCCTTAAATGCACATAGAACAACCCTTTCTACTGAGGCCTTGCCTCTCCTTATATAGGCAGAGAGGCAACGGTCTCACTGGCCAGTCCGACTGGTGGCCCCCACAAGTGGGTCCCAGCTGGCTGGTCATCTACAGTATCCGATACAACCATGTCCCATCAGAGTACAAGTGGTATGGCTGTCATGGGCACAGTGAACGCCATGCGAGCCTATCGTCAGCATTGGGCCACTGTTCCCGCGTCATCCCCGCAGTCTTCGGTATGGCCGAGTAGTTGCCAGTCTTGTCGTCGTACAGGGCGTATTGTGCACTGTGCCGCATGTCGCCATGTCCCCTTGATTGGTTCCGGCTATGCTTTTGTAGCTGGCTGCTTCTCGCCGCTCCGGCTACCTCACGGTAACCGGCTTGACTTGCCCTATCCGGTTGTGCTTAACCAGCCGGACGCGATCCGACTGCCATATTTCTTGTCTGGTTGGGGTATCCAGAGGTCATCCTCCCGACAAACTCCCAGCGCCACTGGGTTCCTTGCAGCCGCCCCATCCTACAAGATCCTCCCTCCAGGCCTTCCCACCCCACCGTCGATGCTGCAAACCAGGACGGGAGGCTGGTGGCCACAAGATATTGGGACCGCCAGATCCCCTTCCACGTCGCTGCACCAGTAGCTCCGAGATCAAGGTCGGGCGATGGAGCGGACGCGGGCGACAGTCGGTGATTTCACCGGTGCCCTGTCATTCCTTGCTCCTTAGGTGTTGATTGGCCCCGTCGTCGCCACGCCACGCGTTTGCAGCACGTAAGTGTTGATCAATCTCTCCTAGGCCAGCACGTAACCTTGGGTTCGAATTCGTGGAGTCACGATTCTCAGTTTAATTCCTTGTTCGTCCGCTACCTATGTGTCAGATGCGTACCGAAACTATGATCCTTGCAGTACTGTTAGTAGTTTTTCTTTAAGCTGAATACACACTGTTGGTAGCTATTGCAGTTATCTAGAACTGGAATCACGATCGATTCAGTGATTCCTCAATTTGGATGTGTGTTGATTGTGGATAAGTATGCAGAAACCTTTTATTTAATTTATATTGTCATCTTTATCTTAATTAAATTGAAGTGTTCTCTCAGTTTTGGCTATTTGCTGAGATTCATCATTTAGTTTGACCAGGGTTAATAGTACTCAATCGTCCCTGTTTACGAGTGCACTAGTTGGTCATATTTTGCACATTTGCATGCATTGTATATCCCGAAGTTAGTTTCAAATAGAAGATGTTTAAGATATTCACCAACGCCTTTTGTGTATTCTCTTACATTTGAAGTATCAGGTTCTCTTCCAATAAAACTGAGAACCAACTTCAATTGCTTGACTGTAAACTGGTACTACAGGATTGGTGTAGCGGTTGTTATCTATAGTGTGCTGCGATCTAGTGAAGGGAGCCAAGCACAAGATCCCCTCCGACTAGGACTTCCTCACCGACACCGGCAAGAGCGAAGGGTGGAGGTGCCAGCAGCCTCAGGGTACCTACACAACGTCCTTGCAGATGCCTGCGGTGGAGGATTCACCAGCCTCAAGGTAATAAGATTCTGTCCTGCTGCTCTATATTTCTCTAATGTGGCCGAAGCTTCTTTGTTTGCTCTGTACTTGCAATCTGATGGGGCACCTTATATTCAAGGGTATATGAATTTCTTGCAATTTAGTTAGTGCGGAGAAGAACTTGTGCCTGAGTTCTTTACATGTGAATATTGGATTAGTTCTTCTGATGCTAATGATAAATTATCTAACCACATGCAGAACCAAATATCATGCCAGGTCTGATTCTTACTGGCAGTCTCACCACTCTAATTTATTGTCAACATATTGTATAAATTATTCCTATAGAAAAGCTTATTTAGTTGTCTCATGTAATTCCATGAAAAGTTCATACCTTAGCAATAAGCACAACGAGTTTCGAATCACTCTTGTGTGAACATAAAATCCAAAAGACACATGAAACTTTATCTGATTCAGAATGTAGCATGCTTTTCAAATAATATTATATCATGTTTTCAATAGCAGATCATATGAGTAAGATCTTGTTGACGGGGGTCTTCCAAAATGGAATGTGTCCCAAACATACAGAATATTAACATGAGTGATTAATTATTAATTCCTTGTCTAATATAATATGCTCTATCTTTTGAAGGTTTTGTAAAGTAGACAGAACATGGCGTGAATGAATCACCACAACAACTCCATGTCCTTTCAAGGTAGCAATGGCGCTTCTCCGACAACATTTGTCAAACTGAAATCAACCACATGGCTGAAGCTCTGAATGAGAACATTTGTCAAACTTGTCCATGTTTGTTTGTAATTCCCATGCACTATATGATCATCTCTTTAAGTTTGAATGGAGAATAAGCTATTGTATGATTCTGTAATGTACTTATGTTATCCAAATATTGTTTGATAACAATTGAACAATTATTTGTTGTTTACTGTTTACTGTCAAATCATGGGAACTAAAACCTGAGATACACTGTGAAATTGAATCTGACTGAGTGGGTTCTATATGAAATGTTGAGTAGTGACCTATGTAGAATTTATACCTGATATGTGGGGCCAATATGAAACTGGTACTGACAGGTAGGATCCATCTGACATGTGGGACCTACTGTAGAGTAAAATTGGAAAAACGAAAATGTTGGGCTAAAGCAAACGGTAGAAAATAAAAATATACGGGCTTCAGTTTTGGGCTTGGTCCATGAAATAACTAGACAGTAAAAGCTAGGTTTAGAAACCAAAAGGCTGGAATTATTGGGCTTGGCCCATGTAAAACACTAAACTGGATTGGGCTGAATTTACTGCCACGTCAAATTCCACGTCAGATTGGCTTACGTGGATTGGCCAGAATGCCATGACCAAAATTTTGGTCATGGACGCTATGACCATCTATTTTGGTCATAGTAGTCCATGACCAATTCAAAAAAAGGTCGTGAGTTGTCTATAGTGACGCTCGGTATGTGACCTACTACTTTTGGTCATAGAATGGTCATAGATGGACTACTATGACCTTTCTATGACCAATATTTGGGGTCATTAGTTAGCACATTTCTTATAGTGCTGGTATACCCCCAGATCGGGATATCGAGTTTATCATTGAACTAGTTCCTGGAACTGGACCCATAGCTCAGAGACCCTATAGTATGAACCCCGCTGAATTAGTGGAGCTGAAGAAGCAACTTGATGACATCTTGGGGAAAGGTCTGATACAACCAAGTGCATCAACATGGAGATCACCTGTTTTTTTGTGGATAAGAAAGATGGTGCCACCCGTTTGTGTACTGATTATCGGAAGCTGAATGACGTCACCATCAAGAATAAATACCCACTGCCAAAGATAGAAGATCTATTTGATCAGCTAACTGGTGCCAGAGTGTTTTCTAAGATTGATCTTAGAATTGGTTATCATCAACTAAAGATCCATGCAAAGGATATCCTAAAAACCTCTTTCACTACCCGATATGGATTATATGAGTACAATGTCATGTCATTTGGATTAAACAATGCCCCCCGCTTATTTCATGAATCTCATAAATAAGATTTTTATGAACTTCTTGGATAAGTTTGTCTTTGTGTTCATCGATGACATTCTGATCTACTCCAAGTCGGAAGAGGACCATGAACAACACTTAAGAACCATCCTTGAAACCCTTATAGAGCATCAGTTGTACGCCAAGTTTAGCAAATATGAGTTTTGGTTAAAGGAAGTAGGATTCCTAGGCCATATCTTGTCGGCGGGAGGAGTTGTCATCGATCCCGCCAAGATTAAGGATATTGAAGAATGGAAAGCCCCAACCACCCAAACCGAAGTCCGCGCATTTCTTGGATTAGCAGGATACTACCGCCAGTTTGTCGAAGGATTTTCAAGCATCGCAAGGCCGATGACCAAGCTATTGAAGAAAGACAAGAAGTTTGAATGGACGGACAAATGTGAAGCAAGTTTTCAAGACCTCAAGAAGAGATTGGTTTTAGCCCCAATTTTGATCATGCCGGATATCAAGAAGCCTTTTGATGTATATTGTGATGCATCCAAGATTGGTCTCGGATGTGTGTTGATGCAAGAAGGCAATGTAATATCATATATGTCCAGACAATTGAAGCAACATGAGCAGAATTTTCCCACCCATGACTTAGAACTGGCAGCCGTAGTTTTAGCCTTGAAGACGTGGCATCATTACCTCATGGGTAACCGCTGTGAGATTTATTAGAATCAAAAGAGTTTGAAGTATATTTTCACCCAGAAGGAGCTGAATATGAGGCAAAGGAGATGGATAGAGTTAATCAAGTATTATGACCTTGACATTCACTACCACCCCGGCAAGGCAAATGTGGTAGCGGATGCTCTTAGTAGATTGCCGTGTATATTTGATACGTCGTAAACGTATCTATAATTTTTGATGTTCCATGCTTGTTTTATATCAACTATCTTATGTTTTGTCTACATTTTGAGATACTTCTATGCATTTTATGGAACTAACCTATTGACAAGATGCCACAGTGCTAGTTGCCTGTTTTCTGCTGTTTTTGCTTTCAGAAAAGCTAGAAAAGACATATTCTTGGAATTGGACGAAACAAAAGCCAAACCTCCTATTTTCCCGACACGAAGATGGTGTCCAAAGCAGAGACGGAGGAGGGCTAGGGGCTGGCCACACCACCTAGTGGCACATGCCAGGCCAGGCCACGTGAGGGGGTGTTGTGGGCCCCTTAGGCCTCCACCGACCTTGCCCCTTCGCCTATATATTCCTCCTGGGACAAAAACCCTAGGTACCAGATCCGAATCCCACAAAAAGTTCTGTAGCACCGCCGCCACCGAAGAGGAGATTCGGGGGACAGAAGTCTCTATTCCGGCACCCTGCTGGGATGGGGAAGTTCCCCGGATCCATCTCCATCGACTCCACCGCCATCTCCATCACCGTTGCTGACTCCCATGATGAGGAGGGAGTAGTTCTCTCTCGAGGCTAAGGGCTCTACCAGTAGCTATGTGTTCATCTCTCTCTATGCATGATCTCATTGAGATCATGAGCTTTGTAATATATAGATCTATTCTGCTACTCAAGTGCTTAAATTAATCTATGCTTATCCCCACGTGTGTGAAGTTGACAGTGTGCACACCGTGTGGCACTTTGGCTAAGGTTACATAAATAGTTATCATGAGTATAATTTGAGTTGGATGTCTCTATGAGTTTGTGGTGTTTGTTGGAACCATCTAGATGGGGAAAGCGAACTTTAAGGTGTGTTGTTATAGCCCTACATCATCCAACCAGAGAGTAGTTCAGGGTAGCATAATGAAGAGAAGATACTTATATGAGAGTGTCCACTAGTGAAAGTATGATCCCTAGGCCTTGTTTCTAAGCATTGAAACACAGTTTACAATCAGTTATGTTACATGTTTGCTTGCTGCCACTCTTATTTCAGATTGCAATTACCACTAATAATCATCCATATTACTTGTATTTCACTATCTCTTCACCGAACTAGTGCACTTGTACACCTGACAAGTGTATTGGGTGTGTTGCGGACACAAGAGACTTCTTGTATCTTGATTGCAGGGTTGCTTGAGAGGGATACCTTTGACCACTTCCTCCCTGAGTTTGATAAACCTTGGGTGATCCACTTAAGGGAAACTTGTTGTTGTTCTACAAACCTCTGCACTTGGAGGCCCAACATTGTCTACAAGAATAGAAGCGTGCGTAGACATCAAGATTAAACACCATGATTAAGGAAGCTTAGCCAACACTGCATGAGGAGATGGAGAATTTTAGAATGGAGCTTGCTAGCGAAGGATTTCTAGCCAGTATCGAACTTCAACCCACTTTGATCAGTCAGATAAAGGAAGCCCATAAAGGAAATGCCAGTATTGATAGAATTAAGTGTCGTATCGGTACATGGAAGGTACCTGGATTCACGGAAGATGAAGAAGGAGTTCTATGCTATAAATGATGTATCTGTGTGCCAGCAGATTCAGAGTTGAAGCAAGTCATTTTGCAGGACACCCATGATACCCTTTATTCTATTCACCCGGGAGGAACGAAGATGTATCAGGATTTGAAGGAGCAATTTTGGTGGCACAAAATGAAGAGAGAATTCGGAAGCTATATTGCCAAGTGTGATATCTGTCAAAGAGTCAAAGCGGAGCACCAGCGACCCGCAGGACTTTTGCAACCATTGCAGATTCCAGAATGGAAATGGGATTCAATTGGTATGGATTTCATCACCGGTCTGCCTACATCTAGTAGAGGAAATGATTCTATTTGGGTCATAGTAGATAGACTGTCCAAGGTAGCCCATTTCATACCCGTCAAAACCACCTATCAAAGCTCGAAGCTAGCGGAGTTGTATATTGCTAGAATAGTCAGTCTGCATAGAACCCCCAAGACAAGTGTTTCACATGGAGGAACCCAGTTTACCTCAAGGTTTTGGAAGAAATTCCAAGAAGGATTAGGAACCAAACTAAACTTCAACACAGCTTATCACCCACAAACCGACGGACAAACGGAAAGAGTAAACCAGATCCTAGAAGATATGCTGAGAGCCTATGTGTTAGAATATGGATCTAAATGGGAAGACTGTCTGCCTTTCGCAGAATTCTCATACAACAACAGTTATCAAGCCAGTTTGCAAATGGCCCCATTTGAGTTTTTGTATGGAAGGAAGTGTCGTACCCCCTGAATTGGTCGCAAGTAGGAGAGAGTCAGATCTTCGGACCCGACATCCTACGAGAAGCGGAATAAAAGGTTCACAAGATCCGAGAACACCTTAAGACCGCTCAATCTAGACAAAAGAGTTACGCTAATAAGAGACGTCGAGACCTAACCTTCAATATCGGAGACTTTGTGTATCTCAAAGTATCACCCTTGAAAGGAATGCAGCGTTTTCAACTTAAAGGGAAGCTTTCCCCCAGATATATCGGACCCTTCAAGATTTTAAGTTGCCGAGGAGAAGTATCCTATCAGCTAGAACTGCCCGAAGAGATGTCAGTCGTACATGATGTGTTTCATATCTCGTTACTTACGAAATGCTTAGAAGTTCTAGAGAAGACCGAAGTTTTCAAGAACATCGACCACAGGATCGTGGACATCAACAAGGATTTAACCTATCGTGAAGTACCCATTCATATTTTGGAAGAAGCCTTCAGAACCACCTGGACCAGGAGTATCAAGTTTCTCAAAATCCAGTGGAGCAACCATACTGAAGAAGTAGCTACTTGAGCGAGAAGATTATATTAGGACTGAGTTTCCCAATCTCTTTAGTTCCTAGTTTTCCTGAATCTCGGGACGAGATTCTATTTAAGGAGGGAAGGTTTGTAACATCTCAAAAGTATCAAATAAGATTATCAATTCTAATGAACCAAAATTGGGGTTAATAAAAGCTTTTAATATTAAACACTATATGAATGCATGTGTGTTTGATAATGAAGTATGAATGCTTGTTATGCCATGTTTGATTATTATATATGTTGAGAAATAGTTTAAGGACCAAAGCAAGATCATCTAGGTCAATTTCAAACCAAAGCAAACCAAAAGAAAATCAAATAAGAAAACATATGAACTAATGGTCACTTTTACCAAAGTTAACCACTAGCCCACTTTGGGCATCTCTATTAAATGATTTATAATAGAAACAATTCTATTTATTTTCTCCCCTTGCTAGACCAAGTGAAAATGAACCCAAGTGAACTTTCAAAACTTACATAAACATTTTCAAATGCATTTGAGGGAATTTCCAAAATTTAATATACAATAGACATCAAGATAACACTTTTTCAAAAACCACTCAAACCATCTCCACTTGACACATCCTAGCAACCAGAGACACTCAAGCAGGTGAACAACACACCCACCAAATATAATTTGAAAATTCAAATGTTCATCTCATGCAGCCATTTAATCAAACACTTAATAGGCAGAGTACAAGTCTACCAACTATACACTATTTGAATCAATCTTGTGATCATCCTTGTACTCAATTCAACTCAGTTACTAGCCCACGATCATCCCCAGTACCCAGCCGTGTAGTGGAGCCTCTCTCACTTGCCAATTGGACCAGTGTCGCCTTACCCCTCAGTCCACCCCTCGACCAATAGCAAGCAGTGGAGAAGCTAGCGCAACCGAGCCCATTTAACTCTCTGCCATGCCGAGCACACGCCAGAGCGCCGAGCCGTTCCCGTGCAGCCATGCCGCGCCTTTCTCTCTCCTTGAATAACTACACTCGTCGCATCACCAGCAACCTCCCAGACATGACCGTTCACCGTCGCACGCCCCGTGACCACCGTACGCCATGACGAACACCGCAGTACCCGCGCAAAGCATGGACGTCTCCTGTCCGATTAAGACCTCCCCTCATCGTGCCACTATGCACATGACGACCGCCAGGGAACACCGTGTCGACCTATGCCCACAGCCATGCCAATAGCGACCTGTAGCAACATCGCTGACGAGCCCGAGCCATGCCGCACTGCCTCTCTCGCCTGTGTGTAAATAGGACCCTCCCCAGCCTCCAAAGGCACACCATTCGAGTCCTCTCTCCCTTGGAAACCCCTTGTCCCATTCCCAGAGCAAGGCGAGCACCATCTCGCTGAAATTTCACCACAGCCCACCGCTATAGTGGAGGAGCGGAGCCGTTGATTGGAGCCACCCAGGAGCTGTCGCGACCACCCCTCGAACCATTGTCATCTGCCAGTTTGTTCGCCCACCTCGCCAGACCTAGCTGGAGCCCTGGTAAGCCTCCGATGACTGCCGCCGGAGAGCTAGGTTTAGAATGTCGTGCGCTCAACCCGCCGGAGACGACGACGCTCAGCCGTCGATCTCATTCTAATCGTGTGGCCTAGATTCACCCATACCGTTTCGCTTAGACCCAGTCGCTGATGCGTGGGACCAGCCTGAGTGCATCCTGCTGCGCGCATGCTGCATAGCTGGGCCGACCCATTCTCGTTCCCGCGCATAGCCCAGAGATTCAAACTTAGATTTTCCATTTAAATCAAAACCCTATTATGTTGTTGTGTTCAAAATTGAATTCAAAGAGATCTACAGAACCAAATTACATGATTCCAATTTTGTTAGAAAGGTAATAAATTATCTAACCACTCCCGTTGGATTCAAACCATTTGAATATATAAATCACCCATAGTAAAAATGACAAGAGAGAGACTTTTTCAACTTCAAACATTTTTATAAAATCAACCATAAATGCTTTTGAGTTGATTCCAACTCTCAAAAATCACATTTGCCATGCTCTACTTGAATATGTAAAAATATTTAGTTTTACATGAAGTAATCTTGGACTACTATTAAAAGAATGCTATATACTCATTTATAGTCATTTTTAATTATATTAAATAGAAATAGTACACTTTGTAAAATATGCCGACCACTTTAAATCACATTCCCAAGTATTAGAATATGTGGTGATGACATGGTAAACATGATCCCATATTTTAATTGGAGAATATTAAATCTTAAGTATTTTTCAATGAGTAGAAATTGCATTTCTAAAAATAAGATAAATAGGAATATGTCCATATTTCATGAGGTGATTGAGATGATGCTAGATCATCTAGTGTGAGTCTTTGTATGCTAAATAGAAGTAGCTAAGTATTGTTTGGTGATTGTGTACCTCGTATATATTTATAGACGCTAGTACCAATCCGGGCTAGGAAGAAGAGGAGTTCTACGAAGACGAAGAAGAGAACTTCGACAAATGCACTAATCAAGGCAAGCCATCCAATGCAAGATACCTTATGCATTCTGTTGGAATGCAACTTTGATTATACCAATCCCAAGTTTTACTTGCAAGCTTTATCTTTCTTTCCTTTACCAAAGTTTCTCAAATAGTTAATGAATTGGTGACTAGTGGAAAACTAGGATAGATGCTACCAAGAGCCTAGAACTAGGTTTGGATAGTTACAATTGATTAGCACCCCTCAATAGTGACACCTTCATTAATAGTTGCTAGTGCTAAACTAATATGGATCACTTTAGATGGGAACACTTGGAGAAAACGATTATGAAATCCTTGGAATGATGAGTCATTCTATTGAAATGTTTTGACATGTGTTGTGAAACACAATGAGTTGAAGATGATACTGAATGAAACATGTGCCTTGACTTTGATAAAAACTGATGGGTTCGGATGCGATACCATTCCAACATTACCGTACAACCACAATACCTGAGTTGGGTAGGGCTTAACTAGAAACTTATGTGTCTTAGTATGGGTTCCCTCGCGGAAAGAGGTTGAGCTGAGGCTACCTCGTGAACATGAATGTCCACCAATGTAGTTCCTTGGATGGCAGATGGCCATGGCTAGGAGGCCAAGCTCATAGGGAAGGTGTCTATACTAGGGTGTGTAATTGAAAGGTTAGAATTTATTATCTGCATACCAAGTATGATGATTCAGGGTTATCCCTGATGGATGTATCGAATTTTGTGGTGAAAGTTTACCCCCTTTGCAGAGTGTCAAACTATTCAAATAGCCATGTCCGCGGTCATGGACAGTTGGATGGACATACTGTTCCGTTGTTAGATGTTTTCAAAATGACTTGTGACTTGAAAGATGACTTGGACTTGACCACAACAGAGTTGTGGACACGAAACTAGGTTCCCACTTAAGTAACCTAGATAACTAAAATAGGCTTTACTACTAAGTACTTCAAAACTGGCTTATTGCAAACAAGCTTAGAGCTTAGGATTCCTACTATATTTGCCTTACTAATGACCCACAAGTATAGGGGTGTATCGCAGTATTTTTGATAATTAAGAGTGTCGAACCCAACAAGGAGCAGAAGGTGTTGACGAGTGGCTTGGAGCAGGAATTCTCTGTAAATACTTAGCAAATGGATTTTTAGGGGTTTTTGATAGTGCAGATAAATAAAGTACGAGTAAATAAAAGACAATAATAATAGATGCAGCAAGTGGCCCAATCCTTTCTTTAGCAAAGGACAAGCCGGTTGTATTACTTAAGATGACCAAACATTCTCGAGGACACACAGGAATATCATCAAGTGCTTTCGTTTCATATAGTTGATTAATCTTCTTTAGTTTGATAAGTGTTGTGTGGGTGAACCTGTGCTAATGTACCGAACTTCCTAGGACTAATACATACTTGTGATTATACCCCTTGCAATCATCCGCAAGTACAAGAAAGTAATTAAGATAGAAACCTAACCACAGCTTTAAACTCTAAGATCCTGACATCCCTTGTGCAAAGGTTTCCTAACGGGGGTTTAGGTTTCTGTCACTCCGGCAACCCCTATGATTAGTAGCCATATACACAAAGCATTCCCCTAGGCCCATAAAGGTGAAGTTTCATGTAGTCGACGTTCACATGACACCACTAGAAGAATAACACCACAACTTAAATAACAAACTATTGAATCTTTCTAAACACAATTCCACTACTAACAACATGACTTCTCCCATGTCCTCAAGAACTAAACGAACTACTCACGAGACATCATATGGATCAAGATAAGAGATGATATAATGATAAGTAACAATCTGAACATAACAATAATTCGATGGTTCCACTCAATAGCATCAACTATAATAAGTAATCAACACTGGGAAAGTTTCCCCGAAGAACTATGCAAGATACAACCCAATTGTTACAGCGGTATGAAGTGGTAATGATGGTGCTGATGGAGATGATGATGGAGATGATGATGGAGATGATGATCCCAATGAAGTACAGCTTGATGGTGGTGTTGATGGCGATGATCTCCCCTCTCCGGGAAGGAATTCCCCTGGTAGAATTCTATCTGTAGGAGAGATCTTTCTCTCTCTGTAGTTTTCCGCCCCGCAGAGGCGGCAGAATCTTTCTATGGTCGCTCCCCGAGGCTTAGGGTTTCGTGGGGATAATATACGCCAAAGGGGAGAGCCAGGAGTGGGCCAGGGTGGCCACACCACCTTCTGGCATCCTTCGTCTTCTGGAAAAATAGAATTTTCCATGTATTTTCTAGAATTTTCTAATCTTTGCGAATTTCGCCTCCAAACAGCACCTTTTCCATCAGAATCCAGACTTCAGTGGTCCATGCTCCAAAATTCATCAACCATGCAAAAATAGATGAAATAACATAAGTATCATATCTTAATATGAACTATATCAATGAATAACAGTAAATTATGATATAGAATAGTGATGCAAAATGGACGTATCACTTACTTACATTAGTGATAGTTTGCGAGTACTATAAGAGTACTCATGGCTTTGTTCCTAGCTATTCCCATGGCCAGACTATGAAGAGGACTATCTAGAGGACGGACAACAGGATGTCTACGATAACTAGGATCATCTCCCATCGTCAGTATTGCCTATGACAATGAAGATGGAGCCTCTACTACGCTTACTTTCCACTGCTTTGATATGTATTCAGACTTGATCATGAGATCAACTATTTGTAATACTATTATGGTTTGTAATGGATGATGTACTGTGGTACCAATTCTGTTATGTCTCACAAAAATGGTAATCATGGGATTGCGATTGACAAGGGGTAACCTCGGCAATGCCCATGATGGTGGACTTGGGTTTTCGTGGAAAAGAGAACGCTGGGGATTTCGTCGGATGTCAGGAAAACAATGAAGACAAAGTCGCCTGAATATTAGGGAAACACTCTATTACAAGTTGTCTACTAGATTTCGGTACCCTCGCTTGGGCTTCTCCCGCCCTATATATAATAGGCCGGGTCTCAAAGCTGTATGCGGATAGGTTTCATACACACGTGATTACAATTCCAACATAATGTTGGTTCGTGGTTTCCTTCCTAATTCAAATAAAGAGTCTCTGTCTATTGCTTCCTTGGGCTTTTATCTGGAATCTCTATGGGCCGTAGGCCTTTTACCCAATGTAGGGTAGCGAATAATGGGCATCCGAGTAATCATACCCATGTCAGTAGCCCCCGATACTCTATCTAAATCCGCAGTTTTCAGGTTGAGTCTCAAACTTTTCTTTCTTCTTTCTCTTATTATGTTTGATTTTATTTTTTGTAGGGATTTTGGTACAACGAGTCTGATGCTTCCGACGGATTGGGAAACAGTTAATTGCTCCTGGGCAAAAACAAGGTTGACCTACATCAAACTCAAGTCCCCAGGCTTGAATCCAGAATTTTGTTACTTGCGTAATCCAGTTCGAGCCGCTGAGGTCTTACCGAATACTGAATTCCAGTTTTCTATTTTTTATCGGGTACCCAACGCGTCCGTCGGGATTTTGCATCGTATCGTTGATACGGATTTTCGCTGGCAGAGAGCATTCTTGCACGATTACCAGGCCACACAGGACGAATCCTGGGGTCTTACCTTCATGTTTCTGAACAGCGCATTCGGATTTTCTCTCACATCTGAGCGTGATCCGAGGTTTTTGGCTTTTTCGGCATTTGGCCCGCTGGGCCGCCAATATTTCTGATTTATATCAGATAATTTTATTTTTATACTATCTCCCGATGGGAGTAACTCCTTTTTGAGGATACACTAATGTAAAAACTCATAAGGTTTTTGCAGTTTGTCAATGCACTTTATACACAATGGTATTTCTATCGGGTGCGTGTTAGCGCTCCCGATGGGAGTAGCCCTCGAGGCTATGTTCGGATGCCTGTATCTAGACATAGGATCATAATTGTTGTTTAACTCAATGAAAAGCACTGATCTTTGAAAGCAAAGATTAAGATACAAATAACTTCTCTTCATATACAAGGCAAAAATCGTCGGTACATTATTCTTTGAGCGGATGGCCATTTTAGCCTTTTCTCCTAGACATCTTGGCCTTTTAAGCCGAATTGTATTCTTATCATTTTGCAAATAATCTTATGCGTAAAAGCGTCATAGTTGTGCTACGTTCCATGGATTTGAGTAATTTACTCTTGTTTTCTTGTCTTGAAGTCGATATGCCCCTCCGGGAATAACTTCTGTGATGATGTATGGTCCTTCCCATGTCGATTCTAGCTTCTTGTGGCCATCTTGCTTGAGGTGAAGAACTAGGTCCCCTACTATGAAGGACCTAGGCCACAATCTTCTACTATGGTAATTGCGCAGGTTTTGTTGGTACATAGTTGCTCTTTGGAGGGCTTCGTCTCGAGCTTCATCAAGCGCATCCACATCATCTTAAAGTGCTTCTCTTGATTCCTCTTCATTATATGCAGCTACTCTTGGTGACATGGCTATACCCTACAGGTACTTGAGTTCGGTATATACGGTCCGGATACGGCGGAAGCCCACGGCGTTTCCAAGGCCCAAATGGAGAACTCGATTGGGCCACGGACTCTCGATTGCTTGCGAGACAAGAAGAAGCTAAAGATAGAAAGTTTAAAGGGAAAACCCTAATCTGTAACCGACTCGACCTGCTACCCGAGACCTAGACTATCTATATAAAGGCTAGGAGGGAGCGGCGAGGAGGACACACACAACCTTAGTTTCCACAACTCTCGCTAGATTGCATCTGCGCGCCCATGTAATCTTTGATACCTTCGTTAATTCCAAGAGCAGACAAGCAGGAGTAGGGACCTCTACGAGGCCTGAACCTGGGTAAACCTTGTGTCCCTGTGTGCTTGTTTGCTAGCCGACTGATGCGTCCAGCGCTCCTTCCTTCTCCAAAACCCAAGTCCATAACAATGGGCATTGACAAGTTAAACCCTCGTCAATTGGTGTCGTCTGTGGGAATTGGGAGTGCTGATGTCACGGCTTCTTCGGCCCCATCAACTGTGATCTACAACTCCGCAATAGCAGAGATTCGCCAGCTCTTTGGCGTGTTCGACTTCACCATCCACACGCCGGCCACTTGCCCGGCTTTCGAGTCCGTGGGCGATGGAATCAGTCTGGCGATTGGGAGCTTACGCTTCTAGGTTGGTCAGATGGGCACGCTTCGCATGCCTGACCAGCCAACGGCACCCGCGATTGCTCTAGCATCGTGGTTCCCGCCACCAATCGGCACCCTCAGCAAGCTCAACACCTCGGCAACAGCTGGGAGCACGGATAGCGATAGCAGTCGCGGACCCGATCTGGGTGATCTAGCGACCGAAGATGGAGCCTACGGCTCTGGATCTAAAAGTTGCGGGCGCAACAGCTTCCCTAACCACTTCATGTGCGCGGTCATCAACGCGGGCGACACCGCTGCCAATCGCGAAAACGCTGGCCCCGGATCTGGCACCGGACCACCCAACCGCGCTGAACCACCCAACAGCAGCACGCCCAATGGCGGCCCCACCAATGGTGGCAACGGCGTGCCCGTCAACAACGGAGCGGCAATCGAACCAACCATGGTGAACGAACACACAAGAGAGCGCATCGTGATCAAACTCAATGACAACGAGTGGGCCCGTTGCCGAGAAGCTCCGCGAGGCAATCCTCTGCCCCCCGGCACGCCGCAGGACATGCTGATGGGCTACCATTGGCTACTAAAGGAGGAGTACAGACGCTAGCTACACACAATTGTGCAACTCGAGGCGCGTAAAAAGGCGGCGGATGAGTCGACTCTTCGACGAGCTAGGCTCTCCTCCCACGGAGGATCCTCCTCCAAAGGCAACGAGTACGTGGCGAACAAGAGGCGATCTCGGATGGCCCATCTCACCAAGCAAGAATGCATAGAAGCTGCAAAAGTTCTCGACTTTAGCTCTATGACAGTCGACACGCGGGGCAACATGGTCCCAAAGACACCATAGGCCGCGGTGACAGCGGCCACCATGTACCTCCTCAACAACCAGCCGCCAGCTGGAGATCCCCGAGCTGCCATGCACCGATCTACGATCGCGAGCTTGGGGTAATCGAGGCTGCTCTCGACAAAGAGTCAACGCCGGAGCCGAAGAAAAGCAAGGCCCTGGTAAAACGCTATTCCTCGCCCTCGTCCAGCGACGACAGTCACGATCTGTCTCGGCGTCGCCGCTCACGGCGGCACGATCATGACTACGATGCGCGCGATGACCTCACACAGCGCAAAATCGACAAATCAAGGGCAAGACGCGCTTGTTCGACTGATTTAGAAGAGGACGAGACTAAACTCTGTGGCGCCAGATGCTTTAGCAGGGCCATCAGGCAGAAGCGAATGCCTAAAGGGTTCAAACTCCCGTCGGAGAACCCAAAGTTCGACGGCCTACAAGACCCAAAGATCTGGTTGGAGGACCACATCTCCTCTGTCAGGCTACATGGCGGGAGTCGAAGCACGACCAAGCAATGCCTACAGCTATAGCTGCAGGGCGCCGCCCACACATGGCTCAACAATCTCCCGTGTGTATCCATTCGCAGCTAGGAAGATCTGGTCTACAGCTTTGTATGCAACTTCAAGGGCACTTATAAAAGGCCCGCATCAATCGAAGAGCTGAGGAGCTGCCAGCAAAGGTCGGGTGAATCGCTACGCTCGTACATCCAGAGGTGGTCCATCATCAAAAATTCCGCGGAAAACATCTCGAAAGACCGCGCAATTGATGCGTTCAATGGCAGCATTCACCGCATAGAGCTTAGGGAGGAGCTAGGCCGCTCGAAGCCCAAAATAATCGACCACCTGATGGAAATTGCGATTCGGTGGGCTGACAGAGAGGATTCGGTGAAAAACCGCACCTACTCCGACGATGACGACGACCTCGGGCGCAGATGCGACCGTCGAGGCAAGTGGCGAATGCGCGTCTACGATGACCGAGACGACATCAACATGGTCGCATCCGACTACACCGACAAACGCGACGACAACCACAACAGCAGCTATCGCAGCGGTGGATACCGTGACTCCGGGAAAACCACGCAGGTGTGGCAGCACCGCACTCGCGAAGAGGCACCCGCAACAACCATCAAGGACAAACTGTCCAGGCCATGCAACGTGCACTTCTACATCGACAAGCACGATGACAAGAAAAAATCCAGCCACCTTCTCAAGGACTACCGCGAGTTTCTCAAACTCCACGAGGGTCTGGCCCGGATGAATCGCGACGCAGTCAACAGGGGATATGGAGTCGCCCCAGGTGTCGTGGCACATGGATCTCCTCCACCACTGCCCGGACTACCACCACCCGCGGCCACACCCGCCCAAAATCATGGAGGCGAACCATACCCACGACCCGTGGGCAACATGGGGATGATCCAAAAAGGGCGTCCCTCAAATCGAGTGCAGAAGGCCATCACTCGCCAAGTTAACCTGGCGATAAACTCTCCACCTTCCACCACTGAGTACCTCAGTGGAAGCGACTCCTGCATTACCTTCGACAGGCGTGACCACCCATGCCAAGTTCCGCGTCTAGGCCACTGTCCCCTCATACTCGAGGCATAGATCGAGGGTTTCGACATGATTCGCGTCTTCATGGATGGCAGAAGCGGCATTAACCTCATGTTCGCAAGTACCTTGCGTGTGATGAGGATCCCTCTGATGTGTCTGGAAGTTTCAGACACGATGTTCCACAGCATCATCCCATGGAAAGGCGTGTATCCCTAGGTAAAATCAACCTCGACGTCATCTTCGCACGCTGCAAAATTTTCGGCGAGAGCCCATCGACTTCGAGGTTGTCGACTGTTCTTCACAATATCACTGCATCCTCGGACGTCTCGCATTCACGAGGTTCATGGCAGTGCCACACTACGCCTACCTGCAGATGAAGATGCTGGGTCCAAACGGCGTAATCACAATCAACGGCAACTTCGAAAGGTCCGACAGCTGTGACAGGGAATGCAACAGAATCTCCCAGTCCTTCGGCATGCAGGAGGAACTGGCAAGGCTAAAGGAGTCGACAGACAATGGTCTGCCTCCCCTGAGTAGGCCAAGTTCACCTAACCTGTCCTTCGACTCGTCGGTGCACACGAAGAAAGTCTAGGTCCACCCAACAGACCCGACCAATACGGCCCTCATCGCCAACAACTTGAGTTCCGCATAGGAACTCGCACTCGTCAAATTCCTCCGAGCACTGGGAAATCTTCGCTTGGTGTCCAACGGACATGCTAGGGGTTCCCAGGAAATTCGCCGAGCACGCACTCAACGTAAATCCAGACACAAGGCCAGTCAAGCAGACAATTCGGTGATTGTCTGAACCAAGAGCAAAGGCAGTCGGAATGGAGATCAACGGACTTCTCGATGCAAAATTCATACGCGAGATCAAGGAAAGCACCTGGCTCGCCAACATAGTGCTTGTGCCCAAAAGACACGGATATCCTGCGGATGTGCGTGGACTTCACCTCCCTGAATAAGCACTGCCCAAAGGATCACTTCCCATTGTCGCAAATCGACCAAATCATCGACTCCACCGCGGGATGTGAGCGTCTCTGTTTCCTCGACTCCTACTCAGGCTATAATCAAATTCGAATGAAGGAGGAAGACCAAGAGAAAACGGCGTTTACGACGCCTTTTGGTGTGTTCTGCTACAACACAATGCCCTTCGGGCTAAAAAACGCAGGAGCCACCTATCAGTGGTGCATGCATGCTTGCCTCAAGAATTAACTTGGTTGCAACATCCAAGTCTATGTTGACGACATCGTCATCAAAACCAAAGAGGAAGCCTCGCTAATCGATGATTTACACGAGACCTTCGCCAACCTCGACCGCTATCGGATCAAGCTCAATCCGAACAAATGCGCCTTCGGCGTACCATCTAGGCAACTACTCGGGTATCTCATCTCCGCGAGGGGGGTTGAGGCGAACCTGGAGAAAATAAAAGCCATACTGGCCATGGAGAAGCCGAAGAACATAAGAGGCGTCCAACAGCTGGCTGGGCGAATCGCGGGCTCAGTTGATTCATCAGTCGAATGGGCGAAAAGGCACTGCCCTTCTACCAACTTCTCCGCAAAACTGACAAGTTTGAGTGGACCGACGAGGCGCAAGAAGCATTCGAAGACCTCAAGCGTCTACTATCCACCTCGCTAGTACAGGTGACTACACGCGAAAAAGAACCACTGTTGCTCTACATCTCCGCCACCAACCAGGTGGTCAGCAAGGTGCTCGTGGTGGAACGAGCCGAGGAAAACAACGTCCACAGGGTGCAGCGCCCAGTCTACTACCTCAGCGAGGTGCTCACGCCAACAAAGCAGCGGTACCCACACTACCAGAAGCTGGTGTACGACGTCTTCATGATAGCCAGGTGACTGCGCCACTACTTCCAGGAGCACCCAATCGTGGTGGTTGACGACACCCCGCTTGGGCATATCCTCAACGACCCCGACGCCACTGGACGAGTCACGCTTTGGGGAATCGAGCTGTCTCCACGAGACATTACATATGAAAAGCGTGATGTGATCAAGTCGCAAGTATTCCCTGATTTCCTCGTGCACTGGATGGAGAACCAGCTCCCCGAAAAGCCAGATATGTCTTACCTCTAGATAATGCACTTCGATGGATCCAAACGGAAGGACGGGGTTGGCGCAGGTGTCATACTGACATCGCCCCAGGGAGACAAGCTCAAATACATTCTGTGAATGCAGTTCACTGCCTCCAACAATGAAGCTGAATACGAGGCCCTGCTGCATGGAATGCGGATGGCAAAAGCCTACGGCGCCAAGAGGCTCATCATCTATGGTGACTCCAAACTGGTGGTCAACCAAACGATGCACGAGTGCGACGCGCTGAATGACAACATGATCGCCTACCGCGACCTCTATGACACACTCGAAGGGGACTTCGATGGCTGTGAACTGTGGCACGTAGGCCGCGAAAGCAATTAAGAGGCAGACACACTCGCCAACATTGGCTCCACATGTGCCCCCATACCACCTGGGGTATTTCTTGAGCGTATATGCGAACGCTCCATCAAGCCAAGGGCCACAGAGAAGAAAACAAGCGCATCAACTGACTCGGGGGCTATGCCACCCAATGAGCCAATGGCACTCGACGACATGGAGCTCGACACAGGACTCGAGGGACCAATGGGTGTAATGATGATCGAGCCATCTTGGAGTCAACCCTACATCACATATCTTCTCAGCAAGAGGCTGCTTGACGACCCAACTGACACGCGACACATTGCGTGGAGATCCAAGGCATTCATCATCATCAACGACGAACTATACAAGCGCAGCATCACATGAGTACTCCAACGGTGCGTCTCCAACATGGACAGAAGGGCCGTCCTCCTCGACATCCATGAAGGGACTTGCGGGCACCATGCTGGCAGTCACGCCCTCGTCGCCAAAGCTCTACGAGCTGGATTCTACTGGCCCACGGCCATGCGCGACACCAAGGACATCTTCCAGCGCTACAATGCTTGCCAACGATTCACGGACAAACCACACGCACCTAGCGCGGAACTCCGGCCAATACCATTGGCTTGGGCCTTTGTGCAATGGGGACTCGACATGGTCGGCAAGCTCCCGAAGTCCTCGCGAGGGGGCTACGTCTACCTCCTTGTCGCAATCGACAAATTCACCAAGTGGATAGAGTCCATGCCGGTGACAAACCAGTCAGGAGCCAGTGCCATCACGTTCTTCGAGTCCATTGTCTATCCTTCGGAGTGCCACACAGCATCATCACGGACAATTGAACGAACTTCACCTCTAAGGAGTTCTAGGGCTTCTGCGAGAACCTGGGAATCAACATAAGCTATGCCTCCGTAGCTCATCCACAAACCAACGGTCAAGTCGAAAAGGCCAATGGCCTCGTCTGTGGTGGAATCAAGAAGCGACTCCTCAGGCCACTCGAGCAAGCCGTCGGATGTTGGCTAGATGAGCTGCAGTCCGTACTTTGGAGCCTGCGCACAACTCCAAACAACGCCATGGGATATACCCTGTTCTTCATGGTGCACGGTGCTAAAGCAGTGCTACCCGCAGAAGTACGCTTTAAAGCCCCACGGGTGGTCGTGTATAGTGAGAAGGAGTCAACACTTGCACTCGAAGACTCCGTCGATCTCCTCGACGAGGCATGGGACATCGCAGCAGAAAGATCGACAATCTACCAGCAGAACCTGCGCAACTACCACAGCAGAAGGCTACACCCCAGATCCTTCGTTGAAGGACACCTGGTCCTGCGACTGAAGTAGCAAGGGCACCTCAATCTCGAGTACCCTTGGGAGGGACCATACGTGATTACAGAAGTAATCTGAGGTGGCGCCTATCGCCTTAAAGATTTCGAGAGCGGAGTGACATACTCCAACCCCTGGAACGTCGCATAGCTGCGTTGCTTCTACCCCTAGTCGTTTTTTACATTACAAATAAGGCTATTCAGCCAGGCTACATAGCCACACATTGTACCTCGTACTATTCTGCGAATAAATAAAGCTAAGTGTCTCGAAGCTCTGTGTTTCTCTCTCATTTTGCTGGCAATCTTATCACTCGGGGGCTACGCCACCCTTTACATCCTTGTTCTACGAACAAGTCGCAGTATCCTGAGTAGCTGACACAACACAATCGAACCCTTGATAAAACACCAACGTAGTTGCAACGCACCTGACAGGTTGGCAAGGTGCTGAGGTAAATTAAGTTAGGCTAACAAAAAGGAACTGCAGAGTACAAATACACTCGCAAAAACATATAAGCTAGCAAGCTCCTTACATATCAATAGAAATTAATTACATCCAACATATTCATATGAACCTTACAACACTTGTACAATTATGTGTAGGATACAAGTTAAATTACTGCTGCAGCAGAAGAACGTTTGTTTGTTCCTCAAAGAAGTCGACAATTACTTCTGCTGGACGATCCACCGCCTGGTAATGTGGAACCATGTTCCAGGTCGAACCTTCCAGCGGGGTCGGCAGCCCGGCAGCAACGTCTATATCCGGCCTATGCAGTCGCACCAGCGACAAAGCAGCCTTGGCACCAGCAACTAACTGCTGCTGCACGCACTCACGAACTGCACTCAAATCCTGGAACTTAGCCAGGAGAGCCAATAGGCTCGAAGGGACGGCGTCCAGTGGAAACATCATCTGGTAGATATGCCTTAGGCACGACTGCGCCTTCTTCAGAAAGTGGAGTACTCGGGAAGCACGATGCTGCAGGGTCGCAAGTGCGATCACACGATCATGGCCACCGAAAAATACCCACTCGCCTGAAGCTGCTCCTGGGTCAGGTCATTCATTCGAATGGCGATTCTGTCTTTCTCATCCTGCGGATGATGAGCACTGACAACTACACCAAGCAAAAAAGGCAAAGTATGAAGACAAGGAATTGCCGTGATTGACTAAAAGAAAAGATAAGAGGGCAGAAAGCTAACACTTGAATTGATCTCCCAGCTACGTCACCTCCTCCAATAGATACTGCTCGCAGGCGGTAGCCTTCTCCGCCCTCGACTTCCATACATCCGCGTTACCGCGGAGGATGGGCAACTCACGTTCCAGCTGCTTAACGCGATCGCGCAGCCACGAAAGAGGGATAACTCATCCACCCTTGAACGCGGCTACGCCAAGGTCTCATCAGTGGGTGACGGATCACGAGGATCACTCGAAGGACCACTCAAGGTACCCTATCACGAATCAAACAAAAGCAAAATAAGAGGCCGAGGATACACTGACGAAAGGCTTGGATGCATTCAAACATATCAAAGTCCTGACTGGGGTACCCCCATAAAAGCATTGTTTCACAGACACAAAGGTCAAACACTAGAACTATTACATATAAAGACTAAGGAGTAGTGTGCTTCTTCGACTTTGACTTCGGCCTTGGGGGCTTCATCGCATCCGTGGCAGTTTCTGACGCCATGGACTTGCCGGTAGTACCCCTAAACGCCATAGCCTTCGCTTGAGGCCGCTCCTCGGAGTACTTGGCGAGTATCTCGATAAGCCGGGGACCATAATTTTCGCATTTACCAGCAAAGGGAGCAAACACTACCTGCTGGCCTCCAGCGTTGACAGGCATCGCCTCAGAGGTAGCGACAGGATCGATCTCCACACCATGGGCCTGCACCATTGCGAGTGCCATGGTGGCGCCGACGGAGCGCTGTGAGTTCTTGAAGTCAGCAGGGATTCCTCCAGCCAGGAACTCCACCAAGTCGCCGAGGTTGTTGATCAGTCTGGCCTTGGGAGTTAAGTCCTCACGGATGCGACTGAGCACATCCTTGGCCTTCCCCAGCGTCTCCTAGAGGGATACGCTGCGATCTTCGACTGTGGAGACGACACCAGCCAAGGCATCCGCGTGGTGTAGAGACTGGGCATCAAAGCTCAAGCCACTAGCATCTGCATACACAAAAGTGTTAGTATAACAACCACACGTCAAAGCACAGAAGAGCAAGGCATATCCAGATGAAAAATAAGACCTGAGAGGGACTTGGCAATCGAGAAAAGTTGCTCCTCGAACAACTTCTCCCTCTCAGCACTAGAGACACGGAGATCCTCCTCCCGCTTCCACAACTCCTCCAAAGCTACGACCGCCTGGTCTCAATTCTTCATCGCCGCGGCCAGCGTCTTCTCTAGTGCAGCAGCATGGCGACATACAGGGAATGTCACAAAATCGAATCAATAAAATTCGCAAATATAAAGACAAAGTCAAGACTTACTTTCGATAATGCGATGGCGATTATCCAGTCGCGCATGTTGTCGACCCATGTCAAGGACTTGCTTCGCCAAGCGGGCAGCTTCCTTCACGATGAGCAGCATCAGGAGACAATAAAAGTTCAAGTAAAACAGCGCCAAGAATAAATTCGACTGCCAATTACAAGATACCTACATGATCCTGCACCGACTCCGAAGAAGGTTGGCGTACAGTCATCCGAGTAACCATTTGATGTTCCCCAGCATGCGTGGAACTCGATGAATTATGCCCAGAGTGGGTCGCCAATGGAGGATAAGGAGACCGTGAAGCCATCTTCTTAGCCTTGGAGTCTGCAACTCCAGACTCCTTCACAAATTGGATGTCGTCAGAAGACGACGACATCACTTGGCTAAAACACAAATCAAGTAAAAGCTTCAGGAAAGATGGAAACTCAAAGCAAAAACCAAAAACGAGGTCGCAAATACAAAAATTACTAGTCAAATCTATCAAGATCGAAGGACTTCTCCTCCGACTCCGACGATTCCTTTGGCAGTCGAAGCTTCTTCCGGGCAGGAGGATCCATGGAGTGCACAGGAACTTCGGGAATCGGCTCCTCTGCACCAACAAAAGGGCCTTCTGGAGTCGACAGAGATGAAGCATCTGAGTCCTTGCTACAGGAACGCTTGCGAGTGTCCGGATCACTAGTCTCAAGGGCTCCCTCCTCCTCTTCAAGTGGGACGGTCGATTCCGACTCATCCTCTTCATCCACTTTGCAAGGAATAACCCCTTCATGAAGAGGGGGCAAATTGGGAGACACCTTCCAATCCTGCATTCAAAGGATAATTCATTACACAAGAACTTAACGGCAATTGACAAAGAAAGCTACTTCGTAGCACAATTCTACCTCAGGAGGAGGGTTAGAGGCATCGAAGGGAGGCACGACTGGTTCGCCTGGGAGAACATCCTTGGCGGTATACTTCGTCACCAGTAGCAGCCTCTTATCTACTTCACCCGCAGAAATGCCATCGGCAGATACGCGAGTGGCATCGTTAGCACTAGACCATTAGAACATGGGGTGAACTCTGGCCTGCAGAGGCTGGATACGATGACGCAACCATGTGCGAATGAGGGCGGCGCCTCCCTCTTCTTTACCCATGCGACTCTCGAGGTTGTATACGCGCTTGTACATCACTTCTGTCTCCTCGGACTCGCCAGGCATCACTATGTTCTTCCAGGAACGCCTCTTGCACGGCATCGCGGGATCAAAGGGCACGAGTCCGTAGTGCTCTCCGTTGACCTTCTGGTCGCGGATGTAGAACCACTTCTCTCCACCCTTGGACGGACGCGATGAGTTTGATATCGAAATAAGTGGCGGAGGAGTCGACATGGATTCCGCAGCCACCTACGTTGTAGACTATAGAACCAGACGCTGACTGACGCTTCAGCTTAAAAATCCTCTTAAATAGGCCAAAGTGTGGCTCGACTCCGAGCCAGCACTCGCAAAGGGTAATGAAGCATGAGATGTGGAGAATAGAGTTTGGGGACAGCTGATGCAGCTGGAGCCCATAGAAGCAAAGGAGGCCCCTGAAGAAAGGATGCAGGGGCAGATAAAGACCTCGGATGATGAACGCAAGGAACATCACCTGGAAACCAGCAGGAGGGCAAGGAGTTACCTCCATGCTAGGCACTCGCGAGTCGTCCTCCACGGGGGAGAGAACTCCATCTTGATGCAGGAGATGAAGCTCGGAGGACTTGATGATGGATGCGCACCATGCACCATTGGTGACGCGGGTACCCGCGCCCTTCTTCTTCCCAACGCCAGCGGCGCTGGTGCCCATGTTGGCGGAGCCGCCCTTCTTCTTGGAGGCGGCAATGGTGGCGGAAGACTCAGCGATGGCGCCTCCCTTCTTCTTGCCCATCTTGCGATGGTGGTGAGAATGGAGGAAGTAACTAGGGAAGACACGGAGCTGTTCCAGTGCCGCGACAGAAAATGCGCAAGGAAGCAGAGAGCAGAAGTAATGGTGATGGAGGCACGAGCAGAGAAAGGCAGATTGGAAAAATTACCGCAGTTGTGCTGCTACTTAACCTCCTCGCGGATGTCATCCAACGGCTAGCAGAAACCCTACTAGACACGTGGCGCACATCGCCATCGACACGTGGTGAAGCCAAAACACGAACTGTCCCCCACTATCTCCATTACACACGAAAATCGAGGAGACGCAGTTAAAACAGAAGATTACGCACACCTGGTCAAATCGAAGTCAGAAAGTGGGACCCACCACTCGTCACGTCCCGTCAAAGCTGCTCACACGGGCAACTACGGTCATCACATTGTGAGCACTGATGTCATCAAGTTGAGCATCAGAAGATTTCGACTACTTTAAGTCCTTGCTTGAGTCTTCGACTCCACCAAGAACTCGGGGGCTAATCCCATAGGGAGCGCTGGTCGCACACCCTACGATTCATTTTTATGTAGGAATATGAACATTAAAGGCATACCCACCACTCGAATCTACGATTCGATTATGGATCATGGGTTACTCCCATAGGGAGCACCGGAAGCAAATTCGACTAAAACAAGCAACAAAAGACGACAGCAGTCACAAAAGTTCTTTAGTCCCTTCCTGAGTCTTCGACTCAATCAGGCACTCGAGGGGCTACTCCCATAGGGAGCGCTGGTCGCGCATACTATGATTATTTGTACATCATACTGTGTGTTGATAACATCCACATTCGAATGTTATGGCGATTCCGCCTCATACTATCCCTACAAAGAGATTGCGTCTCCTGGGTTACCCGAATCATCTCCGCGATGACAAAAACTCGGATGTCGCGCTTACAGCGTGAAGATAAGACCTGAATAAGGCCTGGCAACGCATCTGCTGCGCACTACCAGAAACATATCCGTGCCTGCAGGTACGATGAACATGCCTTCATAGACGTGTCGAGTGCTCACACCCATACACTGGAATTTGACTCCTGTAAGTCCTCTGCGGCCTAAGTCGAATTATGCCAACACTTATTCGAAATCGAGTCCGGGGACTCGAATTTGAGTAGATTGCGTTGTTTTTCCCTAAGGCAGTTAACTGATACCGATACATCGGCTAAATCAGGCACGCATATCAACAATCCCTATGACATGAACTGAACACTCGGAAAATACTCAATCATGCACTCGAAAGGCTTCATAAAGTCCCCAGTCGAATCTATGATTCCACTGGACACTCGGGGGCTACTGACATGGGTATACCCTACATGTACTCGAGTTCGGTATATACGGTCTGGATATGGCGGAAGCCCATGGCGTTTCCAAGGCCCAAATGGAGAACTCGATTGGCCCACAGACTCTCGACTGCTTGCGAGACAAGAAGAAGCTAAAGATAGAAAGTTTAAAGGGAAAACCCTAATCTGTAACCGACTCGACCTGCTACCCGAGACCTAGCCTATCTATATAAAGGCTAGGAGGGGGTGGCGACGAGGACACACACAACCCTAGTTTCCACAACTCTCGCCAGATTGCATCTGCGCGCCCCTATAATCTTCGATTCCTTCGCTAATTCCAAGAGCAGACAAGCAGGAGTAGGGACCTCTACGAGGCCTGAACCTGGGTAAACCTTGCGTCCCTGTGTGCTTGTTTGCTAGCTGATTGATGCCTCCAGCGCTCCCTCCTTCTCCAAAACCCAAGTCCATAACAATGGGCATTGACGAGTTAAACCCTCGTCACTTGGTGATTCATGTGATACTTCAACTGGAAGCACGGCTTCTGCACCGTGGACCAAAAAGAAAGGCGTCTCTTGTGTTGAATTATTTGGAGTTGTACGTAAACTCCATAACACGGATGGTAATTCATCCACCCATGCTCCTTTTGCTCTATCAAGTGGTGCTAGTAGTCTCTTTTTAAGTCCAGCGGTAACTAGTCCGTTGGCTTTTTCAACTTGTCCATTTGTTTGCGGGTGAGCTACCGAGGCGTAGCTTATTTTGATGCCCATCTCCTGGCAGTACTCCTTGAACTCATTGGAAGTGAAGTTGGTCCCATTATCCATTATGATGTT
The DNA here is from genome assembly GCA_916181665.1 of Avena sativa. NCBI lineage: Eukaryota > Viridiplantae > Streptophyta > Magnoliopsida > Poales > Poaceae > Avena > Avena sativa. The sequence continues at coordinate 666,342,624 of OV702289.1, read as the reverse complement.
GTTTGGTACGCCAAACCGAAACACTATGGATTTGATAAAATTCACAGCCGAAGTTCCATCTTGGGTGGTGACAGGCATTGCTTCAATCCATTTAGTGAATTTGTCGACTGCTACTAGCAGAAAGACGTGTCCTCCTGGCGATGATTTGTGAAGTTTTCCCACCATGTTGAGTCCCCACTGTGCAAAAGGCCAAGCCAAGGGTATGGGATTCAGCTCAGCGGCTGGTGCTCCAGGCTTTGTTGCAAATCGTTGGCCTGCTTGACATGTTCTGACAATGTCTTTTGCATCTTTTACTGCAATGAGCCAATAAAATCCTGCCATGAATGCTTTTTCAGCAATTGCTCGGCTACTAGCATGGTCACCACAGACGCCTTCATGTATATCTTTTAGTATAATTTTTCCTTCTTCGGGTGTTACGCAACATTGCAACACACCCGAAATACTTCTTTTGTATAGTTCTCCTTTAATTATCCTGACAGCCTTCAATCGTCGGGTGATTCGTCGAGCTTCTATCACATCCTCTGGTAGTTCTCACTTAACCATATATGCTATATACGGCTACATCCAAGCTGGTTCAATTAGCATGACCTCTTTGATTTCTTGTACTTTTTCTTTGATGGCCTCTTCTATGTTCTTGGTTTCTGAAGTAGCCCCGACTCTTTTTGTGGATGCTTCTTTTTCCCTATCTTTGGTGCTATGACTTCCGAGACTCTTTTCGCCTTGATTGATCGCTCCACTATCTCCTCCCAAAAAACTCCTGGTGGTTATGGTAAACACAATGATCCGATGTTTGCTAGATTGTCGGCTTCCTCATTGCTTGCTCTTCCTATATGCGATACTTCACACCCATCAAATTGAACCTCCATGATGCCATATAAGTCGCGATAAGCGACCATATTTTCGCTGACAGCGTCACACTTGTTCATTGCCTGTTGTGCCACAAGGTTGGAATCTCCGAAGATTTTGAGGCGGGTTGCACCGCAGGCTTTGGCCATTCGCATGCCATGTAACAGGGCCTTGTATTCCGCTTTGTTATTGGATGCCTTTGTAAAGCTCATCCGAAGAATATATCGCATTTTGTCACCTTGAGGTGATATTAGTACGACTCCTGCTCCTGCTCCCTCTATTCTTTTTGCCATCAAAGTACATTGTCCATGTGTTAGAAAGCTCTAGTGGACCCGCACATTGCAATTCCGTCCAGTCTGTGATGAGATCTGGCAGAACTTGTGACTTATTTGACTTGCGCTTCTCATAAGTGATATCCCGAGGGGATAATTCGATGCCCCATAGAGAAACACACCCAGTTGCTTCTGGATTGTTGAGGATGCTTGACAAAGGTGCCTCATTGACCACTACGATTGGGTGCTCCGAAAAATAGTGGCGTAGCTTTCGTGCTGTCATAAATACTCCGTATGCTAGTTTATGATAGTGTGGGTACCTTTGTTTAGATGGCGATAAAACCTCACTCAGGAAGTATATTGGCCTCTACACACCGTGCATCTTTCCTTCTTCCGGTCGTTCTACGACCAGGACTGTGGTGACCACCTGATGTGTTGCAGAAATATAAAGGAGTAAAGGTTCTTTCTCTTTTGGCGACACGACAACAGGGGGTGTCGAAAGTGTCCTTTTGAGATCTTCAAAGGCGTGCTGAGTTTCTTTCGTCCACTCGAATTTTTCTGATTTTCTCATGAGGGCGTAGAATGGTAGCGCGTTTTATCCTAATCTTGCAATAAAACGACTCAGTGCCGCCACTCATCCCGCCAATTGCTGTACACCACGCATATTTGTTGGCTTCTTCATTGTGAGGATAGCTTGTATTTTTTTGGGGTTAGCCTCGATCCCTCTGGCTGATACCAAATATCCGAGGAGCTGTCCTGCCGAAAGTCCAAAGGAACACTTCTTCAGGTTTAGTTTGATACTGAACCTATCGAGATTTCTGAATGTTTCTTCTAAGTCCTTGATCAACATCGATCCTTGACCTGTGGTAACTATGACATCATCAATATACACTTGCACGTTTATACCTATTTGGCTTCCTAGGCACTTTTGCATCATCTGCTGATATGTTACTCCTGCGTTCTTGAGGCCAAACGACATTGTTGTGTAGCAGAAAACACCGTAAGCCGTGATAAACGCCATTTTCTCCTGGTCTTTCTACTTCATCCTGATCTAGTGGTATCCTGAATAAGCATCCAATAAAGAAAGACGTTCGCATCCCACAGTTGCATCGATGATTTGGTCGATTTGCGGCAATGGGAAGTGATCTTTTGGGTAATGTTTGTTTAGTGTAGTAAAGTCGATACACATCCGAAGTTCCATAGTGTTTTTCTTTGGAACACATGTTGGGTTTGCAAGCCACTCTGATTTTGTCAATTCTTTGATAAAATTGGCATCGGTTAGGCGATGGAGCTCTTTTCTAATGGCCTTGCGTTTTGGTTTTGTGAAGCATCGAAGCGGTTGTTTTACTGGCTTTGCCTTTCGATCTAAATTTAGTGCGTGCTCAGCGAGTTCCCTGGGGATTCCCCGCATGTCAGAAGGTAGCCATGCAAAAATCTTCGAGTGCTCACGGAGGAACTCGATGAGCGCGCTTTCCTATGTGAGATCAAGGTTGGAAGCCATAAATGTTGTTTTCGTCGGGTCAGCGGGCCGGATCTGTACTTCTTTTGTGTCTTTTGCCGTGTCAAAAGCCTGATCGGGATTGACACGTGCTACCTCCAGAGGTTGTTCGTTTGCCGAACTTTTTAGTTGCTCGATTTCTGTTGCCATCCCGAAAGATTCAGAATTTTTGTTGAACTCTCGATCACAGCTATCCGCCCGTGTGAAGCTTCCTTGCACCGTGATAATTCCCTTTGGTGCTAGCATTTTCATTACTAAATATGCGTAATGTGGTACTACCATGAAACGTGTAAAGGCTGGTCGTCCCAGGATTACATGGTATTGTGATGGCCAATCCATGACTATGAATTCGAGTTTTTCTCGCCTGAAATTTAATCGAGAACCAAAACCGACGTCAAGGAATACTTTGCCTAAAGGAATTTCGGCTTTACCTGGTACTATTCCGTGGAAAGAGGTTTCTGTTGGGGCGAGATTATCCAGAGGGTAGCCTATTGTCCGCAACTTTTTTGCGTAGATTAAACTTATACTACTCCCTGCATCCATGAAGACCTTGCTCATGTCGAATCCGCCAATTTGTGCTTCTATTGTCAGGGCTGAATGTCCTGGTCATGGGACCCGGAGTGGGTGATCTGCTCTGCTGAATTTAATTTCTTGCTCTGACCAATGGAGATACTCAGGTGTGGCTGATGTTGATGCTTCCGCCATATTTATTTGTCTTGTGATGAGCTTTTGAGTTCTGTTGGGTGGACGCCCTTTCTAAATCATCGACATTGTTCCTTTTGATCTGGGGTATTCGTTGTTTTGATCATTTGAATTTTGTGATGGTGCAACCGGTGGTGGTGTGTCGATAGCTACTGCACCAGGCGTGGATGTGTACCCTTGGTTTGCTGCTTCGGCTGCCTTTGCATTGCATAACTCCTGCATCTTCAAGAATGTTCGGCAGTCTTTCATCAGGTGATTGGATTATCGCCTGCCTACTGAGTCGATGTAAAAATGCATATTACAGGGTCCTTCCAACATTTGCATCGCGGACATAGGTGGGTCTCGTGCTCTTGGCTGACATTGTTGTGCTGATTGGCTTCCTCTGATGTCGTCTCTGTTCTGGCGGTATCCGTCATTATTGTCGTTGCTTCTGTTGTTACCTTCACCCGAAAAACCTGCTACGACGTAACTTGGTCCCGCGTTCCCACCGTTGCTCCTTCGTCTTCTGTCATTGCCGCGTTTATCCCTATCTTCCTCGGGTGACCGCGCGCATTTATTATGTAGCATATCTTCTCCGTCAGCCCAGTGGTTTGCTATTTCCATCAATTGTGATACTGCTTTTGGTTTCGTCCTACCCAGCCCTTCTATGAATTCTCGGCGACGTAGGCCGTCGTTGAAGGCGTCAATGGCTCTCTCGTCTAATATGGATTTAGCTGAGTTTTTTATAATATTCCATCTCTGTATGAATGCTCTTATTGACTCTCTAGATTTTTGTTTGCACGCTCGCAACTATTCCAAGGATGCTGGTCGCTTGAATGTGGAATGAAAATGTCGGATGAACTTATCTTCCAGATTGTTCCAGATACCAATTGAACCTTCAGGTAGCTGCCTTAACCATGACCTTGCAGCGCCGGTGAGGTGTAATTTTAGACTTTGCATCGCTGTAGGATTGGATCCGCCCTGTAACAGTGGCTAGATAATCTTCTAGCCAAGCTTCGGGTTCCTGGAGCCCATCATATTTGTGTCGATCATGTGGAAGTTTAAAATCTTTCGGTACTGAGGCTTTTCGAATCCTGTGCGTAAAACAACTTGCCCCGCATAATTCATGATCGTCTTCGGCATCTCCATCTTGATATCGTCGGGTGCAATTTTCGTCTCTAGGTTTGCTGCTCCTATGCTGGGTGTTGTCGTTCCTTGTGTTGCTTTGTGGCTCGGATCCTGCGAGGTGCGCCTGGTATGGTGATTGCAATCGCCGGGTGTGTCCTGCTTGTCGAGGACTGTTTTGACAGCGTGGGGTCCTTTGTGTGAGTCCTTGTTCTGCTTCTGCAAGTGAGGCTCCTACCATGCCGAGGTTCATTAGAGCGGAGTGGTGGAGGGTCGCGCGCGGATCATCGGGTGTGGGTTGAGTGGTGATCAGGTATGTTTGCGTAGCCACAATGGTTGTCTAAGCTGTTTTGCCTTGATGTTTCCTGCTTGATCGATCGACATGAATGATAAGTCGAGGTCTCGGATGATTCCACTTCAGTCTGCTTCAGGAATATTCTGTAATCGAGATGTCGCTTTTCTTGGTGGTGCTGCTCCTGTCACACTCCTTGACCCGCGTGTAGAGCTTAATTGGGCCCGTCGTAGACTCGATTCGTCGACTAGCCTTTTTCTTTCATCGAGCTGTCTTTGCATTCAGAGTAGATCTCTCTTCTTGTGGTGGAGCAAATATTGGTATGCCAGTAAATCCTCATGTGAAGCGGCTGCCGTCATTGGGACTACTCCTGAAATTTCCTCCCTTGCTTTTTGCCATGCCGACGCTGGTAGCCGAAGTCCTGGTCTCTCTTCTATGCATGGTTCTCTGCCTCCTCCTCGAACTATGCGATTATATATTGTTTCTCCTCTGTTTCCATGTTCTCCTTTGTTGTTGTGTTCTCCTTTGTTGTCGTGGTTTCCTGCATGGTCATCTGGTAAAATATCATCAGGGTTTATGATGGGATTACCGTTTTCGTCGCGTGGCGTTGAGGTATCTCTGTTGATCATGTACACTTGGTGCTGAGTGGCGTACGGACTGGTAACGTCGTCATTTTCGCTGATGGAGGCACTATCAGATGAGCCAGTGAAGTCCATCTGCTTTTGCTCTGGATAAATTTCCGCCATCCGAATTCCAAAGTCGATGCTTTCGCTACTTTCTTTTGGTTCTGAATTGGCTGGGCTTTCTTCATGTGGTGGCATGAACGGTGGGTCTGATCCGAAGGAGAGATTATCATAGAGGCCATCAAGATCTCCCAGATTCGTCTCGACTTGCCCGCCTACGTTGCCTTCTTCGATCTGCGCCTCGAATTCCATTGAGGATTCAGTGGGAGGTTCCTGTACTTCTATTGATTTGCGGGTAACTTTACGAGTGGATGGGCGTGGATTTGCTTTCGTCGAGTTGATGCTTGGTGGAGAGCGTTCCGCCGAATCCGTGTTTCCAGCGTTCAAGTTTCCCACAGACGGGCCAATTGGAGAGGGGTAACCTCAGCAATGCCCATGATGATGGACTTGGGTTTTCGCGGAAAAGAGAACGCTGGGGATTTCATCGGATGTCAGAAAAATAATAAAGACAAAGTCGCCTGAATATTGGGGAAACACTCTATTACAAGTTGTCTAGTAGATTTTGGTACCCTCGCTTGGGTTTCTCCCGCCCTATATATAATAGTCCGGGTCTCAAAGCTGTATGCGGATAGGTTTCATACATGCGTGATTACAATTCCAACATAATGTCGGTTCGTGGTTTCCTTCCTAATTCGAATAAAGAGTCTCTGTCGGTTGCTTCCTTGGGCTTTTATTTGGAATCTCTATGGGTCGTAGGCCTTTTATCCAATGTAGGGTAGCGAATAATTGGCATCCGAGTAATCATACCCATGTTAGTGATGTACGACATAACAGGCATCTTGGACTTAAAAATCCAGGTGTTCACATCGTGTCCTTGGTGTGCATCAGGCAGGACATGTGCTTGTGGCCGCGGTACACGGTGAAACTGTGTACGCCTGGCTCACAGGGGTCGGCGGATTTGTCGATGGTCGAGAGTCTTAATGCGGTAATCGAGCTGACGAGCAGTCTCGTCGCTGGCCAACTTCCCGTCCGACAAGCTCAGGACGTACCTCGGGATGCCGCTGCGGTTCCTGATGAAGGTTGGACAGTCCACCCATGTATCTTTCTAGATTTGCATCGACAGGAAAAAATAATCTTAAACTATGGCTGATGATCAAGACTGTAATGGTGTATTAGCAGATAAATAGTACTACTAGTAGTATTATTTTACTACTCTAGTTTACTAGTAGTAGTCGCATGTAGGTTCTCTTTAGGTACTAGGAAGGATGCATTTTGGATGTAAACTAAGTTTGTTGCTAATGTTATTACGGAGAATTTAGGGGTTTAGTACGACTTTTATGTAATTATTCACTTCTACGACATGGACTAGAGATAAACACACTAACCGTTCTTATGGTGCTTCGATCTTAGTCATCTAACTCAATGATTATGGAATTTTATGCCTAAACTTGTCAATTCGACTTGATTTAAGTCTTGAACCAAGATTGCCGTCGAAATTGCGCTGGTGTGGACGACACATCGACATGGGTCCAGCGTGCAGGATAGGCTGCCCTGAAATTTTGCCTAAATATCTAGAAAATAATATGGACATCTACGACATCAACTCAATGTTAACAGAATCATCACGAACCATGTTTTCATATTATATGCGTTTGACATTATGTAAGTTAGTATGTTTGTACATATAGTTGGTCAAACTTTATAAATATTGACTTCGACAAAACCTAGTATGTTTTCTAATTTGGAAATGAGGGAGCATCTAAGTACTAAAATGCATCGAAATACATGTGTATCTAGACAAAGCCAAGTCAGTAACTACTATTTTAGGATGGAGGGAGTAATTATTTATGAGTAATCTATTTTTCACAATTTTTTTACTACTATGGCACGTGTCCATGACTAGAGCATGTACCAATACATAATAATCACGCGACCATGCGGTGGTGATCTACTCTGTACTGGATTACCCTATGTGTGGAGGCGCACTAGTGGAACACACGCTCGTGCCGTTCCTGAGTACGTAGTACTACTAGTATAAACAAATATGAGTATAAAAATAGATAGATCTTGTTGCTCATCGTACTATTTTTTTCCCTGTAAGGCAACTTGGATGTGACTACTACAGTACTATATTGGCACAACTGCTTTTGGTGCTATAAGATGAATGTGGTCATTACTGTACTAGTACTTCTTATACTTCCTAGTTTTTCGGACACGCAGTAAAGTAGTGCAGTAAGTCTGTTTGGTCAAGCTGCATGCAACGAGTATTGGTTTGATAGGACAATTCAGGTTTTTAGATATCCAAATTTCTACTCCAGCTCAATGGCTCAAGACACGAAGCAGCTAGTACTCCTCTATCCTCCGACTGTCGCCCAGATCAAAATAAACAAGCAAAAGATTGTGTATCTTGGAAATTGCCATGGCCATTTATTACCTGCAGAGCTTTATTATGTTTCCTTCGAGGCACCTGCAAAGACTGATATTATACTAGTATACTACTAATAAATAACGTGCTAGGGTTGGGCCCTATAACTAGTACTAGACATAGACTTTAGTAGCTACCCTCGTCACAGTGAATTGTCTAAGAGGTGGAGTTCTTTTTTTTCTCCAAGAGGTGGAGTTCCTTTTTTTCTCCAAGAGGTGGAGTTTCTTTTTTTCCTGAGAGAGGAAACCTTTTTTATTCCTTCTTTGATTCAAAGAAAATTCAAAGGTTTTGTGAAGGATCTTGTCCCTTAGGAAATAATCCTACGCTATTTTGTTTGATTCGTAGATTCCAATATGTAGGAATTATGTCCCGTTTGGAACGCAGGATAGGAAAAATATAGGAATAGGAAAAACACGGGAATTGAGATTCCTTCAAAGTATTCCTTTGCCCTCTATTTTTAGGAAAATTTCCGTCCACTCCAACCTCATGGTATAATTGCTTTGCTTTCCCTGTGATTCAAACACATACTTGATCCAAATTCCTATAGTTTCATCTTCTTATGTTTTGATAATCCTGCAAATCAAACGAGCCCTGAGAGATGGTCTTTTTTTTGTCTTTGATCATTTTTTTTGTTTGAACATAGGGTCATAGAGCTTCCTCAGAACATGAGGAGGGTGGAAATTGCACAAACCTCCAACAATGGATTCAAAATTGCAGGGAACTCTAGATAATCAGGATAATCTAGTTGCAAGAAACTACTACAATTACTTTTGGGTACAAATGCTACACATAGCACAAAATTCTCGATTAGCCCACTTAACATTATTTCTTACATACCCGGGGCTCAACAGTTGGAGCACTTTGCAACTATGGCTCTAATTATTGGAGGTTTGTGCAACTAGCCTCAATTGGAGCCCCACCCCCACTCGCCCACCTTCTGTAGTACAACTAGTAGTACTACTACGCACCATCAGCCTTTGTCTTCTCCATCGCACCCCTACCGCCATCTCACGCCAACGATCTTCCCTCCCTCCCCCACCCCACCCAAAAGAAAGCCCCCAAAGCACCATCTGTAGCCTCCTTCCATGGTGAGATCGAGCAAGGTCTGTAAAGATCCTGAGTAGTTTCAGAAGGTGTTCACCGAAGGCCCTCTTCAAGTACTCATCAACCATTGTGAAGCCACCACCGTCGCGAGCCTCGTCGGTTCGTCCAAACATATTCTTCAATCAGCAAAAGAGAGCAGAACTACGCCTTCTTCTCATCCATTTGGCATCCCATGTGTTCTTCATTCTCACCCGACGGTGAGACCATGGGAATCAAAAGACTGCTTCGAAGTGGCGGGCAGCCCATGCAAGCTGACGCCGCTGGACAGGTTCTCCTTCGATGCAGTGATGCCAAATGGTTTTGATGAGCAGCGAGCAGGCGACAATGGAGATTGGATCATCACAGTTGGGCCCGATTTCATGTGGGACCTTGTCAACGTGTACACTCATCGCAAGATTGTTATTCCGCAAGTGTTGGGGTTTGAACCGACCGAAGGTTCTGCACTTACATTTCAGGATGATGCTGATGAAGGTCGACGTACTAAACTGCAGAAGATAGTCATTTGCCAAGTTCTGACAGTTGCTGGGGGGTACAAAGATTTCTCTCTAGTCGCCATTTTTGAATTCAAGATTGCTGTCATCAACGGGAATGATATTCATGAATGGTCAGTTTGTGTGAACAAGTTCCAGGGCTACTTTAGATACTGCGATGCTATTCTCCAACATGATCGTGTGTTCGCCGTGACCGAGAATGGCTGTGTTTATGCATGGAAGTTGTTGGGTCCGCAACATAGAAAACAAAAAATTTCCTACGGTGTGAACTACACGCCAAGATCTATCTACTAGGTACAAAGCAAACAGGTGGACATACATTCATAGAGAACTTACCCTCGAAGACAACGAGCTTTGTTAACGAGTAGGAACTCATGATTGATATAGTCGTACACTTGCCGATCTCAAGATCGTGAGGAAGTCTGAGTGCCGCAACTCAGCAGCGCATCCGCACTCGCACACACGTTCAAGCCACCGGACAACCTCCACCTCCTTGCTCCAGCGATCCAGCGGAAGCAGCAACTCCTTCCAGACGAAATGCCACCGGGAACATGTATCTTGCTAATCCGAGACCATGGGGGAATAATTCTAGAGGGGGAGAGAGATCCTTCACAAGGAGGTGTGAGGATGAAGGAGGGAATGGGTGGCCTTTTATAGGAGGAGGGGGGGTGCCCCCTCTCTCCATGGCCGGCGCATGGGGGGGTGACCCCTCACCTCCCCCATTCATGTGGTGGTAACTCCTCCACATTAAAATGCCTCTTCACATTCCCTTTTAAAGTCTCCACTTTAAATGCATTAAGTTTCTCCAAATTTAATGCTCTCTCATTTAATAAAACTCTTTTATTAAATTTATTCAGAATTTTGTTAATTACTTTAATTAACAAACATTCACATATAGCCCCTTGCAATATTTCAATATCACATGCAGAACCACCTTCTGCAATTTCACCTGAAACAATTTCCGGTTTCTATTGAAACGATTCCTGCGCTTTGCAATTCTTTCGTCTGAAACATATGTGCTCCAAAATGGTGTCCGATAACTCTTAAGTGTGCCACCCTACGGTTCGCGAATAATGCAGACATGATCGAGACCCTTCTCCAATCAATAATCAGCAGCGGGACCTGGAGATCCGTACTGACTCCTACACATTCAACGATGACGCCTATGATCGTGAGAACCTTTAACGCTTGTAACTAAATCCCTTTGTCTCTCGATATATTACATGTCCAAGATTCGATCATCGGTATCTCCATACCTAGTTTGATCTCGTTACCGACATGCACTCTTTTCTCGTTCCCGTGATATAACATTCTAGTGATCACATCACTTGCTTGCAAGCTATCCTAATGTGATATCACCGGGAGGGCCCATAGTATATCTATCCATCATCTGGATTGACAAATTCCACTCTTGATCCATGAGCCTCAACATAACACCTTCGTAGCACTGAACCCATCTTTATAGTCACCCTGTTATGGTGTGACGTTTGATGTTATCAAGATACTCTTCTGGTGTTAGCAATTAACATGATATCATGGTCTAAGGATAAAGATTACTTCGTATGATGTTATAGCAATATAAACACAATGACTTGATCCTAATGCTATACTTCGGATGAATGTTCATCACATCATTCCACCAATGGTGTGACCTTGTTATTAACAACATCCAATGTCCATGATCAGGAAACCTTGATCATCCTGTTAATCAACAAGCTAGTCTATAAGAGAGGCATGACTAGGAACCCTTTTTGTTTATTAAACACACATGTATTGATGTTTCCTATCAATACAATTATAGCATGCAAAATAAACATCTATCATATACAAGGAATACATAATAACAACTTTATTATTGCCTCTCAGGGCATATTTCCTTCAGTCTCCCACTTGCACTAGAGACAATAATCTAGTTCACATAGTGATAAATCTAACACCCATGGAGTTCTGGTGTTGATCATGTTTTGCCCTAGGGAGTACTTTAGTCAACGGATCTGCTACATTCAGGTCTGTGTGCACTTTACAAATCTTTATATCTCCATCCTTGACATGCTCGCGGATGGAGTGAAACCGGCGCTTAATATGCTTGGAATTCTTGTGAGACCTTGGTTCCTTTGCGTTGGCTATGGCTCCATTGTTGTCACAATAGATCACCATCGGGTCCAACGCACTGGGAACCACACCCAGTTCTGTAATGAACTCCTTCATCCAAACCGCTTCCTGCGCCGCTTCTGAAGCAGCAACATATTCCGCCTCCGTTGTTGATCCAGCCACCACAGGTTGTTTGGAGCTCCTCCAACTAACTGCTGCTCCGTTCAAGAGAAATACGTATCCGGATTGAGACTTAGAGTCATCCGGATCGGTGTCAAAGCTAGCATCGACATAACACTTAGAGACTAGCTCTTCTTCACCTCCGTGTATAAGAAACATATCCTTAGTTCTTCTCAAGTACTTAAGGATATTCTTGACCGCTATCCAGTGTTCCGAACCTGGATCAGATTGGTACCTACTAGTCAAACTAATAGCATGTGCCACATCCGGTCTTGTACATAGCATGGCATACATTATAGAGCCTATGGCTGAGGCATAGGGGATCTTATCCATTATCTCTCTTTCTTCCGCCGTAGCCGGACTTCGAGTCTTACTCAATGCCTTGCCTTGCAACATAGGTAAGAACCCCTTCTTACTTCCGTCCATATTAAACTTCTTTAATATCTTATCAAGGTATGTACTCTGTGATAGCCCAATTAGGCGTCTTGATCTATCTCTATAGATTTTAATGCCTAATATATATGAAGCTTCACCAAGGTCCTTCATCGAAAATTTGCTGTTTAGATAACTTTTAACACTGTTTAAAAGATCTAAATCATTTCCAATCAATAATATGTCATCCACATATAATATCAGAAATGCCACATTGCTCCCACTCACTTTCTTGTAAATACAAGCCTCTCCATAAGTTTGGACAAATCCAAACTCTTTGATCACCTCATCAAAGTGGAGATTCCAACTCCGTGATGCTTGCTTCAGTCCATAGATGGATCGCTGAAGTTTGCACACCTTATTAGCATCCTTAGGATCGACAAAACCCTTAGGTTGTATCATATACAACTCTTCTTCAATCTTACCATTGAGGAACGCAGTTTTGACATCCATCTGCCATATTTCATAATCGAAATATGCAGCAATTGCTAACATAATCCTAACCGACTTAAGCATCACTATGGGAGAGAATGTCTCATCGTAGTCAACTCCTTGAATTTGTTGAAACCCCTTTGCGACAAGTCGAGCCTTATAGATGGTCACATTACCATCAGCATCAGTTTTCCTTTTGAAAATCCATTTATTCTCAACGGCCTTTCGGTCGTGAAGTAAGTCCACCAAGGTCCAAACCTGGTTTTCGTACATGGATTCCACCTCGGATTTCATGGCTTCTAGCCATTTGTTGGAATCTGGGCTCATCATCGCTTCTTCATACGTCGCAGGGTCATCCATTTCATCAACCATGAAATTCACAACAGGATTGCCGTACAGTTCAGGAGCTGCACGTGTCCTGCTTGACCTGCGAGGTTCGGTAGTGTCCTCTTTCGGAGTTTCATGATCAATATCATTAGCTCTCTCTTCATTAGGTGAAGTCAACTCCGAAACAACTTCTGGTGCTACGCCACTCACCATTCCATGAAGAGAAGGTTCAATAACCTCTTCGAGTTCTACCTTCTGACTACTCACACCTTTCGCGAGAAACTCCTTCTCAAGAAAGGATCCATTCTTGGCAACAAAGACCTTGCCCTCGGATCTGTGATAGAAGGTATACCCAATCGTTTCCTTAGGGTATCCTATGAAGACGCATTTTTCCGCTTTGGGTTCGAGTTTATCCGGTTGAAGTTTCTTCACATAAACATCGCATCCCCAAACCTTAAGAAATGACAGCTTAGGTCTGTTTCCAAACCATAATTCATATGGTGTCATTTCAACGGATTTAGATGGTGCCCGATTTAAAGTGAATGCAGCTGTTTCTAGTGCATAACCCCAAAATGACAGTGGCAAGTCAGTCAGAGACATCATAGATCGAACCATATCCAATAAAGTATGATTACGACGTTCTGACACACCATTACGTTGTGGTGTTCCAGGAGGCGTGAGTTGTGAAACTATTCCACAGTCTTTCATATGTGTGCTAAACTCGTAACTAAGATACTCTCCTCCACGGTCGGACCGTAGAAATTTGATCTTTCTGTTACGATGATTTTCCACTTCATTCTAAAATTCTTTAAACTTTTCAAAAGTTTCAGACTTGTGTTTCATCAAATAGATATACCAATATCTACTCAAATCATCCGTGAAAGTAACAAAATAACGATATCCACCTCGCGCCGACACACTCATTGGTCCACACACATCAGTATGTATGATTTCCAATAAATCTGCCGCCCGTTCCATTGAACCGGAAAACGGCGTTCTAGTCATCTTGCCCATAAGGCATGGCTCACATGTATCAAATGATTCAAAATCAAGTGATTCCAAAAGTCCATCAGAATGGAGTTTCTTCATGCGTTTAACGCCAATATGACCTAGACGGCAGTGCCACATATATGTAGACATATCATCATCAAGTTTAATCTTTTTAGCATTAACATAATGAATGTGCATAATATTACTACCGAGATCCAATAGAAATAAACCATTCAACATAGGTGCATGACCATAAAAGATATTATTCATATAAATCGAACAACCATTGTTTTCAGACTTAAATGAATAACCACTTTGCATCAAACACGATCCGGATACAATGTTCATGCTCAGTGCAGGCACCAAATAACAATTATTTAGGTTTATAACTAATCCCGATGGCATATGGAGAGGTAGAGTCCCGATGGCGATCACATCAACTCTTGATCTATTGCCGACCCGCATCGAGACCTCATCCCTTGCTAGTTGTCGCTTGTTCCGCAGCCCCTGAACCGAGTTACATATATTAGCAACCGATCCCGTATCAAATACCCAGGTGCTACTGCGAGTACTAGTCAAGTACACATCAATAACATGTATATCACATATACCTTTGTTTTCCTTGCCGGACTTCTTGTCTGCCAAATACTTGGGGCAGTTGCGCTTCCAATGGCCAGTCCCCTTGCAATAGTAGCACTCGGTGTCAGACTTAGGGCCAGCTCGGGGTTTCTTTTTAGGCGCGGCAATAGACTTGCCACCCTTATTTCCCTTGTGCTTGCCTTTCTTATCCTTCTTGAAACCGGTGGTCCTATTGATCATCAACACTTGATGTTCTTTCCTAATCTCCACTTCTGCAGTCTTAAGCATTGACAGAAGCTCGGGAAGAGACTTCTTCATTCCCTGCATATTATAGTTCATCACGAAGCTCTTGTAGCTAGGTGGTGGAGATTGAAGAACACGATGTATGCCTAAGTCAATGGGAATCGTTATTCCCAAGGACACAAGCTTATCGGTGTACCCAGACATTTTGAGTACGTGCTCACTAACGGAGCTGTTTTCCTCCATCATGCAGCTAAAGAACTTTTCTGTAGCATTATAACTCTCTACGGCAGCATGGGTATCGAAAATCATTTTCAATTCTCCCATGGTATCAAAAGCATTGCCATTTTCGAAACGCTTTCGAAGTTCTGGATCTAGCCCATACAGTATGCCGCAATGAACTAAGTTGTGGTCCTCCTGACGAGTTATATAGACGTTCTTTTCCTTGTCAGGGGCATCAGGAGCTGGTGGGGGGCCTAGCGGCGCATCTAGCACATATTGCTTTTGTGCAGCAGTGAGGAGAATCCTCAAATTCATAGCCCAGTTGGTGAAGTTGCTACCATTCGCAGTAAGTTTCTCTTTCTCCATGAACACATTGAAATTAAAAGCAGGTGGTGCCATCTACAACAGAATTTGTAAAGTATATTTAGACTAAGTTTATGATAGATTGAGTTCAACTAATCCAAATTACTAATGAACTCCCACTCAAAAACGACATCCCTCGGGTCCTTTTGGTGATTACATGAACCAAATCCACTACACCAAGTCCGATCATCACGTGAGTAGGTGTAGCTTCAAAGGCGAGCATCTATATGGGCATCATATCAACTATATGACTCATGCTTAACCTTTCGGTCCATGTTCCGAGGCCATGTCTGTACATGCTAGGCTCGTCAAGTAAGAACCTTAGTATTTGCGTGTGTAAAACTGTCTTACACCCGTTGTATGAAAGCGTAGAGTTGAAAACACCCGATCATCACGTGATGCCTCAAAACACAATCCACAAAACGGTGCATACTTAAGGAAGAACACATTTTATCTTGATATCTAAATGAGGGATCATCTTATAATGCTACCAAACGCGCCAAACTAGCAATATAAGATGCTAACATCTAATGTGTGAAGTGAGGTGATATGGTCCATGCATTTGATCTCTATCATTTGCATCGTGGTATGATCTCTATCATTCCTTTGTGTGTAAGGCCAAGGTCTATGGAACTTACACGTTAAGTGAGTTGTAAGAGTATCTATCATACATCTACTTACAACAATACCATATCAAAACACTAGCCCAGCAACGATCTAAACTAGACGCCTCTAATTTATCAATTGCAAGTTTTACGTGGCTTAAGGCTTTCGGAGATAGAACCTGTCTAACCTACGAACATGAACCACAACGAGGATAACCAACTTATTAGCAACTCGTTGTAAATCAGATATTGACTATAGTAGGAGAGACAGACACCCGCCAGCCACTTATGCAAAACAAGTTGCATGTCAGTCGTGGAACCGGTCTCATGTACGATGACATGTAAGGTTGGTCCGGGCCGCTTCATCCCACTATGACACCAATATCCAAAGTACATAGAAGATGCAATAACATGATCATCATCGCCCACATATAAACATATGTGTACTACCCGTGCAAAGCACCTACACATAGATCAGGCTCTAATACCACTGTTGTGTCCGCAGCATAGAAAACAAAAAAATTCCTACGGTGTGAACTACACGCCAAGATCTATCTACTAGGTATAAAGAAAACGGGTGGACATACATCCATAGAGAACTTACCCTCGAATACAACGAGCTTTGTTAACGAGTAGGAACTCGTGGTTGATGTAGTCGTACACTTGCCGATCTCAAGATCGTGAGGAAGTCCGAGCGCCGCAACTCAGCAGCGCATCCACACTCGCACACACGTTCAAGCCACCAGACAACCTCCACCTCCTCGCTCCAGCGATCCAGCGGAAGCAGCAACTCCTTCCAGACAAAATGCCACCGGGAACATGTATCTCGCAAATCCGATACCATGGGGGAATAATTCTAGAGGGGGAGAGAGATCCTTCACAAGGAGGTGTGAGGATGAAGGAGGGAATGGGTGGCCTTTTATAGGAGGAGGGGGTGCCCCCTCTCTCCATGGCCGGCGCATGGGGGGTGACCCCTCACCTCCCCCATTCATGTGGTGGTAACTCCTCCACATTAAAATGCCTCTTCACATTCCCTTTTAAAGTCTCCACTTTAAATGCATTAAGTTTCTCCAAATTTAATGCTCTCTCATTTAATAAAACTCTTTTATTAAATTTATTCAGAATTTTGTTAATTACTTTAATTAACAAACATTCACATATAGCCCCTTGTAATATTTCAATATCACATGCAGAACCACCTTCTTCAATTTCACCCGAAACAATTTCTGGTTTCTATTGAAACAATTCCTGCGCTTTGCAATTCTTTCGTCTGAAACATATGTGCTCCAAAATGGTGTCCGGTAACTCTTAAGTGTGCCACCCTACGGTTCACGAATAATGCAGACATGATCGAGACCCTTCTCCGATCAATAATCAGCAACGGGACCTGGAGATCCGTACTGACTCCTACACATTCAACGATGACTCCTGTGATCGTGAGAACCTTTAACGCTTGTAACTAAATCCATTTGTCTCTCGATATATTACATGTCCGAGATTCGATCATCGGTATCTCCATACCTAGTTTGATCTCGTTACCGACATGCACTCTTTTCTCGCTCCCGTGATATAACATTCTAGTGATCACATCACTTGCTTGCAAGCTATCCTAATGTGATAACACCGAGAGGGTCCAGATTATATCTATCCGTCATCTGGATTGACAAATTCCACTCTTGATCCATGAGCCTCAACATAACACCTTCGTAGCACTGAACCCATCTTTATAGTCACCTTGTTACGGTGTGACGTTTGATGTTATCAAGATACTCTTCCGGTGTTAGCAATTAACATGATCTCATGGTCTAAGGATAAAGATTACTTTGTATGATGTTATAGCAATATAAACACAATGACTTGATTGTAATGCTATACTTCGAATGAATGTTCATCACATCATTCCACCAATGGTGTGACCTTGTTATTAACAACATCCAATGTCCATGATCAGGAAACCTTGATCATCTTGTTAATCAACAAGCTAGTCTATAAGAGAGGCATGACTAGGAACCCTTTTTGTTTATTAAACACACATGTATTGATGTTTCCTATCAATACAATTATAGCATGCAAAATAAACATCTATCATATACAAGGAATACATAATAACAACTTTATTATTGCCTCTCAGGGCATATTTCCTTCAGAAGTCTCTAGAACTTGGTAAATTCTCCTCCCTACATATTTTATTAGCTTTGTTCCTGAATCGATGCAAGCTATTTTTTCTGAACTTTGATTGGTTAGTAGGAATTCCATTAAAATTTTAGTTTCTTTGATTCGAAGGAATTCCCTAGGAATTTCAGAGGAATGCAATCTTTAGGAGGTTTTCTTACATATAAGTAGTTTGTTTCATATGATTGAGTTCAGCTGATAGTATTGCTTCGTCTCCCAGTACATCCCATGGAAAATATGGTATCTACTAGTAGTAAGTACTTATGTGAGACCCAGATATTATTCCTAAATCAATGTAAGTTATTTTTTCTGAAGTTTCGTTGGTTAGTAGGAATTTCATAGGAATTTTAGCCTCTTTGATTCGTATGAATTCCCTAGGAATCTCAGAGGAATGCAATCCTTACTAAGTTTTCTTACATATAAGTAATTTGATTCATAGGATTGAGTTCTGCTAATAGTATTGCCTTGTCTCCTAGTACTAGTACATCCATGGAAAATATGGTATCTACTAGTAATATTTACGTGATACTCAGATACTAGACATATGACATATCATAACTATATAGAATTATAATACTAGGTAAAGCTCAAAAATTAGAAATTTGATCGACATCTATAAAGTATGGGTGCATACTTAGTTCTTGTATTTTCTGTCATGTAGAAGTCAACGTTTATGAGGTACTAGTACTTGTAAATTTTGTTAACATGGTCTTGAGAAATAAAGGAGAAGATTCTAGAACGATGGAGAAGTGTGTTTTGAGGATTGTGCATAGCGTTCATTGTGCTAAAGACCATCAATAGAATCTTCAAGTAGATGCTAGAATGGAAAAGAAGATCCAACGGCTGGCAATGTTGGGATTCGCAAGTCCTGATCCAACATTGAATATTCACAGTTATTCATACACTATATAGTGGTAAGATAAGATAAGATAAAATATTAAACCTCCTAGAAATAATCCTTGTTGGTTTTCCTTTGGTATATAAGACACCAAAATCTTGTAGGATCCAACCTTGCTTTTGTTCCCTATGAACTTTACATTCAAGATCCTATAGGATCATTTCCTATTTCATTTGATCCTATGAATCAAAGCGTGTCTCTAGGATAATTTCCATAGCATATCCCCATTTCGAAAAGAATTAGAATTTCCATAGCATCTCCCTAGGTTGGAATTTTTTTTACACAATCAAACATCTTAAGTATAATCAAGATTTTTGAAAATAGTACTGTATATCAACTTCTACAATGTCAGATCAATATCAATATTATTTCCATGTTACATTTCCTTTCTCTTTGAAGGTCCTATCCTTATCATGTCGCCACGCGATGTGCTGTACCTGACACATGGGTTTGTTGAGGATGATGAGGAGAATGATCCTGGTAGGTGGTGGTTAGCAAGATCTGTCGGTGGTTCAAGACTTCTTCTGGTCTATACATATGGTGTCTCAGGCAATGCAATTGCTGGTGATACTAGTGTTGTTCACTATGGTCGCACCATTGGCACCTATCCTTCTGGGTTTGAGTGCATGGTGTTCTCGATGGACACAAGCCAGTTAACTACAGCTAACCGATGGAAAAGGGTTACTGACCTTGGATCATATTCTCTTTTCCTTGGCGTGAACTATATGATTATCATTGCAGTAGGCGATGCAAATGATCTGCTAGGATAGCTGACGAGAAGGAACCGTGTTTACACATCACACCAAGAAATTGGCTACGAGTACAGGCCGCGTCCTGAAATTTGCCGCTTCAGTCTGAATGGTGACGCAGCTGTTGGTTTCCACACCAACACTCGTTGGACATGGTCGAAGACTCCATTTTGGTTCATCCCAAGCTTCTCAAATGCCTTGGAGTGGAACGAGCCTTTTCAAGGATAGCTCATTTGGTCTCGGCCTTCTATTGAACTCTTTCTTTTGGCTGGTTTTTAGCTGATGTACGAGTACTCAGCATTTAGTTTTGCACTCGGCCCGGCTTGTAAAATACTTCGTATGACCAAAACCCCCTTTTGTAGACTTGGTAGTTTTCCAGTATGTATATTTCACCAAGCTTGTAAAAGAACCTTATTAGGAGTACAGTTGTGCTCTACTACTACTACTATTCCGTACATAATTTCTTCCAGAATGTTGTATAATAGTAGTACTGTTAGTATTACTCCTTGCAGGTTTGTAGTTTTGTTTCTTTTTCACTGCAGTTTGGGTCCTGTAAGCCTAAGTTGGACGTGTTGGTAAGTACTCCGCTCAGAAACTGCACGCGATGGAAGGAACACGACGTTTCCAGGTTTACCAGTAAAAACATGTCGCTCATCATGGCATCACCAGTGATTTGACAAGGCAATACTATACGACGGTGTGCTAGTCTAGTTTTTTCTTCTTCTGAACAAGTACTGCTTGTCTACCTAGTAGTAGTAGTAAAGGTCTACTAGTAGGAGTACTAGAGAACTTGATGAAGCTAGCTGGAGTACTACTGTCAGTAGCTGCCGCAAAAGAGAGAGAGAGAGAGAGAGAGAGAGAGAGAGAGAGAGAGAGAGAGAGAGAGAGAGAGAGAGGGAGGGAGTTTTGCACATGCCGGTGCACGTGTCAGCGCGTTCCTTCCGAGACAAGCTGGATTTAACTCCCTCACCGGCCTCCCCCCACGCACACACAACCTCTTTTACTCAGTCCCTTCTTCCCATCCGCTACCGCCCATGGGCTCTCGCTCCATATTGTTGCCGACCAGCTCCTCGGCTCCGTCCTCTACAGGTGGCGGCGAGATCGGCGTGGCAACCTTCTGTAGGGAGGTGGAGCATCCGTCATCTCTGTCCCGTGGTAGCAATTGCGGTTTGTGAAATACTAGAACACTCGTACCTATTCCCTCCATTTCATAATATAAGATGTTTTAGCTTATGTGAAACGAGTGTATCTAGATTCACTCCGAACTTACATGATAGAGTTGATGATGCGGTTAATTTTTTATTGTCGATTGCGCAACATTGTCATGTGTAGAGTAGTTCTTATCTCGGGTATGCTTCCTTTTTTGTAGACTAGGATTGCATAGAAGCTTGTTTTATGGGCTAGATCCCATAACTAAGAACAGTGGGGATCCGTTCAAAGTTGGTAGTTCGACAGTGCAAACTTTTGAACATTTGCATATATTTATCAATCAACATCATGTAATCAATATTACAACTTGCTCCAGAAGGAGATAGGGGAAGGAGCGAAAAAGAGGATTCTTGATGAAATAGGTTCTAATCATGTGACTTCTGCTATCCTAGATGACAAGGTAAATCAATAGAATGACATGTGTTCTTGTCGTCCCGCGTAGATGCTTTCGCTATAATCTCTGTTTATGTTGTAACCGTAGAAGCACAAAGTTGAAGAAGACTCTCAGTTTCCTGATGACGGAGTACAAAATGGATGTCACATTGCTACACCTAAGACGCCTCCTTGTTTACCTTATGTGGAGACTGATGCAGTTGTAGCTGCAGCTGGCACTGATGAGCCTGCACCTGCCATCGTCGTGCCAGATGATGGAGGTGGTGGGTTAGTTTTACCATCCGTGGAGACTTGTGCGGCTGGAGCTGGCAGTGAAGAGCCTTCAGAGGACATTGTGGTGCTCGATAATTCACCTATTGTGGAGACTCATGCTACCGGTGTTGGCGTTGCTGTTAGTGTTGCTGACCCCGCTCCCGAAATTATCGTGCCACCTGAAGGAGGCGGTGATTTGGGTTTACAATCTGTAGAAACTGTTGCACCTGAAGGTGGTGAACTGTGATGCGGAGCTTTCTTTCTTATGATTTGTATGCTTTTCTCTGGAACCTGTATTATGGAGCTACCTTATGCATTTATTACACTTTTGCCTATTGAACTGTAGTGTGGAACTGGAACTACTCCTAGTATGTAATCATAATATTCGGATGCTTAAGTATTATCGATGATAAACCAATTCTAGCTGAGCTGCACGAGAATTGGCCTCTGCCACTTGCAGGCGTGGTTCCTGGCTCATCTCCTTTTCACAAGGACGGTGAAAAGATGGTTCTGTTCCTTTTCTTGCAATGCCATTATGCTTGTGTTATTGATTTGGCAATTTTATGCTTATTTTGTCACCCAATCCGCATTTATGTCTCTACATACAAACATATTTGTTCACATGACTTGAACAGAAAACAGTATCTTCTTTGCATCGACTAACACAAGGAGACATGCAAATATTTATTTATTTTTGAAACAAGGCAAACGATATGCCATTTTCATTGATAGAGAGGGACATGCAATTCAATTAAATTACGATAACTACTCGACAAGTCATAGAATGGTAGGGATTGCCATAGGAAATCATCACCTCCAGCATCTTGTTCTACAGAAGACGTTATTACCAGATCCACAACCTTCTTTTTCTTGGAACGACAATGTCAAGTGCAGGATTTCGAATCTAAACGCAATCCAGTGCAGGTTCATCAGGACAACCTCCAACTGCGTCAGTCTCCATAGAAGGTACATCAGTGCTATGGCAGACACCGTTGGAAATGCAAGCTGAAGCTGTTGTTATACTCCTATCATGACCACAGATAAGGGCCAGAAATTCAAGCTCCAAAATCTAGCATTACAAAATAGACAATAGGTTACCCCATCTGGACAATTTATAGACAATTCACAGTGCAATTTGAGCGTCTTACATGATTCTTAGATCTTAGTCCATCCGGTTTTTTTATTGGTGGAACGAAATTTGCTGGTACATTTATTTCTGTGAAGAACCTACAAAACATAGCCAAGTCGGACATCTGAATATATCTAACTTTTCTATAGTCTTATATGTGAAGATATCTTTGCATAACACTCACCTATCAAACTGTCTACGGATATCTTCCCGCTCCTTGGAAATGCGAAGTCGATGTTCTATAGGATACATCCATCTATACTGTACTGTACCTCTAAGTACTTCCTCGTTAGGTACATCAACAGCCAAATGCTCCATCGTATCAAAGAAATATGGGTAATATATCAGGTCAAAAGCTTGCATAGGATCTATGGCAAGTCCTTTTTAAGATGTTTTCGAACTCTTCTGTCCAGAGTTTTACTATAGATTTACCTAAAGAACGTACCTACCCAAATCTGTAAGCACCTTGTAAATCTAGATGGTCACAAGGTTTAACTATTTCTAGGAGAGGTGGAGACCAAACCAAAGCCAAGAAGAATGTCCAGTGTCTGGATCTAGCAGGCAAAGCGTGGGGATCGCCCAGCCGACCGTCGGCCGGTGCGTCTCATGAAGAACGACGCGGCCAATGGTGGTAGGCCGACACTATTGATAGAAAGGCGTCGAGAAGTTTTTTTAAGGTGTGGAGAAGTTTGGGGCCTGGTTCTAATCTGGTGCATCTCCCATAAGAATGATGCAAAATTTGAAGAGACGGGGACTGGTCGCTCGATTGAGGGCGGGCTTAGGAAAGTTTGGGGTATCGGTGGAAAATTTTGGCGGGCGCAGGGTGTTTGTCCACAATTTTCACAGAAATATCTGTGAATATTTTACCGGATTTGCCAGTTCTCAAGAGTCACCTCTCTCCCCATTGGATTTACCTCGCGATTTGTGCAACATGAGGGTTACACATTTGTTGCTACAACTTGTAACTGGAAATTTAATGAGTTGCAACCACTAGGTTACAACTGAGTACTAACACAATTAGTAGGGTAACGTCAGTTTCTTAACATAATAAGTTCTCAGGCGCCTGGGATCTAGGCGCTCATATTTTATACCTTTTTTTCCTTGTTGACGGCTTTGTTTCGAACCCGGCCGAGTCCTACCACGTACCTTGGGATTTTAACTATCGAGCCCAAGAAATTAGCCCATCTGGCCTCATTATAGCCCATGACCTTCTAACTCAGCCATGTTTTGGGTCATTCGGCCGCGCAAATAGCCTAGTTAGATTGGGCGAGAGCCCATGAAAAATAGCCCATCAATTCCTGCTTGGCCTATTTTTCTTCAATTCGGCCTTTTTTGGGCACCGTCCACCCACCCCTAAAAAAACTCTACCTATCCATATTTTTTAAGTACTACCTACTATACTTAACATTTTTTAGTTGAGCTGCTAGCAATCACGCATAGCAGATAGACAAGCAATTTTTGAATAAGAAAAATAAATAAGTTATATATGATGTTAGTATACATTTTTTATGTTTTATAAAAGCATAATAATTTTCTTGTTTAGTAGCAAGCATGTATTTTATCTGTAGCAATATTTTTGTACTGAGAGACTGACATGGCCGACCCACCTGCCTGCAGCTAGCGCCCATCAACCTTACCATACAAGAGATCAAGTTTAACGAGCGCGTTTAAAAAGTACTTGTACAACAGTCACGACCAGAAAAAAAAGACCAAAATCGACACGTTTTTTGTCGAGAGAGGCTGAAACGTGGTCCCCAACAACAAGACCATACACGCCTTCCGCATGGAACAACGTTACCAAGGTCAAACCGGTGGACGCAACCAAAAAAATATCCAACATACACACGTTTCCTCTACATAGGCGGCTGACATATGGACCCAGCAGGGAGACATTATATAGGTGCTGTATCGAGCAACGTTGCCAAGTTCCAAACGGGGAGGCACGAGAGAAGAAAAAAAGTCTAGCATGCACACGTTTCCTGCACAAAAGAGGCTAACATGTCGGGCCCCCAACCTGTATAAATGGCTGAAGCAGCGAGCAACACTATCAAGTTCGGAACACGAAGGCGTGACAGAGGGTATAAAATCCATCATACACACGTTTTTTCTAATGAAAGGATGACATGTGGGGCCCAACATCATGATTAAATGATAGATGCATCGAACAACACTATCAAGTTCGGAACAGGGTAGCGCGAGCGACGGAAAAAAATCCATCATACACACGTTTCTTCTAATGAGAGGATGACATGTGGGGATCATGAGGTTGGATAAACGGTAGATGCATCGAGCGGCGCTATCAACTTTGGAACAGGGTAGCACCAGCGAAGGAAAAAATTCTATCATACACACATTTCTTCTAATAAAAGGATGACATGTGGGACCTAGGAGGTTGATTAGACGGTAGATGCATCGAGCAGCGCTATCAACTTCGGAACAGGGTAGCGTGAGCTAAGAAAAAAATTCCATCATACACATGATCCTTCTAATGAGAGGCTGACATATGGGACCTAGCAGCCTGACTAAACGATAGATGCCTCAAGCAACGTTATCGAGTTCAAATCAGGGAGGCGCGACCGAAAAGTATGGTCCGCTAGAGACAATGACATCCGGGACCCACACGCCTCAAAATACTTCGGCGAGTCAACATCACGCGAGGAAACAAAAATCTTGCTTCTGCCACGTGCTGGTCGAGCTTCCTTCATGTTTTTAGCAGATCCATCATAGTAGAGGGCCACGAAATCGAAAAAAAAGTTTTCCATCGGCCACGGCCGAGCCGAGAATTTCATCGCGGAAGACGCGCCTTCTACGACGACCGTCGGGCCAAGTCTTCGCGGAAGGAAACTTTTCTTGTAGTGAGTGTGGATGGGTAAGCTTCCCGGATGTTCAACAAGGATTTGGCCTCTCATGGGTAAAGCAACGCACCTCTGCAAAGTTTATAAAAGTATGACATGTTACTCCCTATTCCAGGAAGAAGCTGCTAATATTGCAGGAAAGGAACTCCACGAAGTTCTAATCAACCTGTGAAGACTAAAGGACATAGCTTTTTAGAATAAAAGCAACTTTGAAGAAATATTTACGAAAACCTGCATAACCTACGACCTATGGTTTGTGGTTGTAGATAGTGAATCAACCACTCCTTTTTAGTGAACTTGCTGAGTACGCCGGTACTCAACAGTACCTCCTTAACCCTTACTAGATTCTAAAGACATTGAAGACCAAGAAGAGGAAAAACTCTATTCAGTTAAAGACCAAGCATAATTTCACTATGAGGAGTTAGAAATATCCGAAAGCATCGAAGGAATCAACTATGAAAGCATTTATGGAATTGATGCTGAAGAATTGGAAGAATATATGTGTTAGATATAGTTAGTTGGGTCTAGTAGTATATATCTAGCTATTAATCTCGTATAATAGTAAGGTTTAGTTTGCTTCTTTAACTCGTTCTCAAGTTGTTATAATTTAACTCCGAGTCATCGGGATAACCTCTATGGACCTAGGAGGATCCCAAAGTCGTCGTGTAATTTCTGGTTATAATAATAATGTATGATTGTGGACCCGCTTTGTTTCTATTGTACCACTCCGAAGGATGTAATATTTGCGGAACAGTATTCCGTGAGTTTTATGGCAATGACTATAGTGTACTACATCGTCCAGTGGTATGCCGGGTCACGCAATGTCCATGTATGCCCGAACCCATAGGGTCACACACTAATGTTCTTGTGACATTTACAAATACAAGGGCTATATAAGGATAACAGAGAGAGGGATTTCAAGAATGTCTCAAATGGTCTTGGAATGGCTAAGAAAGGTCTCGGATGATCTCAGGAGTGTCCAAAATGATCTTGAGAGTGCCGCAATGGTCCCAGAAATATATTGGAAGGTATTGGGACATTCTGAAATGTTCTAGAAGTGTTCATAGTGTTGCAGATATTTTGTTATATTTGGAAGCTTCTCGAACAAAAGGGCGTACCTGTGTTAGGGGCCAAGGCATCCCCCATGGGCCAACCGACTTAGGAGGGACGAAACCTAGTTGGTTTCGGCCTCACCCCTAGTCCGAATTGGAGGGAAAGGAGGCAACTGGCCAATTATGAAGAAGGGAGTGACACAAGCCTAACCCTAGCCCATGCGTCCCACCCCTGCCAACCCCCATCATAGGAGAGCCTCGTTGTCCGCACTGGCTAAACCCAAGGGTTTGTCTAGCCCTAGGTACTCTCTCGTTCTCACACGCGGGAGCATTGCAGATCATCTACTCTTTCTAGATGTAATCAAAAGGGAGATCACAAGTCACTGGATCTTAATTTAGTTTCTTCCATGCTTCGTTCATGTGCTTGATCGCACAATGATGCGGTGACACTAGACTAGTGCATGTGGATATCTTGGAGGACTTGTCTACTTTGATACTTGATCATGTAGATCGTCGCGAGGAGATAACTCTCGCTGCTAGGATGTATAAGAATAGATGGGGGTGAAGATAGTCGTCATCAACTCCGCTAGATGATGTGTTCTTAATGGTATGATCTTGTTGCTTGCAACTTGCTAGTGAAAATGGTTTTCATGTGCGGTAAATTTTGTTTTTTACATAACACGTTCCAAAACAGGAGGAAGAGATCAAGCTTGCTAGGAAGCAAACGAAAGATCAAGGAAAGCTGATGGAGAAGAAGATGTCCAAGTGCAAAGCTCGAAGCAAATCTGAAGTGATGACACTTCTTCAAATTGATATGGCTATGCTAGAGATGCCCGTCCTGAAGACATACCCACGGCCAGTCAAGTGGAGCTAAAGCTTCGAGTGGAAGCCATATTCAAATACCTCACTCCATTCTCCTAGTCTCCTAGTGTTTTTTAAAAAATCGCTATTTGGTGTCTTGATGCCAACAAAGAGAAAATTAGAGTGGCCAAGGGCTAGTTAGTTTAAAAGGCTCTGCAAGGGGAATATCAAACTTTGAGAATTACAAGTCTTGCATATATATTATTGTATCTTAATGTGGCTTGTAAACTCTAATATTTCCTATGTGCTACTCTATGCAACATTTGTTGCATGAGTTTTGTTTATTCTATTATAAAGCATGCAGTCATTTTGGTTCACCACACTTGTGCTTGTATACTTATTTTCTTTATAATGTACACGGTGAACTCCCATGCCCTAATCATGTACACTAAGCTTTCATGCTTATTGCATGCGATGCCTATTTGCAATCCAAAAGCAAATTAAATTATGCATATATTTAGGGGAGCTCATCTAGTATCCTCAAATAAGTTTAGAATGATTATTCATGACAACATAATTGAGTAATTAACCATTATTGCAAGTGTCACATGTTTTAGTTCAAAATATTTATATCATAACATGTGGACCATGTCAATGATATGTGGATCTTTCAAAATGCAAAGTGGATCAATGCCTTTGGTGACCCTTAAAAAGTTAGGAAATTGTATAGGCTACCCTTAAATCTATTTTATAGAGTCATGGGTACATCGTACTATCAAAAGATGAACTTCGAAAAGAGGAAAATATTCCCTTGCAGATTTCCACAAACATTGCCATTCAAATCAACCATAAAAGTATCCAAACTCCAACTTTTCCACATGCCCGAAGGGACAAATGGATGCTCTCTGGGGAAATATGTGTGAAATGGAGCTGGCGTGTCCATAGGGATCAGCACAATACCTGCTCGTTTGGGTGATCTTTACATAGATTGGTTTGCAGCTTTCACTAGTTGAGGTAGAAAGCTAGCAACAATTGGTACGGCTGTGGGCTATTTTGGAAGACAAAATAAACTGTGTTTTCAAGGTAATCGACTAGGAGTTCCTTCTAATGTTGTTTTTATGCCATTTTCTTCTTAAAAAATGTTTCCTTCAAATACTGCTACTACGACGGCGTGCCTATAATCCCTTGAGAAGGAGATTGACAATGTCGTCGTGCGCCGAAACTATCTTCGGCCTAGCTTGGCATGTAACTTGATTCAACTGCTCTACAGTGGTAGTGCTTTGCTTTGAGAACTAGAATGCCTTTGTGTTCCTAGCACCGTTTTGTGCTTTGGATGTTTGGCATGAGCGAGGGTTTGCCCAGCCTCAAGTCCTGGAAATATGGTGGCTTGGGCAGCAACAAGGGCATTCCAATTTCGTAATGAAACCGGCAACCTGTGGGTTTCCTTTTATCTAAAAGGAATATATGTAAAATCCATGTCTATGTTTTCTGGAAAA
This sequence comes from Avena sativa, assembly GCA_916181665.1. Lineage (NCBI taxonomy): Eukaryota > Viridiplantae > Streptophyta > Magnoliopsida > Poales > Poaceae > Avena > Avena sativa. The sequence goes on along the minus strand of OV702289.1, from coordinate 666,313,740 downwards.
AACCTACGCACAATATTATAGTGATATACTAGTTTAATGGAGGCATTACAGCATGAATAAATTATCAGATTACTTCTCTCAGATGTCGGCAATTATAGCCCCCTCGATGGTACAATTTGCTTAAAATAGAAATCTCTGGATCCGTATCACCACGTCCACATGCCAAAGCGTCGATCAAACGAGTGTGGTGATAGCTGAATCACATCCTCCCAATGTAGGAGGAGTATGCAATCCGATCACATCTGCCATCGTGTAGGGACTAGTAGGTCATCCTCCCTCCTCATCTTTTCTGGAGTGTCATGTCCTCGCCCGTCCGCGTGGGTCATGTGCCGTACTGCTCTCCTCCACGTATTTCGTTTGCAGCATGATACGCAGCAGAATTTGTTTTCCAGCTTGAGTATAATATCGGAGTTTGTTCACCTGAACCTACGCAATCTCTTCTTTGTCCTCGTGCAGGAAAACCGTTGGTACTTTCAGACTGTGAGCGTCGCAAGTTTGGACTTCCGAGATATCTCATATCTCCGGCCTCTAGCAGTCGAGTCATCCTTGTTGTTCTGGGATGCAGATGTCACCATTTGAATGGGAAGCCTGAGAAAGACGTCCCGATGGTTCCACGCGTCCTGGGAATTATTGCCGGGCGCCGAAGCAAAGCCGCATCCTCCGGCACCAAACTGCATGTGACGACGGCGGCTCACGAGTCACGCCGCCCGATTTTGATGCTGCCGAGCGAACAGCACAAACTCATCCTCCCAGCAGGCCGTTACACGCACGACACGACTCGCCGTGGTGTGCGCGCTGCTCGTTGCCGGCCGAGTTTTTATCGCAGGATTCTGGTAACAAGAGCCAAGAACGATATGGAAAACAATAGCAGTACGTCCCACGCCACGTCCCGCCCCGCCCGTCCCAGCCTAATAACGACGGGCGAGCGCGCGGCGTCCTTGGTCATTTCCAAGCCCGCCCGCGGAACTTGTCGCGTAAGGGGGCGTCGGGATCGCCTCGTACGGCGTCGACATCCCCTTCACATTCACGAAGGCGAAGGCGAGGGCGGCCGGCCGGCTGGCTGTTGGAGGAGGAGGCCGACAGCCAGGGAATACAAATACGCCCACGATACTACTACGAGCTAGCAACAGCAGCGTAGGCATTAGGCGCGCATAGCGTAACGTAGCAATCGCGCATAAGTTCCTCTTCCTCCCTCCGATCCCCCCCGAGTGGAGAAATTATTCCTCCGTCTCTCCGAGGCGGAGCCCCGCCTAAAAGGTGCGCCTCCCTGGCGCCATCTCTCTCATAATTGCTCTCCGTCGGCCTCGCCGTACGTTCTGCCCTGCCCTGCGCCACCAGATCCCCGTGATCGAAAACCGCCCTAGGGGAGGAAAGGTGGTGCAGGCGATCTTGGCAACAATAACGGTCGATGCAGCCACCGAAATGGAAGATCGTGGAGGGCGGCGGATGCGCCGGCGCGATCGGCGGCGGTGACCAGCGCCGGCGGTGCGTGGCTGCGTCGCTGTCCATGCTGATCGCGGCCACCCTGGCTTTTCTCGCCTACGTCGCCTTCTTCCCGGACGACGGCGCCGGCGGCGTCTACCGGTGGTGGACTTGCCAGGATTGCGGGGGCGCGCTGGGCGAGTTCCCGACCGACGAGGCCACCGCGCCGGCTGACGGGCCTACCGCCGGCGGCGGCAGCCATCGCCATGCGCCGACGACGCTGTCGCACATCGTGTTCGGCATCGGCGCCTCGGCGCGGACGTGGGACCAGCGCCGCGGCTACGCGGAGCTCTGGTGGCGGCCCGAGGAGATGCGCGGCCACGTCTGGCTGGACGAGCAGCCCGTGAGCCCCTGGCCGGCGGCGACGTGCCCACCGTACCGCATCTCCGCTGACGCATCCCGGTTCGGGGACCGGGCGTCCGCCTCCCGGATGGCTAGGATCGTGGCGGACTCGTTCCTCGCCGTTTCCGCGGAGCTGGCAACAAACGACACCGCAACGGGCGCCGCGCAGGACGAGGAGGCGAGGTGGTTCGTGATGGGCGACGACGACACGGTCTTCTTCCCAGACAACCTCGTGGCGGTGCTGCGCAAGTACGACCACGAGGAGATGTACTACGTCGGGGCGCCGTCGGAGAGCGTGGAGCAGAACGTCATGCACTCGTACGGCATGGCCTTCGGCGGCGGCGGCTTCGCGGTCAGCTACCCGGCCGCCGCGGAGCTCGCCAAGTCCATCGACGGCTGCCTCGACCGCTACCCGCTCTTCTACGGCAGCGATCAGCGCGTGCAGGCCTGCCTCAGCGAGCTCGGCATTCCACTCACCCGCGAGCCCGGATTCCACCAGGTGAGTGACCATCATACTATCCTTCCGTCCGCAGTTCAAGTTAAAGTTCCTTATTTTTTTACTATACTCAAGAAAAAGTTCTGCGTTCAATCGAAACCTTTATTTTTTATAAATTAAATCATGCTAGTACAAGGTACGCAAAACCTGATTATTTATGCGTGCCTAAACAATCCACCCATCTTTCTGAAAACAGCTTGCGAACAAAAAACGAACACTACTGCAACTCATGCAAATTTAGCTCGGCTAGTTCTACTCATAGGGGGCAAGCAACTACGATTAGGTTTCTCTGCACATCGGCCTGAATCAAAACTTTTTGACCGTCTCTTGGTCTAGGACTCGATTGTACTACTGCCAAAACCAGAACACTGCAGCCGAAGAAGATCTTCTAGTCTAGCTTTTAGAATCTTTCCGTTTTCTCAAGGGCAAAGCACAAAAGCATCTACCGGTTTCCGCGAATACGAATAACTCCCCATGGAATCGAACCCTTTCACTGGATCGAAGCCGACTGTTCGCAGAGGCAGGGACGACAATACGAAGGTACATGGACAGCGCGGAAGCACGGACCCAGGCCTGGTCCTTTGGAGCGGCACACCTCTGTCGCACACCATGTGGCGCGGGTATCTAGCAGGACAAGTGTCCACAGGACAGAGGGCGACTTCACCTAGCTAACCACCACCAGATCAACTCAACCAAAACGACAGCCACATAGGGGTAGCCTTTTTTCTTTGCCGGGCACCACACTACACCGCCACCTTTTCAGCCCCCTTTGCCTGTCTCACGTTCCACACGGCGCCTGTAAAAGATGAAGGCAAGGGCCCTCAAAAAAAAAAGATGAAGGCAAGGAAGCAAATATTGCGACCATACACCATCTCTAGTCGTGTCCCCTGAACCGTCCTCCCAACGGCTTTGGAGACGCCGGACAGATAAACACACTTAGTCGTGTGCCCCAAAAACGTTTTTGGTCTGGTGCGACCCGAAAGCATGTTCAAAATTTTGAGATATGTTACAAACTTTGAATGAAACTGAACCAAAATAAACTAATCTAACGGCGGCCCCGGTAGTAGTACTCGAAGTAGCGGTAGTCTTTGTGGTGGCGAGGGCTATAGAGCTCGTGGTGGCGATGGTGGTGGTGACAGTGGCATTTCTAGGCGCTCGCCACCGCCCTTGATCCAGTCAAGAACGGTCGACATAGTGCGGCCTGGCGTGCCCGACCACCGGTCGCGTCTATCATGGTTCTTTATGTGTGGTGGCCCAATGAGATCGCCGATCCGTGTCAGCTCCTCGTCCCGCAGTTACCGGAAGAAGTTGTCCCACTAGTCGTCGTTGTCCATCGTGTCCAAGATACGCGACACCCGCTCCGCCTCTGACAACCTCCGGCGGTGTAGGCTTGGATCTGTTTCCACCAAACTTTGCTGCCGCACTTAGGCACCGGCAGAGTACTGGCGTCGTTCGTGACCATCCTCCATGTGCTAGGGAGGTGGTAATCCGGCGGGACTGGGCACACACGCGTGGTACAAAGCCCACGCATCATCCATGGTCAGGTTGCGCGGCCCAAAGCCATTCCCGGCGGTGCCTCTGGTGCGACTATTGTACATGGTGACTCTAGTTTGAGAGAGTTGTGCTAGGGTTTCTAGATCGGAGGGTAGGGAAGAGTGTGAAGACAGACAGTGCGGACACGTCTATTCAACACCGATATGGGTGGTTGTGCGCATTCATGCCGATGCTTTGCCTCGACGCCATGCCACCACTTGGACGGTGTGCCAAAGAGACGTCTCCCCGTGTCCACCTAGGAAAACGACGTCGCCAGACGCTGCAGGGAGGTTGACGATGATATAAATAACGCAGATCAGCCGTGTGCCAATGATATGGCTGGCCCGCCAAGCGCCACGCCGTCTGTGTGTTGCATCGGACACCCCCGCAAGGAGCCATGTGGGGCGGGGATAGCCTCGGCGTGCTAGGTGAAAACACAGCGCGCCCAATAGACCTTTGGACGACGTTTGAGGGTGCGCTGGGAGATGCTGGTACTAACCGCATATGCCATGTGGTAGAAGAACCCCATTGTCTGTTGGTGGAGCTTGAGCGAAACGTGTATGGTCACCGTGCCGTTCATGGTCCCATATATGTGGATCCGTTGTGTTTGGATCGCCCAAAATCTCGGAGTTTGGAGACGGAGGGAATTCGAGGATTAGGGATGTACGTTCAGGCCGTAGGTGTCGCGGGCTTTAGTTTGCATGGAGCTGCCGAGCGCATTACGCGCGTATACATCGTGGTAGTTTATATTATTATACCTTGAGCGTAGCATAGCTCAGAGTGCCGATGTGCGCACGATCGACGGCGCCAAGCGAAAGATGGTCGCACCACCACCACAATTTGTGACCCCAAGTCGTTGATGCCGCGAAAGGCCACCGAGCCGCGCGCGAGGCAGGGGTGGTGGTCCAAAGCTGTCCACTTTCCCTAGCGCACAGACACAGCCAACGGTGTACGTCCTCGCGGACCCAGGTGTCCCACCGTGGTTTTCTCGTGACGCGTTTACGCCGTCACGGTATCACGAACGTAGTTTACTTCTTGCAGACCACTTTCCGAACCTTGCGCGGTTGCCTGACACATGAGGGACTCACTCCCAGATCTAACCGATGCTGCTTTTGTCGCGTGTCGCGCTCCCTTCCACCTTTTGTCCCCTGCCTCTTTTTTTTTATCTCTGATGAAGCACCACCACCTGGCAACGGGAGTCTACCGGCTCCCGTTTGAATACATCAAGGACAGAAAGATAAGCACATAAAATATTATTAATTCAGGCTAGTAGTAACATGGATTAACCTTTCTAACACGACGCTTTTGTAATGATGATTTTTGGTGCAGGTGGACATCCGGGGCGACGCGTACGGGATGCTGGCGGCGCACCCGGTGGCGCCGCTGGTCTCGCTCCACCACCTCGACCACATCGGCCCCGTCAGCCCCTCCGGCCACACCCCGCTGGACGCGGTCCGGCCGCTGGTGCGCGCGTCGCGGCTCGACTCGGCCCGCCTGCTGCAGCAGGCCTTCTGCTACCAGCACGGGCCCGGGTACACCTGGTCGGTCTCCGTCGCGTGGGGGTACACGGTGCAGGTCTACCCGTGGGCCGTCGCGCCGCACGAGCTGGAGGTGCCGCTGCAGACGTTCAAGACCTGGCGGAGCTGGGCCAACGGGCCGTTCGTGTTCAACACCCGGCCCTTGATGGGTCCGGACAGGCCGTGCTCCCGTCCTGCCATGTTCTTCCTCAGCCGTGTCCGGAACGACACCGGCCGGGGTACCGTGAGCGAGTACGGCAGGCACGCCGGCAAGTCGGAGAAGGACTGCGACCAGGCCAGCTTCCGCGCCGCGTCCACGGTTCATACTGTCAGGGTGTTCGCTCCAAAGATGAGCCAGAATGCGTGGAAACGGGTAAGCACCAAGGGCAGCCTGCATTTTTAGCTCTTCTACATACACAGACATGTAGTGGTACATGTCAATTTAATAGTAGCCATTTGTAAAATTGTAATTTGATCCAGGCACCACGGCGGCATTGCTGCAAGACAAAGAGGATGAGGTTGGGCACGGTGCTGGAGGTACGGATACGCTACTGCGGCCGAGGAGAGCTCACCACGCCGTAATCAAGCTGTGTTTTGTCTTCGCCGAGATACCACCACAGGACGGGCGGAGAGTAGGATGCTACTGATAATAATTGGATGGCAAAGGCGAACCATGCTCTCCGTGCTCGCGTAGGGACGCAGAAACCAGCAGTGCTTAGTAATGTAGACTGTACATATTCCTGCTGCCGCGCTGGACAAGATCGTCTTCAGTGATATCAGATGGCTATATGACTTACTCGGACACATATATGTACAAAAGAGAGAGAAGTGCGCTATTTATGGTTCGGGCATATGATCTCGTGTACTGCTATTGTACAGAGCCAGTCAGTTCTTCTGGTTAGTTTGGAGGCGATTGCTTGATTCTGATATGTAAATGTGGGTGAAGCCGTGCAGGCAATAGCAATGAATAGGATCCGGCTGTTTTCCAGGTGTTGCCTCGTTCCTTTATTTTTTGAGCACAACGACAGAGCCTTCACTACTCAATTGGCATAATGTTAACATGAATAATACCCATCTCAGTAGCAGGGTTAGTAAACCAAACATGTCTACCAACAGCTAGAGAAATTGCTGTTCGAGCTATGCGTTGCGCCTCTTTACTTGCTACTCGTCTTCGTGGACAAATTCCACTTGATGAAAAGAACTCTTCCTTGGAAAAAAACCTAGCCCCCCGCGTCGCTCCGCGAGCGATCAGGGGCTCCTCCGCGCTGCCGCCTCTCCCTCCCCTCCCCCTCCTCGCCGCCACCGGGACGCACCGGCGGCAAAGCCGCTCGGCGTCAGGGGCGGCGGGCCCCCCCTCTCTCCCCCGTTTACTAAGGCTTGGCGCATGCCAAGCGCGGCAAGCGGCGGCAGCGCGCATTTGTGGAGCGTGGCGGCGTGCGGTGCGGCGACTTGGCGGCGGCCAGGGGAGCTAGCGCAACAAAGGCATGGTGCGGTGGTGTGGAGGACCGCGTGGGGCTCGGGTCCTAGCGGCTTCTGCAGGGACGAGGGCCTCGCCGGCCGATGTGGTCGGCCTCTGCTACGCGGGCGGCGCTCCGGCACGATACAGATGGCAGCGGGGTGGCGGGCGTTGCCCTTGGTGGTGCAGGCAGTGGCGGCGGGATTGATAGCGGGTCTACATCCCCAGATCTGGGCGCCTGATTTGGGACAGCTCAGGCCGGGTCAGGCCATGTTGCACCGGCTCTAGTTGGACCTAGGAGGAGATCGTGACGAGGGTGGCGCCGTTGGCGCCACGTCTGTTGTAGCAAGGCGGCGGGAGCTTAACAAGCCTGCCCGGCCGGGCCTAGGGAGTTGAACATGAGGGTAGCGGCGGCAGGACTACATGCTGCAACGTGCTGGCGGGGACTTTACGGACCAGACTTAGGTCCGGCCGGGCCTTCAGCCTGGTATGTCCTTGCTACTGCACCCAGCGCCACCTGCCGTCGGCGGTTGTTTGACATGAGAAAAACGTACGGATGCTCCGGGAGTAGTGCGGTGTGGTAGTTCTCTCATGCGTATTGGGGTACGGTAAAAAGAAAGAGAAGATTGCGGGTGACATAGGTATGATTACTCGGATGCTTATGATTCGCTACCCTATATTGGGTAAAAGGCTTACGGCCCATGAAGGTTTCAGATGACAGCCCAAGGAAGCAACCGACAAAGGCTTTGATTATATTAGGAAAGAGACTATGAACCGACGTTATGTTGGTATTGTAATTACACGTGTATGAAACCTATCCGCATGCAGCTTTGAGACCTGGCCTATTATATATAGGATGGGAGAAGCCCAAGCGAGGATACCAAAATCTAGAGGACAACTTGTAATAGTGCTGTTGCTCAATAATCAGGCGACTTTGACTCCATTGTTTTCCTGACATCTAACGAAATCTCCAGCGTTCTCTTTTCCTCGAAACCCCAAGTCCTTCACCATGGATATTGCCGAGGTTACCCCTCGTCAATTGGCGCCATTTGTGGGAAACCTGAACGCTGGAAATATGGATTCGGTGGACCGCTCACCACCAAGCATCAACCCGACGAAAGCAGATCCACGCCCGCCCACCCCTATATTGGTACCCGCCGATTTCAACGGCGGATCCGATCTGATTATTGGAAGTTTCCACTTCCAAGTAGAGGACCCGCAAGAATCGCACCCTTCGGTCCTGATCACATCAGAACCGTCGGTGCAAAAAACTTGCGCCTACGGCGGTACCAGCATCTTCCGTCGGATCCTCCACGGACGTCACTACACAGATCGAAGCAGGCGAAGAAGGCGAGCAAATCGAGATGGATCTGGGGGAACTTGATGGTCTTTACGACAATCTCTCCTTCGGATCAGATACATAGCTAACCCCACCATGCGGAGCAAGCCCGACAAATTCAGAACCCGAAGAAAGCAGCAAAACCGTTGACTTTGGAATAAGGATGGCGAAGATTTACCCAGAACTACAATCTCGGAATACTATCAGCACGTCCTTTGAAGCAGAAGATGACGCCATCGTCCCACACATAACATGCCACCAAGTGTGCATGATCAACGGGGATACCTCAACACCACGCGACTCTAACAGTAATCCTATCCTCAACCCCGATGATATTTTATCAGATGACAATGCAGGAAACCACGACAATGAAGGAGACCATGGAAACGGAGGAGAAACGACGGATAACCGCATAGTCCAAGGAAGAGGCAGAGAGCCACATGGAGGAGAGAGGCAAAGACTTCGGCTACCAGCATCGGCATGACAAAAAGCAAGGGAAGCAATTTCAGGAGCAGTTCCGATGACAGTGGATGCTTCACATGAGGATCTATTAGCATATCAGTATCTGCTTCACCACAAGGAGAGAGACCTACTTAGGATGTAGAGGCAACTCGACGAAAGAAAGAGATTAGCCGATGAATCTAGCTTATGACGGGCATAGTTAAGCTCTACTCGAGGATCAGGGAGCGTAACAGGAGGAGCACCACCAAGAAGGGCAACATCTTGACTACAGCATATCCCTGAAGCAAAAAGAAGTGGACTCATCCGAGATCTCGATCTATCATTCATGTCGATTGACCAAGCAGGAAACATCAAGACAAAAACGGCTTAGGCAGCCATTGTGGCCGCGCAAACATATCTGATGACAACTCAGCCCGCACACGATGATTCGCGTGCAGCCCTCCACCGCTCCGCTCTGATGAACCTCGGCATGGTGGGATCCTCTCTCACGGAAGCAGAGCAAGGAATCACGCGACAACCCGATAGATCCCCACGCTATCACAACAGTACTCGGCAAGTGGGACACACCCGACGATCTTGATCGCCACACCAGGCGCATCTCGTAGGACCTGAGCCACGATGCAACACAAGAAACAACAACACGCAACATAAGAGCGATGGATCAAGAGATGAAAACCGCAGCCGGCGATATCATGATGTATACAATGAAGACGATTACGAGCTATGCGGGGCCAGTTGTTTTACGCAGCGGATTCCCAAAACCTCAGTACCCAAGGACTTCAAACTTCCACATGACCGCCACAAGTACGATGGACTCCAGGAACCCGAAGCATGGTTAACAGATTATTTGGCCACTGTCAAATTACAAGGTGGCTCCACAACTACCGCAATGCAAAGCCTACAACTACATCTCACCGGCGCTGCAAGATCATGGCTCAGGCAGTTACCCGAAGATTCCATCGGTAGCAGGAACGACCTGGAAGATAAGTTCATCCGGCACTTCCAATCCACATTTAAACGACCATCATCCTTAGAGCAGTTGCGAGCATGCAAACAAAAATCTGGGGAATCAATAAGAGCATTCATCCAACGATGGAATATCATCAAAAACTCAGCTAAGTCCATATCCGACGAAAGGGCCATCGACGCCTTCAACGACGACCTCTGTCGCCGAGAATTCATAGAAGAACTGGGACGGGTTAAACCCAAAACAATCTCACAGCTAATGGAAATAGCAAATTGCTGGGCTGATGGGGAGGACGCGCTGCATAATAAGCGTACGCGATCACCCGAAGAAGATAGGGATAAAGGTAGCAACGATATAAGAAGAAGGAACAACGATGGAAACACGGGACCAAGCTATGTCGCAGCCGGTTTCTCGAGTGAAGGTAACAACAAAAGCAACGACTACAACGACGGATACCGCTAGAAAAGGGACGACATCGGAGGAAGCCAGTCAGCACAGCGGTATCAGCCAAGAGCACGAGACCCACCTATGACCGCGATGCAAATGCTAGAAGGACCCTGTAATATGCATTTTTACGTCGACTTAGTAGGCAGACAACAATCTAACCACGTCATGAAAGACTGTCGAACATTCTTGAAGATGCAGGAGCTATGTAATGCAAATGCAACTGAAGCGGAAAACCGAGGATACACATCTACGCCTAGCACATTAGCCATCAGCGCACCACCACAAAACACAAATGATCAAAACAATGAGTACCATAGGTCAAAAGGAGAAATGTCCATGATTCAGAAAGGGTGTCTATCCAATAGAACTGAGAAGCTCATCACAAGACAAATCAATATTGTGGAAACGGCAACATCAACCACACCCGAATATCTCCACTGGTCAGAGCAAGAAATCACATTCAGTAGAGCCGGTCACCTGCTTCGGGTCCCACACCCAGGCCATTCAGCCTTCATAGTAGAAGCACAAATTGGCGGTTTCGATATGAGCAAGGTCTTCATGGACGCAGGAAGCATCATAAATGTGATCTACGCAAAAACATTGAGAACAATGGGCTATCCCCTGGACAATCTCGCGCCAACAGAAACATCTTTCCATGGAATAGTACCAAGTAAAGCCGAAATTCCTTTAGGAAAAGTCTTTCTTGACGTTGTTTTTTGGTTCCAAAGTAAATTTCAGGCGAGAAAAACTCAAATTCGAAGTCATGGATTGGCCATCACAATATCACGTGATCCTGGGACGACTAACTTTTGCACGGTTCATGGTAGTTCTGCATTATGCGTACCTAGTTATGAAGATGCCAGCACCAAAAGGAATCATCACGGTAAAAGGAAGTTTCGCACGTGCCGACAATTGCGATCGGGAGTTCAACAAAATTTCGGATTCCTTCGGGATGGCAATGGAGTTCGAACAACTCAAAACTTCAGCAATCGCAGAACCACTGGAAGTAGCGCGTGTCAATCCCAATCAGGCTTTTGACATGACAAAGGATACAAAATAAGTACAGATCCACCCCGTCGACCCGACAAAAACAACATTTGTGGCTTCCAATCTTGGTCCCGCATAGGAAAGTGCGCTCATGGAGTTCCTCCGCGAGCACTGGGAGATCTTCGCATGGCTACCTTCTGACATGCCGGGGATTCCTACGGAACTCGCTAAGCATGCATTAAATTTAGATCCAAAGGTGAAGCCAGTAAAACAACCGCTTCGTTGCTTCGCAGAACCAAAGCGTAAAGCCATTGGAAAGGAGCTCCATCGCCTTACTAACACCAATTTCATCAAAGAACTAACAAAATCAGAGTGGGTCGCAAATCCAGTATGTGTTCCAAATAAAAACACTACGGAACTTTGGATGTACATCGACTTTACTGCACTGAACAAACATTGTCCAAAAGATCACTTCCCGTTGCCGCGAATCGACCAAATAATCGATGCAACTGTGGGATGCGAACGTCTTTCTTTCTTGGATGCTTATTCAGGATACCACCAGATTAGGTTGAAGGAAGAAGATCAGGAAAAACGACATTTATCAGGCCTTATGGTGTATTCTGTTACACAACAATGCCCTTTGGCCTCAAGAACGCCGGAGCAACATATCAGCGGATGATGTAGAAATGTTTGGGAAGCCAAATAGGCACAAACGTACAAGTATACATCGATGACGTTATAGTTATGACAAGACAAGGATCCACACTCATCAAGGACCTCGAAGAAACATTCAAAAATCTTGACAAGTTTAGCATCAAGCTGAACCCAAAAAAATGTTCCTTTGGAGTCCCGGCAGGGCAACTCCTTGGATATTTGGTATCAGCAAGAGGAATCAAGGCTAATCCCGAGAAAATACAAGCAATTTTAACAATGAAGAAGCCAACAAATATACGTGGTGTACAGCAGCTGGCGGGGCGAGTAGCAGCACTGAGCCGTTTCATCGCAAGGTAGGAGAAAAAGAGTTGCCTTTTTATGCCCTCATGAGGAAATAGGAGAAATTCGAATGGACAGAAGAAGCTCAACGCGCCTTTGAAGATCTTAAAAGGACACTTTTGACATCTCCTGTTGTCGTGTCTCCAAAGGAGAAGGAGCCTTTACTGCTTTATATTGCTGCCACAAATCAGGTGGTCAGCACGGTCTTGGTCGTGGAGCGACCCGGAGAAGGGAAAACCCATGGTGTGCAGAGGCTAGTCTACTTCCTAAGCAAGGTCTTATCACCATCCAAACAAAGGTACCCACATTACTAAAAACTAGCATATGGGGTATTTATGACAACACAAAAACTACGCCATTATTTTTCGGAACATCCGATCATAGTGGTCAATGAAGCACCTTTGTCAAGCATCCTCAACAATCCAGAAGCAACTGGACGTGTCTCTCTATGGGGCATCGAATTATCCCCTCGAGATATCACGTATGAGAAGCGCAAAGCTATCAAGTCGCAAGTTCTGTCGGATTTCATCACAGAATGGACAGAGTTGCAATGTGCGGGTCCACTAGACCTTTCTAGTGCCTAGATAATGTACTTTGATGGATCAAAAAGAACGGAAGGAGCAGGAGCAAGAGTCATACTAGTATCACCACAAGGTGACAAAATGCGATATATACTTTGGATGAGCTTTGCAAACACATCCAATAACGAAGCTGAATATGAGGCCTTGTTGCATGGCATGCGAATGGCCAAAGCTTGCGGTGCAACTCGCCTCAAAATATTTGGAGATTCTAATCTTGTGGCACAACAAGCAATGAACAAGTGTGACGCTGTCAGCGAAAATATGATTGCTTATCGCGATCTATATGACGTTATGGAAGCTCAATTTGATGGGTGCGAAGTATCGCATATAGGGAGAGCAAGCAATGATGAAGCCTACAACCTAGCAAACATCGGATCCTTGTGCTTACCAATACCACCTAGAGTTTTTAGGAAGAAATAACAGACTGATCGATCAAAGAAAAAAGAGTCTCCGAGGTTGTAGCACCAAAAACAGGAAAAAGGAAACATCCGCAAAAAGACTCGGGGGCTCCATCAGAAACCAAAAGTATAGAAGAGGCCATCGAAGAAGAAGAGCAGGAAATTGGAGAGGTCATGCTAATTGAGCCTACCTGGATGCAGCCATATATAGCATATATGACTAAGCGAGAACTAACCAAAGATGTGATAGAAGCCTGACGAATCACTCGAAGATCGAAGGCCTTCAGAATAATCAAAGGGGAACTATATAAGAGAAGTATTTCGGGCGTGTTGCAGTGTTGCGTAACACCCAAAGAAGGAAAACTCATACTCAAATATATACATGAAGGATTTTTTGGTCACCATGCTAGTAGCCGAGCAATTGCTGCAAAAGCATTCAGGGCAGGATTTTATTGGCTCAGGTTGTTCAAGATGCAAAAGATATCGTCAGAACATGTGAAGCATGTCAACGATTCGCAACAAAGCCTGGAGCACCCGCCACTAAGTTGAATCATATACCTTTGGCTTGGCCTTTTGCTCAGTAGGGACTCGATATGGTGGGAAAACTTCACAAATCATCACCAGGAGGACACGTCTTTCTGCTAGTAGCAGTCGACAAATTTACTAAATGGATTGAAGCAATGTCTGTCACCACCCAAGATGGAACTTCGGCTATGAATTTTATTAAATTCATAGTATTTCAGTTTGGCGTACCGAATAGCATCATCACAGACAATGGGACCAACTTCACTTCCAATGAGTTCAAGGAGTATTGCCAGGAGATAGGTATCAAAGTAAGCTACGCTTCGGTAGCTCACCCGCAAACAAATGGACAGGTAGAAAAAGCCAATGGACTAGTTACTGCTGGACTCAAGAAAAGACTACTAGTACCGCTTGCCAGAGCAAAAGGAGCATGGGTTGATGAATTGCCATCTGTCTTATGGAGTTTACGTACAACTCCAAATAATTCAATACAAGAGACAACTTTCTTTTTGGTCCACGACGCAGAAGTCGTGCTTCCTATTGAGGTGTCACATGAATCCCCAAGAGTAGCTGCATATGATGAAGAGGAATCAAGAGAAGCACTTGAAGATGATGTGGATGCACTTCATGAAGCTCTAGATGAAGCCCTACAAAGAGCAACTATGTACCAGCAAAACTTACGCAATTACCACAACAGAAGATTGTGGCCTAGGTCCTTCGCAGTAGGGGACCTAGTTCTTCGCCTCAAGCAAGATGGCCACAAGAAGTTAGAATCACCATGGAAAGGACCATACATCATCATAGAAGTTATTCGTGGAGGAGCATATCGACTACAAAACAAAAAGACAGGAGTAAATTACTCAAATCCATGGAATGTAGCATAGCTATGACGCTTTTACGCATAAGATTATTTACAATATGATAAGAGTTACAGTTCGGCTTCTTAAGCCAGAATATCCAGGCCAACGGCTAGATGCCATGTGTCCAAAGAATAATGTATCATCGATTTTTTGCCCTATGTATAAAGAGATAAGTTTTCGTACCTTAAGCTCTTTGTTATTGGTCAAAAGATCTATGCTTTCTATCAAGCTAACAACAACTATGAGCCTATGTCTAGATACAGGCATCCGAACATAGCCTCGAGGGCTACTCCCATCGGGAGCGCTGGCGCGCACCCGATAGAAATCCAATTGTGTATAAAATGAAAATGTTCATGATTGAAAATACCTTTGAGTTTTACATCAATGTATCCTTAAAAAGGTATCCTCAGAAGAAAGATTACTACCATCAGGAACCAGTATAAAGCATTAAAACTATTTGATAAATCAGCCTAGCGGGGCAACCGCTGAAAAAGCCAAAAATCTTGGATTACGCTCAAACGCGACAAAAATCTGAATGCCGTGTTCAGAAACATGAAGGTAAGACCCCAGGATTCGTCCTGTGTGGCCTGGTAATCGCACAAGAATGCACTCTGCCAGTAAAATATCTGTATCAACGATACGATGAAAAATCCCGACGGACCCGTTGGGTACCCGATAAAATAGAAACTGGAATTCAGTATTCGGTAAGACCCCAGTGGCCCGAACTGAATTACACCAGTAATAAATTCCGAGTTTAGGCCCGGGGACTTGAATTTGATGTAGGACAACCTTCTTTTTGCCCAGGAGCAATTAACTGATTCCCGATTCGTCGAAAGCATCAGATTCATTGTACCAAATCCGTATGAAAAATAAAAAGTAAAGAAATAAAACATAAAGGAAATGAAGGAAAAAGAAACTTTGAGACTCAGCCTGAAACTGCGGTTCAAGTAGAGTCTCGGGGGCTACTGACATAGGTATGATTACTCGGATGCTTATGATTCGCTACCTAATATTGGGTAAAAGGCTTACGACCCATGAAGGTTTCATATGATAGCCCAAGGAAGCAACCGACAAAGGCTTTGATTGTATTAGGAAAGAGACTATGAACCGACATTGTGTTGGTACTATAATTACGCGTGTATGAAACCTATCCGCATACAGCTTTGAGACCTGGCCTATTATATATAGGACGGGAGAAGCCCAAGCGAGGGTACCAAAATCTAGAGGATAACTTGTAATAGTGCAATAACTCAACAATCAGGTGACTTTGACTCCATTGTTTTCCTGACATCCAACGAAATCCCCAGCATTCTCTTTTCCATGAAACCCCAAGTCCTTCACCATGGACATTGCCGAGGTTACTGTTGGCTCAAAATATATTTGAGCTTGTTGGGAACCCCAAGAGGAAGGTATGATGAGCACGGCAACAAGTTTTCCTTAAGTTATGAAACCAAGGTTATCGAACCAGTAGGAGCAAGGAAACACCTCCAAGGTGTTGTTTCCAACTTGGAATCCTGCACAACACAACCACAGAACTTTGCCCCAACTTACAGTGAGGTTGTCAATCTCACCGGTTTTGCTAAAAACAAAGAATTAAACGTATTGTGTGGAAGATAGTAATTTCTTGCAGAAAGTAAACAGTAAATAGATTGTAGATTGATGGTAAAAGAATGGACCGGGGTCCATAGTTCACTAGAGGTGATTCTCCTTAAGATAGATGACATGTTGGGTGAACAAATTACAGTGGGAAATTGACAAACACTGAGAAACCATACATGCATATACTAATCATCTTGATTCCTACGAGATTTGATTGGGAATTACAACATTATACATAGACCATAATCCAATTGCATCTATGACTAATAATCCACCTTCAGGTTATCATCCGAACCCCCTCCGGTATTAAGTTGCAAGCAACAAATAATTGCAATAAGCAAAGTGTGTAAAGTAAACAATATGATTGACCATGGACAAAGGATTGTTGTTTTCTCCCTAGTAGCAACATCACATCTAGTACCTTAGAGATTCCTGTCACTTCCTAGATTACTAGAGGCATGAATCCACTATTAAGCATAAATACTCCCTCTTGGAGTTGCTAGCATCTACTTGGCCAAGATAGCTAGTAACAACAGAAAGCATGCAAGATCACAAATAACATAGACATGGTAGAATCAATAATCAATATGAAATAGCATCTCAATATCCATCGGATCCCCGAAACACAACATGTAAGATTACAAATAGATGATCTTGATCATGAACGGAGCTCACAAGATCTAAACATGGTAGCACAAAGGAGGAGAACCAACCATCTAGCTACTACATGGACCCGTAGTCCAGGGATGAACTACTCACGCATCACACCAGAGGCAGTCATGGTGATGAAGAAGGCCTCTAGGGTAATCTCTCCCCTCCGGCAGGGTGTCGGGAAGAGCTTCAGATCCCTCCCGATCTAGGGATGGAGATGGCGGCGGCTATAGACTCTTTCATGGAATTTTGATCGGGTACCTAGGGTTTTCGTCCCGGGAGGGTTTTATAGGCGGAAGGGCAAGGTCGGTGGAGTACCAGGGGGCCCACAGCCCTGGTGGCGCGCCCCCTAGGCCGCGCCGCCACCAGGTGTGGCCGCCCTGGTGCGCCACTTCGTCTCCCCTCCGGACTCCGTGCTGCTTCAGGTAAAATATTGACTTTGGCTTTTGTCCAGTCCAAGTCCGAGAATATTTCCTTACTAGCTTTTTTGAAACCAAAAACAACAGAAAACATGCAACTCGCACTGTGGCATTTTTTTAATAGGTTAGTTCCATAAAATGTGTAAAAATACTCCAAAGTGTGGACAAAACATAAGAAAGTAGATATAAAACAAGCATGGAACATCAAAAATTATAGATACGTTTACAACATATCAACATCCCCAAGCTTAACTCCTACTCGTCCTCGAGTAGGTAAGTGATAAAAAAGAAAATAATTTTTGAGGTGACATGAACCATCATAATCTTGATCAAGGTATTTGTAAAACATTGATAGCTAGGATCATAGTACTCTAACATAGACATGAAAGATATAGTTCTAACAATAAGACATAGCAACTATGTTGTAACATGAAGAGGTACAAACAAAAGATTCATGAATAACAATGCTTTGAAAGATGTTTGTTTGTTTCTCATATAGAAAACATAATGAGAATGGTATTCAGCTTGTCCCTCATAGTGTAGCAAAACATAAATGCATAGGACACCTTCAAAGTTCATAAGGGTGACTAGATACAAATAATTTAAGAACAAGCAATATCAAAGTTATGAATCAATCAACAAGTTTTGGGACAATGCACATTAAACTAAGAATGACCGCTATGCTCTCTCAATAGGTGCATAAAGATAGAAGATGGAGACTCAACATAAAAGTAAAAGAAAGGCCCTTCATAGAAGGAAGCAAGGATTCAAGTCTCATAAAGAGCTTCCAAAAATTATGGTACTTATTAGCTTTCAACTCTCATTGCCCCTATCATAAGCATATTTAGGTGATTAAGGTTAAAGTGAATAAATAAGAGGATATGCTTGACAAGTTATAAGCTGAAAATCTCATGCCCCTTACTTACGAGTACCGTTCCTCATGCTACTCAACTTTAGTCACAAGTAAGTTCTTGTCATTGTAAGTACATGTGTATCATAGAGAACCGCCAACGGGGTACCCCTTGCCCGATGATACGGAAGCTTTCCCATATCAAAATTACAAGGCAAGCAGACAATGAGCATCTCAGCGATCCTTTTATTTCCTATTTGCATAGGCTTTTTTTCTTTCCTATTTGCATAGGCTTTTTTTCTTTCCTATTTGCATAGGTTTGTTTTTTTATTAAGGATGCTTCATAGATTGCTCACTATGGTTATGTTGCAGGTTTCCACCATGATTAGGCATGGCTTAGACCAGCCGCCTAGGCGTTTCTCTAACACATATACGAACTCCACGAGCCTTACAAGCTCCCCTTTCATTTCACACCGCCGGGATCCATAAGCAAAAGAACATGATATAAACTAAATAAAGTGCAGTGTTGAAAGCATTCCCCATGGTAACATGGTTCTGCTAATTCACAACTTACAAAACGCAAGCATATACACAACATAGATGGGCACAATGGTTCAAGTTTATTAAGTGCAAAAAAAGTAAAGTGTGCCATCAAGTTCGTGAGAGCTTTAATTGACATAACAAGTTTAATTCGGAAGGTAGATAAAAACATGAATATACTTGGAGTAGCAATACTGCTAATAGGTTGGTATGGTGGACTCTTTGGAATAACTTGGTTTTATTTGGAGTTGGATGCATGAGTGGAACTCATACTTGGTACATGTGGAGGCTAGCAACAGACTGGGAGCGACCAAATAAGAGAGCAATAATGGCCATAATCATGCAAAGCGACAAAACTTTATTAATTAAAGCATAAAGTGATATTATAAGTCAAAAAATAAATGACCATAGAGGCTATGGTGACTTGGTATAGTCTTAACATGGTGTGAGCATGCACCAAGTCAACCCAAATAATGCATCAAAGGAGAATACCACAATATTATGCTTTTATATGCTAAAACAACGCATGATTCTTTCTAGGGACATTAAGCAATCTCAAATGTTTGTAACAAGTCATGCTACAACAATAATCACTAAGCATAAAGTCAAAGCAATATCAAACATGACATGACAAAGCCTATGCCACAGTCAAAACAATCTCCTTTTATACCACTTATAAGCACAAACTTTCCTACTCTTTTCCAATCGAAATCAACTTATTTGAAACTATGTATGAATGCGGGGCCAACCAATTTATTCAAGCAAACTAAGAAAAATAAAACTAAAAACAAAAACAAAGACGCTCCAAGAACAACACAATTGTGCATGAAACAATAAAAATAAAGTGTTTGGAAGAAACCTGAGATTTTTATTGATGAAGAAGGGGATGCCTTGGGCATCCCCAAGCTTTGACGCTTGTACTTCTTGAATATTTCTTGGGGTGACACGGGTGGCATCCCCAAGCTTGAGCTTTTTTCCATACTTCATCTTATCACATTGTTCTTCCCTACACTTTAAAATTTCCTTTATACAAAACTCCACACAATCTTCATTAGCAACATTAGTGTACTTAAGATAAACAATCTTTAGGTTCAGTTTCAACACAAGTAAAACTTCCATTAAAATATAAGCTACTGCCGCAATTCCTTTAAAAGTTCAAGAATTTGGCAAGAACTCTAAGAAAAAGAGATTAAGAGGCAAATGCAAATAATGGCAGAAATCTATCAAAACTGACCAGCAGGTAAAAGCTTATTTTTTTGAAGACCTTATGTTGCTCAAATCGAGAAGTGTTAAACTAACAAAAGTTACATAACAACCTGGGCAGAAGCACAAAAAATTACAGCTCAATCCGACATACAGAGATTTTCACGAATTTTTACAGTGAAGCACAAAAATCTGTTTTGGGACAACAACTTTCCCAAGCATTACTTCTCTCTCATTAGAGGTTACTCTTGGCAGAAAAACCACACAAAAAGGATAATGAGAGGTTATTAATGAGGCAATAACTTCCAAGAATCAACAAAAAGAAAAAAATTATCGACTAAAAATTTGGGTTATCTCCCAATACGTGCTTTTTTTAATGCCTTTGAGCTAGGCAGAAGAAGCAAGAATCAAATATTCTCAAATGAAGAAGCATTAAGACCAAATTTCTTGCCCCTACCTTTCTTACCTTTATTCTTATCCTTGGGGAATGTATGATTGTTTGGTAGAGAAGCAAAATGCATGATGCCCTTTTCCACATCTATTATTGCTCCAAGGAGTTTTAGTAGGGATATTCCAAGTGTAATTCGTCCTTTTTCTACACATTCAATAACAAGATAATCAGTAGACACCACTTTCCTTAGGATCTTTATGAACACTCCTTCATTTATTCCAATGGGTAATATTGTGGCATTATTAGTAAGAGATATTTCTTCTCCCCCTTCAGAAAGTCCCCAAAGATTTAAAGATTCATAGACATCTTTAGGCATAAGATAGAATTCAGACATGATATCACACCGAGCATAAAAAGTTTTATTATTTATAACAACTTTTACTGTAGGAAGCCATTTTGAAGATTCAGATTTTTTTGGAACATATTCATGATGCTCTCTAAGCATGTTATAGCATTCTTTTAAACTAGCTGTGTTGGTCTCAAGAGTGTTCAATCTTGCAATAATGTTTGTAATGGAGGAATCAGATTTGCTAGGCAAGTCATATGTTGCAACCAACTTTTTTATGGCATTAAAAGCTTCACCCTCATTGCACTGGAGGAAATCTCCTCCTACTACAGAATCCAAAGCATATCTATAGCAAAGAGCAGTTCTAAAGTAGAAACTACTAAGAAACAAGCTTAGAGTCATTTTAGGTTCAGTTTTTTCATGTAAATAAGAGATTCTAGACCAAGCTTCATTGAAACTCTCTTGAATTCCTTGTTTGAAAGTAAAAATCATTTCCTCAGGGGACATAGTGATTGGAGCAATGCTAGACATAATAGCAATTGGAGATAGAAACTAAAATATATTTTTTGTATTTTTGATATAAAGAAGCAAACCAGTACAACTAATTTTTGTGTGTTTTTGATAAAAGAAACAAGCAAACAAAGAAGAAATAAACTAAGGAAAACAAAAAAAACAAAGTAAAGGGATTGGTTGTGAGGGACTCCCCTTGTGAAGATGTCCTTGACTCCCCGACAACGGCGCCAGAAAAAGGCTTGATGGCTCAAAATATATTTGAGATCGTTGGGAACCCCAAGAGGAAGGTATGATGAGCACAACAGCAAGTTTTTCCTAACTTATGAAATCAAGGTTATCGAACCAGTAGGAGCAAGGAAACACCTCCAAGGTGTTGTTTCCAACTTGGAATCCTGCACAACACAACCGCAGAACTTTGCCCCCAACTTATAGTGAGGTTGTCAATCTCACCATTTTTGCTGAAAACAAAGGATTAAACATATTGTGTGGAAGATAGTAGTTGCTTGAAGAAAGTAAACAATAAATAGTAAATAGATTGTAGATTGATAGTAAAAGAATGGAGCGGGGTCCATAGTTCACTAGAGGTGATTCTCCTTAAGATAGATGACATGTTGGGTGAACAAATTACAGCGGGGAAATTGATAGACACCAAGAAAGCATACATGCATATACTAATCATCTTGATTCCTACGAGATTTGATTGGGAATTACAACATTATACATAGACCGTAATCCAACTACATCTATGACTAATAATCCACCTTCAGGTTATCATCCGAACCCCCTCCAGTATTAAGTTGCAAGCAACATATAATTGCATTAAGCAAAGTGAGTAAAGTAAACAATACGATTGTCCCATGGACAAAGGATTGCTGTTTTCTCCCTAGTAGCAACAGCACATCTAGTACCTTAGAAATTCCTGTCACTTCCCCAGATTACTAGAGGCATGAACCCACTATCGAGCATAAATACTCCCTCTTGGAGTTGCTAGCATCTATTTGGCCAAGATAGCTACTAACAACGGAAAGCATGCAAGATCACAAATAACATAGACATGATAGAATCAATAATCAATCTGAAATAGCATCTCAATATCCATCGGATCCCCGCAAACAAAACATGTAAGATTACAAATAGATGATCTTGATCATGAATGGAGCTCACAAGATCTAAACATGGTAGCACAAAGGAGGAGAACCAACCATCTAGCTACTACATGGACCCGTAGTACAGGGATGAACTACTCATGCATCACACCGGAGGCAGTCATAGTGATGAAGAAGGCCTCTAGGGCAATCTCTCCCCTTCGACAGGGTTCCGGGAAGAGCTCCAGATCCCTCCTGATCTAGGGATGGAGATGGCGGCGGCTACAAACTCTTTCATGGAATTTTGATCGGGTACCTAGGGTTTTCATCCCGGGAGGCTTTTATAGGCGGAAGGGCAAGGTCAGTGGAGTACCAGGAGGCCCACACCCCCTGGTGGCACGCCCCCAGGCCGTGCCGCCACCAGGTGTGGCCGCCCTGGTGCGCCACTTCGTCTCCCCTCCGGACTCCATGTTGCTTCGGGTAAAATATTGAATTTGGCTTTTGTCCGGTCCAATTCCGAGAACATTTCCTTACTAGCTTTTCAGAAACTAAAAATAGCAGAAAACAGGCAACTGGCACTGTGGCATCTTGTTAATAGATTAGTTCTAGAAAATGTGTAAAAAATACTCCAAAGTGTGGACAAAACATAAGAAAGTAGATATAAAACAAGCATGGAACATCAAAAATTATAGATATGTTTACAATGTATCAGTTACCCCTTGTCAGCGGGCATGCCAGTGTATCACAAATACACAAAGAAAACAAAAGAGGAGGGAATAGTATTTTATTAATCATATGAGATAACAAATGCAATTCCCATATAGTTGCGTTCAGTGGCCTACTAGGGCAGCCAACCTGATAATGGCGATTGCGGTCTCCTGGTTCCCGGAGTCTCGGAAGGCTCCTGATTAATTACTCCCACGGGTTACGTAGCGAGACATCTCCAATTAAGCCTTGTGTTCGTCTTCATTGTCTTTGCTTCATGTCCTGCATGCATGGTGGTGGTGGTGGTGTGGGGGATGCGGCAGAGCCCGTGTCCTTGTCGGTACACGCACTGCTGAAAGCGTTGCCTTTGCTCCAGTCTCTCCCGCTATCACGCCTCATCGGTCTTGAACGGCGATGGAGAGTGTTGTTGATGTAGGTGGATGCAGTCCGCTTGGATAGGACTTCATAACGACTTAGCGGCTTCGTTGGGGTGTCCAAGGGGTATGCCTTGCAGGAGTATCTTGTAAGGAGACCAGCCTCGGTACAAAACTGCTACATCGCTCATGTCAGCATGGCCGATGTGGTCGGAACCTCGTCTAGGTCTGACACCGAGTTTACGGTAGCCAGAGTGTAGTCAAGGGTACTGTATCATGGGGTCGCGGAAGAGGTCACTATCAGAGGTATCATCTCGCTGTCAAAGACAGTGCAGTGAGCAGCGGCCAGCAGTCACCGTGACTCTGGATAGTTGTCCACATATGTCAGATTTTCCCTGCAATCAACATGATCTCGCGAGCCGAGCCTCGCGATCCCTCTGGTCCGTGCGTTCCCATCCACATGTGTGTTTGGCGGTAGCTGCATGGCGGGGGATGAGAAGAACAAGGCGCCGACAATGCCACCAATGGATGCTACAAACTCGTCTGAGGCTGGTCTAGGGATTAGTACTGATTCTGCTGATGGTGCTAGAGGTTCGGATACTACTAATTTTGAAAAAGATTTGGATGAATGTTTTTGAGGAGCTTAACCCATTTGGGGAAGAAGGATCGGATCTATATTTTTCTGAAGATATTAATGATTTGATTGGAGAGGTTAGGTGGGTTGCAATGTTTAGGGTTCATACCACGAAATCTTTTAGTCATGTCGCTCTGTTTAAGCAGATGAGGAATGCCTAGGCGGTGGCACAGGATGTCAGGTTCAAGACTAAGGGTACAAATATGTTCCTTGTTCAATTTCCATGTCTGGGCGATTGGAACAGAATGATGGATGGCGGTCCCTGGTTTGTTTCTGAAGGGGTTCCGTGGTAGAAAACAAAAAATTCCTATGGTGGAATGCACCTAGCCAGGATCTACCTTGGAGTAAAGTTGTAATGGAGGAGGTTTCGGTGACATACCCTTGTAGACCGAAAGCATTACGTTTCGAGAGGAATGTTGTTGATGTAGTTGATACCATAGCTGACCTCAAGGTCATGAATCTCCTCGCAAGTCGCCCCAGGTCCTTGCACGACAGCCCTGGTGTCACTAATGGCAGCACCCCCGAGGTTTCGCACACATGCGGTGTATGATGACGACTTTCAGTTCCCTGATCTCTGCCGGGAGTGCGGAAGTAGATCTCCGGCTTGAAATCCCTGCAGTGTTTCGCCATGTTGCAGCGAAGTCTCCCTTTGCACGCACAACCCTAATTTGGGGCTGTAGTTGCAAGAGAGAGAGAGGGAGAGTGAAATTCTCCAAGGAAAATGCCTTAGAGAAAATCTCAATTTATTTCTGTGTTTATTCTCACCCCATGCCCCTCTTTATATAGGGGAAAAGGGAAGACACTCTTCCTTAAAGTCCCGGGTGGGACTAAAGACAAAAGGAAAAGGAGAACAGGAAGTGCACCCGGCTGGGCTGCAACCGACGGCTGGGTGGGCTGCACCTGCGCTAGCCCAGCAGCCGTGACCTATGCAAGCACACGAGGCTGCTGTCGCTCAGCCTGGTGCACCTCACCCCTATGGCCCGCCAAGCTACTATCGCCGCCTGCCTTAGCCCGTGCGTCCACCAACGAGCGGCTGGCCACATGGGTCGGCCCCGCTTGGCCCTGCGCTTGCATGCTACACACACACGACAGGTGGCGCCGGCACGCCCGCGAGCCCACGTGGGCCGCGTGGCCCAACTCACTATGGTTGTTGTTGTGGCATGTTGCTTTGCCCTCCGGGGTGGCTTCCCTTTGGGGTTGTTTCCCTCCCGGGATTAATTTAAAATATTTATTTAATACTCCCTCTGGTCCATATTAATGTTCTCAACTTTATCTAGATTCATATGAATCTAGATTAGTATTTAGACTAGATGCATTCGTATCTAAACAAAGCTGAGAACAATAATATGAACCAGAGGGAGCATATTAATTCATAATTAATATATAAATGCATATTATTAATTTCTGGAAACACCTTTTCGGCTTTTCCTTCTTCCGAACCATTTCAGATCCTCTTCGGAACTTTTCCGGTATTCTCTTTTCAGAACAATTCTAAAGTTCTCGCTTTCATACTTCATTGATTCCGTTCTACCAAAGGATCTAAAAATATCATTATACCCTTAAGTGTGTTACCCCTACGGTTCGGGAACATCATAGACATGATTGAGACCTCTCTCGAATCAATGATCATTAGCGGGACCGGGATGCCCATAATGACCCTTGTGCATTCCACGAGACTGTTGTTGTTTGAACCATAAACGTCAAGTCCAAATCCCTTTGTTACTTACATACATGATTTGTCCGATATTTTATCATTGGTATCCAATAAATTGTTCAATCTCGTTTCCGATAAATGCAGTTTTACTCATTCCATGAAATTCCATCCTCATGACCTAGTCACATGTTGCGCAACATTTATGGATGCAATCTCACTGAGTGGGCCCAGTGTATCTTCCTGTCACATAGGTGAACAAATCCCGATCTTGATGCATAGGCCTCAACTATTCCTCTAGAATACCTAACATACACCTTTATAGCCACCGAGTTACGGTCATGACATTTGATGCAGTCAAAGCAGCCTCGGGAGATAGTGATTAATATGCTCTCATGATCGAAGGAGAAGGATACTACATTTCTAATATTGCAACGATGAACATGTGAATTGATCATGCTGCAATACATATATTATGGTAATGTCCACCACATCATTCACCAATGATGTGACTCCACTGTCAGTCGGCATAAATGCACCATGTCAGGAAACCTTGATCATCAACTGCCCAATGGACTAGTATAACTAGAGGCTACTAGGAACTCTGGTTGTTTTATATCACATGCGTATCAATGTTTCCCCTTGATACAGTTATAGCATGATACAAAACTATTATGAACTAGTGAGATATGATAATAAACACCCTTTATTATTTGCCTCTAGAGCATATCCCCTTTAGTCTCCCACTTGCACTAGAGTACAAATAATCTAGTTGCATTGTTACTAATCATGAAACCATATCACATAGGTTTTCTTGATCATGCTTGCTTATGGAGAAGCTTTTCTATCAATGATCTGTTTTACCAGATCCTTATATTCTTTACAAATTGAAAATGTCACCTAATCTGACATTTACACCATTATCACATAATGTGCTGGAGTTTGTTTTAGCGACAGAGTGAGACTTTTGTTTTCTATTAGTTCCATGATGGCCGATCAGTCAAGATGAACTTTCACTGTTGTCATGCATACCAGAAAAAACACCCAGCTGAAGTCAAACTTCTTTTAAGCCATAACAATTACACTAGCCATTTATTAAATAGCTATATACTTCTATATCTATGTAGATTCTAACTGAAATTGCTTTTAACCGCAACTTACATGTCCAACCTTACTCCTTACAGTTCAAGGATAAGTTTAACTTCGGTCTAGTGGTTTACTCAACAAGAACTCTTTCTTTTTAACCACAGACTATGGGTCTCATTATATCAAGTATGTAGTATGGTTATATGGAATACTCTGTGGCCAAGGAATAGTGGATGTCACATATCTCTTTTCATTTAACCACTATTGTCTATACTGAGTTCCAACCTAATGTTTCTTTCTAGTTTCACAAGTTAGAACTGTTTCTATCTTGTGCCATTATGAACTCTTTTATAATCCAAACTAAACATTCTGAACACTTTTGGAATCTATTTCCTAAAACATTCTGATGATAATGTTCATTAAACATAGATAGATTTCTAGTGTTTAATGTTCTGTTTTAAATTTCATACATCGAATATTCACATATATGATTGTTGTCACCCTACCACTCAAAAAGACATCTCACATGAAGTCAAGATTCCCTCTCAACTCCCACTCCAAAATATGTCGCACATATATTATGATTAGAAAACTACTTAGATCCCACTCGATTTTATCAAAATACAGGATTTCTCAATATTTTGCAATTTCCAAAATAATTGATCATGTATCAACTTTAGAATTCCCACTACAAGACATCTAGAATTTGTTCGATTTACGAAACCTTCCTGTTGTATCAATTACAACGTTTTATTTAATCATGGATTAAAGATCACGCGGTTTCGATAATCATGCTAATGCTGATCCAACAGACTTAACTGCTAGATTTTATGATCCTTGATCATAACTCGTACTTAGGCCCATCATGCTTATTTGTAGTTCATAGGAATGTCTCATTTAAGGACAAGTGAATCAATATAATTCTGTAGCTGGTAGAATACACTATTGAATCCTACATTTCTGAGTAAAAGTATCAATTGAAACTTCATGATCTTCATCATTAGTTTCTCCTTTAATTTATAGAGTTCGGTTTATGGAACAAATTAGGTTGTGCCACTATGATAATTCAGAGGCAAGGTCAAACACCTTGTTTTGGACTTTCACTTCCTTCCACTAACATTTCCATGAGAAAACTTTTCTCTAGAAATACCACACTAGGCAACATAAGCTTTGCCGTCTTTTGGTTTTAGTACGGAAGTCATATTCACAATTTCTTAAGAATACTCTACTAATTATGTTTATTCACCACGACTTTGATTTTATTAAAGTCTCCAAAAACTCCAACTTGCCATAACACTTATAGTGTTGTTTCCACGAATCTTTAGATGTTTCTTATGAGTGTTTGATATTTCTAATGCTAATTTTAAATTATACCTTAGTTTTTAGTAAAATATCAGATCCAGACCATAAGTATCTAATACTATATGACTACGAGGTATAAACATACCAATATGTTTTGACGTGTCCTGACTTTGTAATTTATGAAACAATTTCATAAGTCTTAATGCCGTATTTTAACTTGAATACCTAGTCAAATGTCCAAGACTTTGATATTCAATATCCAACCTTATTCTGAACAGTTCTTTGATTTGTGTGGTTTTCTTGTAAGTCCATTATTTACTTTGATTCACCACAATATCAGCTATCTTGCTGAATTTTGATCATCTCATGATTTTTTAACAATCCACGCATAACTATTTTACCAGAGCACGAAGTTTTAGTCAATTTCTCCAAATGACAAGAAGTATTGCTTGTGAGTCCACAGGTCATTTATCTAAGGACTTTATTTTCATCATTATGAAAATCACAATTAATACTTAGCATGACTTAAACTATAGTGCTATTCATGAATAACTTTAACATTTAAACTTTGGATATCTTATTGGCATTCCTTTATAAATGTTTTATTTATCAAGATCGATAATAGTAATAATCCATTCATATTCATTAAGTGGCCACAAAAATATTTTATTAATAAGATTGTCACAACTGTCTTGTTACAATCTTATAGAATAACTGTCATGCTAAAAGCAAGATCCACTAATAAGGTCCTCACACTTGCTATGATTACAAAATTTATTCTATCAATCTAAAAGATAAATGCAGTGGGAGTGTGTTCGTCGATCATCAACTATCTTGAATGTCTTCAACATGTGACTATCACCTCTTCAACAAGCTCCCATGCAGACTATCCTGTTGTCACAAATAGGAAACAAGCATCAACATACTTGATAAACTGCATTAAGTGTTTGCATGAAACATTTATAACTTTTGTATATCATCGTCCGATGAATCATCATTGATGTACACTACCAGATACTTCAAGTTAGACATGAACATCTGAAAGGTAGACGCTACTCCTATCATGATGTCGCCCTTGATGGCGTTCTCATAGCTGGAGGACAGCGAACGTAATACTCCTTCTATAGCAAAGTCATCTGACAACTGGTAGTCCATATCGCTTTCAAGTTGATCATACAACCTCTGAATGATCGATAGGTGGCTATGAAGGCATCCTTCCTCTCTCATTTTCCGTGAGAGGAACCTGTCCATCAGGTTATACTTCATGAGCCTGGCTTGTGGTGTGAAGAGCGTTTTCAACTCCACGATCATATGATACTAATCAGTGTTGAAGTAACACAGATGCAACTCACTCTCCATCGAGTTGAGCATCACACACTAGACAAGGATGGAGCGATTGTAGAGAGCTTGATAGTACATAAATTGAGGCTCACTTGCTGATCTATTGGGGAAATCTTCCAATTCCTCTTGTATCACCTAGAGTAGGTCATTGAGTTCAAGGGTATCTCGCAGGCGTTCAAACCAGTCTATGAAATTTGACCTATCTACCTTAAGCTCTCCTTCATTCAGTAAGGACCCAAACTCAAAGAATCTGGCCATAATGTACAAGGATATTTGCAAAGGATTTTAGACTAAGTTCATAATGAGTTCAATGTTGTAATCAAATTAGCAATTGAACTCCCACTAAAACTATCATACCTAAGACAGTGTTAGTGATCACACAACCCCTTTACACTGTATCATCCCTGATCATCACGGCCTTTGATACAGCTGACATGGTAGACTATACTCCGTCAATCACAACATACTTGTGACTCATGCTCGATCTTTCGAGCATCTTGTGTTCTAAGTCTATGTTTTTACATACTAGGCTCACCAATTCAACCTTAGTGTATTCGCAGTGCATACATGGCTTGCACCACCATATGCAAACACAGAGATGACTAGCACCCGATCGTCATGACCTGCTTCATAACTGTGAACTTTCTTGGTGGTGCACACCAATGGGCTAACACTATTGTTGGTATTTTATAGGGATCATCTTATTAATTCTAATCTTAGGCTACCTAATAATAGCACACAACAAGATGTATAAACTATCAATATCATATGCAGATAAAATGATATGATATGGTCTTATTCATGCTCCTTTATCTCCATCAAGCGGTCGGCATGATCTCCATCTTGCCACCGGTAGTGCGCCAAGTCCACAATGCCACCAGTCCATAGCTCATCGCAAGGATGACTATTACTATACTACTTAGCAATAAATATGAACTACTTTACCTTTACTATGAATTATACCATATCACATCATGTGCCTCCTGCAAAACAAAGTTAGACGCCTATAGCTTTTCTTTTTGCAAATTTTACGTGGTTGTTAGGCTTTCGCAATAGAACCGCTTCTACCTATGAACTTCCAACCACAACATGGATCAGATAGTTGTCTCTACTACACCCCTTTAGGGGTCCTTCATTGTAAATGTTATATCAACTATTGAACGAGAAACAAACACCCTCTAGCCACTTATATGGTAAAAGTCGTATTTTGAGCGTGAAACCAGTCTCGCGTAAGGTTACGCGTAGGGTCAGTCCGGGCCGCTTCATCAATCAATACCACGATATAAGCAAGAACACGTGAGAGGGTAACAATTGTAGGATTGATGCCCACACAATCCATGTGTGTATTGGTCGTACAGAAGTACTACGCATAGATTGACTCTAATACCACTGAAGGGGTTCCGTGGCAGAAAACAAAAAAAATCCTACGGTGGAACGCACCTAGCCAGGATCTATCTAGGAGTAAATCTATAATGGGGGAGGTTTCAGTGACATACTCTTTTATACCAAAAGCATTACGTTCCAAGAGGAACATTGTTGATGTAGTCAATAACGTAGCCGACCTCAAGGTCACGAATCTCCTTGCAAGTCGCCCCAGGTCCTTGCACGACAACCCCGGTGCCGCTAATGGAAGCACCCCCAAGGTTTCGCGCACATGCGGTGTATGATGACGACTTCAGGTTCCCTGATCCCTGCTAGGAGTGTGGAAGTAGATCTTCGGCTTGAAATCCTTGTAGTGTTTCGTCGTGCTGTAGCAAAGTCTCCCTTTGGATGCACATCCCTAACTTGGGCCGTAGTTGCAAGGGAGAGAGAGAGGGAGAGGTAAGTTCTCCAAGGAAAATGCCTTAGAGAAAATCCCAATTTATTTGTGTGTTTATTCCCACCCCCATTCCCCTCTCTACATAGGGGAAAAGGGAAGACACCCTTCCCTAAAGTCCCGGGGTGGGACTAAAGGCAAAAGGAAAAGGAGAAGAGGAAGTGCAGCCGGCTGGGATGCAACCGATGGCCGGGTGGGACACCCGCGCCAGCTCAGCACCCATGGCATGCTGCGTGCGAGGATGCTGCGGCTCGGCCAGGTGGGTCTTCCCCCGTGGCCCGCTAAGCTCCCTCCACTGCCTGCGTTCACCAGCGCGTCCGCCAACAAGTAGTCGACCACATGCAGCAGCTAGCACCAGCATGCCCACGAGCCTGCATGGGTCGCTTATCCCAGCTCACTGCGGATGTTGCTGCGTCCTTTTGCTTTGCCCTCCAGGGTGGCTTCCCTTCTGGGTTGTTTTCCTCCAGGGATTTGTCCTAGTAGAGAAATTGCCCCATAATTATTAATTTAAAATATTTATTTAGTATATTAATTATGAATTAATATATATATGCATATTATAAATCTCAAAAAACACCTTTTCGGATTTTCCATCTTCCAAACCATTTCGGATCCTCTTCGGAACTTTTCCAGCATTCTCTTTTCGGAACAATTCTGAAGTTCTCCCTTTCATACTTTGTTGATTCCGTTATACTGAAGGATCTACAAATATCATTGCACCCTTAAGTATGTTACCCCTACGGTTCGGAAACATCACAAACATGATTGATACCTCTCTCGAATCAATGATCATTAGTGGGACCAGGATGCCCATAATGACCCTTGTGCATTCCATGATACTGTTGTCGTTTGAACCATAAACATTGAGTCCAAGTCCCTTTGTTACTTAGATACATGATTTGTACAAGATTTGATCATTGGTATCTAATACCTTATTCAATCTCATTTTTGACAAATGCAGTTTTACTCATTCCATGAAATTCCATCCCTGTGACCTAGTCACATGTTGCACAACATTTATGGATGCAATCTCATTGAGTGGGCCCAGTCTATCTTACTATCACGCAGGTGAACAAATCCCGATCTTGATGCATAGGCCTCAACTATTCCTATGGAATACCTAACATACACCTTTATAGTCACCCAGTTATAGTCATGACGTTTGATGCAGTCAAAGTAGCCTCGGGAGATAGTGATTAATATGCTCTCATGGTTAAAGTAGAAGGAGATACTATGCTTCTAATATTGCAATGATGAACATGTGAATTGATCGTGATGCAATACATATATTAGGGTAATGTGCACCACATCATTCACCAATTATGTGACTCCACTGTCAGTCGGCATAGATACACCATGATCAGGAAACCTTGATCATCAACTACCCAATGGACTAGTATAATTAGAGGGTACTAGGGAATCTGATTGTTCTATATCACATGTGTATCAATATTTCCGCTTGATATAGTTATAGCATGATACAAAACTATTATGAACTAGTGAGATATGATAATAAATACCCTTTATTATTTGCCTCCAGGGCATATCTCCTTTAGTTTTGAGGTGCCGCTGTGGTGTTGGCTGAATATGATGGCTTCTCCAATGTAAACAACTACAAGTTGGATAACATTCCTATCTAGGCAAGGATCCGGGGTATACCGGAGGGTTTAATGAATAAGAAAGAATTGGTCGAAAAGGTTTCAGGTAAAGTCGATGCACCACCGCTTACTATGATAGTTAATTAAGGGAGAATTAACCCTTCACAACATCTATGTGCAAGAGTTCATCTTGACCTAAGTAAGCCTCTGGTTCATTTTGTTCCAATTAACTTGAAGGAGAGAAAAAAATACCCAGTACAATATGAGAATCTTCCTGATTTTTGTAACTTTTGTGGACTGATTGGACATGAGGTTTTGCAGTATGGTGACGGAATACATGAGGAGGATAAGTGTTAGTGGGGAGATTGGTTACTAGTTAAGTTTGAGCTGAATCCAAACATGGGTTCTGGTAGAGGTGGAAGTGGAT
This sequence comes from Avena sativa, assembly GCA_916181665.1. Taxonomy (NCBI): domain Eukaryota; kingdom Viridiplantae; phylum Streptophyta; class Magnoliopsida; order Poales; family Poaceae; genus Avena; species Avena sativa. The sequence goes on along the minus strand of OV702289.1, from coordinate 666,280,827 downwards.
GTGGAGGTTTTGGAGGCCGAGGTATGAGAAGAGGGAGATTGCCAAGTGAACAAAATAATTCCGAGCATGATGATATGGATCTTGGCGATGATGATTGACATTCCTAGCATAGTGGAAGGAAGAGATTGATTGGCGCTGATGGTAGAGTAAATTATTCAAGGGGCGTTGGCACAGTGGCTGCCAAAGTACACATGCTTAAGAATGGACCTCCAAGTGAGAGCCTTATGACAACACCATAGAAGGTGCAATCACCGAAGAGACAGAACAAGGAAATGATGGTACAATAAGTGAGGACAATTTTGGATCGGTGACCTCCAGGGCAGAGGATTTCCAAGAGCAATGAAACTCGAAGGATATACATACCAGGGGCTAAAAAGTCACTCGACAGTTCGTGCGCTTTTGGCTATCTAGAAGCAATCAAACCTAGATGTGGTATTCCTGTTCGAGACCCATTTGAATAAAGTTAGGGCAGAAAATCTAACAAGAAGGATGGGCTTTCATCACATGTTGATTCATGAGAGTGATGGAAGAAACGGGGGTTTGCTGATGTAGTGGAAGAAGGAGGTGAAGATAGTTGAAAGGAGTGTGACAAAGCAACATTGGTGTCACCATTGACACTAGATCGGGATGCAGATTCACTGGGATCTATGGGGAACCAGATTGGAGACACATAGATCGAACATGGACTGATATGAGAGATCTATATGCTAGCAATAATTCAATGCCTTGGGTTCTAATTGGAGATTTCAATGAAATTATTTTTGATAGTGAGAAGGAAGAGGTCCTTCCAAGACCCCAAAGGTATATGCAAAATTTTCGTGAGGCCCTAGAGGACTGTCATCTAGAAGATATGCCCTATATAGGGGGTTGTTTTACTTGGAGGCGTGGAAGGATAAGGGAGAGACTTGACCATTCAGTCTGTAATAAGGAGTTGAATGAGTTGTTCCCTCTAGCAGGATCAGTAAATGCTAAAATGACAAAGTTTGATCATAGACCAATTTTAGTTGATATGATTTATTATGAAGGGGTAGAAGCCCCAAACCCAAAAACTTGTGAAAGATTTGAAGCTAGGTGGCTTGGTGAACCATCGGTTTATGATGTTGTCAAGGGTGCCTAGGACAGAGCTAAAGCATCAAATCAGTTATTAATCAACACCCTTGCTCACATGCATTCTGATTTACATGAATGGGAATGCAAGGTTCTTAAAGGTTTGAAGAAAAGGATAGACAAGTTGGAGGACGAATTGGAGGAGTTAAGGAGAGGTCCGATGTCTGATGAACCAGTGGAGCATCAACAAGAAATCATGGTGCTATTATAAAATTTGTTTGAACAGGAGGAAGTAACATGGCTGCAACATGGGCGCGCCAATTAGCTTCAATAAGGTGATAGAATGCTTCCTTTTTCCACCACTTTGCATCAGAAATAAAGAACAGAAATATGATTAAGTCCTTATCAAAGGATGATGGTGAGGTGGTAGAAGGAAATGAAGATCTATCAAATTTCATTGGTGGCTACTTTGGAGGCTTATTCACTTTGGATACGGAAGATCCTGAACAAGTTGTTCTTGATAAAGTGAAACACAAGGTAACAGATGCAATGAATGAATCTCTTATGGCGTCGTTTACAACAAAAGAGGTGAAACGGCTCTCTTTATCATTGGTGATTTCAAGGCACCGAGCCTAGATGGGTTACATGCAATTTTCTACAAAAGATTTTGGCCAATGGTGGAGGAGGACCTCATTGCGGAGGTTTTGCAATCACTAAACTATGCAAAAATTCCAAAAGGCTGGAATGACATTGTCATCATGTTGATTTCGAAGAATGATGATCCAAAAAAGGTAAATAAATATCGGCCAATTAGCTTATGTAATGTTATTTATAACGTGATAAGTAAGCTTTTGGCAAACCGCTTGAAGGTACTTCTGCCGGATATTATTAGGGAACAATAATTGGTGTTTGTTCCTGTTAGGATGATTACAGCTAACATACTTATAGCTTATGATTGTGTCCATACTATTAAGAGAAATACAGGTAAGCAAGGGCTTTATGTAGTCAAGGTTGATATGCATAAAGCGTATGCTAGAGTTGAGTGGAAGTTCTTGAAGGCTATGATGTTGAAGCTCGGTTTTGACATCAGATGGATTAATCTGATGTTGGAGTGTGTCTCGTCAGTGCGATATCGTGTTCAGTTCAATTGACATGAAACCGACCAATTCAATCCAATGAGTGGAAGGCAAGGGGATCCTCTATCCCCTTACCTGTTTTTGATTTGCTTAGAAGGTTTATCTATCTTGTTATCTTATGAAGAGGAGGCAGAACACTTGTGGGGTCAAGGTCTGCCGAGACGACCCGTCTATCTCTCATCTTCTTTTTGTGGATGACTCGCTGATATTGATGAAGGTGGATGAATCTAATGCTAGATGTCTTCGTGATATTCTAGATTCCTATTGTTCATCCTCGGGACAATTGGTAAGTGTTGGAAAATCAAGTGTGATTTTTAGTCCTAACACGCAGGTGGATGTAAGAGCAGAAATTTGTATGATCTTGGATATTATGATAGAGGCTATCTAAGATAAGTATTTGGGATTACCATCCATTGTGGGGGCAGATCGGAGTGACTGTTTTAAGTATTTGGTGGAGAGGGTCTTAAAAATTATCAATGGATGGAAAAATAAAACCTTGTCGATGCCAGGAAAGGAGGTTCTTCTAAAAGCAGTGGCACAAGCAATGTCAGTGTTTGCGATGTTGATGCATGTAAAATGCATGCATGAACTTTGTAGTTTGTTGATATGAATTCCCGCTTATTTCCAACATATGTGATGTTATATCCGTGTTTTACATTGATTTTTGGGGATTTACCAATGATCCCCTTTATTTTCGTTATAACTCTGCAGGACGGGAAAACCCTGTTTTGTATATTTTTAGCTTTCAGGGACCTAAACGAAGTCAAATGGACCTAGGATTTCTGGAGCATCAATATTTCATCAAGACAAGGACCTGGAGAGGTTGTACCACATGAGGAGAGCCCCGAAGCCCAAAAGAGCCCAGGTGGCACGCCCAGTTGAGGGGAGCACGCCTCCTATCCTCTTTCGCACCTCGGCCATCCGATTTGCTTGATTCTTTTTCCCACCAACGTGTTCTGACCTAAAAATGTCTATATATATACCCTTTGGAGCCCGTCCTCGACACACACGAATACAAAGTTCAAAAACACCAAAATATATACTCTACTGACCGCCATAGGAGGAAGATTGGAGCAGGAACCGCTGCCGGAATTGCCTCTGGCCGCCTCTCCTCCTTCACCAATGCCTCCGCATCACTCTCCATGATGATAGGGGAGTAGTCCACTCCTGGACTATGGTTTTGTGGTGGTAACTTGATCTAATATCTCTATGCATGATCATTGTTTAATTCCATATGGTGTGCCTTGCATGAGTATGGATCTGTCTATGTAATTCCTATGGTGGATATTATGGTATGAGATAATACTTATTCTGCATTTACCATTATGTTGGATCTTTTATGGTTTGCCATACTTTGGAAATATTCTATGATGCATGTAATGGTTTGATCTATACAAAATGCCTTTTTTTATCCATGTCATGAGGTGATTGACACCACCAAGTGGAGGTAGATGAGAGAAATCTGGTAATGCACACAACATATGAATCATTGCACTAGTGTTTGGAATGTTTTCCATTAAGAAGTATGATGTATGTAGGTAATGGGTGGCCGAGTGACAAGGGCATATGTATTGAGTGACACAATGCAGCCAAACATCCTTTATCTAGGGGTAAAAAGGGGGAAGTATAATGTGTGGTGTGACAATAACCAAATTCTAGCTTTATTACGAGGGTGACCTAGCGACACAAAGGAGTACTTCTGTCAACTATGTGTTTTAAGACATGTAGCCACCATAAAGTTACCATTAAAACATCATAATTGTGTGTATTTTTATTATCTATAACATGATCATCACCATAGATGGAGAGAGAGGATTGAGTGAACTTTTTGTTACCCCATAAAAACATGTTATTTGAGTTCCATTTCTTACCCCTTGAACTTGTATCTGTTTGTTTTTGTACCTGTTACCGCTTTGTACATACCATCTTATATATGAAATAGAAATTCACACCGTAGGGGCTTCCCCTATGGTATTACAGTAAAAAAAGGATTGAGTGAACCCATGAACCCATGTCCATTGTTGCTATAAGAGAAAACCTTTGTCTTGTCCTCTTGCATTGCAGACGATTGGGACACTTTTACATTCTTGCTTTATTACATTACACTTCCAAGCCTTAAATCAACCACCTTGTTCCTTAAACTCATTTAGTGCATAATCAACTAAAACTTGTGACACTTTAGTTGTAGATAATAGATAGTTTTTCTTCTCGCTCTTGCGGATCGATACCCTACTTCCACATTGCGAGGTACTACAGTGATCCTATGCTCTTGGGGGTTATCAAGTACTTTTCTGGTGCCATTGTTGGGGATCGTAGCGCTTAAGTTTCTACTCTTGTGTGCACTAGACTTCAGTTTTTTAGTTTGTTTTATACCTTGCAATCATCTAAGCTTGGGGAGGTTTCTTTAACTTGTTTGGTTGTGAGTTTCTCATTAGGTTTACTTTCAATTATGTATCAGCTTTTACTTTCCTTATATGAAAAACACAATTTTTTTAGTTCATTATGGAATGTATGAATCACGTACTTATGCAACCCCCTATGGTTGAAACAACTAATGATGAGAAAATGAAGTTAATAATGGAAGAATTGAATGAAACTATCCATAATTGTGTGATAAGAATAATGTATCTTGCTGCATAGATCAATATCCTAAGCATCTAAATTTCCAATGCAAGCTTGAGAGTATGCCTATAATTGCTTCCTGCCATAATAATGAATTTATGTACATTGATATGAAGACAGTTGAGGAATTTAATGCTTTAATGGGAATTCTTGAGATAGTTATGTTTGTAGCAAATATAGATGAAACCCGTAACCTCACTCCAGAACTTGCTACTACGCTTGAACATCTCTTGAAACTTTTTTGTAAGAATACCAATATCCTTGAGTACTATAACAACCTAGTTGCTACCAAGGAGATATCTAATGGCTTGCAGGAAAAAGAAGAAGAATATAGAGAAGAAGAAAAGGTATTAGAGGATACTCTATCTCCTTACTCACCATGCTCTTTTGATTCTGATTCTGATGATGACCAACACATGCGAAATGATATTATTATTGATAATAGTCTTGAAAGTGATGAGGAATATGGCTTGAGAATGATGTTTGATAAAGCTTTGGATGACCCTCCTTGTGTAACAATAATACATGTGGAATGGCAGATAAAATTATTATTTCGAGTAATGATGATCTCTATGATGAAAAACCTATACTTGCTAGAAAGTTGTTAAACACATGGAGTAGCAAATTCCTACACAACACTATTTAGCAAAAAAATTCTATGATTTTTTCTATAACTCCGATTGATCTCATATTTACTCTGTGGTAACAAATTTCCATCCTCTATATGCACAAAATGTTTCCAAAATTCATGACATGTATAGATGGTCTAAATAATAACATTTTGCTGCTGCTAAAAATCTAGACAGGTTCTGCCCACTAGTGTTTGAGCCATTCTTTTTGAGTCTCAAACCATGAGTCTTTTGATATGCAAGGAATGTGTAGGACAATACATGCTTTCTGGACTACTAAGGAAAATTTTGTCTATGAATTATATGGCAGATATTATCATATCCTTGTACCACTAATATCACCCCATAGAAAAAGAAATGGGAGAAAGTTTTGTGTTGAAGTTTTTTGACAAGGAATGGAGGAACACCACACCAAGATATATCCAAGAATGGTGAAAACCATAAGCTTGGGGATGCCCAAGGCACCCCACTGGACCTATAAAACTCTTAGTTTGCAAATCTGATGAAAGGGTTTTGACAAGCATAATGTCCACAATGGAAATATCCGGTGTGACCACTAGTTACCCAAACCCAATACCTTATAAGTTGATCCCTATCCATAAGTGACACACATGTTGGAAGTATTTGGTTTTGTCTCATCGAGCATCTGCTTGCCTCCGGTCATATGACTAGTGGCCCCACTATCAACCATTCATTTTCTCCCACTGGAAGCATAGTCCTACAAGAAATCAATGATTGATCTTAGGTACCCATTGTTGAATGGGTCCTCTTTTGTTAGTCACAAGTATCTTAGGCACCCAATGGCCCAATGGTAATCATCACCATAAGAGGTGCCTACATATTTAGCATAGAACTGACCATCATAAGATTTCATAAGGACATAGGATGGGTTATATTTTCCCGCAAAGTCATTGTGAAATGGTTCATCACCACCCTCAATGACACATTATTCCTTCTCTTTTGCCTTCTCCCCCTCCTTCACAAAGGTAACAATTTTGGAAGAGGGAGTAGGTGATGACCCACAAGTATAGGGGTGTATCGCATTATTTTCGAGGGAAGTGAAACCCAATTTATTGATTTGACACAAGGGGAGCCAAAAAATATTTATAAGCCTTAACAACTGAGTTGTCAATTCAGCTGCACCTAGAAACAATCTTGCTCACAACAGTTTATCAGTAGCAACAATTTTGTAGTAGGAATACTGAAGTAACAACAGTAGTAAAGTAAAGACAACAGTAACAATAGCAGTAAACAGTAGGATTCGAGTGTGGTAGGCATAGGGATGGATAGACGGGCGTTGCATGGACAAGACAATTCACATAGCAATCAGAACATAGGGCAATTGCAGATAAATAAGGTAAAGCATCCAAGTACTAGATAATCCTAGGCATGTGTCCCATATATAGTCACACGTGCTCGTAATAAGAACTTGCACAACATCTTTTGTCCTATCAGCCCGTTTGCACCGGGGCCTCAAGGGAACTACTAGAAATTAAGGTGCTCCTTTTAATAGAGCACCGGAGCAAAGCATTAACACTCTGTGAACACATGTGATCCTCACATCAAAGCCATTCCCTCCGGTTATCCCGATTTCTGTCACTTCGAGGCCATTGGTTCTGGACAACAACGTGTGTATACAACTTGCAGATAAGACCATAAACAATACTATCATAATGAATCAATAACATGTTCATATCTGAAATCATGGCACTCGGGCCCTAGTGACAAGCATTAAGCATAACAAGTCGCAACAAAGTCAAAAAGCACTAATAGTAGATACTAGGCACCATGCCCTAACAATCTGATGCCATTACATGAACGATCTCATCCAATCCCTACCATCCCCATAGCCTACAGCGGGGGATTACTCACTCATAGATAGGGGAAACATGGATGGTCGATGGAGAAGCGATGGTGATGATGATGGCGATGATCTCCTCCAATTTCCCGTCCCGGCAGGGTGCCAGAACGGAGTTTCTGGTGCTGTTTCATGGAATCTGGTGGTGGCGGCGGAGCGGAACTCCTTCTGGAAAAATGTCGAACCCCCCTAAGTTTTTAGGTCAGAAGGCATCTTATAGGCGAAGAGGGAGACCGAGGGGGTGTCTGGGGCGGCCAGACCACCCCCTTGCGCGGCCTGGGCTAGCCCGCGTGGCCAGGTGGTGTGGCCTAATCTCAGCCCCCTCCGTCTCGTATTCTGGCTCCGGGAGTCTTCTGGTGAAATAGGATTTTTGGCATATTTTCCGGGATTTTTCCTGATAGTTGATTTTCTGCACAAAAACTAGACACCAAGGCAATTCTGCTGAAAACAGCGTCAGACCATGTTAGTTGCATCCAAATCACACAAGTTTAGAGGGGAAACAATAGCAAAAGTGTTCGGGAAAGTAGATACATTTTGGACGTATCAACTCCCTCCAAGCTTAGCTTATTGTTTGTCCTCAAGCAATTTAGTTGAAAACTGAGTGCGATAAAAGAAACTTTCATGAACACATTTGCTTCATATGATGTATATATTCTCTGGATGTGATCAACTACTTAGACAATTCATAATAAAGAGTATGCAACTAAGTTTACTTAGTAGGCATTGCATGCTATGAAAAGATTCCAACTCAGAAATAATAAGTAGCATGAAGCATAAACATAAGCAACATTACAATGCTCATAACAAGGTATGATAGAGTGGTATCTCGCTTGCCTTTTTATTGTGAATGCCAAGGCACCTCTGAAGTTCAGGTGAAGACTAGAAGTAAAGATATCAAAGATACAAGCATCAAAGTCAGAACACAAATAATCAAGTAATGAGACAAGTACAAAGAATGACAACTATGCTCTCAAGAAAGTGCTCATAGAATAAGTGGAGACTCAACAAGGAAATGAAAAGGTTTTGAATAGTTTGAAAGGCTTCCAAATGCGGAAAGTATGGTACTCATTATCTTTGAGCTATCATTGCCCCTATCATAAGCATCTTTTAATATGGTTAAGGTGAAAGTGAGGTCCAATCTGAGTTATATGCTTGACAGACTATAAACTGGAAATCCCATGTCCCTTGAGTACGAGGGCTGCTCCTCATGCTACTCAACTTTAGTTACCGGTAAGTTCTTGTCATCGTAAATACGTGCGTATCATAGAGAACCGCCAACGGGGTACCCCTTGCCCGATGATACGGAAGAATCCCCATATCAAAATGACAAGGCAAGCAGACAATGAGTATCCCAGCAATCTTCTTATTTACCATGGGAAAATGGTGTTTTTTTCTCTCTTTCCTCTTTTCTCAAATCTCTTTTTTTCTTTTTCTCAATATCTATCTCTCTCTTTTTTTATAAGAAGAATGCTTCATAGATACTTATTATGGTTACGCTGTAGGTTTCCACCATGATGGCATGGATTAGACCGGCGGCCCAAGCATTTCTCTAACACACATACATAACTCCATGGACTTACAAGCTCCCCTTTTATTTCACACCGACGACATCCGCAAACAAAAGAGCATGGTATCAACTGGGTATATATTTACAGGTGTTGAAAGCGTTCCCCGTGACAAAACGGTTCTGCTAATCCCCAGCCTATAATTTGCAAGCATATAACTTTCATCGACAGTCACAATGGTTCAGGTTTGGCATGAAAGTGATTCAAGACCCTCAAGGCAAAATAATTCATCGAGGCTTAACTGATTATTTCAGTCGTATGCATGCATGAGCATGTGCCAAGTCAATTCAAATGAAACATTCAGAGGAGGATACCACGGTGTCATACCAAGTTATGAATAGAGTAATGCAAGCAAACATTCAAATGACATGCTACAAACTATTAGCAAGCTGGGACTAATCATATGAAAGAAAGAACTACTAAGCATCCATAAATAACATACACCCTACACAAATAGGCTAAGCATGCCCACAATGATGAGTATATGTACAAAAATGAAAACAAATAGAGTTCGTTACCAGCCTCTTACCACACCTTAAGTTGTCATTAATCCTCATTATTGCCCTTCACTTTTGTGGCCTGAATAATAATATGAAACCAAATCCCACTAAGGACTGCTGAACCCTGTAACAAACTCACAAAACCAAAGAAGAACAACAAATATTTTTGGTGTTTTTGATTCTTTAAAGCAAGAACCAAAAAGGAAAAAAACAAGAAAAGCAAAATCTTTTTGGGTTTTTTGAATAGTTAAAACAAAGCAAAAAGGGAAAAACAAACCAAGGAAAAAAGAAAAAGAAGCAAACCAAAGAGAAACAACAGAAATATTTTTGGTCTTTTTGTGTTTTAGAAAGCAAAAGCAAAGAAAGAACAAAAGCTAAAAAGAGAACAAAACATGAATATACAAAGTACCGACGCAAAATGATATGGAGATGAGTGCGATGTCGGTGTACCTCCCCCCAAGCTTAGGCTTTTGGCCTAAGTGGGTGTCAATACCAAGCTGCCCAGGATGAAGTGTCTCCATGGTACGACGAGGAGGTACCCTCGTCCTGGTGAGAACTCGAGTACGTCCCTCCGTAGTGCGCAGAGTAATCGTAGGAGGGCACATCCTCCTAGTGCTGCCCGTGGAAACCCAGCAAGCGGAGCTGCTCGTCAACCTCCTCCTTGGAGCACGACCACGGTCTCCTATGAACACTAAACAAAGTAGATTGCAGAAAAGGGATCTCCCTCTCATCCCCATCAGTAAACAACATCCTATATACTAGACCATCCAAATTAGAATCAGCAGTGACAAAGTGATGAGTTTTCATAGCAACAAGGTCAAGCCTTTGTGGTGCCAATATAGTATCATTAGGGTCTACTGAAAGCCCTAACGCATTGACCATACGTGAGGCAATGATGCCCCCATAGATAGGCCCCCTAGCAGCTAGGCAGCGAGCAATAAGCGAGCCAAGGTTATACTGAGTTTCATTGTTAAGCACAGTAGCAAGGAAGGCTAAATGATAGTTGGAGATATTACTCGTATTCTCCCTACCAAGAATGCTAGTAGCAAGATAATATGCAAAGTATCTAAGGGCAGGGAGTTGGATGTTTCTTATCTTTCCGAGCTGAGCCACGCGGTCATCATCATTGGTCATCCCTCGGTAAAGCTCCAGCAAATCAGCGGGTCGCCCTTGAATCTTCTTCACGATCCCTGTCATACTCATACCTACAATACCTCAAAAACTTTCCAATGGCATGGTAAAGGGAAGATTATAAATTTTGAAAGAGACAGTTGACTGATAGGGCGTGTTAGTAAACACAAAGCTCTCAACAAAAGTCTTGGTGAGCATAGCGTATTGCTCACTCTCATCTTGCATGTATGAGGTCAAACCAACCCTCTGAATCAGTAGCAAGAAATCATCAAGAATCTCTGTAGCTTGTAAGAAAGTAAAACAAGGAAAAGTGGATGGGTGAGCATCCCCATCATCTCCTTCATTACCAATGCGAGGTGCAATGAGTTCTTCGTTGTATGATGGCCTGAACTGAGAGACTGATCTTGAGGGCCTTGACTTCCTAGGTGCATCCCTCTCGAATATCTCTCCAAAGGTATGGTTGTTCATGCTTGATATTCTGAAATTTAAACACCTATTAAACAAGTGATTGCAAAGTGAATATAATGAAGGGCACTACTCATAGGGACTTGTAAGAGGCCTAAACATGCATCAAAACTATATCTCTAAGCATCAAACAAGCTTACAAGCTCTCATAACTTGTCACCTACAGTAGCAAAATATTCAAGATATAAACCACTAAACACAAATCTAGTTGGACAAGCGAAGGAGTCACATACCGGAGAACAAATGCTCCAAATTTCAGCAGCAAAGATGGGCTGAGCAAGGAGATCGACAAATCAAGGGCAAGCATAGCAAGAACATGATTTTGAGAAATGAACTAGAGTTTACTCGGGAGAGAGAAGAAAGTGGCAAGTGAGAGAGTAAGTGGAGGGCCAAGGGTGGCCCACACCATGACATGGCGCCACCCTGGGCAGGCCGCGCCACCAGGTGGTGAGCCTGCCTGGTGGGCCCCCCTAGGTCACTCCAGGTACTCCTCTGCCCCCTTTTTCACGTAAAAATTTAATGTGAATTTTCTGGAATTTTTCGAGACACTTTATTTTTGGGAATTTTTCAGGCATAGACAAATGATTTTTCTGACAGAAAAAGATTTTTTTGGAAAAGATGCAATGACCAAACAAGGCTAGAACTACATAAGTTCTAAGACACTCTAACATGCAAGCAACTAACAACAGAAAAGAAAACTAAACGAAAGCAAAAACTAAAATGGATAGAATAAAAGTAAGCAGAGATATTCATGGTGAAAACATTGTTTTGTTCAATGAAATCCTTTTGTTAACAAGGTTGATCAGGTCTTGTTACCAAAACAATTTTATATGAAACAAAACTTTGTATTCCACTAGTGATTATGTTACCTCAACTTTGATAGCAATGGTCCCAATCATAATTGTTTCAAATTTTTCTCTTGGTATGGGACAATATATTTCTCCAACTTGAATGCCCTCAACATGTTCAATTGAATTTAAACCATAAGTCCTATCAATCTTCTTGGGTAAATAGACACTATGTTCCTTGTCATTAACATTGAAAGTCACCTTTCCTTGATTACAATTAATAACAGCTCCTGCAGTATTAAGAAAAGATCTCCCAAGAATAATAGACATATTATCATCTTCAGGCATTTCAAGCACAACAAAATCAGTTAATATCAAGAAATTATGAGCCACTTCAACAGGTACATCCTAACATATACTAACAGGAATAGTGGTAGATTTATTAGCCATTTGCAAAGATATATCAGTTGGTATTAATTTTTCAAGTTGAAGTCACTTGTAGAGAGAGAAAGGCAGAACACTAACTCCAGCTCCCAAATCACACAAAGCAGTTCTAACATAACTATTCTTAATAGAGCAAGGGATAGTTGGAATCCCTGGGTCTCCAAGTTTCTTAGGAACCTTACCGTTAAAGGAGTAATTGGCAAGCAAAGTAGAAATTTCTTCATTAGGGATCTTCCTTTTATTCGAGACAATATCCTTCGTATACTTTGAGTAAGGAGGCAATTTAATAGCATTAGTCAAAGGAATTTGCAATAATAAAGGTTTCATCCACTCACAAAACTTATTATAGTGTTCATCTTCCTTTGACTTGTGTTTCTTATCAGGGAAAGGCATATGTTTTTGGACCCAAGGCTCTCTTTGACTACCATGTTTCTTAGCAATAAAATCTTCTTTAGTGTATTTAGTATTCTTAGTGTGCTTTTCAGGTTCTTCTTCAACTTTTTCTTTATCAGGAACATCATTTTCTTCATTACCACTTTCAGTTTCAGCATTAGAGATAGATATACTATTAGGATCTTTACCAGGTTCAGAGGGTTCTACAATAGTTTTATGTTTGTTTTTTCTTTTCTTATGAGTAGAGCCACTATTTTCAGATTGTTGAGAATCCTGCTTGATTCTTTTAGGATGCCCTCAGGGTATAGAGGATCCTGGGTAGCAGCACCACTTCTTGTTCTAATTTCATAAGCATGTTTTTCTTTAGCAGCATTAATTAGCAAGTCTTTTTGTACCTTAATAAGTTGATCTATTTGAGTTTGAACCATTTGAAAGTGTTTAACAATCATTTTAACATCATTAGAGGTTCTTTCCACAATATCTTTTAACTCAACAATAGCTCTAGTGTTTTCCATTAGATGATTTTGCACCCTTTTATTAAAATTATCTTGTTTAACAATAAAAATATTGAATTCTTCTAAGCATTGTTCAGGAGGTTTAGAGTAAGGGATATCACCTTCATCAAAGTGTTAGAGAGAGTGTACCTCAATAGTGGATGAGTAGGGAATAGGCTTACATAATTCTTCTATAGGAGGTAAATTCTTGACATCTGCAACTTTAATTCCCTTCTCCTTAAGACATTTCTTAGCTTCCTTCATCACTTCATCATTTGATTCAATAATTCCCCTCTTCTTAGATGATGGTATAGGCGCCGGTATAGCTGGTTCAGGTATAATTATTTCAGGTATAGCTGGTTCAGGAGGAGTCCAATCTTCATAGTTCTTGCTTATTTTAGTCATTAATTCCTCAGCTTCCTTGGGAGTCCTATTCCTGAAAACACAATCAGCACAACTATCTAGGTATGTCCTAGATTCTCCAGTTAGTCCATTATAAAATATATCAAGAAGCTCATTTTTAGGTAACGAACTTCCAGCCTGTGCATGAATCAAAGCACAAAACCTTTCCCAAGATTCAAGCAATATCTCTTTTACTCCCTGTTTAAAATCAAAAAGTTCCTGCAAAATAGCATGTCTAGCACTAGGAGGAAAATATTTCTGCAGGAAAGTACTAATCAAGCAATCAGGGCTATCAATAGATCCATGAAGTAAATTACTAAACCAAGTTTTAGCTTCTCCTTTCAGTGAAAAGGGGAAAATCTTAGCAACAAAGTAGGTACGCATCTTAATATCATCAGAAAACAGGCCACTCATGGTAGAAAGCTCAGTCATATGTGCTACCGCACTCTCATTCTTAGTCCCACAAAAAGGTTCTTTCTCAACAATAGCTATGTAAGATAGATCAAGAGAGAAATCATAATCTTTATCTTTAATGTTTATGGGAGAAGCAACAAACTTAGCAATAGGAGACAATTTGGGTCTAATAGTACGCCTCTTCAAGGAGACTCTTAGCAGCGCTCCTATCATGGGTGTTTTTACATTCTTTAATAAATTCATCGGTCATCTCAACATAACCGTCTTCAATATCATAACTCTCACTAGACTCAGGTGAACTAACATGTGTAATAGTGTCTTCATTAGGAGTTTTAGTATTTCCAGCTATAGTTCTAGCAATCATAGCGTCTAGGAAAGGACCTAATGAACCACTCTTATCAAGCACAGTAGAAGCAGCATCAAAAGTATCAGAAGTTTCAGATTCAGTAGCCATAGTAGTGTGTGTAGCATGTGTATGTGGTGGTGTAACGAGCTTACTCATAACAGATGGTGAATCAAGAGCAATAGAGGTGTTCAGAACCGTACCTCTTCTTGTAGTGGATGGTAAAATAGGAACCTTTCCGTCACGAGACTTACCCATGATAGATGGATAACAGCGAACAATGGAGAATCCAAGTGAACTTAATAAATAAAGCTATGCTCCTCGGCAACGGCGCTAGAAAATAGTCTTGATGACCCACAAGTATAGGGGGTGTATCGCAGTATTTTCGAGGGAAGTGAAACCCAATTTATTGATTCGACACAAGGGGATCCAAAGAATATTTATAAGCCTTAACAACTGAGTTGTCAATTCAGCTGCACCTAGAAACAATCTTGTTCACAGCAGTTTAGTAGTAGCAACAGTTTTCTAGTAGGAATAGTGAAGTAACAATAGTAGTAAAGTAAAGACAGCAGTAACAATAGCAGTAAATAGTAGGATTCGAGTGCGGTAGGCATAGGGATGGATAGACGGGCGTTGCATGGAAAAGACAATTCACATAGCAATCAGAACATAGGGCAATTGCAGATAAATAAGGTAAAGCATCCAAATACTAGATAATCCTAGGCATGTGTCCCATATATAGTCATACGTGCTCGCAATGAGAACTTGCACAACATCTTTTGTCCTGCTAGCCCGTTTGCAGCGGGGCCTCAAGGGAACTATTGGCAATTAAGGTGCTCCTTTTAATAGAGCACCAGAGCAAAGCATTAACACTCCGTGAACACATGTGATCCTCACATCAAAGCCATTCCCTCCGGTTATCCCGATTTCTGTCACTTCGGGGCCATTGGTTCCGGATAACAACGTGTGTATACAACTTGCAGATAAGACCATAAACAATACTATCATAATGAATCAATAACATGTTCAGATCTGAAATCATGGCACTCGGGCCCTAGTGACAAGCATTAAGCATAACAAGTCGCAACATAGTCAAAAAGCACTAATAGTAGATACTAGGCACCATGCCCTAACAATCTGTTGCCATTACATGAACGATCTCATCTAATCCCTACCATCCCCATAGCCTACAGCAGGGGATTACTCACTCATAGATGGGGGAAACATGGATGGTCGATGGAGAAGCGATGGTGATGATGATGGCGATGATCTCCTCCAATTTCCCGTCCCGACAGGGTGCCAGAACGGAGTTTCTGGTGTTGTTTCATGGAATCTGGTGGTGGCGGCGGAGTGGAACTCCTTCTAGAAAAACGTCGACCCCCCTGAGTTTTTAGGTCAGAAGGCATCTTATAGGCGATGAGGGAGACCGAGGGGGTGTCTAGGGCGGCCAAACCACCCCCTGGCACGGCCTGGGCTAGCCTGCGCGACCAGGTGGTGTGGCCTGGGTCCAGCCCCCTCCGTATCGTATTCTGGCTCTAGGAGTCTTCTGGTGAAATAGGATTTTTGGCATATTTTCTGGGATTTTTCCTGATAGTTGATTTTCTACACAAAAACTAGACACCAAGGCAATTCTGCTGAAAACAGCATCAGTCCGTGTTAGTTGCATCCAAATCACACAAGTTTAGAGGAGAAACAATAGCAATAGTGTTCGGGAAAGTAGATACGTTTTGGATGTATCAGTAGGCAAGTTGTTCTTCTTAATCTTGCCCTTTCCCTTGATCTTCTTTGACTTGGGTGCAAATCCAAGTCCTGACTTGGTCACATTGTCCCTTTGAATTACTCAAGAGAGCATTTAGACTTTTATCCCCTTGTATGCAAGGGACAAGGCCTTACTCAATCGTGGCCTTCAACCTATTGTTCTCCTCAACAAGATCTCCATGCTCACAACACGGGTTAGTAGAACATGAAGCAACACTAGTTGACACGATTGAACTTTCTTTTGTCACTTGAGTTTGAAGTTGCTCATGTGACTTTGCAAGATTAGATAATTTGATCAGTAGGGCCTCATGGTCCTTCTTGAGTTTCTCAAACTCTTCATTTAGTCTAGCATGACCAACCCCAAACTCGAGCTCTTCATTTTTAAGAACTTTACTTAAGGCAAGAGCATGGTCACATTCTTTAGAAACTTTTGAGACATTCAAGTTATAAGATTCTTCATGAGAAATATTTGTCTCTTCAAGAATGATTCTTTTACTTTGCTCTTCCTCAAGATCATTTGACAAGGCGACTATCTCTATGGAGGCCTCACGAGCATGCCCAAACATCCCCGAGATGGTATCATCTCTTTCATCGATGATATAGTGTGCTTCACCTAGTTGGCTCATGAGGGACTCAACACAAATCTTGACATCACCTTCCAAGTTAGTCAAGAATCTAGTGGATTCCACCACTTCCTTCATAATCTTGAGACTCATATCATCATCATACGAAGATGCATCTATTGAAGGAGTTGGGGATGGAGGAGTTACCACGAAGGCTTTATCCATGAGGAAAGTGGGCTTGCTGACGAGCTTGTTCTCATTGGGAGAGTTGAAGATAGATGTCAGTGAAGTAGTTGTGATAGTCGTAGCGGAAGCGGTAGAAATTGTGGCAATGGAGGCTACTCCCACATCTCTCCTTCACCTTCATCATCACTCGCATCCTCATTATTTTCTTTGTATTCTTCATGGACCACCAAAACATATATTTGTGGCTCCTTCTTGTTGGGAAAGTTCTTGTTGCCAAAGTTCTTGTTCTGGGCTTTCTTAGCAAAGTTCTTGTTTTGAGTGGGCTTGTACTTGGACTTCAATACAAGCCTTCCTCCATGGTCTTCTCTCTTCTCATACGGGCATTCGGCAATAAAGTGGCTTATTTCTTGACAATTGTAGTATGATCTCAACTTGGGTCTTGAGCTACTTGTGTTGTTTATTGAGGCATTACCCTTTCATTGGTTCTTCCAAAAGATCCTTGAGTCTAGAGTTAAATGCTCATGCAAGAAAAACTTTATGTCTTCGGCATCACCTCCTATCACTTCTAAGTCTCCATCTTCTTCTCCATAGACTTGAGCTTTGGACTTGGACTTCAAAGAAAGCTTAGGGGAATCCATTATCCGAGCACGAGCAAGAGCATCATCGGCATTCTTGTTGATGATTCCAAGAGACACATACTCACTTAACACTTCATTTGTGGTCATGGCGTATAAAACCGCCCTTGAGCAAATATTGTTGGTCATATCTCTTCTGTAGGGTAAGATGGCTTGCATGAACTTGCGCTTGATCCACTTGTCATCCACATCCCTACTCCCATGATCAAGCATCCTAATTTAAAGAGCCGTGACCATTCGATAGAGCTCTTTGGGAGTCTCATCTTCCTTTCCAACAAAGGCATCGACTTCATAGTGCATTTATTCAAACTTGGAGCTTCGGATGCTCTTGTTTCCAAGATAGACTCATTCAAGGGAATTCCAAGCTTCCTTGGTGGTCTCGTAGGAACGAATATGGATCATTTGATCGTAGGTCAAGGCATCTTGGAGAATGTCCATGGCGGTGGCATTGAAATGATTGTTTATCTCCTCTGTGGGCGTAATTTTGTAGGGATTGAACAGATTGAATCCATGCTCCACAACCTTCCAAACATGAACACTTGAACTTTTCAAGTGAGAGCGCATTAGATATTGCTAGTTGTCAAAGTTAGATTCATCAAGCTTAGGAGGTGGACCACGATAGTTAATATGAGGTGTAGGAAGGGGAGTTGCGTTATAACTAGATGGTGGTGGCATACTTCCCATAAGATTTCCTTTTTCCTTGTTGCTACTCTCACCGGTGGAAGATTCCTTGAGGGGATCTTCCGCCGGTTTGGTACCACTTGATTGGTTATCAATGGTATCGGCAATGACAACTTCCTTTTTACCAAGATATAACTCAAACATGGCTCTCATCTCCTGCCGGACCGTATCCATAGATTCGACAAGTTCTTTCTTAGAGATGGGAGAGTCATCAGGAGTGGTTTCACCTCCCTTACTCACGTCGATCATACTTATCTTAGGCAGTTAAGCCAAAGTAAGAGCCGAGGCTCTGATACCAATTGAAAGACCGGTATAAGTGACTAGAGAGGGGTGAATAGGCGCTACTCAATTTTAACTTCATTTCAAATTAAGGCTTGACAGAAAGTAAGTTATGTAGATATGCAACTAGGTGAGAGAACCTATATGAAAACCAAGTAAGCAACAACAATAGTAAGGAGTAAATGATAGAAATAACCGAGGGTAGACACGAAGATGTTTTCCCGAAGTTCCTTCCTTTTGAGGGGAAGTACGTCTCCGTTGGAGGGGTGGACAATACAAAGACCACCAGCGCCGCAGAAGGCCTCACCCTATTCGCGCACCGTCACAAGGCAAGCACATGATCCACTATACATTGGCCTTGAAGGAGACGAATGAAACCTTTACAATACCTTGGGGCACTTCTCCACAACTGAATTGGAGGCTCCCAACTCGACCCCAAGCTCTTACACACAAGGATGAGTTTGGGGGCAACTTCTTCTGTCTAGGGTTTCTCAACCCAAGAGTAACAAGTAACTCAATAGAAAGTGGGGGATTTCAAATCCCTTCGGTGGAAATGTAGATCTAGGCCTCCTCCCTTGATTCCCTAAAGGGTATCAAGTTCTATTGGCTAGGGAAGGGGATCTAGGTGATTTGGAGCTCAGAAGCAATGGTGGAGAGAGAGTGGAAGTTGTCATCTCAGCTGGAGGTAGAAGACAGATATTTCTAGGGGCTCCCAAGATGTAGTCGTTGGAGTCCACTTAGATCGGAGTCTCCGAGGTGCGCACCCCGGAGTCTCCGTCCTGCCAAAGTCTCTGGGCCAATCTCCGGTGTGCACGAGGGTGCTTCTGTTAAACCAGACCGGAGACTGGGCCGGAGACAAGACGCAAAGTCTCTAGGGTGCGGACACCGGAGTCTCTGGGCTAGTCTTCGGGGTAGGGCCTAAAGCTTCTATAAATCCAGGTCAGATACTAAGCCGGAGACGCTCGCCAGAGTCTCTATGGTGCGCACCCCGGAGTCTCCAGGGTTGAACCCTGGAGTCTCCGGCCTCAGGACACCAGGAGCACAAACTTGGGAGGATTCCACTACTGCAAACATAGAAAGATTGTGGGGAAATATTTGGGTTGTGAAAAGAACAAGAAACCCACACACCTTCCATCAAGTAACCCCTCTTGATAGTCCGGGATGCCTAATAAACTAGCAAATAAAGCTAAGGGGCCCTAAGACTACTCTTCAATGATCTTTTCGTCTATTTGAGGGATCAACCACGGTCTTGTGTTTTCATCATATTAACTGAAATCATGTTAGCACACGGTTAGAAGATCTTTGTGTTGACATCAATCATCAAAACACAATTAGAGAGAGAAATGCCCTTTCATATGTCCCTATTTCCAGTCAATGTACACGGTGCTCCATCCAGTGCGAGGATATTAAACATGTTTCGTTTGAATGTGAACATGCCACAGAAGTTTGGACAAAATTGGGGTTGTTACCAACTATTCGAAATTCTCTACAAGTTGATCGAGCTGGAAGTGCAATCTTGGAGGAATTAGTGATACGAAAGCATGCTGTTGATGTTAAAGAATTAATTCTGACGGCAGCCTGGTATATTTGGTGGATGAGGAGGCAAGGGGTCCATGATGAGAAAGTACCACCTGCTAATGTTGTTGCTATGTCCATCCGAGTAATTATTGAAAATAGCCTAGTCTGTTGTTAAAAGAAACAGTAGTTGGATTAAACCAAAGGAAAATTACGTGTTCGTTAACGTTGACGCGAGCTTTAAACCAGAAAATCTAACAGAAGGGATTGGGGCTGTCATCATAGATGACAAAGGGAGATTTATTGCATCATGCAGTGATCCAGTGCAATATGCTATTGATGCAAATTCCTTAGAAGCTTGTGCTGTTAGTCGAGGTATAGCTCTTGCAAATGAGCTTGGGTGTGCTCGTATTATCATCCAATCCGATTGTCTGCAAGTCGTCGAAACACTTCAATCAGGATGTTTCCCGTCGACGACTACGACGGCTCTATTTGAGGATATTTATGTGCAAGCTTCTAAGTTCTCCAAATGTGAGTTTAGTTTTTTAATAGGGAGACGAATTGTGTTGCAGATTGTTTAGCCAGGGAGACGGTTTCACTCCCTTCTGTTTGGGTAGATGAACCGCCAGGTTTTATTACCGCTTTGTTAATTGACGATGTAACTACTATTTGATCAATAAAGCTTGCAGCAGGACGAAGTCACTCCCTAAAAAAAAAACTGATCTCGTCTGCTGGTCACGTGATCAGCTAGACTCGTATGCATGCTGGGTTCGTTATTCCATCGAAGACAAGTGCCGATGCTCACAGGTATAAACCCTGACTATCTCTGCAGACCACCCTCACAGTTCCCCAGTTCAGCGTTTTGGCCACAGCCCCGTCGCGGTTCAGTTTTGGTATTCCAGCTGGTGGGGAACTCCACCGTGGTTCTGCTCTCACCAGCGTTCTTGCTCCCGTCGTCTGCTCCTTGCGATTCAGCGTGTTGCCTCTTTCCTGGTTTTCATAGATTCGGCCATAGAGAAATGGGTGATGGAAAACAAACGCAAGAAGGATAGAAGAGTTGCTAGCAATGGAAGTGGCCAGGATTGGCCCGTGGGTCTATTGGGCCAATATGCATGCGCAGACTATAGGCTGAAATGTTGAGCGGGCCATGCAGGTAAAAGAAGGCCGAAGCTGCTTCAACTGAAAAAAAAAGGAGACGCTAAAAGAAGAAGAGGCAATTCTTTTTTTTTTGGAGATGAGAAGAGGCAATTCTTAAAACAGAAGGAAAAAATCAATAGGGCAGGCAATGTAAGGAGGAATCTTTTACAACAGGAACTATTAAAAACGAAGAGAATACACCAGGTTATTCAGAGGGTTGGTTATTTTTCAGAGGGTAGTTGACAAAGATCCTCCGCATCCGTTTCAGTAAACACAGATCCTTTCAGAGGCCGGAGGTACCACCTTCATTTCCTAGTACAGTAGAAAGCAAAGCATCTGACTCGAAACTTTTCTTGACGGTACAACGCATCTGTCTGCGTACTTCCATTTCTACTCAATGGAGAACGCAAAAAACTGTCCCACCTTTTGACCATGTGTTGCCCGTATAGCTAGCCAATAGCCACTTCTCTTTGTCCCTGACAGGCAAATCCTGAACACGCACCGGAAGGGCAAAAGCACCTCGACCATCGACGACAGGCATGTGCAGGAAAGGAACGAACAACGAGCGCATCTCGACGTCTCGAGATCCCTGTCATGGAGCCATCCAAACTGCAAGTGGGGAGCAGCGGCGAAGAAGGTCAAAGACACCAACTTCCATCCGTCGCGTGGCTCACATTGCTCCTGGAATTATCCCACGAGTCCCCTCTCTGACATGGATAATTGTCCCATTTCCGTGTTTATTTAAAGAAAGTCAACCAAGGAAGGAGCCGATCCTAGCCACAGGCTCTTCGGCGATGCCAGTAATCTATCCATATATATATCCAGGCATATGGACTGTAG
Source organism: Avena sativa (assembly GCA_916181665.1). Lineage (NCBI taxonomy): Eukaryota > Viridiplantae > Streptophyta > Magnoliopsida > Poales > Poaceae > Avena > Avena sativa. The sequence goes on along the minus strand of OV702289.1, from coordinate 666,259,002 downwards.
TAGACGCTCCAAATTCAACGCCTTGTTAAGCACGGAGACGTGGTGAGGCTGCGCGCTGCGTTTCGTTAATCAGATATTTCCTCGATCTGAACCGTGCGTCGGCTAGAAATATCAAGACTATATGAAACGAGGGATGCAACTAGACTCCGGCTATAGCAGGGCTATAGCCCTTTTAGCATGGTGTAGCTAAGTGCAATAGCCGACTAAAAGGTGTCAAACCCTTTAAATAGCCGGCTATGGCCAAGCTATAGTCGGGCTATAGCTGTTTCCTGAGGTCTCGGTTATAGCCTATAGCCGGCTATTTAAAACATTGGTCCTGGCCCAGCTCCACACACTCGCATCGTGTTTAGACGTTTTCTTGCCCACGGCCGCGCACTCTATCCTAAAAGTCCGGACTGAAGGGAGCAGAGAAACTCTTCCTTATAAGTTGGTCCTGGCCTCCTCCCACTAGCAAGGTAGGACTAAAGTCACCGACAACGCTTGGTACGTAATACCTCATACCTCTAGGAAGCCCCCCAAGCGGGCATGGCGGTACTGACTCTGATACCAATTGTCAGTGTTCCGGGCCTAGCTTCACTCACTCGCATCGTGTTTGGACATTTCATACCCACGGCCGCGCACACATCCATATTCAGTGGAGAGTCTACTCCATCCCAAGAGCCCGGATTGTAAGGGGGAGAGAAACTCTCCTTTATAAGTTGGTCGTGGTCTCCTCCCACTAGCAAGAGCGAGAGGTGAGACTAAAATCACCGGAAACGCTTGCATAGAGCCATAGACTGCTAGTTTCGATTGTCGCTACTTGTCAAGTTTTCTCGAGAGTATAGTACACTCTGATCCAAATTACTTGTCGCTGCCTTCTTTTTGGTTGGGAAGAAGAAGAAGCAGCAATTACACAAATACAAACAGACACCACGCTGCTTGTCAGACGCCACGATGCATGGCTACCCGAAGTGAGACTCCACGTTGTTCCTTGTGAAGATCTGGTCAAACCCTTTTAAATGAAACGGTCCATGAATATATATATGCATGCAGCCTGGAATGCATGTGGACAGACAGCCGGACAGTGATTGTGAAAGCTATTTACGTACGTACCGGACTTGAGTTCCTTGTGAGTTGATAGGCTGCGAGTCTGCCCGCCGGTTGCAGTGGTCGCGTTCACGGTTGGGGCCGGTGGGTGTAACTTGAGATATAATCATTCGTCTTGTTCGGAACAAGGAACAGATTGGTATTGCTCGCGGATATGTTGAAATCTACGCACAGGCTCAAAGCTCTCTCTGCTGCCGACGTCGGCAACGTGCTGGTCAAACCCCCTGGGTCGTGCTATGGCCGGAAAGGTTTACTTACTTTACAAGGGAAGTAACCACGAACCAGCCACACCCTTTCGGCGTAGATTTGTAGGGTTTGAGATGCGCCCGGTGATTGCGGGGAGGTGGTGGATGCGTCTTTTTCTGAGTGTAGGAGCTCCCGGCTTCATCACATGTGGGTAAGAGTAAATTGTATTCTCAGATAGTAACTCATTCAAGAGCATCTCCATCCGGGCCCTAAAGCTCTCCTAAAGGGCTATCGGGGGCTAGCGGACCTCGCTAAAAAAAACTGGCGCTTACGCGGTCCGTTTTGTTATCCGGCGTCCTAGGCCGAACCCAACCCACAGGGGCTAGTCAAGCCGGCAATCTGATCCATGGGCTCGCTCGCCCATGGGCACCCGACCCGAGTGGGCAGCGTTTGGGTCGCTACTTTCGCCCATGGATCTTGCCCATGGGTGACCCGATTAGTCATGGGTCGGGCATGGACACAGACCTGTACCCATGGGCGATCCATTGAGTCGCCCGATTAGCTGACATGCGGGCCCTCACACAGAAAAAATACAACATCCACTCTCCAGCAGTCCAGCCCAATCGCGACCAAGGCCCAAGTCCCACATCAGCTAAGACACGGCCACCACTACTCCTCAACTCAATCAACGCCATCCAGACTCCAGGACTCCAAAACCTAGCCGCCACGATGCAAAGCACGATGCGCCGGCAGCGCCGCCGTTCTGCACCTCCCGTCCCACTCCCACTCCCTCGTCTAGATGCCGCCCCCCAAGCTTCCGTCCCAGGAGACCAGGTCCCAAGCGACGTGTTGCCGACGCCGGCGACGCCATCCTTCATCGCCCCCTGTCACGACGTCCCCCGGCCAGTCGCTGCACAGGTGCACAACACTGTCGCCGACCAGGTGCCCCGTGCTCCATCCCCCGTCCTTCATCTCTCTACTGCCGGCCAGCTGCTCCTTCAACGACGTACTGCCTGCAGGTAATAATAATTTAGGTCATTTTTTTGGGATGAGTTCTTGGCTTGTTCCTCACAAATCCACCATCTCCTCACCTCACTACCTCAGGCTTAATCTGATTTTTATGTTGTATAGTACTTGAATGGCTTCACCAGAGAACAATTCCTCCCAACCGTCGGTGGAAAGCTCGGCCATGGCTGGCAGTGCTCATGGCGAGTCTACCGCAGATCCATCCACAGAAGGTATAGAAATAGAAGAACCTAGTGCTAGTGGATCTGTTAGAGTTGGTTCAAAAAGAAAGTTTACATCTGAAGTGTGGATGGAATTCACTAAAGAATTTCGTCAAGGGAGCTGGCAGGCTCAATGCATGTATTGTAAAAAATGGCTAAGTGCAAAAAGTACAGGTGGTACAAAACATTTATCAAATCATCTGAAAATTTGTCCTGCTAAGTGTGCACCAGTTGGCCTAAAGCAACAGAAGTTAAGGATGTTAGAAAATGCAGATGGGAGTGTCAATCTGGACAATAGGGGGATTTTTGACCAAAAACTTGCTCGAAAGAATCTTGCATTGATGATCTGTGTTCATGAATATCCTTTATCAATCGTTGATCATGCTTTGTTCCGAAAATTCTGCAAGTCATTACAACCGTTGTTCAAGATGGTCTCAAGGAATACCATTCGGTAATCACCTAATCATCTAGTTTTAACTGTTTATTTGATTTCCAAGCATAGTACCTATTTTTGTTATTGTGGGTTACTTTTTATGTTTGCAATAGGAAGGATATTTTACTAATGCATAAAGCCCAAAAGGAGAGGATGGTTAAGTACTTTGCAAACTTCAAATATCGAGTAGCCGTCACCTCTGATATGTGGACTGCGGGCCATCAAAGAAAGGATACATGGTTGTTACTGCACATTTTATTGATGAATCTTGGAACTTGAAGAGCTTCATTTTGAGGTAATACTCAAGTTACTGTACATGGTTTGTTTAATCCTTCAAATATCGAGTAGCCGTCATCTGATATGTTTGTTTAATCCTTCTAAATCTTGTGTGCCATGTCCACATAAAGGCGAGGTTATCTGCCAAGCTTTGTATGAATGTCTTGTTGACTGGCATCTTGAGAACAAGATATCCACTATTACCTTGGACAATTGCACAAGTAATGACAAGGCAGTTGATGAATTGACAGATAAGTTGGATATTACATCTCTTATGCTTAATGGGAAATATTTGCATATGCGTTGTTGTGCACATGTTCTAAATCTGATTGTCAAAGATGGGATGAGTGTAATGCAGCCGGGTATTGGTAGAGTCCGTGATAGTGTTGCGTATTGGTCACCCACACCAAAAAGGCATGAGAAGTTTGAGAAAATGGCTAGGACTAATATTGAATACACTAGAAGGTTAAATCTGGATTGCAAAACTAGGTGGAATTCAACATATATAATGCTGGACATTGCATTATGCTACATTCCAATATTTGAAAAACTAAGCTCACGGGAAAAATTGTTTGAATGTTGTCCAACCAATGATGATTGGAACTTTGCAAAAGAACTTTGTGATAGGTTGAAAGTGTTTTTTTGACATCACCGAGCTTTTCTCGGGGACTAAATATGTCACAGCCAATCTATTCTTTCCCAAAATATCCACTATTCGTTTTGAGAAATATTGGAAAGATGTCCATGGTCTTATGGCTGTTGCAACGGTACTTGATCCAAGATATAAGTTGCATATGCTGCAGGCTTTGTTTGGCTCTCTATATGGATTGGAAGAATACCGAGCTGATGGAGAAGGTGGGGTTGCATCACAACATGGTAACACTGCTGCTCCCACGGGTAGAGTTGGAAAAGATGCAGCCATGCAGATATTTACTCAATATATGTCTTCACAGCCTGTTGTGACTGCTTCTCGTGTGCGGACTGAACTGGATTTGTATTTGGAAGAGGCTAATATCCCGGTAACGGATGAAGAGCTGGACATTATCGGTTGGTGGAAGTTTGGAGGTATCAAGTATCCTACTTTGCAAAGAATGGCTCATGATATATTGCCTATCCCAGTAACAACTGTGGCATCAGAATCTGCCTTTAGTACTAGCGGTAGAGTACTAAGTGCACATCGTAGTTCGCTTGCTCCAAATATGGCTGAAGCTCTTATGTGTATGCAAGCTTGGTCTCATGTCGACATCTTAGGTAGTCGTCTAGCTAAAATTTATTTTTGCTTTTCATACACAATAGTTGTTTTCTTATCGTGTGTTCTTTCCTATATTTGCATTAGGGGATTGCAATTCTACACTCTTTGCTCAATTCCAGTCTGTTCTTGATGATGAAGAAGAATCAATGGTAACATGTTCTACACTTATACGCATACATTGCATCCTTGTAAATCATTTTTTCTTGCTTGAAGAGATGATGCATTCAATCTCATGTGTGCTTGTAATTTTCAGGAAGAAGATGTATCAATCTTGACAGAAGAATAAATGAAGAGGAGAAGCAGCAAGCTGGGCGTTGGCCATTGGGTGTTGGCTGTTTGGCTGTTGCTACCTAGCTTCCTGGGCGCTGCTGCTAGCTTGAGGTGCAACGCTGCTAGCTAGCTTCTTGGGCACAGTTACTGTAATAATTAATATGATGTGTATTTGTGACTTTGTGTGATCTCGATCGATTCATGATAGATTGTAGACTATTGTTTATGTGAGACTACTTATTTGTGAGACTTGTATCTACTTTGTAATCCATTTGAACAATTGAATATGCCACTGTATTGTGTTTTTTAAACTTTCCATTGTGTTGCGTTTGGAAAGCTAAAATGGTGCTATTTAATGTGCGGTATGCAGACCCGATGGACGACCCGTCGGGTCGGGTCACCCGTCGGGTTCGGGCATGGGTCTCATCTCAGACCCATGGGCAGGGTCGTGGGCAAAGATCCTTGCCCATTTGTCAATCGGGCACGGGTTTGGTAACGTCCGACCTGGTCAAACCCAACCCAATTGCCGGCGGGGGCGCCAGATGCTACGTTTCTGGCGGAAAGGAGACAAGAAGATGGCGTGTGAAATGGCTGGTCATCGCGAGCCACCCCTATCAGCGTCAGCGGCCGATGTGTTCAGTCTGCGCTCGGTCCGTCTTCCTCATCGCCTGCCGCACCCAAGTAATGGCGCCGATGCCCGCCGATCAGCCTTTTGCAGGCGAGCAGCCGATGTGTCCCGTCCGCCATGGCTCCCTCCTCGCCTGCCGCGCCTGTGCGCATTCAATGGCCGTCTCCCTTGCCTGAGCGTTAAAAGCCCTTCTTCCCCGCTCCTTCGATGCATTCCATCCTCGCAACCTCCTCTCCTGTCTTGCCCAACCACCCACCCGCCGGCCATGGAGAGGTTTCCCGGAGATGGCGCCGCCGCGAACGGTTTCGGGCGGTGCTCGCTGCGCATCCACAAGGCACAAGCGATGTGAGAGGTGGGCTACCCAGCGCCGCTAGACATGCGGTGCCCTCACCACTGGGTCCTCAGCGCCGGCGGCATACCCGTCTCGTCGTTCCCCCGCGGCCAGTCATGCTCGGTGGAGATCTACCGACACTACTGGGACGTCCTCTCGCTGGAGGAGTGGAACGATCCCACCTGGGATACCGACAACATCTCGGCGTGAGACGCGTTCTTCAAGGACCAGCTTCAGGCCCGACTCGAAGCCTATGACGGCAACGTCCCCCACCGGAGGACAACAACCTCAAAGGGCGGATTCGGTGGTGGAGCGCCCCAAGCAGGACGCTCGCCTAGGTCCTCGACTACATCGCCGCCGGCAACAACCCGACACTGTAGATGCCTCCGTGGCAGATGACGCGCTACCCGGACCAACGGTGGGCCCCGCGCCATGCCGCCCGCTCTTCCTCGACGTCTTCCTCGTCAAGGTCTTCGTCGCCGTTACCCGTTGCTCCCTGTACTCCATGTCGTCGCCGCGCTTCTATGCTCTCCTTGCCTCGGTGAAGGACCAGTACGAGGATACCCCTTCGTCGCAGCAGTCGCGTAGGCGCTCCGGCGGCGTCGCTATTAGGGGCCGACATGTTCCATCCCCTCCTCGTGGATGCCTGCACCTCGCCAGGCTTGCTTTAGTTGAAGGAGTGGACGCCGCAACCAGAGTACAAGGCGGTCGCCCTCCAGCTGAAGATCGAGGAGGACCCGGAGGAGTTTTCGGGCCAGCATGTCGCCAAGTGCGCCTCCTTTGAGGCCGTGCCGCCAGCGACAGACGCATTTGCCGAGGCTTGGTCCGCTGCAGAGTACCGGCGCAAGAAGGTTGAGTGTATGCGCCGCCTCGGCCTTCTCATCGACCTAGAGGGCGACAACTACGGGGTCGGCTGCCCGGTCTGGAGCGGCGGTGGTGGCGATCCGGGCCAAGGCTACAACACCATGCCGCCGCCGAAGCAGGAGCCCGATGATTACGACTACGCGGAGGCGATGTACCATCGGCTTGGACTAGACGGGCGTGGCCGGGACGCTACTAGATTAGGTTTGTTCCAAGTTTTGTACAAACATGTTTGAACTGCTGTGAAATCAAGAGTATTTTATTTGCATAAATTATTTAATGTTTGATTTTTTTATGGGGGACATGGCTGGAAGCCAGCGCCTTCCCAAATCGTGAACCAATCCGACATCCCTCATACGTCCCAAAATCGAGCCGTGTCGGACGCTGTACGGGAAACAAGTGCAGATTCTCTAAGAACATAGGCCGTATAGTCTGTTTTTCTTGATAATAATCCCTCAATCGTCATTACAAAAATCTAGTCTTGATCGTGGTATTTAGCAACTCCAAACGGCTCTCGCAAACGGATTGAGACCATCCGAATCTGTCCGATCAGACATGGGACAAGGTCCAACGGTGTCCAGCAAATAGACCGTTCCCCACATGCCGATCCGTTTTGACGCATTTTCAGTCTAAATTTGGGTTGGCTTTGCAGTGGCGCAGACAAACTGTGTGTCCATGTATATCCACTCATATATTTTTCCGGGCCCAGCAAGTGAATGAATTTTTCATTATGTAATAAAAATCGAATTACATTGATCCTAAAGCTACATAGAAGCACTGACATTGCCCTCAACGTCGTCGCCCCTGCACGCCTCCTTGGCTGCCTTAGCAAGCTCATGCCTTCCGACTACAGCTTGTCGGTGGATACTGGAGAGGGTCGCGTGTTCTCTCTACCTAGCCGCATGCGCGGCCGCTGCCGCCGCTTGGGCCCTTGTCCATGCCTTCGCTCATGTAAGTTCTTCCCTGGCCGCTTCTAGGATCTGATCTCTCGCCACTGCCACCACCTCCTGGGCTCTCGCTCCTACCTTTGTGGCCTCCTCTGATGCCACTGTTGCGAGCTGTCCCCTGGCGGCCGCTAGGATTTGATCCCTCACCGCCATAGCTAGGCGGTACGGAGCCGCCCGAAACACGTAATCCTTTGCCTCCATGTCTTATTTTAACTCTTCCAAGCGATGGTACCAGGTTGATAGCTAGGCTATGACGCGGCCAAGCTCCTCCCTATCGGCCTCCTCCCTGCACGTCGCCGCCATGCGATGGTACCAGGTTGTCAAGTAGGCCAGGAAAAAGCGGCGGGAAACCACGGCGGGAAGCGAGGACGGAAAACGTGTAACATCCCAGCATTTGGTACCAAACGAATGGTAGAAGTAGGGTTTTGTGTATCTGCATGCATGGACCTATAAAAATGGGAAAAAGTCACGCTTTAGTTTAAAATCAGAGGGATCAGGGTTTCCCTCTGTTTGATGATTTAGCATTTTAGATTGTCAACTTTGAGTGTTATAAACCTTGACATGATATTTGTGGTTTCCTTTTACTTTTGGGTAAAAGAGTTTTAATTTTTAATTATTAAGGTTGAGTATTTGAATTCAACGGAATTCAAAATTGAAATTCAAATATTAAGCGGGTCAATATTAATAAAATATTATTCTTCATCCTATCATAAAAATAATAAATCTTTGAGGTACCAAACTTTATATACCAAAAATATTGCAACAATGTAAATGAAATGCAAATGTTAGAAGAAAAGGAAATGATTTTTTATTAAATATTGAGAATAATACAAAGTTATTACATTGCTCAAATAAGAAGGAAAAATTATAAAAAAAATTAAATGAAAAATCTTAAACTAAACTCTAATCTAATTCTTCCTCCATTCTTTTGCCTTCTTGTTCTTGTTCCTTCAAAATAGAAGACAAAGAAAATAAACAACAAAGTGGGGTTAGGGGGATTATATTACTCTCAGATATGTAATGTGATGCATTGCTTAAATCTTTATTGAGTATCAGGTTAAAAGGAGCCAACAAGTTGGAATCTATTCTTATCACATAATGCCTCAGCCTTTGCATCATGGGCTAGGAAGGGGCCAAGTGAGGTAAGAGTAAGATAGTAAAAGGTAGAGATCAGAGGATCAATCTTACCAAAGCATATCCACATTGAGAAATATCTCCATGTGTGGTAACTTAAACCAGGAGGGCCCACAAGTTCGAATCAATGCACACAAACACTATTGTGTGTCAACACAGCAGGTACAGTAGATGATGGTAACAGAGAGTGACCATCCATGGCTGAGCTACTCTTCTCCATATCTCCATGTGCGGTAACTTGAACCAAGAGATCCCACTGGTCAGAATCCATGCACACACACACACTGTTGTGTGTCAATAGAGAAGGTATAGTAGATGATGATAATAGAGAGTGACCAGCCGTGGCTGAGCTACTATTCTCCATTCTTGTTCCACAACGTCAACAAAACCATCATGTTCTTTCCATAGGAATCACTACAGCAATAGCCATCAAAGATGATAAGCAAGGATCATATATAGTTCTAGTAGAAGGATGAAGCAGAGCTTCAAGACAGAAAGCAAGTGATCAGGAGGAGGAGTAGATCATCCAGGAACATCAAGAGCTTAAGGAGGATGTGATAGAGATACAAGATCCTCACTTTTAATAGCAGTAGATCAAGATAATTCATCTGGTTAAAAGGGTAATGCAATTTAACTATCTTTAGCTACTGATTTGATATAGATAAGCATCAGTTTGTGCATCATAGGCATCAAGCAATGTTTTTCTTGCAAAATCCACTAGGTCATATAGTGGATGACTTCTATAGCATCCATCCAACTATCCTAGCAATAGATCATGCTAAGTCTAGGAAATCATTATGCATGCTCCGAAGGAATGGTGGAACCATAGTAACTATTCTAGAATAGCAGAATCCACTAGTTAAGTGGACAAATAACTTCAATCATGATTCATATATAAAGAATAAGCCACTGGAAACACATCTAAGAAATATAATAATCTTCTTAGCTATCATAAGCTAAGGATCATGTTAATAAGAATTTTCTTTCATAATTGATAGACACATCGAGACAAGAGCATGTCTCTGAATATCTAAGTAGATCAAGGAAAAAGACTCAGGATAACATGATGTTATAACCGAATTCAAGCAAAAGGTTTGAATTGAAAACGCTCAATGAACATCCTTTGATCCCAAAAAGGATTCATAATTGTCAGTATTAAGTACAAAGGGCACTGTCAAGTTTAGTAAGAAGGGAATAGGATCCAACCATCTATAAACCAAGAAATTATGACAAAGGTTGTCAATCACAAGTATAAGATGGAAATTTGCTCCATTTGATCTCAGTGGAATGAAATCAAGTAAAACACACCCTTGGAACCCAAACAGAGCAAAGTAGCATGTTACTGTAATTTTATTATCACTTTAATTCCAAATAAGCATGACAAGGAGCAGGATATATGTTCATATTATTTTCCTAGTAGAAACTGTAGGAAACCAAAGAATGTACACCAGTTTTAACTATCAGTAATGATAGAGAAATAAATCAAGCCAAGGTATTGTCCGAGTATCAAGGTTGTGCACTACATGTTACTTGGCCACTGTCAAGTTTGACAGTAAAGGAGGAATAGTAGTGACTGAAGTTAATCTTCAGTTAATCATACAAGTAATCAAACACATCATAGACAGTAGAATGGCACTAGTAAGGGGGATGTAAAGGTGTGGTTTGAAAATCAAATCATCACATAGACAAGGTCCCAACTAGAAGCTATACATGAACACATGTTCAACACACTAGAGTAAGAAATTTCATAGGGCATAAGTAATCCACATATCCTAGAATAGTAAGCTAGGGGAATCTAATCCATTTTGGAACCCTAGAAACAAAGTTGGGGAGTAGTTCACCCTCAATAGGGAGAGTTTAAACTAGCTGATGTGAGACAGAGAGAGGAAACAAGAACATGATGAAGAAGAGAAGATGAACGGGATGACTCAATCGTGGTGCTCGCTTTAGTTAACAAAGAGGAAGCAGAGGAGGTCGACGACAGTGGCTACCGCACAGCGGCATAGGGAGCAGTGACGCATCACCCACGCCGAGCCGCACCTGCAGCATCACAACATCGACATAGAGTGGGGGAAGATGGTAGTCACCATCGCACTGATGCGTCCAAAACGTATCTACTTTCCCGAACACTTTTGCTATTATTTCTCCTCTAAACTTGTGTGATTTAGATACAACTAACGCGGACTGACGCTGTTTTCAGCAGAATTGCACTGGTGTCTACTTTTTGTGCAGAAAATCAACTATCAGGAAAAATCCCGGAAAATATGCCGAAAATCCTATTTCACCAGAAGACTCCATGAGCCAGAATACGAGACGGAGGGGGGCTGGGCCCAGGCCACACCACCTAACCGCGCGGGTAAGCCCAGGCCACGCCAGGGGGTGGTCTGGCCGCCCCAGACCCCCCTCAGTCTCCCTCTTTGCCTATAAGTTGCCTTCTGACCTAAAAACTCAGGGGGGTTCGACGTTTTTCCAGAAGGAGTTCCGCTCCGCCTCCACCACCAGATTCCACGAAACAGCACCAGAAACTCCGTTCTGGCACCCTGCCGGGATGGGGAATTGGAGGAGATCATCGCCATCATCATCACCATCGCTTCTCCATCGACCATCCATGTTTCCCCCATCTATGAGAGTGAGTAATCCCCCGCTATAGGCTATGGGGATGGTAGGGATTGGATGAGATCGTTCATGTAATGGTATCAGATTGTTAGGGCATGGTGCCTAGTATCTTCTATTAGTGCTTTATGACTTTGTTGCGACTTGTTATGCTTAATGCTTATCACTAGGGCCCGAGTGCCATGATTTCAGATCTGAACAGGTTATTGATTCATTATGATAGTATTGTTTATGGTCTTACCTGCAAGTTGTATACACACGTTGTTGTCCGGAACCAATGGCCCCGAAGTGACAGAAATCGGGATAACCGGAAGGAATGGCTTTGATGTGAGGATCACATGTGTTCACGGAGTGTTAATGCTTTGCTCCGGTGCTCTATTAAAAGGAGCACCTTAATTGCCAGTAGTTCCCTTGAGGCCCCGCTGCAAACGGGCTGGCAGGACAAAAGATGTTGTGCAAGTTCTCATTGCGAGCACGTATGACTATATATGGAACACATGCCTAGGATTATCTAGTACTTGGATGCTTTATCTTATTTATCTGCAATTGCCCTATGCTCTGATTGCCATGTGAATTGTCTTGTCCATGCAACGCCCGTCCATCCATCCCTATGCCTACCGCACTCGAATCCTACTGTTTACTGCTATTGTTACTGCTGTCTCTACTTTATTACTGCCGCTACTTTACTATTGTTACTACAAAACTATTGCTACTGATAAACTGCTGTGAGCAAGATTGTTTCCAGGTGCAGCTAAATTGACAACTCAGTTGTTAAGGCTTATAAATATTTTTGGCTCCCCTTGTGTCGAATCAATAAATTGGGTTTTACTTCCCTCGAAAATACTGCGATACACCCCCTATACTTGTGGGTCATCACGCACCAACACCGCATCACCACATTGCCCCGAAGCACCATTGTAACATCGGCGAATGGCGGAGCCGCTAGCACCGAAACCCTAGCGCCATCGAGGAGAGGCCCTAGTTGTTGGAAATATGCCCTAGAGACAAATAGTAATAAGGACTATTATCATATTTCATATAGTTTACGATTAAGTTTTATATCATGCTATAATTGTATTGAATGGAAACATCAATACACGTGTGATATACAAACAACCAGGGGTTCCTAGTGAAACTCTAGTCACTGGTTCATTGGTCAACAAATGATCATGTTTCCTGATCATGTGGCATTTATGCCAGTTGGAAATAGAGTCAACTCATTCTGTGAATGAGATGATGAACCAATACCCAACCTAAACATCGTGACCCGATCATGTCACGAAGTTCAAGTTACGATGATTAGAAATGGATCCTCGTAGACTATTCCTTAGACCGTGAGGCTATATCAATCACTGTCTCCCGAGAGTGCTTAGATAGAATCAAGCGCCACTTGGTAATATAGTGGTTATAAAGGTGTGTTCAGGTACTCGAAGGAAATCGTAGAGGTAATATATGTCAAGAGCGGTATTTGTCCGTCCATGTGACGGAAATATACTCAAGGGCCCACTCGGAGAAGTTATATCCAATAGCTGTGCAGCGTGTGATTTGATCACAGGGATGCCACTTGTCGGAACGAGTCAAGTAGCATTGTTCGGTAACGAGATTGAACATGACATGGTGATGTCATTGATCAGATCTCGGGCAATGCAAGTATCGAGAGACAAAGGGAATAAGACACGACTGTCTCGGTTCAAACAACGAAAGATCTTCGTGGAACGCACAAGGGTCACATGGCCATCCAGGTCCCTCTGTCGATCATTGGTGCGGGAGTGTCCCGACCATGTCTGGAGTGTTCCCGAACCATGGGGTATCATGCTTAAGGGCTTGATGATGCTTAGAGAGTGTTTATAGGATCGGTAGAATCACCAAAGAATAGTAGAGAGAGAACCGGAAGGGTTTCGGTAAGTCCGGAGGATGTCCGGAGTGGAGGTGGAAGGTATTCCACAGTCACAGAGGTTGAATAATATGTGAATGAATGTTAAATATTGATTTAATCATTTATTCATAATTATTTAATAAAAGAGAAAATCAATTAAATGGTCAAAGGGCTTAATGGGCCAATTCCCGGAGGGGAAAGGGCCCAAGAGGGGCCGAACCCCTAGGAGGGGCTAAGGGGACTGGCCGGCGGCCCTAGTGGGCCTTCCCCACGTGGGGCCCATGGTGGGGCTGGCTGGCGGCACATTCCCCCCCTCCTCCTCTCCTTTAGTCCCACCCCGGGACTTTGAGGGAGGTAGATTTTCCCCTATATATAGTGGGGATATTTGGCCAAATAAATACACACAATATTTAATAAAGGTCTTCTCACTTTTGGGAAGACCTCCAATTGATACTCTCTCTCTCTCTCTCTCTCTCTCTCTCGTGACCGTGGTCCCAAGTTCGAACTGCACGAACGAGAGATATCTTCACCGCGGAGCGCCGTCGCGCTGCGGGATTCGGATCCAGGAGCTCTACTTCCGCAACTGCTGCTGGATCGGGGAAGCGGGAGTCATCGTCAGGCACCGTATGTGTGTAACTCCCCGCGAGGTGTCGCACTTGAGGCACTCAAGTCATTGGAGCCGTTGGAGCGCACGGACTTCATCACGACCTTGAGGTCGGCTTCGACTCGTCTACATCAACCACACTCTCCTGAGCATTGACAACGCTTTTTGGTCTTCAAGGGTAAGTTCGCGAAAAGCCCCTCCCGTTACTATATTACTAATAGATAGGTCCTGGCAACTTCAGGGGTTCAGGGTCGTAGGGTAAAAATTTATTGTTTTCATGCGCGGAACCTCTATAGTGGTATCAGAGCTAGATCTATGCGTAGTAATGCTAGTACGGGTAGAACACACGAGATGTAGCATGTGGACATTGATATTTTAGTTGTTACCCTCCCACGTATACTTGTGTATACCGCAGTAATGCTTGATGAAGCGGCCCCCAACCGACTTTACGCGTTTATTTGCGAGACTGGTCCACGCTTGACATACGGCTTGTACCGTATAAAGTGGCTTAGGGGGGGGTGTCTGTCTCTCTCACATTAGTTGGTATGCCATTTGCAATGGAGGGCCCCGAAAGGGGTGTAGTAGAGACAACTACTTGATCAGCGTTGTGCTAAAAGTCCGTAGGTAAGAACGGTTCTTGTGCAAAAGCCCATTCATCTACGTAAAACATGCAAAGATAAAGTAGAGGCGTCTAACTTTGTTTTGTAGGGGGACGTTGCTTTGTGATATGGTTGTGGGAAAGGCAAAGTGATTACCTTATGTTACATAGTAGTAGATAGTCATGGAGGTGATGGACTACCATGCCTGAAAGACACCGGTACCCTGGTATCTACGGCGTTGGAACCCTGGCATCGGAATCCGGTGACGATGGATGGAGATCACGACGTGAAGGACCATATCACATCACATTTACATTCAATGTTATTGTTTGTATATCTTATTATGTGCTAGTATTAGATACTCGACTGTAGCCTAATAAGATGATCCCTATTAAAATTACCAACGATTGTGTTCCCCCTTAGTGTGCACCACCAAGAAAGTTCTTCGGTATGAGGCGATCCACGATACAGGCATGGGTGTCAGACATATCTACGTTCGCATACAGTGGGTGTAAGCCATGTTGCACAACGAATACACTAAGTTGAGTTGGCGAGCCTAGCATGTGGAGACATGGCCTCGGAACGCGGATGGTCAAAAGATCGAGCATGAGTCGCATGAATGATGTGACCGACGTTTAGCGTCCACCCTTGAACCCACATTGATGGCCATGACGATCGGGGGAGATGTGGCTGATAAGGGTCGTGTTATCACTAGGAACCCTTATGGGGATAGGTGTTTTTGAGTGGAGTTATTATTAACTCATTTAATAAACTTAGTCTAAATTCCTTTTGCAATTATAAATGTAGAGATGGCTCACCGTGAAGCTTACTTTTTCATTGAGGAATGGGTAAAGGGTGAGAAACTTAGACTTGATGGATCCAACTTCCCTAGTTGGTTTGTGCGCCTGAATGATCTCCTTACTAGGAATCATGTGGTAGACTACATACGCCGCACGATGGATTTGACTGAGCCAGACCACTATGAGACCCCACAAGAGTTGGCAGACCGCTACTATCGTCAAGAGATGTCCACCTACATTCAGATAATAATGTGTTACGAGATGGTGGATGAACTCCACCCGCTCATGGGTGATCTTGATCCATATTCGATGGTGGATCAGCTAAGAGCAGAGTTCATAAGCCATGTGCACATGTGGAAGCACGAGCTACTTGGAGAGTTCCTTTCCATACAGATGGAGGAGCACACATGTCTGAAGGGTCACTTGGAGCGCATGCTTGATGCACACATGAGACTGGTTCACTTCATGGATTACTGGACGGATGATCCGTTTGCGATAGGCGGGCTGCTTCGATCGTTGTCTCCCAGCTACGAAGGACATGTCCGGAGTAGCATCATGAGTGGTGATACGGAAACATTGGATTTCCAAGAGTTCATATTATGTTTCAGGAACATAAAGGTTGAACCAATCACCGAAGAGGTCATCGATGACAAAGGTATATATTTGATATACAATTTTATAAATGTTATAATCTTGCAAACACATTTGCAGTGTTAAGTATATTTGATACTTGTTCTGTTTTGCTAAAAAAAGGTCCTTCTGCATGAGAGGTGCTTGCTGGAGAGGAGGTGACGTTGCGTGTTGATGGCAAGCATGATGATGATGGCCGACGACACTCTCCCTCGACATTTATCACTTAGTTTATGTTTTGGATAGTTATTATAATCAAAATATTATGAACTTCTTTAGTGTGTCTCACACTTTGTGAGATGGTTATTCATATGAGTTTGTAACAAACAATTGTTTTACTTTTATGAATAATTTCTATTTGTGTTTATATCTTGTTTGATTATATGTGAATTATCCTTGTTGTTTGAAACTAATTGATAATGCATGAACATTTGTAAAATATTGAAATGCCTTAAAATACCCAACTTAATGATATTTCATTAATGAATGAAACCATTGTATAAATTCGAAAGTTATGTTGATAATATGTGAAAATCATTTGATTTCTTATCACATATGAATCATGCCTAAGTTTGGCAAAATAACTTGAACACCGTGTATTACTTGAATACAAAGTGTTTAATGAATTATTGAAAGTAAATACATATTCGATGTATTGTGTTTTAATGAAAATGGTAATTATCATTATATGATTGTTTAAAAGTGTAAAGTAGTTTACCAAAGGAAACATGAGTATGAAACTATTTGATATGATCAAATTGTTTCATCAACAAAGGGTATAAATATAAAAGAGAATCTAATTACTATGATTTGATCAAAAGTAATGAAATTCAACTTTATAAGATTGGCATAAAAGAAATTGTGGAATGCAAAGCGTTTTGAAACATCAAAATGCAAAGCATCACAATGTGATATTAGATATCAAAGTGGGTGAATAGATGGCACCAAATAAATCATTGTAGTGTAGATGTAGAAACCATTAGTTAGAAATAGTTAGCACTCAATTAGAATATATAGTGAACCATTTGAATTCGTAAAAGTTTTGGGGTTATTCGATATGACCAAAAACAATAGCCAATAAGTCCTTGTAGAGTATTCATTGGAAACTTTGAATACGAAATCCATAGCTGAAACCAAAAGAAGCAAAACTAGTATTGCTTGAATTTTGGTGCATTCTTGAAAAAAGTTCACTTTTAGTGATATTTCTCGATTATGGAGCAAATGGAAGATAGTGAAAAGCACGATGAGGATTCAAAACCCTGCATCAGAGTGTTCACAAGCGCAATGCACAACGTTCCTGAACGATTCTCTTTGCAAAGGAAACAATCAATGATAATGATCATTATGTTTCCCCGCTGGTGTTTTCACTACGTGAAGTAGGATTCAAAATGTAATCCATATCTAGTATGGAGACATTTGTGAATCATTTGTCATGATTACCGGAATATGACATACCTATGAACTACTAAGGAAATAATGGTAAGCTAAAGTGATGAGAAATCCCATAGCAAAATTCCCTTGAGATTAGAAAGTAATTCATTGCTTAATCTCACAAGTAAAAGGGGTTACTTGAATTTTCCCAAATGACTGCAAAGCCATAGTGGAAAAGGGGGTGAATGACAAAAGCACAATTTGTCAAGTATTGGACGAATTCAAATGAATTTGATTCAAGTGTGCTAAATGTCTAGTGGATTTAAGACTAGTAAAAGTACTAATATCTCATTGTAAATCTCCAAGTTTGATATTTGATCAAAGATTTTGAAGTTGTTCAAAATAGTGAGTAGATATGCAATTTGCATGAAATTGAGTGGGAGCTATAAAAGTCTTCCTAAAACAATATGTGAATGACATATTTTTGAGTGGGAGCAATACAAGTCTCAAATTCAAATATATAGGAACATAGTTTGAGTAAGAGTACTGACTCATACCCAAATATGGTAGGAACATATTTTGAGTGGGAGCTTATAGGAGTGATTCTTAAGTGTGTATTCGACACATTAAGAATAAAAGCGCAAGTACCGATAAATAATGATTTATGAGGTGTAGAAGTTGATAATAAGTGTATTATGATATTATGTAGTATTCCTTAAGGGATTCTGAAAAGGGTTTCAGAATAGAAGTTAATTAAGGAACTGGTCCTTAATAACTCAAATTAGGAATAGTATTAAGTTTAACATCAATGGTTAAAAGAAAGAAAAGGATGATCATCATCCACTATGTTGAGACATAGATTCTACTTAGCAAACCATGATGATAAATTAACATAATATGTAATCCAATAAGGAATGTTTGCAAGTGATTAAGTTCAAATCACAAAACGTTGAGCTGAGTTGGTCCGTAGTGTCTAATAGAGAACTGCATACATGTTTTCCAAATCCATAAAGGATGACATATCTTAAAGCATAAAGGGTTATGTTATAAGGGAATATGTTGGAATCTCCTATAAATACCGATTAAAGTCAAGTTTTAAGCAAGGTGAACAAAACATCGAAAGTTGCACAGAGTGCACTAGTGTTTCGATGAATACATTTATAATAATAGATAAGGGTACCATCTAAAGTGTTGTATAAAGTTATGGTGGGGCTAGTTTGCTTTTAACGTAGAATGATGTGTCCCAGGGCATAGTGCCCATGAGAAATCCCTCGAGGTTGATCTAAAGTCACTATAGGCTCCTGGAATCAGGCCTCGTTCTGCTGCCATAGTGACGATGCATACACATAGATGTTATCATGTGATGATAAAGTATTAATGTCAAGCAAGGTGACATTAGTAAGTTGTAAAGGACTTGGGACTGTAAAGTATAGACCCAAGACTCAACCTCTTCCATGAGCAAGCATGTTTAGGGTACCGGATATATGGTGTTAATGATTAAGAATAAATGCAAGTGGGAGACTGTTGGAAATATGCCCTAGAGACAAATAGTAATAAGGACTATAATCATATTTCATATAATTTATGATTAAGTTTTATATCATGCTATAATTGTATTGAATGGAAACATCAATACACATGTGATATACCAACAACCAGGGGTTCCCCGTGAAAATCTAGTCACTGGTTCATTGGTCAACAGATGATCATGTTTCCTGATCATGTGGCTTTTATGCCAGTTGGAAATGGAGTCAACTCATTCTGTGAATGAGATGATGAACAATTACCCAACCTAAATATCGTGACCCGATCATGCCACGAAGTTCAAGTTATGATGATTAGAAATGGATCCTCGTAGACTATTCCTTAGACCATGAGGCTATATCAATCACTGTCTCCCGAGAGTGCTTAGATAGCATCAAGCGCCACTTGGTAATACAGTGGTTATAAAGGTGTGTTCAGGTACTCGGAGGAAATCGTAGAGGCAATATATGTCAAGAGCAGGATTTTTCCATCCATGTGACGGAAAGATACTCAAGGGCCACTCGGAGAAGTTATATCCATTAGCTATGCAGCGTGTGATTTGATCACAGGGATGTCACTTGTCGGAACGAGTCAAGTAGCATTGCTCGATAACAAGATTGAACATGACATGGTGATGTCACTGAGAAGATCTCGGGCAATGCAAGTATCGAGAGACAAAGGGAATAAGACACGACTGTCCAGGTTCAAACGACGAAAGATCTTCATGGAACACACATGAGTCACATGGCCATCCAGTCCCTTTGTCGATCATTGGTGCGGGAGTGTCCCGACCATGTCTGGAGTGTTCCCGAACCGTGGGGTATCACACTTAAGGGCTTGATGATGCTTAGAGAGTGTTTATAGGATCGGTAGAATCACCGAAGAATAGTAGAGAGAGAACCGGAAGGGTTTCGGTAAGTCCGGAGGATGTCCGGAGTGGAGGTGGAAGGTGTTACGTAGCCATGTTGGTTGAATAATATGTGAATGAATGTTAAATATTGATTTAATCATTTATTCATAATTATTTAATAAAAGAGAAAATCAATTAAATGGTCAAAGGTCTTAATGGGCCAACTCCCGGAGGGGAAAGGGCCCAAGAGGGGCCGAACCCCTAGGAGGGGCCAAGGGGAGTGGCCGGCGGCCCTAGTGGGCCTTACACACATGGGGCCCATGGTGGGGGCTGGCCAGCGACACATCCCCCCACCTCCTCCTCTCCTTTAGTCCCACCCCGGGACTTTGAGGGAGGTAGTACCTCCTTTTCCCCTATATATAGTGGGGGTATTTAGCGAGATAAATACACACAATATTCAATAAAGCTCTTCTCACTTTTGGGAAGACCTCCAATTGATATTCTCTCTCTCTCTCTCTCTCTCTCTCTCGTGACCGTGGTCCCAAGTTAGGACTACACGGACGAGAGATATCTTCACCGTGGAGCGCCCTCGCGCTGCGGGATTCGGATCCAGGAGTTCTACTTCCACAACTGCTACTGGATCGGGGAAGCGGGAGTCATCTTCAGGCACTAGACGTGTGTAACTTCCTGTGAGGTGTCGCACTTGAGGCACTCAAGTCGTTGGAGCCGTTGGAGCGCAAGGACTTCATCACAACCTTGAGGTTGGCTTCGACTCGTCTACATCAACCACGCTCTCTTGAGCGTTGACAACGCTTTTCGATCTTCAAGGGTAAGTTCGTGAAAATCCTCTCCCGTTACTGTATTATTAATAGATATGTCCTGGCAACTTCAGGGGTTCAGGGGCGTAGGGTAAAAATTTATTGTTTTTATGCGCGGAACCCCTACAATGGTTGCATGAAGGATGGATTCTCGAATTGAGCAAGACCAAAGTGTAGAAGGAAAAAGAATAGGGCACATCGATTGAGCCAGGTGGCGGTTGCCAGAACGGCCAAGGCTGGCCGGAATCGAGCAGCGCATGCCGTAGGTAAACAGTCGCAAGCGAGAGAGAGGAAGAAGACGAGTGTGTGTCCACGGTGAGAGAGTGAGAGAGAGAGGTGGTTGGGCTAGGGCTAGCCCAGTCCAAGTGGGCCTGAGTGGGGTAACCGAGTGGATCAAGACCGGTTGGACCAGCAGGACCAACTGAATTCTTTATCTATTTTAAATAAAATCTTTTCTAAATTATAAAAACATCAAAGAATTTGAATACTTTCAAAAAGCATAGAAAATTCATAATAAATCAGAAACTTACATGTTATATACCAAAATGTTCACAAAAATAAGTACGATTTAGGAAAAAATATAATATCATCTATTTAAGTTAAATAAAAGGCAATCATATTTTAAACCCTTTAAATCTCTTAATAATACAAGAACAAATATATAAAATAAAATAAAATCCCTAATATTTCTTTATTAATATCCTTATACTTTTTTAAAATATTAAATAAAATTCCAATTTTATATTTTAATTATAAACACTAATAAAACCATTATTAATTAAGTATAATCAGAAATGATATTGTAACCCCATAATGAAATGAAAATTATAAAAATAGAATTTTAATAATTATCCATAACTTCGAAATAATCTATGGCAAGTGGGTTATTTGTGTTAAACTTTTACTCCATAACATTATTTTGAATTATTAAACATATTTCCTACTCCCTCCATCCAAAAATAAGTGACTTTGATTTTTTTAGATTTACATGTATCTGTATATACTAAAATGTGTTTAGATACATGCGAATATAGACAAATCTAAGTCACTTATTTCTAGATAGACGAAGTATTATTCTTCTATAACTTTTCAAATATATTTTCAAAAGTAAAACTCTTAATATAGTTAAAATAATATCTTTTCTCCATTAATAAAATAAATTAATAGGTCTATAGTAATAAAGTACTTTATTTACTTAAAGATGTAATAATACTAAAATATGGATAATACTATCTCTAATCAAACTTCATGAAATGTTATCGAGTGAGAAAACCTTATTCTGTAATCTATTAATGATTCCAAAGTCTTTAAGGAAATGCAAATGTTTCAATTATATAACTGTGGTGATAGTTTACTTATCACAAACTTATAGTTATATGAAATCTTATAGGGGACAATAATGGTAAAGTTGAATACCTCTTATTCATTAAACAATATTTTCCTCAGAATTTATTCTTTTAAAGTACATTATAAATACTTTTGAATTACATTTTGAAGTCTTAACAAAGATAACAAATTTGTCTTGAAGATACACAAATCAACCATCAACATTGTGAAGTGTTCAGTTATGTGTTTTCTATTATAACACACTCATTAAGTCTTGATAAACCAATAAGATGCACCAGTAAGAAACAAAATTAAAAGAGTCACAACTCCTAAAATAGTATCATAACTCAACTACCATTAAACCATTAAAGTTCATTCAAGTGTTTAAGGGTTATTCACTACTACATAACATATTTTATGCATAATAGCATACTGCTTCTTTAAACATTAGTGCTTACCAGACCAATGATGTTGTTTCAGATTTTGGATTATATATCGACTAGGAGATCTTGTATAATCTTGTAGTCAAACAAGAAAGATACACTTTCTCATGTCCTTTGAGTATGTTACATCGAGTATTTGCAATCTACTATTGATATCACCTTAATTTAGAAAAGGAGAAAGAAAATATTATTTTCATAATAATATGAGCTATTGATTATCCGCCCTAGTGGTGGTAACTATTATGGCTGGAAATGGAACCATAATATGGTATGGGATTAGTGGAGTTTCTATTTTCATGGGAATAAACCATCTAGGACTTAATAACCAATGTCTCCAGTGATTCTAGCATTGTATATTACACGTTAACCATAAGATCTAAAATGAAACAGGAAAGTTAGTTGGATCTTCTTCCTTTCACATACTAACGGATGATCGTATCATAAGTTGTATATCCATGGGACTACATGAACTTGGATGGAACCCCATAAGTTCCATGGTACTGGTGTGTATGAGGGTCTGTAAGAGGCTATAGGAGGTATGTTTGCCCAACAGGGAATACCAGGGGTAGTTCTGCTTGCAGAAAAGGGTGGGCGTGCAGGGTTGTGAAAAAAGGAAGTGAATGGCTTGGACCTTAGACTAGGCCTCATACCAAGGGAGTATGAAGCAGATTTGCTTCCCGGCTGTGCAATAAACATAAGACCTCTTATGGTAAAGCAAGGCACCTATGCAGAGTGAACAAAATATGAAATGTTACTCCCTATTCCGGAAAGGAACCGTGAATGCAGTAGGAAAGGAATATAGTTCTAGTAAACCTGTAAAGGCTGACGAACATAGTTTTTGGAGATAAAAGCAACATTTTGAAGAAATGTTTATAAAAGCTTGCATACCCTAGGACCTATGGTCTGAGGGTGTAGATAGTGCATAAGACAATTTTTTTAGTGAACTTGCTTAGTACGCTCGTGGTCAACCATATCTTCTTAATCCTTGCTAGATTTCATACTTATTAAAGACATCAACAAACCCAATAAGTTGTAGTGGGAGAACTTCTATAAACCACCGAAACTACTGAGTGAAGACCATGGAGTCAACAACTATATCCATCTTAATGAAGACAGAGCCACAAGTAGATAGAAGTTAATCCTAGAACAATAGAACCTATTTATGTAGAAGTATTTGAAATCCTAATAGAATTAGACGTATACTCAATCTTGCATTAGTCTGTGATTTGTTATTTCTGATTTTTTGTATCATTCTTCTTATCACTTTACTAAGGAGGCTTTTCTGGATCTTTTGTAATGAGCTTAGTGGTCATCTGTAATATTGTAAACCGACAATGATTCTATTGGACCACTCTGAGAGATGTAATATTAATGAAAGGGTGTTTCATTCGTGTTATATCAATGACTGACGTACTACAACATTTAGTGGTTATGTAGGGTCATGGCAAAACGGTGGCAGGAGCGACCGAATTCGCCGTCGAGGCAGGAAACTGTTGCGGGAGAGCACACGCCACAACTCAAAATGGGTCGGCCCATTGGATGCAGTGGATTCTCTTGGACGGACATAGGCCCCAAGGTTGTCCTCGTGCCATTGCGAACATACCGTTTGATATACTTTCGGTATCCAAAATGCGCGGATGTTGGAGTTTCCATAGTGTAAACAACACCGGGGATCGGGGATAAATTTACATGTGGGTATCTTACAAAAGTCTAGTGAAATGTTCATCACTATTGAATTGATTACTTGACACCAAACATTTACAACACTATATTGTAAGTAGTGGGCAAATCGCTTTGGATCTTGTTATTAGTATGTCGATTCGATCCGATTTCATCACCAACATAATAACAAGAGACATGGTAAAAAAACGTAGGGTTTAATACGGTTGTCTCTCTAGTTTATAAAAATTATGATTGCGTCATTACAAGTCGGTCTACTGGAAAAATTCACCAGTTTTCATGAACTCCTTATGTTTAAACCACTACATACACCTAACGTTGGTTGTTGGTTGTTGTTACGTCTGGCTAGCTTGTCACCCATTTGAGTTTTTTACATGTGGGACATATATGGCTCAGTCGTTGTAGTAACCATTTTCTTAACCAGTGAGACCCACCACCTCAGCAGTAGACATCGGACATTTTGGGTTCGAGGATTGGATCCCTCATTATTGTGCATTTTTTCATAATTTTATCACTCCCCTGCTCCGCTCCACTACTCTGCTCATCGCACCACCACATTGTCTCGTCGTGCATCGTCTTGCACCTCTTTCGGCCTCCCGATGACTATAAGAGCACAGATCAATTGTATCCAGTTTTGATATAAGAGTATCGAACCCGTAGAGAGCTATTTTGTTAAGGTCTTTATACCCCTCGTCACTATCTACCAAAAAAATACTTGTAAGATGCCTTTGATTTCAAGTAAACGGTGTTTCAAAGGTTTTGTATTTGTGTGCAATAAAGTAATAAAATAAGTAAAGTAAAACAAGTAAATAAAATGTTGGAGAATGTGTTGGAACTTAATAAGAGTATCGAACCCACATAGAGCTATTTGGTTAAGGTCTTTATGCCCCTCGTCACTATCTACCAAAGGATAGTGGTAAGCTACCTTTGATTTCAAGTAAAGGTTGTTTGAAACGTTTTGTGTTTGTCTGCAAGAAAGTAATAAAACAAGTAAAGTAAAACAAGTAAAGAAAATGTTGGAAAAAGTGTTGGAACTTAATAAGGCTAAAGTATTCTCGGGGATTTAGGATACACCGCTAGCATGGGATAATTAATCATAATTAGGATAATCTATTTCTTTCATCATGATATGTGTGGAGAGAGCACAATAATAAGATGTTTACTATAAGACTTGTGGGCAGTCGCTTTCTTGAGTCAGGCAATGAGGTCACCTCTAAATAACCACCGTGATGCCTGAGAGAAGTCACTCATACAGACCACCACAATTAAATGTTTCCCTATGGATATCGTAATAAGCTTAGTGAGTCTCTCTTTATTCCCCCTTTGACTATGCAGGTTATAAGCCAATGCCTGTAGTCAAAAAAGTAACACTGGACGTACTCCCATACGTGTCCTAAGGGTATCGCCCTCTCTTTAGACCCGGAGGTGAATGATATGTGGTCGAATTCACATACTATCTAAAGAGAGAGATTTAACACAATATCATAGATCAATGGATCATGGACAAAAGTAATAGCGCATCTTTATTTTATTTAATAATAATGCCAATGTTTCTCCATATCCCCAAGAATAAAGAGAACTACTCACACATGAAAGCAATCAACAACATCATCATATTCATATGGATGGGTAAAAGTGTAAAGATAGATATATCTAATGCAAACCACAATTGTATTTGGAATTACAGCAAGATCTAATATATGGAAGAGGGGAATAGTAATGGTGATGGAGATGCAGCGGTTGATGATGAAGGATGTGATGCGATCTCCTCCGATGATCCGTGAAGCAACAAGGATTTTCCCTTCGCCTAGTTCCTCCTCCAGATCCCTCTCTGGCGTGGTGTTTCGAGGCTAAAAGTTTCTGTGTATGTTGGATCTATGATCCGTCTTCATGAGGTGAGAGTATTTAACGAGGTGAACACGCTGGCAGGTGGTACGAGCAGACGGTACGGGTAAGCTCTGCCCGTACCACGGGTCATTAGACCCTCAGTAGGCGTACTCCATGATTGCCATTCTTCCAGGTGCGAGGAAAAATCAATTAAATGACATTTATCACTTAGAAATATCATATTACTACATAATATGATAATTCTAATTATATGTTCACAAAAGACTTAGTAATTCGGGATCTTGTTGAAACAAAGACAAAAGGTACACGGAAGCACAATAAACTATTAAAAAAATTACTCTGCTTATGCAAAAACAAGAGGTAAACATGCTTCAATTTTGGACTCATCAAGCGTCTTGTTTGTTGCTTCGAGGATCATGCTGCGAATTCGGCGCTGCTCGCTAATTGTTTCCAGTTGAGCCAAAAGAGCTTTATACATCTCAATTGTTTTCTTCTGTGTTTCAATGGATCTGAGGTTGATGTCAAGATTGGCTTCTAGTCCTTTCAGTATCTTCAGGTCCATCTGATCCAGATAACGATGCAACATTTCAGTATGCTTAGAAGATCCGAGAGATTTTACGTCAATTTTCTTAATACGACGATCAAGCTTGTCTAGAGAGGTTTGTATCTCCTCTCCTTGTTGATTTAGCTTCTCCAAGCAAGACTCTCCATCTTCCTTGGGATTGAGTTAGACTTCTTCAAAATCGCCCTCTTGACCTACCATGAGGCTGAACACTTTATGCCTGTCCTCGACCATCTCCATCAGCTTAAATCCGTTTTCGGCTCCTAGCTGATTACACCAGGCTTATTCTTCTTTATTTTACTTGGTGGCTACTTCCTTGATATATTTCGTGACATTTGAAGAGGATCCTTGGTAGTCCCCCTTGGCTTGAAAAATGTTCCATGGACGAGACATGGCTACAGAGTTCCGAAAAGATAGGAGTAATGCGGGGAAGTTCTCTTGACAAAAGAGGAAGAGATAGACCTTCGAGAAGGCTTATGAAGGGTTAGGAACATGGAAGCATTTGTACTAGAAGTAAGAGGGGCATCCAATACAAGAATCCCAATAAATTAGGAGAGAATCAAGAGAAAAGGGAATAATTTGAGGCGGTAACGACCAGTAGTATGGGCGAAGCCTGTACGATGCGCCCGTATCCGAAATACTTCCAAAATTCGCTATGACCTAAGTCGCTACAAAACTTCTAAGTAATCAGTATGGGCAAGATTGGACCGTCCAGTCCACCCATACTAGCAGTTACCGACCTTCTCACGTTGGTAATTTTTTTTGAAATTAAAGCAAACAAATGAAAACCAAACAAGGGTTACACAGGGTTTAACGACCTACCGTACGGTGGGAGTTGGTCGTACAGTCCGGTCGTACTGTTTGTAAAGAAAAAACGTCAAATCTAATAAGGGTAGTACTAGCTTAACGGCCACTGGTACGGGCGGATGCGGCCGTACCGTCTGCCTATACTAGGTTTGAAAAACTGGCATTCCACTCAGAAAATTGCAAGGACCTCAAATATCCAAACGGAAAAGGCAAAACAGCAATTAGAACTCAGAAAAATCAAGATTAGGGAAACCTACCTCATTTGGTAATAATGAAATTTAGCTAGATGCCTTTCCTCCCTCTAACTTTTGGATCATCTTCTTCTTCCCTTTGAATATGTTTGGTTGCAAGAAATTGCTAAAACCATTACAAAGAGAAACAAAAAATTGTTCGGGACATATAATCGCTGATGGTATGCAAATTGATGACACTCTTTTTTGTGATCTTGTCTCTTCAATATTCATTGGTGTGTCAACCTGTTCTTCTCTTCTAAAGGATCTGCAAGTTAAACTCTTGCAAAAGCGAAGTCCAACGGATCATTCTTGGCTTAACGTCAGTTCTTTCAAGGATTTCTTTTAATCCAATATGATCAGTATGCACTCTTACTTCCGAATCGATTATATAAGATCTAAACTTATCACAAGAGAAAACAACAGGGAAGAGTTCTTTTTCTGCCATGGGACAATTCTTTTGAGCACCATTCAAGGGCGACTGGCATGATGAATGATATTAAGTTCATCACCATCATGCTGGCAAAGAATAACCCCCACTACATTGTGGTTGGCTTCACAAAACAAGTCAAAAGGCTTTTTCTAATTGAGTGGTTTAATGATAGTGGCATTAAGAAGGGATTGTTTTAATATGGTGAAAGTTGTAAGATAGTTTTCATCAAAATCAAGAATAACATCCTTTTGTAAAAGGTTAGTTAATAGTCTAGCAACTTTAGAGAAGTTCTTAATAAACCTTCTATAAAATCCTGCATGACCTAAGAAACGTCTTATACCTTTTACATCGCAAGGAGGGGAAAGCCTTTCTATTGCTTCTATCTTTGCTTTATCAACTTCTATGCCTTTACCTAAGATCTTATGACCAAGTGTTATCCCTTCTTGAACCATGAAGTGACAGTTCTCCCAATTCAAGGCTAGGTTAGTGTCTTCGCATCTCTACAAAACTTTATGGAGATTATGGAGACAATGGTTAAAGGAAGTTCCATAGATCGAGAAATCATCCATAGATACTGCCAAAATATGTTTAACATAATCAGCAAATATAGTAGTCATACACCTTTGGAAGGTGGCAGGAGCATTACAAAGGCCAAAAGGCATGCGATGACAAGCATATAAACCAAAAGGACACGTGAATGTCGTTTTTAATTGATCATCGGGATGAACATCTATTTGAGAAAAACGGAATAACCATCTAAGTAACAAAAATGGGAGTGCATAGAAAGTATCTCCAAGGTTTGGTCTATAAATGGGAAAGGGCAGTGATCCTTTCGACTTTCCTTATTAAGTTTTCTATAGTCAATACACATCCTATGACCAATAATAGTTCGATCAGGGACTAACTCATTATGTTCATTTGGGACAACAATGAACCCACCTTTGTTTGGAACACAATGCATAGGACTTACCCAGTCACTTTCCTCAAGATGGAAGATTATACCTGCATCTAGTAGACGGATTGCCTCCTTTCTCACCTACTCTTTCATATGAGGTTTGAGCCTTCTATGAAAGTCTGCAACCGGCTGAGCTTCTTCTTCCATAAATATTCTATGAGTGGATATCGAGGGACTAATCCCTTTCAAGTCATCCATTGAATACCCTAGAGGCTTTTAGTGCATTCTTAAGACTATCTTTAAATTCTCATATTCCTTATCTACAAAGTTAGAGCTTATAGTAACAGTATATTTATTAGTGTCATCAACAAACCTGTATTTTAATTCTTTAGGAAGGGTTTTGAGTGTAGGAGGTGGAAGCTCCTCGTCACCTTTTCGTATGGGTGTCCCATAGATTTGATTCATTTCAGGATCAACTATAGCAGTTGAATTAAGATATTCATCAATTTCCATTTTGTCTATATCTTCAGGAAGATTATCATTCTCAACAAGGCTTGTTTCTAACTTATCATTGGGAGTCTCAATAAAAATAGCAGCAGGACTAGTAATGTTACCTTATTCTTCTTGCTCTTGCTCATATTCTTCAAACTCCTCAATAGTTGTCCTGTGATGAAATTTAGAGAATTGGAAATTCATTTTATCCTTGCCAAATTTGAGAGATACTGTCTCCTTCTTGCAATCAATGTTTGCCCCTGCGGTTTTTAGAAAGGTTCTTCCAAGAATAATTGGATAATAAACATCAGTGGGTATATCAGTGAGTATAAAATCAATAGGGTACTTGAAAGTCCAATACAAATTGGAATATCTCTAATCATTCACATAGGGATTCTGAGTGTCTTATCCTCTAGCATAATTGTCATATCAGTATACTCCAATTCAGCTGGGATGAGTTCATTTTGAATTTTCAAGTAAAAATTATAAGGGATTACATTAACAGCTATTCCAATATCGCGGAGGCCATAATAAGAAGATTCACCAAAGATGCAAGGAAGAACAGGTTTACTAACATCTTTAGCTTTTACCTTTACTTCAACGAATTGAGAAGCTTCGGTGTCCAACTCGATTACATTGCAATGTGGAAACATGGTTAATATATCTTCCTTAGTTGGCTCACCCATTTCTTGCCTGCCTCGTTGATAATTTCTTCTATTTTTTCCTCTTCTTCTAGCTTCTTGAGGAACATTCTTTCCGCTTCCAGCCGTTCTTCAAGTTGTTGGGCTACCATATGTTTTCTCGCCATCTTTGGAAAAGGAAGAGGTTCAACATAAGGTGCTTCTTTATTTAATGGCTCTACAGGTGCCACAATTTTTATTTCAACATCTTAAACTTGCTCGGATGGTGGAGTATCTTGAAGCCAATCTTTCTTTAGAGCTTCGATGTGTTCTGTAAAAGACTGAAGGATTTATAGAATACTATCGTCATCAAGTTGAAGTTCCTTAGGAGTTTCCTTAACCTTACTGGATTCCTTATAAGCATTGAGAAAATCATATTCAATTTCAATCCCTCCTCCACCGCCTAAATTAAATCCCCAAGTTTATCTATTGCGACAAATTTATTCTAAGAGTTCCCAAGCTTAAGTTATAGTTAAGTCCAAAAAAGAACCTCCGGAATTAGTGTCAAGGTCCTGCTTAGTCTCTTGATTAAGTCCCCCACAGAAAATATGTAGAACATACCATTCAGGTAAATCATGACGTGGATATCTATTAAGGATGGATTTATACCTTTTGAAGGCTCTTACCAAACCTTCTCCTATGTGTTTCTTGAAATTCATAATTTCGCTCCTTACTTCAGCAGTCTTTACCTTGGGAAATAATCGAAATACAAATTCTCCTTTCAGCTTTTCCCAAGTATCAATTTTCTTTACAGGGCAAATTCTATACCAAGCTAAAGAAGTGTTAGTTAGATATTGGCTAAATAATTTAATTTTCAATTCATCATCAGAGTAGCCTCTCAATTTAAGCGTCCAACATAACTCGGTAAAATGCATTAGGTGAGTTTAAGGATCCTCATGAGGGTCATCTCCTGCAAAAAAATCTTCCTGATAATAGCGATAAAAAGAGGGGGTTAACCTCAAATTCTAGTTTGCTCCCACTTGGGAATTCCTTAACGAGTCTTCCGTTAAACTTCCCGAGGCATTTAGTTGCATCAAGCTGATTCATCAGCCTGAGTGCAGTCATGGTGCTCACCTGAAACTAGTAAACAAGTTTAGTAAAACAATTAGTAAGATTTGCAACTAAGAACTAAGACCAAAAGCACTTAGATCCTTGGCAACGGTGCTAGAAAATAGCTTGATGACTTCAAGAGCACATATCAATTGTAGCTAGTTTCGAAATAAGAGTATCGAACCCACAGAGAGCTATTTGGTTAAGGTCTTTAATCTTCTCGTCACTATCTACCAAAGGATACTTGTAAGCTGCCTTTGATTTCAAGTAAAGGGTGTTTGAAAGGTTTTGTGAAAGAGTGAAAGAAAGTAATAAAATAAAGTAAAGTAAACAAGTAATGAAAGAGTTGGGAAACGGTGTTGGAACTCAATAAGGCTAAAGTGTTCTCGGGGATGTAGGATACACCACTAGCATATGATAATTATTCTGATTAGGATAATCTATTTGTTTCGTCATGATATGTGTGGAGAGAGCTCCATAATAAGATGTTCACTACAAGACTCGTGAGCAGTCGCTTCTTGAATCAGGTATTGAGGTCATCTCTAAATAACCACTGCGATGCCTAAGAGCAATCAATCATACATATCACCAAAATTAAGGGTTTCCCCATGGATATCGTAATAAGCTTGATGAATTTCTCTTTATTTCCCCTTGATCCGTGTACGTTTATAATCCAATGCTCACTGTCACCAAGTAGCACAGGACATACTCCCATGCATGTCTCAAAGATCTCTCTCTCTCTCTCTCTCTCTCTCTCTCTCTCTTTAGTCCCAAAGGGAAAATGCTCCCTGGTCAACTTCACATACCATCTAAAGAGAGATATTTAACACAATATCATAGATCAATGGATCATGGATGTACATAAGTAATAAATCCTCTTTATTTCATCTCATAATAATGCTATGGTTTCTCCATCTCCCGAACAACAAATAGAACTACTCACACATGGAAGCAATCAACAACAACATCATATCCATATGGATGGGTAAAAGTGTAAAGATAGATCTAATGCAAACCACAATTGTGTTTGGAATTACAACAAGATCTAATGTATCAAAGAGAGGAATGGTAATGGTGATGGAGATGCAGCGGTTGATGATGAAGGGGATGATGTGATGTCCTCCGATGATCCGTGAAGCAACAAGGATTCACCCTTCTCCTAGTTCCTCCTCTAGGTCCTCTCTGGTGTGGTGTTTCGCGGCTAGAAGTTTCTATGTATATCGGACCTGTGATCCTTCTTTGCGAGGTGAGAGTATTTGATGAGGTGGACACTAAAAGAACATTTTATGATCCCTATAGTTTTATGTGTTAGATAACAATACCAAGGACTATTTAATTGTGTATTGAGTGTCGTAGTTTTTTCCAAAAGAAATACATGGCAAATGTAGCAAAATAGAAGTTTTGGGGGCTAGATTATCTGCCCTGGCAAGGGACGAATTATTAGCCCCTGCCTCGATCGACAAGGGAGGCAAGGCGCGAGGTTTTGATTGGGTTCAGAGAATTGCCCAGATTTTCTGACCAGGGCTAGAGTTTTTGCCCTGGCCGAATAATCCACCCCTCCGAGGGGAGCGGATTATCCGCCCCTAGGGTTTTCTCAAAGGGCCAAATGGCGCAGCTTGTAGGGAGGGGCAGACTTTTGGCCCAGATATTCTGTTCCAAGCTTTTTGTCCCGTCGGATTATCCGGCCCCTACTTAGTCCAGATGATCTAGCCCTAGTTTTCTCCAACGTCAGCTTTTCGGGAGGGGGTATAGATACCCATCTGATCTTCATTCTAGATTCTCTCTGGTCCAATGAAAAAGTTGACCCCTATTCAAATCGATTCTTCACGAGATATCCACTTTCAACCACCCGAAGGCTTTGATCTTGGGGGAATCTAAGGAGGAGGCCTTGATCTACATCATCACCAATCAAGATCTTCACTTCCTCTCCCATTCATTTTGGGGAATTCTGATCTGGTGTTTCTTTGAATTTTTAGATCTTGGTTTCAGTATTTGATCACTTGTTTTACTGTGGAAGCTTTTTGTTATCACGGGAGCCTCCAATTCAGTTGTGGATGTGTGCCCCGGTAGCGTTGTAAAGTCACCGGTTCCCGCCTCGAAGGGTACCACATAGTTGAAAGGTGGACCAGGCCAGTTGTGTCGAGATCCACCGAAGAACATGGTGAGGCCTATTGTGGTGTGTTGGTCTTAGTACCGCCCACCCCTCCAGCGCAAACATACTTCCCTTAACAAGGAAGGAACTGAGGTAAAACAAATCCTATGTCACCGCATGCTCCACTATGGTTACCCCATTCCTCTCACCGCTTCTACTCGCTTAGTAGCTAGGTTGGCATATAGGGAAATTCACCTTAGTTGCATATCTAGAGAATTTGCTTTTGTGTCAAGACTAAATTAAAAAATAATTAAAAATTGGAGTAGCACCTATTCACCCCCTCTAGGTGCCCATACGATCGATTTCAATTGGTATTGAAGCCTCGGCTCTTTATTCGGACTTTACCGCCTAAGAGAGTATGGGTACTCGTCGAGATGGTAGTGAGGATGTGGAGAAGGTCACCATGTATGATCTCAAGAGCTTGGAAACAACCTTGATTAAAACAATGCAGACCCAATTGCAAGAAATGTGTGACTTGATGACACGTCCCTTGCCATCCACAAACTCACCTCCCTCTCCCACTTAGGTTACAACTCCTCTTTCAAAGGATAAAGCTAAGGCTAACTCCAATAAAAATGAGTTGGACGATGAAGATAAAAATAAGAGCTCCTCTTCCAAAAAGGGAACTGGTAAGGAGAATTATAGTGAGGTCTCTCATCTATACTCACCTAATCCACCAATCCCTCACCCTCATATAAACGATAGGGGTGCTCCACCCAATTTTAGTGCATCATTTTTTAATCAATGGAAATTTTTGATGAAATCGCATGTGTGCAGTTCATCCATTGAGTTGTGTAAGATTATAGAGGTTGTGCTTCATGTTGTGGATCCAACCAATATGACTCGAAGAGAAGTTGTTGATAGCCAACTAAATGCCACTGCCCTATACATGATACAACTAGGTGTGGGTCCCAAGGACATGCCACATATTCAACATATCAGCACCACCAAGTAAGCTTGGGATGCCCTCACCGACCTGTTCATCAGAAATGAGAGCATGATAAGAAATAGATATGATGCTCTAAGTAATCAAGCTGAAGGCTTCTACATGTTGGATGGTGAGGATCATGAAGATATGTATAGAAGACTGAAGTCCATTGCCACCACATTTAGAAACCATGTTGCCACACACACATTGATGATGCTTGGATCAAGAGAAAATATGTAAGCCCTCTTATGCCATTTGAGCCCACAGATCTGAAGAGTCTACAAGGTAGACACAACTATCACATCATGACTTCAAATGAAGTTATGCAAGAAATGGTTGCTTTCAAAGTTGCATCCAAGAATGCTGAAGATGCTCGTGCGTGAGCCCTTAGTATGCAAAAGGGGGTTAATCTTGCCGTGAAGGCCAACGTGGTGGAGCAAGAATAAGACGAAAGGAACATTGACATAACTGCCATGAGCTGTCCCGAGTAAGTCAAGCACGCACATGGTGAGTACATGGCGTTCTATGCGAGGAATTTTTGGAAAGATTCGGCCACGGCAAAATCTAAGCATGAGCACAAGAACGGGTCCAAGTGGAAGAAAGGAGAATGGTCCAACGCTGATATCTTGTTAAAATTGTGGAGACCATTTCCATTTTGTTGCTGAGTGCCCCTATCAAAATAGAGAAGATCATGGGGTAGATTGGTTCTCAAGGATAAGTCAAAATCCCCTCGCAAGAAGACATTCAACAAGAAGAATGTTCCTTACAAGAAGCAACCAAAAATAGTGTTGGTGGCCCAAGAGGAGTACTCATCTGCAAGCGGAGACGAAGAAGATGATGAAATCCCAAGAGAAGTGGCAATTATAGCCACTACTTCCACGCTAACCGCTTTTCTCTTCGACTCACCGAATGAGAACCTCTGCAACAAGAACATCAATTTCTTTATGGCAAGGGCTTCTGAGGTATCATCTTCCACCACTTCCTTTCCTAAGACTACTAAGAATGTTTATATGGATGATCCCACTAGTCTAAACGTAAAGGAACAAGTTATTTCTTTGGATCATTACATAATTAACTTCCAAGGTGAGCACAAGAGACACTTCGAGTCCCTCGTGAGTTAACTTGTTCACTCGGAAGAACTCCTTGAATAAAAGGGTAGAATTGAAAGAGGGGATGCAATGGAGATAGCATCCTTAAAAATGAGGAAGAAGAGGAGACTCGAGCTTCTCCTTGAGGAGAAGCTTGAGTCCATCGAGGAGTCACATGACGATATTGTGGCTAAACTAATAAAGGAACGTGATCATGCTATTGCTAAAGCTAAAAAACTTAAAAAGGAAAAGGTTGAATTTGGGGTGGCTCATGCTAGACTAACTGAGAAGTTAGAGGAGCTTGACATTGCCCACAAGGCTTTGGAAAGTGAACACTCACTTCTCAATGAGTCTCATGATCAGCACCAAACTTGACTAGCCAAATATGATGTTCCTAGCACCTCTACTATTTTGTGTGATCATGCAGAAATTCTTGAGGAAAACGCTTGATGAAGAATGAGATTGCCAAGTCATCTCTTCCCAAAGGTAAGGATGTTCTCGATGACCTATTGAGTAAGCAAAGGTCAAACAATGAGAAGGAGGGACTTGTCTATGTTCCCAATACAAATAAGAACATGAACAAGAAGAAGGCCAAGTTAACCCAAGCAAAGACATGCACCATAGAAAATGACATGACAAAGGACAAAACTAATTATGATGGTTTTGCAGGACCTACTAATCCTCATTATGAATTGTTTCGTGATTATTATGGTGATGTTTATGCTAGATATGTTGGTCCATTTAATAGTTATATTTACTGGTCTATTTGGGTTCCAAAGACCCTTGTTACTAACATGAGAGGACCCATTGAAAAATGGGTACCTAAAACCAAGAATTAATTTTCTTGGACTATGATTTCGGTGGGTCTAAATGGGTGCTTGACAGTGGATGCACAAGTCATATGACCGGAAGCAAGGAGATCATCATGGAGATGAGGACAAATCATGATCAAATAACCGTCTCATATGGTGATAAGTCAAAATCAAAGCTATTGGGTATCGACAAGGTCTTGGTCACCCAAGATATTTCTCTCGAGGATGTCATGCTTGTTGAGCTTGGTAAGATGGGCTTTGCTGTTTTTATTGATGATGATATTGTGGTACTCTTGTGGAGAAAGTCTCTAAAGGTTGCTTTTGTTGGGTATGTCGAAAGTGACTTGTATGTTGTGGAATTTTTGAGGAAAACAACTACAGGTCCGATGTGCTTATTGGGAAAGGCCGATGCAGGCTGGTTATGGCATCACTGTCTAGTCCATGTCAACATGAGAACTTTGCAAAGACTCCACAAGGGTGGCCATGTTCTTGGACTAAAAGAAAATGTTTCCTTTGCCAAATATTGTATTTGCATGGCTTGTGTTGAAGGAAAGATGCATGACTCTGATGACCCACAAGTATAGGGGGTGTATCTCAGTATTTTCGATAAGTAAGACTGTCGAACCCAACGAGGAGCAGAAGGTGCTGGCGAATGGCTAGGAGCAGGAATTCTCTGTAAATACTTAGCAAACAGATTTTTAGGGTTTTTTGATAATGC
Source organism: Avena sativa (assembly GCA_916181665.1). Classification (NCBI taxonomy): domain Eukaryota; kingdom Viridiplantae; phylum Streptophyta; class Magnoliopsida; order Poales; family Poaceae; genus Avena; species Avena sativa. Next base: position 666,222,543 of record OV702289.1, on the reverse strand, counting down.
AGGTAAATAAAGTACGAGTAAATAAAAGACAATAAGAATAAATGCAGCAAGTGGCCCAATCCTTTCTTTTGCAAATGACAAGCTGGTTGTATTACTTAAGATGACCAAACATTCTCGAGGACACATGGGAATATCGTCAAGTGTTTTTGCTTCATATAGTTGATTAATCTTCTTTAGTTTGCTAAGTGTTGTGTGGGTGAACCTGTGCTAACGTACCGACCTTCCTAGGACTAATACATACTTGTGATTATACCCCTTGCAAGCATCTGCAAGTACAAGAAAGTAATTAAGGTAGAAACCTAACCACAACTTTAAACTCTAAGACCCTGATGTCCCTTGTGTAAAGGTTTCCTAACAGGGGTTCAGGTTTCTGTCACTCCGACAACCCCTCCGATTAGTAGCCAAATACAACATGCATTCCCCTAGGCCCATATAGGTGAAGTGTCATGTAGTAGATGTTCACATGACACCACTAGAAGAAGTACACCACAACTTAAATCTCAAACTATTGAATCTTTCTCAACACAATTCCACTACTAACAACATGACTTCTCCCATGTCCTCAAGAAACGAACTACTCACAAGACATCATATGGATCATGATCAGAGATGATATAATGATATGTAAAAATCTGAACATAAATGATAATTCAATGGTTCACTCAATAGCATCAACTACAAGGAGTAATCAACACCGGGAAAGTTTCCCCTAAGAACTATGCAAGATTCAACCCAATTGTTACAGCGGTATGAGGTGGTGATGATGGTGCTGGTGGAGATGATGATGATGATCCCGATGAAGTCCAGCTTGATGGTGGTGTTGATGGTGACGATCTCCCCTCTCCGGGAAGGAATTCCCCCGGCGGAATTTTGTCTGCTGGAGAGATCTTTCTCTCTTGGTGTTTTCCACCCTGTAGAGGCAGCGGAATCTTTCTATGGTCGCTCCCTGAGTCTTAGGGTTTCAGGAGGATAATATACGCCAGAGGGGAGAGCCAGGAGTGGACCAGGGTGGCCACACCACCTGGTGGTGCAGCCTGGGGTGGCCCGCGCCAGGGGGTGGTGTGGGCCCCCTGTGGCCCATCTCCACTTCCCCTTCTGACATTCTTCATCTTCTAGAAAAATAGGATTTTCCATGTATTTTCCCGAATTTTCCGATCTTCGCGAATTTTGCCTCCAAACAGCACCTTTTTCATCAGAATCCTGACTATAATGGTCCATGCTCCAAAAGTCACCAACCATGCAAAAATAGATGAAATAACATAAGTATCATCTCTTAATATGAAATATATCAATGAATAACAGTAAATTATGATATAGAATAGTGATGCAAAATGGACGTATCAACTCCCCCCAAGCTTAGACTTCCCTTTTCCCCAAGCAAAACTGAACTCAATAAACATGACCTCAGGTTTATGGAGTGAAGAGTCGATAAAAGAATACAGACAAGAAGCATCACATTCATCAATACATAAGTCATACTAGAAGACAACTCACTATTATATAACTTAACTTGCAATAAGTAAAGGAAACACAATAAAGATGCATAAAGTAAATCATAATTGGTAATGGCAAACTTAGCTCTTGGTTGAAGAATAGTTGACAATTTGCTGGAGTTCACAAATAACTGATTTTCAATGATAACTTTCAAAGTAGTAGACACTAAGATATGAGCAATGTGCAAAACAAGGAACATAAGAGACATAATTGAATAAGTCATCATATGAATGAATGAAACACAACAACTCAAAATACTTGCTGAGGTAGAAGATAATAGGTTTACTGAGTCAACTAAAAAGTAAAAGAAAGGCCCCTCGCAGAGGGAAGCAAGGATTTCAAGTTTCATAAAGAGCTTCCAAAAATTATGGTACTTATTAGCTTTCAGCTCTCATTGCCCCTATCATAAGCATCTTTAGGTGATTAAGGTTAAAGTGATCAAATATGAGGTTATGCTTGAGAAGTTGTAAGTTGAAAATCTCATGTCCCTTGAATACGAGGGCCTCTCCTCATGCTACTCAAGTTTAGTCACCGGTAAGTTATTGTCATAGTAAGTACATGTGTATCATGGAGAATCGCCAACGGGGTAGCCCTTGCCCGATGATACGGAAGAATCCCCATATCAAAATGACAAGCCAAGCAGACAACAAGCATCTCAGCAATCTTCTTATTTACCATGGGAATATGGTGCTTTTTTCTCTCTTTCCTCTTTTCTCATCTTTTTTTTCTTTTTTTCTTTTTCTCAATCTCTCTCTTTTTTTATTATAAGAAGAATGCTTCATAGATGCTCATTATGGTTACACTACAGGTTTCCACCATGACATCATGGATTAGACCGGCGGCCCAGGCGTTTCTCTAACACACATACATAACTCCATGGACTTACAAGCTCCCCTTTCATTTCACACTGACGACATCCGTAGAGAAAAGAACATGATATCAACTAGGTACAAAGTACCGGTGCAATGTTGAAAGCGTTCCCCATGACAACATGGTTCTGCTAATTCATAACTTACAAAGCGCAAGCATGTACGCAACATAGATGGGCACAATGGTTCAAGTTTATTAAGTGCAAGAAAGTAAAGTGTGCCATCAAGTTCATGAGAGCTTTAATCACTAATTTTCACATAACAAGTTTAATTTGGAAGGTAGATAAAAACATGAATATACTCGGAATAGCAAAAATGCTAATAGGTAGGTATGGTGGATACAAATGGCCTAGGTTTTGGTTTATGGATTGGATGCACGAGAAGCATTCCCTCTCAGTACAGGTTTTTGGCTAGCAAGGCTGGGTAACAAGCATAAGAGTTGAAGGAAACAAACAAACATACAAGTGACAAAAACAAACATGCAATCTTCCTTGGAAGCACAAAAGATCTTAACTAGAGAATACTAAACTTATGAGCAAATCAAGAAAGAAAGATGATGAAATTATATTTCTTTAAGAGTACTTTTGTCTTTCTCATTCAATTCTCAAAATAGTGTTGCCACTGACCGAGCCAGGTTTGCCAAAACCAACTAAATTAACTCCATGATCCCAAAGTGATACCAATACTAACGACAAGATCAATCATATAACCATGAATTGAAAACTAATATAAGATATGCAAAAGAGTAAATGATAGAACTTCTCATTAATATTCCATAACAACAACTCACACCAAGGGATACATAGATATCTAACGAGAGGGGGGACACTTCCATAATGCAAACCATCCTACATGATAGCTTCTCTATTCATGATATGACTCTACTAAAAAGGTAAAAAAGATAGAAGATAGTGATGTGATACCGCGACACTCCCCAAGCTTGGAACAAACCAAGGGGATGCCAAAACCTGATGACGAATTACTCCTTCGGTGGTGGTGGTCTTCTCTCGTCATCGTCTGACTTCCAAGGTAAGGGCTCCCCATCTTCAAGCAACAACTCCTTGGGATGAATCTTCAACTCTCGCATGTATGGGTTGATGATATCCGCTGAGGAATCTTCCTTGGCTGATCCAGAGGAAGACATTGTGGCTCCAAATCTGGGACTCTACCTGTCAAAAATAGATCGAAACGAAAACACGATGAGAACACGATATACGAACCTCGGGGGATCCGAGGGATTATATATTACGAAGATTTACAACAAAAGGAAGGTACTGGGAGAAAACGGGTCGGAGACGGAGTCCGGGCGGCCACACCACCTGGTGGCGCGGCCAGGGGGCCCATGCTAGGGGGTGGTGCGAGACACCCTGGCTCCGTTTCCGTCCCTCTTTCGCTTTGTAGCTTTCCTTGTTGGATAAAAAGTCCAAAAATATAACTGGACAGATTTTTCGCGGAACTTTTCTTACCAGAACTGTTACCTATTCTAAAACGGACTCTGCAGCTCTTTGAATTTAGCATTTAGTAGATTCTTCCGGAGTCACCACTTGAATAGCATCAATATCTTCATTGTAAGAATCTCCAGCAATATAGTGCTTGAGTCCCTGACCATTCACCACTTATGTAGTGTTATCTTTTAAAGAAGAAATTTTTATTTCTCCTGAACGATACACTTCTTCAATAACAAAAGGTCCTTCCTTTTGAAAGTAGTTTCCCTGCAAAAAATCTGAGACGAGACCTATACAATAGAACTTTCTCACCAACATGGAATTCTCTCTTAAGAATTCTCCTGTCATGCCATCTTTTAACTTTTTCCTTAAAGAGTCTAGCATTATCATATGCTTCACTCCTCCATTCATCCAACGAACTTAAGTCAAATAATCTTTTTTCACCAGCAAGCTTACAATATTTATTAAGTTCTTTAACTGCCCAATAAGCTTTGTGTTCTAATTCTAAAGGCATGTGACAAGCTTTCCCATAAACCATTTTGTAAGGAGACATCCCCATAGGATTTTTATAGGTAGTCCTATAAGCCCATAAAGCATCATTCAACTTTTTAGCCCAATTTTTTCTAGATCTATTAATAGTCTTTTGCAAGATGGATTTAATTTCTCTATTTGATAACTCTACGTGTCCACTAGTTTGGGGATGATAAGCTAAAGCGATTCTATGATTAACATCATATTTAGCAAGGGTATTTCTAAAACTACCATGAATGAAATGAGAACCTCCATCAGTCATAAGATACCTAGGCACTCCAAACCTAGGAAAGATAACATCCTTACGCATTTTTAGAGAGGTCTCCCCATCAACACTCTTCGTAGGTATGGCTTCTACCCAGTTAGTGACATAATCAACGGCAACAAGAATATGAGTATAACCTTTTTAGGGAGGAAAAGGACCCATAAAGTCAAATCCCCAACAATCAAAGGGTTCAATAACTAGAGAGTAATTCATAGGCATTTCATTGCGTCTAGAAATATTACCAACACGCTGACACTCATCACAGGATAAGACAAATTTTCTTGCATCTTTATAAAGGTTAGGCCAGTAGAAACCTGATTGTAGCACCTTTTGCGCAGTTCTATCTCCTGCATGATGTCCTCCATAGGCACTACCATGACATTTCCGCAATATCTCCTTTTGTTCATATTCTAGAACACATCTTCGCATAATACCATCCACTCCTTCTTTATATAAATGTGGGTCATCCCAAAAATAATGTCTCAAATCATAAAAGAACTTCCTTCTTTGCAGAGCTGTAAAACTTGGAGACAAATACTTGGACACAATAAAGTTAGCATAATCAGCATACCAAGGGCTCCCTCGCGAGCTTACCCCTACTGCAACCAACTGTTCATTTGGGAAACTATCATTAACAGGCATAGGATCAAAAGAGATGTTTTCCAATCGAGATAGATTATCAGCTACAGAATTTTTAGCATCTTTGCTATCTACAATATGTAGGTCAAACTTTTGTAAGAGTAGCACCCATCTAATAAGCCTAGGCTTAGCATCTTTCTTCGTCATAAGGTACTTAATAGCAGCATGATCAGTATGAATAGTAACTCTTGAGTCAACAATATAAGGTCTAAACTTATCACAAGCAAAGACAACGGCTAAGAATTCCTTTTCAGTAGTAGCATTATTCCTTTGAGCAGCGTCAAGGGTCTTACTAGCATAGTGGATAACATTTAACTTTTTATCTATTCGTTGCCCAAGGACAGCACCTATAGCAAAATCACTAGCATCACACATTATTTCAAAGGGTAAGCTCTAATCAGGTGGTTGAACGATAGGAGCAGTAGTTAAAGCCTTCTTTAGAGTTTCAAAAGCTTCCTTACAATCATCATCAAAGACAAAGGGTACATCTTTTTGAAGAAGATTAGTGAGGGGTTTTGATATCTTAGAGAAATCTTTAATAAACCTTCTATAGAAACCAACATGACCAAGGATACTACGAATACCTTTGACGTCTCTTGGACAGGGCATTTTATCAATTGCCTCAACTTTATCTCTATCAACTTATATGCCTCTTTCAGAAATCTTATGTCCAAGGACAATCCCTTCATTCACCATGAAGTGGCATTTCTCCCAATTAAGAACAAGATTAGTTTCTTCACATCTCTGCAAAACTTTATCGAGGTTGTGCAGATAATTATCATAAGAAGTTCCATAGACGGAGAAGTCATCCATGAACACTTCCACAATTTCCTCACAAAAACCATGAAAGATAGCAGACATGCATCTTTGAAAAGTAGCATGAGCATTACATAAACCAAAAGGCATACGTCTATAAGCACAGGTTCCATAAGGGCATGTAAAAGTAGTTTTTTTCTTGATCTTGTTGTTTAACAGCAATTTGAGAGAAACCAGAGTATCCATCAAGAAAACAAAAATGGGTCTTTTAGACAACCTTTCTAACATTTGATCAATAAAAGGAAGTGGGTAATTATCTTTCTTAGTAACTTTGTTAACTTTCCTGAAATCAATGCACATCCTATAACCTACTACTATTCTTTGGGGAATAAGCTCATCATTATCATTGGGAACAACGGTAATTCCCCTTTTTAGGAACACAATGAACAGGACTAACCCATTCACTATCAGCAATAGGGTAAATAATACCAGCATCAAGGAGTTTCAATACCTCGTTTCTTACCACTTCCTTCATCTTAGGATTTAAACAATGTTGGTGCTCTACCACTAGCTTTGCATCTGGTTCTATATTGACAGCATGCTGACATATAGTAGGAGAAATCCCTTTTAAAACATCCAGAGTATAGCCCATAGCCCCTCGGTGTTTCTTCAATACCTCCAATAATCTTTCCTCTTCCTTCCCTAAAAGTTTAGAGCTAATAATAACATGATATATTTTATTATCATCAATGTAAGCATACTTAAGATCGCCAGGTAAAGGTTTTAGATCGAAGACCGGATCCTTTTTAGGTGGCAACGTGGTACCCAAATCTTCCACATGCAAGTTATGCTTAAGCATCTTAGGTTAACGACGGAGAATCTCATCAATCTCATTTCTTTCTTCCATGAAGATTTCACTTTTGTGGTCTTCCATAAATTGCTGCAAAGCATTGTTAGGAGCAAGAGAAATAGAAGCAAGTTGTTCAACTCTAAAATCCTCATTATGGGTTTCATTTTCACAAGGTTCTTTAGTAAATTTTGAAAAATTAAACTCATAAGATTCCCCATCAAATTTAGTCAAGATTATCTCCCTTTTGCAGTCTATAATGGCTCCACATGTACTCAAGAAAGGTCTACCAAAAATGACGGGATAGGTTTCACTAGCAGCTGAACCAAGTACTAGAAAATCAGTAGGATATTTAATCTTACCACAAAGAACTTCTACATCCCGTACAATACCAATTGGAGAGATGGTCTCTCTATTAGCAAGGTGAATAACCACATCAATCTCTTCTAGTTCACAGAGACTAATTTCATGCATAATTTCTTTGTAAAGCTCATAAGGGATAGCACTTGAACTTGCACCAATATCACATAAACCATAATAGCAATGATCACCAATTCTAACAGAAAGCACAGGGACACGAGCCTTTTTAGTTCTATTAGGATGTGAAACAATATTATAAGCATCCTCACAAAAGACTATGTGTCCATCTTGTACACTTTTAGTGACAATGTCTTTCACAATTGCTACAACAGGTTCAATGTTTATTTGTTCATCAGGTTTTATAGTTCTCTTTTCACTTTTATTGATTACACTAGTTATCATAGGATGCTCTTTTACCTTATCCGGGAAGGGTATTTTCTCGATATAAGGTTCAGGTAGGATGTTATCAATAGTGCAAAATTCAGTACTCCTAACAGGAACACAATCAACAATATCTTTATATGGTGCATGATACTTGTTCCATCACCTTTTCGGAATTTCAATATAAGGAACAAAAGCCTTAAAACAATTTGTAATAACTTGAGAATCAAGACCATAAGCATTACTAATATTTTGAAAGTCATCAGTTCTCATAAAAGATTCAATGCATTCATAATCATAATTTATACCTGACTTTCTTCCTTTGTCATTTTCCCATGCTTCAGCATTGTCTTGAATACGGTCTATAATGTCCCATTTAGCTTCTTCTTCCATGCGAGTGAATGATCTAGCACAAGAGGCATCCAATAAATCCTTATCATGTAGAGAGAGCCTTGCATAAAATTTATTGATAAAATAATGTTGGGGAGCTCATGAATGGGACATTGGAGCATTAGTAACTTTAATATCCCCCAAGCTTGAGTTGTACTCTCTCCATCAAGAGGCCAAAAGTTGTATATTTGATTCCGATCTTTATGAATCTCACTAGGAGGATAAAACTTTGAATAAAAGAGAGGTACTATTTCCTCCCATTCAAGAGCTTGACCATTCTTCAGCAACTTATACCATTTTTCAGCTCTTCCTTTCAGTGATAATGAGAATAACTTCTTCTTGACTTGATCTGTTGTAATACCTGCACACTTGAAAAACCCGCATAATTCGTGTATAAAGAGCAAATGATCACCAAGATGGACAGTTCCATCTCCAACATAATAGTTATCCATAACACGATCAATAATTCTTGTAGGTATTTTAAAAGTATCATTCTCAGTAGATGGTGGTTCATCTACTACCTTAGCAGTGGTAGTAGCATTACGAAATAAGAAACTCAGCGAATTATCCATAATGAAAATAAAGCAACTAACAGAAATAAACAATACTCACAGTAGAAGTTTCCTTTACCAGTTCCACAATCCAATAGCGCTTCACTCCCCGGCAACGGCGCCACAAAATAGTCTTGATGACCCACAAGTATAGGGGTGTATCACAGTATTTTCGATAAGTAAGAGTGTCGAATCCAACAAGGGGCAGAAGGTGCTGGCGAATGGCTAGGAGTAGAAATTCTCTGTAAATACTTAGCATACAAATTTTTAGGGTTTTTTGATAATGCAGGTAAATAAAGTACGAGTAAATAAAAGACAATAAGAATAAATGTAGTAAGTGGCCCAATCCTCTGTTTAGCAAAGGACAAGTCGGTTTTATTACTCCAGATGACCAAACATTCTCGAGGACACATGGGAATATCGTCAAGTGTTTTCGCTTCATATAGTTGATTAATCTTCTTTAGTTTGCTAAGTGTTGTGTGGGTGAACCTGTGCTAATGTACCGACCTTCCTAGGACTAATACATACTTGTGATTATACCCCGTGCAAGCATCCGCAAGTACAAAAGTAATTAAGGTAGAAACCTAACCATAGCTTTAAACTCAAAGACCCTGACGTCCCTTGTGCGAAGGTTTCCTAACGGGTTCAGGTTTCTGACACTCCGGCAACACCTATGATTAGTAGCCAAATACACAATGCATTCCCCTAGGCCCATATAGGTGAAGTGTCATGTAGTCGATGTTCACATGACACCACTAGAAGAAGTACACCACAACTTAAATATCAAACTATTGAATCTTTCTCAACACAATTGCACTACTAACAACATGACTTCTCCCATGTCCTCAAGAACAAAACGAACTACTCACAAGACATCATATGGATCATGATCAGAGATGATATAATGATATGTAACAATCTGAACATAAACGATAATTCAATGGTTCACTCAATAGCATCAACTACAAGGAGTAATCAACACCGGGAAAGTTTCCCCTAAGAACTATGCAAGATTCAACCCAATTGTTATAGCGGTATGAGGTGGTGATGATGGTGCTGGTGGAGATGATGGTGGTGATGATGATGATCTCGATGAAGTCCAGCTTGATGGTGGTGTTGATGGCGACGATCTCCCCTCTCCGGGAAGGAATTCCCCCAGCAGAATTCTGTCTGCCGGAGAGATCTTTCTCTCTCGGTGTTTTCTGCCCCGCAAAGGCGGCGAAATCTTTCTGTGGTTGCTCCCCGAGTCTTAGGGTTTCGGGAGGATAATATACGCTAGAGGGGAGAGCCAGGAGTGGACCAGGGCGGCTACACCACCTGGTGGCGCGACCTGGGGTGGCCCACGCCAGGGGGTGGTGTGGCCCCCTGTGGCCCATCTCCACTTCCCCTTCTGGCATTCTTCATCTTATGGAAAAATAGGATTTTCCATGTATTTTCCCGGATTTTCTGATCTTCGCGAATTTTGCCTCCAAACATCACCTTTTCCATTAGAATCCTGACTGCAACGGTCCATGCTCCAAAATTCATCAACCATGCAAAAATAGATGAAATAACATAAGTATCATCTCTTAATATGAAATATATCAATGAACAACAGTAAATTATGATATATAATAGTGATGCAAAATGGACGTATCAGACTCTCCCCATCGAAGGAAGACAATTATTTCATCAAAGACGATCTTAGGGCTCCTTCATGTGGATATTTTTGGTCCTCCATCTCATGCAAGCCTCGGTGGGAAGAAGTATTTCCTTGTAATTGTTGATGACTACTCAAGGTACACATGGGTCTACTTCAAGCACAAGAGTGAGACTCAACAAACTATCATCGACTTTGCCAATGAGGTTCAACGTAACACAACATCCCCATATTGGCAATAAGACGCGACAACGGCTCTAAGTTCAAGAACTACACCCTGAATGAATTCCTAAGTGAATAGGGGACAAGTCACCAATATTCCATTGCGTACCCCCCTCAACAAAATGGTGTAGTCGAGAGGGAAAACCGGACATTGCTGGTTATGGCAAGATCTATGTTGGCCGAATTCAAGTCACCGTATAATTTTTGGGCTGAAGCTATATCCACCGCATGTCACACAACAAACTGGCTTTACCTCCATAAGATCTTGGACAATACTCCCTATGAAATACTTACCGGTAACAAGCCCAATATATCATACTTCCGGTTGTTCAGATGTAAGTGTTTCTTTCTCATTAAAGGAGTTCGCTTATCTAAATTTGAGTCTAAGGCTTTAGAAGGTATTTTTGTTGGTTACGGTGCATAATCCCACACTTATAGAGTCTACAACAAGACAACCGGAATTGATGTAGAATATTGTAGTGTGGTGTTCGAGGAAAATGACAGCTCCCATGTGGGGCAAGTTGATGTTTGTGATACAGATGTTGAAATACCCAAAGATGCCATAAGAAGAATGGGTGTGGGATTTTACCGCCCCGTTGATGAACCGCTTGTGGCGGATTGGGAAGGATAATGCTCTACCTATGTAGATCCCTCATCTACACAAGATCAACAAACTCCACCTACTAAAGTAATTACTACACCTTCCCAACAAACTTCAAAATATCATCCATCATCTGATCAGGCTGGAAGTCCCAGGCCGGATTATCCGGCCCTGCAACTCCCTATCGCACTAGCAGTGATCAAGAAACAACTGAAGCTCCCATGCTAGATTATCCGGCCCCTCCATCGGCTGGATTAATCGGCCCTACAAGTCTAGAACTGCAACCTCCTGATATGGTTGTGAATCAAGATCAAGGGCAAGAATCTTCTTCTACTGTCAGTGTTGTACCTGCTACTGATCAAGGTCTATCTAATGGTCAAGACAAGGACAAGAATGTTGAAGATATTCCACCAAGAAATAATAAGGAAATTTAAACTCGTCGCAAAGCTCGATCTGAAAGAAATCTAGAACTCAGAGGTCATACACTTGACAAAGTAGTAGGTGATCTAAGAAGAAGGGTGCCCACAAGAAGAGAGTTGGAAAGTTTTAGTGACCATCAAGCTCATATCTCTATGGTGGAACAAAAAAAGGTATATGAAGCACTTGAAGATCTAGATTGGGTTGTGGCGATGCATGAAGAACTAAAAAATTTTGAGCACAAGAAAGTTTGAAAGTTAGTAGAGAAGCCCAAAGAATGTCGCAATGTTATCGGCACAAACTGGATATTCAAGAACAAGCAGATGAGAATTTAATTGTTATAAAGAAACAAGGCAAGATTGGTCGCACAAGGTTTCTCTCAAGTGCAAGGCATCAACTTTGGAGAAACTTATGCTTCAGTGGCTCGCCTTGAGTCTATCCATATCCTTCTTGCCTATGCAGCTCATCATAATTTTAAATTGTAGCAAATGGATTTTAAAAGTGACTTTATTAATGGTCCATTGCATGAGTTGGTGTATGTTAAGCAACCCCCAGGATTCGAGGACCCCAACTTTCCTAACCACGTCTACAAACTTGATAAGGCACTCTTTGGCCTTAAACAAGCCCCACGTGCATGGTATGAGCACCTTAAAGAGTTATAATGCTAGACCATGGTTTCGAGGTTGGGCAGATTGACCCCACTCTTTTTACTAAGAAGGTTAGGGGGAGATTTTTGTATGCCAATTATATGTAGGTGACGTTATTTTTGGCTCTACTAACCAAGCTTTTAATGATGATTTTTCAAAGCTTATGACTGTCAGGTTTGAGATGTCTATGATGGGGGAGTTGAGTATTTTTCTTGCATTCGAGATCAAGCAACTAAGAGAAGTAACCTTAACTAATCAAGCAAAGTACATCAAAGACATGCTCAAGAGATTCAAGATGGCAGACCTTAATGGCATTGCTACACCAATGCAAACTAAATGTCATCTCGAGTTAAATCCCAATGGTAGAGATGTGGATCAAAAGGTATACTGGTCCATGATCAGCTCCTTTCTTTACCTTTTTGCATCTAGACCCAATATTGTGTTGAGTGTAGGAGTATGTGCATGGTATCAAGCGGCTCCTAAAGAAAGCCACTTAGTGGCGGTCAAGAGAATCTTCTGATATTTGGTGCATTCCCCTAACTATGGGTTATGGCATCCCAAAGGCTCTAGTTTCTCTCTATATGGGTATATAGACTCAAATTGGGCTGGTGATAAGGATGATAGAAAATCAATTTCTAGAGCTTGTCAATTTTTGGGCAGATCCTTGGTATGTTGGTCTTCTAAGAAACAAAATTGTATATCTCTCCACTACCGATGCTGAATATGTGGCTACTGTAAGTGCATGCACTCAGTTGTTATGGATGGGGGAAACTTTAAAGGAATATGGGGTCAATTGTGACAAAGTGCCTCTTTTATGTGACAATTAAAGTGCCATCAAAATTGCTTACAATCCGGTGCAGCACATAGGAACTAAGCATATTGAGATCCACAACCATTTCATTCGAGATCATGTTGCTCGTGGAGACATTGAACTATCTTTTATGAGCATGAAGAATCAACTTGCGGGTATTTTCACGAAGCCTCTTGACGAAGTAAGATTATGTTACTTGAGGAATGAGCTAAATATTGTAGATTCAAGGAGCTTAACTTGATCTCCCTTGCATACATATCTATGTCTTAACCACTATTAGGTTTATATGCGGGCATGGACATAGGGGGAGTGTGGTCCTAATTATTGGGTTAAGCCTCCCCACATAATGCTGAAAGCAAGACAAAACATTTCTCTTTATATCATTTTGTGATATGTGAATTTATTGAGGAGTATTGGTCATGAACCCATTATATATCTTCGCGGTGTCATACCATACACTCCTACATGGTGGTTTCGGCCACCGCCCTATTCGTGATGAAGAGTTGGGTCTTTGTGGATTTCCTTGGTTTTTATTGCCTATCTCTTGTTCTTATGGAAAACACACCAAAAATTGGCTTTCCATTGATTTTGGATCTTGCAATTTTGGGAGTGTAGTACCATCTCAGTTTGGATATCTTAACCTAAGCCTTCTCCCACCCCAAGAAATTTCTTTCTATTGCACACAAGTCTATTTGGCACCTTGTGAGGCTGTTTGAGGTTGTGCTGGCCTAAAACCTATGTAAACAGGAGTTTTTAGAGAGGGGCGGATAATCCACCCCTAGTGCGGGCCGGATAATCTGTCCCGAGTGGTTTTCATCTTTTAGGGCTAGGAGTCAGGGGGAGAGGCTGAAAGGGCAGCATTCTCCTCCCCAACTTCCTCCCTCTCCCATAGCCACTGCCTCCGGCCACCTCTCTCCTCCCTGGTGCTCCCCAGCCGCCGGTTCACTCGGATTACCAGCGGATCCGCTCCTCCTGCTCCCCGGTATATTCTCCTCAGAGTAGCTCCTCCAATGAGTGAGGGTAACTCCCACAATCTTTTTTGTGTGGATCTTGTTGTTTTGTTGTTGAAACTTGGAGTAGAGGATTCCCATTGGTTCATTCACATCTTATTTTTAGTAGAATATCAACTATTGCCACCGATCTATGCGTATGTCTCACATCTAAGTCGAAAGAAAAAAATTGCCAAAGCCGGATTATATGCCCCTCGCTAGGCTAGATTATCCGGCCTGGAAGGATCAACCCTACTGCCTTTTGATTCATATTAAATCATTGCATAGTTATACCATGGTTACTTTTCTACTAACTTTAAATCCTGCTGGAATTTTGTGTGCTTATCTATTGCTTTCCCCCTTACTCTTTTCACATGTGGTTCTCGTGTTCTGGCCAAGACCTATCAGCGTCATCCTCATGCTTGGTATTTGCATCCCAATGAAGACAGAAGTTTTACTAATAAGGTGGAATTCAGGAGACAGAAAATGGAGACTACAAGGATGGTTGAACAAGCAAACATGGGCAAGAGGTCTCAGGCTGCTACAAAAAGACAGGGCGAGCAAAATAGAGTTAGGTACAAGACAGTGCACATCATTGAGTACTCTACTCTCCGGTAGCGTGATTGGTTTGTTGATGCTGAGCGCGATGAGGATCTTGATGAGCCCAACTTTTGGTGTGCACATCAGTAGTATATCTTTCAGGACATCTCTCCCACTAGAAGATTTGCCTCATGCGTCCACTAGATTTGACTGCCACAAAGAACAAGCCTCATTTCGCTCATGCTCATGCTGTGACTGAGAAGATGGGGTTGCATCATCTCATGGAGATCCAATGTGACTATGACACTATGCTGGTTCAACAGTTCTTCTCAACCCTCATGATTTGTGGGGATGAGGCTTGCACTATGAAGTGGATGTCATGTTCTCAATTCTGCTCAGCTAACTTCTACACCTTTGCCCAGTTGCTCTCCTACCCCTTCTAGGGCTGTGATACTTCATGTGGGCATCGCATCTATAGCCCTAATCGTCCAAGCAAGGATGCATTACTCTCAGCTTGCTACGGACCCAATGGTGTGGTTGGTTAGGTTGATGGTCTCTATCCACTTTAGTCCCAGCTGGTTCTCATGTTCCATGACTACATTATTCTGAGTGGAGGTAACAATGATAGCATTTGTGGTCACTTGGTTAATTTACTGGGCTTTGCAAACGAGTGTCCTGATATGTCCATTTTTGCATCACTATTCTATGTCATAATTCACTGTTATTCATTGATATATTTCGTATTGAGAGGTGATACTTATGTTATTTCATCTGTTTTTGCATGGTTGATGAATTTTGGAGCATGAACCGCTGTAGTCAGGATTCTGATGGAAAAGGTGTTGTTTGGAGGCAAAATTCACGAAGATCACAAAATCCAAGAAAATATACGGAAAATCCTATTTTTCCAGAAACGAAGGAAGCCAGAAGGGGGATGGAGATGGGCCACAAGGGGCCCACACACCCCCTGGCGCGGGCCACCCTGCGCCGCGCCACCAGGTGGTGTGGCCGCCCTGGTCCACCACTAGCACTCCCCTCTAGCGTATATTATCCTCCCAAAACCTTAAGACTCGGGGAGCGACTACAGAAAGATTCTGCCGCCTCTGCAGGGCGGAAAACACCGAGAGAGAAAGATCTCTCCGACAGACAGATTTCTGCCAGGGGAATTCCTCCCCGGAGAGGGGAGATCGTCGCCATCAACACCACCATCAAGCTGGACTTCATCGGGATCATCATCATCATCACCACCATCATCACCATCAGCACCCTCATCACCATCTCCATATTGCTGTAACAATTGGGTTGAATCTTGCATAGTTCATAGGGGAAACTTTCCTGGTGTTGATTACTCTTTGTAATTGATGCTATTGAGTGAACCTTTGAATTATTGTTTATGTTCAGATTGTTATACATCATTATTCCATCTCTGATCATGATCCATATGATGTCTTGTGAGTAGTTCGTTTTGTTCTTAAGGACATGGGAGAAGTCATGATGTTAGTAGTGGAGTTGTGTTGAGAAAGATTCAATAGTTTGATATTTAAGTTGTGGTGTACTTCTTCTAGTGGTTTCATGTGAACGTCGACTACATGACACTTCACCTATATGGGCCTAGGGGAATGCATTGTGTATTTGGCTACTAATCGTAGGGGTTGCCGGAGTGACAGAAACCTGAACCCCCGTTAGGAAACCATTGCACAAGGGACGTAAGGGTCTTAGAGTTTAAAGTTGTGGTTAGGTTTCTACCTTAATTACTTTCTTGTACTTACGGATGTTTGCAAGGGGTATAATCACAAGTATGTATTAGTCCTAGGAAGGTCGGTACATTAGCACAGGTTCACCCACACAACACTTAGCAAGCTAAAGAAGATTAATCAACTATATGAAGAGAAAGCACTTGACAGTCTTCCCGTGTGTCCTCGAGAATGTTTGGTCATCTTAAGTAATACAACCCGCTTGTCCTTTGCTGCATAAAGGATTGGGCCACTTGATGCGTTTATTCCTACTGTCTTTTATTTACTCGTACTTCGTTTACTTGCTTTGTCAAAAACCCCTAAAAATCCGTTTGCTAACTATTTGCAGAGAATTCCTGATCCATACCACTAGCCAGCACCTTCTGCTCCTCGTTGGGTTCGACACTCTTACTTATCGAAAATACTGCGATACACCCCTATACTTGTGGGTCATCAAGACTATTTTCTGGCGCTGTTGCCGGGGAGTAAAGCGCTATTGGAGAGTGGAACTGGTAAAGGAAACTTCTACTGTGAGTATTGTTTACTTCTGTTAGTTGCTTTATTTTCGTTATGGATAATTCGCTGAGTTTCTTATTTGGTAATGCTACTACCACTGCTAAGGTAGTAGATGAGCCACCACCTGCTGAGAATGATGTTTTTAAAATACCTACAAGGATTATTGATCGTGTTATGGATAACTACTATGTTGGGGATGGAACTGTCCATCCCGGTGATCATTTACTCTTTATACACGAATTATGCGGGTTGTTCAAGTGTGCAGGTATTACTACAGATCAAGTTAAGAAGAAGTTATTCTCATTATCGCTGAAAGAAAGAGCCGAGGAATGCTATAAGATGCTAAAGAATGGCCAAGCTCTGGAATGGGAGGAAATAGTGCCTCTCTTCTATTCAAAGTTTTATCCTCCTAGTGAGATTCATAAAGATCGGAATCAAATATATAACTTTTGGCCTCTTGATGGAGAGAGTACAGCTCAAGATTGGGGGAGATTGAAGTTACTAATGCTCAAATGTCCCATTCATGAGCTCCCCAACAATATTATTATCAATAACTTTTATGCAAGGATCCCTCTACATGATAAGGATTTATTGGATGCTTCTTGTGTTGGATCATTCACTCGCATGGAAGAAGAAGCTAAATGGGATCTTCTAGACTGTATTCAAGATAATGCTGAAGCATGGGAGAATGACAAAGGAAGAAAGTTAGGTATAAATTATGATTATGAATGCATTGAATCTTTTATGGGAACTGATGACTTTCAAAATATAAAAAATTCTTATGGTCTTGATTTACAAGTTATTACGAATTTCTTTAGGGCTTTTGCTTCTTATATTGAAGTTCCAAAAAGGGGATGGAACAAGTACCATGAACCTTATAAAGATATTGTGGACTGTGTTCCTGTTGGGAGTGCTGAGTATTGGACTATTGATCCCATCTTACCTGAACTTTATATCGAGAAGATTCCCTACCCAGATAAGGTAAAGGATCATCCTATGATAACTAATGTAATCACCAAAAGTGAAAAGAGAACTGTAAAACCTGATGAACAAATAAACGTTGAACCTGTGGTAGCAATTGTGAAAGACCTTGTCACTAAAAGCATAGAAGATGGACACATAGTCTTTTGTGAGGATGCTTCTAATATTGTTTCACATCCCAATAGAACTAAAAAAGCTAGTGTCCCTGTGCTTTCTGTTAGAATTGGTGATCATTGCTATTATGGTTTATGTGATATTGGTGCAAGTTCTAGTGCTATTCCTTATGAGCTTTACAGAGAAATTATGCATGAAATCAGTCCCTGCGAATTGGAAGAGATTGATGTGGTTATTCACCTTGCTAATAGAGAGACCATCTCTCCAATTGGTATTGTACGAGACGTGGAAGTTCTTTGTGGTAAGATTAAGTACCCTCTGATTTTCTAGTACTCGGTTCAGCTGCTAGTAAAACTTATCCTATTATTTTTGGTAGACCTTTCTTGAGTACTTGTGGAGCTATTATAGATTTCAAAAGGGAGAAAATCTTGACCAAGTTTGATGGGGAATCTTATGAGTTTAACTTCTTGAAAAATTCGCTAAAGAACCTTGTGAAGAGGAAACCCATAATGAGGATTTTAGAGTTGAACAACTTGCTTCTATTTCTCTTGCTCCTAATAATGCTTTGCAGCAATTTATGGAAGATCATGAAAGTGAAATCTTCATGGAAGAAAGGAATGAGATTGACAAGATTCTCCTTAATCAGCCTAAGATGCTTAAGCATAACTTGCTTGTAGAAGACTTGGTTACCACGTTGCCACCTAAAAAGGATCCGGTCTTCGATCTAAAACCTCTCCCTGATGATCTTAAATATGCTTATATTGATGATAAAAAGATATATCCTATTATTATTAGCGCTAAACTTTCAGGAAAGGAAGAAGAAAGGTTATTGGAGGTTTTAAGGAAACACCGAGGAGCTATGGGCTATACTCTGGATGATTTAAAAGGGATTTCACCTACTATATGTCAGCATTCTATCAACATAGAACCAGATGCAAAGCCAGTAGTAGAGAACCAACGACGTTTAAATCCTAAGATGAAGGAAGTGGTAAGGAATGAGGTATTGAAACTCCTTGATGCTGGTATTATTTACCCTATTGCTGATAGTGAATGGGTTAGTCTTGTTCATTGTGTTCCTAAAAAGGAGGTATTACCGTTGTTCCTAATGATAATGATGAGCTTATTCCTCAAAGAATAGTAGTAGGCTATAGGATGTGCATTGATTTTAGAAAAGTCAATAAATTTACTAAGAAAGATCACTACCCGCTTCCTTTTATTGATCAAATGTTGGAAAGGTTGTCTAAAAAGACCCATTTTTGTTTTCTTGATGGTCATTCTGGTTTCTCTCAAATTTTTGTTAAACAACAAGATCAAGAAAAAACTACTTTTACTTGCCCTTACAGAACTGATGCTTACAGACGTATGCCTTTTGGTTTATGTAATGCTCCTGCTACTTTTTAAAGGTGCATGTCTGCTATCTTTCATGGTTTTTGTGAGGAAATTGTAGAAGTGTTTATGGATGACTTTTCTGTCTATGGAACTTCTTTTGATAATTGTCTGCACAACCTTGATAAAGAATTTCTAGCTGTCGTTTTTGCTTGTGATAAGTTTAGACCCTATATTGTAGACTCAAAAGTCACCATTCATACTGATCATGCTGCTATTAAATACCTTATGACGAAGAAGGACACTAAGCCTAAGCTTATTAGATGGGTGCTGCTTTTACAAGAGTTTGATCTACATATAGTAGATAGGAAAGGTGCTGAAAACCCTATAGCTAATAATTTATCTCAATTGTAAAACATCTCTTTTGACCCTATGCCTGTTAATGATAGTTTCCCAAATGAGCAGTTAGCCGCAGTAGGGGTAAGCTCACGAGGGAGCCCTTGGTACGCTGATTATGCTAACTTTATTGTCTCCAAGTATTTGCCTCTAACTTTTACAGCTCAGCAAAGAAGGAAGTTCTTCTATGATTTGAGGCATTATTTTTGGGATGACCCACACTTATACAAAGAAGGAATGGATGGTATTATGCGAAGATGTGTTCTAGAATATGAACAAAAGGAGATATTACATAAATGTCATGGTAGTGCTTATGGAGGACATCATGCAGGAGATAGAACCGCACAAAAGGTGCTACAATCAGGTTTCTACTGGCTTACCCTTTTTAAAGATGCAAGAAAATTTGTTTTATCTTGTGATGAATGTCAGCGTGTTGGTAATATTTCTAGACGCAATGAAAGGCCTATGAACTACTCTCTAGTTATTGAACCCTTTGATTGCTGGGGATTTGACTTTACGGGTACTTTCCCTCCCTCGAAAGGTTATACTCATATTCTTGTTGCTGTTGATTATGTTACTAAGTGGGTAGAAGCCATTCCTACGAAGAGTGCTGATGGGAAACTGCTCTAAAAATGCTTAAGGATGTTATCTTTACTAGGTTTGGAGTGCCTAGGTATCTCATGACTGATGGGGGTTCTCATTTCATTCATGGTGGTTTTAGAAAGACCCTTGCTAAATATGATGTTAATCATAGAATTGCTTCAGCCTATCACCCCCAAACTAGCGGGCAAGTAGAGTTATCAAATAGAGAAATTAAATCCATCTTGCAAAAGACTGTTAATAGATCTAGAAAAAACTGGGCTAAAAAGTTGAATGATGCTTTATGGGCTTATAGAACTGCCTACAAAAATCCTATGGGGATGTCTCCTTATAAAATGGTTTATGGGAAAGCTTGTCACCTACCTTTAGAATTAGAACATAAAGCTTACTAGGCAGTTAAAGAACTAAATAGAGATTGTAAGCTCGCTGGTGAGAAAAGATTATTTGACTTAAGTTCTTTAGATGAATGGAGGAGTGAAGCCTATGAAAATGCTAGGCTCTTTAAAGAAAAAGTTAAAAGATGGCATGACAAGCGAATACTTAAGAGAGAATTTCATGTTGGTGAGAAAGTTCTATTGTATAGGTCTCGTCTCAGATTTTTTGCAGGAAAGCTACTGTCAAAATGGGAAGGACCTTTCATTATTGAAGAAGTATACCGTTCAGGAGCAATAAAATTTTCTTCTACAAAAGATAATACTACACAAGTAGTGAATGGGCAGTGACTCAAACACTATATTGCTAGGGATTCTTATAATGAAGATGTTGATGCCTTTCAAGTTATAACTCCGATTTTTTTTATCATGGACCAAATTCAGAGACCTGCAGAGTCTGTTTTCAAATAGGTAACAGTTCTAGTAAGAAAAGCTCCACGAAAATACTATCAAACTATATTTTTGCAGTTTTTAGTCAATAAGGAAAGCTACGAAGCGAAAAAGAGACGGAAAAGGAGCCAGGGTGGATCACACCACCCTGTGGCGCGGGCCTCCCCTGGACGCGCCACCAGGTGGTGTGGCCACCCCAGAGTCCGTCTCCGACCCGTTTTCTCCCAATACCTTCCTTTTGTCATGAAACTTCGTAATATATAATCCCCCAGATCCTCCGAGGCTCGTATATCGTGTTTTCGTTTCGATCTGTTTCTGACAGGTAGAGTCCCAGATTTGGAGATACAATCTCTTCCTCTGGACCAGCCAAGGAAGATTCTTTAGAGGATATCATCAACCCATACATGAGAGAGTTGAAGATTCATCCCAAGGAGTTGTTGCTTGAAGATGGGGAACTCCGGATAAAAGAGGTTTGAGGCCCTAAAGGTGAAGGAAGTCTGGAGGACAGGATGGAAGCACTGGAGCAAGAAGTCTTTAGGTACAAGAAGATGGCGGAGCGTGAAGTGGATATCATCCATAAGATTTGTTCCGAACTCATCGCCGAGCACCAAAAGGAGACTGCTGAACTCAAGGATGAAGTCCTCTCACTCCGCCAAACAACCAACAAACTGTAAGCACAGTTCTATGACGTTCAAAATCAAAACTGTGAGTATGAGGTTAGGTTTAAATGCATAAGTGTTGCTGCAAGTTTCAGGATGCTGGAAACCACGATGTCCTTTGTTGATGGGAAGCCCTTACCCTGGAAGTCGGACGAAGATGAGAGGATACCACCACCACCAAAGGAGTAATTCGTCATCAGGTTTGGCATCCCCTTGGTTTGTTCCAAGCTTGGGGGAGTGTCGCGGTATCACATCACTATCTTCTATCTTTTTACCTTATTAGTAGAGTCATATCATGAATAGAGAAGTTATTATGTAGGATGGTTTGCATTATGGAAGTGTCCCCTCTCTCGTTAGATATGTATCCCTTGGTGTGAGTTGCCGTTATGGAATATTAATGAGAAGTTCTATCATTCACTCTTTTTTATAGCTTATATTAGTTTTAAATTCGTGGTTATATGATTGATCTTGTTGTTAGTATTGGTATCACTTTGGGATCATTGAGTTAATTTAGTTGGTTTTGGCAAACCTGGCTTGGTCAGTAGCAACACTATTTTTGAGAGTTGAAAGAAAAGATAAAAGTACTCTGAAGAAATATAATTTCATCATCTTTCTTTCTTGATTTGCTCATAAGTCTAGTATTCTCTAGTTAAGATCTTTTGTGCTTCCAAGGAAGATTGCATGTTTGTCTTTATCACTTGTATGTTTGTTTGTTTCCTTCAACTCTTGTACTTGCTACCAAACCTTGCTAGCCAAAAACCTGTACAGAGAGGGAATTCTTCTCGTGCATCCACTCCTTTAAACCAAAACCTTTGCCATTTGTGTCCACCATACCTACCTATTAGCATTATTGCTATTCCAAGTAAATTCTTGTTTTATCTACCTCCCAAATTAAACTTGTTATGTGAAAATTAGTGATTAAAGCTCTCACAAACTTGATGGCACACTTTACTTTCTTGCACTTAATAAACTTGAACCATTGTGCTCACCTATATTGCGTATATGCTTGCACTTTGTAAGTTGTGAATTAGCAGAACCATGCTATCATGGGGAACGCTTTCAACATTACACTAGTACTTTGTACCTAGTTGATATCATGTTCTTTTGTCTATGGATGTCGTCGGTGTGAAATGAAAGGGGAGTTTGTAAGTCCATGGAGTTATGCATGTGTGTTAGAGAAACGTCTGGGCCGCTGGTCTAATCCATGCTGACATGGTGGAAACCTATAGCGTAACCATAACAAGCATCTATGAAGAATTATTCTTATAAAAAAAGAGATAGAGATTGAGAAAAAGAGAAAATAAAAAAAAGAGATATTATGAAAAGAGGAAAGAGAAAAAAAGCACCATATTCCCATGGTAAATAAGAAGATTGCTGAGATGCTTGTTATCTGCTTGCCTTGTCATTTTGATATGGGGATTCTTCCGTATCATCGGGCAAGGGGTACCCCGTTGGCGGTTCTCTATGGTACACATATGCTTACGATGACAAGGACTTACCGATGACTAAGCTTGAGTAGCATGAGGAGCGGCCCTCGTATTCAAGGGACATGAGATTCTCAATTTACAACTTTTCAATGCATATCCTCATTTTTTATCACCTTAACCTTAATCACCTAAAGATGCTTATGATAGGGGCAATGAGAGCTGAAAGCTAATAAGTATCATAATTTTTGGGAGCTCTTTATGAGACTTGCAATCCCTGCTTCCCTCTGCGAAGGGCCTTTCTTTTACTTTTTAGTTGAGTCAGTAAACCTACTCCCTTCTATCTCAGCAAGTATTTTGAGTTGTTGTGTTTCATTCATTCATATGATGATTTATTCAATCATGTTGCTTTTGTTCCTTGTTTTGCACATTGCTCTTATCTTGATGCTTACTACTTTGAAAGCTATCATTAAAAACCAGTTATTTGTGAACTCCAGCAAATTATCAACTATTCTTTGACCAAGATCTGAGTTTGCAATTACCAATTATGATTTACTTTATGTATCTTTATTGTGTTTCCTTTACTCATTACAAGTTGAGTTATATAATAGTTGAAAGGACATTTACTATCATAATCACTTTTGGTGTTCATTAACAACTAGTAGACCCTTTCGCAGTTTGCTATTGTCTACAGGTGGTATTCTACTAAGGAAAAAGGACCATTGGCCAATGGATCATTCCCTGCATCTGATCTTGCAAGCTGGGAATTCCAGACTGGAGTCTCTGGTCTACACAGACCGGAGTCTCTGGTGTGGTCCGGAGTTTCCCCAGGAGTCTCCGGGGTGGCCTCTGTTTTCATGCCCAGGATAGCTAGTAAGGTGGTCCGGAGATTGGTCCAGAGTCTCCGGTCTCTATCTCAGGCCGGAGTCTCCGGTGTGGAGGGACCGGAGTCTCCGATCCACTTGGCTCCCAACTGAGCTGGGTCATTCTGTCAAGGGGTCTAGAGGCTGATCCGGAGATGGACCGGAGTCTCTGGTGTAGACCGGAGTCTCCGGTGTGGTGACCAGAGTCTCCGGTCTGCTTCTCCTCCAACGGTCAGAAAAACGGCTCGCTGACAGAAGGGCTATAAATAGGGGACCTTATCCCCTTGTTGCAGCTGCTTGTCCACCTCAAGAACACCATGTCCATTTGAGCCACCAAATCAACAAGATCTCTTCATCCAACCATCCAAAGTCTTTGATCTTTGGAGAATCGAAGGAGGAGGCCTTGATCTACAGCTTCACCAAGAGAAATCTTCATTTCTCCCTCATTCACTTGAGGGCCCCCATGTTCTAGTGTTTCATTGGAAACCCTAGGTTTTGATTTGGTTCTTACAAGCTTGTCTTTGATTGTTTGACAGCTTGCTTGTATTTGGGAGTCTCCAATTAAGTTGTGGATGTGTGCCCCGAACTCGTTGTAAAGGTGCCGGCTTCCACCTCGAAGGTTGCCATATAGTGGAAGAGGTGAATCGAGCCTGTTGGGGTGAGGTTCATCAGAGAACAAGGGAGGCCTCTCGTGGCGTTGGTGGTTTGAAACCACCCCCTCTCCAAACATAGACGTACTTCTCCTCAAAAGGAAGGAACTACGGGAAACAAATCCGTGTGTCTCCGTGTGCTCCACTTTGGTTCCTTCTACCCTTTACTGCACTTTACTTATCTAGTTATTGTTTAGTTAGTGCTTGCTTGTCATATAGGTAAATTCACCTTAGTTGCATAATCTAGAGAATTTACCTTTCTTGTCAAACCCTAATTTGAAAAGGAGTAAAATTTGAAGTAGCACCTATTCACCCCCCCCCCTCTAGGTGCCCATACGATCCTTTCAATTGGTATCAGAGCCTCGGCTCTTTATTCGGGCTTAACCGCCTAAGAGATTATGGGCAACCCAGAGGAGGGAGAAAGTGAGGCTAGCCATTCGGTGACCATGGTAGATCTCAAGAATTTGGAAACAAGCTTGAGCTCTACCTTGGGCAACGAAATCCTACAATTGCGTCCACTCGTTGAGCAACTTGTTAAGGATAAGCAAACCTCACCTCCTCCCTCTCTAGTGGAAACATGACCAAACCCAAAGGCTAATGCTCCGGTAAAGCCTTTGGAGGAAGTGGTAGGGGATGAACATAATTCCACTAACTCCGCCACCAAAAAGGGTGATGGGAAGGAAGAGTTCCATACGGTTCCCGGATGGTACTCTCCCGACCCTCCTATCCCTCATCCACATATAAACAATAGAGGAGACCCACCTAAGTTAGCTGCACATACTTTTGCTCAATGGCAAGTGTTAATGAAATCTCATATGCGCAGCTCTTGCATTGATTTATGGAATATTATTGAAGATGGACTCAAAATTGAGGATCCAACCAACTTGACGAGAAGAGAAGTGGTCAATAGCCAACTCAATGCGACTGCCTTGCACATGATCCAACTTGGGGTGGGGCCAAAGGATTTTCCCCACATTGAGCACTACAACACCGCCAAGGAAGCTTGGGATGCTCTCATTGACATGTTTGTTGGCAATGAGAGTATGAGGAGAAATAGATATGATGCCTTAAGCAATGAGGCTGAAGGTTTCTTCATGAAGGATGGTGAGGTTCATGAAGACATGTATCGAAGACTCAAATCCACAACCACCGCTTTCAGGAATGTAGGCGCCACTCACATTGATGACGCTTGGATCAAAAGGAAGTATGTGAGTGCTCTCATGCCCTTCGAGCCTACTGACTTGAAGAGTCTCCAAGGAAGACACAACTACCATCTCATGACCTCCAGTGAAGTGATGCAAGAGATGGCAGCCTTCAATATGCTGCCAAGAATGCCAAAGATGCTCGTGCTCGTGCCATTGGAATGAGTAGTGGTGTCAATCTTGCCTTGAAGGCCAAGGTTATGGAGTATGATGAAGATGAAGGAAGTGATGAGGGACCTTCAATGAGCCACCCTGACGATGTCAAGACTGCTCATGGTGAATACATGGCCTTCTATGCAAGAAACTTTTGGAAAGACCCCGCCAAGGCCAAGATGGAAATGCAAAGAAGAAGCAACCCCAATGGGAGAAGAGATAATGGGTCCAAGTTGAGAACTTGTTTCAATTGTGGTGACTGTTATCACTTCGTTGCAGCTTGTCCCTATGAGAAAACAGAAGATAATGGGGGAAAACTTGTGTTGAAGAAGACCTCCAAAGTTCCATACAAGAAACCTTTCATCAAAAGAAACCCAACCAACAAGAAGCCGGGAGAAATTGTCTTGATCACACATGAAGAGTACTCCTCTGATGATGATGATGAGGAGGAGGAGGAGGAAGAAGAGGATACACCAAGTGGTGTGGCGGCTCTTGTCACTACCTCTACTCCTTCATTCTCACTCTTCGCCTCTCCAAATGAGAATATCTCCAACAATAACGTCACTTGCCTTATGGCAAGAGGAACAAAGGTATTATCATCATCACACTCCACTTCCTTAATCAATAATGATTTTGATGATGAGTTATCTCTTGAGGTCAAAAAGGAACTAGTTTCTTTTGATGTGTTTATGAATAACTTGCAAGGGGAACATAAGAAACATGTTATGGACCTCCTAAATCAACTTTCACACACATAAGAACTTCTAGATGAGAGATGCCAATTAGGAAGAGATCACATGATTGAGGTAGAGCTCTTAGTAATGCTCTAGAAGAAGAATAAGAAACTAGAATATCTCTTGAAACTAAACTAGAGGGCCTTGATGAAGCTAATGACCTCATTATTAATAAACTCATCAAGGAACGTGATCATGCTATTGCTAAATACAAAAAGGCTAAAAAGGATAAGATTGAGTTTGATGTTGTTCATAAAAAACTTGCCGAGGACCTTAGGACACTTGACAAGGCTCACAAGGCCTTGGAAAGTGAACTCCTGTCCCTCACAAAGTCTCGTGAAAAGCTTCAAACTCAATTGATCAATACTCCCTCACCTAGTACATTCATTCCTTATAGTTGTACAAATATTCTTGAAGAACATGCTAGGTTGAAGGGGGAGCTAGCTCAGACTTCCTTTCCCAAAGGAAACAAGTCTATTGATGACCTCTTAAACAAGCAAAGGTCAAATGGTGAAAAAAGGGGCTTAGGCTTTGTCTCTAAAGCCAAGAAGAAAAAGAATAACAAGAAGAAGAAGGCCAATCCCGCTCAAGAAAAGAACAAGGTCATTGTGGGAAGTAAGACCACAAGTGGCAAAACTATGTCTCATGATGATTTTGCGGGTAGTGCTAACCCTCACTATGTCTTAATGCATGATTACTATGGTGATGTGTATGCACAATATGTTGGCTCTTTTGATGGTTATATTGCATGGTCGATTTGGGTTCCCAAGACCCTTGTTGCTAACAAAAGAGGACCCATTGAGAAATGGGTACCTAAAAACTAGTTTGATCTTTTGTAGACCTATGCTTCCGGAGGTTCAAATGGGTGCTCGATAGTGGATGCACAAGTCATATGACCGGAAGCGCCTCTAGTGTCAAGGAGTTGAGACCAAATGTTGATCAAATATCTGTGACATATGTTGACAAATCAAAGTCTAAGGTAATGGGTTTTGGCAAGGTTGTGGTGGCACACGATATCACTCTCGTGGACGTCATGCTTGTTGAGACCCTTGGCTATAATTTACTTTCAGTCCGTGCACTAGGAAGGATGGGTTTTGCTGTCTTCATTGATGTTGATATTGTGATCCTCTTGTGGAGCAAGACTCTAAAGGTTGTTTTCGTTGGGTACGTCGAGGATGACTTGTATGTGGTGGACTTCTCCAGGAAAACCACTACAGGTCCGATGTGCCTATTCGGAAAGGCCGACGTGGGTTGGCTATGGCACCACCGTCTAGCCCATGTCAACATGAGAACTTTGCAAAGCCTTCACAAGGATGGTCATATTGTTGGACTAAAAGAAAATGTTTGCTTTGCCAAAGATCATGTTTGCAGGGCATGTGTTGAAGGAAAGATGCATGATTCTCCCCACAATCCTAAGAACTACATCAAGTCCAAGAGGATCTTGGAGCTTCTTCATGTGGATCTATTTGGTCCCCCGTCTCATGCAAGTCTTGGTGGGAAGAAATATTGTTTGGTGATTGTTGATGATTACTCAAGATACACTTGGGTATATTTCTTCAAGTTAAAAAGTGAGACCCAAGATAACTTCATCGACTTCATCAACATGGCTCAATGTCAACACAGTGTCCCAGTATTAACAATAAGAAGTGACAATGGTACCGAGTTCAAGAACTACACATTAAATGGATTTCTTAGTGATGAGGGAATAAAACATCAATACTTCGATGCATATACCCCTGAACAAAATGGTGTAGCTGAGAGGAAGAACCGGACTCTCATTGATATGGCTAGGACTATGTTGGCGGAATTCAAATCTCCATACAATTTTTGGGCTGAAGCTATCTCCACAGCATGCCATGCATCAAACCGTCTCTACCTCCGCAAAGAATTGATCAAGACTCCATATGAGATCCTTACCGGTAACAAGCCTAATGTTTCTTACTTCCGAGTATTCGGTTGTAAGTGCTTCTATCGCATTAAGGGCATTCGTTTATCCAAGTTTGATTCCAAAGCATTAGAGGGTATTTTTGTTGGTTATGGTCTCAAATCCCACACTTATAGTATCTATGACAAGCTCTCAGGAATTGTCATAGAATCTTGTAGTGTGGTGTTTGAAGAATCTGATGGTCCCCAAGCGGGGCGCGTTGATGTTTGTGATGTAGATGATGAAATGCCTCAGGATGCCATAGGAAGAATGGGTGCGGGTTTCATCCGCCCTGTTGAGGAACCCCTTCTAGTGGATCGAGAAGAACTATGCTCTACTCACGTGGAGCCCTCATCTTCACAACTTCAACGAGCTACTGTCGAGGTGGACAACGACCCATGCCAAAGAAAAGTTGTGGACCCTCAATCTACTGATCACGAAGATGCCTCCAGCCAAGAGGTGTTTGAGTCTCCGTTTGCCAGGATGTCCAGTGGTGCTAAGGCCATTACACAAGCAAGATATATACAAACTGCCATAAGTATAGCTGAATACCTGGCCAGTTGTGGGACTGATCATGACCAAGGTCAATCCTCTCCTTCTCTAGAAGAGAATATGTCCAATGATGATCAAGGTCAAGTTGATGGTCAAGACGAGGACCAAAATGATGAAGTGATCCCACCAAGAAACAACAAGGAGATCGAAACTCGTCGCCAAGCTAGAACGGATAGAATATTGGAATTAAGAGACCACACTCTTGAGAATCTGGTTGGAGATCTAAGAAGAGGGATATCTACTCGAGCTCAATTGAAGAACTTTGGTGAGCACCAAGGACAAATTTCCATGGTGGAACCAAAGAAAGTATGGGAAGCTCTTGAAGATTCAGATTGGTTAGATGCAATGCACAATGAGCTCAACAACTTTGAGAGAAACAAAGTATGGAAGTTAGTTGAAAAGCCTAAAGATTGCCGCAATGTTATAGGCACCTAGTGGATCATACAAAGACAAAGCACATTGAGATTCGTCATCACTTCATTAGAGATCATGTTGCCCGAGGTGATATTGAGCTTTCATATGTGTCAACCAAAGACCAACTTGCCGATATCTTCACGAAGCCACTTGATGAAGCAAGGTTTTGTTATTTGAGGAATGAACTAAATATCGTGGATTCTAGGAGCTTGATTTGATTGCCTTGCATACTCACCTATGTCTTGAGCCATATTTGGTGTAGGTGTAGGCATGTAAATAGGTGGAGTGCGGTTCTAATTCATTGGACTATCCCTCCCCCCATAATGCCAACTTTAAGAAATTCAATTCTCGTAGTATCATTTAGTGATATGTGAGCATCATTGATGAGTAGTGGCTATGAACCCAAGGATAATTCTTCGCGGTTTCATGCCACAAACTCCTACATGGTGGCTTCGGCCACCACCCTCTCCTCATTCGAAGATTTGGCTCTTAGCTCGAATTTATTTGGCACTTTGATGAACATTTGGAGAGTTTTTCGTGGTTTTATTGAGTTTTCACAGTATGTCATTTTAACCCAAGCCCTCTCTCAGTCTTGAAAACCCTCTCTATATAATATATGTCCCCATACACACACCCTGGAACTATTTGGTTGAGGAGGACCAGAGTCTCCGGTGTGTTCACACCGGAGTCTCCGGCGTGGACCGGAGTCTCTGGTGTAGACCAGAGTCTCCGGTCTGTGCGGTTTCTGTCCACTTTAAGGGAGGACGGGGTGAACTGAAACAATAGTTTCATTCATCCACCCCCGTCCTTCCCTCTCTGCCCCCATCGCCTCCTCTCACAAATCTTCTCCCCGGAGGTCAAGAAGCCCTCAGGATCCACCGTGCCGCCGGCCAATCATCTCCTTTCCACCATTGGGTGATTCCCACCAGTGGAATCTCCTCCATGGACAGATCTGGTACCTCTCCTCCTCTTCTTCATCTAGGGTTCTTCCCTTACCTTGTTTTTGAGGATTGGTACTAGCTTTGACCACTGGAATTCCTTATTTGTGTGCACCTGGGTACTTTATCATTGTTACCATGACCGATCTGCAGGATTCATCTCCATTGGAGCCTCCCTGATCTTCCCCCGAGTCTCCAGACCGGAGACTCCGGTCCCGTGGACCGGAGACTCCTGTCTAAGCCGGAGACTCCGGTGTGGACCACGGAGACTCCGGTGTGGTTTGAATCCAACACATTTTTTCATGGTCTCAATGATTCTGTGCTGCCTCCATGGGACATATATACTTACCTTCATGCTATCTCCCTCGCTGCTGTTCATAAGCTCTGGCTCTCGTCGTCCTCCTCGGACCAAGGCCAAGATGAAGAGAGGGGATCCTCGCTATGATGAGTTTGAGGGTCAGTACATTGTGCCCCCATCCAACCGCAGACAACAAGCCCGTGATGCAACCTATATGCAGCGGGAGCAGGAAAGGGCCGAGGAAGAGAAATGTGCCAAAAGGGCAAAATATGACAACATTCAGTCGTTGGCTCGCATGTCTAAGCAGGACTATCATGAGCTGCGAAGGACCAATTTCTATGAATTGCCTTGCACTAGTTATGACCCCTGTTATTGGAGGAAGGAGCAAGATGTCTTCATGAAAGACATTTACAGTGTGCTCAAGAGGTCTCCTGTATGCCCCCAGAAGTACTTGAGTGTTGAACAGATGAGGAAGAGCCCCTACTTCTTTGATGCTCTGTGGATTAGTGAGAAGTTGGGGCTGTTCAACTTGATGGAGATCCATGAAGACTACAACATCACCCTCGTGCAGCAGTTCTACGCCACAGTTGTGTTTGGGACTGACCAAGCCAGGACTATGACTTGGATGACTGGCAACCACCGCTGCTCTGCCACGTTCTATGACTTTTCTGAGGCCATCTTCGAGACTTTTCAGGGGGTATCTACTCATGTTGGAGTTCGCATGCACTCAGCAGCTCTTGGGGTGAACAAGAACAAGCTTGCCCCTTTATATGGTAGTGAAGGGGTTGTGGGAGGGTCCAAGGGACTCAAGACTCTCTACAATCTGATGTTGAGGATCTTCCGCCAGACCATCTCCCCTAGTGCTGGAAATGATGATGCCATCAGATGTGGTTTGGTCAACTTGCTGTATCACACCCACAAGACTTACATGGCTGGCCCCGACACTGATGCTGATCCTATTGATGTGATGGACTACATATTTGAGGATATGTATCATGCCATCTTATACAGGAAGGCCCCTCCATATGCACGTCTAGTCATGAGACTCATCAACACTCAGCCACATGGTTCGCCACTTGCTATGTCTCCCAACCTTACCGAGCACACTCTCGTATCTCTGCAGCAGAAAGGGGCTATGAGTGCTCCTCCTGGACGCTCCCATGCACATGCGGAAGAGGAGATTTCAGAGACTGACCGGGCCCCCTCACCTCCTAGGGCTTGGAGGAAGAATGCTTCCAATGCACCTCTTCCACCCATGACACGTGACTATGTCCATGAGAGGGTCAAGAAGGCCTCATTCTAGGAGAGGAACCTGTGTTGCATGCATGTGGACATCCGCAAGCAACAACATGATTCCTACAAGAGCAACCGCCGCATCGAGAAACTACTCAAGGAGATCAAGGCTCAGGGTGAAGCGTATGATGAGGAAGGTGAGGATGAGTACACTTATGAGCATGAGGCTCAGCCGTCCACCGAGTCAGATCACACTCTTTCGTTTGGGGCATGGAATGCCCATCAGGACAGCTTGGTGGATTGGAAGACCTTCTCTGATGTCACATCTCGGTTTGGGTATCAAGGTACTTCCTCTTCTCTCCCTCATGGCAAAGGGCCTGCAGCTCCAGATGATGATGAGGACTATGCTGATGATGATGAGGATCAGGATCTGGATGAGGAGGACGAGGAGGATGATGACGAGGACTACTGATCCGTTGGGACGCTAGCTTAGGTCTTTTCCCTTTTCGGTGTTTCGATGCCAAAGGGGGAGAAGACATTGTCATCGGGAATTGCATGGGTTTGGGGGCCACTTGATTCATTTGCCTTCTCGTCTCTATTTGCTTTATGTTTTTATGGAACACTGCTTGCTATCTGTGTGTGTATGACTCTATGGGTGCTCCAACTTTACTGTAACTCATGTGAGAACTATGTGGTTTATCCATGTTCTACATACCTTGCCTGCTTTACTTGTTTATCTTTGTGCACAGAGACAGGGGGAGCATGTCCATACTCTGTCATACATAATTGCGAACTTTTGTTCATGCAAAGTCACGAGTTGTCATCGAACACCAAAAAGGGGGATATTGAAAGGACATTTACTGTCCTAATCACTTTTGGTGTTCGTTAACAACTAGTAGACCCTTTCACAGTTTGCTATTGTCTACAGGTGGTATTCTACTAAGGAAAAAGGACCATTGGCCTACGAATCATTCCCTGCATCTGATCTTGCAAGCTGGGAATTCCAGACCGGAGTCTCCGGTCTACACAGACCGGAGTCTCCGGTGTGGTCTGGAGTTTCCCCAAGAGTCTCCGAGGTGGCCTATGTTTTCATGCCTAGGAAAGCCAGTAAGGTGGTCTGGAGATTGGTTTAGAGGTTGGTCTAGAGTCTCCGGTCTCTATCTCATGCCGGAGTCTCCGGTGTGGAGGGACCGGAGTCTCCGGTCCACTTGGCTCCCAACTGAGCTGGGTCATTCTGTCAAGGGGTCCGGAGGCTGGTACGGAGATGGACCGGAGTCTCCGGTGTAGACCGGAGTCTCTGGTGTGGTGACCCGAGTCTCCGGTCTGCTTCTCCTCCAACGGTCAGAAAAACGGTTCGCTGACAGAAGGGCTATAAATAGGGGACCTTATCCCCTTGTTCCAGCTGCTCGTCCACCTCAAGAACACCATGTCCATTTGAGCCACCAAATCAATAAGATCTCTTCATCCAACCATCCAAAGTCTTTGATCTTTGGAGAATCGAAGGAGGAGGCCTTGATCTACAGCTTCACCAAGAGAGATCTTCATTTCTCCCTCATTCACTTGAGGGCCCCCATGTTCTAGTGTTTCATTGGAAACCCTAGGTTTTGATTTGGTTCTTACAAGCTTGTCTTTGATTATTTAACAGCTTGCTTGTATTTGGGAGCCTCCAATTAAGTTGTGGATGTGTGCCCCGAACTCGTTGTAAAGGTGCCGGCTTCCACCTCGAAGGTTGCCGTATAGTGGAAGAGGTGAATCGAACCCGTTGGGGTGAGGTTCATCGGAGAACAAGGGAGTCCTCTCGTGGCGTTGGTGGTTTGAAACCACCCCCTCTCCAAACATAGACGTACTTCCTCTCAAAAGGAAGGAACTACGGGAAACAAATCCTTGTGTCTCCGTGTGCTCCACTTTGGTTCCTTCTACCCTTTACTGCACTTTACTTATCTAGTTATTGTTTAGTTAGTGCTTGCTTGTCATATAGGTAAATTCACCTTATTTGCATAATCTAGAGAATTTACCTTTCTTGTCAAACCCTAATTTGAAAAGGACTAAAATCTGAAGTAGCACCTATTCACCCCCCCTCTAGGTGCCCATACGATCCTTTCAATAGTGAGTTGTCTTCTATTATGATCTATGTATTGATGAATGTGATGCTTCTTGTCCGTATTCTTTTATCGACTCTTCACTCCATAAACCTGAGGCCATGTTTATTGAGCTCAGTTTCGCTTGGGTACAAGCGAAGTCTAAGCTTGGGGGGAGTTGATACGTCCATTTTTGCATCAGTATTCTATGTCATAATTTACTGTTATTCATTGATATATTTCGTATTGAGAGGTGATACTTATGTTATTTCATCTGTTTTTGCATGGTTGATGACTTTTAGAGCATGGACCGTTGTAGTCAGAATTCTGATGGAAGAGGTGCTGTTTGGAGGGAAAATTCGCGAAGATCAGAAAATCCGGGAAAATATACGGAAAATCATATTTTTCCAGAAGACGAAGGAAGCCAGAAGGGGGCTGGAGATGGGCCACAGGGGGCCCACACCACCCCTGGCTCGGGCCACCCTGGGCCACGCCACCAGGTGGTGTGGCCGCCCTGGTCCACCCCTGGCACTCCCCTCTGGCCTATATTATCCTCCCAAAACCCTAAGACTCGGGGAGCGACCACACAAAGATTCCGCCGCCTCTGCGGGGCGGAAAACATCGAGAGAGAAAGATCTCTCCGGCAGACAGATTTCTGCCGGGGGAATTCCTTCCCGGAGAGGGGAGATCGTCGCCATCAACACCACCATCAAGCTGGACTTCATCGGGATCATCATCATCATCATCACCACCATCATCACCATCAGCACCCTCATCACCATCTCCATATTGCTATAACAATTGGGTTGAATCTTGCATAGTTCATAGGGGAAACTTTCCCGGTGTTGATTACTCTTTGTAGTTGATGCTATTGAGTGAACCTTTGAATTATTGTTTATGTTTAGGTTGTTATACATCATTATTATATCTCTGATCATGATCCATATGATGTCTTGTGAGTAGTTCGTTTTGTTCTTGAGGACATGGGAGAAGTCATGCTGTTAGTATTGGAGTTGTGTTGAGAAAGATTCAATAGTTTGATATTTAAGTTGTGGTGTACTTCTTCTAGTGGTGTCATGTGAACGTCGACTACATGACACTTCACCTATATGGGCCTAGGGGAATGCATTGTGTATTTGGCTACTAATCGTAGGGGTTGCCAGAGTGACAGAAACCTGAACCCCCGGTAGGAAACCATTGCACAAGGGACGTAAGGGTCTTAGAGTTTAAAGTTGTGGTTAGGTTTCTACCTTAATTAATTTCTTGTACTTACGGATGTTTGCAAGGGGTATAATCACAAGTATGTATTAGTCCTAGGAAGGTCGGTACTTTAGCACAGGTTCACCCACACAACACTTAGCAAGCTAAAGAAGATTAATCAACTATATGAAGCGAAAGCACTTGACAGTCTTCCCGTGTGTCCTCGAGAACGTTTGGTCATCTTAAGTAATACAACCGGCTTGTCCTTTGCTGCATAAAGGATTGGGCCACTTGCTGCGTTTATTCCTACTGTATTTTATTTACTCGTACTTTGTTTACTTGCTTTATCAAAAACCCCTAAAAATCCGTTTGCTAAGTATTTGCAGAGAATTCCTGATCCATACCACTAGCCAGCACCTTCTTCTCCTCGTTGGGTTCGACACTCTTACTTATCGAAAATACTGCGATACACCCCCTATACTTGTGGGTCATCATGTGCCAATAGTGATGACCCCTCTACGGATTACACCTTGGATGTTATGGACTTTATTTATCACGAGATGGCTGACACAATGTGCAACGTGCATTCCATTCCCTATGCCCCTTACATTATGATGCTCATCAAGGCCATGCTCCCCAATGAGGATTTCAGTGGCCCACTTGATGGGGTTCACAAGGTCAAGAATCCATATATCAAGAAAAAAAGACCACCTCCTCTTTCACTAAGTCTGATACTTTTATGGGTGATGCCCAAGCTAGTGGTTGCACACATGGAAGGAGGCCCTTGTCCTAACTATTGCTAGAGATTTAAAGAAACTCAATTGGTTTCAGCGTAACATTCTTTGCATGGGTATGGATACTCACAAGGGACAGTACGAGGCATACTGTCAGCACCATGACATGGCTCATACCCAGTAGCTCATCCTTCATCATGTCTCTGGGGCTCAACGCAACACACCACTGCAGTCCGCTCCTACTCTATATGCTCACTGGAACACCTCAGGCATCAACTATGGAGATATGAAGTGATGACTGCAAGTGCACAGATCAATTGTAGCTAGTTTCGAAGTAAAGATATCAAACCCACAGAGAGCTATTGGTAAAGGTCTTTATGCCCCTTGTTACTCTCTACCAAAGGATACTTATAAGCCGCCTTTGATCTCAAGTGAAGGGTGCTTGAAAGGTTTAGGTTGTTTGTATAAAAGTAATTAAAACAAGTAACAAGTTTGTATGAAAGCGTGGTCGAACTCAATAGGGCTAAAACGTTCTCGGGGATGTAGGATACACCACTAGCATAGTATTATTGTTATATGTAATCAAGATAATATACTCCTTGTGTCGTGATATGTGTGGAGAGAGCTCCATAATAAGATGTTCACTACAAGGCTCGTAGGAAGCCATTTTTTTGAGCCAAGAGTGAGGTCACCTCTAAATAACCACTGCAATGTTTGAGAGCAGTCACCCATATAAACCACCGTAATTAAGGGTCTCCCCATGGATATCGTAATTAGCTTAGGGAGGCCCTATTTAATCCTCCTTTGACCGTGTAGGTTACGAGCCGATGCTAATCTGTCACGTGGCCATTCCGGGTACGCTTCCAAGACACGTCCAAAAGATTTCTCCCTTCCTTTACTCCCGAGGGAAAATGATATGAGGCCAACTACACATACCATCTAAAGAGAGAGATCAAACACAAATCATAATTATATCACAGACGGGCAAGTCATATGGACACAAGAATAGATCATCTTTATTACAAATTCATAATGGTGCTAGGGTTTCTCCATCTCCCCAATAACAAGGGAACTACTCACTCATGGAAGCAACCAACAACATCATCATAATAAAATGAATGGATAAAGTATGGAGGTAGATCTAATACAAACCACAATTGAATCTGGAATTACAACGAGTTCTAATAGATGAAAGATGGGGTAATGGTGGTAATGGAGATGTAGTTATTGATGATGAAGGGGATGATTCGTTCTCCACCAATGATTCGTGAAGCAGCTGGGATTTTCCCCAGCCAAGTTCCTCCTTCAGATCCATTTCAGATGTGGTTTCTGGTGGCTATGAATGTCGGATCTCCCTGTCGTCTTTGCCAGGAGAAAGTATTTGACAAGGCGATCACGATGGCACTTGGTACGGGAGGGCTCCACCCGTACCACCGGTCGTTATCGGTGTTGATGCTTCCTCCTCACTTGGTATTCTCCCATGTGCGAAGGTAAATACATAAAATGACTTTTATCACTTAGAAATGTCATATAATTACACAATATGACAGTTCCAATTGATATGTTCATATAGGACAATGATTTGGGATCCTGTTGAAACAAGAATAAAATAGTGTGTGCAGACGCAATGAAATACAAAGATCCCTACGCTACTTATGCAAAAACAAAAGGTAAAAGTGCTTCAATTTTGGACTCATAAAATCCCCCAAGCTAGCCTCTTGCTCATCCCCGAGCAAGATGGTGGCTTATGGACAAGATCATCATGTTCATGAGACACGAGTCATTACAATAAATGAGGCAGAAATTGAAACTGGAATACAACATCGGATGTAGAGATACTTCAGGGGTATTACCATACCCTTACACATTACTTAACTTAGAGGCTTCCACACCTTTTCTAGTATTAATGGAATCATAAGAAGCTGATGTTGGAAACATGCCCTAGAGACAAATAATAATATGGATCATTATCGTATTTCATAAAGTTTATGATTAAGTTTTATATCATGCTATAACTGTATTGAAATGAAACGTCAATACACATGTGATATATAAACAACCAGGAGTTCCCGGTGAAACTCTAGTCACTGGTTCATTGGTCAACAGATGATCAAGGTTTCCTGATCATGTGGCATTTATGCCAGTTGACAATGGAGTCACCTCATTGCGAGAATGAGATGATGAGCTATATCCAACCTAAGAATTGTGACCCGATCATGTCACAAAGTTCAAGTTATGATGATTAGAAAAGACTTAGTATCCTATTTCTTAGACCGTGAGGCCATATCAAACACTATTACCCATAGGTAATTTGATAGCATCAAATGTCATCTGGTGACTTGGTGATCATCAAGGCGTGTTGTTCAGGTATTTGGAGGAACAGTTGAGGCAATATGCGTCAAGAGTAGGGTTTGTCCATCCGCGTGACGAAAAAGATACTCGAGGGCCCACTCAGAGAAGTTATATCCAATATCTGCGCTACGTGTGATTTGATCATGGGGATATCACTTGTCAGGACGAGTCAAGTAGCATTTGTTGGTAACGAGATTGAACACGACATGGTGATGTCATTGATCAGATCTTGGACAATGTAAGTATCGAGATTCAAAAGGAATATGACACGACATTCATGGTTCAAACAATGGAAGATTTCATGGAATGCAGAGGGATCATGTCATGGAAATGGCCATGGCAGTCGCTGCAGCAGGCAGCGATTGATAGAATCGGGGCGAGAGCTGGCGGCCATCTGCGGTGCGAGATGGGGGCAGATGCGCATGGGTTTACCAAGGTTCGGCCCCCCGGAGGGTAAAGACCTACTCCTGCTAGATTAGATTGATGGAGAGCAAGTTATAGGGGCGGCGAGCTCAGCGTCTAAGCAGCGAGTCGCTCGAAGGGGTGTATGATGGAACATAAGTCCTCAGAGTACCCTAGGGAGGTTTATATAGGAGGCACCTCGCTAGGGTTTACAGTTTACAACCGAACAAGATATGGATTCAGAGGCTTTGAACTAATCCAACTGGGCTTCGAGTACGCTTCTGATCCTCCAGTTTCCAATCGCCAGGCCTTCTCCTCAGTCGCATTCCAGTCGACGTCCTGCAGGCCCACTCGCCAAGCCTTTGACCCAATCAGAACGTTCTGCTGGGCATACCCCGTTTGGCATATCCCCATCAGTAGTCCCCGAGGCCATCATTGATTCAATCGCAGGTGTTCATTTGGCAGTCGGAGTAGGCGAGTCCAATTTGGATGCCCAGTCGAATCGGCGATGGACTCTGCCGAAACCAAGGAAATTTTCCACCAGGTTTCCAGTCGTTACTTCGGCAAATGCAACCGCTATCAAGTCGCTGCTTCAGCGAATGGACAGGGCACAGTTGCAAGCGAGTCGAGTGAAGGAGTTGGACCGTCAACTTGGTCAAAACTATCTGTTGGGTAGTCCAACGGTAACTTCGGTGCAATTACCGCGGGTAACGGCTACCCCGAGATTGGCAGGTAGCAATCCTTTATAAGGGGAGTGACAGATCAGTCCTGCAGATCCTTCCTCACATTCTTCATTCTCGCGCATCCATTCCTTCTGTCTTCCCTCGATCCAAACTCTCCAGACCAAGCGATCCGGCTTTCTTCCTGATGGCACCTCCGACAGGCTTGTGGGGGAAATCTAAGTGCACCGCGGCGCAGCTCAGGTCCTTCGAGGATGTCGGGGTCCTCCGCAAAGGGAATTGGCGGATCCCCGCGTCTTCTGAGATCGAGCTGAAGCCGCACGCCGGCGAGTTCATCTGCTTCCCAAGCCATTTGGAGAGGGGCTTGGGGTTCCCTACCTCATTATTCTTCCGGCGGTTCTATGCATATTATGCGATCAAACCATCAGATCTCAGCTCGCATAGCATCGAGCAGATGGCGATATTCGCCGCATTCTGTGAGTGCTACCTCGGCTGCAGGCCGTACTTCCCGCTGTGGCTGGAGCTTTTCCACGGCCGCATCAGGCGCGAAGGGGCCAGCGGCCCAATCTTGGCGGCCGGAGGCGTCACCTTTCAGCTGAAGCCGAAGGTCAACTTCGTCAAGCTCATGTTGCCGAAGAAGGCCGCGAGCGAGTGGAAGAAGAGCTGGTTCTACGTGAAGGATTCCACCCCCTCCGGCGAAGTGGTGTTGCCAGAATTCATCGCGGAGAGAAGCGAGCCGCGTCGGCTATCAACGGACAGGCTCCCCGATGATCAAAGGATGGTTGTCACGGAAATGATGGACCAGATCTAGAAGCTGAAGGGCCAAGGGCTGTCCTCGATCAACCTGTATAACTCCTGGCTTGGGCGGCGCCTGGTTCTATTGGCGGCCCAGCCGCACTGGATGTACGAGTACAGTGGGAAGAATGATCCTTCCCGGACTAGCAAGGAGTCAAGGGACGCTGGAGACTATAAGGCCGCCCTGAAGAAAATCACTAACGTGGAATTTACAACCACGTCGGCTGGGCTCGCTCCGTACGTGCCTGTGAAGAACGAAGCCCCCACAGTAAGTCCTTTTCTCCGAATTTATCTTTAGTCGTGATTCCCGCGGTGCAATTTGTAGCCGCATCGTCTGAAACTCATTTGTGTCCACTCTTAGTTGTTCCAGGTTCTGGAAGGTTGGCTACCCCCACTCGACGAAGAGGTCCCCCAAAAGTTCGAGGAGGGTGCCGCAGGAGAATCTTTTGAGGACGAAGAGGAGGAAATGGAGGATCCTCCCCCAGCGCCCACGCCCTGCAAGACTCGCATGCAGAAGCAGCACGAGTTCGAGGCGAGCCGTAGTCTTGAAGAGCGTGAAGAAGACGACGAGATCTTGCAAGAGCACAGTTCTCGGCGAACAACCACGCCGGCGAAGCCCGCGCGCAAGCCAAAGTCGCCAGCAAAGAAGCCGGCGTCACCGCCCAGGTCGCCGGTGGTGTTCGAGTCAGATGGCGAGTCCGACGATCACGCGTGAGACCTCACACAAGATCCTGGAGGGCACGATTCTGAAGATGGGATCAGAGGCTGAGGGCACCGAAGCGGCAGTGGAGGTTCCTCTTGCGGTGATCACGCCAACAACTTCGATGGCGCCAGAGAAGGAGATAGCTGAGGTTGCAGCGTCAAAATCGCCGCTACCTTTGGGGACGGCGGCGTCTTTTGAGCCAGAGATTCCTGTGACCGCGGCTTCATCATCGAAGAGGCGCACGGTGTGATGGGCTTCGGATATCTTTGATAAAGGTCTCATGTGCAAGCTAGGCCTGGAGTTAGATAAGCCCGCCCACATTAGCACGGGGTTGCATGTTCTTCTAGTCACCAAGTAAGTCCTCAGAGGTTTCTTTTCCAATTGTTGGACTTATTTTTATGTGATTTCTTTGCTGACTTTGGAGGTTTTTGTAGATCCGGTGCTAAGAAGATAGGCCGCCCTTCGGTGGCTAAAATTCCATCGACCGTCACCACGGGGGAAGGCGATCTCCCTAGGAAGAGGAAACCTGCTACAGATGCTGCGCCTGCTGATGACGCGAAGAAGCAAAAGGGTGAGCTCGACGAGGCTGCAGGACAAGATAGCGCCAGAGGGAGTGATGCCACCACCGGTGGCGAGGAGGTCGCAGCCGCTCAATCAGAGCCAGCTGATGGGGCTCCAACAAAAGTACCACCGGCTCCAGCAACCAGTGCCCCGACGAGGGCGTCCGCGTCGTTCCCACGCTTCATGGCGAGGGGTTTTCTGATCGTGGCGGAAACCCAATCTCTTCAAACGCCGGAGATCGTCGATGAGGACGTCGGACCACGTCACGGACGTACCTCCTTCGTGGTCCCAACGACGGACTCTAGATAACTTCACAATATGCTTGGAACCGCTATTCAGGTACATCCAGTCCCTGAGTGCCTTCTAGTCGCCAGTCCCCGAGTGTCTAGTCGCTGAATTTCAGCGGCTAGGCACTGAGTTTCTTCTAGTCGCCAGTCCCTGAGTGTCTAGTCGCTGAATTTTAGTGGCTAGGCACTGAGTTTCGTCTGGCATGCCAGTCCCCGAGTGTCTAGTCGCTGAATTTTAGCGTCTAGGCACTGAGTTTCTTCTAATCGCCAGTCCCCGAGTGTCTAGTCGCTGAATTTCAGCGGCTAGACACTGAATTTGTGTTTTTGTAGTTGCTTATTTTTCGTTCTGCTTGTAGGGCTTGCAAAGCGAGTCGGCCGATCGGTAGGCCACAAAAGAGCGTCTGGAGCATGATCTCCGCGTGGCGCAGGAGGCAAACCGGCGACTTCAGGAGGCTGCCGGTGAGTACTTGTTTTAGTTGGCGATTGCAAGCTGCTAATGTCGACGGAATTCTGACTATTGTTTCTATTCCATGCAGATGGTCTTCCGGCCGCCATTGCCAAAGCCCGGGAAGGGTACGTTCCAGCTGCCGAGCTGGACATGGCGAATGGGCGCATCGACTCGCTTGTGAAGGAGTTGGAGGAGGCAAAAGCGGCCGTGATCTCCTATGAGGATAGGGCTAAGGCCGCAGTCACCGCGGCTGAGGAGGAGCGGAAGGCTGTGGACTCTATCATCCTTGGGCTGCAGGGCAATCTCGCTGCCTTGGAGAAGCACGTCACCGAACACTGCCGGAAGCTCCTTGGTGAGTCATTCCTCTCCTTTTGATATGTGCGAAGAGTCCCCGAGTGGGTGAATTCGTGGTGGCGCTGACGTCTAACGTTGCAGCAGTAATAGGTCAAAGTGATCCGGTGGTGCAAACTTTCAATCCTTCGCAGTGTGTAACCGCGGTGGTGAACGCGGCCACTGCCTCGGCGTTGTGCATCCAGGCGGTTCTCCAGGGAATGTCTCCCATCGAGGTTATACCTGGGGGACTAACTGAAGTGTGGAGCTACCTGGAGGAGGTACCCAACGTCGTAGAGTGGATGGCGCGTTCAGCTTTCAGGCGCGGGGCCACCACGGCGTTGATCCTGGGGCTCGCGCACTTCCCTGACGACTTCGACCTCGACGACGTCACCAGCGGCTACCCTTCGGTGACTGGTGCGGTGGAGATGTCGAAGGTGTTGAAGCTGACCGGCTGCCCCCTTTGCTGATCGGGTGCTGGCGATGGGAGACCTGCTGCCATACCAGGAGACAGTTGTGGCGCCAGGCGACCTCGAGCGGGAACATCGTGACCTGAAGTCGGAGCAACCCTTTCGGTCGGCGCTATTGAAGTCGCTAACGACCTACCCGACGAACCCATGGCAACCATTCGTCCGTGTCAAGGGTGGTGGAGATGCTTCTTCATCAGGGCCTGCGAAATAGATAGCTTCTCTAGGCAGTTTGTAAGATATGCCAAGTGGCGACTTTTGTAATATGAACAATATTTTGTATGGGAGTAAGAGGAGTCAATCGACTCGCAATGCAAGCTTAATTGTGTGGTGTGTTTAACTATTTGCTTGAGCGAGTCCCCGAGCGCGTACGCCCTTTAGTGGGGTATAACTCGTTTGTGTACATGTGTGTTTGCTTTGGATTTTTGTGCTATTTGTCCCTCGTGACTTAAAGGGGCGAGTCCCCGAGTGCGAGTGGGGTTGTTTTAGGCGAGTCCCCGAGCGTGTGCCTATTATGGGTTGTGTGTGTGTTGTTTGTAATGCGTCTCTCCCCCTGGCTCGGAGAGCCAGTCGCATGGCGAGTCCAAGGCAGCTCTCTTACTTGGTGTGTTCCCGAGCCGCGTGAGGGTTTCTGTTTGCGAAGTCCCCATGCGTGGTACTTAACCGTTCAAGTCGCTTTGCTTGAGGATGGGGAGGACAGGTCGCTGGGGGAAGCGAACATCTGTCGTCTTGGCCCGGTGGGCCAGTCGAGCGGGGCGACTCCGAATGTAGCTCCGGGTTGGCGTGT
Organism: Avena sativa; assembly: GCA_916181665.1. Lineage (NCBI taxonomy): Eukaryota > Viridiplantae > Streptophyta > Magnoliopsida > Poales > Poaceae > Avena > Avena sativa. The sequence goes on along the minus strand of OV702289.1, from coordinate 666,178,797 downwards.
TCGTGGACGACACAAAGTCCGAATATCTTCAGTGCCCTTGGGTCGCACTACTTAGCCGTGCCGGTCGCTCGACCATGGGTTGACTTCCGTAGGTAGCGTATTGCTTAATGTACGAGTGAGAGTGGCACAAGAGTATGGCGAGTGAACACAATTTGTGCGATCCGAATGAATTTCATTATATATCATCTGGGTACAAGTTTGAGTTCTATGTATAGAACTTTCAGAGAAGGTTTACATTCCATGGCCTCCCGACCTCAAGTTGGCCATCACCTCGTATGTCCATGAGGTAGTAGGCGTTGTTGCCGAGGACGCGTCCTATGGCGAATGGCCCCTCCCATGGAGGGGAGAGCTTGTGCATGCCTTTCTTGTCCTGGGCCAATCGTAGGACCAAGTCACCCTCCTGGAAGGGGCGGGTCCAGACTCGGCGGCTGTGGTAGTGGCGGAGTCCCTACTGGTAGATAGCGGTGCGGGAGCAAGCCAGGTCGCATGCCTCGTCGAGCTAGTCGATGTTGTCTTGGCGGGCGGTCTCATTTGTCGCCTCAACGTAGTTGGTGACTCTAGGCGAGTCGTGCTCCAGGCCCGTCGGCATCACAGCTTCGTCGCCGCTGTATACCATGAAGAAGGGCGTGAACCCCGTGGAGCGGTTGACAAAGGTGCGGATCCCCCATATTACGGAGGGGAGATCTTCAACCCAACATCCTGGGGTTCGCTCAAGGGGCACTTGAAGTCGTGGCTTGAGTCAGTGGAGGACGCTCTAATTGGCGCGTTCTCATGGTCGTTTGACTCCGGGTGGGCGACTGAGGCGAGGTCGAGTCGTATGCTATGCTCCTCGTAGAATTCCGCCATGGCTCCCTTGGCGAAGTTGGTGCTGTTATCCGTTATGATGTTATGCGGGTAGCCGTACCGGTAGATGAGCTCGCGGAGGAACTTAGTGGCCGTCTTGCCATCGCACTTTTTGATCGTCTTGGCTTCGACCCATTTGGCGAATGGCCAGGTGATGGGGATGGTCTTGAGTGCCGAATCAGGGAGATGCGTCTGGTTGGCGTACTTCTGGCATCGACGCATCGTTGGACGATGTCGGTGGCGTCAGCGTGTGCGGTTAGCCAGTAGAAACCGTGCCGCATGGCCTTGGCGACCAGCGACTTGGTGCCGGCGTGATGGCCATAGTCCTCGGCATGGATGTCCTGGAGGATCTTGCGTCCTTCTTCTGGTTGTACGCAGTGCTAGAACATGCCGGTCACACTGTATTTGTGGAGCTCGCCGTTGATGATGATGAAGGACTTGCATCGGCGCACGATCATGCGCGCTTCTGTCTTGTTGCTTGGGAGTATCTTGTGCTCAAGGAAGTCGACATATGGTGCCGTCTAGTCGCTAGGCTCCACGATCATGGCGACTAGGGCCGGCTCAGGTTGTAGTGGTATCCCGACGTCGATCTCCTTCGGCGGGGAGACCGAAGGCTTGTGGATGATGTCGAGGAAGACGCCTGCGGGTGGTGTTTGTTAAGCTGACCCGATGCGGGAGAGGGCGTCTACTTCCTCGTTCTTTCGCATGTCGATCCACTCGACTGAATAACCATCGAAGTGTCCTCCCAGCTGGTCTACCGCTTGGCAGTATGCTATCATTGTCGAGGAGACGGCGTCGCAGGTCCCGGCGACTAGATCGGAGTTGCCGTAGCACCGTAAGCGGTTGATGTTCATCTCCTTGGTGTCCTGCATGCCATGAAGGAGGGACTCGTACTCTTCCATGTTGTTGGTGCAGGGCTTGAAGTTGAGGTGGAGCACGTAGCGGAGCTTGTCTCCCTTGGGGGAAGTCAGTATGACCCCCGCCCCGGCGCCGTCGGCGTTCTTGGACCCATCGAAGTGGAGCGACCAGTAGTGGAGGTATGGGAGCTTCACCGGCTGATGTGCTTCTTCCTAGTACGCGAGGAAATTAGCCAGGGTTTGCGACTTGATCGCTTTGCAGGGCTCATACTTGATGTTGTGGATGCCGATTTCGATGGCCCACTTGGCGACTCTCCCAGTTGCCTCGCGATTGTGTATTATGTCCTGCAGTCATTCGGAGGAGACGACCGTGATTGGGTGTTCCTGGAAGTGGTGTGGGAGTCGCCATTAAGCTCGGAATACCGCGTATACCAGTTTCTGGTACTGCGGGTAGCGCTATCTTGAGTCCGCCAGGACTTCGCTGATGTAGTAGACGGGGCGCTGTACGAGGCATTCCTTGCCCTCCACTGGTCGTTCAACGACCATCACTGTGCTGACGACTCGAGTGGAGGCTGTCACATAGATGAGCATTGGCTCTTTGTCAATTGGGGCAGCTAGGAGTGGAGCCGTGAGTAAGTGCTTTGAGTGCGTTGTCCGCCTCCGAGTCCCATTGGAACGTGGGGTTCTTGCGCATCAGGCGGTAGAGGGGCATTGCCTGCTCACCGATCCGGGGAATGAAGCGACTGAGAGACGCGACTCGCCCGGCCAACTTCTGGACGTCATGTAGGCACTCGGATTTCTCGAGTCACGCGATGGTGTCGATCTTGGTGGGGTTGGCCTCGATGCCTTGTTTGGAGACCATGTATCCCAGGAGTTGTCCAGTGGGGACACCGAAGGTGCATTTCCCTGGGTTGATCTTGTTGTTGTTCCTCCGCAGGTTTGCGAAGGTTTCGGACAGGTCGGCGAGCAGGTCGTCCTGCCGGTGCATTTTACCACCACGTCATCGATATAGACGTGTATGTTGCGGCCAATTTGGCTTGCGAGGCACTCCTGCATGCACCTTTGGTAGGTTGCGCCGGCGTTCTTGAGGCCGAACGTCATGGCCGTGTAGCAGAAGGCGCTGAATGGCGTGATGAACGTCGTCTTCTCCACATCCTCAACCGCCATTTGATCTGGTTGTAGCCATAATATGCGTCAAGGAAGCACACCGACTCCGATCCCATGATCGAGTCAATGATCTGATCGATGTGCGGTAGGACGAACTCCTCCTTCGAGCAGGCGCTGTTGAGGTTGGTGTAACCGATACACATTCTCCACATGTTGTTCTTTTTCAGAACCAGGACTGGGTTTGCCAGCCACTTGGAGTATTTGATTGGCCGAATGAAGCCTATGGCTAGCAGGTGGTGTACTTCTTCGGCGATTGCTCGGCGACGCTCTTCATTGAAGGGCCGCAATGACTGCTTTACTGGTCGCACTTTGGGGTCGGCGTTGAGTTTGTGCTCAGCGAGTTCCCTCGGGACACCGAGCATGTCAGATGGTTTGCATGCGAAGATGTCACGATTCTCACGGAGGAACCCGATGAGCGCGCTTTCCTATGCGGGGCTCATGTGTGCCCCAATGGTGACCGTCTGGCTGGAGTCGCCTGGGACGAGCTCGACGGTGCGGGTGTGCGTGGTCGCCTCGAATGTGGAGCTCATGGCGGAGACTGACCACGTGGAGACTGACCGCCGCGATGTTGATGTTACCCGCGTATTTTGCGAGCTCCTCCGGGTGGTCAGTCTCCACGACGATGACGGTGTTAGCGAATTCAGTACCTTTGTCTTTGCATTCCACGGCCATATCAGGGTCACCGTGGACGGTGATGATGCTGCTTGGCCCTGGAAGCTTCATCATGTTGTAGGCGTAATGGGGGACCGCCATGAATTTGGTGAATGTTTGGCGTCCCAGGACGCAGTGGTAGGGGCTGCAGAAGTTCACCGGCTCGAACTCGATCCGCTCGGTGCGGTAGTTTGCTAGTGTGCCGAAGGTGACTGGCAGGGTTACTTTTCCGATCGGGTACGCCTTCTGACTGGGGACGATGCCGTGGAAGGTTGTTAGGGTTGGCTTGGTTGCTGATTCTGGGAGCTAGAGCCTCTTGAATGTGTCTAGGTACATGATGTTGATGGAGCTCCCGCCGTCCATCAGTGTCTTGGGCAGCCAGTAGTCGGACACTTTGGGCCTGACCACTAGGGTGACTACGCGGGTGAGCACTTTCCTCTCGCGCTTGGTGCCGAGCCTGGTGAAGGTGTGGAGTGATCCAACGACGTTGCCGAAGCCGCCGGCGTTTCCATTATCCCATGGCTGGTTATTGTTGGGGTCATCTCGTGCCCGCCTTGCTTTTTCGATCTCCTTGAGGGAGTGGCAGTCAGCGGTAGTGTGGGTGGAGGGTTTGCCCTCCCTGTTGTTGTAGACGCAGGGTTGGTTGAGTAGGGCGGCGGGGTCGAATTTCAGCCTCGCCGAATTGTTGGCGCGGTAGTTTCCGCTGTCACGGTAATTTCCTCCATCGTGGCGGAAGTTCTTCGGGTCGCGTTAGCCATAGCCGGCGTTGGCGACGAAGTCGACTCGCCCGTCACCATGGTGCTTGCCGGTGATGCGAGTGTGGCTATAGCACATATCGTGCTGTCGCCCGCTATCATGGGCACTGACGCGACGTCTTCCCCCTAACTCCTTGTCGGAGTCCTGGTTAGGGTCCTCCTCCACGTAGCGCTTGGCGATCTCGAGGAGGTCGGGTTTGTTGTCGAGCGCCCGGTATACCCTCTTGATCTTGGCGACCAAGGGTTCGTACCGGCACGCGTACTTGAAGCAGTGTATTGCCGTGTCCGGGTGGATGCCGGAGGCGTTGATCCATAGCTCCTACCACCTTTGGATCCAGTGGCGGGTCGACTCACGTTGTTCCTGGATGCATCGTTCTAGGTCCTCGATGGTGGTGGCGCGGGTGTAGGAGCCTTCAAAGTGCCCGACGAAGGTGGCCCGCATCTCCTCCCACGAGTTGATGTTGTCGGCAGGGAGGGTGTAGATCCATTGCCGGGTCGCACCCTCCATCATCAAGGGGAGCTAGCGAGCGGCTAGCAGGTCGTTGTGGCCGGCGATTCCCATCGCCATGAGGTATGTGTCTAGCCAGACCGCTGGATCGTACGTCGGATCATACTTTTTGATCTCCTTGGGCGCCTTGAAGTTAGCGGGGTACTTCTCTCCTCGGATCATAGGTCCGAAGCACTAGGGGCCGACTTGGCTGAGCGATCCCCTGGGTCGGGGTCGCCGCGGTTAGTGAGGATGTGCCTCAAGTTGTTGGGCTGGCGCGCCAACCAAGCCTGGTTGTTGACGATGTCTGTTCAGGCATCGATGGGTTGCCCGTTGACGGCAACCGTGTTGTTCACCGGTCGCAGCTCGCTGGTGGAGAGCGCGGGGTTGGCGGCCCGTGGCTGGTTCACCAGGGGCTGCGGTGGTGGGAAGGTCACGGCGTTGGCGATGGTTGGGTGACCGCTTGAGGCTGCCCTTCTTGCCGAGGAGCAGGAATACATCCGCCCCCACGGGTCGACACACGCAGCTTACTGCTCGATGGCCCTGGCGAGTAGGGCCTTGGCATACTGGATCTGCAGCGCGCCTTCTCCTTGGACATCGAGGTTTGCGACAGCGGCGTCGTCCGCGACGATGTTGTCCATCGGGGTGGAGTACAGTGGGAGTCCGTTGGCATCGCGGGCCTGTGGCGAGATTATGATCTGTGGCTGGTCCGGCGAGGGCGCGTGACCAATGGGTGGTGGCGGGGCCCTAGTCGTCGGTGCGCCGGGTGGTGGTTGATTGCTGCCGCCTAGTGGTGCGTTCTCGCAGTACTGACGTTCAGCCGTGCGTGCGGGGTTGGTCTCGACGTGGAAGTTTAGGACGCGGCCTTGGACATTGGAGTTTAGGCAGGTCCTGATGTGGCGCTGGTGATAGAGTGACAGCTCCTGCACCGTTGCTCGCTCGAGGCGGAATTTCTCGTGCTTGGCTAGATCCTTGCGTTGTGCCTCCTCCAGTCGCAGGCAGGCTTCCTCCACCTCCGTGGCCATCGTGGTTGGGGGGATTGGTGTGTAGAATGGATCTGGCGGGGCAACCGTGCTGCCCACCATGTAGATCACGTTGAAGCGATTGGATCTGGCGCCGAAGTCCTCGGGGGACTCTGAGCCGGAGTTGGAATCGAAGATCCCAAGAATTAAGGAGTCCTCGAAGTCCTCAGGGTTGGAGACCCGCGTGATAGGGTACTCCTGTGATGCTACGGTGATGGATCCATCGACCGAGACAGGGGTCGCGGAGTTGGCATCGTCATGGAGGGCCGCGTCGTTCGTGGCGGTGTTGGTCTCGGCCGCGTTGCTGGCGGCTGAGTCATACTCAGAGGCGAAGCTCCTGATGGATCGGACCTGCTCCTCCGAGAGCAGATCATGGTGTGGTGGTGATCCACCGACGATCACCGTCGCCATCGGGTCGACTGCACCGGAGAAGCCGATGAACATGTTGATGGAGCCAACCGGCATTATCGCGCTATGGGTAACCGAGCACGACGCCAGGATGTAGCAGCTGGACAAGATCTGTAAGATCCCACCGATGGCGATCATGAGGCTGGTGGTGATCGGCTGGTCGATCAGCGAGTAGGGTCTCGCCACAGTACTCAGGCCAGTCCGGCTTTGCCCCACAGTGGGCACCACTGTCGTGGAAATGGCCACGACAGTCGCTGCAGTAGGCAGGGATTGATATAATCGGGGGCGAGAGCTGGCGGCCATCTCCGGTGCGAGATGGGGGCGAATGCACATGGGTTTACCCAGGTTCGGCCCCCCGGAGGGTAAAGACCTACTCCTGCTAGATTAGATTGATGGAGAGCGAGTTACAGGGGCGGCGAGCTCGGTGTCTAAGCAGCGACTCACTCGAAGGGGTGTATGATGGAACTTAAGTCCTCAGAGTACCCTAGGGAGGTTTATATAGGAGGCACCTCGCTAGGGTTTACAGTTTACAACTGAACAAGATATGGATTCGGAGGCTTTGACAAAATCCGACTGGGCTTCGAGTACGCTACTGGGCCTCCAGTTTCCAATCGCCAGGCCTTCTCCTCAGTCGCATTCCAGTCGCTGTCCTGCAGGCCCACTCGCGAAGCCTTTAACCCAATCGGAACGTCCTGCTGGGCATACCCCGTTTGGCATATCCCCATCACATCACGTGGCCATCCAGGTCCCTCTGTTGATCATTGGTGCGAGAGGGTCCGGACCATCTCTGCAGTGTTCCCGAATCGTGGAGTATCATGCTTAAGGGCTTGATGATGCTCAGGGAGTGTTTTAGGATCGATAGAATCACCTAAGAAAAGAGAAGAGAGAAAATCGGAAGGGTTTTGGTAAGTCCGGAGGATGTCCGGAATGAGAGGGAATGAGTTCCACATCAATGGGGATTGAATAATATGAAGTGAATGTTTAATATTGATTTAATCATTCATTTATATTTATTCAATAAAATAAAATGAAATTAAAAGGGTCAAATAGCTAATTGGGCCAAAATCCGGGGGGGGGGAGGGCCCATGAGGGAAAAGACCAAAGGGAGGAGAGAGACGGGTTGTCGACTAGGCCTTGGGCACCCCATGCGGGGCCCACAAGGGACTTGGATGGCCGGCCAACCCTCCCCCTCTCCCCTCTCCCTTGTTTAGTCCCACATGGCTAAGCTAGTTATCTATGGGGTGGTTTTTCCACTATATAAAGAGAGGTATTTTGAAAAATTAAATACATAATAATCAATAAAAGGTTCCCTCTCTTTTTGGGAGACCTCTTATTGATTCCCTCTCTCCCGTGACCATGGTCCCAAGTCAGGATCGTGTGAACCGGAGATCTCTTCACCGCGGAGCGCCGTTGCACTACGGGGTTCAGATCTAGAAGCTCTACTGCCGCAACTACTGCTGGATTGGAGGAGCGGGAGTCATCGTCAAGCACCGGACATGTGTAACTCCCTGTGAGGTGTAACACTTGGGGAACTAAGGAGTCATTGGATCCATAGGAGCTGTCGGGACTTCAACATGACCTCGAGGTCAGCTTTGGTTCATCTACATCAACCACGCTCTCCCGAGCATTGACAACGCTTTTCAGTCTTCAAGGGTAAGTTCACGAAAATCCCCTCCCGTTACTGCATTACTAATACATAGGTCCTGGCATTAGGGTTCTTGGCGTAGGGAAAATTTATTGTTTTCATGCGCAAACCCCTTTAGTGGTATCAGAGCTAGATCTATGCATAGTAATGCTAGTACGGGTAGAACACACGAGTTGTAGCGTGTGGGCGTTGATCTTTTAGTTGTTACCCACCCATGTGTACTTGTGTATACCGTAGTAATGCTTGATGAAGCGGCCCCCAACTGACTTTATGGGTTCTTTAGCGAGACTGGTCCATGCTTGAAATACGGCTTGTACCGTATTAAGTGGCTTTGGGAGGGTGTCTGTATCTCTCGCATTAGTTGGTGTGCCATTTGCGACGAAGGGCCCTGAAAGGGGTGTAGTAGAGATAACTACTCGATCAGCATTGTGGTGAAATTTCATAGGTAAAAACGGTTCTTGTGCGAAAGCCCCATCAGCCACGTAAAACATGCAAAGATAAAGGAGAGGCGTCTAACTTTGTTTTGCAGGGGGTGTTGTGATGAGATATGGTTGTGTCAAAGGTAAAGTAGCTTAGTTTAAGTTGCTAAGTAGTAGTAGATGGTCATGGAGATGATGGACTACCATGCCAGAAGGCACCGGTACCCTAGTGCCTATGGCACCGGAACCCTGGCGCCGGAATCCGGAGGCGCGGGATGGAGATCTTAGCGTGAAGGACTATATCACATATCGCTCTTACATTCAATGTTTATTTTTTGTGTATCTTATTGTGTGATAGTATTAGATACTCGATGGTAATCTAATAAGATGATCCCTAATCAAAATATCAATATAAGTGTTCTCCCTTAGTGTGCACCACCAAGAAAGTTCTTCGGTATGAGACAGGTCGTGACGATCGGGTGTCAGACATATCTACGTTCGCGTACAGTGGGTGTAAGCCATGTTGCATAGCGAATACACTAAGGTTGAGTTGGCGAACCTAGCATGTGTAGACATGGCCTCAGAACATGGATGGTCGAAAGATTGAGCATGAGTCGCATGAATGATGTGATCGACGATTCAGCGTCCACCTTTGCAACTATATCGCCGGCCATGACGATCAGGGCGGTCCAGTGAATAGGGATCGTGTAATCACTAAAACCCTTCTGGGGGTAGGAGTTATTGTTTTAACTCATATAATTATAAACTTAGTCTAAATTCCTTTTTGCAATAATAAATGTAGAGATGGCTCACCGTGAAGCTTACTTTGACATTGATCAGTGGGTAGTTAGAGAGAAACTTAGACTTGATGGATCAAACTTCCCTGGTTGGCTTATGCGCCTGAATGATCTCCTTACTAGGAATAATGTGGTGGATTACATACGCCACACGATGGAATTAGCCGAGCCAGATGGCTATGAGACCCCACGAGAATGGGCAGAACTCTAATATCGTCAAGAGATGCCCACTTTTATCCAGATAATAATGCGTTATGGGATGGTGGATGAACAAAATCCGCTCATGGGTGATATTGATCCATATGCGATGGTAGATCAGTTGAGAGCAGAGTTCATAAGCCATGTGTGCATGTGGAAACATGAGCTGCTTGGAGATTTCCTTTCCATACAAATGGAGGAACACACTTGTCTGAAGAGTCACTTGGAGCGCATGCTTGATGCACACATGCGACTAGTTTACTTCATGGACTATTGGATGACTGAGTCATTTGCGATAGGCATGCTGCTTAGATTGGTGCCTCCTAGCTACGAAGGACATGTCTGGAGTAGCATCATGAGTAGTGATACGAAAACATTAGATTTCCAGGATTTCATATTATGTTTTAGAAACGTAAAGGTTGAACCAATCATCGAAGAGGTCGTTGATGACGAAGGTATATATTTGATATATAGTTTTATAAATGTTATAATCTTGCAAACACAAATTGCAGTGTTAAAGTATTTGATACTTATTCTGTTTGGTGAAAATAGGTCCTTGTGCATGAGAGTTGCTTGCTGGAGAGGAGGTGACAATGCGTGTTGATGGAGAGCATGATGATGATGGCCAATGACACTCTCCCTTGACATTTGTCGCTTAGTTTATCATTTTGGATGATTATTGTAATCGATGGATTGTGAACTTCTTTAGTGTGTCTCACACTTCGTGAGATTGTAACAAACAGTTGTTCTGCTTATATGAATGATTTGTATTTGCATTCATATCTTGTTCGATTATGTGTGAATTATTCTGGTTCTGAAACTAATTGATAATGCATGAACATTTGTAAAATATTGAAAATTCTTTCAAAAATACCCAACTTAATGATATATTCATTTTGAATGAAACCATTGTTTAAAAATTAAAAGTTATGTTGATAATGTGTGAAAGTCGTTTGATTACTTGTCACATATGAATCATGCTCAAGTTCAGCAAGATAACTTAAACACCATGTATTGCATGAATACAAAGTGTTTAATGAATTGTTGATCATTGGTGCGAGAGGGACCCGACCATGTCTGGAGTGTTCCCGAACCGTGGGGTATCACGCTTAAGGGCTTGATGATGCTCAGAGAGTGTTTTAGGATCGGCAGAATCACCAAAGAAAAGAGAAGAGAGAAAATCGGAAGGGTTTCAGTAAGTCCAAAGGATATTCGGAATGAGAGGGAATGAGTTCCACATCAACGAGGATTGAATAATATGTAAGTGAATGTTGAATATTGATTTAATCATTCATTTATATTTATTCAATAAAAGAAAAAGAATTAAAAAGGGTCAAATACCTAATTGGGCCAAAATCTGGAGGGAAAAGGGCCCATGAGGGAAATGACCAAAGGGAGGAGAGAGAGAGGGGGTGGCCGGCTGGGCCTTGGGCTCCCTGCATGGGGCCCACAAGGGCCTTGGCTATCCATCCCTCCCCCTCTCCCCTCTCCCTTGTTTAGTCCCACATGGCTAAGCTAGTTAGCTATGGGGTGTTTTTACCTATATAAAGAGAGGTATTTTGACAAATTAAATACACAATAATCAATAAAAGGTTCCCTCTCTTTTGGGGACACCTCTTGTTGATTCTCTCTCTCTCTCGTGACTATGGTCCGGAGTCAGGATCGTGAGAATGGGAGATCTCTTCACCACGAAGCGACATCGCGCTGCGGGATTCAGATCCAAAAGCTCTACTTCCACAACTGCTGCTAGATCAAATGAGCGAGGAGTCATCGTCAGGCACCGGACGTGTGTAACTCCCTGCGAGGTGCAACACTTGGGGCACTAAGGAGTTGTTGGAGCCAAAGGAGCTGTCGGGACTTCAACACGACCTCAAGGTCGACTTCGGTTCGCTACATCAACCACGCTCTCCTGAGCATTGACAACGCTTTTCGGTCTTCAAGGGTAAGTTCGTGAAAAGCCCCTCCCGTTACTGCATTACTAATAGATTGGTCCTGGCATTAGGGTTCTTGGCGTAGGTAAAATTTATTGTTTTCATGCGCGAACCCCTTCAGCTGCTAGTGATTTAACATATCATATAATAACAGAGTTTAGAGATATAGGGCACTAAGTTCAATAATGAAGATTCATGATCATTCTTTTTCTTCTATGTTTGATTCTTTTGATAGCTGCTCTCTTCTTTTTATTTTGGTAACCGTAGGTCTATATTTTTACTTACTCCTTTTTCTCTTTTTCTTTCAGCATAGCTATTTGATCATGCTCACTACTTCAATGGCTTTGAAAAACTCTTAATTATAATATGCTACCAGAATTCTTCTTCTCATTACTTAATCAATACTTTCGTTGGTGTGGAAGTCCCTAAAATCATGACAGCTGTGCAAGTATTGTAACACTCAACCTAGTTCAATCATCTAATGTAATTATCATAAATCAAACACAACTTCAATTATCATAAAGTCTCACAACTCAACGGATATAAATACTCTCTTGAACAAAAGGGAGCTCGAAGTTGATGCAACTAATGCAAATTCAGGAATTAAAGTCTAACATGCGTGTAAAAAAGTAAACATGCTAAAACTGTAAGATAGATTACAAGGTTCTCACAGATCCCCCAAGCTTGGAATCAAGTTGGGTGGATCAAATAATCCCTTGTGATTATTTGGCACTGTGGCGTGTCCTTCTAGTTTGTAGTGGAAGAACTCTGGAATCATGAATACTTGCACGGAGCATCTTGTTTGATGTCTCCAAGATCAAGATACGTATCTGGCGTTGTTCGCTAACTTTCTCCAACTATTCAACAAGGGCCTTGTACATTTCTATTGTTTGCTTATATGTGTTGATGGATTGAAGGCTGATGTTAAGGTTTGCTTCTATCCCTTTTATTATCTTCAGATCCATCTGGTCCAGATAACGACACAATAGTTCAATATGTTTAGAAGATCATGGCGATTTACCTCGATCTTATTAATGCGGTGGTCGAGCTTGTCCAGGGAGGCTTGGATCTCCTCCCCTTGTTTCTTCATTTTCTTCAAGAAGAGTTCCCCATCGCCTTCTAGATCAAGTTGAACCTCGTAGAAGTCGCCTTCTTTTCCAATGCCTAGGTTGAACACCTTATGCCCATCCTTTATTGTTTCCATTAGTTTTAATCCATCCTCGTCTTCTAACTCTTTCTCTTCTGGCACAACAACTTTGTCTTCCTCTGTAACCCTTGAGGATGATCCATAGAGATCATCCTTCTCTTGAAGGATACCCCATGTGAAGGACATGGTTCCAAAGCTCTCACGAGGAAGAAGTAATGTGGAGAAGATCTGTATTGTCAATACAAGGATAGAGCCCTTCTGTAAGGCATATAAAGTCTTAAAAACATGGTAGAATTTGTACTGAGAGGAAAAGGGTCGCCCAATAAAAGAATCCTAACAAGTATGGAAACAAATAAGTGCAAAAGAAGGAAAGTGTGATCGTAACGACCAGTTGGTACGAGCGGACGCCCATATGGCGCGCCCGTACTGGGTTGTTTCGAAAAATACAACGTACTGAAGTCGGTAATAGTCAACCGACTAAGTGGTACGGGCGGGTTCCGCCCGTACTGCCCATCCACACTGACTTCGCGGCTTCAGTTTTTTTGACACACAAACGAAAAGCAAAAAAGGGTCACAGAACTGATAACGACCATATGTACGGGGAGGCTACACCCGTACAGCGCGGTCGTACCGGTTTTGCAAAAACGACACAAAGTCATAAGTGGGCTTAATGACCAGCTATACGAGCGGATCTAGCCGTATCGTCCTCTCGTACCGATCTCAAAAGACCGCCAATGAACTCAGAAAAACGAAAGGAATTCATAAATGCAAAAATAAATAGTATAAAAATATCCAGAACAGAGATAAGATCAGGATGTCATAAGATACGATTATCGAGGGAACATGGACTCATTTGAGTATCTTTTTCTTCCTCTCTTCGGATAAAACTAGTTGTAGAAAATCACCAAAACCATTGCAAGAAGAAATAGAGAACTTCCTTTTTGGTAGTGTGGTTCCCATAGGTATATACACTGATGATACCTCCTTAGGATGAGCAATTTCTCGAGTGTCCATGAATTTTCCCTCCATCTCTTCCTTTCTTTGTAGGATCTGTAAATCAAATTCTTGCAAAAGTAAAGTCCAACGGATCATTCTTGGATTAACATCAGTCCTTTCTAGGATTTCCTTTAAGCCAACACGATCAATGTGTACTCTTACTTTAGAGTGTGTGACATAAGATCTAAACTTATCACATGTGAAAACCGCTACGAAGAATTATTTTTATGCCATAGGTTAATTTTTTTGGGTCCCATTTAAGGTGTGACTAGCATGATGAATGATATTAAGATCATTACCATCATACTGAAAAAAGAATTGCTCCTACAACTTTATGACTAGCCTCGCAAAATAGCTTAAAGGTTTCTTCCAATTAGTTGGTTTTATAATGGGAGCTTCAAGGGGAGCTTGTTTTAATATGTTGAAAGAAGTAAGACACTTTTCATAAAAATTAAAATGAACGTCCTTTTGAAGAAGGTTAATTAAAGTCCTATCAGTTTTTGAAAAAATCTTAATGAACCTTCTATAAAATCCCACATGACCTAAGAAGCTTCTTATACCTTTTATGTCTCGAGGAGGGGGTAACCTTTCTATTTCTTCAATCTTGCTTTATCGACTTCTATGCCCTTACCTGAGTTTGTGACCAAGCAATATGCCTTCTTGAACCATAAAATGGCATTTCTCCTAGTTCAATACTAAGTTAGTGTCTTCACATCTTTGCAAAACTTTATGAAGATTATGGAGACAATGATTAAAGGAAATTCCATAAATAGAGAAGTCATCCATGAATACTTCCATAATACTTTCAACATAATCAGCAAATATAGCAGTCATACATCTTTGAAAAGTGGCAGGAGCATGATGAGTGCATATTTGCATCATGTTTTATGTTATTATTTTGTAATGTAGTTGTAGGATCTTGGTATTTTACGACGTTCGCACGCATGCTTTATGTCTATTTTCACCAAGATCGGGACAGCTGATGGATACAATGGACACAATTCTTGGAGCAATTGTATTGGGGAGAAAAAGAGTCAAAAACAACGTAAATCGCTTATTTGGAAAATATCAATAACACCAGAAGAAAACCCAAAGCGATCGAGGCATATAGACGGTTTAACGACCAACTATATGGCGGGAATAAAATTCCGACCATATAGTTCCGGTCATATAGTTGGCGCCTCCACCGCCTCATCAAATAGTTTCACCTCGTGCAACTTGATCAGAGAGACAACATACAGAACAACCAGAAATCACCGAAACCTCACCTTCGAAAGGCATCTGGAGGAGGATCTCATCCAACGGGGATCAATCTTCGCCCTGCGTAGATCCGGGAGGCTAAGGCATCGATCTTCACCATCAACCGCTGCATCACCACCATCTCCAGCCATCCCATCTACATCTTGTCTAGATCTTGTTGTAATTTCCGTACCTGTTGTCGATTTATACAAGTACTATTCATCTATGATAGATTCCATTGTTCTTGCCATGATGTTGATTTCCTCCATGTCTAAGTAGATCATTAGTTCTTGGGGAGATGGAGAAACCCTAGTATGAGATTGAAATAAGATAAAGTTTTTATGATATTCATCACTATGACCATGTGTTAGATTGTCTTCATCTTGATGTTGGGAGAAGTCGACCTCTCAATATTTGCCTCTTGTGGGGACTTGATGGAGGGAACTACTTGTTGGTAGATGGAGGTGTGTTAGCACTTATAGTGACTATAAATCTGTTGGCACCCCTTATGTATCAACTTGGGAACCGAGGAAACTCACGGAACACTATCCATGCCATGGGATACATCCTACGGGATTAAGTCCCTTAATAGCATAGTAATTCGATTGATGTCGATTGCTGACTGTTGTGGTTATGAGGATGATGTGAACAGTGGTTGCTGCCTATTTTTCCAAATACAAAGTTCCTCCCACACATACATAGTTGAGAATGTTCATGAGAATAATCTTTACCCTAGTTCTTTATAGTGCTAGAGGTGTATCTGCTACTCCCTGAGAACGCCTTTTTCCTATTGCAGTTCCAATCCCTTTTACATACACGATACTTACTTTCTATGTTTAGTTCTTTTATTTTACTTATTGTTCTCTTATACCAAAAACCCCAAAACACCTTTTTACACAATACTCGCATTTTATCTTGTTACTTAGAACTTTATTTAGCATTTCTATTGCAGTATTTAATTCAAGAGTTACTAGACTTCAGACTCCTGCTCACTGTGGGATCGATATCTTTATTATGAAACTAGCTACAAAAAATCTGTGCACTTGCAGCCATCAAGCTATTTTCTGGCGTTGTTGCCAGGGAGCTAATCGCTGTAGGTCTTTTAATTTTTTCTTATTTATTTTTGTCTTGCTAAGTTTTGTTTTGAGTTACAGGTTTCCACCAACATGATGGAGTTTGAGCATATGGCTAGTGCTAATCCACTCAGTCACTTTGGGAAGCCCTATGATATTAATAAAAGAGACAACTCCAACAAGAAGACAAGGGGGTTTGAAATAAATCCTCTACTACTTGGTATTCGACACAAGAAGCAATTTACTGGGGATGAAGAAGATCCTGATCTATATGAGCATATTGCATGTTTTAAAGATATATGTGGAACTTTCCAATTACCAGGATACAATGCTAATGAGGTAAGGGTTAAACTTTTTAGTCAGACTTTGAATAGTATAGCTCTCTCATGGTATATATCTCTACCCTCAGAATCCACTACTACTTGGGATAATTTAGC
The DNA here is from genome assembly GCA_916181665.1 of Avena sativa. Lineage (NCBI taxonomy): Eukaryota > Viridiplantae > Streptophyta > Magnoliopsida > Poales > Poaceae > Avena > Avena sativa. The sequence continues at coordinate 666,162,725 of OV702289.1, read as the reverse complement.
CTATGAGTTTCTAGCAAAATATTATCCATTATCAAAATCTTTTGGAATCAGGCGTCTTATAATGACTTGGAGGAACCGTCCTAATGAAGGACTAGTAAGAGCTTATATCATATTTAAAGATTTACTTAATAAATGTCCTCATCATGATTTGCCTGAATGGTATTTATTGCATATCTTTTATGGCAGTTTAATTGAACCTAGTAAAGTTGAGTAAGACTCTTTCGCAAAAGGAGCCTTTATGAATCTACCTATAACTAAAGCTTGGGCTTTACTTAATAGAATTCGCGATCATAGAGTTTCATGGTATTTTGGTCTAGGAAGCAAAGGAGGCATAGAAATAGATTATGATTGTATTCATGACTATAATAAAAAGGGCCATGTTAAAGAATTGTCTAAAGAACTTTATTTGGATTCAGATCTTGTGTTACATGTTGTTAAAGCTTTTACATAACATATCAAAGCTCCAAAAGAGGGTTTGGTCAAGTATGATCCAACACCCAAACCTAAGAAGAAAAGTGAAGTTAAAGCAACACTGGCCTCCCTAGAAACAATATATGAGATACTTTTCCCTAACACTTCACATAAGCATATTTTTGAATATGAACAGGTCAAAGCAGTACAGGAAAAGAGTGAAGAGGAAAGTATGCCAGAAGTTGAGGAACATCTGGAAGAAACTAAAGATGAAGAGGTAACCAAGGAAGCAATTATGGCTATATATGCACATTGTAACATAGTTGAACTTGATAAAGAGACTTCTGTATTGGTTGAAGGTAAAACAAAGGTAAAAGATGTGGATAAGCCTATTCTTCCCTACATATTTAAGGAAACCTTGCATTATGGTTTATGCGATCTTGGCACCAAAGTTAATGTTATATCTTATAATTTTTATTTAGAAATAAAAGAAGAAATAGAACTGGCTACAATTGAAAATATTGATATGACGATCATGTTAGCCAATAAAACTCTTAGAATTCCAATGGGAGTAGTAGAAAATGCAACTGTCACAATTACTAATAAAAACTTTTCTATCGATTTTGTAGTTGTTTATATGCCAGCTGACACTCTTTGCCCAATTATATTTGGAAGAAACTTTTTGAGTAATGTAGGTGCCAAAGTTGATTTTAAAAATGAGATTGTGTCTCTTAAGCTTGGGGAAGCGGAAAAAGAATTCCACTTTTCCAAATTTAAAGACAAACCTCTACAAATACAAGAACAAAAGGAAGAGAAAACTATTGAGGAAATGGCAGCTCTTTTCCTTAGTAATCAAGAAGAAGAAATAAATGAAGACTCAAATTATCAAGAAATAGTTATGGAGGACAAGTCCCTAGAAGAACTAGAAGATGAATCGATTCACTTCCCATTATTGGGCCTCTAACTGATGAGGCTTTTTAAGAGCCAGAAAAGAGAGGGGACGAGTAATTACCACCCCAGAGTTGAAGACTCTACCAGATAATCTTAAATACAGGTTTTCAGATGATACACATAAATTTCCTGTTATTATTAGTGCTAAACTTTCAGGAGAAGAAGAAGAAGAACTCATGAAAATACTTAAGGAGCATCACAAGGCCTTTGGGTACTCAATGGATGATTTGATGGGCATTAGTCCCATGATAACCATCCATAAAATATTCATGGAAGAAGGTGTTAAACCAGTTGCTGAATTTAATAGAAGATTGAAGCCTGAAATGAAGGAAGTGGTAAGAAAAAAAGTAGTATGCCTATTGGATGCAGGTATAATCTATCTTGTAAAAGAAAGTGAATGGGTAAGTCCTGTTCATTGTGTCCCTAAGAAGGGTGGTTTTACTATTCTTCCTAATGAAAACAATGAATTGATACCTACTAGAACTATTGTTGGACATAGGATGTGTATAGATTTCAGGAAATTGAATAAGGAAACTAGGAAAGATCACTATCCTTTACCGTTTATGTCAGGGGGATGATCCCCGGGTACCCCATCCGGATAAGAAACAGGGCAGTCGGATCGCGTCCGGCTGACCAGATGCAGCCGGACAGGGCAAGCCGGGCCGGCTATCACCCGGTAGCCGGATCATCAAGAGACAGCCGGATACGACGACGTAGCCGGACCCAATCAGTGAGACAGGACGACGTGCGTATCAGTCCACGGTATGCCTGTACGATGACAAGACGGGCAACCACCCGCCCATACCAAAGACTTTGCGTGGGTGACGCTGGAACAGTGGCCTGTGCTGACGACGGGCTCGCACGGCGTCCACTGTGCCTACTATAGCCATACCGCTCATACTCCGATAAGACAAGCCATACTGGATACTGTAGATGACTAGTCGACTAGGACCCGCCTGTGGGGCCCACCAGTCACACTAGCCAGTGAGACCTTTGCCTCTCTGCCTATATAAGGAGAGGCAAGGCCTCAGTAGAAAAGGTTGGTCATACAGCATTTAAGGCAGCAGCTAGCACATACAGCTCAAGGAGCATTTGTAGTTCGTGTATTCTACATAGTCAGATCCGGCAGGAGTAGGGGCTTTACCTCACCACGAGGGCCCCGAACCTGGGTACTTCTTGCGTCCCGCTACGCTCGCTTGTACCCAATCTCGCATGCGGACGCCGTCGATAGCTTCCCTGCTAGTCCCCACACCTCTATCTAACCTCCTCAGGTACTGCTGTTCCCAATACAACGACAGTTGGCGCCCACCGTGGGGCGTTGTGGCTTCGACCGGAGTCACGTTCCGCACGGGACCCCGCACTTCAGCCGGTGAGCGCGTGGCCTCCGGCCTAGTGCTCACGCTTGGCAAGTTCGACTGCATCATCGACACGCCTCCTGCTTCGCCAGAACTTCCTTCCCAGCGAACGGCACCGTCCTGCTATTCGGCGATCTCCCCGTCTACGTCGCCACCGTCCCGGAGTGTTTCCCTAGGGAAATCGTCTCTGTCACGGAGCTGCCGCGCTCAGACGGCAGCACCCCCGCCGCACCCCGCGGCGTGGAGGTCATGATGGCCGGTTCCAGCTCACATCCCCGCCAGCCGCGGGAGCGAGGCGCGGACGAGGTCGGAACTTCCGCTCCCAGCAGCCTCGGAACACGGTGGAGGAGGCCATTGATCGGCTCCTGATGCCAGTTAACCTTGGGGATAGCCCGAAGGAGGCGGAGGCCAACTTCACCATGGAGAGACAGATCCTCCTCCAGGAAGCCATGGAGCTGGCAGCAGCCCGCAAGCAACTCGAGATCACTCGGCGCGAGTACGACCGTGCACACGGCCTCACTCCGGCTACCGCGGAGCCGAGCCGGCGCGGCCAGGTACGGCACCGGGGTGGCGAACTGGGCGGTAGGATGGAAAAGGACGGGGAACCGGATCCCGCGCCTGCCCTCACATGACCCACCTACTGCACACCCATCAAGAACCTACGCGTGGCGCGAGCCGCAGCAGAGGAGCTACCCAGCCTGGAGGGCGAGGAGCGAGCCCGCCAGCACGCTCGTGTGCAGGAGCTCCTCCGCGTCGCGGACGAGCAGGCTGGTGCTAACCGGCAGATGCAGGAAGACCTTAGCTACTCCAGAGGGAGCAAGCTACCTGCCAACAGTAGGGGCGCGCCGCGCGACACCCAGCAGGCGTCCTCCCCTTAGCCGCCCAGGGCCCGCAGCAGGCGTCGCAGCTCCGGCAACAGGGACCAGCCGCGCTAGAAGCAGATGGTGAACAGCAACCCGCCACCTCCCCCTCCGCCAGCTGGAGCGCAAAGACCAGACGGTTCCCGTCTCTCGGGTCGGGTGGGAGTGCCCAACCCGGATTTCCCGGATGCCCGCGACCGCATCGAGCTCCTCGCTCAAGCGCGCGTCACGGAGGAGGAAGATTCCACCAGCCCGGTTTGTTTCGGACCCTGCATCCGGAATGAACCGTTTCCGGATAAATTCTCCCTACCCAGGGACACCCCCAAGTACGACAGGAGCATGAAGCCGGAAGACTGGCTGACCGACTACGCTATGGCAGTCGGCATTGCCCACGGGAACAAGCGCACAGCTGTGTGCTACGTCCCCCTCATGCTAACCGGGTCGGCAAGGACATGGCTCGACAGCCTTGCACCCAATAGCATCAACGCCTGGCCTGACTTCGAGAAGGTGTTTGTCCGCAACTTCAACGGCACGTACAAATGACCAGGGCGCCCGCGCGACCTGGCCCTATGCATCCAGGGCGACCGCGAGTACCTCGCCAAGTGGACGGAGCTGCGCAATACTTGCGAGGGCATCCTGGAGAGCCAAGCCATCAGCTTCTTTATCGAAGGTTGCCGAGAGGGCACCATGCTTCGCCACCAGCTACTGTGTGACGAGCCGAAAACCATGGCGGAGCTCATGACGGTTGCGGACCAGTACGCCACGGCGGATGCCCCTCCGAGTAAACGCGGATGGACGTCCGACTCCCACGGAGCCGGCTCGCGACCGTCCGAGCAATCCGGCTGGTGAAGCCGGATCCTCCAGACGTCACGGCAACGACAACCGGTTCCATGGGGACCGCCAGGCCGGGCAACAGAAGCCTCGCTACCACGCGCGGCAGGTCAATGTTGTGGAGGGTGCGCCCGATGCACCGGCTAGTGAGGCAAGAAGGCAGAAGCCCCGGCTCCCCTTCGACCAGATGATTGTGGGCCCATGCAAGTGGCATAGCGGTCCCATCAAGCCGGCTACACACACCACCCGGAACTGCAGCTGGACCCGCTAGCTAAAGGACCAGGGCAACCAGCCTCGTCTTCCCCCTCCCTCTCCGGGCGGACCTCTACCACCGGCTAGGGGAGCCGGCAATGATGGTAATGGCGGCAATGGCGGCAACAACAACAACAACAACGGCTACCCCCAGCCGCACGCCGCCTACCACATCTTCGAGACGGAGCTGGACGATAAGCACAGCCGCAGGCGATGCTCCAAGGAGATCAACACCATTGTCTCCTCGGTCCCCCAGTACCTGAACTGGTCGGAAACCCCCATCACCTGGAGCCGCGCAGATCAGCCTGAGCATCTACCGACTCCCGGGGGCTACGCCATGGTGCTCGACCCCCTCATCGTCTCCAATGCGCGCACCTGCCGATTCTCGCGCGTCCTCATCGACGGAGGCAGTAGCCTCAACCTCCTCTACCAGTCCTCGCTGGAGAAGCTGGGCATTCGCGAAAGCGACCTGCGCCCGACTACCACGACGTTCCATGGCATACTGCCGGGGCTAGCCTGCGCCCCGCTGGGGAAAATCCAGCTGGACGTCATCTTCGGGACCGAGGAGAACTTCCGCCGTGAACCAATCTGGTTTGAGGTGGTAAATCTGACGAGCTCCTACCATGCTCTCCTCGGGCGCCCCGCCCTCGCCAAGTTCATGGCCATCCCCCACTACGCATACCTCAAGACGAAGATGCCAGGATCCCACGGCGTGATCACCGTCGCCGGCTGCTTCAGACGGTCGATGGAGTTCGCCTCAGTCGGTTCTAAACTAGCAAAGGCCCTCATCATAGCCGAGAATAAGCGCGTGATCATGCGCAATGTGGCCATGGCCCAGCAGGACACTCCGGCTAGCAGCAAACCGGCTGGAGAAGGAGCTTTCCAGCCGGCGAGGGAGACGAAGAGGATCCTGCTCGATCCCTCCGACCCGACTAAGTTCATCACCATTGGCGCCGGCTTGGACAGCAAATAGGAAGGCGCGCTCGTCGACTTCCTCCATGAGAATCGGGACATCTTCGCATTGTCCCCCAAGGACATGTCGGGTGTGCCGAGGGAGTTCGCCGAGCACTCACTTCATGTACGTCCGGATGCCAAGCCGGTCAAGCAACCTCTACGCCGGTTCGTGGAGGAGAAGAGAAAGATAATCGGTGACGAGATCACCCGGCTCCTTACAGCCGGGTTCATCATGGAAGTGTACCACCCGGACTGGTTGGTGAACCCTGTCCTGGTGCTGAAGAAGAACAAGACCTGGCACATGTGTATCGACTACACCAGCCTGAACAAGGCATGCCCGAAAGACCCCTTTGCCTTGCTCCGTATCGATCAAGTCATCGATTCCACGGCCGGCTGTGATTTGTTGTCTTTTCTAGATTGTTATTCCAGGTACAATCAAATCCGGCTAAACCCGGCTAATCAGATTAAGACATCATTTATCACCCCCTACGGGGCTTTCTGCTATGTAACCATGCCTTTCGGCCTAAAGAACATAGGCGCCACCTATCAGCGATGTATGCAGAAATGCTTGCACTCGCAGATAGGCCGAAACGTGCATGCTTATGTGGATGATGTGGCCATCAAGACCAAGGAGAAGCGCACCCTCCTCGAGGATCTGGGAGAAACATTTGTCAACCTCCGCCAGTACCAGATGAAGCTGAACCCAGAGAAGTGCGTCTTCGGAGTACCATCCGGTCAGCTACTCGGTTTCCTCGTATCACAATGAGGTATCGAGGCGAATCCGGAGAAGATCGCGGCCATCGAGAGGATGCAGCCGCCTAGGAACCTGCTTGGGGTCCAGAAGTTCACCGGATGCCTGGCTTCCCTCAGTCACTTCGTCAGCCGGCTGGGGAAGAAGGCACTCCTGTTGTACCAGCTAATGAAGAAGACGGACAAGTTCTCCTGGACTTCGCAAGCCGACACCGCGTTTCACGACCTCAAGCGCATGCTATCCACAGCACCGGTTCTAGCCACGCCGGCTAGCAAGGAGCCGATGTTGCTCTATATAGCAGCCATCAGCCAGGTCGTCAGCGTCTTCCTGGTGGTGGAGCGCCCCGAGGAAGGCAAGGCTCAGCCGGTTCAGAGACCCGTCTACTAGCTCAGCGAGGTTCTCTCCCTCTCCAAGCAGAACTACCCCCACTACCAAAAAATGTGCTATGGTGTGTACCTGACATGCAAGAAGCTCAAGCACTACTTCCAGGAGCCCTGGCTCCGGCTGGCCAAGGAGATCGGTGTCAACCCGATCAAGGTCGTGTGCACTGCACACCTTTCGGAAATCATCGGCAACAAGGACGCCACCGTACGAGTCGCCAAGTGGGCCATCGAGCTCACCGCGTACTCCATCCAGTACGAGCCCCGGCTCACGATCAAGTCGCAGGCATTGGCGGACTTCCTCGTCGACTGGGCCAAGACCCAGTACCTCCCACCGGTTCCGGATTCGGACCACTAGCGGATGCACTTCGACGGGTCAAAGATGCTCGGGGGCTTGGGAGCCGGCATCGTGCTCACCTCGCCCAAAGGAGACCGGCTGGAGTACGTGCTACAGATCCACTTCAAGGCCTCCAACAACATAGCCGAATACGAGGCACTGGCGCACGGGCTCCGGCTGGCCAAGGAGATCGGTGTCAACCGGATCCTATGCTTCGGCGATTCGGACTTGGTGTAACAGGTGTCCGGGGAATGGGACGCCAGAGATGCAAACATGGCCCTCTATCGGTTCCACATCCAGAAGCTTAGCGCCTCCTTCGACGGATGCGAATTTCACCACGTCCCCCGCACCAACAACGAGGCAGCCGATGCGCTCTCCAAGATAGGATCCACCAGGCAGGCCATCCCACCAGGGGTCTCCTTGGAACATCTGCGCAAGCCATCCATCAACCCGTCACCGGAATCAGACTCTATCGTCTGGAAGCGTTCCGGCTGGCGGAACAGCGGAAGCGGAGCCGGCAGAACCACCAAAGAAGAAAACCCGCACCAATTCCGGCCAGGCAGTGCCTTCCGGCTCGCAAGACCCGGGGGCTGCCGGCTCACCTAGTGGCTCGGGGGCTGCCGTCCCAGGTACTCCACCCGGACGACCCCCCGACATCCGTTAGCCGGAGGACAGGAGCGTCCTCGTCATCCGGGAAGTGCCATCCTGGGCACAACCCTTCATGAGCTACATCGCCAACGGAGAACTCCCGGACGACAAAGTGGAGGCCAGGCAAATCCGGCACCGCGCGCATACATACACCATCATAAACGGCGAGCTGTACAAGAGCAGTGTATCCGGTATCTTCCAAAGATGTGTTGATGTGGACACGGGCTATCGGCTACTCAAGGATATCCACCAGGGTGAGTGCGGGCACCACGCTTCGTCAAGGGCGATAGTCGCCAAGGCATTCCGCCATGGTTTCTATTGGCCCACCGCCCTCGAGGATGCCGAGCAGCTGGTCCATGCGTGCAATGGGTGCCAGCGCTTCAGGCAGCTCAAGCACATGCCAACCTCGGTACTCAAGACCATACCGATCACCTGGCCCTTCGCAGTTTGGGGCCTCGACATGGTCATTCCCTTCAAGCGAGCATGCGCGGGAATGACCCACCTGCTGGTAGCGGTAGACAAATTCACAAAGTGGATCGAGGCCAAGCCTATCCGGAAGCTGGATGGAGCGACGGTTGCTACTTTCTTCACCTACATCATCAACCGCTTCGGCTACCCCAATAGCATCATCACCGACAATGGCACGAACTTCGCCAAGGGGGCCTTTGCCCGGTTCTGCAGCAACAAGGGCATCCGACTGGACCTCGCCTCCGTCGTGCACCCGCAGTCCAACGGGCAAGTCGAAAGAGCAAACGGCTTGGAGCTAGCCGGCATCAAGCCATGTCTCATCGAGCCGTTGGAGCGGTCACCCGGATGTTGGATCGAAGAGCTTCCGGCTGTGCTGTGGAGCCTCCGCACCACGCCGAATAGGTCAACCGGCTACATGCCATTCTTCCTGGTCTACGGATCGGAAGCCGTCCTCTCCGCTGACATCGAGTTTGACTCCCCTCGCAAGCTCCTGTACAACGAAAAAGCCAACACGGAGGCGCGGGAGGACGGGGTGGACCTCCTGGAGGAGGACCGCGAGCTGGCCCTGTCCAGATCTGCCCTGTACCAGCAGCGACTACATCGCTACCATTCAAGCCGGATTCGCCCAGTCGCATTCCGCGAGGGCGACCTGGTTCTCCAGCTGGTGCAAGACACGAAGGGCATGCACAAGCTATCACCACCCTGGGAGGGCCCCTTCATCATCAGCCGGGCGCTGCCCAACGACTCCTATTACCTCATCGACGGACAGCAGCCGCAAGAGAACAAGATGGACAAGTCAGACGAGGAGACCGAGCGTCCTTGGAACGCGGCCCTACTGCGCCCGTTTTACACCTAGTCGTCGGGAAGTGTATGTATCCCAAAAACCCCGTGAATAAAAATGCGGACCCCCACGAGAATCTCGGGGGCTCCTTCTAGAAATGTGTGTGCACCTGTTTTCCGGTTCAAATTTTCTGGCTCTGGCAACCCCTACCCGGGGGCTCGCCGGCTGGCCCGGTCTGCCAAGTCAACAAACCGGCTGAGTAGTGTGCGACGATGTTAGAGGCCCACTCTTTGTCTCAGCTACAGACCGCAACCCGGCTGTCCGGCTAGCAAGAGCAAAAGCCCGAGGCATCCCACACAAAAAACAGGGAGGAGGCACGACAGATCGGGCGTCCCGGTCCTGCAACTAGCTCGAACCAATCCAGCTACTAAGCCGTTAGTACCGTGCGTAATGTACTGTCACCTCCCTTCGATTCCGGCTGTAGACCGCAACCCGGCTGCCCGGCAAGGACGCAGCAAAAACAGCAGAGCACACGGGAAGGCGACTAAGTGTCTAGAAAGGAGCAAGCTAGTTTTCAAAAAAAAACAAGCCGTTTTCTGGCTACAATTTGACAGACTAACCTACTAACCTATGTGGACGTATGTGTATGCGTATGTACATTCTTGTCCGACTACCTCGAGTTGGAATTCAGGAGAAGGAAAGAAGATTCGAAGTCCTTGCCTTCATCAAGCGCTCCGAATCTCGGGGGCTACACCCACTGGGTGCGCTCGCGCGCCCCCAGTGGAATCTTGTAGTTCCTGACCGGCTAAGGGTGTTTAGCCGGCCGTTCGGAGCCCAGGTGAGGGCAAGGGCGGGAGCAAGAAAAGACAAGAAAGATTCGAAGCACCTGGCTACGCCAGCTACTCCGAATCTCGGGGGCTACACCTAGTGGGTGCGCTCGCGCGCCCCCACTGGAATGTTAGTTCCCCCGGCTGAAGGCGTTCAGCCGACGAAAGCGGCCGACTGGGACGAGGCCAGTCGGATAAAGTTAGAAGACTTGGGAGAAATAAGAAAGATTCGAAGCACTTGGCCGCGCCAGCTACTTCGAATCTCGGGGGCTACACCCAGTGGGCGCGCACCCACTGGAGGTGTAGGTCGTCCGCCAAAAGGTGTGTAGCCGGACGAAGTTAGCTGGGCAAAACACGAAAAAGGAAAACTCAACACAACGAAGATTCAATAATTTCAACAATAACAAACAAAACAGAGACGAAGCTCCCATAAGTTACCCGGCATCAAAGACAGTCGGTACAAGCAGACAAGGTTCGTGAACATCTAACAAAAGACAAATACACCCGGCATCCCGGGGCAATAACTAGACGGCAGGACCCTTGTCGTGCGGGGGATCTTGGCCGGCAGAAGCTTCAGGCGGCGAAGGAGGCGCGAAGCTTGATCCGACTCCGGCGCCTGCGGACGATGGCATCGAGCCCTCCGCATCAGGAGTACCGATGGACTCCGAGTCGGTGAGCGCCTCATCGGGATCCACATAATCGGCGATCTTGATGGTGGATCCGCGGAGCTCCGGATGGGCTTGGCGGCAAGATCGGCTCCAGCACGGAAGCCACCGTCGATCTTCTCGACGCGGGCGTCCTTGTACCAAGAAAGCATGAGGGCCAGAGCCATCTCCGCTCCGGCCCGCGCCGCCAAGTCCTGCAGCCGGTCCACCGTAGCCGACACCTCTCCCACCTTCACCGCCAGTTGTGCCATTGTCTCCGGAACTGGAGCCTCCGGCCACATGAAGGAGAAGACGTCCCGCACCGCCTGACGAAGCTTCGCAGCTTCCTCACCAAGAAGGACGACGAGCTCCTGGGCCGTCGGCTACGCTCCCGGCCAGTTCTCCTGCAGCCGGTTGTAGGCCAGCAGGTCTATGCCGGGGTAAAAGGCTGTCAGAAAAAAGGGTCAGATCCGGCTACCGGATCCGGAAAGAAAGGAAGACGGGAAAAGGAACTTACCCTTGGCAGTGTGGCCAACCTACATCAGCTCCTCCACCAGCGCCTTCTCCTTGATCGCTAGCCGTTTGATCTCCTTCTCTTGGTCCTTGTTCTGGGCCTCGAGAAGGGTGAAGGCTTCGGCCCGGCTAGCGAGCGAGGTGTCGCGCTCCTTGACGGTGGCCTCCAAACCGTCTACCCGTGCATGCCAATCCTTGTTCTGCAGCCGCAGAGTGGAGTTAGACCTGCTCAGCCAGTCGTTCGCTTTCTTCAAGCGATCGATCTCGCGCTGAGCGCACACGAGAATGGCTGCAACAAAACCGACTATCAGTAAACAAAAAGAGCGATCTGGGTGAAGCGAACTTACTCTGGGAAGTCCCGTTGGCGGCAGCAAGCTTCTGCTCCAACGTCCGGTTCCCGCCGGCTACGGCCTCCAACAGCCGGATATCCTTCACCGCCAGCTCGAGCGTGGCGGCAAGGTCCGACAGCGAAGCAGTAGAGGAAGCATCGTCGTCCACGGCGTTGACGGCCAGGGACTCCTTCGCTGCGACCACCGCCGTTTGCCATTCCTCCCCGAGCTCCTCGTCGGAGTTGTCATCACCAACAACAACTAGCTCCTTGTCCGCAGCCCCCCGCACGCCCGCGGAAGAGCCTTCCGGCTGGGAGGGCTCTGCTTCCTGCTAGGGACCCTCCGGCTGGGCGGAGGCAGCTGGCTTAGCTCGAGGGAGAGGCGGAGGCTACGCCTCAGAGGAAGGAGAGGTGCCGCTTGGTGCAGTCGGGGCACGGGGCGGCGACCCGGTCGGCGCCCGTGCCGGGCTCGCGGCTCCGAAAGAAACCAACGCGCTAAAAAGAAGGAGGAGAAGGCAAAAGCAAAATAAACCAAAGTCAGAAAAACAAGAAAGAGGGCAAGCAGACAGAAAGCACCGAAAGAAAAAGGGAAGGGGGAGAAGGAGCATACCCCGGCACAACTGGGGGTGGCCCCTTCTTACGGCCAAGACGGCTTGGCGGCAAGGCGCCGGACCGGCTCCTCCTGGGAGCCGGCTCCTCCATCGTGGGCCGGCGGGAGCCGGAACGGCTGGAGCCGCTCCCGCCTGCCTCACCGTCCGTCGCGGAGCGCGTCACCGGCTCCACGGTCGGCGCGGCCTCCTCCTCCTCGTGCACCTCCATGTGCGGGTCGGCGGCCGGCTCATCATTCCGGCTAGGGAAGGCGTCGCCGTCCCCATCCGGTTCCTCGCCGGACAGCCGAGCGCGCGGCTCGGGCAAGTCGGGCGTGAATGCCTCGAGGGGAGCCTCGCCCTCCTCGCGAAGGATGCAGGCAAAGATTTGCCGAATGCAAGAAGTCAATCAGACAGAACAAGGAAATAACACAGAAAGAGCAAACAAAATTTCTGGCTACAAGAACTTACCCGGGGCGCGCGGTTCTCTCGGCTGTATGGTGCCAGACTGAACGTCCAGTCCTCCGGCAGCCGCTCCTTGCTGATCGTCCACAACCACTCCTTCAAGTTGTGGTAGCGGGGATCACGGCGCGACAGCCGGGTCGGGTCCAACTGGCAGGAGTAGTAGCACATCTTGTGCGCCCGCTGCTGCATCGGCATCATCAGCCGGGACATCCAGCTAAGGGTGATGTGCCGACCGGTTAGCCGGCAGGTGACGAGGGAGCGCATGCGCGCCAGCATCGCGTCCGTCTCTGCCTTGTCGCCGTGGAACTTCAAGTCCCAGTTCTGCCGGCTGGATTCGATGTCCTGGAAGGCCAGAAGATTTATACGGTCGACGTTGGTGATGTTCTTGACGTAGAAGTACGACTGCTGCCACAGCCGTACCGTGTCCTGGAGCACGAACTTGGGGTAGCCAGATTGGGAGCGGGAGTAGATGGAGGCGCCGCCACAGACGACTAGCAGCCCCTTCGTGTACTGCACCTGCGGCCGGACTCGGAAGAGCCGGCAGAAGAGCCCGAGATCCGGCTGGATCCCGAGATCGCTCTCACAGAAAGCCATGAAGTGCGCCAGCGTCCCGAGGGCGTTGGCGCCGAGGTGGTGAAGACGGAGGTCGAAGAAGGCGAGGAACGTCAGAACGAAGGGGTTCACTGGAAGGGCGAACCCGCGCGCCAGGTGGGAGAGGAAGATGACGCGCTCCCCCTCCGCCGGATGCGGCGACACCTCCCCCATCAGCGCCAACCGCGCCGCCACCTCCTCCGCCGGCGGGAGGACGCAGGTGGCGCGGTACTTTGCAATTTGGTCTTCAGTGACGGAGGAGCCGCACCAAGCCCCGCGGTCGGCGGCCATTTCCGGCTGGTGGACAGGAGCGGCGACGGAAGAGTGGCGGTGGCCCGTAGCGTCGATGACGGCGAGCGGGCGGCGCACAGGGCAAGAGCGCAGAAGCAGGAGCACGCGAGGGAGAAGGAAACTGCAGCGGGGGAGCGAAGGAAAGGAACTGCCTCCCCCGCGGCGTCCCTTTAAAGGACCGGAAGGGCAACCGTCGACGGGGCCACGTGGCACGCATCCGGGCAACCCACATCCCAACCGCCGCCTAGATCCCGTGTGCCAGGGCAGGATGCGCAGAAGATCCTGGAGCGAGAATCGAAGCGCCGGACAGTAGTTTCCCGAGGCGACGTGCGACGGGACGTTACGCTTCCCGCAGCAGAGCAATGATGGCGCGTGCGCGCGTGGCCGGCGTCAGCACTGACGTCACGGGTAGCACGACCGCCAGGCTCAGCCGGACGAAAATTCAAAAATAAAGAAGGAGCGCCTGCACATTTCGCCTAAGGGCGGAATCCACACGCGCTCGGGGGCTAGTGTCAGGGGGATGATCCCTGGGTACCCCATCCGGATAAGAAACAGGACAGTCGGATCGCGTCCGGCTGACCAGATGCAGCCGGACATGGCAAGCCGGGCCGGCTATCACCCGGTAGCCGGATCATCAAGAGACAGCCGGATACGGCGATGTAGCCGGACCCAATCAGTGAGACAGGACGACGTGCGTATCAGTGCACGGTACGCCCTGTACGATGACAAGACGGGTAACCACCCGCCCATACCAAAGACTTTGCATGGGTGACGCTGGAACAGTGGCCTGTGCTGACGACGGGCTCGCACGGTGTCCACTGTGCCTACGACAGCCATACCGCTCATACTCCGATAAGACAAGCCATACTGGATACTGTAGATGACTAGTCGGCTGGGACCCGCCTGTGGGGCCCGCCCGTCGGACTAGCCAGTGAGACCTTTGCCTCTCTGCCTATATAAAGAGAGGCAAGGCCTCAGTAGAAAGGGTTGGTCATACAGCATTTAAGGCAGCAGTTAGCACATACAGCTCGAGGAGCATTTGTAGTTCGTGTATTCTACATAGTTAGATCCGGCAGGAGTAGGGGCTTTACCTCACCACGAGGGCCCCGAAACTGGGTACTTCTTGCGTCCCGCTACGCTCGCTTGTACCCAATCTCGCATGCGGACGCCGTCGATAGCTTCCCTGCTAGTCCCCACACCTCTATCTAACCTCCTCAGGTACTGTCGTTCCCAATACAATGACAGTTTATAGATCAAACTTTAGAGAGGTTAGCAAACCACACTCATTTTTGCTACTTGGATGGATACTCTAGTTTTTCTCAAATAGCTATTCATCCTGATGACCAACTTAAAACAACTTTCATTAGTCCTTATGGTTTACATGCTTACCGATGTATGCCTTTTGCTTTATGCAATGCTCCATCTACTTTTCAAAGATGCATGACTGTTATTTTTGAGGATTTTATAGAACTGATAATGGAAGTATTTATGGATGACTTTTCTATCTATGGAACTTCGTTTACGAGTTGCTTGGATAATCTCAAAAGAGTTTTGCAGCGTTGTGAAGAAACCAATCTTGTTCTAAACTGGGAGAAGTGCTATTTTATGGTCAAAGAAGGTATAGTCCTTGGACATAAGATATTAGGTAAGGGAATTGAAGTGGATAGAGCTAAGGTTGAGGCCATGGAGAGAATGCCACAACCTAGGGATATAAAAGGTATAAGAAGTTTCCTTGGTCATGTGGGTTTTTATAGAAGGTTCATTAGGAATTTCTTTGAAATATCTAAACCTTTGACTAACCTTCTTCAAAAGGGAGTAAGATTTAACTTTGATGATAAATGTCTTATAGACTTTGATAAACTTAAATATGCTTTATCCCATGCTCCTATCATTAAACCACCTATATGGTATATGACTTTTGACTTAATATGTGAAGCTAGTGATGATGTTGTAGGAGTAACTCTGGGACAACGTATGGGTCGCAGATTTAATATTATACATCATGCTAGTAGAACTCTTAATAGTGATCAAAATAATTATCCTAAGGAAGAAAGAGAACTTTTTGCTGTATTTTTCTCCTGCAATAAATTTCGTTCTTATATAGTTGCTGCAAAAGTAAGAGTTCATACAGATCGTGATGGTTTAAAAGAACTCCTTGAGAGGAAAAATCATAAGCCAAGACTGATCCATTGGATCCTTTTACTTCAAGAATTTGAGTTGCATATTATGCAGAGGCAAGAAATAAAGATGTTGGATGCAGTGTCTATATTCGCCCAGCAAGATACCAAACTTACTGAGGGGAACTTTAGTCCTGGTGATTTTCATTTACAAGAATTATTAAATGAACTAAGGTCAATTCCTCCAAAAGATAAGAAGTCTTTGTTGTTGGAGGAGCTTGTCATCCCCGAATAAGTAGACGGTAAGTGCAAGGTAAGTGTTCTTACTCAAATAAGTGATTTGTTTTCACAAATTTTACTTCTGAAATTTTTGCCTTTGAATTCCTCATGTTTTTCTGAAGTTTCTGAAAGTTTTTATCAACTATACGGTCGCAACTATATGACCAGAAAAATCTCCGGCCGTATAGTTGGTCGTTAAATCTTATATATCTTCTTTGCAAAATTGTTTGTTGTCTGGAAACTATACGATCGCAACTATACGGCCAGAGAAAAGTCCTCCTGCCATATAGTTGGTAGTTAAACTCTCAGACATTTTTGATTTTGATGTATGGATCTATACGGTCGCAACTATAGGGCCAGAGAAAAGTCCTCCCACCGTATAGTTGGTTGCTAAACTCTCAGACATTTTCTATTTTGATGTCTGGATCTATACGGTCACAACTATACGGCCGGAGAAAAGTCCTCCTGCTGTATAGTTGGTCGTTAAACTCTCAGACATTTTTGATTTTGATGTCTAGATCTATACGGTCGCAACTATACGGCCGGATAAAAGTCCTCCCGCCATATAGTTGGTCGTTAAACTCTTAGACATTTTCGATTTTGATGTCTAGATCTATATGGTCGCAACTATACGGCTGGAAAAAAGTCCTCCCGCCATATAGTTGGTCGTTAAACTCTCAGATATTTTCGTTTACTTTTTCATTCATCTAAAAAAGAGGGTTTTATCGGTTCTGAATCGGTAACTTAATTGACCTAGACTCGAGATATTTGGAAATATCTGCCCCGAACCAACTATACGGCCGGAGCTATATGGGTCGCGCCCGTATAGTTGGTCATTACACGGCAGGACTCCTCCAAATCCAAGATTTCTTTCCCTGTTTCGTTATGATTCTTTTCTTGGGCGAGAACTTGGTGTTTCTTGCGAGTTTTACCGACCTCTGACCCCTTATATACTGCCATTGTGTTTCTCTCTAATCATAATCACCAGGAACCAATCTAGCCATGTGCTATCCCGTCCAGGCCATGGAAACCCCTGGGTCTCATTTCTCCTTCCAGGGACCGCTCTCGTAGCCCGTCCATGGAGGATGACGACGAGGAGGTGGAGAGGTTTAGCCCGGGGTACAAGGAGTACGTCGAGCCAAGCTTCTACAACAACGATTCCGATGAAGATTGGAGTGACATCTACATCTGCCGTGATGTCTATGATCCCCGGAGATCAACTAGGATGCAATGAATAGATCTCAACAAGAGAGAGAAGATCACAAGCCGCATGCAAAGGGCGTGTGGAGATGGTCAAGTTCATCGCCACGGACCCTAGGCCGCACAAGTGTAAGGAATTACCTAATATTGGTGCAGGTGCTAGCAAGGGAGCAAAGGTGCCACTCTTGAAGCCTATCATTGGTGCTCGTATGAGAGTGAAGCCTCAAGAAGAGTCGAGGAACGGTTCCCACTTCCCCGATCCATCAATTATGGATGAGGAAGAAGAAGTTGTTCCCAAGACCAAGGACTGCGTGCAAGCACTAGAGATATATCAGAAGCAGGAGCTACTCCATCATGTTGAAGTCCGTCGTTGTCTCAAGTAGATAGAGAAGAAGGATGATCTTCTCTAGATGGTGACCAAACTCGTAGATAAAGTGGACACTTTGCAATCTAATTTGCATAGGTGCTATAGCCGCATAAATGCTCTGGAGGATACCAACAAGAAGCTACGCACCACGGTATTACATGCCCTGGCGCCACAGTGATCTACAATAATCACGGTATCAAATAATCGCAAGGGATTATTTGATCCCGTCTGGCTTGATTCAAGCTTGGGGAGATCTTTAAGACCTTGTAATGTATCTTATAAGTTTTACATTACCATTTTAGTTTTGCATTAGTTCAAATTGGAAATAAAGTTTGCATCATTAGAACACCCTTTAGGAATAAGCGATCCCTTTTATGAAATTCCGAGTTTATTATCATTTATGGAGAAATATTGAGTTTCTGCTTTTCCTATTGGATATATGAATGGCTTGAGTATATTTTTACTTGCACTTGATGATAGCAATAGGTGTCTTCCACACCATTGGTATTAATGGAACATACAAAAATAATTTGGTCAATATGTTCTAAGTTCACGGTTTGATTTACAAAGAAAGATTATCTAATCAGTTAAGTTGAAAAAGAAACCTTGAATAAAGAAAAAATTAAAGTGCTATGAAATAGAGTGAGAACAAGACGAGGTAGAATATTCAAGCTATAAAGATTGCTTCATACACAATTGTAATTTGGTAATTGAGATTGTTAAACCTTGAATTCCTACATGAAAGTGGAATGTATGGCTAGATCCTTTGCGCATCACTTAAACAAAAGTGTGAGCTTATATATAAACGAGAAGAAAAGAAGAAAAAAGAAAATAAAAAGAGCGAATGTGTAAAGAGCAAATAGGCATACACCACTATATTGTAGTATGACAAAGAAGTGTTTGAGATTTTAAATCCCGAGTAAATATGTTAATCCAAAAACACTTGGGACTACCTCGCTAACTCATTTGGTCGAACTGAATACTTTTACATCATATTGAGAGTGATATTTTATGAACTTTTATATGCTAAGGTGTGGAAGCCTACTAATATTATTCGGATGGTTTGAGTAAGGTACTATTCATGAACTTATTCCTATGTATCATATATGATAAACACATGCTGCATTGCCTCATTTATTTTATCGACTCGGCTTCATGAATATGAGGATCACATCCATTAAGCTAAACTTGCTCGGGACGTGCAAGAGTCTAAGCTTGGGGAAGTTGATGAGTGCATATTTGCATCATGTTTTATATTATTATTTTGCACTTTAGTTGTAGGATCTTGGTATTTTACGGTGTTCACGCACATGCTTTATGTCTATTTTCACCAGGATCAGGACATATGATGGATACAATGGACAATTCTTGGAGCAGTTGTATTGGGGAGGAAAAGAGTTAAAAACAACGTAAATCGCTTATTTGGGAAATATGAATAACACTAGAAGAAAACCCAAAGTGATCGAGGCATACAACATAAATTAGAAGCGTCTAACTTATTTTTGCAGGACATGTGATGTGATAAGGTCAAAACTTACAAATTGTAAGAAATTGTCCTTTCATAAGTTATAAACAACTGGTAGGAGCCTTATGGTTGTCATTTCATTTTTGATGGCCTGTGTGCTAAATATATATATCCAAATGATATATTGTAATGTAGGAAGACAATCAAGGTGGAAGTGCCATGGACCTTGGTGCTACGTCGGTCGAATGATGGAGATCATGCCATGACGCACAAGATAGATATTGATGTGTGAAGGAACATATATGCATGGGATGTTTATCCCTTTTATGCATCTTATTTTGCTAATGTCTTACTTAGCTATTGGCGGTAGCATTATAAGATGATCCTTCTCACTTAATATCATGATTATAGTATGTTCTCCCTTAGTATGCATTGTTAAGAAAATTTGTCGTTTCGAAGCACCACGTGATGATCGGGTGTGATAGACTCTACGTTCGCATACAACTGGTGTAAGATAGTTTTAGATACGTGAGTACTAAGGTTCTTACTTGGCGAGCCTAGCATGTACATACATGGCCCGGGAACCTGAATCGAAGGTAAAGCATGAGTCATATGAATGATATGATGTCCACATGATGCTCGCCATTGCATCTGCACCACCCCATGTGATGATCGGTCGTGGTGTAGTGAATTTGGTTCGTGTAATCACTAAAAATGGCTAGAGGGATGTCATTTTTTGGTAGGAGTTCATTTAGTAATTTGGATTAATTACAACTCAATTTATCATAAACTAAATCATGGTGAATTTGCATAGTTTGTTATAGTCACTAGCATTCGTTTACTACCTTATGTTTAGCTGTAATTGAGATAATAGAACTATAGAAATATAGATTTTTACTTTACGAACTGGTATCGTATTGTTTTATGAGTGTCAATCTAAAGTTTAAAGTACTATTGCAAACTTTCAGCAAAACCTCATTTACTCCCTGAAATTCAATAAGTAGTATTGAATCAAGAGTAACACATTCCAGTGTTAGTATCTAAGTATCATGCTTGCCTCCATGATTCTTGATACCGAAAAATTATTTTAATATCAATGTTATCTAGGTGCTGAAAGAATTGTTTCAGAAACCATCATGCATGAAAGATATTGTTATATCTGAAACAATGTTTGGTTGCAATATGATAGAATATAATTTTAGTAAGATACATGTTCTCATATTGTATGAGAATTTGTGAAGGTTGGAGACGCTGGGCATCCTAATCACCCAAAAGGTTCTAGTAATTAACATTATATTCGCGATTCATCCTTATGAGCTATAGTAGCTTGATCACCAAAGTTGTCCTGATAAGGATGGATATAAGATGTAGGTAAAATGTTTACTACATTAAAAGGATTACTAAAAGGAATGAAATTTCGAAGAGCGCCAAACAATTGATGATGGTGATCTACATCAAATGTGCAAGTTCAAGGATATTAGTGTTTGACTAATAGTATTTGGACTATGTGTCATGTTTATGACACCACATTTGATGTTTATAGATTCTTCTAATATGGAAAGGTAATTCTGAAAGAGAATCTGCTAAATATTTGGCAGAAAAGAAAAAGATTGGAAATGTCCATCTTAGGTATATAGATGATATACATGTTGTGGATATATTCTTTTCTTGTTAAACAATGTGGTTCTTAGAAACTGGATACTGGATTGGTTGGTTTGAAGTGTGACACAATACAACACAATTCATGAACTGAAATTGCCTAGGTAACTTGCAAAAGAATATGGGATGATGTTCACCGAAAACAAATAAATTTTTGTTGTGTTTCTTGTTAACATCAAACCTAGCCTTCAAGATTTATTTTAATAAATTATTATTTTGTTCCGGTATTTTGAGAAAAAATGTTGTTCAAATAATTACCGTATTCTATAGAAGATGGATGAACTCTTACAAGTCTAATTGGAGAAATCACATCCATAACACTAATGCTAAAATTTCGCAAGACAAATGATTAAAATATCACTTGCAAAGTGACATCGATGTTTAAATTATATTGGAAAACAAAACATGAAGAAACTCCATGTTGATGGAATTTTGGAGTCCTTTTGATTTTTTAATCAAATTGACGCTTGTGAGAATTTCCTAAAAATTATTTAATTTCGTTCACAGGCCAAAAGAAGAACGAATGACTAACTTATTGGACATTGTACATGTTAATATATGTCGTCTATTAAGTAGTTCGTGAATGATGGATTTCAACTTCATATACTTTCTTAGAAAATTTGAGTGAATATATGTGTATATTTAGTTAATAAAGAAGAAGTATCAAACATTTGGAAATGTTTAAATGATTTCAAGATGAAGTGGAAAATTATTGTAACAAGAAAATAAAGAATTTATGATTGGATCATAAAGGAAGATATTTGAGTTACAATTTTAGCGAACACCTAAGAATTGAGGAATCATTTCGCAGACTTGCGTTTCTCGAAACACCATAGAAGTATGGAATGTAATCAAACCCTTGTTTGGCATGGTAGGATCAACGGTGTCATTTATAAAATTCCATTATATTTTAAACGATTAAAGCTTTAGTGACTACCGCTTTTACACTAAAAAGGGCTTCATCATGATCCGCTGAAATTACACCATTTGAGTTATGATTTGGGATAAACCCCAAGTTGCCTTTTCTTAAATTTTGGTATGCTAGGAATAAGTAAAATATTTACAATCAAAGTCAGATGAGCGTGTCTTTTTAGGTTATTCCAAATAACCATTGGGTGTTCCTCCATAACACCGAAGACAAAATATTTGTCGCTTAGAAACGTCAAATTTCTTACGAAGGATTTTTTGTGAAAAGTTAAGTGGAACGGTAATATAACTTTGATAAGGTTATTGAACCTTAGCTATATGTGCATTGCGCATTGCCTAAAAGTGTCCTAGAAGCATCCACAATGCTCATGGCTCAAGTACCTCAAAGGTTGTAGTTATGGAGATCTAAGTTACTATTGAACCACCATTGGTCGGTAAAACAATTAAATAGTAAGATTTTAGATTGAATCATTATTGTTTCACAATGATGAACCGACAACATGCAAAGAAGCGATGATGGGCCTTGACTCCGTCAAATGGCTAGAAGCCATAAAATCCGTGACAGTTCCATACACGAAAAACCAAGTTTTTGAACTTGGAAGACCCTCCGAAAGGCGTGAAGCCTATCAATCATGTTTGGATCTATAAATAAACAGAAATGGATATTTTACATCTATCAAATAGTCGACATATCGGAAAAGAGTTTGTGACAATGTACAAAGAGTTGATGACGACAAGATTGGATCTTTCATAGCGATGTTTAGTCTGGACGGATTAGTGTAGCAACCACTACATATATCAATTTTTGTATGTGGTAGTTCAATAAACAAAAAAACATTCTTGTAAAAGAATGGTTACCTAGGATGTGTACATGCCACGGTCCGAAGGGTTCTGTTAAATCAAAGGCATCACGGAGTTGGAATCTTCACCATGATGAAATGTTAAAAAGTTTAATTTCATTGGAGATGATGAAGATGCTCACATTTGCAACAAATTAAGTGGGAGCGCTGAGACATATTTCTAACACATTGTGTATAAGACATATTGTTGATTGGAAATGATGTATATTTTATTTGACATAGGTTAAGAATTTCATTAATATTAAGATTTCGATGAAAGACTTAGGAAAAACCATAATAATAGACATCAAAGTCTATATGGATAGATTGAGACGCTAATATGGTTGTACAAAATGTACATAGATGAAATATTGAATGAGTTCAATATGGAAACGATGAGAAAGGTTCTTGCCACATGGAAAAGATTGAATCAAGATTCAAGTGTATTGACACTTGGCGAAAGAATCAAGATTCAAGTGTTTTGACACTTAGTGAGTGAAACGGGATTCAAGTGTTTTGACACTTGGTGAGTGAAATTATATGAATAGTTTGATCAATCACACCATGATATGTAGATATACAGATATGTCCTATGCTCTAAATGTTATGAGCATATACCATCATGACTCATAAGATGATCATTAGATGATAGTAAAGTGTAACATCTCAAAAATATCAAATAAGATTATCAATTCTAAAGAACCAATATTAGGGTTAACAAAAGCTTTCAATATTAAACACTATATGAATGCATGTGTGTTTGATAATGAAGTATGAATGCGTGTTATGCCATGTTTGATTGTTATATATGTTGAGAAATAGTTTAAGGACCAAAGCAAGATTATCTAGGTCAATTTCAAACCAAAGCAAACCAAAAGAAAATCAAATAAGAAAGCATATGAACTAATGGTCACTTTTGCCAAAGTTAACCACTAGCCCACTTTGGGCATCTCTATTCAATGATTTATAACAGAAACAATTCTATTTCTTTTCTCCCCTTGCTAGACCAAATGAAAATGAACCCAAGTGAACTTCCAAAATTTCCAGAAACATTTTCAAATGCATTTGAGGGAATTTCCAAAATTGAATCTACAATAGACATCAAGATAGCACTTTTTCAAAAACCACTCAAACCATCTCCACTTGACACATCTTAGCAACCAGAGACACTCAAGCATGTGAACAACACACCCACCAAACATAATTTGAAAATTCAAATGTTCATCTCATGCGGCCATTTAATCAAACATTTAATAGGCATACTACAAGTCTACCAACTATAAACTATTTCAATCAATCTTGTGATCATCCTTGTACTCAATTCAACCTCAGTTACTAGCCCACGATCACCCCTAGTACCCAGTCATGCAAAGGAGCCTCTCTCACTCGCCAACTGGACCAGTGCTGCCCGTACCCGAGTGTGCCATGCCGGCCGGACATGGGCACGGCGCCACGAGTCGTGCCGCCCTCGCCCATGATGTCTAGGAGGCAGGCGTGACCTCACTGCGCCCCTCAGTCCACCCCTCGACCCATGGCGAGCAGTGGAGAGCCAGCACAGCCACGCCCATTTAACTCTTTGCCATGCCGAGCACACGCTAGAGCATCGAGTCGTTCCCGCCTAGCCACGTCGCGCCTCGCTCTCTCGTTGCATAACTGCACTCGCTGCATCACCAGCAACCTCCCAGACACGACTGTTCACCGCCACACGCCCTGTGACCACCGTACGCCATGACGAACACCCCAGTACCTGAGAAAAGCATGGATGTCTCCCGTCCGATTAAGACTGTCCCACGCCGTGCCACTATGCGCACGACGACCGCCAGGGAACACCGCGTCGACCTATGCATGCAGCCATGTCGATAGCAACCTGTAGCAACGTCGCCGACGAGCCCAAGCCATACCGCACTATCTCTCTCGCTGGTGTATAAATAGGACCCTCCCCAGCCTCCAAAGGCACACCATTCGACTCCTATCTCCCTCAGAAACCCCCTGACCCATTCCCGGAGCAAGGTGAGCACCACCTCACCGGAATTTCACTGGAGCCTGCCGCTGCAGTGGAGGAGCGGAGTCGTTGATTGGAGCCACCCCAAGAGCTACCACGACCAACCCTCGAATCGTCGTCGTCTACCAGTTCGTTCGCCCACCTCGCCGGACCTAGATGGATCCCTGGTAAGCCTCCGACGACCCGCGCCGGAGAGCTAGGTTTAGAATCTTGCGCGCTCAGTCCGCCGGAGACGACAATGCTCAGCCGTCAATCTCGTTCTAATCGTGTCGCCTAGATTCACCCATACCGTTTCGCTTAGACCCAGTCTCTGACGCGTGGGAACAGCCTGAGTGCAGCCCATTGCACGCGTGCCGTGTAGATGGGCCGGCCCATTCTCGTTCCCGCGCATAGCCCAGAGATTCAAACGTAGATTTTCCATTTAAATCAAAACCCTATTTTGTTGATGTGTTTAAATTTGAATTCAAAGAGATCTACTAAACCAAATTGCATGATTCCAATTTTGTTAGAAAGTTAATGAAATTATCTAACCACTCCCATTGGATTCAAACCATTTGAATATATAGATCACCCATAGTAAAAATGACAAGACATAGACTTTTTCAACTTCAGACATTTTTATAAAATCAACCATAAATGCTTTTGAGTTGATTCCAATTCTTAAAAATCACATTTGCCATGCCCTATCGGAATATGTAAAAATATTTAGTTTTACATGAAGTAATATTGGACTAGTATTAAAAGAATGCTATATAGTCATTTCTAGCCCTAGTGTGGAGATGGCCAAGTTCATCGCCAGGGACCCCAGGCCACACAAGTGTAAGGAATTACCTAATATTGGTGCAGGTGCTAGCAAGGGAGCGAAGGTGCCACTCTTGAAGCCTATCATTTGTGCTAGTATGAGAGTGAAGCCTCAAGAAGAGTGGAGGAACGGTTCCCACTTCCCCGATCCATCAATTATGGATGAGGAAGAAGTTGTTCCCAAGACCAAGGACCGCGTGCAAGCACTGGAGATATATCCGAAGCAGGAGCTACTCCATCACGTTGAAGTCTGTCACCGTGTCAAGTAGATATAGAAGAAGAAAGATCTTCTCCCGATGGTGACTATACTCGCAGATAAAGTGGACACTTTGCAATCTAATTTGCATAGGTGCTATAGCCGCATTACTGCTCTAGAGGATACTGATACGTCCATTTTGCATCACTATTCTATGTCATAATTTACTATTATTTATTGATATATTTCGTATTGAGAGGTGATACTTATGTTATTTCATCTGTTTTTGCATGGTTGATGACTTTTGGAGCATGGACCGCTGCAGTTACGATTCTGATGGAAAAGGTCTTGTTTGGAGGCAAAATTCGTGAAGATCAGAAAATCCGAGAAAATATACAGAAAATCCTATTTCTCCAGAAGACGAAGGTTGCCAGAAGAGGGAGTGGAGATGGGCCACAGGGGGCCCACACCACCCCCTGGCGCGGGCCACCCTAGGTCGTGCCACCAGGTGGTGTGGCCGCCCTGGCCCACCTCTAGCTCTCCCCTCTGGCGTATATATTCCTCCTGAAACCCTAAGACTCAGGGAGCGACCATAGAAATATTCCGATGCCTCTGCGGAGCGGAAAACACCGAGAGAAAGATCTCTCCTAGACAGATTTCTGCCGGGGGAATTCCTTCCCGGAGAGGGGAGATCATTGCCATCAACACCACTATCAAGCTGGAATTCATCGGTATCATCATCATCATCACCACCACCATCATCACCATCAGCACCCTCATCACCATCTCCATATTGCTATAACAATTGAGTTGAATCTTGCATTAGTTCTTAGGGGAAACTTTTCCGGTGTTGATTACTCTTTGTAGTTGATGCTATTGAGTGAACCGTTGAATTATTGTTTATGTTCAGATTGTTATACATCATTATTCCATCTCTGATCATGATCCATATGATGTCTTATGAGTAGTTCGTTTTGTTCTTGAGGACATGGGAGAAGTCATGTTGTTAGTAGTGGAGTTGTGTTGAGAAAGATTCAATAGTTTGATATTTAAGTTGTGGTGTACTTCTTCTAGTGGTGTCATGTGAACGTCGACTACATGATACTTCACCTATATGCTCCTAGGGGAATGCATTGTGTATTTGGCTACTAATCATAGGGGTTGCCGGAGTAACAGAAACCTTGTAACATCCCAAAACTCTAATCCAAGTGATCAAGATCCAAATCATCAAATTTAGGGTTAACAAAAACTTTTCCAATTGAAAATCATTAAGCATTTATATGTGTGTGCATATAATTTAGGAGTTGATTTGAATTGCCATGTTTAAGTGATCCATTGATTGTAAAATGATTCTTAGGTGAATTAAACATCATCTAGATCCTTCCCACACAAATCCCAAAGAAAAACAAATCAAAATGAATAAAAGAAGCAAATAGTCATTTGTGCCATTTTAATCAACATGCCTACTTTGGATATTCCTAGAACTCAAAACCTAACAGAAACAAATATGGATCTTTGCACCCCTTGCTAGTACAAGTAGTGATGTACCAAGTCCCACTTTGTGATCTACCAAAAACTTTCAAACACTAATTTTAAATGGCATTTGAAAATTGAATGTAGATCATATGAGAAGATCCCACTTACACAAAAACCAACCAAACCAATTCACCTTGACATTTCCCAGCAACCAGAGACTCCCAAGCATAAGATCAGATCACACACCAAAAATCTTTTCAAAATTCGAATTTAAATTTCTTGCGGCCATTTGATCGAACACCTGGCAGGCAGAATCAAATTAGCCTAACTATTACTGTTTTTGATCAAATCTTGTTGAGCAAATTGAGTTTCATTGATCACCCTTGTCCCCCCAAGTCCAACCAGACCCTCACCAGCCTACCCCTAAGACGCAACAGCAATGGAGCACCGCCACATTTTGGTCACCGCCGGCCAAACATGGGCAAAGCGCCACAGACAGCGCCGCGTCGGTCCAGCACAACCACTAGCTCCGCCTAACCCTACCGCACCTCCCTTCCCCTTCCCCAAGCCTAGCCAGGCCCTGGACCACTCCCCAGCCTCGCCGCCCATTCTCTCTGCGTGCAGCCAGAGCGCCCTCACCGCCAGCACGCCACAGATCGTCCCTCGACCCAATACCGTGCACGCCGCTCCACCTCGACCCTAGCAACCCACCAGACACGGTCGTGCCTGCCACGCGACCCACAGTCGCAGAGCACCACGTCGAGCACCGCCTCTGTCTTCCAGAGCGCGGGACGCTCCCGACCAAATGCCACTGCCCCTAGCCGTGCCATTGCGCCGTAGCTGACCGCCAGGAGGCAGCCCACCGTTCGCCTACCCAACCCATGCCTCTAGCAGTCTGTATCAACGTCACCGACGAGCTCCCCATTGTGCTGCTCGGTCCCCTCGTCGACCTATAAAAGGAGGCCACCCCAGCACAAACTTCTCACACCATCTCACTCCCCTCTCTCCATTGATCCTTCCACCCCATCCTCGGAGCAAGGCGGGCCGCCGTTCGCCGGAATTTTGCCGGAGCTTGCCGCAGCAGAGGAGGAGAGGCGTCATCGATTTTGTCCACCCCAGGAGTCACCGCGACCACGCCTCAGTCCGCCGTTGACCGCACGTTCGATCGCCCCCATCGCCAAGTCTAGCTGGAGCCCTGGTAAGCCCCACGTACCCCCACCGAGCCGCTAGGGTTAGCTCTTGCCGATGACCTGTTCGCCGGGGACGACGATCCTCAGCCGTCGATCCATCTTTTAATCGTAGCGCTGAGAGTGCCCCGTACCGCTTCGCATTTGATGTGTCGCTGACCTGTAGGACCCCCCCCCCTGTCAGTTATCATCCGCACCGCGGAGCGCCACTGGGTCGGCCCGTTAGTTTTCCCGCGCTAGCCCATGAATTCAAATATAGTTTTTTCCTATTTTAGTTTGAACTCACTTCTGTCCCTTAGTTTAAAAATCCATTCAGGAAGATCTACTGAACCAAATGGAGTGATTTAAATTTTGTTAGAAAGCTACTGAAAAGATCTATCCAAGCCCATTGGATTTAATTCATTCAGAGTTAGAGATCTCTCCTAGTAAAAATAACAAGACAAAAGCATTTTCACATTCAAACATTTTTATAAAATCAACCATGATAGCTTTTGAGTTGATTCTAACTCTCAAAAATCACATTTAACCATACCTATCTAAATATGTAATAATATTAAGGTTTGCATGTAGTGACTTTTGACTAGTACCAAAATAATGCTATATAGGCATTTCTAGTCACTTTAAATCATTAAATGTTACACTTAAACTTAATTAAATGTGATCCAACATTTAAATCACATTCAATATGTTAGAATATGTGGTGATGACATGTGTCCACATGATCCCATATTCTAAGTGGAGAATATTAAATCTTAGTTATTTTCAATGAGTAGAAATTACTTTTCTCAAATAAAAAGAATGAAACTAGTTAATAAAACCTTGTGATGCTTGTGATGATAATAGCTCATCCAATGTGTGTCTTAGAGTGCTAAGTAGACTAGTTAAGTATTGTTTGGTGATTGTGTACTCCGTATGTATTTATAGACGATAGTACCGACCAAGCTTACGAGGAGGAGGAGTTCTACCAAGAGGAGGAGGAAGAAAACTTCAACCACTGCACCAACCAAGGCAAGCCTAGCACTTCAAGTAAACTGAGCCAGCTATTGTTAAGAAGCTAGAATTAAGCTAGATAACCTGAGCAAGATGCATTAGGCATACTTTGGTTACACCACTTTGGACTATTTTACCTACCCCAAGTTGTATTTTCCAAGCTTTTACTTCTTTACTTTATTAAAGTACCTTACTTGTTTGAAGGTAGCATAAAGAGTATAAAACTTGACCTATATAGATAACCTTAGATGTCATTCTATGGCATGAGATTGATCTTAGCATCCCACATTAGTGAACACTCTTAACTTAGTAGTTTAGAGCTAAACTAAAACTTGAGTCACTTTAGATGGGAACACTTGGTGAAAATGACTTGTGAAAACCTTGGAATTATGAGTCATTCTATTGAGATGTTTTGACATGTGTTGAGAAACACAAATGGTTTATGATGATGAAAATGTTGAGGCATGAGCCTTAACCCTTTTACAAAACTGATGGTTGGATTCGGATGCGATACCATTCCAAATTTACCGTACAACCACAATACCTGAATTGGGTAAGGCTTAGCCGGAAGTTTATATGCATTAGTATTAGTTCCCTCACGGGAGAGGTTTGAGCTGAGGCTACCTCTCAATGTTGTCCACCTATGCAGTGCCCAAGATGACAGATTGTCATGGTTGGGAGGCCATGCTCATAGGAGAGGTGCTTATACTAGGGTGTGTAAAGGAAAGGTTATGTTTGATTATTTGCATACTAAATATGATGATTCAGGGTTATCCCTGACAGATGTATCGAATCTTGTGGTGAAAGTGTACCACCTTTGCAGAGTGTCAAACTATTCGAATAGCCGCGTCCGCGGTTATGGACAGTTGGAGTGGCCATACTGTTTCGTTGTCAGATGTTTTCAAAATGACTTATGAAATGGAATGATGAATCTTGACTTGACCACAACAAGGTTGTGACTATGACACTAGCTTCCCAACTTAGGTGATTCTAGAACTTTATTTTATCTTTCTTTGTTTTTGAACTCAGCTTAGGTTTCAAACTTAACTTTACAAATAAACATAGAGTTAGCATTTCCCACTAGCACTATCTTACTTGTTAGTGGTGGTTTGCGAGTACTTAAAGAGTACTCATGGCTTTTGTCCCTGGCTATTCTCATGGCCAGACTATGAAGGAGACTACCAAGATGACGGACCGCAGAACGGCTATGATAACTAGGACTATCTGCCTTCGTCAGCATTGCCTGTGCCCCTGAAGATGGACCCCACCGCTACGCTTATTATTTATTCCGCTGCTTGTTCTATTAAGACTGGATCATGAGATCCTTATTTGTGTAAGACCGTATTTATGGTTGGTAATGGATGATGTACTGTGGTATCAAATCTGTTATGTCTCGCAAAAATGGTAATCCTGGGATTGCGATGTATGACATAACAGGCATTTAGGATTAAAAATCCAGGTGTTGACAAACATGAACCCCCGTTAGGAAACCATTGCACAAGGGACGTAAGGGTCTTAGAGTTTAAGGTTGTGGTTAGGTTTCTACCTTAATTACTTTCTTGTACTTACGGATGTTTGCAAGGGGTATAATCACAAGTATGTATTAGTCCTAGGAAGGTCGGTACATTAGCATAGGTTCACCCACACAACACTTAGCAAGCTAAAGAAGATTAATCAACTATATGAAGCAAAAGCACTTGACAGTCTTCCCATGTGTCCTCGAGAACATTTGGTCATCTTAAATAATACAACCGGCTTGTCCTTTGCTGCATAAAGGATTGGGCCACTTGCTGCATTTATTTGTACTGTCTTTTATTTACTCGTACTTTGTTTACTTGCTTTATCAAAAAACCCTAAAAATCCGTTTGCTAAGTATTTGCAGAGAATTCCTGATCCATACCACTAGCCAGCACCTTCTGCTCCTTGTTTGGTTCGACACTCTTACTTATCGAAAATACTGCGATATACCCCCTATACTTGTGGGTCATCAAGACTATTTTCTGGCGCCGTTGCCGGGGAGTGAAGTACTATTGGAGAGTGGAACTGGTAAAGGAAATTTCTACTGTGAGTATTGTTTACTTCTGTTAGTTGCTTTATTTTTGTTATGGATAATCCGCTGAGTTTCTTATTTGGTAATGCTACTACCACTGCTAAGGTAGTAGATGAACCACCACCTGCTGAGAATGATGTTTTTAAAATACCTACAAGAATTATTGATCGTGTTATGCATAATTACTATGTTGGGGATGGAACTGTCCACCCCGGTGATCATTTACTCTTTATACACGAATTATGCGGGTTGTTCAAGTGTGCAGGTATCACTACAGATCAAGTTAAGAAGAAGTTATTGTCATTATCACTAAAAGGAAGAGCTGAGGAACGGTATAAGCTGCTGAAGAATGGTCAAGCTCTGGAATGGGAGGAAATAGTGCCTCTCTTTGATTCAAAGTTTTATCCTCCTAGTGAGATTCATAAAGATCGGAATCAAATATACAACTTTTGGCCTCTTGATGCAGAGAGTACATCTCAAGCTTGGGGGAGATTGAAGTTACTTATGCTCAAATGTCCCATTCATGAGCTCCCCAACAATATTATTATCAATAACTTTTATGCAAGGCTTTCTCTTCATGACAAGGATATATTGGATGCTTCTTGTGCTGGATCATTCACTTGCATGGAAGAAGAAGCTAAATGGGATCTTATGGACCGTATTCAAGACAATGCTGAAGCTTGGGAGAATGACAAAGGTAGAAAGTCAGGTATAAATTATGATTATGAATGCATTGAATCTTTTATGGGAACTGATGACTTTCAAAATATTAAAAATGCTTATGGTCTAGACTCTCAAGCTATTGCTTCTTATTTTAAGGATTTTGCTTCCTATATTGAAGTGCCTAAAAAGAAGTGGAATAAGTATCATGAACCTTATAAAGATGTTGCTAAGAGTGTTCCTGCAAGAAATACTAAAGTTTATACTGCTAATCATGTGTTACCCGAACCTTACATTGAGAAAATGCCTTTCCCAGTTAAGATAAAGGAACATTCTATGATAGCTAGTATGGTTATTGAAAGTATAAGCAAAGCTGTTGAACCTGATAAAAAATAGTTAATGAACCTATAATAGCAAATGTGAAAGACTTTGTTACTAAATATGAAGAAGAGGGACACACTATCCTTTGTAAGGATACCTCTAATATTGTTTCACAAAGTAGTGTTATGAGAGCTAGTATTCATGTGTTTTCTGTTAAAATAAGTGATCATTGCTATGATGGTTCTTGTGATAGTTATATTGTTAAGTTTATGCATGATACTGAGAGTTACTATGAGAGAGGGAAAAGTGTTCTTATGCATCTCAATAATATCTAGTTTCCTCGTTTTATGCTGAAAGTTTTTATGTTGCACTTCTTTTGCCTTCTTATGCTAGTGGTTTCTAGTTTCAACAACTTGTTTGTTTACAAAATTCCCTTGCATAGGAAGTGGGTTAGACTTAAACGTGTGTATTTTTTCTTCTTAGTGCTCTCTTTCACTTCAATTCATATTCTTATGTGAGCATCTTCAAAATCATCATGCCCATCTTAATGGCTATAAAGAAAGAGCTTTTTGGGAGACAACCCAATTTGTTTTTGCTTTCAGTTTGTTTTTGTTTCTTTGAGTCTTGGAAGTTATTACTTTGGTAATAACCACTCCTTATCCGTTTTTTTGGTTTTTGTGTCAAGATCAACCTCTAATGAGAGAGAAGTAAGATTTGGGGAAGTAGCTGTCCCGAAACAGATTTTTTTGCTTCACCGTAAAAATTCGTGAGAGATATCTGTATGTCGGATTGATCTGTAATTTTTTGTGCTTATGCCCCAGGTTGTTATTTAACTTTCTTTAGTTTTGCACTTTTTGATTTGAGCAACAGAAGAGTTTCGAAAAAATTTATCTTTACCTGCTGGTCTGTTTTGACAGATTTTGCCACTCTTGCATTTGCTTCTTTATTCGATTTCCTTTTTGAATTCTTTTTGAGTTTTCGGAAGGAGTTGCTACAGTAGCTTATGTTTCGATGGTTTTCAGTTGAAGTTGGACTCAAAAGGTTTTATCACTTCACTTATACTAATGTTGCTAATGAGAACTGTGTGAAGTTTTGTGTGAAAGAAATTTCCAGGTAATGGAGATAATGGTGTAATAAGGAAGAGAAAGGTTTTATGACTCGATTAATAAGTGTATGAAGAGATATTGATGTTATTCAAGCGGTGACTCCGGAAGAATCTACTAAATACCAAATTCAGAGACCTGTAGAGTCCGTTTTCAAATAGGTAACCGTTCTGGTAAGAAAAGTTCCACGAAAATACTATCCAACTATATTTTTGTAGTTTTTAGACAATAAGGAAAGCTACGAAGCGAAAGAGGAAAGGAAACGGATCCAGGGTGGCTCACACCACCCTGTGGTGCGGGCCCACCCCTGCCGCGCCACCAGGTGGTGTGGCCACTCCGGACTCTGCCTCCGACTCGTTTTCTCCCAGTACCTTCCTTTTGTTATGAAACTTTGTAATATATAATCCCCGGATCCCCCGAGGTTCATATATCGTGTTCTTGTTGTGTTTTTGTTTCGATCTGTTTCTGCCAGGAACTATCTTTGAAAGCTTAGAAGCACAATGGTGTCCGCCAAGGATAAAGGGAAGGAGCCTATGGAGGAGGATCTCCAAGACCCCAAGCAGGGGCTGGTACCTTTAGTTACTTGCCCTGCATCAACGGAAGCCCTACGAGTCACTAAGGATTTCTGCAATAAGTACCGAGACTTGAGGAGGAAGGTGGACATGCTTCAATGGGAGAATAATAGGCTTCGCAAGATGCTGGAAGATTACCTCATGTCAACTAAGAAAATATTACCACCACCACCGAAGGAGTAATTCATCATCAGGTTTGGCATCCCCTTGGTTTGTTCCAAGCTTGGGGGAGTGCCGCGGTATCATATCAGTATCTTCTATCTTTTTACCCTTTTAGTAGAGTCATATCATGAATAGAGAAGTTATCATGTAGGATGGTTTGCATTATGGAAGTGTCCCCTCTCTCGTTAGATATGTATCCCTTGGTGTGAGTTGTCGTTATGGAATATTAATGAGAAGTTCTATCGTTTACTCTTTGGCATAGCTTATATTAGTTTTCAATTCGTGGTTATATGATTGATCTTGTTGTTAGTATTGGTATCACTCTGGGATCATTAAGTTAATTTAGTTGGTTTTGGCAAACCTGCCTCGGTCAGTAGCAACACTATTTTTGAGAGTTGAATGAAAAGATAAAAGTACTCTAAAGAAATATAATTTCATCATCTTTATTTCTTGATTTGCTCATAAGTCTAGTATTCTCTAGTTAAGATCTTTTGTGCTTCCAAGGAAGATTGCATGTTTGTCTTTATCACTTGTATGTTTGTTTGTTTCCTTCAACTCTTATACTTGCTACCCAGCCTTGCTAGCCAAAAACCTGTACCGAGAGGGAATTCTTCTCGTGCATCCAATCCTTAAACCAAAACCTTTGCCATTTGTGTCCACCATACCTACATATTAGCATTATTGCTATTCCAAGTAAATTCTTGTTTTTATCTACCTTCCAAATTACACTTGTTATGTGAAAATTAGTGATTAAACCTCTCACGAACTTGATGGCACACTTTACTTTCTTGTACTTAATAAACTTGAACCATTGGGTCCTTCTTTGTTGCGTACATGCTTGCGCTTTATGAGTTGAAGTTAGCAGAACCATGTATCATGGGGAACGCTTTCAACACTACCATGGTACTTTGTACCTAGTTGATATCATGATTCTTTTGCCTATGGATCCCGGCGGTGTGAAATAAAAGGGGAACTTGTAAGATCATGGAGTTCATATGTGTGTTAGAGAAACGCCTGGGCCGCTAGCCTAAGCCATGCCTAATCATGGTGGAAACTTGCAGCATAACTATAGTGAGCATTCTATGAAGCATCCTCAATAAAAACCTATGCAAATAGCAAATAAAAAGATCGCTGAGATGCTCATTCTCTGCTTGCCTTGTCATTTTGATTATGGGATAGCTCCTGTATCATGTGCAAGGGGTACACCGTTGGCGGTTCTCAATGATACACATGTATTTACAATGACAAGAGCTTACTTGTGACTGAAGTTGAGTAGCATGAGGTTCGGTACTCGTAAGTAAGGGGCATGAGATTTAAACTTATAACTTGTCAAGCATATCCTCTTAGTTGTGTCACTTTAACCTTAATCACCTAAATATGCATATGATAGGGGAAATGAGAGCTGAAAGCTAATAAGTATCATAACTTTTGGGAGCTCTTTATGAAACTTGCAATCCCTGCTTCCCTCTGCGAAGGGCCTTTCTTTTACTTTTTAGTTGAGTCAGTAAACCTATTCCCTTCTATCTCAGCAAGTATTTTGAGTTGTTGTGTTTCATTCATTCATATGATGATTTATTCAATCATGTTTCTTATGTTCCTTATTTTGCACATTGCTCTTATCTTGGTAATTACTACTTTGAAAGCTTTCATTGAAAACCAGCTATTTGTGAACGCCATCAAATTATCAACTATTCTTCAACCAAGAGCTAAGTTTACCATTACCAATTATGATTTACTTTATGTATCTTTATTGTGTTTCCTTTACTCATTACAAGTTGAGTTATATAATAGTGAGTTGTCTTCTACTATGATCTATGTATTGATGAATGTGATGCTTCTTGTCCGTATTGTTTTATCGACTCTTAACTCCATAAACCTGAGGTCATGTTTATTGAGCTCAGTTTCGCTTGGGGACAAGCGAAGTCTAAGCTTGGGGGAGTTGATACGTCCATTTTACATCACTATTCTATGTCATAATTTACTATTATCCATTGATATATTTCGTATTGAGAGGTGATACTTATGTTATTTCATCTATTTTTGCATGGTTGATGACTTTTGGAGCATGGACCGCTGCAGTTAGGATTCTGATGGAAAAGGTGATGTTTGGAGGCAAAATTCGCGAAGATCAGAAAATCCGGGAAAATATACGAAAAATCCTATTTTTCTAGAAGACGAAGGCTGCCAGAAGAGGGAGTGGAGATGGGCCACAGGGGGCCCACACCACCCCCTGGCGGGCCACCCTAGGTCGTGCCACCAGGTGGTGTGCCCGCCCTGGCCCACCTCTGGCTCTCCCCTCTAATGTATATATTCCTCCCAAAACCCTAAGACTCGGGGAGCAACCACAGAAAGATTCTGCCGCCTCTATGGGGCGGAAAACAACAAGAGAGAAAGATCTCTCTGGCAGACAGATTTCTGCCGGGGGAATTCCTTCCCGGAGAGGGGAGATCGTCGCCATCAACACCACCATCAAGCTGGACTTCATCGGGATCATCATCATCATCATCACCATCATCACCATCAGCACCCTCATCACCATCTCCATATTGCTGTAACAATTGAGTTGAATCTTGCATTAGTTCTTAGGGGAAACTTTCCTGATGTTGATTACTCTCTGTAGTTGATGCTATTGAGTGAACCGTTGAATTATTGTTTATGTTCAGATTGTTATACATCATTATTCCATCTCTGATCATGATCCATATGATGTCTTGTGAGTAGTTTGTTTTGTTCTTGAGGACATGGGAGAAGTCATGTTGTTAGTAGTGGAGTTGTGTTGAGAAAGATTCAATAGTTTGATATTTAAGTTGTGGTGTACTTCTTCTAGTGGTGTCATGTGAACGTCGACTACATGACACTTCACGTATATGGTCCTAGGGGAATGCATTCTGTATTTGGCTACTAATCATAGGGGTTGCTGGAGTGACAGAAACCTGAACCCCCGTTAGGAAACCATTGCACAAGGGACGTAAGGGTCTTAGAGTTTAAAGCTGTGGTTAGGTTTCTACCTTAATTACTTTCTTGTACTTACGGATGTTTGCAAGTGGTATAATCACAAGTATGTATTAGTCCTAGGAAGGTCGGTACATTAGCACAGGTTCACCCACACAACACTTAGCAAGCTAAAGAAGATTAATCAACTATATGAAGCAAAAGCACTTGACAGTCTTCCCATGTGTCCTCGAGAATGTTTGGTCATCTTAAGTAATACAACCGACTTGTCCTTTGATGCATAGAGGATTGGGCCACTTGCTGCATTTATTCGTACTGTCTTTTATTTTCTCGTACTTTGTTTACTTGCTTTATCAAAAACCCCTAAAAATCTGTTTCCTAAGTTTTTGCAGAGAATTCCTGATCCATACCACTAGCCAGCACCTTCTGCTCCTCGTTGGGTTCGACACTCTTACTTATCGAAAATACTGCGATACAACCCCTATACTTGTGGGTCATCAGATACCAACAAGAAGCTACGCACCGCGGTATTACATGCCCTGGCGCCATAGTGATCTACAATAATCACAGTATCAAATAATCGCAAGGGATTATTTGATCCCGCCTGGCTTAATTCAAGTTTGGGGAGATCTTTAAGACCTTCTAATGTATCTTATAAGTATTACATCACCATTTTAGTTTTGCATTAGTTCAAATTGGAAATAAAGTTTGCATCATTAGAACACCCTTTAGGAATAATCGATCCCTTTTATGAAATTCCGAGTTTATTATCTTTTATGGAGAAATATTGAGTTTCTGCTTGTCCTATTGGATATATGAATGGCTTGAGTATAGTTTTACTTGCACTTGATGATAGCAATAGGTGTCTTCCACACCATTGGTATTAATGGAACATACAAAGATAATTTGGTCAATATGTTGTAAGTTCACGGTTTGATTTACAAAGAAAAATTATCTAATCAGTTAAGTTGTAAAAGAAACCTTGAATAAAGAAAAAATTAAAGTGTTATCAAATTAGAGTGAGAACAAGACGAGGTAGAATATTCAAGCTTTAAAGATTGCTTCATATACAATTGGAATTTGGTAATTGAGATTTTTAAACTTTGAATTCCTACATGAAGTGGAATGTATGGCTAGCTCCTTTGCGCATCACTTAAACAAAAGTGTGAGCTTATATATCAAAGAGAAGAAAATAAGAAAAAAAAATAAAAAGAGCGAATGTGCAAAGAGCAAATAGGCATACACCACTATATTGTAGTATGACAAAGAAGTGTTTGAGATTTTAAATCCCAGGTGAATATGTTAATCCAAAAACACTTGGGACTACCTCGCTAACTCATTCGGTCGAACTGAATACTTTTACAACATATTGAGAGTGATATTTTATGAACTTTTATATGCTAAGGTGTGGGAGCCTACTAATATTATTCGGATGGTTTGAGTAAGGTACTATTCATGAACTTATTCCTATGTATCATATATGATAAACACATGCTGCAATTACCTCATTTATTTTATCGACTCAGCTTCATGAATATGAGGATCACATCCATTAAGCTAAACTTGCTCGGGACGTGCAAGAATCTAACCTTGGGGAAGTTAATGAGTGCATATTTGCATCATGTTTTATATTATTATTTTGCACTGTAGTTGTAGGATCTTGGTATTTTACGGTGTTCGCGCACATGCTTTATGTCTATTTTCACCAGGATCAGGACATATTATGGATACAATGGAGACAATTATTGGAGCAGTTGTATTAGGGAGGAAAAGAGTCAAAAACAACGTAAATCGCTTATTTGGGAAATATCAATAACACTAGAAGAAAACCCCAAGTGATCGAGGCATACAGATGGTTTAACGACCAACTATATGGCGGGAAGAAAATTCGGACCATATAGTTCTGGTCGTATAGTTGGCGTCGCCACTGCCTCCTCAAATAGTTTCACCCCGTGCAACTGGATCAGAGAGACGACATACAGAACAACCATAAATCACTGAAACCTCACCTCTGGAAGGCATCTGGAGGGGGAACTCGTCCACCGGGGATCCATCTTTGCCCTACGCAGATTCGGGAAGCTAAGGCATCGTTCTTCATCATCAACTGATGCATCACTACCATCTCCATCCATCCCATCTACATCTTGTCTAGACCTTGTTGTAATTTCCGTACCCGTTGTGGATTTATATAAGTACTATTCATCTATGATAGATTCCATTGTTATTGTCATGATGTTGATTGCCTCCATATCTGAGTAGATCATTAGTTCCTGGGGAGATGGAGAAACCCTAGTATGAGATTGACATAAGATAAATTTTATTATGATATTCATCGCTGTGACCATGTGTTAGATTGTCTTCATATTGATGTTGGGAGAAGTCGACCTCTCAATATTTGCCTCTTGTGGGGACTTGATAGAGGGAACTACTTGTTGGTAGAGTTAATTCATTTTGAATTTTTAAATAAAAATTAAAAGGTATAATGTTAACAGTCATACCGATGTCACAAAGGCCATAATAGGAAGTTCCCTCGGAAGTACAAGGGAGAATAGGCTTACCAACTTCTTTAGCTTTTACCTTTCCTTCGATGAACTACGAAGCTTCAGTATCTAGCTCAATTACATTTCCATGTGCAAACATAGTTAAGATATCTTCCTTTATTAATGCATTTGCCTCTTGTACACGTTCTTCCTCAGTTTTCCTTCTTTGTGTCTCCTCTTCCAGCTCCTTGAGAAATAATTCTTCCTCTTTGCGTTGATCCTCTAGTTGCGAGCCACCATATGTTTTCTCATTGTCCTTGGGAAAGGAAAGGGTTCAACATATGGGGATACCTCCTTTAATGGCTTGACAGGGGCCGTGATTATTGGATCTTCTTCTACAACTGGCTTAGGTGGCAAAGTATAATGAAGCCAGTCTTTCTTAGGAGCCTCAATATGTTCTGTAAAAGAATGAAGGATTTGCAAAATAATATCATCATCAAGTTGCAGTTCATTAGCAGTTTATTTTACATTATCGGAGTCTTTATAATCATTGAGACAATCATTCAATTTCTATACCTCCTTCGCCTCCTAAATCAAATCACCATGTTTCTCTATTACGGCGAATCTGTTCTAAAAGTTCCCAAGCTTTAATTATAGTTAACTCCATGAAATAGCCACCTAAATTTGTGTCAAGATCATGCTTAATTTCTTGATTAAGTCCTCCATAGAAAATATGTGAAACATACCATTTAGGTAAATCATGATGGGGACATTTATTAAGTAGAGACTTGTACCTTTTATAGGCCCTTACCAAACCTTCACCTGGGCGGTTCTTGAAGTTTGTAATTGCCCTCCTTAGTTAAGCAGTTTTTACCTTGGGAAAGAATCAAAATACAAATTCTCCTTTAAGTTTTTCCCAAGTATCAATTTTCTTTGCTGGGCAAATTCTATACCAAGCCAAAGTAGTGTTTGTTAGAGATTGGCTGAACAATTTAAGTTCCAATTCATCACCAGAATAGCCTCTCAATTTAAGGGTCTAAGAAAACTCGGTAAAATGCATTAAATGAGTGTAAGGATCATCATCTGGATCATCTCCTGCAAAAGTTTTTTCTTTAATAATAGTGATAAAACAAGGGTTGACATCGTATTCTGGTTTGCTCCCACTCGGGAATTTGTTGACGAGTCCTCTATTGAACTTGCCGGGGTATTTAGTAGCATCGAGCTGATTAATCAGTCCGAGTGTAGTCATGGTGCTTACCTGAAACTAGTAAACAACTTTAGTAAAACAATGAGTAAAATAAGTAAGAACAAAGACCAAAAGCGCTTAGCTCCCCGGCAACGATGCCAGAAATTAGCTTGATGACTGCAAGTGCACAGATCAATTGTAGCTAGTTTTGAAGTAAAGATATCAAACCCATAGAGAGATATTGGTAAAGATTTTTATGCCCCTCGTTACTCTCTACCAAAGGATACTTATAAGCTGCCTTTGATCTCAAGTAAAGGGTGTTTGAAAGGTTTATGGTTGTTTGCAGAAAAGTAATTACTACAAGTAAAAGAAAACAAGTAACAAGTTTGTCTGAAAGCATGGTCGAACTCAATAGGGTTAAAACATTCTCGGGGACGTAGGATACACCACTAGCATAGTATTATTGTTATATGTAATCAATATAACATACTCGTTGTGTCATGATATGTGTGGAGAGAGCTCCATAATAAGATGTTCAATCCAAGGCTCGTAGGAAGCCACTTTGTTGAGCCAAGAGTGAGGTCACCTATAAATAACTACTGTGATGTTTGAGATAAGTCACCCATACTATACAAACCACCGCAATTAAGGGTCTCCCTGTGGATATCATAATTAGCTTAGGGAGTCCCTCTTTAATCCTCCTTTGACCGTGGAGGTTACGAGCCAGTGCCAATCTATCACGGGGCCATTCCGGGTACGCTTCCAAGACACGTCCAAAGGATTTCTCCCTCCCTTTAGACTCGAGGCAAAATGATATGCAGTCGACTAGACATATTATCTAAAGAGAGAGATCAAACACAAATCATAATTATATCATAGACGGGCAAGTCATATGGACACAAGAATAGATCATCTTTATTACGAATTCATAATGGTGCTAGGGTTTCTCCATCTCCCCAAGAACAAGGGAACTACTCACTCATGGAAGCAATCAACAACATCATCATGAATGGATAAAGGTATGGAGGTAGATCTAATGCAAACCACAATTGAATCTGGAATTACAACGAGATCTAATAGATGAAAGATGGGGTAATGGTGGTAATGGAGATGCAGCGATTGATGATGAAGGGGATGATGCGTTGTCCTCCAATGATCTGTCAAGCAGCTAGGATTTTGGCCCAGCCAAGTTCCTCCTTCAGATCCCTTTCATATGTGGTTTTTCGTGGTTTCTGGTAGCTGTGAATGTCGGATCTCCCTCTCGTCTTTGCTAGGAGAAAGTATTTGATGAGGCGGTCACGATGGCACTTGGTACAGGCAGACGGTATGGGCGGGCTCCACCCGTACCACCGATCATTATCGGTGTCGATGCCTCATCCTTGCTTGGTATTATCCCAGGTGCGAAGGTAAATCCATAAAATGACTTCTATCACTTAGAAATATCATATAATTACACAATATGACAGTTCCAATTGATATGTTCATATAGGACTCAATGATTTCAGATCCTGTTGAAACAAGAACAAAATAGTGCGTATAGACGCAGTGAAATACAAAGATCCCTATGCTATTTATGCAAAAAAAAAGGTAAAAATGCTTCAATTTTGGATTCATCGTGGAGTGCCACTTGTTCCCTGCCTTAGCGAGAGTTCCTACACCTCCTCTGGCTGCTGATGATGAGGACGATGAGTAGGAGTATGATGATGAGGACGACAACACGAACAAGGACGAATATGAGGATGAGTGATCTTCTAGGGCGTTAGCATCACTCTTTTCCCTTTTTGGCGTTTCGATGCCAAAGGGGGAGAAGTAGTTATATTAGGCTATTGAGGGGATTTGCATGGGTTGGGTTCAAGCTTATTTGCTTTTTGACCGCTTCCCTTTCCGTGCTTGTACCCATTTAGCGTTGAACTTTTATTTGCTATTTGGTTTGCATCGTGAGATTATGCCATTTGTGTGTGAGACCAAGGTTATTGTCAAAATTTTATCTATGGATTTATCACTATGGATATCTGGATATATCAAATCTATGGAATTATCACTATGGATTTATTGAGATGGCTTTATTCTAAGAATTTTCAATATGGAGATTATTGTGTCTATCTTTATGTTATTTAGAACTTCATCATGGCCGGTATGATA
The DNA here is from genome assembly GCA_916181665.1 of Avena sativa. Lineage (NCBI taxonomy): Eukaryota > Viridiplantae > Streptophyta > Magnoliopsida > Poales > Poaceae > Avena > Avena sativa. Next base: position 666,120,367 of record OV702289.1, on the reverse strand, counting down.
CATCTCACACAAACTCATCATTTGTTCCTAGTTTCCAAATCATAAAAAATCTTGAGCCTATATGTGTGCATTTGTATTCAAATGCAAACTAATTATATGCACACATTTAGGGGAAGTCTTTTTATCCTTGGATTGATGATGTTTTAGGGCTCTATTGCAAATCCTAGTATTGCCATCTAACACCAAAAAGGGGGATATTGAAAGAATATTTTATGATCCCTATAGTTTTGTGTGATAAATAACAATATCAAGGACTATTTAACTAGGTATTAAGTGTTGCAGTGTTTCCCAAAAAAGATCTGCAAAGCAAAATGCAGCAAAATAGATGTTCTGGGGGCGGATTATCCGCCCATGGCAAGGGCCGGATTATCCTCCCCGGCCTCAATCGACAATGGGAGCTAAGGCACGTCACGCGGTATGGGGTGCAGAATTCCCCAGATTCTCCAACTAGGGCTGGACATTTTACCCTGGTCGGATAATCCTCCCCTCCCAGGGGTGTGGATAATCTGTCCCTAGGGAATTGTCACAAAGTAGCCAAGGTGCATCATGCGGAGAGGGGGTAGAGGATTCCCCCGGATTCTCTGACCCGACCTGGACATTTTTCCCTGGCCGGATAATCTGCCCCTCCTAGGGGACCAGATAATCCGCCCTGAGGGAATTCTGGCTAAGGACTCGAGGCGCGTCACGTTGTGAGGGGGCAGACTTTTGGCCCAGATATTTTGTTCCGGGACGGAGGTTTGCCACGGCCGGATTATCCGCCCCCCACTTAGGCCGGATTATCCAGCCCCAGTTTGCTCGAATGGCAGCTTTTCGCGAGGGGGTACAAATACCCCATCAGATCTTTAGTTCCGACTCTCTCGGATCCAACAAAAAAGTTGACCCCTCTTCAAATTGATTCCACATGTGATCTCCACTTTCAACCACCTGAAGGCTTTGATCTTTGGGGAATCAAAGGAGGAGGCCTCGATCTGCCTCATCGCCAATCAATATCTTCACTTCCTCTCCCATTCATTTGGAGGAATTTCGATCTAGAGTTTCTTTGAATTTCTAGATTGTGGTTTCATTCTTTGATCACTTGTTTTATTGTGGTAGCTTGGTGTCATCACGAGAGCCTCCAATTCAGTTGTGGATGTGTGCCCCGGTAGCAAGGCGTGACGTTCTGATTGTGGGTGGAGAATTGCCCAGATTGTCCGACCAGTGACGGAGTTTTTCCCTAGCTAGATAATCCGCCCCTCCGAGGGGTTCGGATTATCTGCCCACCCCCCTCACCCCCCCCCCCCCCCCCCTAGGATTTTATCAAAGGGCTAACCAGCATGGATTGCAGAGAGGGGGCGGACTTTTGGCCCAGATATACCATTCTGGGCCAGATTTTTGTCCCTGTCCTGATTATCCGGCCCCTACTTAGGCCGGATTATCCGGCACCTACTTAGGACGGATTATCCTGCCCCAGTTTTATCCATCAACGGCTTTTTGGGAGGGGGTACATATACCCTATCTGATCTTCATTCCAGATTCTCTTGGATCCAACAAAAAAGCAGATCCCAGTTCAAATCGATTCTTCACGAGATCTCCGCTTTCAACCACCCAAAGGCTTTGATCTTTGGGGAATCGAAGGAGGAGGCCTTGATCTACATCATCACCAATCAAATCTTCAATTCCTCCCCCATTCATTTGGGGGAATTTTGATCTATAGTTTCTTTGAATTTCTAGATCTCGGTTTCATTACTTGATCACTTGTTTTATTGTGGAAGCTTATTGTCATCACGAGAGCCTCCAATTCAGTTGTGGATGTGTGCCTCGGTAGCGTTGTAAAGGAATCGGTTCCGCCTTGAAGGGTACCACATAATGGAAAGGTGGATCAAGCCAGTTGTGGCGAGATCCACCGAAGAACAGGGTGAGTCCTATTGTGGCGTGGTGGTATTCGTACCGCCCACCCGTCCAACGCAGACGTACTTCCCTTACCAAGGAAGGAACTGCGGAAAAACAAATCTTGTGTCTCTGTGTGCTCCACTATGGTTACCTCGTTACTCTCACTTCTTTTACTCACTTAGTAGCTAGGTTCGCATATAGGGAAATTCACCTTAGTTGCATATCTAGAGAATTTACTTTTGTGTCAAGCCTAAATTGAAAAAGAATTAAATATTGGAGTAGCACTTATTCACCACCCCCCCTAGATGCCCATACGATCCATTTCAGACGTGCTGACAGGTGGTATGGGCGAACGGTATGGGTAAGCTGCGCCCGTACCATAGGTCGTTAAACCTTATGTAGCATTTTCTTGCATCCTCTCTTCTCCCGTGTGAGTGGAAAATCATTTAAATGACATTTATCACTTAGAAATATCATATTATTACATAACATGATAGTCTGAATAGATATATTCACAAAAGACTTAATAATTTGGGATCCTATTGAAACAAGGACAAAGGTGTGCGCGATCGCAGTAAAATACAAAAAATCCTACTCTACATGTGAAAAAACATAAGGTGAACATGATTAAAAAATGGACTCATCACTCCCCTTAGACATCTGCTCATTGCCCTTTTGTCTTCCGTTATCGCTTGTCATCCCCCTCGCCATAATCCACTACATTTTCATGTACACGCGGAAGGAAGCGAAAAGTTTGAGCCCCGTTTGTTGGCTTCACACCTACGATGGTGGATGTGAAGTAGATTCGGCTCGGTGATGAATCTTGCAAGGTTAGAGAGCACACAGATGGATCGTGCATGGATGGAGAGCATGGGCGGGCATGACGAAGGGGTAGAAGATGCAAGAAAAATGATTTGCATCTCTGGACACTGGTAAATGTGTTGTTCATCCTCCCTGAAGGGTATGAATTGAAATTCCTTCTCTTGTTTGTTTAATTAGTGATTCGAAACCCATGGTAATCACGAGAATATGTGTTGATAATAGTAGGACATCTTTCGCATATAGATTTAGACCAAAGATTCGACACGGTTGTCGAACTAAAACCTTACTCGATGGTAGGATTGCAGCTAGCGTTGGTTTTGATTATAGATTAGCACTAGACGAGGTAGACCTAACTCTATGTGACTTTTACACGGAATTTGGCAAGTTCGTGATTAGCGAGGACGAGAAATTTGGAGGGAATATGCTTGAGAGGCAATAATAAATAGGTTATTATATTATTCAATGTTTATAATAAATGATTATTTCTCATGCTATAATTGTGTTAACCCTAAACATTAATACATGTGTGTTTAATAAACAAAGAAAAGGTTCCTAGTGATGCCTCTCATTACACTAGCTTGTTCATTAATAGATGATCAAGGTTTCTTGATCATGAACATTGGATTTTGTTAATAACAAGGTCATGTCATTGGAGAATGATGTGATGAACATTCACCCGCAGTAGGTATAGCAATACGATCATGTTATAAAAGTTTATATTGCCATATCAATCTCACTCGAAGTAACACTAATCCTTAGACCATGAGATCACGTCAATCACTAACACCAGAACAGTACTTTGATTCCATCAAACATCACACCATAGCAGGGTGATTATAAAGATGTTGTTGTGTACTTAGAAAGTGTTAGTTCAGGCTCATGGATCAAGATTGAGATTTTTCCATCCCGGTGATGGAGAGATATACTCTGGGCCCTCTCGGTGATATCACCTTGATAACAGCTTGCAAGCAAGTGATTTGATCACAAGGAATGTTATATCACGGAGCGAGTAAAATAGTACTTGTCGGCAATGATATTGAACTAGGTATGGATGATACCAAATGATCGGATCTCGGACAAGTAAAATATCGCGAGACAAAAGGAATTGGTTACTACAAAAAAGATTCACATGATCACTAGATTCATCGTTGAGTAAGTGGGAGTCATCACGGATTTCCAGATGCCACTAATGATTATTGATTGGAGAGGTGTCTCGATCATGTCCATGTTATTCACGAACCATAGGGTGACACACTTAAGGTTCGTTGATACGTTTTGAGTGGATTTGGAACTCCGGCTGAATTATTGGATAGCACAAGGGTTGTTTCAGAAAAGCGCCAAAACTATTTCAGAATATCGAAATAACACACGGGGTAATTGTTAATGTTTGTTAATTGAATGAATTAACAAATATTAAATAAATAAAATGTTTTATTAGTTCCATAAGTGTGGTTTAATTGTTATGAATGTAATGTAATTAAAAGAAAAATAAGAGGGGGTTACCTACTTGATGGAGGTGGTTACCACCATGAATAGTGTGAGGTAGCACCTCAAGGGGCCAGCGCACCCTCCTCTCCCATAAAAGGTGGAAACTCCTCCTCTCTTCCTTTAGATACTTGATCCTACTTCTTATTAGTCCCATAAATGGTAGCACCTCTAGGGGCCACCATTTCCATTGCTTAGCGGAGCTCTACCACAAAATAGTTCGAAGTCTACACTTAGAGAAGTGGACTAGGAGTTTTCGGTGGATCCCTTCTTCCGCTGCCCCGCTGGACCGAGGGTGTGGAGGACGTCAACGAGCGACACGTGTGACCGAGTACGGTGGTGCCTCCAGTTGTAGCGCCTTGAGTACATGATCTTGCACCTTGAGTACCCGATCTTGAGATCGTCGTGTGTACACCTTCATCTTCACTGACAATGTTTTAGCGGGAACATAATCCCGCTTACAGTATTCGAGGGTGAGTTAATCGTTGCTACCATATCATAGATGATCTTGGCTAGATAGTGGTTCACGCATAGGAATTGTTTTTTTTGTTTTCCATGCTACGAACCCATCAGTGGCATCAGAGCTGTGTCTATGCATAGATGTTATGCACAAGTAGAACTCATGGATATGCGAGCGTTGATAATCATGTTATTGCTTTCTTCGTGTATTTTGGATCATAGTGGCATAGTGGGATGAAGCAGCCCGAGACTAACCTTACATATCCTCGCACATGAGACTTGTTCCATGCTTGACATGCAACTTGTTTTGCATAAGTGGCTTAGCGAGTGCATGTCTCTCCCACTATAGTTATGATATAATTTACAAAGGATTGCTAATAATATTTTATCACCTTTGTGGTTACATTTTTGTAGGTAGGAATAGTCCTTCCCTAGAAATCCCTAAACCACATAAAATATGCAAGAAAAATTATAAGCGTCTAACTTGTTTTTGCAGGGCATGTGATGTGATATGGTCAAAACATACAAATTGTAAGAAATGGTCCTTTCATAAGTTATAAACAACTGGTAGGAGCCTTATGGTTGTCATTTCATTTTTACGGCATGTGTGCTAAATATATATATCCAAGTGATATATTGTAATGTAGGAAGACAATCAAGGTGGAAGTGCCATGGACCTTGGTTCTACGTCGGTGGAATGATGGAGATCATGCCATGACGCACAAGATAGATATTGATGTGTGAAGGACCATGGCATATCACATTATATATGCATGTGATGTTTATCCCTTTTATGCATCTTATTTTGCTAATGTCTTACTTAGCTATTGGTGGTAGCATTATAAGATGATCCTTCTCACTTAATATCAAGATTATAGTATGTTCTCCCTTAGTATGCATCGTTAAGAAAATTTGTCGTTTCGAAGCACCACGTGATGATCGGGTGTGATAGACTCTACGTTCGAATACAACTGGTGTAAGAGAGTTTTAGATACACGAGTACTAAGGTTCTTACTTAGCGAGCCTAGCATGTACATACATGGCCCGGGAACATGAATCGAAGGTAAAGCACAAGTCATATGAATGATATGATGTCCACATGATGCTCGCCATTGCAACTGCGCCACCTCATGTGATGATCGGTCGTGGTGTAGTGAATTTGGTTTGTGTAATCACTAAAAATGGCTAGAGGGATGTCATTTTTTGGTAGGAGTTCATTTAGTAATTTGGATTAATTACAACTCAATTTATCATAAACTAAATCATGGTGAATTTGCATAGTTTGTTATAGTCACTAGCATTCGTTTACTACCTTGTGTTTAGCTGTAATTGAGATAATAGAACTATAGAATTCTAGATTTTTACTTTACAAACTGGTATCGTATTGTTTTATGAGTGTCAATCTAAAGTTTAAAGTACTATTGCAAACTTTCAGCAAAACCTCATTTACTCCATGAAATTCAATAAGTAGTATTGAATCAAGAGTAACGCATTCCAGTGTTAGTATCTAAGTATCATGCTTGCCTCCATGATTCTTGATACCGAAAAATTGTTTTAATATCAACGTTATCTAGTAGCTGAAAGAATTGTTTCAGAAACCATCATGCATGAAAGATATTGTTATATCTGAAACAATGTTTGGTTGCAATATGATAGAATATAATTTTAGTAAGATACATGTTCTCATATTGTATGAGAATTTGCGAAGGTTGGAGACGCTAGGCATCCTAATCACCCAAAAGGTTCTAGTAATTAACATTATATTCACGATTCATCCTTATGAGCTATAGTAGCTTGATCACGAAAGTTGTCCTGATAAGGATGGATAGAAGTTGTAGGTAAAATGTTTACTACATTAAAAGGATTACTAAAAGGAATGAAATTTCGAAGAGCGCCAAACAATTGATGATGGTGATATACATCAAATGTGCAAGTTCAAGGATATTAGTGTTTGACTAACAGTATTTGGACTATGTGTCATGTTTATGACACCACTTTTGACGTTTATAAATTCTTCTAATAAGGAAAGGAAATTCTGAAAGAGAATCTCCTAAATATTTGGCAACAAAAAAGATTGGAAATATTCAGCTTATGTATATATAGATGATATACATGTTGTGGGTATATTCTTTGCTTGTTAAACAATGTGTGTCGTGGTGGTGGCACGGCAGATGCCATGAATAGGCTAAAGATGTGTGTGCTAGGGGAATCCAGGGAGGGAGAACGTGGTGATTCCACGCACGGAAGTTCTTGTATATTCTCAATCAATGGTGTTTTCGAGTACCCTTGGCGCTTTTAGCAAGAAGGAGACAATGTCTCTTACCCCCTACCAACTAGCCCTAGAGTTCTACCTTAGACAGAGAGTGATTCCTCTATTTGCCGTCCCTCTCTATGGAGGCCCTGGTGCTCCTTATATAGGGGAGCCCGGGTTACAATTCTAGGGCACAGGTGGCAGCATATTCTACGAATATGCTCCTTTCCTAAAGCAGATGCTTCTTTATTCTTCTTTAATGGCTCGTCCGGTCTTTGGACGTAACCCGCAGCATCATCCTCGTCTTTTGGCATCACGGGCTACGTCATCCGGCTTTGCCTGCGTCACCTTGGTCACTGCTGACCCGCTGGTCCTCTCCTTTACTTTACTTTGCACATGCTTCAGCTAATAAAGCCACCTTTTGACCAGCGGGGAATTCCTTCTCTTTGAAGCCAAGATAATCCGGCTAGCATATAGCTAATCTGGCCTACCCAATTACCTGCAAAACAGATAGGCATGGCCGGCATAGATCTTATGTCGGTCGGACCATTGTCAAGGAAATTCCCCATGGGCCGGGCCACACCGTGATTCGGCCTGCCTTGAGGTGACCCGGTCAGCATTTTGCTTTGACTGCGTCGTACCCCGTCTAACTCGGCCCTTATACCCCGGTGTTGCCCTACCCGGGGGTATCCCCCCAACATTAGTCCCCGAAGCTGGTGCGGTCTTAGCAACTTTTTTAGTTGTTAAGGCCACAGCAGGTTCCCATATCTGGATCTTTTATTCCTTGGGCCGAGTCATCTCGTAGCCCGGAGTTTCTTTTCTTGCGATTCTTTCGCTCTTTCCGGGTTATTCCTCATTGGCTAGGTATTTGCTTGGTTATCCGGGTTTCTTTTCCTTCTCTCCTACGCTTCTCCACATCCTACGTGGAGGGTAATCATCATTTGCCTCATTTTAAGGGCCATGCGCATTTACTGCGCCGGTTACTGTCGCTGCGTCAGGCATAACTGTTGTAAACGTCTCATCACTGCAGCTCCTCATTAACTGTAACACCATGTCTCGTCATGGGATCATTTGCTCCCGTGGCCCCTCTTGTGGCCTTGCTTTGATTGGTTGCTTGGGACGCATACACGCTCGCTGCGTGCGGCATGCCACCCGCAAAGGATCCCATGACGCGCGTGGCACGGTTAAGTAGAGGGTGCGGTGCACTCCCAAGGGAAGTTCCCCCATTCTCGCCGCGCTCCATTGCTCTCTCTCTTTCACTGCAACTGCGCCGCTGCCGGTTTTCTTCTCCACGAGCGCCACTGCGACCGTGCTCCGGCGGTATTTCACACCAGCGCCACCGTTTCCAGTGCCAATCTCCACCACGGGGCCTTGTGCTTCCCGTTTCCCCTCTTCCGGCTACCATTATTCCGATTACCTTCTCGAGAGCTTCGATCTCACCATGACTGAGGCAGAAGCTTCGCTGGTGGCGCAGCAGGAGGAAGGGACGGAGGGCCGCGAGCGCGGATGCTGGGATGGCCCCATCGTCCGCAAGGAGGACCTGGCTTGGCTCTACGCCTCCCGTCGCATTCCCGCCGGCGTCGCCTGCCGTCTCCTCGCCGGTGAGATTACTCCCGCTCCCAAATCTGGGGAATACGTGGTTTTCTTGTCGCATTTCCAACGCGGCTTCGGCCTTCCCACCTCTGATTTCTTCTTTGATTTCATCTCCACCTACAAATTGCAACCGCATCATCTTCCCGCAAATGATATCACCTTTCTGTCCTCTTTTGCCTCCGGCATTGAGGGATATATCGGCCTCTGGCCAACCAAAGAAATTTGGATCAAGTTATTTGGTTTGCGGAAGAATGTGGTTCCCGACAAGGAGCGTGCCCCGGAGGACAAACACTTGACCAAATGTGGCGCCGCCTCCATCTCGCCCCGGAAACAGTCCGTCTTCCCTCGGGGCTAAAATCTTGCAAGGGCTAGGCCTAGACCTCCTTCTACGTCCGGAACACCACCAAGGAGGACCAGATCTGGCTGCTCCCCTTCAGACTCGGTCCTCCAGACACCTCGCGATGGGAAAGCATTCCCAAGCGCGCCACGGCCCTGGCGAATCAAGTGGCTCGCCGGATCACGGAGCTGCTTAAGGAGCATCTCCAGGGGGAGGATATTATGATTACTTTCCTATGCAGCCGGGTATCGCCCCTCCAGAAGCGAGCCCACAAGATCTGCTACCTTAGCGGTCCTCTTGATCCTCATCGTACCTCCTCTTTTGAGTTGGATAACTCGGGGTTTACCGCCGGGTTAAGGCCATCTTCAACGTGGAGAAGGAGTTTTCCGAGGCATGGGAGTGGGGACTTGAGCCCTTCACTCGCGCCAACCCTCCTCGAAGGGTAAGTTAATCTTATCTTGTTATCCGGATTTTCTTTGTATGTTGATTTCCCTTTGTAACTTGGCGATTATTCTTTCAGAGATTTCTCCAGCAACCGCTGGAGGATGGCGAGGTTCTGGCCAGCAAGTGGTTGGAGGACCGCCCCGAGGGAGACGAGGTGGAGACTGACCCGGAGGCCTTCTTGCCTGTCCTGGACATCATCAAACGTAGCGCTGGTAAGGCCTCTTCTCTAAGGGATTGTCCAGACGATGATGATTCGGACATTCAGGTCCTTGAGGTACTTGATCCGGTTCTTATTTCTTATTTGCATCTGGCTTATGTTCGAATGTTCAACTAACCCGGACGCTCAGGTCCATGAGGTTCCTCCGCTTGCCACCGGTGGCCCGGCCCCGGCCCCTTCCCAGAAGCGTGCAGCTACCCCGGCCGCAGCTTCGGAGGCGTCGTCGCCCAAGAAGAGGCAAAAGAAGTCCGGGGTGAAACCCTCGGCCAAGCCTGCCGCCAAGAGCACAGTCCGGAGGGCACCCAAACCTCGGGCTCCTCCTACCGTTGACGAGTAAGTCCTTTTAGCATTGCTACCTTGGATTCTTCCATTGCTTGCCTTAGTCTCTGGTTGGTTCTTTCGTTTTAACTTGTTGTCCTTCCTTTTTTCCAGAGCTCCTGTGGATATTCCCCAGAGCGGTTTCGGCATAGCCTCCCCACTCTGGAGCGATCCCTCTCCCCCCCGCAACGATGATCATTGTCCGCTTAGCCCTATTCATGAGGGTTCTGCGGCCGCGCCTGACCAGAGTCCACCTCTCCAAGAGGAGGGCAACATCGGCGCGGGGGGTAGTGGGCCGGATATGGATACGGCAATGCCGGATCTGCCCAGCTCCTCGGCCTCTGTGCCCAACGTTGAGGCGCCAGCTTCATCGGCGCTGCCCCCAGTATCCCTAGTACCAGCAAAAGCACCAGCAACACCAGCAACAGCACCAACAGCGGAAACACCAACACCAGCAGCAACAACACCAGCAACAACACCAGCAGTAATAGCAGCAACAGCACCAGCAGCAACAGCAACAACAGCCGCAGCAAGAGCCTCCAAGCCTCCTAAGGGGAAAGCTCCTTCGACCCCCATCGGGTCTGCCCCTTCAATCACTGACTTCTTTCAACACGCTCCTCAACCCTCATCTGGCAAAGCTAAAAAAGACTTCCGGGTCAGCTTTCGGATTAGAGGGCAGCAAACAGCTGGTTTTGCACACCAGCCCCGCTGCGGCTCTATCCGTCAGGAGCGAGGCCCACATGAAGGGCCTAGTGACGAGCCATTCTGCGAGCGGCGAGAGTTACAGTCCACTACTCCTTGAGTACGTGAAGAACTAGAACAACGCCGAATTCGTTGATCCTCAGGGCGATCTCCCAGAAAAGTTCGGCCCTGCCGAGTTCAGCGTGCAGATGAACTCCGCTACTCACGCTATCTCCCTGGCTGGTCGGATGATGGAGGTAATCCTCTTTCTCTATTGTTGATGTTTTTTTATAACTTAGCATTTGTAGATATATCCCCTAGTCCCCGAGCCTCCGAGGGAATAACTTGTTATTCGGTCGGATGCTCCTTAGTTTTTGTTCATATTGTCATTAATTTGCAATAAATTTTGGGCCGGGTCTAGTTCCCTTGGCCCAGATCATGTAGTTTTCAAATATCCACACACCTAGAGCCGGGTTAAGTTCCACTTGGCCCGGATCTTGTAGACTTCAAATATCCACACACACCTAGAGCCGGGTTAAGTTCCACTTGGCCCGGATCTTGTAGACTTCAAATATCCACACACCTAGAGCCGGGTTAAGTTCCACTTGGCCCAGATCATGTAGACTTCAAATATCCACACACCTAGAGCCGGGTTAAGTTCTACTTGGCCCGGATCTTGTAGACTTCAAATATCCACACACCTAGAGTCGGGTTAAGTTCCACTTGGCCCGGATCTTGTAGACTTCAAATATCCACACACCTAGAGCCGGGTTAAGTTCCACTTGGCCCGGATCTTGTAGACTTCGAATATCCACACACCTAGAGCCGGGTTAAGTTCCACTTGGCCCAGATCTTGTAGACTTCGAATATCCACACACCTAGAGCCGGGTTAAGTTCCACTTGGCCCAGATCTTGTAGACTTCGAATATCCACACACCTAGAGCCGGGTTAAGTTCCACTTGGCCTGGATCTTGTATACTTCGAATATCCACACACCTAGAGCCGGGTTAAGTTCCACTTGGCCCGGATCTTGTAGACTTCGAATATCCACACACCTAGGGCCGGGTTAAGTTCCACTTGGCCCGGATCTTGTAGACTTTGAATTATTTCTACCTTGCATCTGAATTTTTGTTTCTTTCCTGTTTCAGATTACCACTAACCGCCGAACCGCTGAGTTCTAGCGCCTACTGGACTCTTATAAAGACATATGCAGGTGTTATGGTAAACTCCTGGAGGAGTACCAGAAGAAGGGTTAGTTTCCATTTCTCTTCCTTCCTTGTTCATTCAAACTTCTTAGAACTTATATGAATGTCTTGTCCGGATTATGCAGCCGAGGTTGAGGCTGAGAATATAATCATGAGGAAGAATCTTGCGGAGATCAAAGGTAACTTCATCCCCTTTACATGATCACTGTACCCTCCATGCTTTATCTGGTGGACACTCATATTTTGGGTCCTCCCGATCATGTTGCAGTTGCTCTTGAGGACAGTGTTCCTATGCCTGAACCGATGACCCACTGCCTAGAACAATCAGGGAAGTATGAAGCTGAACTGAAGAAGAAGGATGCTGAGATAGCTCGGCTCCAGCAGCAGGACTCGAAGATTACTCGGCTGAATGCCGAAATCCAGAGACTCAAGAGCTCTCATCAGTCCGCGCTGGAGAGGGCCGATCAGGAGTTTGCCTAAGAGAAGGAGCATTTAGTTACGCAAATCTCTAAGGACAAGAGCTTACTGGGGAAGCCGACGTCAAACTTGCGTAGGTGATCACTGAGTGCGAAAAACTCCGGGTCCACAATGCCAACACTGATTTCGAGATTCATCGACTTCTCTTCCAGATTACGCGTAAGTTCTCCGCTCTTGCTTGATTTGTTACAATTCGGATTTGGTCCATCCGCTCACTGTTGCTCCTCTTATCCTTAGGCAAATTTGCAGAGAGCGATTCATTCGCCGCCTCCGCCGTACGCGAATCCCGTGAGCAGCATGGAGTTCCTGTTGGCCCTAATGTCGAGCCAATTCCTTATGCCACAGAGGATCTCCTAGCGAGTCTCACCGCTCGTCTCGAGATAGTAAGGAATTTCGGCGTGGACATTATCCCAGCAGCAACACGGATGTTCAGCTATCTCTGGCCCAGTGAGACCATTCCCAAGAGAACCTTAGACTTCATAGCTAAACTCATGGAATGTGAGACACAACTAGACCTGTGGCGTGAATCTGTGGCATGGGCTGGAGCCGACATTGCTTTGAAGTTTACGCTTTCATGGTATGAAGGGATTGACTTGGCATTGCTCAAGCATATGCGCACCGGGTCTAAGTGGTGCAAGGATCCAGAGTGGATCACGCGCCACCAGGCCTGTGCGAACAATCTCATCCAGTACTCCTTCTGCCATGCCTGGAATGAGGGGTCGAGCTTCCTTGATGCTGCTGATGATGAGATTGTCTCTGGAGCTGAAGAAGAAGGGAATGAGAGCGAGGACTCCGAGTTAGGCGACGAGGCTGAAGACCCGGAGGACAACAAAGTTGACCCGGAGGACGAAGCCGAAGCTAGCGCTCCTCCTGCACACTCCGGAGTACCTCCCTCCTCCGTAGATGATTCCTCCGCTGCCCCTGCCCCTTGAAAAACACTCAGTCACATTTATCAGATCCCCGGAATGCCGAGCGCAGATGTACTTTAACACTTTGTTTTGTTTGTGCTACAATTTCATGTTTCGAACTAAGTTTTTATTGCCGGATTATCGTGGGCGAAGTCCCCGAGTTTCATTTTCTTGTTCCTCCAATTTTTGACTCGGCTCGTGTCTACCTTGATTCGGTTTTTTGACTTATGAGTCTGAGGTTCAAAAAATTGACTTAACAGTACTTGAAACCTTGAGATTAGCTCAAAATGATTCGGCACATTAGTGAAGAAAATAAACTAAGGGTTAGCCAAAAAACCAACGTCGGCCCGCTTAAGTTCCTTTTCCTTAGTTGTTTTTCATGTGCTTCGCCATTCCAAACTTGTTCTCTTGCTTACCATGAAGCCAATTCTTGTTGGACAGGAGCAAAGTTGAAGAGTTGGGTTTTTGGTGCTAACACATTACTAAACCTACTAAGACATAAGCGACTTAACCCAGCCGACACAAAAAATACGACAACAAGACAAGTGCTATAGCAGTCCCCAAGTCTCTGCTCGGGGTGGCGAAGTTTTTATTGATAAGCTCACTACCGACATACATACCAACATACGAGTAGTTCGGATACATTCACCTCTTAGGTGTAGAAAGGATGCAGCAGTGCTACGTTCCATGGTCTTTTGGATTCCTCTCTGGACCTGTCTGCCTTGTTCTTTTGCTGGGGTTGTGCATCAATAAGATAGTAGGAATCATTGCGCCAAGCTTTGCTCACAATGAAGGGTCCTTCCAATGGGGGGATAACTTATGCATGCCAGCGGTGCATTGTATTAGCCTCAACACAAAATCACCTTCCCGAAAAACTCGGGGGTTTACTTTCTGGCTATGATAGCGTCGGAGATTTTGCTGGTATATGGCGGATCTGGACAAGGCCAGTTCTCTTGCTTCTTCCAGTAGATCAACATCATTCTGCCGGGCTTCGCGCACTTTGGCTTCTGTGTATTGGGTGACCCTAGGCGAATCATGCTCTATGTCGGCTGGTAATATAGCTTCTGCCCCATATACCAGAAAGAATGGCGTACAGCCCGTTGATCGATTCGGAGTTGTTCTTAAACTCCACACTACTGCTGGTAGTTCTTCTATCCAGCACCCCGCTGATCTTTGCAGCGGCTCTATGAGCCAGGGTTTTATCCCGGACAATACCAGTCCGTTGGATCTTTCCACTTGCCCGTTTGACGCGGGGTGGGCAACTGAGGCGACATCTAACCGGATCTTCTTTTCCTGACAGAACCTCGCAAATGCTCCTTCGGCAAAATTTGTCCCGTTATCAGTTATGATGCTATGGGGGTAGCCGTACCTTAAGACTATATCCTTGAGGAATCTTACTGTTGTTGCCCCATCACATTTCTGTATTGGTTTCACTTCAATCCATTTGGTGAACTTGTCAACCATGACCAGTATGTGGGTCATCCCTCCTTTGGCTGGCTTAAATGGTCCTACCATATCTAGGCACCATACAGCAAATGGCCAAGTAATTGGGATAGTTTTCAGCTCCGACATTGGCAGGTGAGTTTTCGCGGCATATCTTTGACAACCGTTACATTTTCTCACCAAGTCCTCTGCTTGCTCCAAAGCACTGGGCCAATAAAATCCATGCCGGAAAGCTTTTGCTACTAAGGCCCTTGAGGATGCATGGTGGCCACATTCCCCTTGGTGAATATCCCGGAGTATGTCAAGTCCTTCTTCCGGATCAACGCACCATTGTAGTACTGCTGTCACACTCCTTTTGTATAATTCGGTGTTGATAATGTTATAAGCCTTTGCCCTTCTCTGAACTTGCCTCGAACTTATTTCATCATTCGGCAAGATTCCCTCTTTCAGGAAATCGAAAATTGGCTTGGCCCAAGACGGTATAGGTCGAACGGGAAATGGTTCCTCGTCCACTTCCATTGCATCCACCGACATAACTCCCACCGGATCAAATTGCACAGTCCCTGGGTTTGCTGAAGCAGTCCTCGGGTTTGCTGAAGCAGTCCCAGGATTTGCTGAAGCAGTCCCCGGGTTTGCTGAGGTGCTTCCCCATTCTATCTCCATAGGTGCAGCTCCTGATCCGGTGAGCACCGGGATATAAATTGAATCTGATTCGGGTGACGGTGTGATAGACGGTTTTCTCAAGTGTTCCAAAGCCACATTTGGCGGAATGGGTTGCCGGGATGAGCCCAGCTTGGACAGTGTATCTGCTGCCTTGTTTTTGCTCCGAGGTACGTGAAGGAACTCACACCCTTCGAAAAACCCGCTTATCCTCTGGACATGGAACCTATACAAGGCCATGTTAGCATCCAGGGCATCCCAATTTCCAGACACCGGCTATACCACAAAATCCGAATCTCCAAAGCATTGTATCCGATGTATCCCCACTTCCTTTTCCACTTTGAGACCATGTACCAATGCTTCGTACTCCGCCACATTATTCGAGGCACTGAAATGGATCTGTAGGACATACTTCAGTTGATCCTTCTTGGGCGAGGTAAGCACTACCCCGGCGCCTAATACATCTTTCAGTTTCGATCCATCAAAGTGCATTTGCCAATAATTGGAGTCCGACAGGGGTGGCTCGTATTGCATTTCAGCCCAGTCCACAAAGAAATCCGCCACAGCTTGTGATTTGATCGCATATCTCCTGTCAAACTGTGGCGCGTATGGAGCTAATTCAATTCCCCACTTTGCTATTCTGCCGCTTGCATCCTTGTTACTCATGATGTCTAAGATGGGTGCCTCACATATCACCTTGATGGGGTGTTCCTCGAAATAGTGCTTGAGCTTCTTGGCCGACATATATACACCATACGTCATCTTCTGATAATGAGGATAGTTCTGTTTTGACGCTGACAATACTTCACTCAAATAATACACCGGTCTTTGCACTGATTTTCCTTCCTCTTCGCGCTCCACTACGATCACTGCACTTACGACTCGGTTGGTCGCGGCTACGTAAAGCAACATCGGTTCCTTAGGTAGTGGTGAAGCTAGTATTGGCGCGGTAGATAGCATCTTTTTCAACTCTCGAAATGCAAAATCCGCCTGTGGCGTCCATGTGAACTTATCTGCTTTTTTCATTAACTGATAGAGGGGCAAGGCCTTCTCTCCCAGCCGACATACAAACCGACTTAACGATGCCAGGCAACCAGTGAACTTCTGGACATCGTTAAGACACTTTGGTAACTCCATTCTTTCTATGGCCCGGATTTTCGTCGGGTTAGCTTCAATGCCGCGGCTAGATACCAGGAAACCGAGTAACTTTCCTGCTGGTACGCCGAAGGTGCATTTCTCCGGGTTCAGTTTCATTCGGAACCTTCTCAAGTTCGCGAATGTCTGCTGGATATCCTCAAGGGGCGTATTGCTTTCCTTGGTTTTTATCACCACATCATCCACATACACCTGCACATTCCGACCTATTTGGTCATGCAAGCATTTTTGCATACATCGTTGGTACGTTGCTCCTGCATTACATAATCCAAACAGCATAGTTCGATAACAATAAGCCCCGTACGGGGTAATGAACGCAGTCTTTATTTGATCATCCGGATTTAGGGGTATCTGATGGAAACCAGAATACGCGTCAATGAATGATAGTAGTTCACATCCGGCGGTTGAGTCTATGACCTGATCTATTCTAGGGAGTGGAAATGGATCTTTTGGACACGCCTTATTCAGGTTCGTGTAATCAATACACATGCGCCATACCACTGCCACGTTCGGATCATCTTTCTTTTTCTCCACCAGCACCGGATTAGAGAGCCAATCCAGATAGAGTACCTCCATGATAAATCTGGCCGCTAGCAATCTTGCTATCTCATCTCCAATTACTTTTCTTCTATCTTCTGCGAAACACCGGAGAGGTTGCTTTACCGGCTTAGCCCCTGGTCTTACATTCAATGAGTGCTCAGCCAACTCCCTCGGTACACCTTGCAGATCTTGCGTAGACCAAGCAAAGATATCCCGATTCTCATGGAGGAAGTTGACGAGCTCGCTTTCCTATTTGCTGCTTAACCCGGCACCTATGGTGACGGTGCACTCTGGGAACAGATCATCAACTGGCACTTTCTTTGTATCCTTAGTCGCTTGGAACGATACGCTCCCGTGCGGGTTGGTTAGGGCCGGCATATGTTGCTGCGCGGATTGAGCCAAAGCCGCCACCTCTAGTATCTTCCTTTTCTCTTGAGCTATCACGAGTGACTTGGCTAAATTAGATCCGGCTGATGTGCACTCGATCGAACGCTGGAAGTCCCCTGATATAGTTATCACACCCCTTGGTCCAAGCAACTTCATCTTAAGGTAACTGACGTGGGTAGTTGCCATGAATTTGCTCAATGCTGGCCTGCCGAGTAATGCGTGATAAGCACTTTCCAGATTCACTACTTCGAATTCTAAGTTCTTAGTGCGGCAGTTGTCTCTTGTGCCGAATAACACGTCAACCCGGACCTTACCAATTGGTTCACAAGAGATACCTGGCACAATACCGTGAAAAGTGGTCCTTGTCACTTGCAGCATATTCTCTGTTATCCCCAACTTGTGCATGGTATCCTTGTACATAATGTTGATACTGCTGCCATTATCAATCAATACCTTGGAAAACTTCACGTTGAGATTCGATCCGATGAACGTCGGATCCAAGACTAGAGCGTAGGTTACTGGGCTTGACATGATCTTTGGGTGATCCTTGACACTCCATGTGATCTCTTAATCCGCCCAAGGCATAAATCTCGGCACGGCCATCACTACTGTGTTCACCTCCTACGTCGGTGCTGTAAGCTTTTCCGGTTATTCTCTTCTGTGGTGAACACACGATAGCTTTGATGATGTTCCATGTACTCATTTCGTCCTTCATTTTCATTGTAACCTTGGCCTTGTTGCTGGTTGTTCCCTACTTGATGTACTACATCCCTTCTATCCGGATTCTCGTACTTCGGTGGAGGTGGAAGCAGCATCAGTTGTTGTCCATTCCCCCTATTAGTAACGGCGGTCGGGGTGTTTCATTTCTGGGTGTTTTGTTCCGAGGTGCCTGAGCATTCCCCGAATCCACCTGTTCTAATTTCCTCATCCATTCACACTACCGGGTCGTATGATTCGCCGGACTGTTCGGACTTGGCGTATGAAATTTGCAAGGCTGATCCAGCATAGACTCGAACATATACCTCAGCCTATCCTTTCGTTCCTGCCATTGCTTCTTCTGCTCCGGGGTCCAAGGCTTTCTCCCTTCGCTTTTCTGCTGCCAGTTTTGCCCTCCAATTTTCTAGCGTTGGCTTGCTCCGGCATTGGGCTGATCTCGCTCCACTGCTGCAACCTGCTGCGAGTTATACCGATAATCTGAACGCTCTTCCCTTCTTTTGTTGGAGATATGCCCTAGAGGCAATAATAAATATAGTTATTATTATATCTTTGTGTTTATGATAAATGTTTGCATTCATGCTATAATAGTATTAACAAGGAAACCATTAATACTTGTGTGAATTGTAAACTTAATTTGAAGTCCCTAGTATAGCCTCTATACTTCACTAGCTTGTTGGTTGATTGATGATGTGGTTTCTTTGTCATGAACATTGAGATGTTATCAACAACAAGATCATATCGTTAGGAGAATGATATGGTGGACATACTCCTATAGATAAGCGTAGCATAAAGATCAAGTCATTTCAATAGTTCAATTGCTATATGCTTTCTGATACATAGTAACCTAATTCCTTCGACCATGAGATCATGCATATCACCTTTACTGGATGGATGCTTTGATGTCATCAAACACCACACCGTAACAGGGTGGCTATAAAGGTGGTATTGAGTGTTCGGAAAGTATTGGTTGAAACACATGGATCAAGAGTGGGATTTGTCCATCCACATGACGGATAGATATTCTCTGGGCCCTCTCGGTGAAATGTCATCCAATTAGCTTGCAAGCATGTGACTGGGTCACAAGGGATCACATATCACGGGAACGAGAAAAGAGTACTTATCAGTAACGAGGTTGAACTAGGTATGCAGAGATACCGAAGATCATAACCTCGGATAAGTAACATATCGTGAGACAAAGGGAAATTGGTATCGTATGTAAGTGGTTCATTCGATCGCAAAGTAATCGTAGAAATATGTGGGAGCCATATGAATTTCCAGATTCCTCTATTGGTTATTGTTCGGAGAAGTGTCTCGATCATGTCCGCATAATTCACGAACCGTAGGGAGACACACTTAAGGATTCGACGTTGTTTGAGTAGTTATGGTATTATGAGAAAGAGACCGAATGTTGTTCGGAGTCTCGGATGGGATCCGGGATATCACGAGGTGATCCGGAATGGTCCGGAGAATAAGATTCATATAAGGAAAGTCCCGTTTCGGAGTTCGGGAATGATTCCGGTGTTTTCATCGGGAACATTCTAGAAGGTCCCGGAATGTCCGGCACTCCGGAGGGGAAGGGGTACATGAATGTGTCATTGCATGTTGGAATGATTGCATCATGTACTAAGTGTTCTCGCTGTCCGAAATAAAGGGTTAATTCAAATCCTAATTGAAAAAGTCAAACTGCCAGTTTTCGGTCAAACTGCCAGTTTTCGGAAAGAGGAGAAAGAGGAGGAGAGGTGGAGGCCGAGTTGGAGGAGGGTTCCTCCCCTTGGCCGGCGCACCTCCCAAGGCCGAGTTGGGGAGGAACTCCTCCCCTTGGCCGCCGGCCCTCCCACCTATAAAGGGAGGGGCAGGGCTCCCCTCTCTACACAACACTACTTCCTACCCTCTAAACTAAACCCTAGATCTAAAACCCCGGTTTAGAGCTATTTTGGTTTAGAGCCTTCTAATTGGTTTAGAGCCCTCTAATTGGTGTGTCTAATTACTAGACCACTAATAGCCTCTCTCATAAGCTCCACCATACTCGCACCGGCTTAAGGCGAAGCCCTGCGGGATCTCCCCTCTACTTCCGGTACCACGCCGTTGTGCTGCCGGAATCGCGAGGAGAGTACTACAACCTCCGCTGCCTGCTGGAACAAGGGAGAGGAAGGTCTTCGTCGAGTACCGAACGTGTGACCGACTGCGGGGGCGCTGCTGGAACGTGGCGCCGGAAGGATCGTCTACACGATCTTGAGATCGGAAAGAGTACGACTACATCACCCACGAGAATCTGCTCTCGTTAAACACTTTGGAATCTTCGAGGGTGAGTTATTCCATCGACTCGTTGCTACAATCTAGTAGATAGATCTTGGCTTGTTTGTTTGTATGCGATAGAAAATTTTTGTTTTCCATGCTACGAACCCCTACAGTGGTATCAGAGCCGTGTCTATATGTAGATCTGTTGCACGAGTAGAACACAATGGTCATTGTGGGCGTTGATGCTTTTATTGTAGATTGCTTTTTGTGTACTTTGCATCTTGCGGTATGTTGGGATGAAGCGGCCCGGGCTAACCTTACATGACATCGTTCATGAGACTTGCTCCACGCTTAACATGCAACTTGTATTGCATAAAGTGGCTTTGCGGGTGCCTGTTTCTCCTAGCATAGTAAAGATCCAATTTACAACGGGTAATCAACAATGCTAGTATCAATGTTGTGGTTCTTGTTCGTAGGTTAGAACGACACTTATGGAAAGCCCCAAACCACGTAAAATATGCAAAGAAAGTAGAAGCGTCTAACTTTGTTTTGCAGGGGTGTGCAGTGATGTGATATGGCCATGATTGTGATTATATTTGATGTATGCAATGTTCCTTATTGTAAGTTGGCAACCGGCAGGAGCCATATGGTTGTCTTTAATTTCTGTTAAGACCTGCGTGTCTATTCAAAATAGTTGTAATAGTTGAAGCTGGTGGACGACAACCATGAAGAAGCGTCATTGACCTTGATGCTATGCCGGTGATGATGGAGATCATATTCGTGCTTGAAGATGGAGATCGGAAGCACAAAGAAGAAAGGCCATATCATATCACATATTATGAATTGCATGTGATGTTAATCCTTTATGCATCTTGTATTGCTTAGTAGACGACGGTAGCATTATAAGATGATCCCTCATGCACATAAATTTCAAGTTCTAAAGTGTTCACCCTTAGTATGCACCGTTGCCAAAGCTTGTTGCTTCGAAGCACCACGTGATGATCGGGTGTCTTTGATTCCGCGGGTGAATACAACGTAAGCAAGCCAGATTTGCTTATGCGGTAACTAAGGTTTGATCTTGACGAGCCTAGCATGTACAGACATGGCCTCAGGAACACGGATCGCCGAAAGGCAAAGCATGAATCATATAGTAGATATGATGAACATGATGATTGTTCGCCATTAAAACTATATCGGCTCTCGTGATGATCGGTGTTGATATAGTAAATTTGGTTCGTGTGATCACTAAAACAATGTGAGGGATGTTGTTTTGAGTGGGAGTTCACCTAGTTTAATTTCATTAATTAATTTGAACTCAATTTGTCATAAACTTAGTCTAAACTATTGCAAATATGTTGTAGATCAATGGCAGCCCCTACCATCAATTTTAATGCGTTCCTAGAGAAAGAAAAGTTGAAAAACAATGGAAGCAACTTCGCGGATTGGTTCCGCAATTTGAGGATTGTCCTCACAGCTGGTAATTTGACCTATGTGCTGGATGCACCGCTAGGTGACCCACCTGCAGCTGATGCTACCGATGAAGTAAAGAATGTTTACCTCGCTCGGAAGAATCAGTACTCCATAGTTCAGTGTGCTATCTTGTATGGTTTAGAATCGGAGCTTCAGAAAAGGTTTGAAGAGTCAGATCCATATGATATTGTCGAGGATCTCAAATTAATTTTTGAGACTCATGCGGCAATTGAAAGTTATGAAGCTTCTGAAAAGTTCTTTAACTGCAAGATGGAAGAGGGTAGCTCCGTCAGTGAGCATGTGCTTAAGATGTCTGGGCACGCAAATAAACTTCAAAGTTTGGGTATAGTGATTCCTAATACTTTGGGAGTTTACCGCATCCTCCAATCACTACCACCAAGTTACAAGAACTTTGTGATGAACTACAACATGCAGAACATGAACAAAGAGTTGCCAGAACTATTTGCTATGTTAAAATCTGCAGAAGTGGAGATCAAGAAAGAGCACCAAGTGTTGATGGTCAATAAGACCACCAAATTCAAGAAAGGCAAGTCTAAGCAAAAGGGACACTTCAAGAAGGGTGGTAAGAAAGTTACCATGCCAACGAAGAAGACCAAGGCTGGACCTAAGCCTGAAACTGAGTGCTTTTACTGCAAGGGAGAAGGTCACTGGAAGCGGAATTGCCCAAAGTACTTGGCGGATTTGAAGAACGGCAACATCAAGAAGAAAGGTATATTTGATATACATGTTATTGATGTGTATCTCACTAGTATTCGTAGTAGTGCCTGGGTATTTGATACTGGTTCGGTTGCTCATATTTGTAACTCGAAACAGGAGCTGCAGAATAAACGGAAGCTAGCGAAGAACGAGGTGTCGATGCGTGTGGGAAACGGATCAAAGGTTGATGTGATCGCGGTCGGCACGCTACCTCTTCATCTACCATCGGGATTAGTTTTATACTTAAATAATTGTTATTTGGTGCCTGCGTTGAGCATGAACATTATATCGGGATCTTGTTTATTGCGAGACGGTTACTTGTTTAAATCAGAGAATAATGGTTGTTCGATTTATATGAGTAATATGTTTTACGCACATGCACCTTTGATAGATGGTCTATTCTTATTGAATCTCGATAGTAGAAATACACATCTTAATAACATTGAAGCTAAACGTTTGAAATCAAGCGATAATTCGACCTATATGTGGCACTGTCGTCTTGGTCACATTGGAGTGAAACGTATGAAGAAACTCCATTCCGATGGACTTCTTGAATCACTTGATTTTGAATCACTTGAAAGATGCGAAGCATGTCTGATGGGTAAAATGACTAAGACTCCATTTTCTGGTATAATGGAGCGAGCTACGGACTTATTGGAAATCATACATACCGATGTGTGTGGTCCAATGAGTGTAGCATCGCGCGGTGGTTATCGTTATGTTCTTACCTTCACGGATGATTTGAGTAGATATGGGTATATCTATTTCATGAAACATAAGTCCGAAACTTTCGAGAAGTTTAAGGAGTTTCAAAGTGAGGTAGAGAATCAACGTAACAAGAAGATTAAATTTCTACGTTCTGATCGTGGAGGTGAATATCTAAGTTACGAGTTTGGCGAGCATTTAAAGAAGTGCGGAATACTTTCACAATTGACACCGCCGGGAACACCACAGCGTAATGGTGTGTCCGAACGTCGTAATCGAACTCTCTTAGATATGGTTCGTTCTATGATGTCACTTACAGATTTACCGCTATCATTTTGGGGTTATGCATTAGAAACAGCCGCATTCACTTTAAATAGGGCACCATCTAAATCCGTTGAAACGACACCGTATGAATTATGGTTTGGGAAGAAACCTAAATTGTCGTTCCTTAAAGTTTGGGGATGCGAAGCCTATGTAAAGAAGTTACAGCCGGACAAGCTTGAACCCAAAGCGGAAAAATACGTCTTCATAGGATACCCAAAGGAAACTATTGGGTATACCTTCTATCATAGATCCGAAGGCAAAATCTTCGTTGCCAAGAATGGATCCTTTCTAGAGAAGGAATTTCTCTCGAAAGAAGTGACTGGAAGGAAAGTAGAACTCGACGAGGTTGTCGAACCTTCTCTCGAAATTGCGAGTAGCGCAGCACCGGAAGAAGTTCCTGTGGTGCCTGCACCAATAAGAGAGGAAGCTAATGATGATGATCATGAAACTTCGGTTGAAGTTGCTACAGAGCCTCGGAGGTCAACGAGAACTCGTACCACTCCAGATTGGTATGATTCCGTTATGAATGTCATGTTGGTGGACAACACCGATGACCCCGAGACATATGAGGAAGCGATGATGAGCCCAGATTCCAATAAATGGCAAGAAGCCATGAAATCCGAGATTGGATCCATGTACGAAAACCAAGTATGGACTTTGGTGGACTTACCGGATGGCCGGAAGGCTGTCGAGAACAAATGGATTTTCAAGAAGAAAACAGATGCTGATGGTAATGTTACTGTCTATAAAGCTCGACTTGTCGCAAAAGGGTTTCGACAAATTCAAGGAGTTGACTACGATGAGACTTTCTCACCAGTAGCGAAGCTAAAGTCTGTGAGGATTATGTTAGCAATCGCTGCATATTATGATTATGAGATATGGCAGATGGATGTCAAAACAGCATTCCTCAATGGAGACATTGATGAAGAGTTGTATATGATGCAACCCAAAGGTTTTGTCGATCCTAAAGATGCTAACAAGGTATGCAAGCTTCAACGGTCCATCTATGGATTGAAGCAAGCATCCCGAAGTTGGAATCAACGTTTTGATAAGGTAATCAAAAGTTTTGGTTTTATACAAACTTATGGAGAAGCTTGTATTTACAAGAAAGTGAGTGGGAGCTCTGTAGCATTCTTAATACTGTATGTGGATGACATATTGTTGATTGGGAATGATGTAGACCTTCTTAATAGTGTCAAGGAATATTTGAATAATAGTTTTTCAATGAAGGATCTTGGCGAAGCAGCTTACATATTAGGCATAAAGATTTATAGAGATAGATCGAAACGCCAAATATCATTGTCACAAAGTACATATTTGGACAAAGTTCTAAAGAGGTTTGGAATGGAAGATAGCAAGAAAGGGTTCTTGCCCATGTTGCCCAATACGACCTTGAGTAAAACTCAAAGTCCGACATCGGCAGAAGATAGAGAAAGGATGAGTAAGACTCCCTATGCCTCAGCCATAGGATCTCTAATGTATGCCATGCTATGTACTAGACCCGACATTGCATATGCTGTTAGTTTAACTAGCAGATATCAAAGTGATCCAGGAGTGGATCATTGGACAGCGGTCAAAAACATCCTTAAGTACTTGAGAAGAACTAAGGATATGGTTCTTTCTTATGGAGGTGATGAACAGCTCGTTGTTAATGGTTACACCGATGCTAGTTGGAACACTGATCCGGATGATTCTAAATCACAATCTGGATACGTATTTATTTTGAATGGTGCAGCAGTTAGCTGGAGGAGTGCAAAGCAAAGCGTTGTGGCGAGATCTTCAACTGAATCGGAATACATGGCTGCTTCGGAGGCTTCACAAGAAGCGATATGGATGAAAGAGTTCATTACAGAGCTGGGTGTGGTTCCTAGTGCGCTGGACCCAATGTCTATCTACTGTGATAACATGGGCGCCATAGCCAATGCGCAAGAACCAAGGTCACACAAGAAGCTGAAGCATATCAAGCTACGTTTTCACGCTATTCGAGAACATATCCAGGATGGGGATATAAAGATTTGCAAAGTACACACAGATCTGAATGTGGCGGATCCGTTGACTAAACCTCTCCCGAGGGCAAAACATGACCAACACCAAACTGCCATGGGTGTTCGGTATATTACCATGTAATCTAGATTAGATGACTCTAGTGCAAGTGGGAGACTGTTGGAGATATGCCCTAGAGGCAATAATAAATATAGTTATTATTATATCTTTGTGTTTATGATAAATGTTTGCATTCATGCTATAATAGTATTAACAAGGAAACCATTAATACTTGTGTGAATTGTAAACTTAATTTGAAGTCCCTAGTATAGCCTCTATACTTCACTAGCTTGTTGGTTGATTGATGATGTGGTTTCTTTGTCATGAACATTGAGATGTTATCAACAACAAGATCATATCGTTAGGAGAATGATATGGTGGACATACTCCTATAGATAAGCGTAGCATAAAGATCAAGTCATTTCAATAGTTCAATTGCTATATGCTTTCTGATACATAGTAACCTAATTCCTTCGACCATGAGATCATGCATATCACCTTTACTGGATGGATGCTTTGATGTCATCAAACACCACACCGTAACAGGGTGGCTATAAAGGTGGTATTGAGTGTTCGGAAAGTATTGGTTGAAACACATGGATCAAGAGTGGGATTTGTCCATCCACATGACGGATAGATATTCTCTGGGCCCTCTCGGTGAAATGTCATCCAATTAGCTTGCAAGCATGTGACTGGGTCACAAGGGATCACATATCACGGGAACGAGAAAAGAGTACTTATCAGTAACGAGGTTGAACTAGGTATGCAGAGATACCGAAGATCATAACCTCGGATAAGTAACATATCGTGAGACAAAGGGAAATTGGTATCGTATGTAAGTGGTTCATTCGATCGCAAAGTAATCGTAGAAATATGTGGGAGCCATATGAATTTCCAGATTCCTCTATTGGTTATTGTTCGGAGAAGTGTCTCGATCATGTCCGCATAATTCACGAACCGTAGGGAGACACACTTAAGGATTCGACGTTGTTTGAGTAGTTATGGTATTATGAGAAAGAGACCGAATGTTGTTCGGAGTCTCGGATGGGATCCGGGATATCACGAGGTGATCCGGAATGGTCCGGAGAATAAGATTCATATAAGGAAAGTCCCGTTTCGGAGTTCGGGAATGATTCCGGTGTTTTCATCGGGAACATTCTAGAAGGTCCCGGAATGTCCGGCACTCCGGAGGGGAAGGGGTACATGAATGTGTCATTGCATGTTGGAATGATTGCATCATGTACTAAGTGTTCTCGCTGTCCGAAATAAAGGGTTAATTCAAATCCTAATTGAAAAAGTCAAACTGCCAGTTTTCGGTCAAACTGCCAGTTTTCGGAAAGAGGAGAAAGAGGAGGAGAGGTGGAGGCCGAGTTGGAGGAGGGTTCCTCCCCTTGGCCGGCGCACCTCCCAAGGCCGAGTTGGGGAGGAACTCCTCCCCTTGGCCGCCGGCCCTCCCACCTATAAAGGGAGGGGCAGGGCTCCCCTCTCTACACAACACTACTTCCTACCCTCTAAACTAAACCCTAGATCTAAAACCCCGGTTTAGAGCTATTTTGGTTTAGAGCCTTCTAATTGGTTTAGAGCCCTCTAATTGGTGTGTCTAATTACTATACCACTAATAGCCTCTCTCATAAGCTCCACCATACTCGCACCGGCTTAAGGCGAAGCCCTGCGGGATCTCCCCTCTACTTCCGGTACCACGCCGTTGTGCTGCCGGAATCGCGAGGAGAGTACTACAACCTCCGCTGCCTGCTGGACCAAGGGAGAGGAAGGTCTTCGTCGAGTACCGAACGTGTGACCGACTGCGGGGGCGCTGCTGGAACGTGGCGCCGGAAGGATCGTCTACACGATCTTGAGATCGGAAAGAGTACGACTACATCACCCACGAGAATCTGCTCTCGTTAAACACTTTGGAATCTTCGAGGGTGAGTTATTCCATCGACTCGTTGCTACAATCTAGTAGATAGATCTTGGCTTGTTTGTTTGTATGCGATAGAAAATTTTTGTTTTCCATGCTACGAACCCCTACATCTTTCTCCTCAGAAATCATTCCTCCTTGATGACCCGGAGATATCTCGGTTGTAATATTCCTCATTTGCTTCGCTAGACATTAGCCGGGGTTGAGTTGGATCTCCCAAGGCATATGAATCTGCAATCCGGATTGTCTCGGGCAAGGTGGTTGGCATATCTCGCTGTAACCTTTGCCACAGCATACTTCCATACCTACATCCCTGAGCGAACCACGCAATTGCTTGCGATTCAATCACCCCTTCGCATGAGTTTCGCACGTTGCACCATCGAGTCAGGAAATCTCTATCTGGCTCATTCGGTCTCTGCCGGCACAGTGCAAGGGTCTGTGGTCTGTTGGGTCTCTTATAAGTGCTTGAGAAATTGCTAACAAACAGTTCCTGGAAATCCAACCAACAGTTGACACTCCGTGGTGGCAAATTGTTCAGCCAAACTCGCGCTGGTCCTTCCAGCATCTGTGGTACATATCTCACTGCCCATCTCAAATTGCCTGTCACGATCTTGACGGTTGTGGCATAATCAATCAATCAGCCAATCCTCTGGCCTGGTACTTCCATCATAGGTTCTGGTTCCCCTGGCCAGTTGGAACTTTGGTACTGGCGACTCATTCATGATCCGGGGCCCAAAACATGATGGACCCGTTGGACCTTGTAACTCGATTTGTTCCAACCTATAAATCCTATCCAACTTCAACCTCGCATCATCTGGTTGCAAGTTCCTGCTTCCCAACCGTGATCCAATTACATGATGATCTGGTCTGGGGTATCCATCGTTAACCATACCCGAATAACCATCATTGTATCTTTCTTGATCCGGATGTGCAGGATGTTGTTGTGCTGCTTGTCCTGCACTTCCTCCTTGCCGAGGTTCGCGGTGTTGCGCATGAGGCACATTTTTCCCTGCTCCCACAGGATTAGGCTGTCCGGCATTGCCGTTGGCAGCATTTCTTTGACTGGCATTGCCTTGGTCAGGGCTACCTCGGGCAGCCACACCTCGGCTGGTACTGTGGCGATCCTCATCAACTTGCACTACTTTTCCTTTTCCAGCTCTTACCGGGTCATAAGGGACCATTTGCTTGTTTCTTCTCCCGGATTCCACTACCTCTTCTCTCCTGGGGTCATGACCCGGAGACGACGTAGCTCCTCTGGATCTCGCCGGGTTATTTCTGGCCGAATGTACCACCTGTGAGGCCCCTGGTGGTGTCGGGTTAGCTTTGTTTATTTCTTCATTTTGTTGGCATGCGACCCTCAACAAGCGATTCACTCTCTCTTGTTGCCTTTTGTGAGCCTCACCAGTCAAGCCTTCTCACTCGGATGCGGCCGCGTTTGCTGCTCTGAGGTTCTTTGCTAGGGTACTGTACCGATTCAACCCTCATGTCACTATCGTAGCTGTCTGACCCGGCCTGGGCTCATACTCCTTGTCAATCTCGGTGATCAGGTTTCTGTCTCGGATTTTCACTCCATCGATACGATTTTCCTTAGCATACTCTCTCAAGGTGATGTTCAGCGACTGGTGCAGTTCTGTTACCTTCTTTGCTCCGGCTAACATTTTCCTCCTAGTTTCCTCTAACTCCACTTGCGCCTGAGCCGGATCTACCACAGGTGCTATTGGTGTTGCTAAGCTATCTATCGCTTGCTGGAGCACATTCTCTGGCTTCTCTAGCGGAGAAAACCTAGACCTGGTCTGTTTGGGTGTTACCTCTGGCTCTGGCGCCGGATCTTTGCTCGGTCCCGCATATGGCGCGGTCATCAGGACCTCAACGCTGCTAGTGGGGCGAGCGATACGCACTCCACGAGCGGCGCTGAGAGATGGTTCACCTCCTTCGACGACGTGTTGTGGGTGAACGCAGGACTCATCCACCCCGACGTAGATCTTATGCGCGCCAAGCTTGAGGAAGACGTCGTTGTGCGGTGGAGGATTCCTGCC
This sequence comes from Avena sativa, assembly GCA_916181665.1. Taxonomy (NCBI): domain Eukaryota; kingdom Viridiplantae; phylum Streptophyta; class Magnoliopsida; order Poales; family Poaceae; genus Avena; species Avena sativa. The sequence continues at coordinate 666,090,948 of OV702289.1, read as the reverse complement.
GAAGCTTCCCGTGTTGTCGGTGACGTAGTCCAGCGTTCCAAAGCGCTGAACCAAGCCTGAGACGATACGCTCGCCGGTGCTCGAGAAGTTTCCCATCTGGATTTTCACTCCTGCTAGCACTGCTAGCCCCACGGTGGGCGCCAACTGTCATGGTGGTGGCACGGCAAATGCCATGAATAGGCTAAAGATGGGGCCCATGTGTGCTAGGGGAATCCAGGGAGGGAGAACGTGGTGATTCCACGCACGGAAGTTCTTGTATATTCTCAATCAATGGTGTTTTCGAGTACCCTTGAGGCTCTAAGCAAGAAGGAGACAATGTCTCTTACCCCCTACCAACTAGCCCTAGAGTTCTACCTTAGACAGAGAGTGATTCCTCTATTTGCCGTCCCTCTCTATGGAGGCCCTGGTGCTCCTTATATAGGGGAGCCCGGGTTACAATTCTAGGGCACAGGTGGCAGCATATTCTATGAATATGCTCCTTTCCTAAAGCAGATGCTTCTTTATTCTTCTTTAACAGCTCGTCCGGGCTTTGGACGTAACCCACAGCATCATCCTCGTCTTTTGGCGTCACGGGCTACGTCATCCGGCTTTGCCTGCATCACCTTGGTCACTGCTGACCCACTGGTCCTCTCCTTTACTTTACTTTGCACATGCTTTAGCTAATAAATCCACCTTTTGACCAACGGGGAATTCCTTCTCTTTGAAGCCAAGATAATTCGGCTAGCATATAGCTAATCCGGCCTACCCAATTACCTGCAAAACAGATAGGCATGGCCGGCATAGATCTTATGCCGGCCAGACCATTGTCAAGGAAATTCCCCATGGGTCGGGCCACACCGTGATTCGTCCTACCTTGAGGTGACCCGGTCAGCATTTTGCTTTGACTACGTCGTACCCCGGCTAACTTGGCCCTTATACCCCGGCATTGCCCTACCCGGGGGTATCCCCCCAACAATGTGGTTCTTATATATTGGATACCGGATTGGTTGGTGTGAAGTGTGACACAGGACAACACAATTCATGAACTACAATTGCCTAGGTAACTTGCAAAAGAATATGGGATGATGTTCACTGGAAACAAATAATTTTTTGTTGTGTTTCTCGTTAACATCAAACCTAGCCTTCAAGATTTATTTTAATAAATTATTATTTTGTTCCGGTATTATAAGAAATTATTTTCTTCAAATAATTACCGTATTCCATAGAAGATGAATGAACTCTTACAAGTCTAATTGGAGAAATCACATCCATAACACTAATGCTAAAATTTCGCAACACAAATGATTAAAATATCACTTGCAAAGTGACATCGATGTTTAAATTATATTGGAAAACAAAACATGAAGAAACTCTATGTTGATGGAATTTTGGAGTACTTTTGATTTTTTTAATCAAAGTGATGCTTGTGAGAATTTCCTGAAAATTATTTAATTTTGTTCACAGGCCAAAAGAAGAACGAATGACTAACTTATTGGACATTGTACATGTTAATATATGTAGTCTATTAAGTAGTTCGTGAATGATGGATTTCAACTTCATATACATTCTTAGAAAATTTGAGTGAATATATGTGTATATTTAGTTAATAAACAAGAAGTATCAAACATTTGGAAATGTTTAAATGATTTCAAGATGAAGTGGAAAATTATTGTAACAAGAAAATAAAGAATTTATGATTGGATCATAAAGGAAGATATTTGAGTTACAAGTTTAGCGAACACCTAAGAATTGAGGAATCATTTTGCAGACTTGCGTTTCTCGAAACACCATAGAAGTATGGAATGTTCGTGGAATGTAATCAAACCCTTGTTTGGCATGGTAGGATCAACGGTGTCATTTATAAAATTCCATTATATTTTAAACGATTAAAGGTTTAGTGACTACCGCTTTTACACTAAAAAGAGCTCCATCATGATCCGCTGAAATGACACCATTTGAGTTATGATTTGGGATAAACCCCAAGTTGCCTTTTCTTAAATATTGGTATGCTAGGCATAAGTAAAATATTTACAACCAAAGTCGGATGAACGTGTCTTTTTAGGTTATTCCAAATAACCATTGGGTGTTCCTCCATAACACCGAAGACAAAATATTTGTCGCTTAGAAACGTCAAATTTCTTACAAAGGATTTTTTGCGAAAAGTTAAGTGGAACGGTAATAGAACTTTGATAAGGTTATTGAACCTTAGCTATATGTGCGTTGCGCATCGCCTAGAAGTGTCCTGGAAGCATCCACAATGCTCATGGCTCACGTACCTCAAAGGTTGTAGTTATGGAGATCTAAGTTACTATTGAACCACCATTGGTCGGGTAAAACAATCAAATAGTAAGATTTGAGATTGAATCATTATTGTTTGACAATGATGAACCGACTACATGCAAAGAAGCGATGATGGGCTCTAACTCCGTCAAATGGCTAGAAGCCATAAAATCCGTGACAGTTCCATACACAAAAAACCAAGTTTCTGAACTTGGAAGACCCTCCGGAAGGCGTGAAGCCTATCAATCGTGTTTGGATCTATAAATAAATAGAAATGGATATTTTACATCTATGAAATAGTCGACATATCGGAAAAGAGTTTGTGACAATGTTCAAAGAGTTGACGACGACAACATTCTATCTTTCGTAGTGATGTTTAGTCTGGACGGATTAGTGTAGCAACCACTACATATATCAATTTTTGTATGTGGTAGTTGAATAAACAAAAAAACATTCTTGTAAAAGAATGGTTACCTAGGACGTGTACATGCCACGGTCCAAAGGGTTTTGTTAAATCAAAGGCATGCAAACTTCAATGGTTGAAGTAAGCATCGCAGAGTTAGAATCTTCACCATGATGAAATGTTAAAAGTTTAATTTCATTGGAGATGATGAAGATGCTCACATTTGCAAGAAAGTAAGTGGGAGCGCTGAGACATATTTCTAACACATTGTGTATAAGACATATTGTTGATTGGAAATGATGTATATTTTATTTGACATAGGTTAAGAATTTCATTAATATTAAGATTTCAATGAAAGACTTAGGAAAAAACCATAATAATAGACATGAAAGTCTATATGGATAGATTGAGACGCTAATATGGTTGTACAAAATGTACATAGATAAAATATTGAATGAGTTCAATATGGAAACGATGAGAAGGTTCTTGCCACATGCAAATGATTGAATCAAGATTCAAGTGTATTGACACTTGGTGAAAGAATCAAGATTCAAGTGTTTTGACACTTAGTGAGTGAAATGGGATTCAAGTGTTTTGACACTTGGTGAGTGAAATTATATGAATATTTTGATCAATCACACCATGATATGTACATATATAGATATGTACTATGCTCTAAATGTTATGAGCATATACCATCATGACTCATAAGATGATCATTGGATGATAGTAAAGTGTAACATCTCAAAAATATCAAATAAGATTATCAATTCTAATGAAACAAGATTAGGGTTAACAAAAGCTTTTAATATTAAACACTATACGAATGCATGTGTGTTTGATAATGAAGTATGAATGCTTGTTATGCCATGTTTGATTGTTATATATGTTGAGAAATAGTTTAAGGACCAAAGCAAGATTATCTAGGTCAATTTCAAACCAAAGCAAACCAAAAGAAAATCAAATAAGAAAGCATATGAACTAATGGTCACTTTTGCCAAAGTTAACCACTAGCCCACTTTGGGTATCTCTATTAAATGATTTATAATAGAAACAATTCTATTTCTTTTCTCCCCTTGCTAGACCAAATGAAAATGAACCCAAGTGAACAACACACCCACCAAACATAATTTGAAAATTCAAATGTTCATCTCATGTGGCCATTTAATCAAACATTTAACAGGCACAGTACAAGTCTAACAACTATAAACTATTTGAACCAATCTTGTGATCATCCTTGTACTCAATTCAACCTCAGTTACTAGCCCACGATCATCCCTAGTACCCAGCCGTGCAATGGAGCCTCTCTCACTCGCCAACTGGACCAGTGTCGCTCGTACCCGAGCGTGCCATGCTGGCCGGACATGGGAACGACGCCACGAGCCATGCCGCCCTCGCCCATGTTGTCTAGGAGGCAGGCATGACCTCACCGCACCCCTCAGTCCACCCCTCGACCAATGGCGAGCAATGGAGAGCCAGCGCAGCCACGCCCATTTAACTCTTTGCCATGCCGAGCACACGCCAGAGCATCGAGTCGTTCCCGCCCAGCCACGTCGCGCCTCGCTCTCTCCTTGCGTAACTGCACTCGCCGCGTCACCAGCAACCTCCTAGACACGACTGTTCGCTGTCGTGTTCCCTGTGACCACCGTACGCCATGACGAACACCGCAGTACCTGAGCAGAGCATGGAGGTCTCCCGTCCGATGAAGACCGCCCCTCGCCATGCCACTATGCGCATGACGACCGCTAGGAACACCGCATCGACCTATGCCTGCAGCCATGCCGATAGCAATCTGTAGCAACGTCGCCAACAAGCCCGAGCCATGCTGCAGTATCTCTCTCGCCGGTGTATAAATAGGACCCTCCCCCAGCCACCAAAGGCACACCATTCGACTCCTCTCTCCCTCAGAAACCCCCTGACCCATTCCTGGAGCAAGGCGAGCACCACCTCGCCGGAATTTCACCAGAGCCTGCCGCTGCAGTGGAGGAACGGAGCTGTTGATAGGAGCCACCCCATGAGCTGCCACGACCACCCCTCGAACCATCATCGTCTACCAGTTCGTTCGCCCACCTCGCCAAACCAAGCTGGAGCCCTGGTAAGCCCCCGACGACCCCCGCCGGAGAGCTAGGTTTAGAATCTTGCGCGCTCAGTCCGCCGGAGATGACAACGCTCAGCCGTCAATCTCGTTCTAATCGCGTGGCCTAGATTCACCCATACCGGTTCGCTTAGACCCAGTCACTGACGCATGGGACCAGCCTGACTGCAGCCCGCTGTGCATGCGCCACGTAGCTGGGCCGGCCCATTCTTGTTCCTGCGCATAGCCTAGAGATTCAAACGTAGATTTTCCATTTAAATCAAAACCCTATTTTGTTGCTAAGTTTAAATTTGAATTTAAAGAGATCTACTAAACCAAATTGTGTGATTCCAATTTTGTTAGAAAGGTACTGAAATTATCTAACCAGTACCGTTGGATTCAAACTATTTTAATTTACAGACCACCCATAGTAAAAATGACAAGACAGAGACTTTTTCAACTTCAGACATTTTTCTAAAATCAACCATAAGTGCTTTTGAGTTGATTCCAATTCTTAAAAATCACATTTGGCATGCTCTATCTGAATATGTAAAATATTTAGTTTTACATGAAGTAATCTTGGACTAGTATTAAAATAATGCTATATAGTCATTTCTAGCCATTATAATTATATTAAATAGTAACATTCAACTTTGTAATATAGGCCAATCACTTTAAATCACATTCCCAAGTATTAGAATATGTGGTGATGCCATGGTCAACATGATCCCATATTTTAATTGGAGAATATTAAATCTTAAGTATTTTTTAATGAGTAGAAATTGCATTTCTAAAAATAAGATAAATAGGAATATGTTCATATTTCATGTGGTGATTGAGATGATGCTAGATCATCTAGTGTGAGTCTTTGTGTGCTAAATAGAAGTAGCTAAGTATTGTTTGGTGATTGTGTACCTCGTATTTATTTATAGACGCTAGTACCAATCCGGGCTACGAAGAAGAGGAGTTCTACGAAGACGAAGAAGAGAACTTTGACAACTGCACTAACCAAGGCAAGCCATCCCTATGCAAGCTAGCATATGCAAGATACCTTATGCATTCTGTTGGAATGCAATTTTTATTATACCAATCCCAAGTTTTACTTGCAAGCTTTATCTTTCTTCCCTTTTCCAAAGTTTCTCAAATAGCTAATTAAGTGGTGATTAGTGGAAAATAGGATAGATGCTACCAAGAGCATAGAACTAGGTTTGGATAGTTACAATTTATTAGCATCCCTCAATAGTGACACCTTCATTAATAGTTGCTAGTGCTAAACTAATATGGATCACTTTAGATGGGAACACTTGGATAAAATGATTATGAAAACCTTGGAATGATGAGTCATTCTATTGAAATGTTTTGACATGTGTTGTGAAACACAATGAGTTGAAGATGATACTGAATGAAACATGTGCCTTGACTTTGATAAAAACTGATGGTTGGGTTCGCATGCGATATCATTCCAACTTTACCGTACAACCACAATACCTGAGTTGGGTAGGGCTTAACTGGAAACTTATGTGTCTTAGTATGGGTTCCCTTGCAGAAAGAGGTTGAGCTAAGGCTACCTCGTGAACATGAATGTCCACCTATGCAGTTCCCGAGATGGCAGTTCGCCATGGCTGGGAGGCCAAGCTCATAGGGGAGGTGCCTATACTAGGATGTGTAATTGAAAGGTAAGGATCGATTATCTGCATACCAAGTATGATGATTCAGGGTTATACCTGATGGATGTATCGAATTTTGTGGTGAGTGTACCACCTCTGCAGAGTGTCCAACTATTCGAATAGCCACGTCCGTGGTCATGGATAGTTGGATGGCCATATTGTTCCGTTGTTAGATGTTTTCAAAATGACTTGTGGCTTGAATTATTACTTTAACTTGATCACAATAGAGTTGTGGACATGAACTAGGTTCCCACTTAAGTAATCTAGATAACTTAAATAGGCTTTACTACTAAGTACTTCTGAAATAAAACTAACTTATTGCAAACAAGCTTAGAGCTTAGGATTCCTACTAGATTTGCCTTACTTACATTAGTGATAGTTTGCGAGTACTTTAAGAGTACTCATGGCTTTGTCCCTGGCTATTCCCATGGCCAGACTACGAAGAGGACTATCCGGAGGACGGACAGCAGGATGTCTATGATAACTAGGATAATCTCCCATCGTCAGCATTGCCTGTGACAATGAAGATGGAGCCTCTACTACGCTTACTTTCCACTGCTTTGATATGTATTCAAACTTGATCATGAGATCAACTATTTGTAAGACTATTATGGTTTCTAATGGATGGTGTATTGTGGTACCAATTTTGTTATGTCTCGCAAAAATGGTAATCTTGGGATTGTGATGTATGGCATAACAGGCATGTTGGACTTAAAAAGCTGGGTGTTCACAAGTTGGTATCAGAGCCATCCTGACCATAGGAGACCCTAGTTAGAATGGATTTCTGAAAAACTTAGTTTCAAAACCAAGAAAGTGAGTATTTATGAAAAACTATTCTCATTCTTACCCCCGAGATTCTTTCAAAAAGAGATCACTTGTTCCTTAAAGTTTTTGCAATCCTACATAAAAATTTGACACACTTGATCACCTCACTTACTCATCCTAATTTCTTATATATGGAAGTAAAATACAACAAATTCTACCAGTCGGGCAATGGAGAGGAGCTCATCTTTGAGAGGGATTTGGGACAGATTGCCGAGTTTCTTGGACGCCCGCACCCGAAGTTCTTTGGAGCACCGCTCAATGACCAGCCCGGAGGAGAGCTACGGTGGTTGATCGTTGCTGATATAAGAGGAAAAATGGAGCAACCTCTTTTCGAGAAGATCCAGTTCAGCTTGAGGGAGAACAACTGGCTAGATGGGCTAGCTAGAGCCATGCAGAAGGCACTTGCTCGTCTGTGTGCACAGAACATCAACCAGATTGTTGGCACTCGCTTATCTCACTATGCAAGACGTGACTCCATGGGATAGCCCTTGGCCATGCCAGCACATCTAGAGCTGAAGCATCATGTGGATCACCTTGACTTCATGTTGCACGAGACTCGGAAGGAGCTGGACAATGCATGTGCCTACGCCAACCAGAAGCACATTGTCACAACCCAGAAGAACCAGACCCTCGCCATCCTAGTTAAGGAGCGCAAGTCACTTCGTCGCTAGCGTGACAAGAAGGACCGCATCATCTCTCATCTTCGCCAGAAGTTGGCCACCCTTGAAGAAACCATCCATGACCAGGAGATCCAGCTTGAGGAGAAGGAAGAGGAAGGTGAAGATATTCGTGGGGATATCCACTCTTACCTCAGTGATGATGATGACTATCTGGAGGATGCCGCCATGGAGTTCACACTGATGAGGATGACGCCGACTTCATTGATGACGAGGAGCCCGTCAGTTCTGATGATGAGTAGTCGCACCTGAGCACTATCGTAGGTGTGAGTTTGTATCCGGTCCAGATGTATCGTAGCTTACCAGAATGGTTCTTAAAACCATCTGCTTAGTATTTGTGGTGTGTGGTTTGTACTGTGTTGCTTGGAATGAATGAATGAAATGGAATTGTGGTTTTCGAACCTTAGCAATACTCAAAGTTTAAAGCTTTTGAAATAAACCCATAAACCATAGAAATTTCCCTCTTATCTTATGATCTATCTCAATCTTCAGATGACTCGCAGCAGCCCCGGTGGAAGCAACTCATCCCAGGATCCGATGGTCCAGATTCTGCAAATGTTAGTATCTGATCGAGAAGCCAGTAGAGCCGAGCGTCAAGACAATCTAGCTACTATGCAACAGATAGCCCAGATGGTACACAACAATCAAGGCCACGGAAACCAAGATCACCATGGATCCAAGCTCAAGAACTTCCAAAACACCAATCCTCCGATGTTTAGCAAATCGGAAGAGCCCTTAGATGCTGATGACTGGCTGTAGTCAATGGACAACAATTTAGAAGTTGCAGGAGTAGATGTTGCTGAGAAAGTATTGTTTTCCGCCCACTATTTGGCAGGGTATGCAAAATCTTGGTGGAATAGAACCCGTACAATGAACGGAGGATAGATGATGACTTGGGAGGAGTTTAAGCTCAAGTTCAGCAGGACTCATGTGCCCCCAGGTTTGATCAAGAGGATGAGGGATGAATTTAGGGAGCTAAAGCAAGGAAGAATGACTGTGGTAGAGTACCATGACAGATTTCTGTCTCTAGCTAGGTATGCCCCTAATGAGATCGACACTGAAGCAAAGAAGAAGGAGAGATTCCTCAATGGTCTGCATGATGAGATGCAAATGGTGTTAGTAAACATTCCCTTTGACGGCCTTGAAGCTCTAGTGGATTCTGCCATCCAGATGGAAGGAAAGATCAACCAAGCCAGTGAGAACCGTAAGCATCGTATGATGCACCAGCCTGGACCCCACCATACCCCGAAGTACCACCCTAGCTCATCTGCAGGATTTGCACCTAGAAACAATAGACCCCCTATGTCCCGTCTGAACTTTCCCAATCGTGGCGGAGGAAACCCGAGGCCCGGAGGCCACAACAACCACAACAACAATAACAACACTGGTAACTTCAACCGTGCACCACCAAGGTCCACCACCACCAACAACAACAACAATAATAATAATACTGCCCCAAGGACTGGAAGCAATGTTGTGCCTATTTCCGGGAAGGACAAGTCAATGATCACCTGCTTTGAATGTGGAATCACGGGTCACTACTCCAATGAGTGCCCCAAGAAGATTCCTGTCGCACCCAATGTCACCGCCCCTGCCCAGCAACAGCGTCGTGTTCAGCCTGGAAAGAGATTTGCCCCAGGAAACCCGCACAACCGTACCGGCCGTTTGTTCCACATGAATGCGGAAGAAGCCTAGGAAGTGCCAGATGTCATGCTGGGTATGTTTTCTGTTAACTCAGTTCTTGCAAGAGTGTTGTTTGATTCTGGAGCATCGCACTCGTTTGTTACAAAAGAATTTGCATGCACTAGTAAGATTCAACCCACAAATTTGAACCATGTTATGATAGTTCAAATACTTGGGTCAACCACCAAAGCTAGAAAAAATTGCAAGGTCGTACCTATCAGAATACACGGGATAGATTTTTATGACAATCTAATATTACTTGGAACAAAAGGTTTGGAAGTAGTACTAGGAATGGATTGGATGTCGAAACATCAAGGATTAATAGACTGTGCCAAGAAAGCCATAACCATGACCAGTAGCACCGGAGTATCAGTAGAGAATGTGTTGGAGACGTTGCCCCGTCAATTCAAATGCAGCAAGAGTTTAATCCAATCAACCCTAGACCAAGTCAGAGTAGTCAGTGAATACCCCAATGTGTTCCTAGATGAATTACCCAGTATGCCCCGGATCGGGATATTGAGTTTATCATTGAACTAGTTCTGGGAACTGGACCCATAGCTCAGAGGCCCTATAGTATGAACCCCGCTGAATTAGTGGAGCTGAAGAAAGAACCTTATGACATGTTAGGGAAAGGTTTGATACAACCAAGTGCATCACCATGGAGATCACCTGTTTTGTTTGTGGATAAGAAAGATGGTGCCACCCGTTTGTGTATGTATTATCGGAAGCTGAATGACGTCACCATCAAGAACAAGTACCCACTGCCGAAGATAGAAGATCTGTTTGATCAGCTGACTGGTGCCAGAGTGTTTTCTAAGATTGATCTTAGAACCAGATATCATCAACTAAATATCCGCACAACGGATATCCCAAAGACCGCTTTCACTACCCGATATGGATTGTATGAGTACAATGTCAAGTCATTTGGATTAACCAATGCCCCTGATTATTTCATGAATCTCATGAATAAGATTTTTATGAACTTCTTGGATAAGTTTGTCATTGTGTCCATCGATGACATTTTGATCTACTCCAAGTCGGAAGAGGACCATGAACAACACCTAAGAACCATCCTTGAAACCCTTAGAGAGCATCAGTTGTACGCCAAGTTTAGCAAATGTGAGTTCTGATTAAAGGAAGTAGGATTCGTAGGCCATATCTTGTCGACAGGAGGAGTGGCCGTCGACCCCGCCAAGATTAAGGATGTTGAAGAATGGAAAGCCCCAACCACCCAAACCAAAGTCCGTGCATTTCTTGGATTAGCGGATATTACCGCAAGTTTGTCGAAGGATTTTCAAGCATCGCAAGGCCAATGACCCAGTTGTTGAAGAAAGACAAGAAGTTTGAATGGATGGACAAATGTGAACCAAGTTTTCAAGACCTCAAGAAGAGATTATTTTCAGCCCCAATTTTCATCATGCCAGATATCAAGAAGCCTTTTGATGTATATTGTGATGCATCCAAGATTGGTCTCGGATGTGTGTTGATGCAAGAAGGCAACATAATACCATATCTATACAGACAATTGAAGCAACATGAGCAAAATTATCCTACCCATGACTTAGAACTGGCAGCCGTAGTTTTAGCCTTGAAGACATGGTGTCATTACCTCATGGGTAACCGCTGTGAGATTTATTCGGATCACAAGAGTTTGAAGTATATTTTCACCCAGAAGGATCTGAATATGAGGAAAAGGAGATGGATAAAGTCAATCAAGGATTATGACCTTGGCATTCACTACCACCTCGGCAAGGCCAATGTGGTAGCGGATGCTCTTAGTAGATTGCCGTGTAGATTAAACACCATGATTAAGGAAGCTCAGCCAAGTCTGCATGAGGAGATGGAGAATTTTAGAATGGAGCTTGTTAGCGAAGGATTTCTAGCCAGTATCGAACTTCAACCCACTTTGACCGGTCAGATAAAGGAAGCCTAGAAAGGAAATGCCAGTATTGATGGAATTAAGCGTCATATCTGTACAGGGAAGGTACCTGGATTCACGGAAGATGAAGAAGGAGTTATGTGGTATAAGGGACGTATCTGTGTGCCAGCAGATTTAGAGTTGAAGTAAATCATTTTGTAGGAAGCCCATGATACCCTTTATTCTATTCACCCGGGAGGAACGAAGAAGTACGAGGATTTGAAGGAGCAATTTTGGTGGCACAAAATGAAGAGAGAAGTCGAAAGCTATATCGTGAAGTGTGATATCTATCAGAGAGTCAAAGCGGAACACGAGCGACCCGCGGGACTTTTGCAACCATTGCAGATTCCAGAATGGAAATGGGATTCAGTTGGAATGGATTTCATCACCGGTTTGCCTACATCTAGTAGGGGAAATGATTCTATTTGGGTCATAGTAGATAGACTATCCAAAGTAGCCCATTTGATACCTGTCAAAACCACTTATCAAAGCTCGAAGCTAGCAGAGTTGTATATCGCTAGAATAGTCAGTCTGCATGAAACCCCCAAGACAATTGTTTCAGATCGAGGAACCCAGTTTACCTCCAGGTTTTGGAAGAAAGTCCAAGAAGGATTAGGAACCAAACTGAACTTCAGCACAGCTTATCACTCGCAAACCGACGGACAAACGGAAAGAGTAAACCAGATCCTAGAAGATATGCTAAGAGACTGTGTGTTAGAATATGGATCTAAATGAGAAGACTGTCATACAACAATAGTTATCAAGCCAGTTTGCAAATGGCCCAATTTGAGTTTTTGTATGGAAGGAAGTGTCGTACCCCCCTGAATTGGTCTCAAGTAGGAGAGAGTCAGATATTTAGACTCGACATCCTACGAGAAGCCGAAGAAAAGGTTCACAAGATCCGTGAACACCTCAAGACTGCTCAATCCAGACAGAAGAGTTACGCTGACAAGAGACGTCGAGACCTGACCTTCAATATTGGAGACTTTGTGTATCTCAAAGTATCACCCTTGAAAGGAATGCAGCGTTTTCAACTTAAAGGGAAGCTTGCCCCCAGATATATCGGATCCTTCAAGATTTTAAGTCGCTGAGGAGAAGTATCCTATCATCTAGAACTGCCCGAAGAGATGTCAGCCGTACTTGATGTGTTTCATATCTAGTTACTTAGGAAATGCTTAGAAGTTCCGGAGAAGACCGAAGTTTTCAAGAACATCGACCATAGAGCCATGGACATCAACATGGATTTAACCTATCGTGAAGTACCCATTCGTATTTTGGAAGAAGCCTTCAGAACCACCCTGACTAGGAGTATCAAGTTTCTCAAAATCCAGTGGAGCAACCATACTAAAGAAGAAGCTACTTGGGAGCGAGAAGTTTATATTAGGACTGAATTTCCCAATCTCTTTAGTTCCTAGTTTTTCCTGAATCTTGGGACGAGATTCTGTTTAAGGAGGGGAGGTTTGTAACATCTCAAAAATATCAAATAAGATTATCAATTCTAATGAACCAAGATTAGGGTTAACAAAAGCTTTTAATATTAAACACTATATGAATGCATGTGTGTTTGATAATGAAGTATGAATGCTTGTTATGCCATGTTTGATTGTTATATGTTGAGAAATAGTTTAAGGACTAAAGCAAGATTATCTAGATCAATTTCAAACCAAAGCAAACCAAAAGAAAATCAAATAAGAAAGCATATGAACTAATGGTCACTTTTGCCAAAGTTAACCACTAGCCTACTTTGGGCATCTTTATTAAATGATTTCTAACAGAAACACTTCTATTTCTTTTCTCCCCATGCTAGACCAAATAAAAAATAAACCCAAGTGAACTTTCAAAATTTATAGAAACATTTTCAAATGCATTTGAGGGAATTTCCAAAATTGAATCTATAATAGACATCAAGATAGCACTTTTCAAAAACCACTCAAACCATCTCCACTTGACACATCTTAGCAACCAGATACACTCAATCATGTGAACAACACACCCACCAAATATAATTTGAAAATTCAAATATTCATCTCATGTGGCCATTTAATCAAACACTTAACAGGCAGAGTACAAGTCTACCAACTATACACTATTTGAATCAATCTTGTGTTCATCCTTGTACTCAATTCAACCTCAGTTACTAGCCCACGATCACCCCCAGTACCTAGTCGTGCAGTGGAGCCTCTTTCACTCGCCAACTGGACCAGTGTCTCCCGTACCCGAGCGTGCCATGTCGGTTGGACATGGACACGACGCCACCAGTCGGGCCGCCCTCTCCCACGATGTCTACGAGGCAGGCGTGACCTTACCGCACCCCTCAGTCCACCCCTCGACCAACGGCGAGCAGTGGAGAAGCCAGCGCAGCCGCGCCCATTTAACTCTCTACCATGCCGAGTACACGCTAGAGCGTCGAGTCGTTCCCACTCAGCCACGCCGCGCCTCGCTCTCTCCTTGCGTAACTGCACTCGCCGCATCACCAGCAACCTCCCAGACACGACCGTTCGCCGCTGCGCGCCCCGTGACCACCGTATGCCATGACGAACACCACAATACCTGAGCAGAGCATGGACGTCTCCCGTCTGATTAAGACCGCCCTCATCGTGCCACTATGCGCATGATGAACGTCAGGGAACACCACGTCGACCTATGCCCGGAGCCATGCTGATAACAACCTGTAGCAACGTCGCCGACGAGCCCGAGCCATGCTGCACTGCCTCTCTCGCCAGTGTATAAATAGGACCCACCCCCAGCCTCCAAAGGCACACCATTCGACTCCTCTCTCCCTCAGAAACCCCCTGACCCATTGCCGGAGCAAGGCGAGCACTACCTCGATGGAATTTCACCGGAGCCCGTGGCTGTAGTGTAGGAGTGGAGCCGTTTATTGGAGTTGCCCCAGGAGCTGCCGCGACCACCCCTCGAACTGCCGTCGTCTACCAGTTTGTTCGCCCACCTCGCCGGACCTAGCCAGAGCCCTGGTAAGCCTCCAACCACCCCCGCCGGAGAGCTAGGTTTAGAACCTCGCGCGCTCAGTCCGCCCGAGACGATGACGCTCAGCCGTCGATCTCGTTCTAATCGTGTGGCCTAGATTCACCCATACAGTTTCGCTTAGACCTAGTTGCTGACGTGTGGGACCAGCCTGAGTGCAGCCCCTGTGCAAGCCGCATATCTGGGCCGGCCCATTCTCGTTCCCGCGCATAGCCCAGAGATTCAAATGTAGATTTTCCATTTAAATCAAAACCCAATTATGTTGTTGTGTTTAAATTTGAATTCAAAGAGATCTACTAAACCAAATTGCATGATTCCAATTTTTTTAGAAAGGTAATGCAATTATCTAACCACTCCCGTTGGATACAAACCATTTGAATATATAGATCACCCATAGTAAAAATGACAAGACAGAGACTTTTTCAACTTCAGACATTTTTATAAAATCAACCATAAATGCTTTTGAGTTGAGTCCAATTCTCAAAAATCACATTTTCCATGATCTATCTGAATATGTAGACATATTTAGTTTTATATGAAGTAATCTTGGACTAGTATTAAAAGAATGCTATATAGTCATTTCTAGCCATTTTAATTATATTAAATAGTAACATTCAACTTCGTAATATAGGCCAACCACTTTAAATCATATTCCCAAGTATTAGAATATGATGTGATGACATGGTCCACATGATCCCATATTTTAATTGGAGAATATTAAATCTTAAGTATTTTTTAATGAGTAGAAATTGGATTTCTAAAAATAAGATAAATAGGAATATGTTCATATTTCATGTGGTGGTTGAGGTGATGCTAGATCATATAGCGTGAGTCTTTGTGTGCTAAATAGAAGTAGCTAAGTATTTTTTGGTGATTGTGTACCTCGAATTTATTTATAGACGCTAGTACCAATCCGGGCTACGAAGAAGAGGAGTTCTACGAAGACGAAGAAGAGAACTTCGACAATGGCACTAACCAAGGCAAGCCATCCTATGCAAGCTAGCATATGCATGATACCTTATGCATTCTGTTGGAATGCAATTTGATTATACCAATCCCAAGTTTTACTTGCAAGCTTTATCTTTCTTCCCTTTTCCAAAGTTTCTCAAATAGCTAATTAAGTGGTGATTAGTGTAAAATAGGATAGATGCTACCAAGAGCCTAGAACTAGGTTTGGATAGTTACAATTTATTAGCATCCCTCAATAGTGACACCTTCATTAATTGTTGCTAGTGCTAAACTAATATGGATCACTTTAGATGGGAACACTTGGAGAAAATTATTATGAAAACCTTGGAATGATGAGTCATTCTATTGAAATGTTTTGACATGTGTTGTGAAACTCAATGAGTTGAAGATGATACTGAATGAAACATGTGCCTTGACTTTGATAAATACTAATGGTTGGGTTCGGATGCGATACCATTCCAACTTTAGCGTACAACCACAATACCTGAGTTGGGTAGGGCTTAACTGGAAACTTATGTGTCTTAGTATGGGTTCCCTTGCAGAAAGAGGTTGAGCTGAGGCTACCTCGTGAACATGAATGTCCACCTATGCAGTTCCCGGGATGGCAGTTGGCCATGGCTGGGAGGCCAAGCTCATAAGGGAGGTGCATATACTAGGGTGTGTAATTGAAAGGTTAGGATTGATTATTCGCATACCAAGTATTATGATTCCGGGTTATCCCTGACGAATGTATCGGATTTTATAGTGAAAGTGTACCACCTCTATAGAGTGTCAAACTATTCGAATAGCCGCGTCCGCGGTCATGGATAGTTGGATGGACATACTGTTCCATTGTGAGATGTTTTCAAAATGACTTGTGACTTGAACTATGACTTTGACTTGATCACAACAGAGTTGTGGACATGAAACTAGGTTCCCACTTAAGTAATCTAGATAACTAAAATAGGCTTTACTACTAAGTATTTCTGAAATAAAACTGGCTTATTGCAAACAAGCTTAGAGCTTAGGATTCCTACTAGATTTGCCCTACTTACATTAGTGATAGTTTGTGAGTACTTTAAGAGTACTCATGGCTTTGTACCTAGCTATTCCCATGGCCAGACTACGAAGAGGACTATCCGGAGTACGGACAGCAGGATGTCTACGATAACTAGGATCATCTCCCATCGTCATCATTGCCTGTGATAATGAAGATGGAGCCTCTACTACGCTTACTTTCCGCTGCTTTGATATGTATTCAGACTTGATCATGAGATCAACTATTTGTAAGACTATTATGGTTTGTAATGGATGATGTACTATGGTACCAATTCTATTATGTCTCGCAAAAATGGTAATCTTGGGATTGCGATGTACGGCATAACAGGCATCTTGGACTTAAAAATCTAGGTGTTCACATAAAGATATTCTTATGATCTTTGGAAGAACTAAGAATATGTTATGTATGTAGATGTGACAGATAGTTCATTGTAAAGTGTTACATTGGTATTAGACAAATAGTTCATTGTAAAGTGTTACTGACGAGTGGTTAACTCATCAATACCCATCGCAGATGGACATAGGTTCGAGGAAGTGGGGAGCACTGGAAATCTCGATCGGCTAGCAAACAAGCACGCAGCTGACATGAGGTTTACCCAGGTTCAGGCCTCGTAGAGGACCCTACTCCTGCTTGTCTGCTCTTGATTGATGGTGATCTGAAGGATTACAAGGTTGCCAATGGCGGTGGATGCGCAGGTTGGATCTGGCGTATGTCTAGATCTATTGAGTTCTATCTATTGTGGCGATCGTAGATCTGTCTATTCGGTATTGTGGGAGTCGCCCTCCTCGTTGGACCCTCCTAGACTTTATATATGGAGAGGCTAGGTGTCAGGTACCAATATGAGTAGGTTACAAGTTGGATTCAAACTCTAGTCTTGATCTTTCCTTGTCTTGCGTGTTTGGGAGTCCGTGTCCATATGGGATTCATACCAGCCGAAACGTCATGAGCGTCATGGACCTTGATATATCTTCGAGTGGGCCTTCCATCAGGCCGCACCAGGTAGACCAATAGTAGGTGCATGTAGGGAATACCTATGTCAGTAGCCCTCGAGTGTCCATGTGAATCGTAGATTCGGGTGGAGACATAGAAGTCTTCAGTTTTGCATTAGGATGTCAGGGTCGACAATTTTTTCGAGTGCGAAGCACTCACCCGGAAGTTCATCGGACCAGCCAAATTTGTAGTAGTTCATAGGGATGATGGTAAACATGCCTGGTGCGCTCGACGGATCGGGACCAGTTAATTGCTCTAGGGCGGAAACAACGCTACCTACTCAAACTCGAGTCCTCGGACTTGAATCCGGAAATTGCGGGCGTAGTTCGACTCATGCCGCGGAGGCCTTACTGAGCCAAACTCCAGATTTATTGTATATATACCCAACGCGTCCGTCGGGATTTTCTTCATGTGGTAGACATGGTATATATCTGGTAGAGCGCAGCGGATGCGGCTGCCAGGCCATCAGATTGTATCTGTAGGTATTATCTTTATGTCGTGAATGCAGCACCCGAAGGTTTATCACTGCGGAGGTGTTTCGGGTGGCCAAGGAGACATTGTCTCTGAACTTGACATTGCAATGTAAGTGGGGCGGATTCGCCAATGAGTTCGGTTGCTATAAGCGAGTCGACATTGTGGATGCAGTCGACACAATGGATTGTACTGTGAATCTTTTGTTTTCTATGGGGTGCGCGTCAAGTGCTCCCTATGGGAGTAGCCCCTGAGTGTCTGTTCGAGTCGTAGACTCGAGCAGAGATTTATAGTCATCCGTTGCATAGACAGAATGATCCAGAAGTACTTCGGATGATCTTGCGAGTGCCATCAGCACCGGTGATTTTTCGAATGCGCGACCAGCACTCCCTATGGGAGTAGCCTCGAGTCCTTAGTCGAATCATGGATTCAAGTGAGGATTCGGGGCGTGCCACTCGAAGATCTTGTATATGCGTGTTCAGCGCTCCAGTTTGGAGTAGCCCCTGAGTGTCTGGCCGAGTCGTAGACTCGGGTAGAGACTCGAGTCTTGTATCTTGTAGGCGCACTTGACAATCATGTGAGGAGAAACCACTAGAAGGACTCGACGATGCGGATGGAGTTGACGTAGTCACCTCTGTCGGGTGCGCTGCTAGCATCGCATCTGTGTAGCATCAAGCAAAGCAACTATTCGAGGAGGGACTCGACTCCGGCCGTGAGTTTTATGCTGTAGCCAGTTGTTTGTCGACTCCTGTTGGAGGACCCGATAGATTAGCTCGATGCAGTCGATGTCCTTGTAAGCTACAGAAAATGCAAAGAGTTGTGAAGTATCTATATCTTGTGAAGAATATTTGCATGTCAACTTGTAAAGTAAAATTCTGGTGCCAATCGAGTCGACACTTTTGCACTGTATGCTAGGCATTTTCGTTAGCCTGATTACCCTTAGTCTCAGTACCTTTCTGAGGTACTCGGAGTTCAAGGATTCGACGATCAGGCAGGATCGGCTACTCGGGCTGTCGCGTATGAGGTGCTCGAGTGTGTGTAATCGATGGCACATTAGGTTACTCGAGGAGGGCGCGGCCATCGAGTGTTTCGAGTGTGAGTTACAAAAACATAAGCTCTAAGTAGAGGGAAACTTAGCTTTATTGGTAGTTGCCGTGGTGAACGAGTCACAAGATCCGATGCGATTGACGGGTCACGTGGAGGAGGGAGGCGAAGCGACATCAGGTTGCTGAGGCCGATGGTGATAGCGAGTTGTGGCATCCAAAGAGTGTACTGGGCCATGTGATGGAGTCAAAGAGTCAGCAGGTCGGCGGAGTCGAAGACCGTAGCGGGTCATCGCAGCGGGTTGCCACAGCCAAGGGAGCCCCCGAGTCGCTGGAGCCAAAGATCACAGCAGGTCATATGGTGGAGTCGAAGGAGCCCCCGAGTGTAGAGTTGATGTGGTCGATGAAGTCGAGGCGGTATTCGAGAGCCGATCTGGTGGACTGGAGTCGACGCGGCAGTGGGTCGCCGATGCTGATGGCAGTAGCGAGTTGCCGCAACCGAAGATTGTAGTGGGTGGTCGATGCCGAGGGAGCCCCCGAGTCACTAGAGCCGAGGCGGCAATGGGTCGCCACAGTCGAAGACCGTATTGGGTCTCCGCATCCGAAGACCGTGGCGGGTCGCCGTATTCAAAGACCATGGCGGGTCGTCAAATCCGGTGGCGGTAGTGAGTTGACGCATCTGCGGGTTGGTGTAGCCCCCGGGCGCATAGTCGCGCGGAGGACGGAGTCGAAGTAGCGGCGAGTCATCGGCGGAAGGGAGTTGACGCAGCAGGTGGAGTTGACGATGTGGTAGTCGAAGTAGCTGGTACAGCAGCGATGAAGTAGGCCATGGCGAAGCAAAATATACTTGCTTCTCCAGGATCAACACGTGTGTGTCTTATTGCCGCGTCGGGTCGCAAAGCAGTTCCTTTACCAATACGACGTTTGATTCCGCCGATACTTTCATTTCCCTTCTGGGCTTCCTTGATTTGGCTAATTAACGTGGGTTGAAGTTCAATGCTAGCTAAGAATCCTTTGCTAACAAGCTCAGTTCTAAACTGCTCCAACTCCTCATACAAACTTGGTTGCTTCTCCTTGATCATGGTGTTTAGCCTACACGGCAATCTACTAAGAGCATCCGCTACCACATTGGCTTTGCCGGGGTGATAGTGAATGTCAAGGTCATAATCCTTGATTAACTCTATCCATCTCCTTTGCCTCATATTCAGCTCCTTCTGAGTGAAAATATACTTCAAGCTCTTGTGATCTGAGTAAATCTCACAGCGATTACCCATCGGATAATGACGCCATGTCTTCAATGCCAAAACTACGGCTGCTAATTCAAGATCATGGGTCGGATAGTTCTACTCATGCTGCTTTAGTTGTCGAGACAGATAAGCGATGACCTTGCCTTCTTGCATCAGTACACATCCGAGACCAATCTTGGATGCATCACAATACACATCAAATGGCTTCTTGATGTATGGCATGATCAATATTGGGGCTGATATCAATCTCTTCTTCAGCTCTTGGAAACTGGCTTCACACTTGTCGGTCCATTCAAACTTCTTGTCCTTCTTCAACAATTGGGTCATGGGTCTGGCGATGCTCGAGAATCCTTCTACGAACTTGCGGTAATATCCCGCCAATCCGAGAAATGCACGGACTTGGGTTTGAGTGGTTGGGGCTTCCCATGCTTCGACATCTCTGATCTTGGTGGGATCAACAGAGACTCCTCCGGCAGACACAATATGTCCTAGGAATCCTACTTCTTTCAGCCAAAACTCACATTTGCTGAACTTGGCATATAACCGATGCTCTCTCAGGGTTTCTAGGATGATTCTCAGATGTTGCTCATGCTCTTCTTCTGACTTGGAGTAGATAAGGATATCGTCGATAAACACAACGACAAACTTATCTAGGAAATTCATAAAGATCTTATTCATGAGATTCATGAAATAAGCAGGGGCATTGGTTAATCTGAAAGACATGACCATATACTCGTATAAACCATAGCGAGTAGTAAAGGCGGTCTTCGGAATATCCGTTGCACGAATCTTAAGTTGGTGATAACCAGTCCTAAGATCAATCTTTGAGAATACCTGGGCACCAGTCAACTGATCAAATAGATCTTCTATCTTTGGCAAAGGGTACTTGTTTTTGATGGTGACATCATTCAACTTTCTATAATCGGTGCACAGACGGTTGCCTCCATCTTTCTTGTCGACGAATAACACTGGTGATCTCCATGGCGAAGCGCTTGGTTGAATCAAGCATGTTGCCAACATAGCATCCAACTGTTTCTTCAATTCTACTAACTCTGAGGGGTTCATGCTATAGGGTCTCTGGGCTATGGGTCCGGTTCCAGGGATTAGTTAGATAATGAACTCAATATCCCTATCCGGAGGCATATCTAGCAATTCATCTGGGAATACGTCGGGGTATTCACAGACTACTCTGACTTGGTCTATGGTGGGCAGGGCTACACTCTTGTTGCACTTGAATTGACGGGGTAAGGTTTCAGAGATATGCTCTACTGTTACTCCAGAACTACTGGTCATGGTGATGGCTTTCTTAGCACAGTCTATCAGTCCTTTATGCCTTGACATCCAGTCCATACCTAGTACTACTTCCAAGCCTTTGGTTCCAAGTACAATTAGGTTGGCATAAAAATCTATCCCATGTATTCTGATAGGCACAGCTTTGCAAATTTTTCTAGCTTTGGTAGTTGATCCAGGAATTTGAACTATCATGACATGCTTCAAGTTGGTTGGGTGAATCTTACTAGTGCATGCAAATTCTTTGGTGACAAATGAATGCGATGCTCCCGAATCAAACAATACTCTTGCTAAAACTGAGTTGACAAAAAACATACCCAGCACTACGTCTAGTGCTTCTTGGGCTTCTTTAGCGTTCATGTGGAAGAGACGACCGTTGCGGTTGTGAGGGTTCCCTAGGGCAAATCTTCTCCCTGGTTGAACAAGACGCTGCTGTTGATCTAGGGCATTCACATTGGCAGTGGCAGCAGTATTCTTGGGACACTCATTGGAATAGTGACCCTTCACTCCACACTCGAAACAGGTGATCTGAGACTTGTCTTTTGCTGCCACGGGCACAACATTACTTCCAGTCCTGGGTGCAGTGTTGTTGTTGTTGTTGTTGTTGCTCTTGGGAGGGGCACGGTTGAAATTGTTGGTGTTGCCGGAGTTGTTGTTGTTTCCTCTAGACTTCACATTGCCTCCGCTACGGTTGGGGTAGCTTGGGCGAGACATTGGGGGTCGGTTGTTCCTCGGTGCATATCCTGGTGAGGGGTTGGGACGGTACTTCTGGTGACTGTTGGATCCAGATTGTTGCATCATACAATGTTTGCGGTTGTCGTTTGCCTGGTTAATCTTTCCTTCCATCTGAATGGCAGAGTCGACTAGCTCTTCGAGACCTTGGAAACGGATGTTGACAAGGATAGTCTGCATCTCATCATGCAGTCTGTTCAGGAATCTCTCCTTATTCTTGGCCTCTGTGTTGATCTCATCAGGTGCATATCTGGCAAGCGATAGGAATCTGTCACGGTACTCTACCACAGTCATTCTGCCTTGCTTCAACTCTCTGAATTCATCCCTCATTCTAGTGACTAAGCCCTGCAGCACGTGGGTGCGGCTGAACTTGATTTTGAAGGCTTCCCATGTCATCACTTGACCATGGTTCATCAGGTGGATGTTGTTCCACCATGCTCTTGCATCTCCTGCCAAGTAGTGGGTGGAAAAGAGAACTTTCTTGTTGTCATTAACTCTGGCTACTTCTAGATTGTTCTCCATAGTCTGCAACCAGTCATCTGCATATGATGGGTTCTCCAAAGTGCTAAAGATTGGGGATTGGTTTCTGGAAGTTTTTCAGCTTGGATCCTTGATGATCCTGATTTCCATGCCCTTGGTTGTTGAGGGCCATCTGGGCGATCTGTTGCAGTGTTGCTAGATTAGCTTGGTGCTCTGCCCTGCTTGCTTCTCTATCTGCGATGAGATTCTGCAGGATCTGCAGCATTGGGTCTTGCGACGAGCTGCTCCCTCCTTGGTTTCCACGATTCATCTGAAGATTGATGTATATAAAGGGGTAAGAGGGAAGTTCTAAGGTTCATGGTTTTGGTTTCAAAGCTAAAACTTTGAGTTTGACTTAGGTTTTGCAGCTAACTCTATTTCATTCATTCAAGCATAGCACACGATACAAACACACACACACCACAATAACAAAGGAAAATAGATGGTTTTAAGAACCATTCTGCAAGCTACGATACAATGGGACTGATACATCTCATGCTACGATAGTGCTCTAGTGCATCTACTCATCGTCGATGAAGTTGGAGTCCTCATCGTCAGTGTAGAAGTCCACGGCATCCTCCTCCAGAAAGTCATCATCATTGCTGAGGTAAGAATCCATGTCTCCCTGGATGTCTTCACCCTCCTCTTCTTCCTCCTTTGCTGCAAGCTGAGCTTCTTGCTCCTTGACGGTCTTCTCGAGGTCGGCCACCTTCTTGCAAAGACGGGCGATGGTACGATCCTTCTTCTCGCACTGGAGGCGAAGAGACTGACGGTCCTTGACAAGCAGTGAGAAAGTCTGGGCCTTCTAGGCGGCAATGGCACGGTTGTGGTTGGCAAATTCTCTAGCATTGTCCAATTCCTTCTGGCGATCGTACAGCAGGAAGTCAAGGTTCTCCACTTGACGCTTCAACTCCGAGTGACTTGGCATCTCCATCGGCATTCCCATAAAGTCACGCCTTGCATAGTGCGCAAAGCGGGTTCCTTGGATTTGGTTGACACTGAGAGCACATAGACGTGCGAGAGCTTCATGCATCGCCCTGGCTAATCCATCTAGCCAGTGGTTCTCTCTGACGGAGAACTGGATTTTCCCGGACGTTGGTGCTTCTATGCTTCCTCGAAGATCAGCGGTGACTAGCCACTGTAAATCTCCTCCTGGGGGTCCAGGAAGTTGAGCTCCAAGAAACTCCGGATGTGGGCGTCCCAATAACTCAGACAGTGAATCTAGATCCCTCTCGAAGATCAGTTGGCCTCCGTTTCCCAACTGGTAGAACTTGCTGAACTGAGTCTCCATCTACAAGAATTTAGGATGAGGAAGTTAGTGAAGTGATCAAGTGTGTCAAATTTTAGGTAGTCATGTAAGAATTTGAGGAACATGAATTTTTGAGAAAAAATGAATTCCCAAGGGTAAGAAAGGAAATAGTTTTTCATAAATACTCACTTTGGTTTTGAAATTAAGTTTTTGTTCGGACGTCCATTCTAACTAGGGTCTCCTATGGTCAGGATGGCTCTGATACCAACTTGTCAACACCCAGATTTTTAATCCCATATGCCTGTTATGTCATACATCACAATCCCAGGATTACCATTTTTGTGAGACATAACAGATTGGATATCATAGTACATCATCCATTACAAACTATAAATAAGGTCTTACACAAATAAGGATCTCATGATCTAGTCTTAATACAACAAGCAGCGGAATAAATAATAAGCGTAGCGGTGGGGTCCATCTTCAGGGGCACAGGCAATGCTGATGAAGGCAGATAGTCCTAGTTATCATAGTCGTCCTGCTGTCCGTCATCGTGGTAGTCTCCTTCATAGTCTGGCCATAGGAATAGCCAGGGACAAAAGCCATGAGTACTCTTAAGTACTCGCAAACTACCACTAACAAGTAAGGTTGTACTAGTGGGAAATGCTAACTCTATGTTTATTTGTAAGGTTAAGTTTCAAACCTAAGCTGAGTTCAGAAACAAAGAAAGATAAAATAAAGTTCTAGAATCACTTAAGTTGGGAAGCTAGTGTCATAGTCACAACCCTGTTATGGTCAAGTCAAGATTCATCATTCATTTCATAAGTCATTTTGAAAATATCTAACAACAAAACAGTATGGTCACTCCAACTGTCCATAACCGCGACGCGGCTATTCGAATAGTTTGACACTCTGCAGAGGTGGTACACTTTCACCACAAGATTCGATACATCTGTCAGGGATAACCCTGAATCATCATACTTAGTATGCAGATAATCAAACATAACCTTTCCTTTACACACCCTAGTATAAGCACCTCTCCTATGAGCATGGCCTCCCAACCATGACCATCTGTCATCTTGGGCACTGCATAGGTGGACAACATTGAGAGGTAGCCTCAGCTCAAACCTCTCACGTGAGGGAAGTAATACTAATGCATATAAACTTCTGGCTAAGCCTTACCCAATTCAGGTATTGTGGTTGTACGGTAAATTTGGAATGGTATCGCATCTGAATCCAACCATCAGTTTTTGTAAGAGGGCTAAGGATCATGCCTCAACATTTTCATCATCATAAACCATTTGTGTTTATCAACACATGTCAAAACATCTCAATAGAATGACTCATCATTCCAAGGTTTTCATAATTCATTTTCACCAAGTATTCCCATCTAAAGTGACTCAAGTTTTGACTTAGCTCTAAGCTACTAAGTTAAGAGTGTTAACTAAGGTGGGATGCTAATCTCAATCTCATGCCATAGCATGACATCTAAGGTTATCTAGGTAGGTCAAGTTTTATACTCTTTATGCTACCTTCAAACAAGTAAGGTACTTTAATAAAGTAAAGAAGTAAAAGCTTGGAAATAAAACTTGGGGTAGGTAATAGTCAAAGTGGTATAACCAAAGCATGCCTAATGTGTCTTGCTTAGGTTATCTAGCTTAATTCTATCTTGCTAACAATAGCTTGCTCTGTTTACTTGAAGTGCTAGGCTTGCTAATAATAGCTTGCCTTGGTTGGTGTAGTGGTTGAAGTTTTCCTCCTCCTCTTGGTAGAACTCCTCCTCCTCGAAAGCTTGGTCAGTACTATCGTCTATAAATACATATGGAGTACACAATCACCAAACAATACTTAACTAGTCTACTTAGCATTCTAAGGCACACATTTGATGATCTATTATCATCACAAGGTTTTATTAACTAGCTTCATTCTTTTTATCTAAGAAAAGTAATTTCTACTCACTGAAAAATAACTAAGATTTAATATTCTCCACTTAAAATATGGGATCATGTTGACACATGTCATCACCACATATTCTAACATATGGGAATGTGATTTAAATGTTGGATCACATTTCGTTAAGTTTAATATTTAATGATTTAAAGTGACTAGAAATTCCTATATAGCATTATTTTGGTACTAGTCCAAAGTCACTACATGCAAACCTTAATATTATTACATATTTAGATAGGTATGGTTAAATGTGATTTTTGAGAGTTGGAATCAACTCAAAAGCTATTATGGTTGATTTTATAAAAATGTTTGAGTGTGCAAATGCTTCTGTCTTGTTATTTTTACTAGGAGAGATCTCTAACTCTAAATGAATTAAATCCAACGGGCTTAGATAGATCTTTTCAGTAGCTTTCTAACAAAATTTGAATCACTCCATTTGGTTAAGTGAATCTTCCTGAATTGATTTTTAAACTAAGGGACAGAACTGAGTTCAAACTAAAATGGAAAAACCTAAATTTGAATTTGTGTGCTAGCGTGGGAAAGAAAATGGGCCGGCCCAGTGGCGCTCCACGGCGCTGAGGAAAACTGATAGGAGGGTCCCGCATGTCAGCGACACATCAAATGCAAAGCGGTACGGGGCACTCTCAGCGCTACGATTAAAAGATGGATCAACGGCTGAGGATCGTCGTCCCCGGCAAACAGGTCGCCGGCGAGAGCTAACCCTAGCGCCTCGGTGGGGGTACGCGGGGGCTTACCAGGGCTCCAGCTAGATGTGGCAATGGGGGCGATCGAGCTGGTTGACGACGGCGGTTCTAGGCGTGGTCGCGGTGGCTCCTGGGGCTGTCGCAATCAACGGCGCCTCTCCTCCTCTGCTGCGGCAAGCTCCGGCAAAATTCCGGTGAACGGCGGCCCGCCTTTCTCCGGGAATGGGGTGGAAGGATCAGTGGAGAGAGGGGAGTGAGATGGTGTGCAGAATGAGGCTGGGGGTGGCCTATATTTATAGTTCGACGAGGCAACCGAACGGGATGGGCTGGCGAATCCGGCGAGAGCTGTACAGCGTGCTATCGTCATGGCTGAAGGTAGGGACGGTGGCCTGCCTCCTGGCGGTGCTCTACGGCTTAAATGCGCGGCTAGGGGCGGTGGCATTTGGTCAGGTGAAGCAGGTGCTCTGCGCGGCAGAGGCGGCGTTCGACGCGGCGCACGGGGGCTGCAGGTCAAGCGGCGGCGAACAGGCATGTCCGGGCGGTTCCTGGGGTCGTGGCGAAGCGATGCGCGCAGGCTGCGGTCGAGGCACGGCGTGTGCATGCTTGTCGGGTGCGGCGCTCTGGCGCGTGCTCGGCATGGTGCAGACATTCTAGGCGCGGCGTTCTGCGGGTGGTCCATGGCTCGGCTCCACTCGGGGAGAGGACAGAGGGCGGTGGTGTGGTCTGGTCTAGCTCCTAGACATGGCGAGAGAGAGAGGTGGTCGGTTGCGAGCTATCCATGCTCGACCGGTGGGCATGGTGCTCAGGTGGCCCGGCACTACTACAAATGGCTAAGGAGTAGCCTCTTGATGGCTTGGTTGGGTCTGGGGGAGACAAGGGCATCTACTAGGGTTCAAATGGTTTGACAAAATTCGATCAAAAACAGTATAAGTTAGGCCAAATTGATTCTGTCTGCAACCTGTTCGATCAAATGTCCGCAAGAGAAAAATGTTTGAATTTTGGGCTGAATTTTGGTGGAGTGTTGTATCTTATGCTTGAGCTTCTAGGTGTGCTTGGGTTTTGCAAATGGAATTCATTTGAGTGGTTTTTGAATAAGTGTGATCTTGATACCTACACTAGATTCAATTTTCAACTGCCATTTAAAATTAGTGTTTGAAAGTTTTTGGTAGATCACAAAGTGGGCCTTGGTACATCACTACTTGTACTAGCAAGGGGTGCAAAGATCCACATTTGTTTCTGTTAAGATTTGAGTTCTAGGAACAGCCAAAGTAGGCATGGTGATTAAAATGGCAAAAGTGACCATTTTCTTATTTTATTCATTTTGATTTGTTTTTCTTTGGGATTGGTTTGGGAATGATCTAGATGATGTTTAATTCACCTAAGAATCATTTTACAGTCAATGGACCACTTAAACATGGCAATTCAAATCAACTCCTAAATTATATGCACACACATATGAATGCTTTAATATTTTTAAATGGAAAAGTTTTTGTTAACTCTAAATTGGATGATTTGGATCTTGATCACTTGGATTAAGTTTTGGGATGTTACACTCATCAATGCCCATCGCAGATGGACTTAGGTTCGAGGAAATGGAGAGCACTGGAAATCTCGATCGGCTAGCAAATAAGCACACGGGTGACACGAGGTTTACCCAGGTTCAGGTCTCGTAGAGGATCCTACTCTTGCTTGTCTGCTCTTTATTGATGATGATCTGAAGGATTACAAGGTCACCGATGGCGGTGGATGCGCATATTGGATATGGCGTATGTCTAGATCTATTGAGTTCTATCTATTATGGTGATCATAGATCTGTCTATTCGGTATTGTGGGAGTCGCCCTCCTCGTTGGACCCTCCTAGCCTTTATATATGGGGAGACTAGGTCTCAGGTACCAATACGAGTAGGTTACAAGTTGGATTCAAACTCTAGTCTTGAGCTTTCCTTGTCTTACGCGTTTGGGAGTCTGTGTCCATATGGGCTTCATACTAGCCAAAATGTCATGGGAGTCATAGACCTTGATATATCTTCGAGTGGGCCTTCCATCTAGCCGCACCAGGTAGGCCAATAGTAGGTGCATGTAGGGCATACCTATGTCAGTTACATTGGTACTAGCTTAGTCACAAGATACAAATTAAACTTATCTCAATTTAGGCTATAGGTTAAGGTGACACAATTTGATGGAAGAAAGTTCCATGATAGATTTGGGTGAGTTTCAAAAGGTTAAGTATTCTGACAAATACTACAACGAAAGTCTAAGTAGAAGACTGCTCTAGTAGAAGTATAGGAAGACATTTGTGTCAAAAAGTTTGTTATCAAACTAGGTGTAGTTTCAACTGGGCTAGTACTATGAAGATCTATTGTACGACAATAGTATCAACATGTTTTAAACCCCAAGGAACTAAGGTCCTACCAAAGGACCAAATTTATACAATGCCATCTCATTTAAGAATGAGTGATGCATAGATGAAATGGCATGTATGCCCCATGTGTGGTTTTGGTAATTGATGACAATCTCTATGGACTAATGTGTAAATTGAGTTTCACTTGTAGGTTTGTCCATTGGCATCGCTTGGACCATGTGTTGGTTTCAAGATTGAAAAATAAGAATCTTTTCCAAGGGCTTTGTGCCTATTGGAATCATGTAGAAGAAGAAGAACAAGCTCAAGTATGTATTGAAGAATAAGAAGAAGAAGAAGAAGAAGAAGAATATGGAGTTCCTTATGGCCATCTTCAAGACATAATCAATAAATGAAGGGCAAGCTCAAGGTGCACCATCCCTAGAATATCTCATGCTTGAAGCTTGCCATCCTCGGCGATCATGGAGTGATGAAGACAAGTTTAAAGAAGAGGTTTCCCCATGGAGTATGGGGGGTCACGTCACAAGTCTTCATCGAGAAAGAGCAAGCAAGAGAAATCAAGAAAGGTGATCCATCTTGAGAAGGACAAGATGGTCTACATCAAGCTCAAGTGTAATGCTCAAGGCAAAGGAATGATCTTGATAGACTTTCTATTTTACCAATCTCTTGTAGTGTTGGGATACCGGGTTTACGATAGATAGTTGTACTATCAAGAGGGGCTCTCGAGTGAGTAGCTCGTTTGTATCATTCGGAGAGAGCTCAAACCTTTGCATACATAGCCCCATATTTCTTGGTTGTTTTTGGATATTGTCCATGTGAGGATCTAGAGCTTATGGTTATCTTCTTGACAAGCTCTAGTTCATCAAAAATGGATTTCCCTTGCATATATTATTGCGTTTTTTGATCTTGTGGGTTTTCTGGCTCCACGCGTTGGAAGGTATATCACATATATATTCATGATATTTTCTATCTTGGTGATACCAAATATTTCTACATTTCATTATCTTTCCAACAAAATTGGTTTCATCTTGTTTGGAGTTTGGATGCAAAAGTTGTGGTAGTTTATAGTTCTGAAGTTTTTTCCTAACCGGTAGTTCCGGCGAGCCACCGGTAGTACCGCTAGGGCATTTTTGCCGTCAGTAGTACCGGTGGAAGTACCGAAGCCACTTCTTCTCATCCTAGTTGCAGTTCAGTTACCTCTCTATTTTGTGAGTGCTATTTGGCGGAACTTCGATCGGAAGTAAGGGCGGTAGTACCGTCCATGGGCAGAAATACCAGCCAGGCGCCCGAAGTACTACTCGGGCAAAATTGCCACCGGTAGTGTTTTGTGTTCTCCTCTAGTGTTCTTCCTCTTTTATTCTCCAAATAGCTTTTGTAGCTTTGGTGGAATTTGAGAGTGAAGTACTTGCCTCTTGCATTTGGTGCATAGGTTTGAGTTCTCCTCAGAGATTCTGCGAGTTCAAGCTCTTGGGCTTGTTTCTCTTGGGTTCTTGGAACCCTAGACGGTTGTGTGGAGTTGTGGTGTGTTCTTGAGGCCTCCAATTAAGTTGTGGAGATTCCTCAAGCTTGTGGCCTATTGTGGCATTGTTCTTAGGGGCTCCAATTGTTGTGGTGTTTCCTCAAGCTTATAGACTTTGTGGCGTTTCTTGGGAACCCTCCAATTGAGTTGTGGAGATTTCCCCAAGCCTTGTACGGGTTCAGTGACCACCCTCAAGTTTCCCATAGTGGATCGTGAGTAGTCCTTTGTGGCGAGCTCACGGGAGAATAGGGTGAGCCTTTTGTGGTGCCGGTGTTTTGTGTGCCTTCGCACCTCTCCAACAGAGACGTAGCTTCTTTGGAAGTGAACTATGGGATAAAAATCATCGTGTCTGCGTCCATCGGTTATCTCTCAACCGAGCCCTTTACTTATGCAATTTACATTGTGATAGCCATCATTCTTGAAGTATTATACCTTGTTATCATGTTGTTGCTTGTCTTGCTTAGCATAGGTTGTTGGTGCACTTAGTTGAACCTAGTGGATATAGGTTTTGGCTTAATAAATTAAACGTTAGTTTTATTCTGCATTTATTAGAGCCTAAACCATAATAATTTTAAAATGCCTATTCACCCCCCTAAACGACATCCATTTCCCTTTCAGTAGAGACGCAAAGATATGCAAATACACACAGATCTGAAAGTGTCAGATCTGGAGATTAGGTTTACCACTAGCAATGTGTATGTACAACACCAGCCATGGGTGTTTATATGCGCAAGTTTTAACTAGATTATTGACTATAGTGCAAGCGGGAGACTGAAAGGGAATATGCCCGAGAGGCAATAATAAAGTGGTTATTATATTATTCCATGTTTATGATAAATGTTTATTTCTCATGTTATAATTGTGTTAACTAGAAACATTAATACATGTGTGTTTAATAAACAAAGAAAAGGTTCCTAGTGATGCCTCTCATTACACTAGCTTGTTGATTAACAGATGATCAAGGTTTCCTGATCATGAACATTGGATATTGCTAATAACAAGGTCATGTCATTGGAGAATGATGTGATGAACATTCACCAACAGTAGGTATAGCAATATGATCATGTTATCAGAGTTTATATTGCCATATTAATCTCACTCGAAGTAACACTAATCCTTAGACCATGATATCACGTTAATCACTAACACCGGAAGAGTACTTTGATTCCATCAAACGTCACACCGTAACAGGGTGATTATAAATATGTTGTTGGGTACTTAGAAAGTATTAGTTGAGGCTCATGGATCAAGATTGGGATTTTTCCATCCCGATGACAGAGAGATATACTTTGGGCCCTCTCGGTGATATCACATTAATAACAGCTTGCAAGCAAGTGATTTGATCATAAGGAATGTTATATAACAGAACGAGTAAAAGAGTACTTGTCAGCAAGAATATCGAACTAGGTATGGATGATACTGAATGATTGGATTTTGGACAAGTAAAATATCACGAGACAAAAAGAAATGGTTACTACAAAATATGTTCACATGATCACTAGATTCATCCTTGAGTAAGTGGGAGTCATCACAGATTTCCAGATCCTGCTGATGATTATTGATTAGAGAGGTGTCTCGATCATGTCAATGTTATTCACAAACCGTAGGGTGATGACCCACAAGTATAGGGGGTGTATCGCAGTATTTTTGATAAGTAAGAGTGTCGAACCCAACAAGGAGCAGAAGGTGTTGACGAGTGGCTTGGAGTAGGAATTCTCTGTAATACTTAGCAAACGGATTTTTAGGGTTTTTTGATAATGTAGATAAATAACGTGCGAGTAAACAAAAGACAATAATAATAATTGCAGCAAGTGTCCCAATCCTTTCTTTAGCAAAGGACAGGCCGGTTGTATTACTTAAGATGACCAAACGTTCTCGAGGACACATGGGAATACTGTCAAGTGCTTTCGCTTCATATAGTTGATTAATCTTCTCTAGTTGGATAAGTGTTGTGTGGGTAAACCTATGCTAATGTACTGACCATCCTAGGACTAATACATACTTGTGATTATACCCTTTACAAGCATCCGCAACTACAAGAAAGTAATTAAGATAAAAACCTAACCACAGCCTTAAACTCTGAGATCGTACACTCCCTTGTGCAAAGGTTTCCTAACGGGGGTTCAGGTTTCTGTCACTCCGGCAACCCCGCGATTAGTAGCCAAATACA
Organism: Avena sativa; assembly: GCA_916181665.1. Classification (NCBI taxonomy): domain Eukaryota; kingdom Viridiplantae; phylum Streptophyta; class Magnoliopsida; order Poales; family Poaceae; genus Avena; species Avena sativa. The sequence continues at coordinate 666,058,209 of OV702289.1, read as the reverse complement.
CAATGCATTTCCCTAGGCCCATAAAGGTGAAGTATCATGTAGTCGACGTTCACATGATACCACTAGAAGAATAACACCACAACTTAATTATCAAACCATTGAATCTATCTCAACACAATTCCACTACTAACAACATGACTTCTCCCATGTCCTCAAGAACTAAATGAACTACTCACGAGACATCATATGGATCAAGATCAGAGATGAAATAATGAAAAGTAACAATCTGAACATGAACAATAATTCAATGGTTCCACTCAATAGCATCAACTACAACGAGTAATCAACATCGGGATAGTTTCCCCTAAGAACTATGCAAGATTCAACCCAATTGTTACAACGGTATGAAGTGGTGATGATGGTGCTGGTGGAGATGATGATGATGAGATGATCCCGGTGAAGTACAGCTTGATGGTGGTGTTGATGGCGACGATCTCCCCTCTCCGGGAAGGAATTTCCCTGGCAGATTTCTGCCTACCGGAGAGCTCTTTCTCTCTCTGCAGTTTTTTGCCCCGCAGAGGCAGCAGAATCTTTCTGTGGTTGCTCCCCGAGTCTTAGGGTTTTGAGGGGATTATATGCGTCAGAGGGCGATGCCAGAGGTGGGCCAGGGTGGCCACACCACCTAGTGGCGCGGCCAGGGCTGGCCCGCGCCAGGGAGTGGTGTGGCCCCCATGTGGCCCATCTCCACTTCCCCTTCTAGCTTCCTTCGTCTTCTGGAAAAATAGGATTTTCCATATATTTTCCAGGATTTTCTAATCTTCACGAATTTTGCCTCCAAACAGTGCATTTTCCATCAGAATCCTGACTTCAGTGGTCCATCCTCCAAAAGTCATCAACCATGCAAAAATAGATGAAATAACATAAGTATCATCTCTTAATATGAAATGTATCAATGAATAACAGTAAATTATGATATAGAATAGTGATGCAAAATGGACGTATCAACTCCCCCAAGCTTAGACTTTGCTTGTCCCCAAGCAAAAACTAAGCTCAATAAACATGTCCACGGGTTTATGGAGTGAAGTGTCGATAAAGAGAATACGGACAAGAAGCATCACATTCATCAATACACAAATCAAATAGAAAACAACTCACTATTATATAACTTAACTTGCAATAAGTAAAGGAAACACAATAAAGATACACAAAGTAAATCATAATTGGTAATGACAAACCTTGTTCTTGGTCAAAGAATAGTTAACAATTTGCAAGAGTCAAACATAATGGGGTTTTCAATGATAGCTTTCAAAGTAATATTCACTAAGATAAGAGCAGTGTGTAAAACAAGGAACATAAGAAACATGGTTGATTATATCATCACATGAATGATTGAATCACAACAACTCAAATGCTTGCTTAAGATAGAAAGGAATAGGTTTACTGACTCAACTAAAAAGTAAAAGATAGGCCCTTCGCAGAGGGAAGCATGGATTTCAAGTTTCATAAAGAGCTTCCAAAAATTATGGTACTTATTAGATTTTAGCTCTCATTGCCCCTATCATAAGCGTCTTGAGGTGATTAAGGTTAAAGTGACAAAAATATGAGGATATGCTTGACAAGTTATAAGTTGAAAATCTCATGCCCCTTGCTTATGAGTACCGAACCTCATGCTACTCAACTTTAGTCACGGGTAAGTTCTTGTCATTGTAAGTACATGTGTATCATAGAGAACCGCCAACGGGGTACCCCTTGCCCCATGATACAGGAGCTATCCCATACCAAAATGACAAGGCAACAGACAATGAGCATCTCATCGATCTTTTGCTATTTGCATAGATTTTTATTGAGGATGCTTCACAGATTACTCACTATGGTTATGCTGCAAGTTTCCACCATGATTAGGCATGGATTAGGCTAGCCACCCAGGCGTTTCTCTAACACATATACAAACTCCATGAGCTTACAAGCTCCCCTTTTATTTCACACCGCCGGGATCCATAGGCAAAAGAACACGATATCAACTAAATAAGTGCAATGTTGAAAGCGTTCCCCATGGTAACATGGTTCTCCTAATCCACAACTTATAAAGCGCAAGCATATGTGCAACATAGATGGACACAATGGTTCAAGTTTATTAAGTGCAAGAAAGTAAAGTGTGCCATCAAGTTTGTGAGAGCTTTAATCACTAATTTTCACATGACAAGTTTAATTCGGAAGGTAGATAAAAACATGAATTTACTTGGAAATAGAAATAATGCTAATAGGTAGGTATGGCGGACACGAATGCCATAGTTTTGGTTTAAGGATTGGATGCACAAGAAGCATTCCCTCTCAGTATAGGTTTTTGGCTAGCAAGGCTAGGTAGCAAGCAATAAGAGTTGAAGGAAACAAACAAACATGAAACAATCATGCAATCTTCCTTGGAAGCACAAAAGATCTTAACTAGAGAATACTAAGCTTATGAGCCAAACAAGAAAGAAAGATGATGTAATTATATTTCTAAAAGTATTTTTCTCTTTTCCATTCAATTCTTGAACAGTGTTGCTACTGACCAGACCCAGGTTTGCCAAAACCAACTAAATTTACTTAATGATCCCAAAGTGATACCAATACTAACAACAAGATCAATCATATAATAGAAATTGCAAACTAAAATAAGATGTGCAAAAAGTAAATGATAGAACTTCTCATTAATATTCCATAACAGCAACTCACACCAAGGGATACATAGATAACTAGCTAGAGGGGAGATACTTCCATAATGCAAACCATCCTATATGATAACTTCTCTATTCATGATATGACTCTACTAAAAAGGTAAAAAGATAAAAGATAGTGATGTGATACCGTGGCACTCCCCCAAGCTTGGAACAAACCAAGGGGATGCCAAAACCTGATGACGAATTACTCCTCCGGTGGTGGTGGTGTTCTCTCGTCATCATCCGACTTCCAAGGTAAAGGCTCCCCATCGACAAAGGACATCTTGGTTTCCAACATCCTAAAACTAGCAGCAGAACTTATGTGTTTAAACCTGGACTCATACTCACAGTTTTGATTTTGCACGTCATAGAGTTGTGCTTGTAGTTGGTTGGTTGTTAATTTCATCCCTAATCTCAGCAGTCTCCTTCTTGTGCTCCACGATGATTTCTGAACTAATCTTATGGATGATATCCACCTCGCATTCTGCCATCTTCTTGTACCTAAAGACTTCTTGTTCCAATGCTTCCATCATGTCCTCCAGACTACCTTCTCCTTTAGGGCCTTGAACCTCTTTTATCTGTACCTTCCCATCTTCGAGCAACAACTCCTTGGGGTGAATCTTCAACTCATACATGTATGGGTTGATGATGTCCGTCGAGGAATCCACCTTGGCTAATCCAGAGGAAGACATTATGGCTCCAAAACTGAGAATCTGTCTATCAGAAACAGATCAAAACGAAAACACGACGAGAACATGATATCCGAACCTCGGGGGATCTGAGGGATTATATATTACGAAGTTTAACAACAAAAGGAAGGTACTGGGAGAAAACGGGTCAGAGACGGGCTCCGGGGTGGCCACACTCCCTGGTGGCGCGGCTAGGTGAGCCCGCGCCACGTGGTGGTGTGAGCCACCCGGGTTCCGGTTCCATCCCTCTTTCGACTCATTAATTTCCATGTTAGATAAAAATTGCAAAAATATAACTTGAGAGGTTTTTTGCGGACCTTTTCTTACCAGAACTATTACCTATTCGAAAACAGACTCTTCAGGTCTCTGAACTTGGTCTTTAATGAATTTTTCCGGAGTCACCATTTTATTAACATCAATATCTTCATTGTAAGAATCTCTAAAAATATATTGCTTGAGTCATTTGACCATTCTTCATCGCATTACATCATTTCCTCCTACCACTTGAAAATTTCTTTCAAACAAAACTTTACACAATTCTTCATTAGCAACATTAGTGCATGCATGATGATAAACTTTTAGGTTCAATTCAACTGAAATCCATCAAAACATAAGCTACAGAAACAACTCCTTTTGAAAGCCCAAAAGGAATTCAAAAAGGAAATCGATTTAAGAGGCAAATGCAAAAATGGCAGAAATCTGTCGAAACAGACCAGCAGGTAAAGATCAATTTTTTTGAAAATCTTCTGTTGCTCAAATAAAAATGTGCAAAACTAACGAAAGTTAAATAATGACCTGGGGTATGCATACAAAAATTTATAGATCAGTACGACATTTTGGGATTTTTCATGATTTTTTACGGTGAAGCACAAAAATCTGTTTTGGGAAAGCAACTTCCCCAAATCTTACTTTTCTCTCATTAGAGGCTGATCTTGACACAAAAACCAAACAAAAAGGATAAGGAGAGGTTATTACAGAAGCAATAACTTCCAGGACTCAAATAAACAAAAATAAACTGAAAGTAGAAATATATTGGGTTATCTCCCAAAAAGCTCTTTCTTTATAGCCATTAAGATAGGAATGATAAATTTCAATGATGCTCGCATAAGAATATAAATTGAAGTAAAAGAGAGCATCAAGAAGCAACCATACACATATTTAAGTCTAACCCACTTCCTATGCAAGGGAATTTTGTAGGAAAATAAATTGTTGAAACCAGAGGCTACTAGCATAGGAAGGCAAAACAAGTGCAACATAAAGACTTTCAGCATAAAGCAAGGAAACTTAATATTATTGAGATGCATAAGAACAATTTTCCCTCTCTCATAATAACATTCAGTATCATGCATAAATTTAACGATATAACTATCACATGAACCATTGTAGCAATGATCACTTATTCTGACAGAAAACACAGGGACACTAGCTTTCCTAGTTCCATTAGGATGTGAAACAATTTTAGAAGTATCCTTACAAAGGATAATGTGCCCATCCTCTACATTTTTAGTGACAGAGTCTTTCATATTTTCTACTGCAGGTTCATTATCTATTTGTTCATTAGGTTCTACAGCTTTCTTTATACTTTCGTTAACTATACTAGCTATCATAGAATGTTCCTTTACCTTAGCCGGTAAAGGTATTCTCTCAATGTAAGGTTCAGGTAAAGTATGATCCATAGTATAAACTTCAGTATTTCTAGCAGGAACACTATATCTTTATATGGCTCGTGATACTTGTTCCACTTCTTTTTAGGAATTTCAATATAAGAGGCAAAAGCCTTAAAATAATTTGCAATACTTTGAGAATCAAGACCATAAGTATTACTAATATTATAAAAGTCATCAGTTTCCATAAAAGATTTAATGTATTTATAATCATAATTTATACCTAACTTTCTTCCTTTGTCATTCTCACATGCTTCATCATTGTCTTGAATACGGTCTAGAAGATCCCATTTAGCTTCTCTTCCATACGTGTAAATGATCCAGCACAAGAAGCATCCAATAGATCCTTATCATGAAGATAAAGCCTTGCATAAAAGTTATTGATAATAATATTATTAGGGAGCTCATGAATAGGACATTTGAGCATTAGTAACTTCAATCTCCCCCAAGCTTGAGCTGTACTATCTCCATCACGAGGCCAAAAGTTATATATTTGATTCCGATCTTTATGAATCTCACTAGGAGGATAAAATTTGGAATAAAAGAGAGGTATAATTTCCTCCCATTCAAGAGATTGGCCATTCTTTAGCAGCTTATACCATTCCTCAGCTCTTCCTTTCAGTGATAATAAGAATAACTTCTTCTTGACTTGATCTGTTGTAATACCTGCACACTTGAACAACCCGCATAAAATTCGTGTATAAAGAGCAAATGATCACCGGGATGGACAGTTCCATCTCCAAAATAGTAGTTATCCATAACATGATCAACAATTCTTGTAGGTATCTTAAAAGTATCATTTTTAGCAGGTGGAGGTTCATCTATTACCTTAGCAGTGGTAGTAGCATTACGAAATAAGAAACTACGTGAATTATACATATTGAAATAAAGTAACTAACAGAAATAAATAATACTCATAGTAGAAGTTTCCTTTACTAGTTCCACTCTCCAATAGCGCTTCACTCCCTGGCAACGGCGCCAGAAAATAGTCTTGATGACCCACAAGTATAGGGGGTGTATCGCAGTATTTTCGATAAGTAAGAGTGTCGAACCCAACAAGGAGCAGAAGGTGTTGACGAGTGGCTTGGAGCAGGAATTCTCTGTAAATACTTAGCAAACGGATTTTTAGGGGTTTTTGATAATGTAGATAAATAAAGTGCGAGTAAAAAAAAGACAATAATAATTGCAGCAAGTGGCCCAACCATTTCTTTAGCAAAGGACAAGCCGGTTGTATTACTTAAGATGACCAAATGTTCTCGAGGACACATGGGAATACTGTCAAGTGCTTTCGCTCCATATAGTTAATTAATCTTCCTAGGACTAATACATACTTGTGATTATACCCCTTGCAAGCATCCCCAACTACAAGAAAGTAATTAAGATAAAAACCTAACCATAGCCTTAAACTCTAAGATCCTACACTCTCTTGTGCAAAGGTTTCCTAACGGGGGTTCAGGTTTCTGTCACTCTGGCAACCCCACGATTAGTAGCCAAATACACAATGCATTCCGCTAGGCCCATAAAGGTTAAGTATCATGTAGTCGATGTTCACATGATACCACTAGAAGAATAACACCACAACTTAATTATCAAACCATTGAATCTTTCTCAACACAATTCCACTACTAACAACATGACTTCTCCCATGTCCTCAAGAACTAAACGAACTACTCACGAGACATCATATGGATCAAGATCAGAGATGAAATAATGATAAGTAACAATCTGAACATGAACAATAATTCAATGGTTCCACTCAATAGCATCAACTACAACAAGTAGTCAATACCGGGAAAGTTTCCCCTAAGAACTATGCAAGATTCAACCCAATTGTTATAGCGGTATGAAGTGGTGATGATGGTGCTGGTGGAGATGATGATGGAGATGATGATGATGATGATGATCCCGATGAAGTCCAGCTTGATGGTGGTGTTGATGGCAACGATCTCCCCTCTCCGGGAAGGATTTCCTCGGCAGATTTCTGCCTGCCGGAGAGCTCTTTCTCTCTCTGCAGTTTTCCGCCCCGTAGAGGTGGCGGAATCTTTTTGTGGTCGCTCCCCGATTCTTAGGGTTTCGAGGGGATTATATGCGTCAGAGGGCGATGCCAGAGGTGGTCCAAGGTGGCCACACCACCTAGTGGCACGGCCAGGGCTAGCCCGCGCCAGGGGGTGGTGTGGGCCCCCTGTGGCCCATCTCCACTTCCCCTTCTGGCTTCCTTCGTCTTCTGAAAAAATAGAATTTTCCATATATTTTCCGGGATTTTCTGATCTTCGCGAATTTTGCACAAATAGTGCCTTTTCCATCAGAATTCTGACTTTAGTGGTCCATCCTCCAAAAGTCGTCAACCATGCAAAAATAGATGAAATAACATAAGTATTATCTCTTAATATGAAATGTATCACTGAATAACAGTAAATTATGATATAGAATAGTGATACAAAATGGACGTATCATAGGGTAACACACTTAAGATTCGTTGACGCGTTTTGAGCGGATTTGGAACTCCGACTAAATTATTGGACAGCATAGGGATTGTTTTGGAAAAGCACCGAAACTGTTTCGGAATATCAAAATAACAGAAGGGGTAATTGTTAATGTCTATTAATTGAATGAATTAACAAATAATAAATAAATAAAAACATTTTATTAATTCCATAAGTATGATTTAATTGTTATGAATGTCATGCAATTAAAAAGAAAAATAAGAGAGAAGGTTACCTACTTGATGGAGGGGGTTACCACCATGAAGAGGGAGAGGTGGTAACTCCTCCTCTCTTCCTTTAGACACTTGAGCCTCCTCCTTCTCCCTCTCTTGTTGCTCCACCATTGTCATTGCTTCGCGAATTCTATCGCAAAATAGTTCGAAGTCTACACTTAGAGAAGTGGAGTAAGAGCTTTCGGCGGACCCCTTCTTCCTCTGCCCCGCTGGACCGAGGACGTGGAGGATGTCAATGAGCCGCACGTGTGACCGAGTATGGCGGTGTCACCAGTTGTAGCACCTTGAGTACACGATCTTGAGATCGTCACGTGTACATCTTCATCTTCACCGACAACGTTTGAGTGGGAACGTAATCTCTTTTACGGTCTTCGAGGGTGAGTTACTCATTGCTACCATCACGTAGATAATCTTGGCTAGATAGTGATTCACGCATAGGATTTTGTTTTGTTTTCCATCCTACGAACCCATAAAAATTTGTGGTCAGGTACTATGACACCAATTTTCAGAATCTCTACGACCGTTAGGACTCATAAGGCCTTGGCCATGATGTGAAGTAAACATCTGGCCACGGGGACTATGTTGATATCTATACATATTGTTAATAAAGAGATTGGGAAAGAGACCACTATCAATAATTTTAGACCATCTACTACGCAAATAACTGAATCGACCATAACAGTGCAAGCTCTCCTAGCGTAACCACCCAGTTTGTCCTTGAGCATAATGTTTTTTTCTAGCAAGCGAGAAGACAGAAATGGGAGGGAAGAGGATGATTTTTTCCGGAGATGACGATGATAGAAAAAACATGTCCAGATGTAGCTGTTGATCCTGATAGGATGGAAAGTATGGTTGATCCAAACTTTGAGCTTGACTGTGGGACCGACGAGGATGAGGAAGCTAAAGATGCGGAAATTTGATGCAAATATGATTATGTAGACAAGGACATATCGGTAATATACTTTGACAAGGACAACCATACAATTTGGTGAGGAGACTGTCTTTGAGACTTTGAAGGATGGTAAGTTGCTATCTTCGCAATAAAAGCTAGGTTTAAGTAAATCATTGACCGACAAAAACAGTAAGGGTGCATTATAAGAAATGTAGGGTGTGTAAATGAAAACTGCATGCATTCCCAGTAATTAAATTATAATATTAAGGGGCACCACTAGTGATCGGCTCCCGATATTTGCCTCCCATCGGACTAGCATTTAGCCGTAGGATTAGAAGCAACTTAACCGTAGGATTTTCACATAGGCCCACGTGGTTGTTTATGTGATTACATGGATTTGATTGCATGCATGCTTTCTAAAACTGCCGATTGCATGCATGCTTTCTAAAACTGCTCCTAATAACTACTCCTGTAATGCACGATCATGCTTCCTTTTAAAAACTGCACCCAATAACCACTCCCGTAATACAAGACAACCTCTCCTGCCTCCGTTTCTTCATCCTTCAGAAATGGAAACTTACTTCTTCTTCTCCAGAAGAGGAACAAATGACCACATGAGATTGAGTTCCATGGGAAGTGTGTGAAGCATAATTTTTATTGTAAGAAGCATGCTATAATTCATCGGTAGCATTGTAATTTTGGATGATGCAATGATTTATTTTTGGCTTTGGGAGCAATTAAGTTTTAAGTTGGAAGCACATCTGAGGCTAGTAGAATCCATGGTCCGGGAAGTGAAGCAATATTGGATTTTCCAAAGCACATCACTAAGTTGTAAGAAGCATAGAGGTGATACATCAGAAGCACTGCTATTTTCCGCTATGTCCCATCTTTATGAATGAAGCAAACAAGGTATGGGTAGGAAGCATTGTGTGTAGAGGCGGCGATGGCAGGTATCAGACCACACAACGATCTGGGCGTAGAAGTCGGGGTCCGTGCACTTGACGGTGAGCCTCATGAGCTCGCGGATGAAAACCATGAACCACAACGACAGCGGGCAGTTCGCCGAGGTCTAGACCAAGGAGTACCATGCAGCATGGACGAGCTCGGCCAGAAGCTCGAGCAGCATCTGGGAAGGCATGGCAAGCCCAGATCTCGCGGACGGGAGCCATGAACCACGCCGGCCGCGCACCCTTGCCATGATGCGGCACGCGCCGGCCTATTTCTCCGCCGTGCGCCGATGCGGCTGCTGGTGTGTCGCTCCTCTCCATCATCGGCCTGGAGGGGCCCCGTTCGAGGTCTAGGCCACAGACCGTGCAACATCGACGAACTCCGCCAGAAGCTCGAGTGGCATCGGCGGAAGGCCGGACAAGGCAGCGGCGTCAAGCGGAGACGAGGAAGAATAAGCGATACTGTCGCCTGCCGACGTGCCAGCAGGCCGACGACGACGCTAGGGCTCGTTGAAACGCGCAATGGTGTGGTGGGTGTGGATCATTATATAGTCAAGTCATGAGTCGTTCGATGCGTCTCTCCAAATAAACGATGAGATGCTAGTCTGGAGTTTCCTTTCGTATCAGACCACGGTAGGTAGTGTTTACCAAACATTAAGGGTGCATTATAAGAAATATAGGGTGTGTAAATGAAAACTGCATGCATTCCCAGTAACTAAATTATAATATTTTTATTTAAATTCTAAACTCTAAACCCTAAACTCAGAAACACTAGACCCTAAACCTTCCGGTGTTAATGTATCTTACAAAATTCTTCTCTGTCATATGTCTTTATATTTTTTTAAAGCAAGTCACAAGTAAACTTTATAGTTAGACTAGTGTATTAGAAAGGCTGCAAAAATTCAAACACGCGATATATATTTAACTTAAGTAGTGGGATTTAGAGGGTGGTTGAAATACAACAGTGTTCGTGTTCTAGTGGAGCACACCACGCAATCAGACGGTTCCACGAGTGTCTAGCTAGCTCTGTTGATGTTGGTTAAGAAAACAAGGGCTAGTTCGCAAAAAAAAAAATTGCAGCCCCCGGCCGGCCCGAGAGGCAGTGGGACGATGTGGACATAGTTGGGTGAAATTCTTACCACCCAAAATCAAACCCTTGATTAGGGAGAAGCGAGTCAATGTCGAGACGTCACGTCGATGGGTGCCAATTTCTAAAGGGGAGAACACGGATGGGATCGGGAGGGAGGGTGGATGGGGAGTTTCGCATGCAATGCACTTGGGCGTGTGCGGGGGCCATTACTTCCGACTGCGGCCACACCGGTCGCTCCCCCCTGCCGTCGCTTTCGCCGATCGCAACGCTCCAACCATCGAGTTTGGCCATGCTATGTACGTGCGACACCAACACGAAAGCTAGCTGCCCTATTACCATCGACTTATCACACCAACCCTATATGCGGTAGGGTCACAGCGTTCCATCGGTATCGGTACATGGCCGCCTGCAGAGCCTCTCGCTGCTGCCTCTGCAGGGAAAATGGCGTGGGCGCACGTCTGTGCGAGAACAACTCCAGGACCAGGAGATTATATATTCCCGAAACGAGGAGATTATAATCCGCTGCTGATGTTATCGAAGTCCTTGTCTATTTAAGTAAGTATACGGATCGAATGTTCCGTCCAATTAAACTGACTGACCAAGTTTAATCAAATCCAAATGGATGGCTGAAACGGAGAGTAGAATGATGGGTCAGTGACTGTCTCTCCCCAGTCGTCCATAGCTTAAGCTGGTCTTTAAATATGAAGAACGACAAGAACAGGTGTGGCTAGCAAAACATGATAACTCCGAAGGCAAACATGCACGTATGGCAGACTACTCTGTGCATGTGTGTGTCCCTAGCACGCACGCAGTCCCTATCTGGCGCATTATTTAGGGTCTTATCCTCTTCGAGAACGATCTTTCTAGAACTGTTCATGATTAAATGTCACCGGAAAATAACAAAGACATCGAGGTCCAATTCCTACAAAACTACATCATTGCATCTAAAGGACATCCTTATAATTTGCATGATATTTTACTTTTCCAATGAAACATTGCATGGTCTTCATAAATCTTGATTAATATTTTTTTATAATATTTTCTCTCTTTGCTACCTAATGTGTATAATTACACACATAACCATTTTGTGGCGAAAGTATCCAGTAAAACCCTCCTTTCAGCGAAAACATGAAACCTATTCCATAAACAATAAGATCAATAATCACGGAAATCCCTTTCTACACCTGGGTGCATATGCACCCGGTATGAAAAAACATTTTTTTTTAAGTTGAAAATTTTGAAAAAAAATATCATCATGTGTAGCTTCATGTTTGAGGTGCACACGAAGTCATTCCACCAAAAACCGATATGTTTTGTGTGATGTGTAAAAAAGACAAATTTTTGCGTCGTGCAGCACGTTAGTTTAGCACCAAATTTTGTCTTTTTTGCACAAGCCATCCAAAATGTTCATTTTTCGTGAAACGATTTTGCGCGCACCTAAAACTTGAAGTTCTATGTGCACATATGTTTTTTATTTTATTTGGCATTTCAAATTTTGACAAAAATCAAATTCAAATAAAGGATGCATATGCACCCGGGAGCAAACAATCGTGGAAATCCTATCTTCTACATATTTGCATTTAGAACCATGTACTTTGACAAAACCAACCCTCGCCTTACTTGCCTCCCTCCTACTTTGAATAAATCAGTGAGTTTATTTTTTATGCAAACTATTACAGGACCACATATTTTTACCTAGGTGTCTCGTTTAGGATTAGCTTTCACCATTAGCTTTGTATTGGTGAAATCTTTCGAAGAAGATCAATATTGTATATGTTATTGAAAATTAAAAAGTATGTTTAAAAGATCGATGGAAACATTTATGAAACTTTCTGAAATCGGTCACTTTATTAATACAAGTTTCATAAGGCTACCAGTGAGTTTCATTGTGGCTTCATATATGTTTCGTACTTGTCTAGTGGTCATAGTGGTTAACTAGAATTTTTCTCGGATTATTAGTGCAATGTGGCCTTGAGTGAGATTGCTATGGTTGCACTATTTCATATAGATTTCTTACTATGTAGTTTCAATGGAGCTTTATACGGGTTCTAGTTTCACTCTGGTCCCTGGTTTATGTCAACCCTCACTAAAAATTTGTAAAAACTAAAACAAAAGCCCAATAAGACTTTATGAAGCATCAGCTAAAAGCCGTGCAGCAGATGTGGTGTGATCTAGACCAAACATTGTCAATCTGGTGGTCTGTATCTTAGTTTTCGTGTGTCCATTGTAAAGTGGATTTTAGTGGATACTTTTTCCATTTCCGGAATCCCTTTGGCCACTCCAAAAAAGGCATCGGCTCGCAAATTACTGATTTGTTTTTCAAGAAAACACAGCATGGGTCTTAGAGCCAAACTTTTCCTTACCGATGGCCTTCATTTAGAAAATCTGAGTCTAAAGAAGAGCATGGAGCCAGGAACCTTGTGAGAAATTATGGTGTCGTAATGTAACCGTTTTTCATTCGCTTGGTCATCTCTATGTTTTCTCCGTCTATATCATATCAATATGAAATACAAACATTTTTCCTCTCTTAAGAAAAATAAACCGTAGATGGACATCTGATACTGATTTTACAGAACTTAAAATCAGAAATACAAAAGTTATAAAAGGTGCAAAAAAGAAGTCACAAACATGCACATTGTGGAAAAAATGTAGTATACAAGTACATTCTGCGTTGAACTCACAACCAGATATTCCCTCTGATCCAATTTAACGTGCTCACATTTGTATAGATTCGGATGTATCTAATCATGTCTTATGCTATACATCTGAATAACTCGAATCTTAGAACATTAATTTGGATCGGAGAAGTATACGATTCTTAAGCCCCGACTTTGGGCACCCTGACTATCCAGAGGTTGTTTTCCATTTGTTGTTTCTCACAGAAGCCGATAAATAGTCGTATCAGTTGAACTTGAACACGTCCGAATTAAAGCAGTATAATTGACCGCAGGGAGGGCGACAAGAGGGAACGGCTCATCATCCATCATGGATCCCCAAGGCGCACGTGTTTCAACAGCTCCGTGCACCCCGAATGTGCGTACGCAGCTGCTGCTCCGTTTCGTCCGTTCGCACGACATTTTTTCAAAGCCCACCTGACCCGATCAGAAGGCCATGCCTTCCCCTCTTCTCCTAAACACTGCTTAACGTGCGTTACACATGTGGCCACTGCCCGCTGGGTCACACCACCTAATTAACCTCCATCGACGCTGCCACTGCCGTATGCAGTCCGTATCAGCTACAGTAGCTAGCTAGCTTGCCAGTACTGCCATGCTCTCGATCGCTAGCCAAGAGGAGGAGCGTGCATGAGCCTTATTTAGGCCGCCGCGTAGGTTTTGATTGGGAAAAAAGGTCGAGTACTGCTGCTACACGCCGATCAGAGAAAGCGAAGCGAATTCTAGAAAGATGCGTAATAAATAGCTGATGAGAGCAACGCCCATAGTTCCGTTCCATACCACACATCCATCCACAGGCTAGCTGCTTGCAGCGAGAGACTGACTGCTACCTGCTGCCGCCTTGCACTGCGACGCGATAAGCTCCCGCGGTGTCTTTGACTACGCGCCGGCCAAGATAGTAGGGCTGGCAGACTGGTGGCCGGCCGGCGCGGCGGCCGGAGAGATGGGGAGCATGGACGGCCACTCGCTGCAGGGCGGCTACGCCCACGTAGGCGCGGGTCCCGCCGGGAGCAACAACAACGACGAGGACGACGCGTCGCCGCCGCCCTCGGCCGGCGGGGGCGGCTCGTCGGGGTCGGGGCGACGCCCGCGCGGCAGGCCTCCGGGGTCAAAGAACAAGCCGAAGCCGCCCGTCGTGGTCACGCGGGAGAGCCCCAACGCGATGCGCTCACACGTGCTGGAGATCGCCAGCGGGGCCGACATCGTCGAGGCCATCGCGGCCTTCTCCCGCCGCAGGCAGCGCGGGGTCTCCGTCCTCAGCGGCAGCGGCGCCGTCACCAACGTCACGCTGCGGCAGCCAGCGGGGACCGGGGCGGCCGCCGTCGCCCTCAGGGGGCGGTTCGAGATACTATCCCTGTCCGGCGCCTTCCTCCCGGCTCCCGCGCCCCCGGGGGCTACGGGGCTGGCCGTGTATCTCGCCGGCGGGCAGGGGCAGGTTGTCGGCGGGAGCGTCATGGGCGAGCTGATCGCGTCCGGCCCTGTCATGGTGATCGCGGCCACGTTCGGGAACGCCACCTACGAGAGGCTGCCGCTGGACCAGGACGCCGAGGAGGGCGCCGTGCTGTCCGGGTCCGAGGGCGCCGCCGCGCAGCTGGAGCAGCAGGGCAGCGGAGGCGCCGCCGTGCCCCCACCGATGTACGCTGCCGTGCCGCAGACGCCGCCGCCGCACGACATGTTCGGCCAGTGGGGGCAGCAGGCTGCCGTGGCGCGGCCGCCGCCCACGTCATTCTAGAACTGCACCGGCGAATCGCGCGCGTCATTCCTCTACCTAGCTATAGTTTTTAGCCTTCTGCTTTCTCGATCCCTAGTTGTTTGCCTAGCTTTGGTTATCTTGTTAATTAATGTGCTATGTCATGCATGACTACTTGTAGTATGATCTTTTTCGTTTTTCTTCCTCTTTCATGTTTGGAGCTTGGGAATGTACAATTCCTACACGTATCAAGAACCCAACCAACAATTGTTGCTCGTCAATTAGCTTCTTGGTTTATTTTTACAATGATCATTTGGAGTAAACCGAGGAACGCTTAGTAGTAAGAAACAATGATTCCTTCTCGAGACTCGAGATATTGTACGGCCATGCATGCTTGTATGGTTGTATGCATGGTTTGGGATATGTTTGGCTTTTGGTCCTTCTTCTATTCACATAGCTAGAGGGAAAAGAAGGTCCACAAATATTTAGTAAATTGAAAAATTTAAGAAAACACAAAGCCGATTAGGCTCTCCAAGATCCCGTAAATAGGATGTCAACTGTAAGGCATTGTCTACTTTGTTTTCTTTACAAAGTCCGGCGATTTCTTCATCTCCATCCTCTTGCTTCCAACTTCCCCCTCCACGGTATACATGGTTTAGGTAGCATCCGTCGAGATTTCTGTGGCGGTTCGGAGAATTCAGTGTGTTCAATTTGAGCGGAGGAGATGCTCAATTTGGAACCATTCTACAAGCACACAATGTTCCAAACTTCCAAAATGAAAGACCGGTCTGCGGCAAAGGTGAAAGCGTTCTATCTGGACATAATGTTCCATGTTCTTGATTCCTCAACTCAGTTCCTCGGTTTACTTTATTTCGTTCAAAATGTTTGAATAAATTTAGATGTTTTGGAGCAATGCTTTACAAAAAAAAACTTATTACTGTACTTTGGCTCAAATTTCCATTAATTTATTAGTCCATGCAACTTTTTAAACTTCTTTTCTCATATATTTTCTATCTATTGGAGATTGAGAGTTTTTTTCTTGCCTTAGTTGATTCTGAAAACACAACTTGTCCTGAGAAGTGCAACTATTTAGTTGCAAATCTCAGTCGATTTAGAATTAACAAAACCATTAGCTATTGTCTTCCCAACAAAACCTTGTTACTTCACATTCTCTTTGTCTTATATATACTACTCCATCTATCCCAAATTAACTGAAACACGTAGACAAAGTTGAGTCAGTTAAATTTAGGACGGAGGAATTATGAAACTGGAATGTGATCCTTACACTTCTGCTTGAGTATACTAGATTGCAGGGCTATTAGAGAGTAGCAATCAGACAAAAGGTGTAGCAACGCACACACACGCCCAAAAAAAGGCAACCACGCTACATACATAAAAAGGCTCAACAGTGGACCTGGGCCATAAACGGTACAGTACTATGATCAAGAATCGAGCAGTACAACCCAATTTTGCCATATCTAGTAGTATTTTTCGTGGAAGCAAGTACATATTGTGGGCATAAATGTGGTGCCGCGAATGACAGGAGCAACAGCAGCAGCAAACATGGCGGGTCAGCAATATTCCGCTCGTCCTTGGGGGAATCTATCTAACTTTGCATCCATGTCTGCCTCTGAAGACATGCATTTCCGATCCGTCAAGAACAAACCCCCACTACCGCAAATGCTCACTCGTCTTTTCCCTTTTTTCCTTTTCCCCAAAAAAATCAGCTCAGGTTGGGCAGGAAAAGGCTCCCCACAGCCACAGGGGCTAGCACTGCAGGCTATAGCTGAAGCTTGTCAGTGCAGATTTAAAGTAGCATGGAGACGGCGACTGTGAGCGGCCCTACCGGACGACGGACACTGCCGGGGTCGGTGTCGGGTCGGGTGAGCCGAAAGAAATGATGGGTGCGCGTGTACATGCTCCAATGCCCTCGCGGAACGGAAGGGATCTTGCTCGCTTGGTCACTGGCCATCTTCGGATGCCTCGGGCCATCTTTTCAGCCTCGCTTTGGGCCGAACCTTGGTGCCAAAACGTATTCGATCACCCATTCACCCTGCTGTGGTGCGGTAAATTTGTTCAAGAATAGGATCGGTTTATCCTTGTTCCACTCTCTGGCTCTCGTAGCTTTGTGGTTTTGATTTGAAGTGCGCCGCGGGGTAAGGTGCCGATGGAGAGGAGGACGTGATGGGTTCTGCATTTGTGCTGATCCGAGCTGGCGGTGCCTGGGTCGCCGCTGAGAAGCAGCAGCAGTGGCAGCGAGCGGTGGGTGGGTGAGCAGCGGGCGCTTTGGACAGGTTCACATCGGAGTTGACGTTGTTCTGCTGCACGGCAACGTGGATCGTGCTGCTTAATTTGCCTTTGGCTTGGCCCGTTAAGGGAAGCAATCAATCAGATGGTGAGCCGGCATCTTCGTTTCGTTTTCACCCTACCTCGCATCGGTCGGGGGGATTAGGTTCCACATTTCCGCCGATTTGACCTCACCCACTGCCTGCTACTACTACGTAGGATTCCTTTCCGACGCATCCGCCCGCCGCCCGTGCGCTCCGGCAGGATACACAGGATCGCAGGCCTACGCGTTGGCTTTGTGCGTGCACGCCGTCAATGATTGTTGCGGACTGGTGGCCGGGCGAGGCGACGGAGAGCCATTCCGGCCGTTGCTTGTGCCGCCCACCTGTCGGGCAGACGGCATGGGGTTGATGGGTGGACGCTGGGGCCGTGTGGCGGGTCGACGCCGCACGTGGATATGACCGTGCACAGCCCAACCTTCCCACGTGGAACCAGTCGCGGCATTGAAGCAGCGGACTGTTAGGCTACGCCCGGTCGCGCCAGGATAGAGTGGAGCACGGGGCCCATGCACGCCTCGCCCGCGCATGCATCTACACTTTGTGCAGAAATAAATGCTAAGCAGCTATAGCTGCGAACTTCTATTTTTGCATCAGTCCGTTCACGACCGCGTCCAAGATTTCCAACCGGCGACCTATTTGTTCTGACTATCATCATAGATGAAGTGTTCCAATACGAGCGAGTACGGACGACGATCCAAGCATATCCTCCAAGCCATATAGGTTAGATGATGATCCATGTCCCTGCACACGCAAACGGCTAGGATTGTGCAGTGGCGAGGAATTTCTTGCTCCCACCCCGTCCTGCGTTTTGTCTTTGTCTTGATACCAAAGTCTAACCTGCTCTCATAACTTCTAAAACAAGCAATTCAAGGCACTGCTCTGGGTCTCTAACCAACTTGCCCAAACTTGCTGCAAGGAAGACGAGGACAGCGACGGCAGATGACGCTCATACTCACAGGCTGTGAAGGTTACGTGAGATACCCGAGCGGCAGCAAGTTGCACGACTTACAGGGGTGTGCGACAGGAGCCATGAGAAGGACCGGTCAGAGCGCACAGTGGGTTTTGAGCTTTTATTTACGACTTTTTCCCGGATCGCCCACCAACCGACGATCTAGTTCCCAGCTTTCGAATTAACAACACGCCACCGTCGTCGGTCTAATTTGGGTAGCAGTCAGAACAGTGAGCAGGAACAGGTTGAAAAAGAATTTGGTCAAGAGTTCAGGACCTGCAAGCAACTGGCGACTAGTGCTGAAATTGGCAGGCACAAGCTAACTGACCAACGGAAGCAAATACTAGTAGGCTGCACTAAACCAAGGGTACGATCAAAAGAGAGTTCATCAAACAAAAAACGAAGGAAAAATATGTGAAGAAACATGGATAAAAGCAAGTCATGGGTAAAGAGTAAATCTAAGCGTGTACCATAAAAGCTGTCTCAATCCAGGAATAGGATGCCAACAATGACAACAGAAACATTGTTTAGCCCTCCAAACTCAAAGGCCGACATTACACTGCCACTAAAACTCTTATTCTTTCGCCTTATTACTTGATGTTGTTTGAACAAACGGCAAAAGTGACTTGGTCATTAACCGCAATAATATGAATGATCCTGGATAGCATAATGACCTCACACGGTTTTATTTGTAAGCAAATCATTGGACAAATTGAAGACAGTGGGCAATGTCGCTGTGCAAACGAGAACTGCACCAGAACAAGTCCAGGATGTCACTGTGACGTTACAAATAGTGATGATGCAAAATGCATGGAGATCTAGTACTGGCGATATGGTCAGATGAGAACACATGATAGTATTGCCCATAAAAAACAAGACAGAAAAGCAAGAGAACGTGAAAATCTGCAATACAAGACACATTCAAAAAGAACACTCTAAAACATTTTCCCAAACAAAGCAAAACACATTACAGAAGACTAGCGTAAGGGTAAATTCCTATCCGAGGAAAAGAAAATTGATGCAAAGAAAGCAAACTCAGCATCACGTAAAGTGCAATAGGGCGAGAAATGGAAGCTCGCATGCTGTCATTATAAACTACAAGGTTGCACCTGAATGCTATCAATTGCCCTCAGGCTAGCACCATGCGTTATCTTTTTCACAGATAAAGTGTGCCATGCCGATCTATTATTTGAACTCGAATATAACAGGTTCTCAGCATTATTTGAACTCGAATATATAGGAACCACAGTATATAAAAGGACAACTCATGTTCACTCAATAGTTAAAGATAGCTTCTCAGCATTCAGTGACATTTAGCAGAATGGCACACAACTTAACAAGCATCAAATACTTACAAGAATTTTCATCTGCTTTGCCAGAACCTAGCCATAAAAAATAAGTATCGTGCAAACCTCATTCTAATCAGCAGCAACCAAACGAAACAGGAGCACTTTGGGAAAGTTTCACAATATCATCAAAGGAGTTACCAACTTGGATGGTGCTGAGGTGTGGGTTATATCTCTGGTACACAAAAAAGCTTGTTCGCATGGTGCTAATCTGCCAACAATCCAAACTTAAATTAACAAAATGACGCAGTTTACATTAATGAAGTGTGGTGCCACTGCTAAATAAGCAAGCTACCATCACAAATCTACAGCTTTTTGTTGATATTTTTGGAACATATCTGATACCAGGTATTCGATAGGACAAAATCATCTATCAGGCGACACAATTTAGCTGATACTACATTCTCATCTAGTAAGATATAAGTAGGCAAGTAGTATGTAGTACATAATTGTCTAGGACTGATTAGCATCTTTTTAATAAATTGTCTAACAGAAATAGTTGACTAATGGTGAATTATTCACTTGAAATCTATTGGAATGGCGCAAAAGGAGCACAACATCACAAAATATAAATATTTCCTTCTCAGAGTTATGGTTCTTACAAACATGTAAAAGCAAACATTACCAGATAAAAGCAGCTAAGCCTGAAAGCAGCTGCAACAAGGAAACAGCTCAGGAATCGTCAATTACTCAGAGCAACTGCCACATAAACACACAAAACATTAAACAGGTATCATATAAAGCACACTTCAATAACATAAGGTATGCACTTCAAAAAATGGAAACATGCAAACGCATTGCGAGAATTCCTCATCCTAGTGACTGACAGCCTTCTTTGATCCAAAGAGATTCAAGAGCATTCTTCTGAATCTCATCTTCAAGTTGGTTTTGATCAGATTCTTCCCAGCCAGCCTATGAAATTCTCTTCCTAACATCAGCATCCGAGTTAGATTCAGTATCCTTCTCAACATCTGAAGACGGAATAACCACATGCTTTGATTTCTTTGCACTAAAAGATTCAAGGGCCCTCTGTCGAAGCTCAACTTCAAGTTTGTTCGGATCAGGTTCTTCTCTGTGAGTGTATAAACCTTTCTTCTTAACATCAGCATCTGAGCCAGATTGATCCTTCTCAAGATCTGAAGGTGGAGTACCAGCATACTTCATTTTTTGTTTACTGGCATGACGGTCTGCCCTTCTGCGGTGTCGTTCTTCACGCCTATGGCGCCTTTCCTCTTTCCGCAGCCTTTTCTCTTCTCTCCTCCTCTTCTTGGACTCCTTCTCATCTGAGTCGGAATCAGACTCGGAACTATCATAATGATGCCTTTTATGCTTGTGACCCTTCTTATGCCTTTGCTTCTCGGGATGGGATCTGTGTTTCTCAGATTCTTCTGAGCCTGAACTGTGATGCTCAATGTGATTACTGTCATATGTTCCTTTTTTAGCTTTTTGAAGAGGACTTCCAACATCCGATTGGGAGGCTTCATCAACTTTACCAGAATATTTCTTTGCTACATTAGCATAATGTGAATCTGTCTTGGCACGCTCATTGTTAATCTCGTCCCTTGCAGGGGACCGCCGTTTCACAGGAGAACCATCAGGAGAATAAAACTGGTGTTTCATTCCTCTACCATCATGTGCATCATCTGACGAATCTGATAGTTCATTGTCATATTTCTTGGACATATCCTTGCCGCTGCTAGAATAGAAAAAAACTATCAAGGGTATTACCAAAGGAAAATATGTAAGTTGTGCTGACAAAGTGCTTCAGATAATCATCATTAATACTGATTATTACTAGAAAAAAGTTTAGACTTTGGTGAATGTCTTGTCAGAATCTACCAAATACCATGCGGGGAAAACTTTTATTGAGAAGTTTATCCTGAATTATAACTAAGTACACACTAGTCTATAAGGTGGTGGCAGTGGTTGCACATTTGTGATTTAATATTCTATGTTAGAATAAGAAATAAGTAAAAGATGCATTGAACAGTAGCCTGGCAAAAGAACAGGAGTGCACAAAAAATACGCAACGGGGAGTATACGGAGATACCTAATCGAGCGTCATGGGACATCATCACCTGAGCCTCGAGAACAAATTGATGGAAACTACAAGCAATCTTCAAGCAAGGTATAGGTAGAGAAACTTACTCCTTTTGTAATCTAGATGGGGATTTTTCTCCAGGGCTTGACTTATCAACATCCACTTCCTTTAGTTGTAAATCAGCTGGAAAATCCTTAGATTTCATGCGTGATGAATTGGCCTTCCGTGCATTCTCTCTGAGTGTAAAAGAGAAGAAATGTATATACATCAACAGCGAGCCAGATATTTTGAAAACACAAAGTTCATGCAAGAATAGAATGGAGTCCAACCTTGCACGACTCCCTTCTTCCTCATCTCCGCTGTTATCTGTGCTGTCTTGACTGGGTAACTGTTTCCCAGTGTTCTTCAAAGGACTGTCAAAATATGGTGAGGAACTTGAGATTCCAGTTTGGACAGTGTTACGTATAAAATAAAACTGACAGAGTACAGATCAATATAAACAAGTACACACCCATCACGTGTGAAGACTCTTTCTGCATTTGTACGAGACCTCAAGGAATTTGTGAGCCGATGTTGTTCAGACCCGGGTGAACGATGACCACTCATTTCTCTATCATTGCTGCCATCGACATATGATTTCCTTCCTTGGTTCCTGCGGCAATACTGGAAGTAATACAATGACTTCCAGAATAACAATAGCAAAATATGCCTGCATTATGGTATTACCTTTGAGCCACATCCCTATGTTTGGTGGAGGGATTACCATTTGTTCCATTCTCGGTGTCTCTACTCGGACTCCTACAGGAACGATCTGGGCTCCTGCTGTATGGACTGATACTCCTGTAAGCATCGGTGCAAATGTATTCAAAACAAAAGAGTATTTCATGCAGAAAGGCAACATTGGGTGCAAAGAAAATCAGAGCAGCATACCTTCTCCGCTGGGGAGAGACTCGACGATTTGCGGAAAGTGTTCTACTCGAAATTGGGGATTTTCTCAGGCGTTTTGGTGACCTCAGTTGGGGTGAGCGATGAGGTGACGGTGACTGCCCTTTTACTGGAGACCGTGCCCTGTTTCTTCTTGGAGATGGAGATCGTAGCCTGCGTCTTCCAGGTGATGGGGACCGTGGCCTACGCCTTCCTGGAGACGGGGACCAGTGTCTGTCGGCTGGCAATCTGCGTCGAGCAGGTGATCTGCGGCGTGCAGGAGATGGTGATCTCCTAGGTGGACGAGCTGGGGACCGACGGCGATAGGGAGATGGTGATCTACGTCGCCCTGAAGGTGGTGATCTTCTCCGAATATGAAATCTCCCCCGAGGTGATGGGGATCTCGGTACTGAAGGTGATCTCCTGGCATACGGTGACCTCCGCCTGGATACTGAAGGAGCAACTCTTGGAGAATGCCTTCGTGGAGAAACAGAACGTCGTGATGATCTTTGCCTAGAAGGGGATGGAGAACGCCTCCTCGGAGAAATAGACCGTTGCCTACCACGGGGTGACATAGATGTGCTCCTAGGTCTGCGATGTTCACTGAAATGAAGAGTCAAATAGTACTGCCAGTGAGCAATTGTTACTGTTGAGACTGGCAAAACCTGCACTTGTCATGTCTAGTATAACTAGTAATACAGAGGACAGCTGACATTACAAACACCATGACAAGGTAAAAAGAACTCGAGGTTAAACCACTACAGATAGTGTTGCACGAGACACCATGTTTATTCTTCACTAATTAGGTCGCTCAGCTTATCATTAAGTATGAATGTCACAACGGTGCATATTCTCTTATCAAGGGTTTGGGGCATCACAGGGCCTTACTGTTTAATTAATTGAAAGGTGTCAGTAAAAGGCAAATGCCCATTTGTGACGTGACATTTTTTTTCCTGGACAGCAGTTTAGGTCATTGCCAGAACATAACAATGAAAAATTGGAGGAAGAGAAGAATTACTGTACAAGCTGAATAAAAGCAAAGAAAAACACACAAAGATGGTAATATCATTGGGTGAGAAAATACAAGTTTGACTTATGCATGGTCTGAGAAAAAATTAATGAATTCCATCTCAAGGGCAGGCATTATATGAGAGTTCTCCTGGTAAGAAAATAATCAAGGGGTCTCAAAAGGTGGGATTCTATAAATATTATCCAATCTGGTGGCATGCATTAAAGAGTAGTACAAGCTAATGAAAGAAGTTAATAACTAACCGGCTCTTTGTTCTTGAGCTATGCTTCGAGTCCAATTCCTTTTCTTTCTCAGCATTGACATCAGGATTATTTAAAGCAGAGCCAAGTGAATCACCATAAGCTCTCGAATTACTGGCATCCCCGTCCTACAGTAGTTGAGGTAAAGAACGATATGAACCGATATATATAATCGGGGAAGCTATCTGAGTGTCATCAGAAACACAAGAGGTCACAAGATAACCATAGAACAAGTTATGCATGGAAACTGTTCAGAAGGAATTAACTCACAATCATTTTGCGTTTATCCAGTTC
The DNA here is from genome assembly GCA_916181665.1 of Avena sativa. Classification (NCBI taxonomy): domain Eukaryota; kingdom Viridiplantae; phylum Streptophyta; class Magnoliopsida; order Poales; family Poaceae; genus Avena; species Avena sativa. The sequence goes on along the minus strand of OV702289.1, from coordinate 666,034,042 downwards.
TGTGTCCCTTCCATCTTTCTCTCGTTTCTTCTGGATTTCCTGGGCAATTCTAGCCTCTTCCACCTGAACAGAAGATGGATGGATTAAGAAAATATCTCATTTCTATAGTTTAAGCCCTGCATGCAACTCCATGAGTTGTAAAATACCAAGTTCACTGAACAAGACAGAAATACCAAATGCCAAAATAAAGTACAGTCGTTTTCCAGAAATCACATCGCAGAGAAATGAAATAAGTCTACAAATTTTAATTGCAGAATATTTTACCAGTGAGAATACAAAAATAAAATTTTACTGAACAATATTGACATATTTGACATTTTATTGTTCTATATGTGCAATGTCCACGAAAAAAATAAGGTCGCCCACTGCTTCAACCATAATGACAGATTGCATTCTTCTGTCGAGACACAATAACAAAAATTACAGTACTATAATGTAGGTGCCTAGCTGAATATCTCTGACGTTTGTATTCTAACTTATTAATTACTCCATGCGTTACAAAATACAAGGCAATTTTGGTTAGTTGGATGAATCAGCAAGTCATAAAACCAAGAGAATAGAGGGAAATGACAGTGCTATCCATGGCATCAATGTGTTGGAAATAAGAGAGTGAAAATTTAGTGTGGGTGTTTATACATAACTGCGTACAGAGGGAGCATAAATGAGGTCAAAAGAGAGAAAATGATGTCAGATCTGGATGCAGGCCTTATATTGTTAGACATACAAGCAATCCTTGAACATGGAGGGTTAGCCAGCAGGCCGGACATACTGAGGACTCAAAATGTACACACACCACAAGAGGAATCCAGACTTGGCACGTACATGGGAGCAAGGAAGCACACATACATGTCAAGGTAGGAATTAGGTAGTGTCTAAAAATATCCAGGATTTGGGTACAGACATTAACCTCGGCAATAGAAAGTGGAGACAATAGGAAATTGAGCTAATTCTAATTAAGAGTTAAGAGTCCTCAGTTTAGGAGAACTTAACCCATATAGAAAAGAAATGTTTTAGTTTGTCAATACTTGAATTCAATTCAAGTCAAACTTGTGGAACCAGTCAGTTGTCCTATATAGGACAAATGTGTAATGTTTCAATCAAGCAATAGAATAATCAAAAGTTCTATAAGCCTTAGAACCTACCTTCCACGTCAGGGATGAGCTCTGTCACCTGTTGTTGAAGGTCAGTGCCCTATCCCCGGTTTTCCAACACACACCCTACTAAACTAATCTGTTGTGAACAAAGGTTCATAACACTATAGGCTTTATATTTTCTAAGGATTACTGATAACATATCTAACATACGTCACAGGAATATAGCTATAATACAGTTGAACAAAAGGAGGTGACTCGAAAGCAAGGAATTTCAATGTGATCAAATCTAGCTTCCTCTCAGTCGACACAGATGTTAGTTACATGATTTTTGAGTCGCCGAGTCAAGCCAAGTCGCCATGGCTGCGACTAGTGACTTGCTGGCTTGAGTCAACAACTTGGCTTGATTAGTCGCCACAGGAGTAGAAAGAGCACACCTGCACATGATTCTCTCCTGGCATAGCCCATAGATGCCGTATACAAGTAAAACTGATCGCAGCCAGGCCGGCCAGGCCCAACACGGCCCAGCTAAACCACTCCCAGACTCACCCAATCGCTAAACCTAGCACCCCATGTCCCCCTCACGTGAATCCTCAAACCGCCGCCAGCCCTTAGGCGCACTCCCGCACACAGCCTCGCTTGAACCATCTCCTTACTCTGCAACCGCCGGCGAGGAGCGGCTGCAGCTAGACCCCCCCCCCCCTCTCATAACACTAGGCTTTATATTTTCTAAGGATTACTGATAACATATCTAACATACGTCACAGGAATATAGCTATAATACAGTTGAACAAAAGGAGGTGACTCGAAAGCAAGGAATTTCAATGTGATCGAATCTAGCTTCCTCTCAGTCGACACAGATGTTAGTTACATGCTTTTTGAATCGCCGAGTCAAGCCAAGTCGACATGGCTGCGACTAGTGACTTGCTGGCTTGAGTCAACAACTTGGCTTGATTAGTCGCCACAGGAGTAGAAAGAGCACACCTGCACATGATTCTCTCCTGGCATAGCCCATAGATGCCGTATACGAGTAAAATTGATCGCAGCCAGGCCGGCCAGGCCCAACACGGCCCAGCTAAACCACTCCCAGACTCACCCAATCGCTAAACCTAGCACCCCGTGTCCCCCTCACGTGAATCCTCAAACCGCCGCCAGCCCTTAGGCGCACTCCCGCACACAGCCTCGCTTGAACCATCTCCTTACTCTGCAACCGCCGGCGAGGAGCGGCTGCAGCTCGAACCCACCCCCCACCCCCCCTCTCCAATCATCTCCTTCTGCGCCGCCGGTGAGGAGCAGCGACGGCTCGAACCTCTCGTCCTGAGCTCTGCCCTTTCTATCCCGTTCCATCCTTTTCTCTCTGAAATCCCGGCAAGACAAGCAAGGCGACCGGCGCAACGACCTGGCGACTCTCTGAAATCCATGTATAGTTGCTGGTGAGCCAGAAAGTCACGCGACTCGCTCCATGAGTCAAGTCGCGTGCGTGAGTCAGCCACGCCGCAACGACTTGGCGACTATACAGCGACTCAAAAAAGATAGTTAACATAGTAGTCAATTGAATTATTCGAGTCAAAAAGACAGTTGAGTCCTTGGGTTATCAATTTATTGACTACTAGGCTAGTCATATGACTAGTTGACGTTTCCTGATGGAAGCAAAGTACGATAAGGCAAGCAAATCTAGTGGAATTTCTTATGTGTGAATTATAGCTTATGAGTTAACTGAAAACAACATGCCCGAAGTATGCCCTACAATATAGTGGTAATACAGTGATGTGTTTGATGCAAACCTTTCTCTGCTGAATCTCAGCCTCCTTTGCATCCAAAAATTGCTGGGGAACACCACTAGCATTCTGCTGAGCACTGAGGAGGAGGCTCCAGAGCTCCCTCATGAACTTCACTGTGTTCTTCTCCATGAACCCTGTCAACTGGATCTGTATGTGCTTCCCGTCCACCTCCTTGCAAAACAAACAAAAAAAAGTAACGAAAACCATATAAACCTCGTGAGCTCATACTATATCAGGTCAGAAAGCAATTAACTGAATCATTACACAGGCAGAATTAATAGCACTTAGTTCGGGTTAACTCACCCAACAGAATTATATCCAAGTAACAAATAACTTGACGAAATGGCCAGAAACAAATCTAACCTAAGAATGATCAACTGTTCTAGATACAACCCAGATATTGTTTTGCCAATTCATGACAAGAAGATGAGCTAATCCGGTTGGAATATTGCAAATGAGAAAGTGATGTCGTTTAGGCGTTTAGCTCCACGAGATGGTGACGAGTACCTGCCTTACACTATCCAAACAAACACATGCAAGATTCTGAACTTAATTCCTGAGTTACACATTCAGTTTAAATTCCAGTATAACACATGTATGATTTCAGTTTTAATTTCTAAGCTCAATCATGACATAGTTTGGTTTGTAGAGTAAAATCTTGGAGCTGATTGGGCCAAATCTAATAATCCTATCCCGGGATGATTTATACTAACTAAGTACGCAGTTTGGATTTTACTGGGTGCACAAAATTCAATGAGGGCACAAGAAATATCTCTTATAAAATATCACCTTCACGTCAAGTAGGCCGTAGATGAAGTTGATAAGCACTTCATCCTCGAACCCAAGAAGCTCAGTGACCCTTGTTGCAATCCACGGTTTCATAACGTCCATCTTCACCTTTGACATGTCCACCTAAATCCAACAAGAAAATAATTATAGTTTCCACTGAATCAACAGCAGATGGTTCCCCTCTGGACTCTCGTCGGCTAGAACCCAATGAAGGCATAGGGCACGAACGAACAAATTAACCTGGTGGTCAAGCTCGGACGCAAACTTCTGCGTCTTGAGCAGCTTGGCATGCTTATTGGAGAAACGGGTATCCTGGTCGGCCGACGTCCCCTGCGAAACCACGGCGAATCAGCGCACCTCTCACAGATCCGACGAACTAGAAATACGAAGCGAGGTTGCAGAGCTAGATCGATACGTCGATTGGTAACCGCTTACCCGGAAGAAGCCTCCCGACATCTTCACAGACGGTACGGCCGCCGGAGCAGCCGCCGCTTGTGGAGAGAATCCCGATGAAGGGTTGCTAGGGTTGGAGGCGTGCGTGGGAAGACGACGACGAGTTGCGGGTGCAGTGGGGAAGAAGAGACGGCAAGGGCCAGGACAAATAGCCCGATCTAAAACAGTCGCCCACGTGGGCCCAGCCCACCCGTTTGTGGGCTTTCAAGTCAATTCACTCCGAGTGCGTGTGCATCGCGATTCATCTTTTCACTCTATATACAACCTAAAAGGTGCAATATATATCTTGTCGCTCATCTAATATAAAGTTTATACAGTAAAATATAAAATATTTTAGCTTTATGAAATTAAATGTATGTAGACGTCTTTTAGTGTATAGGTTCTCTCCGAACCTCTACGAACCTATACACTAAGACGTTTAGATAGATTCAATTCACAAATCTAAAACGTCTTATATTTCTGAACGGAAGGAGTACAAAATAAGCGATACTTATTAGGGTCGTGCTAAGTGTCCCCCGGGGATCGGATCTTCCGATCCTCCGCCTCCAGCGATCGACAACATGTCCACTCGGGACCCAAAAAAACCACATTCCTGAAAAAATCCTAGCGTCCTCGTTCGACTTGCAGGGCGGTCCCTGGCCCGTTGCCATGGGGTTGGCGCCTGACCGGCATGCCGGCGTCCAGCTAAGGTGAGGGAGCCGTCCAGCTCCGGTGAAGGCAGCGTTCGCGCCCCTCAGGAAGCACCTCCACCCTCCCATGGCAGCATCTCCTCCCTCCCTAGGCAGCACCCCTCTCGCCTCCCATGGCAGCACCGCCATCGCCGTAGAATACGCCACGATGGTCGTTGCTCGCCTGCAGCAACGTCGGTGGCTAATTGTAGCAGAATCGGTGTTCACTTGTAGCAACACCGAGGGCAGCGTGTAGCAGCGGTGGCTAGCAACAGCCACCTAGCGGTGGCGTCCTTGCAGCGATGCCCGTGGGCACTTGTAGAAATTCCGGTGTCGCTTTGTAGCAACGCCCGAGAATCCCGTTGCCACATCGCTGATGCAGTAGCATGGTAGCCGTTTGTAGCAAACGCCGATGTCCATGGAAGCAAAGCTGATGGCCGAAGGTAGCAACGGTGATGGCCCATCTAGCATCAACGACCCGCCTTTGTAGCATCGGCCGCCTTAGTTCGCAGCTCCGACGAGCTCTGCCATCCTTAGTCCGTAGCTCTGGTGACCACTACTCGCAGCAACACTGGCCCGCCTCGCAGCAAGAGCAGACTACTACGAGCTAGGGCGGCCGCGACGAGGAGCTCGAGCAGTCGGGAACCGCGCCACAACACCTGCACAACACGGAGGAGAACCAGCGGGCAGCGGCGCCGGGAAGCTGTGGCCGGCGGTGACTATGGAAAGCAGCGACCGGTGGCCATGCGAGGAACCCGGCGAGCGCGACGCCAAGAACCAGCAGCGAGCGGCAAGGCCAGGAACCCGATGGGCGGCGACGCGGGGAACCTCCGACGATCAGCGTGGTGCTTGGGTTTGACTCAGCGATTGCGATTGGGGAATAGCAGGAACATGGGATGGGGAAGAGATAAGGTACCGGTACATGATCGGTGGGGCTGGGTCTAGAGGACGTGTGTCGCTCGCTAGAGCCGGGGGACGTGTCGCGTGCGATCCCCCGGGTTAAATGTAGCGTTTTCTCACTTATTATGGATCGAAGGGAGTATTAAATTCAAAGATGCTGTGGTGTGTGGTGTCACACTTTAACATATCGTAACAAAACGCCTCTACTTTTACTCTGATGTCTACTCTATCTAATTGGCTAACAAATTTATCTAATTAAAGTCAAAGTTGCAGTGTCGTACTCGTCCAACCCCATTCACCTGCCATGAACATTGGTACAGCCAACAGGAATTTTGAGTCTATCCTCTCTAAGAGCATCTCTAATGAAGACCAAAAACTTGCGAACTATAAATGGCAGATACAGTCGACGTCCGGCTTTCACGGGTCTAGTTTGTGAGCATCGTTCTGCGTTGGACACAGATTTATGCAAATTGATTCATACAAATGATAGCAAATAGTTTAATAAATCATTACACAAATCATCCGCATCAAATCAAATCAAATTATTACATAAATGGTATGATTAAAAAAATGTTTTATACAAATGGTTTGATCAAATGAATGTTTTGGTACACAAAAATGAAATAACAAATGAAACATCATTGGCGGCCATGCCGCTGCCAGTGGTGGTCGATTAGATCTTTTTTGAGTTGGTTATGGGTGTCTAATGGCTCGGTGTTGATGTGAAGCTCGTTGGGGAACCCCAAGAGGAAGGTATGATGAGTACAGCAGTAAGTTTTCCTCAGTTATGAAACCAAGGTTTAATCGAACCAGTAGGAGCAAGGAAACACCCCAAAGATGTTGCTAGTTGAGCCTTGGCAGAGCGCACTACCGGTGCAGTAGCAACGTGGAGACCTGCACAACACAACCACAGAACTTTGCCCCCAACTTGCGATGTGATTGTCAATCTCACCGATTTTTCTAAAAACAAAGGATTAAACGTATCGAATGGAAGGAAGTAATAGTTTGTAGAAAGTAAACACAAAGAAGTAAACAGTTTGTAGATTGTATGTAAAAGAAAGGACCAGGGTCCATAGTTCACTAGAGGTGGCTCTCCTTAAGATAGATAACATGCTGGGTGAACAAATTACAGCGGGGCAATTGACAAACATCGAGAAAGCAATACATGTATATACTAATCATCTTGACTCCTTTGGACTTGATTGGGCATTACAACATTATACATAGACCGCCATCCAACTGCATCTATGACTAATAATCCACCTTCAGGTTATCATCCGAACCCCCTCCAGTATTAAGTTGCAAGCAACAGATTATTGCTTTACAAACTGTGTGTAAGGTATACAATACGATTGTTCTATGAACAAAGGATCATTGTTTTCTCTCTAATAGCAACAACACATCTAGTACCTTACAAGAGCTCACAAGATCTAAACATGAAAGCACAAAGGAGGAGAACCAGCCATCTAGCTACTACATGGACCCGTAGTCCAGAGATGAACTACTCACGCATCACACCGGAGGCTTGCATGATGATGAAGAAGGCCTCCAGGATGAATTCCCCTCTCTGGCAGGGTACCGGGAAGAGCTTCAGATCCCTCCCGATCTAGGGATAGAGATGACGACGGCTATAGACTCTTTTGTGGATTTTTTTGATCGGGTACTTAGGGTTTTGGTCCCGAGGGAAATATATAGGCGGAAGGAGAGGCCGAGGGGGTGCTAGGGTCGGCCAGACCACCCCCTGGCGCGGGCCAGGCCTAGCCACGTGGCCAGGTGGTGTGGCTGGCCCCCAGCCCTTCTTCGTCTCGTATTCTGGCTCTAGATGTCTTCTGGAAAAATAGGCACTTTGGCTTTTGTCCCGTCCAATTCCGAGAATATTCATTTTCTGACTTTCTTGGAACCAAAAATAGCAGAAAACATGCATCTGGCACTGTGGCTCTTGTTAATAGGTTAGTCCAAGAAATCATATGAAAAATATTCCAAAGTGTGGACAAAACACAAGAAAGTAGATAAAACCAAGCATGGAGCATCAAAAATTATAGATACATTTGCAATGTATCAACATCCCCAAGCTTAACGCCTCCTCGTCCTCGAGTAGGTAAGTGATAAAAAGAAAGAATAATTTTTGAGGTGACATGCACCATCATAAACTTGATCAAAGTACTTGTAAAACATTCAAAGCTGGGATCATAGTACTTCAATCATAATATGAAAGACAAGGTTCTAGCAATAAGACAAAGAAACTATGATGCAACATGAAAAGGCACAAACAAAAGATTCATGAATAACAATGCTTTGCAAGACGTTTGTTTGTTTCATATAAAGAAAACATAGCATAATAGTATTCAGCTTGTCCCTCAAAGAGTAGCAAATATAAATGCATAGGACACCTTCAAAGTTCATAAAAGTGACTAGATACAAATAGTTTAAAACAAGCAATATCAAGTTATGCATCAATCAACTAGTCTTAGAACAATGCACATAGAACTAAGAATGGCCACTATGCTCTCAAAGTAAGTGCATAAAGATAGAAGGTGGAGACTCAATATAATGGTGGGAGAAAGGCCTTCATGGAAGAAAGTAGGGATTCAAGTCTCATAAAGAGTTTCCAAAAATTATGGTACTTATAGCTTTCAGCTCTCATTGCCCCTATCATAAGCATCTTGAAGGTGATTAAGGTTAAAGTGACACAACTAACAGGATATGCTTGACAAGTTATAAACCGAAATCTCATGCCCCTTACTTACAAAGACCGATCCTCATGCTATTCAACTTTAGTCACAAGTAAGCTCTTGTCATTGTAAGTACATATATATCATAAAGAACCGCCAATGGGGTACCCCTTTCACATGATACAGGAGCTATCCCATAATCAAAATGACAAGGCAAGCAGACAATGAGCATCTCAGCGATCTTTTTATTTGCTATTTGCATATGTTTTTATTGAGGATGCTTCATAGAGTGCTCATTTTGGTGATGCTGCAAGTTTCCACCATGATTAGGCATGGCTTAGGCTAGCGGCCCAGGCGTTTCTCTAACACACATACAAACTCCATGATCTTACAAGTTCCACTTTTATTTCACACCGTAGGAATCCATAAGCAAAAGAATATGATATCAACGGGGTACAAATTACAAGTGCAATGTTGAAAGCGTTCCCCATGATACATGGTTCTGCTAATTTCAACTTATAAAGCGCAAGCATATACACAACAAAGAAGGACCCAATGGTTCAAGTGTTATTAGATGCAAAAAAGTAAAGTGTGCCATCAAGTTTGTGAGAGCTTTAATCGCTAGTTTTATCATAACAAATTTAATTTGGAAGATAAACAAAAGCATGCTAATAGGTAGGTATGGTGGAATCTTTGGAATAGCTTGGTTTAAGGAGTTGGATCCATGAGTGGAACTCATACTTGGTTGTGGAGGCTAGCAAAAGACTGGGAGCGACAAACTAAGAGAGTAATAATGGCCATAATCATGCAGAGCGACAAAACATCATTGATCAAAGAATAAAGTGATACTATAAGTTGAAAACTAAAGGATCATAAAGGCTATGGTGACTTGAGATAGTCATAACATGGTGTGAGCATGTGCCAAGTCAACCCAAATAAAGCATCAAAGGAGAATACCACTATACTATGCTTTAATATGCTAAAACAACGCATGATTCATCCAAGGCACACTAAGCAATCTCAATTGTTTATAACAAGTCATGTTATAGCAAAGAATACTAAGTATAAAGCCAAAACAATATCAAGCATGGCATGACAAAGCATAGGCCATAGTCAAAAACAAGCTCTCTTTACCACTTAAGCATGAACTTTCCTACTCTTTTCCAAACCAAACCAAACTATTTGAAAACCAATGCATGAAAGAGGGGGTACATCCAATTTATTTAGCAAACTAAGCAAACCAAGCAAACAAAAAACCAAAACAAAAACGAAAAAGAAGACGCTCCAAGAACAACACAACTGTGCATGAAACAATAAAAATGAAGCGTTTGGAAGAAACCTGGGATTTTTATTGATGAAGAAGGGGATGCCTTGGGCATCCCCAAGCTTTGATGCTTGTACTTATTGGATATTTCTTGGGGTGACACGCGTGGCATCCTCAAGCTTTAGCTTTAGTCCATCCTTCATCTCATTACTCATTCCTTCCATACACCTGAAATTTTTCCTTCATACAAAACTTCACACAATCTTTATTAGCAACATTAGTGCACTCAAGATAATAGGTCTTTAGGTTCAGTTCTAACACCAATAAACTTCCACTAGAACACTAGCTACTATAGCACTTCTCTCAAAAATCTCAATTCCCCAAAAGAACTCAAAAAGGAACCAATAAGAAGCAAATGCAGAAAATGGCAGAAATCTGTCAAAACAGACCAGCAGGTAAAGACGATTTTTTCGAAGACCTTCTGTTGCTCAAATCAAAAAATGTTGAACTAATGAAAGTTAGATAACAACCTGGGGAAGAAGTACAAAAATTCACGCCTCAAAAGGATGTTCAAAGATTTTACACGAATTTTTACGTTAAAGCACAGAAATTTGTTTCGGGACAGCAACTTTCCCAATCATTACCTCTCTCTCATTAGAGGTTACTCTGGCACAAAAAGCAAATAAAAAGGATAAGGGGCGGTTTTTACTGAAGTAATAACTTCCAAGACTCATCTAAAACTTTTGGGTTATCTCCCAATAAGTACTTTTCTTTAACGCCTTTAAGTTAGGCATAAGAGGCAAGAAGAATCAAGTGTTCTCAAATGAAGAAGCATTAAGATCAATACCAGAAATATCTTCAACAAGGCAAGGTATATCATTCAAATAAGTTTTAGAGGATCTCCTCTCAATGCTCTTAGGTTCACTATTTTCATCAAAAGGGTTTTCAGGAACAATCCAATCAAGATTCTTTTCTATGGCTTCATGTATTGCTACCAGTTTAAAGGGTATTGGTATCTTAGATTCCTCCCCGTTAGGTTCAGTTTTGTTCATCTTTTCTCGTGTACCAACAACATCTACACATGAGCCTAGCATATTGAAACGTTCAAAGACTTTTCTACCTTCCTTGGCAACATCATAGAATTCCTTAAGCAAAGTTTCAAGAATAAAATCTCTCTTCTCAGGGTCATCAATTTCTTTAAGTTTAAGAAACATTACTTGCATTAAGGGGTTAAGGTTAACAAACCTAGCTTCCAACATGTGAACTAAAGAAGCTGCAGCAATCTCATAGTTTGGAGCAAGTTCTGCAAGGGATCTATCCTCAATATCCTCATGTTTACTAACATGATTAAAGAATTCTTCAATATTATCTTTTCCAATTATGGAACCACTACCTATTGAAAGGCCTTTCAAGGTGAATTTAGGGATCAACGTGGTGAGCTAAGGAAGAGGTAACAACTAAAGGAGACTTAATTTTTTGTGTTTTTAATAAAGAAAGCAAACTTGTAAAACTAATTTTTTTGTGTTTTTGATAAAGAAATAAGCAAACAAAGCAAAAGAAACTAAGCAAAACAAAAATAACAAAGTAAAGAGATTGGTTATGAGGGACTCCTCTTGTGAAGATGTCCTTGACTCCCTGGCACCGGCGCCAGAAAAATACTTGATGGCTCAGTGTTGATGTGGAGCTCGTTGGGGAACCCTAAGAGGAAGGTATGATGAGCACAGTAGTAAGTTTCCCTCAGTTATGAAACCAAGGTTTAATCGAACCAGTAGGAGCAAGGAAACACCCCAAAGGTGTTGCTAGCTGAGCCTTGGCAGAGCGCACTACCGGTGCTAGTAGCAACGTGGAGACATGCACAACACAACCACAGAACTTTGCCCCCAACTTGCGATGAGGTTGTCAATCTCACCGGTTTGCTGAAAACAAAGGATTAAACGTATCGAATGGAAGGAAGTAATAGTTTGCAGAAAGTAAACACAAAGCAGTAAACAGTTTGTAGATTGTATGTAAAAGAAAGGACCGGGGTCCATAGTTCACTAGAGGTGGCTCTCCTTAAGATAGATAACATGTTGGGTGAACAAATTACAGCGGGGCAATTGACAAACATCGAGAAAGCAATACATGCATATACTAATCATCTTGACTCCTTTGGAACTTGATTAGGCATTACAACATTATACGTAGACCGCCATCTAACTACATCCATGACTAATAATCCACCTTTAGGTTATCATCCGAACCCCCTCCAGTATTAAGTTGCAAGCAACAGATTATTGCTTTACGAATTGCGTGTAAAGTAAACAATATGATTGTTCTATGAACAAAGGATTATTGTTTTCTCCCTAGTAGCAACAACACATCTAGTACCTTAGAGATTTCTTTCACTTCCCCAGATTACCAGAGGCATGAACCCACTATCGAGCATAAATACTAACTCTTGGAGTTGCCAGCATCTACTTGGCCAAGATAGCTACTAACAATGGAAAGCATGCAAGATCACAAATAACAAAGACATGATAGAATCAATAATCAATCTGAAATAGCATCTCAATATCCATCGGATCCCCGCAAACACAACATGCAAAATTACAAATAGATGATCTTGATCATGAACGGAGCTCACAAGATCTAAACATGAAAGCACAGAGGAGGAGAACCAGCCATCTAGCTACTACATGGACCCGTAGTCTAGAGATGAACTACTCACGCATCACAGTGGAGGCTTGCATGATGATGAAGAAGGCCTCCAGGGTGAATTCCCCTCTCCGGCAGGGTGCCGGGAAGAGCTTCATATCCCTCCCGATCTAGGGATGGAGATGACGGCGGCTACAGACTCTTTTGTGGATTTTTTGATCAGGTACTTAGGGTTTTGGTCCCGAGGGCAATATATAGGCGAAAGGAGAGGTCGAGGGGGTGCTGGGGTCGGCCAGACCACCCCCTGGCACGGGCTAGGCCTGGCTGCACGGCCAGGTGGTGTGGCCGGCCCCCATCCCTTTTTCGTCTCGTATTATGGCTCCAGATGTCTTCCGGAAAAATAGGCACTTTGGCTTTTGTCCCGTCCAATTCCGAGAATATTCATTTTCTGACTTTCCTGGAACCAAAAATAGCAGAAAACAGGCAGCTGGCACTGTGGCTCTTGTTAATAGGTTAGTCCAAGAAATCATATGAAAAGTACTCCAAAGTGTGGACAAAACACAAGAAAGTAGATAAAACCAAGCATGGGGCATAAAAAATTATAGATACATTTGCAATGTATTAGTGTCCTCGTGTTTAGTTTTGTTGTACGAGTCAAGAAATGCTTGAAGACGGTCTCAGTTCCTTTCTGGCCTCACTTGGCTCCCAATATTGTCACAGGATCACTCCAATTCTAACCCTCTCTCATCCTCGACGATCATGTTGTGCGGAATGACACAACATGTCATGATGTTCCTATGAGACTTAATATCCCAGAAACGAGCAGGGCCTCGAAACCTAGCTTGCAAAACACCAAAAGCTCTTTCAATATCCTTTCGGGCAACCTCTTGAGCCTTGGCAAAAACAACTTCTTTGCTTATTTCAAGGGCATGAATGGTTTTCACCAAAGGTGCCCAATCTGAATATATGCCATCGGCTAGATAGTACCCCATGGTGTAGTCATTGTTCGTGACTTTGTAATTACAAGCTGGTGCATCTTCATGGGCAAGTCTTGTAAACAAATGGGATCGATGTAAGATGTTGATGTCATTGAGTGATCCCGGCAATCCAAAAAAAACAATGCCAAATCCATAGGTCTTGGGATGCGACAGCTTCAAGAACAATTGTTGGATCGCAGCTTTTGCCACGATATTGGCATTGCCATGCTTTTGGGTAATTCTTCCACTTCCAGTGCATACAGTCCACACTGCCAAGCATGTCATGCCAGCCTCTCTCAAGGTTCATATCCATCAACCTTTTCATATATTCGTTGTTTGGAGATCGAAGATACTCATCACCGAACATTCGGATCACAACCTTTGCGAACCTCGGAATAGATTCAATGGTGGTATCTTCACCAATGTGAAGATACTCATCGCAATAATCTGTAAGCATGCCATACGCAAGCACACGAATAGCTGTGGAGATTTTTTGGTATGCACTAAACCCTAGCACGCCGGCGCCGTCTCTATGGCGCTGAAAGTATGTGCAGCTGCCTTCGCAAGCCTCTACGATTTTCACGAACAACTCTTGCCGCATTCATAACCGCCTATGGAAGAGATGCGAGGGTAGGTCGATACCTCGACGAAGTAGTCTTGCATCATCGAGTGGTGGCCTTGCCAATGGTTGTGCGGGAGACAAATCCGGTCGGGCACCGAACCGCGACACCGATTCAACATCCTCTTCCTATCCTTGACCTCCTTGACGGCGAGGATGACGGCTAGATGCTTGGTGTTGTTGTCAAGGAGCAGCTCGTCGAGTTCCGAATTGTCGTCGTCGGAGGAGTTCTCCAAGTACATCTCCTCACTCTCCGTCAATGATGAACTCATGTGAATGAAGTAAATACGACCGTCAAAATCCTTGAAATTTAGCCGTGGTGGGGGAGATCGAACAAGTTCATACATTGGAGGTAGTGGCAGCGGGCGAATCGGTCGGCTGATGAGGCGACAACGCTCCCTGCTGCATATCTGGCTCTTGGAATGGTTGATATGTCAGATCCGCTTCAGCGCGCCGGCAAATCAAGCTGCAAAGGACGGGCTCCGCGACGGGAATGTCAGCGGCGGCGGGCGGGAGGAGCAGAGGGGAACGTAAATATCAATGAAACACACGTGAGGGGATATGGTTTCACGCTCAGTTCGGCCCCTCGCTCCGCGTATGTACTTATCATTGGCGATAATTCACCAACCCCCACAAAAATAAGTAAGGGTCGTCACCTTATACAGAGTTCACTGGAGCAATCGACTATTATGCAAACCGCAAATGGACGGTTATTTTACAGTTTCAGGTTGTGTTCAGTCTTTGTTAGAGACGCTCTAAGACACTATCGGAATAAAAGACTCGTTTTTTCCATACGACTGAATCAAGAGAACTCCTCATTTTGCTCAACGATTAGCACAACTCTCGTGCATCTGCATGTGCGTGGCTGCATTCGGCTTGTACAAAAACTACAACTACCACACACAAATCTGGTGTTGCAAGGATGACGCCATCATCGCGCGCGTCTTCCTGGATCTCTAGGCCGAGGGCCTCTTTGCCAACGCCTCTCGTGCGCTCTGCTTCTGCGTCTGCATGGCCAGGACAGGTGGTTGCCATGCTCCACCTCGTCAACGTGTCTGATGCCATCGGCATCGTGCTCGCACTGCCGCCGCTGGATCGTCGTGAGGGGTGACTTCCATGTGCAGCCATTCACCAATGACATCTTCGAGTTCCCGATGTTTTTGACCACGCACCCGCTTTGCCGCAGAGATCAAGTGCATGCTTTGCACAGGCAGCGTCGCGGTACTACACTTCGTGGTGCACCGCTGCGAGGAAAAGTACTTCGACAATGTCCTGCTCGATGAGGATGACTTGCTCCGGATCTTCTAACGGTTGGAGGTGGTCAGGATCTCCAAGGTCTACGCCTTCAGTCTCGGCACCACCCTGCTTCTTCTACCTCGATTGGATTCCAGCAGTGCTCCGGCTTGCTACGGTGACCCAGCATACCACTGCATATGTAGTATACTATAGTCGTTGATATGACATTCACAGAACACCGTTCCGTAAATATCACACCCCTCAGAGTGGTACAACAGAAACATTGAGGGTCCATATTACAAACATACACACTTCATTATTACAAACCAAGAGTTCTCAAACTTCAAATATTATGAAAATACAAACCAAACCTAAGTAGTTTCAGCGGAAGATATAAAATTCAAACTCATACTTCGAATTGAGCTCAACAACTTATTCTATATAGTTCCTGGTGCTCGGCTCAATTGGGTTTACTAATAACTAAGGCAACTACTCGGACTCGTTGCCCTCCACTCCATAGCGTATCTCGTAGTCCACCCCTTCAACTCCTCTAGACATGTCTGGTTCCTCGTAGAAGACGTCATCTTGTCCATCAGCTACGTACATCGAAGTGTCTTCTGGATTCTCAGAGTCTAAGCAGGGGTTTAAAGGAAAGAGTGAGTAACAGCGTTACCCAGCAAGTTCATTATATGCAATGTGGGAAGTTTGATGCTCTATCTACCACCTCGGACGATACGTCCTGGGTACTATGCAATTTTTGTAAACATTTCTTCAAAGATTGGTTTTATCAAAAAATATGCCCATCAACCTTCACAGTTTGACCAGAACTTCATGGAGTTCCTTTCATGCCGTGTTCGTAGCTCCTTCCCAGAATAGAGAGTAACATGTCACAATTCTTACACTCTGTAAAGGTGCGTTGCTTTACCCATGAGAGACCAACTCCTTGTTGCACAACCGAGCGTACTTTCCCGTCCACAATTCCATGATGTGGGGCCCAGTAGGTGATCCAAGCCAATCACTGCCCTCTCTACGACCCCATATGTCTGCACGATCCTCCGGGGCTGACTACACCTCCGTTAAGCCTCCAACTAGGGCAAGCTATAACCCTGGTGAGTTCCCGAAGACTCTATGAAATGGTGATGCCCCTGTTAAGCTCCATAAAAGGCCTAACTATACCTCTGGCAGCCACTCATAAATAATCTAGATACCTAAATCGTGGGGCCTAAGGGTGCCCACCTGACGAAGGTTTAACTCATCAATGCCCATTGTTATGGACTTGGGTTTTGGAGAAGGAGGGAGCGCTGGAAGCATCAATCGGCTAGCAAACAAGTACATAGGGAGGCAAGGTTTACCCAGGTTCAGGCCTCGTAGAGGTCTCTACTCCTGCTTGTCTGCTCTTGGAATTAACAAAGGAATCGAAGATTATAGGGGCGCGCAGATGCAATCTGGCGAGGGTTATGGAAACTAGGGTTGCGTGTGTCCTCCTCGCCGCCCCCTCCTAGACTTTATATAGATAGGCCAGGTCCCGGGTAGCAGGTCGAGTCGGTTACAAATTAGGGTTTTCCCTTTAAACTGTCTATCTTTAAACTTCTTCTTGTCTCGCAAGTCATCGAGAGTCCGAGGGCCACTGGAAGTCTTCATTGGGCCGTGGCAACACCGTGGGCTTCCACTGTATCTGGATCGGATATACCAAACACGAGTACCTGCAGGGTATACCCATGTCAGTAGCCCCCGAGTGTCCAGTGGAATCGTAGATTCGACTGGGGACTTTATGAAGCCTTTCGAGTGCATGGCAGAGTATTTTGTTTATATCATAGGGATTGTTGATATGCGTGCCTGATTTAACCGATGCATCGGTATCAGTTAACTGACTTAGGTCAAAACAACACAATCTACTCGAACTCGAGTCCCTATACTCGAATTTGGAAAAGTGTTGGTGTAATTCGACTCATGCCACGGAGGTCTTACAGGAGTCGAAATCCAGTATAGGGTGTGAGCACTCGACGCGTCCGTCAAAGCATGTTCATCGTACCTGTAGGCATGGATATATTTCTGGTAGTGCGCAGCAAATGCGTTGCCATGCCTTATTCAGGTCATATCTTCACGATGCAAGCGCGGCATCCGAATTTTTTGTCATCACGGAGATGATTCGGGCGACCCAGGAGACACAGTCTCTTTGTAGGGAAAAATATGAGGCGGTGTCGCCATAGACTTCGAGTGTGGATGTTATCAACACACAGTACGATGTACAAATAATCATAGGGTGCACGACCAGCACTCCCTATGGGAGTAGCCCCCAAGTGCCTAGTTGAGTCAAAAACTCAGGCAGGGACTAAAGAACTTTCGTGACTACTGTCGTCTTTTGTTTACTTGTTTCAGTCGAATTTGTTTCCAGGCTCCCTATGGGAGTAACCCATGATCCATAGTTGAGTGGTTGGGTAAGTCTTGAATGTCCATATCCTGCATAAAAAAGAAAATCGTAGGGTGTGCGACCAATGGGAGTAGCCCCCGAGTGCTTGGTGGAGTCGAAGACTCAAGCAAGGACTAAAGTAGTCGAAGTCTTCTAGTGTTCAATTTGATGACATTAGTGCTGACGATGTGATGACCTCAGTTGCCCGCGTGAGCGGTTTTGATGGGACGTGACGAGCGGTGGGTCCCATTTTCTGACCCTGACTTGACCGGGCGTGCATAATCTTTCGTTTTAACTGTGCCTCCTCGATTTCCGCGTGTAATGGAGGTAGTGGGGGACAGTTCGTGTTTCAGGCCCTCCACGTGTTGATCGCGATGTGCGCCACGCGTCCAATAGGGTTTCTGCTAGCCGTTGGATTGCATTCACCAGGGGGTTAAGTAGCAGCGTAGCTGTGGTAATTTCCATCTGCTCTTTCTCTGCTTTGTGCCTCCATCGCCATTGCTGCTGCTCTATGCCTCTTAGAGTTCGTCCCGTTTCGCGGCGCTGGACCAACTCCGTGTGTTTCCGAGTTATTTCCTCCACTCGCATCGCCACCGCAAGATGGGGAAGAAGAAAGGAGGCGCTTCCACTGAGTCCGCCGCCGCTATTGCTGCTGCCAAGAAGAAAGGCGGCTCCGCTGATGCGGGCACCAGCACCGCCGGTGCTGAGAAGAAGAAGGGAGTGGGAACCCGCGTCACCAACGGTGCGTGGCGCGCGTCGATCATCAAATCGTCCGAGCTCCGTCTTCTTTGTCAAGATGGAGTTCTATCTCCCGTGGTTGGTGACTCGCGAGTGCCGGGCGGCGAGGTAACTCCTTGTCCTCCTGCTGGTTTTCGGGTGATGTTCCTAGCGTTCATCATCCGCGGTCTGTCTCTACCCTTGCATTCTTTCTTCAGGGGCCTCCTTTGTTTCTATGGGCTCCAGCTGCATCAGCTGTCCCCCAACTCTATTCTCCACATCGCCTGCTATATTACACTTTGCGAGTGCTGGCTCGGAGTCAAGCCACACTTTGGTCTCTTCAAACGACTTTTCAAGCTGAAGTGTCAGTCGGCATCTGGCTCCGTAATCTACGACGTAGGAGGCTGCGGGGTCCATGTCGACTCCTCCATCACATACTTCGATATCAAGCTCATGGCGTCTATCCAAGGGTGGAGAGACAAGTGGTTCTACATCCGCGACTAGAAGGCCGACGGAGAGCACTTTGGACTCGCGCCTTTTGATCCCGCGACGCCGTGCAGGAGGAGGCGTTCTTGGAAGAACGTGGTGATGCCCGGCGAGTCCGAGGAGACAGAAGTGTTGTACGAGCGTGTCTGCGACCTCGAGAGTCACATGGGTAAAGAAGAGGGAGGCTGCGCCCTCATTCGCATATGGTTGCGCCGTCGCATCCAGCCCCTGTAGGCCAGAATCCACCCCATGTTCCAATGGGCTGGTGCGGACGATGTCACTCGCGTATCTGCCGATGGCATTTCCGCGAGTGAAGTAGATAAGAGGGTGCGACTGTTGACCAAGTACACCGCCAAGGATGTACTCCCCGGTGAACCAGTCGTGCCTCCATTTGATGCTTCTAACCCTCCTCCTGAGGTATGATTGTGCTACGAAGTAGCTTTATTTGTTGAGTGCTTCTGATTTCCTTGACGTGTGCTGACTTGTTTTCTGTATGCAGGATTGGAAGGTGTCTCCCAGTTTGCCCCCTTTTCCTGAGGGGGTTATTCCTCGTGAAGTAGATGAAGAGGATGAGTCAGAATCGACCGTCCCATTTGAAGAGGAGGAGGAAGTCCCCAAGTCCAGCAGCCCGGACACTCGCAAGCGTGCGCGCAGCAAAGATTCGGATGCGTCGTCTCCTTCGACTCCAGAAGGTCCAGCTATTGGCGCGGAGTCGCCGATTCCTGCTGTTCTTGTGAGTTCCATGGCTCCATCTGCCCACAAGAAGATGCGGCTGCCGAAGGAGTCGTCGGAGTCGGAGGACCAAACCTTTGATTTCGATAAGTTTGACTGGTAAGTACACAGTTCTCATCTTGGTTCTTTTTTTGGAGTTGCATTTCCTGATGTTGGTTTTGTTCCGTAGTCAACCGGCATCGTCATCTTTTGGCGACGTCCAATTTTTGAAGGAATCTAGAGTCGTGGACTCCAAGGCCAAGGAAGTGGCTGAGCGAACTCCTTCTCCTCCATTGGTGGCCCACTCCGGGCACAATTCATCAAGTTCTCCACACGCCGTGGAGCACCAGATGGTTGTTCGGACGACTGCGCGACAATCGACTTCAGAGTCTCTAGAGGAGCACGTATGTGTGATGTTGCTTTTACTTGCAGTCGAATTAGTCATCCATGCTATCTGTTGATCCTTTTGTTTGTTCTCCTATTGCAGCTTATTGTGAAGGAAGCTGCTTGCCTCGTGGAGCAAGTACTTGCAATGGGTCGACAACACGCATTGTTGGACAATCGCCATCGCGTGGTTAAAAGTTAGTATTTTTTGCTTCTTCTTCTTCATCCTTGTGATATTTTATATACTCGACTGACGGTCCATCTTGTATGTTTTGCAGCTGAGCATAATGTGCTTCTTCGCGAAGCCGCTTCTCTTGAAAATACGCTTACCGCGGCGGTGAAGAGTCGCGACGAGGCGGTCGCTGCGCTTGATGAATCGCGGATATGCGAAGAGGATTTGCGCGCCTCCATCGCTGCAAGGGAGAAGTTGTTCGAAGAACAACTCTTCTCTATTGCCAAGTCTCTTTAGGTATTTTTCCGTTTATGTCTTGACTGCTTCTTTCTTCAATGTCTTGCTATTGTGCTGATGCTTTGTTCTGTGTAGATGTTGGCGATTTGAGCTTTGACGCCCAAGCGGTTCGTCACGATGATGCCTTGGAAGGTGCTGTCGCGGCAGTCGAGGACCACAACACGTCCATTCAGGGAACGCTGACCAAAGCTAAGGGCGTTCTCAGTCGCATCCGCGAGGAGCTGGCGCCCAAAGCTGAGCTAATCGAGAACTTGGATGACCCGGTGGAGTCCCTTGCTAGAGGTATTCCTGCAGACTTCAAGAACTCGCTTCGTGCGGTTGGCGCTTCCATGTCGCTCGCGATGGTTCAAGATCATGGCGTGGAGGTAGATCCTGCTGCGGTCTCTAAGGCGATGCCCGTCGGCACAGATGGTCAACATGTAGTTTTTTCTCCTTTTGCAACTGCCTGTGGCAAGTACGGGCCGCAACTCATCAACACAGTCACCAAGTACTCTGAGGAGCTACAGCGAGCCAAGAAGGCGGCGAAGGCTGCGGCGTCAGGGGCCGGCGGGAAGTCTGTGGCATCTGATACCGCCACAGAATCGATGAAGCCTCTGAAGCCGAAGTCCAAGTTGAAGAAGCAAGCTGCTCCTCAGTAGTTATATTTTTAATAGTTAATAGCTTGACCCCTTTTGCCTAAAACATGCCGCTGGCGGGTGTCTCCATTGATACTTTGTTATGTTTGAATGCACTTGAGTTTTTGTCCATGTGTTGCTTGGTCTTCTTATTATCTCTTGCTTGGCTTGTGATAGGGTACATCGAGTGGTCCTTCGAGTGAGCCTCGGGATCCGCCATCCACTGATGATACCTTAGCGCAGTCGCGCTCAAGGGTGGATGAGCTGTCTTTGCTTTCACGACTGTGTGATCGCGTTAAGCAGCTGGAGCGCGAACTGCCCGTCCTCCGCGGTAACGCGGATGTATGGAAGTCGAGGGCGGAGAAGGCCACCGCCCAAGAGCAATATCTACTAGGGGAGGTGGCGCAGCTGGATGACCGGTTCAAGTGTTAGCTTTCTGCCTCCTTATCTTTTCTTGTAGTCAATCGCGGTAGTTCGTTGTCTTCATACTTTTGCCTCTTGCTTGGTATAGTTGTCAGCGCGCGTCATCCGCAGGATGAGAAGGACAGGATCACCATTCGCATGAACAACCTGACCCAGGAACAACTTCAGGCAAGTGGGTACTTCTGGGTGGATCATGATCGCGCAATCGCACTTGCGACCCTGCAGGATCGTGCCTCGCGAGTGCTTCATTTTCTAAAGAAATCGCAATCATGCTTAAGGAATATCTATCAGACAATGTTTCCGCTGGATGTCGTTCCTTCGAGCCTGTTGGCTCTCCTTGCTAAGTTTCAAGACTTGAGTGTAGTTCGAGATTGCGTGCAGCAGCAGTTGGTGGCTGGTGCCAAGGCTACTTTATCGCCGGTGCGACTGCATATGCCTGATGTAGATATTGCAGTTGTTGCTGCTGGTCCGTCGACTCCGCCGACAGGTTGTACTTTCCTTGATCTCGCGTATGAATTTGGTGTCAATGATTATATTGATCTCCATTCTGACCGCTTTTGCTCTTGGTTCAGACAGTCGCCGAATTGTTTGTTTGACTGGCCTTGCGTCTGGGTTAACATTGAGTGCATGCTCGGCGAATTCCCTGGGGACCCCTGGCATGTCCGCTGGACACCAGGCAAAGATTTCCCAGTGCTCACGGAGGAATTCGACGAGCGCGAGTTCCTATGCGGGACTCAAGTTGTTGGCGATGAGGGCCGTCTTGGCCAGGTCTGATGGGTGGACCTGAACTTTCTTCGTGTGCACCGACGAGTCAAAGGACAGGTCTGGTGAACTTGGCCGGCTCAGGGGAGGCAGACTGTTGTCTGTCGACTCTTCAATCTTGCGAGTTCTTCCTGCATGCCGAAGGACTGGGAAATTCTGTTGAATTCCTTGTCGCAGCTGTCGGACCTCTCGAAGCTCCCGTTGATTGTGATGATGCCGTTTGGGCCTGGCATTTTCATCTGCAGGTAGGCGTAGTGCGGTATTGCCATGAACCTGGCGAACGCGACCCGTACGAGGATGCAGTGGTACTGTGAGGGCCAGTCGACGACTTCGAAGTCGATGCGTTCGTGTCAAAAGTTTTTCGACGTGCCGAACATGACGTCGAGGTTGATTTTTCCCAGGGGATATATGCCCTTGCCTGGGACGATCCCGTGGAATGTCGTGTCCGAGACCTCTAGGCAGGTCAGAGGGATCCTCATCACTCGCAAGGTACTTGCGAACATGAGGTTAATGTCGCTTCCACCGTCCATGAAGATGCGACTCATGTCGAAGCCTCCAATCTGTGCCTCGAGTACGAGGGAATAGTGGACTGGGCGAGGTACTTGACGCGGGTGGTCGCTCTTGTCGAAGGTGATGCAGGAGTCGCTTCCACTGAGGTACTCAGTGGTGGGTGGTGGTGAGTTTGTCGCCAAGTTGACTTGGCGAGTGATGGCATTCTGCACCCGATTCGAGGGGCGTCCCTTTTGGATCGTCATGTTGCCCACATCCCGTGGGTAGGGCTCACCGCCTTGATTGTGGACCGGTGCGGCCGCGGGTGGTGGCACTCCAGGTGGTGGTGGAGGAGCTCCATGTGCTACAACGCCTAGGGCGACTCCGTAGCCCCTGTTGACTGCGTCGCGATTCATCCGAGCCAAACCCTCGTGGAGCTTGAGGAACTCGCGGCAGTCCTTGAGAAGGTGGCTGGATTTCTTCTTGCCGTCGTGCTTGTCGATGTAGAAGTGCATGTTGCACGGCCCGGACAGTTTGTCCTTGATTGTTATCACGGGTGCCTCTTCGCGAGTGCGGCGCTGCCATACCTGCGTGGTTTTCTCGGAGTCGCAGTGTCCACCGCTGCGATAGCCGCTGTTGCGATTGTCGTCGCGCCTGTCGGCGTAGCCGACGACGACCATGTTGATGTCGTCGCGATCATCATAGATGCGCATTCGACGTTTGCTTCGGCGATCGCGTCTGCGCTCGAGTTCTACTTTGTCGTCGGAGTGAACGTGGTTTTTCACCGAGTCTTCTCCATCTGCCCACCGATTCACGATTTCCATCAGGTGGTCAATTGTTTTGGGCTTCGAACGGCCCAGCTCCTCCCTGAGCTCTATGCGGCGAACGCCACCGTTGAATGCGTCGATTGCGTAATCCTCCGAGATATTTTCTGTGGAGTTCTTGATGATGGACCACCTCTGGATGTACGAGCGTAGCGATTCGCCTGACCTTTGCTGGCAGCACCTCAGTTCTTCAATTGACGCGGGCCTTTTATAGGTGCTTTTGAAGTTACACACAAAGCTGTAGACCAGCTCTTCCCAACTGCGAATGGATCCATGTGGGAGGTTGTTGAGCCATGCTCGAGCGGCGCCCTGCAGCTGTAGCTGCAGGCATTGAATGGCCGTGCTTCGACTCCCGCCATGGAGCCTGACGGAGGACATGTGGTCCTCCAACCAGATGTTCGGGTCCTGTAGGCCGTCAAATTTTGGGTTCTCCGATGGGATCTTGAACCCTTTGGGCATTCGCTTCTGCCTGATAGCCCTGCTGAAACATCTGGCGCCACAGAGCTCTACGTCTTCGTCCTCTGAGTCAGTCAATCAGGCATGTCGTGCCCTTGACTTGTCGATTTTGCGCTGCGTGATTTCATCACGCGCATCGTAGTCGTGGTCGTGTCGCCGTGAGCGGCGACATCAAGACAGATCGTGACTGTCGTCGCTGGACGAGGGTGAGGAATAGCGTTTTGCCAAAGCCTTGCTTTTCTTTGTCTCTGGCGTTGGTTCTTTGTCGAGAGCGGCTTCGATTAACCCCAAGCCCGTGATCGTAGATCGGTGCATGGCGGCTCGGGGATCTCCAGCCGACGGCTGGTTGTTGAGGAGGTACATGGTGGCCGTTGTCACCGCAGCTTGCGGCGTCTTTGGGACCATGTTGCCCCGTGTGTCGACTGTCAAAGAGCTAAAGTCGAGGACGTTCGCAGCTTCTATGCGCTCCTGTTCAGTGAGGTGGGCCATTCAAGATCGCCTCTTGTTGGCCACGTACTCGTTGCCCTTGGAGGAGGATCCTCCGTGAGAGGAGAGCCTAGCTCGTCGAAGACTTGACTCATCCGCCGCCTTTTTAGCGCTTCGAGTTGCGCAATTGTTTGTAATTGGCGTCTGTATTCCTCCTTTAGTAGCCAATGATAACCCATCAGTAGATCTTGCGGTGTGCCGTGAGGCAGGGGATTGCTTCACAGAGCTTCTCGGCAACGATCCCACTCGAGATCGTTGAGATTGATCGCGAAACGTTCACCAGTGTGTTCGTTCACCATGGTTGGAGGTTCGACTACCCCTCCATTGTTGACGGGTGCGCCATTGCCACCATTGGCGGGGCCGCCATTGGGTGGTCCACCGTTGGGTGGATTAGGGCCGTTGCCACCATTGTTGCGATTGGCACTGGTTTCGCCGGCGTTGATGATGGTGCACATGAAGTGGTTGGGGAAGCTGTTGCTTCCTCAACTTTCAGATCTGGAGCCATAAACCCCATCTTCTGTTGCTAAGCCACCCAGATCGGATCCGCGACTGCTGTCGTTGTCCGTGCTCTTAGCTGTTGCTGAGGTGTTGAGCTTGCTGAGGGCACCGATTGGTGGCAGGAACCACGATGCTGGAGCAACCGCGGATGCCGTTGGCTGGTCAGGCATGCGAAGCGTGCCCATCTGACCAACTTGGAAGCAGAAGCTACTGATCGCTAGGCTGATTCCATCGCCCACGGACTCGAAAGCCGGGCGAGTGGCCGGCGTGTGGACGGTGAAGTGGAACGCGCTGAAAAGCTGGTGAATCTCCACTGTTGCGGAGTTGTAGATCGTGGTTGATGAGGCCAAAGAAGCCGCAACATCAGCACTCCCAATTCCCACAGACGGTGCCAATTAACGAGGGTTTAACTCATCAATGCGCATTGTTATGGACTTGGGTTTTGGAGAAGGAGGGAGCGCTGGAAGCATCAATCGAGTAGCAAACAAGCACACAGGGACGCAAGGTTTACCCAGGTTTAGGCCTCGTAGAGGTCCCTACTCCTGCTTGTCTGCTCTTGGAATTAACGAAGGAATCGAAGATTACAGGGGCGCGCAGATGCAATCTGGCGAGGGTTGTGGAAACTAGGGTTGCGTGTGTCTCCCTCGCTGCCCCCTTCTAGCCTTTATATAGATAGGCCAGGTCTCGGGTATCAGGTCAAGTCGGTTACAGATTAGGGTTTTCCCTTTAAACCTTCTATCTTTAAACTTCTTCTTGTCTCGCAAGTCATCGAGAGTCCGAGGGCCACTCGAAGTCTTCATTGGGCTGTGGCAACACCGTGGGCTTCCACCGTATCTGGACCGGATATACCAAACACGAGTACCTGCAGGGTAAACCCATGTCACCACCCATATGTTGGATTCATACCAGAAATCCCAACGTCACGATAAGGTCATCTTGCCTCCATATGAAAGGAAGAAGATACATCTGACTTCTCTGTCCCATTCCAAATCTCGTGGTTAACGCGTATTATACGGCGCTAGAATCGCTGATGTCATGGGTTGTTAAGCCTATGTGACTTATGCAATTGGAACCCTAAGTTCCATTGATGATCTTTATCATCACTTAGGATCAAACTACATCTTATTTATTAGAGAAGCTATCATTTTCTTTTTCCAGATCATAGATGATAACACAACATTTGTAATATCTTTGATAACGACTCTTCAAAGGACATGAGCAAGTTATGAACTTGCCTTGTGACTGCAAGGTAGTGAAGTCGGATGCTTCCACCTGACCTTGAGCTCCGGTTTCTACAAAAACCATTATTGCCCGATAAGGACAATATTTAAAGAAGCAATATGCAATGCATAGTAATGTCATGCAATGATTTATTATTTGCTTCTTTGCATGTTTTACCCTTTTAGTAAAAGCTCATCATATTATTTAACTAATAAAAGACAAATATCATTCTATGAATTTTTATTTAAATATTTCTAAAATTCCTTTAAGGAAATAGGATTTATTTCCATCACACCAAATTCACTTTTCAAAAATACAAATTAGTATTTTACTATAATAATATATTCATTTAGGATCTTAAAAGTGAATTTTATTCAATTTTAGGTGTTTACTATATTTTTGTAAAATTCAAAAATAATTAGCATCCTTTTACTAATAATCTTAAATTTTATTTGCCAAAATTTCTATTGATTACTTTTACTCAATATAAAATATTTTTGTGAGTTCATAGAGATATTATTTGTATTTTAAGATTTTTACATATTTATCTAGAGTTGCTTTTATTTCAGGGGTATATTTGTAATTATTCCCTTTTTAAAGAACCCTATTAATATACGGGCCTGACCCGGCCCAACCTAACCCGGCCCACTTGGCCTGGTTACACCCACCAGGGTAGTATTGGGCTGCCCACAGGCCCAGTACCCCCACGCACGCACACTCCTATCCCCTCTCTCACTCTCTCGCGCACACGGTTACCTCCTGCGTCTACTACCGCACCGCGCATGATTCCGGCCGACTCCAGCCACCGCCACGGTGCAGGGTGACTAAGTCAACGATGTCGCTCCCTTTTGTCCGAGCAGATTCGCCACTAGGGCTCTCTCCTGGCCGCGCTGACCCCTTCCCGAAACTAGGGTTAGGGTTTGCCGCCCTAGAGCATCAGCGATGGTGCGCTGGGTTTCGCACGGCGTACGCCTCTCTTCTCCGGTGGAACAGACGCGCAGTTGGTGTGGGTTGCAGCGCCCCTTCGGGGTGCTCCCCGTGCCGCTGTTTCTGCTTCTCCGCCGACCATCCTCTGCTTCCTCTTCGGTTCTTTTTGCGAGGACTATGAGTAAGTTTGATTATTCCCCTACTGTTCTCCTCTCCGCCTTACTTGATAATCTCTGTGTGCCTCTAGTGATCAATCCCTAGTTGGGGTTCATGATTTGATTAGGGATCATCCCTCTAGTTTGATTATAATGACTCTATTAGGACTGATTGTAGTGGTTATACTGTCCTAGATGTTTACCCACTTATGCTAGTGATGTGGATTTCACTATTGTTTCCTGATCTTGGTACTGACAATGGTTCTGTCAGTAATGTTTACTTGATCTTTATACACTAGTTTGTGTTGATCTTTTAGATTGGAGTAAATGTGATACTCCTATGATTCTCTGATTGTATATGTGCAACCATGAGTATGATTCCTGAGTGTTTATTCCAGGAAAATGATTAGCTAGCTAACTACCAGTTTACTGATGAAATCTAAGTATAATATCTGTTTGGTTTAGAAGTTATACCTATGACACCTTCTTTAGAATGGTACACAAGTGTCCATACTTCTATTGGCTAAATCTTTCATGTGTCCAAGTATGACTGAGCTAAATGAATTGAAATCTTTTGCTGGCTTTATTATCCTTAAGATGCTACAAATTTATTAGCCCATGATGCTGGTCTGAGGCATGGTATCAGTTAATGTTTCTTAAATTCTTTAAGAAAATGATTGGCATCCTCACAGTTAAATATTGATCTTTAAGATCATTGGATTTCAGAGGTGCTACTCCATAGGAGATGTGCCCTGAATCTTGTTCTAAAGCTGCTGTTATTTATGAATGTGGAGATTTAAATTTATATCCAAGGTCTATGATGCATAGGCTGAGAACTTGGATTTGTTTCTAAGGATGTGTCATTGGCTTTCATCTAAATGCTTATGGGATGAATATACACCCCACTTGGGTGTCTTTCTGAGAAGATTAGGTAAACACCTATGGTCATTTGACTCTATGATAATTTGATCATATGGGAATGTTATTTGAACTCACCAGGTTATCTGTTGGTTGATGATGTTGTGGTGTTGCTTGCTGCCTGCTCTAGCTCTGCATCACTTGGTGCTGTTCCTGTGCCTTTGTGCTAGACCTTTCCTTCCACTTGCTTCACCTCCTCCTTATGTTACCATCAAGTGGAGATCTGATGGTTGATTTGGGTAAGTTGGTGGAGTATTTGGCTATAGTTTCAGCAAGTTCTATAGCTGTGAGTATGTGCCTGAGAAGTAGAAATGAGCTCCTATGCTCCCCTTCGACTGGTGCTTTGTACGGTAGCTTGTACTGCTGCTGGTAGCTTGACAACACACACCATGCAGTTAGTCGACTAAGCTGTGTGTGTGTGCTGTGCATGTGGATCAGCTCAAGTAACTTGACTTTTACTATTACCTATTTACTATTTAACAGCCTGGTGAAACTTACTGTTATCCACTTAGCTTTTGCTGTAATCTTAACTATTTACTAAGAAGAACAGATACTTCAGTTTTGGTGAAACTTACCCTTTTATTTACTCAATGATGTACCATGAACAGTGCACTTCACTGTTCAACACTGAGAGTAAAATTTATCTAACTAACCCCTAATTTTCCTTTCTAGATGTTTTTCTTATTTGCAGGAACAAGATCTGGACTCACAAGATTAGTATATGAGTAGATAGTTAGTATAGGTTTTTCTTGTAACCTTCCTTGTAATCTTTTTGTAAAGGATCTTGTAAAGATATTATTACAAATTAATAAAGTTAAATTTCTGTTCTTTGTACCCTTATACCTTTGATGTATTTGTCATCAGTTGTGACCTTATTATAAAATAGAGAAATAAGAATTATTTCTTATTTAATTTTTTCCTTGTCATTAATTCATATTGCTGATTACTATTTCTTTATTAAAACCAAACAATGTTAATAAGGTTTTCTTTTGGAAAACCCTTCAACACTAATAACTTCTAATATTTAGATTTTCAATTTGATTTGAATTTCAAATTTGAATTCAAAATAATTTCCCCAAATTCTTAATTTTGCCTAAAGGTCATGTAAAAATTCATAGCAATCACTAACAAGAGCTATTTCTACCTCCAGTTAGTGAAAGAAACTCTGATCCCTTTAGTGTTTTGTTTGGCGAAAAATTTACCCTGATTTTACAGATGCATGCATGGACAAACTTATATTCCTATTTCTACCCTTCGTTGGATCCTAATGCTAGGATGTTATAGACTTCCCCTCTTAGATTAAACTTCGTCCCGAAGTTTACGGATGGGTACCTGAGTAACTCTGGATATGCTTCCCTCAATTCATCTTCTTTCTCCCAGGTAGCTTCTTGTTCTGGGTGATGTTCCCACTGTACCTTGCAATATTTGATTGCTCTATTTCTCAAACTTTTCCAGTTTTCCTCTAGAATCTTACAGGGTTTCTCAACATAAGTCAAATCTGCTTGTAACTCAATCTCTTGATGAGTGATAGCATCATCGGGAACTTTCAAACATTTCCAAAGTTGTGAAACATGGACCACATTGTGAACCTGAGCTAACCTCTTTGGTAACTCCAGAGCATAAGCTATTATTCTGTTTTGACTTAATATCTTGAATGGTCCAATGTACCTTGGACTTAATTTTCCTTTGACTCCGAACCTCTTCACCCCTTCATCAGACTTACTTTGAGATATACCATATCTCCTACTTCTGGATGCCATGATCTACGACTTTGATCAGCATAACTCTTTTGTCGACTCTGAGCTATCTTCAACCGATCTCTAATGATATCGATGATATCTTGTCTTTCCTTGATATAATCTGGTGCAAATTCTTTGCTACTACCAGGTTCATACCAGCATATAGGTGATCTACACCTTCTTCCATATAGTACTTGATATGGTGCTGCCTTCAGACTACTCTGATAGCTATTGTTATAGGAAAATTCTGCCAATGGTAGATGATCTTCCCACGAACCTCCAAAATCTAATGCACAAGCTCTAAGCATATCTTCTAAGATTTGATTGGTTCTCTCTGTCTGACCTCTAGTTTCTGGATGATAAGCTGTGCTAAAATCCAACTTTGAACCCAATGATGCATGTAATTGTTTCCAAAATGCTGATGTAAACACAGATCCTCTATCAGACACAGTTTTCTTGGGTACACCATGCTTACTTACAATCTCCTTAACATAAATTTCCACTAATTTCTTAGCATTATCCTTTTGGTTCACTGGAATAAAATGTGCACTTTTTGTGAGTCTATCCACGATTACCCATATCATATCTTTTCGCTTAGCTGTCATGGGTAGTCCTGTGATAAAATCCATACCAATTTCTTCCCACTTCCATTCTAGAATTTCCAAAGGCTGTAATGGTCCTGCTAGACTTT
The DNA here is from genome assembly GCA_916181665.1 of Avena sativa. Taxonomy (NCBI): domain Eukaryota; kingdom Viridiplantae; phylum Streptophyta; class Magnoliopsida; order Poales; family Poaceae; genus Avena; species Avena sativa. The sequence continues at coordinate 666,003,578 of OV702289.1, read as the reverse complement.
GATGTTCTGCCTTCACCCTTTGGCAAGTATGGCATTCCGATACATATTTTGCAATACCTATTTTCATATTATTCCATCAGAATAATTCCTTTCAATCCATGTACATCTTCGTACTACCCGGATGTATGGAATATGGTGTTTCATGGGCTTCTCGAAGTATTACTTCTCGAATCTCTAGCACATCGGGTACACAAAGCCGGTTTTGAAACCATAAAGACCCATAATCTCCTAGATGAAAAACTGATGTTTGACCTTGAGAGATTCTTCGAAGTTCTTCAGCAATAAAAGGATCTTCATATTGATGTCTAAAGATTTCATGTTGAAGATCACTACTTCGCTCTTCAATTACCCGCATGGTAGTTAATCCTCCAAGAACTGCTGTGCTTATAAATTGTATCTCCATCCTTTCCAAATCCATTTGTAATTCTTTTGGTAGTTCTCTATTCAAAGGTTGTATATCTGCGCTTTTCCGACTTAAAGCATCTGCCACAACATTTGCTTTTCCAGGGGTATAATTGATTGGTAGATCATAATATTTAATCAACTCCAGCCACCGCTTCTGCCTCATATTCAATTCCTTTTGAGTGAAGAAATATTTGAGACTTTTGTGGTCAGTATATAACTCACATCTTACCCCATAGATAAAATGTCTCCATCCTTTTAAAGCAAACACTACTGTTGCTAATTCTAAATCATGGGTTGGATAATTCACTTCATGTGGTTTCAATTGCCTAGATCCATAAGCAATTACCTTACGATCTTGCATAAGCACACAACCTAATCCTTCCTTGGATGCATCACAATATACTGTGTAATCTTTTCCCGGTTCTGGAATGGCTAGGATTGGTGTGGTAGTTAATCTGGTTTTCAACTCCTGAAAACTTGCCTCGCACTTCTCATCCCATATGAACGGTGTGTTCTTTCTTAACAATTTGGTCATTGGTCCAGCTATCTTGGAAAAACCTTCAATGAACCTCCGATAATATTCGGCCATACCTAGGAAACCTCGGATTTGCTTCACATTGGTTGGTGCCTTCCAACCAGTACTAATTGAACTTTGGATGGATTTACAGCAATTCCATCCTTACTGATCACATGACCAAGAAACTCTACTTCGTCCAACCAAAATTCACACTTACTGAACTTAGCATAAGGCTTATGTGCTCTTAAGATTTGTAATGCTACTCTCAAATGTTCTGCATGCTCTTCTGTATCTTTGGAGTATATCAGAATATCATCAATGAATACTACGACAAACTTGTCCAAATACGGCATGAAGATTTTGTTCATCAAATTCATGAATATTGCTGGTGCATTAGTTAGACCAAAAGGTACGACTAAATACTCATGATGTCCATACCTTGACACAAATTTTGTTTTAGGAACATCTTCAGGTTTAATTTTTATCTGGTGGTATCCTGATCTTAGATCAATTTTGGAGAATACTCCTGCTCCCTTGACTTGGTCAAATAAATCTTGTATCCTTGGTAATGGATAATTGTTCTTGATAGTGACATTGTTGAGATTTCTGTAATCCCCACACATTCTCCGTCCACCATCTCGTTTATCCACAAAGATCACCGGAGTTCCCCACGGAGATACACTTTCCTGTATGAATCCTTTCCGGGCTAATTCATCAATTTGCTCCTTAAGCTCTTTTAATTCCTTGGGCCCCATCTTATATGGTGCTTGAGCTATTAGTGTTGTACCAGGTATCAGGTCAATAGTGAACTCTATCTCCCGATCAGGTCGCATTCCTGGTAATTCTGCTAGAAAAACATCTGGAAACTCCTTCACCACTAGAATATCTTCTAATTTGACCTCCTTCATTGAGTTCAACTGCAAATCTACCATGATATGACTATGTTTATCCGCCTGATAGACTATCCTTCCTCCACTTGGAGACCTGATTGAAACGTTTTTCTCTTCACAATTGACCTGAGCTCCATAATCTTTCATCCAATCCATTCCCAGCACTACTGCTATTCCTTTTAATGGGATCACATAAAGATCCGCATAATAGGTTTTACCACAGATTGAGATGACTTGGTTTAGTTTAATATGTCTAACTACCACAATCCCTCCGGTGGTAACTACGGTCATAGGTTTTTCTAACGGTGCCCTTCTAATCCCGAATTTATCACAAAACTCTTCAGATATGAAAGAAGTAGTTGCACCAGTATCAAATAAAACCTTTCTGGGATTTGTGAGAATATTGAGCGTACCTATCACTGCCTGAATTGAGTTATCCACCTCCTCCAGGGTTGCACAATTCAGCTTTCCCGTAGGTCTACCCCTCTTGCCATTATTATTTTTGGCATAACTTCCACCTCTGTTAGACTGTCCATCTCCGCCTCCACTGGCTTGTCCTCCACCTTTTGTGGTCCAACCACCGGGTGGTTTGTTTGGGCAATCAGACTTGATATGACCTTTTAATCCACATCCATAACAAATTATCACTAGTTTCTGGCAATCCTTGCTGATATGTCCCAGAAGTTTGCAATTATGACATATGACATTCCTTATGGGGTTGAATTGTCCTCCAGTGTTGTTGACACTCCTGTTGTTGTTGTAGGGTCGGTTTCTGGGTTGAAACTCCAGATTGGTTTTGGGTTTACTTGCCTGAATCCTCTTTGTCTCCTTCTTTACCGTCTTCCTACGGTCCTCTTGGACATTTTTGTAATCATCTTCAAAGGTGATAGCTGCATCAAGCAACTGTTAAAAAGTTTGAGTGTTGGCAAGCCTCAACTGCATCTTAACAAATGGATTTAATCCACGCATAAACCTCTTCTTCCTACTCGCCTCCGTGCTAACTTCTTCAGCAGCATAACGAGATAAATCCTAAACTCCCGAATGTACTTCATGACACTGGAGTATGCTTGTTGCAGTTCTTCAAACTCCCTATGCTTCAACTCTATGATACTTTCCGGAACATGATATTCACAGAATCTTTGTTTGAACTCCTCCCAATTGTACTCTCTTCCTAAAGATTGCATTGTGAGCTGACTCTCCCACCATGACGCTGCAGGTCTGGTCAATAAATGTGTTGCATACCTCAACTTTTCTTCCTCATTGCACCCTACAGTTCTCAACTTTCTTTCGGTATCTGTTAACCAGTCATCTGCATCCATTGGTTCAGGAGTGGATGCGAAAGGTAAAGGCGTGGTATCCTGGAAATCTAAAAGACTAACACCACGTCCTTGAGGTGCCCTCGGCTGTCCCACATGGTCTACTAACCCCTCCATGAACTTATTCTGGGACTCTTGCATCATTTGCATGTACTGCAGAAAGTTTTGCTCCATCAATGGCCTCATTGGTGGTGGTGGTGGTAAGTTCGCTTGCATTCTGGCGTCTTCATCCGCCCTTTCTTTGGCTTCGCGCTCCATGCGCTGCTATTCAGCCTCGTTTTCTACACCCGTTTCCATACCCCTAGTCCTGTAACATACACGAATACTCATAATTACATTATGCATATGTGTTCTGAGCTCAACTTCATGCACAAAACTAGTCACACAATGGAAAACAAGATCCAAATAAGAACCAAATATGCATTACACACATATTCTACATTACAAGCAATATAATTTATACAACGTGATTACAAGCCCTTACTCATTAAACATTACAAACTCATGTGGTACTATCTCACTTATTTATTTACATCAAGTCTTTCAACTCCAACTCTCATCTCCTGCGAAGATGCTCCTAATCAGAGTCACACTCCCCAGAAGTTGCGTCGTTCATCGTACATACCTGGAGTACAACCGTGCTGTCGTGAAGTACGACGCACCGACTGTGAAATGACTTGCCTCTTCGATGGACGATATTCAGTATCAGAAGTCTCCGGAGTTGACACATCATTTAGCTGAAGTGTATCCATACCTTCCAACTCATCTGAAGTATCTACCGAATCATCCTCATCACTTTCTTCTTCATCCATCTCCTGCATCCCGATTCTAGAGGAATCTACAGAATATTCCCCTTCCGGTGCCCCCCAAGTACTCTGCTGGGTACGATAGTCCTCAGCTATAATTGGATAGTGCACGTTATCTGGAGTAGGATAATTTTCCATTGACTCAAACACCCTTTCTTCAGGATCTTCCTCCTTAGACTCTACATATTCCACATGGACATCTCTTCCATCAACGGAATAAGATCTTACGCCCATGCGACTAGTCTGCCCGATATTTCCAACTGAATCTTCCATAGGAATAGGATTCCCGGTAGATCCATCCATTGATCCGTACCTCCATCCTTCAGAATTCCCAATAGGTAATTCCGAGTCCTCAGTTCCCCAAGAACTCTGTGGTACTGGATAACTAGTGCCCTCATCAGGATATCTAAGAGGTTCTGGTATCGGTGAATAGGGATATGGTGTAAAAGATGCTGGATCTATGGGTATATCCTTGAAAACTAGGTTAACCCTATCCACTGCTTCATTTTCCAGTTTAGACGCTAACTTCTCCCTTCTTCCAGGATTCGTTAGATCCTCTAGCATATCAACCTGATCTTCTACGATAACCTGATGTGGCTTATACAAAGACCCAACCATCAGTCGATACAGATCCATAAACTTAGAGGCTAGTTTTGGATGTTTCCTTACTAAGTAAGATGATCCGGTTCCGGTTCCTCGTCTATAGAGTCATGAGGAATCACAGAGTATGTGCTTCCAGCTAACTCTTCTGCTTTATGTTCCCAAACATTGGCTATTGCCTCCACAATAGCAACATGATATGCTGCTAGGTGACTTCTACTTTCTCCCATAGGTAAGTTGTGATATAAACCAAGCTTCTTTGGTAGTTGGATGCTAACTCGATATTTGGCTACATTCGCCCATCATGGTAAGTAATGGTATTGACTGGGATATTAGTTGTGCAACCAAAAACCCTCAGAAGTTCTCGAAGCTGTTTAGTTAAAGCCCCCTGATAATCCTCGAGAGTCTCTTCTTTCCTTGCCAAAGTCTGTTTTGGAAACTTTGGTGCCATTTCCACTGTGTAGATATAAATATAATTAGTATACATTATTTATAATGATGCATCACAATAAAGAATTATCGCACTAAAAATATAATGAAATATTCCCAATTGAATATTCATCATATGATCTAGAGAACTCCTTACCGTTACTCCTAGACTCCTACAGTTATATCCCTTTACTAGGTTTCCAACCTAAGGTCAAAGCAATTGCTCTGATACTAGCTGCGGTGACCCAGCATACCACTGCATATGTAGTATACTATAGTCATTGATATGACATTCATAGAACATTGTTTCGTAAATATCACACCTCTTAGAGTGGTACAACAAAAACATTACGGGTCCATATTACAAACATACACACTTCATTATTACAAACCAAGAGTTCTGAAACTTCAAATATTATGAAAATACAAACCAAACCTAAGTAGTTTCAGCAGAAGATATAAAATTCAAACTCATACTTCGAATTGAGCTCAACAACTTATTCTATATAGTTCCTATTGCTCGGCTCAATTGGGTTTACTAATAACTAAGGCAACTACTCGGACTCATTGCCCTCCACTCCATAGCGTATCTCGTAGTCCACCCCTTCAACTCCTCTAGACAGGTCTGGTTCCTCGTAGAAGACGTCATCTTGTTCATCAGCTGCGTACATCAAAGTGTCTTCTAGATTCTCAGAGTCTAAGCAGGGGTTCAAAGGAAAGAGTGAGTAACAACGTTACCCAGCAAGTTCATTATATGCAATTTGGGAAGTTTGATGCTCTATCTACCACCTCGGACGATACGTCCTGGGTATTATGCAATTTTTGTAAACATTTCTTCAAAGATTGATTTTATGGAGTTCCTTTCCTGCCGCGTTCATAGCTCCTTCCCAGAACAGGGAGTAACATGTCACAATTCTTACACTCTATAGAGGTGCGTTGCTTTACCCATGAGAGACCAACTCCTTGTTTCACAATCGGGCGTACTTTCCCGTCCACAATTCCATGATGTGGGGCCTAGTGGGTGATCCAAGCCAATCACTGCCCTCTTCGCGACCCCATATGTCTACACGATCCTTCAGGGCTGACTACACATCCGTTAAGCCTCCAACTAGGGCAAGCTATAACCCTAGTGAGTTCCCGAAGACTCTATGAAATGGTGATGCCCCTGGTAAGCTCCATAAAAGGCCCGACTATACCTCCGGCAGCCACTCATAAATAATCTAGATACCTAAATTGTGGGGCCTAAGGGTGCCCACCCATATGTTGGATTCATACCGGAAATCCCAATGTCACGATAAGGTCATCTTGCCTCCATATGAAAGGAAGAAGATACAACTGACTTCTCTGTCCCATTCCAAATCTCATGGTTAACGCGTATTATACGGCGCTAGAATCACTGATGTCATGGGTTGTTAAGCCTATGTGACTTATGCAATTGGAACCCTAAGTTCCATTGCTGATCTTTATCATCACTTAGGATGATACTACATCTTATTTATTAGAGAAGCCATCATTTTCTTTTTCTAGATCATAGATGATAACACAACATTTGCAATATCTTTGATAACAACTCTTCAAAGGACATGAGCAAGTTATGAACTTGCCTTGTGACTGCAAGGTAGTGAAGTCGGATGCTTCCACCTGACCTTGAGCTCCGTTTCTACAAAAACCATTATTGCCCGATAAGGACAATATTTAAAGAAGCAATATGCAATGCATAGTAATGTCATGCAATGATTTATTATTTGCTTCTTTGCATGTTTTACCCTTTTATTAAAAGCTTACTATATTATTTAACTAATAAAAGACAAATATCATTCTATGAATTTTTATTTAAATATTTCTGAAATTCCTTTAAGGAAATAGGATTTATTTCCATCACACCAAATTCACTTTTCAAAAATACAAATTAGTATTTTTATATAATAATATATTCATTTAGGATCTTAAAAGTGAATTTTATTCAATTTTAGGTGTTTCCTATATTTTTGTAAAATTTAATAGTAATTAGCATCCTTTTACTAATAATCTTAAATTTTATTTGCTAAAATTTCTATTGATTATTTTTACTCAATAGAAAATATTTTTGTGAGTTCATAGAGATATTATTTGTATTTTTAAGATTTTTACATATTTATCTAGAGTTAGTTTTATTTCAAGGGTATATTTGTAATTATTCCCTTTTTTAAAGAACCCTATTAATATATGGGCATAGCCCACTGGGTTGGCTCGGCCCAACCTAACCCGGCCCACTTGGCCTGGTTACATCCACCAGGGTAGTACTGGGCTGCCCACAGGCCTAGTACCCCCCCACACGCACTCCTCTCCCCTCTCTCGCTCTCTCGCGCACGCGGTTACCTCCTCCATCTGCTGCCGTCGCTACGCACGATTCCGGCCGACTCCGGCAGCCGTTGCCACCGCCACGGTGCAAGGTGACTAAGTCGACGATGCCGCTCCCTTCTGTCCGAGCAGATTCACCACTAGGGCTCTCTCCTGGCCGCGTTGACCCCTGCCCGAAACTAGGGTTAGGGTTTGCCGACCTGGAGCATCGGTGATGGTGCGCCGGGTTTCGCACGGTGTACGCCTCTCTTCTCCGGTGGAACAGACGCGCGGTTGGTGTGGGTTGCATCGCCCCTTCAGGGTGCTCCCCGTGCCGCTGTTTCTGCTTCGCCGCTGGCCATCCTCTACTTCCTCTTTAGTTCTTTTTGCGAGGACTATGAGTAAGTTTGATTATTCCCTACTATGCTCCTCTCCGCCTTGCTTGATAATCTCTGTGTGCCTCTAGTGATCAATCCCTAGTTGGGGTTCATGATTTGATTAGGGTTCATCCCTCTAGTTTGATTATAATGACTCTATTAGGACTGATTGTAGTGGTTATACTGTCCTAGATGTTTACCCACTTATGCTAGTGATGTGAATTTCATTATTGTTTCCTAATCTTGGTACTGACAATGGTTCTGTCAGTAATGTTTACTTGATCTTTATACACTAGTTTGTGTTGATCTTTCAAATTGGAGTAAATGTGATACTCCTATGATTCTCTGATTGTATATGTGCAACCATGAGTATGATTCCTGAGTGTTTATTCCAGGAAAATGATTAGCTAGCTAACTACCAGTTTACTGATGAAATCTAAGTATAATATCTGTTTGATTTAGAAGTTATACCTATGACACCTTCTTTAGAATGGTACACAAGTGTCCATACTTCTATTGGCTAAATCTTTCCTATGTCCAAGTATGACTGAGCTAAATGAATTGAAATCTTTTGCTGGCTTTATTATCCTTAAGATGCTACAAATTTATTAGCCCATGATGCTGGTCTGAGGCATGGTATCAGTTAATGTTTCTTAAATTCTTTAAGAAAATGATTGGCATCCTCACAGTTAAATATTGATCTTTAAGATCATTGGATTTCAGAGGTGCTACTCCATAAGAGATGTGCCCTGAATCTTGTTCTAAAGCTGCTGTTATTTATGAATGTGGAGATTTAAATTTATATCCAAGGTCTATGATGCATAGGCTGAGATCTTGGATTTGTTTGTAAGTATGTGTCATTGGCTTTCATCTAAATGCTTCTAGGATGAATATACACCCCACTTGGGTGTCTTTCTGAGAAGATTAGGTAAACACCTATGCTCATTTGACTATGATAATCTGATCATATGGGAATGTTATTTGAACTCACCAGATTATCTGTTGGTTGATGATGTTGTGGTGTTGCTTGCTGCCTACTCTAGCTCTGCATCACTTGGTGCTGTTCCTGTGCCTTTATGCTAGACCTTTCCTTCCACCTGCTTCACCTCCTCCTTATGTTACCATCAATTCGAGATTTGATGGTTGATTTGGGTAAGTTGGTGGAGTATTTGGCTATAGTTTCAACAAGTTCTATAGCTGTGAGTATGTGCCTGAGAAGTAGAAATGAGCTCCTGTGCTCCCCTTCGACTGGTGCTCTGTATGGTAGCTTGTACTGCTGCTGGTAGCTTGACAGCACACACCATGCAGTTAGTCGACTAAGCTGTGTGTGTGTGTGCTGTGCATGTGGATCAACTCAAGTAACTTGACTTTTACTATTACTTGTTTACTGTTTGACATCCTAGTGAAACTTACTGTTATCCACTTGGCTTTTGCTGTAATCTTAACTATTTACTGAGAAGAACAAATACTTCACTTTTGGTGAAACTTACCCTTTTATTTACTCAATGATGTACCATTAACAGTGCACTTACTGTTGAACACTGAGAGTAAAATTTATCTAACTAACCCCTAATTTTCCTTTCTAGATGTTTTACTTATTTGTAGGAACAAGATCTGGACTCACGAGATTAGTATAGGAGTAGATAGTTAGTATAGGTTTTTCTTGTAACCTTCCTTGTAATCTTTTTTGTAATGGATCTTGTAAAGATATTATTACAAATTAATAAAGTTAAATTTCTGTTCTTTGTACCCTTATACCTTTGATGTATTTGTCATCAGTTGTGACCTTATTATAAAATAGAGAAATAAGAATTATTTCTTATTTAATTTTTTCCTTGTCATTAATTCATATTGTTGATTACTATTTCTTTATTAAAAGCAAACAATGTTAATAAGGTTTTTCTTTTGGAAAACCCTTCAACACTAATAACTTCTAATATTTAGATTTTCAATTTGATTTGAATTTCAAATTTGAATTCAAAATAATTTCCCCAAATTCTTAATTCTGTCTAAAGGTCATGTCAAAATTCATAGCAATCACTAACAAGAGCTATTCCTACCTCCAGTTAGTAAAAGAAACTCTGATCTTTTAGTGTTTTGTTTGGTGAAAAATTTACCCTGATTTTACAGATACATGCGTGCACAAACTTATATTCCTATTTTCTACCTTTCGTTGGATCCTAATGCTGGGATGTTACACTTGCCGTGATCGTGGGCGTTCGTCGGTGTTGGGATGGTGCCAGAAGGACTTGATCGTGTTTCCTGCAGTCTTCTAGGGGTCCTTTTTGTATATTTGCAGGGCTGTTTTGTTTCGGCTATTCCTTTAAGGGTTGTTCCTGTAAAATGTACCGTCACCGATGAATTTAATGCACCTTTCGGGTGCGGAGCACCCGTTCCCGTTCAAAAACAAATCATGGTCATCGTCCGCAAGAAAGGTCACTTAGCCAGACCAACATGCACTAATATCCAATCCCAATTCTAAAACCGCCACAGAATCAACGTGCAAAGGAGAAGTTTCTTTTGTGTACACCGATTTGCATCATGCGTCGATTTACTATTGAAAGGTACTCCCTCCGTTTAGAAATATAAGACGTTTTAGCTTTGTGAAATGAATGTATCCAGATATGTTTTAGTGTATAGGTTCACGGGAGTAGGTAGCTGATTCGTTGATGAGCATCCATTGTTCTTGGTCTTGTACTTATCTAGGAAGTGTTGTACACTTGAGAAGAGGTGAGAAACACTCGGAGGAACGGAAGTGGAAGAAGGAGTAGAAACGATTATGTTTGCAATATCACATCTTTTATTCATGAGTTTGTTCTTTATTATTTTTTTAGACTTTTCGAGAAGATTGATTTGGGTCATTGGTTGCCGTGCGTGTGATGAGATTGAGTAGCATAATTGTATAATTTTCCATGCCATCTTAGGAGTATCTGAAATTGTGTATCTTAGCTATTAAACGAGTATTTGGATACTAATCGTCCAATGTCATGTATCTTAAAGAAGTATCTAAAATGCTTTCAATTATTATGATTTGGGATCTGCAGTACTATTTTCAACTATGTGGCAGTTGGGATGTACTTCCTCCGTTTCATAATATATGATATTTTAACTTTGTAAAGATAATGTATCAGTGTATATGTTCGGAGAGATTCACTCTGAATCTACACACTAAAAGGTGCCTACATACATTACATTCATAAATCTAAAATATCTTATATTTTAAAACGGAGGGAGTAGTCAGTAGTGTTCAGCGAGGCCAGCTACATGACCAGTAATGGAGAATGAGGTCTAGGGAGTTAGCACGTGCAGGAGCTGGCTACTACCGATACGGCGATGCTGATGAAAGGCCGAGTCGTCGATGACTATGGTGCCATTTTCGGGTTGTTGTTCAACCTGCCATGCATCCTGCATATCTAAAGAGAACATACATAGGAGGGACACTATCTAGGAGATGTCCTGGACTGTGAAGCCGCCATAGTTTGTTCACGGCACTAGGCGCAGACAGCGAGGAGCACTACTCGATCAAGCGGCTGAGTGGCTGAAGTCAGTGATGGTTGCACGGTGGCTTGGGTCACGAGGATGCAATGACGACGAACAGTTTAGGCGATGACCTCTTGGGCGGAAAAGTAAACAATGGCGACTGCCATATCTTTGTGGTCGGATGACGACATCAGATGGCATGGAACTAACGTGGCAGAGGGGTGAAATGCGTGGGGGAGGATAAATGAGTCATCACCACCACACTCTCTCCGCTAGGTTCCACTCAAGTGAGGACATTGATGATCACAACTCGTATTGATACCATGTGGGAGAACATGAGATGAAGTCTGGTAGCACGCCGATGAGCAGGCCAACAGACATGGATGTAGACGACATTTTGGGGGCGGGAGAGGCCAAACAAGTGTGGTTAAAGCGGCAAGGGGCGGCGAGGGGACGATAACCAATGAGTATGAGGTGATGTGAGGGGACGACAACCAATGAGTATGAGGTGATTTGATGAAGAGTCGACACCTTTGGCCCAAGGATGAATAGATTCATGGTGTACCAAAGGACAAGGCGACATCAGATCGAGGGAGGTCAAGGAGAGGGGATGACAACCAATGAGTATGAGGTGATGTAAGGGGACGACAACCAATGAGTATGAGGTGATGTGATGAAGAGTCGACACCTTCGGCCCAAGGATGAATAGCTTCACGGTGTAGCAAAGGACAATACTGACATCAGATCGAGGGAGGTCAATAGATTTGGTATGGATATGTTTTGTTTGGGGACAAGGAACTAGAAGAGTGTGACCGAGGAAGATGGCAGACGTGCATGAAAACATGGTCAAAAACTGCACATGTTGACATTGTACATGAAACTGGCGAAAGAACACCTTCGAATTAAATGTCACCATACGTATTTTTATTGTCCCGCTGCCTAGATACCACCATATCATGCATGAAGATAACACAAAAAAGGAGATAAAGGGAGACAAGGAAGGAGAAGACGGGGAGGAATTCGCAGCAACACGCGGATATTAAGCTAGTCATGTTATAGTTGAGTAGTACACATGCAACATATACATAAGCTATCTCAAGGGTTACAAAATACTAGTAGAAGGTATGGTGCTATGCAATGTCACGGTTTTTATGATAAGGCTGCAAATATGGTTAAAATAGGATGTTTTTGAGGGACCTCCGGAGGATAAGTTCGCTCAAACTCCACCTCCCGTGTCATTGATTTAATCGTTCTTGCCGTTCGATTAAACTGTCATGTCAAACTGTCATGGCAAACACAGCTTCCCAGATAAAAAAAATCCCTAAAGTTGCGCCTCCTCCTAGCCCAACCTCTCATCCTACCCTGCACGTCCTCCATGTCACGTGTGTGTGTGTGCCGCTCCTCCATGAACAACAACCACAACTACAGTCACTGACGGAGAGGATGGTTGTTGCAGCTTCGCAGAGGCAGCAACACGCCCCAACCACATCTCTCTCCCCCCAACGCGACCTCCATTGGCTTTTGCGTCAATGTCGCTCCTCAGTGAACCATGGCCACAGCTGGAGAAGAAGGTCGTTGCAACTCTGCCGACGCTAGGGGAGACAATCATTACAGAAGCGGCATCATCTGTTGGCAGCTCCGGCAACCGCCAATTGCAACAACACGGAACTTCGTTGGTAGCTTCGGCGAGGACGACCAGCGGTGCCAAAGCCAGTTGCTCCTTGTAGCAACGCTTCCCATCCATGACAACACCTCTGCTTATTCCTTGCAGCGCCCGCGGCCGCCGTTGGTAGCACCCGCGGCCGCCGTTGGTAGCACTTGTGTCGTGCTTTCGCAGCACCCGCCGTCGCTGCTAGTAGCACCCGCGGACGCCGTTGGTAGCACTTGTATCGTTCTTTCGTAGCACCCATAGCCGTCATTGGTAGCACTTATGTCGTGCTTTCACTGCACCCGCGGTCCCCGTTGGTAGCACTGGCAGCCACCGTTGGTAGCACTTGTGTCGTGCTTTCGTAGCACCCCATGATCGTCATCGTTGGTAGCACGTGTGTCGTGCTTTCACAGCACCCGTGGTCGCCGTTGGTAGCACCCGCAACGGTCGTTTATGTAGCACTTGTGTCATGCTTTCGCAGCACCCCGTGGTCACCACTGTTGGTAGCACATGTGTCGTGCTTTTGCAGCACCCGCGGCCACCGTTGGTAGCACTCGCAACCTCCGTTGGTAGCACATGTGTTGTGCTTTCGTGGTCGCTGTGGCCCCTTATAGCACCAAAGGCCTTGCCTCGAAGCAGCTCGCTTGCAGCCACACGTCGCCTCGCCCTTGTAGATATGCAGTAGCAATGACCACACGAGCTGCTCGCTCGAGGTACTCCACGAGAGAGAGGGGAAGGAAGATGGTGTTGGGGGAGGCGGTGCACAGGTCAAAGGTGGGATGATGTCATGTGTGGAAACGTGGCCAACGATGGCGGTGTTGTGCCAGCTCTCTCCGGTGGTCGGAGACGACGTGAAGACATGATTTGGGAACAAAAACAAGGAGAAAGAAGGGATAAGGAGCAGCGCGTGGGTGGGACCCACAGATGGTCTCGGTTTGATGTTTCCTTTGGTCACGCGAGAGCGGGATTCAACTCACGTAAGTGGAGACCTGGAGGATCGTTTCCTAGGGGGATTGAATCATTTTCCTTAAAAATATTGCATCTATTTGGAAGATTATTGACACAAAGCAAAATTTGTTTTACGGACGCAACTATTTACATGCGCTATTGGACACATTGTCGCTGCCATTTTAGCCATTTCTTGCTAAAGACCTACTCCCTCTAATCTAATTTAATTATTGCAGGTTTAGACAAGATTTAGACGAAAAAATTCCTAAACTTGTGACAACAAATCAGATTAGAGGGAATACAATATTTTGAATTGGCCGATCTTAAAAATTGATTGCGCAGGCATGAAACTAAGGCCTTTCACAATGGATGTTTCTTAGCGTTGTATTCTAGGTACTTTTCTTATGTGATGTGTTATTTAATGAAGAAAAGGATGGGTCGTTGTATCTTACCTAAGATACAACTATTGCACGTTATCATAGGCAAAAAACTTGGTTATTCAAATCACACACATGGATGAGGCTAAAATCATTAAATACAACCCTATTAATAAACAACATCTAAGATATACTCCATTGTGATGGTTGTAAGTTTTAAGGGCAAAGGAAAGGTCAGTCGAACCAAAATTAGGCACAAAAATAAAAATTAAAATAGGAGAATCGGAAATGTTTACCTTCCACCTCGTCCTTCTCTACCTTTAGTCGTGCATTTTCAAGCGGATAGATTTGACCTTTTTCGCTTGTTGCATGCGTTCTTCAACAATTCCTGGTTGTAACAGTAACTTTCTATAAGTCAAAATAGTAACCAGATTCAGAAGTCCACTAAGACTCGGGATGTTATTTTAACTAAAGTTAAATTTCTAGCACGAGCCTTGGGTACTATGCTACTTTGTTCTTTGGCATCCTAAAAAAGCACAAACTCGGCTTTTCTACACTAAAAGTTCCTATCCCGCTTCATGCTTGGGGGCTATAGGATATGATATAAAGACATCAAAAGAGTCAAAAAACGGCTTATAATGTGCTCACGATGCATCTTGTTGAGGCTGGTGTTGATCTCAGCAAAAACCTTCTCGAATAAGGTAAGGATGTACTTGTGGAGGCGGAACTCCACCAGCCTTTAATCTTTCGTCGTGAAGATGAATCTAACCCAACAGATCCTCAAGCTTTGCATCTTCAGCTTCTTGAGCCTCTTCTTTGGCATAAATATTCCTGGTTTCTAGGTAAGCAAAGGCAAGCTTCCGAATCTCTTCTACACTTTTCTTGGCGAGGACAAGGTTGGCGGCATTAGGAATCTTCAGGAAATTTCAGCAAAGACATCAGCCGAGGGATCATTACCCTTAGAGGGTTCACCCTTATCAAATCCGAGCCACTAGTGGTGGCGTCGGTCTGTGAACTAATGTTCACTGGTTCTTCAGATTGAGCTTCCACATCTCCAGCACGGGGAGACAGAAAATCTTCCGGTGTTGATGATGTGGTGGGATTAGGAGTCGGGGGAGCAACAGCAGGAGAAACCAAGTTCAACTTTTGCTGCCATAGAGTCTTCCTAGATTTCCATTTTTATTTCCCCAATGGTTTAGCTCCGAGTCATAAGAACATAAAAATCATTATGACTCGGAAAAGTAACAAGTAAAAATACAAGATGTTAGTAGAGGAACTACTTTTTGGCGACTGGCAGCGTTTGCGGGCCAACCGAAACAACTTGAATATTACCTTCCGAGTAAGCGTCTCCGGCAATTCTTCTAGTTCCTCCTCCTCATAAAGAGGAATCGGATCTTTCACTAGATAACCTTCAAGTGGATCAAGTTCTGACTCGGGGAGGTCAGCAAGCTGAAAGTCATAAATATCACATCGCATTTACATTCAATGTTATTGTTTGTATATCTTATTGTGTGCTAGTATTAGATACTCGACGGTAGCCTAATAAGATGATCCCTGTTAAAATTACCAATGATTGTGTTCCCCCTTAGTGTGCTCCACCAAGAAAGTTCTTCGGTATGAGGCGACCCATGGTGAGTGGGTGTTAGACATATCTACGTTCGCATACAGTGGGTGTAAGCCATGTTGCACAGCAAATACACTAAGGTTGAGTTGGCGAGCCTAGCACGTTACAGAGACGTGGCCTCGGAACGCGGATGGTCGAAAGATCGAGCACGAGTCGCATGAATGATGTGACCGATGTTTAGCGTCCACCCTTGAACCCACATTGATGGCCGTGATGATCGGGGGAGATGTGGGGAAAAGGGGTCGTGTTATCACTAGGAACCCTTCATGGGATAGGTGTTTTTGAGTGGAGTTATTATTAACTCATTTAATTATAAACTTAGTCTAAATTCCTTTTGCAATTATAAATATAGAAAAGGTTCTCCCCGATGCCAACTTTCCTGTTGACGATTGATTGGTTAGAAGGAGAGAAGCTCAGACTAGATGGATCAAATTTCTCTATGTGGGTTGCACGTCTCCACATTATCCTTAGCGAGAATGACATGGTCGACTACATACTCGACGAGATGGATTTGGATAAGCCCATTGACCTAGAGACCCCATAGCAGCGGTAAGACTGCAATTACCGTCGGGAGATGGCCTCCTTCATTTCAGTTACAATGTGTTTCGGAATGGTTGACGAGCTGTGGCCTGTCGTGGGTAATGTCAACCCTCGTATGATAATGCTACAACTTATGACACATTTTGTGGAACAAGCACGCATATGGGAGCATGAGATGATGGGAGACTTCCTCTCCATTAAGATGGAGGAGAACTCATCACTTGACGACCACTTGGAGCGCATGCATGATGCGTACATGAGGCATGCATACTTCCTGGATAGCTGGATGACAGGCTCTTTTGCAAATGGCGTTGTGCTGTGGTCGCTGCCACCAAGCTACCAAGCACAAGTTAGGACTTGCATTATAAGAGGCGACGCGGAATCAATGGAATTCCATAGGTTCATATCACATCTCAGGAATGTGATGGTTGAACCTGTTGTCGCTGAGGTCATCAATGACAAAGGTATATATTTGGTATACAATTTTATAAATGTTATAATCTTGCAAACACATTTGAAGTGTTAAGTATATTTTATACTTGTTCTGTTTTACTGAAAACAGGTCCTTCTGCATGAGAGGTGCTTGCTGGAGAGGAGGTGACATTGCGTGTTGATGGCGAGCATGATGATGATGGCCAACGACACTCGCCCTCAACATTTATCATTTAGTTTATGTTTTGGATAGTTATTGTAATCAAAATATTGTGAACTTCTTTAGTGTGTGTCACACTTTGTGAGATGGTTATTCATATGAGCTTGTAACAAACAGTTGTTCCACTTTTATGAATGATCTCTATTCGCGTTCATATCTTGTTTGATTATATGTGAATTATCCTGATTGTTTGAAACTAATTGATAATACATGAAAATTTGTAAAATATTGAAATGCCTTTAAATACCCAACTTAATGATATGTTCAATAATGAATGAAACCATTGTTTAAATTCAAAGTTATGTTGATAATAAGTGAAAGTCATTTGATTTCTTGTCACATATAAATCGTGCCTAAGTTTGGCAAAATAACTTGAACACCGTGTATTACTTGAATACAAAGTGTTTAATGAATTGTTAAAAGTAAATACATACTCGATGTATTATGTTCTGATAGAATGGTAATTATCATTATATGATTGTTTAAATGTGTAAAGAAGTTTACCAAAGGAAACATGAGTACGAAATTATTTGATATGATCAAAGTGTTTCATCAAATAAAGGGTATTAAAGATAAAAGAGAATCTAATTACTACGATTTGATCAATAGTAATGAAATTCGACTTTATAAGAATGGCATAAAAGAAATTGTGGAATGCAAAGCGTTTTGAAACGTCAAACATGCAAAGCATCACAATGTGATATTATATATCAAAGTGGGTGAATAGATGGCACCAAATAAATCGTTGTAGTGTAGATGTAGAGACCATTAGTTAAAAATAGTTAGCACTCAATTAGAATATATAATGAACCATTTGAATTCATGAAAGCGGCTCCATGTCTAGTATGGATCGTCGTGAAAGTTTTGGGGTTATTCGATATAACCAAAACAATAGCGAATAAGTCCTTGTAGAATTCATTGGAAACTTTGAATACGAAATCCATAGCTGAAACCAAAAGAAAAGCAAAATTCGTATTTCTTGGATTTTGGTACATTTTTTAGAAAGTTCGCATTCAGTGATATTTCTCAATTATGAAGCAAATGGAAGATAGTGAAAAACACGACGAGGATTCAAATCCCTGCATCAGAGTGTTGAGAAGCGCAACGGACAAAGTTCCTGAACGATTCTCTTCATGAAGGAAAGAATCAATGATAATGATCATTGTGTTTTCCCCACTGGTGTTTTCACCACATGAAGTAGGATTCAAAATGTAGCACATATCTTGTATGGAGACATTTGTGAATCATTTGTCATGATTCTTGGAATATGACATACCTACGAACTACTAAGGAAATAATGGTAAACTAAAGTTATGAGAAATCCCATAGCAGAATTCCCTTGAGATTAGAAAGCAATTCGTTGCTGAATCTCATAAGTAAAAGGAGTTACTTGAATTTTCCCAAATGACTGCAAAGCCATAGTGGAAAAAGGGGTAAATGACAAAAGCACAATTTGTCAAGTATTGGACGAATTCAAATGAATTTGATTCAAATGTGCTGAATATCTAGTGGATTTAAAACTAGTAAAAGTACTAGTATCTCATAGTAAATCTCCAAGTTTGATATTTTATCAAAGGATTTTGAAGTTGTTCAAAATAGTGAGTGGATATGCAATTTGCATGAAATTGAGTGGGAGCTATGAAAGTCTTCTTAAAACAATATGTGAATGACATATTTTTTGAGTGGGAGCAATATAAGTCTCAAATTCAAATATGTAGGAACATAGTTTGAGTAAGAGTAGTGACTCATACCCAAATATGTTAGGAACATATTTTGAGTGGGAGCTTATAGGAGTGATTCTTAAGTGTGTTAAGAATAAAAGCGCAAGTACCGATAAATAATGATTTATAAGGGGTAGAAGTTGATAATAAATGTATTATGATATTATGTAATATTCCTTAAGGGATTCTGAAAAGGGTTTCAAAATAGAAGTTAATTAAGGAACTGGTCCTTAATAACTCAAGTTAGGAATAGTATTAAGTTTAATATCAATGGTTGAAAGAAAGAAAAGGATGATCATCATCCACTATGTTGAGACATAGGTTCTATCTTAGAAAACCATGATGGTAACTTAACATAATATATGATCCAATAAGGAATGTTTGAAAAGTGATTAAGTTTGAATCACGGAACATTGAGCTAGGTTTGTCCACAGTGTCTAATAGAGAACTGCAGACATATTTTCCAAATCCATAAAGGATGACATATCTTAAAGCATAAAGAGTTATGTTATAAGGGAATATGTTGGAAACTCCCGTAATACCGATTAGAGTCAAGTAGGAAGCGAGGTGAACAAAAACATCGAAAGTTGCACAGAGTGCACTCGAGTTTCGATAATTACATTTATAATAATAGATAAGGGTACCATCTAAAGTGTTGTATAATGTTATGGCGGGGCTAGTTCGCTTTTAACATAGAATGATTTGTCCCAGGGCACAGTGCCCATGAGAAAGCCCTCGAGGTTGATCTAAAGTCACTATAGGCTCCTGGAATTTGGCCTTGTTCTGTTGCCATAGTGACGATGCATACACACAGATGTTATCATGTGATCATAAAGTATTAATGTCAATCAAGGTGACATTAGTAAGTTGCAAAGGATTTGGGACTATAAAGTACAGACCAAAGACTCAACCTCTTCCATGAGAAAGCATGTTCAGGGTACCGGATATATGGTGCCAACGATTAAGAACAAATGCAGCTAGTTTATTTGTACTCTAGTGCAAGTGGGAGACTGTTGGAAATATGCCCTAGAGACAAATAGTAATAAGGACTATTATCATATTTCATAAAGTTTATGATTAAGTTTTATATCATGCTATAATTTTATTGAGTGGAAACGTCAATACAAGTGTGATATATAAACAACCAGGGGTTCCCAGTGAAACTCTGGTCACTGGTTCATTGGTCAACAGATGATCAAGTTTCCTGATCATGTGGCATTTATGCCACTTGGAAATGGAGTCAACTCATTCTGAGAATGAGATGATGAACCAATACCCAACCTAAACATCGTGAACCGATCATGTCACAAAGTTCAAGTTATGATGATTAGAAATGGATCCTCGTAGACTATTCCTTAGACCGTGAGGCTATATCAATCACTGTCACCTGGGAGTGCTTAGATAGCATCAAGCGCCACTTGGTAATACAGTGGTTATAAAGGTGTGTTCAGGTACTCGGAGGAAACCGTAGAGGCAATATATGTCAAGAGCAGGATTTGTCCGTCCACGTGACGGAAAGATACTTAAGGGCCCACTCAGAGAAGTTATATCCAATAGCTGCACAACGTGTGATTTGATCATAGGGATATCGATTGTTGGAACGAGTCAAGTAGCATTGTTCAGTAACGAGATTGAACATGACATGGTGATGTCATTGATCAGATCTCGGGCAATGCAAGTATCGAGAGGCAAAGGGAATAAGTGATGACCCACAAGTATAGGGGGTGTATCGTAGTATTTTCGATAAGTAAGAGTGTCAAACCCAACGAGGAGCAGAAGGTGCTGGCTAGTGGTATGGATCAGGAATTCTCTGCAAATAGTTAGCAAACGGATTTTTAGGGATTTTTGATAAAGCAAGTAAATAAAGTACAAGTAAATAAAAGACAATAAGAGTAAATGCAGCAAGTGGCCCAATCCTTTATGTAGCAAAGGACAAGCCGGTTGTATTACTTAAGATGGCCAAACGTTCTCGAGGACACATGGGAATTCTGTCAAGTGCTTTCGTTTCATATAGTTGATTAATCTTCTTTAGCTTGCTAAGTGTTGTGTGGGTGAACCTGTGCTAATGTACCGACCTTCCTAGGACTAATACATACTTGTGATTATACCCCTTGCAAACATCCGTAAGTACAAGAAAGTAATTAAGGTAGGAACCTAACCACAGCTTTAAACTCTAAGACCCTGACGTCCCTTGTGCAATGGTTTCCTAACGGGGGTTTTGTCACTCCGGCAACCCCTACGATTAGTAGCCAAATAAACAATGCATTCCCCTAGGCCCATATAGGTGAAGTGTCATGTAGTCGACGTTCACATGACACCACTAGAAGAAGTACACCACAACTTAAATATCAAACTATTGAATCTTTCTCAACACAACTCCACTACTAACAACATGACTTCTCCCATGTCCTCAAGAACAAAATGAACTACTCACAATACATCATATGGATCATGATCAGAGATGGAATAATGATGTATAACAATCTGAACATAAACAATAATTCAACAGTTCACTCAATAGCATCAACTACAAAGAATAATCAACACCGGGAAAGTTTCCCATATGAACTATGCAAGATTCAATGCAATTGTTACAGCAATATGGAGATGGATATGATGGTGCTAGTGATGATGATGGTGGTGATGATGGTGATGATCCCGATGAAGTCTAGCTTGATGGTGGTGTTGATGGCGACGATCTCCCTCTCCGGGAAGGAATTCCCCCAGCAGAATTCTGTCTGCTAGAGAGATCTTTCTCTCTCGGTGTTTTCCGCCCCGCAGAGGCGGCGAAATCTTTCTGTGGTCGCTCCCCTAGTATTAGGGTTTCGGGAGGATTATATATGCCAGAGGGGAGAGCCATAGGTGGGCCAGGGCAGCCACACCACCTGGTGGCGCGACCTAGGCTGACCCGTGCCAGGGGTGGTGTGGGCCCCCTGTGGCCCATCTCCACTCCTCCTTCTGGCTTCCTTCGTCTTTTGGAAAAATAGGATTTTCCGTATATTTTCCCGGATTTTCTGATCTTCGCGAATTTTGCCTCCAAACAGCACCTTTTCCATCAGAATCCTGACCGCCATGCTCTAAAAGTCATCAACCATGCAAAAACAGATGAAATAACATAAGTATCATCTCTTAATATGAAATATATCAATGAATAACAGTGAATTATGATATAGAATAGTGATGCAAAATGGACGTATCAACTCCCCCAAGCTTAGACTTCGCTTGTCCCCAAGCGAAACTGAGCTAAATAAACATGGCCTCAGGTTTATGGAGTGAAGAGTCGATAAAAAGAATACGGACAAGAAGCATCACATTCATCAATACATAGATCATAATAGAAGACAACTCACTATTATATAACTTACTTGCCATAGGTAAAGGAAACACAATAAAGATACATGAAGTAAATCATAATTGGTAATGGCAAACTTAGCTCTTGGTCGAAGAATAGTTGATAATTTACTGGAGTTCACAAATAACTGATTTTCAATGATAGCTTTCAAAGTAGTAATCACCAAGATAAGAGCAATGCGCAAAACAAGGAACATAAGAAATATGATTGAATAAATCATCATATGAATGAATGAAACACAACAACTCAAAATACTTGCTGAGATAGAAGGGAGCAGGTTTACTGACTCAACTAAAAAGTAAAAGAAAGACCCTTCGCAGAGGGAAGCAGGGATTTCAAGTTTCATAAAGAGCTCCCAAAAATTATGATACTTACTAGCTTTCAGCTCTCATTGCTCTATCATAGGCATCTTTAGGTGATTAAGGTTAAAGTGATCAAATATGATTATATGCTTGACAAGTTGTAAATTGAGAATCTCATGTCCCTTGAATACGAGGGCCGCTCCTCATGCTACTCAAGTTTAGTCACCGGTAAGTTCTTGTCATCGTAAGCACATGTGTATCATGGAGAACCGCCAACGGGGTACCCCTTGCCCGATGATTCGGAAGAATCCCCATATCAAAATGACAAGGCAATCAGACAACAAGTATCTCCGCAATCTTCTTATTTACCATGGAAATATGGTGTTTTTTTTCTCTCTTTCCTCTTTTCATAATCTTTTTTTTCTTTTTCTCTTTTTCTCAATCTCTATCTCTTTTTTATAAGAAGAATGCTTCATAGATGCTCGTTATGGTTACGCTACAGGTTTCCACCATGTCAGCATGGATTAGACCAGCGGCCTAGGCGTTTCTCTAACACACATGCATAACTCCATGGACTTACAAGCTCCCCTTTCATTTCACACCGACGACATCCATAGACAAAAGAACATGATATCAACTAGGTACAAAGTACCAGTGCAATGTTGAAAGCGTTCCCCATGACAGCATGATTCTGCTAATTCTCAACTCACAAAACGCAAGCATATACGCAACATAGATGGACACAATGGTTTAAATTTATTAGATGCAAGAAAGTAAAGTGTGCCATCAAATTCATGAGAGCTTTAATCACTAATTTTCGCATAACAAGTTTAATTTGGAAGGTAAATAAAAACAAGAATTTACTTGGAATCTTATATTTACTAATTGGAGGCACCGAAGGAAGCTCCACGTTAATCCTCAATAGCTAAAAAAATTAACCATCCGATCTACCCATTAGCTATCTAGAGCCATCAGATGAAGTGGCTAAAGAGTCCTCGAGTTTTATCCCACGTGCACGCCCCTTAGAGACCTTCTCCATTACTCCATATCTCCGTCCGTGCCGATCATGTGCAAATAATTACTCCACCACCATTGCAACGTGGTCTTCCATCGAAAGCAGCGCCGGTTTGGATTTTTCGCCTACATCTCTCTCAGTAGCCAGTATACGCTCTCCATGAGTATGGAGCATATATTATCTTGGACTGTGAGAAGAGATTGCTATGTGAGTTCCGGACACATCTAATCATAGGTTGTGTTCTTCTGGCCGGCCGGAGAAACAAAAGTTTAGTCGACGTGTTCTTCCGGCCGGCGGGCAGCAAACACTGCGAGCTATCCAGAGTTATGGCCACAACGGTAGCCACGAGGTATTTCTTCACATTGCCCTAATTAATGCAAATAAAGGTATTTTCATCATCTGTTTTTCCATCAAAATACAACATCGTTTCTGATCTACAGATTTAATCACATTTGAGTGATCGATAGGAGAACAATCAAGATCAATAGGAAGGCATGGTGATTTTTGAGTCCTCTACGTACAGATTCAAGAACTTCCTTAGCATAGATACGATGTAGTGCAGACATAATATTGTATTTACTGACTGATGACTCCTTACCATTTTTTCCTTCCTTTACCTGGAAGGAAACGTGCTACTGTGCTACCTGCACAGTTCCATCAGCAACCCGTCGGATATTCTGATTTGATTTTGAGATTACATAATCGCCAATACATAGAGTCAGTGAAATATTTATTTTTCCATCAGCAATTCTGTTGTCAATCATATCAAATTGGTTTATCTTGGACCTCCTTTTTAGACTATCCTATGAATATAGATTATACGTAGGGAAAAACATTGTCTTCTTCCGTGCCCCTGCCCCGTGGCTGTTTAATGTATGATTTCATGATCTTATAGGTTTTCAAAGGCATGTTCAAAAGAATTAGCCTTAATAGGTTGTGTCGAAGTCAGGTCCATTGTTACTACTGGATTGCTAATTGATACTTTCTTTCTTGAAGCTTTCAACTTTGTCTTGGTGCCTTCGCAGGAATTGACTGAGGGTTCTATATTATCGGATTCGATGTTGTTCTTGCAAGTTTTATTCTTACTCTCCAGATTTAAGACATTAGATGTGTGCAATAGATTCTCGACGGAAATCCCATGTAAGCAAAATCATTTTGTATCAGGTAGCAAGTGGAGGTAAAGATATTTTTTGCACGAAAAACTATGCCCATAGTTTCCTACCTCGAAAATTCAGTATATATTTTGCTGATTGTGCGAAGCACATATAATTTGATGATTGTGCAGAGCACATATAGTTGTAATAACCCAATAACTGAGATGAATTTGTTCGAAGATGAGAACATTACGTAAATAGATGTAACATGACCTGTTCATCATGTCCGAGAGATGGCAAAAGCATGTGGTATATACTGTCTACATGCAACAATAAAAAGTATTGAAATATCCGTAATACTCCAGTTGGCTTTTAATGTCAAGGTAAATAGAAAACCACTTTGGAAGGAATCTTATTGGTATCTATGGGAGGATTTCCTCAGCCATATTCTTTACATTGACATTGTTATTGCAAGAGGAACTGTTATCAAATATACATCAGAACCATTACTATATACGTGAGCAGCCTCTTTCCCTTTTTTTTGAATTCTTGGCTTGCAGCATTTTTTTAAAAGATGACGGGCTAATATACTTCATTTAATTAATTTTTCTTCTGCAGGGTCCAACTTATGCGGTTGATGGTACTCTGAACGTGTTGTATGTCAGTTCCGCTCGCTCCCTCCTCTCCGATATTTACAGTATGTTCATGTTCTTAATGTCGGGTCAATCAAGGTTCACAACTATCTCTGCATTTCATAGTAACTGTTTGGTACAATCAAATAGTTGCTCATACAATTTTTTTACCATGACATACTAATGCAATTGTAGTGTACCACTATAATTATATTTGGTTAAACCATGACAATTAAGCGGCAGTTTTTTGTTTCTGATTTAATATGGTTGTTGCGTGGTAAAAAAATGCATAATTTTTTTCCACGGCGTTCTACATCAATATAAGGGATTATTTGGATTAGGAACATAGGGATAGAAAAACATAGGATTGAGATATCACGTGAGGTGTATTGTGCAACAAGTGTCTTTGGATGGTTACATGAATAAAACACGAGAATTTTGGATGAATGATGACATAGAGTAGAGAGAGATACAACGAGTGCATTGGACTTCTCAAGAAAAATTAAAATAAGGTCCCAGCTCATGTTGAGCGTGGGCTCCCCAGATTACTTATCCGAGAATCCCTGTTATGCATACATCCACGTTCCCATGATCAGTGAGCCGTGAAACATAACCGACAGGTATCATTACATCATCCGAAACATAACGAATTACAAGACTTACATAAATGCCATTCTGGCTACAACACCCTTAGCAGCGGAATTATCATCTTGCGCAGAGCCCAATCGTGCCTCAACCTACAGGCAGCTGACTGGGGAGACGACCTAGCTCGTTGGACGTCACCTGAATCTTCCGAAGTCGAAACTCTGAAAGTCTGGCCAAGTAAATAGCCAGGGACACAGCCGTGAGTACTTTTGAATGTACTCGCAAACCACCAGGATAATGACATAAGGAAATGCAAGTCTGGCTATGGCGAAGTAGCTTTATCTGGGGTTGTTTTTGAAAAGCCTAGACTACCTCTTGTAGTTATGGCATCTCCATATATTTGTTGAAAAAGAGTTTGAAAACATGCCTTTGTTTTATAAGTCGAGACATCTCCATATCTTTGTTGAAAAAGAGTTTTGAAAACAGTTTTGGAGTAAACCCCCTTTTTAAACCTCTTTGACCACCTCTGGTCAAAACAAAACCTTCGAACTCGGGTTTCCCCGGAACCTTCGTCCTCTTTGTCCTTGTGTCCCACACAAGCATAATTTGGGTACTCCTAGCCAACACCTTTACAACCGTCTTTGACCGTGGACACGGCTATTCGATTAGATTATACTCTGTAGAGTTTGCGCACTTTCCCCACAAGAATCAATACATCCGCCGGGATACAACCACAGCCCACTACCACTATAGATGGGGTTCCAGATAATCAAACCTAACCTTTCGCTTGTCTACCCTACCAAAGGCATGCTCTTCCTTTTGGGTTTGTTCTTCCTGGCAACGAGTATGTGGCTCCCAGCCATAGTCCTGCCTTCCGTACATGCGCATACCCAAGCCGCAACTTGGCGTATACCTTAAATCTGGTGACTCCACTTCCTTCCATACTCCAAGTCATACCATCCACGGGAGACCCAATTGTTGCACCGGCCTCCTGCCAGTTCAGGCTCACTCTTGCCGAAGCAAGCGACAGGCTTCAGATCCATGATCTGGTGGTGCCTGCCTAGAATTCCAGGGATCTCTCCCTATAAGCATGGTAGAAGCTGCCTCGGCTAATGCGGACAAACTACGAGCTAAGCCCTGGCACCTGGGGTAATGTGGTTGCGCGGATAAAAATTGTTCCGGTAAAGGCGTAGAACACATCACATTCTCATGTCTCATCACCACCATTTCTTTCGTTAAAACATCCACTGGGACGATGCCTCTTCCCAAGGGTTTTATAAAACAGTTTAAAACCTTTATAGTGGGGTAAATCCCCAAAACAGTTTATTTTCTCAAAACCGGGGTTTTTCCAACGAGGTAGGATGCTAACCATCATACTCTTGATCTAAAGGGATAAAATGGTAGGTACTCCAAGTTATCACCGCAATATTTGTAAAACAAGACATGCAGGTAGATAATGCAATTTATAAAGAGGATACAAAACAGGTAAAAGAGAGTAGGACATATATCAGAGTTCAGGAATGGTGGCTTGCCTGTGATCAGAAATATGTCCCTGGACTTCTGTAGATAACCAAGAATACCCAATAATATAATAATAAGAAGTCCCTTCCTTCTTGACGTCAAACACTCACACTATCGTCGTCATCGGGTATACATGCAGGCAGACAAGTCCACAATCAATATAAGGCATACATGCATCAAAACATATAGCAAACAAACATAAGGAGCACTACTAAACTTGGGAGGTTTTGGAGATGTTGGATAATGATAGTGGAATTTACTAAATTGCCACTGTAGTGTTTTCTCTTGGAAGATAGTTGTCAAGGCTAGATACAAAGCATTTGGATTAGGGTTCTGAGGTCAGTATGCTACTAAAGGGTAACCATGATATCTTCAGATAGGTATTGTCAATACAAAACCATTACAAGTGGTTTCACTTGAATATCAATTACCTAGATTTAATTAGGATTTCTATAGTGGAATAAACTCTAGTTTAAGGAAATAATTCACCAGAAATTATCTAGAGCTCCAAAAATTATTTCCTTGGATGGTTTGGTAGTACTTTCTGTACTGAACCACCTATAGTTGGAATCAAGTCAAAATAATTACCAGAATGCCCTCAGGAAATTCCCAAAGGCAGTTCTATAAAGTTTTTCTCTTTTTCACCAGATTAATTTCACAGAAGCTATTGGTTTGGTTCCAAGGGCATGTGTTAGGCATATGTAATACCTTTCTATAGGAATTGGATTCACTCAATTTGGAGTTTCCAAACTCCTGGAGTGATTTAATTAGTGAAAATACCCATTGCCGAAGTATTTAATTCACTAATCTTTAACCAGAGCTCAATAATGCTAGGATTTGATAGATATTGATAATATGAGGTACTGGGAGGTGGAATTAGGTCAATACCACACTTGGTTTGACCTAGATAATTTATCCAAGGCAGAAATTTGCTATTTTTGTTATTTTTGTTAAAGGCATCCTTCTATTCACCTTGGCATAGGACCTATGCTAGATGATAGGTATGTCAATTACCTCTCAGTAGGACTTTGTTTCAACTCAAATGAGTAAGTCTAGCTCACAGAGGAATTTATTTGGTATAAAAGATATATTCCACTGGATTAATTGCCAATCAATAATAAAGATTATTTTTGGCAAGGGACTAGTTCTGAATGTTTAAGAAAATATCAGAGAACTACCAGAAATTTAGGTCTTGGCATAATATGGTGGTTTCCATTTTTATTTGGATTTAGTCCTAGCAGGAGATTTTCTAGAATTAAAGATCAGCTAAACGGAAAAACAAGAGGGATTCAGTGGGCCGGATCTAGAGGGGAAGTGGGCCGCAGAGGGGTAAATCGGCCCACGGCAGCGATGCGGCGCGCGGGAGCCTGAGGCTTGAACTTTCCAGGCGGGGACCGATGGTCAGCAAGAGGGGACGGCCGAAGCGGTACCGACAGATCTCGACCGTTGGCTTAAGTCGAGACGGACGACGCAGAGGCGTCGTCCACCTGGGCTCGCCGGCGACGAGGCTAACCCTAGCAGAGGGTGGCGTGGGGCGGGGAGCTCACCTGAGGGCTCGAGGAGGGTCAGGGAGGCTCCAGGGCAATGCGGTCGACGATGCTGAGCAGATCGAGGGGCGGCACGACGGTGGAGGTCCACTGGAAGCAGCTCGCGCGACGACGTCCGAGAGCGACCTCATCGGAGCTCAATGCCGATTACGGAGGAGTAGGTCCTGGGCCAAAAGAAAGGTACTGTCAGGTAGAGGAGGAGGAGGGGAACACATGAGCTGACATGCAGAGGGAATGGAGTAGGGGAGAAGGAGCCTTGCTCGATTCGGTGAGGAGGCCGAGAGCTCTCCTTCTTCTTCTCCTGGGCAGCACAGGGGAGAGGAAGGGGAGGGAGTGCTGGGGGAGGTAAGTGGGAGGGGAGAGGAGCAAATGAGGGTCAAAGGGCTGGCTGGGTGGCCTCTGGCCATATATACTAGGAAGGAGAGGTAGATGATGCAAATTACCCATTTGGACATGGTGGAGAGGGAAGGCTGGCCAGGGATTGGTCCAGGGGTCGGTGGAGAGGGGTATGATGGTTATTTTGTCGTGCTGGATCAGAGAGGGAGGGGGTGGCAGCTGTGGTGATTAATGAAAGTAGATCCATGTAAGATTTGGGGGTTGTCTCTCTCTCTTTCTATTAGTACAAGGGCAAAGTGGGCAATGCTAAGGTAGAGCTATAGTGGTGGTCGACCAGGGGAGTGTCCTAGTGCTAAGGAGAAGCATTGAGCAAGATTGAATGAGATTTGGAAGTAATTTGAGTAGTGGTTTGCTTAATTGACAAATTGGATCCAATTGATGGTTATGAAGGAAGTCCAAAAACTTGCATTGGACCAGGGGAGGAAATGGTACTGATAGATAGATGAGATAAAGGTAGACTCCTAGGATTTTATTGAGATTTTTATGTGGGGTTTTAGTCCACTCAAATCCATTTACTCAAAAAGGGCAGAAGTGGATTTTAGAAGCTCTTTTGATAAATTTGAATTGGACAAGGGTGGATTCTGATTTTAGAGGGTCCCAAATTTGGATACACACCTAGCCAAGATTTATTGAGGCATAAAAGTGTTTAAAACAATTATTATTCCAATTCAGCCATTTAAGGAAAAGGGCAGAAAGAAATAATAAAGCTTTTAAAAAAATATATATTTTGAGATGGAAATATAGTGTATGATATATGGAACCCACATGAGCCAAAAATTAGAGAAGTGTTTTGGCAAAAACCAAACTTTCCTTTATGGAGGGAGTTTTGGAGATTTTGACTATTTAAGGAATTAAATAGTTTTGGGGCCATAATAATTATGGATAATATTTGAGAAATCTTGATGATCAAGTTAGGTGTTGTAGACAAGGTATATCAAGCATTTGCAACCTTGAGGAATGGAATTCCAACTTGAATAAGGTGGAAAATTGGGAGTTGGTGATCTAGGGTGGTGTTATTTTTATACCACCAAAACATCCTTGCATCTTGGAGCTCAGAGCTCACCTTGGTGCAAGGGGTGGATGGTTAGGTAGACCAGGTTATATATATGATCATGGAAGGAGGAGTTTGAATTAATAGCATTCGAGGTGATCTAGAAGTGATGGCAAACTTTGTTGAAATTAAGGTTGTCATGCAAAATGAGTCATGATGCCTTATAAACCATGTGGGTTTAGGCAGCACAGAGATCCACTTGGATTAAGTGAAGTAGGTTTTGATAGACCTCAATGAGTAGATCACATCCATGCAGAGAGTTGGTCCATATGAGGTTGTATGAGGGTGTGATCTTCTACCAAAGTAGGCATGATGACTAGTTTTGCAGGAAATGTTATTTTCTTGTCTGCAAAACCATCATGGACAAGTGGGTTTGAGGAGGATATAACCAGAGGAAAATGTGGGCCTTGGTAGTCCTTAGGATGGTTAACAATATGGTTCAAGTGTATTTCCAAAAATGCACATGGTTTGAGAAAAGGAGGCATTCAAATATGTGATGTTGAAACTGTTTCCAGACTTAGTCAAATTTGGCAGTTTTGAGGATTTTGACTAGAGTATGAGAGGGAAAGTTCTTGGAGGAGTTGCAAGGCATCAGAGCATCAACAAGTGGATGATGTCGAAGTGTGGATTGAGTAGAAGGGATCCATACTTGATATTGGTCCTCAGGGACTTGGAGATTTCTGGAATGGAAACCTTCAAAAGGGATCTGGTTAAGGGCTTTAGATGATCACCTAGTGGCCAGGGATCATATCTAGGTTTGTATTCTTGCTTAGGGATTGATGATTTGGAAGCATCTGGATCCTAGTGATGAGCTCCTAGGGTGGCTCATACTACTAAACAAGTCAATCAGCAGGTCAAAACAACTCATCAGACAACAGATCAAGACAATTCATCTTATAAACAAATCAACTACTCTAGGGTTACCATCAAGCTTAGCTTGAGGTAGGGTTGGGGAATTTTGAAGAGGTTGAGTTTTGAATAAGGTGAGAGTCCTTGGTATCTCTACTAAGAGTGGAATTCAAATGCTTGGAAAAGGTGTTTTGGGGAAACCAGAGATAAGATGAGCTGAGGGTTCTGTTTTGAAAACATAAGGAGATTGTATTATATATCTCTCTCCATAGTTTTGTCAATAGAAGCTATCAAAATAGTTTTGGTTGCACAAGCATCTTGGCTCAGGTTTTGAAATGCCAGAACGTTTGAGAATATGTAAAATGAGCCAGGATAGTTTTTGGTAAATAGCCTTTCTCAACTGGGAGTGAGGTAAGGAGTATCATAAGATACACTCTCATAAGCACAAGTGCAAACAAACAACAAGCAAGCACTGCACCAAAGCACAAGAAAAAGTTTTTGTTCCCCCTGATTTTTGCATTCTGGACAACAAATCAGGGTTGCTGAAATTGGGATGTTACATTGAGATTCCTATGGAATGGGAGACAAAATAATAAATTCCCCAGGAATTTGGTAACACCAATCCTATGACCCGAACGGGTTCCATAGAAATTTTTTCTTAGGATTCAGATCCTCCAAAATTTCTATAAAAACCTTAAAATCCAAAGAGACCCTAAATATGTAACTTTATAACCATGCTTATGATGGTGTGTGATACGTTGGACTTATTCGATTTCAAAGAGTTTTATTGTGCCACCACCATGCATGCCGAATACAGTGGCAGATAATGAGCAACGAAGCAATTTTTTTTGTTTCTATCATACTTTTGAACCGAGAAGTTAGATACCATGTCTTCTTTGTGTATATATTTTCCACTCTACTTTTGTGATGTTGGTCCTTTTTTCCTAAACATATGTTTCTCAAACTGTGTCTCTACTTGACAAATAATTTATCTTTGTACTTTTTTCAGGTCATTCAAAAGACGATGTATTCTTAGTATATTCCAAACACAATTTTTTCTTAACGCTTCAAATATTCTGCCCTATAGTCCTAAATCCTGTTTGCCCTATCTTGATTACTTTTGGCTAGAGTTTTTCCTATAGTATTACTTTTTAATAGATGTGATCTAATGATTTTCTTAACAAATATATTCCTTTATTTTCTATGTATGGCAAATTTCAACAGTTTAAGATAGGTAATTGGTACACAAAACTTCACAATAATTGACCTCCTTTTGAATCACTAGCCCGTGTAGGTGCACGAGCATATGATTAGTAGCAATAATGATAATAGGTAGGTATGGTGGACACAAATGGCATGGGTTTGGTTTAAGGATTGGATGCACGAGAAGAATTCCCTCTCAGTACATGTTTTTGGCTAGCAAGGCGAGGTAGCAAGTATAGGAGTTGAAGGAAACAAACAAACATACAAGTGATAAAGACAAACATGCAATCTTCCTTGGAATCACAAAAGATCTTAACTAGAGAATACTAAACTTATGAGCAAATCAAGAAAGAAAGATGATGAAATTATATTTCTTTAGAGTACTTTCATATTTTTCTTTCAACTCTCAAAAATAGTGTTGCTACTGACCAAGCCAGGTTTGCCAAAACCAACTAAATTAACTCAATGATCCCAAAGTGATACCAATACTAACGACAAGATCAATCATATAACCACGAATTGAAAACTAATATAAGATATGCAAAAGAGTAAATTATAGAACTTCTCATAAATATTCCATAACGGCAACTCACACCAAGGGATACATATCTAACAAGAGAGGGGACACTTCCATAATGCAAACCATCCTACATGATAACTTCTCTATTCATGATATGACTCTACTAAAAGGGTAAAAAGATAGAAGATAGTGACGTGATACCGCGACACTCCCCCAAGCTTGGAACAAACCAAGGGGATTCCAAACCTGATGACGAATTACTCCTTCGGTGGTGGCGGTGTTCTTTCGATGAGCTCTTTGATCAGTTTCCCCAAGTCCTCAATCTCGAAGGTGAGAGTACGAATCAACTCCGAGTTGTGCTTTATATGGTGCATGATCATATCAGATTGTGGATCCCAGCTCTTGCGATTCTTTCCCTACTCTTCCTCCTTGAAGTCTTCTTTCCCTACATGGCTAGAACGAGGCAAGTCCCAATTGGAGGGTAATTTCTCCTTGGGCATATTCTGGTGTTGATGCTTATGGATACGAGTATGGAAAGGATTCTTGGTGCATGGAGGAAGTGGCCGTGGAGCTAAATAGTGACGCGGAGTTTTCCCTCCAGTTGACATCCGTGCAGTCCTCCTGACCCTGTCAGATCTTTCCAACACTCCAATGCTTGCAATGGTAGTGCCGGTGTGCGGATGTTGGCCTTGCTTTGCCTCCTCTTCATCTTCACTCTTGATCTCCTTCTCCTGCCCGGGGTCTTGGAGATCTTCCTCCATAGGCTCCTTTCCTTTATCCTTGGCGGACACCATTATGCTTCTAAGCTTTCAAAAATAGTTCCTGGAAGAAACAGATCGAAACGAAAACACAATGAGAACACGATATATGAACCTCAGGGGATCTGGGGGATTATATATTACGAAGTTTCACGCCAAAAGGAAGGTACTGGGATAAAACGGGTCGGAGACAGATCCAGGGTGGCCTCACCACCTGGTGGCGCGGCCAAGGGTGGGCCCGCACCACAGGGTGGTGTGAGCCACCCTGACT
Source organism: Avena sativa (assembly GCA_916181665.1). Taxonomy (NCBI): domain Eukaryota; kingdom Viridiplantae; phylum Streptophyta; class Magnoliopsida; order Poales; family Poaceae; genus Avena; species Avena sativa. The sequence goes on along the minus strand of OV702289.1, from coordinate 665,969,833 downwards.
CCGTTTTCGTCCCTCTTTTGCTTCATAACTTTCCTTATTGGCTAAAAACTACAAAAATATAACTGGACAGATCTTTCGTGGAACTTTTCATACCAGAACTGTTACCTATTTGAAAACAGACTCTACAGGTCTCTGAATTTGGTATTTAGTAGATTCTTCCGGAGTCACCACTTGAATAACTTCAATATCTTCATCTTCATACACTTATTTCTCAAGTCATGAAACCTTTCTCTTCCTTACTACACCATTATCTCCACTACCTGGAAATTTCTTTCACACAAAACTTCACACAGTTCTTATTAGCAACATTAGTATAAGTGAAGTGATAAAACCTTTTGAGTTCAACTTCAACTGAAAACCATCAAAACATAAGCTACTGTAGCAACTCCTTCTGAAAACCTAAAAAGAATTCAAAAAAGAAATCGATTAAAGAAGCAAATGCAAGAGTGGCAAAATCTGTCAAAACAGACCAGCAGGTAATCAATTTTTTTGAAAATCTTCTGTTGCTCAAATCAAAAAGTGCAAAACTAACTAAAGTTAAATAACAACCTGGGGCATAAGAACAAAAAAGTATAGCTCAATCCAATAGATAGAGATCTCTCACGAATTTTTACGGTGAAGCACAAAAATCTGTTTCGGGACAACAACTTTCCCAAATCTTACTTCTCTCTCATTAGAGGTTGATCTTGACACAAAAACCAAACAAAAATGATAAGGAGAGATTATTAGCAAAGTAATAACTTCCAAGACTCAAAGAAACAAAAACATACTAAAAACACAAATAAATTGGGTTGTCTCCCAAAAAGCTCTTTCTTTATAGCCATTAAGATGGGCATGATAATTTTGAAGATACTCACATAGGAATATGAATTGAAGTGAAAGAGAGCATTAAGAAGCAAAAATACACACATTTAAGTCTAACCCACTTCCTATGCAAGGGAATTTTGTAAACAAACAAGTTGTTGAAACCAGAGGCTACTAGCATCGGAAGGCAAAACAAGTGCAACATAAAAACTTTCAGCATAAAATGAGGAAACTTGATATTATTGAGATACATAAGAACACTTTTCCCTCTCTCATAGTAAATTTCAGTATCATGCATAAACTTAACAATATAACTATCACAAGGGCCATCATAACAATGATCACTTATTCTAACAGAAAATAGAGGAATACTAGCTCTCATAACACTACTTTGTGAAACAATATTAGAGGTATCCTTACAAAGGATAGTGTGTCCCTCTTCTACATATTTAGTGATAAAGTCTTTCACATTTGCTATTATCGGTTCAGCATCCATTTGTTTATCAGGTTCAACAACTTTATTTGTACTTGCATTAACCATACTAGCTATCATAGAATGCTCCTTTGTCTTAACTGGGAAAGGCATTTTCTCAATATAACGTTCAGGTAAAACATGATTAGCAGCATAAACTTCAGTATTTCTTGCAGGAACACTCTTAGCAATATCTTTATAAGGTTCATGATACTTATTCCACTTCTTTTTAGGCACTTCAATGTAGGAAGCAAAAGCCTTAAAATAAGAAGCAATAGCTTGAGAGTCTGGACCATAAGCTTTTTTAATATTTTGAAAGTCATAAGTTCCCATAAAAGATTCAATGCATTCATAATCATAATTTATACCTGGCTTTCTACCTATGTCATTCTCCCAAGATTCAGCATTATCTTGAATACGGTCCAGAAGATCCCATTTAGCTTCTTCTCCCATGCGAGTGAATGATCCAGCACAAGAAGCATCCAATAAATCCTTATCATGTAGAGGAAGCCTTGCATAAAAGTTATTGATAATAATATTGTTGGGGAGCTCATGAATGGGACATTTGAGCATTAGTAACTTCAATCTCCCCCAAGCTTGAGCTATACTCTCTCCAACAAGAGGCCAAAAGTTGTATATTTGATTCCGATCTTTATGAATCTCACTAGGAGGATAAAATTTTGAATAAAAGAGAGGCACTATTTCCTCCCATTCAAGAGCTTGACCATTCTTCAGCAGCTTATACCATTCTTCAGCTCTTCCTTTCAGTGATAATGAGAATAACTTCTTCTTAACTTGATCTGTAGTAATACCTGCACACTTGAACAACCCGCATAATTCGTGTATAAAGAGTAAATGATCACCGGGATGGACAGTTCCATCCCCAACATAGTAGTTATCCATAACACGATCAATAATTCTTGTAGGTATTTTAAAAGCATCATTCTCAGCAGGTGGTGGTTCATCTACTACCTTAGCAGTGGTAGTAGCATTACCAAATAAGAAACTCAGTGAATTATCCATAACGAAAATAAAGCAACTAATAGAAGTAAACAATACTCACAGTAGAAGTTTCCTTTACCAGTTCCACTCTCCAATAGCGCTTCACTCCTCGGCAACGGTGCCAGAAAAGAGTCTTGATGACCCATAAGTATAGGGGGTGTATCGCAGTATTTTCGATAAGTAAGAGTGTCGAACCCAACGAGGAGCAGAAGGTGCTGGCTAGTGGTATGGATCAGGAATTCTCTGCAAATACTTAGCAAACGGATTTTTAGGGTTTTTTGATAAAGCAAGTAAACAAAGTACGAGTAAATAAAAGACAGTACAAATAAATGCAGCAAGTGGCCAAATCCTTTATGCAGCAAAGGACAAGCCGGTTGTATTACTTAAGATGACCAAACGTTCTCGAGGACACATGGGAAGACTGTCAAGTGCTTTTGCTTCATATAGTTGATTAATCTTCTTTAGCTTGCTAAGTGTTGTGTGGGTGAACCTATGCTAATGTACCGACCTTCCTAGGACTAATACATACTTGTGATTATACCCCTTGCAAACATCCGTAAGTACAAGAAAGTAATTAAGGTAGAAACCTAACCACAACCTTAAACTCTAAGACCCTTACGTCCCTTGTGCAATGGTTTCCTAACGGGGGTTCATGTTTGTCAACACCTGGATTTTTAATCCTAAATGCCTGTTATGTCATACATCGCAATCCAGGATTACCATTTTTGCGAGACATAACAGATTTGATACCACAGTACATCATCCATTACCAACCATAAATACGGTCTTACACAAATAAGGATCTCATGATCCAGTCTTAATAGAACAAGCAGCAGAATAAATAATAAGCGTAGCGGTGGGGTCCATCTTCAGGGGCACAGGCAATGCCGACGAAGGCAGATAATCCTAGTTATCATAGCCGTTCTGCGGTCCGTCATCTTGGTAGTCTCCTTCATAGTCTGGCCATGAGAATAGCCAGGGACAAAAGCCATGAGTACTCTTTAAGTACTCGCAAACCACCACTAACAAGTAAGATAGTGCTAGTGGGAAATGCTAACTCTATGTTTATTTGTAAAGTTAAGTTTGAAACCTAAGCTGAGTTCAAAAACAAAGAAAGATAAAATAAAGTTCTAGAATCACCTAAGTTGGGAAGCTAGTGTCATAGTCACAACCTTGTTGTGGTCAAGTCAAGATTCATCATTCCATTTCATAAGTCATTTTGAAAACATCTGACAACGAAACAGTATGGCCACTCCAACTGTCCATAACCGCGGACGCGGCTATTCAAATAGTTTGACACTCTGCAAAGGTGGTACACTTTCACCACAAGATTCGATACATCTGTCAGGGATAACCCTGAATCATCATATTTAGTATGCAAATAATCAAGATCTATTAAAGCACTTGAGTAGCAAGATAGATTGATGACCCACAAGTATACAGGGTGTATCGCAGTATTTTCGATAAGTAAGAGTGTCGAACCCAACGAGGAGCAGAAGGTGCTGGCTAGTGGTATGGATCAGGAATTCTCTGCAAATACTTAGCAAACGGATTTTTAGGGATTTTTGATAAAGCAAGTAAATAAAGTACGAGTAAATAAAAGACAATAAGAGTAAATGCAGCAAGTGGCCCAATCCTTTATGCAGCAAAGGACAAGCCGGTTGTATTACTTAAGATGGCCAAACGTTCTTGAGGACACATGGGAATTCTGTCAAGTGCTTTCGCTTCATATAGTTAATTAATCTTCTTTAGCTTGCTAAGTGTTGTGTGGGTGAACCTGTGCTAATGTACCGACATTCCTAGGACTAATACATACTTGTGATTATACCCCTTGAAAACATTCGTAAGTACAAGAAAGTAATTAAGGTAGCAACCTAACCACAGCTTTAAACTCTAAGACCCTGACGTCCCTTGTGCAATGGTTTCCTAATGGGGGTTCAGGTTTCTGTCACTCCGGCAACCCTTACGATTAGCCAAATACACAATGCATTCCCCTAGGCCCATATAGGTGAAGTTTCATGTAGTCGACGTTCACATGACACCACTAGAAGAAGTACACCACAACTTAAATATCAAACTATTGAATCTTTCTCAACACAACTCCACTACTAACAACATGACTTCTCCCATGTCCTCAAGAACAAAACGAACTACTCACAAGACATCATATAGATCATGATCAGAGATGGAATAATGATGTATAACAATCTGAACATTAACAATAATTCAACGGTTCACTCAATAGCATCAACTACAAAGAGTAATCAACACCGGGAAAGTTTCCCCTATGAACTATGCAAGATTCGATCCAATTGTTACAGCAATATGGAGATGGAGATGATGGGGGTGGTGATGATGATGGTGGTGCTGATGATGATGATCTCGATAAAGTCCAGCTTGATGGTGGTGTTGATGGCGACGATCTCCCCTCTCCGGGAAGGAATTCCCCCGACAGAATTCTGTCTGCCGGAGAGATCTTTCTCACTCGGTGTTTTCCGCTCCGCAGAGGCGACGAAATCTTCCTGTGGTCGCTCCCCTAGTATTAGGGTTTCAGGAGGATTATATATGCCAGAGGGGAGAGCCAGAGGTGGGCCAGGGCAGCTGATGGCTCAGTGCATGGCGCCTAGAAAAGTGCTGGTGCGTGGTTGATGCAGAGCTCGTTGGAAACCCCAAGAGGAAGGTATGATGAGCACAACAGCAAGTTTCCCTCTGTATGAAACCAAGGTTTAATCGAACCAGTAGGAGCAAGGAAACACCCCAAAGGTGTTGCTAGCTGAGCTTTGGCAGGCGCACTACCGGTGCTAGTAGCAACGTGGAGACCTGCACAATACAACCACAGAACTTTGTCCCCAACTTGCGAAGAGGTTGTTAATCTCACCGTGTTTTGCAGAAAACAAAGGATTAAACGTATCGAATGGAAAGAAGTAATAGTTTGCAGAAAGTAAAGACAAAGCGGTAAACAGTTTATAGATTGTATGTAAAGAAAGGACCGGGATCCATAGTTCACTAGAGGTGGCTCTCCTTAAGATAGATAACATGCTGGGTGAACAAATTACAACGGGGCAATTGACAAACACCGAGAAAGCAATACATGCATATACTAATCATCTTGACTCCTTTGAGACTTGATTGGGCATTACAACATTATACATAGACCGCCATCCAACTGCATCTATGAGTAATAATCCACCTTCAGGTCATCATCCGAACCCCCTCCAGTATTAAGTTGCAAGCAATAGATTATTGCTTTACGAACTGCGTGTGAAGTAAACAATATGATTGTTCTATGAACAAAGGATTGTTGTTTTCTCCCTAGTAGCAACAGCACATCTTGTACCTTAGAGATTTCGGTCACTTCCCCAGATTACCAGAGGCATGAACCCACTATCGAGCATAAATACTAACTCTTGGAGTTGCTAGCATCTACTTGGCCAAGATAGCTAGTAACAACGGAAAGCATGCAAAATCACAAATAACAAAGACATGATAGAATCAATAATCAATCTGAAATAGCATCTCAATATCCATCGGATCCCTGCAAACACAACATGCAGAATTACAAATAGATAATCTTGATCATGAACAGAGCTCACAAGATCTAGACATGAAATCACAAAGGAGAAGAACTAGCCATCTAGCTACTACATAGATCCGTAGTCCAAGGATGAACTACTCACGCATCACACCGGAGGCTTGCATGGTGATGAAGAAGGCCTCTAGGGTGAATTCCCCTCTCCGGCAGGGTGCCGGGAAGAGCTTCAGATCCCCCCGATCTAGGGATGGAGATGACGGCGGCTACAGACTCTTTTGTGGATTTTTGGTCAGGCACTTAGGGTTTTTGTCCCGAGGGCAATATATAGTCGGAAGGGGAGGCCGAGGGGGCGTCGGGAGCGGCCACACCACCCCCTGGCGTGGGCCAGGCCTGGCCACGTGGCCAGGTGGTGTGGTGGCCCCCTGGCCCCTCTCCGTCTCGTATTCTGGCACTTGATGACATCCGGAAAAATAGGCACTTTGGCTTTTGTCCCGTCAAATTCCGAGAATATTCATTTTCTAACTTTCCTGGAACCAAAAACAGCAGAAAATAGGCAGCTGGCACTATGGCTCCTGTTAATAGGTTAGTCCAAGAAATCATATGAAAAGTACTCCAAAGTTGGAACCAAACACAAGAAAGTGGATAAAACCAAGCATGGAACATCAAAAATTATAGATACATTTGCAATGTATCAGCAGCCACACCACCTGGTGGCGCGGCCTAGGCTGGCCCGTGCCAGGGGGTGGTGTGGGCCCCCGTGGCCCATCTCCACTCCTCCTTCTGGCTTTCTTCGTCTTCTGGAAAAATAGGATTTTCCGTATATTTTCCCGGATTTTCTGATCTTAGCGAATTTTGCCTCCAAACAACACCTTTTCTATCAGAATCCTGACTGCAGCGTTCCATGCTCCAAAAGTCATCAACCATGCAAAAACAGATGAAATAACATAAGTATCATCTCTTAATATGAAATATATCAATGAATAACAGTGAATTATGATATAGAATAGTGATGCAAAATGGACGTATCAATAAGACACGACCGTCCCAGTTCAAACGACGAAAGATCTTCGTGTAACGCACAGGGGTCACATGGCCATCCAGGTCCCTCTCTCGATCATTGGTCCGGGAGTGTCCCGACCATGTCTGGAATGTTCCCGAACCATAGGGTATCACGCTTAAGGGTTTGATGATGCTTAGAGAGTGTTTATAGGATCGGAAGAATCGACGAAGAATAGTAGAGAGAAAACCGGAAGGGTTTCGGTAAGTCCAAAGGATGTCCGGAGTGGAGGTGGAAGGTGTTCTATAGCCATGGAGATTGAATAATATATGAATGAATGTTAAATATTGATTTAATCATTTATTCATAATTATTTAATAAAATAGAAAATCAATTTAAAAGTCAAAAGGCTTAATGGGCCAATTCCGGAGGGAAGAGGGACCATTAGGGAAAGGCAAGAGAGAGAAGGGCCAGAGGGGGTGGCCGGCGCCCTAGTGGGCCAGCCCCCCGTGCGGGGCCCATGGGGGTGGCCGGCGGCACCACCTCTCCCCCTCTCCTCTCCTTTAGTCCCACCCCGAGACTTTGAGGGAGGTAGTACCTCCCCACCCCCTATATTAAGTGGGGGTATTTGGCCAGATAAATACACACAATATTCAATAAAGGTTTCCTCTCTTTTGGGGAGACCTCCAATTGATTTTCTCTCTCTCTCTCTCTCTCTCTCTCTCTCTCTCTCTCTCTCTCTCTCTCTCTCTCTCTCTCTCTCTCTCTCTCTCTCTCTCTCTCTCTCTCTCTCTCTCTCTCTCTCTCTCTCTCTCTCTCTCTCTCTCTCTCTCTCTCTCGTGACCGTGGTCCCAAGTTCGGATTGCACGAACGAGAGACATCTTCACCGCGGAGCACCGTCGTGCTGTAGGATTCGGATCCAGGAGGTCTACTTCCGCAACTGCTGCTGGATCAGGGAAGCGGGAGTAATCGTCAGGCACCGGACATGTGTAACTCCCCGCGAGGTGTCACACTTGAGGCTCTCAAGTTGTTGGATCCGCAGGAGCGCAAGGACTTCATCACGACCTTGAGGTCAGCTTCTGCTCGTCTACATCAACCACGCTCTCCTGAGCATTGACAATGCTTTTCGGTCTTCGAGGGTAAGTTTGCGAAAAGCCCCTCCCGTTACTATATTACTAATACATAGGTCCTAGCAACATTAGGGGTTCAGGGGCGTAGGGTAAAAATTTATTGTTTTCATACACGAGCCCCTACAGTTTGAGGTTCTAAACACCAACAAAAGTTTTTAACAAGGGAAACACAATATTCAGGCGAAAACAAGCAAGTATCTTTTTGGAAGCAATCAAGGGAGGCAAACAAAAGCTTTAATGAGCAACTATACGGCGGGAATATTTTTCCGGCGTATAGTTCCCGTCGTATAGCTGCCGCCGCCTCTGTCTTGTCAAAAGGGACAACTTTCATGAAGAGGGCATAAGCAAAAACAGAAGACAGTAGCCGTCATCCCATCCAGAGAGGAGAAAGGAGAGATCCGAAGAAGGAGAGGACATTCTTTATCTCGCTCCACGATCTTCGACCTCCTTGTTAACACACCCACATAGCCATTACTTATACTTGTGAGAGAGATCTTCACCTTACAAGACTAGGGTTTGAGATTGTTTCTTCCTATCTTGAATTGTGTTGGATTACTTTTCTATTCTTATTGTGGACCTCCATGGTAATATCAAAAAGAACTCCCTTTATTTAATCAATATTGATGATGCTTTCGCCTCTCATGTGTGAGTAAGTTCCTTGGGCGTGGGAGATGTAAGGGATTGGTGAGATGTGATGTGCCTCCATTTATTTTTCTTTAGTTTGTGATTGATTTTGATTACTATATCATGTGTGCTTGACTATCTGTCGGATGCCTAATGCTTGTTGTCCAATTAAGGGCCCAGACAACATGATGCTTTGTTCTACATGGATAGGCTCTTGCTCGCTAGCATACCGGTGACCCCCAAGTGACACAGGGATATCAATGGAAAACTAGTTAACTCGAGGATCACGAGGAACCAATGTGCTTATTGCATTAGTCCGATCCAAGGAGCTTAATTTCTAAGCAACATGAAGGATCTTAATCGTCTAGTGTCTGACCATGGTTTTGGTAACAAACTAGTAGGATTATTGAAGTTGGGATGAAATCTACCAAGAGGAGTTCCGGCTAATTATGGGTTGCTCGCCTACACATATACTTATAAGATTATAATTGTTACACTTATCACTCATCCACCTGGCACAGTCACTATCACCATGAACTGTATCTCCCCGCGCCTTCTTTTTCATATGTAGAAAACCACAAACAATTGAATCGTTCTTTACTTTTATGCTTTTTATTCCTGAAGTTTACATTTTAGTTTTACTTAAATACATCCAGTTTAATCCAAATCTCATTATTATTTCCATACTTGTAGTCAATTCACTCGAAGACCTATGAGAACTTTGGGTGTGACAGAGACTTCATTCATAAACACTTATCTTTGGGATCCCTGTGGGATCGACATCTATACTTCAAAACTAGCTACAAACGATCTGTGAACTTGTAGACATCAAGCTATTTTCTAGCGCCATTGCCGGGGAGCTAAGCGCTAAGTGTTTGTCTCTTGACATTTCAGGTGTTACTACTAAAAATGGTCTCCCTAGGAGATAAAGGGTCTACACATTCTGGTAGGACCTATTTACCAGATTATTTTGAGCGCGTGCCTGCTCAATGGAGCGAGGAAATTATTGAAAAAGTTTTAAGATCAAATAAGGTTGAAGTTGAAAATGTAAGTGATATTATGGAAATCATGTCTATTTACAGGACAACTCCAAAGAAACCTGAGAAAACTCTCAGAGAATATAGTGCTCCAAGTTCTGAGTTTCTTAAACAACCAATAGAATTTCCTAATCCTAGAGTTAGAGAATATCAATTTGATGATGAGATTATTAAAATATTACAGGAAAAAGCTTTCAATGGAAGGGAAGATGAAGACCCAGGAAGACATCTTATAGAGTTTGACGATGTGATAACATAAGTTGGACCAAAAGGTTTGCCAAGAGACTTCTCTCGTCTAAAATTATTTCGTTGGTCTCTTAAAGGTAAGGCTCTAGACTGGTTATACTCTCTCCCTCGTCATTACATTAAATGTTCGGAAAACTGCATCGTTAAATTCATAAATAGGTTTAATCCTTTTAAGAAGGTAACTGAAATTAGAAAGAATATAATCAACTTTAGTCAGAATGTGGGAGAAAACTACCCACAAGCCTGGGATAGATTCTTTGGAATGATCAATAGCATTCCTAATCATGGGATATTCTGAATCAACTATTTGCCATTTATTTTACCATGGTCTTAATACTCAATGCAGAGAGTTCCTTGACTTCTGATGTCTACGCACGTCTATTCTTGTAGACAGTTGTTGGGCCTCCAAGTGCAAAGGTTTGTAGAACAACAACAAGTTTTCCCTTAAGTGGATCATCCAAGGTTTATCGAACTCAGGGAGGAAGTGGTCAAAGGTATCCCTCTCAAGCAAACCTGCAATCAAGATACAAGAAGTCTCTTGTGTCCGCAACACACCTAATACACTTGTTAGGTGTATAGGTGCACTAGTTCGGCGAAGATATAGTGAAATACAAGTGGTATGGATAATTATAAGTGGTAACGGTGCCAGAAAATAGCTTGATGGCATGGAAGAGACTAAAGGCAAACTGAAATAAAGATGGTAGTAAGCAAACATGTAACAGATCTAGTTGCAAATGGTGTTTCAATGCTTAGAAACAAGGCCTAGGGATCATACTTTCACTAGTGAACACTCTCATATAAATATCTTCTCTTGATGATACTACTCTTAACTACTCTCCGGTTGGACACTCTAATCCATGGTAGGGCTATAACAACACACCTCAAAGTTCACTTTCCGCATCTAGATAACCCCACACTGTCACCTTGAGCACTAGATGGTTCCAACAAACACCGCAATTTCATAGAGACATCCAACTCCAAATATAACTCATAACAAGTATTTGTAATCTCTAGCCTAAGTGCCATCATGGTGTGCACGCTATCACTTTCACACACATGGGGAGAGCAGAGATCTATTAAAGCACTTGAGTATCAAGGTAGATTGATAACCCACAAGTATAGAGGATCGTGTGTAGCCTTTTTGATAAGTAAGACTGTCGAACCCAACGAGGAGCTAAAGGTATGATAAATATTCTCTCAAGTTCTATCAACCACTGATACAACTCTATGCACACTAAACGTTTGCATTATCTAGGAAATAAAACTAGAGCAACAATACGAGTAATAGAGATAGCTTTCCATGATAATAAATAATAAGAAAGTAAAGCTAGTTGCTGCAGCAATAAAATACACTAAACTAACAGAACCATGAGTGTGGAATAGTGGTGGTAATTATGGTGGCTTTGTCCAAGTTTAAATAGCGAATAGATCGGGTCCATTGTCTTCGATGCAGTTTTCTATGTGGGAGAGGCTAAATATACATGCGCTTCACTACTTGGAATTACATGTACTATATAATTGGATTGTTAGCAAACATCCGTAAGTATTAAGCAATGCATTAAGGTTTTCCCAACCATAGCCTTAAGTTTAATGGTCCTCTTACTCCCATACGTGCAACGTTCCGGTTCGCGTCCTCAGGTTTCTGTCACTCCGGCAGAACTCCCCCCTTCCTTTTACACATACTACAAACCCTATGATGTTTAATCCATGTGCGCACGAATATAATGGACAGCAAAGGACTGTACCATATCAACATACAACTCTAATGAACCAAAGACATTCAACCATTCAATCTAAGAACAAAGAAACTACACAAACATGACATAGATCATAGGATTATAACTTATAGCATTAAACACCATGTTTATATAGGACGGTACAGAGGTGTGTGGGAGGATGAACCACTGCATACTAGGAGGATTAGGCGATGGAGATGGCGGTGAAGATGGTGAAGAGGACGGCGGCGGCGCCGGCGGCGGTGCGAGGGACTCCTTCCCTGCCGCCGGTATCATGGGGGAGCACCGCCCCTTAGCCCCCTTCCTTCATGGCTTCTTGGGAGCCCTCCCCCATGGAGATGGGATCCATGGGGGAGACAAAAATGTGGCTTTGGTGGCTGCAAATTCGTGGGTGGAGATGTCCTGAGAGAATTAGGTTTCCTCCCTTTATATAGCTTCTCGGATTCCTGTCACCCCATCTTGGGCTGCAGTAAATCGGGCCTAAAAGGTCTGTCCGAACTCGGAATCAGCTAAATTTTATGTCCAAAATGTTAGTCGCGAAATTTCGAACAACTTAATAGTTGAAGAGCTTTCCGTTTGACGCTGTCTTCAACCCGAAACGTGACCATCTTCAAAAAGAGTTCCGAGACAGATTTCTGGAAAAATGCCAATTTGACTCCAACAAGGTTTCCACTTGTATTCTTGGTAATTCCTACACATCAAAGTGTAAAACAAGAACATTGTGCAATTTGGCAACTATTAGTAGGTTAGTCCAAATAAATCAGAAACTTTATACAAAAAGGAGTGTCAAAAGCACATTATTAGCATAAAATCATCAAAAATTATAGATACGTTATGGACGTATCAACATCCCCAAGCTTAGTTCCTTCTCGTCCTCGAGTAGGTAAACGATCAAAATAATATAATTTTTGAGGTGACATGCAGACAACACAATCTTGATCATCATTATTGTAAAAGTATTGATAGTTGGGAATAAGGTACTCTAGACATGAATCATGAAAGATAGAGGTCTAACAATAAGACATAGCAACTATGTTGTAACATGAAAAGGCACAAACAAAAGATTCATGAATAACAATGCTTTGCAAGACGTTTGTTTGTTTCACATAAATAAAGCATAATGAGAATGGTATTCAGCTTGTCCCTCATAGAGTAGCAAAACATAAATGCATAGGACACCTTCAAAGTTCATAAGGGTGACTAGATACAAATAGTTTAGGAACAAGCAATATCAAAGTTATGCAACAATCAACAAGTCTTAGGACAATGCACATAGAACTAAGAATGACAACTATGCTCTCTTAATTGGTGCATAAAGATAGAAGGTGGAGACTCAATATAAAAGTGGAAGAAAGGCCTTCATAGAAGGAAGCAGGGATTCAAGTCTCATAAAGAGCTTCCAAAAATTATGGTACTTATTAGCTTTCAGCTCTCATTGCCCCTATCATAAGCATCTTGAAGTGATTAAGGTTAAAGTGAACAAACTATGGAGTATATGCTTGACAAAGTATAAGTTGGAAATCTCATGTCCCTTGAATACGAGGGCCGCTCCTCATGCTACTCAAGTTTAGTTACCGGTAAGTTCTTGTCATAGTAAGTACCTGTGTATCATAGAGAACCGCCAACGGGGTACCCCTTGCCCGATGATACGGAAGAATCCCCATATCAAAATGACAAGGCAAGCAGACAACGAGCATCTCAGCAATCTTCTTATTTACCATGGGAAAATGGTGCTCTTTTCTCTCTTTCCTCTTTTCTCATCTCTTTTTTTTATTTTTTCTCAATCTCTATCTCTTTTTTTATAAGAAGAATGCTTCATAGATTGCTCATTATGGTTATGCTGCAGGTTTCCACCATGATTAGGCATGGATTAGACCGGCGGCCCAGGCGTTTCTCCAACACACATACATAACTCCATGGACTTACAAGCTCCGCTTTCATTTCACACCGACGACATCCAAAGACAAAAGAGCATGATATCAACTAGGTACAATGTACAAGTGCAATGTTGAAAGCGTTCCCCATGACAACATGGTTCTGCTAATCCCCAACATATAAGTGCAAGCATATACAACATATATGACACAATTGTTCAAGTTTATTAGGGGCAAGAAAATTAAAGTGTGCCATCAAGTTCGTGAGAGCTTTAATCACTAGTTTTCTCATAACAAGTTTAATTCGGAAGGTAGATAAAATCATGAATATACTTGGAATAGCAAATGCTAATAGGTAGGTATGGTGTACTCTTTGGGATAACTTGGTTTTATTTGGAGTTGGATGCATGAGTGGAACTCATACTTGGTTATGGAGGCTAGCAAAAGACTGGGAGCGACCAACTAAAAGAGCAATAATGGCCATAATCATGCAAAGCGACAAAACATCATTAATTAAAGCATAAAGTGATATTACAAGTCAAAAAATAAATGATCATAAAGGCTATGGTGACTTGGGATAGTCATAACATGGTGTGAGCTTGCGCCAAGTCAACCCAAATAAAGCACCAAAAGAGAATACCACAATACTATGCTTTAATATGCTAAAATAATGCATGATTCTTTCAAGGGACATTAAGCATTCTCAATTGTTTATAACATGTCATTCTACAACAAAAATCACTAAGCATAATCCAAAACAATACCAAGCATGATATGACAAAGCATAGGCCACCGTAAAACAGGAGCTCCTTTTACCACTTAAGCATGAACTTTTCCTACTCTTTTCCAATCCAAACCACACTTATTTGAAAACTAATGTATGAAAGAGGGGGTCCAACCAATTTATTCAAGAAAACTAAGCAAACCAAGCAAACAAAAACCAAAAACAAAAACAAAGTCACTCCAAGAACAACACAATTGTGCATGAAACAATAAAAATGAAGTGTTTGGAAGAACCTGAGATTTTTATTGATGAAGAAGGGGATGCCTTGGCCACCCCAAGCTTTGACGATTGTACTTCTTGGATATTTCTTGGGGTAACACGGGGTGACATCCCCAAGCTTGAGCTTTAGTCCATTCTTCATCTCATTACATCATTCTTTTCTTAACACCTGAAATTTTTCCTTCATACAAAACTTGACATAATCTTCATTAACAACATTTGTGTACTCAAGATAATAAGTCTTTGGGTTCAGTTTCAACACCAATAAAACTTCCAATTAAACACAAGCTACTGTAGCACTTCGCTTAAAAAGCTCAATTCCCCAAAGAGAACCAAAAAGGAATCAACAAGAAGCAAATGCAAATAATGGCAGAAATCTGTCAAAACAGACCAGTAGATAGAAACCAATTTTTTCGAAGACCTTCTGTTGCTCAAATCGAAAAGTGTTGAACTAACGAAAGTTTGATAACAACCTGGGGCAGAAGCACAAAACATTACAGCTCAAACCGACTTACAGAGATTTTACACGAATTTTTACAGCAAAGCACAAAAATCTGTTTCGGGACAGCAACTTTCCCAATCATTACTTCTCTCTCATTAGAGGTTACTCTTGGCACAAAAAGCAAATAAAAAGGATAAGGAGAGGTTATTACGGAAGCAATAACTTCCAAGAATCAAATAAAACTTTTGAGTTATCTCCCACTAAGTACTTTTCTTTAATGCCTTTAAGTTAGGCATAGGATCAGGATTCAAGTATTTTCGAATGAATAAGCATTAAGATCAATACCAGAAATATCTCTTTTTCAAGGCTTCATGCATTCCTACAAGTTTTTAACTGAAAATCTTCCATGGAAAGATTTGTTTTGGTTTCATAGGCATGAACACAAGTGTTCAAGGTCGACCCCCACTTAACCATTACTCATCTTTCGATCACTTTCCTTTTTTAAAACATTTTTAGGTGACAAGTAATTTTTTTTGTAATTCACATTCTCTATCCATACTAAGATAGAGAACAACTTAAAACTGAAAGTAAAAACTACTTAGAGATAAAGCAAACAAGTGCACACAATAATATTCACCCACACGCTATTGCTCCCCGGCAACGGCGCTAGAAAAGGTCTTGATAACCCACAAGTATAGAGAATCGTGTGTAGCCTTTTTGATAAGTAAGAGTGTCAAATCCAGCGAGGAGCTAAAGGTAGGATAAATATTCTCTCAATATCTATCAACCACTGGTACAACTCTACGCACACTAAACGTTTGCATTATCTAGGAAATAAAACTAGAGCAACAATACGAGTAATAGAGATAGCTTTGCATGATAATAAATAACAAGAAAGTAAAGCTAGTTGCTACAGCAATAAAATACACTAAACTAACAGAACCATGAGTGTAGAATAGTGGTGATAATTATGAAGGCTTTGTCCAAGTTTAAATAGCGAATAGGTCGGGTCCATTGTCTTCGATGCAGTTTTCTATGTGGGAGAGGCTAAATATACATGCGCTTCACTACTTGGAATTACATGTACTATATGATTGGATTGTTAGCAAACATCTGTTAGTACTAATCAATGCATTAAGGTTTTCCCAACCATAGCCTTAAGTTTAATGGTCCTCTTACTCCCATACGTGCAACGTTCCGGTTCGCGTCCTCAGGTTTCTGTCACTCCGGCAGAACTCCCCCTTCCTTTTACACATACTACAAACCCTATGATGTTTCATCCATGCGTGCACAAATATAATGGACACCAAAGGAATGTACCATATCAACATACAACTCTAATGAACCAAATACATTCAACCATTCAATCTAAGAACAAAGAAACTACACAAACATGACATAGATCATAGGATTATAACTTATAACATCAAACACCATGTTTACATAGGACGGTACAGAGGTGTGTGGGAGGATGAACCACTGCATACTAGGAGGATTAGGCGATGGATATGGCGGTGAAGATGGTGAAGAGGGCGGCGGCAGCGCCGGCGGCGGCGCGAGGGACTCCTTCCCCGCCGCCGGTATCATGGGGGAGCACCGCCCCTTAGCCCCCTTCCTTCATGGCTTCTTGGGAGCCCTACCCCATGGAGATGGGATCCATGGGGGAGGCAAAAACGTGGCTTTGGTGGCTGCAAATTCGTGGGTGGAGATGCCCTGGGCGAATTAGGTTTCCTCCCTTTATATAGCTTTTCGGATTCCCGTCACCTCATCTTGGGCTGCAGTAAATCAGGCCCAAAAGGTCCGTCTGGACTCGGATTCAGCTAAATTTTATGTCTAGAACGTTAGTCGCGAAATTTCCAATAACTTTGTAGTTGAAGAGTTTTCCTTTTGACACCGTCTTCGATCCGAAACATGATCATCTTTAAAAAGAGTTCTGAGACAGATTTCTGGAAAAATGGCAATTTGACTCCAACAAGGTTTCCACTTGTATTCTTGGTAATTCCTACACATCAAAGTGTAAAACAAAAACATTGTGCAATTTTGCAACTATTAATAGGTTAGTCCAAATAAATCATAAACTTTATACAAAAAGGAGTGTCAAAAGCACATTATTAGCATAAAATCATCAAAAATTATAGATACGTTATGGACATATCATAGATCTACTTGATTACAAAGCTCATGATCACAATATGATCATGCATAGAGAGAGAGATGAACACATAGATATCGGTAGAACCCTTAGCCTCGAGGAAGAACTACTCCCTTCTCATCATGGGAATCAGCAACGGCGATGGAGATGGTGATGGAGATCGATGGAGATGGCTCCGGGGGCACTTCCCCATCCCGGCAGGGTGCCGGAACAGAGACTTTCTGTCCCCCGAATCTCCCTTCGGTGGCGGCGGCGATGCGGAACTTTTCGTGGCTGAAGGCTGTTCGATTTAGGGTTTTTGCATCGAGAGGCATCTTATAGGCGAAGAGGCAAGGTCGGTGGGCGGCTAGGGGGCCCACACCACCTGGTGGCGCGGCCAGGGCTAGCTCGTGCCACCATATGGTGTGCCCACCCTGGTTCCCTACTCCGTCTCTGCTTCGTGTTTCCTTGTTGCTCCGGGAAAAATAGGCATATTGGCTTTTGTCCCGTCCAATTCCAAGAATATTGATTTTCTGCCTTTTCTGGAACCAAAAACAGAAGAAAATAGGCAACTGGCACTGTGGCATCTTGTTAATAGGTTAGTCCCAGAAAACATATAAAAAATACCTCAAAGTGTTGACAAAGCAAAGCAAAGTAGATACTAAACAAGCATGGAACATCAAAAATTATAGATACGTTTGCAACGTATCAACATCCCCAAGCTTAACTCCTGCTCATCCTCGAGTAGGTAAGTGATAAAAGGAAAGGATAATTTTTGAGGTGACATGCACCATCATAAACTTGATCAAAGTGTTTGTAAAACATGGATAGCTGGGATCATAGTACTTCAATCATAACATGAAAGATAAAGTTCTAACAATAAGACAAAGCAACTATTGTTGCAACATGAAAAGGCACAAACAAAAGATTCATGAATAACAATGCTTTGCAAGATGTTTGTTTGTTTCACATAAAGAAAACATAGCATAGTGACATTCAGCTTGTCCCTCATAGAGTAGCAAACATAAATGCATAGGACACCTTCAAAGTTCATAAGAGTGACTAGATACAAATAGTTTAAGAACAAGCAGTATCAAAGTTATGCATAAATCAACAAGTCTTGGGACAATGCACATAGAACTAAGAATGGCCACTATGCTCTCAAAGTAGGTGCATAAAGATAGAAGGTGGAGACTCAACCTGAAAGTAAAAGAAAGGCCTTCATAGAAGGAAGTAGGGATTAAAGTTTCATAAAGAGCTTCCAAAAATTATGGTACTTATTAGCTTTCAGCTCTCATTGCCCCTATCATGAGCATATTTAGGTGATTAAGGTTAAAGTGACACAACTAAGAGGATATGCTTGACAAGTTATAAGCTGAAATCTCATGCCCCTTACTTACGAAGACCGAACCTCATGCTACTCAACTTTAGTCACAAGTAAGCTCTTGTCATTGTAAGTACATATGTATCATAGAGAATCGCCAACGGGGTACCCCTTGCACATGATACATGAGCTATCCCATAATCAAAATGACAAGGCAAGCAGACAATGAGCATCTCAGCGATCTTTTTATTTGCTATTTGCATAGGTTTTTATTGAGGATGCTTCATAGAGTGCTCATTATGGTTATGCTGCACGTTTCCACCATGATTAGGCATGGCTTAGGCTAGCGGCCCAGGCGTTTCTCTAACACAAATACAAACTCCATGATCTTACAAGTTCCCCTTTTATTTCACACCGCCAGGATCCATAATCAAAAGAACATGATATCAACTAGGTATAATGTACAAGTGCAATGTTGAAAGCGTTCCCCATGATACATGGTTCCGCTAACTTCAACTTATAAAGCGCAAGCATATACGCAACAAAGATGGACGCAATGGTTCAACTTTATTAAGTGCAAGAAAGTAAAGTGTGCCATCAAGTTCGTGAGAGCTTTAATCACTAATTTTCACATAACAAGTTTAACTCAGAAGGTAGATAAAAACATGAATATAGTTGGAATAGCAAATGCTAATAGGTAGGTATGGTGGACTCTTTGGAATAACTTGGTTTTAGGAGTTGGATGCATGATTGGAACTCATACTTGGTTATGGAGGCTAGCAAAAGACTGGGAGCGACCAACTAAGAGAGCAATAATGGCCATAATCATGCAGAGCGACAAAACATCATTAATCAAAGCATAAAGTGATACTACAAGTCGAAAACTAAAGGATCATAAAGGCTATGGCAACTTGGGATAGTCATAACATGGTGTGAGCATGCGACAAGTCAACCCAAATAAAGCATCAAAGGAGAATACCACAATACTATGCTTTAATATGCTAAAACAACACATGATTCTTCAAAGGCACATTAAGCAATCTCAATTGTTTATAACATGTCATGCTACAACAACGATCACTAAGCATAAAGCCAAAACAATAACAAGCATGGCATGACAAAGCATAGGCCATAGTCAAAAACAAGCTCCTTTTACCACTTAAACATGAACTTTTCCTACTCTTTTCCAATCCAAACCAAACTATTTGAAAACCAATGAATGAAAGAGGGGGTCCAACCAATTTATTCAAGCAAACTAAGGAAATGAAAACCAAGAACGAAAATGAAGACGCTCCAAGAACAACACAACTGTGCATGAAACAATAAAAATGAAGTGTTTGGAAGAAACCTGGGATTTTTATTGACGCTTGAAGTGCATCCCCAAGCTTTGACGCTTGCACCTCTTGAATATTTCTTGGGGTGACACCGGGTGGCATACCCAAGCTTGCGATTTAGTCCATTCTTCATCTCATTACATTATTCTCTCCATACACCTGAATTTTTTTGCTTCATATAAAACTTTACACAATCTTTATTAGCAACATTAGTGCACTCAAGGTAATAAGTCTTTAGATTCAGTTTCAACACCAATAAAACTTCCATTAAAACACAAACTACTGTAGCACTTTTCTCAAAAATCTCAATTCCCCAAAAGAACTCAAAAAGGAACCAACAAGAAGCAAATGCAAATAATGGCAGAAATCTGTTAAAACAGACCAACAGCTAAAACCCAATTTTTTCGAAGACCTTCTGTTGCTCAAATCAGAAAGTGTTGAACTAACGAAAGTTAGATAACAACCAGGGGCATGAGCACAAAAATTCACGCCTCAACACAACGTACAGATATTTTACACGAATTTTTACGGTGAAGCACAAAAATCTGTTTCAGGACAACAACTTTCCCAATCATTACTTCTCTCTCATTAGAGGTTACTCTTGGCACAAAAAGCAAATAGAAAGTATAAGGAGCGGTTATTACTGAGGTAATAACTTCCAAGACTCATCTAAAACTTTTGTGTTATCTCCCAATAAGTACTTTTCTTTAACGCCTTTAAGTTAGGCAGGATAGTTTGAGAAGATGCTCACATAAGGAATATGAATTGAAGTAAAAGAGAGCATCAAGAAGCAAATACAAAACACATTTAAGTATAATCCACTTCCTATGCATATGAATCTTGTAAAGAAACAAGTCATGAAATCACAAAGCAACAAGCATAGGAAAGCAAAACAAGTGCAACTTCAAGACTTTCAACATAAAGTGGGGAAACTTAATATTGTTGAGACACATAAAACCATGTTTCCCTCTCTCATAATAACTTTCAATAGCATCATGAATAAAATGAACAATATAACAATCACATGAAACATTCTTATCATGAGCCACATGCATAAAAGAATTAATACTCCCCACATAAACATAGTCATTCTTATTAATTATGGTGGGAGCAAATTCAACAAAATAGCTATCATTATTATTCTCATCTCCATAATCATCAAATATAGGAGGCATATTATAATCATAATTAATTTTCTCCTCAATAGTAGGTGGACTGAAAATATCATATTCATTATTGCAATCATCATATATTGGAAGTATAGTATCATCATAAGCAATAGAATAGTTATCTTCCAAAGTGTGTTCGTTTGTAAACATATCATCATTGGAAGGAACATGGATAGCACTAATAGTACAGTAATTATTAATATCATCATTTTCAGAATTGGGACCGAAGAGATTTTCAATATCAAAAGTAGTGTGCTTTTCCCAATCATGATCACTACTATAGGTAATAGGCATAGGAACATCATTGAGTTCAGACTCATCAAAAACTATAATAGGAGCAACATGCTTAGGGGAAAATACCATTTCCTCTCTCCTTTTACTCCTCCTCTTCTTCTTTTTCTTCTTCTCTTTAGGAGGGAGAGGCTTGAAAGGAAGCTTCTCCATATACCCTGGTTCATTGTTAGAGACAATAGAAGAAACTTTGGAGGATTCCTCCTTTTCATTAATAAGACCAAAACACATATTAGTCATGTCATATTTTGGTAAGATCTCATATTTTAGGATATTTTGTATGTAAGTATTTGTGTGGCAATTATCAACACAATAAAGATGACAACCATGCAGACGCTATTCATATCAAAAGCACTCATATCTACCAAAGAGGTTTTTCTTGATAACTCTTCACACCCCAAAAATAATGTAAATTGATCGTGCTGATTAGGAGTGATCATGTCATCACAATACAAACTCGTAGTACTCATTGGATTAGAAGGGCTATTATTATGGCCTAAGCATTGAAAATTGAAATGACCCACTTCAAAGCAAAGTTCACAAATAAAATGATAGAGGGCACAAACTTTTTTACCAAGATCATTTAGAGCCCTATACCACGTTCTAGTTTTTTCATTCCTGTGGGTGATACAATATTCTTCTTCAATTTGATTATTATCACAAGGTCTATGTATTCCACAAAAATTAACATGCTTATAAGAAGTATTACTATCAGAGGTTTGAGCATGTTTATTGCTATCATTAATAACAATTTCATTTTCCATGCAAGTGTCTTTATAAGGCTCATGATACATGTCCCATTTTTCTTTAGGAGCATTAATATGAGAAGCAAAGGTTCTATAACAATCAACAAGAATTTTAGGATCAAGAACATATTTCGCACTAATCTCTTAAAAATCAGCAGTTTCAGAGAAAGACTTAATGCAATCATACTCATAGTTTATACCTGGTTCTTTACCTTTGTTGTTATCCCAATCTCCGGTATTGCTTTGAATTGTTTCAAGAAGATCCCACTTAGCTTTGACCTCCTTACTTGTGAAGGATCCCTCTAAACAAGTATCTAGATAGTCCTTGTAATGTCCTAAAAGCCTTGCATAGAAATTATTAATAACAATATTACTAGGGAGCTCATGAATGGGATATTTGAGCATTAGTGACTTCAGTCTCCCCCATGCTTGGGCAATACTTTCTCCATCATGTGGATGAAAATTATAAATGTAATTCCTATCTTTATGAATTTCACGAGGAGGATAAAATTTAGAGTAAAAGAGAGATTCAAGTTCCTTCCACTCCAAATGATGAGGATCATCTAGTAGCTCATACCACTCTCTTGCTTTGCCCTTGAGTGAAAAAGGTAATAGCTTCCTCTTAACTTGGTTCATTGAAATACCTGCACACTTGAAAAACTCGCATAATTCGTGTATAAAGAGTAAATGATCACCAAGATGGACAGTTCCATCTCCCAAATAACAGTTGTTCATAACACGTTCAACAATTTTTATAGGTATTTAAAAAGATATGCTTTCAGTATGTGGATTTAAAATATAACAAGTATTAGAATTACCACATATGGGAGATAAAGTATCATCAGAGCAAATTTTCTTCTTTAAAGCTGGGGAACTAAAAAGATCATTTTCATAAAACCTAACTTCCCCAAGCTTAGACGTTTCCATAGCATTAGTAACAAAGGTGTTCAAAATATTCATACTAATAACATTGCTATTAGCATGCAAAGAAAGTTCCATGGGTTTTTTAATTTTCTTTCAGACAATTCATGTTCTACATTAGGAAAAATACTAAAAAGCTCTCTAATTTTGTTGTTGTTTTCCATTAAGCCTAACTAGTGAAAACAAGAAACAAAAGACAAAATTGCAGAATCTAAAGGAAATAACTTCGAGCACTCACACCGGAGGATGTGAGTACCTTTTACCTTACCTCCCCGGCAACGGCGCCAGAAAATAGCTTGATGTCTACGCATTTCTATTCTTGTAGACAGTTGTTGGGCCTCCAAGTGCAGAGGTTTGTAGAACAACAACAAGTTTTCCCTTAAGTGGATCACCCAAGGTTTATCAAACTCAGGGAGGAAGTGGTCAAAGGTATCCCTCTCAAGCAACCCTAAAATCAAGATACAAGAAGTCTCTTGTGTCCCCAACACACCCAATACACTTGTCAGGTGTATAGGCGCACTAGTTTGGTGAAGAGATAGTGAAATACAAGTGGTATGGATAATTATAAGTGGTAACATTGCCAGAAAATAGCTTGATGGCATGGAAGAGACTAAAGGAAAAGTAAAATAAAGATGGTAGCAAGCAAACATGTAACAGATCTAGTTGCAAACTGTGTTTCAATGCTTAGAAACAAGGCCTAGGGATCATACTTTCACTAGTGAACACTCTCATATAAATATCTTCTCTTGATGATACTACTCTTAACTACTCTCCGGTTGGACACTCTAATCCATGGTAGGGCTATAACAACACACCTCAAAGTTCACTTTCCGCATCTAGATAACCCCACACTGTCACCTTGAGCACTAGATGGTTCCAACAAATACAACAATTTCATAGAGACATCCAACTCCAAATATAACTCATGACAAGTATTTGTAATCTCTAGCCTAAGTGCCACCATGGTGTGCACGCTGTCACTTTCACACACATGGGGAGAGCAGAGATCTATTAAAGCACTTGAGTAGAAAGGTAGATCTACTTGATTACAAAGCTCATGATCACAATATGATCATGCATAGCGAGAGATGAACACATAGCTACCGGTAGAACCCTTAGCCTCGAGGAAGAACTACTCCCTCCTCATCATGGGAATCAGCAACAACGATGGAGATGGTGGTGGAGATCGATGGAGATGCCTCCGGGGGCACTTCCCCGTCCCAGCAGGGTGCCGGAACAGAGACTTTCTATCCCCCGAATCTCCCCTTCGGTGGCGGCAGCGATGTGGAACTTTTCGTGGCTGAAGGCTGTTCGATTTAGGGTTTTTTGCATCGAGAGGCATCTTATAGGCGAAGAGGCAAGGTCGGTGGGCGGCCAGGGGGCCCACACCACCTGGTGGCGCGACCAGGGCTAGCCCGCGCCACCATATGGTGTGCTCAACCTGGTGCCCTACTCCGTCTCTGCTTCGTGTTTCCGTGTTGCTCCGAGAAAAATAGGCATATTGGCTTTTGTCCCGTCCAATTCCGAGAATATTGATTTTCTGCCTTTTCTGGAACCAAAAACAGAAGAAAACAGGCAACTGGCACTATGGCATCTTGTTAATAGGTTAGTCCTAGAAAACATATAAAAAATACCTCAAAGTGTTGACAAAGCAAAGCAAGGTAGATACTAAACAAGCATGGAACATCAAAAATTATAGATACATTTGCAACGTATCAACTTCTCAGCCGGAGGATGGATTAATACTTTAACTGTTAAAGCATGTTTGGAATTGATGTCTAATAGGGCTAAGAATGATTCTATATATAATCCTGATTTCGGCACTAAGCTGGAAAAAGGGATACTTCCTATAACTCCTGATCTTATGCCTGAAGTACGCAAAACAATGAAAGAAAAATGTATACCTTCTGAACTTGTTAAGGAAAACAAAGTAGACTTGTTACAAGTTTTTACTGAAGAAGAAGAAACTAGAAAAGTTTTTCAAGAATTAAAATATCGACAATCAAAATCTCATAATAACTTGCATAAGCACTTTCAAAAGCATAAGAAGATTTTGGCGGAACTCATGGAAAATTATGATGAGACCGGCCAAGAAATAAAATTATTTCACAAGTACCTTAGTATGATTGAAACCCAATGTGAACAAATAGCATCTGGTTATCAAATTTTTCTTCGAGATGATATAGATATTCCTGTTTCTACTAATGTTATTACAAGGAGAGGTGCAATTGTTACAGGACCATTAGGACCACCAGAATATGAAGCTGAAAAAGATCGAAAGGAAAAAGCCTTGCTTAAAGCAAGCCAAGAAGATGATACACTGGTGGATCCTCAAGATGAAACTGCTCAATAAACACAAGATCAAACCTTGGAGGAGAAAAATGATGCACATGATGACCGTTATGACTCTGATGCAGAGATGGTTGATCCGAGAGAAGGAAAATAAAATAGCAATGAAGATGAAGTTGTTGTAGTAGAAAAGAAAAAGAGCGATAAGAAGCAACAAAAGAGCCCGACCCCCCACAAAAGGTAAAAGACAAGAATAAGAAAGGTGAGCAAAAGATTCCTTATCCAGATCGAAAAAAGAAAGCACCGGATCAGGTAATCTATGATTCTTTTAAAAAGGCACTTGGTGATCATCGTCAAGAAATTCCATTTGCGGATGCAATCAAAGTTCCTACATATTCTAAATTCCTCCATGATATTCTTAGTAGAAAGAAAGAAATAACGGAAACCGTTTCCATGGTGACTAGTTATCCTGCTAATGGGAAGCAATTGTCTAAATCAGGGGATCCCGGAATACCAACTATTTCATGCTCAATAGGCAAAACAGATATTCATAATGCCTTGTGTGATTTAGGTGTAGAAGTTAGTGTAATGCCATACTCCCTCTATAAAAGGTTAGGATTAGTGGAGTATTCCCCTACTACTATCACCTTATAGATGGCTGACAAGTCCACTAAACAACCCATTGGTATGATTGAGGATGTTCTACTTATAATAGATGAGCATGTTATTCCCACTGATTTTATTATTCTTGAAATGCCAGAGGATGAAAAATTATCCATAATACTTGGAAGACCTTTGCTTAGTACTGCAGGAGCGTCAGTTGATTGTGCCAAGGGAAAAATAATCTTCAATGTTTATGATGCTGAAATCATCCGGTATTTTCCAAACAAGCTAGAAGCGGGAGAAATACATATTCCACCGACAAAACGGGTTCATATGGTAAGTGTAGGGGTTCCGCGTATGAAAATAATAAAATTTTACCCGACGCCCCTGAACCCCTGATGCTGCCCGGACCTATCTATTAGTAATATAGTAACGGGAGGGGCTTTTTCGTGAACTTACCCTTGAAGACCGAAAAGCGTTGTCAACGCTCAGGAGAGCGTGGTTGATGTAGATGATCCGAAGCCGACCTCAAGGTTGTGATGAAGTCCTTGCGCTCCCTTGGCTCCAACGACTTGAGTGCCTCAAGTGCGACACCTCGCGGGGAGTTACACACGTTTGATGCCTAACGATGACTCCCGCTTCCCTGATCCAGCAGCAGTTGTGGAAGTAGAGCTCCCGGATCCGACTCCAGCAGCGCGACGACGCTCTATGGTGAAGATATCTCTTGTTCGCGCAGTCCGAACTTGGGACCACGGTCACGAGAGAGAGAAAGATAGAGAAAATATCAATTGGAGGTCCTCCCAAAAGTGAGAAGACCTTTATTGATTATTATGTGTATTTATCTGGCCAAATACCCCTACTATATATGGGGGGAGGGGAGGTACTACCTCCCTCAAAGTCCCAGGGTGGGACTAAAGGAGAGGAGGGTGAGGGGCAGCCGCCGGCCGGCCCTAGTGGGCCCCGCGTGGGGGGGGGGGGGAGGAGGGGGGGGGCTAGGCCCATCCGGCCACCCCCTTTGTCCCTTCTCCCTCTCTCCTTTCCCTAATGGGCCCTCTCCCCTCCAGGAATTGGCCCATTAAGCCTTTTGACCTTTTAAATTGATTTTCTCTTTATTAAATAATTATGAATAAATGATTAAATCTATATTTAACATTCATTCACATATTATTCAACCTCTATGGTTATGGAACACTTCCACCTCCACTCCGGACATCCTCCGGACTTACCGAAACCCTTCCGGTTTTCTCTCTACAATTCTTCAGCGATTCTACCGATCCTATGAACACTCTCTAGGCATCATCAAGCCCTTAAGCGTGATACCCCATGGTTCGGGAACACTCCAGACATGGTCGGGACACTCTCGCACCAATGATCAACAGAGGGACCCAGATGGCCATGTGACCCATGTGCGTTCCACGAAGATCTTTTGTCGTTTGAACCGGGATAGTCATGTCTTATTACCTTTGTGTCTCGATACTTACATTGCCCGAGATCTGATCAATGACATCACCGTGTCGTGTTCAATCTCGTTACCGAACAATGCTACTTGACTCGTTCCGACAAGTGATATCCCTGTGATCAAATCACACGCTGTGTAGCTATTGGATAAAACCTCTCCGAGTGGCCCCTTGAGTATCTTCCCATCACATGGATGGACAAATCCCGCTCTTGACATATATTGCCTCTATGGTTTCCTCCGAGTACCTGAACATACCTTTATAACCACTGTATTACCAAGTGGCGCTTGATGCTATACACTCTCGGGAGACAGTGATTGATATAGCCTCACGGTCTAAGGAATAGTCTACGAGGATCCATTTCTAATCATCATAACTTGAACTTCGTGACATGATCGGGTCACGATGTTTAGGTTGGGTATTGGTTCATCTTCTCATTCTCAGAATGAGTTGCCTCCATTTCCAACTTGCATAAATGCCACATGATCAGGAAACATGATCATTTGTTGACCAATGAACCAGTGACTAGAGTTTCACTGGGAACCCCTGGATGTTTGTATATCACACGTGTATTGCTGTTTCCACTCAATATAGTTATAGCATGATATAAAACTTAATCATAAACTATATGAAATATGGTAATAGTCCTTATTACTATTTGTCTCTAGGGCATATTTCCAATAGTCTCCCACTTGCACTAGAGTACAAATACACTAGCTGCATTTGTTCTTAATCATTGGCACCATATATCCGGTACCCTGAACATGCTTGCTCATGGAAGAGGTTGAATCTTGGGTCTGTACTTTATAGTCCCAAATCCTTTGCAACTTACTAATGTCACCTTGATTGACATTAATACTTTATCATGACATGATAACATCTGTGTGTATGCATTGTCGCTATGGAAGCAGAACGAGGCCTGATTCCAGGAGTCTATAGTGACTTCAGATCAACCTCGAGGGCTTTTTCATGGGCACTGTGCCCTGGGACACATCATTCTACGTTAAAAGCGAACTAGCCTCGCCATAACATTATACAACACTTTAGATGATACCCTTATCTATTATTATAAATGTATTCATTGAAACACTAGTGCACCCAGTGCAACTTTTGATGTTTTGTTCACCTCGCTTCCTACTTGACTTCAATCGGTATTTACAGGAGTTTCCAACATATTCCCTAATAACATAACCCTTTATGTTTTAAGATATGTCATCTTTTATGGATTTGGAGAACATGTATGCAGTTCTCTATTAGACACTACAGACAAACTTAGCTCAAAGTTCCGTGATTCAAACTTAATCACTTTCAAACGTTCCTTATTGGATCATATATTATGTTAAGTTACCATCATGGTTTTCTAAGATAGAACCTATGTCTCAACATAGTGGATGATGATCATCCTTTTTTTCTTTCAACCACTGATGTTCAACTTAATACTATTCCTAATTTGAGTTATTAAGGACTAGTTCCTTAATTAACGTCTATTCTGAAACCCTTTTCAGAATCCCTTAAGGAATACTAGATAATATCATAATACACTAATTATCAACTTCTACACCTTATAAATCATTATTTATTGGTACTTGCGTTTTTATTCTTAACATACTTAAGAATCACTCCAATAAGCTCCCAATCAAAATATGTTCCTACCATATCTGGGTATGAGTCAGTACTCTTACTCAAACTATGTTCCTACATATTTGAATTTGAGACTTATATTACTCCCACTCAAAAATATGTCATTCACATATTGTTTTAGGAAGACTTTCATAGCTCCCACTCAATTTCATGCAAATTGCATATCTACTCATTATTTTGAACAACTTCAAAATCTTTGATCAAATATCAAACTTGGAGATTTACTATGAGATACTAGTATATTTTACTAGTTTTAAATCCATTATACATTAAGCACACATGAATCATATTCATTTGAATTCGTCAATTACTTGACAAATTGTGCCTTTGTCATTCACCCCCTTTTCCACTATGGCTTTGCAGTCATTTGGGAAAATTCAAGTAACCCCTTTTACTTGTGAGATTCATCAACGAATTGCTTTCTAATCTCAAGTGAATTTTTCTTTTAGGATTTCTCATAATTCTAGTTTACCATTATTTCCTTAGTAGTTTGTAGGTATGTCATATTCCAAGAATCATGACAAATGATTCATAAATGTCTCCATACTAGATATGGATTACATTTTGAATCCTACTTCATGTAGTGAAAACACCAGTGGGGAAAACACAATGATCATTACCATTGGTTCTTTCCTTTGTGAAGAGAATCATTCAGGAACGTTGTCCGTTGCACTCCTCAACACTTTGATGCAGGGTTTTGAATCCTCATCGTGTTTTTCACTATCTTCCATTTGCTTCATAATCGAGAAATATCACTGAATGCGAACTTTCTAAAAATGTACCAAAATCCAAGCAATACAAGTTTTGCTTCTCTTTTTTGTTTCAGCTATGGATTTCATATTCAAAGTTTCCAATGAATACTCTACAAGGACTTATTCGCTATTGTTTTGGTTATATCGAATAACCCCAAAACTTTTATGAATTCAAATGGTTCACTACATTCTAATTGAGTGCTAACTATTTCTTAACTAATGGTCTCTACATCTACACTACAACGATTGATTTGGTGCCATCTATTTACCCACTTTGATATCTAATATCACATTGTGATGCTTTGTATTTTGATGTTTCAAAACGCTTTGCATTTCACAATTACTTTTATGCCATTCTTTATAAAGTCGAATTTCATTACTATTGATCAAATCATAGTAATTAGATTCTCTTTTATCTTTAATACCCTTTGTTTGTTGAAACACTTTGATCACATCAAACAGTTTCATCCTCATGTTTCCTTTGGTAAACTTCTTTACACATTTAAACAATCATAATGATAATTACCATTTTGCTAAATCATAATACATCGAATATGTATTTACTTTTAACATTCATTAAACACTTTGTATTCAAGTAATACACGGTGTTCAAGTTATTTTGCCAAACTTAGGCATGATTTATATGTGATAAGAAATCGAATGACTTTCACATATTATCATTATAACTTTGAATTCAAACAATGGTTTCATTCATTAATGAACATATCATTAAGTTGGGTATTTTAAGGCATTTCAATATTTTACAAATGTTCATGCATTATCAATTAGTTTTATAACAACAAGGATAATTCACATATAATCAAACAAGATATGAACACAAATAGAAATCATTCATAAAAGTGGAACAAATGTTTGTTACAAACTGATATGAATAACCGTCTCACAAAGTGTGAGACACACTAAAGAAGTTCATAATATTTTGATTACAATAATCATCCTAAACATAAACTAAATGATAAATGTTGAGGGAGAGTGTCGTTGGCCATCATCATCATGCTCGCCATCAACACGCAACGTCACCTCCTCTCCAGCAAGCACCTCTCTTGCAGAAGGACCTGTTTTCAGCAAAACAGAACAAGTATCAAATATACTTAACACTGCAAATGTGTTTGCAAGATTATAACATTTATAAAATTGTATATCAAATATATACCTTTGTTATTGATGACCTCAGCGACTTTTGGTTCAACCAACACATTCCTGAGATGTGTTACAAACCGGTGGAATTCCATTGATTCCGCGTCGCCTCTCATAATGCAAGTCCTGACTTGTGCTTGTGTAACATCCCAAAACTTTAATCCAAGGTTATTAAGATCCAAATCATCAAATTAAGAGTTAACAAAAACTTTTCCATTTAAAAATATTAAAGCCTTCATGTGTGCGTGCATTTAAATTAGGAGTTGATTTGAATTGCCATGATTAAGTGATCCATTGCTTGTAAAATGATTCTTAGGTGAAATAAACATCATCTAGCTCATTGCCAAATAAATCCCAAAGAAAAACAAATCAAAATGAATAAAATAAACAAATGGTCATTTGTGCCATTTTTACTACCATGCCTAATTTGGCTACTCCTAGAACTCAAAACCTAACAGAAACAAATGTGGATCTTTGCACCCCTTGCTAGTACATGTAATGATGTACCAAGGCCCACTTTGTGATCTACCAAAAACTTTCAAACACTAATTTTAAATGGCAATTGAAAATTAAATGTAGTTCATATGAGAAGATCCCACTAATTCAAAAACACTCAAATGAGCTCCATTTTCAAATCCCAAGCAACCACAGATGCTTAAGCATGTGCCTAGAAACTCCACCAAAAATCATCCAAAAATTCAAAACTTGAGTTCTTTCGGCCATTTCCACAAACACCTTGCAGACAGAATCAACCTTATCCTAACTTATACTGTTTTGATCAAATCTTGTCGAGCAATTAGAGCCACATTGATCACCCTTGTCCCCCTGAGTCCAACCAAGTGATCACCGGCCTATCCCTAAGTCGCAGCAGAAGTGGAGCGCCGCCCCTTTTTGGTCACTACCGGCCAGAAGAGGGGAATGCGCCACAGACCGCGCCACGCCGTTCCAGCACCACCACTAGCTCCGCCTAACCCTACCGCACCTCCCTTCCCCTTCCCCAAGCCCAGCCAGGCCCTGGACCACACCCCAGCACCGCCGCCCATTCTCTCTGCGAGCTCGCCAGAGCACGCCATAGCGCGATCATCGCCAGCAAGCAGCAAACCGCCACTTGACATAAAATCCCGCACGCCGCTCCGCCTCGACCCCAGCACCCTGCCAGACATGGCCGTGCGTCGCCGCGTGACCCATAGTCGCCATGCGCCGCATCGAGCATTGCCTCTGTCTCCCAGAGCGCGGGACGCTCCCAACCAAACGCCACCGCCCCTAGTGCTGCCTTTAATCCGTAGATGACCGCCAGGAGGCAGTCTACCATCTTCCTACGCCGCCCATGCCTCTAGCCGCCTGTATCCGCGTCACTGACGAGCTCGCCGTCGTACAGCTCGGTCCCCTCGTCGCCCTATCAAAGGAGCCCTCCCTAGCACAAACTTCTCACACCACTCCACTCCCCTCTCCTCACTGATCCTTCCCCACCTCTCGCCGGAGCCGCTCGAGCCATAGTTCGCCGAAATTGCGTCGTCGATTTCATCCACCCAGGAGCTGCCGCGACCTCGCCTAAGCTCGCCGTCGTCCACCAGTTCGTTTTCCCGCCTTGCCGCAGTAGCTGGAGCCTTGGTACGTCCCCGGTAGACCCCCGCTGGCCGTTTAGGGTTCGGTCTTGCCGGTGACGAGTCCGTCCTCGACGACGACTGTGGACCGTTGATCTCTATTCTAATCGTAGTGCCCAGATCGTCCCATACCGTTTTGGGTTTTAAGTCTCGCTGACAAGCGGGACTAGCCTGTCAGCAGCCCTCTGCGCCGCGGAGCGCCACTAGGCCGGCCCATTTCCTTTCCCGCGCTAGCCCGTGAATTCAAATTTAGGTTTTTCTATTTAAGGTTGAATTCACTTCTGTCCCTTAGTTCAAAAATCAATCTAGGAAGATTTACTGAACCAAATTGAGTGATTCAAATTTCTTTAGAAAGCTACTGAAAAGATCTATCCAAGCCCGTTGGATTTAATTCGTTTAGAGTTAGAGATCTCTCCTAGTAAAATAACAAGACAGAAGCATTTGCACATTCAAACATTTTTATAAAATCAACCATGATAGATTTTGAGTTGATTCCAACTCTCAAAAATCACATTTAACCATACCTATCTGAATATGTAATAATATTAAGGTTTACATGTAGTTACTTTGGACTAGCACCAAAATAATGCTATATAGGCATTTCTAGTCACTTTAAATCATTAAATTCTAAACTTAAACTTATTAAAATGTGATCCAACCCTTAAATCACATTCCCACATGTTAGAATATGTGGTGATGACATGTGTCCACATGATCCCATATGTTAAGTGCTGAATATTAAATCTTAGTTATTTTCAATGAGTAGAAATTACTTTTCTTGAATAAAAAGAATGAAACTAGTTAATAAAACCTTGTGATGCTTATGATGATAATAGATCATCCAATGTGTGCCTTAGAGTGCTAAGTATACTAGTTAAGCATTGTTTGGTGATTGTGTACTCCATATGTATTTATAGACGATAGTACCGACCAAGCTTTCGAGGAGGAGGAGTTCTACCAAGAAGAGGAGGAAGAAAACTTCAACCACTGCACCAACCAAGGCAAGCTACTATTGACAAGCTAACACTTGCAAGTATAATGCTTAGCAAGCTAGAATTAAGCTAGATAATCTAAGCAAGATGCACTAGGCATGATTTGGTTATACCACTTTGAGTATTACCTACCCCAAGTCTTATGTCCAAGCTTTACTTTCTTTATTTTACCAAAGTCCCTTACTTGTTTTGAAGGTAGCATAAAAAGTATAAAACTTGACCTATCTAGATAACCTTAGATGTCATTCTATGGCATGAGTTTGATCTTAGAATTCCACCTTAGTGAACACTCTTAACTTAGTAGCTTAGAGCTAGATCACAACTTGAGTCACTTTAGATGGAAACACTTGGTGAAAATGAATTATGAAAACCTTGGAATGATGAGTCATTCTATTGAGATGTTTTGACATGTGTTGAGAAACACAAATGGTTTATGATGATGAAAATGTTGAGGCATGAGCCTTAACCCTTTTACAAAACTGATGGCTGGATTCGAATGCAATACCATTCCAAATTTACCGTACAACCACAATACCTAAATTGGTTAAGGCATAGACGGAAGTTTATATGCATTAGTATTAGTTCCCTCGTGGGAGAGGTTTGAGCTGAGGCTACCTCTCAATGTTGTCCACCTATGTACTGCCCAAGATGACAGATGGTCATGGTTGGGAGGCCATGCTCATAGGAGAGGTGCTTATACTAGGGTGTGTAAAGGAAAGGTTATGTTTGATTATCTGCATACTAAGTATGATGATTCAGGGTTATCCCTGACATATGTATCGAATCTTGTGGTGAAAGTGTACCACCTCTGTAGACTGTCAAACTATTCGAATAGCTACGTCCGCGGTTATGGACAGTTGGAGTGGCCATACTGTTTCGTTGTCAGATGTTTTCAAAATAACTTATGAAATGAACGATGAATCTTGACTTGACCACAACAGGGTTGTGAATATGACACTAGCTTCCCAACTTAATTGATTCTAGAACCTTATTTTATCTTTCTTTGTTTCTGAACTCAGCTTAGGTTTCAAACTTAACTTTATAAATAAACCTAGAGTTAGCATTTTACCCTAGAACTATCTTACTTGTTAGTGGTAGTTTGCGAGTACTTAGAGAGTACTCATGGGTTTTGTCCCTGGCTATTCCTATGGCCAGACTATGAAGGAGACTACCAAGATGACAGTCAACAGGACGACTATGATAACTAGGACTATCTGCCTTCATCAGCATTGCCCGTGCCCCTAAAGATGGACCCTACTGCTATGCTTATTACTTATTCCGCTGCTTGTTGTATTAAGACTGGATCATGAGATCCTTATTTGTGTAAGACCTTATTTATGGTTTGTAATGGATGATGTAGTGTGATATCCAATCTGTTATGTCTCGGAAAAATGGTAATCCTGGGATTGTGATGTATGACATAACAGGCATCTGGGATTAAAAATCCGGGTGTTGAGAAGTTGGTATCAGAGCCATCCTGACCATAGGAGACCCTAGTTAGAATGGACATCCAAACAAAAACTTAGTTTCAAAACCAAAGTGATTATTTATGAAAAACTATTTCCTCTCTTATCCTTGGGAATTCATTCTTTCTCAAAAATTCATGTGCCTCCAATTCTTACATTACTACCTAAAATTTGACACACTTGATCACTTCACTAACTTCCTCATCCTAAATTCTTGTAGATGGAGACTCACTTCAGCAAGTTTTACCAATTGGGCAATGGAGGCCAGCTGATCTTCGAGAGGGATCTGGATTCACTGTCTGAATTATTGGGACGCCCGCATCCGGAGTTTCTTGGAGCTCAACTTCTAGGACCCCCAGGAGGAGATTTACAGTGGCTAGTCACCGCCGATCTTCGAGGAAGCATAGAAGCACCAACATCTAGGAGAATTTAGTTCTCCGTGAGAGAGAACAACTGGCTAGATGGATTAGCCAGGGCAATGCATGAAGCTCTCGCACGTCTGTGTGCCCTCATTGTCAACCAAATCCAAGGAACCCGTTTAGCTCACTATGCAAGACGTGACTTCATGGGAATGCCGATGGAGATGCCCAGTCACCGGGAGCTGAAGCGTCAAGTGGAGAACCTTGACTTCCTGTTGTACGATCGCCAGAAGGAATTGGACAATGCTAGGGAGTTCGCCAACCACAACCGTGCCATTGCCGCTCAGAAGGCCCAGATTTTCTAACTGCTTGTCAAGGACCGTTAGTCTCTTTGCCTCCAACGTGAGAAGAAGGATCGCACCATCGCCCGTCTTTGCAAGAAGGTGGCCGACCTCGAGAAGACCGTGAAGGAGCAAGAAGCTCAGCTTGCAGCAAAGGAGGAAGAAGAGGAGGGTGAAGACATCCATGGAGATATGGATTCTTACCTCAGCAATGATGATGACTTTTTGGAGGAGGATGCCGTGGACTTCTACACTGACGATGAGGACACCGACTTCATCGATGATGAGTAGATGCACTAGAGCATTGTCGTTGCATGAGCTGTATCGGTCCCACTGTATCGTAGCTTGCAGAATGGTTCTTCAAACCATCTGTTTTCCTTTGTTGTTGTGGTGTGTGTTTGTATCATGTGCTTGTTTGAATGAATGAAATGGAGTTAGTTGCAAAATCTGAGTCAAACTCAAAGTTTTAGCTTTGAAACCAAAACCATGAACCTTAGAACTTTCCCTCTTACCCCTTTATCTACCTCAATCTTCAGATGACTCGTGGAAACCAAGGAGGGAGCAGCTCGTCGCAAGACCCAATGCTGCAGATCTTGTAGAATCTCATCACAAATAGAGAAGCAAGCAGGGCAGAGCGCCAAGCTAATCTAGCAACATTGCAACAGATCGCCCAGATGGCTCTCAACAACCAAGGGCATGGAAATCAGGATCATCAAGGATCCAAGATGAAGAACTTCCAGAACACCAATCCCCCAATCTTTAGCACTTCACAGAACCCATTAGATGCAGATGACTGGTTGTAGACAATGGAGAACAATTTAGAAGTAGCCAGAGTTGATGACAACGAGAAAGTTCTCTTTGCCACCCACTACTTGGCAGGAGATGCAAGAGCATGGTGGAACAGTATCCGCCTGATGAACCATGGTCAAGTGATGATATGGGAAGCCTTCAAGATCAAGTTCAGCCGCACCCACGTGTGGCAGGGCTTAGTCACCAGAATGAGGGATGAATTCAGAGAGTTGAAGCAGGGCAGAATGACCGTGGTAGAGTACCGTGACAGATTCCTGTCCCTTGCAAGGTACGCCCCTGATGAGATCAACACGGAGGCCAAGAAGAAGGAGAGATTCCTGAACGGACTGCATGATGAGATGCAGGCTGTCCTCGTCAACATCCGCTTCGAGGATCTCGAAGAGCTAGTCAACTTTGCCATTCAGATGGAAGGGAAGATTAACCAGGCAAACGACAACCGCAAATGTTGTATGATGCAGCAATCTGGATTCAGCAGTCACCAGAAGTACCGTCCCAACCCCTCACCAGGATATGCACCAAGGAACAACCGACCCCCAATGTCTCGCCCAAGCTACCCCAACCGTAGCGGAGGCAATGTGAAGTCCGGAGGAAACAACCACAACTCAGGCAACACCAACAATTTCAACCGTGCCCCTCCCAAGAGCAACAACAACAACAACACTGCACCTAGAACTGGCAGCAATGCTGTGCCTGTCGCAGCAAAAGACAAGTCCCAGATCACCTGTTTCTAGTGTGGAGTTAAGGGCCACTATTCCAATGAGTGTCCCAAGAAGACTGCCGCCACTGCCAATGTGAATGCCCCAGCTCAACAACAACGTCGTGTTCTACCAGGGAGAAGATTTTCCCCAGGGAACCCTCACAACTGCAATGGTCGTCTCTTCCACATGAACACCAAGGAAGCTCAAGAAGCGCCAGATGTAGTGCTGGGTATGTTTTCTATCAACTCAGTTTTAGCAAGAGTATTGTTTGATTTGGGAGCATCACATTCATTTGTCACCGAAGAATTTGCATCCACTAGTAAGATTCACCCAACCAACTTTAAGCATGTCATGATAGTTCAAATCCCTGGTTCAACTACAAAAGCTAAAAAATTTTGCAAAGCTATGCCTATCAGAATACATGGGATAGATTTTTATGCCAACCTAATCGTACTCGGAACCAAAGGATTGGAAGTAGTACTAGGTATGGACTGGATGTCAAGGCATAAAGGACTGATAGACTGTGCGGAAAGCCATCACCATGACCAGTAGCTCTGGAGTAACAGTAGATCATATCTCTGAAAGCTTACCCCGTCAATTCAAGTGCAACAAGAGTCTAGCCCTACCCACTATAGACAAGGTCAGAGTAGTCTGTGAATACCCCGACGTATTCCCGGATGAATTGCCAGGTATGCCCTTGGATAGGGATATTGAGTTCATCTTCGAACTAATCCCCCAAACCGGACCCATAGCCCAAAGACCCTATAGCATGAACCCCTCAGAATTAGTAGAATTGAAGAAGCAGTTGGATGCCATGTTAGCAACAGGCTTGATTCAACCAAGCGCATCGCCATGGAGATCACCAGTGTTATTCGTTGACAAGAAAGATGGAGGCAATTGTCTATGCATAGATTACAGAAAGTTGAATGATGTCACCATCAAAAACAAGTACCCCTTGCCAAAGATAGAGGATCTATTTGATCAGTTGACTGGAGCCCAGGTATTCTCAAAGATTGATCGTAGGACTGGTTATCACCAACTTAAGATTCATGCAACGGATATTCTGAAGACCGCCTTTACTACTCGCTATGGTTTATACAAGTATATGGTTATGTCTTTTGGATTAACCAATGCCCCTGCTTATTTCTTGAATCTCATGAATAAGATCTTTATGAATTTCCTAGATAAGTTTGTCGTTGTGTTTAGCAACGATATCCTTATCTACTCCAAGTCATAAGAAGAGCATGAGCAACATCTGAGAATCATCCTAGAAACCCTGAGAGAGCATCGGTTATATGCCAAGTTCAGCAAATGTGAGTTTTGGCTGAAAGAAGTAGGATTCCTAGGACATATTGTGTCTGCCGGAGAGTCTCTGTTGATCCCGCCAAGATCAAAGATGTCGAATAATGGGAAGCCCCAACCACTCAAACCCAAGGCCGTGCATTTCTCGGATTAGCGGGATATTACCGCAAGTTCGTAGACGGATTCTCAAGCATCGCCAGACCCATGACCCAATTGCTGAAGAAGGACAAGAAGTTTGAATGGACCGACAAATGTGAAGCCACTTTCCAAGAGCTGAAGAAGAGATTGATATCAGCCCCAATACTGATCATGCCATATATCAAGAAGCCGTTTGATGTGTATTGTGATGCATCCAAGATTAGTCTCGGATGTGTATTGATGCAAGAAGGCAAAGTCATCACGTATCTATCTTGAAAATTGAAGCAGCATGAGCAGAACTATCCGACCCATGATCTTGAATTAACAGCCGTAGTGTTGGCATTGAAGACATGGCGTCATTATCTTATGGGTAATCGCTGTGAGATTTACTCAGATCACAAAAGCTTGAAGTATATCTTCACTCAGAAGGAGCAGAATATGAGGCAAAGGAGATGGATAGAGTTAATCAAGGATTATGACCTTGACATTCACTATCACCCCGACAAAGCCAATGTGGTAGCAGATGCTCTTAGCAGATTGCCTTGCAGGCTAAACACCATGATCAAGGAGAAGCAGCCAAGTTTGTATGAGGAGTTGGAGCAGTTTAGAACTGAGCTGGTTAGCAAAGGATTCTTAGCTAGCATTGAAATTCAACCCACATTAATTAGCCAAATCAAGGAAGCCCAGAAGGGAAATGAAAGTATCGATGGAATCAAACATCGTATTGGTACAAGAAAGGTACCTGGATTCACTAAAGACGAAGAAGGAGTTCTATGGTACAAATGACGTATCTGTGTGCCAGCAGATTTGGAGCTAAAGCAAGTCATCATGCAGGAAGCTCATGATATTCTTCATTCTATCCACCCCGGAGGAACGAAGATGTATCAAGATTTGAAGGAGCAATTTTGGTGGCACAAGATGAAGAGAGAAATTGGAAGTTACATCACTAAGTGTGACATCTGTCAAAGAGTCAAAGCAGAGCATCAGCGACCCGCAGGACTGTTGCAACCATTGCAGATTCCGGAATGGAAATGGGATTCTGTTGGAATGGACTTTATCACCGGTTTGCCTACTTCTAGTAGGGGAAATGACTCAATCTGGGTCATCGTTGATAGACTGTCCAAGGTAGCTCACTTTATACCTGTCAAGACAACCTACCAAAGTTCGAAGCTAGCAGAGTTGTATATTGCTAGAATTGTTAGTCTGCATGGAACCCCCAAGACCATAGTATCAGATCGAGGAACCCAATTTACCTCGAGATTTTGGCAGAAAGTCCAGGAAGGATTAGGAACCAAGTTGAACTTCAGCACCGCTTATCACCCGCAAACTGATGGACAGACTGAGAGAGTCAACCAAATCTTAGAGGATATGCTTCGAGCTTGTGTGTTAGAATACTGATCAAAATGGGAAGACTGCCTGCCTTTCGCAGAATTCCCATATAACAACAGTTATCAAGCTAGTTTGCAGATGGCACCATTTGAGTTCCTATACAGAAGAAGTGTCGTACCCCTTTGAATTGGTCGCAAGTAGGAGAGAGTCAGATCTTCGGACCTGACATTCTCCGAGAAGCCGAAGAGAAGGTTCACAAAGTCCGTGATCACCTCAAGACCTCCCAATCCAGACAGAAGAGTTATGCTGACAAGAGAAGAAGAGACCTGACCTTCAATGTCGGAGATTTTGTATATCTCATGGTTTCGCCATTGAAGGGAACGCAACGCTTTAGTCTGAAAGGAAAGTTAGCCCCCAGATATATCGGACCCTTCAAGATTCTGAACCATTGAGGAGAAGTATCATATAACCTGGAACTGCCAGAGGAGATGTCAGCCATCCAAAATGTGTTCCATATCTCGTTACTTCGCAAATGCGTAGAAGTGCCGAAGAAGACCGAAGTTTTCAAGAACATCAATCACAGAGTTGTGGAGATCAACAAGGACCTGACGTATCGTGAAGTGCCCATCCGTATCTTGGAAGAAGCTTATAGAACTACCAGAACCAAAAGTATCAAATTTCTCAAGATCCAATGGAGCAACCATACCGAAGAGGAAGCCACTTGGGAGCGAAAAGATTACATGATGACAGAGTTCCCAGATCTCTTTAGTTCCTAGTTTTCTTTCATAAAATCTTGGGACGAGATTTTGTTTAAGGGGGGAAGGTTTGTAACATCCCAAAACTTTAATCCAAGGTTATTAAGATCCAAATCATCAAATTAAGAGTTAACAAAAACTTTTCCATTTAAAAATATTAAAGCCTTCATGTGTGTGTGCATTTAAATTAGGAGTTGATTTGAATTGCCATGATTAAGTGATCCATTGCTTGTAAAATGATTCTTAGGTGAAATAAACATCATCTAGCTCATTACCAAACAAATCCCAAAGAAAAACAAATCAAAATGAATAAAATAAACAAATGGTCATTTGTGCCATTTTAACTACCATGCCTACTTTGGCTACTCCTAGAACTCAAAACCTATCAGAAACAAATGTGGATCTTTGCACCCCTTTCTAGTACATGTAA
Source organism: Avena sativa (assembly GCA_916181665.1). Classification (NCBI taxonomy): domain Eukaryota; kingdom Viridiplantae; phylum Streptophyta; class Magnoliopsida; order Poales; family Poaceae; genus Avena; species Avena sativa. The sequence goes on along the minus strand of OV702289.1, from coordinate 665,928,894 downwards.
TGATGTACCTAGGCCCACTTTGTGATCTACCAAAAACTTTCAAACAATAATTTTAAATGGCAATTGAAAATTAAATGTAGTTCATATGAGAAGATCCCACTTATTCAAAAACCACTCAAATGAGGTCCGTTTTCAAATCCCAAGCAACCACAGATGCTTAAGCATGTGCCTAGCAACTCCACCAAAAATCATCCAAAAATTCAAAACTTGAGTTCTTTCGGCCATTTCCACAAACACCTTGCAGACAGAATCAAACTTAGCCTAACTTATACTGTTTTGATCAAATCTTGTCGAGCAATTAGAGCCGCATTGATCACCCTTGTCCCTCCTGAGTCCAACCAAGTGATCACCGGCCTATCCCTAAGCCGCAGCAGCAATGGAGCGCCGCCCTCTTTTTGGTCACCGCCGGCCAGAAGAGGGGAATGTGCCACAGACCGTGCCGCGCCATTCCAGCACCACCATTAGCTCCGCCTAACCCTACCGCACCTCCCTGCCCCTTCCCCAAGCCCAGCCAGGCCCTAGACCACACCCCAGCGCCGCCGCCCATTCTCTCTGCGAGCTCGCCAGAGCACGCCAGAGCGCGATTGTCGCCAGCAAGCAGCAGACTGCCACTTGACATAAAATCCTGCACGCCACTCCGCCTCGACCCAGCACCCCGCCAGACATGGCTATGCGCCGCCGTGCGACCCACAGTCACCGTGCGCCACGTCGAGCACCGCCTCTGTCTCCCAGAGCGCAGGACGCTCCCGACCAAACGCCACCGCCCCTAGCGTTGCCTTTAAGCCGTAGATGACTGCCAGGAGGCAGGCCACCGCCCGCCTACGCTGCCCATGCCTCTAGCTGCCTGTATCCGCATCACCAACGAGCTCGCCGTTGTATAGCTCGGTCCCCTCGTCTCCCTACAAAAGGAGCCCTCCCCAGCACAAACTCCTCACACCACTCCACTCCCCTCTCCTCACTGATCCTTCCCCACCTCTCGCCGGAGCCGCTCGAGCGATAGTTTGCCGGAATTGCGCCGGAGGATCCTACTGCAGAGGAGGAGAAGGCACCGTCGATTTCGTCCACCCTAGGAGCTGCTGCGACCTCGCCTGAGCTCGCCGTCGTCCACCAGTTTGTTTGCCTACCTCGCCGCAGTAGCTGGAGCCCTGGTACGTCCTTGGTAGACCCCCCCTGGCCGTTTAGGGTTTGGTCTCGCCGGCGACGAGTCCGTCGTCGACAACGACTGTGGACCGTTGATCTCTATTCTAATCGTAGCGCCCAGATCATCCCATACCGTTTCGGGTTTTATGTCTCGCTGACAAGTGGGACCAGCCTGTCAGCCACCCTCTACGCCACGGAGCGCCATTGGGCTGGCCCATTTCCTTTCCCGCGCTAGCCCGTGAATTCAAATTTAGGTTTTTCTATTTTGGTTTGAATTCACTTCTGTCCCTTAGTTCAAAAATCAATCTAGGAAGAATTACTAAACCAAATTGAGTGATTCAAATTTTGTTAGAAAGCTACTGAAAAGATCTATCCAAGCCCGTTGGATTTAATTCATTTAGAGTTAGAGATCTCTCCTAGTAAAAATAACAAGACAGAAGCATTTGCACATTCAAACATTTTTATAAAATCAACCATGATAGCTTTTGAGTTGATTCCAACTCTCAAAAATCACACTTAACCATACCTATCTGAATATGTAATAATATTAAGGTTTACATGCAGTGACTTTGGACTAGCACCAAAATAACTTTATATAGGCATTTCTAGTCACTTTAAATCATTAAATTCTAAACTTAAACTTATTAAAATGTGATCCAACCATTAAATAACATTCCCACATGTTAGAATATGTGGTGATGACATGCGTCCACATGATCCCATATGTTAAGTGGTGAATATTAAATCTTAGTTATTTTCAATGAGTAGAAATTACTTTTCTTAAATAAAAAGAATGAAACTAGTTAATAAAACCTTGTGATGCTTATGATGATAATAGATCATCCAATGTGTGCCTTAGAGTGCTAAGTAGACTAGTTAAGCACTGTTTGGTGATTGTGTACTCCGTATGTATTTATAGACGATAGTACCGACCAAGCTTTCGAGGAGGAGGAGTTCTACCAAGAAGAGGAGGAAGAAAACTTCAACCACTGCACCAACCAAGGCAAGCTACTATTGGCAAGCTAAAACTTGCAAGTATAATGCTTTGCAAGATAGAATTATGCTAGATAATCTAAGCAAGATGCACTAGGCATGCTTTGGTTATACCACATTGACTATTACCTACCCCAAGTCTTATGTCCAAGCTTTACTTTCTTTATTTTACCAAAGTCCCTTATTTGTTTTGAAGGTAGCATAAAAAGTATAAAACTTGACCTATCTAGATAACCTTAGATGTCATTCTATGGCATGAGTTTGATCTTAGAATTGCACCTTAGTGAACACTCTTAACTTAGTAGCTTAGAGCTAGATCAAAACTTGAGTCACTTTAGATGGAAACACTTGGTGAAAATGAATTATGAAAACCTTGGAATGATGAGTCATTCTATTGAGATGTTTTGACATGTGTTGAGAAACACAAATGGTTTATGATGATGAAAATGTTGAGGCATGAGCCTTAACCCTTTTACAAAACTGATGGCTGGATTCGAATGCAATACCATTCCAAATTTACCGTACAACCACAATACCTAAATTGGTTAAGGCATAGACGGAAGTTTATATGCATTAGTATTAGCTCCCTCGTGGGAGAGGTTTGAGCTGAGGCTACCTCTCAATGTTGTCCACCTATGTACTGCCCAAGATGACAGATGGTCATGGTTGGGAGGCCATGCTCATAGGAGAGGTGCTTATACTAGGGTGTGTAAAGGAAAGGTTATGTTTGATTATCTGCATACTAAGTATGATGATTCAGGGTTATCCCTGACATATGTATCGAATCTTGTGGTGAAAGTGTACCACCTCTGTAGACTGTCAAACTATTCGAATAGCTACGTCCGCGGTTATGGATAGTTGGAGTGGCCATACTGTTTCGTTGTCAGATGTTTTCAAAATAACTTATGAAATGAACGATGAATCTTGACTTGACCACAACAGGGTTGTGAATATGACACTAGCTTCCCAACTTAAGTGATTCTAGAACCTTATTTTATCTTTCTTTGTTTCTGAACTCAGCTTAGGTTTCAAACTTAACATTATAAATAAACCTAGAGTTAGAATTTTACGCTAGAACTATCTTACTTGTTAGTGGTAGTTTGCGAGTACTTAAAGAGTACTCATGGCTTTTGTCCCTGGCTATTCCTATGGCCAGACTATGAAGGAGACTACCAAGATGACGGTCAGCAGGACGACTATGATAACTAGGACTATCTTCCTTCGTCAGCATTGCCTGTGCCCCTGAAGATGGACCCCACCGCTATGCTTATTACTTATTCCGCTGCTTGTTGTATTAAGACTAGATCGTGAGATCCTTATTTGTGTAAGACCTTATTTATGGTTTGTAATGGATGATGTACTATGATATCCAATCTGTTATGTCTCGTAAAAATGGTAATCCTGGGATTGCAATGTATGACATAACAGGCATCTAGGATTAAAAATCCGGGTGTTGACAGCTTGGTAGCTTGGTGGCAGCAACCGTAGCACAACACTATTTGCAAAAGAGCTCGTCATCCAGCTATCCAGGAAGTATGCATGCCTCATGTACACATCATGCATGCGCTCCAAGTGGTCGTCAAGTGATGAGTTCTCCTCCATCTTAATGGAGAGGAAGTCTCCCATCAGCTCATGCTCCCATATGTGTGCTTGTTCCACGAAATGTGTCCTAAGCTGTAGCATTACCGTACGAGGGTTAACATCACCCACGAAAGGCCACAACTCGTCCACCATTCCGAAACGCATTGTAACTGAAATGAAGGAGGCCATTTTCCGATGGAGATAGCGGTCTTCCCACTGCTCTGGGGTCTCTAAGTCAATGGGCTGATCCAAATCCATCCCGTCGAGTATGTAGTCAACCACGTCATTCTCGCTAAGGAGAATGTGGAGACGCACAACCCATATAGAGAAGTTTGATCCATCTAATCTGAGCTTCTTTCCTTCTAACCAATCAATCGTCAACAGGAAAGGTGGGCATCCGAGAGATCTTTTCCACATTTACAATTGCAAAAAAAAATTTAGATTAAGTTTATAATTAAATGAGTTAATAATAACTTCACTCATAAACACCTATCCCTAGAAGGGTTCCTAGTGATAACATGACCCCTATCAGCCACATCTCCCCCGATCATCACGGCCATCAATGTGGGTTCAAGGGTGGACGCTAAACGTCGATCACATCATTCATGCGACTCGTGCTCGATCTTTCGACCATCCGTGTTGCGAGGCCATGTCTGTACATGCTAGGCTCGCCAACTCAACCTTAGTGTATTCGCTGTGCAACATGGCTTACACCCACTATATGCGAACGCAGATATGTCTGACACCCGATGACCTGCCTCATACCGAAGAACTTTCTTGGTGGTGCACACTAAGGGGGAACACAATCATTGGTAATTTTAACAGGGATCATCTTATTAGGCTACCGTCGAGTATCTAATACTAGCACACAATAAGATATACAAACAATAACATTGAATGTAAATGCGATGTGATATGGTCCTTCACGTCGTGATCTCCATCCGTCGTCACCGGATTCCGGCGCTAGGGTTCTGGCGCCGTAGACACCAGGGTACCGGTGTCTTTCTGGCGTGGGAGTCTGTCACCTCCGTGACTATCTACTACTATGTAACATAAGGTAATCACTTTACCTTTGCCACAACCATATCACAAAGCAACGCCCCCTGCAAAACAAAGTTAGACGCCTCTACTTTATCTTTGCATGTTTTACGTGGATGAATGGGCTTCTGCACAAGAACCATTCTTACCTACGAACTTTCAGCACAACGTTGTGATGGGTTCGTAGCATGGAAAACAAAAAATTTCTACCGCAAGAACGAACAAAACCCAGATCTAATCTAGATAAAAGCCAATATCTAATCTATCAGACATGTGCAACGAGATAGATCTGTACTAACCCTCGTAGATCCGAAAGCGTTACGAGATTGGATCTCGTGGTTGATGTAGTCGATCACTTGCCGATCTCAAGATCGTGTGGACGATCCTTCCGGCGCCGCGTTCCGGCAGCGCTTCCGCAGTCGGTCACACGTGCAGAGTCGAAGCAGACCTTCCTCTCCCCGTTCCAGCGAGCAGCGGAGGTAGTAGATCTTCTCCACGGAATCCCAGCAGCACGATGGTGTGGTGGTGGTGGTGGAGTAGAGAATTCTGCAGGGCTTCGCCTAAGCCTGATCAGAGGGAAGGAGGAGGAGGGAGGCGGCGGCTAGGGTTTGAAGTGGAGGGTGCAAGGGGGTGGAGCCCCCACCCCTCTATTTAAAGGAGGGAGGCGCCATGGGAGGGGGAGTCCTAGTAGGACTCCCCTCCCTTCCTTGGTCGGCGGATTGGGAGGGGGGAGGAGTCCTCCTCCCCCACGACTCCTTGTCTTGCCCCACAAGGACTCCTTGATCCTTTCTTGGTTTTCAAGCAAACTCCAAGAAATCTCCTAGAACCTTCCAGAACATTCCGAAACCTTCTAGAATCCCCATACAAATACTCCGGAACATTTCCTAACTTAGAAAATGATCCCCAATATATGAATATTATTCTCCGGACAATTCCGGATCTCCTCGTGATGTCCCGGATCCAATCCGAGACTCCGAACAACATTCGGTCTCCAACGCATATTCCATATCTACTTAAAACAACTTCGAACCTTAAGTGTGTCACCCTACGGTTCGTGAATATGCAGACATGATGGAGACACCTCTCCGATCAATAACCATCAGCGGGATCTGGAGATCCATAATGGCTCCCACATACTCAACGATGACTTCGTGATCGATAGAACCATTAACATACGAAACCAATTCCCTTTGTCACGCGATATTCTACTTATCCGAGGTTTGATCGTCGGTATCTCCATACCTAGTTCTACCTCGTTACTGATAAGTACTCTTTACTCGTTCCATGTTATGTCATCCCTTGTGACCCAGTCACATGCTTGCAAGATAACTAGATGACATTCCACCGAGAGGGCCCAGAGCATATTTATCCGTCATATGGATGGACAAATCCCAATCTTGGTCCATGCGCTTCAACACATACTTTCAGAATACCCAATGACACCTTTATAACCACCCAGTTACGAAGCGGTGTTTGATGTCATCAAAGTACCCATCCGGTGATGGTGATTAACATAACCTCATGGTCGAAGGATTAGGTTACTATGCATTTGAAAGCTTATAGCAATACAAACTTAATGACTTGATCTTATGCTACGCTTACTATGGGTGTGTGTCCATCACATCATTCTCCTAATGATATAACCTTGTTATTAATGACATCCAATGTCCATGATCAGGAAACCATGATCAACATTTAATCAACAAGCTAGTTCCACAAGAGGCTTACTAGGGACTCTTTTATGTTTACAAAACACACATGTATCAGTGTTTCCTTATAATACAATTATAGCATGGGATGTAAACATTCATCATAAACACAAAGATATAATAATAACCACTTTTATTATTGTCTCTTGGGCATATCTCCAACAGTCTCCCACTTGTACTAGTGTCAATAATCTAGATTACATGGTAATATACCTAACACCCATGGCGTTCTGGTGTTGGTCATGCTTTGCTCTAGGGAGAGGTTTAGTCAACGGATCTGCCACATTCAGATCAGTGTGTACTTTGCAAATCTTTATGTCACCATCTCGGACATACTCGCGAATAGCATGGAAACGTAGCTTGATGTGCTTCAGCTTGCTATGTGACCTTGGCTCCTGTGCATTAGCTATGGCACCTGTGTTGTCACAGTAGATGGCCATCGGGTCCAACGCACTGGGAACCACGCCAAGTTCAGTAATGAACTCCTTCATCCATAAGGCTTCTTGTGCAGCCTCCGAAGCAGCTATGTATTCCGATTCAGTTGAAGATTTCGCCACAACACTTTGCTTGGCACTCCTCCAGCTCACTGCAACACCATTCAAAATAAATACGTATCCAGACTGTGACTTCGAGTCATCTGGATCAGTGTTCCAACTAGTATCAGTGTAACCGTTTACAACAAGCTGTTCATCACCTCCATAAGAAAGAACCATATCCTTAGTCCTATTCAGGTACTTTAGGATATTCTTGACCGCTGTCCAGTGCTCCATTCCAGGATCACTTTGATATCTGCTAGTCAAACTAACATCATGTGCTATATCCGGTCTTGTACACAGCATGGCATACATGATAGAACCTATGGCCGAGGCATAGGGAATATTATTCATCTTTTCTCTATCTTCTGCCGTAGCCGGACTTTGTGTCTTACTCAAGGTCTTACCTGACAACATGGGCACGAAACCTTTCTTGCTCTCTTCCATTCTAAACTTCTTTAGAACTTTGTCTAAGTATGTACTTTGTGAAAGCGCTATTAGGCGTCTTGATCTATCTCTATAAATCTTGATGCCTAGAATATATGCCGCTTCGCCAAGATCCTTCATTGAAAAACTATTATTCAAATAGGTTTTGAAGCTATTAAGAAGTTCTACATCATTCCTAATCAACAATATGTCATCTACATATAGTACTAGGAATGCTACAGAGCTCCCACTCACTTTCTTGTAAATACAAGCTTCTCCATAAGTTTGTATAAATCCAAAGTTTTTGATTACTTTATCAAAATGTTGATTCCAACTCCGGGATGCTTGCTTCAGTCCATAAATGGAGCGCTGAAGTTTGCATACCTTGTCAGCATCTTTAGGATCGACAAAACCTTTGGGTTGTACCATATACAACTCTTCCTCAATGTCTCCATTAAGGAACGCCGTTTTGATATCCATCTGCCAAATCTCATAATCGAAATATGCAGCGATTGCTGACAAAATCCTCACAGACTTTAGCTTCGCTACTGGTGAGAAAGTCTCATCGTAGTCAACTCCTTGAATTTGTCGGAACCCTTTCGCGACAAGTCGAGCTTTATAGACGATAACATTATCATAAGCATCTGTTTTTCTTTTGAAAATCCATTTGTTCTCGACAGCCTTACGGCCATCCGGTAAGTCCACCAAAGTCCACACTTGGTTTTCATACATGGATCCCATTTCGGATTTCATGGCTTCTAGCCATTTGTCGGAATCTGGGCTCACCATAGCTTCTTCATACGTCGCAGGGTCATCAGTGTTGTCCACCAACATGACGTTCAAGGCAGAGTCATACCAATCAGGAGTGGTACGAACTCTCGTTGATCTGCGAGGTTCAGCAGTAACTTCATTTGAAGTTTCATGATCACCATCATGAGCTTCCTCTCCAATTGGTGCAGGCGGCACAAAAACATCTTCTGGTGCTGCGCTACTCTCAACTCCGAGAGAAGGTTCAATAACCTCGCCGAGTTCTACTTTCCTTCTAGTCACTTCTTTCGAGAGAAACTCCTTCTCAAGAAAGGATCCATTCTTGGCAACGAAAACTTTGCCTTCGGATCTATGATAGAAGGTATACCCAATTGTTTCTTTAGGGTATCCTATGAAGACGCATTTCTCTGCTTTGGGTTCAAGCTTATCAGGTTGTAACTTCTTTACATACGCTTCACAACCCCAAACTTTAAGGAACGACAACTTAGGTTTCTTTCCAAACCACAATTCGTACGGTGTCGTTTCAACGGATTTAGATGGTGCCCTATTTAAAGTGAATGCGGCTGTCTCTAATGCATAGCCCCAAAACAATAGCGGTAAATCAGTAAGAGACATCATAGACCAAACCATATCTAAGAGAGTTCGATTACGACGTTCAGACACACCATTACGCTGTGGTGTTCCCGACAGTGTCAACTGCGAAAGTATTCCACATTTCTTTAAATGCATGCCAAACTCATAACTTAGATATTCACCTCCACGGTCAGAACGCAGAAACTTAATCTTCTTGTTACGATGATTTTCCACTTCACTTTGAAATTCCTTAAACTTCTCGAAAGTTTCGGACTTATGTTTCATAAAGTAGACATACCCATATATACTTAAGTCATCCGTGAAAGTGAGAACATAACGATATCCACCACGCGACGCTACACTCATTGGACCGCACACATCGGTATGTATTATTTCCAATAAGTCTATAGCTCGCTCCATTATTCCAGAGATTGGAGTCTTAGTCATTTTTCCCATTAGACATGCTTCACATCTTTCAAGTGATTCAAAATCAAGTGATTCAAGAAGTCCATCAGAATGGAGTTTCTTCATACGCTTCACTCCAATGTGACCAAGACGACAGTGCCACATGTATGTAGAATTATCATTCAATTTTATTCATTTAGCATCTATGTTGTGAACATGTGTATCACTACTATCGAGATTCAATAAGAATAAACCATTCATCTCAGGTGCATTACCATAAAAGATATTACTCATATAAATCGAACAACCTTTATTCTCAGACTTAAAAGAGTAACCGTCTCGCAATAAACAAGATCCAGATATAATGTTCATGCTTAACGCAGGCACCAAATAACAATTATTTAAATTTAAAACTAATCCCGAAGGTAGATGTAGAGGGAGCGTGCCGACGGCGATCATATCAACCTTGGAGCCATTTCCAACGCACATCGTCACCTCGTCTCTTGCCAGTCGTCGTTTATTCCGCAGCTCCTGTTTCGAGTTACAAATATGAGCAACCGAACCAGTATCAAATACCTAGGCACTACTACGATTACTAGTAAGATACACATCAATAACATGTATATCGAATATACCTTTCTTCTTTATGTTGCCGTTCTTCAGATCCGCCAGGTACTTGGGGCAGTTACGCTTCCAGTGACCAGCACCCTTGCAGTAGAAGCATTCAATTTCAGGCTTAGGACCAGCCTTGGGCTTCTTAGCAGGTGCGACAGCTTTCTTGCCGTCCTTCTTGAAGTTGCCCTTTTTCATAGGCTTGCCCTGTTTCTTGAAATTGGTGGTCTTATTGACCATCAACACTTGGTGCTCCTTCTTGATTTCCACTTCAGTAGTTTTCAGCATGGACGATAGTTCATGCAACGTCTTGTTCATGCAGTGCATATTGTAGTTCATCACAAAGTTCTTATAACTCGGTGATAGTGATTGGAGGACACGGTGAATCCCTAACTCATTAGGAATCGTTATCCCCAACTCTTGGAGCTTGTTTGTGTGCCTAGACATGGTGAGCACGTGCTCGCTAACGGAGCTTCCCTCTTCCATCTTGCAGGTAAAGAACTTTTCGGAGGCCTCATAGCTCTCCACGGCCGCGTGAGTCTCAAAAATGAGCTTGAGCTCCTTAATGATCTCGAACGGGTCGTGGTGCTCAAAACACTTCTGGAGATCCATTTCTAAACCGTACAGGATGGCACACTGAACTGTGGAGTAATGATTTTTTCGAGTGGCGTAAACATTCTTTACGTCATCAGTGGCATCATCTGCAGGTGGGTCACCTAGCGGTGCTTCGAGCACATAGGTCATCTGACCAGCCCTGAGGACAATCTTCAGACCATGGAGCCAGTCCGTGAAGTTGCTTCCATTGTTCTTAAGTTTTTCTTTCTCTAGGAACGCATTGAAATTGATGGAGAGGTTCGCCATAATCTACAACAAAATTGCAAGTAGTTTAGACTAAGTTTATGATAAATTGAGTTCTTCTTTAATTCTTAAATTAACTAGGTGAACTCCCACTCAAAACAACATCCCTCACATTGTCTTAGTGATTACACGAACCAAGTCCACTACACCAAGTCCGATCTTCACGAGAGAAGATGTAGTTTCATCGGCGAACAATCTTCATCTTCATCATATCACTTATATGATTCATGCTCTACCTTTCGGTATTCCGTGTTCCGAGACCATGTCTGTACATGCTAGGCTCGTCAAGATTAACCTTAGTTTTCGCATGTGCAAATCTGGCTTGCACCCGTTGTATGCACACGTAGAATCTATCACATCCGATCATCACGAGATGCTTCGAGACGACGAGTCTTAGCAATGGTGCCAACTAAGGACGAACACTTTATTACTTGAAATTTAGTGAGAGGGATCATCTTATAATGCTACAGTCGCGATCTAAGCAATACAAGATGCATAAAGGATTAACATCATAGGTAATTCATAATTAGTGTGATATGATATGGCCCTTTCTTCTTATGCCTTTGATCTCCATCTCCAAAGCACGGACATGATCTCCATCATCACCAGCATTGCGTCAAGGTCAGTGGCGCCGCTTCATGGTTGTCCATCATCACTAGCAACCATTACAACTACTTGGAATAAAGCTATTACAAGATGAATAGACACGCAGGTCTTAACAGAATTAAAGACAACCATTAGGCTCCTGCCGGTTGCCATATTACAACAAGGATCATTGCATACATCAAATATAATCACAATCACATGATGGCCATATCACATCACAAAACCCCTGCAAAAACAAGTTAGACGCCTCTAATTTTCTTTGCATGTTTTACGTGGTTTGGGGCTTTCGAATAAGAACGGATCTTACCTACGAAACTGAACCACAATGTTGATACAAGTGCTATCAAGTGCAAAATGTAGATTGGATCTATACTATGGTGGGAGAGACAGACACCCACAAAGCCACTTGTGCAAAGCAAGTTATACGTCAAGCGTGGATCAAGTCTCATGTGCGATGACATGTAAGGTTAGCCCGAGCCGCTTCATCCCAACATACCGCAAGATGCAAAGTACACAAATCAAAAGACGACACGAGCACCAACGCCCACAAAACCATTGTGTTCTACTCGTGCAACAGATCTATGCATAGATACGGCTCTGATACCACTGATGGGTTCGTAGCATGGAAAATAAAAAATTTCTACCGCAAGAACGAACAAAACCCAGATCTAATCTAGATAAAAGCCAAGATCTAATCTATTAGACATGTGCAACGAGATAGATCTGTACTAACCCTCGTAGATCCGAAAGAGTTACGAGATTGGATATCGTGGTTGATGTAGTCGATCACTTGCCGATCTCAAGATCGTGTGGACGATCCTTCCGGCGCCGCGTTTCGGCAGCGCTTCTGCAGTCGGTCACACGTGCGGAGTCGAAGCAGACCTTCCTCTCCCCGTTCCAGCGAGCAGCGGAGGTAGTAGATCTTCTCCACGGAATCCCAGCAGCACGATGGTGTGGTGGTGGTGGTGGAGTAGAGAATTCTGCAGGGCTTCGCCTAAGCCTGAGCAGAGGGAAGGAGGAGGAGAGAGGCGGCGGCTAGGGTTTGAAGTGGAGGGTGCAAGGGGGTGGCGCCCCCACCCCTCTATTTAAAGGAGGGAGGCGCCATGGGAGGGGGAGTCCTAGTAGGACTCCCCTCCCTTCCTTGGCCGGCGGATTGGAAGGGGGGGAGGAGTCCTCCTCCCCCACGACTCCTTGTCTTGCCCCACAAGGACTCCTTGATCCTTTCTTGGTTTTCAAGCAAACTCCAAGAAATCTCCTAGAACCTTCCGGAACATTCCAAAACCTTCTAGAATCCCCATACAAATACTCCAGAACATTTCCTAACTTAGAAAATGATCCCCAATATATGAATCTTATTCTCCGGACAATTCCGGATCTCCTCGTGATGTCCCGGATCCAATCCGAGACTCCGAACAACATTCGGTCTTCAACGCACATTCCATATCTACTTAAAACAACTTCGAACCTTAAGTGTGTCACCCTACGGTTCATGAATATGCAGACATGATGGAGACACCTCTCCGATCAATAACCATCAGCGGGATCTGGAGATCCATAACGACTCCCACATACTCAACGACGACTTCGTGATCGATAGAACCATTAACATACGAAACCAATTCCCTTTGTCACGCGATATTCTACTTATCCGAGGTTTGATCTTCGGTATCTCCATACCTAGTTCTACCTCGTTACTGATAAGTACTCTTTACTCGTTCTATGTTATGTCATCCCTTGTGACCCAGTCACATCCTTGCAAGCTAACTAGATGACATTCCACCGAGAGGGCCCAGAGCATATCTATCCGTCATATGGATGGACAAAACGCAATCTTGGTCCATGCGCTTCAACACATACTTTCAGAATACCCAATGACACCTTTATAACCACCCAGTTATGAAGCGGTGTTTGATGTCATCAAAGTACCCATCCGGTGATGGTGATTAATATAACCTCATGGTCGAAGGATTAGGTTACTATGCATTTGAAAGCTTATAGCAATACAAACTTAATGACTTGATCTTATGCTACGCTTACTATGGGTGTGTGTCCATCACATCATTCTCCTAATGATATAACCTTGTTATTAATGACATCCAATGTCCATGATCAGGAAACCATGATCATCATTTAATCAACAAGCTAGTTCCACAAGAGGCTTACTAGGGACTCTTTTATGTTTACAAAACACACATGTATCAGTGTTTCCTTATAATACAATTATAGCATGGGATGTAAACATTCATCATAAACACAAAGATATAATAATAACCACTTTTATTATTGCCTCTTGGGCATATCTCCAACACGTTGATCAAGTAGTTGTCTCTACTACACCCCTTTCGGGCCCTCTGTTGCAAATGGCATACCAACTAATGCGAGAGAGACAGACACCCCCTAAGCCACTTTATACGGTACAAGCCATATGTCAAGCGTGGACCAATCTCGCGAATGAACGCGTAAAGTCGGTTGAGGGCCGCTTCATCAAGCATTACTGCGGTATACACAAGTACATGTGGGAGGGTAACAACTAAAAGATCAACGCCCACACGCTACATCTCGTGTGTTCTACCCGTACCAGCATTACTATGCATAGATCTAGCTCTGATACCACTGTAGGGGTTCCGTGTTTGAAAAAAATAAAATTTTACCCGTTATCACATAAAATGATAATTACACGTGTGATATAAAACTTAATCATAAACTATATGAAATATGGTAATAGTCCTTATTACTATTTGTCTCTAGGGCATATTTCCAACAGTAAGTGCCTTTGATAAGGGGCAACCCAAGGTAAGAATACGAGAAGAGAGAAGGAGTTGAATTATTCAACCATTCTTAATAAAATGCTTAATGGGAGTCAACCCATCACATTACTAAAATAGATTAAAGAATAAAATGTTCATCGCATTCCTATAACTTTTTCACATACATTCTTGCGAAAGCACGCCCGTGAAGATGCAGCTATCAAAAATTAGTAGAAACATCGATTGAACAAGTGTAGAATAAGTATAAAAATAAAAGTTTGAGTTTTATCTACAAAAAACTTGCTTAATCATTTAGTTCATATTAAAAAGTAAATCTCCAGTTGAGGAGAAGAAGTTAGGTTGTACTAAAAATCCTGCTCTTTACATGCTGATGTTGGTCGACAATTTCTACTGTCATTTTTCTGTCAAAAACAAGGTATTTCGCTAAGTTTCAGGATAAGAAAGAATTCTAGAAGAAATGGATTTTTTGATGACTACAGGAGGTTTAACGACCAACTATACGGCGAGAATAAAAATTCTGGCCGTATAGTTTGGCCGTATAGATATCTTTGCCGTCAACAAATTTTCTTTCTTAGGTACAGAAGGTTTAACGACCAACTATACGACATGAATAAAAATTCCGGCCATATAGTTCCGGTCGTATAGATATCGATGCCTTTGTATAATTTCTTTCCCAGGGTACTGATGGTTTAACGACCAACTATACGGTGGGAATAAAAAGTCCGGCCATATAGTTCCGATCATATAGATATTGATGTCTATTTCAGAAAATTTATCTCAAGGTTACAGAAGGTTTGACGACCAACTATATGGCGGGATCATTTTGATTCGGCCGTATAGTTGTGCCCGTATAGCTGTGATCTACGTAAAGAAACCCTAATTGTCGATGTCTCTGCAAATATACGGCGGGAACTACTTCACCCGCCCATATACTTGAGGCCGTATAGTTCGGCGCGACCACTTAATCGCGCCGGGGCGGCTAGGTCTGTTCTCCCTCCTCACTTTTTCTCTCATATTCTCTCTCCAAACCTCTCAAAACCCACCTAGAACTCTTGATTCTTCGCGGATTTCGTTCGTTTGAGTGGGGGAACCAATAGATCGGTATGTTTATCTCCCTATCCATGCTTTATTTTCAGAATTACATGGTTGAAACTCTCACATTGATCTAGTGGATGAACTCAAGCTTATTTTGTTTTTCCTTTTAATTTCTCACATTAGGATTAAAATTTTCTACATAGAATTGTTCGTATATCATGTAGAAACTATATGCCTAAGATTTTATGGTGAAATTTTTCAGTGCATCAAGATGAACAAAATTGGTAGCATTTTTCGCAAGAGCAAGCGCCAACATGGCGAGAGCTCGGGGCTCCAGGCCAGGCTCAACAGCAAGTTGGCCATTATTTCATCAAGGAGGGTGTTACCCACATGTTGGGCCAATCATAGCTTTCTCACTGCGGTAGGGTTGAGGGTGGACTTCGACCTCATGTGTGATATGGCCAGACTCACACTACTTGACTACGCAAGCCACTATACCAACGCCGAGCTCACCCATGAGTTCCTCGCCTCTTTCTACGATGCCCACAAGGATAAAGGTAATGCGTGCACGGTAAGCTTCACCATAAACCAACCGCCATATGAAATTACTTTCGAACAATTTTGTGATGCTTTTGTCCTCCCTCACGGTGGGAAGTCAACTGTTACCAATTTATATAGCGTCTCAAGTGGAGAAACTTGGGAGGTTATTTCTATCAACGGTGGCAGGGACTTCTACCATAAGATGATGCCCACCATTCAGAACCCAACAATTCGCTACTACGCCTTATTCCTTGCCAATACATTGTTGGGAAGAGGAGATACCGGCTCCATGGCTAATGCGGACATGGCCATGATCACCAAGGCACTCTTCCCTAATGCACCACAAAGCCCCAATCCTGTGGCTCTACTACTCCAGCACCTTTGCCACCAGAGCAACAAAACGAAGGGTGACATTCTCATTGGTGGAGTGGTAACCCACCTTTCCCACGCATTGAATATTACATTACTTGTTATGCAACCTGTTGACGACTCAGCTTATGGACATCAAGTATTTAACTGCTTGTGGCTTCCTCAGTGTTTACCAAGCTAACAAGAGGCTCCGAGCATATCAGTTTGGTTATCTTAGTGATGCATAGGGTGAGCAGGTTCTGTTGCCCTGCCCACAAGCCTTCTCGATTATGGAGAAGGACACCTGGATCCTCACCAAGGATCAAGTGGTGGAGATCATGGCTGAACTCCAGCCTGATCAAGAAGAAGATGAAGAAGGAGAGTAGTAAGATGAGGATGAGCAGGACTAGGAGCAGGAATACAACCCTGCTTGGGAAGGACAGCAGTAGTAGCATGGGGAATCCTGGGACCCATGGCCCAATCAGCTGTAGGAGGGGTTCAACTACGTCCCCTATCAAGAATTTTAGCAGCTTAACCAGCGTGTTGGGGAAATTGACCATACTCTACAAGGAGTGAATGAAGATGTGAGTGCCTTAACTCACAACTTCAGTCACTTCATGACCCACTTCCCTGACTACTACCAACAGTATCCGCACCAGCCAGCGAACGACGGGAACAACCTAAGCTTAGGGGAGGTTTGAAAACCTCCAAACCTTGCATTCATATTTTCATTTCTTCTTTTGATTTATTTTACTACTTCAAAATTGCATGTTTACTTTTAGTTTGGATTCCTAACCCAAAAACACAAAAAAAATTAGGTGTAACCTTTATTGCAAATTTGTTTCTTTGTCTCTCTCGGAGATTGCTCAATTTTAGGTGACTTGGCAATAGGGAAATGTAGAGGGGATTCGAGTCAAGTACGACAATGAAGCAAGCAAGAGGAGGTATCACATTCCTTTCATCACCTTTTCTGCAACTTTAAATTGATCGTACAATTATTCACTCGCTTGCACTTGAGTCACTCCCCACTTAGCTTGTTATCCTATAAATTATATTCCTTTGCCAAGTGTCTCCTTTTTAGCTTTGAAATAATGAGCAATGAACTTGGCTAAAAATATTTTCGACATTTTTATAACAAGAAAAAGCATCCAAAAGATGACTTGTGTCCATGTTTAGCCCAAAGGATTTGATTTTAGAACTACTCAACCCCATTTGAGCTTAATGTAAATAGACTCAATGGCACTCTTGAATGAAATTGTCTGATAAAATGGATGCTTCAAAGTAGTAGAGATTATGCCACTGCTTTTTCTAATAATTACCATAAGCTATTGCTTTATGCGTGTCATTACAACACTGTCGTACTCCATGGGGAACTATTAACTCCGTTGGCCAACGAACGATCTAAATGTGGGAAAGCACTTGATTTTGGCTATTGAGTTATGTAAGCGTCTGTAGCTGCAATGCTATGACGGGTAAGATTTTAGTCTTCTCGTGGTTTCACGTTCCAAGTGAAGTTGTAGTACTCCTCTGACCCACTATTGCTCAATAGTTATCTATTGGCATGGTCACAAGTGCGCAACACAGTCCCAATTAGCATGTTAAAAACAGTGGCATGATTTCTCTATGAAAGGGGCTGAAGTTTTTGAAAAACAAGGAAAGGAAAAATGTGCTTTGAGATTCTTGAAATTTTGACATGGGTATAGATGAGTTGTTCTTAAATGGAATGTTTTTGGTGCCAACTTGAGTACTCTTAATTGATTAAAGAAACAAGAGCAAAAAGTTTTCATCTCTTAATAAAGAGGGACACCAAAAGAATTTGTTTCACTTTCCTAGCTAAACTTTTGACACTTGCTCGGGCATATGATTTATTTGTTAGCAAGATAACATGGTTAGGAAGTGGACTCTGTGCAATATTGTGAATACTTGTATGATCATGTTTAAAATTGCAGGAATTGTGAAGAAAATAATTTGACACCAATTTGAGCTTGTAAGTTCTTTTATTTCAGTCTCGAATCTCCGCTATTTTTCCTTATTTTCTTGTCACTTGAGGGCGAGTGATGGCTCAATGCACGGCGCCCAAAAAAATGCTTGATGGCAGTGTTGATGTAGAGCTCGTTGGGAACCCCAAGAGGAAGGTATGATGAGCATAGCGGCAAGTTTCCCTCAGTTATGAAACCAAGGTTTAATCGAACCAGTAGGAGCAAGGAAACACCCCAAAGGTGTTACTAGCTGAGCTTTGGCAGGGCGCACTACCGGTGCTAGTAGCAACATGGAGACCTGCACAAACAGCCACAGAACTTTGTCCCCAACTTGTGATGAGGTTTTCAATCTCACCGTGTTTTGCGGTAAACAAAGGATTAAACGTATCGAATGGAAAGAAGTAAAAGTTTGCAGAAAGTAAACACAAAGCAGTAAACAGTTGTAGATTGTATGTAAAGAAAGAGGACCAGGATCCATAGTTCACTAGAGGTGGCTCTCCTTAGATAGATAACATGCTGGGTGAACAAATTACAGCGGGGCAATTCACAAACACCGAGAAAGCAATACATGCATATACTAATCATCTTGACTCCTTTGAGACTTGATTGAGCATTACAACATTATACATAGACCGCCATCCAACTGCATCTATGACTAATAATCCACCTTCAGGTTATCATCCGAACCCCCTCTAGTATTAAGTTGCAAGCAACAGATTATTCCTTTACGAACTGCATGTAAAGTAAACAATATGATTGTTCTATGAACAAAGGATTGTTGTTTTCTCCCTAGTAGCAACATCACATCTAGTACCTTAGAGATTTCTGTCACCTCCCCAAATTACCAGAGGCATGAATCCACTATCGAGCATAAATACTAACTCTTGGAGTTGCTAGCATCTACTTGGCCAAGATAGCTACTAACAACGGAAAGCATGCAAGGTCACAAATAACAAAGACATGATAGAATCAATAATCAATCTGAAATAGCATCTCAATATCCATCGGATCCTCGCAAACACAACATGTATGAATTACAAATAGATGATCTTGATCATGAACGGAGCTCACAAGATCTAGACATGAAAGCACAAAGGAGGAGAACCAGCCATCTAGCTACTACATGGATCCGTAGTCCAAGGATGAACTACTCACGCATCACACTGGAGGCTTGCATGGTGATGAAGAAGGCCTCCAGGGTGAAATCCCCTCTCCGGCAGGGTGCCGGGAAGAGCTTCAGATCCCTCCCGATCTAGGGATGGAGATGACAGCGGCTACAGACTCTTTCGTGGATTTTTGATCGGGTACTTAGGGTTTACGTCCCGAGGGCATCTTACAGCGGGGCAATTGACAAACACCGAGAAAGAAATACATGCATATACTAATCATCTTGACTCCTTTGAGACTTGATTGGGCATTACAACATTATACATAGACCGCCATCCAACTACATATATGACTAATAATCCACCTTCAGGTTATCATCCGAACCCCCTCCAGTATTAAGTTGCAAGCAACAAATTATTGCTTTACGAACTGCATGTAAAGTAAACAATACGATTGTTTTATGAACAAAGGATTGCTGTTTTCTCCCTAGTAGCAACGACACATCTAGTACCTTAGAGATTTCTGTCACTTCCCCAGATTACCAGAGGCATGAACCCACTATCGAGCATAAATACTAACTCTTGGAGTTTCTAGCATCTACTTGGCCAAGATAGCTACTAACAACGGAAAGCATGCAAGATCACAAATAACAAAGACATGATAGAATCAATAATCAATCTGAAATAGCATCTCAATATCCATCGGATCCCCGCAAACACAACATGCAGAATTAGAAATAGATGATCTTGATCATGAACGGAGCTCACAAGATCTAGACATGAAATCACAAAGGAGGAGAACCAGCCATCTATCTACTACATGGATTCGTAGTCCAAGGATGAACTACTCACGCATCACACGGAGGCTTGCATGGTGATGAAGAAGGCCTCCAGGGTGAAATCCCCTCTCCGGCAGGGCGCCGGGAAGAGCTTCAGATCCCTCCCGATCTAGGGATGGAGATGACAGCGGCTACAGACTCTTTCGTGGATTTTTGATCGGGTACTTAGGGTTTACGTCCTGAGGGCATCTTATAGTCGGAAGGGGAGGACGAGGGGGTGCCTGGGCTAGCCACACCACCCCCTGGCACGGGCCAGGCCTGGCCGCGCGGCCAGGTGGTGTGGCCGCCCTCTGGCCCCTCTCCGTCTCTTATTCTGGCACTTGATGACTTCTGAAAAAATAGGCACTTTGGCTTTTGTCCCGTACAATTCCGAGAATATTCATTTTCTGACTTTCCTAGAACCAAAAACAGCAGAAAATAGGCAGCTGGCACTGTGGCTCTTGTTAATAGGTTAGTCCAAGAAATCATATGAAAGTACTCCAAAGTTGGAACAAAACACAAGAAAGTGGATAAAACCAAGCATGGAACATCAAAAATTATAGATACATTTGCAATGTATCAGCGAGCAACATCTAAGCTTTCGGGAGTTGATAGTTATGAGATTTGACATATTTTTGATGGTTTTTATTGATGGATTTCCTCTGGATTTGATCGTTTTCTAGATTTACCTAACACTAATACTTTAGTAGCGAAGGAAACTTGGTTTCTTAATGTGTGTTTAAGGTTCTAAACATCAACAGAAGTTTTTAGTAAGGGAAACATAATATTCAGGCAAAAACAAGCAAGTATCTTTTTGGAAGCAATCAAGGGAGGCAAACAGAAGCTTTAACAAGCAACTATACAACGGGAATATTTTTCCAGCCGTATAGTTACTGACGTATAGCTACTGCCACCTCCGTCTTGTCAAAAGGGACAACTTTCGTGAAGAGGGCATACGCAAAAACAGAACACATCAGCCGCCATCCCATCTAGAGAGGAGAAAGAAGAGATCCGGAGAAGGAGGAGATGACGTTCTTCTTCTCGCTCCACGCTTTGACCTCCTAGTCAACACACCCCCATAGCCATTACTTATACTTGAGAGAGAGAGAGATATTCACCTTGTAAAACTAGGGTTTGATATTCTTTCTTCCTATCCTGAATTGTGTTGGATTACTTTTCTATTCTTATTGTGGATCTCCATGGTAATATCGAGAAGAACTCCCTTTATTTAATCATATCGATGATGCTTTCACCTCTCATGTGTGAGTAAGTTCCTTGGGCCTGGGAGATGTAAGGGATTGCTGAGATGTGATGTGCCTCCATATATTTTCCATTAGTTTGTGATTGATTTTAATTACTATATTATGTGTGCTTGACTATCTGTGGGATGCCTAATGCTTGTTGTCCAATTAAGGGCCCAGACAACATGATGCTTTGTTCTACATGGATAGGATCTTGCTCGCTAGCAGACCGGCGACCCCAAAGTGACACGGGGATATCAATCGAAAACTAGTTGACTCGAGGATCATGAGGAACCGCTGTGCTTATTGCATTAGTCCGATCCAAGGAGATTAATTGCTAAGTAACCTGAATGGTCTTAATCGTCTAGTGTCTAACCATGGTTTTGGTAACGGACTAGTATGATTATTGAAGTTGGGATGAAATCTACCAAGAGGATTTCCGGCTAATTATGGGTTGCTCACCTACGCATATAATTATAAGATTATAATTGTTACACTTATCACTCGTTCACCTGGCACAGTCACTATCACCATGAACTGTATCTCCCCGCGCCTTCTTTGTCATCTGCAGAAAACCACAAACAATCGAATCGTTCTTTACTTTAATGCTTTTTTATTCCTGAAGTTTACATTTTAGTTTTACTTAAATACATCTAGTTTAATCCAAATCTCATTCTTATTTCCACACTTGTAGTCAATTCACTCGAAGACCTGTGACAACTTTGGGTGTGACATAGACTTCATTCATAAACATTTACCTTTGGGCTCCCTATGGGATCGACATCTATACTTTGAAACTAGCTACAAACGATCTGTGCACTTGTAGACATCACCTATGAAGATATTTATGCTCTCGAAGAAAATATCCAAAACATGAACGACCTCTCCATCAACCTTCGAGATGCTATTGCCAACCTCGCCACCCAGTTCCATGATTGGAGCAGCCAATGGAACGTGGCAGATTATCCACCACCACCACAATTAGAAAGAAAAGATCTTGCAAAAGCCTGAGCTTGGGGACGTGTCCCCCGATGATTTTATTTGTGTAATAATGAGGTTGTACTTTAGCTCCTTGCGAGCTTTGGAACACTCATGTTGGTTTGTTCTAACACTTTGCTTTTGTTTTTTATTTTCTTTAGTTTTTATTTGTTTTTCATTTCTTAGTTCCTTTCTTGGTCGCAAGTTCTTTTCTATTCTCTAGTCCCCATCCTCAAAATACAAAAATATTTTCCCCCTTTTCCTTTCATGAAAATGGATTTTCACTTTGCTTCTTTGCTTTAATTTTATCATGGGAGTGATTTTACTTGATTTTTGAAGGAACACATCCCTATAAGGAAGAGGATTATGAAGTCGCTCATGAGAGGTATGTCCTATGTGTCCCACTTTTTATATTAGTTGGTTGATTGGCTAAGATGCTATGCTAGTGGGAGTAATTCAAAATAGTTAGAGTGCAACTTTTTATTTGTATGAATGATTTGTTGTGGAAGCTTTTGCTCTAGTTCTTTTAGCTAACCGAGTCTTTCCTTGGAAATAATATTGCCAAACAAGTACAACAAGAAAAAGTCTGAAATTTATAACTTCACTAGTAGAAAAAGAGCTTTTCATCCACCCCTTTAGTCCCGGTTGTGGTTGGACCCGGGACTAATACTCACATTAGTCCTGGTTCCAACGGAACAACCTTTAGTCCCGGATCAAACGAGACCTTTAGTCCCGGTTGGAGACACCAACCGGGACTAAAGGGGTTGCGGCAGGCTGCGACCGGTGCCGACCCCTTTAGTCCCGGTTCGTATCACCAACCGGGACTAAAGAGGTAACCTTTAATCCTGGTTCGTATTACCAACCGGGACTAAAGAAAATGGGCAAATAAATTCAAATGACCATAACTTTTGCATACGATATCAGAAAAATACGTATAGCCTATCAAAACATGCAGAAAAAATTCCTCTTTGATTTCAACAGCCTTAGGCTGTTTTGGATTCTTTTAGATTCTTAAAATTTGAAAAGAAAAAATTATTTCAAAAATTAATTTTTTAATAATTTTTTATGTCATATTTGAATTCCTCACATTTTTCTGATAATAATGGATATATTATTTGTCAAATTTCGATTTATAGATTTGAAGATATTATTTATGTCATCTTAAATGAATAAATGGCAAAAAAGAATAAAATATTAATTTCGAATTTTTTATTGGAATAAAATATTATTATTACCTATTTATTATTGTTTACTTAAATAGTTATTCGTAATTTCTAAAAATAAAGACGGTTGACATATTGATATGAGCTAATAGAATTTATATACTTGTCTTAACAACAAGGTATAAGAGTCCTTCGCGGGAGGTGGGAGAGATGGAATGGAGAAGTTAAGCGTGCTGGGGGTGGAGTAGTGCTAGGATGGTTGACCGACCGTGAAGTTTGACTATAAGTGCAATTTGACCTAAGATTAACTATAGTTAGTGTGAAAAATGAGAGGTGTGAGAGATTAGCGAGTTAGATAATTCAAATGTTCAAGAAAATTTTGAAAAAAGTTCAAAAAAAATTAAATTTTGAAAAAAAAAACCTTTAGTCCCCGTTCGTGTACAAACCAGGACTAAAGGTCTCGCACGCTCGACACTGCCCCGTGAGGGCCTTTTGTCCCGGTTTGTGGCCGAACCGGGACTAAAGGGGGAGGCCTTTAGTCCCGCCTCTCTAGTCCCGGTTCCAAAACTGGGACTAAAGCCCCTTACGGACGGGACTAAAGGCCCGTTCTCCACTAGTGCTTGTTTGATGAATGATTATCTTGAGAGTTTACCTTTGAAGATACTTAACCCCATAGATGTTTTGATAGACTTGACGACACTCTTGAAAGGAGTTGTTTGATTGAAATGAAGTCTAGCGGTAATTGTGATGCATGCCAAATCTAACCTTGTGGATCAAACCATGGTACTATTTAAAGAGTTCTATGTTTTTCATGCACACCTTTGGATGCCAACAACTCCGCTGGCCTACGAACAATCAATGGTACAACCCCTAATTTCGTCTATGAGTTGACGACAAGGGTGGAATACGTGTCACTGTATGGGCAAAAGTATTGGTACTCTCAAAGGTTGTGCAAACCATTGTTTAAAAGAATCACTCAATGATCCTTGTTGAGAATTATCCTTGAAAGAAGGAAGAAAAAAATGAAGATCCACATAACAAGTCCTTGGCATGGTCTCATTACTACTTTATGAATTTTCTTGAAAGGCAAAGATTGGAATAGAAGTGTTTTGATAGCCTTGATTTACTGATGTGGGTGTCAATAAGACACTTCACTATTATGATACTTAGGGCATGAACTCTCTTACTCAATTTTGCTATAATAAAACATCCTAGTGTTCCTTGGCAAGCTGGGAGTTAACTAGAGGAATTGGATTGATAGTTACACTTCTAGTTATTTATACCTATATTAAACTCTACTTTCATTGTCTTGATTTACTGAAGCTTGTATAGTGTTCTTGTCATCTCTCTAACTTGGATAAGCCTTTCAAATGGATGAAGTGCGGGACGCATGATTGCCAACCATAAGTGAATTCATATTCTCATTGTTTCAAGTTTAAACACTGAATTCCTTATAGTTCTTTTGTTTCTTCTTGCTCAAGAGCGATCAAGGTTTGAGATTTGGGGAGGTTGATGGCTCAAAAAATGGTCATCTTTTATCGCGTTTAAACATTGTTTCTAGTCAAGCAATTGACAAGAATCTCTCTAACCTTGCCACTAATGACTAATTATTGCAAAGATATGCAAACCATTGCTTTGAATTGTGTTATGCAGGAAATCACGCTTTTTAATGTGAAATCAGGAGCCATAAATGAAGATTTTGAGGAAGTCCACATGACCAAGTAATTCTAGAGCAATTAACAGGCGAGAGCAGTTGTAAAGACCACTAGTACATGCAGGGTTCGCCCGTACCATGTGGCGGCGGATTTGTCTCGTCAAACCCTACAACTTTCATGAAGACACCTATATATTTCGAGGTCCCATCCTCCATGCAAAGGGCCGCCATTCTTAGATTTCATCACAACAACACCAAAGGAGATCCACACCACAGTTCATCCCCTCCATCTTCCATTCTCCATTAGCCATAGCCATTACTTTGTACTTAAGATCTCCTTGTGATTCGGCGACCATTGTAAGAATATTTGATTTCAAACTAAGTATTTTGCACAATGTTTTCTATCCTTGATCTTATTGTTACGAGTGAGTAGTCCTCAGGGACTGTGGGTTGGGGAGAAACCTTGCAGCGATTATGTGCATCTAATCTATGGGAGAATTGTGTATTGTTTGAAATAGAGATTTGTATCTTTTGTTTCTTTGTCTCTTCTCTCGATATTTTGACTTGTAGGTACCCAAGAACCCATAGATTTATAAAGTCTTGAGGTGAGATATTTGGCTAGCGGCGATCTCATAGGAACCCCAGTGACTGAAAGGGTAGTACGGTCTTCGCTTAGCGACCCATTCGAGATCACAACAACATCACCACTTAATGCTTTGATCTATGTTATATGCTTAATAATCATTTGTAGCTGATGTCTGCAAGTGCACAGATCATTTGTAGCTAGTTTCGAAGTATAGATATCGACCCCACAGGGAGCCCAAAGGTAAGTGTTTATGAATGAAGTCTCTGTCACACCCAAAGTTGTCACAGGTCTTCGGTGAATTGACTGCAAGTGTGGAAATGAGAATTGAATATGGATTAAACTAGATGTATTTAAATAAAACTAAAATGTAAACTTCAGAAATAAAAAGCATAAAAGAAGAGAACGATTTGATTGTTTGTTGTTTTCTAAAGATGACAAAGAAGGCGCGGGGAGATACAATTCATGGTGATAGTGAATGTGCTAGGTGGACGAGTGGTAAGTGTAACAATTGTAATCTTATAAGTATATGTGTAGGCGAGCAACCCATAATTAGCCGGAACTCCTCTTGGTAGATTTCATCCCAACTTCAATAATCCTACTAGTCTGTTACCAAAACCATGGTTAGACACTAGACGATTAAGACCCTTCAGGTTGCTTAGCAATTAAGCTCCTTGGATAGGACTAATGCAATAAGCACGATGGTTCCTCATTATTATCAAGTCTACTAGTTTTCCATTGATATCCCCGTGTCACTCGGGGGTCGCCGGTCTACTAGCAAACAAGATCCTTTCTATGTAGAACAAAGCATCATGTTGTCTGGGCTCTTAATTGGACAACAAGCATTAGGCATCCCACAGTTAGTCAAGACACATAATATAGTAATTAAAATCAATCACAAACTAATGGAAAATATATGAAGGCACATCACATCTCACCAATCCCTTACATCTCCCGCGCCTAAGGAACTTACTCACACATGAGAGAAGAAAGCATCATCGATATAATTAAATAAAGGGAGTTCTTCTCGATGTTAACGTGGAGATCCACAATAGTAATAGAAAAGTAATCCAAAACAATTCAAGATGGGAAGAAACAATCTCAAACCCTAATCTTGCAAGGTGAAGATCTCCCTCTCTCTCTCTCAAGTACAAGCAATGGCTATGAGGGTGTGATGGTTAGGAGGTCAAAGATCATGGAGCTAGATGAAGAATGACTTCCCCTTCTTCTCCAGATCTCTTCTTTCTCCTTTCTGGATGGGATGGCGGTTGTTGTGTTATGATTTTCACGTCTGGACTCTTCACGTAAGTTATCCCTTTTGACAAGACGAAGGCGGCGACAGCTATACAGCGAGAACTATATGGCTGGAAAAATGTTCCCGCCGTATAGTTGCTCGATAAAGCGTCTGTTTGCCTCCCTTGATTGCTTCCAAAGAGAGACTTGCTTGTTTTCGCCTGAATATTGTGTTTCCCTTGTTAAAACCTTTTGTTGATGTTCAGAACCCAAAACACACATTAAAAACCAAGTTTTCTTTGCTACCGGAGTATTAGCGTTAGGTAAAGCTAGAAAACAATCAAATCCAGAAGAAAACTATCAATAAAAACCATAAAAAATATGTCGAATCTCACAACTATCAACTCCCCCAAGCTTAGATGTTGCTCGCCCTCGAGTGATAAGAAATAAGTAAGAATAGCGGAGATTCTAGACTGAAATAAAAGAACTTACAAGCTCAAATTGGTGTCAAATTCTTTTCTTCACAATTCCTGCAATCTTAAACATGATCATACAAGTATTCACAAGATTGCACTTAGTCCACTTCCTAACCACATATATCTTGCTAGCAAATAAATCATATTCCCTAGCAAGTGTCAAAAGTTTAGCTAGGAAAGTGAGACAAATTCTTTTGGTGTCTCTCTTTGTTGAGAGATGAAAACTTTTTGCTCTTGTTTCTTTAATCAATTAAGAGTGCTCAAGTTGGCACCAAGAACATTAAATTTAAGAACAACTCATATATTCCCACGTGAAAATTTCAAGACTCTCAAAGCACCTTTTTCCTTTCCTTGCCTTTAAAAAACTTCAGCTCTTTCATAGAGAAATCATGCCACTATTTTTTAACATGTTAATTGGGACTGTGTTGTGCATGCGTGACCATGCCAATAAATAATTGTTGAGCAATAGTGGGTCATAGGAGTACTACAACTTCACTTGGAACGTTAAACCATGAGGAGACTAAAATTTTACCCATCATAGCATTGTTGCTACAAATTTTTACATAACTCATTAGCCGAAATCAAGTGGTTTCCCACATTTAGATCGTTGGTTGGCCAGCGGAGTTAATAGTTCCCCATGGAGCTAGACACTATTGTAATGACACGTGTAAAGAAATATCTGATGGTAATTATTAGGAAAAGTAGTGGCATAATCTCTATTACTTCGAAACATCCATTTTATCAGACAACTTCATTCAAGGGTGCTATCGAGTCTATTTACATTAAGCTCAAATGGGATGGAGTAGTTCTAAAATCAAATCCTTTGGGCTGAACATGGACTCAAGTCATCTTTTCGATGCTTTTTCTTGTTGTAAAAGTGTAGGAAATATTTTTAACCAAGTTCATTGCTCATTGTTTTAAAGCTAAAAGGAGACACTAGCTGACGAGGGTTTAACTCGTCAATGCCCATTGTTATGGACTTGGGTTTTGGAGAAGGAGGGAGCGCTGGAGACATCTATCGGCTAGCAAACAAGCACACAGGGGACAAAGGATTTACCCAGGTTCAGGACTCGTAGAGGTCCCTACTCCTGCTTGTCTGCTCGTGGAATTTTTGAGGGAGTCGAAAGTTACAATGGTGCGCAGATGCAATCTGGCAAGGGTTGTGGAAACTAGGGTTGCGTGTGTCCTCCTCGCCGCCCCCTCCTAGCCCTTATATAGATAGGCTAGGTCTCGGGTAGCAGGTCGAGTCGGTTACAAGTTAGGGTTTTCCCCTTCAAACTTTCTATCTTTAGGTTCTTCTTGTCCTTCAAGCAATCGAGAGTCCATAGGTTACTCGAGTCCTTTCATATGGGCCTTGGCGACACCGTAGGCCTGTACGTATTCGGACCGTATATACCAAGCTCGAGTACCTGTAGGGTATACCCATGTCAGTAGCCCCCGAGTGTCCAGTGGAATCGCAGATTCGACTGGGGACTTTTGAAGCCTTCGAATGCCTAAATGAGTACATTTTGATTGCTTTTATTCGTGTCATAGGGATTGTTGATGTACGTGCCTGATATAACCGAATTATCAGTATCAGTTAACCACCTTAGGGTGAAACAACGCAATCTACTCAAATTCGAGTCCCCGGACTCGAATCCGGAAAAGTGCTGGTGTAATTCGACTCAGGCCACGGAGGTCTTACAGGAGTCGAATTCCAGTTATATGGGTGTGAGAACTTGACACGTCCATCAAGGCATGTTCATCGTGCCTGTAGGCACGGATATGTTTCTAGTAGTGCGCAGTTAAATGCGTTGCCAGGCCTTATTCAGGTCTTACCTTCACGCCGTAGGCGCGGCATCGGAATTTTATCATCGCGGAGACGATTCGGGTGACCCAGGAGATGCAGGATCTTTGTAGGGGGAAATTATGAGGCGGTGTCGCCATGAGTTTCGAGTGTAGATGTTATCAACACACAGTTTTTTGTACAAATAATCATAGGGTGCGCGACCAGCGCTCCCTATGGGAGTAGCCCCCGAGTGCCTGGTTGAGTCGAAGACTCAGGCAGGGACTAAAGAACTTTTTGCGACTGCTGTCGTGTTTTGCTTGCTTGTTCTAGTCAATGACTCAGGCGGGTACTAAAACACTTTTGCGACTGTTGTCGTCTTTTGCCTGCTTGTTTCAGTCGATGACTCAGGCAGGTACTAAAACACTTTTGCGACTGCTGTCGTATTTTGCCTGCTTGTTTCAGTCGAATTTGTTTCCGACGCTCCCTATGGGAGTAACCCATGTCCATAATCGAACTGTGTTTCGAGTGGTTGGGTTTTCTTTTATGATTGTCCATGTTCCTGCAACAAGAAAAAGAAAAGTCGTAGGGTGCGCGACCAGCGCTCCCTATGGGAGTAGCCCTCGAGTGCTTGGTGGAGTCGAAGACTCCAGCAAGGACTAAAAATAGTCGAAGTTTTCCACTGCGTAGCCTTGGTGACGTCAGTGCTGACGCTTGTATGACCTTGGTTGCCCGCGTGAGCGAGTTTGACGGGACGCGACGAGCGGTGGGTCCCACTTTCTAACTTTGATTTGACTGGGTGTGCGTAATCTTATTTTTAACTGTGCCTCCTCGATTTCCGCGCGTAATGGTAGAAGTGGGGGGACGGTTCGCGCTTCCTCTTCTCCATGTGTCAAACACGATGCGTGCCACGCGTCCAATAGGGTTTTTGTCAGCCGTTGGATTGCATCTCCCAGGGGTTAAGTAGCAGTGCTGCGGTGATAATTTCCCATCTGTGCTCTTTCTTCCTTGTTGCCATCGCCATTGCTGCTGCTTTTCTGCTTTCCCCTGTGCCCATCTTCTCCACGATGCTGGACCAGCTCCGTTCGTTTCTGAGCTACTTCCTTCGCTCACATTGCCGCCACGCAATGGGGAAGAAGAAGGGAGGCGCTGCCGCTGATTCCGCGGCCACTGTTGCTGCGGCGAAGAAGAAAGGTGGCTCCGCTGCTGCGGGCACCAGCACCGCCACCGGCGGAAAGAAGAAGGTCGCGGGCACCCACGTGACCAATTGCGCATGGCACCCCTCTATCATCAAGGCGTCGGATCTCCGTCTTCTTCACCAAGATGGGTTATCTCTGCGGCAGTCGCCGATGCGCGCGTCCCCAGCGGTGAGACCATTCCTGCTCCTCCCGCTGGTTTTCGAGTGATGTTTCTTGCATTCATCATTCGTGGTCTTTCGTTGCCTCTTCACCCCTTTCTTAGGGGTCTTCTTTGTTTCTATGGGCTCCAGCTCCATCAGTTGTCCCCAAATTCGCTCCTCCACATCACTTGTTTCATCACTCTCTGCGAGTGCTGGCTCGGAATCGAGCCGCACTTTGGTCTTTTCAAACGCTTATTTAAGCTAAAGCATCAGTCCGCATCTGGCTCTTTAGTTTATGACGTAGGTGGTTGTGGAATTCATGTCCACCCGTCCGCCACCTACTTTGACATCAAGCTCGCCAAGTCCGTCCAGGGATGGAGGGACAAATGGTTCTATGTTCGCGACCAGAAGGCCAAGGACAAGCACTTTGGACTCGCGCCTTTTGATCCCGCGACTCCCTGCAAGAAGATGCGTTCTTGGAAGAACGTGATCATGCCCTCCGAACTCGCGGAGACAGACGTGCTATATCAACGCGTCTACGACCTCGAGAGCCGCATAGGCGCGGAAGAGGGAGGCTGCGCCCTTGTCAGGACTTGGCTGAGTCGTCGCGTCCAGCCTCTCCAGGCCAGGGTCCATCCCATGTTTCAATAGGGTGGCGCTGATGATGCCACTCGCGTGTCTGCAGATGGCATGTCCGCGAGTGAGGTAGATAAGAGGGTGCGACTGGTCACGAAGTATACCTTCAAGGATGTGCTTCCAAATGAGCCAGTCGTTCCTCCCTTCGATGCTTCGAATCCTCCTCCCGAGGTATAGTTGTGCTACGTAGTAGCTTATTTTCTCGATTGCGTTTTCTGTTGCTTACCTGTTATGTTTGCTGATCTTTACTGTTTGTATGCAGGAGTGGGCGGTGTCGCCTTATGCCTCCCCTCCCTGAGGGGATTATTCCTCGTGAAGCTTTGGAAGAGGACGAGTCTGAGTCGACTGTCCCTTCTGATGTGGAAGAGGAAGCCCCCGAGTCCGAGAGCCCGGATACTCACAAGCGTTCGTGTAACATGGATTCTGACGTGGCGACTCCTTCAAATCCAGGAGGCGCGGCTGTTGGCGCGGAGTCGCTAATTCCAGCTATTCCTGTGAGGGCTGTGGCACCGTCTTCTCGCCAGAAGATGCGATTGCCCAAGGAGTCTTCGTCGGAGTCGGCGGAGGCCACGTTTGATCTTGACAAATTTGACTGGTAAGTTTGCTAGTGCATTCATTCTTCTCTTGTTTTCTTCTTGTTGGCTTTGCCCTGGAGTTTGCCCTTTCTGAGTGCGGATTTTGTCTTGCAGTCAAGAGGCGTCGTCATCTTCTGGCGCCGTCGAGTTTTTGAAAGAATCAGGAGTCGCGACCTCAAGGGGCAAGGTAGAGGTCGAGCGCGCTCCTTCTCCTCTGGTGGCGGCCCACTCCGGGCACAATTCTTCGAGCTCTCCTCACATAGGGGAGCATCGAGTAGTTGCTCGGATGACGGTTCAACAAACTTCTTCGGAGTCGCTAGAGGACCATGTAAGTATATCTTTCTTTCTTTTGTAATTTGGCAGTCAACGCCTTTTGTTGCCCTCTGCTGACTCGTTGTTTTGTGCGACATCTCCTTGTAAAGGAAGCCGCGCAGGTGGCGGAGCAGGTGATGGCGATAGGTCGCCAGCATGTGATGCTGGAGACGCACCACCACGTGGTCGAGAGTGAGTGTTCTATACTTATTATTTTCGTCTTCTCTATATTTTGGTATAATCGACTGACAGCCAATTATTGACTGCCATGTAGCTGAGCATAACGCTTTACTGCGCGACGTCACCACGTTAGAGAAGACACTAGCTGCAGCTATGAAGGGGCGCGACGAGGCAATCGCGGCTCGTGATGATGCCCAGAAGCGCGAAGAGGATCTGCGCGCCTCCTTTGCGGCCAGGGAGAAGTTGTTAAAAGAGCAACTATTCTCAGTCGCCAAGGCCCTCTCAGGTACCTTTACTGGTAGATATTTTATTGATGTTCTTCTCTGCATCTGGAGTGCCGATGGCACTAGAAGTTTGATCCATGTGTGTATTTTGGTGTAGATGCTAGCGACTTGAGTTTTGATCCGCAGGCCCTGCGTCGCGATGATGCTCTGGCGAGCGCAGTGTCTGCGGTCGAGGACCGAAGTGCCGCCATCCAAAATATGTTGTCCAAGGCCAAGGACACTCTCAGTCGCCTCCGGGAGGAGCTGATGCCGAAGGCGGAGCTGATCGACAATGTGGAAGAGCTGGTGGAGTCGCTTGCTGGGGGTGTGCCTGGCACGTATAAGAACTCCCTCCGCGCAGCTGGCGCGACCATGTCACTTGCCATGGTGCAAGCCCACGGAGTCGAAGTAGATCCTTCTGCGGTGTCGAAGACGATGCCTGTTGGCACGGATGGTCAGCAAGTAATATTCGCTCCCTTTGCGACTGCGTGTGCCAAATATGGCCATTCCTTGATAAACACTGTTGCCAAGTATTCGGAGGAGCTCAATCGTGCGAAGAAGGCGGCGAAGACTTCGGCCTCAGGGGCCGACGGAAAGTCAGTGGCATCTGATACTGCCACGGACTTGATGAAGCCCCCGAGGTCATCGAAGTCGAAGAAGCCAGCTGCTTCGTAGTTAGTTTCTTGTAATAGTGGATGAATTGCTCTTTTGATTGGAGAACATGCCTGTTGGCGAATGTGTTTGTAGATACTTTTATGCTGATCCTGAATGCATCTGTTACTTTTGACTTTTGAGTTGGTCGCCTTATTTGCCTCTGGCTTGATTTTTGGTAGGGTAGATCAAGTGGTCCTGTGGGGGGAACCCCGGACTCACCGTCTCTTGAGGATACAATGGCACCACCACGCTCCAGGGTAGAGGAGCTGTCCTTGCTTTCACGACTTCGTGATCGCGTTAAGCAACTGGAGCGTGAGTTGCCCGTGATCTGCGGTAGCGCGGACGTGTGGAAGTCAAAAGCTGAAAAAGCCGCCGCCCGCGAGCAGTATCTACTTGGCGAGGTGACGCAGCTGGGCGACCAGTTTAAGTGTTAGTTTGCTCATCCTCGTCTTTTCCTTTGTAGTAATCGCAATGGTACGTTGTACTCATGCTGTTGATGCTGCTCCGTGTAGTTGTTAGCGCACGCCATCCGCAGGAGGAGAGGGATAGGATTGCCATCCGCCTTCATGATCTCACCCAGGAGCAACTTCAGAAGAGTGGATACTTTTGGGTAGATCATGATCGTGCGACTGCATTGGCGACCCTACAGGATCGCGCCTCGCGAGTGCTGCTCTTTCTAAAGAAGTCGCAGTCGTGTTTGAAGAACATCTATCGGGCGATGTTCCCGCTAGATGATACTCCATCAAGCCTGCTGGCTCTCCTGACCAAATTTCAAGATATGTCCGCGGTTCGCGAGTGCGTGAGGCAACAGTTGGTGGCTGGTGCCAAGGCTGCCCTCTCCATGGTGCGTTTGCACATGCCTGACGTAGATGTCGCCGCCATTGCCTCTGGGCCACCGGTGCCACCAGCAGGATCTTCCTGGAACATGGTGCCGCACTATCAGGCGGTGGACCGTCCAGCCGAGGAGGTCATCGACTTCTACGAGGAGCAAACTAATGTTCTTTTGTTGCAAGGGTAGCCAAATATGTATCCTGCACATAAGTGTACTAGTGTTGTAAAGCTCATATATATTTGTAGATAATTTACTGTTGAATGTGTACAAATGGCTTTATAAGCGTGGGGTGCGTTGCACTTATGCGAGTCCTTTTCGTTAGCCTGGCCATCTTTGTATCTCGTTCCCTTGTCAACCTGTCAGGTGCGTTGCAGCTGGGTTGAGTTTGTGTTAAGGGGTTCGATTGATGTGCCAGCTACTCAGGATGTCGCATTTTTGTTCGAAGAACATATGTGTATAGGGTGGTGTAGCCCCCGAGTATGAAAATTGACAAAGTAAAGGAGGGCACAGAGTTTCGGGGCACTTAGCTTTTATTTATTCGAATAATAGTACGAGGTACAATGTGCGGCTAAGTAGCCTTGGCTGAATAGCCTTATTTGTGATGCAAAAGTAAAGAAAAAAACGACTAAGGGTAGAAGCGTCACAGTTGTGCGACGTTCCAAGGGTTGGAGTGTGCGACTCCTGTCTCTAAATCTTGAAGGCGATAGGCGCCACCTGTGATTACTTCTGTAATCACGTACGGTCCTTCCCAGGGGGATTCAAGCTTGAGATGCCCCTGCTGTTTCAGTCGCAGGACCAGGTCACCTTCGACGAAGGATCTGGGGCGAAGCCTTCTACTGTTGTAGTTGCGCAGGTTCTGCTGGTAGATCGTGGATCTTGCTGCGGCGATTTCTCTTGCCTCGTCGAGGAGGTCGACGGAGTCTTCGAGTGCGAGGGATGACTCCTGCTCGCTGTAGGCGACTACGCGTGGCGCTTTGTACCGTACCTCGGCGGGTAGTACTGCCTCTGCTCCGTGTA
Organism: Avena sativa; assembly: GCA_916181665.1. Classification (NCBI taxonomy): domain Eukaryota; kingdom Viridiplantae; phylum Streptophyta; class Magnoliopsida; order Poales; family Poaceae; genus Avena; species Avena sativa. The sequence continues at coordinate 665,894,157 of OV702289.1, read as the reverse complement.
CCATAAAGAATGGTGTGTAGCCGGTGGTGCTGTTTGGAGTTGTACGCAGGCTCCAGAGTACGGATTGCAGTTCGTTTGGCCAGCAGCCCGTGGCTTGTTCGAGTGGTCGGAGGAGTCGCTTCTTGATGCCGCTGCAGACGAGCCCGTTTGCCTTTTCCACCTGACCGTTGGTCTGTGGGTGTGCCATTGAGGCGTAGCTGATGTTGATCCCCAGGTTCTCGCAGAATTCTTGGAACTCCTTGGATGTGAAGTTCGTTCCGTTGTTGGTGATGATGTTGTGCGGCACGCCGAAGCGGTAGACGATGGACTCGAAAAACTTGATTGCGTTGTGCCCTGATTGCTTGGTCACTGGCATGGCCTCAATCCACTTGGTGAATTTGTCGACTACGACCAAGAGGTAGACGTAGCCTCCTAGCGAGGACCTTGGAAGTTTGCCAACCATATCGAGTCCCCACTAGGCGAAGGGCCAATCCAATGGAATAGGCCGTAGTTCTGCGCCTGGTGCGTGTGGCTTGTCCGCGAATTGTTGGCAAACATTGCATTTTTGGACAATGTCCTTGGCATCGCGCATGGCCATGGGTCAGTAAAATCCAGCTCGTAGAGCTTTGGCGACGAGGACGCGACTGCCGACGTGGTGCCCGCAGGTCCCTTCGTGGATGTCGAGGAGGACTGCTCTTCCATCGGCTAGGGAGACGCATCGTTGTAATACGCCTGTGATGCTGCGTTTATACAGTTCGCCGTTGATAACAGCAAATGCCTTGGAGCGCCCGCGATGTGTCGTGCGTCTGTCGGGTCGTCCGGTAGACGCTTGCTGAGGAGGTACGTAATGTACGGCTGCGTCCAGGATTGTTCGATCATCATGACGCTCATTGGTCCCTCGAGTCCTGTGTCGAGCTCCAAATCATCGAGTGGCATTGGCTTATTGGGTGGCGTAGCCCCCGAGTCCGTTGCTGCGCTTGTTTTCTTCTCTGTGGCCTTTGCCTTGATGGAGCGTTCGCATATGCGCTCGAGAAATACCCCAGGTGGTATGGGTGCGCAGGTGGAGCCTATGTTGGCGAGTGCGTCCGCCTCCTCATTGCTTTCGTGACCTATGTGTTGCAGTTCGCAACCATCGAAGTCTCCTTCAAGTGTGTCGTAGAGGTCGCGGTATGCGATCATATTGTCGTTCAGTGCGTCGCACTCGTGCATTTTTTGGTTGACGACCAGCTTGGAGTCGCCATATATGATTAGCCTCTTTGCGCTGCAGGCTTTTTCCATCCTCATCCCGTGCAACAGGGCCTCGTATTCAGCCTTGTTGTTTGAGGCTGTGAACTGCATTCGCAGTATGTATTTCAGCTTGTCCCCTTGGGGTGATGTTAGTATGACACCTTCTCCTGCTCCATCTTTCCTCTTGGACCCATCGAAGTGCATTGTCCAGAGGTAGGACATATCTGGCTTGTCTAGGAGTTGGTTTTCCATCCAATGCACGAGGAAGTCAGGGAGAACTTGTGACTTGATTGCGTCGCACTTTTCGTATGTGATGTCTCGTGGAGACAGTTCGATTCCCCAAAGCGTGACTCGTCCCGTGGCGTCGGGGTTATTGAGTATATGTCCCAATGGGGCATCGTTGACTACCACGATTGCGTGTTCCTAGAAGTAATGGCGCAGTCGCCGGGCGGTCATGAAGACGCCGTACGCCAGCTTCTGGTAGTGCGGGTACCGCTGTTTTGTTGGCGTGAGGACCTCGCTGAGGTAGTATACCGGGCGTTGTACGCCATGGACCTTGTTTTCCTCTGCCTGTTCAATGACGAGCACTATACTAACCACTTGGTTGGTAGCGGAGATGTACAGCAGTAGTGGTTCCCTTTCCCGTGGAGTCACCAGTACTGGCGATGTGGATAACAGTCGCTTGAGATCTTCGAATGCTTCTTGCGCTTCATTGGTCCATTCGAATTTATCAGCTTTGCAGAGGAGTTGATAGAAGGGCAGTGCCTTTTCTCCCATTCGACTGATAAATCGACTGAGGGCCGCGATTCGTCCGGCTAGTTACTGGACGCCTCTTATGTTCTTAGGATTCTCCATGGCCAGTATGGCCTTTATCTTTTTTGGGTTTGCCTCAATCCCTCCCGCGGAGATGAGATACCCGAGCAGCTACCCAGATGGTACGCCGAAGGCGCATTTGTCCGGATTGAGCTTGATCCGGTAACGGTCGAGATTGGCGAATATTTCGCGCAAGTCATCGATTAGAGAGGCTTCCTTTTTGGTTTTGATGACTATGTCGTCGACATAGACTTGGATGTTGCGACCCAGCTGCTCCTTGAGGCAAGCCTGCATGCACCGTTGGTAGGTAGCTCCCGCGTTTTTTAGCCCGAAGGGCATTGTGTTGTAGCAGAACACACCGAAGGTCGTTGTAAACGCGGTCTTCTCCTGGTCTTCCTCCTTCATTCGAATTTGGTTATAGCCTGAGTAGGCATCGAGGAAGCAGAGGCGCTCGCATCCAGCGGTGGAGTCAATGATTTGATCGATCCGTGGTAGCGGGAAGTGATCTTTTGGGCAGTGCTTGTTTAAAGAAGTGAAGTCCACGCACATCCGTAGGATATCCGTGTGCTTTTTTGGTACCAGCACTGTATTGGCGAGCCAAGTGCTTTCCTTGATCTCGCGTATGAATTTGGCCTCGAGGAGTCTGTTGATCTCCATTCCGACTGCCTGCGCTCGTGGTTCAGACAGTCGCCTGATTGTTTGCTTGACTGGCCTTGCGTCGGGGTTGACGTTGAGTGCGTGCTTGGCGAATTCCCTGGGGACTCCTGGCATGTCCGCAGGACACCAGGCAAAAATTTCCCAGTGCTCACGGAGGAATTCGACGAGCGCGAGTTCCTATGCGGGACTCAAGTTGTTGGCGATGAGGGCTGTTTTGGCGGGATCTGATGGATGGACCTGCACCTTCTTTGTGTCCACAGATGAGTCAAAGGAGAGGTCAGGTGATCTTGGCCTACTCAGGGGCGGCAGACTGTTGTCTGTTGTTTCCTTTAATCGCGCGAGCTCCTCCTGCATGCCGAAGGACTAGGAGATTCTGTTGAATTCCCTGTCGCAACTGTCAGACCGCTCAAAGCTCCCGTTGATCGTGATGATGCTGTTGGGACCTGGCATCTTCATCTGCAGGTAGGCGTAGTGGGGTACCGCCATGAACCTAGTGAACGCGACGCATCCGAGGATGTAGTGGTATTGTGAGGGTCAGTCGACAATTCCAAAGTCGATGCGCTCGCGCCGGAAGTTCTTCGGCGTGCCGAATATGACGTCGAGGTTGATTTTTCCCAGGGGGTATACGCCTTTCCCTAGAACGATGCCATGGAACGTTGTGTCCGATGCCTCCAAGCAGGTTAGAGGGATCCTCATTGCTCGCAAGGTACTCGCGAATATGAGGTTGATACCGCTTCCGCCATCCATGAAGACGCGACTCATGTCAAAGCCTCCAATTTGCGCCTCGAGTACGAGGGGGCAATGACCTGGGCGAGGTACTTGAGGTGGGTGGTCGCGTTTGTCGAAGGTAATGCACGACTCACTGCCACTGAGGTACTCAGTGGTGGATGGTGGCGAGTGTGTGGCCAAGTTGACTTGGCGAGTGATGGCCTTGTGCACCCTATTGGAGGGGCGCCCCTTTTGGATCATCATGGTACCCATGGCCCGTGGGTACGGTTCGCCTCCGTGGTGTTGGTCCGGTGCAGCTCCGTTCGGGGGTGGCCCAGGTGGTGGTGGTGCGCCATGTGCCATGGCGCCTGGAGAGGCTCCGTAGCATCTTTCGACTGCATTCCGGTTCATCCGAACCAATCCCTCATGTAGCTTGAGGAACTCGCGACAGTCCTTGAGGAGCTGGCTGGATTTTCTCTTGCCATCATGCTTGTCGATGTAGAAGTGTACCGTGCATGGCCCGGACAGTTTGTCCTCTATGGAGGTCGCGGGTGCTTCATCGCGAGTGCGGCGTTGCCATACTTGCGTGGTTTTCCCGGAGTCGCGGTATCCGCCTCTACGGTATCTGCTGTTGCAGTTATCGTCGCGTCTATCGGCGTAGCCGGCTGCGACCATGTTAACATCATCGTGATCGTCGTAGACGCGCATGCGACGCTTACTCCGGCGGTCGCGTCTTCGTTCGAGTTCTGCCTCCTCGTCAGAGTGAACGCGATTCTTCACCGAGTCTTCTCCATCGGCCCACCGATTCACGATCTCCATCAGGTGGTCGATGGTCTGGGGCTTTGAGCGGCCTAGCTCCTCCCTGAGTTCCATGCGGCGGACACCACCGTTGAATGCATCAATCGCGCGGTCTTCCGAGATGTTCTCTTCGGAGTTCTTGATGATGGACGACCTTTGGATGTAAGAGCGCAGCGATTCGCTAGATTTTTGCTGGCAGCATCTCAGTTCTTCGATTGAGGCGGGGCGTTTGTACGTGCCCTTAAAGTTGCGCAGGAAGCTATAGACCAGCTCATCCCAGCTGCGAATGGATCCGCGTGGGAGGTTATTGAGCCATGCCCGGGCGGCGCCCTGCAGCTGTAGCTGCAAGCATTGCATGGCAGTACTTTGACTGCCTCCATGTAGCTTGACGGAGGAAATGTGATCCTCCAGCCAGATCTTGGGGTCCTGCAGACCGTCAAATTTCGGGTTCTCCGACGGGAGTTTGAACCCTTTAGGCATTCGCTTTTGCCTGATGGATCTGCTGAAGCATCTAGCGCCGCAGAGTTCTCCATCTTCTTCTTCCGAGTTAGTCGACCGAGCACGTCGTGCCCTTGACTTTTCGATCTTGTGCTGCGTGAGTTCATCGCATGCGTCGTAGTCGCGATCGTGTCGCCGTGAGCGGCAGCGCCGAGACAGGTCGTGACTGTCATTGCTGGACGAGGGCGAGGAGTAGCGCTTTGCTAACGCTTTGCCCTTTTTTGGGTCTGGTACCGGTTCCTTGTCGAGGGCGGCCTCGATTAGCCCCAGGCCTGTGATCGTAGATTGGTGCATGGCCGTTCGGGGATCTCCAGTCGATGGCTGGTTATTGAGAAGGTACATGGTGGCCGCTGTCACCGCGGCCTGCGGTGTCCTGGGAACCACGTTGCCTCTCGTGTCGACTATCATAGAGCCGAAATCGAGCACTTTCACGGCGTCTATGCGCTCTTGTTTGGTGAGGTGAGCCATCCGCGATTGCCTCTTCCTGGCGAGATGCTCGTTGCCTCTTGAGGAGGATCCTCCGTAGGAAGAGAGCCCAGCGCGACGAAGGCTCGACTCGTCCGCCGCCTTTTTACGCGCCTCAAGTTGTGCGATTGCTTGTTTTTGGCGCGTGAATTCCTCTTTTAGGAGCCAGTGGTAGCCCATCAGCAGTTCCTGCGGGGACCCGAAGGGTAGAGGTGCACCTCGTAGGGCTTCGCGACAGCGTTCCCACTCTTGCTCGTTGAGCCTGATCACGATGCGTTTGCCGGTTTGCTCGTTGATTATGCTAGGAGGTTCGACTGCTCCTCCGTTGCCACCGTTATCGCCGTTGCCGGTGTTGGGCGGGTCGGTGCCGTTGCCGGTGTTACCACCGTTGCCGCGATTGGGTGGATCGGTGCCGTTGCCGGTGTTGCCACCGTTATCGCGGTTGGCGGAGGTGTCGCCCGCATTGATGACGGCGCGCATGAAGTGATTTGGGAAGCTGCTGCTTCCACAACTTTCAGATCCGGAACCGTAGGTTCCATCTTCAGTGGCCAGATCGCTTAGATCGGAGTCGCGACTGCTGTCGCTGACCATGTTCCCAACTGTTGCTGGAGCATTGAGCTTACTGAGAGTGCCGATCGATGGTGGGAACTACGATGCTGGGGCAATCGCCGGTGCCGTCGGCTGATCGGGCATGCGAAGCGTGCCCATCTGACCAACTTGGAAGCGGAAGCTCCCAATCGCCAGGCTGATTCTGTCGCCCACGGACTCGAAGGCCGGGCGAGTAGTCGGCGTGTGGACGGTGAAGTCGAAGGCGCCGAAAAGCTGGCAAATCTCTGTTGTTGCAGAGTTGTAGATCACGTTTGATGGGGCCGAAGAAGCCGCAACATCAACACTCCCAATTCCCACAGACGGCGCCAATTGACGAGGGTTTAACTCGTCAATGCCCATTGTTATGGACTTGGGTTTTGGAGAAGGAGGGAGCGCTGGAGACATCTATCGGCTAGCAAACAAGCACATAGGGGACAAAGGATTTACCCAGGTTCAGGCCTCGTAGAGGTCCCTACTCCTGCTTGTCTGCTCATGGAATTATTGAGGGATTCGAAAGTTACAATGGTGCGCAGATGCAATCTGGCAAGGGTTGTGGAAACTAGGGTTGCGTGTGTCCTCCTCGCCGCCCCCTCCTAGCCCTTATATAGATAGGTTAGGTCTCGGGTAGCAGGTCGATTTGGTTACAAGTTAGGGTTTTCCCCTTCAAACTTTCTATCTTTAGCTTCTTCTTGTCCTTCAAGCAATCGAGAGTCCATAGGTTACTCGAGTCCTTTCATATGGGCCTTGGCGACACCGTAGGCCTGTACGTATTCGAACCGTATATACCATGCTCGAGTACCTGTAGGGTATACCCATGTCACTAGCAAAGGAATAGAATTGATAGGATAGCAAGCTAAGTGGGGAGTGACTCTAGTGCAAGCGAATAAATAATTGTAGGATCAATTTAAAGTTGCAGAAAAGGTGATGAAAGGAATGTGATACCTCCTCTTGCTTGCTTCATTCTCGTACTTGAGTCGAACCCCCTCTATATTTCCCCATTGCCAAGTCACCTGAAATTGAGCAATCTTCGAGAGAAACAAAGAAACGAATTTGCAATAAAAGTTAGAACTATTTTTGGTTTAGGAATGCAAACTGAAAGTAAACATGCAATTTCTAAGAAGTAAAATAAATCAAAAGAAGAAATAAAAATATGAATGCATAGTTTGGAGGCTTTCAAACCTCCCCCAAGCTTAGGCTATTGCCAGGCTCAGTTGTTGCTATCATTCGGCGGCTGGTGCGGATACTGCTGGTAGTAGTTGGGGAAGTTGGTCATGAAGTGACTGAAGTTTTGAGTTAAGACAGTCACCTGTTCATTTAATCCTTGTAGAGTGTGGTTGATCTCCCCAACACGCTGGTTGATATGCTGCAATTCTTGATAGGGGACGTAGTTGAACCCCTACTATGGCTGGTTGGGCCATGGGTCCCAGGATCCCCCTGCTATTGCTGATGTCCCTCCCAAATAGGGTTGTTTTCCTACTCCTGCTCCTGCTCATCCTCATCATCATCCTGCTGCTCTCCTTCTTCATCTTCCTCTTGATCAGGCTGGAGTTCAGCCATGATCTCCATCACTTAATCCTTGGTAAGGATCCAAGTGTCCTTCTCCACAATCGAGAAGGCTTGTGGATAGGGCAACAAAACCTGCTCACCCTGTGCATCACCAAGATAACTAAACTGATATGCTTAGAGCCTCTTGTTAGCTTGGTAAATACCAAGAAAGCCACAAGCAGTTAAATACTTGACATCCATAAGCTTGGAGCCATCAACATGTTGCATAACAGGTAATGTAACATTTAATGCATGGGAAAGGTGGGTCACTAATCCACCAATGTGAATGTACCTTACGTCTTGCTGCTCTGGTGACGAAAGTGCTGGATGAGTAGAGCTGCGGGATTGGGGCTTTGCGGTGCATTGGGGAAGAGTGCCTTGGTGATCATGGCCATGTCCGCATTGGCCATGGAGCCGGTATCTCCTCTTCCCAGTAGTGTATTGGCAAGGAACAAGGTGTAGTAGCGAATTGTTGGGTTCTGAATGGTGGACATCTTCTTCTGATAGAATTCCCTACCACTATTAACAGAAATAACCTCCCAAGTTTCTCCACTTGAGACGCTATACAATTTTGCAACAGTTGGCTCCCCATCGTGAGGGAAACCAAAAGCATCACAAAATTGTTGGAAAGTTATTTCATAATGTTGCTAGTTTATTGTGAATCTTACCATGCACGCATTACCTTTCTCCCTGTAGTCATCGTAGAAGGAGGCACAAAACTCATAGGTGAGCTCGGCGTAGGTATTGTGGCTTGCATAGGAGAGTAGTGCTAGCCTTGAATTTGCACACATGAGGTTGAAGTCCGCCCTCAACCCTGCCGCGGTGAGAAAGCTATCATCGGCCCAACATGTGGGCAACATCGTCCTAGATGAAACTATGGCTAGCTTGGGGTTGATCTCGGCCCGGTGCCCCGAACTCTTGCCACGTTGGCGCTCGCTCTTGCGAAAAATGCTACCAATTTTGTTCATCTTGATGCACTAAAAATTTCACCGTGAAACCTTAGGAATATAGTTTCTACATGATATATGAACGATTCTACGTGGAAAAATTTAATCCCAACGTGAGAAATCAATAGGAAAAACAAAATAATCTTGAGTTCATCCACTAGATCAATGTGAGAGTTTTAACCATGTAATTCTTAAAATAAAGCATGGGTAGGGAGATAAACATATCGATCTATTGATTGCCCCACTCAAACGAACGAAATCCGCGAAGAATTAAGAGTTCTAGGTGGGTTTTGAGAGGTTTGGAGAGAGAATATAAGAGAAAAAGTGAGGAGGAAGAAGAAACCTAGCCGCCCCGACGCGATTATGAGGTCGGGCCGAACTATACGGCCGCAACTATACGAGCGGGATATGTAGTTCCCACCGTATAGTTGCGGCGGTGCCGCCAACTAGGGTTTTTTTATGCGGAACATAGCTATACGGACACAACTATACAACCAGATCATAATGATCCCACCGTATAGTTGGCCGTCAAACCTTCCGTATCCTTGAGATAAATTTTCTAAAATAGCCATCGATATCTGTACGACTGGAACTATACGGTCGGAATTTTTATTCCCGCCATATAGTTGGTCATTAAACCATGAGTACCTTTGAGAAGAAATTCAACGAAGGCATCGATATCTATATAGCTGGAACTATACGAATTTTTATTCCTGCCATATAGTTGGTCATTAAATCCTCTGTACCTTCGAAAGAAATTTTGTTGATGGCAAAGATATCTATACGGCCAAACTATACGGCCGGAATTTTTATTCCCGCCATATAGTTGGTCGTTAAACCTTTAGTATCCATCAAAAAATTCTGATTTCTTCGAGAATACCTTCTTATACCAAAACTTAGCGAAACACCTTATTTTTCACAGAAAAATGACAATCAAAATTGTCGACCAATAACATCATGTATAGAGAAGGATTACTAGTACTACCTAACTTTTTCTTCTTAACTGGAGATTTACTTTTTAATTTGAACTAAATGATTAAGCTAGTTTTTTGTAGATAAAATTCAAACTTTTATTTTTATATTTGTTCGACACTTGTTCGATCAATGTTTCTACTACTTTTTGACAGCTGCATCTTCACGGGCGCGCTTCCGCAAGAATGTCTATGAAAAAGTTGTAGGAATGCGATGAACATTTTATTCTTTAGTTTATTTTATTGATGTGATGGGTTGACTCTCATTAAGAATTTTATTAAGAATGATTGAATAACTCAACCCCTTCTCTGTTCTCAAATTCTTACCTTGGGTTGCCCCTTATCAAAGGCACTTACCACATGAACTCGTTTTACCGGTGGAATATATCTTTCTCCTCCTTCTAGCTTCTTTGGAAAATACCGGATGATTTCAGCATCATAGACATTGAAGATTATTTTTCCCTCAGCATAATCAACTGATGCTCCTGCAGTACTAAGGAAAGGTCTTCCCAGTATTATGGATAATTTTTCATCCACTGGCATCTCTAGAATAATAAAATTAGTGGTAATAACATGCTCATCTATTCTAAGTAGAACATCCTCAATCATACCAATGGGTTGTTTAGTGGACTTGTCAGCCATCTGTAAAGTGATAGTAGTAGGGGACTACTCCCCTAATCCTAACTTTTTATAGAGGGAATATGGCATTACACTAACTCCTAAACCTAAACCACACAAGGCATTGTGAATATCAGTTTTGCCAATTGAGCATGAAATAGTTGGTATTCCGGGATCTCCCGATTTAGGCAATAGCTTCCCATTAGCAGGATAACTAGTCACCATGGCAACGGTTGCAGTTATTTCTTTATTTCTACTAAGAATATAACAGAGGAATTTAGAATAGGTGGGAACTTTTATTGCATCCGCAAATGGAATTTCTAGATGAAGATCACCAAGTGCTTTTTTTGAAAGAATCATAGATTACCTGATCCGGTGCTTTCTTTTTTCGATCTAGATAAGGAAGCTTTTGCTCACCTTTCTTATTCTTGTCTTTTACCTTTTGTGGGAGGTCAGGCTCTTTTGTTGCTTTCTTTTGTTGTTGCTTATCGCTTTTCTTCTTTTCTACTACAACAACTTCATCTTCATTGCTTGTGTATTTTTCTTCTCTTGGATCAACCGTCTTTGCATCAGAGTCATAACGGTCATCTTGTGCATCATATTGGCCCCCCTTGGTTTGATCTTGTGTTTCTTGAGCAGTTTCATCCCTAGGATCCAGCAGTGTATCATCTTCTTGGCTTGATTTGAGCAAGGCTTTCTCTTTTCGCTCTTTTCAGCTTCATATTCTAGTGGTCCTAATGGTCCTGTAACAACAGCACCTCTTCTTGTAACAACATTAGTAGAAAAAATATATATATCATCTTGAAGAAAAAATTGATAACCAGATGCTATTTGTTCACATCGGGTTTCAATCATACTAAGATACTTGTGAAATAATTTTATTTCTTGGCTAATCTCATCGTAATTTTCCGCGAGTTCCGCCAAAATAATTTTATGTTTTTGAAAATTCTTATGCAGGTTATTATGATATTTTGCTTGTCGATGTTTTAATTCTTGAAAAACTTTTCTAGTTTCATCTTCTTCAGTAAAAACTTGTAACAAGTCTACCTTGTTTTCCTTAACAAGTTCAGAATGTATACCTTTTTCTTTCATTGTTTTGCATACTTTAGGCATAAGATCAGGATTTATACGAAGCATCCCTTTTTCCAACTTAGTGTCGAAATCAGGATTGTATATAGAATCATTCTTAGCCCTAGTAGACATTAATTCCAAACATGCTTTAATAGTTAAAGTATTAATCGATCCTCCTACTGATAATTCGAGCAACTCTCTGCTTTGAGTATTAAGACCATGGTAAAATAAATGGCAAATAGTTGATTCAGAATAGCCATGATTAGGAATTATATTGATCATTCCAAAGAATCTATCCTAGACTTGTGGGTAGTTTTCTCCCACGTTCTGACTAAAGTTGCCTATATTCTTTCTAGTTTCAGTTACCTTTTTTAAAGGATTAAACCTATTTATGAATTTGACAATATAGTTTTCCCACCATTTAATGTAATGACGAGCGAAAGAATATAACTAGTCTAGAGCTTTACCTTTAGAGACCAACGGAAAAAAATTAGACGAGAGAAATCTCTTGGCAAACCTTTTGGTCCAAGTGTTGTCATCAAATTGTCAAACTCTCTAATATGTATTCCTGGGTCTTCATCTTCCCTTCCACTGTAAGATTTTTCCTATAAGATTTTAATAATTCCACCATCAAATCGATATTCTCTAACTCCAGGGTTAGGAAATTCTATTGGTTGTTTAAGGAAAGCAGCATTTGGAGCACTATATTCCCTGAGAGTTTTCTCAGGTTTCTTAGGAGTTGTCCTGTAAATGGACATGATTTCCATAAAATCGCTCAAGTTTTCAACTTCAACTTTGTTTGATCTTAAATTTTTTTCAATAATTTCTTCGCGCCTTTGAATAGACACGTGATACATTGCAAATGTATCTATAATTTTTGATGTTCCATGCTTGGTTTTATCCACTTTCTTGTGCTTTGTTACAACTTTGGAGTACTTCTCATATGATTTCTTGGACTAACCTATTAACAAGAGCCATAGTGCCAGCTGCCTGTTTTCTACTGTTTTTGGTTCCAGGAAAGTCAGAAAATGAATATTCTTTGAATTGGACGGGACAAAAGCCAAAGTGCCTATTTTTCCGGAAGGGATCAAGTGCCAGAATATGAGACGGAGAAGGGCTAGAGGGCGGCCACACCACCTGGCCGCGCGGCCGGGCCTGGCCCATGCCAGGGGTGCTGTGGCCCGCCTAGGCACCCCCTCGGCCTCTCCTTCCGCCTTTATATTGCCCTCGGGACGAAAACCCTAAGTACCCGATCAAAAATCCACGAAAGAGTCTGTAGCCGCCGTCATCTCCATCCCTAGATCGGGAGGGATCTGAAGCTCTTCCCGGCACCCTGTCGGAGAGGGGAATTCACCCTGGAGGCCTTCTTCATCACCATGCAAGCCTCCGGTGTGATGCGTGAGTAGTTCATCCTTGGACTACGGATCCATGTAGTAGCTAGATGGCTGGTTCTCCTCCTTTGTGCTTTCATGTTTAGATCTTGCGAGCTCCGTTCATGATCAAGATCATCTATTTGTATTCATACATGTTGTGTTTGCAGGGATCCGATGGATATTTAGATGCTATTTCAGATTGATTATTGATTCTATCATGTCTTTGTTATTTGAGATCTTGCATGCTTTCCGTTGTTAGTAGCTATCTTGGCCAAGTAGATGCTAGCAACTCCAAGAGTTAGTATTTATGCTCGATAGTGGGTTCATGCCTCTGGTAATCTGGGAAAGTGACAGAAATCTCTAAGGTACTAGATGTGCTGTTGCTACTAGGGACAAAACAACAATCCTTTGTTCAAAGAACAATCGTATTGTTTACTTTACACGCAGTTCGTAAAGCAATAATCTGTTGCTTGCAACTTAATACTAGAGGGGGTTCGGATGATAACCTGAAGGTGGATTATTAGTCATAGATGCAGTTGGATGGCGGTCTATGTATTATGTTGTAATGCCCAATCAAGTCTCAAAGGAGTCAAGATGATTAGTATATGCATGTATTGCTTTCTCAGTGTTTGTCAATTGCCCCGCTGTAATTTGTTCACCCAGCATGTTATCTATCTTAAGGAGAGCCACCTCTAGTGAACTATGGATCCCGGTCCTTGTCTTATACATACAATTTACAATCTTTTACTGCTTTGTGTTTACTTTCTACAAACTTTTACTTCTTTCCATTCAATACGTTTAATCCTTTGTTTTCCGCAAAACACGGTGAGATTGACAACCTCATCGCAAGTTGGGGACAAAGTTCTGTGGTTGTGTTGTGCAGGTCTCCATGTTGCTACTAGCACCGGTAGTGCGCCCTGCCAAGGCTCATCTAGTAACACCTTTGGGGTGTTTCCTTGCTCCTACTGGTTCGATTAAACCTTGGTTTCATAACTGAGGGAAACTTGCTGCTGTGCTCATCATACCTTCCTCTTGGGGTTCCCAACGAGCTCTACATCAACCACGAGCCATCAACACTTTTCTGGGCGTCGTGCATTGATCCATCAACACGCGCTCATAATAATCTGGTAAATAGGTCCTACCAGAGTGTGTAGACCCTTTGTATCCTAGGGAGACCATTTTGTAGTAGTAACACCTGAAATGTCAAGAGACAAACACTTAGCGCTTAGCTCCCCGACAACAGCGCCAAAAAATAGCTTGATGTCTGCAAGTGCACAAATCGTTTGTAGCTAGTTTCGAAGTATAGATATCTATCCCATAGGGAGCCCAAAGGTAAGTGTTTATGAATGAAGTCTCTGTCACACCCAAAGTTGTCACAGTTCTTTGAGTTAATTGACTGCAGGTGTGGAAATTAGAATAGAATTTGGATTAAACTGGATGTATTTAAATAAAACTAAAATGTAAACTTTAGAAATAAAAACCGTCGGATCACTAAGGCCGACTTTCGTCTCTGCTCGACGGGTGAGTCTTGCAGTCAAGCTCCCTTCTGCCTTTGCACTCGAGGACCAATGTCCGTCTGGCCCGAGGAAACCTTTGCACGCCTCCGTTACCTTTTGGGAGGCCTACGCCCCATAGAAACTGTCTACCTGAGACTGTCCCTTGGCCCGCGGGTCTGACACAAGGTTAGAATCCGAGCTCTTCCAGAGTGGTATCTCACTGATGGCTCGGGCCCCCCCGGAAGGGGGCCTTCTTCGCCTTCCACCTAAGCTGCGCAGGAACGATTTGATTGTTTGTTGTTTTCTAAAGATGACAAAGAAGGCGCGGGGAGATATAGTTCATGGTGATAGTGACTGTGCCAGGTGGACGAGTGGTAAGTGTAACGATTGTAATCTTATAAGTATATGTATAGGCGAGCAACCCATAGTTTGCCGGAACTCCTCTTGGTAGATTTCATCCCAACTTCAATAATCCTACTAGTATGTTACTAAAACCATGGTCAGACACTAGACAATTAAGACCCTTCAGGTTTCTTAGCTATTAAGCTCCTTGGATCGGACTAATGCAATAAGCATGATGGTTCATCGTTATCCTCGAGTCTACTAGTTTTCCATTGATATCCCCGTGTCACTCGGGGGTCGCTGGTCTGCTAGCGAACAAGATCCTATCTATGTAGAACAAAGCATCATGTTGTCTGGGCCCTTAATTGGACAACAAACATTAGGCATCCCACAGATAGTCAAGCACACATAATATAGTAATTAAAATCAATCACAAACTAATGGAAAATATATGAAGGCACATCACATCTCACCAATCCCTTACATCTCCCACGCCCAAGGAACTTACTCACACACGAGAGAAGAAAGCATCATCGATATAATTAAATAAAGGGAGTTCTTCTCAATGTTACCGTGGAGATCCACAATAGGAATAGAAAAGTAATCCAACACAATTCAAGATGGGAAGAAACAATCTCAAAGCCTAATCTTGCAAGGTGAAGATCTCTGTCTCTCTCAAGTACAAGCAATGGCTATGAGAGTGTGATGCCTAGGAGGTCGAAGATCGTGGAGGGAGATGAAGAACGTCTTCCCCTTCTTCTCTGGATCTCCTCTTTCTCCTTTCTAGATGGGATGGCGGCTGATGTGTTATGATTTTCGCGTCTGGCCTCTTCATGGAAGTTGTCCCTTTTGACAAAACGGAGGTGACGACAGCTATACGGCGGGAACTATACAGCCGGAAAAAATGTTCCTACCTTATAATTTCTCGTTAAAGCGTTTGTTTGCCTCTCTTGATTGCTTCCAAATAGAGACTTGCTTATTTTCGCCTGAATATTGTGTTTCCCTTGTTAAAACCTTCTGTTGATGTTCAGAACCTGAAACACACATTAAAAACCAAGTTTTCTTTGCTACCGAAGTATTAGCATTAGGTAAAGCTAGAAAATGATCAAATCCAGAAGAAAACTGTCAATAAAAAATATCAAAAATATGTTGAATCTCACAGCTATCAGTAGCCCATTGCTTCTTGGTGCACTCGGTTGGATAAAAATACTATTGATATGCCCACTGCATCACGGGGGCTCTAGTATATTAGGATGTGTTACCCACAAGAGATTATCCCTATTAAAACTTTACACATGCCTATGCTTATTATTATCTTTTATCCCATATGATGTGCAGCTGCAGGTGGATCTTCAACCCTATCCTATCTCCATCCATTGATTCAACCCATTATTAAAGTAAATTAGATTGGTCCAGTAAACAAAGGTAAAACTAAGAAACAGAGTCTTGTAGACGTGTCCTTTTTATTTCCTTTTAGCATTGCTTTGCAAGGTTCGATTAAACCTAGGTCTACTAGGGAAAAAGCTATTATACTACATCCGTGAATCTGGATCGAAGGTATCAGTCCCCCGGGGTGATCTCAAAGGAGACAGAGCGGTAATATAGAAACACCAAAACAGATCCAGAACCAACAAAGATTGGAGGGGGAAAGGCCACTGGAGCCACCACCAGTTGGATCTCCAACATCATCAACATTGTATCCATGATGAAGAGGGAGTGTAGTCCACCTCTAGACTATGGATTTGTGGCAGTCGCTTGATCTACAACTCTATCATGCTATAATTATTTTAGTACCATATGAGTTTCCCAACATGATTATGGTCATCTATGTAATTTCTATGTGATAGATCTTTGTTTTATGAGTTGATATTTGAGATTGGAATCTATCATGTGTAAGATGTATTGGTAGATGCATATTATATACCCCTTTCTTAAGCACTTATTTCTAACATACTTATATGCTATAATATGTGTGGGGGGACATGTTAATGAACATTCAAGGAAATTAAAAGCACCAATACACAAGTCAGGAGAACCACCGGCTCCATGTGGCAAACTATCATATTGGGACAATGATAGAGTCAGCCGGCCAGGAAACCTTATTTTGTACAAAACCATTTCGACTCTGAGGATTACATCATTGGAAGAAATACAAACCTAACAAATAGGATATCTAAATTAACCAGAGGTTTGACCAGTACCTTTTAGATTTTAGAATTTGTTGATTATGGTAGATAAGCATGGAAATCATTAACTACTTTCGGTAACAAAAAATAATGTGGTGAAGATGATACCATGTTGCTAGATACTTCAATTTAGATATTTATTGAAACGATCAGTATGGAACTTTCAAAAAATAAAAAAGAGAGATATGTATATATAGTCAACTGTTGTTCAATATTCTACTAATCATTTAGTAGAAGTAAAATATGGTTAAAGGGTGCAAATTAAGAATTCCAAAATAGTAAAAAATTATGGCCATTAATTTAACATAGCTTATTTTTAGTGTATTTAGAAACAAGTAGATCATAATAATTATAACATACCGGATTACAAAATATATTAATAGGGAGACGCATGATTGTGTCCCTCAAACCATATTATCTACTATCACTTAGTGTGAATCGTACAACTGTGTAATTGTTATTTCCGTGACTTCAAATATATTAAAAATGATGTCCTAAAAATGGCTTATCTTTCTTATTAAGAGGTCATATGTTAGATAAGGCAAGGCTTTCTTACCACACATAATCATCTTTTGCTTCCTACCTAGCAAGTCAGCCAACAATCATGTTCTTGGTTAAAAGGTAATCTGTTTGTGCGGCAAGAATTACTAGGAACACAAGGGAATTAAGCATCCATAATTAATAATAGGATCAAGAAAATTTGTTTTCCCTTGAAGTTCAGAAGGTATACCTTTTTCTTTCATTGTTTTGCATATTTAGGCATAAGATCAGGATTTATACGAAGCATCCCTTTTTCCAACTTAGTGTTGAAATCAGGATTGTATATAGAATCATTCTTAGTCCTAGTCGACATTAATTCCAAACATGCTTTAATAGTTAAAGTATTAATCGATCCTCCTGCTGATAAGTCGAGAAACTCTCTGCTTTGAGTATTGAGACCATGGTAAAAGAAATGGCAAATAGTTGATTCAGAATAGCCATGATTAGGAATTATATTGATCATTCCAAAGAATATATCCCAGGCTTGTGGGTAGTTTTCTCCCACGTTCTGACTAAAGTTGCCTATATTCTTTCTAGTTTTAGTTACCTTTTTAAAAGGATTAAACATGTTTATGAATTTGACAATACAGTTTTCCCAACATTTAATGTAATTACAAGGAAAAGAATATAACCAGTCTAGAGCTTTATCTTTAAGAGACCAACGGAAAAAAATTAGACGAGAGAAATCTCTTGGCAAACATTTTGGTCCAAGTGTTGTCATCAAATCGTCAAACTCTATAATATGCATTCCTAGGTCTTCATCTTCCCCTCCATTGGAAGATTTTTCCTGTAAGATTTTAATAATTCCACCATCAAATCGATATTCTCTAACTCTAGGGTTAGGAAATTCTATTGGTTGTTTAAGGAAAGCAGCGGTTGGATCATTGTATTTCCTGAGAGTTTTCTCAGGTTTCTTAGGAGTTGTCCTCTAAATGGACATGATTTCCATAAAATCACTAAGGTTTTCAACTTCAACTTTGTCTGATCTTAAACGTTTTTCAATAATTTTTTCGCGCCTTTGAATAGACACGCGCTCAAAATAATCTGGTAAATAGGTCCTACCAGAGTGTGTAGACCCTTTCTCTCCTAGGGAGACCATTTTGTAGTAGTAACACATGAAATGTCAAGATACAAACACTTAGCGCTTAGCTCCTCGACAACAGTGCCAGAAAATAGCTTGATGTGTGAAAGTGCACAAATCATTTGTAGCTAGGTTCGAAGTATAGATATCGATCCCACATTGAGCCCAAAGGTAAGTGTTTATGAATGAAGTCTCCGTCACACCCAAAGTTGTCACAGGTCTTTGAGTGAATTGACTGCAAGTGTGGAAATGAGAATGGAATTTGGATTAAACCGGATGTATGTAAATAAAACTAAAATGTAAACTTTAGAAATAAAAAGCATAAAAGTAAAGAACGATTTGATAGTTTGTTGTTTTCTGAAGATGACAAAGAAGGTGCGGGAAGATATAGTTCATGGTGATAGTGACTGTGCCAGGTGGACGAGTGATAAGTGTAACAATTTTAATCTTATAAGTATATGTATAGGCGAGCAACCCATAATTAGCCGGAACTCCTCTTGGTGGATTTCATCCCAACTTCAATAATCCTACTAGTATGTTACTAAAACCAGGGTCAGACACTAGACAATTAAGACCCTTCAGGTTGCTTAGCAATTCAGCTCCTTGGATCGGACTAATGCAATAAGCATGGTGGTTCCTCGTTATCCTCGAGTCTACTAGTTTTCCATTGATATCCCCGTGTCACTCGGGGGTCGCCGGTCTGCTAGCGAACAAGATCCTATCTATGTAGAACAGAGCATCATGTTGTCTGGGCCCTTAATTGGACAACAAACATTAGGCATCCCACAGATAGTCAAGCACACATAATATAGTAATTAAAATCAATCACAAACTAATGGAAAATATATGAAGGCACATCACATCTCACCAATTCCTTACATCTCCCACGCCCAAGGAACTTACTCACACATGAGAGAAGAAAGCATCATCGATATAATTAAATAAAGGGAGTTCTTCTCGATGTTACCGTGGAGATCCACAATAGGAATAGAAAAGTAATCCAACACAATTCAAGATGGGAAGAAACAATCTCAAACCCTAATCTTGTAAGGTGAATTTCTCTCTCTCAAGTACAAGCAATGGCTATGAGGGTGTGATGGCTAGGAGGTCGAAGATCATGGAGGGAGATGAAGAAAGTCTTCCCCTCTTCTCTGGATCTCTTCTTTCTCCTTTCTAGATGGGATGGCGGCTGCTGTGTTATGATTTTCGCGTCTGGCCTCTTCATGGAAGTTGTCCCTTTGGACAAGACGGAGGCGGCGACAGCTATACGGCGGGAACTATATGACCAGAAAAATGTTCCTGCCATATAGTTGCTCGTTAAAGCGTCTGTTTGCCTCCCTTGATTGCTTCCAAAGAGAGACTTGCTTGTTTTCGCCTAAATATTGTGTTTCCCTTGTTAAAACCTTCTGGTGATGTTCAGAACCTGAAACATACATTAAAAACCAAGTTTTCTTTGCTACCGAAGTATTAGCGTTAGGTAAAGCTAGAAAATGATCAAATCCAGAAGAAAACTATCAATAAAAAATATCAAAAATATGTTGAATCTCACATCTATTAGTAGCCCTTTGCTTCATGGTGCACTCGGTTGGATTAAAATACTATTGATATGCCCACTGCATCATGGGGGCTCTAGTATATTAGGATGTGTTACCCACAAGAGATTATCCCTATTAAAACTTTACACATGCCTATGATTATTATTATCTTTTATCCCATATGATGTGCAGCTGCAGGTGGATCTTCAACCCTATCCTATCTCCATCCATTGATTCAACCCATTATTAAAGTAAACTAGATTGGTCCAGTAAACAAAGGTAAAACTAAGAAACAAAGGCTTGTAGACATGTCCTTTTTATTTCCTTTTAGCATAGCTTTGCAAGGTTCGATTAAACCTAGGTCTACTAGGGAAAAAGCTATTATACTACATCCATGAATCCGGATCAAAGGTATCAGTCCCCTAGGGTGATCTCAAAGGAGACAGAGCGGTAATATAGAAACACCGAAACAGATCCAGAACCAACAAAGATTGGAGGGGGAAAGGCCGCCGGAGCCACCACCAGTTGGATCTCCAATATCATCAACATTGTCTCCATGATGAAGAGGGAGTGTAGTCCACCTCTAGACTATGGATTTGTGGCAGTCGCTTGATCTACAACTCTCTCATGCTATAATTATTTTAGTACCATATGAGTTTTCCAACATGATTATGGTCATCTATGTAATTTCTATGTGATAGATCTTTGTTTTATGAGATGATATTTGAGATTGGAATCTATCATGTGTAAGATGTATTGGTAGATGCATATTATATACCCCTTTCTTAAGCACTTATTTCTAACATACTTGTATGCTATAATATGTGTGGGGGGACATGTGTGTTAGATGGAGTAACATGGTGGTGGAGATTGGGAAATGACATAAAACTCGAGATTCACTATGATTTTTACCTTTGCTCTGTTATCTCACCAGGGATAAAGTGAATGCATCACAACAGAACCCAAGGAGATCCACACCATTGTTCATCCCCTCCATCTTCCATCCCCTCCATTAGCCATGGCCATTACTTTGTACTTTAGATCTCCTTGTGATTCAACGACCATTGTAAGAATATTTGATTTCAATCTAAGTATTTTGCACAATGTTTTCTATCCTTGATCTTATTGTTATGAGTGAGTAGTCCTCACGTGCTGCGGGTTGGGAAGAAACCTCGCAGCAATTATGTGCATCTAATCTATGGGAGTATTGTGTATTGTTTGAGTAAGGGATTTGTATCTTCTGTTTCTTTGTCTCTTGCCTCAATCTTTGGACTTGTTGGTACCCAAGACCCCCGAGATCGATAAAGGCTTGAGGTGAGATACTTGGCTAGCAGTGATCTCATAGGAAACCCGATGATAGAAAGGTTGTACGGTCTTTGCTTAGCGACCCATTCGGGATCAATAACAACATCTCTTCTTAAGGCTTTTGAAAGGGCATTTATGCCCTTCCTATTATTTTGATGTTTGTTGACAACACTTGGATTGGTTTAATCTATTGTTAAATGTTTCAGGCGATATCAGCTACTTGAGTGTATTTTGTACCTAAGGAAAATGACTTCCTAGGATCAACTCTATGCAGGAACAAAATCCCTGTCGGACTGTCCGGCTGATATGCGCTGGAGTGTCCGGCCCAACCGGACTATCTGGCTGGCTTCTGCCGAACTGTCCGGCCCTAGGAATTCGCCGACCTGCTCTAACAATTAGAACATCACATCGGACACCACCCGGACATGGTCCGGACACTAGCCAAAAACTTTGCCAGGCCGGAATGTCTTGTTGTTTTCGCTCGGAGTGTCCGGCCCTAGGGATTCATCGACCTACTCGGACAATCAGAACATCACATCGGACACCACCCGGACACGGTCCGGACACTAGCCGGAAACTTTGCCAGGCCAGAGTGTCCACTTGCTTTCGCCCAGAGTGTTCGGATGGGCCGGACTGTCTGGCTGCTGTTGGCCAGACTGTCCGGGGGCTCTAATTCCATGGGGCCTATATAAAGGCCCCTTCTTCTACCTTGGGAGCTTCTCGTCCACCTCAAGAACAGCAGCATCATTTGAGCCACCAAATCCTCAAGATCTCTTCACTCAACCATCCAAAGTCATTGATCTTTGGAGAATCGAAGGAGGAGGCCTTGATTTATAGCTTCACCAAGAGACATCTTTATTTCCCCCTCATTCATTTGAGGGACCCTTGCTCTAGTGTTTCATTGGAAACCCTAGCTTGTGATTTGGTTCTTACAAGCTTGTCTTTGATTGTTTGACAGATTGCTTGTATTCAGGAGCCTCCAATTAGGTTGTGGATGTGTGCCTCGAACTTGTTGTAAAAGTGTCGGCTTCCACCTCGAAGGTTGCCAATATAGTGGAAGAGGTGAATCGAACCCGTTGGGGTGAGGTTCATCGGAGAACAAGGGAGACCTCTCGTGGCGTTGGTGGTTTGGTACCACCCCCTCTCCAAAAGTAGACGTACTTCCCCACAAAAGGAAGGAACTACGGGAAACAAATCCTTGTGTCTCCACGTGCTCCACACTGGTTACTTCTATCCTTTACCGTACTTTACTTATCTAGTTCTTGCTTAGTGTATGTGCTAGATTGACATATAGGTAAATTCACCATAGTTGCATAATCTAGAGAATTTACCTTTTGTGTCAAACCCTAACTTGAAAAAGAGTAAAATTTGAAGTAACACCTATTCACCCCCCCCCCCTCTAGGTGCCCATACGATCCTTTCAATTGGTATCAGAGCCTCAGCTCTTTATTCAGGCTTAACCGCCTAAGAGACTATGGGCGACCCTGGAGATGAGGGAGAGGGTGAGGCTAGCACCTCGGCGATCATGGTAGATCTCAAGAATTTGGAAACAAGCTTGAGCTCTACCCTGGGCAACAAAATCCAACAGTTGCGTCAACTTGTTGAGCAACTTGTTATGGAAAATTCGGCCTCACCACCTCCCTCTCAAGAGGAAATGCCACCTAACCCTAAGGAAAATGCTCCGGCTAAGCCTATAGGTGAAGGGGTGGGGGGTGAACATAATTCCAATGACTCCACCACCAAAAAGGGTGAAGGGAAGGAAGAGCACCATGGGGTTCCCGGATGGTTCTCTCCCGACCCTCCAATCCCTCATCCCCATATAAATAATAGAGGAGACCCACCTAAGTTAGTTGCACATACCTTTTCTCAATGGCAAGTTTTAATGAAATCTCATGTGCGCAGCTCTTGCATTGACTTGTGGAACATTATTGAAGAAGGACTCAAGATTGAGGATCCAACCAACTTGACCAGAAGAGAAGTGGTCAATAGCCAACTCAATGCAACAGCCTTGCGCATGATCCAACTTGGAGTGGGGCCAAAGGATTTTCCCCACATTGAGCACTACAATACCGCCAAGGAAGCTTGGGATGCTATCATTGACTTGTTTGTTGGCAATGAGACCATGAGAAGAAATAGGTATGATACCTTAATCAATGAGGCTGAAGGTTTCTTTATGAAGGATGGTGAGGATCATGAAGACATGTATTGAAGACTCAAATCCACAGCCACCGCCTTCAGAAATGTTGGTGCCTCTCACATTGATGATGCTTGGATCAAGAGGAAGTATGTGAGTGCTCTCATTCCCTTCGAGCCCACTGACTTGAAGAGCCTCCAAGGAAGACACAACTACCATCTCATGACCTCCAATGAAGTTATGCAATAGATGGCTGCTTTCAAGGTTGCTGCCAAAAATGCCAAAGACGCTCATGCTCGTGATATTGGAATGAGTAGTGGTGTGAATCTTGCCTTGAAGGCCAAGGTTGTGGAATATGATGAAGAAGAAGGGAGTGATGATGCACTCTCAATGAGCCACCCCGGAGATGTCAAGGTTGCTCATGGTGAATACATGGCCTTCTATGCAATAAACTTTTGGAAAGACCCCTCCAAGGTCAAGATGGAGATGCAACAAAGAAGCAACCCCAATGGGCGAAGAGACAATGGATCTAAATTGATAACTTGCTTCAATTGTGGTGACCGCTATCACTTTGTTGCCAGTTGTCCCTATGAGAAAAGAGAAGATCATGGGGGCAAACTTGTGTTGAAGAAAACCTCCAAAGCTCCTTTCAAGAAACCCTTCATCAAGAGGAATCCCATCAACAAGAAGTTGGGTGAAATTGTCTTGATAACACATGAAGAATTCTCCTCCGACAATGATGATGATGATGATGATGAAGAGGAAACATCAAGTGGTGTGGCTACTCTTGCCACTACTTCTACACCGACCTTCTCCCTCTTTGATTCTCCAAATGAGAATATCTCCAACAAGAACGTCACTTGCCTTATGGCAAGAGGAACGGGGGTATTATCATCGTCACACCCCACTTCCTTAGTTGATGTTGAATTTAATGATGAGATATCTCTTGAGTTCAAAAAGGAACTAGTTGCTTTTTGATGTGTTTATGACTAACTTAGAAGGGGAACACAAGAAACATTTTGTGGACCTCTTAAATCAACTTTCCCACACACAAGAGCTTCTTGATGAGAGATGTAAATTAGGAAGAGAGCACATGATTGAGGTAGAAGCTCTAAATAATGCTCTAGAAGAAGAACAAGAAACTAGGATGTCTCTTGAAACTAAACTTGAAGGTCTTGATGAAGGAAATGACCTAATTATTAATAAACTCATCAAGGAACATGACCATGCTATTGCTAAATATAAAAAGGCTAAAAAGGAAAAGATTGAGTTTGGTGTTGTTCATGAAAAACTTGCCGAGGACTTTAGGATGCTTGACAAGGCTCACAGGGCCTTGGAGAGTGAACTCTTGTTACTCACAAAGTCACGTGAAAAGCTTCAAACTCAATTGACCAATATTTCTTCACCTAGTACTTTCATTCCCTCTAGTTGTACAAATATACTTGAAGAAAATGCTAGGTTGAAGGGGGAGCTAGCTAAGACCACCTTTCCCAAAGGAAACAAGTCAATTAATGACCTCTTGAGTAAGCAGAGGCCAAATGGTGAGAAAGGGGGCATTGGATTTGTCTCCAAAGCCAAGAACAAGAAGAACAACAAGAAGAAGGCCAATCCCGCATAAGAAAAGACAAGGCCATTATGGGTAGTAAGACCACAAATGGCAAAACTATGTCTCATGATGACTTTGCGGGAAGTGCTAACCCTCACTATGTTTTAATGCGTGATCATTTGGTGATGTGCATGCACAATATGTTGGCCCATTTGATGGTTATATTGCTTGAGCCACCAAATCCTCAAGATTTCTTCACTCAACCATCCAAAGTCACTGATCTTTGGAGAATCAAAGGAGGAGGCCTTGATCTATAGCTTCACCAGGAGAGATCTTCATTTCCCCCTCATTCATTTGAGGTCCCCTTGCTCTAGTGTATCATTGGAAACCCTAGCTTGTGATTTGGTTCTTACAAGCTTGTCTTTGATTGTTTGATAGCTTGCTTGTATTCAGGAGCCTCCAATTAGGTTGTGGATGTGTACCTCGAACTTGTTGTAAAGGTGTTGGCTTCCACCTCGAAGGTTGCCGATATAGTGGAAGAGGTGAATCAAACCCGTTGGGGTGAGGTTCATCGGAGAACAAGGGAGGCCTCTCGTGGCGTTGGTGGTTTGATACTACCCCCTCTCCAAATGTAGACGTACTTCACCTCAAAGGGAAGGAACTACGGGAAACAAATCCTTGTGTCTCCATGTGCTCCACTCTGGTTACTTCTATCCTTTACTACACTTTACTTATCTAGTTCTTTCTTAGTGTATGTGCTAGATTAACATATAGGTAAATTTTCACCATAGTTGCATAATCTAGAGAATTTATCTTTTGTGTCAAACCCTAACTTGAAAAAGAGTAAAATTTGAAGTAGCACCTATTCACCCCCTCTAGGTGCCCATACGATCCTTTCAACTTCGATCTATGTTTTTACTTAATAACTGTATGTAGCCCGGTGCTTCGTGGTGCATTTGGTTGGATCAAAAGGATATTGCTATGCCTATGGCTTGCATAGGATTTAGTATATTAGGATATGCTGACCACAAAAGATTATCTCTATTAAAACATTACACATGACTGTGCCTATTATTATCTTTTATCCCATATAATGTGCAGCTGTTGGTGGATCTTCAAGCCTGGCCTATCTCCATCCATTGAATCAACCCACGATATAAAGTAAACTAGATTGGTCTGGTAAACGAAGGTAAAACAAAATAACAAAGTCTTGTAGACGTGTACTTTTTAATCCCTTTTAGCATTGTTTGCCAAGGTTCGATTAAATCTACTAGGGAAAAATACTATTATACTGCATCCATGAATCCAGATCAAAGGTATCACTAGATAAAACCTTAGGGTAGAGTCGGTATCTCCTAAGGAATAGCTAAGAGTTCCAGTATTGTAGGGAACTCTAATAGTGATAGAGTTTTTCCAAGTACTAAAATAATATCGGAAAAAGAGTAGACTCGGTTTAATTATGAGAAATCCCTCACAAAAAGAGACATGGGCACTAAGCTCTAATAGATAATTTGGGGGAGATTATGAAGATGGATGTCGTAGTAGTTAATTACCTCAGAAAAGAATTCCGACATCGGGAAGCTAAGGCCACGATCAAGATGGGTCATGAAGTGAACCCGTCCACCGTCGCGCGGTGTGGGGAGAGACTCGTTGAAGCCACTCCGCCATGCGCCAGCACAGAGAAGACCTTCTTCCTCCATGAACTTGAGCTTCTCATTATTGATGATGCACATGATCCAAATCCTACTGTATTTATTGTCTTCGGCCGCCGATGATGCCGCACCTACTAAACTAGAAGCATCATTCATATCGTTAGAGATTGACCAAGAACGGGCGGCGCTGGTGGATTTGGTGGAGGAGAGAGAAGAGGATGAGAAGCGCAGGGTTTCTCGAGGAAGGGGAAGAACTGGAGTAACGGTGGAGAAGGAAATGAGGTTTTTCCTCTTATAGCCCATCTGCACCAAGATTAGCGACTAATGCGCCAGATTACGTCCACGTGTCACGGAACAGGAGGGGCAGCTTCCTCGTGAAGCCTCTGCCACCTCGATCTCCATGTTCGCATTAAAACAGTGCCTCGATTCCGCGCAACACGGGACCCACCAGTGACAAGACCTGAAAAGTTGTCGGGTTACATCATAGACCAATTTCTGGCTCAGTTTGAAATCAAGCATGGAAACAATTATGATATATCAAAAAGTCTGACTCACTCATGACTCGGATCCTACATTTTTTGAAGCTTCAGTAACCCTTCAAGATTCTACGGTCGAAGAAGAATCAAGATAGACGATGAAATCCGACTTTGGATCTTGGAGGCTTCCAGGGGCTACTGTTGGGGATATACTTTCCGGGTATACCCATGGTGATTTACTGACCCGGGTGGCCCGCTTCGGGGTTAGACATATGCTCCACGGGTGGCCTAGTCAGGGAGAAAAGTTGGCCGCCCGTCCGGCTACGGGAAGGCCCAGAAGACTTACCGACTTAGGCCTGTAGGAATCCTTGTAGTCCAAGATGCAATCTGTACCGACTCTGTATCGTAGCCGGATAGGACTATCCTATAAATCCTAGGCCGAATTGTAGGGGTTTGTAGCATGGAAAACAAAATTTTCTATCGCATACAAACAAACAAGCCAAGATCTATCTACTAGATTGTAGCAACGAGTCGATGGAATAACTCACCCTCGAAGATTCCAAAGTGTTTAACGAGAGCAGATTCTCGTGGGTGATGTAGTCGTACTCTTTCCGATCTCAAGATCGTGTAGACGATCCTTCCGGCGCCGCGTTCCCGCAGCGCTCCCGCAGTCGGTCACACGTTCGGTGCTCGACGAAGACCTTCCTCTCCCTTGTTCCAGCAGGCAGCGGAGGTTGTAGCACTCTCCTCGCGATTCCGGCAGCACAACGGCGTGGTACCGGAAGTAGAGGGGAGATCCCGCAGGGCTTCGCCTTAAGCCGGTGCGAGTATGGTGGAGCTTATGAGAGAGGCTATTAGTGGTCTAGTAATTAGACACACCAATTAGAGGGCTCTAAACCAATTAGAAGGCTCTAAACCAAAATAGCTCTAAACCGGGGTTTAGATCTAGGGTTTAGTTTAGAGGGTAGGAACTAGTAGTGTGTAGAGAGGGGAGCCCTGCCCCTCCCTTTATAGGTGGGAGGGCCGGCGGCCAAGGGGAGGAGTTCCTCCCCAACTCGGCCTTGGGAGGTGCGCCGGCCAAGGGGAGGAACCCTCCTCCAACTCGGCCTCCACCTCTCCTCCTCTTTCTCCTCTTTCCGAAAACTGGCAGTTTGACCGAAAACTGGCAGTTTGACTTTTTCAATTAGGATTTGAATTAACCCTTTATTTCGGACAGCGAGAACACTTAGTACATGATGCAATCATTCCAACATGCAATGACACATTCATGTACCCCTTCCCCTCCGGAGTGCCGGACATTCCGGGACCTTCTAGAATGTTCCCGATGAAAACACCGGAACCATTCCCCAACTCCGAAACGGGACTTTCCTTATATGAATCTTATTCTCCGGACCATTCCGGATCACCTCGTGATATCCCGGATCCCATCCGAGACTCCGAACAACATTCGGTCTCTTTCTCATAATACCATAACTACTCAAACAACGTCGAATCCTTAAGTGTGTCTCCCTACGGTTCGTGAATTATGCAGACATGATCGAGACACTTCTCCGAACAATAACCAATAGAGGAATCTGGAAATTCATATGGCTCCCACATATTTCTACGATTACTTTGCGATCGAATGAACCACTTACATACGATACCAATTTCCCTTTGTCTCACGATATGTTACTTATCCGAGGTTATGATCGTCGGTATCTCTGCATACCTAGTTCATCCTCGTTACCGATAAGTACTCTTTTCTCGTTCCCGTGATATGTGATCCCTTGTGACCAAGTCACATGCTTGCAAGCTAATTGGATGACATTTCACCGAGAGGGCCCAGAGAATATCTATCCGTCATGTGGATGGACAAATCCCACTCTTGATCCATGTGTTTCAACCAATACTTTCCGAACACTCAATGCCACCTTTATAGCCACCCTGTTACGGTGTGGTGTTTGATGACATCAAAGCATCCATCCAGCAAAGGTGATATGCATGATCTCATGGTCGAAGGAATTAGGTTACTATGTATCAGAAAGCATATAGCAATTGAACTATTGAAATGACTTGATCTTTATGCTACGCTTGTCTATAGGAGTATGTCCACCATATCATTCTCCTAACGATATGATCTTGTTGTTGATAACATCTCAATGTTCATGACAAAGAAACCACATCATCAATCAACCAACAAGCTAGTGAAGTATAGAGGCTATACTAGGGACTTCAAATTAAGTTTACAAATCACACAAGTATTAATGGTTTCCTTGTTAATACTATTATAGCATGAATGCAAACATTTATCATAAACACAAAGATATATAATAATAACTATATTTATTATTGCCTCTAGGGCATATCTCCAACAGTCTCCCACTTGCACTAGAGTCATCTAATCTAGATTACATGGTAATATACCGAACACCCATGGCAGTTTGGTGTTGGTCATGTTTTGCCCTCGGGAGAGGTTTAGTCAACGGATCCGCCACATTCAGATCTGTGTGTACTTTGCAAATCTTTATATCCCCATCCTGGATATGTTCTCGAATAGCGTGAAAACGTAGCTTGATATGCTTCAGCTTCTTGTGTGACCTTGGTTCTTGCGCATTGGCTATGGCGCCCATGTTATCACAGTAGATAGACATTGGGTCCAGCGCACTAGGAACCACACCCAGCTCTGTAATGAACTCTTTCATCCATATCGCTTCTTGTGAAGCCTCCGAAGCAGCCATGTATTCCGATTCAGTTGAAGATCTCGCCACAACGCTTTGCTTTGCACTCCTCCAGCTAACTGCTGCACCATTCAAAATAAATACGTATCCAGATTGTGATTTAGAATCATCTGGATCGGTGTTCCAACTAGCATCGGTGTAACCATTAACAACGAGCTGTTCATCACCTCCATAAGAAAGAACCATATCCTTAGTTCTTCTCAAGTACTTAAGGATGTTTTTGACCGCTGTCCAATGATCCACTCCTGGATCACTTTGATATCTGCTAGTTAAACTAACAGCATATGCGATGTCGGGTCTAGTACATAGCATGGCATACATTAGAGATCCTATGGCTGAGGCATAGGGAGTCTTACTCATCCTTTCTCTATCTTCTGCCGATGTCGGACTTTGAGTTTTACTCAAGGTCGTATTGGGCAACATGGGCAAGAACCCTTTCTTGCTATCTTCCATTCCAAACCTCTTTAGAACTTTGTCCAAATATGTACTTTGTGACAATGATATTTGGCGTTTCGATCTATCTCTATAAATCTTTATGCCTAATATGTAAGCTGCTTCGCCAAGATCCTTCATTGAAAAACTATTATTCAAATACTCTTTGACACTATTAAGAAGGTCTACATCATTCCCAATCAACAATATGTCATCCACATACAGTATTAAGAATGCTACAGAGCTCCCACTCACTTTCTTGTAAATACAAGCTTCTCCATAAGTTTGTATAAAACCAAAACTTTTGATTACCTTATCAAAACGTTGATTCCAACTTCGGGATGCTTGCTTCAATCCATAGATGGACCGTTGAAGCTTGCATACCTTGTTAGCATCTTTAGGATCGACAAAACCTTTGGGTTGTATCATATACAACTCTTCATCAATGTCTCCATTGAGGAAAGCTGTTTTGACATCCATCTGCCATATCTCATAATCATAATATGCAGCGATTGCTAACATAATCCTCACAGACTTTAGCTTCGCTACTGGTGAGAAAGTCTCATCGTAGTCAACTCCTTGAATTTGTCGAAACCCTTTTGCGACAAGTCGAGCTTTATAGACAGTAACATTACCATCAGCATCTGTTTTCTTCTTGAAAATCCATTTGTTCTCGACAGCCTTCCGGCCATCCGGTAAGTCCACCAAAGTCCATACTTGGTTTTCGTACATGGATCCAATCTCGGATTTCATGGCTTCTTGCCATTTATTGGAATCTGGGCTCATCATCGCTTCCTCATATGTCTCGGGGTCATCGGTGTTGTCCACCAACATGACATTCATAACGGAATCATACCAATCTGGAGTGGTACGAGTTCTCGTTGACCTCCGAGGCTCTGTAGCAACTTCAACCGAAGTTTCATGATCACTATCATTAGCTTCCTCTCTTATTGGTGCAGGCACCACAGGAACTTCTTCCGGTGCTGCGCTACTCGCAATTTCGAGAGAAGGTTCGACAACCTCGTCGAGTTCTACTTTCCTTCCAGTCACTTCTTTCGAGAGAAATTCCTTCTCTAGAAAGGATCCATTCTTGGCAACAAAGATTTTGCCTTCGGATCTATGATAGAAGGTATACCCAATAGTTTCCTTCGGGTATCCTACGAAGACGCATTTTTCCGCTTTGGGTTCAAGCTTGTCCGGCTGTAACTTCTTTACATAGGCTTCGCATCCCCAAACTTTAAGGAACGACAATTTAGGTTTCTTCCCAAACCATAATTCATACGGTGTCGTATCAACGGATTTAGATGGTGCCCTATTTAAAGTGAATGCGGCTGTTTCTAATGCATAACCCCAAAATGATAGCGGTAAATCTGTAAGTGACATCATAGAACGAACCATATCTAAGAGAGTTCGATTACGACGTTCAGACACACCATTACGCTGTGGTGTTCCCGGCGGTGTCAATTGTGAAAGTATTCCGCATTTCTTCAAATGCTCGCCAAACTCGTAACTTAGATATTCACCTCCACGATCAGAACGTAGAAATTTAATCTTCTTATTACGTTGATTCTCTACCTCACTTTGAAACTCCTTAAACTTCTCGAAAGTTTCGGACTTATGTTTCATGAAATAGATATACCCATATCTACTCAAGTCATCCGTGAAGGTAAGAACATAACGATAACCACTGCGCGATGCTACACTCATTGGACCACACACATCGGTATGTATGATTTCCAATAAGTCTGTAGCTCGCTCCATTATACCAGAAAATGGAGTCTTAGTCATTTTACCCATCAGACATGCTTCGCATCTTTCAAGTGATTCAAAATCAAGTGATTCAAGAAGTCCATCGGAATGGAGTTTCTTCATACGCTTCACTCCAATGTGACCAAGACGACAGTGCCACATATAGGTCAAATTATCGCTTGATTTCAAACGTTTAGCCTCAATGTTATTAATATGTGTATTTCTACTATCGAGATTCAATATGAATAGACCATCTATCAAAGGTGCATGTGCATAAAACACATTACTCATATAAATCGAACAACCATTATTCTCGGATTTAAACAAGTAACTGTCTCGCAATAAACAAGATCCTGATATAATGTTCATGCTTAATGCAGGCACCAAATAACAATTATTTAAGTATAAAACTAATCCCGATGGTAGATGAAGAGGTAGCGTGCCGACCGCGATCACATCAACCTTTGATCCGTTTCCTACGCGCATCGTCACCTCGTTCTTCACTAGCTTCCGTTTATTCTGCAGCTCCTGTTTCGAGTTACAAATATGAGCAACCGAACCAGTATCAAATACCCAGGCACTACTACGAGTACTAGTGAGATACACATCAATAACATGTATATCAGATATACCTTTCTTCTTGATGTTGCCGTTCTTCAAATCCGCCAAGTACCTTGGGCAATTCCGCTTCCAGTGACCTTCTCCTTTGCAGTAAAAGCACTCAGTTTCAGGTTTAGGTCCAGCCTTGGTCTTCTTCGTCGGCGTGGTAACTTTCTTACCACCCTTCTTGAAGTGTCCCTTTTGCTTAGACTTGCCTTTCTTGAATTTGGTGGTCTTATTGATCATCAACACTTGGTGCTCTTTCTTGATCTCCACTTCTGCAGATTTTAACATAGCAAATAGTTCTGGCAACTCTTTGTTCATGTTCTGCATGTTGTAGTTCATCACAAAGTTCTTGTAACTTGGTGGTAGTGATTGGAGGATGCGGTAAACTCCCAAAGTATTAGGAATCACTATACCCAAACTTTGAAGTTTATTTGCGTGCCCAGACATCTTAAGCACATGCTCACTGACGGAGCTACCCTCTTCCATCTTGCAGTTAAAGAACTTTTCAGAAGCTTCATAACTTTCAATTGCCGCATGAGTCTCAAAAATTAATTTGAGATCCTCGACAATATCATATGGATCTGACTCTTCAAACCTTTTCTGAAGCTCCGATTCTAAACCATACAAGATAGCACACTGAACTATGGAGTACTGATTCTTCCGAGCAAGGTAAACATTCTTTACTTCATCGGTAGCATCAGCTGCAGGTGGGTCACCTAGCGGTGCATCCAGCACATAGGTCAAATTACCAGCTGTGAGGACAATCCTCAAATTGCGGAACCAATCCGCGAAGTTGCTTCCATTGTTTTTCAACTTTTCTTTCTCTAGGAACGCATTAAAATTGATGGTAGGGGCTGCCATTGATCTACAACATATTTGCAATAGTTTAGACTAAGTTTATGACAAATTGAGTTCAAATTAATTAATGAAATTAAACTAGGTGAACTCCCACTCAAAACAACATCCCTCACATTGTTTTAGTGATCACATGAACCAAATCCACTACATCAACACCGATCATCACGAGAGCTGATATAGTTTTAATGGCGAACAATCATCATGTTCATCATATCTACTATATGATTCATGCTCTGCCTTTCGGCGATCCGTGTTCCTGAGGCCATGTCTGTACATGCTAGGCTCGTCAAGATCAAACCTTAGCTTCCGCATAAGCAAATCTGGCTTGCTTACGTTGTATTCACCCGCGGAATCAAAGACACCCGATCATCACGTGGTGCTTCGAAGCAGCAAGCTTTGGCAACGGTGCATACTAAGGGTGAACACTTTAGAACTTGAAATTTTATGTGCATGAGGGATCATCTTATAATGCTACCGTCGTCTACTAAGCAATACAAGATGCATAAAGGATTAACATCACATGCAATTCATAATATGTGATATGATATGGCCTTTCTTCTTTGTGCTTCCGATCTCCATCTTCAAGCACGAATATGATCTCCATCATCACCGGCATAGCATCAAGGTCAATGACGCTTTCTCCATGGTTGTCGTCCACCAGCTTCAACTATTACAACTATTTTGAATAGACACGCAGGTCTTAACAGAAATTAAAGACAACCATATGGCTCCTGCCGGTTGCCAACTTACAATAAGGAACATTGCATACATCAAATATAATCACAATCATGGCCATATCACATCACTGCACACCCCTGCAAAACAAAGTTAGACGCTTCTACTTTCTTTGCATATTTTACGTGGTTTGGGGCTTTCCATAAGTGTCGTTCTAACTTACGAACAAGAACCACAACATTGATACTAGCATTGTTGATCACCCGTTGTAAATTGGATCTTTACTATGCTAGGAGAAACAGGCACCCGCAAAGCCACTTATGCAAAACGAGTTGCATGTCAAGCGTGGAGCAAGTCTCATGAACGATGTCATGTAAGGTTAGCCCGGGCCGCTTCATCCCAACATACCGCAAGATGCAAAGTACACAAAAAGCAATCTACAATAAAAGCATCAACGCCCACAATGACCATTGTGTTCTACTCGTGCAACAGATCTACATATAGACACGGCTCTGATACCACTGTAGGGGTTCGTAGCATGGAAAACAAAATTTTCTATCGCATACAAACAAACAAGCCAAGATCTATCTACTAGATTGTAGCAACGAGTCGATGGAATAACTCACCCTCGAAGATTCCAAAGTGTTTAACGAGAGCAGATTCTCGTGGGTGATGTAGTCGTACTCTTTCCGATCTCAAGATCGTGTAGACGATCCTTCCGGCGCCGCGTTCCCGCAGCGCTCCCGCAGTCGGTCACACGTTCGGTGCTCGACGAAGACCTTCCTCTCCCTTGTTCCAGCAGGCAGCGGAGGTTGTAGCACTCTCCTCGCGATTCCGGCAGCACAACGGCGTGGTACCGGAAGTAGAGGGGAGATCCCGCAGGGCTTCGCCTTAAGCCGGTGCGAGTATGGTGGAGCTTATGAGAGAGGCTATTAGTGGTCTAGTAATTAGACACACCAATTAGAGGGCTCTAAACCAATTAGAAGGCTCTAAACCAAAATAGCTCTAAACCGGGGTTTAGATCTAGGGTTTAGTTTAGAGGGTAGGAACTAGTAGTGTGTAGAGAGGGGAGCCCTGCCCCTCCCTTTATAGGTGGGAGGGCCGGCGGCCAAGGGGAGGAGTTCCTCCCCAACTCGGCCTTGGGAGGTGCGCCGGCCAAGGGGAGGAACCCTCCTCCAACTCGGCCTCCACCTCTCCTCCTCTTTCTCCTCTTTCCGAAAACTGGCAGTTTGACCGAAAACTGGCAGTTTGACTTTTTCAATTAGGATTTGAATTAACCCTTTATTTCGGACAGCGAGAACACTTAGTACATGATGCAATCATTCCAACATGCAATGACACATTCATGTACCCCTTCCCCTCCGGAGTGCCGGACATTCCGGGACCTTCTAGAATGTTCCCGATGAAAACACCGGAACCATTCCCCAACTCCGAAACGGGACTTTCCTTATATGAATCTTATTCTCCGGACCATTCCGGATCACCTCGTGATATCCCGGATCCCATCCGAGACTCCGAACAACATTCGGTCTCTTTCTCATAATACCATAACTACTCAAACAACGTCGAATCCTTAAGTGTGTCTCCCTACGGTTCGTGAATTATGCAGACATGATCGAGACACTTCTCCGAACAATAACCAATAGAGGAATCTGGAAATTCATATGGCTCCCACATATTTCTACGATTACTTTGCGATCGAATGAACCACTTACATACGATACCAATTTCCCTTTGTCTCACGATATGTTACTTATCCGAGGTTATGATCGTCGGTATCTCTGCATACCTAGTTCATCCTCGTTACCGATAAGTACTCTTTTCTCGTTCCCGTGATATGTGATCCCTTGTGACCAAGTCACATGCTTGCAAGCTAATTGGATGACATTTCACCGAGAGGGCCCAGAGAATATCTATCCGTCATGTGGATGGACAAATCCCACTCTTGATCCATGTGTTTCAACCAATACTTTCCGAACACTCAATGCCACCTTTATAGCCACCCTGTTACGGTGTGGTGTTTGATGACATCAAAGCATCCATCCAGCAAAGGTGATATGCATGATCTCATGGTCGAAGGAATTAGGTTACTATGTATCAGAAAGCATATAGCAATTGAACTATTGAAATGACTTGATCTTTATGCTACGCTTGTCTATAGGAGTATGTCCACCATATCATTCTCCTAACGATATGATCTTGTTGTTGATAACATCTCAATGTTCATGACAAAGAAACCACATCATCAATCAACCAACAAGCTAGTGAAGTATAGAGGCTATACTAGGGACTTCAAATTAAGTTTACAAATCACACAAGTATTAATGGTTTCCTTGTTAATACTATTATAGCATGAATGCAAACATTTATCATAAACACAAAGATATATAATAATAACTATATTTATTATTGCCTCTAGGGCATATCTCCAACACGAATGACTATATAAGCTGACCTAGGGACCAGCCTTTAGGGCACACAATACCAACCACAACAACCTCAACTCGCACAAGCGAAACCTATCTTGTAATCTGTTGTACTTCCGGCTCTGTCAATGTACTAGATTTCTAGGAGGAGTAGGATCCATCCACCACAGTCGGATCAACCTGGGTAAGCTTCTGTGCTCACCGTCCTGGACAACCGTACGTCTCACACCCCACCTTTTCCCATGCCTCGAGGACCCCCTCATGGCATACTTGTCTTCATTCCGACGATAGTCATGGATTATTAGTTGATGAGACTCTCGACCTTGAATTCCTAAACAAATGTACATGCACACTCTATAGTACTACCTTTTTCTTTTTTTTACTTAGGCGATAGCCAAATTCAAAACCTCAATCGAGCGGAAAAATCTCCCATCGACCCTAAAACATTTTGAACCCTTTCGTTTTAAATATCAAGCGATTGTGAAATCCCCATTCTACCCATTGTTCAGATGACCAATAGGCATGGTGAAGACGGTAGCTTGGGGGTGCACACGTAACTATTTTTTCTGTTCACCTTCATAGTCTAGGTTCACACAGTTTCTCCCACTGGCCCTCCCAAAAAACCCAAGATCCCCTCTCACGCTCTCACCTCAATGACCACCACGTGCACCGACCGACGACACTTGCCCACTCGGTCGGCCTCCCCTCCCCACATGTATACCGGAGCCACTTGAGCTGCAGTCTCGTTCACCGCACTAGTGCCACACCAGATCTAGTTCACCGAGTCCCTCTGCCACTTCACCGGAGTTGCGATCTTGTTCACCACGTCGATGGCATCATCAACCGCCTAAGATATGCTTCCCCACCTTCGATAACTACCAAATAATATCAGAGCCGCTTCTCCATTATCCACCAGTCGGGATCTAGTTCAGCAAGTTCCATGTCCACCTCTCTAGGAAAGTTGCATGGGTGTCACAATTCACTACACTGGACCTACCACAGCGATGCTATCGTCCACCGTGTTCAAGCCGACATCGACCGTCCTAGATCTGCTTCCCCGATGCCAACAACCACCACAAACATAGCACCCTTGGTGACCTCAACGTCACCGACATAGATACATATGATGATTAGACGCTATTCCGACCAAGGTAACAAAATCTCTAGCCCTTTTTTGTCAGCAGTATAGTAGGTTCAAGCATGTCGAGTGAACTGTATATTTGTAATCGCGCTAGTACATACACGTCACTGGGCGCGCCTATTCTTTGTGCTACATACAAGGGCACTAGACATTTTGGTTTGCATTCGGTGCTCCACAAATTTCAAGTCATGCACGTGTTTGTGATTTTGTCATGCACATGTTCTTAGCTTGTTTGTACAACAGTAATTGCCTGCTATTATGTAGTTCTTGCAAAATCTAAAGTCATTGGGAAATATTAATGTGGATTCCCTGCTCCACGGTTACTGACATATGTCTAGTTTGTCCTGAGCTAAGTTCTAGCTATTGTTTCGTCCCTAGCACCCTTCTGCTATCTTGTGGTACATGTTTAAACTCTTCGTATTAATTCGTTTATAATTTTGTTGTTGCCATCTAGTTCTTCAAAATCTCCAACACTAACTATTTTCTCTTCCTTTGCATAGAGCTCAAACATGGAACATTGAACATGTTGGTTTGCAAAGCTTCTTCTACGGGTTCATAAGCGATGCCTTTATATTTCATATTGGTGCTAGTTCGTCCTAAGTAACAAGATAACTATCCTCTACTATGTAGTTAATTTGTGATTTGCATTCCCGCTCTACATGTTCACGTATGATGGTGTTATAGTTTCTATATGGTTCATTCTTAGCTACGACAGTAACTACATGTCGTGGTGGTGTCACGGCAGATGCCATGGATAGGCTGAAGGTGGGGACTAATATGCGCTAGGGGAATCCAGGGAGGGATAGTAGAGTGATTCTCTACACAGAAGCTTTGTATTGATGTTCAGTCTCCAAGCCTACAAGTGCTCCACGAGCTGTTTTGACTAGAGGAGGAAGAAGTGGCTCTCTTACTCTTGCCTATCCTCTAGTCCTAGAACTCAAGACCCACTAGTATTTCCCTTGCTCTGTATCCGAAAAGACCCAACCCCCTTACCAGAACCCCAACCCCCCCCCCCCCTTATATAGGGGTGGTTCGGTCCTGGCCTAGGGCATACGTGGAGGCATATTTCTAAGAATATGCCGCCTCCCAAACTAGTAACCCGACAGGGGTGCTTTTCCCCCACGTCACTCTTGCTTTAGCGACGTTGCCTCTGCAGCGCCCGCGTCAGCCGACGTGAGCGTCGTCACCCTTGTCGGCCACGATCCGGTGGTCCTGCCCTTGCTTTACTCGCTCATCCAGTACGCACTGAGCCTTCTTTTTGACCAGAGATATTCCTTCCTTCTCCTAGAATCCAAACGAGGATCCGGATCACAGTTGATCCGGCCACACCTGTTCCTGCATATAAGCTAGACAGGTGCCTCCGACTCACTCCTTGAGTTGGACGAGACAATGTTAGGCGACCTCCCTGGTCCGGGTTACTCCGTGATCCGGCCTGCCTTGAGGTGACTCGGCCAGCATCCGCTTTGACCTTGCCGAACCTCGGCTAGCTCGGCCCTTATACCCCGGAGTGACCCTACCCGGGGTTATCCCCCCAACATTAGTCCCCGAGGCTGATGCGGCCTTGGCGGCCTAGGTCGCTAAGGCCACATCAGTTTCAATCGTATCCAAGCTTCGGACGTTCGTCCCGGATTATATGGATTTATGTTACCTTCGCACGCTCCAAGTTGTCACTTGCCGGCCGGATCACCACTTTGGCTCGGATCGTTTGGATTTACTTTCCCTCCGCACGGTTCAAGTTTTCACTCGCCGGCCAGGTTACCACCGTGGCTCGGATCCGGGCCATGCTTCCTTCTCTCATACGCCAACCCACGTAATGGTTAATCATTACGTTGCCTTACTTTAAGGGCCTGCGCAGTAACCACCGCAGTAAATGTCAGTGATTACTGTGCGGGGGTTACGTCACGCCTGTCTCCTCGTTTACCGCAACTGCACGTCGTGTCATTGGATCACATGCACTCCGCGGCCTCCGGTGTGGCTCCTCTCTGATTGGTCGACGTTAGTGATACACGGCCACATCGTGTGGTTTTCCTGCGCAGCACGATCCCACTCGTTGATGACTGGGGGCGGTTAAATAGGGGAGGGGCGTGCCCCTTAGAACTTTTCCATCTCCACGCCCCCTCGCCTGCTCCTGTTCTTCTTCTTCGCAACCATGCCGCCGCCAGTGCCCATTGCAGCAGCGTCGCCGCCACATTTTCTTTGTTCCTCCGCACCGCAATCACCGATGCGCCTCTGTTCAGCCACGGGTCCTCATCAGTCTAGACCGCAAGGCTCCACCGCCGCCAGTTCCAACGAAGACACCGGAATTGAGATGACGGAGGAAGAGCTCGCCGTTGTTGAACAAGATATGGAGGAGGACGCCGGCGCGGCGGACCGCGGCGCGTGGGCCGGCTCCTGGGTCTGCGAGGATGACCTCTCTTGGCTCTACCGGACCCGGCGCATCCCCGCCGGCGTCGCTGCTCGTCTCCCCTCCTCGGAGCTGGCCCCCTCACCCAATCCGGGCGAATTTGTTGTTTTCTTATCCCATTTCCAACGAGGATTCGGGCT
The DNA here is from genome assembly GCA_916181665.1 of Avena sativa. Lineage (NCBI taxonomy): Eukaryota > Viridiplantae > Streptophyta > Magnoliopsida > Poales > Poaceae > Avena > Avena sativa. Next base: position 665,854,455 of record OV702289.1, on the reverse strand, counting down.
TCCAGTGAGTGATTTATTCCGAGACTAGATCCGGACCTATCACTTGCAACCACACCATCTCCCGGCGAACGCCATCACCTCTCTGTTCGCTTTCGTTTCTTCGATTGAGGGCTACACCGGGCTATGGCCTACGAAGGAGCTGTGGATCCAGTTCTTTGGCCTCCGTCGCAACGTGGTCCCCAAGAAGCCTACAGAGGAGGTTGCCAAGAAGCCTACAGCCTTGGCCAACCAAGTGAACAAAAGGTTTGCGGAGCTGAAGAAGCTCGGATTGCGCAACGAGGATGCCATGATCACGTTCGTGCGCAACCGAATCTCTCCCCTTCAGCGGCGCACTCACAAGTTGTGCCATATGAGCTTTAGTCGCGACCCCAACCGAACCTCCTCATTCGAGTTGAGCAATACGGAGATCTTCCGCCGGGTCAAGGCTCTTTTCACCACCCATAAGGACTTCTCCGCCGAATGGACGTGGGGAATCGAGCATTACTGCCGTGACAGGCTCCCTCCCGCGGTAAGCTTCGCGGGGTAAACTTGTCTCGGATCAATTTCATGTCGGCTCTTATCACATTCTTGACTTTGCCCCTTGTGCTTTTTTCTCAGCTGTTTCTCCAGCAAACCCTCGAGGATGGCCCGGATCCGACTCTTAAGTGGGCCCCGTACCGAGAAATTCCGGACGAGGAGGAGCCGGACCAGGAGATGTTCCTCCCCACCCCCGATGCCACCAGACGACCCAGCGGTAAATTCTCTTCTCTTAGAGATTGACCCGACGATGAGGATGACTCGGATATCGATGTGATTGAACCCGTTGAGGCTGTCCCTCTGTCTTTTGCTTACCCGGCATCAGCTAACCCCGGTGGGCACATCCACGAGGATCCTCCCCTTGCCACGGGCAAGCCTGCTCCGGCGGCGTCAAAGAAGAAACGCGGAACCGCGTCGAGTTCTTCTTCCGGACCTTCTCAGCCTTCCAAAAGGCAAAAGAAGGCTGGAGACAAGACTGCCTCCAAACGGGTAGGCAAAGCCCCGGCAAGGAGGGCCCGGAAACCTAAGGAGGCAGAGACCTCGGATGCGTAAGTTGGCTCCTGACATTATTGCGCAACACACTTCTCCCTGCTTCGGGGTAATTTCACTCCTGCCATTATTTTCTCTTGCAGGGCTCCTATGGAGGTCCCTCAGAGCGGATCGAGCATCTCCTCCCCTCTTCGGTCTAGTCTTTCCCCTCCCCGTGACGACGAGTCACACCCGCTGAGCCCTATTCCAGAAGGCTCTGCGGCCGCTCCGGGTTCCGCAGTACCTCCTTCAGAGGGACGCGACCTCGGATCGGGAGGGGTCGGATCGGCCGAGGTGATGGCGTCCGGCACTTCGGCATTGCCGCAACCAGCAACAATTAAGTCTACCGCAACTCCTGCCCTAGTAGTAGCTCCAGCACCAGCCACCGAACCAGCGCCTGTCCCGGTTCTGAAGAAACCAACAGCAGCTCCAACGCCAACCACCAAAGCTCCTGCGCCAAGCTCATCTGCCTCGTCTGAATCATCTCAAGCTCGGCGAGGACCCACTCCAGCGGTTTCTGGGGGCAAATCCACTGCGGTCACTTCCTCCAAGCAGGCCAAAGGCAAGTTCACCTCCGCCAAGGCTGGGCAGCGAACCTTGTCGTCGATGCTTCCAAAGAAGAAGTCATCAGGCTCGACGGATCCTCCCGCCGAGCCAGCTGATTCGCAGCAGATGGTTCTTCACACTAGCCCGGATCTTGCCCTGATTGAAAGGAAGGAAGCTCACGCCAAGGGCTTGGTGGCACCTCACATGCCCACTGGCGAGCGGTACCCTCCGAGCCTCATCGAGTTTGTCATGAACTGGAATAAGGCGGAGTTCGTCTACAACGACGATCTCCCGGAAAAGTTCGGCCCAGCTGAATTTTCCGCTCAGATGAATACCGTCGCCAAGGCCATTAACCTCGCTGGGCGTATGATGGCGGTACGTTGTTTCTTCTTTACATGTTGTAGATAATAACCATTAGTCCCCGAGCCTCCGGCGGAGTAACCTGTTATTTGGCCGGATGCTCCTTAGAAGATCAACGTAGCTGCATGTAAACTTCAAATATGTACGCACCTAGAGCCGGGTTAAGTTTCGCTTGGCCCGGATCTTGTATACTTCGAATATGCACACACCTAGAGCCGGGTTAAGTTCTGCTTGGCCCGGATTTTGCACACTTCAAATATGCACACACCTAGAGCCGGGTTAAGTTCCGCTTGGCCTGGATCTTGTATACTTCGAATATGCACACACCTAGAGCCGGGTTAAGTTCTGCTTGGCCCGGATTTTGCACACTTCAAATATGTACGCACCTAGAGCCGGGTTAAGTTCCGCTTGGCCCGTATCTTGTATACTTCGAATATGCACACACCTAATTTTACACGCCTGTGCCTTTGTCAGGTAACTACTAACCGTCAGAGCGCCGAGTTTCAGCGCCTGCTTGATACCCATAAGACCTTGCACGCAAAACACGTTGCACTTGGCGCGGAGCATGAAAAGAGGGGTAATTTCGTCTCTTAACACCTCATCGTTTCGTTTGTTTCTGCCGGATTATCCTCCTTATTCGTTTTTTTGCAGCTGGGGTGGAGGCTGAAAACAAGATTATGCGAAAAAACTTGGAGGAAATCCGAGGTATGTCCCCTTTCGGTCGACATTGTTGTGCTCTCCATTCTTTCTTTTTCTTGGCTCGGCAAACATTCACTCCTCGGCTTTGCTGGGTCAACACATCATTTCAGCATCGCTTGAGGATAGTGTGCCCGTGCCTGATATGATGCTGCATTTTCTCGAACAAGCAGGACAACATCAAGCCGAGCTGAAGAAGAAGGACGACGAAATAGACAAACTCAAGGCTGAGATGGAGACGATGAAGGCCCAACACAAAACCGAGCTCCAGAAAGTTGTCTAGAACTACACCGAAGAGCGTGAGCGCTTTACCCTTCAGATCTCCAAGGACCAGGATCTGCTCAAGGAATCCGAAGTCCGGCTTGGGTCGGCGCTCGCCGAGCTTGAACAACTTCGGCAGAGACGCGGTAGTTGTATCCAGGAGTTGACCCGGATCCATTACCATATCTCACGTAAGTTTCTTTCTCTTGCCCGACGCAGTTTTCCGGGTTAACTCATATGCCGGTGCTTCAGCATCCTCCCTTTCCCTATTTTCAGATAACTTTCCGGAGGGTACTGCTATTGTCAGCGCTGTCGTTGCCAAGTTTCTCCAGGAGAGGGGTACTCCCATTGCTCCTGATGGTGAGAGTATCCCTTTAGACCTGGAGGACCTGTTGGTTAGCGTGTCAGCCCGGGTGGAAACTATCAAGAACTATGGCAAGGATCTCCTCGACGTTGCGGTCCGGATTTTCAACGCATTCTGGCCAAGCGAGGACGCTCCGGAAAGGGTCACACTTCTTGTGGACAAGCTAATGGAGATTGAGACTCAACTCGACCTCTGGAGGGAATCCGCCGGGCGGGCCGTGGCAGATACCCTTCTCCATCATATCCTTTCATGGTACGAGAAAATCGATCTGAGCCTTCTCACCCATCGGCGCACCGGATCCAAATGGACTGATGATCCGGACTGGGTAGCTCGGCGCCAGGCTTGCGCCTACAGCCTCATCGAATATTCTCCAGTCCATGACTGGGTTGAGGGGCCGAGCTTTCTGGAATCCGGCGAGGAGGAACAGATGGAGAACGTGGAGGATGGGTCGGGCGATGACGGAGAAGATGCTGCTTCAGATGTCGAAGACAGTGATGATGACGCCGAACTTCCTCCTTCTGCTGCTCCTTAATTCTAAAAAAACTTGAAAATTTATCAGATCCCCGGTATGCCGGGTCCACTTGTATGCTGGATATGTGATATTTTGCTAGTACATTTCTATGCCGGATTAACTTGGGCGTAGTCCCCGAGTTTCATTTTCTTGTTCGTCCAATTCTCTGGCTCGGTCCGTGTCTACCTTGATTCAGTTTTACGACTTACGAACCCAAGCTTCAAAAATTGTTTTAACAATACTTAGAAACTTTTAGGTTTTGCTCAAAATAATTCAGCATAGTAACTTGAAAATAAATACAGGGTTAGTCTGAAAAACAAACATTAGCTCGAATAAACTCGTTTCCTTAGTCGTTTTTCATGTGCCACGCAATTCCAAACTTGTTCCCTTGCTCGCCATGAAGCCAATTCTTGTTGGACAGCAGCGAGTCGAAAGGTTGGGTTTTTGGTGCTCACACATTACTAATCCGGGTTAAGGGAAACGAGTCATTCCAGCCAATGCATAAAAAATAACCACAATCATTTATTAAGGCAGTCCCCGAGTTACTGCTCGAGGCCCTGCTATTTCATTGATAGGCTCATTGCCGACATACATACCGACATATGAGGATGACTCGGGTACACACACTCTTTAGCTAAGTGTAGAACGGACGAAGTAGTGCTACATTCCACGGTCGCTTGGATTCCTCTCCGGACCTGTCTGCCTTGTTCTTTTCCTGTGGCTTTGCATCTATGAGATAGTAAGAGTCATTGTGCAATGCTTTGCTCACGATAAATGGTCCTTCCCAAGGGGGGGATAATTTATGCATGCCAGTGGTACGTTGTACCAACCGGAGCACCAGATCGCCTTCCCGGAAGACTCGGGGGCACACTTTCCGGCTATGATAGCGTCGGAGATTTTGCTGATATATGGCGGATCTGGACAGTGCCAGTTCTCTCGCTTCTTCCAGCAGATCAACATCATTTTGCCGGGCTTCTTGCACTTCGGCTTCTGTGTATTGGGTGACCCTAGGCGAATCATGCTCTATGTCGGCTGGTAATACAGCTTCTGCCCCATATACCAGAAAGAACGGCGTGTAGCCCGTTGATCGATTCGGAGTTGTTCTTAAACTCCACAATACCGCTGGTAGTTCTTCTATCCAGCACCCCGCTGATCTTTGCAGCGGCTCAATGAGCCAGGGTTTTATCCCGGATAGCACTAATCCTTTGGATCTTTCCACTTGTTCGTTCGATGCGGGGTGGGCTACCGAGGCTATGTCGAGTCGGATTTTCTTATCTCGGTAGAATCGTGCAAATGCTCCTTCAGCAAAATTGGTGCCGTTATCAGTTATGATACTGAGGATAACCGTATCTCAAGATGATGTCTTTGAGAAATGTCACAGCTGTAGCTCCATCACACTTTCTTATAGGCTTCACTTCGATCCATTTTGTAAACTTGTCCACCATGACCAGAAGGTGCGTCATGTTCCCTTTGGCTGGTTTGAACAGGCCAACCATATCCAAGCACCACACAGCAAATGGCCATGTAATTGGTATGGTTTTGAGTTCCGACATAGGCATATGTGTCTTGTTGGCATACCTTTGGCAACCATTGCATTTTCTCACCAGATCCTCCGCTTGCTCCAAGGCGCTTGGCCAGTAAAATCCATGCCGGAATGCCTTTGCCACTAAGGCCCGTGATGAGGCGTGATGCCCGCATTCTCCTTGGTGTATATCTCGGAGGATGTCAAGTCCTTCTTCCGGATCAACGCACCGCTGGAGGATATTGGTTACACTTCGCTTGTACAGCTCGGAATTGATGATTGTGTAAGCTTTGGCCCTCCGCTGAGTTTGCCTGGCTAGCACTTCCTCAGTGGGTAATGTTCTATCTTTCAAGAACTGGTATATAGGCAGCGCCCAAGCTGGTACTGCTCTCGCAGGGAACATCTCCTCGTCAATTTCCATCTGATCCACCAGCATAACTTCAGCCGGATCACGCCGAACAGTCCCCGGGTCTGGTGAGGTAGTCCTCGGGTTTGCCGAGATATTCCCCGGGTTTGCCGAGGTAGTCCCCGGGTTCGGCGTACTACTTCCCACGTCAATGTTCATGGGCTCAGCTCCGGATTCCGCGTTTTCCGGGAGAAAGATTGAATCGGTTTCTGGGGACGGCCTGATAGATGGCTTTCTGAGGTGCTCCAATGCAACACCCGGTGGAATTTCCTATCGGGTCGAGCCGAGCTTCGACAGCATGTCGGCAGCTTCATTTTCCACGCGAGGTACATGATGAAACTCGCATCCCTCAAAGTAACCCGAGATTTTCTGCACATGAAATCTGTATAATGCCATGTTTGGATCCAGGGCGTCCCACACTCCGGACACCTGTTGTATTACTAGATCCGAGTCGCCAAAGCAGATTATTCGACGTATGCCAATTTCCTTTGCCACTTTTAGACCATGCACGAGAGCCTCGTACTCGGCGACATTGTTTGATGCTGCGAAATGGATCTACAACACGTACTTGAGCTGATCCTTCTTTGGCGAGGTGAGCACAACCCCGGCACCTAATCCGGCTTTGGTCTTCGATCCGTCGAAGTGCATCCTCCAGTAGTTCGGATCCGGTGGCGGTGGTTCGTATTGTACCTCGGCCCAATCCACGAAAAAGTCCGCTACAGCCTGGGACTTGATCGCTTCTCTTCTATCGTATTGGGGTGCGTATGGTGCTAGCTCAATTGCCCATTTCGTGATTCTGTCGTTCGCATCTTTGTTACCCATTATCTCGGATATGGGGGCTTTGCATATCACTTTGATGGGATGCTCTTCAAAGTAGTGCTTTAACTTCTTTGCCGCCATATAAACTCCGTATGCCACCTTTTGAAAATGCGGGTAGTTCTGTTTTGAGACAGACAATACCTCGCTCAAGTAATACACTGGACTCTGCACCGACTTACCCTCTTCATCTCGTTCCACTACAATCACTGCACTTACAACTCGGTTGGTTGCGGCTACGTAGAGCAACATTGGCTCCTTCGACAGTGGAGAAGCTAACACTGGTGCAGTGGCCAACATCTTTTTTAAGTGGGCAAAAGCTTCATCGGCCTGCGGCGTCCAAACGAATTTATCTGATTTTTTCATGAGTTGGTAGAGAGGCAGTGCCTTTTCCCCTAACCGACATACAAACCGACTCAGCGACGCCAGGCATCCGGTGAACTTCTGGACGTCGTTGAGACACTTCGGCAGTTCCATTCGTTCGATGGCTCGAATCTTAGTTGGATTAACCTCGATACCTCGGCTAGAGACGATAAATCCGAGTAATTTCCCAGCCGGGACACCGAAGGTACATTTCTCCGGGTTAAGCTTCATCCGGAATCTCCTCAAGTTCGCGAATGTTTGCCCTATGTCATCAAGGAGCGTTGCGCTTTCCTTGGTCTTGATAACCACATCGTCCACGTAAATTTGCACATTTTGACCTATTTGATCGTGCAGACACTTTTGCATGCACCTTTGGTACGTTGCTCCGGCGTTTCGTAAACCAAACGGCATAGTGCGATAGCAATAAGCCCCGTACGGGGTAATAAAAGCAGTTTTTATTTGATCGTCCGGGTTCAGGGGTATCTGGTGGAAACCAGAATAGGCGTCAATAAATGACAACAGTTCACATCCCGCGGTAGAGTCGATGAACTGATCTATCCTTGGTAGCGGAAATGGATCTTTCGGACATGCCTTGTTCAGGTTCGTATAATCGATACACATACGCCAAACCACTGCCACGTTCGGATCATCCTTCTTCTTTTCTACCAGTACCGGGTTAGAGAGCCAATCCGGATACAGCACTTCCATGATAAATCCTGCTGCTAGCAACCGAGCTATCTCGTCACCAATGACCTTTCTCCTATCTTCGGCGAAGCATCGGAGAGGCTGCTTCACCGGCCTTGCTCCGGGTCTTACATTCAAAGAGTGCTCGGCCAACTCCATCGGAACACCTTGCAAGTCCTGTGTGGACCAAGCAAAAATATCCCGATTCTCACGGAGGAAGTTGACGAGCTCGCTTTCCTATTTGTCAGTTAATCCGGCTCCAATTGTCACGGTGCGCTCCGGAAACATGTTATCCACCGGTATCTTCTTGGTGTCCTTCGCGGCTTGAAATGAAACGCTTCCATGCGGGTTACTTAACGCCGGCATATACTGCTGCGCGGATCGAGCTAATGCCGTCACTTCTTGGATTTTTCTTTTCTCTTGGGCAATTACGAGTGACTCGGCTACGTTAGACCCGGCTGAAGCGCACTCAATAGAACATCGGAAATCCCCAACGATAGTAGTTGCACCATTTGGCCCGGGCAAATTCATCTTCAGATAACTAACGTGGCAACTTGCCATGAATTTGCCCAGCGCTGGTCTCCCGAGTAATGCATGATACGCGCTCTCCAGGTTTACCACTTCGAACTCCAGATTTTCGGTTCGGCAGTTATCCCTTGTACCGAATAGCACGTCGACCCGGACTTTGCCTATTGGTTCGCAGGATATGCCGGGCATGATACCGTGAAAAGTTGTTCTCGTAGCCTGGAGCATGTTCTCCGAGATTCCCAACTTGCGCATCGTATCCGCATACATGATGTTAATGCTACTGCCATTGTCGATCAGTACCTTGGAGAACCTCACATTAATGTTTGGTCCAATGAACGTCGGATCCAACACTAGTGCATACGAGCCCGGACTTGGCATAAGCTTGGGGTGATCTTTGATGCTCCAGGTAATTTCCTGGTCAGACCAAGACATGTACCTCGTCACTGCAGGCATAACCGCGTTAACCTCCATATGTCGGCGCTGCAAGCTCTTCCTATCTGTTTCTTCTGTTGTGAACACACAATAGCTCTGGTGATGTTCCCTGTACTCATTTCTTCCCTCGTTTCCGGAGTACCTCTGATTCGGTTGTTGCTGTGTTTCTATCTGATGTACTGCATCCCTTCTCTCATTGTTGTCATACCTCGGCTGAGGGGGAGGCAACATCAGTTGCTGCGTGTTCGCTCCGGAGAGCAATTGCTGCCGGTGTAACTCCTGTCGAGGTTGATCATTCCGAGGTTCCTGAGCATTCCCCGAACCACCTTGCTCTATCTTGCGCATCCACTCACATTGTCTCGTCGTGTGACCCGCCGGGCTGCTCGGATTCGGCGTGTGAAACTTGCACGGCTGGTCCAACATTGACTCGTAGGTATACCTCGGACGATCTTTCTTTTCTTGCCATTGCTTCTTCTGCTCCGGAGTCCATGTTTTCTTGCCATCGTTTCGAGGAGTCCATTGCCCTCCCGTTTTCTGGCGTTGGTTGCTCCCTGCCCCGGGCTGATCTTGATTCACGGCCGCAACTTGTTGCGAGCCAGTCCCACGGTGGGCGCCAACTGTCGTGGTGGTGTCACGGCAGATGCCAAGGATAGGCTGAAGGCGGGGACTAATATGCTCTAGGGGAATCCAGGGAGGGATAGTAGAGTGATTCTCTACACAGAAGCTTTGTATTGATGTTCAGTCTCCAAGCCTACAAGTGCTCCACGAGCTGTTTTGACTAGAGGAGGAAGAAGTGGCTCTCTTACTCTTGCCTATCCTCTAGTCCTAGAACTCAAGACCCACTAGTATTTCCCTTGCTCTGTATCCGAAAAGACCCAACCCCCTTACCAGAACCCCAACCCCCCCTTATATAGGGGTGGTTCGGTCCTGGCCTAGGGCATACGTGGAGGCATATTCCTAAGAATATGCCGCCTCCCAAACTAGTAACCCGACAGGGGTGCTTTTCCCCCACGTCACTCTTGCTTTAGCGACGTTGCCTCTGCAGCGCCTGCGTCAGCCGACGTGAGCGTCGTCACCCTTGTCGGCCACGATCCGTTGGTCCTGCCCTTGCTTTACTCGCTCATCCAGTATGCACCGGGCCTTCTTTTTGACCAGAGATATTCCTTCCTTCTCCTAGAAGCCAAACGAGGATCCGGATCACAGTTGATCCGGCCACACCTGTTCCTGCATATAAGCTAGACAGGTGCCTCCGACTCACTCCTTGAGTCGGACGAGACAATGTTAGGCGACCTCCCTGGTCCGGGTTACTCCGTGATCCGGCCTGCCTTTAGGTGACTCGGCCAGCATCCGCTTTGACCTTGCCGAACCTCGGCTAGCTCGGCCCTTATACCCCGGAGTGACCCTACCCGGGGTTATCCCCCCAACACTACATTCCATTGTGTAGGTCACCGCAAATTCTGAGTCATCCAATTTCTCTTGCATTTGAGGATATACAACTACTTCTATATATATATATTTGTTGAAATGACCTGGCTAGTTATCTGCATAAATTCTAAGCCACGCACCCATTGTTTGATTGCTCGTTTCATAGTAGGCACACATGTTTAATGCTTGCTTGTCTCGTTTGTTTGACGTGTTAGTCAATAATTGAATCGTGGACCAAATAGTAAACTCCAGTTCATAGATCTTGTCATATCAGTCAAATGAGTAGTTCAAATTCTTTGATAATAAAGATGGTTGTTTGTTTGTCTTGTTTGTCATATTAACTTGTTATTACTTAGTTTCAGACTGCAATTATTGCTATCGCCACCCAAGAGGGGGCGGCAAGATCATGTCTCAAGGTGGTTTTCCAATGTATCTGTCCCACTCAGAGGGAGATGCTATTGATAGATTGAGAAAGCAAATTGATAAGGACCAATATTGATTGGCAATTGAAATGCTGAATTTTCTTACCCTTCAGTTTGTTGATAATATTTAATAATTTTAAGAAGTTTGTATTTGATGTAATATATATGTAAATCGCATAGGCCATGTAGGCATTTAGTTGACATTGTCCCCACCTGGAGGTAGGCGGTACCATAAAGGGCCAATTGGGCTTTGTTATTGGACCATTTTGTACTGGACCACCGATGAACTGTAAATGATGATCACTAATGGTCCATGTGCACCTTTTTGATTGTTTCGATTGGCACGGGCCTACGATAGGCTGAAACAGTAAAAAGCGGTAATATTAATGGCCGCACACGCAAAAGGCCGAAACGGATACCACAGACGAGCTCCATGAATACTAAAATTCTAGAACAGTAAAAGGCTAGAATCGTAGCACGCCACGAAGTGGTAAAAAGCCTACATCCTTACAGTCCCGAATAGTGAAAGGCTCGAACTGTAACATGCATGAACAGTAAAAGGCTAAAATGGTAGAAGGGCAGAATAGTAGTGGACCTTCTCACAAATGAGTTGCTATCGGGTGGCCCACAATGGGCAGGTTCGAACAGTAAAAGGCCATAACAGTAAGGATCCTTCTCGCAAATGCGCCTTTAGTAGGCGGTCGACCACGGGCTTTAAGAACAATGATGGGACTAAAGCAGGCCTTAATAGTACCGGACCGACGTGGTGCATGCCTCCAATGGGCCGCATAGTGATGGACCAAGCCTAGGCCTTACGCAGGACAAAGCAGTAACGACCGAAAAGTTAATAGGTCGCAACTGGGTTACAAAGTGATGGGACCGTTCAATCTACGTAGGCCTCTGGCAGGCCAAAACAATAATGAGTGATCTTCTTATTAGGCTTGTCTCATAGGTCAGCCCACTTAATAATTAGCAGGCCTTGGCTTCCACCACGGTTTTGTAACTATTAATGTTTGTAACCGGATGTTAACATCTCTTGCCATGTGGCACTTTGCATGACGTCAATAGTAGCTAGCGAAACTTATCTACCATGACACAAATTTCCGTGGTTGAAGGGCGCGATCCGCCATGGTAGGGGGAAAACCGTGGTGGATTCTTTGGTGATGGTACTTTTACCATAGAGGCCATATGTCGTAGAAACCTTTTTAACCATGAAAAACGGGCCTTCAACCACGAAAACCATCTATTGTAAAAGCCAACTTTTCTTGTAGTGCCTTTTGTTCTCGGGGATATTCTCTAGCCGAGAGCCACCCCTACTTGGTGGCACACCTTCAGTGATGGACGCATAATTGTGTGTGGAGCTTAGCTATGCCCGCCGAAGACTCGATGCGTTAGCTTGTCTCTTGCGCTCGTCGAGTTGTATCTTCAATTTATCAGCTCCTGCTTCTAGCGATGAAGTAGGTAATGATAGGCAATGAGTTCATCACGTGTAGCATCCACTGTTTGACCACGCAAAGATAAACAAAAACTTTTCCCCTACATGGTACTCCCAAGATCTAGCTTAGGTGATAAGCCACAAGATTTACCACTAGACGTGCACGTGCGGATTATTGATGAAGCGCGTCGGTTGAAAGACGTGCCAACTCCCAAGTGCCATAAAGTTAGAAGACGAACCTTTCTCAATGTGACTTTCATCCAAGTCCCTTTGCCTCACGATATACTTTGTCAAGCTATAGGCGAGTAGTTGTCATCCCTTTAATAGCTTGACTTTCTATTCTCGTTCCATGATATACGATTCACTGGACTAACACTTAGTCGGACTCCTTGGTTTACACTTAACCAAGACGCGCATGGCCATGCTTCCGAATCATATCACACGACTGGGCCCAGAGAATATCTCTCCATTATGGAGGGGAAAATCCCATCTTGATAATCCACGTCACGCAGCTTGCTTCACAACCAGCCCAAACTCTACCTTTATAACTACCCATTTACGGAACAATGTTTGATAGAACCTAAGCTTGTGATCCACAAATCGGATCATGCGATCACCTCAGGTCAAAAGATTCAATTGCTTGAGACTGCAAATGACAACATGCTCGTTGCATCTCAACGGTGGGTCAATCTGACTCGCTAAACTCTTTAGTCGAGTCCATGTAAGTCAGAATAGCATCACCATACCCATGACAAGTGGAACCGTGTCATCAGCCGACTTGCACATTGGTCTAAGTTGTGTGTCCAACACAACCTCAATGACCAAGGACATCTAGCATGAAAAAACATGAATATATAGTTCCACAACTGAATCACGTATTCGATGCTATATATCTGATGTTCATACAAGGACAACTTTATTACTTTATGAATACATTGGGAATTACATCATACATGATTGCCTCTAGGGCATATTCCCAACAGTCTCCCACTTGCACTAGAGTAAATCATCCCAACATCACATGTCTAGGCATATAATGCCCATGGCTCTTACGTGCGACTCTTGCTTAGGTTGTGGAAGAAGCTTTGTCAACGGATCCACAACGTTTGCATCCGTGTGTACCTTGCATAACTTGATATCACCTTTATCCACAATCTAGCAAATTAGGTGGTATTGCATGAGTATATGTTTGTTCTTTTGGTGTTGTCTAGGTTCCTTGGCTTGTGCAATAGAACCATCGTTGTGACAATACACATCTAACAGATTGGACGAGCCCTGAACCACACCAAGATCCATCAGGAAGTTCCTGATCCAAACGGCTTCGTTTGCCGCCTCCGAGATAGCAATATAATCATCCTCTATTGTAGATGCAGACACGGTCTCTTGCTTGGAACTCTTCCAGCTCACAGCTCCTCTGTTCATTACAAACACATATCTAGATCGCGAACAAGAATCATCTGAGTCAGTAAGATAACTCGCATCTATGTAACCCTTTACACCGAGTTCAACCTCACCTCCATAAACTAGGAACACATCCTTAGTACTTCTCAAGTACTTAAGGATGTCCTTAACCGCTGCCTAGTGGATTTCTCTAGGGTCTGTCGGGTATCTGCTCACAACACTTAGAGCATAGGAAACATCTGTCCTAGTACAAATCATGGCATACATGATGGATCGGGTTGCCGAAGCATATGGAATCGCACTCATCCGACTTCGCTCATCAGTGTCAAAGGACACTGAGTCTTACTAAGTTTTACACCATGGGACATTGGTAAGAACCCCTTCTTAGATGATTCCATGTTGAACTTCTTCAACACTTTGTCCAAATATGTACTCTAATGCAATGCAATGAGATGTCTTGATCTATCTCTATAGATCATGATTCCTAGTATGTAAGTTGCCTCACCCAAGTCCTTCATTGAGAAACTCCTTTCAAATGACTCCTTGGTTTCTTGCAACATCTGGACATCATTTCCAATAAGTAATATGTCATCCACATATAAGATCAGAAAGTTTACTTTGCTCCCACTAAACTTCTATATAGACAAGAATCCTGATCACTCTTGATGAAGCCAAACGATTTGACTACCTCATCAAAGCGAATGTTCTAACTCCGAGATGCTTGCTTCAATCCATAAATGGATTTCTGAAGTTTGCATACCTTGTCAGCATTAGCCGAATCGACAAAACCCTAGGGTTGTATCATATACACGTCCCCGGTTAATTTTCCATTAAGGAAAGTTGTCTTGACATCCATCTGCCATATCTCATAGTCAAAATAGACTGCTACAGCTAACATGATCCGAACTGACTTAAGCATCACTACAAGTGAGAAAGTCTCATCGTAGTCAACTCCTTGAACCTATCAGAACCCCTTCGCGACAAGCCTTGCTTTATAGACGGAAACATTTCCATCCATATCAGTTTTCTTCTTAAAGATCCATTTGCACTTGATGGGTCTTGCACCGTCTAGCAGATCAACCAAGTTCCAAACTTGATTTTCATCCATGGAATTTAACTCGAATCTCATGGCTCCAAGCCATGACTCAAAATCAGATCCCACCATCGCTTTCAAATAAGTTGTCGGCTCATCACTGTCTAACAGTAACACATCACGAACACTTCACAATCTGGTCGATCTTTGCGGTGCAGGTGCAGCTGCCGGCTCAGCTTCCACGACCGGCTCAACCTCTAAGGCTTTTGCCGACTCGCTACTGGCCGGTTCCTCTCGAATTTCTTCGAGCTGCACCGTACTCACAGTGACTCCCCGACTAAGAAACTCTTTCTCTAGGAAGACACCGTTCCGAGCGACAAACACTTTGCCCTCTTCTCGGTTGTAGAAGTAGTAATCCAAGGTTTCCCTCGGATACCCCACGAAAATACACTTATCCAACTTGGCTGTAAGTTTGTCCGACTAAGGTCGCTTGACAAATGCTTCACAACCCCAAATCTTAAGAAAAGACAAACTTTGCCTCTTGCCCGTCCACATATCATGCAGTGTCTTCTCTACCGATTTTGATGCACTCTATTTAGTGTGGACGCCGCACTTTCTAGACAATAACCCCAAAATGATAAAGGCAGATCTATCCGACTCATGATTCATCGTACCATGTCCAACAAGGTCCGATTCCGCCTTTTCGACACGCCGTTTCTCTGTGGTGTTCTCGACGGAGTGAGCTGAGGAACTATTCAACAACTCTTCAGATGGTCATCAAACTCATGGCTCAAGTACTCGCCTCCTCGGTCCGACCGAAGGAACTTTATTTTCTTGCTGAGTTGATTTTGTACTTCATTTTGGAATACTTTGAACTTTTTAAAGGCTTCCAACTTATGTTTCATCAAGTAGATATATCCATACCTACTCAAATCATCAATGAAGGTAATGAAGTACTCATAACCACCTCTGGCTGTCGTGCCCATCAGGCCACATACATCACAATGTACTAGTCCCAACAAGTCAAACGCCCTTTCGCAACTCTTTGCAAAAGGTGTCTTGGTCATCTTGCCAAGTAGGCATGATTCGCATGTCTCGAATGACTCCAAGTCAAACAAAGTTAGGAGTCCATCATCATGGAGCTTCTTCATGTGTTTCCAACTTATATGACCAAGCTGACAGTGCCAAAAGTAAGTCATATTCAGATCATTTAGTTTCAACCTTTTCACATTTATGTTATAGACCGATTCACCATCAAGATTCAAAATAAATAACCCATCCTGGACGGGTGCAAAGCCGTGAAACGTATCATTCAAATATAAAGAACAACCATTGTTCTTAATATTCGACACATAGCCCTGTCTCATCAAACATGAGGCAGAAATGATGTTTCAACTAAGCACTGGAACATAATAACAATTATTTAGCTCCATTAAGAATCCTGTAGGTAAATGAAGTTGCATCGTGCCGACTTCCAACACATCGACTCTCGATTTGTTGCCGACTCGAATGTCAACCTCGCCTCTTGCCATGCTCCTAGTTCTTACCAGTCCCTGCAACAAGTTGCAGATGTGAATTACTGATCTAATATCATATACCCAAGAACTATTAGGTGCATCGACAATATAAATGTCTATAACATTGCACACAAGCGTACCTGAGTTGGAAGTCACACCTCCACTCTTGGATTTGTCAGCCAAATACTTGCTGCAATTCCTCTTCTAGTGGCCATCCGCCTTGCAATAGAAGCAGGTGGATCTAGCTGAAGGAGATGGCTTAGTCCCCAAGGAAATGCTTGGGATCGAATCCTGAGCATTACCTCCTGACTTAGCCTTCTTCTTCTTAGTCCAAGAAATCTTCTTGAACTTAGCCTTATTCTATACCATCAACACTTGACTAGCACCCTTCTTGAGATCAGACTCTGCTTGCTTAAGCATCCCATGTAATTTAGTGAGTGACATGGGTATGCCCAACAGGCACCCAACTATAGCCTACCTGGTGTGGCTCGACAGAAGGCTCACTCGACGAATTGCAAAGGTCCATGAAGCCTATGACAGTTCGGGTGGTATGAAGCCCATATAGACACGGACTCCGAAACGCACAAGACAAGGAAGTCTCAATACTAGAGTTTGAATCTAACTTGTAACCAACTCGTATTGGTACCTGAGACCTAGCCTCCCCATATATAAAGGCTAGGAGGGTCCAACGAGGAGGACACGACCTAACACCCAATAGACAAATCGCGACTCCTACAATAGATCGTCACAATAGACAATAGATCTAGACAACACCCGTAGCATATACATACACCAGATCTAATCTGCGCATACAACGCCATCGGCGACATTGTAATCCTTCGAATCATCATCAATCAAGAGTAGACAAGCAGGAGTAGGGTTTTCCCTCCGGGGGCCTGAACCTGGGTAAACATCGTGTCCCGCGTTGCTTGTCTGTTAGCCGTTCCGTGATCTCCAGCGTTCCCTCCTTCTCCAAAACCCATGACCATAACAATGGGCATTGACGAGTTAAACTCTCGTCAATTGGCGCCGTCTGTGGGAACTAGGCACGCTGATCGTGCGGTCGTGATGGTCCCATCACCAACAATCTACAATTTGTCAGCTTCAACCTTGGATGTCTGCGACTCGCAGATTCTCGGGAAATAATTATGCAACTGCGGCAATCGTAGCGAGGGCTTAACACCCAAGGAAACTCGGGTGCAGCAGAAGAATTCTTCAGATCGGGTTGTATGGGATAAGTCTAGATCCGTTCCTCGCTGACGCACGGACAAAAATTAATAGTGGATAAAGTTCCGATGATGACGTTTATTTAATCAGCTAGATCGATCTGATCCGACCAGCCAGTAGCAATCGATCTGGTGCGTCACGACAAGGAGACTACCAGAAAAATAATAAGTCTTGAAGCAGCAGCAGTCCAACTCGCGAGTCCGTGTCGATTCCGGGTGAAATCATCTCCATACTCCTCCCAAGAACATAACGTGCTCAAGCTTGATTGCATGATTTGCATTGAGAAAGGAAATTTTAACACACGGATCGGTTTCCAAGGAGGAAAAGGAAACTTGGAGAGAAACGATCGTTGTACTACTATGCTACATACATGGCAAGCCCAGCAAAATTAGACCAGTGCCTCTTTACGTGATTCAACAAAAAGGCAAAAGGAAAAACTCATGCCAGATTCTGTCGATCGGTCAAGCTCAACGAACAATAGAAGATTAAAGAAATATAGACAGATAGGAATCAATCAAAGTGTCCACCGGACTGGTGCTCCTAGTTATGTTCTAGTTGAGCTCGACATGACATACCATCATAATAGGCGTGCTCGTGTGCAGTTCACCAGCAGCGTACATGCGGCTTGACGACACCGCGAACTCGACGGAGGCATACATCACAAGGCTAAAAAATAGTACAACCGGATAAAGAGCTGTGGAGACGACCCACTTGCCGCCGTGTCAACTCCCTCGGCTAAACACCGCGTGACTCGTCTTCCGTGACACTCGCCATCATATCAACTCCCTCCAAACAAAAATCTGAGCACCCGCTGCATCGAATCCCGTCCTCCGGTGATTGCCATTCCACTGACTCCGTCCGATTGCATCGGCTCCACACTCGGGGGCTATGGCGCTTCCGCCACGCCACTACGCTCCCGGGATACGGTGATACGCTACAATCTCCGAATCCACCGGGTGACCTTCCAAAATCTTCGGCTGCGCTAACCCGCTACGGTCTTCGACTGCGGCGACCTGATACGGTCTGCAGCTTCAGCGACTCGGGGGCTTCTTCGACTCTAGAGACCCGCTACGATCTTCAGCTTCAGCGACTCGGGGGCTCCCTCCTCTACGGCGACCCGCCATGTACTTCGACTTCGCCGACCTTCTGCAGTCTTCAGATGAGGGGACCCGATACGGTCTTCGACTGTTGTGGCCCGTTACAGTCTTCATATGCAACAACGCATCATCACCACATGATTTCGGTCCGCCGCGTGACCTGCTGCCGCGGCGACTCCTTCCACCGTACGACTCACCGCCAGGTCGACTATGTCTACTTGTGAAACACCGCACGACTCGCTGTCGTGTCGAGTCCTTCAACCATGACGACTACCAATAAAGCTAAGTTATCCTCTACTTAGATTTGATTCTTTTATAACTATTTACTTTAATCGCACTCGAAACACTCGGGGGATGTGCCCTCTTCGAGTAACCTAATATGCCGTTGACTCCACGCACTCGAGCACCTCATACGCGATAGCCCGAGTAGCTGATTCTGCCTAATTGTCAAATCCTTAAACTCTGAGTACTTCAGCAAGGTACTGAGACTAAGGGTAATCAGGCTAACGAAAAGGCCTAGCATGCAGTGCAAAAGTGTCGACTCGATTGGCACCAGAATATTACTTTACAAGTCGACAGGCAAATATTCTTTACAAGATACAAGTACTTCACAATTCTTAATGTTTTATGCAGTTTACAAGGATGTCGACTGCGTCGAGATATTCTACCGGGTCCTCCAACAGGAGTTGACAAAACAACTGACTATGCCATACACTCATGACCCGAGTCAAGTTCCTCCTCGGATGGTTGTATCGCTTGATGCTACAAAGACGCGACATTGGCCACGTGCCCGATAGAAGCAACTGTGTTAACTCCATCCGCATCATCGACTCACACGGCTAAGCGCCGCATAACTCACAACATCGAGTCCTTCCGGCTAAACGCCAGACGGTGGTTTCTCCTCTCATGATATTCAACTACGGCTGCAAGATACAAGACTCGAGTCTCTGCCCGAGTCTACGACTCCGCCAGACACTCGGGGGCTACTCCAAACTAGAGCGCTGGACGCGCATATACAAGATCTTCGAGTGGCATGCTCCGAATCCTCACTCGAATCCACGATTCAACTAAGGACTCGGGGGCTACTCCCATAGGGAGCGCTAGTCGCGCATTCGAAAAAGCACTGGCATTAATGGCATTCGCAAGATCATCCGAAGAACTTCTGAATTGTTGTGTCCATGCAACCGATGACTATGAGTCTCTGCTCGAGTCTACGACTCGAACAGACACTTGGGGGCTACTCCCATAGGGAGCGCTAGCCATGCACCCTATGATTTTTTCTTATACATAACCGTGTGTTGACTGCGCCCACACTCGAAAGCTTTGGTGACTCCGCCTCATATTTTCCCTGCAAAGAGACTACGTCTCTAGGGCCATCCGAATCATCTCCGTGATGACAAAATTCAGATGCCACGCTTACAACATGAAGATAAGACCTAAAGAAGGCCTAGCAACGCACCTGCTGCGCTCTACCAGAAATAATCCGTGCCTGTAGGTACGATGAAATAAGCCTTGACGGATGCGTCGAGTGCTCACAATTATACACTAGCATTCGACTCTATAAGACCTCCGCGGCCTGAGTCGAATTACGCCAGCAATTTCCAAATTTGAGTCCGGGGACTCGAATTTGAGTAGGTAGCGTTGTTTTTGCCCTAGAGCAATTAACTGGTCCCGATCCGTCGAGCGCACCAGGCATGTTTACCATCATCCCTATGAACTACTACAAATTCGACTTACCCGCTGAACTTCCGGGTGAAGTGCTTCGCACTCGACATAACTATCGACTCTGACATCCTAATGCAAAATTCAAGACTACTAAGTCTCCACCCGAATCTACGATTCGCATGGACACTCGGGGGCTACTGACATGGGTATGCCCAATAGGCACCCAACTACAGCCTACCTGGTGCAGCTCGACGGAAGGCTCACTCTACGAATTTCCAAGGTCCATGACGCCTATGACGGTTCAAGTGGTATGAAGCCCATATGGACACGGACTCCCAAACACACAAGACAAGGAAGTCTCAATACTAGAGTTTGAATCTAACTTGTAACCAACTCGTATTGGTACCTGAGACCTAGCCTCCCCATATACAAAGGCTAAGAGGGTCCAAGGAGGAGGACACGACCTAACACCCAATAGATAAATCGTGACTCCTACAATAGATCGTCAAAATAGACAATAGATCTAGACAACACCCGTAGCATATACATACGCCAGATCTAATCTGCGCATACACCGCCATCGGCGACATTGTAATCCTTCGGATCATCATCAATCAAGAGCAGACAAGCAGGAGTAGGGTTTTCCCTCCGGGGGCCTGAACGTGGGTAAACATCGTGTCCCACGTTGCTTGTCTGTTAGCCGTTCCGCGATCTCTAGTGTTCCCTTCTTCTCCAAAACTCAAGTCCATAACAATGGGCATTAAAGAGTTAAACCCTCGTCAGTGAGCTTCTTATCCATACCATGCATGTGGTAGTTCGAGATGAACTGGCCATATGGACTAGGAAGAGCGTTCAGAATTATGTCCTTGGCAAACTCTTCGCTAATGGGGTAGCCAAGCCTTTCCAGAGACTGCACACAACCAACCATCTTGATTATATGCGGACTCAGTGGATCGTCATCCTTAAGCTTACAACTCAGTAAAGCTTGAGAGACTTGATACCTCTCGGTCTTTGCCTGATCTCGGAACATACTTTTGAGGCCTTCGATCATATTGTAGGCTTCAACATTGTTGAAATGCTGCTGCAAGTCCGGTTCCATGTGAGCAAGCATAAGACCTCTAATTTCCGTAGACTCATCACATGTCCTACTATAGGCATTGCTTGCTGCGACACTCGCATTCCCATTCGTCTCATCTAGAAGCGGGTTATCTAGAACATGGTCCCTCTTCTCTTGTTTGAGAACAATTCTCAGATTACGATAACAGTTGGTGAAATTAGTTCCATTAATCTTATCTTTCTCTAGGATGGTCCTCAATGCAAAACTGGATAACTGAGGGAGACTGCTACTAGGTGCCATTGATCTACAATAGAAAATATGCAGAACACTTAAGACATGTATCCATAAAAGAGCAAGCATATTAAACATGTAATACTTATGCTCCCACTAGAACCAACACCCCTCTGATGGCTATTAAGTGATTCAAGATCCTAAATAAGCAAGCCGACTAGGGAGCTTTAGCATCATCGCTAGCCGTCAAGTGATCTAGGTAGGCAACTCCTTGCCAAACGCATCTCATGCGACTCTTGTTGGTCGGGTGGCTTCACATGCCCCAGCTCCCGACCGACCTCTCCCCAAGTCCCACAACCATTGTGATAGACCCGTCTAGCTTACCAAGTGCTTCCACTGTAAGAGTCAGACTCGAACCCACCTAGTCGAAAAGAATTGGTAGCACCTCAATTTTATGAGCCCATTACCAAGAATGTCCGACTTGTGATGGTGCAGCACCGGTGGGGAGACCGACTAGACCTTCTTTGAGGAATTAAATTCTAACTGTCTAATAGAGGTAAAATAGAGACATAAACATAACACAAAATAAAGCAATTATAATGTGAAATTGTATGGCTCTCTTCATGGTGATCTCCATCTCCACAAAACTTGTAAGTTGACTCATGCCAACTCTTGTCACGTGCCATCTTACACCTTGTCACCGACTTGTATATCGATTTTCATGCCATCCAGATTCTCCAAAAAGCTACACTAGCTTAGTAATTAAAAATTACATAGAGAATCCGACACGCATGTTATATACAATAAAATGACAACACCTAGGCTTTAGGCGGCTGACAAAAACCTTGATACGCAGATAATGTGTGGATTACACACATCACATGCACATAAGCCATACCATTCACAACATCATCCTGCAAAAACAAGTTATGCATAGATACGATATCTACCGATGTTGCGAAACTCGCAACGACAACTAAGGTGCTACGACAGGGCGAAGCCGGTAGTCCCGCTAACCAGATAGAGGGCAGGGATCGAAGGGGCAGCAGCCCTCGCAGGTGCGGGTAGCGCCTGGTGATTTTTCCAAAAACACAGATCTCATATGTATTCCGAACATGGATTTCTTCATCAGATAAAACAATTTTATCCAAATCTGATCCGTCCTCCGATTTGATCAAACTCTTTGATCTTCGATCATTGCATCTAGATTTACATGTCACAGTCTACCCCGATGGCGGAAGATGACCTGTAGGGGTATGTCGTTCCACGACCTTAGCAGTAGGATCACAGAGACTAGATCATCCATCTCCCCGAGTACGATTGATCCAATCAACCTTATACAAAATCGATCTATCTCATAGATCGAACACCAAAAAAACAAATAGATCCAATCTAATGTCAGCCGCATATCACATATGCAAGATTCCGAGCCTAAAACTAGAAGCTAACGCTCTGATACCACTATTGGGCCACGCAGAGACAAACAAAAACTTTTCCCCTACACGGTACTCCCAAGATCTAGCTCACGTGATAAGCCAAGAGATTTAACACTAGACATGCAGGTGCAGATTATTGATGAAGCGCGTCGATTGATGTTGTGACGAACGATCCCTTGTACAGGACATCCAGATCCCCACAAACCTTCTTGTCTCTAGCGCCGCGCGTGCAATGCCTCTACCGGTATCCACACATACAGGGAGGAGCTCTAGGTAGAGGACTGCTAGATCATGTCTAGCCGAAAATGGGAGAGGAGAAAGTGACGGCTAGGTTAGGGACTATCCCTTGTCACTCCACTTATATACACTCCTAGCTGGGCTCAACGCTTGAGGCCCATTTAGGTTGTACCCCAATCTCCACATGGATCGAATCCTTATGGGCTCCTTTCCTTTAAGTGTGTGACCCTGTAGGTTCACGTACATCTAGACACGACACGAGTCACCACTCTGAGTCGATAGCTGGTAGCGGCTTCTAGTAAGACATGTCAACTCCCAAGTGTCGTAAAGTCAAAAGACAAACCTTTCTCAATGTTACTTTCATCCAAGTCCCTTCGCCTCACGATATACTTTGTCAAGCTAAAGGAGAGTAGTTGCCATCCCTTTAATAGCTCAACTATCTCTTCTCGTTCCATGATATACGATTCATTGTACTAACACTAAGTCCGACTCCTTGGTTAACACTTAACCAAATCACGCAGGGCCATGCTTCCGAATCATATCACACGAGAGAGCCTAGAGAATATCTATCCATTACGGAGGGGCAAATCCCATCTTGATAATCCATGTCACGCAGCTTGCTTAACAATCAGCCCAAACTCTACCTTTATAACTGCCCATTTACGAAACAATGTTTGATAGAACCCAAGATGGCGATCCACAACTCGGATCATACGATCACCTTAGGTCAAAGGATTCCATTGGTTGAGACTGCAAATGACAACATGCTTGTTGCATCTCAACGGTGGGTCAGTCCGACTCATTAAACTCTTTAGATGAGTCCATGTAAGCCAGAATAACATCACCATGCCCATGAAAAATGGAACGGTGTCATCAGCCGACTTCCACATTGGTCTAAGTTGTGTGTCCAGCACAACCTCAATGACCAAGGACATCTAGTATGAACAAACATGAATATATAGCTCCACAACTAAATCATGTATTCAATGATATATCTGATGTTCATTGATGGCCTGCAAGTGCACATGTTCGTCAAAGAATATTTTCACAGAAGTATTAATTCCAGTTTTTTATATCGAGCCTAGGAAAGTGTTTTTATGCGGTGTTTCTGTCGCACCCAAGGTGCCACAGGTCTTGAGTGAATTGACTGCAACGGTTGACGGTGGAAGTGGTGAGTAAAAGATAGATGAACTTGCTTATGAAATAAGTAAAATGCATAAAGGTAAAGATGTGAAAGGTGTGTGAAGGTCTTGTAGATGAGAAGTTAGGCGCTGAGAGAAACAATTCATGGTGATAGTGAAAGTGCCAAATGGAATAAGCGGAATAAGTGATAGCGATATTTCTTATTTATAAGTGAGTAGGCAAGCAATCCATATACCGACTAGGAGTCCTCATGGCCAATTCTTCCCAATCCTAATGATCCATCTTCCTATTACCACGACCATGGTCAGCGCATTAATTAAGGTCTTGCGACCAGATCAAGGATTTAATATTGATGGTTCCTTGTTATCCTCGAGTAGTGCTAGCTCTTATTTGATATCGGTCGTGTCACTCTGGTGTCGCCAAATTACTAGCATGCAAGTTCATACCTATGAGATCTTTGGATCATGTCACCTGGGCCCTTAAATTAGATAACAAGCATTAGGCAGACATAGATATTCATTCTTACTATTTAAATAAAACATTACAAAAATCACAAATGGATGGAATTAGAGGAACAACACATCTCACCAATCCCCTACATCTCCCATGCCTATGGGGGTTTACTCAGACATGAGATGAAAACAAATCAAAGGCATAATTGTATTGCAAATAAAATCATCTCACAGTTATGTAGCGAACCACAATAACGATTAAAGATCCAATCAAATACAAATCAGAGGTAGATCAAAGTATCAAACCCTAATCTTACAAGTGCCAATCTATCTCTATAAGTAATGATGGAATGATGGTGGAGTGTGTGGTTTAGAGGTTGGAGATCGTCGAGGAACGAGGTGAAGTTCTTCTCCTTTTTCAGATCCGATCTTCCCCCTCTAGATGGCTTGTGGCGGCTGTAACTTTTGTTCTGTGCTTCTTCTCATATCTCTTCATTTACAAAAGTTCCTTGTATTGATATAAGGAAGGCGCCGGTGGGTAGTACAGGTGGGCGGTACGGGCGTGCCCCGATCATACCTGTGGTCATTAAGCATTCAGGACACCTCTAATGAAAGTTTCACCAATTGGGGATTTGCTTATTCTGGTGTAATTAGCCCATAAATGCTATTAGATCTTCAATAAATGTTCATTGCCTTAAAACCATCACAAGAAACCAAGGATTCGCTAATTGCGATATTAACATTAGTGGAAAGGGGCAATCTTCAGTGAAATCCGACAATAAACAAGAGGAAAACCAATGGTAAAAAGTGATGAAATTTGGAGCTATCAACATCCCCATGATTAGCGGTTACTCGCCCTCAAGTGACAAAGCTATAATGAGTAATAGCGAAGAATTGAATGAAGATGAAAACACAAGTTCGAGGTTGTATCATATTCCAACGTCTCAAATCCTACAACCTTGAACACGAGCATAATATATTTGAATAGTTGCACTTAAGCTGGATTCCTAAACGCAAGTAACTCTCTAGCTAATAGTTCTTATAACTCAAATGAGATTGTTAAAAATTTGGCGAGGCTTTGCAAATCAATTTATTCCAGGACCTCTCTTGTTATGAGAGTGAAAATGTTTTTAAGCGAGGTTGCTTGAGTCAAAACTAATGGTGCAAATGTAGATGTCAAAACAAGGATAAACTTAGAGCTTTTTCATTAGTCACCCACTTTGATAATCGCGTCTATCAAATACCTCTTCTTTTCCTTGCCTATAAAGAACTCTAATTGCACATTTTAGGTAGGGAGGTGATGCCAACAATCAAAAGTATCGAAAGTTTCTCAGCTCATATTTGGATGATAAATCTTTTCTTTTTCCTTCTCAAGGATCAATAAATATTTCCTTTTGTAAACTCCTACACAACCTATTGGGAATACCAATTTTTTGCCCATATAGCGACACGTATGCCACTCATGCCATCAACTCATAGCCGAAATTTGGGGTTATATCATAGATCATTCAGAAGCTAGCGGAGTAGTTGGCATCCCAAAGGTGTGTATTTGAAACAAAATACTTTATTTTTATTTTTCTCTCTTTCCTCTTTTTTCTTAGTAGGCCAATACAAGTTTTGGCATCTCCCTCTACCACTCTAAAAAGTTTGTTCTATCAAGCAATTATTTTTCAGAAGGTATCATCAAGTCAACAATCAGTATGTGGGGTTGAGCACTACTAATATTAAGCCCCTAAGACAAAAACATGGCACAAAAGTTGTCAATGGACACTTTCTCTTGTTCTAAAAAGTTTGGAATTGAATCCAAAGAGTGTTTTTCAAACTGATAGTAATTATCGAAAGTCTTAACCAAAGAGGTGGCAAAAACCTTTGAGCTCAGGTTCTAAAAGATAACGAAGTAAGCATGGAGTCGAATTCAAGTGCAACCGAACGGACATAAAATGTTCATGAATAAGCTTACCGGAAGAAGGAAAATAGGAATGTGGTACCTCCTCTTGCTTGTTCGTCTTCTACTTGAGCCAACTCTTTGTGTTCGTCTCCATAGCTCGATTACTAGAAGTGAGCAACCTGTAGAAAGAATCAACCAAAGCCGAGATAAATTTGCACAAATAAAACTAGAAACTAGTCTAATATTTTTGGTTTTTTCTTTATCAAATGCAAAAATGATAGTAAACATGCATTGAAAAGAAAAAATAAAAAGAAGAAAGAAAAATATGAATGCAACATGGTGGGAGGAGTTTAACCTCTCCAAGCTTTGGCTTTTGCCTAACTGGAATTAGTTGTCTCTACCGTCAGGTGGCGGCTACTAATATGGGAAGTTCGGATAGCGATTTGGAAAGCCAGTCATGAAAGATGTGAAGTCTTGAGTGAGGTTGACTATGTTGGCGTTCGCATCATACAACGTGTTCTCTATGTTGTCAATGCGATGCACCACCTGGTCAAAATGACTCCTCGGGACATAGTTGAATCCTGGTTGTGGCGGAGGCATACCTTTTTGTTGGTGTTGGTGGAAAGGCTGTTGTGATGGTGTTGTTGGCTATAGTCGTCCCATCCTACACCATGCCAATCTTCTTCTCCTTGATCTTGATGTTGTTAGCTAGCTGCTGCGTTTTCCTAGTTGGGATGGCCACCTGGTGGTGCAGTCCTTCCTGAGAGGATCAATGCCTAGTAGAACTCCTCCTCAGTGAGGACCCAACTCTGTATACCTGGAAAACCAAAAGCTTGGACAAAAGGAAGCAAGATTTGGTGGAGATCATCGTTAGGTTAAAAATAAAATTGGTAAGCGCGGATGGCACGTTAGGCTCTATAGACCCCCATGAACTTGGCGCTAGCCATATGAATGTCATCCATGGCCTTACTGCCAGCCACAGCTCTTTCATGTGGTAGGATAAATTCGTTTGCGTAGGTGATCTGTGTGATCAACCCTCCACAACGAATGTCCCCCCAGGAAGCCGACATTTGGCGGGGAAAGTGCTGGATGAGCAAAGCACCCAACTTTACCTTGTGCTCCATCTATGGATGCAAGGCCATATGAATCACACTCATTTTGGGGCCTGCCAGTGCCCCAACATCACCTTTCCCAAATAAAGAATTAACAAGGAATGTATGAAAATAACGTATAGTAGGATTCTAGATAGTGGCGCTCTTCTTGCGCAAGTAATCATTGTTCATGTGGAAAGAAATTTGCCCCAAGATTGCATTGCCCCTATGTGCACATTGTCATTAATATCGAGTTCTCCCTCATGGGAGAATCCGAAACTATTACAAAATTCATAGAAGGTCAGGTTGTGGAGTTGCCCATTGAGCACAAAACTTATAGTGCAATTTCGCTCCTGGGTCTCGAGATCATCGTGGAACGATGAAAGGAACTCAAACATGGTGAGCTTGTAGGTGTTGATGGAGAGGTAGGAGAAGTCGACCATGCTAGCTTGCACAGTCATCTGCTCGAAGTCCTTCAGAAGACCCTGGCGGGAGAGGAACTCACGGTCTACCCACTTGGTGGGAAAAACCTTGCGGTTGCTCACCCTCTCGTAGTCTTGGCTCATGGCATCCCTCAAGCTGTCCACCTCTGAGCATCCCATTCTTCGAGACCGAGGCTCCCGCCGTACCCGAGCCCTTGCCCGAGTAGAAAATCCTTCCAATGTTATGCATTGTGCTGAGAATTTTTTGAAGAAAACTATAGGCATCAAGTTTCTATCACATAAACAAACGATTACAGGTAGAAGTTACAAATCCTAACATGAGGAATCAATAATAATCTGAAAATATGATGAACTCATCTAAATACCCAATGTGATGAATTCAACCATGGATTTCAGAAAATAGAGTATGGATCGGACGAGAAACTTACCAATGTGAAGATTCCCAACTGAAAAACACGAAATCAATGAAGAATCAAAGGTTTTAAGAGGCTAGGGTTTGAGGTGGAGAGAGAAAGAACTAGGAAGAAAGAGGAAGAAGAAGAAGGCTGGCTGGGAGCTACCCACCGTCGGCCTTTACCTAGCGACACACTCGGTACAGGCAGGCGGTACGGGCGCAGCCCGCCCATACCGGTGGTCGTCACCGTTAGATCAACATTAGGGTTCAAGATCAAACATGATCGACTTGGTACGGACATGCGATACGGGCATACCCTAGCCGTACCAGTGGTCGTTATCTATTCGGGAACTTTGGTCGATTTCGACAATGTTCGGTACGAGCGCGGGGTACGGGCGTATGATGTCTACTCACTTCTATTCTTGTAGACAGTTGTTGGGCCTCCAAGTGCAGAGGTTTGTAGAACAGCAGCAAGTTTCCCTTAAGTGGATCACCCAAGGTTTATCGAACTCAGGGAGGAAGTGGTCAAAGGTATCCCTCTCAAGCAACCCTGCAATCAAGATACAAGAAGTCTCTTGTGTGCCCAACACACCCAATACACTTATCAGGTGTATAGGTGCACTAGTTCGGCGAAGAGATAGTGAAATACAAGTGGTATGGATATAAGACAACGGTGCCAGGAAATACTTTGATGGCGTGGAAGAGACTAAAGGCAAACTGAAATAAAGATAGCAGCAAGCAAACATGTAACAGATCTAGTTGCAAACGATGTTTCAATGCTTAGAAACAAGGCCTAGTATCATACTTTCACTAGTGAACACTCTCATATAAATATCTTCTCTTTATGATACTACTTTTAACTACTCTCCGGTTGGACACTTTAATCCATGGTAGGACTATAAAAACACTCCTCAAAGTTAGCTTTCCCCATCTAGATAACCCCACACTATCACCTTGAGCTCTAGATGGTTCCAACAAACACCACAATTTCATAGAAACATCCAACTCCAAATATAACTCATAACAAGTATTTGTAATCTCTAGCCTAAGTGCCACCATGGTGTGCATGTTGTCACTTTCACACACATGGGGAGAGCAGATATCTATTAAAGCACTTGAGTAGCAAGATAGATCTACTTGATTAGAAAGCTCATGATCACAATATGATCATGCATAGAGAGAGAGATGAACACATAGCTACCGGTAGAACCCTTAGCCTCGAGTGAGAACTACTCCCTCCTCATCATGGGAGTCAGGAACGGTGATAGAGATGGCAGTGGAGTCGATGGAGACGGCGGTGAATATGGTGAAGAGGCGGCGGCGCGGAGGACTCCTTCCCCGCCGTAGGTATCACAAGAGAGCACCGCCCCTTAGCACCCTTCCTTTATGGCTTCTTGGGAGCCCATCCCCATGGAGATGGGACCCATTGGGAGGCAAAAACGTGTCTTTGGTGGCGGCGAATTCGTGGGTGGAGGTGTCTCCCACGAATTATGTTTCCTCCCTTTATATAGCTTCTTGGATTCCCGTCACCCCATCTTGGGTTGCAGTAAATCGGGCCTATCGGGCTCGCCCGAACTCGGAATCAGCTAAATTTTATGTCCAGAATGTTTGTCGCGAAATTTCCAACAACTTTGTAGTTGAAGAGTTTTCGGTTTAACGCCGTCTTAGACCCGAAACGTGACCATCTTCAAAAAAAGTTCTGAAACAGATTTTTGGAAAATCCCAATTTGACTCCAACAAGGTTTCCACTTGTATTCTTGATAATTGCTACACATCAAAGTGTAAAATAAGAACATTGTGCACTTTTTCAACTATTAGTAGGTTAGTCCAAATAAATCATAAACTTTATATAAAAAGGAGTATCAAAAGCATATTATTAGCATAAAACCATCAAAAATTATAGATACGTTATGGACGTATCAACAACCCCAAGCTTAGTTTCTGCTCGTCCTCGAGTAGGTAAACGATAAAAATAATATAATTTTTGAGGTGACATGCAACCAACACAATCTTGATCATCATTATTGTAAAAGCATTGATAGCTGGGATCAAGGTACTCTAAACATGAACATGAAAGATACAGTTCTAACAATAAGACATAGCAACTATGTTGTAGCATGAAAAGGTACAAACAAAATATTCATGAATAACAATGCTTTGAAAGACGTTTATTTGTTTCACATAAAGAAAACACAATAAGAATGGTATTCAGCTTGTCCCTCGTAGTGTAGCAAAACATAAATGCATAGGACACCTTCAAAGTTCATAAGCGTGACTAGATACAAATAGTTTAAAAACAATCAATATCAAAGTTATGCATCAATCAACAAGTTTTGGGACAATGCACATTAAACTAAGAATGGCCACTATACTCTTTTAATAGCTGCATAAAGATAGAAGATGGAGACTCAACATAAAAGTAAAAGAAAGTCATTCATAGAAGGAAGCAGGGATTCAAGTCTCATAAAGAGCTTCCAAAAATTATGGTACTTATTAGCTTTCAACTCTCATTGCCCCTATCATAAGCATCTTTAAGTGATTAAGGTTAAAATGAACAAACTATGGAGTATATGCTTGAAAAAGTATAAGTTGGAAATCTCATGTCCCTTGAATACGAGGGCTGCTCCTCATGCTACTCAAGTTTAGTTAGCGGTAAGTTCTTGTCATAATAACTACATGTGTATCATAGAGAATCACCAACGAGGTACCCCTTGCCCGATGATATGGAAGAATCCCCATATCAAAATGACAAGGCAAGCAGACAACGAGCATATCAGCAATCTTCTTATTTACCATGGGAAAATGGTGCTTTTTCTCTCTTTCCTATTTTCTCATATCTCTTTTTTTATTTTTATCTTTTTCTCAATATCCGACTCTTTTTTATAAGAAGAATGGTTCATAGACAGCTCATTATGGTTTTGCTGCAGGTTTCCACCATGAAAGCATGGATTAGACCGGCGGCCCAGGCATTTCTCTAACACACATACATAACTCCATGGACTTACAAGATCCCCTTTCATTTACACCGACGACATCCATAGACAAAAGATCATGATATCAACTAGGTACAAAGTACAAGTGCAATGTTGAAAGCGTTCCCCATGACAGCATGGTTCTGCTAATCCCCAACATATAAGTGCAAGCATATACAACATAGCTGACATAATGGTTCAAGTTTATTAGGGGAAAGAAAAGTAAAGTGTGCCATCAAGTTCGTGAGAGCTTTAATCACTAATTTTCTCATAACAAGTTTAATTCGGAAGGTAGATAAAAACATGAATATACTTGGAATAGCAAATGCTAGTAGGTAGGTATGGTGGACTCTTTGGAATAACTTGGTTTTATTTGGAGTTGGATGCATGAGTGGAACTCATACTTGGTTATGGAGGCTAGCAAGAGACTGGGAGCGACCAACTAAGATAGCAATAATGGCCATAATCATGCAAACCGACAAAACATCATTAATTAAAGCATAAAGTGATATTACAAGTCGAAAACTAAATGATCATCGAGGCTATGGTGACTTGGGATAGTCATAACATGGTGTGAGCATGCGCTAAGTCAACCCAAACAAAGCATCAAAGGAGAATACCACAATATTATGCTTTTGTATGCTAAAACAACACATGATTCTTTCAAGGCACATCAAGCAATCTCAATTGTTTGGAACAAGTCATGCTACATAAATAATCACTAAGCATAAGGTCAAAGCAACATCTAGCATGACATGATAAAGTCTAAGCCACAGTCAAAAACAAGCTCCTTTTTACCACTTAAGCATGAACTTTCCTACTCTTTTCCAATCCAAACCAACTTATTTGAAAGAACTCACAAAGATAATAATAAATAAAGATCAATGAGCTTGTATCACAAATCCAAAAGGAAGAACTAAAAAGTTCTAAGCTAAAAGCACAAGAAAACTAAGGCTAAACCCAGTGCTAGCAAAAGAGAACACTCATAAAACAATAAGAATGAAAACTAGAGTGTTCTAAACAATGAAAGCAGAGTGTGTCTCTCTCCAAAAGAAGTGTTGGGATCCAACCAACTTATTGCAGCAAACAAAGCAAACTAAGCAAACGAAAACTAAGAACGAAAACGAAGACGCTCCAAGAACAACACAATTGTGCATGAAACAATAAAAATAAAGTGTTTGGAAGAAACCTGGGATTTTTATTGATGAAAAAAGGGGATGCCTTGGGCATCCCCAAGCTTTGACGCTTGTACCTCTTGAATATTTCTTGGGGTGACACGGGGTGGCATCCCCAAGCTTGAGATTTTTTCCATTCTTCATCTCATTACATCATTCTTTCCCTACACCTGAAAATTTCCTTCATACAAAACTTCACACACTCTTCATTAGCAACATTAGTGTACTTAAAATAATAAGTCTTTTGGTTCAGTTCCAACACAAGTAAAACTTCCATTAAAACACAAGCTACTGTAGCACTTCCCTCAAAAAGTTCAAATGATCAAAGAGAACTCAAAGAGAAAGAGATTAAGAGGCAAATGCAAATAATGGCAGAAATCTATCAAAACAGACCAGCAGGTAAAAACAGATTTTTTTGAAGACCTTATGTTGCTCAAATCAAAAAGTGTTGAACTAACGAAAGTTAGATAACAACCTGGGGCAGAAGCACAAAACTTCACACCTCAAAACGACGTACAGAGATTTTACACGAATCTTTACGGTGAAGCACAAAAATCTGTTTCGGGACAGCAACTTTCCCAATCATTACTTGTCTCTCATTAGAGGTTACTCATGGCACAAAAAGCAAATAAAAAGGATAAGGAGAGGTTATTACTGAAGTAATAACTTTCAAGACTCATCTAAAACTTTTGGGTTATCTCCTAATAAGTACTTTTTTAACGCCTTTAAGTTAGGCATGATAGTTTCGATGATGCTCACATAAGAAATATGAATTGAAGTAAAAGAGAGCATCAAGAAGCAAATTGAAAACACATTTAAGTCTAACCCACTTCCTATGCATAGGAATCTTATAAAGAAACAAGTATAGTGAAGCAAAACAAGTGCAACTTCAGGACTTTCAACATAAAGAGTGGAAACTTAATATTGTTGAGATACATAAAACCATGTTTCCCTCTCTCATAATAACTTTCAGTTGCATCATGAATAAAATTAACAATATAACTATCACATAAAACATTCTTATCATGAGCCATGTCGATAAAATAATTATTACTCTCCACATAAGCATTGTCATTTTTATTAATTGTAGTGGGAGCAAAGTCAACAAAATAGCTATCATTATTATTCTCATCACCATAATCATCAAATATAGGAGGCATATTGTAGTCATAATTAATTTCCTCAATAGTAGGTGGACTGAAAATATCATATTCATCATTGTAATTATCATATATTGGAGGCATAGTATCATCAAAGTAAATTTTCTCCTCCGTGCTTGGGGGACAAAAAATATCATGCTCATCAAAACCAGCTTCCCCAAGCTTAGACTTCTCCATAGCATTAGCAATAATGGTGTCCAAAGAATTCATACTAACAACATTGCTATTAGCATGCAAATAAAGTTCCATAGGGTTTTTAATTTTCTCTTCAAACACTTCATGTCCTAACTCAAGATAAATACTATAAAGCTCTCTAATTTATTTGTTGTTTTCCATTAAGCCTAACTAGTGAAAACAAGAAACAAAAAGACAAAATTGCAGAATCTAAAGGAAATAACTTCGAGCACTCACACCGGAGGATGTGAGTACCTTTTACCTTACCTCCCCGGCAACGGCACTAGAAAATAGCTTGCTGGCACGTGGTTAATGTGGGAGCTTCTTCTTCAGTCCCTAGCAATGGCGCCAGAAAATAGCTTGATGTCTACGCACTTCTATTCTTGTAGACAGTTGTTGGGCCTCCAAGTGCAGAGGTTTGTAGAACAACAACAAGTTTCCCTTAAGTGGATCACCCAAGGTTTATCGAACTCGGGGAGGACGTGGTCAAAGGTATCCCTCTCAAGCAACCCTGCAATCAAGATACAAGAAGTCTCTTGTGTCCCCAACACACCCAATACACTTATCAGGTGCATAGGTGCACTAGTTTGGCGAAGAGATAGTGAAATACAAGTGGTATGGATATAAGACAACGGTGCTAGAAAATACTTTGATGGCATGGAAGAGACTAAAGGAAAAACTGAAATAAAGATAGCAGCAAGCAACATGTAATAGATCTAGTTGCAAACGATGTTTCAATGCTTAGAAACAAGGCCCAGGGATCATACTTTCACTAGTGAACACTCTCATATAAATATCTTCTCTTCATGACACTACTCTTAACTACTCTCCGGTTGGACACTCTAATCCATGGTAGGGCTATAACAACACTCCTCAAAGTTCGCTTTCCCCATCTAGATAACCCCACACTATCACCTTGAGCTCTAGATGGTTCCAACAAACACCACAATTTCATAGAAACATCCAACTCCAAATATAACTCATAACAAGTATTTGTAATCTCTAGCCTAAGTGCCACCATGGTGTGCATGTTGTCACTTTCACACACATGGGGAGAGCAGATATCTATTAAAGCACTTGAGTAGCAAGATAGATCTACTTGATTAGAAAGCTCATGATCACAATATGATCATGCATAGAGAGAGAGATGAACACATAGCTACCGGTAGAACCCTTAGCCTCGAGAGAGAACTACTCCCTCCTCATCATGGGAGTCAGGAACGGTGATAGAGATGGCAGTGGAGTCGATGGAGACGGCGGTGAATATGGTGAAGAGGCGGCGGCGGCGCGGAGGACTCCTTCCCCGCCGTAGGTATCACAAGAGAGCACCGCCCCTTAGCACCCTTCCTTTATGGCTTCTTGGGAGCCCATCCCCATAGAGATGGCGGTGGAGTCGATGGAGATGGCGGTGAAGATGGTGAAGAGGCGGCGGCGACGCGGAGGACTCCTTCCCCGCCGCCGGTATCACAGGGGAGCACCGCCCCTTAGCGTCCTTCCTTTATGGCTTTTTGGGAGCCCTTCTCCATGGAGATGGGATCCATGGGGGAGGCAAAACGTGGCTTTGGTGGCTACAAATTCGTGGGTGGAGGTGTCTCCCACGAATTAGGTTTCCTCCCTTTATATAGCTTCTTGGATTCCCATCACCCCATCTTGGGCTGCAGTAAATCGAGCCTATCTGGCTCGTACGAACTCGGAATCAGCTAAATTTTATGTCCAGGACATTTTTTCGTGAAATTTCCAACAACTTTGTAGCTGAAGAGTTTTCCGTTTGACGCCGTCTTAAACCCGAAACATGACCATCTTCAAAAAGAGTTCTGAAACAGATTTCTGGAAAATCACAATTTGACTCCAACAAGGTTTCCACTTGTATTCTTGGTAATTTCTACAAATCAAAGTGTAAAACAAGAACATTGTGCACTTTTCCAACTATTAGTAGGTCAGTCCAAATAAATCATAAACTTTATATAAAAAGGAGTATCAAAAGCATATTATTAGCATAAAACCATCAAAAATTATAGATACGTTATGGACGTATCAGCGTACCCCGGCCATACCACTGGTCGTTGCCGGCATTGTTCCTGTTGCTGGTTACGTCGAGACTCGGTACGAGCGTGTGGTACAGGCGTACCGTGGCTGTACCGCTGCTCGTTATCTATGTTGAACCCTTTTCTTTTCTTCATTTTTCCCTTGCTTCTCAACTTTGCTAAGGTAAATTCTCTGAATGAACTTGATGATCGGCTCAACACGTCATCTTGTTCGGGAACCCCAAGAGGAAGGTATGATGAGCAAAGCAGCAAGGTTTCCCTCAGTTATGAAACCAAGGTTATCGAACCAGTAGGAGCAAGGAAACACCTCCAAGGTGTTGTTTCCAACATAGAATCCTGCACAACACAACCACAAAACTTTGCCCCCAACTTACAGTGAGGTTGTCAATCTCACCGGTTTTGCTAAAAATGAAGGATTAAACGTATTGTGTAGAAGATAGTAATTTCTTGTAGAAAGTAAACAGTAAACAATAAATAGTAGATTGTAGATTGATGGTAAAAGAATGGACCGGGGTCCATAGTTCACTAGAGGTGATTCTCCTTAAGATAGATGACATGTTGGGTGAACAAATTACAGCGGGGCAATTGATAGACACCGAGAAAGCATACATGCATATACTAATCATATTGACTTCTATGAGATTTGATTGGGCATTACAACATTATACATAGACCGTAATCCAACTGCATCTATGAATAATAATCCACCTTCAGGTTATCATCCGAACCCCCTCCAGTATTAAGTTGCAAGCAACAGATAATTGCATTAAACAAAGTGTGTAAACTAAACAATATGATTGTTCTATGAACAAAGGATTGTTGTTTTCTCCCTAGTAGCAACAACACATCTAGTACCTTAGAGATTTTTGTCACTTCCCCAGATTCCTAGAGGCATGAACCCACTATCGAGCATAAATACTCCCTCTTGGAGTTGCTAGCATCTACTCGTCCAAGATAGCTACTGACAATGGAAAGCATGCAAGATCACAAATAACAAAGACATAATAGAATCAATAATCAATCTGAAATAGCATCTTAATATCCATTGGATCCCCGCAAACACAACATGAATGATTACAAATAGATGATCTTGATCATGAACGGAGCTTAGAAGATCTAGACATGGTTGCACAAAGGAGAAGAACCAACCATCTAGCTACTACATGGACCCGTAGTCCAGGGATGAACTACTCACGCATCACACTGGAGACAGGCATGGTGATGAAGAAGGCCTCCAGGGCGATCTCTCCCCTCTGGAAGGGTGCCGAGAAGAGCTTGAGATCCCTCCCGATCTAGGGATGGAGATGGTGGCAGCTACAAACTCTTTTGTGGAATTTTGATCGGGTACTTAGGGTTTTCATCCCGGAGGCAATATATAGGCGAAGGGGCAAGGTCGGTGGAGTACCAGGGGGCCCACACTCCCTGGTGGCGTGGCTATGGCTGGCTGCGCCACCACCAGGTGTGGCCACCCTGGCTCCCCTCTTCATCTCCCCTCCGGACTCCGTATTCCTTCTGGTGAAATATTGACTTGGGCTTTTGTCCGGTCCAATTCCGAGAATATTTCCTTACTGGCTTTTCTGAAACCAAAAACAGGAAAAAACAGGAAAAAACAGGCAACTGACACTGTGGCATCTTGTTAATAGGTTAGTTCTAGAAAATGTGTAAAAATATTCCAAAGTGTGGACAAAACATAAGAAAGTAAATATAAAACAAGCATGGAACATCAAAAATTATAGATACGTTTGCAACGTATCAACATACCCAAGCTTAACTCCTGCTCGTCCTTGAGTAGGTAAGTGATAAAAAAGAATATTTTTTGAGGTGACATGCACCATCATAATCTTGATCAAGTTTTTGTAAAACATTGATAGCTGGGATCATAGTACTTTAACATAGCATGAAAGATATAGTTCTAACAATAAGACATAGCAACTATGTTGTAACATGAAAAGGCACAAACAAAATATTCATGAATAATAATGCTTTGAAAGACGTTTGTTTGTTTCACATATAGAAAACATAATGAGAATGGTATTCAGCTTGTCCCTCATAGTGTAGTAAAACATAAATGCATAGGACACCTTCAAAGTTCATAAGGGTGACTAGATACAAATAGTTTAAGAACAAGCAATATCAAAGTTATGGATCAATCAACAAGTCTTGGTACAATGCACATTAAACTAAGAATGGCCACTATGCTCTCTCAATAGGTGCATAAAGATAGAAGATGGAGACTCAACATAAAAGTAAAAGAAAGGCCTTCATAGATGGAAGCAGGGATTCAAGTCTCATAAAGAGCTTCCAAAAATTATGGTACTTATTAGCTTTTAGCTCTCATTTCCCCTATCATAAGCATCTTGAAGTGATTAAGGTTAAAGTGAAGAAACTATGGAGTATATGCTTGACAAAGTATAAGTTGGCAATATCATGTCCCTTGAATACGAGGGCCGCTCCTCATGCTACTCAAGTTTAGTTAGCGGTAAGTTCTTGTCATAGTAAGTACATGTGTATCATAGAGAACCGCCAACGGGGTACCCCTTGCACATGATACAGGAGCTATCCCATAATCAAAATGACAAGGTAAGCAGACAATGAGCATCTCAGCAATCTTCTTATTTACCATGGTAAAATGGTGCTTTTTTCTCTCTTTCGTCTTTTCTCATCCTTTTTTTCTATTTTTCTCAATCGCTATCTCATTTTTTATAAGAAGAATGCTTCATAGATTGCACACTATGGTGATGCTGCAAGTTTCCACCATAATTAGTCATGGCTTAGGCTAACGGCCCAGGCGTTTCTCTAACACATATACATAACTCCATGGACTTACAAGCTCTCCTTTCATTTCACACTGACGACATCCATAAACAAAAGAGCATCATATCAACTGGGTACAATCTACAAGTGCAATGTTGAAAGCGTTTCCCATGACAGCATGGTTCTGCTAATCCCAACGTATAAGTGCAAGCATATACAACATAGATGACACAATGGTTCAAGTTTATTAGGGGCAACAAAAGTAGTGTGCCATCAAGTTCGTGAGAGTTTTAATCACTAATTTTCACATAACAAGTTTAATTCGGAAGGTAGATAAAAACATGAATATACTAGGAATAGCAAATGCTAATAGGTCGGTGTGGTGGACTCTTTGGAATAACTTGGTTTTATTTGGATTTGGATGCATGAGTGGAACTCATACTTGGTATGGAGGCTAGCAAAATACTGGGAGCGACCAACTAAGAGAGCAATAATGGCCATAATCATGCAAAGCAACAAAACCTTATTAATTAAAGCATAAAGTGATATTACAAGATGAAAACTAAATGATCATAGAGGCTATGATGACTTTGTATAGTCTTAACATGGTGTGAGAATGTGCCAAGTCAACCCAAATAAAGCATTAAAGGAGAATACCACAATATTATGCTTCTATATGCTAAAACAACGCATGATTCTTTCAAGGCACATTAAGCAATCTTTATTGTTTATAACAAGTCATGCTACAAAAATAATCACTAAGCATAAAGCCAAAACAATATCAAGCATGACATGATAAAGTCTAGGCCACAGTCAAAAACAAGCTCCTTTTATACCACTTAAGCATGAACTTTCCTACTCTTTTCCAATCCAAATCAACTTATTTGAAAACTATCATATATGAATGAGGGGGTCCAACCAAATTATTAACACAAACTAAGCAAACGAAAACTAAAAACAAAATGAAGACGCTCCAAGAACAACAGAATTATGCATGAAACAATAAAAATGAAGTGTTTGGAAGAAACCTGAAATTTTTATTGATGAAGAAGGGGATGCCTTGAGCATCCCCAAGCTTTGACGCTTGTGCCTCTTGAATATTTCTTGGGGTGACATGGGTGGCATCCCCAAGCTTGAGCTTTTGTCCATACTAAATCTTATCAAATTACTCTTCCCTACACTTTAAAATCTCCTTCATACAAAACTTCACACAATCTTCATTGGCAACATTAGTGTACT
Organism: Avena sativa; assembly: GCA_916181665.1. NCBI lineage: Eukaryota > Viridiplantae > Streptophyta > Magnoliopsida > Poales > Poaceae > Avena > Avena sativa. The sequence goes on along the minus strand of OV702289.1, from coordinate 665,814,809 downwards.
CAAGATAACAAGTCTTTTGTTTCAGTTCCAACACAAGTAAAACTTCCATCAAAACAAAATCTACTGTAGCACTTCCTTTAAAAAGTTCAAATGATCAAACAGAACTCAAAGAGAAAGAGATTAAGAGGCAAATGCAAATAATGGCAGAAATCTGTCAAAACAGACCAGTAGCTAAAAACCAATTTGTTCGAAGACCTTCTGTTGATCAAATCGAAAAGTGTTGAACTAACGAAAGTTGGATAACAACCTGGGGCAGAAGCACAAAAAATTACAGCTCAAACCGACGTACAGAGATTTTTCACGAATTTTTACAGCGAAGCACAAAAATCTGTTTCGGCACAGCAACTTTCCCAAATCTTACTTCACTCTCATTAGAGGTTACTCTTGGCACAAAAACCACACAAAAATGATAAGAAGAGGTTATTACTGAAGTAATAACTTCCAAGACTCAACAAAAGATTCCTAATGAAATTTGGGTTATCTCCCAATTAGTGATTTTCTTTAACGCCTTTGAGCTAGGCATAAGAAGCAAGAAAAGAATCAAGTATTCTCAAATGAAGAAGCATTAAAACCAAATTTCTTGCCCTTACCTCTCTTGCTTTTATTCCTATCCTTGGGGAACGTATGATTATTTGGTGGAGAAGCAAAGTGCATGATGCCCTTTTCCACATCTATTATTGCTCCAAGGAGTTTAAGTAGGGATCTTCCAAGTGTAATTTGTCCTTTTCCTACACATTCAATAACAAGATAATCAGTAGACACCACTTTCCCTAGAATCTTTGTAAACACTCCTTCAGCTATTCCAATCAGTAATATCGTGGCATTATTAGCAAGAGATATTTCTTCCGCCCCTTCAGAAACTCCCCAAAGATTTAAAGATTCATAGATATCTTTAGGCATAAGACAGAATTCAGACATGATATTACAGCGAGCATGAAAATTTTCATTATTTATAACAACTTTTACTGTAGGAAGCAATTTTGAAGATTCAAAATTTATTGGAACATATTCATGATGCTCTCTAAGCATGTTATATCAATCTTTTAAACTAGTTGTGTTGGCCTCAAGAGTATTTAATCTAGCAAATATGTTTATGAAGGAGGAATCAGATTTGCTAGTCAAGTTATATGTTGAGACCAATTTCTTTATGGCATTAAAAGCTTCATCCTCATTGCATTGGATGAAATCTCCTCCTACTACAGCATCCAAAGCATACCTATAGCATAGAGCAGTTCCAAAGTAAAAATTGCTAAACAACAAGCTTAGAGTCATTTTAGGTTTAGTTTTTGCATGTAATTCAGAGATCCTAGACCAAGCTTCTTTGAAACTTTCTTCAATTCCTTGTTTGAAAGTAAAAATCGTTACCTCAGGTGACATAGTGATTGGAGCAATGCTAGACATAATAGCAACTTAAAATAGAAACTAATTTTTTTGTGTGCTTTTGATATAAAGAAGGCAAACTAGTACAACTAATTTTTTGTGTTTTTTGATAAAGAAACAAGCAAACAAAGCAGAAATAAACTAAGCAAAACAAATAAAACAAAGTAAAGAGATTGGTTATGAGGGACTCCCCTTGTGAAGATGTCCTTGACTCCCCGGCAACGGCGCCAGAAAAAGTCTTGATGATCGGCTCAACACGTAGATCTCGTTGGGGAACCCCAAGAGGAAGGTATGATGAGCAAAGCAACAAGTTTTCCCTCAGTTATGAAACCAATGTTATCGAAGTAGTAGGAGCAAGGAAACACCTCCAAGGTGTTGTTTCCAACTTGGAATCTTGCACAACACAACCACAGAACTTTGCCCCCAACTTACAGTGAGGTTGTCAATCTCACCGGTTTTGTTGAAAACAAAGGATTAAACGTATTGTGTGGAAGATAGTAATTGCTTACAGAAAGTAAACAGTAAATAGTAAATAGTAGATTGTAGCTTGATGGTAAAAGGATGGACCGGGGTCCATAGTTCACTAGAGGTGATTCTCCTTAAGATATATGACATGTTGGGTGAACAAATTATAGCGGGGAAATTGACAGACACTGAGAAAGCATACATGCATATACTAATCATCTTGACTCCTATGAGATTTGATTGGGCATTACAACATTATACATAGACCGTAATCCAACAGCATCTATGAATAATAATCCACCTTTAGGTTATCATCTAAACCCCCTGCAGTATTAAGTTGCAAGCAACAGATAATTGCATTAAACAAAGTGTGTAAAGTAAACAGTATGATTGTTCTATGAACAAAGGATTGCTGTTTTCTCCCTAGTAGCAACAGCACATCTAGTACCTTAGAGATTTCTGTCACTTCCCCATATTCCTAGAGGCATAAACCCACTATCGAGCATAAATACTCCCTCTTGGAGTTGCTAGCATCTACTCGGCCCAGATAGCTACTAACAACGGAAAGCATGCAAGATCACAAATAACAAAGACATGATAGAATCAATAATCAATCTGAAATTTAATATCAATTGGATCCCCACAAACACAACATGAATGATTACAAATAGATGATCTTGATCATGAACGGAGCTCACAAGATCTAGACATGGTAGCACAAAGGAGAAGAACCAACCATCTAGCTACTACATGGACCCGTAGTCCAGGGATGGACTACTCACGCATCACACCAGAGGCAGACATGGTGATGAAGAAGGCCTCTAGGGTGATCTCTCCCCTCTGGCAGGGTGTCGAGAAGAGTTTCAGATCCCTCCCGATCTAGGGATGGAGATGGCAGCGGCTACAGACTCTTTCGTGGAATTTTGATCAGGTACTTAGGGTTTTTGTCCCGGAGGACATATATAGGCGAAGGGGCAAGGTCGGTTGAGTACCAGGGGGCCCACACCCCCTGGTGGCGCGGCTAGGGCTGGCCGCGCCACCACCAGGTGTGGCCGCCCTGGCTCCCCTCTTCGTCCCCCCTCCGGACTCCGTATTCCTTCTGGTGAAATATTGACTTGGGATTTTGTCCGGTCCAATTCCGAGAATATTTATGACATGGGTATACCCTACAGGTACTCGAGCTTGGTATATATGGTCCAAATACATACAGGCCCACGGTGTCACCAAGGCCCGGATGGAGGGACTCGAGTAACCTACGGACTCTCGATTGCTTGAAGGACAAGAAGAAGCTAAAAGATAGAAAGTTTGAAGGGGAAAACCCTAACTTGTAACCGACTCGACCTGCTACCCGAGACCTAGCCTATCTATATAAAGGCTAGGAGGGGGCGGCGAGGAGAACACACACAACCCTAGTTTCCACGACCCTCGCCAGATTACATCTGCGCACCATTGTAACTTTTGACTCCCTCGATAATTCCACGAGCAGACAAGCAGGAGTAGGGACCTCTATGAGGCCTGAACCTAGGTAAATCCTTTGTCCCCTGTGTGCTTGTTTGCTAGCCTATAGATGTCTCCAGTGCTCCCTCCTTCTCCAAAACCCAAGTCCATAACAATGGGCATTAACGAGTTAAACCCTCGTCAATTGGCGCCGTCTGTGGCAAGTGGGACTGCTAATGTTGCGGCTTCTTCGGCCCCATCAACTGCGATCTACAACTCCGCAACAGTGGAGATTCGTCAGCTCTTCGGCGCCTTCGACTTCACCGTCCACACGCCGGCCACCCGCTCGGCCTTCGAGTCCGTAGGCGACGGAATCAGCCTGGCGATTGGGAGCTTCCGCTTCCAAGTTGGTCAGATGGGCATGCTTCGCATGCCTGATCAGCCGACAACACCGGCGATTGCCTCGGCATCATGGTTCCCTCCATCGATCGGCACCCTCAGCGAGCTCAACGCTCCGGTGGTAGTCAAGAACACGGTCAGCGACAGCAGTCGCGACTCTGATCTAAGCGATCTGGCCACTGAAGATGGAACCTACGGTTCTGGATCTGAAAGTTGTGGAAGCAATAGCTTCCCCAATCACTTCATGTGCGCCGTCATCAATGCAGGCGACACCTCCGCCAATCGCAGCAACGGTGGTAACACCGGCAACGGCACCGATCCACCCAATCACGGCAATGGTGGTAACACCGGCAACGGCACCGATCCACCCCAACGCTAGCAACGGTGGCAACGGCGGTAACGGTGGCAACGGAGGAGCAGTCGAACCTCCCAGCATGATCAATGAGCAAACCGGCGAACGCGTTGTGATCAGGCTCAACGAGCAAGAGTGGGATCGCTGCCGCGAAGCCCTACGGGGTGCACCTCTACCCTTTGGCTCCCCGCAGGAACTGCTGATGGGCTATCATTGGCTTCTAAAAGAAGAATTCAAGCACCACAAACAAGAAATCGCGCAACTTGAGGCGCGTAAGAAGGCAGCGGACGAATCGAGCCTTCGTAGTGCTGGGCTCTCCTCCTACGGAGGATCCTCCTCAAGAGGCAACGGGTACCTCGCCAAGAAGAGGCAGTCGCGGATGGCTCACCTCACCGAACAAGAGCGCATAGAAGCCGCGAAAGTCCTCGACTTCGGCTCTATGACAGTTGACACGAGAGGCAACGTGGTTCCCAGGACGCCACAGGCCGCGGTGACAGCAGCCACCATGTACCTCCTCAATAACCAGCCGCCAGCTGGAGATCCCCGAACTGCCATGCACCAATCTACGATCACGGGTTTGGGGTTAATCGAGGCCGCCCTCGACAAGGAGACAGTACTAGACCCAAAAAAAGGGTAAAGCGCTAGCAAAGCGCTACTCCTCGCCCTCATCCAGCGAGGACAGTCACGACCTGTCTCGACGATGCCGCTCACGGCGACACAACCGCGACTACGATGCGCGCGACGACCTCACACAATGCAAGATCGACAAGTCCAGAGCACGACGTGCTCGGTCGACTGACTTAGAAGAGGAAGATGGGGAGCTCTGCGGCGCCAGATGCTTCAGCAGATCCATTAGGCAGAAGGAATGCCTAAAGGGTTTAAACTCCCATCGGAGAACCCGAAATTTGACGGTCTACAGGACCCTAAGATCTGGCTAGAGGACCACATCTCCTCCGTCAGGCTACACGGAGGCAGTCGAAGTACTGCCATGCAATGCTTGCAGCTACAGCTGCAGGGCGCCGCCCGGGCATGGCTCAATAACCTCCCACGCGGATCCATTCGCAGTTGGGATGAGCTGGTCTACAGCTTCGTGCGCAACTTTAAGGGCACGTACAAACGGCCCGCCTCAATCGAAGAACTGAGATGCTGCCAGCAAAGATCTGGCAAATTGCTGCGCTCCTACATCCAAAGGTGGTCCATCATCAAGAACTCCGCGGAGAACATCTCGGAAGACCGCGCGATTGATGCATTCAACGGTGGTGTCCGCCACATGGAACTCAGGGAGGAGCTAGGCCGCTCAAAGCCCCAGACCATCGACCACCTGATGGAGATCGTGAATCGGTGGGCCGATGGAGAAGATTCCGTGAAGAATCGCGCTCACTCCAACGAGGAGGCAGAACTCGAACGCAGACGCGGCCGCTGGGGCAAGCGTCGCACACGCATCTATGATGATTGCGATGATGTCAACATGGTCGTAGCCGGCTACGCCGATAGACGCGACGATAACTGCAACAGCGGATACTGCAACGGCGGATACCGCGACTCCGGGAAAACCACGCAAGTGTGGCAACGCCGCACTCGCGATGAGGCACCCGCGACCTCCATCGAGGACAAACTGTCCGGGCCATGCACGGTACACTTCTACATCGACAAGCATGATGGCAAGAGAAAGTTCACCCACCTCCTCAAGGACTGCCGCGAGTTCCTCAAGCTACACGAGGGATTGGTTAGGATGAACCGCAACATAGTCGAAAGAGGCTACAGAGCCACTCCAGGTGCCGTGGCACATGGCGCACCACCACCACCACCTGGGCCACCCCCAAACGTAGCTGCACCGGACTAGCACCACGGAGGCGAACCATACCCACGGGACATGGGTACCATGATGATCCAAAAGGGGCGCCCCTCCAACAGGGTGCAGAAGGCCATCACTCGCCAAGTCAACTTGGCCACGCACTCGCCACCATACACCACTGAGTACCTCAGTGGTAGCTAGTCGTGCATTACCTTCGACAAACGCGACCACCCGCCTCAAGTACCTCGCCCAGGTCATTGCCCCCTCGTACTCGAGGCGCAAATTGGAGGCTTCGACATGAGTCGCGTCTTCATGGATGGCGGAAGCGGCATCAACCTCATATTCACGAGTACCTTGCGAGCAATGAGGATCCCTCTAACCTGCTTGGAGGCATCAGACACAACGTTCCACGGCATCGTCCCAGGGAAAGGCGTATACCCCCTAGGCAAAATCAACCTCGACGTCATCTTTGGCACGCCGAAGAACTTCCGGCGCGAGCGCATCGACTTTGAGGTCGTCGATTGGCCCTCACAATACCATTGCATCCTTGGGCGCGTCTCATTCGCTAGGTTCATGGCAGTACCCCACTACGCCTACCTGTAGATGAAAATGCCAGGTCCCAACAGCATCATAACGATCAATGGGAACTTTGAGCGATCTGACGCTTGCGACAGGGAATTCAACAGAATCTCCTAGTCCTTCGACATGCAGGAGGAACTCGCAAGACTAAAAGAGACGACAGACAACAGTCTGCCTCCCTTGAGTAGGCCAAGCTCACCTGATCTCTCCTTCGACTCATTCGTTCACACAAAGAAGGTGCAGGTCCATCCATCGGATCCCGCCAAGACGGCCCTCATCGCCAACAACTTGAGTCCCGCATAGGAACTCGCGCTCGTCGAATTCCTCCGTGAGCACTGAGAAATTTTTGCCTGGTGTCCTATGGACATGCCAGGAGTTCCCAGGGAATTCGCCGAGCACGCACTCAACGTCAACCCCGATGCAAGGCCAGTCAAGCAAACATCAGGCGACTGTCTGAGCCACGAGCGCAGGCAGTCGGAATGGAGATCAACAGACTCCTTGAGGCCAAGTTCATACGCGAGATCAAACAAAGCACTTGGCTTGCCAATACGGTGCTGGTACCAAAAAAGGATACGGATATCCTACGGATGTGCGTGGACTTCACTTCTTTAAACAAGCACTGCCCAAAAGATCACTTCCCGCTGCCACGGATTGACCAGATCATCGACTCCACCGCTGGATGTGAGCGACTCTACTTCCTTGGTGCCTACTCAGGCTATAACCAAATTCGAATGAAGGAGGAAGACCAGGAGAAGACAGCGTTTACAACGCCCTTTGGTGTGTTCTGCTACAACACGATGACCTTCGGACTAAAAAACGCGGGAGCCACCTACCAGCGGTGCATGCAGGCTTGCCTCAAGGAGCAACTAGGTCGCAACAATCAAGTCTATGTTGACGACATAGTAATCAAGACCAAGGAGGAAGCCTCCCTAATCGACGATTTGCGCGAAACCTTCGCCAATCTCGATCGTTACCGAATCAAGCTCAATCCGGACAAATGCACCTTCGGCGTACCATCTGGGCAGCTACTCGGGTATCTCATCTCCGCGAGGGGGATCGAGGCAAACCCAAAAAAGATAAAAGCCATACTGGCAATGGAGAAGCCAAAGAACATAAGAGGCGTCCAACAACTAGCTGGACGAATCGCGGCACTCAGTCGATTTATCAGTCGGATGGGTGAAAAGGCGCTGCCCTTCTATCAGCTCCTCCACAAAGCTGACAAATTCGAGTGGACTAATGAAGCGCAAGAAGCATTCGAAGATCTCAAGCGCCTACTATCCACCTCGCCAGTACTGGTGACTCCACGAGAAAGGGAACCACTGTTGCTGTACATCTCCGCCAGCAACCAGGTGGTCAGCATAGTGCTCGTCGTCGAACGAGCCGAGGAAAACAAAGTCCACGGCGTACAACGCCCGGTATACTACCTCAGTGAGGTCCTCACGCCAACAAAACAGCGGTACCCGCACAAACAACGCCCGGTATACTACCTCAGCGACCTCCTTGACGAAGCAAGAGAAATCGCCGTAGAAAGATCTACGATCTACCAGCAGAACCTGCGCAACTACCACAGTAGAAGGCTTCGCCCTAGATCCTTCGTCGAAGGTGACCTGGTCCTGCGACTGAAGCAACAGGGACATCTCAAGCTCAAATCCCCCTGGGAAGGACAGTACGTGATTACAGAAGTAATCCCAGGTGGCGCCTATCGCCTTCAAGATTTAGAGACAGGAGTCGCATACTCCAATCCTTGGAACGTTGCACAACTGCGACGCTTCTACCCTTAGTCGTTTCTTTACTTTTACATCGCAAATAAGGCTACTCAGCCAAGGCTACTCAGCCACACATTATACCTCGCACCGTTCTCCGAATAAATAAAAGCTAAGTGCCCCAAAACTCTGCGTTTCTCCTTTACTCTGTCAATTTTACACTCAGGGGCTGCGCCACCCTACTTGCATCTGTTCTTCGAACCAAAATGCGATATCCTGAGTAGCTGGCACATCAATCGAACCCCTTAACACAAACTCAACCCAGCTGCAACGCACCTGACAGGTTGACAAGGGACTGAGATAAAAGATGACCAGGCTAACAAAAAGGACTCGCATAAAGTGCAACGCACCTCAAGCTCACAAAGCTCCTTATACACATTTCGACAACAAAATTATCTACAACATCTGTATGAACTTTACAACACAAGTACACTTATGTGAAGGATACAAATTTGGCTACTCTTGCAACAGATGAACGTTGGTTTGCTCCTCGAAGAAGTCGACAATCTCCTCTGCTGGACGGTCCACCGCCTGATAATGCGGCACCATATTCCAGGAAGATCCTGCTGGTGGCGCTGGCGGCCCAGAAGCAATGGCGGCAACATCCACGCCAGGCCTATGCAATCGCACAATTGAGAGAGCAGCCTTGGCACCAGCCACCAACTGCTGCCTCACGCACTCGCGAACCACGGACATATCCTGAAATTTGGCAAGGAGAGCCAGCAGGCTTGACGGAGCGTCATCCAACGGGAACATTGCCCGATAAATGTTCTTCAAGCATGACTGCGACTTCTTCAGGAAGAGCAGCACTCGCGATGCGTGATCCTGCAGGGTCGCCAACGCAGTCGCTCGGTCATGATCTACCCAGAAGTATCTGCTCTCCTGAAGTTGCTCCTGGGAGAGATCATGAAGGCGAATGGCAATTCTATCCTTCTCCTCCTGCAGACGGCGCGCGCTAACAACTACACGAAGCAGCATGAGTACAACGTACTGTTGTGGGTAACTACAAAGGAAAAGATGAGAATAAGCAAACTAACACTTAAACTGGTCGCCCAGCTGCGTCACCTCCCCAAGAAGATACTGCTCGCGGGTGGCGGCTTTTTTAGCCTTCGACTTCCACACGTCCGCGCTACCGCGGATCACGGGCAACTCACGCTCCAGCTTCTTAACGCGATCACGAAGTCGCGAAAGCAAGGACAGATCCTCTACCCTGGAGCGCGGTGGTGCCATTGTATCCTCAAGAGATGGCGAGTCCTGGGTTCCCCCCACGGGATCACTTGATGTACCCTACCACAAAGTCAAGACAGAGGCAAATAAGGCGACCAACTTAACACAAAGGCAAAAGTAACAGATGCATTCAGGATCAGCATAAAGTATTCACAAACACACTTGCCAGCAGGCATGTTCTCAGATCAAAAGGACAATTCATCAACTATTACAAAAAACTAACTACAGAGCAGCCGGCTTCTTAGACTTCGACGGCTTTGGGGGCTTCATCAAGTCCGTGGCAGTATCAGACGCCACTGACTTTCCGCCGGCCCCTGAGGCCGAAGCTTTCGCAGCCTTCTTAGCACGTTGGAGCTCCTCCGAATACTTGGCAACAGTATTTATCAAGGAATGGCCATATTTGGCACAGGCGGTCGCGAAAGGAGCGAAGACTACCTGCTGACCGTCTGTGCCAACAGGCATCGCCTTCGACATCGCAGAGGGATCTATCTCGACTCCGTGGGCTTGCACCATGGCGAGTGACATGGTCGCGCCAGCCGCGTGGAGGGAGTTCTTGTAGGTGGTAGGAACACCTCCGGCGAGTGACTCCACTAGCTCGTCCACATTATCGACCAGCTCCGCCTTCGGCATCAACTCCTCCCGGAGGCGACTAAGGGTGACCTTGGACAATGTATTTTGGACAGCGGCGCTATGGTCCTCGACTACAGACACCGTGCCTGCCAGAGCGTCATCGCAACGAAGGGCCTGTGGGTCAAAGCTCAAATCGCCAGCATCTGCACAGAAAACCCACACATGGATGAAATCTCTAGCGCCACCGGCAAAACTCCAGATGCAGAGAAGGACAACAATAAAATATCTACCAGCAAAGGTACCTGAGAGGGCCTTGGCGACTGAGAACAGTTGCTCTTCGAACAACTTTTCCCTAGCCGCAAAGGAGGCACGCAGATCCTCTTCGCGCTTCTGTGCATCATCACGAGCCGCGATTGCCTCGTCGCGCGACTTCACAGCCGCGGCTAATGTCTTTTCCAAGGTGGCGACGTTGCGCAGTAAAGCGTTATGCTCAGCTACATGGCAACCAAAAGTTGACTATCAGTCGACTATACCAAAAAAAAAGGAGGAGACAAAAAAGAATAAGTGTAGAACACTCACTTTCAACCACACGGTGACGCGTTTCCAGCATTGCATGCTGGTGACCCATCGCCATCACCTGCTCCACCACTTGCGCGGCTGCCTTTACAAGGAGCTGTCGCACAAACAAGGAATCAGAGAGGGCAACAGAGAACATCAACTGCCATACTAAAAATAAGGAAAGATATATTTACATGGTCCTCCAGCGACTCCGAAGAAGTTTGCTGAACGGTCATCCGAGCAACCATTCGATGTTCCCCTGCGTGAGGAGAGCTCGAAGAATTGTGCCCGGAGTGGGCCGCCGCCAGAGGGGAAGGAGCACGCTCGACCTCTACCTTGGCCCTTGAAGTCGCGACTCCCGATTGCTTCAAAAACTCAACATCACCAGAAGATGACGACGCCTCTGGACTACAAGACCAAATCCACATTGAGAAATGGCAAACTCCAGGGCAAAGTCAACAAGAAGAAAACAGAAAAGAATGAATGACCTAGCAAACTTACCAGTCAAACTTGTCAAGATCAAATGTGGCCGCCGCCGACTCCGACGAAGACTCCTTGGGCAATCGCATCTTCTTGTGAGAAGACGGTGCCACAACCCTCACATGAACGGCTGGAATTGGCGACTCCGTGCCAACAGCCGTGCCTCCTAGAGTCAAAGGAGTTGACGCGTCGGAGTCCTTGCTACGCGAACGCTTGCGAGTATCCAGGCTCTCGGACTCGGGGGCTTCCTCTTCCACATCAGAAGGGACAGTCGACTCAGACTTGTCCTCTTCCAAAGCTTCGCGAGGAATAATCCCCTCAGGGAGAGGAGGCATACAAGGCGACACCGCCCAATCCTGCATACAGACAGTGAAGATCAGCAAACAGAACAAGTAAGCAAACAGAAAAGCAATCGTGAAAATAAGCTACTGCGTAGCACAACTATACCTTAGGAGGAGGATTCGAAGCATCAAAAGGAGGAACAACTGGTTCACTTGGAAGTACATCCTTGACAGTGTACTTCGTGACCAGTCGAATCCTCTTATCCACCTCACTCGCGGACATGCCATCGGCAGACACGCGAGTGGCATCATCAGTGCCACTCCATTGAAACATGGGATGGACTCTGGCTTGGAGAGGCTAGACGCGACGGCGCAGCGAAGTTCTGATAAGAGTGCAGCCTCCCTCTTCTGCGCCTATGCGACTTTCGAGGTCGCAGACGCGCTGATACAGCACGTCCGTCTCCGCGAGTTCGCCAGGCATAACTACGTTCTTCCAAAAATGCATCTTCTTGCAGGGAGTCGCTGGATCCAAGGGCGCGAGTCCAAAGTGCTCATCTTTGGCCTTCTGATCACGGACATAAAACCATTTGTCCCTCCATCCCTAGACGGATTTGGTAAGCTTGATGTCGAAGTAGGTGGCAGATGGGTCGACATGGATTCCGCAACCACCTACGTCATAAACTAAAGAGCCAGATGCGGACTGACGCTTCAATTGAAACAAGCGATTGAAAAGACCAAAGTGTGGCTCGATTCCGAGCCAGCACTCGCAAAGGGTGATGAAGCAGGTGATATGGAGAATCGAATTTGGGGACAGCTGATGGAGCTGGAGCCCGTAGAAGCAAAGAAGACCCCTAAGAAAGGGGTGGAGAGGCAAGGAGAGACCGCGAATGACGAATGCGAGAAACATCACTCGAAAACCAGCGGGAGGAGCAGGAATGGTCTCACCGCCGGGGACGCGCGCATCGGCGACTGCCGCAGAGATAACTCCATCCTGGCGAAGAAGACGGAGATCTGACGCCTTGATAATGGAGGGGCACCATGCACCATTGGTGACGCGAGTGCCCGCGACCTTCTTCTTCACGCCGGCGGTGGCGCTGGTGCCCGCAGCAGTGGAGCCACCCTTCTTCTTCGTCGCGGCAACGGTGGCCGCAGAATCAGCGGCAGCACCTCCTTTCTTCTTTCCCATTGCACGGCAGCGATGAGAGCGCATAAAGTAGCTTGGAAACGAACGGAGGTGGTCCAGCGCTGTGGAGGAGACGAGCGCAGGAAAGCAGAAGAACAACACCAATGGCAATGGCAGTGAGGAAGAAAGAGCGCAGATGGAAAATTACCGCCGCAGCGCCGCTACTTAACCCCTAGGACATGCAATCCAACGGTTGACAAAAACCCTATTGGACGCGTGGCACGCATCGCGGTGGACATGTGGAGAAGAGGAAGCACGAACCGTCCACCCACTTCTCCCATTACGCGCGGAAATCGAGGAGGTGCAGTTAAAAAAAGATTACGCACGACCAGTCAAATCAAAGTCAGGAAGTGGGACCCACCGCTCATCACGTCCCGTCAAACTCGCTCACGCGGGCAACTGAGGTCATACAAGCGTCAGCAATGACGTCATCATAGCTACGCAGTGGAAAATTTGACTACTTTAGTCCTTGCTGGAGTCTTCGACTCCACCAAGCACTCGGGGGCTACTCCCATAGGGAGCGTTGGCCGTGCACCCTATGATTTTTCTTTTCTTATTGTAGGAATGTGGGCAATCACAATCAAACCCAATCACTCGAAATACGGTTTGATTATGGACATGGGTTACTCCCATAGGGAGCGCCGGAAACAATTTCGACTGAAACAAGTAAGCAAAAGATGATAGCAGTCGCAAAAATGTTTTAGTCCTTTCCTAAGTCTTCGACTGAAACAAACGAGCAAAAGACGACAGCAGTCGCAAAGGTTCTTTAGTCCCTGCCTGAGTCTTCGACTCAACCAAGCACTCGGGGGCTACTCCCATAGGGAGCGCTGGTCGCGCACCCTATGATTATTTGCATAAAAACTGTGTGTTGATAACATCCGCACTCACAGCTCATGGCGACACCGCCTCATAATTTTCTCTACAAAGAGACTACGTCTCCTGGGTCGCCCGAATCGTCTCCGCGATGATAAAATTCGGATGCCGCGCTTACAGTGTGAAGGTAAGACCTGAATAAGGCCTGGCAACGCATTTAACTGCGCACTACCAGAAATATATCCGTGCCTACAGGCATGATGAACATGCCTTGACGGATGCGTCGAGTGCTCACACCCATATAACTGGAATTTGACTCCTGTAAGACCTCCGCGACCTGAGTCGAATTACACCAGCACTTTTCCGGATTTGAGTCCAGGGACTTGAATTTGAGTAGATTACGTTGTTTCACCCTAAGGTGGTTAACTGATACCGATACTTCAGTTATATCAGGCACGTATATCAACAATCCCTATGACACGAATAAAAGCAATCGAAATGTACTCATTTAGGCATTTGAAGGCTTCAAAAAGTCCCCAGTCGAATCTGCGATTCCACTGGACACTCGGGGGCTACTGACATGGGTATACCCTACAGGTACTCGAGCTTGGTATATACGGTCCAAATACATACAGGCCCACGGTGTCGCCAAGGCCCGGATGGAGGGACTCGAGTAACCTACGGACTCTCGATTGCTTGAAGGACAAGAAGAAGCTAAAAGATAGAAAGTTTGAAGGGAAAAAACCTAACTTGTAACCGACTCGACCTGCTACCCGAGACCTAGCCTATCTATATAAAGGCTAGGCGGGGGCGGCGAGGAGAACACACACAACCCTAGTTTCCACAACCCTCGCCAGATTACATCTGCGCACCATTGTAACTTTTGACTCCCTCGATAATTCCACGAGCAGACAAGCAGGAGTAGGGACCTCTACAAGGCCTGAACCTGGGTAAATCCTTTGTCCCCTGTGTGCTTGTTTGCTAGCCGATAGATGTCTCCAGCGCTCCCTCCTTCTCCAAAACCCAAGTCCATAACAATGGGCATTGACGAGTTAAACCCTCGTCAATTTCCTTACTAGCTTTTCTGAAACCAAAAACAGCAGAAAGCAGGCAACTGACACTATGGCATCTTGTTAATAGGTTAGTTCCAGAAAATGTGTAAAATTACTCCAAAGTGTGGACAAAACATAAGAAAGTAAATATAAAACAAGCATGGAACATCAAAAATTATAGATACATTTGCAACGTATCAGAACTCAAAACTCAAAGCAAACTTATTAGATCATATAAATAATAAAGTAGTAATCATAAATAAAATTTAAGCTTAATTTATTAAGAATGGGTTAACTCCCATTCATTGTTTTATTCCAGAGTTTTGACTAATCAAACTCCATGTCATCAGCGTTCATCTCAAGCTGCACTTTTTCTTTAGTTTTTGCTCCTTGATCACGCTTAGGTGGCAGAACATATTTTCCATTGTGTTCCTGTTTCTTAGGGAAGTATCGAACAATCTGATCATCATATATATTGAAGACAATCTTACCACTGGAGCAATCTACGTTAGCTCCAGATGTACTAAGAAAAGGTCTTCCAAGGATGATAGACAGTTTGTCATCCTTAGGAACATTGAGAATAATAAAATCAGTGGGTATAACATGTTGATCTATTCTAAGTAAAACATCTTCGATCATTCTGATAGGTTGTTTAGTCGTCTTATCCTCCATTTGTAATGTTATTAAAGTAGGAGAACATTCTCCAAGATTCATTTTTTTAAATAAGGAATAAGGCATAACACTAACACCTGCTCCTAAATCACAAAGATCATTGAATATATTAGTCTTCCCTATTGCATAGGAGATGGTTGGTATCCCTGGGTCCCCAAGCTTAGAAGGAAGTTTATCACCAAAGCTTGTCATAACTGCTACAATCTTAGTTACCTTCTCTTTTCTATTAAGGATGTCTCGCACAAAGTTTTTATAAGTAGGAACTTGAATAGCATCAGTTAAAGGAAGTTCTAAACACAAGCTACCCAGTGCCTCAGCAAAAGAGTCATAAATAGCTTTATCTGGTTTGTAACGACTCGGTTAGGATAAGGAATTTTCGTTTTGGTAGGTATTACCTTCTCTTTTACCTTTGTCACCGGTTCAACATTCTTTTTATTTTTCCTTGCAGCTGATTTTTGCTTATCGGTGTGTTCTTCACGCGGGATGATAACTTGCTCTGCTTGTTCCTTTATGAGATCGGTTTCTTCCCTTGAATCGACCGTCTCAGTGTCTGAATCATATGGTTTATGCTTATCCCCTGCTTCCTCTTCTCCTAGAGTTTTGGAAGCTTCATTTTCCCTTTTCTGGGCCTCATAATCAATGTCGTCGTGGGGATCGACTAGATCCTCTTCTTCTTGACTCATCTCCTGAGTCTCACTTGCTTTTCGAGCTTGCTCTTCTTGATACCAAGGTGGCCCTTATGGTTCCTAAGTTTCTGTACCATGCCTAGTACCAATGCTAGTAGAAACAATATTGAAATTTCCTTGGTTCAAAATCAAAGTTTGGGTTTCATTTATTTGCTCACACTGAGTTTTAACCATACTTAGATATCTATCTAGATGTTTCGTGGCTTGACCCAAGTCGTCAAAGACTTCTGTTAGGTCTCTTATATTC
Organism: Avena sativa; assembly: GCA_916181665.1. Lineage (NCBI taxonomy): Eukaryota > Viridiplantae > Streptophyta > Magnoliopsida > Poales > Poaceae > Avena > Avena sativa. The sequence continues at coordinate 665,798,870 of OV702289.1, read as the reverse complement.
TTTTCTTGTGTCACAGGACGTTTATAGTTTTTCTCACGGAATTGATTTTGTTGATATTTAAACTTTTGCATTACAAGATTTATATCATCTTCTATTACATAAGTTTGAAGAATGTCAACTTTGTTTTCTTTTACAAGTTTCAAAGCTATATCTTTTTCTTTCATGGACTTTTTGACTTCGGATATAAGATCTGGTGGTATGTGAATCATACCTTTTTGTGGTTAAATATCCTCAACTGGATTGTATTGTTCGTCATTAAAGGATCTTACCTCGAAAAGCTTTACACATTTCGACAGTGTCAAGTTGCATATTGCTCCTGCAGATAGATCAATCATCTCTTTTGTCTCGTCATTAGGCCATTATAAAAATGTTGGATAACTAAGCTCTCGTGAAAACTATGATTTGGAACTTTCATAATCATTGCATAAAATCTATTCCATGCTTGATAAAAGGTTTCTCCAATTGTTTGAAGAAAATTTGTTGTACTTCATTTGATCTGCATGATTTTAGTAAATGAACAATATTTATGCATGAATTCTCGGATGCAATCTTCCTAGATTTTTATAGTATGATTAGGTAGTGATTGTAACCAAGCAAAAGCATTATCTTTGAAAGACCAGCAAAAGAGTTTAAGAAGTACAAACTCTATTGGTAAACTTGCTGGTTTAAGAGTATCATAAAGGTCATAGACCCTCGTCAAGTGGTCACTAGGGTCTTCCTCTTCTATTCCTGCGAAAGCAATTTTTTCATCATATAAGTTAGCTCAGGATATATTTCAAATTCCTAGCCCTCAAGTTTAGGACAAAGAATAGGAATTTTCCTCAAGTGCCTAGATGGATTCCCATATTCTCCCAAAGGTAGCTCAAGTTCGGCCCCTCGGGTGATGGTTGATGTCTACACACTTCTATTTTTGTAGACAGTTGTTGGGCCTCCAAGTGCAGAGGTTTGTAGAACAGCAGCAAGTTTTCCCTTATGTGGATTACCCAAGGTTTATCGAACTCAGGGAGGAAGTGGTCAAAGGTATCCCCTCTCAAGCAACCTTGCAATCAATATACAAGAAGTCTCTTGTGTCCCCAACACACCCAATACACTTATCAGGTATATAGGTGCACTAGTTCGGCGAAGAGATAGTGAAATACAAGTGGTATGGATAACTATAAGTGGTAACGGTGCTAGAAAATAGCTTGATGGTGTAGAAGAGACTAAACCCAAACTGAAATAAAGATGCAAGCAAGCAAACATGTAACAGATCTAGTAGAAAACGGTGTTTCAATGCTTAGAAACAAGGCCTAGGGATCATACTTTCACTAGTGAACACTCTCATATAAATATATTCTCTTCATGATACTACGCTGAACTACTCTCCGGTTGGACACTCTAATCGTTGGTAGGGCTATAACAGCACACCTCAAAGTAAGCCTTTCCCATCTAGATAACCCCACACTGTCACCTTGAGCACTAGATGGTTCAAACAAACACCACAATTTCATAAAGACATCCAACTCCAAATATAACTCATAACAAGTATTTGTAATCTCTAGCCTAAGTGACACCATCGAGTGCACACTGTCAACTTCACACACATGGGGAGAGCAGAGATCTATTAAAGCACTTGAGTAGCAAGGTAGATCTATAGATTACAAGCTCATGATCTCAATAAGATCATGCATAGAAAGAGAGATGAACACATAGCTACCGGTAGAACCCTTAGCCTCGAGAGAGAACTACCCCCTCCTCATCATGGGAATCAGCAACGGCGATGGAGATGGTGGTGGAGATCGATGGAGATGGCTCCGGGGGCACTTCCCCGTCCCGGCAGGGTGCCGGAACAGAGACTTTCTGTCCCCCGAATCTCCTCTTCGGTGGCGGCGGTGCTGCGGAACTTTTCGTGGATTTATGATTGATTCTCTAGGGTTTTGGTATCGGGAGGCTCTTATAGGCGAAGGAGCCAAGGTCGGTGGCCGTCCAGGGGGCCCACACCATGCCTTGGCGCGGCCTAGGCTGGCCCACGCCAAGGGGGGTGTGGCCACCCTGTGGCCCCACTCCTACTCTCCTTCTGGCTCCATGAATCTTCCGGGAAAATAGTAATTTTGGCTTTTGTCCCGTCCAATTCCGAGAATATTCATTTTCTGACTTCCTGGAACCAAAAACAGCAGAAAACAGGCAACTAGCACTGTGGCATCTTGTTAATAGGTTAGTCCAAGAAATCATATGAAAAGTACTCCAAAGTTGGAACTAAACTCAAGAAAGTAGATAAAACCGAGCATGGGACATCAAAAATTATAGATACATTTGCAATGTATCAACATCCCCAAGCTTAACTCCTACTCGTCCTCGAGTAGGTAAGTGATATGCACTATCAAAGAATAATTTTTTAGGTGACATGCACCATCAAAGACTTGATCAAAGTATTTGTAAAATACTCAAAGCTGAGATCATAGTACTTCAATCATAACATGAAAGAGAAAGTTCTAGCAATAATACAAAGAAACTATGATGCAACATGAAAAGGCACAAACAAAAGATTCATGAATAAGAATGCTTTGCAAGAGGTTTGTTTGTTTCACATAAAGAAAAACATAGCATAATAGCATTCAGCTTGTCCCTCATAGAGTAGCAAATATAAATGCATAGGACACCTTCAAAGTTCAAAAGAGTGACTAGATACAAATAGTTTAAAACAAGCAATATCAAGGTATGCATCAATCAACTAGTCTTGGGATAATGCACATAGAACTAAGAATGGCCACTATGCTCTCAAAGTAGGTGCATAAAGTTAGAAGGTGGAGACTCAATATAATGGTGGAAGAAAGGCCTTCATAGAAGGAAGTAGGGATTCAAGTCTCATAAAGAGCTTCCAAAAATTATGGTACTTATAGCTTTCAGCTCTCATTGCCCCTATCATAAGCATCTTGAAGTGATTAAGGTTAAAGTGAACAAACTATGGTGTACATGCTTGACGAAGTATAAGTTAGAAATCTCATGTCCCTTGTATACGAGGGCCGCTCCTCATGCTACTCAAGTTTAGTCATCGGTAAGTTCTTGTCATCGTAAGTACATGTGTATCATAGAGAACCGCCAACGGGGTACCCCTTGCCCGATGATACGGAAGAACCCCCATATCAAAATGACAAGGCAAGCAGACAATGAGCATCTCAGCAATCTTCTTATTTACCATGGGAATATGGTGCTTTTTTCTCTCTTTCCTCTTTTCATAATCTCTTTTTTTCTCTTTTTTCTCAATATAGGACTCTTTTTTTTATAAGAAGAATGCTTCATAGACAGCTCATTATGGTTACGCTGCAGGTTTCCACCATGTCAGCATGGATTAGACCAGCGGCCCAGGCGTTTCTCTAACACATATACATAACTCCATGGACTTACAAGCTCCCCTTTCATTTCACACCGATGACATCCATATACAAAAGAGCATGATATCAACTAGGTACAAGTACCCGTGCCATGTTGAAAGCGTTCCCCATGACAGCATGGTTCTGCTAATTCCCAACAAATAAGTGCAAGCATATACAACATAGACGACACAATGGTTCAAGTTTATTAAGGGCAAGAAAAGTAAAGTGTGCTATCAAGTTTGTGAGATCTTTAATCACTAGTTTTCTCATAACAAGTTTAATTTGGAGGGTAAACAAAAACATGAATATACTTGGAATAGCATAAGCTAGTAGGTAGGTATGGTGGACTCTTTGGAATAACTTGGTTTAAGGAGTTGGATGCATGAGTGGAACTCATACTTGGTTGTGGAGGCCCGCAAAAGAATGGGAGCAACAAACTAAGAGAGCAATAATGGCCATAATCATGCAGAGCGACAAAACATCATTGATCAAAGCATAAAGTGATACTACAAGTTGAAAACTAAAGGATCATAAAGGCTAATGGTGACTTGGGATAGTCATAACATGGTGTGAGCATGTGCCAAGTCAACCCAAATAAAGCATCAAAGGAGAATACCACAATACTATGCTTTAATATGCTAAAACAACGCATGATTCTTCAAAGGCACATTAAGCAATCTCAATTGTTTATAACAAGTCATGCTACAGCAAAGAGTACTAAGCATAAAGCCAAAACAATATCAAGCATGGCATGACAAAGCATAGGCCACAGTCAAAAACAAGCTCTCTTTACCACTTAAGCATGAACTTTCCTACTCTTTTCCAATCCAAACCAAACTATTTGAAAACCAATGTATGAAAGAGGGGGTACAACCAATTTATTCAGCAAACTAAGCAAACCAAGCAAACAAAAAACCAAAACGAAAACAAAAACGAAAAAGCAGACGCTCCAAGAACAACACAACTGTGCATGAAACAATAAAAATAAAGCGTTTGGAAGGAACCTGGGATTTTTATTGATGAGGAATGGGATGCCTTGGGCATCCCCAAGCTTTGATGCTTGTAATTCTTGGATATTTCTTGGGGTGACACGCGTGGCATCCCCAAGCTTGAGCTTTAGTCCATCCTTCATCTCATTACTCATTCCTTCCATACACCTGAAATTATTCCTTCATATAAAACTTCACACAATCTTTATTGGCAACATTAGTGCACTCAAGATAATAAGTCTTTAGGTTCAGTTCTAACACCAATAAAACTTCCATTAAAACACAAGATACTGTAGCACTTCCCTTCAAAAGCTCAATTCCCTAAAAGAACTCAAAAAGGAACCAACAAGAAGCAAATGCAGAAAATGGCAGAAATCTGTCAAAACAGACCAGCAGGTAAAGACGAATTTTTTCGAAGACCTTCTATTGCTCAAATAAAAAAGTGTTGAACTAACGAAAGTTAGATAACAACCTGGGGCAGAAGCACAAAAATGCACGCCTCAAAAGGACGTACATAGATTTTACACGAATTTTTATGGTGAAGCACAAAAATCTGTTTTGGGACAGCAACTTTCCCAATCATTACTTCTCTCTCATTAGAGGTTACTCTTGGCACAAAAAGCAAATAAAAAGGATAAGGAGCGGTTATTACTGAGGTAATAACTTCAAAGACTCATCTAAAACTTTTGGGTTATCTCCCAATAAGTACTTTTCTTTAACGCATGTAAGTTAGGCATGGTAGTTTGAGAAGATGCTCACATAAGAAATATGAATTGAAGTAAAAGAGAGCATCAAGAAGCAAATTCAAAACACATTTAAGTCTAACCCACTTCCTATGCATATTAATCCTGTAAAGAAACAAGTCATCAAAGCACAAAGCAACAAGCATAGGAAAGCAAAACAAGTGCAACTTCAAGACTTTCAACATAAAGGGGGGAAAACTTAATATTATTGAGATGCATAAAACCATGTTTCCCTCTCTCATAATAACTTTCAGTAGCATCATGAATAAAATTAACAATATAACTATCACAAGAAACATTCTTATCATGAGCCACATGCATAAAAGAATTAATACTCCCCACATAAACATAATCATTCTTATTAATTATAGTGGGAGCAAATTCAACAAAAATAGCTATCATTATTATTTTCATCACCATAATCATAAAATATAGGAGGCATATTGTAATCATAATTAATTTCCTCCTCAATAGTAGGTGGACTGAAAATATCATATTCATCATTGCAATCATCATATATTGGAGGTTTCGTATCATCATAAGCAATAGAATACCTATCTTCCAAAGCTGGGGAACTAAAAAGATCATTTTCATAAAAACTAGCTTCCCCAAGCTTAGACTTTTCCATAACATTAGCAATAATGGTGTCCAAAGAATTCATACTAACAACATTGCTATTAGCATGCAAATAAACTTCCATAGGTTTTTTAATTTTCTCTTCAAACACTTCATGTCCTAACTCGAGATAAATACTATAAAGCTCTCTAATTTTTTTGTTGTTTTCCATTAAGCCTAACTAGTGAAAACAAGAAACAAAAAGACAAAATTGCAGAATCTAAAGGAAATATCTTCGAGCACTCACACCGGAGGATGTGAGTACCTTTTACCTTACCTCCCCGGCAATGGCGCCAGAAAATAGGCATTTGCCGTGGGAGGTTCTTCTTCTTTAATCCTCCGGTGTGAATACATTTTACCTTACCTCCCCGGCAACGGTGCCAGAAAATAGCTTGATGTCTATGCACTTCTATTCTTGTAGACAGTTGTTGGGCCTCCAAGTGCAGAGGTTTGTAGAACAGCAGCAAGTTTTCCCTTAAGTGGATTACCCAAGGTTTATCGAACTCAGTGAGGAAGTGGTCAAAGGTATCCCCTCTCAAGCAACCCTGCAATCAATATACAAGAAGTCTCTTGTGTCCCCAACACACCCAATACACTTGTCAGGTATATAGGTGCACTAGTTCGGCGAAGAGATAGTGAAATACAAGTGGTATGGATAATTATAAGTGGTAACGGTGCTAGAAAATAGCTTGATGGCGTAGAAGAGACTAAACGCAAACTGAAATAAAGATGCAAGCAAGCAAACATGTAACAGATCTAGTAGCAAACGGTGTTTCAATGCTTAGAAACAACGCCTAGGGATCATACTTTCACTAGTGAACACTCTCATATAAATATATTCTCTTCATGATACTACGCTGAACTACTCTCCGGTTGGACACTCTAATTGTTGGTAGGGCTATAACAGCACACCTCAAAGTAAGCCTTTCCCATCTAGATAACCCCACACTGTCACCTTGAGCACTAGATGGTTCAAACAAACACCACAGTTTCATAAAGACATCCAACTCCAAATATAACTCATAACAAGTATTTGTAATCTCTAGCCTAAGTGCCACCATGGTGTGCACACTGTCAACTTCACACACATGGGGAGAGCAGAGATCTATTAAAGCACTTGAGTAGCAAGGTAGATCTATATATTACAAGCTCATGATCTCAATAAGATCATGCATAGAGAGAGAGATGAACACATAGCTACTGGTAGAACCCTTAGCCTCGAGAGAGAACTAGTCCCTCCTCATCATGGGAATCAGCAACGGCGATGGAGATGGTGGTGGAGATCGATGGAGATGGCTCCGGGGGCACTTCCATGTCCCGGCAGGGTGCCGGAACAGAGACTTTCTGTCCCCCGAATCTCCCCTTCGGTGGCGGCGGTGCTGCGGAACTTTTTGTGGATTTCTGATTGATTCTCTAGGGTTTTGGTATCGGGAGGCTCTTATAGGCGAAGGAGGCAAGGTCGATGGTCGGCCAGGAGGCCCACACCATGCCCTGGCATGGCCTGGGCTGGCCCGCACCAAGGGGGGTGTGGCCACCATGTGGCCCCTCTCCGACTCTCCTTCTGGCTCCCCGAATCTTCCGGGAAAATAGTAACTTTGGCTTTTGTCCCGTCCAATTCCGAGAATATTCATTTTCTGACTTCCTAGAACCAAAAACAGCAGAAAACAGGCAACTGGCACTGTGGCATCTTGTTAATAGGTTAGTCCAAGAAATCATATGAAAAGTACTCCAAAGTTGGAATTAAACTCAAGAAAGTAGATAAAACCGAGCATGGAACATCAAAAATTATAGATACATTTGCAATGTATCAATGGTCAAATCTGCCATCAATGGAATCAAGCTGTTCACGTCTATAGTACGCGAATTAGTAAATCTTTCAATAAATTATAATCGTCTCTCGATCGGAGCACGCTCAATATATGGAGGTAAATAGGTTTTTCCTGATCGAGTGGTACCTTTATCTTCAACGGAGATCATGAATGGTGTCAATAGTTGTTGTTGTCAAGAAACAACACTTAGCGCTTACCTCCCGACAACGACGCCAAAAAATATCTTGATGGCCTGCAAGTGCACAGGTTCGTCAGAGAATGTTTTCGCGGAAGTATTAATTCCTGTTTTTTATATCAATCCCAACAAGGATCCTAGGAAAGTGTTTTTATGCAGTGTTTCTGTTGCACCCAAGGTGTCACAGATCTTGAGTCAATTGATTGCAAAAGTTGATGGTTGAAGTGATGAGTAAAAGATAGAGGAACTTGCTTAGGAAATAAGTAAATTGCATAAAATGAAAGATGCGATAGGTGTGTAAAGATCCTGCAGATGAGAAGTTAGGCGCTGATTGAAACAATTCATGGTGATAGTGAAAGTGCCAAATGGAATAAGCGGAATAAGTGATAGTGATATTTCTTATTTATAAGTGAGTAGACAAGCAACCCATATACCGACTAGGAGTCCTCATGGACAATTCTTCCCAATCCCAATGATCCATCTTCCTGTTACCATGGCCATGGCCAGCGCATTAATTAAGGTCTTGCGACCAGATCAAGGATTTAATCTTGATGGTTCCTTGTTGTCCTCGAGTAGTGCTATCTCTTCTTTGATATCATCCGTGTCACTCGGGGTCGCCGAATTACTAGCATACAAGTTCATACCTATGAGATCTTTGGATCATGTTACCTAGGCCCTTAAATTAGATAACAAGAATTAGGCAAACATAGATATTCATTCTCACTATTTAAATAAAACATTACAATGATCACAAATGGAAGGAATTAAGTTGGCACAACACATCTCACCAATCCCCTACATCTCCCATGCCTACGGGGGTTTACTCAGACATGATAGGAAGAAAAATCAAAGGCATAATTGTATTGCAAATAAAAATCATCTCAAAGTTATTGTAGCAAACCACAATAGCGATTAAAGATCCAATCAAATACAAACTGGAGGTAGATCAAAGTATCAAACCCTAATCTTACAAGTGTCAATATCTATCTCTCTAAGTAATGATGAAATGATGGTGGAGTGTGTGGTTTATAGGTTGGAGATCATCGAGGAATGAGGTGAAGTTCTTCTCCTCTTTCAGATCTAATCTTCCCCATGGCTTGTGCTGGCTATAACTTTTGTTCTGTGGTTCTTCTCGTCTCTCTTCTTTTAATAAAGTTGCTTGTATTGATATAAAGAAGGCGTCGGTGGGTAGTACGGGCGGGCGATACGGGCGCCCCCGACCATGCCAGTGGTCGTTAAGCATTCAGGACGCCTCCAATGAAAGTTGCTCCAATTGGGGATTTGCTTATTCTGGTGTAATTAGCCCATAAATGCTATTAGATCTTCAATAAATGTTCATTGCATGAAAACCATCACAAGAAACCAAGGATTCACTAATTGTGACATTAACATTAGTGAAAAGGGGCAATCCAGTGAAATCCGGTAATAAACAAGAGGAAAACCAATGGTAAAAAGTGATGAAATTTGGAAATATCATTCATACAAGGACAACTTTATTACTTTATGAATACATTGGGAATTACATCATACATGATTGCCTCTAGGGCATATTCCCAACATCCATTGCCATAGGGACTGCGCCCCTGATGGTGTTTTTTTCCCTCTGCCAAGATTCACTTGTGATCTGAACAATTATTTGGTTCACATTTCTCGTACATTCCCCTACATTCCTAGTGTTGTTGTAGTTGTCCTCGGGTGGTTCTATTCGATCTTTGGTGTGAGCCTCAAGTCGTTGTCCATGGCCATGTCATCAGGGTTGATGATGGGGTTGCCGTTGGATTCAAATTGCTCTGATGCTGCTAGTTCATATTGCGTGGTCCTTGAACCGTTCCCAATGATGACACACACCTAGTGGTGCATCATGTATGGGCTGCTATTGCATCCATCAGAGTCGTAGGAGACAACATCTTTAAGATTGATGAAGTCAATTGAGTCCTTCTCTAGGTACAGGCCAACCTTCTTGATCCTGGAGTCGATGCTATCCTTGGGTTCGTGGTTTAGGTCGTTCATTGAGTCCACGATGCGGGGTTGTGGATCCGGTGTTAGCTCGCTATCACCATCAAAGGAGAGACCATCGTAAAGATTGGCTAGATCCCCTAGATTTATGATGGAGTCACAGTTGCTCACGGTGGTTGTTAGGGACGACTTCATCCCATCATTGGAGACGACGGAAGATGCCAACTTTGTGATTGATGCTGAGATTTCTGCCGATGGTCCTGAACAGATCAGATCCAAGAGGCATAAAATACCCACTAGCCCGACGTGGAAGTTGAAACTTCCAATCATCAGATCTGCCGCTCAGTCGAGTTTTTCGAAGGACGGGAGAAGGGTAGGTGGGTGTGGTTGAAAATCGATGGAACCGAAATGGATCTAACCACTCCTGATAATCGAGTTGCTCCTTAGTGAAGAGGGAGCCGCCAAATTCATGACTCTAGCGCCCAGATTTCCCGCAAATGGCGCCTATTGACGAGGGGTAACCTCGGCAGTGTCCATTGTTATACACTTGGGTTTCAGGGAAAAGAGGTGCACTGGTGATTACGTCGGCTTATTAGACAAACAAGGGAGGTGATATTTACCTAGGTTTAGGCCCTTGTAGAGGAAACCCTACTCATGCTTGTCTGATCTTTATTGATGGAGAGTACAAAGTCACCGGGTTGCTAGATGCAATCTAGCTTATAGCGGGTTGCTATGTGGCTAAACTCACAATAGGATGTCCTCCCCGTAGTCTCCTCACAAACTTTATATGAGAGGCCGAGTCTTAGAGTCTAGTCCAGGTTGGTTATAGATTGAAAGGTAAGTCTATGACTATGTCGGTTATACCTTGGGCTTCTAGCTTGATCACCACGTCTAGTTCTTGGGCTTCGGGTGCATCTAGAACCTTCAGCTCCTTATGGACCTTGTCCTGGATTTGTACCAGATACAGTAATAGTAGAGACCTGACAGGTCATACCCATGTCAAGTATCCAAGACCCCGAAGATTGATAAAGGAAAAGAGGAGAGAGGTAGGAGATCTGACGGGTACAAAGTGAAACCTGGTGAAAGTAAGAGGAGTAAAATAGCTGGAGGAGACTCTCTGGGGAATCAGGGTGTCTTCATAGGGCTTAAAGCATTGGTTTGTTTAGCTTAACAACCATTTGAGCCCCACGCTAGTCATAGGAGTAGCGGTTGGACAATGAATTCATATTGATGCGGCGGTAGGCTATGGTGTGGTTAGGATGCATCACCCATAAGTATCACTAATATTTATCGTGTTCTCATACATTCAATGCTTATTATTATAGTTTGTATCTCATATGTGTGTGCACGAATTTGGGTGAAACCTTGGCCCTGGCCTATCTCCACCCATTGCACACAAAAATCAACATTTGGATCCGGTAAACAAAATTAGTACATGTTCTCAAGGTCGTGTTTGAAATAATCATACACCAAGTGAATTCTTCCCAAGGATTCGATAAACCTAGGTCTTATCGAAAAGAACCAATCTTATACTACAGATCTAATCTAGTTTGAAGGTATCACGTGGATTTCATAATTTGGCTTCAATCCAATTGTTATCCTATGCTATCGCTCAACACCAAAACTTTGGTATGGTAACCGCCAGCCACAATCCAACAACTCATAAGAGATCATCCATTAATTAAGAGAAGGCATACTTTCTTTTTTAACTTTCTCTTTCCCCACCCAGTGTATACGTGGCACTCCTAAGGTATCACCATTGTACATGCCCTAAGTGCCTAATAATTATGGGAACCATCCGTTTATCCCATATTCTAATATTAATGGTAGATGTAGGAATAGATCATATTTTCCCAAAAATGATCACATGGATAAACAACAGGAGCAAAATAAAAACCTAGTCGATCAAGTGGCCAACCATACTTCCATGATAAATGAACTAAACGAATATATTTCATCTATAAAGCTCTGATATTAAGGGATTTCAACAAAAAACTACAATCTTAGGCAAAGTTTTATCCAAACTGGCTGACAACCAAGCTACACTTCTGCGTATGATTGCAGGAAAGACACAAACTCCTCCTATTGTGGGTATGAATTCCAATAATATTGAATGAACTCTTCCAACAACTTTTGAAGATACTTATAATGAGCTGCTAAAGTACATTGATATTCTTGAGCCCATCTTGTTATAATTTTGTTTAGTAAAGAACAAAGAAAGGAAATTATGGAAGTTGATGAAAAAGAAACTATCATGTCCCATGGAAGATAAAACTAAGCAAGTAGAGGAAATAAAGATTCTAAGTAACACAATTACTGAACATGTACTTTATATTGATAAATGTAGCTTAAATGAACTCATATCTATCTTACAATTTTTTTCTAGAGATCCTTCCATTAATGTTCACCAAATAGGCGTTGGTTCCTATATTGCTAATCATGTGCTTAAAGAAATATTGATAGGTACAATAAATAAGCCATGATATCACCTAATCTTGGGGATCTACGGACCCCCAAGATAAAAATAACTATTTGAAAATTCACATGGCATGCTATTATTGATTTATGATCTTGTGTTTCTGTAATATTTAATGAATTATACGATAAAATCGATATGGGTGCCATGTAAAAAATGTGATATTGATCTTTTACTTGATGATACTTCTATAAAGCATTCTCTGGTTAGAGTATATAATGTTATGGTTAACTACTATGAAATTTGTGCTAGTGGATTTTATTGTAATGGACATGGGAAGCGATTCCTCTAGTCCTATAATACTTAGTAGACCTCTCCTGAGAACCACATATGTTATCATTGATTCAAAGGAGGGTAATGTGAAGTTTTAGTTCCTTCATAAGAAGTGCATGGAACATTTTCTAATGAATAAAGAGGTGGTCACCAAATTGAAGTGCCCACATGATCCATTTATCACTTAAAAACAAGGAACAAAGTCTAGTTATATGGCTAAAGGGCTTTGCGGGAGACAATCTAGTTGTTTTTGTTTTGATTTTGGTTTTGAGTTATTTCTGTAGCAAGAAGTTTTTTTACTGGAGTTTCAAATAAAGTACCAAGTTTTACCCATATTGGCTGTTTAAGTTGATAATACATACGCGGAGCTACAGATTCCTGCATGTTACTATTCACGAAAATATTTGTCTATTTTTCTTGGTAGTTCCGTTCGGGCTAAATTTTCTATCACATTTACAGCTTTTCATCCTCTGTATGCAAAAAAATGATAAAAATTCCTGAAATTTCTATGTTGTTGAAAATATTACGTTTTCCAGCAGCAGTTTTTTAGAAATTTTTGTCTTTTGATGCGATAGTAGTTTCTTTGAGTTTCTACATGATTATAATTTTATTATTTTGAAATATTCTGAATTTTGGACACTTAAAGAACTCTCTATACATATGAGATTGCAATGTATTTGAAGTTTGGATGGATCTTGTATATTATCTTTATGCCACTAATGTCACCTCACACAAACATATATACGAGAAAGTTTTATGTTAAAGTTTTTTCACGGAAAATGGAGGAATATCATACCATGAGCTATCGAAGAATCATGAAAACCATAAGATTTTGTATTCCTAAGGTATCCCATCATACCTATCACTCTCTCGGTTTCTACACCTCTAAAATTTGTTTTTCGAGGAACATAAGATTACCGCAAAAATTTGGAGCCTAAATATCTAGTTTTAGTTTTTGAGTTTTCTTTAGCAATTTTGCCACTAAATAAAAAACCACCACAAGTATATGTGTTTATTGTTTATAACTCAGATACTAGTATAAAAATAAGTTCATGAGGAAAGGTCATTATAGAAAGGTGAAGGGATGAATAGTTACATAAAAATAACTAATGGCTATTCTTACACTTTGTGTGATGTTCTATTCTTGAGTTTATGACATCTTGCAAGTGTCCTATGTAGTGTCAGAACTCATTTACCTCTTGTATGTTTAAGTTTAAGTTCATCTTTCATGTTAGGAAATTAGTAGTACTATGGACACTTTTGCATATTTATTCCTAATGGTCAAAAATTCTCCCTATTACTGGCCTTTCACGCAGTAAACATGATATAGTGTTTGTACATCCAGCAACCTTAAATCAAGTTTGACCTAGTATGTACACCATATCTACTTATATATAGCTTGCAATGATATTTCAAGTAAATCTCTCATGTGCTATTTTATCTAGATTTCAGATCATGTTACTTTGTTTATGATTGGCATGGAGAAGTTTGTTGTGGGATTATCCGCGAACTTGGCAGGCACAACCACCTTTGTGAAATTAAACAAATACCCTATAACCATCAGTGGTATAAAAAATCATTAAAATGGGCAAGAAAGAAAATAAATAAATAATGCTTCATGGTGTAAGTTGTGTGTGTCATTTTTTAGTTGAGTTTGACATGATTTTTTGACCATTAAAATAAGCCACACTTATGTGGTGGATATTTTTAGCTAAGAGCTGATAAGATTGTCATTAGAGTATGGATGGTCATCGGGATATACATGCAAGTGTAAGCATGGTGTGGCTACTCATGCAAAGGGGCAATAGATACTCTAAAGATTCATGTCAAACTTAACACTTCTTGTGTCATGTGTAACCTATAGCAGTTGAGGCATAAACGTGTAACGAAGCCATTAAAGATGATTATGATAGGGGAAATGGAATCAAACACTAATGATGAACTATTTTCCAAAGCATGACCTCAAGTAAGGTTATTTGGAAGATAGATATCCTACACATGTTTAATATTTGCTTCCCTCCGCGAAAGGACTTTCTACTTTTTTTTGAGTCAAGAGAAACAAAGTTTTTTGAAAAATATCTCTACTATAAGACTATAATTTAGGAACATTTCTCAATACATAAGCTTGCTTATGCATCATTTATATCTTGCATACAAGTTTGTTTAATTGTCTATAGTACTTGTTCAGTTACTATTATGCAAGATGCTTTTATTCTTATGCATATTTGAAGTTTACATTTTCTTTTACTTCATACGATGATTGCTTGCTATTATTTACTTATCAATGAACCATTGAACTTTTTGTAGCAATTATTATGAATTATATATTGTGTATCTATTGACAATAAACTCAAAGATCATTTAGTTATTACCTTTATGCTCGAGTACGAGCATAGGTTAAACTTGGGGGTGTTGATGCATGCAAAACGCATTTATGATCTTATAGTTTATTGTGCCATATTTCATCATACTTGATTCATATAAGTGGTTATAATCAGGTTTTATAATGATTTTGGGGATTTTCCTAAAATATTTATTTTATTTATATTATAATTATGCGGTAACTGAGGAGGATATTCTAGAGAAGGAAAAGGAGAAGGCTAAAGTGCTGAAGAATGAAGTGGAAATGTTGATGTAGGCAGAAATCTGAAGCAGAGATAATGAAGGCTAGGCAGAATAAATGGAATGAGAAAAAAGAAGGTATGGAGGAGAAAAAGAAGAAGCTTGATTATGTGTTGTTTGATATGCTCAATCCTAGTGAGGCTAACAAGGATAGGTTAAAGAGGATCAAAAAATTATTGATGAGTGATCTGTAAGAACTGTCATTTCAGTTTGTTGTAACCAGGTCTAAAAACTTCCGCTGGATTGTTTCTTCTGATGACGTGGTATATAGTAACCCCTCAGGTTATGGTGAACTGATGGTGGTAGAATGCCACCCACTTTTGATGCGGTGATAGGATGAACTATGATGATCCCCTTTTGCTAAGGAGGGTGCATGTGTTGTGAACTTTTAATCCTATGTTATGATTTCACTTGAGGATATGCATTGACATGGTGTGGATCTTGGTAACCATATGCAAACTCATGTTGCAACCAAGCACATTTGATTTGCATCGTCCAACCTAAAAGGATTATGTGCAGCCTACCAAACAAAATGGAATTGTTACCAACCCCAGGCAACTAAATAATTTGTGGGGAACCAAACGAGGTGAAGAACATGCTTTCTGGGTCTTTTCTCTGGAGGCCTTGCCCCTAGGGTCTGTCCTAGGAGACGAAAAAAGGTTACAGTTAACAAACATGCCCATGATTTACATGGATATACTATATAGGGTAGCGTCTAGACCTCAATCCGCGCCTTGATGCCACCGTACTATTTCTAAAACATGAGCAATTTTGAACCTCATGAACAAGATATTCATATGTGAGCAATAAAAACTGCACCGCATGAATAAAAAATTGTATCGCCTGGACAAAAAATTATGTTGCGAAAAGATTTTTCTCAAGTGTAACTCACGTGCAATTCCCGGATCGCACAAATCATGAGGCAGATCTGATGGTGAGAGATAATTAAGTTTTAGCAAGTCTATACAATATAATAGAACACGATACACTTATAGAAATTGACCACGGTGTTGATCAGGAAACATTCGAACTCAAAGCAGAAAGTTTGATGCTGATCAAGTCAAAAAAAGTTTGATGCTTGCAATCATGTAGCTGCACTTTATCAGAAAAAACATGTGACTGCAAATATACAGTCCTTCCTCTACCATCCTCCAAAAGCCAGACGAATACCAATTCACAAGCTCTAGTTGACTTAAACGCCCCCAAAACGTTTTTCTAGGTTTTTGGAGTGGAGAGAGGCGGCGCGAGGCGATCTTCTTGTCCCTCGGCACTAGATCGATCTACCACCACGGATCACGTTGTTGCCGATGATCGTTCCCTCGGGGATGGCCGTCCTGGCTCCTAGCGACGGTCCGGGGAGTGAGAGGGACGGGAAGGAGAGCACGGCGGACGGGGTGTTTGCCGAGAGGTTCAAGAAGTTGAAGCTGATAGAGAGGGAAAAGAAGGTCCTAGTTATGGAAGATCTGGAGGATGATGAAGGGGCCGAAGATAGCCATAGTGGGGAAGGTGCTGGCTCCATCAAAGTTTTACATCGAAACGATTTGTAGTGCCCTTCGCCCACAGTGGGGTTACCCTAGAGGATTGGATTTCCAAGCCACGGGGGACAACGTGTTCATGGCGATTTTTGAGAAGGAGCAACACAGGCGTAGGATCTGGGAAGGTGCGCCATGGATGATTGGCAATCATGCAATCGTCCTGGATGACTTCGAGATGAGTATGCGTCCATCAGAGATTAAGTTTGGTAGATTGCCGATCTGGATCCAATGTCATGATTTACCGTTTAACTGGCTGAACTCGAAACGAGCTGAAAGCATAGCTAGCCAGATCGGTGAGTTCATCAAGCTGGATACCACTGGAAATTCGAATTTGGCTTAATGTCAATGAACCAATTCAGAAGTGGATCTTGATTGAATTGCAAAGACGTCAGGAGCTAATTGAGTATCCGATTTTGTATGAAAAACTGCCTGCCGTACTTTTGCTTCTCATGTGGCCTTCTAGGCCACTCAGCATCTTTTTGCCCATATCCGGGAGAGACGGATGAAAATGGTGACTGGCTATATGATTCTTCGTTGTGGGCACCTGATCTAAGGAAGATTAAGAAAGAATCGAGGATGCAGTATGGAGGAAATCCGGTTGTGAATGGTGGGGTAGGCAGTCAGAAGGGGCCGCCACCGCGGCCGCAAGCAAAGACTGGACATGTGATAAACCCTTCCGTAGGCATAGGCGGGAATCCTTTCATTGTGGCCAATGGGGGCATGTAGTTTAGAGCTCATGGAAGGGGACGTGGCAAGCCGCCAGCTGCCCGCATATTGAACATGGCACATCAATCATATGTTCCTAAGGTGAAAGATGTTACAGAGCTGAGCGGGCAAGGTACTAAGTGCAATGCGCTTGCAAACTCACCAAGCAAGGTGAGTGATGAGGTTTTGGATCTGAAGAAAAGGCAAGTTGTAGGGGAGGCAGGTGATGATCTCACTATGAATGATCTTAGTGACAAAAATTCAGCGGAGGCTGTGGAACAACCCCGTGTGTCCCAATGAGGTGCATATTCTAGAACTATTGGGGCTTGGGAACCCCGAGACAGTTCGTGAGCTCCACGACTTGGTGAGGCTAGAAGGTCCCGCCATTGTCTTCTTGATTGAAACGAAGATTTCGGCTGATAGGTCAAGGGGAGTGGCAAAGCTATGCGGCTTTGCTGGTTGCTATGCGGTTGATAGTGATGGCCTCAGTGGTGTCCTAGCCATATTTTGTTCAAATGAGGTAGATCTGTTCCTGCAATCCAAGTTTGAGTCTCATATAGATGTCCATGTACAAAATCTAGAGGGAGATAGAAGGTTGTGGAGACTAACGGGTTTCTATGGGAAACCGAGGAGAGAACAACGCAAGGAGAGTTGGTATTTGCTTGAGTGGCTACACCACTAGAGTGATCTGCCTTGGGTTTGTGGAGGAGACTTCAATGAGATCCTTGATAGCTCTGAGCAGTTTGGGCACTCTGATCGTGCGGAGTGGCAAATGCTCGGCTTCAGAGAGTCTGTGGATAAGTGCAACCTACAGGACCTGGGCTATATTGGCATCCCGTTCACATGGGATAATAAATAGTAGGGGGGTTCTAACGTCAAGGTTAGGCTTGACAGGGTCCTATCATCGCCAAGTATATTGGTCAGCAACCCGGAGTTAGTGGTTTGACATGTTTCATCACCCAAATCTGATCATTGCCTACTGGTTATGGAGCTCCAGAGTACCGATGACTCCAGTGAGCGGTCTCAACATATTTTTTGTTACGAGAATGACGGGTGCCGAGATGAATCGTACTTGAGTACAGTTGAGGCCGGTTGGGCCGAATCTCGGTAGGGTAGCAGCGCAGGGCTACTTGGGGTAGTGGAGCGCCTGGGCCTTATGCAACACACACTGCATAAGTGGAGTACATCAAAATTCGGTAACATCGAACGAAAACTGAGGAAGGTCCGCCAAGAATTCAAAAAAGAGCGTTCTCGCGTTGTGTACAAGGGGTCCTCGAATAGAGAGAAGCAGATTGCGGCTAACATCACCAAATTGTTGCACACAGAAGAAGTGATGGCCAAACAACGTTCTCGTGTGGATTGGCTAAAGGAGGGTGATCGAAACACAATTTTTTCACACACGCTCCATAGTTTGTAAGCACCAAAATAGAGTTCGTTCCTTGAAAATTGTGGTTGGGGTGGTGTGCATGGAGAAGAAGGAAGTGAAGGGCATTGTGCAGTCTTTTTATTCTGAACTTTTCAAGGCGATGTGCAGGGGTCCTACAGTTTGTCCCGTCCAAGGCGGCTGATGATATGAACAATCTCATGTGCAGGGTTTTTGATGAGAAAGAGATTGAGGTGACTATGTTTTTGATGGGCCCCTCGAAGGCGCCTGGGGTAGATGGTTTTAATGCAAATTTCTATCAAAAACATTGTACCCTTATCAAGCATGAGATTGTGTCTGCTATGCTGAGATTCTTGAATGGAGGCCACTTACCTGAGATTATAAACCGTACTGTCATCATTCTCATCCCAAAGGTAAAATCTCCACAAGATATCACCCAATATCGTCCAATTGCTCTTTGCAATGTGATCTATAAAATATGCTCTAAGGTGCTAGCAAACCGTCTCCATGTGGTTCTTGATGAGTTAATTTCGAAAGAACAAAGTGCTTTTGTGTCGGGGCGACTGATAACTGATAATGTGATCTATGCATATGAGTCTGTTCATTCGATGAAGAGAAAGACAGGCAAGGCTGCTTTTTGTGCGGCCAAGCTAGATATGATGAAGGCCTATGATCGTGTTGAATGGCCGTACCTGCAAGGGATTATGAGGAAATTGGGATTTGCAGAAGAATGGATATCCTTAATTATGAAATGTGTTACTATGGTGAGTCTGGAGGTGAAGGTTAATGGTGAATTACTCCCTTCCTTTAGGCCTACCCGTGGACTTTGACAGGAAGACCCAATCTCACCCTACCTGTTTCTATTATGTGGGGAGGGGCTCTTGTGTCTGATTAAAAATTATGATGGTGGATGGATCGACAGGGCATTAGAGTGAGTTACCAATGTCCCTGGATATCTCATTTACTATTTCCTGATTATTTTCTTGTGTTTATGAAAGCCGATGTGAGGAGTGCTCATCGGCTGGATGTTATTCTAGAAATTTAAAGCAATGGATCTGGCCAAAGAGTTAAGAAACGGAAAAGCTCGGTGTTTTTTAGTACCAATTGCCCTGAGCCGATCAAGGTACTGATGAAGGAAGCTATGCAGATTGACTGTGAAGCTCTCTCGGAAAAGTACCTGGGTCTCCCAACGGCATCAGGGAGGCTTACAGATAAACAATTTGAACACATTGTGGAAAGTTCAAGATCACGAGCGCAAGGATGGTGTGAGAAGATGGCATCGTTTGCGGCTCGAGAGGTGCTAATCAAGTCAGTTCTCCAATCCCTATCAACCTATGCTATGAGTTGTTTCAAACTCACAAAAGGTTTGTGCTCCAAATTAATGACGATTTCGTTCAAGTACTGGTGGGGTGGATCAGTTGACCGGAGAGGCATGCACTAGAAGACATGGGAGAAGATGTCTATTGCCAAGAGGAGAGGTGGTCTCGGTTTTAGAGACTTCCAAAAGTTCATTGATGCGATGTTGGGTGATACATTGCAAATGTATCTATAATTTTTGATGTTCCATGCTTGGTTTTATCTACTTTCTTATGTTTTGTCCACACTTTGGAGTAGTTTTCATATGATTTCTTGGACTAACCTATTAACAAGAGCCACAGTGCTAGCTACCTGTTTTCTGCTGTTTTTGGTTCCAGGAAAGTCAGAAAATGGATATTCTCGGAATTGGATAGGACAAAAGCCAAAGTTATTATTTTACCGGGGGACACCTGGAGCCAGAATACGAGACGGAGAAGGGCCAGAGGGCGGCCACACCACCTGGACGCGCGGCCAGGCCTGGCCCGCGCCAGGGGGTGGTGTGGCCAGCTCAGGCACCCCCTCGGCCTCTCCTTCCGCCTATAATTTGCCTCCGATACAGAAACCCTAAGTACCCGATCAAAATTCCATGAAAGAGTCTGTAGCCGCCGTCGTCTCTGTCAATAGATCGGGAGGGATCTGAAGCTCTTCCCGGCACCCTGCCGGAGAGGGGAATTCAACCTGGAGGCCTTCTTCATCATCATGCAAGCTTCCGGTGTGATGCGTGAGTAGTTCATCTCTGGACTACGGGTACATGTAGTAGCTAGATGGCTAGTTCTCCTCCTTTTTGCTATCATGTTTAGATCTTGTGATCTCCGTTCATGATCAAGATCATCTATTTGTAATTCTACATGTTGTGTTTGCGCGGATCCATTGGATATTGAGATGCTATTTCAGATTGATTATTGATTCTATCATGTCTTTGTTATTTGTGATCTTGCATGCTTTCCGTTGTTAGTAGCTATCTTGGCCAAGTAGATGCTAGCAACTCCAAGAGTTAGTATTTATGCTCGATAGTGGGTTCATGCCTCTGGTAATCTAGGGAAGTGACAGAAATCTCTAAGGTACTAGATGTGTTGTTGCTACTAGGGAGAAAACAACAATCCTTTGTTCATAGAACAATCGTATTGTTTACTTTGCACGCAATTCATAATGCAATTATCCGTTTCTTGCAACTTAATACTGGAGGGGGTTCGGATGATAACCTGAAGGTGGATTATTAGTCATTGATGCAGTTGGATGGCGGTATATGTATAATGTTGTAATTCCCAATCGAATCTCAAAGGAGTCAAGATGATTAGTATATGCTTGTATGCTTTCTCGATGTTTGTCAATTACCCCGCTGTAATTTGTTCACCCAACATGTCATCTATCTTAAGGAGAGCCAACTCTAGTGAACTATGGACCCCAGTCCTTTCTTTAACAATCAATCTACAAACTGTTTACTGCTTTGTGTTTACTTTCTTCCATTCGATACGTTTAATCCTTTGTTTTCAGCAAAACCGGTGAGATTGACAACCTCATCGCAAGTTGGGGGCAAAGTTCTGTGGTTGTGTTGTGTAGGTCTCCACGTTGCTACTAGCACCAGTAGTGCGCCCTGCCAAGGCTCAGCTAGCAACACCTTTGGGGTGTTTCCTTGCTCCTACTGGATTGATAACCTTGGTTTCGTACTGAGGGAAAACTTGCTGCTGTGCTCATCATACCTTCCTCTTGGGGTTCCCCAACGAGCTCGATATATTTTGGGCCATCAAGCATATTTTCTGGTGTCGTTGCCGGGGAGTCAAGGACATCTTCACAAGGGGAGTCCCTCATAACCAATCTCTTTACTTTGTTATTTTTGTTTTTCTTAGTTTACTTTTGCTTTGTTTGCTTGCTTCTTTATCAAAAACACAAAAAATATAGTTTTACTAGTTTGCTTTCTTTATTGAAAACACAAAAAAATTAAGTCTTTCTATAGTTGTTACCTTTTCCTTAGCACACCATGTTGATCCCTAAATTCACCCTGAAAGACCTTTCAATAGGTAGTGGTTCTTTAATTGGAAAAGATAATATTGAAGAATTCTTTAATCATGTTAGCAAGCATGAGGATGTTGAGGATAGGTCCCTTGCTGAACTTGCCCCAAACTATGAGATTGCTACAGCTTCTTTAGTTCACATGTTGGAAGCTAGGTTTTTTAACCTTAACCCCTTAATGCAAGTAATGTTTCTCAAACTTAAAGAAATTGAGGACCCTGAAAAGAGGGATTTTATTCTAGAAACTTTGCTTAAGGAATTCTATGATGTTGCCAAGGAAGCTAGAAAAGTCTTTGAACGTTTCAATATGCTAGGCTCATGTGTAGATGCTGTTGGTACATGAGAAAACATGAGCAAAACTGAACCTAATGGGGAGGAGATTAAGATACCAATACCCTTTAAACTAGTAGCAATGCATGAAGCCATAGAAAAGAATCTTGATTGGATTGTTCCCGAAAACCCGTTTGATGAAAATAGTGAACCCAAGAGCGTTGAGAGAGGATCCTCTAGAACTTATTTGGATGAGATACCTTGCCTTGTTGAAGATATTTCTGGTATTAATCTTAGTGCTTCTTTATTTGACAACACTTGATCTTTTTTCTTGCTTCTTATGCCTAACTTAAAGGCGTTAAAGAAAAGTACTTATTGGGAGATAACCCGAAAGTTTAAGATGAGTCTTGAAAGTTATTACTTCAGTAATAACCAAGAGTTTTAGATGAGTCTTGGAAGTAATTACTTCAGTAATAACTGCTCCTTATCCTTTTTATTTGCTTTTTGTGCCAAGAGTAACCTCTAATGAGAGAGAATTAATGATTGGGAAAGTTGCTGTCTCAAAACAGATTTCTGTGCTTCACCATAAAAATTCGTGTAAAATCTCTATACGTCCTTTTGAGGCGTGCATTTTTGTGCTTCTGCCCCAGGTTGTTATATAACTTTCATTAGTTCAACACTTTTTGATTTGAGCAACAGAAGGTCTTCGAAAAAAATCGTCTTTACCTGCTGGTCTGTTTTGACAGATTTCTGCCATTTTCTGCATTTGTTTCTTGTTGGTACCTTTTTGAGTTCTTTTGGGGAATTGAGCTTTTTGAGGGAGTGCTACAGTAGCTAGTGTTTTAATGGAAGTTTTATTGGTGTTAGAACTGAAACCAAAGACCTATTATCTTGAGTGCACTAATGTTGCTAATAAAGATTGTGTGAAGTTTTGTATGAAGGAAAAATTTCAGGTGTATGGAAGGAATGAGTAATGAGATGAAGGATGGACTAAAGCTCAAGCTTGGGGATGCCATGCGTGTCACCCCAAGAAATATCCAAGAAGTACAAGCGTCAAAGCCTGGGGATGCCCAAGGCATCCCCCTCTTTATCAATAAAAATCCCAAGTTTCTTCCAAACACTTCATTTTTATTGTTTCATGCACAATTGTGTTGTTCTTGGAGCATCTTCTTTTCCGCTTTCATTTTGGTTTTTCGTTTGCTTGGTTTGCTTAGTTTTCTGAATAAATTGGTTGGAACCCCTCTTTCATACATTGGTTTTCAAATAGTTTGGTTTGGATTGGAAAAGAGTAGGAAAATTCATGCTTAAGTGCTAAAGAGAGCTTGTTTTTGACTGTGGCCTATGCTTTGTCATGCCATGCTTGATATTGTTTTGGCTTTATGCTTAGTATTCTTTGTTGTAGCATGACTTTTTATAAACAATTGAGATTGTTTAATGTGCCTTGGATGAATTATGCGTTGTTTTAGCATATTAAAGCATAGTATTGTGGTATTCTCCTTTGATGCTTTATTTGGGTTGACTTGGCACATGCTCACACCATGTTATGACTATCTCAAGTCACCATAGCCTTTAAGATCCTTTAGTTTTCAACTTTTAGTATCACTTTATGCTTTGATCAATGATGTTTTGTCGCTCTACATGATTATGGCCATTATTGCTCTCTTAGTTTGTCGCTCCCAATCTTTTGCTAGCCTCCGTAACCAAGTATGAGTTACACTCATGCATCCAACTCCTTAAACCAAGTTATTCCAAAGAGTCCACCATACCTACCTACTAGCTTATGCTATTCCAAGTATATTCATGTTTTTGTCTACCTTCTGAATTAAACTTGTTATGTGAAAATTAGTGATTAAAGCTCTCACGAACTTGATGGCACACTTTACTTTCTTGCATTTAATAAACTTGAACCATTGGGTCCATCTTTGTTGCGTATATGCTTGCGCTTTATAAGTTGAAGTTAGCAGAACCATGTATCATGGGGAACGCTTTCAACATTGCACTTGTACTTTGTACCCCGTTGATATCATGTTCTTTTGCTTATGGATCCCAGCGGTGTGAAATAAAAGTGGAACTTGTAAGATCATGGAGTTTGTATGTGTGTTAGAGAAACGCCTGGGCCGCTAGTCCAAGCCATGCCTAATCATGGTGGAAACTTGCAGCATCACCATAATGAGCACTCTATGAAGCATCCTCAATAAAAACCTATGCAAATAACAAATAAAAAGATCGCTGAGATGCTCATTGTCTGCTTGCCTTGTCATTTTGATTATGGGATAGCTCCTGTATCATGTGCAAGGGGTACCCTGTTGGCGGTTCTTTATGATACATATGTACTTCCAATGACAAGAGCTTACTCATGACTAAAGTTGAGTAGCATGAGGTTCGGTCTTCGTAAGTAAGGGGCATGAGATTTCGGTTTATAACTTGTCAAGCATATCCTCTTAGTTGTGTCACCTTCTATGAAGGCCTTTCTTTTTATCACCTTCAAGATGCTTATGATAGGGGCAATGCGAGCTGAAAGCTAATAAGTACCATAATTTTTGGAAGCTCTTTATGAGACTTGAATCCCTACTTCCTTCTATGAAGGCCTTTCTTTTTCTTTTATGTTGAGTCTCCACCTTCTACCTTTATGCACCTACTTTGAGAGCATAGTGGTCATTCTTAGTTCTATGTGCATTGTCCCAAGACTTGTTGAATGATGCATAGCTTTGATATTGCTTTCTTTAAACTATTTGTATCTAGTCACTCTTATGAACTTTGAAGGTGTCCCATGCATTTATGTTTTGCTACTCTATGCGGGACAAGCTGAATGCCACTATGCTATATTTTCTTTATGTGAAACAAACAAACGTCTAGCAAAGCATTGTTATTCATGAATCTTTTGTTTGTGCCTTTTCATGTTGCAACATAGTTTCTTTGTCTTATTGGTAGAACTTTGTCTTTCATGTTATGATTGAAGTACTATGATCCCAGCTTTGATTGTTTTACAAATACTTTGATCAAGTTTATGATGGTGCATGTCACCTCAAAAATTATTCTTTCTTTTTATCACTTACCTACTCGAGGACGAGCAGGAGTTAAGCTTGGGGATGTTGATACATTGCAAATGTATCTATAATTTTTGATGTTCCATGCTTGGTTTTATCTAATTTCTTATGTTTTGTCCACACTTTGGAGTACTTTTCATATGATTTCTTGGACTAACCTATTAACAAGAGCCACAGTGCCAGCTGCCTATTTTCTGCTGTTTTTGGTTCCAGGAAAGTTAGAAAATGAATATTCTTGGAATTGGACGGGACAAAAGCCAAAGTTATTATTTTACCGGGGGACATCTAGAGCCAGAATACGAGACGGAGATGGACCAGAGGGCAGCCACACCACCTGGCTGTGCGGCCAGGCCTGGCCCGCTCCAGGGGGTGGTGTGGCCAGCCTAGGCACCCCCTCGGCCTCTCCTTCCGCCTATAAGTTGCCTCCGATACAGAAACCCTAAGTACCCGATCAAAATTCCACGAAAGAGTCTGTAGCCGCTGTCGTCTCTATCCCTAGATCAGGAGGGATCAGAAGCTCTTCCCGGCACCCTGCCGGAGAGGGGAATTCACCTTGGAGGCCTTCTTCATCATCATGCAAGCCTCCGGTGTGATGCGTGAGTAGTTCATCTCTGGACTATGGGTCCATGTAGTAGCTAGATGGCTGGTTCTCCTCCTTTGTGCTATCATGTTTAGATCTTGTGAGCTCTGTTCATGATCAAGATCATCTATTTGTAATTCTACATGTTGTGTTTGCGGGGATCCGATGGATATTGAGATGCTATTTCAGATTGATTATTGATTCTATCATGTCTTTGTTATTTGTGATCTTGCATGCTTTCTGTTGTTAGTAGCTATCTTGGCCAAGTAGATGCTAGCAAATCAAAGAGTTAGTATTTATGCTCGATAGTGGGTTCATGCCTCTGGTAATCTGGGGAAGTGACAGAAATATCTAAGGTACTAGATGTGCTATTGCTACTAGGGAGAAAACAACAATCCTCTGTTCATAGAACAATCGTATTATTTACTTTACACGCAATTCGTAATGCAATTATCCGTTGCTTGCAACTTAATACTGGAGGGGGTTCGGATGATAACCTGAAGGTGGATTATTAGTCACAGATGCAGTTGGATGGCGGTCTATGTATAATGTTTTAATGCCCAATTGAATCTCAAAGGAGTCAAGATGATTAGTATATGCTTGTATGCTTTCTCGATGTTTGTCCATTGCCCCGCTGTAATTTGTTCACCCAACATGTCATTTATCTTAAGGAGAGCCACCTCTAGTGAACTATGGACCCGGTCCTTTCTTTTACAATCAATCTACAAACTGTTTGCCGCTTTGTGTTTATTTTCTACAAACTATTACTTCCTTCCATTCGATACGTTTAATCCTTTGTTTTTAGCAAAACTGGTGAGATTGACAACCTCATCGCAAGTTGGGGCAAAGTTCTGTGGTTGTGTTGTGCAGGTCTCCACGTTGCTACTAGCACCGGTAGTGCGCCCTGCCAAGGCTCAGCTAGCAACACCTTTGGGGTGTTTCCTTGCTCCTAATGGATTGATAACCTTGGTTTCGTACTGAGGGAAAACTTGTTGTTGTGCTCATCATACCTTCCTCTTGGGGTTCCCCAACAAGCTCGATATATTTTGGGCCATCATTGGGTAAGCAAGCTTGGCGTTTGCTACTAAATCCTAACAGCTTGTGTGCTCGAGTATTAAAAGGGAGATACTTCCCCAAGGGTGACATTTTATTGGCAGGATGCCCTCAGAGCGCTTCCAAAGTTTGGAAGGCGATTATTTGTGGAAGGGATGTGATGAAACAGGGTCTTGTTCGCCATGTTGGCGACAGTGCAAAAACTCTTTTAAGATCCGACCAGTGGCTGATTGGTGTACCGGGTCGGGTACCACTCACGGTCAATCCCCAAACAATTTTAACATTGGTGGATGATACGTCCAAAACGTATCTACTTTCCCGAACACTTTTGCTATTGTTTTTCCTCTAAACGTGTGTGATTTGGATGCAACTAACGCGGACTGACGCTGTTTTCAGCAGAATTGCGTTGGTGTCTACTTTTTGTGCAGAAAATCAACTATCAGGAAAAATCCCGGAAAATATGCCGAAAATCTTATTTCACCAGAAGACTCCCGGAGCCATAATACGAGACGGAGGGGGCTGGGCCCAGGCCACACCACCTGGCCGCGCAGGCAAGCCCAGGCCACTCTAGGGGGCGGTCTGGCCGCCCCAGACTGCCCCTCGGTCCCCCTCTTCGCCTATAAGTTGCCTTCTGACCTAAAAACTCTAGGAGGTTCGACGTTTTTCCAGAAGGAGTTTCGCTCCGCCGCCACCACCAGATTCCACGAAACAACACCAGAAACTCCGTTCTGGCACCCTGCCGGGACGGGGAATTGGAGGGGATCATCGTCATCATCATCACCATTGCTTCTCCATCGACCATCCATGTTTCCCCCATCTATGAGTGAGTAATCCCCCGCCGTAGGCTATGGGGATGGTAGGGATTGGATGAGATCATTCATGTAATGGCATCAGATTGTTAGGGCATTGTGCCTAGTATTTTTTTATTAGTGCTTTATGACTTTGTTGTGACTTGTTGTGCTTAATGCTTGTCACTAGGGCCCGAGTTCCATGATTTCAGATATGAACATGTTATTGATTCATTATGATAGTATTGTTTATGGTATTATCTACAAGTTGTATACACACGTTGTTGTCTGCAACCAATGGCCCCGAAGTGACAGAAATTAGGATAACCGGAGGGAATGGCTTTGATGTGAGGATCACATGTGTTCACGGAGTGTTAATGCTTTGCTCAGGTGCTCTATTAAAAGGAGCACCTTAATTGCCAGTAGTTCCCTTGAGGCCCCGTTGCAAACGGGCTGGCAGGACAAAAGATGTTGTGCAAGTTGTCATTGCGAGCACGTATGACTATATATGGGACACATGCCTAGTATTATCTAGTACTGGGATGCTTTATCTTATTTATCTACAATTGCCCTATGTTCTGATTGCTATGTGAATTGTCTTGTCCATGCAACCCCGTCCATCCATCCCTATGCCTACCGCACTCGAATCCTACTGTTACTGCTACTGCTACTGTTACTGCTACTGCTACTATTACTGCAATTGTTACTACTGTCTTTACTTTACTACTGCTGCTACTTTACTATTCCTACTACAAAACTGTTGCTACTAATAAACTGCTGTGAGCAAGATTGTTTCCAGGTGCAGCTGAATTGACAACTTAGTTGTTAAGGCTTATAAATATTCTTTGGCTCCCCTTGTGTCGAATCAATAAATTGGGTTTCACTTCCCTCGAAAATACTGCGATACACCCCCTATACTTGTGGGTCATCAAGACTATTTTCTGGCGCCATTGCCGAGGAGAATAGCTTTATTTATCAATTTCACTTTGATTCTCTATTGTTCACTGCTATCCATCCATCATGGGTAAGTCTCGTGATGGCAAGTTTCCTATTTTACCATCCACTACAAGAAGAGGTACGGTTCTGAACACCTCTGTTGCTCTTGATTCACCATCTATTATAAGTAAGCTCGTTACACTACCACATACACATGCTACACACACTGCTACTACTGTTGAATCTGAAACTTCTGATGCTTATGATGCTGCTTCTACTGTGCTTGATAAGAGTGGTTCATTAAGTCATTTCCTAGATGCTACGATTGCTAGAACTATAGCTGGAAATACTGAAACTCCTAATGAAGACACTACCACACCTGTCAGTTCACCTGAGTTTAGTGAGAGTTATGATATTGAAGATGGTTATGTTGAGATGACCGATGAAATTATTAAAGAATGTAAAAACACCCATGATAGGAGCGCTGCTAAGAGTCTCCTTGAGAGGCATACTATTAGACCCAAATTGTCTCCTATTGCTAAGTTTGCTGCTTCTCCCATAAACATTATAGATAAAGATTATGATTTCTCTCTCGATCTATCTTACATAGCTATTGTTGAGAAAGAACCTTTTTGTGGGACTAAGAATGAAAGTGCGGTAGCACATATGAATGAACTTTCTACCATGAGTGGCTTGTTTTCTGATGATATTAAGATGCGTACTTACTTTGTTGCTAAGATTTTCCCCTTTTCACTAAAAGGAGAAGCTAAGACTTGGTTTAGTAATCTACCTCCTGGATCTATTGATAGCCCTGATTGCTTGATTAGTACTTTCCTGCAGAAATATTTTCCTCCTAGTGCTAGACATGCTATTTTGCAGGAACTTTTTGATTTTAAACAGGGAGAAAAAGAGGTATTGCCTGAATCTTGGGCAAGGTTTTGTGCTTTGATTCATGCACAGGCTGGAAGTCCATTACCTAAGAATGAGCTTCTTGATATATTTTATAATGGACTAACCGAAGAATCTAGGACATACCTAGATAGTTGTGCCGATTGTGTTTTCAGGAACAGGACTCCTAAGGAAGCTGAGGAATTAATGGCTAAAATAAGTAAGAACTATGAAGATTGGACTCCTCATAAACAAGCTATACCTGAAGTAATTGTACCTGAACCTACTATTCTGGTCCCTATTCCAACACCAAAGAAGAGGGGATTTATTGAATTAAATGATGAAGTGATGAAGGAAGCTAAGAAATCTCTTAAGGAGAAGGGAATTAAAGCTACAGATGTCAAGAATTTACCTCCTATAGAAGAATTATGTAAGCCTATTCCCTACTCATCCACTATTGAGGTACACTCTCTCCAACACTTTGATGAAGGTGATATCCCTTACTCTAAACCTCCTGATCAATGCTTAGAAGAATTCGATATCTTTATTGTTAAGCAAGATAATTTTAATAAAAGGGTGCAAAATCATCTAATGGAAAACACTAGAGCTATTGTTGAGTTGAAAGATATTGTGGAAAGAACCTCTAATGATGTTAAAATGATTGTTAAACACTTTCAAATGGTTCAAACTCAAATAGATCAACTCGTTAAAGTGCAAAAAGACTTGCTAGTCAATGCTGCTAAAGAAAAACATGCTTATGAAATTAGAACTAGAAGTGGTGTTGCTACCCAGGATCCTCTTTATCCTGAGGGGCATCCCAAAAGAATTGAGCAGGATTCTCAACAAGCTGAAAATAGTGGCTCCACTCGTAAGAAAAGGAAAAAGAAACATAAAAATGTTGAAGAACCCTCTGAACCTGCTATAGATCCTAATAGTATATCTATTTATGATGCTGAAACTGAAAGTGGTAATGAAGAGAATGAAGTTCTTAATGAAGAAAAAGTTGAAGAAGAACCTGAAAAGCACACTAAGAATACTAAATACACTAAAGAAGATTTTTTTTGCTACAAAACATGGTAGTGAAAGAGAGCCTTGGGTCCAAAAACCTATGCCTTTCCCTGATAAGAAACACAAGTCAAAAGAATATGAACACTATAATAAGTTTTGTGAGTGGATGAAACCTTTATTCTTGCAAATTCCTTTGACCGATGCTATTAAATTGCCTCCTTACTCAAAGTATATGAAGGATATTTTCTCGAATAAAAGGAAGATCCCTAATGAAGAAATCTCTACTTTGCTTGCTAATTATTCCTTTAATGGAAAGGTTCCAAAGAAACTTGGATACCCAGGGATTCCAACTATCCCTTGCTCTATTAAGAACAGTTATGTTAGAACTGCTTTTGTGATTTGGGAGCTGGAGTTAGTGTTATGCCTTTCTCTCTCTATAAGAGGCTTCAACTAGAAAAACTAATACCAACTGATATATCTTTGCAAATGGCTGATAAATCTACCGCTATTCCTATTGGTATATGTGAGAATGTACCTGTTCAAGTGGCTCATAATTGCTTGATATTAACTGATTTTGTTGTGCTTGAGATGCCTGAAGATGATAATATGTCCATTATTCTTGGGAGACCTTTTCTTAATATTGTAGGAGCTATTATTAATTGTAATCAAGGAAAGGTGAATTTCAATGTTAATGACAAGGAACATACTATCTATTTCCCCAAGAAGATTGAAAGGACTTATGGTTTGAATTCAATTGAACATGTTGAGGGCATTCATGTTGGATAAATATATTATCCCATACCAAGAGAAAAATTTGAAACTATTATGATTGGGACCATTGCTATCAAGGTTGAGGTAACATAATCATTAGTGGAATACAAAGTTTTGTGTCATATGAAATTGTTTTGGTAACGAGACCTGATCAACCTTGTTAACAAAAGGATTTCATTGAACAAAACAATGTTTTCATTATGATTATTTCCGTGTACTTCTATTCTATCCATTTTAGTTTTTGCTTTCGTTTAGTTTTCTTTTTGTTGTTAGTTGCTTGCTTGTTAGAGTGTCTTAGAACATCTGTAGCTTTTGCTTTGTTTTGCATTGCATCATTTCCAAAAAAATCTGTCTGTCAGAAAATCATTCTTTTATACCTGAAAATTTCCCAAAAATAAAGCGTCTCGAAAAATTCTAGAAAATTCATATTAAATTTTTAAGTGAGAAAAGGGGCAGAGGAGTGCCTGGGAGGTACCAGGGGGACCCACCAGGCAGGCACACCACCTGGTGGCGTGGCCTGCCCTGGGTGGCGCCATGCCCTGGTGTGGGCCACCCCTGCCCCCCCCCCCCACTAACTCTCTCACATGCCACTTTCTTCTCTTTCCCGAGCAAGCTCCAGTTCATTGCTCAAAATCGCGTTCTTGCTGAGCTTGCTCTCGATTTTTTCGATCTCCTTGCTCAGCCCATCTTTCTTGCTGAAATTTGGAGCAATTGTTCCTTGGTATGTGACTCCTCCCCTTGTCCAAGTAGATTTGTGTTTAGTGGATTATATATTGAGTATTTTACTGTTGTAGGTGACAGGTTATGAGAGCTTGTAAGCTTGTTTCATGCTTAGAGATATTGTTTTGATGCATGTTTTGGCCTCTTACAAGTCCCTATGAGTAGAATCCTTCATTATATTTACTTTGCAATCTCTTGTTTAATTGGTGTTTAAATTTCAGAATAGAAGATGAGTGAGCACCACCTAAACCAACATGAACTATGGGTGCCTGAGATCATGAAGGTCCACCGGGAGGAGGAAGTTTTTCCTTCCATTTATCCTTGTTCTGAGTTCATGAGAGCTGCGGGAATTCTCCAAGATTTCCACACTTCGGTTTCTAATGCAGGGTTGGAGCACTTTTTGGAAGATGAGCCTTGTCAATTTGTGAAGCTAACCATGTTTGTGGTGCGGGACTTTCAATTTAGTCACTATTTGCCTAACCCCATGGTCCACTATAAAATTTACAATATTGCTGTCAACCTTTCTCTTGATGATTTTTGTGCAGCTATTAAGGTACCTCAATGGGGATCATGTAGAAGGATTAAGGAGCGACCTGAACCACTCATGGATTTATACATAGAAATTTTCCAAGGGAGCAGCTTCTCGAAGGATAATGGAAAAATCTGTAACATTCATCTCCCCTCCATTCGTTACTTTGCCTACTTTGTTGCCAAGTGTGTTCTTGCTAGGAAAACTACCAATAAATTATCTTCATATGATCTAGCATTTATCTCTACTGCTCTTAAATGAGATAGGTCTTACAACTTAGGTGCTTTGATAGCTTTCCGTCTTGCTGATAACCATGAGAAAGGTGGAATTTGTGGAGGCCTCATTGCTTCTCGTCTACTAGCATTGCATGGTTTAGTGCCTCATCATCTAGACCTACAGTTTCCCATAGAAAGGCTTGATTTTAATTCCATGATACAGCATAAATTTGTTTCCTCGTGGGCTAATCTGAATGAGTTATCTTATGAAATAACCTTTCTCAAGGCTGGTTGGAGAAAGAGCAAGCCCGAGCGTGTTGTTGTTTTGCCTGCACCTGTTTTGTTTAACCTTGATAACAGGGAAGGATGGTCCCTCACTGAGGAGGAGCTTGACACGTACTTGGGAGAGCTCTCCCAACAGGAGCAGGACACTAGAAGGAAGGTCACGGATGATTTGGTCTAGCCCTTGAATGAGGGAGAGTCTTGATATCAGCAGTCTGCTTATGATTGGGGACCTTCTTCTTCTTCCCACGGGCCCAACTACGACTATTCTTATCATGATCCTCCTGCTTGGAACCCTTACCCATATCTGGATTGATACCCACTTAGGCCAAAAGCCTAAGCTTGGGGGGAGGTACACCGACACCGCACTCATCTCCATATCATGTTGTGTCGGTACTTTGTATATTCATGTTTCGTTCTCTTTTCAGTTTTTGTTCTTTCTTTGCTTTTACTTTCTAAAACACAAAAAGACCAAAAATATTTCTGTTGTTTCTCTTTGGTTTGCTTCTTTTTCTTTTTGCCTTGGTTTGCTTTTCCCTTTTGCTTTGTTTGAACTATTCGAAAAACCCAAAAAGATTTTGCTTTGCTTGTTTTTTCTCTTTGGCTCTTGTTTTAAAAAACCGAAAACACCAAAAATATTTGTCGTTCTTCTTTGGTTTTGTGAGTTTGCTACAGGGTTCAACAGTCCTCAGTGGATATTGGTTTCATATTATTATTCAAGCCACACAAGTGAAGAGCAATAATGAGGATTAATGACAACTTGAGGCGTGGTAAGAGGCTAGTAACAAACTCTATTTGTTTTCATTTTTGTACATATACTCATCACTGTGGGCATGCTTAGTCCGTTCGTGTAAGGTGTATGTTATCTTTGGATGCTTAGTAGTTCTTGCTTTCTTATGATTAGTTCCAGCTTGCTAATAGTTTGTAGCATGTTTGCTTACATTACTCTACTCATAATTTGGTATGACACCGTGGTATCCTCCTCTGAATGTTTCATTTGAATTGACTTGGCACATGCTCACACATGCACATGACTGTAATCAGTTAAGCCTCGATGAATTATTTTGCCTTGAGGATCTTGAATCACTTTCATGTCATGATTAGTCCTGTTTTGTTGCAAGCATGATTATGACAGCTATTGCTCTCTCGTTTGTCGCTCCCTTACTATTGCTAGCCTTCACTTACACTGAGTATATTTTACTCAAATTTCCATCCGAATAAAATGTTTGCTTGTTATGAGAAAGTTAGTTAGTAAAGCTCTCAAAAACTTGATGGTACACTTTATTTTCTTGCATTTAATAAACCTGAACCATTGCGGCCTTCTTTGTTGCGTATATGCTTGCGCTTTATAAGTTGAAGTTAGCAGAACCATGTTTCATGGGGAACGTTTTCAACATTTCATTGGTACTTAGTACCTCGTTGATATCATATTCTTTTGCTTATGGATCCCGGCGGTGTGAAATAAAAGTGGAACTTGTAAGATCATGGAGTTTGTATGTATGTTAGAGAAACGCCTGGGCCGCTAGCCTAAGCCATGCCTAATCATGGTGGAAACTTGCAGCATAACCATAATGAGCATTATATGAAGCATCCTCAATAAAAATCTATGCACATAGTAAATAAAAAGATTGTTGAGATGCTCATTATCTGCTTGCCTTGTCATTTTGATTATGGGATAGCTCCT
Source organism: Avena sativa (assembly GCA_916181665.1). Lineage (NCBI taxonomy): Eukaryota > Viridiplantae > Streptophyta > Magnoliopsida > Poales > Poaceae > Avena > Avena sativa. The sequence goes on along the minus strand of OV702289.1, from coordinate 665,764,078 downwards.
GTGTCATGTGCAAGGGGTACCCCGTTGGCGGTTCTCTATGATACGTATATACTTACAATGACAAGAGCTTACTTGTGACTGAAGTTGAGTAGCATGAGGATCGGTCTTCGTAAGTAAGGGGCATGAGACTTCGATTTATAACTTGTCAAGCATATCCTCTTAGTTGTGTCACTTTAACCTTAACCATTTAAAGATGCTTATGATAGGGGCAATGAGAGCTCAAAGCTAACGAGTACCATACTTTCAGCATTTGGAAGCCTTTCAAACTATTCAAAACCTTTTCTTTTACTTGTTGAGTCTCCACATATTCTTTGAGCACCTTCTTGAGAGCATAGTGTCATTCTTTGTGCTTGTCTCAAAACTTGATTATTTGTGTTATGACTTTGATGCTTGTATCTTTGATATCTTTACTTCCAGTCTTCACCTGAACTTCAGAGGTGCCTTAAATCAAAGGCAAGCGAGATACCACTCTATCATACCTTTTTATGAGCATTGTAATGCTGCTTATGTTTATGCTTCATGCTACTTATTATTTTTGAGTTGGAATCTCTTCATAGCTTGCAATGCCTATTAAGTAAACTTAGTTGCATACTCCTTATTATGAAATGTCTAAGTAGTTGATCACATTGCTGAGAATATATACATCATATGAAGCAAATGTGTTTGTGAAAGTTCTTTTATCGCACTCAGTTTTCAACTGAATTGCTTGAGGACAAGCAATAAGCTAAGCTTGGGGGGAGTTGATACGTCCAAAACGTATCTACTTTCCCAAACACTTTTGCTATTGTTTCTCCTCTAAACTTGTGTGATTTGGATGCAACTAACACGGACTGACACTGTTTTCAGCAGAATTGCCTGGGTGTCTACTTTTTGTGCAGAAAATCAACTATCAGGAAAAATCCCGGAAAATATGCCGAAAATCCAATTTCACCAGAATACTCCCGGAGCCAGAATACGAGACGGAGGGGGGCTAGGCCCAGGCCACACCACCTGGCCGCACGGGCAAGCCTAGGCCACGCCAGGGGGTGGTCTGGCCGCCCCAGACTGCCCCTCGGTCTCCCTCTTCGCCTATAAGTTGCCTTCTGACCTAAAAACTCTGGGGGGTTTGACGTTTTTCTAGAAGGAGTTCTGCTCCGCCGCCACCACCAGATTCCATGAAACAGCACCAGAAACTCCGTTCTGGCACCCTGCTAGGACGGGGAATTGGAGGGGATCATCGCCATCATCATCACCATCGCTTATCCATCGACCATCCATGTTTCCCCCATCTATGAGTGACTAATCCCCCGATGTAGGCTATGGGGATGGTAGGGATTGGATGAGATCGTTCATGTAATGGCATCAGATTGTTAGGGCATGGTGCCTAGTATCTTTTATTAGTGCTTTATGACTTTGTTGCGACTTGTTGTGCTTAATGCTTGTCACTAGGGCCCGAGTGCCATGATTTAAGATCTGAACATGTTATTGATTCATTATGATAGTATTGTTTATGGTCTTATCTACAAGTTGTATACACACGTTGTTGTCCGGAACCAATGGCCCCGAAGTGACAGAAATTGGGATAACCGAAGAGAATGGCTTTGATGTGAGGATCACATGTGTTCATGGAGTGTTAATGCTTTGCTCCGGTGCTCTATTAAAACAAGCACCTTAATTGCCAGTAGTTCCCTTGAGGCCCCGCTGCAAACGGGCTGGGAGGACAAAAGATGTTGTGCAAGTTCTCATTGCGAGCACGTATGACTATATATGGGACACATGCCTAGGATTATCTAGTACTGGGATGCTTTATCTTATTTATCTACAATTGCCCTATGTTTTGATTGCTATGTGAATTGTCTTGTCCATGCAACGCCCGTCCATCCATCCCTATGCCTACCGCACTCGAATCCTACTGTTACTGCTACTGCTACCGTTACTGCAATTGTTACTGCTGTCTTTACTTTACTACTGCTGCTACTTTACTATTCCTACTTCAAAACTGTTGCTACTAATAAACTGCTGTGAGCAAGATTGTTTCCAGGTGCAGCTGAATTGACAACTCAGTTGTTAAGGCTTATAAATATTCTTTGGCTCCCCTTGTGTCGAATCAATAAATTGGGTTTCACTTCCCTCGAAAATACTGCGATACACCCCCTATACTTGTGGGTCATCTGTGGATGACTTGATCGATCACATGGCAGGCCAATGGAATGAACAAGTAGTCAGGGACAAGCTTGGTCCCATGGAGGCGGAGGCGGCTCTTCGCCTGCCCCGACCACGGAGAGGGGATGCGGATTTTTGGGCCTAGAACGAGGAAACAACTGGTGTATACTCGGTTCGGTCAGCTTATCGCATGCTAGTACAGGATGTTGGTGACGTCCTGGAACCGTCAAGGTCTGAAGAATTGTGGAAGAAACTGTGGCAACTCAGGGTGGTTCCGAAAGTAAGGGTCTTTTTGAAGGATTCCATAGCAGAAAACAAAAAAATTCTAACTATGCAAACACTAATACCAGGATCTATAGTATGTAGACATAAGTAACGGAAGCGAGAGATGGTATTAATACCTTTGAAGACCGAGGCATGCCTTACGCAGGAAGGCGTATATTGATGAAGATGATCAGCACCTCAAGTGTGATGCCTCCGAAGTTCGTCACATGTCCAGTGTAGGTGATGTTTCCCGAACTCTGGTCTAGTGGAGTAGCGGAAGAAGTAGATGTCAGATCGCTAATCACATGACGGTGGTGTGAAAGTGGAGAACTCATAACACACGAGGTCCTCTCCAATATTCCGGAGAAGTCCTCAATGGATGAGAGAGAGAATGAGAGAATGGGTGATTCCAAAGGGGGAGGGGAGACCCCTAAATATAGTGGGAGGGGGGTGCACCACCCAGGGACCAGGCGGTGTGGGACTAATCCCCACACTCGCCGACCACCTAGGGGCAGCCTCCGGCCCTAGGTGGGCCCCACTAGGGTGGCCCACTGAGCCCAGGCCGGCTGGCCCCCTCTCCCTAGGCGCATTACCTCTTGGGCCTCCACTTCGGGTGAGGCCCATTAGCATTGGCTTGCCTTTAATAATAAAATAAAATAAAATATGTATTTAATATTAATTCTCCAATTAACATTCAAGTACTCATATTATCTTATTCCTTCACTACGGAACACCTTCCGGACCCCTTCCGATCTTCATCGGATGTTACCCGAAACTGTTTCGGTTTCTCTTTCTCTATTTCTCTTACGATTCCTCATCTACCCTGAGCGTCCCCACCCTTAAGCGTGACATCCTTCAATTCGGAAACACACCGGACATGATTGAGACTACTCTCATATCAATGATCAACAGAGGGACCTGGATGGCCATGTGACCCCCCTGCGTTTCATGAATATAATCGCTTGAACCGTGAGATAGTCGTTTCCCATTCCCTTTGTCATTTGATACCTAATTCATCTAAGACTTGATCTTTGATATCGCCATACCTTAGTTCAGTCTCGTTACCGATGAACTTGTTTACTCGTTCCCATGTCGTTGCATTCCGTGACCAAGTCACATGCTTGCAAGCTTTGTTAATGCAACGTCACCGAGATGGCCACATGTATCTATCCGTTACATGGATTTGACAAATCCTGGTCTTGATATGTACTCCTCTACGTGTCCCTTTGGAAACCTGAGTGGCACCTTTTTGATCACCCTTTTACAAGATGGTATTTCATAACCATCTAAGCTTCCTCCAGAACGGTGATTTACATTACCTCACAGTCAAAGAATTAGGTCGCGAGGTTCTCTGTGTTTATCATCAATGGTGAACTTTGTAACTAGATCTCATTAAGATATAACTGTCGAATGTTTGTCTATCATGTCATTCAACTAATGACATGACCTCATTGTCAATTGGCATAAATGCCCATGATCTTGAAACCTGGATCATCCTCATGACCAATGAACTAGTTTGCTAGAGGTAACTAGAGACACGATTTGTTTACATTCCACACGTCCATTAACGTTTCATTTTAACACAGTTATAGCACAGTATGAAACGTATTATGAACATATAGGAGTGATGACCCACAAGTATAGGGGGTGTATCGCGGTATTTTCGAGGGAAGTGAAACCCAATTTATTGATTCGACACAAGGGGAGACAAAGAATATTTATAAGCCTTAACAACTGAGTTGTCAATTCAGCTGCACCTGGAAACAATCTTGCTCACAGTAGTTTATCAGTAGCAACAGTTTTGTAGTAGGAATAGTAAAGTAATAGCAGTAGTAAAGTGAAAGACAGCAGTAACAATAGCAGTAAACAGTAGGATTCGAGTGCGATAGGCATAGGGATGGATGGACGGGCGTTGCATGGACAAGACAATTCACATAGTAATCAGAACATAGGGCAATTGCAGATAAATAAGATAAAGCATCCAAGTACTAGATAATCCTAGGCATGTGTGCCATATATAGTCATATGTGCTCGCAATGAGAACTTGCACAACATCTTTTGTCCTGCCAGCCCGTTTGCAGCGGGGCCTCAAGGGAACTACTGGCAATTAAGGTGCTTCTTTTAATAGAGCACCGGAGCAAAGCATTAACACTCTGTGAACACATGTGATCCTCACATCAAAGCCATTCCCTCCGGTTATCCCGATTTCTGTTACTTCGGGGCCATTGGTTCCGGACAACAACGTGTGTATACAACTTGCAGATAAGACCATAAACAATACTATCATAATGAATCAATAACATGTTCAGATCTGAAATCATGGCACTCGGGCCCTAGTGACAAGCATTAAGCACAAGAAGTCGCAACAAAGTCATAAAGCACTAATAAAAGATACTAGGCACCATGCCCTAACAATCTGATGCCATTACATGAACGATCTCATCCAATCCCTACCATCCCCATAGCCTACATCGGGGAATTAGTCACTCATAGATGGGGGAAACATGGATGGTCGATGGAGAAGCGATGGTGATGATGATGGTGATGATCTCCTCCAATTCCCCATCCTGGCAGGGTGCCAGAATGGAGTTTCTAGTGATGTTTCGTGGAATCTGGTGGTGGCGGCGGAGTGGAACTCCTTCTGGAAAATCGTCGAACCCTCCTGAGTTTTTAGGTCAGAAGGCATCTTATAGGCGAAGAGGGAGATCGAGGGGGTGCCTGGGGTGGCCAGACCACCCCCTAGCGCGGCCAGGTGGTGTGGTTGGGCCCCAGCCCCACTCCGTCTCATATTCTGGCTCCGGGAGTCTTCTGGTGAAATAGGATTTTTGGCTTTTGTCCCGTCCAATTCTAAGAATATTCATTTTCTAACATTCCTGGAACCAAAAATAGGAGAAAATAGGCAGCTGGCACTGTGGCTCTTGTTAATAGGTTAGTCCAAGAAATCATATGAAAAGTACTCCAAAGTGTGGACAAAACACAAGAAAGTAGATAAAACCAAGCATGGAACATCAAAAATTATAGATACATTTGCAATGTACCAACATCCCCAAGCTTAACTCCTGCTCGTCCTCGAGTAGGTAAGTGATAAAAAGAAAGAATAATTTTTGAGGTGACATGCACCATCATAAACTTGATCAAAGTATTTGTAACACAGTCAAAGTTGGGATCATAGTACTTCAATCATAACAAGAAAGACAAAATTCTGGCAATAAGACAAAGAAACTATGATGCAACATGAAAAGGCACAAACAAAAGATTCATGAATAGCAATGCTTTGCAAGACGTTTGTTTGTTTCACATAAAGAAAACATAGCATAATAGTATTCAGCTTGTCCCTCATAGAGTAGCAAATATAAATGCATAGGACACGTTCAAAGTTCAAAAGAGTGACTAGATACAAATATTTTAAAACAAGCAATATAAAGGTATGCATCAATCAACTAGTCTTGGGATAATGCACATAGAACTAAGAATGGCCACTATGCTCTCAAAGTAGGTGCATAAAGATAGAAGGTGGAGACTCAATATAATGGTGGAAGAAAGGCCTTCATAGAAGGAAGTAGGGATTCAAGTCTCATAAAGAGCTTCCAAAAATTATGGTACTTATAGATTTCATCTCTCATTGCCCCTATCATAAGCATCTTGAAGTGATTAAGGTTAAAGTGAACAAACTATGGTGTACATGCTTGACGAAGTATAAGTTAGAAATCTCATGTCCCTTGTATACGAGGGCCGCTCCTCATGCTACTCAAGTTTAGTCATCGGTAAGTTCTTGTCATCGTAAGTACATGTGTATCATAGAGAACCGCCAACGGGGTACACCTTGCCCGATGATACGGAAGAATCCCCATATCAAAATGACAAGGCAAGCAGACAATGAGCATCTCATCAATCTTCTTATTTACCATGGGAATATGGTGCTTTTTTCTCTCTTTCCTCTTTTCATAATCTCTTTTTTTTCTCTTTTTTCTTAATATAGGACTCTTTTTTTATAAGAAGAATGCTTCATAGACAGCTCATTATGGTTACGCTGCAGGTTTCCACCATGCCAGCATGGATTAGACCAGCAGCCCAAGCGTTTCTCTAAGACATATACATAACTCCATGGACTTACAAGCTCCTCTTTCATTTCACACTGACGACATCCATAGACAAAAGAGCATGATATCAACTAGGTACAAAGTACCTGTGCAATGTTGAAAGCGTTCCCCATGACAGCATGGTTCTGCTAATCCCCAACAAATAAGTGCAAGTATATACAACATAGACGACACAATGGTTCAAGTTTATTAAGGGCAGGAAAAGTAAAGTGTGCCATCAAGTTCGTGAGAGCTTTAATCACTAGTTTTCTCATAACAAGTTTAATTTGGAAGGTAAACAAAAACATGAATATACTTGGAATAGCATATGCTAGGAGGTAGGTATGGTGGACTCTTTGGAATAACTTGGTATATGGAGTTGGATGCATGAGTGGAACTCATACTTGGTTGTGGAGGCTAGCAAAAGACTGGGAGCGACAAACTAGGAGAGCAATAATGGCCATAATCATGCAAAGAGACAAAACATCATTGATCAAAGCATAAAGTGATACTACAATTTGAAAACTAAAGGATCATAAAGGCTATGGTGACTTTGGATAGTCATAACATGGTGTGAGCATGTGCGAAGTCAACCCAAATAAAGCATCAAAGGAGAATACCATAATACTATGCTTTAATCTGCTAAAACATCGCATAATTCATCCAAGGCACATTAAGCAATCTCAATTGTTTATAACAAGTCATGCTACAGCAAAGAATACTAAGCATAAAGCCAAAACAATATCAAGCATGGCATGACAAAGCATAGGCCACAGTCAAAAACAAGCTCTCTTTACCACTTAAGCATGAGCTTTCCTACTCTTTTCCAATCCAAACCAAACTATTTGAAAACCAATGCATGAAAGAGGGGGTCCAACCAATTTATTCAGCAAAATAAGCAAACAAAGCAAATGAAAAACCAAAACAAAAACGAAAAATAAGACGCTCAAAGAACAACACAATGTGCATGAAACAATAAAAATGAAGCGCTTGGAAGAAACCTGGGATTTTTATTGATGAAGAGGGGGAATGCCTTGGGCATCCCCAAGCTTTGACGCTTGTACTTCTTGGATATTTCTTGGGGTGACACGCGTGGCATCCCCAAGCTTGAGCTTTAGTCCAGCCTTCATCTCATTACTCATTCCTCCCATACACCTGAAATTTTTCCTTCATACAAAACTTCACACAATCTTTATTAGCAACATTAGTGCACTCAAGATAATAGGTCTTTAGATTCAGTTCTAACACCAATAAAACTTCCATTAAAACACTAGCTACTGTAGCACTTCCCTCAAAAATCTCAATTCCCCAAAAGAACTCAAAAAGGACCCAACAAGAAGCAAATGCAAATAATGGCAGAAATCTGTCAAAACAAACTAGCAGGTAAAGACGAATTTTTTCGAAGACCTTTTGTTGCTCAAATCAAAAAGTGTTGAACTAACGAAAGTTAGATAACAACCTTGGGCAGAAGCACAAATATTCACGCCTTAAAAGGACATACAGAGATTTTACACGAATATTTACGGTGAAGCACAGAAATCTGTTTCGGGATAGCAACTTTCCCAACCATTACTTCTCTCTCATTAGAGGTTACTCTTGGCACAAAAAGCAAATAAAAAAGATAAGGAGCGGTTATTACTGAAGTAATAACTTCCAAGACTCAACTAAAACTTTTGGGTTCTCTCCCAATAAGTACTTTTCTTTAACGCCTTTAAGTTAGGCATGATAGTTTGGGAGGATGCTCACATAAGAAATATGAATTGAAGTAAAAGAGAGCATCAAGAAGCAAATTCAAAATACATTTAAGTCTAACCCACTTCCTATGCATAGGAATATTGTATGCAAATAAATTCGCAAAGAACAAAGTGACAGGCATAGGAAGATAAAACAAGAGTAACTTCGAAACTTTTAGCACATAGAGAGGTGTTTCAATACCATGAAAACTTTTGCAACCATAATTTCCTCTCTCATAATAATTTACAGTAGCCTCATGAATAAACTCAACAATATAAATATCACATAAAGCATGATTTTCATGTTCTACGAAAACATAATTTTAATCAAGCTCAAAAATAGTGGGATTAAAGCCTTCAAACCCACTTTTAACAATTCTATAACAAGATGACTGATCATTCAATATAGGACCCTCGTCTAGAGCTTTATCATAAACAATTTCTAAGCAAAACTCTTTAGTACCATGCATCTCTAAGTTAGGCACAAATAAAGGATTATCACATATAACATGAGCATAACATTCATCTTCCTTTGGTAGCATGGGGGACAATCAAATAATATAAGGGATAAAGAGTTACTCTCATTAGAAGGTAGGCATGGGTAGCTAATCCATTCTTCCTCCTTTTGTTCATCACTCTCCTCCTCTTTTTCATCTAATGAGCTTTCAGGTTCATCAATTTCTTCTTCCATAGGATCCTGCAAGGCATTAGTCTCTTCCATTTGTGGAAAGCATCTATTAATATATTCAAGAATATAGCCATTTTCTTCCTTGTAATTATTAAAGCAAAATCTAAGTATATCATAAACCTCATATTTATAAGGTGAATCATCAATATTTTCAAGCAAACTAGCAAGTTCAAATGCACCCTTCCAAGCAATAAATTCCTTAATTTGTTCCACATCATAAAAGTCATAATTTACCTTAACATAAGAAGATATGCTAACATTATCATTATACTCACATTGAAAAGGGAGGTGTACAGCAACAAGATTTATCAAAGCAATAAATAACATTATAAGTAGAGCACACATTTCTAGCAATGGTATACAATTTATCAATTTGTTCCCATAAGTGTTTCCCATTTTGTGGCAAGCGGTGTTCCTTATAATAATATTTTTGTTCTTCCGTGAACCCACCTTGCCAATAAGATTCAGTTTCAAAGAAACCAACCATTGATAGAAAGCATGATAAAGCAAGACAATAACCGACCAACGAAAATAACAACTAGAGTAGGAACTATTTTTTTTGTATTTTTGATAAAGAAACAAGCAAACAAGGCGTAAATAAACTAAGCTTGAACAATAGTGATTCCAAGTGGACTTGATAAATAAAGCTATGCTCCCCGACAACGGCGCCAAAAAATAGTCTTGATGACCCACAAGTATAGGGGGTGTATCGCAGTATTTTCAAGGGAAGTGAAACCCAATTTATTGATTCAACACAAGGGGAGCCAAAGAATATTTATAAGCCTTAACAACTGAGTTGTCAATTCAGCTGCACCTGGAAACAATCTTGCTCACAACAGTTTATCAGTAGCAACATTTTTGTAGTAGGAATAGTAAAGTAATAGCAGTAGTAAAGTGAAAGACAGCAGTAACAATAGCAGTAAACAGTAGGATTCGAGTGTGGTAGGCATAGGGATGGATGGACGGGCGTTGCATGGATAAGACAATTCACATAGCAATCAAAACATAGGGCAATTGTAGATAAATAAGATAAAGCATCCAAGTACTAGATAATCCTAGGCATGTGTTCCATATATAGTCATACGTACTAGCAATGAGAACTTGCACAACATCTTTTATCCTGTCAGCCCATTTGAAGCGGGGCCTCAAGGGAACTACTGGCAATTAAGGTGATCCTTTTAATAGAGCACCGGAGCAAAGCATTAACACTCCATGAACACATGTGATCCTCACATCAAAGCCATTCCCTCCGGTTATCCCGATTTTTGTCACTTCGGGGCCTTTGGTTCCGGACAACAATATGTGTATACAACTTGTAGATAAGACCAAAAACAATACTATCATAAAGAATCAATAACATGTTTAGATCTGAAATCATGGCACTCGGGCCCTAGTGACAAGCATTAAGCATAACAAGTCGCAACAAAGTCAAAAAGCACTAATAGAAGATACTAGGCACCATGCCCTAACAATCTGATGCCATTACATGAACGATCTCATCCAATCCCTACCATCCCCATAACCTACAACGGGGGATTACTCACTCATAGATGGGGGAAACATGGATGGTCAATGGAGAAGCGATGGTGATGATGATGGCGATGATATCCTCCAATTCCCCGTCCCAGCAGGGTGCCAGAACGGAGTTTCTGGTGCTGTTTCATGGAATCTGGTGGTAGTCGCGGAGCGGAACTCCTTCTGGAAAATCGTTAAACCCCCCTAAGTTTTTAGGTCATAAGGCATCTTATAGGCGAAGAGGGAGACCGAGGGGGTGCCTAGGGCGGCCAGACCACCCCCTGGCACGGCTAGGCCCAGCCCGCGTGGCCAGGTGGTGTGGCTAGGCCCCAGCCCCACTCCGTCTCATATTCTGGCTCCAGGAGTCTTCTGGTGAAATAGGATTTTTGGCTTTCGTCCCGTCCAATTCCGAGAATATTCATTTTCTGACTTTCCTGGAACCAAAAACAGCAGAAAACAAGCAGACTGTGGCTCTTGTTAATAGGTTAGTCCAAGAAATCATATGAAAAGTACTCCAAATTGTGGACAAAACACAAGAAAGTAGATAAAACCAAGCATGGAACATCAAAAATTATAGATACATTTGCAATGTATCAAGGAGATATATCAAATAATACACTTTATTATTTGCCTCTAGGGCATAACTCCTTCAGTCTCCCACTTGCACTAGAGTACAAATAAAACTAGTTTACGATTGGCAGGAACCTAACACCAATGGAATCTCGATGTTGTTCGTGATTGACTTGTAGGAGAGATTTGGTCAACGGATCTGCCATATTCACTTCCGTGTCTACTTTGCAAATCTTGATTTCACCTTCGTCAACATTCTGTCGGATGGCGTGAAACCTAAGCTTGATGTGTTTGGTTGTGGAATGAGTCCTTGGTTCCTTTGAGTTTGCAATAGCTCCCGTATTGTCACAATAGATTGTCATGGGGTCTTGCACACTTGGAATGACTCCTAGTTCGATGATGAAATTCCTTAGCCAAATAGCTTCATTCGCCGCATCAGCTGCAACAATGTATTCAGACTCCATTGAAGACTGCGCCACCACCGGCTGCTTCTTGCTCTTCCAGCTTACCGCCCCACCATTCACTAGGAACACAAATCCTGTTTGAGACTTCGAGTCATCGTGATCTGAGTTCCAGCTCGCATCCATGTAACCCGTTACGTTTAGAGCTTCATCACTTCCTCCATAATTTAGGAACATATCCTTTGTTCCTTTGAGATACTTTAGGATAATCTTCAGAGCTGTCCATTGATCCGATCCTGGATTACTTTGGTATCGGCTCGTCAAACTAAGATCCAATGCCACATTAGGCCGAGTACTTAACATTGCATACATGATAGATCCCATGGTTGAGGCATAGGGGATCTAAGACATCTTTTCTCTATCATCATCCGTTACCGCACATTGAGTCACACTCATTTTGCAATTCTTCATCATTGGCACAGAGCCCTTTTTGGCATTATCCAGTTTGAACCTCTTCAAAATCTTTTATATGTAAGTACTCTGACTTAACGCAATTAGGCTTCTTAATCTATCTCTATAGATCTTGATTCCTAATATTTATGCAGCTTCACCTAGATCCTTCATGGAAAATTGACTACTCAAATATGCTTTCATGCTTCTCATAAGATCCACATCGTTTCCCATGAGCAATATGTCATCCACATATACTACTAGGAAAACAACTGAGCTCCCACTCGCTTTCTTGTAAGCATAGAGCTCTTGTTGATTTTGGACAAATCCAAAACCCTTGATCACTTGATCAAAATGTCGGTTCCAACTCCGCGGATCTTGCTTCAATCCATAAATGGACCGCTAAAGCTTGCACACCTTTCCAGCATCCTTAGGATCAAAAAAACCTTCCGGTTGCATCATATACAACTCTTCATCAATGTGACCATTGAGGAATGCGGTCTTGACATCCATCTGCCAAACTTCATAGTCGAAATGAGCAGCAATTGCTAGTAAAATCCGGACAGCCTTAAGCATCACTACGGGAGAATAAGTCTCATCATAATCAACTCCTTGAATTTGTCGAAACCCCTTTGCGACAAGTCGAGCTTTGTGAATGGTCACATTACCATTCACATCTGTCTTTTTCTTAAAGATCCATTTATTTTCCATGGCCTTGCGGCCTTCCGGAAGATCTACCAAGGTCCAAACTTGGTTTTCATACACGGATTCTATTTCGGATTTCATGGATTCTAGCCATTTCTCGGAGTCAGCACTATCCATAGCTTCTTTGTAGTTTGCAGGTTCTTCATGTTCATCTAGGATGACAGACATCACAAGGCTACTGTACCAATCAGGAGTGGAACGAACTCTTGCAGACTTGCGAACCGCAGGAGTTTCGATGTTGTTGCTTTGATCATCATCATTGGACTCTTCTTCCACATTGGAGAGCGGTTTCAGAATAGCTTCCGTTGCGCTACTCGGAATTTAGAGAGAGGGGTCAACAATTTCATCTAACTCAATTTTCCTTCCACTAACTCCTTTAGCAAGAAACTCTTTCTCAAGAAAGGTGTCTGTTTTTGCAACAAACGTTTTGCCTTCGGCTTGATTGTAGAGGTATACCCAACTGTTTCCCTTGGGTATCCTATGAAGATGCATTTTCCGATTTGGGTTTGAGTTTGTCCGGCTGTAGTTTCTTGACGTAAGCCTCACAACCCCAAACTTTCATAAACAATAACATTGGCTTCTTGCCATGCCATATCTCATATGGGGTTGTCTCCATGGATTTGGATGGTGCTCGGTTTAAAATAAAAGCGGTGGTTTCTAACGCATATCCCCAAAATGACACAGACAAATTAGTTAAAGACATCATGGACCACACACTATCCAATAGAGTTCGGTTACGTTGTTCCGACACACCATTACGCTGTGGTGTTCTGGCTAGCGTAAGCTGTGGGATGATCCCATAGTCCTTCAAGTGCATGTTGAACTCATAACTCAAATAATCGCCTCCCCGATCCGATCGAAGATGCTTGATTCTCTTGTTAAGTTGATTCTCTACTTCTTTCTGAAATTCCTTGAACTTTTCAAAAGTTTCAGACTTGTGATTCATTAAGTAGATATACCCATATCTACTCAAATCGTCAGTAAAGGTAACAAAATAACAATAACCATTGCGTGTTGAGACACTCATTGGTCCACATGCATCCGTATATATGATTTCCAGTAGGTCCGCATCTCTCTCCATTATCCCGGAGAATGGTGTCCTAGTCATCTTGCCCATAAGGCATGGCTCACATGTATCAAGGGATTTGAAATCCAATGATCCAAGAAGTCCTTCTGAATGAAGCTTCTTCATGCGCTTTATGCCAATGTGACCAAGACAACAATGCCACATAAACATGGAATTATCATCATTATGCTTACAACGTTTAGCATCAAAACTTTAGATGTGAGTATCACAATCAAGATCAAGTAAGAATAAACCATTACACACAGGCGCATGAACATAGAAAATATCATTCATATAAATATAACAACCATTTGTTCCGGATTTAAACGAATAATGATCTTGCAGCAAGCAAGACCCACTCACAATATTTATACTCAATGCGGGTACATAGTAGCATTTATTCAAAACCAAAAATAATCCTGACGGTAGACGAAGATGCAGGGTGCCGATGGCCATCACTTCGACTCTCGAACCATTGTCGACGCACATTGTCACCTCGTCCTTCCTCAGGCGCCTCCTACTCTATAGTTCCTGCACAGAGTTACAAATGTGAGCAATAGATCCGGTATCAAATACCCAGGTGTTACTCCTGGCGCTTGTAAGGAACACATAAATAACATGTATATCACATATACCTTTGTCCTTGGTGGCTATCTTGCCGGCTTTCTTGTCTTCAAGGTACTTGGGGCAGTTGCGTTTCTAGTGCCCATCCCCTTTGCCGTAGTAGCACGTAGTGTCGGGCTTAGGGCCAGGCTTGGCAGTCTTTGAGGTACTGGCAATGAACTTGCCATCCTTTTTGGGCGTCTTTCCCTTGCCTTTTCCCTTTTGCCCCAGCTTCTTAAAGTTGGTGGTCTTATTGACCATCAACACCATGTGCTCCTTCTTGATTTCTACCTCAGCAGTTTTGAGCATGGCGAACACCTCAGCAAGGGTCTTAGTCATCCCTTGCATGTTGTAGTTCATCACAAAGCTCTTATAGCTAGGGGCAGCGAGTGCAGCACCCTATCAATCGCGAGCTCCTCTGGGATTTTGCAATCCAGGGCATTCAAATGCTTAGAATAGCCAGACATTTTGACTACGTGCTCACTAATACTGTTGTGCTCTTCCATCTTAGCAGAGAAGAAGATCTCGGAAGCATCATACCTCTCTACGCGAGCCTGTGGAGCAAATACGGCTTTGAGATCCTCAATGATCTCAAAAGCATTCATCTTCTCAAAACGCTTTTGATTAGCCAGAAGCTCAGCCTCAATGACATAAGTCAACTTGTAGGGGACTAGGAGGATCCTAAGATTGCGGAACCATGTGGTGAAGTTGGTTCCATCAGTTTTTAGCTTGTCCTTCTAGAGGAAAGTGCTAAGGTTGAAGGTGGGTGGGCGGGACATCTATAATGTATTTGCAAAGTGTTTAGACCATGTTCATAATAATGAGTTCAAGTTTTAATTATACTACCATACTTAAAACAAAAAGAACTCCCACTCAAACGGACATCCCTCCACTCATTTAGTGATCACATGATCCCCATCCTATGCACCTCCCCCGATCATCACGGCCATCAGTGTAGCATCAGAGGTAGACATTCCCTAATGTTAATCACATCATCCATGTGACTCATGCTCGACCTTTCGGTCTCTTATATTCCAAGGCCATGTCTACACATGCTAGGCTCGCTAGTTCTAACTTGTGTATATTTGCAGTGTAACATGGCTTACACCCACTATATGCGAACGCAGATATGTCTGACACCCGATCATCACGGTGTTGCCTCATACCGAAGAACTTTCTTGGTGGTGCACACACAAGGGAAATACGATAACTGGAATACTATGAGGGATTATCTTATTATGCTACCGTCGAATATATATATATATATATATATATAATTATACTAGCACAATAAGTAATACTTCATAAAGTAAAGTGTTATGACGTGGTTATAGCATCTTGATCATCATCAATAGCTTCAATTAAAGTTTCACAAACTTTTCATTGCCATGTCTTAACACATGCCCCTATGCAACAATAAAAATAGATGCCTCTATATTATCTATTGCAAGTTTTACGCGGCTTTAGGGCTTTCGCGGTAGAACCCCTTCCCACCTACGAACATGGAGCCACAACATGGATTCAATCATTGCCGTTCTTCTTCCCTTTTCAGGGCCCTCCAATGTTGATGTCATATCAACTACTATATAGAGATAGACACCCTCCTAAGCCACTTTGATTCGTGGACCAGTCTCGTGAATCACCATGTGAGGTTGGTTGGGGGCCGCTTCATCAAACAGTGCCGCGATATGAACAAGAACATAAAAGAGGGTAACAACTAGAGAATCAATGCCCACATATTGCTATGTGTTCTATCCGTATGACATGTCTACCCATAAACCCGCTCGGATACCACTGAAGGGTTCCATAGCAGAAAACAAAAAAATTATAACTATGCGAACACTAATACCAGGATCTATACTATGTAGATATAAGTAACGGAAGAGAGAGAAGGTATCCATACCTTTTAAGACCGAGGCACGCCTTACGCAGGAAGGCGTATATTGATGAAGACGAGCAGCACCTCAAGTGCGGTGCCTCCGAAGTTCGTCACACGTCCGGTGTAGGTGACGTCTCCCGGACTCCGATCCAACCGAGCAGCGGAAGAAGTAGATGCTGGATCACTGATCACACGACGGTAGTGTGAAAGTGGAGAACTCACAACACACGAGGTCCTCTCCAATATTCTGGAGAAGTCCTCAATGGATGAGAGAGAGAGAATGAGAGAATGTGTGATTCCAAAGGAGGAGGGGCGACCCCTATATATAGTGGGAGGGGGTGCACCACCCAGGGACCAGGCGGTGTGGGACTAATCCCCACACCCACCATCCACCTAGGGGAAGTCGCCGGCCCTAGGTGGGCCCCACTAGGACGGCCCACTGAGCCCAGGCCTGCTGGCCCCCTCTCCCTAGGCGCCTTGCCTCTTGGGCCTCCCCTTCGGGTGAGGCCCATTAGTATTGGGTTGCCTTTAATAATAAAATAAAATATGTATTTAATATTAATTCTCCAATTAACATTCAAATACTCATATTATCTTATTCCTTTACCCCAGAACACCTTCCGGACCCCTTCCGATCTTCATCGGATGTTACCCAAAACTATTTCGGTTTCTCTTTCTCTATTTCTCTTATGATTCCTCATCTACCCTAAGCATCCCCACCCTTAAGCGTGACATCCTTTGGTTCAGAAACACTCTGGACATGATTGAGACTACTCTCATATCAATGATCAACAGAGGGACCTGGATGGCCATGTGACCCCCATGCGTTTTACAAATATAATCGCTCGAACCATGAGATAGTCATTTCCCGAACCCTTTGTCATTTGATACCTAATTCATCCGAGACTTGATCTTCGATATCCCCATACCTTAGTTCACTCTTGTTACCGATGAACTTGTTTACTCGTTCCCATGTCGTTGCATTCCGTGACCAAGTCACATGCTTGCAAGCTTCGTTAATGCAACGTCACCGAGATGGCCACATGTATCTATCCGTTACATGGATTTGACAAATCCTGGTCCTGATATGTACTCATCTACGCGTCCCTTTGGAAACCTGAGTGGAACCTTTTTGATCACCCTTTTATGAGATGATACTTGATAACCATCTAAGCTTCCTCCAGAACGGTGATTTGCATTACCTCACATTCAAAGGATCAAGTCACGAGGTTCTTTGTGTTTATCATCAATGGTGAACTTTGTAACTAGATATCATTAAGATATAACTGTCAGATGTTTGTCTATCATGTCATTCAACTAATGACATGATCTCATTGTCAATTGGCATAAATACCCATGATTTTGAAACACAGATCATCCTCATGACCAATGAACCAGTTTACTAGAGGTAACTAGAGACACGGTTTATTTACATACCACACGTGCATTAACGTTTCATTTTAACACAGTTATAGCACAGTATGAAACGTATTATGAACTTATATGAGGTATATCAAATAATATACTTTATTATTTACCTCTAGGGCATAACTCCTTCACTTTTGCTGGCGTGCTATCAAAGGATTCCTACCATCCTACTGTGAACTAGCCAGACAACATATTATGGATAACGGTACATGCAAGCTTTGTGGACATGAGGAGGAATCATTATTTCATGCGCTCACTCAATGTGGCCATGCAAAGCAATTCCGGTCTGCAGCTTTTGGTCACTTTGGGATCTCATTGCCGCGCCTGCATCCGGCTTCCTGGTTGCAGGACCTATTGGTGGGTCCGTTCTTACCTGCGGAGAAGGTCCCAATTACCATGACGATACTTTGGTGCATTTGGTCGAGTAGAAACAAATTTGTTCACGGAGAGGAACAATATAAACCTATGGGTTCTATGCAGCTGATAGTGGAGCAGCTGTCTATGCTGGAGTTACCACTGAAGCAGCCGACTAGACAGAAGGAGGTGTGCAAGTGGAAGAGACCGCCGTCGGGCTGGTGTATGCTTAACACGGATGGATCTCTCAACTGCAGCATGGGAGAAGCGGGCCCGGGCTATGTCATCCGAGACGACTTGGCGGAGTTTGTGGAGGCGGGGTGTCAGAAGCATTTGCATGTGGATGACCCACTCATCTGCGAACTGCTTGCTTGTCGGGACGGCATCGAGGCGGCAACGAGACGGGGCATATCCAAGCTCATTATCCACACAGATTGTGCCTTTGTGGTGGATAGGCTGATGGAGGAGAGGGAGTCCAGATTTATTGGGGCTCATATCGTTAAGGAACTGAAGGAGTTATGTAGTGTTTTTCAGGAGGTCAAGTTTCTATATATAGGTAGAGATGGTAATAAAGCGGCACATTGTTGTGCCAAAGAAGCTTTAAGTGTAGGTTTTTCTCGTTTTGTTGTAATGTTTGGATTCCTGGCTGGCGTGATCTAGTCCGAATGTAACCGTCGTCCGGTTTAATAAAGCAGTGAATTACGATATAAAAAGGCTCCAGTTGACTTGTGTGTCTCCCCTAACCTAATGATGCATGTACACAGTACACTTGTACACAATTGATTCCCTATATTGTCGTACTATTTACACGTGACATTCGACGGAGCGCCAGCCCAGCTAGTCGTCCCAGTCAGCCGGCCGGCGCCGCTGATCGTCGTACCAGCACACGCAGCTGAGCCCCACGAGCACCTCCACGATAGCACCTTCCGCCTTCCGACGGTCCGCGAAATGCAGCGTCTGCACCATCGGCGCGCGCGGGCGCATGCTGAACCGCTGCTTCCGCTCCATGCCCCTCTCGTCGTGCCACCGCAGCGTGTCATGCGCCATTGGACCCAGCCACCGCAGCACCCTCTCGACCGCGTCCATCGCGGCTGTGGCAGCCTCCTCGTCCACCTGCTGTCCTCTCAGCCTTTCCCTCAGCTCGGCCGTCACGCCCACGCGGATGGCCACGGGCAGCATCTTGTACAGCTCGTCTCTCATCGACAGCTCCATCATCCCGTCCCGCACGTCTTCGTCGCGGACCGCCGGTCTCAGTGCCGTGAGCAGCGTCTCAGCCGACAAGATGACGTTCGCGTAACGTAGCTCCATTCCCGAGCCCCCCACCGTGGTCGCAGGCGGCTTGATCGACAATGACGACGGTGTCGAGGCGGTGTCGTTCTGCCGGAAGATTGGAGCCGAGTGCCGGATCGCCGCGTCGGGCGCCATCGTGGACTGGTGCAAAGGGCCGGACGAGTGGCCGAGCGCCCATGCCCGGCCTCCTGCTATCGGAGGCGGCAAGCCCAGCACGACCGCGCCGAAGGCAAGGGAGACGCGCGCGAGCACGGCGAGAACCGACTTGGCCATGAGCTTGGCCATCTTATGGACGGCGACGCTCCACAGCGAGCCCTCCCTGAGCCGCCGCACCTTGTGCCGCTGCAGCCTGAGCTCGCGCTTCAGCTTCTCGCTCGGCTCGTCGGCCTGCTGCCTCTTGGACGACTGCGCGGGGATCGGCCCACTGTGCTGCATCCACTGCTCCATCCGCCGCTCCGACGCCTCCAGCTCGGTGAGCGCTTCCATCTCCGCGTACAGCTTCGCCGTTGCGGCAACGTGCCGCTCCATCTTCTTGAACCGCTTCCCTGCGCCCCGGGAAAACCCGACCGCGGCGTCCAGCCGCGCGAGGCCGGTTCCCCGCTTCGCGTTGGCGTAGGCGCGGTCGAAGTCGCAGAGGAACGGCGCGCCCGAGCCACAGCACCGCGCGCCGAGGCGCGCGGCGGTGTCTGCGGCGCGGTCGAGGTCCACGAGGATTTCGCCGCACGCGAGGCGGAGCAGGAAAGACTGGTCCGTGGACGTGAGGCGCGCGACGCCCTCGGCACGCAGGACGTCGGCGCGGAGCCTCCTGACCTCGTCGTCGGAAAGCGAGCGGTGGAGCGACACCAGCCGCGACATGGCCGCCGCGGCCTCGAAGGCGAGGATGCCGAGGCCGTCCTCGCTGGCGCTACCGCCGAGCCGAGACCGCAGGCCGGCGAGCCATGTCCTGGGCATGACCAGAACCATGCACAAACGTACACGCTCGATCCGAAACCAGAGAAAGAAGCAACTCTTGCTGTAGCCTCAAGGTCTGTACGCTGTTGACTGAAGAGGCGGCGGGGCCGAGCTGCAGGCAGTTATAGGAACCTTCGAAGCGAGCTGGCGCAAGATCATCCCATTCGTATGACAAAACTCGGACAGGATTAGCTCATGCGGAAGAGCTACGCAAGCACGCCAAGAAAAAGAAGCATATGTATGCGTGGTGGAGTGGAGCTAGAAGGTCAAGGTGCATGTTAACCAGTCGGCAGCGCGACGCGGCCGGGTCAGGAGAGGCCAAGTCGTCCACGGAGCCGGCAAATCTCGGGTTGCCAGCCATGTGCACGGGCTCGCCGGTTCCATGGCATGTAGTACTCCGTACCTAGTACTAGTACTAGCAAGCAAAGGATTGCCGCGGATAAAACTACCGGTGGAAGTGCAGACCATCCTGATGGACCCGGAGACTTCCCCCGCGAGTCTTCCACGACGGCGACGCCTCTCCCCTCTACCCCAGATTTTGCGCCTCTTCCCGCTTGGATCGGAATACGCGGACCCGTCCGATCGGTCGACACAGCACGCACGCACGCACGGTTGGCGTCACGACTCACGAGTGCATCACACACACATGTGGTTGTTCGGTGCTGAACGGCGAGGAGAAGACGCGTTCGCTACACGTCTACATGTCGCATCGTATGTCATTTCCAGAGGAAAAATTATATGGACGTCCTTTTCTGAGTCAATCGCACTTTAAAGAATGTCGCTGCTATGCTAGACCCGCCATTTTTCCAACCCTCGTCTGTGACCGAGAGTGCTGCCACGGTAAGTGTCCATTTAGCCACAGGTTTAAGTTACCATGAGGGTACGCTTTTCATACTAACCGCTTTTTTCTAGGGCGATACTAACCGGTCTATGTTACCTGTGCAATACTGCAGACTGCAGTAAGTACTAATCCAGTTGCTGAACTGCCCAGGTTGAAAACAAGCGAGTCAGCAAGTAATAATCGCTGCATTGGCCAAGCAGAAAACAATGAGTGGCTGACCTTTGGTACGAGCAGTTCCTTGGACTAGCGCAACGGCACGGAAGGCAGAGCCAGAGCCCCCTCTACTCAGTTCAAAGACTGATTTACGGCACCTCCACTAGTCCACTCATACAGCGTCTGGTGTAACCGTTTCTTCGCCCACATTAGGAGCGTCGGATAGATCCAAGATTTGGAGAGGGGGAGAGGCTTCGTCTCCGCAGACGTGGGCCCATAACACAAGTCAACTTTTGCTTTCATAATACATAAATTCTAATAACATATGAAATACATTAAAATAACTAGTCATATTCCTATCTAAGCCTATAGTAGGCGTTTTCGTAGTCCTCCTCGTCTCCGTCGTCCTAGTCGCCGCTCGGCGCACGGCATAGCGGGAGCTTGCCTGGTGCTCCAGGAGGTGCCGCGCGCCGGCGATCGTGCGAGTGTTGGCGACCGCTGGCTGCAACGGTTGCAGCCCTGGCCGTAGTCACCACGACGAGCGAGGTAGACCTGCTCCTCCTTCTCCCACCAGGCATAGACATGCACTCCAAGGAGGCGTGAATGGCAGCGCGCTGGTCTGGATAGTCTTCTAGGTCGCCGGCGAGACTGAGCTAGTGTGCAGCCTGGGTGTACTCTGAAGGCACTTGCCAGTTGCCTGGCCTCGGCTTCTCGAGGCGAAGGTGACCACATGGGGGCGAGGGCTCTCGAATGGTGACGGCGCCACGCCCGCACCCACCCTTCTTCGACGGCAACCGGTGAAAGTGCGGGTAGTGTAGGCGTGGGTAACCTCCCACCACGATGTGGTCCATCACGTCTTGGAGTGTCCGGGCACCTCCACCATAGCCGCCGGCCGGCCTAATTGTTGTTCAAGGAGGCGGGTTGTCCCCATCGTACCTTACGAGCTCTCTCTCCCATCGGTTGATGAAGAAGGCGTACCAATTGGCGTCGTTGTCGGGCCCACTTGGAGTCCATCCGCTGCATCGGCGTGAGCTCGTCACAATACTAGTTCGCGATTGCGGTCCAGCGAGCCGCCCCTACCGGCACGGGAGCGACAGGGACGCCGTCGACGCTCAAACTCCAATCGGGGGGCATCGATAGTTAGATGGACAGGGATAGTCGAAGGCGCACAGCGCCTCCGCCTATGTTTTGTTGAGAGTGAGATGAGGAGAGGCCATGGTGTGAGAGTGAGTGTAGATATGCAATGGTGATGGCAGCCGCGTGTACATATAGCGATAAAAGAGCGGAAACCAGTTGACGAGGGTTTAACTCGTCAATGTCCATTGTTATGGACTTGGGTTTTGGAGAAGGAGGGAGCGCTGGAGGCATCAGTCGGCTAGCAAACAAGCATACATGGACGCAAGTTTTATCCAGGTTCAGGCCTCATAGAGGTCTCTACTCCTGCTTGTCTGCTCTTGGAATTATCGAAGAAATCGAAGATTACAGGGGTACGCAGATGCAATCTGGCGAGAGTTGTAGAAACTAGGGTTGCACGTGTCCTCCTCGCTGCCTCCTCCTAGCCTTTATATAGATAGGCTAGGTCTCGGGTAGCAGATCGAGTCGGTTACAAATTAGGGTTTTCCCTTTGAACTTTCTATCTTAAGCTTCTTCTTGTCTCGCAAGCAATTGAGAGTCCGTGGGCCACTCAAATTCTTCATTGGGCATTGGCAACACCGTGGGCTTCCGCCGTATCTGGACCGTATATACTAAACTCGAGTACCTGTAGGGTATGCCTATGTCAGTGAAAAAGACGGAATGCCATGGCGGGAGAACTCGGTGGCGAGCAATTTCGCGACCGCGTGGCTATCGACGGGACGCGAGGCACTCAGGGGACGAGCCGTCTATCTCACTATCAAGGCTGGCCCGCATTGCCTTCTCGTTCATCCGGACCAAATTGGAGGGTGCGGCTGGGCGTGATTTTTTTTACCCCCATAGCCCTTTAGGGGGGAGGGGGCGCTTTAGGATGGGCTAGTGGAGATGCTCTTAGCCTCTCTGAGGAAGGGAATCGAAGGTTCATTGGAGCCTCGTGTGCGTGTTGATATAAGGTAAGAAAATTCGCTGCTGTAGCGTTATAATCTGATCAGTATAGATCGGACCTCATACATCATGAAATTGGCTTGTCACACATGATGAAACAAACCATTGTTATTGAAGGATGGGCGATAGCCCTCTACAACAAAAACAGTTAGTGAAACCATGTGCGAAGGACATATACTTATTAGACACAAATCGTATGTGAATCACTGGGTCTTTATATACGTGTTTCCAATGTTTATAGTCTGCGATTCTAGGTGATCACAAACGGCATGTATTGTTTCGTTCTATGTGTTAGGCTCTTTTTGCAAGAAAAAAAAAAAAATCCGTCATACTATGTACAGGTTTTCATCCTGCATATTTATGCCCAGGTTATACATCAACATATAATATTATAATATCGGTCTTATTTGTTTGCATCATTCATACACCTCATATACATGTATTTCGACATAGATTCATTACTAGCTATACAAATGTGAGATAGATATACAAAATAAAGTTTTCTTGGTTGTGACTTTATCTTTATCTTCACGACGTGACAAGCCTCCTAAGGGATAATCTAGTCCTTGTTGTATCTCGTTCGTCTCAACATGAATTTCTCGCAGCTGAATAATCAAGTGAAGTTCTTTATTTGTTCAAGAGATAGTACAGTTCTTGACTCCTCAGCGAGGTGCACGCAGTTCTTCACTTTCAGCTACACCGGAAAGCGGAAGAGTAAGATAACTTCTCTACAACACAAGGGCGCGGAATCCATGAGACCTTCCTATGCACATAAAGTTGTGGCAACAAAAGATCATAAAAAACCATTGCGCGTCTGATGTAGATGACAACTTCACGTATGGACTAATTTTGTGCATGATGAGTGTAGGTTCGTTTTCAAATGATAATGGGAAGGAGTATCCTCTCTTGAAGAAGGTTGAAGATGGAGTTTCCAAAGCCTTTTGTTTTAGCTTTTGCATGTGTTTTAAGGAACGTATACTATCAAGAGTGGATCTATCTTGGAAGGTTTGGGGAATCATGTTCAGTTGCACAAACCAAATGCATCCCACGCCCATCCTAGCTCCAATATGTTCTTCCTACTGACTTCAGCACCGGTAGTGTCGGTCCTAACTCTGGCAGTCCCGCTCATGAGCGGTACTACCGCTGCTACTGTCGCGTGTTCTGTCGGGCACCCTGGTTTTCGGTACTTGATGGGATGCGGCAGTAGCCTGGCACTGTTATGGTAGTGTCGCCCCAGTTTTTTATAGGCTATCTAAGCTTCCTGAACCGGCAGTGCCGCTCGAAGTACTGCTGCCAGTGCCGTTTAATTATTTTCGGTTCTATACCTGTGTGGCAGTGGACCAGCCGTGCTATGGCACTTCCGCTTCACTTCTCGCATCAGGTGTTGCCTAAGGACCATCAAGGCAACCGGCAATGTCGGGGTTGGGTCCAGTAGTGTCACCCAACTCCTGGCATTTGAGCAGCCCCACCTGTGAAGGGCTTTTGCAAAGTGATCCACTGGTTTCCTTCTTCCATCTCGTTAAGCAAAAGTATCAAAGAGTGGTCAAGTTTAACAGTGTGTAGGTGGTGTACCTTTGCGAGTAGGAAACGAGAACACCAATCCGCTGAGGCTAATGCTCGATTCTGAAAGAGTATGAGTTTGGTGGAGTATGATGGATGTATTATTGAGCCTTATGGACGAGTATATATAGGCGTGCAGAGAATCATCTTAGAGTACGAGTCAAGTTAGGACTGTACGTAAATATATCCTAACTCTATCTAAACTACCATGAGAACGAGGCAATAGCTGAGTGGTTGGGTCGCAGTTGGCGCATCCCAATGACCGAAGTTTGATCTCTGTCAGGGATGAATTTCCGGAATTCTCACGCCGACCCGTTTCTACTATATCAAAAAAGTGTCTAATTCCTCCTAGCACTGTTTCATCTATCTAAACTACCATAACAACCATATATATCTAATACTCTAACATCCTCCCACAGTCATAGCGGTAGCGTCGTGAACAACTGGAACATCGCGGAGGGTCAGGCTGGAGATAAACCAAAATAGAATCCAGTAGGCTGATATCCCCCCGTAGCCCGAGCGGGAACGTCGTAGACGGTGTCGTGTCGCGGTAGCTTGGACTATAGAGGAAGCCGGTGATGCTCTAGCGAGGTGGTAGCCCTTGTGCCGATGTCGAGGGAGCCGAGTGTTGGGGATCGGTGCGGAAAACAAAAATTTCCCTACGATGAAACCCTAGAAACTGCCTAGGATCTATCTATGTAGTAATGCGGTAACGGACAGAGCGTAGAGAGTACATACCCTTATAGACCGTACGCGGTTAACGTTCCACGGGGAACGTGGTTGAAGTAGTCGTACTCGTAGCCGATTTCAAGGTCACGAAGCTCCTTGCAGGTCATCCCTTGCTCCTTCTTGATCTTCATCATCTTCATCGTGCAACAGCTCCGGCTCACGACATTTAAGCGCCCCAAGTGTTGCGCCTCGTGTTTTCGTACACATCCGGTGCACGATGAGACCTCCGGCTCCCCGATCCCATCGGGAGTGCGGAAGTTGATATCCGGCTAGGAATCCCTGCAGCGCAGCGGCGTACTGCAGGTGTGCCTTGATCGCACAGCCCAGACTTGGGATCATGGTCACAAGGTATAGAGAGAGGGAGAGAAGGAGAAAGTCAACCAAAGGACTTCTCCAAATTGTGTGTTTTTGGTGTCTTTAATTCCACCCATGGGCACCCCTTTATATAGACGGAGGGGGTGTGCTCTCCTTATTGGGTTAGCCATATGGGACTATTCATAAAAGAAAAGACAGCAGATTTTCGGACTTGCCAAATAGGCCAAAAGAACTCAGCCCAAATAGCAAACAGAAAATAAACAATAAAAGAAAAGGAAAACAGCCAGCCTGGGGCTCAGCCCGGCCGACCTGCCCCCGCGGCCCAGCTGGGGCGGCCTGGCGGTGTAGCCCGGGTGGTCCGGCTGCCCCCCTCCCCCCCCCCCCCCCCCCCGTGGCCCAGCTCGCAGCGGCGGCCAGGCGACCCCGCCCGGGTGGGCCGACGGCCCAGCGAGCCCGCGAGGTGGTCCTGCGCCCGAGCGGCGGCCGGCAGTAGTGGCCCGCCCCCGTGCGGCGTGTATTAGCCATCGCCTGCTGACGAGCGCGGCCCAGTAACTTGTCGCCCCGTGCAGCGGCTATTATCTACCGCCCACGTGGGTTGTTTGTTTTCTTTTTACCGTTTATTTTTCTGCAGCTTTTATTCTAGACTATTTCCCTCCGGGATTTAGCCTAACATAAAAGTTGCCTTTATAAATCTTAATCTAAATATTATTTATAATATATTAATTCACAATTAACATATAATAAATATATATTTAAATTCCCATTTATTCGAAAACACTTTTCGGGACTTTTTCTTTATTCTTTCTCCGAACAACTTCGGATCTCTCTGCGGAACGATTCCGGCTTTCTCTCTTTCTCTACTATGATTCCGTCTTACGAATGATCACTCTCATCGTACCCTTAAGTGTATCCTCTCACGGCTCGGGAATGCTCTAGACATGATCTGTATCAATGATCAACAGAGGGAGCAGGGATATCCATGTGACCCCTATGCATTCCTGATGACAATGTCGTTTGAACCGTCTATATGTAGCATCCTCTTCCTTTTGTTTCTCGATACAACTTGTCTGAGATCCGATCATTGGTATCTCATACCTCTGTTCAATCTCGTTCACAACAAGTTATGTTTTCTTGTTATCGTGTTATTACATCCCCGTGACCTAGTCACATGTTGCAACATATATGGATGTAATCTCACCAAGCCGGTCGTATGTATCTACACCCGTCATGTGGGTGAACAAATCCCGGTCTTGCAGTCACATGTCATCTAACGTTCCTTCGGAATACCCAACATACACCTTTATGGCCACCGTATTACCAGATGACGGTTGATGCAGTCTAAGCAGCCTAGGAAAACAGTGAGTAATATAAGCTCACGGTCTAAGGAGAAGGAGTCTAGGTATAGCTGTTGCAACAATGAACCATATGACTTGATCGTGTTGCAATCCTCCGAGGAATGTCCAATCACATCATTCTCCAATGATATGATCTCGTTGTCAGTCGGCATAAATGCCCATGATCTTGAACCTAGATCATCTTCGTGACCAACGAACTAATATGAATAGAGGCTACTAGGGACTTGGTTGTTTCATACCACACATATACCAATGTTTCTACTTGGCACAGTTATAGCACAATATAAAACTATTATAAACTAATTGAGATATGACAATAAAAACTTATTTATTATTTGCCTCTAGGGCATATCTCCTTCAGTCTCCCACTTGCACTAGAGTACAAATAAACTAGCTTGCATTTTACTCATATAAACCATATACCATATACGTTTACAGATCATGCATGCTTATGGGAAACGTCATGTCCATGTTCTGTTTTACCAAATCATTATGTCTTTTGCAAATTGCTAATGTCTTCCTAATCTGACATTCACTCCATTATCTTATAATGGGTCAAAGTATTTGTTTGGCAACAAAGTGAGACTTTTGTTTCTAGTGTTTATGATGACGGTCATTTTCACTGTTGTCATCTAAACTTCAAAACACACTTTGTTATCCTTTGTCTATATACTATAGTCATGGCAGCAGAACGAGGCCGGATTCCAGGAGCTTACAGTGATGTTAGATCAACCTCGAGGGCTTTCTCATGGACACTAAACCTGGATATTCCCGGTTTACAACGGTTTCATCTGGTTCCTCAAACGAGCCCATTGCTGTCAGTTTAAGCTGGGTTGGTCTGGTTCGAACTGTTAAGATGGGATGTGGTGTTTGGTGCGGGTTGGTTTGACAGTTTAAATGGTTTGGGACCGGCTGAAAGAGCATGCATGCACAAAAGACAACACACATGCATGTACTGGATAGATTGTAAACCAAGTGGCTGGTACAGCAGGTCGTTGTGCACATGAACTTTCTGTAAATAGTACTCTAAGGAAGAAATCACTAGAACTGATTAATTACATGCCAAGAACAAAGTTTTACATGCACAGAACAAAAATATGAATTCTCATCAGTATTGTGCGGCTCGAGTTGAGTGAGATTGACCGACAATTCACGAACTTGAAGAACGGTATGGTGATCCCACGTTGACATTTTTCTTTTGGCCAGCATCGAAGGTGCTGCAAAGCATCCAAACCTGAAAATACCAACAATTTAGTTTCTTCCGGACATTCCACGCTAAAGCTTACTATCCTATAACTTCAACAAAATTATTACCCTA
The DNA here is from genome assembly GCA_916181665.1 of Avena sativa. Classification (NCBI taxonomy): domain Eukaryota; kingdom Viridiplantae; phylum Streptophyta; class Magnoliopsida; order Poales; family Poaceae; genus Avena; species Avena sativa. The sequence continues at coordinate 665,735,613 of OV702289.1, read as the reverse complement.
GCAAGGTCGAATGATAAATATCAAAATGCCCTCAAATTAGAGACAAGAATTACAAGATTTAATGGCAAACACAATGCATATATTTAAGTTGCAAGAAGAAACACAACTGAGCTAGCTCACCAGATGATATAGGTGTAACTCCAGATTATATCACATACAATATTCTTTTAGATGGGCAGTGGTAATTTCAGTAGCAACAAAATACAATGTAAATGTCCAAATACCGAAGAAAAAAGCCCACTTTTTCGGACTGCTAAAAAACTTCAGATTTCATAGTACCGGAGAAAGTCGAATATGCAGGAGCCAAAGATTGGATCTCCCTTAAATTATTACATCAGTAGCTAATCTTGCAAATATACAGTGAATCTCTAATATTTCAGGCACATTGGTAACCGAAGGTTTCTATAGAGATGATACAACGCTATCGAGTGATGGTATTTCAGGCACTAAAGTGATGACAGGTGCAAGGATGTATGTCTATCGATCCAATTTAGAAAACATTCAGTACAAGTGATGGGATCATGGCATCTGGTTGATCATTTCAAAATTTGGAAAAGAAATTTTAGCACATGCATGCATGTTGAATAAGGAACAATATAGACAACAGTAAAAGAGAAACCACATACCTAATATAAGGAATTTTGGAGATACATTGAGTTAAAGTTGCGAGTTCTCAACTTGCTTAGCGTTTTTATGGCCTGAAAAAACAATATTAGTTTAGAGACATACATGTGCAGCCATTGCAATTACTAGCATACAGCAAGAAAATGTCACACATGTCACAAAGATCACTCTGAATATTTTGATAAATTCAGTAGCAAATATACAGAGAACTGTCACCTCTTCACATGCAGCTAATCTAGCAAACATAACTCGAATTCATGGGCCGTAACTCGATTTTCTTGCCAACATCATGCTTCTCCAAACTCCAAACCTCCAAGCTCTAATGAATTCAAATAACAAGAAATTTAGTATAACTTACACATCAAGAATAGAAAAGAACTAAGAGCTAGGATCTAGGATTTTGTTTTTACCTTGTGCAAGCTCTTCATACTTGTGTAAATCTGCAATTGTCTGTCGTATATCAATTTTTTTAGGTGACGACCTTAACCAACTCTGTCCGCAAATTAGTGCTTCAACCATCTTTGGGGACAATGAGCTCCTTTGCGGATTAATTACTCTACAACCAGTGCTAAAGCTAGCTTCAGAAGCAATCGTTGAAACTGGAACAGCTAAGACATCCTTTGCTACCTTGGATAATGTTGGATATTTGTTTCGTTGCCTTCTCCACCAAGTCAGAATGTTAAATTCATTCGTATCCTTCTCACACAATGCTGACAAATATCTGGATAACTCGGTATTTGCTGCTTTACTTTCTGTGACTTGCAAATGTTCCTTAAAATTGGATGCCCATAACTTTCTTGGATCCTCGGCACATTCGTCAAGATCAACTACAAGGGGTGCATGAGGAGCCTCACTATTACTTGCAGCTGACTCGGCTTCAACATACCATTCAAACAGCCTTCTCAAACCATCTTCAACCTTTTTTGTGAAATTTTTGGCCTTATCTTGATCATAAATATTGGAAAAGCAAAATTCCAAAAATTTAAGTTTGTACCGAGGATCAAGAATAACAGCAATAAATAGCAGTGGGTTCAATATATCATTATCATCCCAATACTTCTCAAATTTCAACTTCATATTTTCGGCCATTGATGCATCAGTTGTGTTATCTTGTTATGCATCAGCAAGAAATCGTGAAAGAAGACAGTTGATGTGACATTTAGTTGTCCAGAGAATCGGATTGTCACATTGTAGAAAAGTTTGAAGACAGAAATCAATTTTCGGGCTTCCAACCAGTCATCGGCAGTGGGAGGACCACCAACTCTAGAAAAGTATGGTGTAAAGTATTTGCATTCTTCACCTAATCTTTTGAAAGCTTTTTCAAAGGGGACCGTATCCTCGAGCATAAGGTAAGTGGAGTTCCACCTTGTGTCGACATCTAGCGAAAAGAGACCCCTCTCTCTAATCTTCTCCTTCTTCACACATTTCTTAAATAGACCTAACCTTCCCGGGGATGATTTTACAACTAGAAGGGCAGTTCTAATTCTTGTAACCGATGGATTACTACCTTCCCAACCCTTTTTCACCACCAGAACACCTCACATGCAAGAACTGATTGCTGCATATTGTTGATGGCCAATGTTCGTTAGCAGTTTTCAAATACCCAATTGCAGTATTATTTGAGGATGCATTATCAACAGTTAGGGTGAAAACTTGTCCTATGTCCCACTCTAGAAGACACTCCTCTATCATTCTGCCCAGAGTATTTCCTGCATGATCTGGCACGAAGCAAAAATTCAACACCTTTCTCTCTAGCTCCCACTGATTATTGATCCAATGAGCAGTCAAACTCATGAAGTTTTGATTCTGAATGGATGTCCACGTGTCAGTCATCAAACAGACACGCTGATCCCTCAAAGCTTCTTTCAACTTCATCTTTTCTTCCAAATACAGATTGAAGTAATCCCTAGCAACTGTGTATCGAGATGGAGGTTCAAACTCTGGTTGAAGTATTTTTGAGTATTCCCTAAAGCCTTCACCTTCTACAGCACTGAAAGGATATTCATCCATGATAATCATCTTAGCAAGACCTCGACGACAATTTTTCGCACTAAATCGATGATCTTGTAAAGACAATTTTCTTCGCTTATCATGGTTTGTGAATGGACAGCTAGAGCAGCGGTATAACAAATGACCCTGCAATGTGCTTGTTCCATGGAAACCTCGGTCACATTTATATACCTGCTTGCAGAAAGCACAAATTGCCACCGGACCAGCTTCAGTATCTTCCTGAGTAAAATATTCCCAAACATCTAAGCTTGTCCTAGAAGATCTTCTCTTTATCTTGACAAACTTCTGAACTTTCATCGGAGATGTCTTTGGAGAAGTATTCTTTGATGGCAAGTGTTCACCATTAGCAGGTATCCCATGATTGCCTGCTCCATTTCTTACCCCGGTTGATTTTGAAAACCTCATTCCTATAGGTAATGGTGGTTGAGGTGATGAAGCTGTTGAGTCAGTATCCCTTTCCATAATAACATGGGCATGTGAATCCTGGACAGGTGGGAATTCTAGAGGTTCATCGGGTTGAAGTTGGGAATTCTCGACTGGCTTAGAAGATTTTTTGGCCTGAAAAAAATATAAATTTAGACACACAATTGTCTAAAGAGCCATCATATACTTACTGCAAAATGCACAACCATGAAAGAAGCATAAACGTAGGAAAAATTGTCCTATGGGATGTGGTGTATGTCACATACCCCAGTTGGTTTTGGGAACCTCATTCCTATCCGAGCAGAAGTTGAGTCAGATTCACCTTCCCTCTTTATTAACTTATAGTCATGGGAGTTCTGGCCAAGTTGAAGTTGTGAATTCTCAATCTGAGTAGAAGATTTAATGACCTGAAAATAGAATATGGAAATGTTTAAAGGTCATACTGAAAGTACAAGAAACTAGCTGCTTAAAATCTCTGCCACGGGATAGACTGAGATGTCTACTATAGTTCAGAAATAACACACAATTTTTTTATATATGCTAAACACACGAGCAGATGAGCTTCCCCCATTCATTTTCCTCGTAGCTGGCTGTGGAATGCGACAGTACATATAATTTGACAACAGCTTGCACCTCGCAGACAGCAGAGTACAAAATATTCTTCTGAAAACTGGGAGATGAAGCATGCCACTTACTGAAAACTGACTGCGACAGTACATATAATTTGATGATATAAAAACACAACACAGAGGTCTATTTTCAAACATCTTTAACACCTGATCTAACAAATAAAATGATAACAAAGACCATTTTGGCAGGATGTCCTCGCATAATGTGGGCCAACTTCTACACTTTGTGCCTTTTTTCCCATGGGAGCATGCTCATTCAAAACTGGAGATGTGCTCTCTGCTATAGCCATCACAACGTCATGAGTTGCGGCAGGTTACGAGAATGGGCTAATGGCTACTTTTGCCATAGTAATGGCCATGGCAGATGATATGCTTCCATCAGAAGTGATGTGTAGCTGTCACTTGGTGTGAATGAAACATGAGGCTACTGTGAAATAAACGTTGCAATTGATACGGTCGATCTGGATCCTCCCATTGCAGCCATAACCATCGCGGATGCACAGCTTTGCTGAAAATTGCAAGATCTTTGACACCCAAACCTCCAAAAAAATTGCAAGATCTTCCTAGCGAGCAGGTTTCCATGAATACAAGACGAAAACAGAGGAATTGTGGCATCAATCAATCAGGGGAGACCGGAGACAGACCTGAGGCGAGGAAAATCTCTTTCGGTAATTTGTCGCCGCCTTGCCCTCGCCGCTGCCGCGGGACGGGGCACCCAACCCTTCTCCTCCATGACCACCGGCGGCAACCTCCGCTTCCGCCGATCACCCGGCCTCCAGCAACCTCTCGAGTGCTGAGATCTGCCATGTCCCTGCAGCCTCGGCGCCGACGCCTTCCGCCTCCACCGACCGCGGTGCCCTCGCCTCCGATGTGCCCTCTCGCTGGCGGCGGTGTGTGAGATGTGGTTCGATCTGATGCGGTTTCGCAGTTTAGCTGGTTCCCATCCGTCTCAAACCGGCACAAATATTTTTATTCCGGTTTGGACGGTTTAACAGGGAAAACCCGGCACAAACTGGTGAACTGGTGCGGTGCGGTTTGGGCTCGCGGTTTGCACGGTTTGAGACCAGATAACGCCTAGATTTAATGGGCTGGGTCCTGAGACACATCATTCTACGTTAAAATCGAATTAGTCCTGTCATAACATTATACATCACATCAGATGTAGCCTTTTATACTTCTATATCTATGTAGATCCTAGTGCATGGAATGCAACTATGCCACTTACGTTGCTTCTTGCTACTTAAGTACAAACTCAATTCTGGTTTAGTGATCAACTCAGGAATCACTTAAAGACATGTTTTTACAGTTAAGACTTTGTCTTACCAACCAGAACTTTGGGTCACTTTATGTCGAGTATACAACATGGTTATATGGAAGAACCTATGACTGAGGCACAGAAGATGCAACGCATCTTTTTCTTTCAACCATAGTTGCAATACTCAATGCTTTATATAGTAAGAACTACTTTCTTACCTTGTTTCATTCTAAGCTACTTCAGAATCTTGCTTGGGATATTCCGAACATCTTTCACAATCAAGTCCAGGAAGCATTCTACATTTAGTGTTTATTAAACTCATCAATCTATTCTGATAGATCTCTTTGTTTAATAACTTTAACTTCATCCTTATTTATCTAACTTAAATGTTATTAACACCAATCACATCATTCACATATGTCGTCCACTCCCAGAATGATTTTACGCTCCCACTCAAATATGACATTCATGTTTAAGATCCAGGGATTTTACTTAGCTCCCACTCAAAATATGTCAGCTACATATTATGAATTAGCCAAGTTGATTTGCTCCCACTCAAATCTAGGTCCTCTCGATAATCTTGGACATTCCAAAATTCTTTGATCACTATCAAATCGAGAATTCCACTAACGAGATTTCAATGACCATTCATTTCTCGTACTTAGGTCTATCACGCTTTTTTGTAATTTTTAGGTATGTCTTGTTCAAAACATTACAAGTGAATCAATAATATAATTCCACAAACTTGTAGAATATATAGTTGAATCCTACTTTCTTTAGTAAAAGTATTCACTGATACTTTATGATCATTATCATCAGTTTCTTCTCTATTTGTAGAGTTTGGATTCACGAAACAAATTCCGCTGCGCCACTCAACAATTCGGAGGCAAGGTCAAATACCTTGTTTTGATCTTTTACTTTCTTCCACCTGTATCTTCATCAAGACACATCAACTTTGGACAACAGCAGGTTTGCCCCTTTATGGAAGATGCATTCATAGCTTCCTAAGAATGCTCTACAAAGACTTGTTTATTCGCTACGATTTTGACTTGTCGAAATCTCCAGAAACTCGAACGTGCCATAACACTTATGGTGTTGTTTCCACGAATCTTTAGTTGTTCCTTTGTATTTCAAATGAGTGTTTGCTTATTTCGATCTTTAACTCTAAACAACAACTATAACCCCTATAAGAGATAATACTATACCATATGTATCTTAATACATACTGATTATGATGTTTAGACACTTCAACAAAGTTTGAATTCGTCCAATTATCATAATTTGTGAAACATCTTTCACAAGTTCTTTTTATGCTAAACTTTAACTTGAATACTTTTGTCGTGTCGATCAAATCGGAGAGACTTGTTAATTTAGTTAATTCAATATCCCATTTAGTTATGAACTCATTTGAACAATTCAAATCATTTCAAACTTCATGTTTCATTAAATAAATACGCTTATTAACTTAAGTCCACAATAAATGATTTCCACTACATGTTGAAAATATGATACATCACTATGTATAAGATTCAATATTTCTTCGCATATCACCGTTTTACCAGAATGCGGAGTTTTAGTCATTCTGCCCAAGAGGCATGGTTTTGCAAAGTCTCTAGATTAAGCATCTAGGACCCCGATCTTTTATAAAGAACCTACAATAACCAAAATGACTTAAACTATAGTGTCATTTCATTATTAAACTTTGGATATCTTTTAGCATTCTAATCCTTTATAAATGTTTGAGCTATTATCATTAACATAGTGATGAGAATAACTTATTTGTAATCGTAATGTGACCATAAGGTATTGTTCATAAGAATAGTACAAACTGGTTTGTAACTTGTTCATATGAATAATCGTCTCGCCAAAAGCAAGACACACAAACTAGGATTACAAATTATATTTAAGTCCACTAATCCAAATGATAAACTTTGAGGGAAGAGGTGATGTCGGCCATCAACTGTTTTGCTTGCCGCCATCAAGTCACTTTGCCTCAAATCCAGCAATTCTCAAGCACATCATCATGTTTTCACAAAACGGGACAAGTATCAAATACTTTGTAATTTGCAACGAGTTTTGCAAGAACCACATTTATAATTTGTATATCTTACATATATCTTTTCCATCCATGATCTCCATTTGCAATCAAGCCCTTCTAAGAGTTCTCAACTCTAATGCAAGATCGCTAAGTGTTTCTCTAAACATTCTTGAGTCATCGAATTATCTCCTAATGGTTACTGTATCAAGAAGAGAAGATCACCTTTTACGAGGATATCCCTCAGGCGTGGGTATTAATCTATGAAGTGGACCCTTTTTCTAAGTTCCATATTAAGCAATATATTCCCATGGTCACAAAGGACCTCAATGGGATAGGCTAAGGTCTACTAAGATATTTGCAAACAGACATCTAGACTAAGTTTATAATAAGAGATCAATGTATAATTGGTCTCCACTAAAACGGTCATCCCCTGGACGATTTTAGTGATCGCATGATCCCTATCCTCTGCACCTCCCCCGATCGTCACGACCATCAGTGCATTATCAAAGGTAGACATTCACTAATGTCAATCACATCATCCATGTGACTCATGCTCGATATTTCGATCTCTTGTGTTCCGAGGCCACGCTTCTCTAGCGTGCTAGGCTCGCCAAATCTAACTTGTGTGTATTCGTTGTGCAACATGGCTTACACCCATTGTATGCGGACGTAGATATGTTTGACACCCAGGCCTGTAACCCTGGATCGCCTCATACCGAAGAACTTTCTTGGTGGTTGATGGCTCTATGTATGGCGCCAGAAAAATGCTGGAGAGGTGTTGATGTAGAGCTTGTTGGGAACCCCAAGAGGAAGGTATGATGAGCACAGCAACAAGTTTCCCTCAGTATGAAACCAAGGTTTAATTGAACCAGTAGGAGCAAGGAAACACCCCAAAGGTGTTACTAGCTGAGCCTTGGCAGGGCGCACCGCCGGTGCTAGTAGCAACGTGGAGACCTGCACAACACAACCACAGAACTTTGTCCCCAACTTGCGATGAGGTTGTCAATCTCACCGTGTTTTGCGGGAAACAAAGGATTAAACGTATCGAATGGAAAGAAGTAAAAGTTTGCAGAAAGTAAACACAAAGCAGTAAAAGATTGTAGATTGAATGTAAAAGACAAGGACCGGGATCCATAGTTCACTAGAGGTGGCTCTCCTTAAGATAGATAACATGATGGGTGAACAAATTACAGCGGGGCAAATGACAAACATCGAGAAAGCAATACATGCATATACTAATCATCTTGACTCCTTTGGAACTTGATTGGGCATTACAACATTATACATAGACCGCCATCCAACTGCATCTATGACTAATAATCCACCTTCAGGTTATCATCCGAACCCCCTCCAGTATTAAGTTGCAAACAACAGATTATTGCTTTGCGAATTGCGTGTAAAGTAAACAATATGATTGTTCTATGAACAAAGGATTGTTGTTTTCTCCCTAGTAGCAACAACACATCTAGTACCTTAGAGATTTCTGTCACTTCCCCAGATTACCAGAGGCATGAACCCACTATCGAGCATAAATACTAACTCTTGGAGTTGCTAGCATCTACTTGGCCAAGATAGCTACTAACAACGGAAAGCGTGCAAGATCACAAATAACAAAGACATGATAGAATCAATAATTAATCTGAAATAGCATCTCAATATCCATCGGATCCCCGCAAACACAACATGCAGAATTACAAATAGATGATCTTGATCATGAACGGAGCTCACAAGATCTAGACATGAAAGCACAAAGGAGGAGAACCACCCATCTAGATACTACATGGATCCGTAGTCCAAGGATGAACTACTCACGCATCACACCGGAGGCTTGCATGGTGATCAAGAAGGCCTCCAGGGTGAATTCCCTCTCCGGCAGGGTGCCAGGAAGAGCTTCAGATCCCTCCCGATCTAGAGATGGAGATGACGGTGTCTATAGACTCTTTCGTGGATTTTTGATCGGGTCCTTAGGGTTTTCGTACCAAGGGCAATATATAGGCGGAAGGGGATGCCGAGGGGTGCCAGGGGCCACCACACCACCCCCTGGCACGGGCCAAGCCTGGCCGCGTGGCCAGGTGGTATGGTCGGCCTCTGGCCCCTCTCCGTCTCGTATTCTGGCATCTAATGACTTCCAAAAAAAGGCACTTTGGCTTTTGTCCCATCCAATTTCGAGAATATTCATTTTCTGACTTTCCTGGAACCAAAAACAGCAGAAAACAGGCAGCTGGCACTATGGCTCTTGTTAATAGGTTAGTCCAATAAATCATATGAAAAGTACTCCAAAGTTGGAACAAAACACAAGAAAGTGGATAAAACCAAGCATGGAACATCAAAAATTATAGATACATTTGCAATGTATCAACATCCCCAAGCTTAACTCCTGCTCGTCCTCGAGTAGGTAAGTGATAAAAAGAAAGAATAATTTTTGAGGTGACATGCACCATCAAAGACTTGATCAAAGTATTTGTAAAACATTCAAAGCTGGGATCATCGTACGTCAATCATAACATGAAAGACAAAGTTCTAGCAATAATACAAAGAAACTATGATGCAACATGAAAAGGCACAAACAAAAGATTCATGAATAACAATGCTTTGCAAGACGTTTGTTTGTTTCACATAAAGAAAACATAGCATAATAGCATTCAGCTTGTCCCTCAATAGAGTAGCAAATATAAATGCATAGGACACCTTCAAAGTTCATAAGAGTGACTAGATACAAATAGTTTAAAACAAGCAATATCAAGTTATGCATCAATCAACTAGTCTTGGGACAATGCACATAGAACTAAAATGGCCACTATGCTCTCAAAGTAGGTGCATAAAGGTAGAAGGTGGAGACTCAATATAATGGTGGAAGAAAGGCCTTTATAAAAGGAAGCAGGGATTCAAGTCTCATAAAGAGCTTCCAAAAATTATGGTACTTATAGCTTTCAGCTCTCATTGCCCCTATCATAAGCATCTTGAAGTGATTAAGGTTAAAGTGAACAAACTATGGTGTACATGCTTGACGAAGTATAAGTTAGGAATCTCATGTCCCTTGTATACGAGGGCCACTCCTCATGCTACTCAAGTTTAGTCACCGGTAAGTTCTTGTCATCGTAAGTACATGTGTATCATAGAGAACCGCCAACGGGGTACCTCTTGCCCGATGATACGAAAGAATCCCCATATCAAAATGACAAGGCAAGCAGACAACGAGCATCTCAGCAATCTTCTTATTTACCATGGGAATATGGTGCTTTTTTCTCTCTTTCCTCTTTTCATAATATCTTTTTTTTTCTTTTTCTCTTTTTTCTCAATATAGGACTCTTTTTTTATAAGAAGAATGCTTCATAGACAACTCATTATGGTTACGCTGCAGGTTTCCACCATGTCAGCATGGATTAGACCAGCGGCCCAGATGTTTCTCTAACACATATACATAACTCCATGCACTTACAAGATCCCCTTTCATTTCACACCGACGACATCCATATACAAAAGAGCATGATATCAACTAGGTACAAGTACCAAGTGCAATGTTGAAAGCGTTCCCCATGAAAGCATGGTTCTGCTAATCCCCAATAATTAAGTGCAAGCATATACAACATAGACGACACAATGGTTCAAGTTTATTAAGGGCAAGAAAAGTAAAGTGTGCCATCAAGTTCGTGAGAGCTTTAATCACTAGTTTTCTCATAACAAGTTTAATTCGGAAGGTAAACAAAAGCAAGAATATACTTGGAATAGCATATGCTAATAGGTAGGTATGGTGGACTCTTTGGAATAACTTGGTTTAGGGAGTTCGATGCATGAGTGGAACTCATACTTGGTTGTGGTGGCTAGCAAAAGACTGGGAGCGACAAACTAAGAGAGCAATAATGGCCATAATCATGCAGAGCGACAAAACATCATTAATCAAAGCATAAAGTGATACTACAAGTTGAAAATTAAAGGATCATAAAGGCTATGGTGATTTGAGATAGTCATAACATGGTGTGAGCATGCGCTAAGTCAACCCAAATAAAGCATCAAAGGAGAATACCACTATACTATGCTTTAATATGCTAAAACAACGCATGATTCATCCAAAGCACATTAAGCAATCTCAATTGTTTATAACAAGTCATGCTACAGCAAAGAATACTAAGCATAAATCCAAAACAATATCAAGCATGGCATGACAAAGCATAGGCCACAGTCAAAAACAAGCTCTTTTTACCACATAAGCATGAACTTTCCTACTCTTTTCCAAACCAAACCAAACTATTTGCAAACCAATGTATGAAAGAGGGGGTCCAACCAATTTATTCAGAAAACTAAGAAAACCAAGCAAACGAAAAACCAAAACGAAAACAAAAAAGAAGACGCTCCAAGAACAACACAACTGTGCATGAAACAATAAAAATGAAGCGTTTGGAAGAAACCTGAGATTTTTATTGAAGAAGAAGGGGATGCCTTGGGCATCCCCAAGCTTTGACGCTTGTACTTCTTGGATATTTCTTGGGGTGACACGCGTGGCATCCCCAAGCTTGAGCTGTAGTCCATCCTTCATCTCATTACTCAATCCTCCCATACACCTGAAATTTTTCCATCATACAAAACTTCACACAATCTTTATTAGCAACATTAGTGCACTCAAGATAAATAAGTCATAAGGTTCAGTTCTAACACCAAATAAACTTCCATTAGAACACTAGTTACTGAAGCACTTCCCTCAAAAAGCTCAATTCCCCAAAAGCACTCAAAAAGGAACCAACAAGAAGCAAATGCAGAAAATGGCAGAAATCTGTCAAAACAGACCAGCAGATAAAGACGAATTTTTTCGAAGACCTTCTGTTGCTCAAATCAAAAAGTGTTGAACTAACTAAAGTTAGATAACAACCTGGGGCAGAAACACAAAAATTCACGCCTCAAAAAGACGTTTAGAGATTTTACACGAATGTTTACGTTGAAGCACAGAAATCTGTTTTGGGACAGCAACTTTCCCAATCATTACTTCTCTCTCATTAGAGGTTACTCTTGTCACAAAAAGCAAATAAAAAGGATAAGGAGCGGTTATTACTGAAGTAATAACTTCCAAGACTCGTCTAAAACTTTTGGGTTATCTCCCAATAAATACTTTTCTTTAACGCCTTTAAGTTAGGCATAAGAAGCAAGAAAGAATCAAGTGTTCTCAAATGAAGAAGCATTAAAACCAAATTTCTTGCCCTTACCTCTCTTACTTTTATTCTTAACCTTGGGGAAAATATGATTGTTTGGTGGATAAGAAAGGTGCATGGTCCCCTTTCCCACATCTATTATTGCTCCAAGAAGTTCTAATAGGGACCTTCCAAGTGTAATTTGTCCTTTTCCTGCACATTCAATAACAAGATAATCAGTAGGAATCATTTTCCCAAGGATCTTCGTAAACACTCCTTCAGCTATTCCAAGAGATAATATTGTAGCATTATTAGAAAGAGATATTTCTTTTCCTCCTTTAGTAAGCCCCCAAGTATTCAAAGATTCATAAATGTCTTTGGGCATAAGAAAAAATTCAGACATGGTATCACAACGAGCTTGGAAAGTTTTAGTGTTTATCTCAATCTTTACTGTAGGAAGCCACTTTGATGGTTCAGAATTTATTGGGACATAATTGTGATGCTCCCTAAGCATATTATAGCAATCTTTTAAGCTAGTAGTGCTAGTTTCAAGAGTGTTCAATCTAGCAAATATTCTTGCGAAAGAAATATCACTTTGGCAGGGCAAGTTGTAAGTGAGGATCAATTTCTTTATAGCATTAATAGCATCATCCTCATTACATTGGAGGAAATCTCCTCCCACAACAGCATCTAAAGCATATCTATAGCAAAGAGCAATCCCACGGTAAAAACTGCTAAGGAACAAGCTTTGAGTCATTTTAGGCTCAGTTTTTTCATGTAGATCAGAGATTCTAGACCAAGCTTCTTTAAAACTTTCCTCAATTCCTTGTTGAAAAGTGAAAATCATTTCCTCGGGTGTCATAGTGATTGGAGCAACGCTAGACATAAAGGCAACTTTAAGAAAGGAACTAATTTTTTTTGTGTTTTTGATAACAAAACAAGCAAACAAAGCAAAAAGAAACTAAGCAAAACAAAAATAACAAAGTAAAGAGATTGGTTATGAGGGACTCCCCTTGTGAAGATGTCCTTGACTCCCCGGCAACGGCGCCAGAAAAATGCTTGATGGCTCTGTGTATGGCGCCAGAAAAATGCTGGAGCGGTGTTGATGTAGAGCTTGTTGGGAATCCCAAGAGGAAGGTATGATGAGCACAGCAACAAGTTTTCCTCAGTATGAAACCAAGGTTTAATCGAACCAGTAGGAGCAAGGAAACACCCCAAAGGTGTTACTAGCTGAGTCTTGGCAGGGCGCACTACCGGTGCCAGCAGCAACGTGGAGACCTGCACAACACAACCACAAAACTTTGTCCCCAACTTGCGATGAGGTTGTCAATCTCACCGTGTTTTGCGGAAAACAAAAGATTAAACGTATCGAATGGAAAGAAGTAAAAGTTTGCAGAAAGTAAACACAAAGCAGTAAAAGATTGTAGATTGAATGTAAAAGACAAGGACCGGGATCCATAGTTCACTAGAGATGGCTCTCCTTAAGATAGATAACATGCTGGGTGAACAAATTACATCGGGGCAAATGACAAACATTGAGAAAGCAATACATGCATATACTAATCATCTTGACTCCTTTGGAACTTGATTGGGCATTACAACATTATACATAAACCGCCATGTAACTGCATCTATGACTAATAGTCCACCTTCAGGTTATCATCCGAACCCCCTCCAGTATTAAGTTGCAAGCAACAGATTATTGCTTTATGAATTGCGTGTAAAGTAAACAATACGATTGTTCTATGAACAAAGGATTGTTGTTTTCTCCCTAGTAGCAACAACACATCTAGTACCTTAGAGATTTCTGTCACTTCCCCAGATTACCAGAGGCATGAGCCCACTATCGAGCATAAATACTAACTCTTGGAGTTGCTAGCATCTACTTGGCCAAGATAGCTACTAACAACGGAAAGCATGCAAGATCACAAATAACAAAGACACGATAGAATCAATAATCAATCTAAAATAGCATCTCAATATCCATCGGATCCCCGCAAACACAACATGCAGAATTACAAATAGATGATCTTGATCATGAACGGAGCTCACAAGATCTAGACATGAAAGCACAAAGGAGGAGAACCACCCATCTAGATACTACATGGATCCGTAGTCCAAGGATGAACTACTCACGCATCACACCAGAGGCTTGCATAGTTATGAAGAAGGCCTCCAGGGTGAATTCCCCTCTCCGGCAGGGTGCCGGGAAGAGCTTCAGATCCCTCCCGATCTAGGGATGGAGATGACGGCGTCTACAGACTCTTTCGTGGATTTTTGATTGGGTACTTAGGGTTTTCGTCCCAAGGGCAATATATAGGCGGAAGGGGATGCCAGGGGCCACCACACCACCCCCTGGCGCGGGCCAAGCCTGGCCGCGTGGCCAGGTGGTGTGGCCAGCCTCTGGCCCCTCTCCGTCTCGTATTCTGGCATCTGATGACTTCCGGAAAAATAGGCATTTTGGCTTTTGTCCCGTCCAATTTCGAGAATATTCATTTTCTGACTTTCCTGGAACCAAAAACAGCAGAAAACAGGCAGCTGGCACTGTGGCTCTTGTTAATAGGTTAGTCCAAGAAATCATATGAAAAGTACTCCAAAGTTGGAACAAAACACAAGAAAGTGGATAAAACCAAGCATGGAACATCAAAAATTATAGATACATTTGCAATGTATTAGTGGTGCACACACAAGGGGAACACGGAACATTGGAATTAAATAGGGATTATCTTATTTGCTACCGTTGAGTATCTAAATACTAGCACACAATAAGATGTAAAAACTGGTATCAACATCATATGTATAATGTGATATGATATGATCCTTCTTGCGCCTTGATCTCCATCAAGCGCTCCGGCATGATCTCCATCGTGCCCTTGGTTTAACGCCAAGTCCACGACGCCTCCACCAGGTCGTCCATCGGAACGATGACTATTAATATACTACTTAGTAACAAAAAATTAAACTACTTTACCTTCGCAACGACCAATGCCCTATCATGATCACATGCCCCCTGCAAAATAAAGTTAGACGCCTCTACTTTATCTATTGCAAGTTTTACGTGGTTGTTAGGACTTTCGCACTAGAACCATTTCTAAACTACGAACTTTCCAACCACAACATGGATCAGACAGTTGTCTCTACTACACCCCTTTCGGAGCCCTTTGTTGTAAATTCTATATCAACTATCGTATGAGAGACAGACACCTGCTAGCCACTTACACGAAACAAGCCGTATGTTGAGCGTGGAACCAGTCTCGCGTACGAATACGCGTAAGGTCGGTCTGGGCCGCTTCATCAAACAATACCGTGATATAAACAAGTACACGTTAGAGGATAACAACTAAGGGATCAATGCCCGCACAATACTTGTGCGTACTGGCCGTACAACACTCCTACGCATAGATCGGCTCAGATACCACTGTTGGGGATCGGTGCAGAAAACAAAAATTTCCCTACGATGAAACCCCAGAAACTGCCTGGGATCTATCTATGTAGTAATGCGGTAACGGCCAGAGCGTAGAGAGTACATACCCTTGTAGACCGTACGCGGTTAACGTTCCGCGGGGAACATGGTTGAAGTAGTCGTACTCGTAGCCGACCTCAAGGTCACGAAGCTCCTCGCAGGTGATCCCTTGATCCTTCTTGATCTTCATCATATTCATCGTGTAACAGCTCCGGCTCACGAAATTTAAGCACCCCAAGTGTTGCGCCTCGTGTCTTCGTACACATCCGGTGCACGATGAGACCTCCGGCTCCCCGATCCCGCCGGGAGTGCGGAAGTTGATATCCGGCTAGGAATCCCTGCAGCGCAACGGCGTACTGCAGGTGTGCCTTGATCGTACAGCCCAGCCTTGGGGCCATGGTCACAAGGTATAGAGAGAGGGAGAGAAGGAGAAAGTCAACCAAAGGACTTCTCCAAATTGTGTGTTTTTGGTGTCTTTAATCCCACCCATGGGCAGCCCTTTATATAGGCGGAGGGGGTGTGCCCTCCCCATTGGGTTAGCCATGTGGGACTATTCATAAAAGAAAAGACAGCAGAATTTCGGACTTGCCAAATGGGCCAAAAGAACTCAGCCCAAATAGCAAACAGAAAATAAACAATAAAAGAAAAGGAAAACAGCCAGCCTGGGGCTCAGCCGGCCGGGTGGGCCGACCTGCCCCCGCGGTCCAGATGGGGCGGCCTGGTGGTGCAGCCCGGGTGGGCCGGCTGCCCCCCCCATGGCCCAGCTCGCAGCGGTGGCCAGGCGACCCCGCCCGGGTGGGCCGATGGCCCAGCGAGCCCGCGAGGTGGTCCTGCACCCGAGCGGCGTCCGGCAGTAGTGGCCCGCCCCCGTGTGGCGTGTATTAGCCACCGCCTGCTGGCGAGCGCGGCCCAGTAACCTGCCGCCCCGTGCGGCGACTATTATCTGCCGCCCATGTGGGCTGTTTGTTTTCTTTTTACCTTTTATTTTTCTGCAGCTTTTATTCTAGACTATTTCCCTCCGGGATTTAGCCTAACATAAAAGTTGCCTTTATAAATCTTAATCTAAATATTATTTATAATATATTAATTCACAATTAACATATAACAAATATATATTTAAATTCCCATTTATCTGAAAACACTTTTCGGGACTTTTCCTTTATTCTTTCTCCGAACAACTTCAGATCTCTCTGCGGAACGATTCTGGCTTTCTCTCTTTCTCTACTGTGATTCCGTCTTATGAATGATCGCTCTCATCGTACCCTTAAGTGTATCCTCTCACGGCTCGGGAATGCTCTAGACATGATCTGTATCAATGATCAACAGAGGGACTAGGGATATCCATGTGACCCCTATGCATTCCTGATGACAATGTTGTTTGAACCGTCTATATGTAGCATCCTCTTCCTTTTGTTTCTCGATACAACTTGTCTGAGATCTGATCATTGGTATCCCATACCTCTGTTCAATATCGTTCATAACAAGTTATGTTTTCTTGTTACCGTGTTATTACATCCCCGTGACCTAGTCACATGTTGCAACATATATGGATGTAATCTCACCAAGCCGGCCGTATATATCTTTACCCGTCATGTGGGTGAACAAATCCCGGTCTTGCAGTCACATGTCATCTAATATTCCTTCGGAATACCCAACATACACCTTTATGGCCACCGTATTACCAGATGACGGTTGATGCAGTCTAAGCAGCCAAGGGAAACAGTGAGTAATATGAGCTCACGGTCTAAGGAGAAGGAGTCTAGGTATAGCTGTTGCAATAATGAACCATATGACTTGATCGTGTTGCAATCCTTCGAGGAATGTCTAATCACATCATTCTCCAATGATATGATCTTGTTGTCTGTCGGCATAAATGCCCATGATCTTGAACCTAGATCATCTTCGTGACCAACGAACTAGTATGAATAGAGGCTACTAGGGACTTGGTTGTTTCATACCACACCTGTACCAATGTTTTTACTTGGCACAGTTATAGGACAATATGAAACTATTATAAACTACTTGAGATATGACAATAAAAACTTATTTATTATTTGCCTCTAGGGCATATCTCCTTCACTGAGAGCATTAGGCAGTGTCGTGGTCGAGGTAGTCGTGCGAGGGGTCGCCGTGGTTGATGTCGTGGTCGGGGATGCTGGTGTCGAGTTAGCCTCACGTGAAGCCGCATGCGCATAGTGCGCGAGGAGGATGACAGAGACGCGTCGAGGCAGTCGTCGTGGGGCCGCGGAGGCTTGCCATGGGGCCATGACAGCTTGCCGAGGGGTGTCGATGCCTAAGTCAATGCAGTCTGAGCCATTGTCATGGTGGTGTCACGGCAGATGCCATGGATAGGCTAAAGGTGGGGACTAATATGCGCTAGGGGAATCCAGGGAGGGATAGTAGAGTGATTATGTACACAGAAACCTTGTATTGATGCTCAGTCTCCTAGATTACAAGTGCTCCTCGAGCTGTATTGTCAAGAGGAGGAAGAAGAAACTCTCTTACTCTTGCCTACTAACTAGCCCCAGAACCCCTGATCTACTAGTGTTCTCCTTGCTATGTATCAGGAAGGACCCAACCTCCGAAAATCTAACCCCTTACGAGAACCCCAACCCCCCCTTATATAGAGGTGGTTCGGTCCTGGCCTAGGGCATACGTGGAGGCATATTCCCAGAATATGCCTCCTCCCAAAGTAGTAACCCGACGGGGATGCTTTTCCCCCGCGTCACTCTTGCTTTAACGACGTTGCCTCTGCGGCGCCTGCGTCAGCCGATGTGAGCATCGTCACCCTTGTCGGCCACGATCCGGTGGTCCTGCCCTTGCTTTATTCGCTCATCCAGTACGCACCGGGCCTTCTTTTTGACCAGAATGATTCCTTCCTTCTCCTAGAAGCCAAACGAGGATCCGGATCACAGTTGATCCGGCCACACCTGTTCCTTCACATGAGCTAGACAAGTGTCTCCGACTCACTCCTTGAGTCGGATGAGACAATGTTAGACGACCCCCTGGTCCGGGTTACTCTGTGATCCGGCCTGCCTTGAGGTGACTCGGCTAGCATCCGCTTTGACCTTACCGACCCTCGGCTAACTCGGCCCTTATACCCCGGAGTGACCCTACCCGGGGTTATCCCCCCCAACATTAGTCCCCGAAGCTGGTGCAGCCTCAGTGGCCTTGGTCGCTAAGGCCACATCAGGTTCATTCGTATCTAACCTTCGGATGTTTATTTCCGGGTAAACTTTTTGTCTCGGATTATATGGATTTACGTTCCCTTCGCACGCTCCAAGTTTTCACTTGCCGGCCGGGTCACCACTTTGGCTCGGGTCCTATGGTTTTACTTTTCCTCTGCACAGTTCAAGTATTCACTCGCCGGCCGGGTTACCTTCGTGTCTCGGATCCGGGCCTTGCTTCCTTCTCTCGTACGCCAACCCACGTAACGATTAATCATTACGTTGCCTTATTTTAAGGGCCTGAGCAGTAACCGCCGCAGTAAATGTCAGTGATTACTGTGCGGGGGTTACGTCATGTCTGTCTCCTCGTTTACCGCAACTGCACGTTGTGTCATGGGATCATATTTACTCTGCGGCCCCCAGTGTGGCTTCTCTCTGATTGGTCAACGCTGGCGATACACGGCCACACTGTGTGGTTTTCCAGCACAGCATGATCCCACTCGTTGATGACTGAGGGCGGTTAAATAGGGAAGGGGCACTCTCCTTAGAACTTTTCCATCTCCGCGCCCCCTCGCCCGTTCCTCTTCTTCTTCCTCGCAACCGCGCCGCCGCCAGTGCCCGTTGCAGCAGCGCCGCCGCCGCACTTTCTTCGTTTCTCCGCACCGCAATCACCGTTGCGCCTCTGTTTAGCCACGGGTCCTCGTCAGTCTCGACCGCAGAGCCCCGCCGCCGCCAGCTCCAGCGAGGACACCGGAATTGAGATGACGGAGGAGGAGCTCATCGTCGTTGAACAGGAGACGGAGGAGGACACCGGCGCGGCGGACCGCGGCGCGTGGGCCGGCTCCTGGGTCTGCGAGGACGACATCGCCTGGCTCTACTGGACCCGGCGCATTCCCGCCGGCGTCGCCGCTTGTCTCCCCTCCTCGGAGTTGGCCCCCTCACCCAATTCGGGTGAATTTGTTGTTTTCTTATCCCATTTCCAACGAGGATTTGGGCTTCCAGTGAGTGATTTCTTCCGGGACTGGATCCGGACCTATCGCCTGCAACCACATCATCTCCCGGCGAACGCCATCACCTCTCTGTCCGCCTTCATTTCTTTGATCGAGGGCTACACCGGGCTATGGCCTACGAAGGAGCTGTGGATCTGGTTCTTCGGCCTCCGCCGCAACATCGTCCCCAACATCCACGTCGAGTCAGAGGACAAGCAGCTAACTTAGTTTGGAGCTGCTTCGATCTCGCCGCGGAGGTATTCAATTTTTCCCCGGGTCACCGGGCTTGACTCCTGCAAAGGGTGGGCCCGGACCTTCTTCTACGTCCGGAACGAAGGCACGGAAGATTTGATCCGGTTGCTGCCCTATGCTTCGGGTCCCCCTGACACGGATTTCTGGGAGGAGGTTGCCAGGAAACCCACAGCTCTGGCCAACCAAGTGAACAAAAGGTTTGTGGAGCTGAAGAAGCTCGGATTGCGCAACGAGGATGCCATGATCACATTCATGCGCAACCGAATCTCTCCCCTTCAGCGGCGCACTCACAAGTTGTGCCATATGAGCTTTAGTCGCGACCCCAACTGAACCTCCTCATTCGAGTTGAGCAATACGGAGATCTTCCGCCGGGTCAAGGCTCTTTTCACCACCCATAAGGACTTCTCCGCCGAATGGACGTGGGGAATCGAGCATTACTGCTGTGACAGGCTCCCTCCCGCGGTAACCTCCGCGGGGTAAACTTATTTCGGATCAATTTCATGTCGGCTCTTATCACATTCTTGACTTTGCTCCTTGTGATTTTTTCTCAGCTGTTTCTCCAACAAACCCTCGAGGATGGCCCGGATCCGACCCTTAAGTGGGCCCCGGACCGAGAAATTCCGAATGAGGAGGAGCCGGATCAGGAGATGTTCCTCCCCACACCCGATGCCACCAGACGACCCAGCGGTAAATTCTCCTCTCTTAGAGATTGGCCCGACGATGAGGATGACTCGGATATCGATGTGATTGAACCCGTTGAGGCTGCCCCTCTTTCTTTTGCCTACCTGGCATCAGCTAACCCCGGTGGGCACATCCACGAGGATCCTCCCCTTGCCACGGGCGAGCCTGTTCCGGTGGCGTCAAAGAAGAAGCGTGGATCCACGTCGAGCTCTTCTTCCTAACCTTCTCAGCCTTCCAAAAGGCAAAAGAAGGCCGGAGACAAGACTGCCTCCAAACGGATAGGCAAAGCCCCGGCAAGGAGGGCCCGGAAACCTAAGGAGGCCGAGACCTCAGATGCGTAAGTTCTTTTTCACTACGCAACACATTTCTCCTTGCTTCGGGGTAATTTCACTCCTGACATTATTTTCTTTTGCAGGGCTCCTGTGGAGGTCCGTCAGAGCGGATCGAGCATCTCCTCTCCTCTTCGCTCTAGTCCTTCCCCTCCCCGTGACGACGAGTCACACCCGCTGAGCCCTATTCCCGAGGGCTCTGCGGCCGCTCCGGGTTCCGCAGTACCTCCTTCAGAGGGACGCAACCTCGGATCGGGAGGAGTCGGATCGGCCGAGGCAACGGCGTCCGGCACTTCGGCATTGCTGCAACCAGCAACAATTAAGTCTGCCGCAACTCTAGCACCAGCAGCAGCTCCAGCACCAGCCACCGAACCAGCGCCTGTCCCGGTTCTGAAGAAACCAACAGCAGCTCCAGCGCCAGCCACCAAAGCTCCTGCGCCAAGTTCATCTGCCTCGTCCGAGTCATCTCAAGCTCGGCGAGGACCCATTCCAGCGGCTTCCAAGGGCAAATCCACTGTGGTTGCTTCCTCCCAGCAGGCCAAAGGCAAATCCACCTCCGCCGAGGCTGGGCAGCGAACCTTGTCGTCGATGCTTCCAAAGAAATCACCCGCAACGACGGATCCTCCTGCCGAGCCAGCTGATTCGCAGCAGATGGTTCTTCACACTAGCCCAGCTCTTGCCCTGATTGAAAGGAAAGAAGCTCACGCCAAGGGCTTGGTGGCGCCTCACATGCCCACTGGCGAACGGTACCCTCCGAGCCTCATCAGAGTTCGTCATGAACTGGAATAAGGCGGAGTTCGTCTACAATGACGATCTCCCGGAAAAGTTCGGCCCAGCTGAATTTTCCGCTCAGGTGAATACCGCCGCCAAGGCCATTAACCTCGCTGGGCGTATGATGGAGGTACGTCGTTTCTTATTTACATGCTATAGATAATAACCATTAGTCCCCGAGCCTCCAGCGGAGTAACTTGTTACTCGGCCGGATACTCCTTAGAAGATCAACGTAGTTACATGTAAACTTCGAATGTGCACACACCTAGAGCCAGGTTAAGTTCCGCTTGGCCCGGATCTTGTACACTTCGGATATGCACACACCTAGAGCCGGGTTAAGTTCCGCTTGGCCCGGATCTCGTACACTTCGAATATGCACACACCTAGAGCCGGGTTAAGCTTCGCTTGGCCCGGATCTCGTACACTTCGAATATGCACACACCTAGAGCCGGGTTAAGTTCCGCTTGGCCCGGATCTTGTACACTTCGGATATGCACACACCTAGAGCCGGGTTAAGTTCCGCTTGGCCCAGATCTCGTACACTTCGAATATGCACCGAACTAACTTTACACGCCTCTGCCTTTGTCAAGTAACTACCAACCGTCGGAGCGCCGAGTTTCAGCGCCTGCTTGATACCCATAAGACCTTGCACGCAAAACACGTTGCACTTGGCGCGGAGCATGAAAAGAGGGGTAATTTCCTCTCTTAACACCTCACCGCTTCGTTTGTTTCTGCCAGACTATCCTCCTTATTCGGTTTTTTGCAGCTGGGGTGGAGGCTGAAAACAAGATTATGCGGAAAAACTTGGAGGAAATCCGAGGTATGTCCCCTTTCGGCCAACATCACTGTGTTCTCCATTCTTTCTTTTTCTTGGCTCGGCAAACATTCACTCCTCGGCTTTGCCGGGTCAACACACCATTTCAACATCGCTTGAGGATAGTGTGCCCGTGCCTGATATGATGCTGCATTTTCTCGAACAAGCAGGACAGCATCAAGCTGAGCTGAAGAAGAAGGACGATGAGCTTGCCCTCCTCCGTATCAAGGATGGCGAGATAGCCAAACTCAAGGCCGAGATGGAGAAGATGAAGGCCCAACACAAAACCGAGCTCCAGAAAGTTGGCCAGAACTTCACCGAAGAGCGTGAGCGGTTCACCCTCTAGATCTCCAAGGACCAGGAGCTGCTCAAGGAATCCGAGGTCCGGCTTGGGTCGGCGCTTGCCGAGCTTGAACAACTTCGCCAGAGACGCGATAGTTGTATCAAGGAGTTGACCCGGATCCATCGCCATATCTCACGTAAGTTTCTTCTCCTTGCCCGACGTAGTTTTCCGGGTTAGCTCATATGCCTTTGCTTCAGCATCCTCCCTTTCCTTATTTCCAGATAACTTTCCGGAGGGTACTGCCATTGCCAGTGCTGCCGTTGCCAAATTCCGCCAAGAGAGGGGTACTCCCATCGCTCCTGATGGTGAGAGCATCCCCTTAGACATGGAGGACCTGTTGGTTAGCGTGTCAGCTCGGGTGGAAACTATCAAGAACTATGGAAAAGATCTCCTCGATGTTGCGGTCCGGATCTTCAACACATTCTGGCCAAGCGAGGACGCTCCAAAAAGAATCACACTTCTTGCGGAAAAACTAATGGAGGTTGAGACTCAACTTGACCTCTGGAGGGAATCCGCCGGGCGTGCTGTGGCAGATACCCTTCTCCATCATATCCTTTCATGGTACGAGAAAGTCGATCTGAGCCTCCTCACCCGTCGGCGCACCGGATCCAAATGCACCGATGATCCGGAGTGGGTAGCTCGGCGCCAGGCTTGCGCCTATAGCCTCATCGAATATTCTCCAGTCCATGACTGGGTTGAGGGGCCGAGCTTTCTGGAATCCGGCGAGGAGGAACAGATGGAGAACGTGGAGGATGGGTCGGGCGATGACAGAGAAGATGCTGCTTCAGATATCGAAGACAGTGATGATGACGCCGAACTTCCTCCTCCTGTCGCTCCTTAGGTGAAAAAACTCGAAAATTTATCAGATCCCCGTATGTCGGGTGCAATTGTATACTAAATACATAATATTTTGCTACTATGCTTGTATGCCGGATTAACTTGGGCGTAGTCCCCGAGTTTCATTTTCTTGTTCATCCAATTCTCCGGCTCGGTCCGTGTCTACCTTGATTCGGTTTTACGACTTACGAACCTGAGCCTCAAGAATCGTTTTAACAATACTGAGAAACTTTGAGGCTTGGCTCAAGATAATTTAACATAATAGCATGAAAATAAGCACGGAGTTAGTTCGAAAAAACAAACGTTAGCTGGAATAGGATCGTTTCCTTAGTAGTTTTTCATGTGCTACGCAATTCCAAACTTGTTCCCTTGCTCGCCATGAAGCCAATTCTTGTTGGACAGCAGCAAGTCGAAGGGTTGGGTTTTTGGTGCTCCCACATTACTAATCCGGGTTAAGCGAAACGAGTCATTCCAGCTAACACATAAAAAGTAACAACAATCATTTATTAAGGCAGTCCCCGAGTTACTGCTCGAGGCTCCGCTATTTCATTGATAAGCCCATTGCCGACATACATACCGACATATGAGGATGACTCGGGTACATACACTTTTTGGCTAAGTGTAGAAGGGGCGAAGTAGTGCTACATTCCACGGTCGCTTGGATTCCTCTCCGGACCTGTCCGCCTTGTTCCTTTCCTGTGGCTTTGCATCTATGAGATAGTAAGAGTCATTGTGCAATGCTTTGCTCACGATAAATGGTCCTTCCCACGGGGGGGGGGATAATTTATGCATGCCCGTGGTACGATGTACCAACCGGAGCACCAGATCGCCTTCCCGGAAGACTCGGGGGCACACTTTCCGGCTATGATAGCGTCGGAGGTTTTGCTGATATATGGCGGATCTGGACAGTGCCAGTTCTCTCGCTTCTTCCAACAGATCAACATCATTTTGCCGGGCTTCTTGCACTTCGGCTTCTGTGTATTGGGTGACCCTAGGCGAATCATGCTCTATGTCGGCTGGTAATGCAGCTTCTGCCCCATATACCAAAAAAAACAGCGTGTAGCCTATTGATCGATTCAGAGTTGTTCTTAAACTCCACAATACCGCTGGTAATTCTTCTATCCAGCACCCCGCTGATCTTTACAGCGGCTCAATGAGCCGGGGTTTGATCCCGGATAGCACTAATCCGTTGGATCTTTCCACTTGTCCGTTCGATGCGGGGTGGGCTACCGAGGCTACGTCGAGTCGGATTTTCTTGTCTTGGCAAAAGCGCGCAAATGCTCCTTCCGTGAAATTCGTTCCATTGTCAGTTATAATGCTGTGTGGATAACCGTACCTCAAGATGATGTCTTTGAGAAATTTCATGGCCGTAGCTCCGTCATATTTTCTTACAGGCTTCACTTCGATCCATTTTGTAAACTTGTCCACCATGACCAGAATGTGCGTCATGTTCCCTTTTGCTGGTTTGAACGGACCAACCATATCCAAGCACCACACAGCAAATGGCCATGTAATTGGTATGGTTTTGAGTTCCGACATTGGCATATGTGTCTTGGTGGCGTATCTTTGGCAACCATTGCATTTTCTTACCAGATCTTCTGCTTGCTCCAAAGCGCTTGGCCAGTAAAAACCATGCCGGAATGCCTTTGCCACTAAGGACCGGGATGAGGCGTGATGCCCGCATTCTCCTTGGTGTATATCTCGGAGGATGTCAAGTCCTTCTTCTGGATCAACACACCGCTGGAGGACATTGGTTATACTCCGTTTGTACAGCTCGGAATTGATGATTGTGTAAGCTTTGGCTCTCCTCTGAGTTTGCCTGGCTAGCACTTCCTCAGTGGGTAATGTTCCATCTTAAAAGAACTGGTATATAGGCAGTGCCCAAGTTGGTACTGCTCGCGCAGGGAACATATCCTCATCAATTTCCATCCGATCCACCGGCATAACTTCAGCCGGGTCACGCTGAACAGTCCCTAGGTCTGGCGAGGTAGTCCTCGGGTTTGCCGAGGTAGTCCTCGGGTTCGGCGTACTACCTCCCACGTCAATGTCCATGGGCTCAGCTCCGGGTTCCGCGTTTTCCGGGACATAGATTGAGTCGGTTCCTGGGGACGGCCTGATAGATGGCTTTCTGAGGTGCTCCAATGCAACACCCAGTGGAATTGCCTGTCGGGTCGAGCTGAGCTTCGACAGCATGTCGGCAGCTTCGTTTTCCACGCGAGGTACATGATGAAATTCACATCCCTCAAAGTAACCCGAGATTTTCTGCACATGAAATCTGTATAGTGCCATGTTTGGATCCAGGGCGTCCCACACTCCGGAGACTTGCTATATTACTAGTTCCGAGTCTCCAAAGCAGATTATCCGACGTATACCAATTTCCTTTGCCACTTTGAGACCATGCACAAGAGCCTCGTATTCAGTGACATTGTTCGATGCCACGAAATGGATCTGCAATACGTACTTGAGCTGATCCTTCTTTGGCGAGGTCAGCACAACCCCGGCACCTAATCCGGTTTTGGTCTTCGATCCATCAAAATGCATCCTCCAATAGTTCAGATCCGGTGGCGGTGGTTCGTATTGTACCTCGGCCCAATCCACGAAAAAGTCCGCTACAGCCTGGGACTTGATCGCTTCTCTTCTGTCGTACTGGGGCGCGTATGGTGCTAGCTCAATTGCCCATTTCGCAATTCTGCCGTTCGCATCTTTGTTACCCATTATCTCGGATATGGGGGATTCGCATATCACTTTGATGGGATGCTCCTCAAAGTAGTGCTTTAGCTTCTTTGCTGCCATATAAACTCCGTATGCCACCTTTTGAAAATGCGGGTAGTTCTGTTTCGAGGTAGACAATACCTCGCTCAGGTAATACACCGGTCTCTGCACTGACTTACCCTCTTCATCTCGTTCCACTACAATCACTGCACTTACAACTCGGTTGGTTGCGGCTATGTAGAGCAACATTGGCTCCTTCGACAGCGGAGAAGCTAACACTGGTGCAGTGGCCAACATCTTTTTCAAGTGGGCAAAAGCTTCATCGGCCTGCGGCGTCCAAACGAATTTATCTGATTTTTTCATGAGTTGGTAGAGAGGCAGTGCCTTTTCCCCCAGCCGACATACAAACCGACTCAATGCCGCCAGGCATCCAGTGAACTTCTGGACGTCATTGAGACACTTCGGCAGCTCCATTCGTTCGATGGCTCGGATATTAGTTGGATTAACTTTGATACCTCGGCTGGAGACGAGAAATCCGAGTAATTTCCCAGCCGGGACACCGAAGGTACATTTCTCCGGGTTAAGCTTCATTCGGAATCTCCTCAAGTTCGCGAATGTTTGCCTTATGTCGTCAAGGAGCGTTGCGCTTTCCTTGGTCTTGATAACCACATCGTCCACGTAAACTTGCACATTTTGACCTATTTGATCGTGCAAACATTTTTGCATACACCTTTGGTATGTTGCTCCTGCGTTTCGTAAACCAAACGGCATAGTGCGATAGCAATAAGCCCCGTACGGGGTAATAAAGGCAGTTTTTATTTGATCATCCGGGTTCAGGGGTATCTGGTGGAAACCAGAATAAGCGTCAATAAATGACAACAGTTCACATCACGTGGTAGAGTCAATGACCTGGTCTATCCTCGGCAGTGGAAATGGGTCTTTCGGACACGTCTTGTTCAGGTTCGTGTAATCGATACACATACGCCAAACCACTGCCATGTTCGGATCATCCTTCTTCTTTTCTACCAGCACCGGATTAGAGAGCCAATCTGGATATAGCACTTCCATGATAAATCCTGCTGCTAGCAACCGAGCTATCTCGTCACCAATGACCTTTCTCCTATCCTCGGCGAAGCGTCGGAGAGGCTGCTTCACCGGACTTGCTCCGGGTCTTACATTCAAAGAGTGCTCGGCCAACTCCCTCGGAACACCTTGCAAGTCCTGTGTGGACCAAGCAAAAATATCCCGATTCTCATGGAGGAAGTTGACGAGCTCGCTTTCCTATTTGTCAGTTAACCCGGCCCCAATTGTCACGGTACGCTCCGGAAACATGTTATCCACCGAGATCTTCTTGGTGTCCTTCGCGGCTTGAAATGAAACGCTTCCATGCGGGTTGCTTAACGCCGGCATATACTGCTGCGCGGACTGAGCTAATGCCGCCACCTCTTGGATTTTTCTTTTCTCTTGGGAAATTACGAGTGACTCGACTAGGTTAGACCCGGCTGAGGCGCACTCAATGGAACGTCGGAAATCCCCAGTGATAGTAATTGCCCCACTTGGCCCGGGCAACTTCATCTTCAGATAACCAACGTGGCAACTTGCCATGAATTTGCTCAGTGCTAGTCTCCCAAGTAATGCATGATACGCGCTCTCCAGGTTTACCACTTCAAACTCCAGATTTTCGGTTCGGCAGTTATCCCTCGTACCGAATAGCACGTCGACCCGGACTTTGCCTATGGGTTCGCAGGATATGCCGGGCACGATACCGTGAAAACTTGTTCTCGTAGCCTGGAGCATGTTCTCCAAGATACCCAACTTGCGCATCGTATCCGCATACATGATGTTAATGCTACTGCCATTGTCGATCAGTACCTTGGAGAATCTCACATTAATATTTGGTCCAATGAACGTTGGATCTAACACCAGTGCATACGAGCCCGGACTTGGCATAAGCTTGGGATGATCTTTGATGCTCCAGGTAATTTCCTGGTCCGACCAAGACATATACCTCGTCACTGCAGGCATAACCGCGTTAACCTCCATATGTCGGCGCTGCAAGCTTTTCCTATCTGTTTCCTCTGTTGTGAACACACAATAGCTCTGGTGATGTTCCCTATAGTCATTCCTTCCCTCATTTCCGGAATACCTCTGATCCGGTTGTTGCTGGTTTTCTACCTGATGCACTGCATCTCTTCTCTCACTGTTGTCATACCTCGGCGGAGGGGGAGGCAACATCAGTTGTTGCGTGTTTGCACCGGAGAGCAATTGCTGCCGGGGTAACTCCTGCCGAGGTTGATCATTCTGGGGTGCTTGAGCATTCCCCGAACCACCTTGTTCTATCTTGCACATCCACTCACATTGTCTCGTCGTGTGACCCACCGGGCTGTTCGGATTTGGCGTGTGAAACTTGCACGGCTCGTCCAACATTGACTCGTAGGTATACCTCAGACGATCTTTCTTCTCTTGCCATTGCTTCTTCTGCTCCGGAGTCCACATTTTCTTGCCATCGTTTCGAGGAGTCCATTGCCCTCCCGTTCTCTAGCGTTGGTTGCTCCCTGCCTCGGGCTGATCTTGATTCACAGCCGCAACTTGTTGCGAACCATACCTATGGTCTGGTCTGTTGTCTCTCCTTTTTATCTTGTAATCGTTCCTCCGGGATGACCCGGATCCGTCCCTCGGATAGTACTCCTCGTTTGACTCGTTCGACGCGATCCTGGGTTGAGTCGGATCTCCCAAAGCATAAGAATCCGTGATCCGGATCATCTCTGCTAATGTGACTGGCATTTTCTTTTGCAATTTCATCCACAACTCGCTGCCATATCTGCATCCTTGTGCGAACCATGCTATAGCCCGTGACTCTATGACTCCCTCACATGAGTTTCTCACGGTACACCACCGGGTCAAGAATTCACGGTCCGTTTCGTTAGATCTCTGCTTGCACATTGCCAGGGTCTGTGGCCTATTCGGTCTCTGGTATGTACTTGAGAAGTTGCTGATAAACATTTCTTCAAAGTCTATCCAGCAATTGATGCTTCCAGGTGGCAAATTGTTCAGCCACACCCTAGCCGGACCTTCCAGCATTTGGGGTACATATCGTACAACCCATCTCAAGTTGCCAGTCGCAATTTTCACAGCTGTTGCGTAGTTTATCAGCCAATCCTTCGGCTTTGTACTACCGTCATACGTCTTCGTGCCCCTGGGTAACTGGAAATTGGGTACTGGTGGCTCCTTCATGATCCGGGGTCCGAAGCACGCTGGACCCGGAGGACCTTGACATTCGATCTGTTTCGACCTATACAGGCGATCCAGTTTTAGTCTGGCGTCATCCGGCATCAAATCTCCGTTTCCCAATATCGACCCTATCACATGATAGTCTGGTCTTGCGTATCCCGCATTCATCATCTCTGAGTCTCCATCATTGTATCAGTCTTTCTCTCGTTGTGCTCCTCTCTGTTGCATACCACAGCCGGCACTTTGCTCTTGCCTTGGTGCATTCCGCTGCTGCGGTTGACCCGCTCCTGCCGGGTTTCGCTGCCCGGCATTGCCGTTGGCAGCATTCCCTTGACCGGCATTGCCTTGGTCGTGGTTACCTCGGCTCATGCTTCGTCGATCGTCGTTTTTCCGCATCTCCTTTTCCTTTCCCGCACGCATTGGGTCGTACGGAACGATCTGCTTGTTCCGTCTGGCCGAGGTTACTACCTCTTCTCTTCTAGGGCCACCATGAGGCGATGATGCGGCTCCAGCGGATTTCTCCGGGTTACCTACCACCGAATGGACGATCTTAGAAGCTCTAACTCTCTCCGGGCTACCTCTCAACAGCTCCTCATTCTGCCTGTTCGCGATCCGAACCAGCTCGTTAACCCGGTCTTGCTGTCTTTGGCGGGCTTCACCCGTCAGACCCTCTAGCTCGGACGCCGTGGCATCTGCTGCTCTGAGGTTCTTCGCCGGGGTACTATACTTCGGCAACCCCACAGACAGATAGTTTTCCGACCCTTCTGGTCCCTCATCACCTTCTCTGTTCATCTCGCTTATGAGATTTTTCCCTTTTACCCTCACTGCATCAACCTTGTTCGCTTTCGCATATTCGCACAGCGTCATGTTCAACGACTGCTGAGCCGCTGCTATTTTCTTTGCGCCCTCCAGTATCTTTTGCCGGGTCTCCTCTAGCTTGGCCTGTGCCTGAGCCGGATCTACCAGTGCTGTCACCGGGTTAGCCAAGCTATCCATAGCTTCCCTCAGCATGTTCTCAGGCCTCTCCAGCGGAGGACCCCTAGCTTTCCTCGGTGCCTTGGGTGTTACTTCCGGGTTTGGCGTTGGATCCTTGCTCACGCCCGCGCCTGGCACGGTCATCATCACCTCTGAATGGTCCGGGGAGCGGGCGATACGCGCCCCGCGAGCCACAGTGAGGGGTGGTTCCCCCGCATCTACGACGCGACGCGGATGAACACAAGACACGTCCACGGCAACATAGACCCTGTGCGCGCCGAGCTTGACGAAGACGCCGTTGCGCGGAAGGGGGCGCGTGCCGAAGCAGCCAACGTTGTCGCTGACGTAGTCCAGCGCACCGAAGCGCTGAACGAGCCCGGAGACGATGCGTTCGCCGGTCCCAATGAAATTTCCCGTCCGGATCTTCACCCCTGCTAGCGCCGCTAGCCCCACGGTGGGAGCCAACTGTCGTGGTGGTGTCACGGCAGATGCCATGGATAGGCTAAAGGTGGGGACTAATATGCGCTAGGGGAATCCAGGGAGGGATAGTAGAGTGATTCTCTACACAGAAACCTTGTATTGATGCTCAGTCTCCCAGATTACAAGTGCTCCTCGAGCTGTATTGTCAAGAGGAGGAAGAAGAAACTCTCTTACTCTTGCCTACTAACTAGCCCCAGAACCCCTGATCTACTAGTGTTCTCCTTGCTATGTATCAGGAAGGACCCAACCTCCGAAAATCTAACCCCTTACCAGAACCCCAACCCCCCCTTATATAGAGGTGGTTCGGTCCTGGCCTAGGGCATACATGGAGGCATATTCCCAGAATATGCCTCCTCCCAAAGTAGTAACCCGACGGGGATGCTTTTCCCCCGCGTCACTCTTGCTTTAACGACGTTGCCTCTGCGGCGCCTGCGTCAGCCGACGTGAGCATCGTCACCCTTGTCAGCCACGATCCGGTGGTCCTGCCCTTGCTTTATTCGCTCATCCAGTACGCACCGGGACTTCTTTTTGCCAGAGAGATTCCTTCCTTCTCCTAGAATCCAAACGAGGATCCAGATCACAGTTGATCCGGCCACACCTGTTCCTGCACATGAGCTAGACAAGTGTCTCCGACTCACTCCTTGAGTCGGATGAGACAATGTTAGACGACCCCCTGGTCCGGGTTACTCCGTGATCCGGCCTGCCTTGAGGTGACTCAGCCAGCATCCACTTTGACCTTACTGACCCTCGACTAACTCGGCCCTTATACCCCGGAGTGACCCTACCCGGGGTTATCCCCCCAACAGCCATCGAGGATGAGGTGCGGCCATATTTTTGCCAAAACTAGGCGCACGTCAGGGAATAAATGATGGCCCAAAATATATCGAGCTTGTTGGAGAACCCCAAGAGGAGGGTATGATGAGCACAACATCAAGTTTTCCCTCAGTATGAAACCAAGGTTTAATCGAACTAGTAGGAGCAAGGAAACACCCCAAAGGTGTTGCTAGCTGAGCCTTGGTAGGGCGCACTACTGGTGCTAGTAGCAACATGGAGACCTGCACAACACAACCACAGAACTCTGTCCCCAACTTGCGATGAGGTTGTCAATCTCACCGGTTTTGCTGAAAACAATGGATTAAACGTATCGAATGGAAGAAAGTAATAGTTTGCAGAAAGTAAACACAAAGCAGTAAATAGTTGATTGATCCATAGTTCACTAGAGGTGGCTCTCCTTAAGATAGATAACATGCTAGGTGAACAAATTACAGCGGGGCAATTGACAAACATCGAGAAAGCATACAAGCATATACTAATCATCTTGACTCCTTTGAGATTCGATTGGGCATTACAACATTATACATAGACCGCCATCCAACTACATCTATGACTAATAATACACCTTCAGGTTATCATCCGAACCCCCTCCAGTATTCAGTTGCAAGCAACGGATAATTGCATTACGAATTGCATGTAAAGTAAACAATATGATTGTTCTATGAACAAAGGATTGTTGTTTTCTCCCTAGTAGCAACAACACATCTAGTACCTTAGAGATTTTTGTCACTTCCCCAGATTACCAGAGGCATGAGCCCACTATCGAGCATAAATACTAACTCTTGGAGTTGCTACCATCTACTTGGCGAAGATAGCTACTAACAACGGAAAGCATGCAAGATCACAAATAACAAAGACATGATAGAATCAATAATCAATCTAAAATAGCATCTCAATATCCATCGGATCCCCGCAAACACAACATGCAGAATTACAAATAGATGATCTTGATCATGAACGGAGCTCACAAGATCTAAACATGATAGCACAAAGGAGGAGAACCAGCCATCTAGCTACTACATGGACCCGTAGTCCAGAGATGAACTACTCACGCATCACACCGGAGGCTTGCATGATGATGAAGAAGGCCTCCAGGGTGAATTCCCCTCTCCGGTAGGGTGCCGGGAAGAGCTTCAGATCCCTCCCGATCTAGGGATGGAGATGACGGCGGCTATAGACTCTTTCGTGGAATTTTGATCGGATCCTTAGGGTTTCCATATCAGAGGCAATATATAGGCGGAAGGAGAGGCTGATGGGGTGCATGGGGCGGCCAGACCACCCCCTGGCGCGGGCCTGGCCTGGCCGCGTGGCCAGGTTGTGTGGCCGGGCCCTAGCCCCTCTCTGTCTCGTATTATGGCTCCAGGTGTCCCCCGGTAAAATAATGACTTTGGCTTTTATCATGTCCAATTTCGATAATATTCATTTTCTGACTTTCCTGGAACCAAAAATAGCAGAAAATAGGCAGCTGGCACTGTGGCTCTTATTAATAGGTTAGTCCAAGAAATCATATGAAAAGTACTCCAAAGTGTGGACAAAACACAAGAAAGTAGATAAAACCAAGCATGGAACATCAAAAATTATAGATACATTTGCAATGTATCAACATCCCTAAGCTTATCTCCTGCTCGTCCTCAAGTAGGTAAGTGATAAAAAGAAAGAATAATTTTTGAGGTGACATGCACCATCATAAACTTGATAAAAGTAATTGTAAAACAATCAAAGCTGGGATCATAGTACTACAAACATAACAGACAAAGTTCTAGCAATAAGACAAAGAAACTATGTTGCAACATTAAAAGGCACAAACAAAAGATTCATGAATAACAATGCTTTGCAATACGTTTGTTTGTTTCACATAAAGAAAACGTAGCATAATGGCATTCAGCTTGTCCCTCATAGAGTAGCAAACATATATGCAAAGGACACCTTCAAAGTTCATAAGAGTGACTAGATACAAATAGTTTTAAAACAAGCAATATCAAGGTATGCATCAATCAACAAGTCTTGGGACAATGCACATAGAACTAAGAATGGCCACTATGCTCTCAAAGTAGGTGCATAAAGATAGAAGGTGGAGACTCAATATATAAGTGGAAGAAGGGCCTTCATAGTAGGAAGTAGGGATTCAAGTCTCATAAAGAGCTTCCAAAAATTATGGTACTTAATAGCTTTCAGCTCTCATTGCCCCTACCATAAGCATCTTGAAGTGATTAAGGTTAAAGTGAACAAACTATGGTGTATATGCTTGACGAAGTATAAGTTGGAAATCTCATGTCCCTTGAATACGAGGGCCGCTCCTCATGCTACTCAAGTTTAGTCACCGGTAAGTTCTTGCCATCGTAAGTACATGTGTATCATAGAGAACCGCCAACGGGGTACCCCTTGCCCGATGATATGGAAGAATCCCCATATCAAAATGACAAGGCAAGCAGACAACAAGCATCTCAGCAATCTTCTTATTTACCATGGGAATATGGTGCTTTTTTCTCTCTTTCCTCTTTTCATAATCTTTTTTCCTTTTCTCTTTTTTCTCAATATCGGACTCTTTTTTATAAGAAGAATGCTTCATAGACAGCTCATTATGGTTACGCTGCAGGTTTCCACCATGTCAGCATGGATTAGACCAGCGGCCCAGGCATTTCTCTAACACATATACATAACTCCATGGACTTACAAGCTCCCCATTCATTTCACACCAACGACATCCATAGACAAAAGAGCATGATATCAACTAGGTACAAAGTACAAGTGCAATGTTCAAAGCGTTCCCCATGACAGCATGGTTCTGCTAATCCCCAACAAATAAGTGCAAGCATATACAACATAGACGACACAATGGTTCAAGTTTATTAAGGGCAAGAAAAGTAAAGTGTGCCATCAAGTTTGTGAGATCTTTAATCACTAGTTTTCTCATAACAAGTTTAATTCGGAAGGTAAAAAAAATTAATATACTTGGAATAGCGTATGCTAGTAGGTAGGTATGGTGGACTCTTTGGAATAACTTGGTTTAAGGAGTTGGATGCATGAGTGGAACTCATACTTGGTTGCGGAGGCTAGCAAAAGACTGGGAGCGACAAACTAAGAGAGCAATAATGGCCATAATCATGCAGAACGACAAAACATCATTGATCAAAGCATAAAGTGATACTACAGGTTGAAAACTAAAGGATCATAAAGGCTTATGGTGACTTGAGATAGTCATAACATGGTGTGAGCATGCGCCAAGTCAACCCAAATAAAGCATCAAAGGAGAATACCACAACACTATGCTTTAATATGCTAAAACAACGCATGATTCTTCAAGGCACATTAAGCAATCTCAATTGTTTATAACAAGTCATGCTACAGCAAAGAATACTAAGCATAAAGCGAAAACAACATCAAGCATGGCTTGACAAAGCATAGGCCAGAGTCAAAAACAAGCTCTCTTTACCACTTAAGCATAAACTTTCCTACTCTTTTCCAACCCAAACCAAACTATTTGAAAACCAATGTATAAAAGAGGGGGTCCAACCAATTTATTCAGGAAACTAAGAAAACCAAGCAAACGAAAAAACCAAAACGAAAATGAAAAAGAAGACGCTCCAAAAACAACACAAGTGTGCATGAAACAATAAAAATGAAGCGTTTGGAAGAAACCTGAGATTTTTATTGATGAAGAAGGGGATGCCTTGGGCATCCCCAAGCTTTGACACTTGTACTGTTTGGATATTTCTTGGGGTGACACATGTGGCATCCCCAAGGTTGAGCTTTAGTCCATCCTTCATCTCATTACTCATTCCTTCCATACACCTGGAATTTTTCCTTTATACAAAACTTCACACAATCTTTATTAGCAACATTAGTGCACTCAAGATAATAAGTCTTTAGGTTCAGTTCTAACACCAATAAAACTTCCATTAAAACACTAGCTACTGTAGCACTTCCCTCAAAAAGCTCAATTCCCCAAAAGAAATAAAAAAGGAACCAACAAGAAGCAAATGCAAAAAATGGCAGAAATCTATCAAAACAGACCAGTAGGTAAAGACGAATTTTTTCGAAGACCTTCTGTTGCTCAAATCAAAACGTGTTGAACTAACGAAAGTTATATAACAACCTGGGGCAGAAGAACAAAAATTCACGCCTCAAAAGGACGTACAGAGATTTTACACGAATTTTTACGGTGAAGCACATAAATCTATTTCGGGACAGCAACTTTCCCAATCATTACTTCTCTCTCATTAGAGGTTACTCTTGGCACAAAAAGTAAATAAAAAGGATAAGGAGCGGTTATTACTGAAGTAATAACTTCCAAGACTCATCTAAAACTTTTGGGTTATCTCCCAATAAGTACTTTTCTTTAACGCCTTTAAGTTAGGCATGATAGTTTGAGAAGATGCTCACATAAAAAATATGAATTGAAGTAAAAGAGAGTATCAAGAAGCAAATTCGAAACACATTTAAGTCTAACCCTCTTCCTATGCATAGGAATCTTATACGCAAATAAATTCACAAAGAACAAAGCGACATGCATAGGACGATAAAACGAGAGTAACCTCAAAACTTTCAGCAAATAGAGAGGTGTTTCAGTATCATGAAAACTTTTACAACCATATTTTCCTCTCTCATAATAATTTTTAGTAGCCTCATGAATAAAATCAACTATATAATTATCACATAAAGCATGCTTTTCATGATCTACAAGCACTAGAGCTTTATTATAAACATTTTCAAAAGAATCCTCAGGAATATAACATTAATCCTCATTTAGTAAGCATGGGGGACAATCAAATATTGTAAGGGGTAAAGAGTTACTCTCATTAGAAGGTAGGAACGGGAAGATCCATTCTTCCTCCTCTTGATCATCACTCTCCTCCTCTTTTTCATCCAATGAGTTTCTAGTTTCAGCAATTTCTTCTTCCATAGGCTCCTGCAAGGCATTAGTCTCTTCCGCTGGTGGAGAGCATCTATTAAGATATTCAAGAATATAGCCATTTTCTTCCTTGTAATTATCAAAGCAAAATTGAAGTATATCATAAACCTCATATTTATAAGGTGCATCATCAGTATTTTCAAGCAAACTAGCAAGTTCAAATGTACCCTTCCAAGCAATAAATTCTTCAATTTGTTCCACAACATAAAAGTCATAATTTTCTTTAACATAAGAAGATTTGGTAACATTATCATTATACTCACATTGAAAAGGGAGGTGTTTATACCTCCTACAGTAACAAGATTTATCAATGCAATAAGTAGAATTATAAGTAGAGCACACGTTTCTAGCAATGGTATTCAATTTATCAATTTGTTCCCATAAGAGTTTCCCATTTTGTGACAAGCGGTGTTCCTTATAATAATATTTTTGTTCTTCCGTGAACCCACCTTGCCAATTAGATTCAGTTTCAAACAAACCCACCATTGATAGTAAGCATGATAAAGCAAGACAATAACATACCAACGAAAATACCAATTATAGTAGGAACTAATTTTTGTGTGTTTTTGATAAAGAAACAAGCAAACAAAGCAAAAATAAACTAAGCAAAACAAAAACAACAAAGGAAAGAGATTGGTTATGAGGGAATCCCCTTGTGAAGATGTCCTTGAGTCCCCGACAACGGTGCCAGAAAAGTAGCTTGATGGCCCAAAATATATCGAGCTCGTTGGGGAACCCCAAGAGGAAGGTATGATGAGCACAACAGCAAGTTTTCCCTCAGTATGAAACCAAGGTTTAATCGAACCAGTAGGAGGAAGGAAACGCCCCAAAGGTGTTGCTAGCTGAGCCTTGGCAGGGCGCACTACCGGTGCTAGTAGCAACGTGGAGACCTGCACAACACAACCATAGAACTCAGTCCCCAACTTGCGATGAGGTTTTCAATCTCACCGGTTTTGCTGAAAACAAAGGATTAAACGTATCGAATGGAAGAAAGTAATAGTTTGCAGAAAGTAAACACAAAGTAGTAAACAGTTGATTGTAGATTGAAAGTAAAAGAAAGGACCGGGGTCCATAGTTCACTAGAGGTGGCTCTCCTTAAGATAGATAACATGCTGGGTGAACAAATTATAGTGGAGCAATTGACAAACATCAAGAAAGCTGATACATTGCAAATGTATCTATAATTTTTGATGTTCCATGCTTGGTTTTATCCACTTTCTTGTGTTTTGTTCCAACTTTGGATGTACTTTTCATATGATTTCTTCGATTAACCTATTAACAAGAGCCACAGTGCCAGCTGCCTATTTTCTGCTGTTTTTCATTCCAGGAAAGTCAGAAAATGAATATTCTCGAAATTGGACGGGACAAAAGCGAAAGTGCCTATTTTTCCAGAAGGGATCAAGTGCCAGAATACGAGACGGAGAAGGGCCAGGGAGCCACCACACCACCTGGCCGTGCGGCCAGGCCTGGCCCACGCCAGGGGTGGTGTGGCCGCTCTCAGCACCCCCTCGGCCTCTCCTTCCGCCTATAAGTTGCCCTCGGGACGAAAACCCTAAGTACCCGATCAAAAATCCACGAAAGAGTCTGTAGCCACCATCATCTCCATCCCTAGATCGGGAGGGATCTGAAGCTCTTCCCGGCACCCTGCCGGAGAGGGGAATTCACCCTGGAGGCCTTCTTCATCACCATGCAAGCCTCCAGTGTGATGCGTGAGTAGTTCATCCTTGGACTGCGGATCCATGTAGTAGCTAGATGGCTGGTTTCTCCTCCTTTGTGCTTTCATGTTTAGATCTTGTGAGCTCCATTCATGATCAAGATCATCTATTTGTAAATCATACATGTTGTGTTTGCGGGGATCGGATGGATATTGAGATGCTATTTCAGATTGATTATTGATTCTATCATGTCTTTATTATTTGAGATCTTGCACGCTTTCCGTTGTTAGTAGCTATCTTGGCCAAGTAGATGCTAGCAACTCCAAGAGTTAGTATTTATGCTCGATAGTGGGTTCATGCCTCTGGTAATCTGGGGAAGTGATAGAAATCTCTAAGGTACTAGATGTGTTGTTGCTACTAGGGAGAAAACAACAATACTTTGTTCATAGAACAATCGTATTGTTTACTTTACACGTAGTTCGTAAAGCAATAATCTGTTGCTTGCAACTTAATATTGGAGGGGGTTCGGATGATAACCTGAAGGTGGATTATTAGTCATAGATGCAGTTGGATGGCGGTCTATGTGTTATGTTGTAATGCCCAATCAAGTCTCAGAGGAGTCAAGATGATTAGTATATGCATGTATTGCTTTCTCGGTGTTTGTCAATTGCCCCGCTGTAATTTGTTCACCCAGCATGTTATCTATCCAAGGAGAGCCACCTCTAGTGAACTATGGATCCCGGTCCTTTTACTTTACATACAATCTACAATCTTTTACTGCTTTGTGTTTATTTTCTGCAAACTTTTACTTCCTTCCATTTGATACGTTTAATCCTTTGTTTTCTGCAAAACACAGTGAGATTGACAACCTCATCGCAAGTTGGGGACAAAGTTCTGTGGTTGTGTTCTGCAGGTCTCCACGTTGCTACTAGCACCGGTAGTGCACCCTGCCAAAGCTCAGCTAGTAACACCTTTGGGGTGTTTCCTTGCTCCTACTGGTTCGATTAAACCTTGGTTTCATAACTGAGGGAAAACTTTCTGCTATATTCATCGTACCTTCCTCTTAGGGTTCCCAACGAGCTCTAAGTCGAAAGTCGAGCGCATCAAGATTTTCTGGCGCCGTTGCCGGGGAGTCAAGGACATCTTCACAAGGGGAGTCCCTCATAACCAATCTCTTTACTTTGTTGTTTTTTGTTTTGCTTAGTTTCTTTTTGCTTTGTTTGCTTGTTTTGTTCTTCAAAAGCACAAAAAAATAGTTTTACTAGTTTGCTTTCTTTATCAAAAACACAAAAAAATTAGTTCCTATCCTAAAGTTGTCACTATGTCTAGCCTTGCTCCAGTCACTATGTCACCCGAGAATATGATTTTCACTTTTAAACAAGGAACTGAGGAAACTTTTAAGGAAGCTTGGTCGAGAATCTCTGATCCACATGAAAAAAACTGAGCCTAAAATGACTCAAAGCTTGTTCCTTAGCAGTTTTTACCTTGGAATTGCTCTTTTCTATAGATATGCTTTGGATGTTGTTGTGGGAGGAGATTTCCTCCATTGTAATGAGGATGATGCTATTAATGCTATAAAGAAATTGATCCTCACTTACAACTTTCCTAGCCAAACTGATACTTTTTTCGCAAAAATATTTGCTAGGGTGGACACTCTTGAGGCTAGCATTACTAGATTAGAGAGTTGCTATAATACGCTTAGGTAGCATCATGATTATGTTCCAAAAAACTCTGAACCATCAAAGTGGTTCCCTATAGTAAAGATTGAGATGAAAAATGAAACTTTTCAAGCTCGTTGTGATATCATTCTGAATTTTGCCTTATGCCCAAAGATATTTATAAATCTCTGAACACTTGGGGGCTCATTGAAGGAGGAAAATAAATATCTCTTACTAATAATACTACCATATTACCTCTTGAAATAGCTGAAGGAGTGTTTACAAAGATCCTTGGGAAAACGATTTCTATTGATTATCTTGTTATTGAATGTGCAGGAAAAGGACAAATTACACTTGGAAGGTCCCTGTTAGAACTCCTTGGAGCAATAATAGATGTGGGAAAGGGGACCATGCACCTTTATTCTCCACCAAACAATCATATTTTCCCCAAGGTTAAGAATAAAAGTAAGATAGGTAAGGGCAAGAAAGTTGGTTTTAATATTTCTTCATTTGAGAACACTTGATTCTTTCTTTGCTTCTTATGCCTAACTTAAAGGCGTTAAAGAAAAGTACTTGTTGGGAGATAACCCAAGAGTTTTATATGAGTATTGGAAGTTATTACCTCTGTAATAACCTCTCCTTATCCTTTTTATTTGCTTTTTTTGCCAAGAGTAACCTCTAATGAGAGTGAAGTAAGGATTGGGAAAGTTGCTGTCCCGAAACAGATTTTTGTGCTTCACCGTAAACATTCCTGAGAGAGATCTGTATGTATGATTGAGCTGTAATTGTTTGTGATTCTGACCCAGGTTGATTTCTAACTTTCGTTAGTTCAACACTTTTTGATTTGAGCAATAGAAGGTCTTCGAAAAAATTCGTCTTTACCTGCTGGTCTGTTTTGACAGATTTCTGCCATTTTCTGCATTTGCTTCTTGTTAGTTTCTTCTTGAGTTCTTTTGGGGAATTGAGCTTTTTGAGGGAAGTGCTACAGTATCTAGTGTTCTAATGGAAGTTTATTTGGTGTTATA
The DNA here is from genome assembly GCA_916181665.1 of Avena sativa. Lineage (NCBI taxonomy): Eukaryota > Viridiplantae > Streptophyta > Magnoliopsida > Poales > Poaceae > Avena > Avena sativa. Next base: position 665,694,386 of record OV702289.1, on the reverse strand, counting down.
ACTGAACCTTGAGACTTATTTATCTTAAGTGCACTAATGTTGCTAATGAGATTGTGTGAAGTTTTGTATGAAGGAAAAATTTCAGGTGTATGGAAGGAACGAGTAATGAGATAAAGGATGGACTAAAGCTCAAGCTTGGGGATGCCACGCGTGTCACCCCAAGAAATATCCAAGAAGTACAAGCGTTAAAGCTTGGGGATGCCCAAGGCATCCCTCTTCTTCATCAATAAAAATTCCAGGTTTCTTCCAAACGCTTCATTTTTATTGTTTCATGCACAGTTGTGTTTTTCTTGGAGCGTCTTCTTTTTCGTTTTTGTTTTGGTTTTTAGTTTGCTTGGTTTGCTTAGTTTTCTGAATAAGTTGGTTGGACCCCCTCTTTCACACTTTGGTTTGCGAATAGTTTGGTTTGGTTTGGAAAAGAGTAGGAAAGTTCATACTTATGTGGTAAAAAGAGCTCGTTTTTGACTATGGCCTATGCTTTGTCATGCCATGCTTGATATTGTTTTGGCTTTATGCTTAGTATTCTTTGCTGTAGCATGAATTGTTATAATTGAGATTGCTTAATGTGCCTTGGATGAATCATGCGTTGTTTTAGCATATTAAAGCATAGAATAGTGGTATTCTCCTTTGATGCTTTATTTGGGTTGACTTGGCACATGCTCACACCATGTTATGACTATATCAAGTCACCATAGCCTTTATGATCCTTTAGTTTTCAACTTGTAGTATCACTTTATGCTTTGATCAATGATGTTTTGTCGCTCTGCATGATTATGGCCATTATTGCTCTCTTAGTTTGTCGCTCCCAGTCTTTTGCTAGCCTCCACAACCAAGTATGAGTTCCACTCATGCATCCAACTCCCTAAACCAAGTTATTCCAAAGAGTCCACCATACCTACCTACTAGCTTATGCTATTCCAAGTATATTCATGCTTTTGTTTACCTTCCACTTGTTATGAGAAAACTAGTGATTAAAGCTCTCATGAACTTGAAGGCACACTTTACTTTACTTGCCCTTAATAAACTTGAACCATTGTGTCTTCTATGTTGTATATGCTTGCACTTATTTGTTGGGAATTAGCAGAACCATGCTTTCATGGGGAACGCTTTCAACATTGCACTTGGTACTTGTACCTAGTTGATATCATGCTCTTTTGTATATGGATGTCGTCGGTGTGAAATGAAAGGGGAGCTTGTAAGTCCATGGAGTTATGTATATGTGTTAGAGAAACGCCTGGGCCGCTGGTCTAATCCATGCTGACATGGTGGAAACCTGCAGCGTAACCATAATGAGCTGTCTATGAAGCATTCTTCTTATAAAAAAAAGAGAGTCCTATATTGAGAAAAAAAGAGAAAAAAAAGAGATACTATGAAAAGAGGAAAGAGAGAAAAAAGCACCATATTCCCATGGTAAATAAGAAGAATGCTGAGATGCTTGTTGTCTGCTTGCCTTGTCATTTTGATATGGGGATTCTTCCGTATCATCAGGCAAGGGGTACCCCGTTGGCGGTTCTCAATGATACACATGTACTTACGATGACAAGAACTTACGGTGACTAAACTTGAGTAGCATGAGGAGCGGCCCTCGTATACAAGGGACATGAGATTCCTAACTTATACTTCGTCAAGCATGTGCACCATAGTTTGTTCACTTTAACCTTAATCACTTCAAGATGCTTATGATAGGGGCAATGAGAGCTGAAAGCTATTAAGTACCATAATTTTTGGAAGCTCTTTATGAGACTTGAATCCCTACTTCCTTTTACAAAAGGCCTTTCTTCCACCATTATATTGAGTCTCCACCTTCTATCTTTATGCACCTACTTTGAGAGCATAGTGGCCATTCTTAGTTCTATGTGCATTGTCCCAAGACTAGTTGATTGATGCATACTTTGATATTGCTTGTTTTCAACTATTGTATCTAGTCACTCTTATGAACTTTGAAGGTGTCCTATGCATTTATATTTGCTACTCTATTGAGGGACAAGCTGAATACTTTTATGCTATGTTTTCTTTATGTGAAACAAACAAACGTCTTGCAAAGCATGTTATTCATGAATCTTTTGTTTGTGCCTTTTCATGTTGCATCATAGTTTCTTTGCTTATTGCTAGAACTTTGTCTTTCATGTTATGATTGAAGTACTACGATCCCAACCTTGAATGTTTTGCAAATACTTTGATCAAGTCTTTGATGGTGCATGTCACCTCAAAAATTATTTCTTTTTATCACTTACCTACTCGAGGACGAGCAAGAGTTAAGCTTGGGGATGTTGATACATTGCAAATGTATCTATAATTTTTGATGTTCCATGCTTGGTTTTATCCACTTTCTTGTGTTTTGTTCCAACTTTGGATGTACTTTTCATATGATTTCTTGGACTAACCTATTAACAACAGCCATAGTGCCAGCTGCCTGTTTTCTGCTGTTTTTGGTTCCAGGAAAGTCAGAAAATGAATATTCTCGGAATTGGACGGGACAAAAGCCAAAGTGCCTATTTTTCCGGAAGGGATCAAGTACCAGAATACGAGACGGAGAAGGGCCAGGGAGCCACCACACCACCTGGCCCGTGCCAGGGGGTGGTGTGGCCGCTCCCGGCACCCCATCGGCCTCTCCTTCCGCCTATAAGTTGCCCTCGGGACGAAAACCCTAAGTACCCGATCAAAAATCCACGAAAGAGTCTGTACCGCCGTCATCTCCATCCCTAGATCGGGAGGGATCTGAAGCTCTTCCCGGCACCCTGCCGGAGAGGAGAATTCACCCTGGAGGCCTTCTTCATCACCATGCAAGCCTCCGGTGTGATGCGTGAGTAGTTCATCCTTGGACTACGGATCCATGTAGTAGCTAGATGGCTGGTTTCTCCTCCTTTGTGCTTTCATGTTTAGATCTTGTGAGCTCCGTTCATGATCAAGATCATCTATTTGTAATTCATACATGTTGTGTTTGCGGGGATCCGATGGATATTGAGATGCTATTTCAAAATGATTATTGATTCTATCATGTCTTTGTTATTTGAGATCTTGCATGCTTTCCGTTGTTAGTAGCTATCTTGGACAAGTAGATGCTAGCAACTCCAAAAGTTAGTATTTATGCTCGATAGTGGGTTCATGCCTCTGGTAATCTGGGGAAGTGACAGAAATCTCTAAGGTACTAGATGTGTTGTTGCTACTAGGGAGAAAACAACAATCCTTTGTTCATAGAACAATCGTATTGTTTACTTTACATGTAGTTCGTAAAGCAATAATCTGTTGCTTGCAACTTAATACTAGAGGGGGTTCGGATGATAACCTGAAGGTGGATTATTAGTCATAGATGCAGTTGGATGGCGGTCTATGTATTATGTTGTAATGCCTAATCAAGTCTTAGAGGACTCAAGATGATTAGTATATGCATGTATTGCTTTCTCGGTGTTTGTCAATTGCCCCGCTGTAATTTGTTCACCCAGCATGTTATCTATCTAAGGAGAGCCACCTCTAGTGAACTATGGATCCCGGTCCTTTTACTTTACATACAATCTACAATCTTTTACTTCTTTGTGTTTACTTTCTGCAAACTTTTACTTCCTTCCATTCGATACGTTTAATCCTTTGTTTTCCGCAAAACACGATGAGATTGACAACCTCATCGCAAGTTGGGGACAAAGTTCTGTGGTTGTGTTGTGCGGGTCTCCACGTTGCTACTAGCACCGGTAGTGCGCCCTGCCAAAGCTCAGCTAGTAACACCTTTGGGGTGTTTCCTTGCTCCTACTGGTTCGATTAAACCTTGGTTTCATAACTGAGGGAAAACCTGCTGCTATATTCATTGTACCTTCCTCTTGGGGTTCCCAACGAGCTCTACGTTGAAAGTCGAACGCATCAAAAGCATACAATCATATACTAATCATCTTGACTCCTTTGAGATTCGATTGGGAATTACAACATTATACATAGACCGCCCATCCAACTGCATCTATGACTAATAATCCATGTTCAGGTTATCATCCGAACCCCCTCCAGTATTAAGTTGCAAGCAAAGGATAATTGCATTACGACTTGCGTGTAAAGTAAACAATACGATTGTTCTATGAACAAAGGATTGTTGTTTTCTCCCTAGTAGCAACAGCACATCTAGTACTTTAGAGATTTCTGTCACTTCCCCAGATTACCAGAGGCATGACCCACTATCGAGCATAAATACTAACTCTTGGAGTTGCTAGCATCTACTTGGGCAAGATAGCTACTAACAACGGAAAGCATGCAAGATCACAAATAACAAAGACATGATAGAATCAATAATCAATCTAAAATAGCATCTCAATATCCATCGGATCCCCACAAACACAACATGCAGAATTACAAATAGATGATCTTGATCATGAACGGAGCTCACAATATCTAAACATGATAGCACAAAGGAGGAGAACCAGCCATCTAGCTACTACATGGACCCGTAGTCCAGAGATGAACTACCCACGCATCACACCGGAGGCTTGCATGATGATGAAGAATGCCTCCAGGGTGAATTCCCCTCTCCGGCAGGGTGCCGGGAAGAGCTTCAGATCCCTCCCGATCTAGGGATGGATATGACGGTGGCTACAGACTCTTTCGTGGAATTTTGATCGGGTCATTAGGGTTTCCGTATTAGAGGCAATATATAGGCGGAAGGAGAGGCCGAGGGGGTGCCTGGGGCGGCCAGACCACCCCTTGGCGCGGACCAGGCCTGGCCGCGCGGCCAGGTGGTGTGGCCGGGCCCCAGCCTCTCTCCATCTCGTATTCTGGTTCCAGGTGTCCCCCGGTAAAATAATGACTTTGGCTTTTGTCCCATCCAATTCCGAGAATATTCATTTTCGGACTTTGCTGGAACGAAAAACAGCAAAAAACAGGCAGCTGACACTGTGGCTCTTGTTAATAGGTTAGTCCAAGAAATCATATGAAAAGTACTCCAAAGTGTGGACAAAACACAAGAAAGTAGATAAAACCAAGCATGGAACATCAAAAATTATAGATACATTTGCAATGTATCAATAATGCACACTCCGGTTTTGCCAGAACCGAGTACGCGATGAAGAGCTTGTCGGTGACGCGGTCGAGATAGTCGTAGAGGAAGGTGTCGATGCCGAAGAAAACTTTGTCGAGGTCGACGAAGATGAGGCGTCGATCCGAGATTGCTAGGCTTGGGGACGCGTCGGGGATGAAGGCACGCACCGGTGTTGCTAATACCGGGCACGCAAGGGCAGGGACGAAGACGTAGAAGGCGGCTAAACCAACGGCGGCCTAGAGTGGTCATGTTAGACGCCTAGATTGGCGCGACGGCGGTACTCGAAGTTGGCGAAAAAGAATCCGGCATGACGAAGACCAAGCGCAGACGTAGGCGACCCGCGCCGTGGGAGGTGGCGCGGAGATAGCCTAGGGTGTCGGTGCATGAGGGCGATGATGTAGACTGCGTGCAGCGACGCTATGACCTGAGGGGGCGGCATAGCTGTAGGGCGCAAGTCGGTGCAGTGGCTAGACCACCGGCGACATACACACCAAGGAAGGCGCGTCGGAAGCCGGTAGCGTGGACCAAAGGCGGCGGCGCGGCGACCCGAAGGGGCGACGCAGTGGCAACCCGTAGCTCGATCAGTGGTAGGTGCGTGCTCAGGGACGTGCTTGGCGTAGACATGCGCGGGATCGGTTGATCACACCGACGGTGCGCCGTATGTGCCATGGCATGGACAACGTGTAGATCGGAGTCGATGGCGGCGTAGTCAGTGTAGTCCCGGACGATGATGACGAAGACGATCCGAGGGGGCAGCCGCGATAGCCTTCCGAGGAAGGTGTAGCAGCCGTATACGGTGCGCGACAGTCTGCCGTGAGGCCATGACAGTCTATCGGGACAGGCGCGGCAGCAGAGAGGGCAGGCACACATGCACGATATAGATCGTCGATGCCGATGGTCATAGCAGAGGCACGAGTGGACGACGGTGGTGGGCGACTCAATCCAATCAAAGATCGGTAAACCAAAAAAGAAAGCCGATCAAGAGATCGGAGAAAAAAACTTATAGGATAGCTGATCACGGATCGGGGGACGAACCCTATGTACGCGTTGCGTAGCCCCCGGCGGAGATCGACCTCCCGGAGACAGCGCAACGGAAGCGTGCCGGCGGTGGCTAGTGTTTAGAATCGGTTTAGGCTGATACCATGAAGGAGTATGAGTTTGGCGAAATATGATGGATGTATTATTAAGCCTCATGGGCGAATATATAGGCGTACAGAGGATCATCTTAGAATATGAGTCAAGTTAGGACTATATGTAAATAGATCCTAACTCTGTCTAAACTATCATAACAACCGTATATACCTAATACTCTAACAGATCCAAATGAACCTACCAGGATTTGTTGTTGTTTTTTGCGAGAAAAATTTGGATCTATTCCACGAGTTCACAAGAAGTACAAGGCACACCAAACATAATAAACATTACATTGAGGTACTTGAACCACCTAACGACCACTACTGCTGCCAGAGCGAGCCGCCGACGCGCCGTTGTCGCCGCTCCCTTACCAGAGCCGGCTTGTCGTTGTTGTTGATAGTTGAGAAGTCTTCATGCACGTGCTCCTAAGGATCAGCGCCCCAGAGCCGAAGTCGTCGCCATTGAACCCTTGAATTGATCCGAATCTTCAAACACCAAACCTAGAACACACGTAGACTAGACAAGATCGACCACTCCATGGAAACAGCGACCAGATGAATCCCCGCCCTCCTCGGCACCACCGACGAGATCGCCGACGACGAGGTGGAAGAGGAGGCGGATATACCTTATTCTTGTCCCGCACAACACCGCCATAGCCTCCATAGTATCGATGTCGGTTGACCAAACTCTAACTTTAGAGACTCTTCAACCACGCCAAGTACAGGTCCGAGGTCCCCACCCCTCCGACCGCCGAAGCGATAACCGGACGAGATGGGGACCCATCAATTTCCCATTGTAGACAGCGAAGATGAGGCACGGACGGCGGACGGCAGGCTAGGAAGGAACCACTGCCTCCTTTTCTTTGCGGGAGAGAGATGACCCGTTGCCGTGTATGCCACGATTTGTTGTTTGACATGAAAAGTCAAGTCCAAACCTACGTACCCGAAATCGTAGAGCTGACAAGTATCCGCCACGGCTCGAAACAGGTTAATTTGTGCCATGTCCCTTTCGTTTGGACCCATTTATTCTTCACGTCTCAAAACTTTGTTAAAATCGCCGATGCACAACCAATCACAATCAGCCTTCATAACAGCATTGCCCAAGTTTCATGCCTCCGACTCCTAATTGCCTCGCCATACCAAGTTTAATCGCCACGGTTCTCTATTTGTCTCATGCACCTCCATATCTACTCCCTCTATTTTAAAATATAAGATGTTTTAGCTTTGTAAAAAATATATCTAGACCCTTTTAATATCTAAGGTTCACTTTAAACCTAAATGAACCTACATTTTTTTCACAAAACTACAACATACTCCCTCCGGTCCATATTAGTGTTCTCAAATTTATCTAGATTCGGATGTATCTAGTTAAATATTTAGATTAGATATTCGTATCTAGACAAAGTTAAGAATATTAATATGGACATGAGGAAATATTAATTTTTGTATCGAGAAATTTGGGAGTACTAGACTGTACGGGTGCTTCCGAAAGACACACAGGCCTCCACTTCGTCTGGAGCTGCTCACACCAAATTTATGATAAAACCAAGGATCCCCGGCAGACCTTCTATCCGATATTTTGAAATACTAGCACAATGCGTGCGCGTTGCTCTGAAAGAACAAGTTTGTTGATCAAATTAAAAAAGAAGATAGCCTTACCTATTGGTCCCCAATCGTACTACTTTGTTAGTAAATAACCGTCAAATTTCAAAGTAGAATCTTATTTCAAGCAATCCACACACAAGTGTGTTGCCACAGGTTGTTCAAAATTGAATATTACCGTCCGGCGACACCAAGTAATGGAAGGGGCGGGCCAGCTCGCCGTGTTTCTCCTCCTCGTACGACAGTCTTTCCCACAGATGCAACATGATTCGGCGTTCGGGTCCTTTAGAGAAGTTGGTCGAGGTGGCGCCTAGAGCGAATCGATCGCTGCAGCATGCGGGCACGCCCTTCTGTTCCATAGTACGTAGCATATGTAATTCCTTGTAGGCCACGAGACGGAGAGGAGAAGGTGCATTCCTTTGGTTCGTACTGCATGGTGTTTCATCCGATCTGTGTCACGATCGAACTCGATTCTCGGTATCGAAACCTTCCGGCTCATGCATGACAGGAGAAGGTGCATTCCTTTGCTTCGTATGTGCCAATACATTGTGTTGGTCCACCGATTAAAAAGACTTACTACATCAGCATGGTACCTTCCCCGCCTCACCGGCGCAGCTTCGGTCGCCATGTCTCCGGGGCCCTTGCTCCTCGACCTCGAGCTAGGGCTCTGCACCTCCGTGTCCATTGCCATCATACTCGTCCCTGACCCTTCACGCATGTCGTTGCAATCCGCCCTCTTCGAACCTGCTTAATGAATACAAATTATAGTTATCTCGGAAGTTACTTTTAGATCCAGAGAAGAGAATAAGAATGAATCTTTAATATGGGCAAGTAGATATATACTCCCTCCGTCCGTAAAAGAGTGTACGTCTGGATCCTATCGTTTGTCCGCAAAAGACTGTACGTCTGGGTTTGATAGCTGTAATTTTATGTTTAGGCCCTTCGGTCGACGCCTCGATTTCAGCTGAGCTCAAAGACCCAAGGACGGCTCGGCCGCTGGGTTTGCCACGGTGCCGTGCGTGCTTGGATTTGTAGCATATGCATTGAATGTATACGGGAATCAAAGTACTACTGCTGGCTGACCCGTAGCATAAATGAGGGAGGAGGGGGCTTTGTGCAAAATCACTAATTTGTCTCGACAAACCCAAACGTTCACTCTTTTGCGGACGGAGGGAGTAATTGGCAGTGGAGTCGATCAGAGACGAAGCGCCGATTACTACATATACATGCACGTGACGCCGAGTCGGGCAAGGTGACAAGCTCGCCGAGAAGATGGACGACGAGTGTATTGCATGCCTCACTCTCGGCGCGCTGGACTATACTAACTCAAGCTGTAGCCGGGACGACCTGTCGGCGCGCACACGTTCGGGTGCTTCAACCGCTGTGTGTGCATGCCGATCCACGACGCCGTGTTCATGGAACCAAAGGGGCTCGCGTTTGTGCTCTCCTAGCACCGACCTGACGCTGACGGCAGGCTGTCATATTGCACATATGTTGAAAGCACACCTGGAGTGGGTACCGTTTGGTTACTCTGAAACTTTTGTGGGGCTACAAAGATATGTAAACGAGAAGTAACTAATGTACTGTAGCATGTATTCAGTTTTCCCAAGTTTTCAAATTGGCACCATTGTTGTAACACAAAGTATTTGTAGACATTAAGTATTCATGGGTTCTTTCGTTAGGGAGATTATATACGTGATAAAATTCTAGATTTAACAACTGCATTGATAATACTAACCCATGCTATTTAGACTACAAGGTGCTGAAAATTTAATCTTGTACGCGCTCAATCGCGAGAGACATTACTTCTACTGCTTCTTCATATACTCCCTCCGTCCGCAAAAGAGTGAACGTTTGGGTTTGTCGAGACAAATTAGTGATTTTGCACAAAGCCTCCTCCTCCCTCATTTATGCTAGTACTTTGATTCCCGTATACATTCAATGCATATGCTACAAATCCAAGCACGCACGGCACCGTGGCAAACCCAGCGGCCGAGCCGTCCTTGGGTCTTTGAGCTCAGCTGAAATCGAGGCGTCGACCGAAGGGCCTAAACATAAAATTACAGCTATCAAACCCAGACGTACAGTCTTTTGCGGACAAACGATAGGGTCCAGACGTACACTCTTTTACGGACGGAGGGAGTATGCACGATCCCGTTTAATTAGCTGGTCCAAGCCCAATCCATCGTCTCCTTTAATCATGCACCATGCAGCGCTGGTCCACACTCACGGTCCAATTTATTCTACGGCGGAAAAGGTGCATAATCAAATGTTTAACCAGTAGTATTGAACCGCATCTTCCCCAAATCCCGTCAGTCCTCATGCCCTCGTTCGCCCATGCTGCGCGCGCGAGCTGCAGGCCGCCATAGCTGCAGCCCCAAGTTCGCGGCGCCTAAACCCTCGCCCTACAGGGTCGCCACGCCCCAAGCCGACGTGCGCCGCGCGACGCCTGCGTCCGACGCTGTCGATCTGTGCGCGACCTCCCAATCCTACGCCGCGAGTTCGTATATAAAGGAGACGCCAATCCTCGACGCCGCGGGCGCTGCGCAGAACATGTCGTCGCGCTTTTCTCGTTGCGCCAGATGCGTGTACCGCCGCCACCGTGCCAGATGCGGGAGGAGGACGGCGGCACTCGTGCGTGGCCGCCGCCGCCTCAAGGCCTATATATGAGCACAAGTAGTATACGGTACCTGTTACGGTAGGTTAGGTGAGAATAAAGACCGGAGGTCACAAAAAAAAATTTACCCTGCAAAAAAAAAGTGACTTATCGGTGATATGTGGGTAATATCTCCAAAACAGCAGGGGTAAAGTTATCCAAAAAAGAAAGAAACAATCCGTCCTTTATTATTACTAGCAAAACTGCTCGGGAAAAACGAATAAACCATATGTGTTAACACTTCTCCTTTCTGTCACCGCAGTTGTTGCTAATATATTTACTCATAATAGCTAAATTCTTCTACTAATAGAAATTCATATATTTATAAAAAAAAGTCGGCACATAATCTGAACTTACACAAAAGGCAAATAGTCATTATAATCCATGAGTAGACAATCTTGAGAAATATCAAATAGCTAAAGAATACATGTGTCACACCAGCAGTTTGAGCGTGTCCATCAGCACATCCAATCACACAGGATTGGTTCAAATAAAAAATCCGTGAGAGCAGCAGATAGGAGAGGCGCTAGACGATAGGAGCAGCAAGGAGACGGGTCCTCGACCATAGCCAGGGCTGCCTCCTCATTCGCACATTCGCCTCCTCATCCCACCGCATATTTGGAGGCAGCGCTGGCCACACTCGCCTGGAGCAGCTCATCCCTGACTCCCGCCACCATGTGGCTGGCCATAAGGTGGTCTAGAACTCAGAGAATCGAGAAGAGGGAGTGGTGCCCAGCCTTCTAGGGAAGAGATGCGTTGTCCACGCGTTGCTATGGAAAAAGAGTTATGATCATGTTTTTGAGTTATAGATGATTCATTTTTAAAGATTTAGCATTACTAAGTAGACTCCAATAAAATTGATAAGTAAATACATCGACAACTATCAACAATTCCAAAGAAAAGAGTAACGTTAATGATTTTTTCTTGAATAATCTAGCTTTACCTCCATGAACAACATAAATGAACTGCTAACAGTAAACAAAATATGACCTGCAATCAAGCAAATATTGAATACTTCAAATTTTGAGCATCATTTGAGTGACACTTCATTATGTATGATCCCATCTAATTACTGCAATCAAGCAAATATAGGATTTATTCTTCCATTTAACAGAAAACTCAGGCATGTCCATACTCATTTCAATAGTATACTGATTCATCAGTACAACTGAATTTCGTGCAGAAAATTCATTAGTATAGTGTTTGATTTCTGAGATTAAAAAAATGCATGGTTGCATATTCAAAAACATGTTAAAAATCCTTGCAAACAGAGAACAACATCAGATTCGTTCATGATTCATCATTCAATAATGAGATGTACCGCGAACTGCAGATTAGTGATGAACTATTTTATGTTGTGTAGTTGTAACTGATTGCTAACAGAAGTGTTCCCAACTTCTGTGAGACGTAGGTACTTAATTGATATGGCTAATTTAATTTGGAAATGCAGTGAGACATATATCCGAAGGCGCATCAAGAAAAACCAAGAATCGGTTCGTTACCTTCTCGACGGAGCGAACAACAACGTGCACCCTTAATGTCCAGGATGATGAGATTAAGGGACAGTTCTCCAAAACATGTTAGGCCCCAGCATCAGCGCCACGAGCATGCCCAAGGTGACGGTGTGTACACACACGTCTTCCGCAGGTTGTTCTTTGGCTCCTCCTTGGTCACCTGCTTGGTTACTTCTCCACCGAGCTAAATCTACACCACGTCTCAATCATCGCCGCGGCGTAGTTCTCGCCATATGGTCTCTCCAAACCCACTGTACAAGTTTCTCGTGAAGAATCACAAGATCAACATCACACTTGTGAAGAACATAAGAAATAAATGGAAAATACACGGTGTAGCATAACCGTGGACCAAGAGATGAAGCACCTGCGAAAGGAGAATCAGCAGCATCACAGCCAGATGCGAAAGGTAGAATCAAAAGATGAAAAAAAATTAGAGAAGCAGCTAAGCCATCAGTAGCAGGGAGGCACACACAGCTAGCAATCAACACAAATCTCTCACTGGCAGCAACAAAGTATGGCCACGGCAAGTAGATCAACGTCAATTACCTCTCCCCAACGACCCACCTCCCATCCCCATCTACTCCCTGTTCGACCTCTCCAGCAACCTGCCTGCCTTCCCTCCACATCTTCCTATCCCTGCTCCTGTGCAGCGGAGGTGTACGCGCGGCTGTAGAACTAATTCGGGGTACAGATCGGGGGTACAGGTCAACCACGCTACCAGCCGCAAAAGCACTTGAACCGCGTTGGACAGTGATGCTGCATCTCACCACGCCGAGGCTGCCGGACGGTGGAGCCAGCAGCTCGAATTGTAGCCGCCCCTTCAGCCCTCCTTCCCAAGCGAACGTCGCAAACAAAGGTTGAGACGGCGGCGGCTAGGGCTATGTCAACAGACGAAGGTGGGCATGATAACATATTGATCCTTTGCGGCTCGAGCGATTGGATCTCGATCGCTGGGTCTTAATTTATAGCTGGAATAGGTAGGTCAGGAACAGATCGCTACCGAACGGATCGGACGCGCCAGGGAGAATGTCGAAAACACGATCGTTCGGGAGGTTTTTTTCCTTATTATATTATTATTATTTCTGCTCGGCAGGGTGGGTAATATAGTGTCTGATGGGAGGACAAAACTGTCCAAAAAAGAGTTGGACCGGGAGAAACAATCCGTCATTTATTATTAGGTATAGATTAGGTATAGACGTGTCTCGTGTAAACACAAGGTCGCCACTGAATTAAGGTGAACTAAGTCGCGCAACACATTGAAGGACGCGGGATCGCCCAAACCATGACCGTTCTTGCTCATCGTACTCATCAGGAGGGACGGGGTTCCCCGAAGGAGCTCGCCAAAGATTTTTTTTGCAGTAGTCTCACTCGAATACTCATCATGTCCCGTCTTCTTACTCTTGGGGTCTCTCACGGGGTTAGGTCTAGGAGGCACCTGACAAAGGGTAACCTCGACAATATCCATTGTTATAGATTTGAGTTTCAGTGAAAAGGGGTGCACTGGTGATTTTGTCAGCTTATCAGACAAATAAGTAATGCGAGATTTATCCAGGTTCAGATCCTTATAGAGGAAACCCTACTTCTACTTATCTGATCTTTATTATGGAGAGTACAAAATAGTCGGGTTGCTAGATGCGATCTAGCTTATAGCGGATTGCTATGAGTAGATTTAGGTGCCCTCCTCGGTGGCTCCTCCCAGCCTTTATATGAGAGGGGTCTCAGAGTTTAATTCGGGTCGGTTACAAAATAAAAGCTAACCTTATAACTATGTCGGCTACATCTTGGACTTTGCCTTGATTTGATATCTGGTTCCTGAGCTTCGGGTACTTTCAGAACCTTTGACTCCTATGGGCCTTATGCGCCTGTCCTAGATCCATACCAGGCATGGGCCGATCCAGCATGTAAGCTATGGGGGTAGCTGCCCCCACTCAATTTTCATTATCTTTGTATTATGCTAAGCTGATGACTGATTTGCCCCCACTTAGCAAAGAAATTTGCTCCAGTTAGAACATTCTTGCCCCCTCTAAGATTATATCCAGGTATGCTAATAACGAAGACCTGACGGGTCATACCCATCTCAATGCCCTCGGTTCAAAATGTGTAACCATGTTACCAACTATACTCGTATTACTGGGCTGAACTATCGCCCCTGAGATATCATCTAGCACAGCCGCATTCTCAGTACTAGTAGTTTGCCTATCGATCAGGTTTTGAGTACTTGTATGAGTACCTCTCTTCTTGGAGGCATCTACCTCATCCTCCTTTATATCGTCATTATACATGTGGGTAGAAATAAAACTTCCGCCCCTACTATGACCTCGAGAAGTACCATTCCACCCTGCCCCACGAGCGCCGCCTGTTTCGCGACTAGGATGGCCATCCAAGTACATATTCCATTTCACCTTCAAATTTGTAAAAACTAGGGCTTGAGAGGGGTGGATGCCGTCCCCATTGTCCTTGTACTCATTGCCCATATGACCACAGACCTGACACCAGTTAGGCAATTTCTCGTACTTCACGAGGAAAAACTCATGCTTACCAACACGCACCATGGATACGAACATTTTTATAGGCACCCTCACATGAATCTTGACTCGGACACGATAGAATTCCCTTCAAAATCGTCTGATACCCCTTCTGCCTCTACAAACTTGGCCACTTTCGAGGCTAAAGATTTAATCATCAAGGTATAGCCTAGAGGGAGGTCATGAATCTGTATCAAAATTGAAAAGTTCATTCGATGATGGTTTAGTGAACCTGGGGTACGGCTCGATCATTACTCCATCCTAGTCTCCCAAACAAGAAAGCTTAAAAGTGTGTAAGAAAATTATTCTCAAGTGATTTATTCTTCACTTCCTAAGCGGGATCCCAAGTCGAAACGCATGTTCTTTAAAAACCAAAAGCTAGAATAGTCACCATTTGTGAAGACCCTAGTGATCGCTGGCCCTCGCGTCACCATTGATCCCAGTTGTTGCAACATAACATCAATCCCACCGTCGCCTCCACTATATGACAAATCTTCATGATCCTTCACCATAGACGAAAACACAACCAAAACAATGAACATGAATAAATCCTAACAAAAATTCCCAGCTCTTTCCCCAAAACACACCTGAGCCAAGGCTAGGAAACGATGCAAGGTCGTCCCTTGATCAGCCCGAACCCAAAGTGTGACGGAGAAGAACATGGAGATTAGGTAAGAGGTACTCAATGCCGTCGCCGCCGCGAGAGAAGGATAAACCCTAATGACGACGTGTTGATCCTTGCTCATCGTACGCCTTGCACAATAACACCAGCATACTACTCGTGCTAGGCCCATGTGGGTACGGCCGCATGGCTACCAAGTTGTGGTATCGGGCTTCCACTGACCCGAGCCCAACACGACGTGTTGTGATGGACTGACCAGACGGGAAGGTTCTATATGCAGATTTAAGCGGCAATACTTGCCTCATCGCATACCCGAGTATGTGTGGGGCTAGCCCATTATTTATCCCGCTAGGCCAAACATGGTTGTTTCTGTTTCTTGCGCGTGACTATTTAGGTGGCTACTATGATTTTTTTAGTACCTGGATTTTCACCCACCTTCTGGTTTTCTTGCTGATTTTCTCAAATTTTGCTAGTTTTTTATTATAAATTTTTGTGAATATTTTAAAAAATAAACAAATAAAACTGAACTCTTTTCAAATCTGTTTTATCAGAACAATTTTAAAAACTGAAAACAATTTAAAATTATTCAATTTTGACCAACTCTAATTTAAATATTCTTAAATTTCAATAATTTTTAAATCCATTTTAAAATTTAAACATTTATTAATATAAAATTTTCTAGTTTAAACTTTTTCATATATATATATTTAATTTGAACATATTCGAATCTGAACAAAAAAGGAAAGGAGAAATAAAAATAACAGAAAAAGAAAGAAATAGTAAAGTAAAAAAGAAAAATCGAAAAATGATAGAAAGAAACAAAGAACCAGAAAAAACGAAAAAACTAAAGGCTTACTGAACTGGGCCGGCCCATATTCCACGCGCGAGGTGTGCTGCCCGCGGTACGCGCTGGTCGACGTATAGGGAGATCCTATCCGTGCGTCGCCGCACACCCCGACCGTAAAAGGGCCAAGCCCATATTAGCTTATCTAGGCTTGACTGCTTCAGCTGTTTCTAGAGCATACGCGAGTGCTCAGTTTTTTTTTTCAAAATTCCACCGATCTATCCGTAATTATCAACAGTAGTATAAAGAGTCTCAAAAATAATAAAAATTATAAATAGGTCACTAGACTACCTAGCGACAACTAGAAACGCTGGCACGAGCCAAAGGCGCGCCACCGTCCTCGCCCCTCCATCATCGGAGCCAGACAAAGCTTATCGTAGTAAAGCTTATTATAGTAGACGGACGAAAAATCGTAGTGTTAAGGCCCAAAGGACCAGCGCACTAGATCAACAACCATCATCGAAGATGAATAACGTAGATTGGAAGAGACTGACATCAAAACACATATATGAAAAACGATCGGATCCTAAGGAATCCATCGAACACATGACTCCACGCGCCCTCTATTGATGCTAGACGCATCACCAGAGCGATGATAGGGCGGGAAGGACCTTATTCTGACCTCAGGACGTAGTCACCGCCTCAACATCCTGAAGAAGACACTGAAAATAGTCTAAACAAAACACTGAAACCTCCCGCTGGCGAGAGGTCGTGGTTCGCCATGCCTCCAAGACCCTAAGGCCGCCGGAGATGGGACGGACCGTTGGCTTCGCTGGCGGAGAGAAGGAACCCTAGATGGGTTTGCCGCCGCCTCTCCTTCTCTCGTCTCGTATGTACCCTTTCGGTCACGAGTGTTAGAGTATTAGATATATACGGTTGTTATGATAGTTTAGATAGAGTTAGTATCTGTTTACGTACAGTCCTTACTTGACTCGTACTCCAAGATAATCCTCTGTACGCCTATATATACTCGTTCATGAGGCTCAATAATATATTCATCATATTCTGCCAAACTCATATTCTTTCATGGTATCAGAGCGGCAATATCCTTGACCTAGCCGCCGTACACGCTTCCGCGCCGCGCCGCCCCCGGGAAGGTCGATCTCCATGATCTCCGTCGGCGTCGTGGTGGTGTCATGGCAGATGCCATGGATAGGCTAAAGGTGGGGACTAAATGCACTAGGGGAATCCAGGGAGGGATAGTGTGGTGATTCCACACACAGTAGCTTTGTATTCGATTCACTCTCACAGATTACAAGTGCTCCTTGAACTGTATTAGGGAGAGGAGGAAGAAAAACTCTCTTACTCTCACCACTAGCTAGCTCTCAGTAACTTGCTAGAAGAACATAACCTCTAAAGACCAACCTTGTAAAACTCAATCCAACAGAGATCAACCCTTTCTACAGAGGCCCTAACCCTCCTTATATAGGGGTGGCTAGGTCTCCAATTAGAGCATACGTGGAGGCATATTCTAGGGAATATGCCTCTTCCCAAAATAGTAAGCCGACCGGGTCACTTTTCCCCCCACGTCATCCATGCAGAGGCTACGTGAGCCTCTACGGCGCCCGCAGCCGACATGGGCATTGTCACCTTTGTCGGCCACGCCTCGGTGGTCCTGCCTCTGTCCGCTTCGCTCACGCTCTGCGTACAGTGGTTACCTTTGACCAGCGAGATACCTTCCTTCTCCTACAAGCTTGATATGACCCGGATCGTACATAGTTGATCCGACCACACATGTTCCTGCATATGAGTTAGATTCATCCGTCCGACTTACGGCTTAAGTCGGTTGAGAACCAGTTAGGTGGACATCCCCTGGTCCGGGTTACCCCGTGATTCGGCCTGCCTTGAGGTGACTCGGCCAGCATCCGCTTTGACTTTGTCGTACCTCGGCTAACTCGGCCTTTATACCCCGGCGTGACCCTACCCGGGGGTATCCCCCCAACATTAGTCCCCGAAGCTGGTGCGGTCTTAGCTGCCTTAGCCGCTAAGGCCACAGCAGGTTCAATTTCACTTAGCTTTGTGTTTCTTTTCCGAGTTACCTCTTATCTCGGATCTCATGGGTTTACTTTCCCTTGGCACATTTCAAGTTTTCACTTGCTGGCCGGGTTACCACAATCTCATCCGGGTCATTCTTCCTTCTCTCGTACGCTTCCCCACGTGGAGGCTAATCATTAGTTTGCCTCATTTTAAGGGCCAGCAACGGTAACCGCCGCAGTTATTGTCAGGAGTTACTATGCGCACGTTACGTCACGCCTGCCTCCTCGTTATCTGTATCACGGCGTCGCATCATGGGATCCGCTATGCCCTGTGGTCCTTCGTGTGGCTCATCACTGATTGGTCAATCCGGGTTATACACGGCCACACGATGTGGCCCGCCAGCGAAATGCGATCCCACTACCCCTTACGGGAGCGGTTAAATAGGGGAGGGGCGCGCCCCTTGGATCATTTCCTCGCTCCCGCGCCTCTCTGCCTTTGCCTTTTCCTCTCCTTCTCCATCGACAGCGCCACCGCCGCCGCACCTGAGCAGCTGCGCCGCCGCTGCGCTGCCAGTCTAGGCCACTGCCGCCCACCGGCGCTAGCGCCAGTGAGGGAAGTGACCTCGAGATGACAGAAGAAGAGCTCACCGTCACCAAGCAGGAGATGGAAGAAGACGCAGCGACCGCCGACCGCGGCGCGTGGGCTGGATCTTGGGTCTGCCAGGACGACCTGGATTGGCTCTATTGCACCAGGCGCATCCCGGAGGGCGTCACTGCACGCCTCGCTTCCACCGAGCTTGCCCCCTCACCCAATCCGGGTGAGTATGTGGTGTTCCTTTCTCATTTCCAATGTGGATTTGGTCTCCTAGTCAGTGACTTTTTCGACGACTGGCTAAACACGTATGAGCTCCAGCCGCACCATCTTCCGGCTAATGCCATCACTTCTCTCTCCGCCTTTGCCTCCACCATCAAGGGTTATGCCGGACTATGGCCCACGAAGGAGCTCTGGATCCGGTTCTTTGGCCTCCGCCGGAACGTGATTCCGAACATCCAGCTTGACCCGGAGGACAAGCAGCTCACGCAGTTCGGTGCTGCGTCAATTTCTCCTCAGAGGCTGTCCGTCTTCCCCCGAGTCACTGGGCTGGACTCTTGCAAGGGATGGGCCTAGACTTTCTTCTATGTCCGAAATGACACTACTGAGGATCTGATTTGGCTGCGCCCTTACGCTCCAGGTCCTCCCAATCCGGAATTGTGGGACGTGGTCCCCAAGAAGCCCACCGTCCTGGCGAACCAGGTCAACAAGAGGTTCCATGAGTTGAAGGATCTCGGATTGCGCAATGAGGATGCCATGATCACGTTTGTCCGCAACCGGATCTCCCCCTTCAGAAACACACACATAAAGTCTGTCACATGAGCTGGGGTCGCGACCCCAACCGGACCTCGTCTTTCGAGTTGAGTAACACAGAGATCTACCGCCGGGTCAAGGCCCTCTTCACCACCCACAAGGACTTCTCCTCTGAGTGGACATGGGGAATGGAACACTATTGCCGAGATAGGCTTCCTCCCATGGTAAGCTTCGTGCCGCAAACTTTCTCCGAATTAAATCATATGTCGGTCCCTATTGTATATTTAACCCTGTTGACTTTTCTTTCCCTTAGCAATTCCTTCAACAAACTATCGAGGATGGCACCGAGCCCTCCCTCAAATGGGCGCCTGACCGGGATACCTCTGACGAGGAGGAACCGGATCAGGAGACGTTCCTTCCAATGGCCGACGCGACCAAGCGACCTACCAGTAAACTCTCTTCCATTAGAGATTGGCCCGACGATGAAGATGACTCGGATGTTGAGGTGATGGAAGCATTTGACGTTGTCCCCCTTTCTTATGCTTTTCCGGCATCAGCTAACTGTTGGAGATATGCCCAAGAGGAAATAATAAAAGTGGTTATTATTATATCTTTGTGTTTATGATGAATGTTTACATCCCATGCTATAATTGTATTATAAGGAAACACTAATACATGTGTGTTTTGTAAACATAAAAGAGTCCCTAGTAAGCCTCTTTTTGAACTAGCTTGTTGATTAGTAGATGATCATGGTTTCCTGATCATGGACATTGGATGTCATTAATAACAAGGTTATATCATTAGGAGAATGATGTGATGGACACACACCCATAGTAAAGCGTAGCATAAGATCAAGTCATTAAGTTCGTATTGCTATAAGCTTTCAAATGCATAGTAACCTAATCCTTCGACCATGAGGTTATGTTAATCACCATCACCAGATGGGTACTTTGATGACATTAAACACCGCTTCGTAACTGGGTGGTTATAAAGGTGTCATTGGGTATTCGGAAAGTATGTGTTGAAGCGCATGTACCAAGATTGGGATTTGTCCATCCATATGACGGATAGATATGCTCTGGGCCCTCTCGGTGGAATGTCATCTAGTTAGCTTGCAAGCATGTGACTAGGTCACAAGGCATGACATAACATGGAACGAGTAAAGAGTACTTATCAGTAATGAGGTAGAACTAGGTATGGAGATACCGACGATCAAACCTTGGATAAGTAGAATATCGCGTGACAAAGGGAATTGGTTTCGTATGTAAATGGTTCTATCGATCACGAAGTCATCGTTGAGTATGTGGGAGCCATTATGGATCTCTAGATCCCGCTGATGGTTATTGATCGGAGAGGTGTCTTCATCATGTCTTCATATTCACGAACCGTAGGGTGACACACTTAAGGTTTGAAGTTGTTTCAAGTAGATATGGAATGTGCGTTGGAGACCAAATGTTGTTAGGAGTCTCGGATTGGATCCGGGACATCACGAGGAGATCCGGAATTGTTCAGAGAATAAGATTCATATATTGGGGATCATTTTCTAAGTTAGGAAATGTTCTGGAGTGTTTGTATGGAGATTCTAGAAGGTTTCGGAATGTTCTGGAAGGTTCTGGGAGATTTCTTGGAGTTTGCTTGAAAACCAAGAAAGGATCAAGGAGTCCTTGTGGGGCAAGACAAGGAGTCGTGGGGGAGGACGACTCCTCCCCCCTCCCAATCCGCCGGCCAAGGAAGGGAGGGGAGTCCTACTAGGACTTCCCCTCCCATGGCACCTCCCTCCTTTAAATAGAGGGGTGGGGGCGCCACCCCCTTGCCCCTTCCACTTCAAGCCCTAGCCGCCGCCTCTCTCCTCCTCCTTCCCTCTGCTCAGGCTTAGGCGAAGCCCTGCAGAATTCTCTACTCCACCACCACCACCACACCGTCGTGCTGCTAGGATTCCGTGGAGAAGATCTACTACCTTCGCTGCTCGCTGGAACAGGGAGAGGAAGGTCTGCTTCGACTCCGCACGTGTGACCGACTGCAGAAGCGCTGCCGGAACGCGGCGCCGGAAGGATCGTCCACACGATCTTGAGATCGGCAAGTGATCGACTACATCAACCCCGAGATCTAATATCGTAACACTTTCGGATCTATGAGGGTTAGTACAGATCTATCTCGTTGCACATGTCTAATAGATTAGATCTTGGCTTTTATCTAGATTAGATCTGGGTTTTGTTCGTTCTTGCGGTAGAAATTTTTTGTTTTCCATGCTACGAACCCATCAGGGGTATCAGAGCCGTGTCTATGCGTAGATCTGTTGCACGAGTAGAACACAATGTTTTTGTGGGTGTTGGTGCTCATGTCGTCTTTTGCTTTGTGTACTTTGCATCTTGCAGTATGGTGGGATGAAGCGGCTCGGGCTAACCTTACATGTCATCGCACATGAGACTTGCTCCACACTTGACGTGTAACTTGCTTTGCACAAGTGGCTTTGCGGGTGTCTATCTCTCCCACCATAGTATAGATCCAATTTACACTTTGCACTTGATAGCACTTGTATCAATGTTGTGGTTCAGTTTCGTAGGTAAGATCCGTTCTTATTCGAAAGCCCCAAACCACGTAAAACATGCAAAGAAAATTAGAGGCGTTTAACTTGTTTTTGTAGGGGTTTTGTGATGTGATATGGTCATCATGTGATTGTGATTATATTTGATGTATGCAATGATCCTTGTTGTAATATGGCAACCGGCAGGAGCCTAATGGTTGTCTTTAATTCTGTTAAGACCTGCGTGTCTATTCATCTTGTAATAGCTTTATTCCAAGTAGTTGTAATAGTTGCTAGTGATGATGGACAACCATGAAGCGGCGCCACTGACCTTGACGCAATGCTGGTGATGATGGAGATCATGTTCGTGCTTTGGAGATGGAGATCAAAGGCATAAGAATAAAGGGTCATATCATATCACACTAATTATGAATTGCCTGTGATGTTAATCCTTTATGCATCTTGTATTGCTTAGATCGCGACGGTAGCATTATAAGATGATCCCTCTCACTAAATATCAAGTAATAAAAGTGTTCGTCCTTAGTTGGCACCGTTGCTAAGACTCGTCGTTTCGAAACATCTCGTGATGATCGGATGTGATAGATTCTACGTGTGCATACAACGGGTGCAGGCCAGATTTGTACATGCGAAAACTAAGGTTAATCTTGACGAGCCTAGCATGTACAGACATGGTCTTGGAACACGGAATACCAAAAGGTAGAGCATGAATCATATAAGTGATATGATGAACATGAAGATTGTTCGCCGATGAAACTACATCTTCTCTCGTGAAGATCGGACTTGGTGTAGTGGACTTGGTTCGTGTAATCACTAAGACAATGTGAGGGATGTTGTTTTGAGTGGGAGTTCACCTAGTTAATTTAAGAATTAAAATTGAACTCAATTTATCATAAACTTAGTCTAAACTACTTGCAAATTTGTTGTAGATTATGGTGAATCTCTCCATCAATTTCAATGCGTTCCTAGAGAAAGAAAAGCTTAAGAACAATGGAAGCAACTTCACGGACTGGCTCCGTGGTCTGAAGATTGTCCTCAGGGCTGGTCAGATGACCTATGTGCTCGAAGCACCGCTAGGTGACCCACCTGCAGATGATGCCACCGATGACGTAAAGAATGTTTACGCCACTCGGAAAAATCATTACTCCACAGTTCAGTGTGCCATTCTGTACGGTTTAGAAACGGACCTCCAGAAGCGTTTTGAGAACCACGACCCGTTCGAGATCATTAAGGAGCTCAAGCTCATTTTTGAGACTCACGCGACCGTGGAGAGCTATGAGGCCTCCAAAAAGTTCTTTACCTGCAAGATGGAAGAGGGAAATGTTAGCGAGAACGTGCTCACCATGTCTGGGCACGCAAACAAGCTCCAAGAGTTGGGGATAACGATTCCTAGTGAGTTAGGGATTCACTGTGTCCTCCAATCACTGCCACCGAGTTATAAGAACTTTGTGATGAACTACAATATGCACTGCATGAACAAGACGTTGCCTGAACTATCGTCCATGCTGAAAACTGCTGAAGTGGAGATCAAGAAGGAGCACCAAGTGTTGATGGTCAATAAAACCACCAATTTCAAGAAACAGGGCAAGCCTAAGAAAAAGGGCAACTTCAAGAAGGACGGCAAGAAAGCTGCCACACCTGCTAAGAAGCCCAAGGCTGGTCCTAAGCCTGAAACTGAATGCTTCTACTGCAAGGGTGCTGGTCACTGGAAGCGTAACTGCCCCAAGTACCTGGCGGATCTGAAGAGCGGCAACATCAAGAAGAAAGGTATATTCGATATACATGTTATTGATGTGTATCTTACTAGTAATCGTAGTAGTGCCTGGGTATTTGATACTGGTTCGGTTGCTCATATTTGTAACTTGAAATAGGAGCTGCGGAATAAACGAAGACTGGCGAGAGACGAGGTGACCATGCGCGTTGGAAATGGCTCCAAGGTTGATGTGATCGCCGTCGGCACGCTCCCTCTACATCTACCATCAGGATTAGTTTTAAATTTAAATAATTGTTATTTGGTGCCTGCGTTAAGCATGAACATTATATCTGGATCTTGTTTATTGTGAGACGGTTACTCTTTTAAGTCTGAGAATAAAGGTTGTTCGATTTATATGAGTAATATCTTTTATGGTAATGCACCTGAGATGAATGGTTTATTCTTATTGAATCTCGATAGTAGTGATACACATGTTCACAACATAGATGCTAAACGAATAAAATTGAATGATAATTCTACATACATGTGGCACTGTCGTCTTGGTCACATTGGAGTGAAGCGTATGAAGAAACTCCATTCTGATGGACTTCTTGAATCACTTGATTTTGAATCACTTGAAAGATGCGAAGCATGTCTAATGGGAAAAATGACTAAGACTCCATTCTCTGGGATAATGGAGCGAGCTACAGACTTATTGGAAATAATACATACCGATGTGTGCGGTCCAATGAGTGTAGCATCGTGTGGTGGATATTGTTATGTTCTCACTTTCACGGATGACTTAAGTAGATATGGGTATATCTACTTTATGAAACATAAGTCCGAAACTTTCGAGAAGTTTAAGGAATTTCAAAGTGAAGTGGAAAATCATCGTAACAAGAAGATTAAGTTTCCGCGTTCTGACCGCGGAGGTGAATATCTAAGTTATGAGTTTGGCATGCATTTAAAGAAATGTGGAATACTTTCGCAGTTGACACCGCCGGGAACACCACAGCGTAATGGTGTGTCCGAACGTCGTAATCGAACTCTCTTAGATATGGTTCGGTCTATGATGTCTCTTACAGATTTACCACTATCGTTTTGGGGCTATGCATTAGAGACAGCCGCATTCACTTTAAATAGGGCACCATCTAAATCCGTTGAAACGACACCGTATGAATTGTGGTTTGGTAAGAAACCTAAATTGTCGTTCCTTAAAGTTTGGGGTTGCGAAGCGTATGTAAAGAAGTTACAACCTGATAAGCTTGAACCCAAAGCGGAGAAATGCGTCTTCATAGGATACCCTAAAGAAACAATTGGGTATACCTTCTATCATAGATCCGAAGGCAAAGTTTTCGTTGCCAAGAATGGATCCTTTCTTGAGAAGGAGTTTCTCTCGAAAGAAGTGACTGGAAGGAAAGTAGAACTCAACGAGGTTATTGAACCTTCTCTCGGAGTTGAGAGTAGCACATCACCGGAAGATGTTTTTGTGCCGCCTGCACCAATTGGAGAGGAAGCTAATGATGGTGATCATGAAACTTTAACGAAGTTACTACTGAACCTCGTAGGTCAACAAGAGTTCGTACCACTCCTGATTGGTATGACTCTACCTTGAACGTCATGTTGGTGGACAACACTAATGACCCTGCGACGTATGAAGAAGCTATGGTGAGCCTCGATTCCGAAAAATGGCTAGAAGCCATGAAATCCGAAATAGGATCCATGTACGAAAACCAGGTATGGACTTTGGTGGACTTACCGGATGGCCGTAAGGCTGTCGAGAACAAATGGATTTTCAAAAGAAAAACAGATGTTGATGGTAATGTTACCGTCTATAAGGCTCGACTTGTCACGAAAGGGTTCCGACAAATTCAAGGAGTTGACTACGATGAGACTTTCTCAACAGTAGCAAAGCTAAAGTCTGTGAGGATTTTGTTAGCAATTGCTGCATATTTCAATTATGAGATTTGGCAGATGGATGTCAAAACGGCGTTCCTTAATGGTGACATTGAGGAAGAGTTGTATATGGTACAACCCAAGGGTTTTGTCGATCCTAGTGATGCTGACAAGGTATGCAAACTTCAGCGCTCCATTTATGGACTGAAGCAAGCATCCCGGAGTTGGAATCAACGTTTTGATAAAATAATAAAAAACTTTGGATTTATACAAACTTATGGAGAAGCTTGTATTTACAAGAAAGTGAGTGGGAGTTCTGTAGCATTCCTAGTACTATATGTAGATGACATATTGTTGATTGGGAATGATATAGAACTTCTTAATAGCGTCAAAACCTATTTGAATAATAGTTTTTCAATGAAGGATCTTGGTGAAGCGGCATATATTCTAGGCATCAAGATTTATAGAGATAGATCAAGACGCCTAATAGCGCTTTCACAAAGTACATACTTAGACAAAGTTCTAAAGAAGTTTAGAATGGAAGAGAGCAAGAAAGGGTTCGTGCCCATGTTGTTAGGTAAGACCTTGAGTAAAACTCAAAGTCCGGCTACGGCAGAAGATAGAGAAAAGATGAATAATATTCCCTATGCCTCGGCCATAGGTTCTATCATGTATGCCATGCTGTGTACAAGACCGGATATAGCACATGCTATTAGTTTGACTAGCAGATATCAAAGTGATCCTGGAATGGAGCACTGGACAGCGGTCAAGAATATCCTAAAGTACCTGAATAGGACTAAGGATATGGTTCTTTCTTATGGAGGTGATGAACAGCTTGTTGTAAACGGTTACACTGATGCTACTTGGAACATCGATCCAGATGACTCAAAGTCACAGTCTGGATACGTATTTATTTTGAATGGTGCTGCAGTGAGCTGGAGGAGTGCCAAGCAAAGCGTTGTGGCGAAATCTTCAACTGAATCGGAATACATAGCTGCTTCGGAGGCTGCACAAGAAGCCATATGGATGAAGGAGTTCATTACTGAACTTGGCGTGGTTCCCAGTGCGTTGGACCCGATGGCCATCTACTGTGACAACACAGGTGCCATAGCTAATGCACAGGAGCCAAGGTCACATAGCAAGCTGAAGCACATCAAGCTACATTTCCATGCTATTCGCGAGTATGTCCGAGATGGTGACATAAAGATTTGCAAAGTACACACTGATCTGAATGTGGCAGATCCGTTGACTAAACCTCTCCCTAGAGAAAAGCATGACCAACACCAGAACGCCATGGGTGTTAGGTATATTACCATGTAATCTAGATTATTGACTCTAGTGCAAGTGGGAGACTGTTGGAGATATGCCCGAGGCAATAATAAAAGTGGTTATTATTATATCTTTGTGTTTATGATGAATGTTTACATCCCATGCTATAATTGTATTATAAGGAAACACTAATACATGTGTGTTTTGTAAACATAAAAGAGTCCCTAGTAAGCCTCTTGTTGAACTAGCTTGTTGATTAGTAGATGATCATTCTTTCCTGATCATGGACATTAAATGTCATTAATAACAAGGTTATATCATTAGGAGAATGATGTGATGGACACACACCCAAACTAAAGCGTAGCATAAGATCAAGTCATTAAGTTCGTATTGCTATAAGCTTTCAAATGCATAGTAACCTAATCCTTCGACCATGAGGTTATGTTAATCACCATCACCGGATGGGTACTTTGATGACATCAAACACCGCTTTGTAACTGGGTGGTTATAAAGGTGTCATTGGGTATTCTGAAAGTATGTGTTGAAGCGCATGGACCAAGATTGGGATTTGTCCATCCATATGACGGATAGATATGCTCTGGGCCCTCTCGGTGGAATGTCATCTAGTTAGCTTGCAAGCATGTGACTAGGTCACAAGGCATGACATAACATGGAACGAGTAAAGAGTACTTATCAGTAACGAGGTAGAACTAGGTATGGAGATACCGACGATCAAACCTCGGATAAGTAGAATATCGCGTGACAAAGGGAATTGGTTTCGTATGTAAATGGTTCTATCGATCACAAAGTCATCGTTGAGTATGTGGGAGCCATTATGGATCTCTAGATCCCGCTGATGGTTATTGATCGGAGAGGTGTCTTCATCATGTCTGCATATTCACGAACCGTAGGGTGACACACTTAAGGTTTGAAGTTGTTTCAAGTAGATATGGAATGTGCGTTGGAGACCGAATGTTGTTCGGAGTCTCGGATTGGATCCAGGACATCACGAGGAGATCCGAAATTGTTCAGAGAATAAGATTCATATATTGGGGACCATTTTCTAAGTTAGGAAATGTTCCGGAGTGTTTGTATGGAGATTCTAGAAGGTTTCGGAATGTTCTGGAAGGTTCTAGGAGATTTCTTGGAGTTTGCTTGAAAACCAAGAAAGGATCAAGGAGTCCTTGTGGGGCAAGACAAGGAGTCGTGGGGGAGGAGGACTCCTCCCCCCCTCCCAATCTGCCGGCCAAGGAAGGGAGGGGAGTCCTACTAGGACTTCCCCTCCCATGGCGCCTCCCTCCTTTAAATAGAGGGGTGGGGGCGCCACCCCCTTGCCCCCTCCACTTCAAGCCCTAGCCGCCGCCTCTCTCCTCCTCCTTCCCTCTGCTCAGGCTTAGGCGAAGCCCTGCAGATTTCTCTACTCCACCACCACCACACCGTCGTGCTGCTGGGATTCCGTGGAGAAGATCTACTACCTCCGCTGCTCGCTGGAACGGGGAGAGGAAGGTCTGCTTCGACTCCGCACGTGTGACCGACTGCGGAAGCGCTGCCGGAACACGGCGCCGGAAGGATCGTCCACACGATCTTGAGATCGGCAAGTGATCGACTACATCAACCCCGAGATCTAATCTCGTAACGCTTTAGGATCTACGAGGGTTAGTACAGATCTATCTCGTTGCACATGTCTAATAGATTAGATCTTGGCTTTTATCTAGATTAGATCTGGGTTTTGTTTGTTCTTGCGGTAGAATTTTTTTGTTTTCCATGCTACGAACCCATCACTAACCCCGGTGGGCAGATCCATGAGGACCCTCCCCTTGCCGTGGGTGATCTTGTTCCGGTTGCGCCGAAGAAGAAAAGGGGAGCCGCATCAACTTCTTCCTCCGGACCTTCTTAGCCAGCCAAAAGGCGAAAGAAGTCTGGGGACAAAACTGCCACCAAGCCTGCAACCAAGGCCCCAGCACGAAGGGCTCGGAAGCCCAAGGAGCCCCTAACCTCGGATGAGTAAGCCTCTTTTCCCTCTGCCATTTACTCGTTCTTCTATTGTTATAGTTTCTCATTCGACACTGTTTGATTCGGCAGGGCCGTGGTGGAGGTCCCACAGAGTGGATCCGGCATTGCCTCCCCGCTCCGACACAGCCCTTCTCCCCCTCGTGGCGGCGATTCATGCCCGCTGAGCCCAATCCCAGAGGGTTCAGCGGCTGCTCTGGGTTCCAGCCCACCTCGTCAAGAGGAGGGCAACCCTAGAGCGGGGGAGACTGGCTCTGCCGAGGCAGCGGCCACCACTACTTCGGCTCCGCCGCTACCAGCTACCACCGAGGTTACCTCAGCACCTCCACCAAAGAAGAAACCAGCACCAACTCAAGCACCAGCAGCAAAAGCAATAGCAGCAGCACCAAGCCCCTCCGCCTCGTCCGAGTTTTCCCAGTCTTGGCGAGAAAGCACCAAGGAAGCTCCCAAGGGTAAATCTCCTGCAACAACTTCCAGTTCTCAGTAGCAACCTAAGGGAAAGAAGGCCCCTGACGCCACCAGGGAAACGTCCATCGAGGCTGGAAAGCGCACACTCGCGTCCATGCTTTCGAAGAAAACTCCACCACCGAAGGATGCCCCTACCGAGCCAGCTGACGCGCAACTCGTTTTGCACACCAGCCCGGCCCTTGCCCAGGTTGAGAGCAGGGAGGCGCATGCCAAGGGTTTGGTGGCGCCCCATATGCTCAGCGGCGAATGATACCCTCCGACCTTGATCGAGTTCGTGAACAACTGGAACAAGGCGGAGTTCGTCCACAATGACGATCTCCCGGAGAAGTTTGGTCCCGCCGAATTTGCTACTCAAATGAACATAGCCGCTAAGGCAATTAACCTTGTGGGTCGGATGATGGAGGTACGTTACTTCACCTTTTCCTTAGCATGTTGTAGATATTAGTGATATAACCATTAGTCCCCGAGCCTCCGAGGGAGTAACTTGTTACTCGGCCGGATGCTCCTTAGAAAACTAACGTAGCTCCTTGATAACTTCGAATATGCACACACCTAGAGACGGGTTAAGTTCCACTTGGCCTGGATTTTGTACGCTTCGAATATGCACACACCTAGAACCGGGTTAAGTTCCACTTGGCCTGGATCTTGTACGCTTCGAATATGCACACACCTAGAACCGGGTTAAGTTCCACTTGGCCCGGATTCTGTACCCTTCGAATATGCACACACCTAGAGCCGGGTTAAGTTCCACTTGGCCCGGATTTTGTACGCTTCGAATATGCACACACCTAGAACCGGGTTAAGTTCCACTTGGCCCGGATTTTGTACACTTCGAATATGCACACACCTAGAGCCGGGTTAAGTTCCACTTGGCCCGGATTTTGTACACTTCGAATATGCACACACCTAGAGCCAGGTTAAGTTCCACTTGGCCCGGATTTTGTACACTTCGAATATGCACACACCTAGAGCCGGGTTAAGTTCCACTTGGCCCGGATTTTGTACACTTCGAATATGCACACACCTAGAGCGGGTTAAGTTCCACTTGGCCCGGATTTTGTACACTTCGAATATGCACACACCTAGAGCCGAGTTAAGTTCCACTTGGCCCGGATTTTGTACACTTCGAATATGCACACACCTAGAGCCGGGTTAAGTTCCACTTGGCCCGGATTTTGTACACTTCGAATATGCACACACCTAGAGCCGGGTTAAGTTCCACTTGGCCCGGATTTTGTACACTTCGAATATGCACAAGGCTAAGCTATATTTTTGTACTCTTTTCAGGTGACCACCAACCGCCGGAGCGCTGAGTTTCAGCGTCTCTTGGACACTCACAAGATGCTGCGCGCAAAGCATAATGCACTTCTCGCTGAACACGAGAAAAGGGGTAAGTTCTCTTCTTGACATTTTCCGTGTTTTCTTCCTCTTTTTCTGCCGAACTAACCCATCATTCGGTTTTCGCAGCTGGGGTGGAAGCTGAGAATATCCTCGTGAGGAAGAATCTTGACCAGATAAAGGGTAAGTTACTTTTGTGCGACCTTGCTATGCTTTCTATCTCCTTTTCTCCTTGGCTCGACGAACATTCATACCTCGGCTTTGCCGGGTCAACAAACTATTTCAGTATCACTGGAAGATAGTGTGCCTGTGCCTGATATGATGATGCATTTTCTCGAACAAGCAGGGCAGCATCAGGCCGAGCTCAAAAAGAAAGATGATGAGCTTGCCCTCCTCCGAACCAAGGATGATGAAATTGCCAAGCTCAAGGCAGATATGAAGAAGTTGAAAGCGCAACACCAAACCGAACTTCAAAAAGCTGGCCAGGACTATACTGAAGAGCGCGAGCGCCTCAATCTCTAGATTGCCAAGGACCGAGAACTTCTCCAGGAGGCTGACGTCAAACTTGAGTCAGCGAATACTGAACTTGTGCAGCTTCGCAAAAGGCGTGATGACTGCACCAAGGAGTTGACCCAGATCCACAACCATATTCACGTAAGCTCCTTTCCCTCATCCGGCATATTTCTCCGGGTTACTTCACATGTCGTTTCTTTACCTGCTTCTCTCGTCTTGTTTTCAGGCAAATTTCCAGAGGGCAATGCCATTGCGAGCACCGCTGTTGCTAAGTTCCGCCGAGAGAGGGGTACCCCCGTTGCTCCTGACGCTGAAGAGATTCCCTATGACATGGAGGACCTGTTGGTCAGCTTGTCTTCTCGCGTGGAAATCGTGAAGAACTATGGCAAGGATATCCTTGATGTTGCAATCCGAATCTTCAACACTTTTTGGCCTGCAGAAGACACTCCAGAGGGAACCACAGTTCTTATTGATAAGTTGATGGAATGCGAGACCCAGCTCGACCTTTGGAGGGAATCCGCTGGACGTGCCAGAGCTGAGACCGTTCTCCACTACGTGCTTACGTGGTACGAGAAGATCGACCTCAACCTCCTAGCACGCTTGCGCATCGGATCCAAATGGACCAGTGACCCGGAGTGGGTAGCTCGGCGCAAGGCTTGCGCCCATAGCCTCATCTAATATGCTCCCATTCATGAATGGAATGAGGGTCCAAGCTTCCTTGGTGGCACGGATGATGAAAACGCTGAGAACATTGAAGATGGCTCGGATGAGGACAAAGAGGACGATGCCTCGGACATCGAAGACAGCGAAGATGACGCCGAACTTCCTCCTCCTGCTGCTCCTTGAGTGAAAAAACTTTAAAGTTTATCAGATCCCCGGTATGCCAGGTGGAATTGTATCCAGTACACAAGTGATATTTTTCTACTAAGTTTTTATGCCGGATTAACTTGGGCGTAGTACCCAAGTTTCATTTTCTTGTTCATCCAATCTTTTGGCTCGGCTCGTGTCTACCTTGATTCGGTTTTACGACTTACGAATCCGAGCTTCAAAAATTGTCTTAACAATACTTGGAAACTTTAGGCTTAGCTCAAAATAATTCAGCATAATAATTCGAAAGTAAACACAAGGTTAGTCCGAAAAACAAACGTCGGCTCGATTAAGTTCTTTTCCTTAGTCATTTTTCATGTGCTACGCAATTCCAAACTTGTTCTCTTGCTTGCCATGAAGCCAATTCTTGTTGGACAGCAGCAATTCGAAGAGTTGGGTTCTTGGTGCTCACACATTACTAATCCGGCCTAAGTAGAACAACTTACGCCAGCCGACGTATAAACAATAAATATAGAAGACAATAATCATTATTAAGGCAGTCCCCGAGTTACTGCTCGAGGTGCCAACATTTCATTGATAAGCTCATCACCGGAATACATACCGACATATGAGAGACTCGGATACATACACTTCTCTGCTAAGTGTAAAAAGGACGAAGTAGAGCTACATTCCATGGGTGCTTAGATTCCTCGCCGGACCTGTCTGCCTTGTTCTTTTCCTGTGGTTTTGCATCGATAAGATAGTAAGAATCATTGTGTAATGCTTTGCTCACAATGAATGGCCCTTCCCATGGGGGGATAACCTATGCATGCAGCAGTACGTTGTACCAACCGGAGTACCAGATCACCTTTCCGGAAGACTTGGGGGTTTACTTTCCGGCTATGATAGCGTCGGAGATTTTGCTGATATATGGCGGATCTGGACAATGCCAATTCTCTCGCTTCTTCCAGCAGATCAACATCATTTTGCTGGGCTTCTTGCACTTTGACTTCTGTGTATTGGGTGACCCTAGGTGAGTCATGCTCTATGTCGGCTGGTAATACAGCTTCTGCCCCATATACCAGAAAAAATGGCGTATAGCCTATTGATCGATTCGGAGTTGTTCTTAAACTCCACAATACCGCTGGTAGTTCTTCTATCCAGCACACTGCTTATCTTTGCAGCGGCTCAATGAGCCGGGGTTTTATCCCGGACAGTACTAATCCGTTGGATCTTTCCACTTGTCCGTTTGATGCAGGATGGGCTACCGAGGCAACGTCCAGCCGAATCTTCTTATCTCGGCAGAATCGTGCAAATGCTCCTTCAGCAAAATTTGTGCCATTATCAGTTATGATACTGTGAGAATAACCGTATCTCAAGATGATGTCTTTGAGAAATGTCATGGCCGTAGCTGCATCACATTTTCTTATTGGATTTACTTCAATCCACTTTGTAAATTTATCCACCATGACCAAAATGTGAGTCATATTTCCCCTTACTGGTTTGAACAGGCCAACCATGTCCAAACACCATACTGCAAATGGCCATGTGATTGGTATGGTCTTGAGCTCCGACATTGGCATATGTGTCTTGGTAGCATACCTCTGACAACCATTACATTTTCGTACCAAATCTTCTGCTTGTTCTAAGGCACTTGGCCAGTAGAATACATGCCGGAAAGCTTTTGCCACCAAGGCTCGGGACAAGGCATGATGCCCGCACTCCCCTTGATGTATATCTCGGAGGATGCCAAGCCCTTCTTCCGGGTCAACGCATCGCTGGAGGACATTGGTCACACTCCTTTTGTATAGCTCGGAATTGATGATTGTGTATGCCTTTGCTCTCCTTTGAGTTTGCCTGGATAGCACCTCCTCAGTGGGTAAAGTTCCATCTTTCAGGAATTGAAATATAGGTAGTGCCCAAGCTGGTATCGCTCGTACAGGGAACACATCCTCATCAATTTCCATCTGATCCACCGGCATAACTTCAACCGGATCACGCTGAGCAGTCCCCGGGTCTTGAGAAGGAGTCCCCGGGTCTTGCGAAGGAGTCCCCGGGTTTGCTGAGGCAGTCCCCGGGTTTCGCGCACCACCTCCCATGTCAATGTCCATGGGCACAGCTCCGGACTCCGGATCCTCCGGGACGTAAATTGAGTCGGTTTCTGGGGACAGTCTGATAGACGGTTTTCTAAGGTGATCTAATGCTACACCCGGTGGAATTGCTTATCGAGTTGATCCGAGCTTCGACAATACGTCGGTAGCCTCATTTTCCACCCGGGGTACATGGCGAAGTTCACATCCCTCAAAATAAACAGATATCTTCTGCACATGGAATTTGTATAGTGCCATGTTTGGATCAAGAGCGTGCCACAGCCCCGAGACTTGCTGAACTACCAAATCCGAGTCGCCAAAGCATTAGATCCGACGTATCCCAATTTCTTTTGCCACTTTGAGCCCATGCACAAGTGCTTCATATTCAGCGACATTGTTCGACGCTGCGAAATGGATATGTAGCACATACTTCAACTGGTCATTCTTTGGCAAGGTAAGCACAACTCCGGCGCCTAACCCGGTTTTTGTTTTTGACCCGTCAAAGTGCATTCTCCAATAGTTCGGATCTGGTAACGGTGGTTCATATTGCACCTCGGCCCAGTCCACAAAAAAGTCAGCCACAGCCTGAGACTTGATTGCTTCTCTTCTGTCATATTGTGGTGCATAAGGAGCTAGCTCAATTGCCCTTTTCGCAATCCTGCCACTCGCATCCTTGTTACTCATTATCTCGGAAATTGGGGCTTCACATATTACTTTGATGGGTGCTCCTCAAAATAATGTTTCAGCTTCTTTGCCGACATGTACACACCATACGCCACTTTCTGATAGTGCGGATAATTTTGCTTTGAGGCTGATAATACCTCGCTCAGATAATACACTAGCCTTTGCACTGACTTACCCTCTTCGTCGCGCTCTACCACAATTACTGCACTTACAACTCGGTTAGTTGCGGATATATAGAGCAACATTGGCTCCTTTGATAGTGGAGAGGCTAACACTGGTGCAGTGGCTAACATTTTATTTAATTGGACAAAGGCTTCATTGGCCTGCGGCGTCCAAATGAACTTGTCCGACTTTTTCATGAGTTGGTAGAGAGGCAATGCCTTTTCTCCCAACCGACTTAACAATGCCAGGCAACCAGTGAACTTCTGGACATCGTTAAGACACTTCGGCAGTTCCATTCGCTCTATGGCCCGGATTTTAGTTGGATTGACTTCGATACCACGGCTGGAGACAAGGAATCCGAGTAATTTTCTAGCCGGGACGCCGAAGGTACATTTTTCCGGGTTAAGCTTCATCCCTCCTTAGGTTCGCGAACGTCTGCCTGATATCATCAAGGAGCGTTTTGCTTTCCTTGGTCTTGATAACCACATCATCCACATACACCTGTACATTTTGACCAATTTGGTCGTGCAAACATGTCTGCATACATCTTTGGTACGTTGCCCTGCATTACGTAAACCAAATGGCATGGTGCGATAGCAATAAGCCCCACACGGGGTGATAATTGCAGTTTTTATTTGATCATCCGGATTCAGGGGTATCTGGTGGAAACCAGAATACGCATCAATGAATGACAACAGTTCACATCCAGCAGTTGAGTCTATGACCTGATCTATCCTTGGCAGTGGAAATGGATCTTTTGGACACGCCTTATTCAGGTTTGTGTAATCGATACACATACGCCAAACCACTGCCACATTCGGATCATCCTTCTTCTTCTCCACCAGCACCAGATTAGATAGCCAATCCGGGTAAAGAACTTCCATGATAAATCCTGCTGCTAGTAACCGAGCTATCTCATCTCCAATGACTTTTCTCCTATCCTCGGCGAAGCGGCGGAGAGGTTGCTTCACCGGTCTTGCTCCGGGTCTCACATTCAAAGAGTGCTCGGCCAACTCCCTCGGAACTCCTTGCAAGTCCTGTGTGGACCAAGCAAAAATATCCCGATTCTCACAGAGGAAGCTGACGAGCTCGCTTTCCTATTTATCATTTAACCCAACACCAATTGTTACGGTGCGCTCTGGGAACATATCATCAACAGGCACTTTCTTGGTATCCTTTGTGGCTTGGAATGAGACACTACCATGCGGATTACTCAACGCTGGCATATATTGCTGTGCGGACTGAGCCAACGCCGCCACCTCTTGGATTTTTCTTTTCTCTTGCGCAATCATGAGTGACTCGGCTAGGTTAGACCCGGCTGACGCACACTCAATGGAACGTCGGAAATCTCCAGCAATGGTAATCACTCCATTTGGCCAGGGCAGCTTCATCTTTAGATAACTGATGTGGCAGCTTGCCATGAACTTGTTCAATGCTGGTCTACCGAGTAACGCGTGATACGCACTTTCTAAGTTCACCACCTCAAACTCTAAATTCTTAGTTCGGTAGTTATCCCGCGTGCCGAACAATACGTCAACCCGGACTTTGCCTATGGGCTCACAAGAAATGCCTGGCACAATGCCATTGAAAGTTGTCCTTGTAGCTTGGAGCATGTTCTCCGAGATACCCAGTTTGCGCATTGTATCCGCATACATGATGTTAATGCTACTGCCATTATCAATCAGTACCTTGGAGAACCTCACATTGATGTTCGGCCCAATGAATGTCGGGTCCAGCACTAGCGCATATGAACCAGGACTTGGCATAAGCTTGGGATGATCTTTGATGCTCCAGGTAATTTCCTGGTCCGACCAAGGCATATACCTCGTCACTGCTGGCATTACCGCATTCACTTCCATATGTCGGCGCTGCAAGCTCTTTCTATCTGTTTCCTCAGTGGTAAACACATAGTAACTCTGATGATGCTCTCTGTACTCATTCCTCCCCTCATTTACGGGGTACCTCTGATCCGGTTGATTTTGGTTCTCCACCTGATGCACTGCATCCCTTATCTCATGGTTGTCATACCTCGGCGGAGGGGGTGGCAACATTAACTATTGCGTGTTCGCTCCGGAGAGCAATTGCTGCCGGGGTAACTCCTGCCGAGGTTGATCATTCCGAGGTGCCTGAGCATTCCCCGAACCACCTTGTTCTATTTTACGCATCCACTCACATTGCCTTGTTGTATGACCCGCTGGGTTACTCGGATTTGGCGTGTGAAATTTACATGGCTGATCCAACATTGACTCATAAGTATACCTCGGACGGTCCTTCTTTTCCTGCCACTGTTTCTTCTGCTCTGGCGTCCAAGTTTTCTTGCCATCATTTCTCGGCGTCCATTATTGCCCTCCAGTTTTCTGACGTTGATTTCCCCCTGATCCGGGCTGATCTTGATTCATAGCAGCAACTTGTTGTGAACTATACCGGTAATCCGGTCTGTCATCTCTTCTTTTACCCTGGTAGTCATTCCTCCGGGATGACCTGGCTCCATCTCTCTGGTAGCACTCCTCGTTTGACTCGTTTGACACGAGCCTAGGTTGATTCGGATCACCCAAAGCATACGAATCAGCAATCCGGATCGTCTCTGCCAACATAGTTGGCATATCCCTTTGCAATCTTTGCCACAACATGCTTGCATATCTGCATCCTTGCGCAAACCATGCTATGGCCTGTGACTCTATCACACCCTCACACGAGTTTCTCACGGTACACCACCGGGTTAAAAACTCCCGGTCTGTCTCGTTCGGTCTCTGCTTACACATAGCTAGGGTCTGTGGCCTATTTGGCCTCTGATACGTACTTGAGAAATTGCTGATAAACATTTCCTCAAAATCGATCTTGCAGTTAATACTTCCGGGTGGCAAATTGTTTATCCATACCCTTGCTGGCCCCTCCAACATCTGGGGTATGTATCTCACAGCCCATCTCAAGTTGCCTGTAGCAATTTTCACAGATGTAGCATAGTTTATCAACCAATCTTCCGGCTTTGTACTGCCGTCATACGTCTTTGTGCCTCTAGGTAACTGGAAGTTAGGTACCGGAGGCTCCTTCATGATCCGGGGCCCAAAACACGCAGGACCCGGGGACCTTGACATTCAATCTGCTCCGACCTATACAGCCGATCTAGTTTTAATCTGGCATCATCAGGCATCAAATCCCTGCTTCCCAATCTTGACCCTATCACATGATAGTCCGGCCTTGGGTATCCTGCGTTCGCCATTTCTGAATCACCATCATTATACCGGTCTTGCTTTCTTGGGGCAGCTCTTTGTTGCATACCTCGGCCGGCACTTTGCTCTTGACTTGGTGTATTCCGCTGCTACGGTTGTCCTGCTCCTGCCGAGTTACGCTGTCCAGCATTGCCGTTTACAACATTTCCTTGACCGGCATTACCTTGGTCGTGGTTAACTCGGCCAGCTTCACCTAGGCTCACACTTCTTCGATCCTCATTTCTCTGCACTTCTTTTCCTTTTCCTGCCCTTGCCGGGTCATATGGGACGATCTGTTTGTTTCTCCTCGCCGAGGTTACTACCTCTTCTCTCCTAGGACCACCATGAGGAGACGATGCAGCTCCATCGGATTTCTCCAGGTTACCAATCGCCGAATGAACGATCTTGGAGGCCCCAGCTCTCTCTGGGTTAGCCCTGAGCAATTCCTTATTTTGCCTGTTCGCGATCCGAACCAACTCATTGACCCTATCTTGCTGTCTTTGACGGGCTTCACCCGTTAGACCCTCTAACTCGGACGCAGCTGCATCCGCTGCTCTGAGGTTTTTCGCCAGGGTACTATACTTCGGTAGCCCCACAGATAAACAGTTCTCTGACTCCTCAATCCTAGTATCACCCTCTTTGTTCATTTCACTCATGAGATTTCTCCCCTTCACTTTTATAGCATCTACTTTATTTGCCTTTGCATACTCACGCAGTGTCATGTTCAACGACTGTTGAGCCGCGGCTATCTTTTTTGCACCCTCTAGAATTTTTTGCCTAGTTTCCTCTAGCTCGGCCTGTGCCTGAGCCGGATCTACCACTACTGCTACAGGGTTTGCCAAGCTATCCATCGCCTCCCGTAGTACATTCTCTAGCCTCTCTAGTGGAGGACCTCTACCTTTCCTCGGTGCCTTAGGCGTTACCTCCGGATCTGGTGCTGGATCTTTGCTTGCGCCAGCGCCAGGCGCAGTCATCATCACCTCAGCATGGTCCGGGGAGCGAGTGATACGTGCCCCATGGACCACGCTAAGGGGTGGCTCGCTCGCCTCGACGACGTGCCACAGATGAACGCATGACACATCGACAGCAACATAGACCTTGTGCACGCCGAGCTTGACGAAGAGGCCGTTGCGCGGAAGAGGGCACTTGCCGAAGCAGCTAGCGTTGTCGCTGACAAAGTCCATCGCTCCAAAGCGCTGAACGATCCCGGAGACGATGAGTTCGCCGGTGCCGATGAGGTTTCCTGTCCGGATCTTGACCCCTGCTAGCGCCACTAGCCCCACGGTGGGCACCAACTGTCGTGGTGGTGTCACGTCAGATGCCATGGATAGGCTAAAGGTGGGGACTAAATGCACTAGGGGAATCCAGGGAGGGATAGTGTCGTGATTCCACACATAGTAGCTTTGTATTCGATTCACTCTCACAGATTACAAGTGCTCCTTGAGCTGTATTGGGGAGAGGAGGAAGAAGAACTCTCTTACTCTCACCACTAGCTAGCTCTCAGTAACTTGCTAGAAGAACATAACCTCCAAAGACCAACCTTGTAAAACTCAACCCAATAGAGATCAACCCTTTCTACAGAGGCCCTAACCCTCCTTATATAGGGGTGGCTAGGTCTCTAATTAGGGCATACGTGGAGGCATATTCCAGGGAATATGCCTCTTCCCAAAATAGTAAGCCGACCGGGTCACTTTTCCCCCGCGTCATCCATGCGGAGGCTACGTGAGCCTCTACGGCGCCCGCGTCAGCCGACATGGGCATCGTCACCTTTGCCGGCCACGCCTCGGTGGTCCTGCCTCTATCCGCTTCGCTCACGCTCTGCGTACAGTTGTTACCTTTGACCAGCGAGATACCTTCCTTCTCCTACAAGCTTGATATGACCCGGATCGTACATAGTTGATCCGGCCACACCTGTTCCTGCATATGAGTTAGATTCATCCGTCCGACTTACGGCTTAAGTCGGTTGAGACCCAGTTAGGTGGACATCCCCTGGTCCGGGTTACCCCGTGATTCGGCCTGCCTTGAGGTGACTCGGCCAGCATCCGCTTTGACCTTGCTGTACCTCGGCTAACTCGGCCTTTATACCCCGGCGTGACCCTACCCGAGGGTATCCCCCCAACAGCGGGGGGCCGCGCAACCCGTACGCATGGTTCGTCCACCGATCTGTGATCGGCTGCCCTGTAACTTTTTTTTTCGATCTCTTGATCGATTTTCTTTTTTGGTTTACCGATCTTAGATCGGATTGAGTCACCCACCATCGTCGTCATCGTCGTGCCTCTACTCTGACCATCGGCATCGAGGATCTACATCGCGTCCGTGCGCCTACCTCCTCCGCTGCTGCGCCTGCCTCGGCATGCTGTCGCGGCCTCATGGCAGGCTGCCGTGCACCACGGATGGCTGCTACGCCTTCCTCGGAAGGCTACCGTGGCCGCCCCCCTCGGATCCTCTTCGTCGTCATCATCCGGGACTTCACCGACAATGCCGCCATCGACTCCGATCTACGCGTCGTCCACGCCATGGCGCATACAGTGCTGAAATGGATCGTATGGGCACCTAGAGGGGGCGGTGAATAGGTGCTACTTCAAATTTTAATGCTTTTCAATTTTAGGCTTAGCATAAAGGGTAAATTCTCTAGATAAACTATTAGGTGGAATTTCCCTATATGCAAACCTATCTACTAGCGAGTAAAGAGCGAGTGGAAGAGGAACTGGTAAACCGTAGTGAAGCACGCGGAGACACAGGATATGTTTGACCGCAGTTCCTTCCTTGTTAAGGGAAGTACGTCTGCGTTAGAGGCGTGGGTGGTACTAAGACCACCATGCCACAATAGGCCTTACCCTGTTCTCCGATGGATCCTGCCACCAAAGGCCTGATCCACCTTTCCACTATAGGGACCCTTCGAGGCGGGTACCGGCGCCTTTACACAACTAGCGGGGCACAACTCCACAATCAACTTGGAGGCTCTCGAAATGACAACAAGCTTCCACAAGAACAATGTTATCAAATACAACGAACAAGATCTAGATATTGACAAGAATACTAGATCAGGGATTTCTCCAAATGAATGGAGAGGAGTTGATGCGCTTGATTCGTGATGATTATGACGATTCTCTCCTCCTTCAATCCCCCCAAAGATCGAAGTCTTCGGGTGGTTGAAGTAGGAGATCTAGAATGGGAGCTCTTGCACAATGTCTGGACAATTTCGAATGAATCAAGAGTTCTGAACGTTGGGGAAGAAGGGGTACTTATACCCCTTCCAAAACCAGCCGTTGGAGACTTTGGGGGCCGGATTATCCGGCCCAAGTGAGGGCCGGATTATCTGGCCTGGGGAAAACTCCGCCCTAGACTCGAAATATCTGGCAGAAAGTCCGCCCCCTCTCTCAGTGTCGTGCAGAGCTTGCACTTGATCATCTTCTGGGGTCCAGCCTGGGGAGGAAAAACCGCCCCAGTTCGAATTTTCTGGGAGAAAATCCGACGGGACTCCGAGCGACGCGCCTTGGCCTGCTTTGCTCAAAAACTGGGGCCCGGATTATCCGGCCCATGCGACAGCCAGATTATCCGGCCTAGGGAAGAAAACCCGCCCCCAGTCCGGATTTTTCGGGCGATAATCCGCCCCCTCTCTGGGTGACGCGCCTTGGCAGTCTTTGAGCAATGAGGTAGACTGGATTATCCGGCCCTTGGTGGGGCGGATAAGCCGACCCCCCTCAAAGCTTCCTGCACACTTAGCTCACATGAATGATCTCCATAGTATTGTTATCTAACACGCAAAACACATGAAAACATGAAATGTTTTTTCAATGATACCAATTGAAATGGATCGTATGGGCACCTAGAGGGGGGGGGGTGAATAGGTGCTACTTCAAATTTTAATGCTTTTTCAATTTTAGGCTTAGCACAAAGGATAAATTCTCTAGATAAACTATTAGGTGGAATTTCCCTATATGAAAACCTATCTACTAGCGACTAAAGAGCGAGTGGAAGAGGAACGGATAAACCGTAGTGAAGCACGCGGAGACACATGATATGTTTGACCGCAGTTCCTTTCTTGTTAAGGGAAGTACGTCTGTGTTGGAGGGGTGGGCGGTACTAAGACCACCATGCCACAA
Organism: Avena sativa; assembly: GCA_916181665.1. Taxonomy (NCBI): domain Eukaryota; kingdom Viridiplantae; phylum Streptophyta; class Magnoliopsida; order Poales; family Poaceae; genus Avena; species Avena sativa. The sequence continues at coordinate 665,652,368 of OV702289.1, read as the reverse complement.
CATGCCTCACCTTGTTCTCCGATGGATCCCGCCACCAAAGGCCTGATCCACCATTCCACTATAGGGACCCTTCGAGGCGGGTACCGACGCCTTTACACAACTAGCGGGGCACAACTCCACAATCAACTTGGAGGCTCCCGAAATGACAACAAGCTGCCACAAGAACAATGTTATCAAATACAACGAACAAGATCTAGATATTGACAAGAATACTAGATCAGGGATTTCTCTAAATGAATGGAGAGGAGTTGATGCGCTTGATTCGTGATGACGACGATGATTCTCTCCTCCTTCAATTGAGCAATGAGGTAGACCGGATTATCCGGCCCTTGGTGGGGCAGATAATCCGGCTCCCCTCAAAGCTTCCTGCACACTTAGCGCACATGAATAATCTCCACAGTATTGTTATCTAACACGCAAAACACAGGAAAACATGAAATGTTCTTTCAGGTGCACCATCGGTCTGATCAACTGATCTCGCGCCTGTCTACACCAGGCACATCCCCGAGCACGCGCCTACCACCGATCGAGCTACGGGCTGCCGCTGTGTCGCCCCATCGGGCCACAGCGCCGCCGCCTTTGGTCCATGCTACCGGCTCCCAACACGCTTTAATTGGCGTGTACGTCGCTGATGGTCTCCCAGCCGCTGCACCGACTTGCGCCCTGCAGCTATGCCGCCCCCTCGGGTCGTAGCGTGGCTGCACACAGTCTACTTCGCCGTCCTCGTGCATCGACGACCTTGGTTTTCACCGCGTCATCTCCTACAGTGTGGATCTGCGCCATCTGCACATGATCTTTGTCACATCGCCGGATCTTCCTCGCCTACTTCGAGCACCGCCGCCACGCTTCACAAGGTAACCTGCAGGGTGCCCTCTCTCTATCGCAGGTCCCGCCGACTACCCCATCGCCACTCTAGGCATCCAGCATGACTAACCCAGGTCCCCGCTGGTTTCGCCGCCTTCTACGTCTTCGTCCACTACAACTTTGCCGCCAGCGTCATCGCCTCATCCCCAACTATACCACCTGCTACTCTACTCCGACAACCGCGGATAGCACCGGCATCTCTCCCTTCACTGCTCTACGCGCCGCAACCGCTCTATAGGCTTCATTTGCTAGTCTTTCTGACATGGCGGCAAGTTCATGATGGTTCCTGCCCCCACACGCCTGGTACTGGCAACACCGGGAGTGCCTTCGTCCCCGACGCGTTCCTGAGTCTGGCAAACTCGGATTGGCGCTTCGTCTTCATCGGCTTCGACAACATCTTCTTCGGCATCGACCCCTCTACGACTGCCTTGATCGCGTCACCGACGAGTTCTTCTTTGCATACTCGGTTCTGGCAAAACTGGAGTGTGCGTTCGTTCCCGATGTGCGCCTAGTTCTGGCAAAACTATGACCACACCTCGTCCTCGACGGCTCGGACTGCATCGGCTTCGGTATCGACACTCTCGACGACTGCCTCGACGCGTCTCCGTCATCCTCCTCGCGCACTATGCGTATGCGGCTTCACGTACAGCTACCTCGACACCGGCATCCCCGACCACGACATCGACCACGGCGACCCATCGCACGGCTACCTCGACCATGACACCGCCTCACGCTCTCGGCTCCCTCGACATCGGCACAAGGGCTACCACCTCGCTTGAGCATCATCAGCTTCCTCTACAGTCCAAGCTATCGCGCTGCGACACCGTCCACGATGTTCCCGTTCGGACTGCAGGGGAATGCCAGCCTACTAGATGCTACTTCGGAATATCTCCAGTCTGACCGTCGATGTTCCAGTTGTTCACGACGCTACCGGTACGACTGCAGAGGAGTGTTAGAGTATTAAGTATATACGATTGTTATGGTAGTTTAGATAAAGTAGGATCTGTTTACGTACAGTCCTAATTTGATTCGTACTCCAAGATAATCCTATGTACGTCGATATATACTCGCCCATGACGCTCAATAATATATCCATCATATTCCGCCAAACTCATACTCGAGTGCTCTGCTTTGGCTCTACATAAGCATTGTCTATCACTTTCATAAAAGTTTGAATTATCTGAAAATATTTTCCTTTCAAAATTTATCTGGTGATGTTTTTTATGGACAATATAGGTTCCAGCCATGGACCGTGAACAAGCTCAAGAAAAATGTTCTGCGTAATAAATTATCATGTCATACTTGTAATAAAACCCCGTGAACATTATTCGACATGACCATTTTTAACGATAAAATGTTTTAAAAGTATGAACAAATTTTAAAGCCTATAAGCAATCCGCAATTGAATTTAATTCGGACCACGTGAACATTTTCTAAATCCCTGCACACTTTTAATAAAATAACACAATTTTTTCAACATGTGAACGTTTTCCTAAAATCTAAATGTTTTCTCAAAATATGATTTTATTTAAATTTGAATATTTTCAAAATCTGAACATTTTTTGTAAAATGAACAATTTTCAAAATCATGAACATTGTTGAACAACCTGTTAACAATTTTTGAATTCGTGTGAACAGTTCTTGTTATGATAAAAAAAATTGGAACCTGAATCTCAAATGAATGATATGTACCGATGAAAAGATCAATAAATAATTACAACGAAAAGAAACAAAACAAACAAAAAAGGAAGAAAAGAAATAAAGAAGTAAGAAGCAAAAAAGTAGAAGAAAAAATAATTAAAACAAAAATTCCATGAAAAGAAAGAAAGAAAAACAGGGAAAAGCGTTGAAAAAAATATAAGGAAAACCGGAAGTACAAAAATCGAGGTAAAGCTAAAACGCACACAAAAACCCGAAGAAAACCAGCCATTAGGCTAGCACAGCCGGAAACAGCGACGCTGAAGTGTAAACGGGCCAGGCCCAGAAGAGCGAGAGGGTGTGCGGCTCTTCGGGCCAGGCCCAGAAGGGCGGCGTGTATAGGATTTCGGGCGTATAGGGGTTTGTCGACTAAACCCTTCCCAAGTCGCAGCACTACTCGCAAAGTTTATGCCGAAGCAGAAGCCGCTGCTACCTGAGCTGAGATGCTTCGGTCATCTCACCGTTGAATCGTCGATGGACGGAACCTCAAAAAGACGGGGCGGGAGCGAATTAAAGCTGTCACGTGGAAGCAACTCGATCCCGTGCATCGCTCGCTCCAGAGAAAGAATAAACACAGCTAGCTCAGCTGAACCTTTTTGACCACAGCACTACGGAGCGCACGGCACCTAGCTCGTCTGCCCCTGCCCGCCCTGTTGCCACGGCGGGGCAATGATGGTAGTGTGGTGTCTGGCCGCGCGCGCCCCCACGTCAAAGGTTCAGCTCACGCACGAGAGGAAGCTTAGAGGGGCGACGATACGATGTTTCCTTTCGTCTTCGACACTGCGCTCGGAGACTGCTGCAATGGCGTCAGACATGGCTCACTCATTTTCTTCGTTACGATACGTCGACCAGGGCATGGGACCCAGCTGACAGAAAGGAAAGATAGAACGGTCCCTAAAGGCCTAAACACATGTGGGCTTACCTTTTCTCTTTGCGACAAGCGTCTCTGTAAGCGAAAGGTCATCAGGATGATTGCGCATGTCTGGTTGGTTTGTGGGCCAAAAGGCGTTTTTTCTTCTTCTTCTTACTTATACAGTTCAAATGGAGTGTTTTTGTTAAGCGGTATAAGCCAGAGTGACTATAGTATAGCCTAATTCGGTCCTCGTGTTTAAGCCAAATTGACTTCTCCTAAAAAAAAAAGGCTACTTAAGATATAATCAATGCACTATTACTCACAAATGGAGTACTAACAACACTTGTGATCTGTGAGGACCACTAACAGGTAGTACTACTAATCTACTACAGTACACTCTTGCTGTTGTGCATGATTTATACGGTTCATCTCATAGAGAACGCCGATGGTGTCTACGTTTGGCTGTTGTGGCCTACTTAAATTGATAATTCTGTCGCTTTACATCATTGTTCTCGTTGATAGGGGTCAGGACCATTAAGCCCGTTCTGTATCATCATGTGATGATGTCTCTAATGCTGCTCTAATTACACGCCATTCGGATCAAGCATTTCATCGTACACTGAGCTCGAATGTCTTTTCTTTTCTCTTTACTCCAATGCTCGTTCATTTTCACGATTTAATGCTTCATTGCATTTGCAGCTAGTACTCCAGATGGCACAGGCTCGCCAATTCGCCATCCACGCTATTCAATGAGGCAATTTGTCTCGCGGCTGCAAATAAACTTATTGTTGAAAACATGTTTCAAGATGTTAAAAAATTAAGAAATAAATATTCGCACTTACATCCGAATATTCTATGTCCGCACACATTTTTTGAAAAAAAATACTTTTATGTCCCCGGTAAAAAAACAAATTATGAACGAATTTTTTTATTTTTTATATAAGGCACATATAATCTTCTTTTTTCTTGACTACTTGTGTGTGAACATAAAATGTCTACATATCCACGCAAAATTCCTTTCAGAATTTATATTTGATGAATTTTTTTATAGAGATTTCTATTTTTGTGCCCCTGGTTTCTTAGTTGTACTCATTTTTTTTAGCCGCTAAATTTTTTCTCACTTTTGCCTAACCTCTTGTCTAAAACTCTCACAGAGTCTGTCCGTCGGCCTTACCATAACGTGCTGACGAGTCGGGCCGCGTTGGGTCGGGTCCCGTAGTGGACACACCTCTCCACTTATCCAGATTAGCGTGGGACCCACAGCTTATCCACGTGAGCACCGGACCCACAACTTACCTAGGTTAGCGTTGCAAGATGGGAGTCCGAGCCAGCCCCACACCCATGTCCGTGTCGTTGCCTCCCCTTTTTTCCCGCACCCCATTCTTCTTTTTCTCCGGCGATGGCAGCCCTTCTCCGGCCGACGAGTGATGTCTAGCTTCACTTCGGACTCCCGTTCATACCAAATTGTTCTGATTTCTCTCTATTTTCTTGTTATTCCCTCGGAATTTGGGATTTAGGGTTCATGTTGCCATTTTCAGATCATGAAGAAATGCGGGCATTTCGAGTGGATCGATGTGTACACTGATAGGCTAATTGGAGGAATCAATTGACGCAACTCGGGAGCTCGGGGGATTGTTGTGGAGAATGCGGCTGACAGAGGAGCCGTTACGATGATTCCCAATGCTAGTTTGGGTGCCTAGGAGAAATAAACTTCAAGCCTTTGCTATGAGGTGAAAGTTGAACTTTAATAAAGATATTTTTGTACATTTAAATTCAAGGGATCCCTAAATTCAGTTTGTTTATCGAGTTAGCGTCTCGGGTGCAATCAAGTGAATCTATGAGGTGAAAGTCAAACTTTAAAATTTAGGAAGATGGAAGTATAAGAAATAAGAAAATGACACAACTCTTGAACATTTTCAAATTAAAAACATTATACAACTCTTGATGTAAAAGAGAGTTCATCATTTTTAGAGGGTGAAAACTAATGCATTCACTAAAATCTTTATGTCTCATCCATATACCAAAATTATACAACTCTTGAACACTTTCAAATTACAATTTGGACATGATAATGTTGTTCTAAGAATATCTTGAGAGTTTTCATTTTTAGAGAGTGAAAATTAATGCATAAACTAAAGGGATCCCTAAACTAAAATATTTATGTCTCATGCATATGACAAAATTATACAACTCTTTAACACTTTCAAATTACACTTTGGACATAATAATGTGTCCTAAGAAAATCTTGAGAGTTTAACATTTTTAGAGCGTGAAAAGTAATGCATAAACTAAAGGGATCCCTAAACTAAAATCTTTATATCTCATGCATATAGTAAAATTATACAAATCTTGAACACTTTCAAATTACACTTTGGAAATGATAATATTGTCCTAGGAAAATATTGAGAGTTTACCATTTTTAGAGCGTGAAAAGAAATGCATAAACTAAAGGGACCCTAAACTAAAATCCTTATGTCCCATGCATATACCCAAATTATACAAATCTTTAACACTTTAAAATTACACTTTAGACATGATAATGTTGTCCTAAGAAAATCTTGAGAGTTTACCATTTTTAGAGCATGAAAAGAAATGCATAAACTAAAGGGATCACTAAACTAAAATCTTTATGTCTCATGCATATACCAAAATTATACAACTCTTGAACACTTTCAAATTACATTTTGGATATGATAATGTTGTCCTAAGAAAATCTTGGACGCTCATGTACATACAAAAATTATACAGCTTTGAACACTTTCCCTTCATTTTTTATGGAGGTAAAGTATCGGTGGAACAAATAGAGAGAGGTTATCCTGCCCGTTAGATCACAGAGGATCAACGGTTGGTGGGCACGATCCGCATCACAACTGTCTCAACCAATCAGGTCGTAGCATCCAGAGTGAGCACACATTTGGGCTTTTGTGGGAGTTTGTGACTAAGAGAGAGGGCAAAACTGAGTAGTATAAAAACATGGGCAAAACAGACTAAGGGATTCAAATAGAAAATAGAAATAGACTTTTAAAAATGGAAAATATGTGTTTTATATAATGAAATACATATTGTCCAACATCAAATTATTTGCAACTCAAATATACATGAGTGTGCTAATTATGGCCTCATTCAGATAAACTATGTTTTGGGGAATGATGTTTTGGGAAGGGGTTTGAGTCAAAATCCATGCACTTTTATAGCTAGTAGGTGATTTTAGAAGTCATGATTTAGGGTAAAACTTGATTTCTCTATGTTTCTTATGGTTTCCTAGGTGGCAGGTCTCATAAGAAGACTCCATGAGTAGGTGCCACTATGTTTTGATCTTTTTTAAATTTGTTGTGCATAAAATGACCCAATTAGCTTGCTGCACCCCATTCGTTGACTCTCTATTGACCAGCCACTAGAGTGTAAAACTGAGTATATTGCACACGCCAGTGTTAGTACTTGAGGGTAAAATTGAGTACAGATAAATTTCCATTGTTAGTTCTCGAGGGTATAACTGAGTACACCTAACATGCCAGGGTTAGAATCGAGGGGAAAACGTGATGTACCATACGCGTGTCATGGTGCACGGCGCAATAGCATACTGATGTCTACGCACTTATATTCTTGTAGACAGTTGTTGGGCCTCCAAGTGCAGAGGTTTGTAGAACAGCAGCAAGTTTTCTCTTAAGTGGATTACCCAAGGTTTATCGAACTCAGGGAGGAAGTGGTCAAAGGTATCTCCTCTCAAGCAATCCTGCAATCAAGATACAAGAAGTCTCTTGTGTCCCCAACACACCCAATACACTTGTCAGGTGTATAGGTGCACTAGTTCAGCGAAGAGATAGTGAAGTACAAGTGGTATGAATAAAAGACAACGGTACCCGAAAATACTTTGATGGCGTGGAAGAGACTAAAGGCAAACTGAATAAAGATGGAAACAAGCAAACATGTAATAGATCTAATTGCAAACGGTGTTTCAATGTTTAGAAACAAGGCCTAGGGATCATACTTTCGCTAGTGAACACTCTCATATAAATATCTTCTCTTCATGATACTACTCTGAACTACTCTCCGGTTGGACACTCTAATCCATGGTAGGGCTATAACAGCACACCGCAAAGTAAGCCTTTCCCATCTAGATAACCTCACACTGTCACCTTGAGCACTAGATGATTCCAACAAACACCACAATTTCATATTGACATCCAACTCCAAATATAACTCATAACAAGTAATTATAATCTCTAGCCTAAGTGCCACCATGGTGTGCACGCTGTCACTTTCACACACATGGGGAGAGCAGAGATCTATTAAAGCACTTGAGTAGCAAGGTAGATCTACTTGATTACAAAGCTCATGATCACAATATGATCATGCATAGAGAGAGAGATGAACACATAACTACCGGTAGAACCCTTAGCCTCGAGGAAGAACTACTCCCTCCTCATCATGGGAATCAGCAATGGCGATGGAGATGGTGGTGGAGATCGATAGAGTTGGCTCTGGGGGCACTTCCCCGTCCCGGCAGGGTGCCGGAACAGAGACTTTCTGTCCCCTGAATCTCCCCTTCGGTGGCGGCAGCGCTGCAGAACTTTTCGTGGCTGGAGGCTGTTCTCCCTAGGGTTTTTGCATCGGGAGGCATCTTATAGGCAAAGAGGCAAGGTCGGTGGGCGGCCAGGGGGCCCACACCATGCCCTGGCGCGGCCTAGGGCTGCCCGCGCCAAGGGGTGGTGTGGCCACCCTGTGGCCCCTATCCGTCTCGTCTTCTGGCTCCGTGAGTCTTTCGGTAAAATATCGACTATGGCTTTTGTCCGGTCCAATTCCGAGAATATTGATTTTCTGACTTTCCTGGAACAAAAAATAGCAGAAAACAGGCATCTGGCACTGTGGCATCTTGTTAATAGGTTAGTCCCAGAAAGTGTATAAAAATACTCCAAAGTGTGGACAAAACATAAGAAAGTAGATAAAAGCCAAGCATGGACCATCAAAAATTATAGATACGTTAGCAACGTATCAACATCCCCAAGCTTAACTCCTGCTCGTCCTCGAGTAGGTAAGTGATAAAAAGAAAGAATAATTTTTGAGGTGACATGCACCATCATAAACTTGATCAAAGTATTTGTAAAACATTGATAGCTGGGATCATAGTACTTCAACATAACATGAAAGATAAAGTTCTAACAATAAGACATAGAAACTATGTTGCAACATGAAAAGGCACAAACAAAAGATTCATGAATAACAATGCTTTGCAAGACGTTTGTTTGTTTTACATAAAGAAAACATAGCATAGTGGCATTCAGCTTCTCCCTCATAGAGTAGCAAACATAAATGCATAGGACACCTTCAAAGTTTATAAGGGTGACTAGATACAAATACTTTAACAACAAGCAATATCAAAATTATGAATCAATCAATAAGTTTTGGGACAATGCACATAGAACTAAGAATGACAACTATGCTCTCTTAATTCGTGCCTAAGGATAGAAGGTGGAGAATCAATATAAAAGTGGAAGAAAGGCCCTCATAGAAGGAAGCAGGGATTCAAGTTTCATAAAGAGCTTCCAAAAATTATGGTACTTATTAGCTTTCAGCTCTCATTGCCCCTATCATAAGCATCTTGAAGTGATTAAGGTTAAAGTGAACAAACTATGGAGTATATGCTTGACAAAGTATAAGTTGGAAATCTCATGTCCCTTGAATACGAGGGCCGCTCCTCATGCTACTCAAGTTTAGTTACCGGTAAGTTCTTGTCATAGTAAGTACATGTGTATCATAGAGAACCGCCAACGGGGTACCCCTTGCCCGATGATACAGAAGAATCCCCATATCAAAATGACAAGGCAAGCAAACAATGAGAATCTTAGCAATCTTCTTATTTACCATGGGAAAATGGTGCTTTTTTCTCTCTTTCCTCTTTTCTCATATCTCTTTTTTTTCTCTTTTTTTCAATACCTGACTCTTTTTTTATAAGAAGAATGCTTCATAGACAGCTCATTATGGTTACGCTGCAGGTTTCCACCATGACAACATGGATTAGACCGGCGGCCCAGGCGTTTCTCTAACACACATACATAAGTCCATGGACTTACAAGATCCCCTTTCATTTCACACCGACGACATCCATAGACAAAAGAGCATGATATCAACTAGGTACAAAGTACAAGTGCAATGTTGAAAGCGTTCCCATGACAACATGGTTCTGCTAATCCCCAACATATAAGTGCAAGCATATACAACATAGACGACACAATGGTTCAAGTTTATTAAGGGCAAGAAAAGTAAAGTGTGCCATCAAGTTCGTGAGAGATTTAATCACTAGTTTTCTCATAACAAGTTTAATTCGGAAGGTAGATAAAAACATGAATATACTTGGAATAACAAATGCTAATAGGTAGGTATGGTGGACTCTTTGGAATAACTTGGTTTTAGGAGTTGGATGCAGGAGTGGAACTCATACTTGGTTATGGAGGCTAGCAAAAGACTGGGAGAGACCAACTAAGAGAGCAATAATGGCCATAATCGTGCAAAGCGACAAAACATCATTAATTAAAGCATAAAGTGATATTACAAGTCAAAAACTAAAGGATCATAAAGGCTATGGTGACTTGGGATAGTCATAACATGGTGTGAGCATGCGCCAAGTCAACCCAAATAAAGCATCAAAGGAGAATACCACAATACTATGCTTTAATATGCTAAAACAACGCATGATTCTTCCAAGGCATATTAAGCAATCTCAATTGTTTATAACATGTCATGCTACAGCAAAAATCACTAAGCATAAAGCCAAAACAATATCAAGCATGACATGATAACGTCTAAGTCACAGTCAAAAACAATCTCCCTTTATACCACTTAAGCATGAACTTTCCTACTCTTTTCCAACACCAATCGACTTATTTGAAACAACTCACAAAGATAATAATCAATAAAGATCAGTGAACTTGTCTCACAAATCCACAAATAAGAACTAAAAAGTTCTAAGCTGAAAGCACAAGAAAACTAAGGCTAAACACAGTGCTAGCAAGAGAGCACACTCACAGAACAATAAGAATGAAAACTAGAGTGTTCTAGGCAATGAAAACAGAGCGTTTCTCTCTCCAAAAGAAGTGTGTTGGGATCCAACCAATTTATTCAAGCAAACTAAGCAAACCAAGCAAACGAAAACAAAAAAAAAACAAAGACGCTCCAAGAACAACACAATTGTGCATGAAACAATAAAAATAAAAATAAAGTGTTTGGAATAAACCTGAGATTTTTGTTGACGAAGAAGGGGATGCCTTGGGCATCCCCAAGTTTTTATGCTTGTAATTATTGGATATTTCTTGGGGTGACACGGGGTGGCATACCCAAGATTGAGCTTTAGTCCATTCTTCATCTTATTACATCATTCTTTCCTACACCTGAAATTTTCCTTCATACAAAACTTCACACAATCTTCATTAGCAACATTAGTGTACTCAAGATAATAAGTCTTTGGATTCAGTTTCAACACCAATAAAACTTCCATTAGAACACAATATAATGTAGCACTTCCCTCAAAAATCTCAATTCCCCAAAGAGAACCCAAAAAGGAACCAACAAGAAGCAAATGCAAATAATGGCAGAAATCTGTCAAAACAGACCAACAGGTGAAAACCAATTTTTTAGAAGACCTTCTGTTGCTCAAATAGAAAAGTGTTGAACTAACGAAAGTTAGATAATAACCTGGGGCAGAAGCACAAAAATTCACGCCTCAAAAATACGTATAGAGATTTTACATGAATTTTTACGGTGAAGCACAAAAATCTGTTTCGGGACAGCAACTTTCCCAAGCATTATTTCTCTCTCATTAGAGGTTACTCTTGGCACAAACCTAATATTATTGAGATGCATAAAACCACGTTTCCCTCTCTCATAATAACTTTCAGTAGCATCATGAATAAAATTAACAATATAACTATGACATAAAACATTCTTATCATGAGCCACATGCATAAAAGAATTAATACTCTCCACATAAACATAGTCCTTCTTATTAATTATAGTGGAAGCAAATTCAACAAAATAGCTATCATTATTATTCTCATCACCATAATCATAAAATATAGGAGGCATATTGTAATCATAATTAATTTTCTCCTCAATAGTAGGTGGACTAAAAATATGATATTCATCATTGTAATCATCATATATTGGAGGCATAGTATCATCAAAGTAAATTTTCTCCTCCGTGCTTGGGGGACTAAAAATATCATGCTCATCAAAACCAGTCTCCCTAAGCTTAGACTTTTCCATAGCATTAGCAATAATGGTGTTCAAAGAATTCATACTAATAACATTTCTATTAGCATGCAAATAAAGTTCCATAGGTTTTTTAATTTTCTCTTCAAACACTTCATGTCCTAACTCAAGATAAAAACTATAAAGCTCTCTAATTTTGTTGTTGTTTTCCATTAAGCCTAACTAGTGAAAACAAGAAACAAAAAGACAAAATTGCATAATCTAAAGTAAATAACTTTGAGCACTCACACCGGAGGATGTGAGTACCTTTTACCTTACCTCCCCGGCAACGGCGCTAGAAAATAGCATGATGTCTACGCACTTCTATTCTTGTAGACAGTTGTTGGGCCTCCAAGTGCAGAGGTTTGTAGAACAGCAGCAAGTTTTCTCTTAAGTGGATTACCCAAGGTTTATCGAACTCAGGGATGAAGTGGTCAAAGGTATCCCCTCTCAAGCAACCCTGCAATCAAGATACAAGAAGTCTCTTGTATCCCCAACACACCCAATACACTTGTCAGGTGTATAGGTGCACTAGTTCAGTGAAGAGATAGTGAAATACAAGTGGTATGGATAAAAGACAACGGTGCTAGAAAATACTTTGATGGCGTGGAAGATACTAAAGGCAAACTGAAATAAAGATGGAAGCAAGCAAACATATAACAGATCTAATTGCAAACGGTGTTTCAATGTTTAGAAACAAGGCCTAGGGATCATACTTTCGCTAGTGAACACTCTCATATAAATGTCTTCTCTTCATGATACTACTCTGAACTACTCTCCGGTTGGACACTCTAATCCATGGTAGGGCTATAATAGCACACCTCAAAGTAAGCCTTTCCCATCTAGATAACCCCACACTATCACCTTGAGCACTAGATGGTTCCAACAAACACCACAATTTCATAAAGACATCTAACTCCAAATATAACTCATAACAAGTAATTGTAATCTCTAGCCTAAGTGCCACCATGGTGTGCACACTGTCACTTTCACACACATGGGGAGAGCAGAGATCTATTAAAGCACTTGAGTAGCAAGGTAGATCTACTTGATTACAAAGCTCATGATCACAATATGATCATGCATAGAGAGAGAGAGATGAACACATAGCTACCGGTAGAACCCTTAGCCTCGAGGAAGAACTACTCTCTCCTCATCATGGGAATCAGCAACGGCGATGGAGATGGTGGTGGAGATCGATGGAGATGGCTCTGGGGGCACTTCCCCGTCCCGGCAGGGTGCCGGAACAAAGACTTTCTATCCCCCAAATCTCCCCTTCGGTGGCGGCGGCGCTGTGGAACTTTTCGTGGCTGGAGGTTGTTCTCCCTAGGGTTTTTGCATCAGGAGGCATCTTATAGGCGAAGAGGCAAGGTCGGTGGGCGGCCAGGGGGCCCACACCATGCCCTGGCACGGCCTAGGGCTGCCCGCGCCAAGGGGTGGTGTGGCCACCCTGTGGACCCTCTCCGTCTCGTCTTCTGGCTCCGTGAGTCTTCCAGTAAAATATCGACTTTGCCTTTTTTCGGTCCAATTCCGAGAATATTGATTTTCTGACTTTCCTGGAATCAAAAACAGCAGAAAACAGGCAACTAGCACTGTGGCATCTTGTTAATAGGTTAGTCCCACAAAGTGTATAAAAATACTCCAAAGTGTGGACAAAACATAAGAAAGTAGATAAAAACCAAGCATGGAACATCAAAAATTATAGATACATTAGCAACATATCACGTACATGGTTAGTACCTTCCCTTCACCTTTATAGAGCCCCTCTCCCTCTCCCTCTCTGTGTACCCACTCTTACTCACTCACTCGCTCACCCACGCAATCGTCTCCATTGTCCCATCCTCTTATGCAAACCCCGAAGAAAACCCCAACCACACCGATGATGGAGAAGAAGGACATGGTGGCCATCGTCGCCTCCAAGGCTTCATGCGAGGAAGCCCCACATCTCCTTCCAGGCTCCCATCGAGGCATTGAAGGAAGCCGCCATCCCCATCCAGGCCCCCGTCCCCACTTCCAACGTAGCCGCCGACGAGGAGGCCCCCACCGGTTGTGGGCAGATCCCGCTCGATTGGGATCCCTATGAGAAGGAGGAGTACATCTGGTCATAGAACCCCTATGACACCAACATCATCAACCCATGGTCAAAGGTAACTAGGGTTTGCTCCCCTTCCCTTGTTCTTCTACCATTCCCATCGTTGGATGCTAGATCTTTTGTTATTAGGGTTCGGTTGCTCGCATTTCAATTATTGCATGCTAGATCTTCTTACAACAACTAATCCTCTTATGTTTGATCTTGTGTTTGGATGAATCCACTTGTTCACATTTCAATCCTATTTTATTTGTGTTTCAAGTTGTAGTTAATGGATTCCCTAGTTAATACTAGCGTCGATCTGTAGTTGGAATCAGTATTTGATTTTGTTTGAGATTTGGGGATTGGGAATTTAACCCACTCGGTTAATTTATGAAAATAATCATGGGATCTCAGTCAATTAATTTATATAAATAATCAATCCCAATAATCAAGGGATCTCAATCATGTCCTTATTATCATGCACGCTACTATTTGTTCCAACAGGTGCAGAGCAACAACGTCTGCAGCGACGACGAGTCTAGGCACACCAAGACTCGTCAGGTGCTGAGGAGGCTGCAGTTCGGCCAGTACGACGCCTACTTTGCTGGTGACGTCTACAACTTCCCCTTCTACAAAAGGAGACTTGGTGTCACCAACTATAACTGCCTCGTGATGCATGTCGAGGACGTGAGCTCCTGTAACCCCAATGTCGGCGAGACCATGAATGTCCATGCCTTCTTTGCTAAGCACAAGGTGCTAGGCATTCCCCTCTAAAACCTCCAGTAGGTGGCCATCACAGAGGTCGCATGCCTTCGATCAAGCCCAAGGTGCCCAAGATCAAGGAACATGGCAGCAAGAAGTGGAGGAAGCACCAGAGGGAGGAGGCGGAGGCCAGGAGGTGTTGAACATGTGTGTTGTTGCTGTTGGAAAGCAGCTTCTTTTGTTTTTATATGTTGTGTGTTGGATGTTGAGCAGCAAATGTATTGAACCTCGTTAAGTACCCTACTATCTATCGCTAATGTATCCTATATTAGCTGTTGTGAGCAGCTTATAGACATTTGTTTTGTTTTCTGAATGTATGTATATTGCCAATGTGATTTGTTGCTCTAGATTTGCTAATAGATTGGAAAAAACGAGGGCCAAAAGGAACAAATAATTGAAGAAAGAAGATGCTCTAAATTTTCTACCAATTTGGCAAAAAAGGAACATAACTATTAGAGAGAGAGAGAAAAAAAAGATGCTCTCAAAACTGTCAATTAATGATTAAGAAAGAGAAAACTACCAATTTGGGCGAGAGAGACAGAACCCAATCGTGCGCACTACCAAACGCGGTCTCGATCTACTGGCCCCACACGGCGTGACCCCATGTGTCAGTATAACGCGGTCCCACACGTTCCCACACAGCGAGGCCCCACACGTAAGCATAACGGTTAATCTGATGGCAGCTGTCGTTCGAGCTCTTTGTGAGAGTTTCAGAGAAGTGCATGGGCAAAAGTGAGAAAAAGTTTAGGGGCTTAGAAAAATGAGTATAACTAAGGAACCATGAGCATGAAAATATAAATCCCTTTTTCATAATAGGTCCATATGCACCCATGAGCCAAAAAATTGAAATAAAAAACAAGCATCTTCTACTTATACTCAGGACCTCTTTGCTTAAAATGATGATGGCTGTGAGAAAAGTTCACTGGTCGTTGCTTGACCAAGCTATGTCAAATGGTGTCATTCACGGGAATGACATTCCTAAGGTGAACATCAGGGTGCCAAGCAGATAAGATATAAAATTAAAAGAGAGAAATCAAATTTCTTAGGTGGTCTCACTCAAACTCTAGAAGGGGGATGCCTTCAATGGCAACATTGCCCAAGTTTAGAATTTTTAGTTTTGGCTTTTCCCTTCCTGGTCCACTCCCACTCGAGAGGCTTTGGAGGATCCCCTAACTCTCGCTAGACCACACCCTAGACAGTACTCCCCTGGTTGTCACTATCGTCGATGTTGGCGGCGGTGGTGGTGCCCATCCCATCGAAGGCAACGGGAAGAGGAGGTGTGTCATTACAGAGAAGCTTGGCAACGGGCAGGTCGCACAGGCAAGATGGAGTAATGGTGGAGGAGGGAGGTGGCAGTGCTAGGCGGTGGAGATGCATGCAAGGTGACGGTTGAGGTCTCTAGCGCGGTGAAGCTCCCAAGGTCACGGGTGGTGGCATGGGCCTGATCTGAGCCCGATCTGGGCCCATGGTTCTGCCACGCTGCTTGTGACGGTGGCTGCGCTACGACGTCACGGCTAGGCAGTGGACTCCATTGAGGGAGGCCCCAGGTGCTGAGCGACACGAGACTGGAGGTAGTGGTGGCATGACTCTTTTCTGGGCCTGATCTAGGCTATGAGGGGCATGGTCGGAGGTCGTGCGGGATGGTGCTATAATCTTGAGCCTATAGTGCTGGGTTGGTCATGTAGGAGGGTCAGGCTGGTGCGGGACAAGCTCCCACAGGGACAAGCATGAGCAGGCCATGGAGGCATGGGAAGATGGGTGGACTAGTGTTGCTGCGGTGAGTGGTTGGGCAAGGTACTGGTGGCTGGTGGCAGAAGAATGGCGCCAGGATGGGCATTGCATCCTCCCGTCCAAAGTGGGGTTGAGGAAGAAGGTTGTGCATCACGTAGGGCTATCATGGGTGATGCTTGAGGTGATCAGCACCTCTATCACCGGTAACAAGAGATGGCCTCTCATCGGTGGCTTGTCCGATCTCCAAATGGTTTGTTTTGGTGGACAACATGGTTGATGTTAGGGCTACAAGAAATCCCTATGCGGTAGCAGACAGCGATGGCGCCCACGGGCATCGTCACCTTCTTGAAGGCGTCGTCTAGGTCCTCTTCGTCATGCCCCATTCTGCGTAATGGGGGAAACCGTATATCCATCTCTCTGGTTCAGGCAGTGGCGGCGCTATGGCATTGTTCCCTCCTTGGAGGTGTTGTTTGGGTTGCACGTGAGTCCCAAGATAGCCATATGAGTGGAAGCTGCTCGGAGCATGGGCCCCTAGGGCATGTTGTACACTGATGCAACATCTCTTTGTCGATGCTCTCCTCGGGTCTGATCAGGTCCTACAATCTATATCGCCACTACTTCTTCCAGGCATCAAGGGTAGATTATACATTGACACGTTCTATCTTAGTGTGAGGGTTGCATTTGAGAGGTGTCTTGCTTCGGTTGTGAAGTGATTTAGTGGCTCTATATCCTGACCTCTCGCCTACTCAGCTAGGTTAGGCAAGGTTGAGTCCTTTTTTGTGCTTTATGGGTGTGCGTTGTAAGCCGATAGGCGTTGTCTATACGGATTTTGGGTCCGGTTTCCCTCATAAACTGGAGCAACCTTCTATTTGTTCAATCAATTTAGCATCTCTCCTCCTAACGTTCAAAAAAATCTGGAAGGCCATTAGATTTTTTTGTCTAGGATAAGACATCTAGGACATTGCAGCTCAACAATAATGGTGGAGAGAGACAGAAGTCGTATCCCCTCTTAGTGAAGAAGGGGGGTTCTAGTTCCCCTGGAAAACTAGTCATTATGGAAAAAATAGAGATTCCGGTCTAAAGAGACCAAAAAACCATTATCTTAGGAAAAATATTCGTATCAACTACAGAGAGTCATCCCACATGGCACAACTAAAAATAGAAAACACCGCATATTTTGTGGTTTACACCGGAGTCACTGGTGTTTCCACACCAGGATCTCAACACTAGATACAATGTCGTGGCTAGAACTTGAGATATCTCTCCATCCAAGCATGAGACGATTTAGTGGGTGCATTGGGGTTTGTGTACTTGATTTGACTTCACCCGTATATTCCATTGTGCAACTGCCTCGATAGTATGAGTTTTAAATGACTCAAAAACAAAAGAAACACTGAAAACCGTCTTTGATCTGTTCACTTTTGAGGGGTCGTTGTTGGCAACAACTCTATGTGTACCAACTCGTTGGGACTCCAAGTGCATAGTATTGTAGTAATCGTCTTTCTCCATAAGGGTGATTCAAAGGTTTATATCGAATTCTTAGAGAATTAGCTAGGAAATTTATTTTCTTGTCTTCTCAGACAACCTACAAAAACAAAGCATTTTCCTTGTGTCCTGAACTCCACCATGTGGTTGTCAAGAACAAGGTTCCGTATTAGTAAAACTTAAATAAAACTATAAATAAATAAAAGTAGACAATCTATAACTAAGCAAGAAATTAAAAACAATAAAGTAAATTTATTTTTGGTTGTATGTTTGTTTATGTACACAGAAAATTTATTCTTGTATTTTAGGATTTGATTAATGAAAAAAATAAAGCAATAAAAATGTGTAAAAGGTGTTTCTTATAATTAGAAGCGGAACCAGGATTTTGGGTTCACTTGTCTACTCTCTCATAAAGTGCAATGAACATAAAAAGTGCCTATGGATGATATGATGTCACTTGGAACTTCATTGTATGTTTGATTAGCATTTATATGGGCATCACGTCCTCATATAAAGATGATGCAACGCATCTCACTTATACTCCTATAGAAAGAAAGAAGTCCATATAATCTAGAATTAAGAATAAAGAAAGTATAGCTTTAGATACTTTGACACGATGTTTGAATAACAAATGTGCTATATTGACCAAACAAGAGCATCTTTGATGTCATAAGATGAATAACACATGAATTTACTTTATCCCTAGCGAGTTAACAAAAGAAAGGTAAAAACCATAGTGGATCTCGAGTTTTCCGTCACTTCCAAATCTCCACCAACATGTTACTCTATCTAATACGCATGCCCCCCCCACATCTTGCATACAAGTATGATCAAAACAACTACTTAATAAAGGGGTACATAATATGCATCTACTAATACATCTTACACATGTTAGAATTTTGATATCAAATATCATCTCAGAAAACAAAGATCTATCACATAGAAATTACATAGATGACCATAATCATGTTGGAAAACCCATATGGTACTAAAACAACGATAACATGAGAGAGTTTAGATCATGTGTAACACCCCGTCCACTCCTGGGCCCGGGGGGTGTCACTCCTAGCAGCTTAATAGGATATCTAGACTGGCCCCACAGACCAACACTAGTCTTTTCTGCGCACTTTGTCCTCACTCGTGCGCACCCGGTTACCCACTTCCCGGTCGGTCACCCATCCTAGAATTGCTCTAGGCCAAGCACGCTTAACCTTAGAGTTCTTTTCGAATGAGCTTCCGAAAAAGAAGTTGCAACTTGTTGATATGGGTATCCTATCAAGCCTATTAAGCCATGTGCCTGGATCTCACATACACCCACCCTTTAGAAGATCGATGCCCTCATCGATCAAGCACACCCCAGGAACGTTCCCTCTTGGCATGCGTCTATGCGTCCAGTGCCGGCACATGTGCCATGCCGTGTCCACTCCGGGCCACACGCGCCATGCTCCACATGTCCCGCCACTGACCCGCACACACCCGTGTAATCGCAGGGGTCGGCTCTGATACCACTTGTAACACCCCGTCCACTCCTGGGCCCGGGGGGTGTCACTCCTAGCAGCTTAATAGGATATCTAGACTGGCCCCACAGACCAACACTAGTCTTTTCTGCGCACTTTGTCCTCACTCGTGCGCACCCGGTTACCCACTTCCCGGTCGGTCACCCATCCTAGAATTGCTCTAGGCCAAGCACGCTTAACCTTAGAGTTCTTTTCGAATGAGCTTCCGGAAAAGAAGTTGCAACTTGTTGATATGGGTATCCTATCAAGCCTATTAAGCCATGTGCCTGGATCTCACATCATGCTACTGCCACAAACCCATACTCTAGAGGTGGATTACTCCCTCTTCATCATGGAGACATTATTGATGATGTTGGAGAGGTTGGAGATCCAACTAGTGGCGGCTCCGGTAGAATTTCCCCTCCAATATTTGCTGGTTCTAGATGTGTTACTGTGTTTCCTCTCTGCCTCCTTTGAGGTTTCCCTAGGGATCTTTTTATAGGCGTTTTTAGGTTGAGGCTTAGAGTTAGGGGTGAAGATAGATGGTTGTCAACTCTCAAGGAAGAAAAGAGCATAGGTGGCGCGACCAAGTAAGTGGGTCTTGCCACCTAGGCTCAAATGGGCCTCAGGCCTCCCCTCTGGTGATCTAGGTGCTCCAGCTCATTTTCTTCGTGAAAAAATAATCCTCGAAAACCCCTAAGTACATTTGACTTCATTTAGGTCCCTGAAACTTAAAACTACGAAAACAGGGTTTTCCTGTTTCTGCTGAGTTATAAGCCAAATAAAAGGGATCATAGGTAAATCCCCATAATTCAGTGTAAAACATGGATATAACATTCTAAATTATGCAAATATGTAGAAATATGTGACAACAAACTCCAAAGTTCATGTATGCATTTTACATGCATCAACATGCCCAAGCTTAACCTATGCTTATCCTCGGGCATGAAGGTGATAAAAACTAGACATGGTCTTTGGAGTTTGTTGTTATGTAGATCATTATAAGTCATGATTATTGATACACAAATTCGAATCATTGTCTTTCCGTTTTTCTTAATTTATCAACATTAACGAGCATAATGTAGCAAATCAAATAACAATTTATTCCAGCAATAATATCTTATTTAATAGAAATAGACAATTCATTCTCTTAAAGAGTAACAAGAAGAAAATATATTATAAAATGATATCTTCCATAAAGTTCATCTATGCTCAACAATATGTCAATATTGTATAAAAATAAATGCACAAAGTACTATGGATAATTAAGCATGCAAAATGCAAAAAATAGAAGTTTCATTGTCCTACTTTTGTTTTAGAATTAATGTTTCTTACATTTGTGGACACTTGAAGAAGTATAAAGTAATTAGGGATTGACATGTACAAGATATATTTAGCTTTCAAAAACTACCCCTTAAGTTTATGCTTGAAATTGTACATCATTAGATTTTGGTTCCATTGCCCCTCATCTCTCTGATTCTTTTGGCATTCTTATTTTTGGACACTTTTTGCTTCTTTCCTCTCAGCACTTGTGTATAATATTTTTTGGATACATATGTATCTTTGAATTAAGAAAATTTGCATGCATACTTACTGATGGATCAATGCACGACGCCCAGAAAAATGCTTGATGGCGGTGTTGATGTAGAGCTCGTTGGGAACCCCAAGAGGAAGGTATGATGAGCACATCCGCAAGTTTTCCTCAGTTATGAAACCAAGGTTTAATCGAACCAGTAGGAGAAAGGAAACACCCCAAAGGTGTTACTAGCTGAGCTTTGGCAGGGCGCACTACCGGTGCTAGTAGCAACGTGGAGACCTGCACAACACAACCACATAACTTTGTCCCCAACTTGCGATGAGGTTGTCAATCTCACCGTGTTTTGCGGAAAACAAAGGATTAAACGTATCGAATGGAAAGAAGTAAAACTTTGCAGAAAGTAAACACAAAGCAATATCAGT
The DNA here is from genome assembly GCA_916181665.1 of Avena sativa. Classification (NCBI taxonomy): domain Eukaryota; kingdom Viridiplantae; phylum Streptophyta; class Magnoliopsida; order Poales; family Poaceae; genus Avena; species Avena sativa. The sequence continues at coordinate 665,631,205 of OV702289.1, read as the reverse complement.
TTATAGATTGTATGTAAAGAAAAGGATCGGGATCCATAGTTCACTAGAGGTGGCTCTCCTTAGATAGATAACATGCTGGGTGAACAAATTACAGCGGGGCAATTGACAAACATCGAGAAAGCAGTACATGCATATACTAATCATCTTGACTCCTTTGAGACTTGATTGGGCATTACAACATTATACATAGACCGCCATCCAACTACATCTATGACTAATAATCCACCTTCAGCTTATCATCCGAACCCCCTCCAGTATTAATTTGCAAGCAACAGATTATTGCTTTATGAACTGCGTGTAAAGTAAACAATATGATTGTTCTATGAACAAAGAATTGTTGCTTTCTCCCTAGTAGCAACAGCACATCTAGTACCTTAGAGATTTCTGTCACTTCCCCAGATTACCAGAGGCATGAACCCACTATCGAGCATAAATACTAACTCTTGGAGTTGCTAGCATCTACTTGGCCAAGATAGCTACTAACAACGGAAAGCATGCAAGATCACAAATAACAAAGACATGATAGAATCAATAATGAATCTGAAATAGCATCTCAATATCCATTGGATCCCCGCAAACACAACATGCAGAATTACAAAATAGATGATCTTGATCATGAACGGAGCTCACAAGATCTAGACATGAAAGCACAAGGGAGGAGAACCAGCCATCTAGCTACTACATGGATCCGTAGTCCAAGGATGAACTACTCACGCATCACACCGGAGGCTTGCATGGTGATGAAGAAGGCCTCCAGGGTGAATTCCCCTCTCCGACAGGGTGCCAGGAAGAGCTTCAGATCCCTCCCGATCTAGGGATGGAGATGACGGCGGCTACAAACTCTTTCGTGGATTTTTGATCAGGTACTTAGGGTTTTTGTCCCGAGGGCATCTTATAGGCAGAAGGAGAGGCCGAGGGGGTGCCGGGAGCGGCCACACCACCCCTGGTGTGGGCCAGGCCTGGCCGCGCGGCCAGGTGGTGTGGTGGCCCCCTGGCCCCTCTCCGTCTTGTATTCTGGCACTTGATGACATCTGGAAAAATAGGCACTTTGGCTTTTGTCCCATCCAATTCCGAGAATATTCATTTTCTGACTTTCCTGGAACCAAAAATAGCAGAAACAGGCAGCTGGCACTGTGGCTCTTGTTAATAGGTTAGTCCATGAAATCATATGAAAAGTACTCCAAAGTGTGGACAAAACACAAGAAAGTGGATAAAACCAAGCATGGAGCATCAAAAATTATAGATACATTTGCAATGTATCACTTACTCTCTCACTCTTGATACTTTTATTGAACGGTGTGTGACCTTTTTAGCGGTGGCATCTTTGCTAGAAGGTTTTGTGCGCTCATAATTCTTTTGTATGCATATTTTATTCTACTGCCTTATGAGTTTGTGGTCAACCCACAACTAGTTTCTCTATGACAACCATAACCATAAACAATACCATTTGTAGCTAAGTAAAACCCACACATGAGAATGTAGTTGGAATAGCATTTTCTATATAGGTAGGTATGATGGACACTGCTGGAATAACTTGATTTTAAGGTATTATGGAAGCATGATGAGTTAATTTTTACCTTATGTTATTGCATGAGTAGTAGTAGAATTTTGGTATTTTACAGTGCTCGCGTGCACCTTTTATGCATGTTTCCATGGGATCCCAATGTATTGAGGCATTGATGAATATATCACTTCCAGCTATCATATTGGACAAAATATGATATTTATAAAGTAATAAAAGTCATTATTACAATTCCCATACCGTGAACACATACCATGAGGTGGACGCTTCATCTCATCAAATACTCTCACCTAGCATGGACGGATCTGAGATTCGACATTCAGAGACATCAGAATACATAGAAACCCTACCTTCGGAAGGGATCTGGAGGGGGAACTTGGAAAGGGCGTCATCTGTTCTTCTACACGAATCATAGGAGGCCTAGCCATCATCTCCATCATCATCATCATCATCATCAGCTGCTTCATCTTCATCACCATTCCCCATCGCATTTACCTCCATCTTGTTGTAATTCCAAGTACTATTGTGAATTTGCACTTTCTATCATCCATCTACTCGTATTAATTAATTTCATATATCCATGATGATGTTGTTGATTGCCTCCATGAGTGAGTAGTTTACCTTGTTCTTGGGGATATGGAGAAACCCTAGCAATATTATGATATAAAATAAAGATGATCTATAACTTTGGTTCATGATTATGTGTTAGTTTTCTCTCTAGATATTATGGGAAGTCAACCATGTAATCTTTGCCTTCGCTACTACAAAGGGAATTACAGTTGGGTGTATGGTACTATGTACGATGCTAAGTGACATAACGTGTCAGCATGATATTCATATGGTTAAGGGGGATAAGGAGAGATTCACTAAGCGCATATCGTTATCCATGGGGAAACCATTAATTGTGAGGGATAGTAGTGGATTTCTTATGATCATCGCAGTGGTTATTAGGGATGAAATAACAGATGGATTTCTGTGATCATTCATTTATGGAGATCTCTCCACACATGTCATGAATAAAGACATAGATTTATCCCAATCATGATTAGTACCAATGCTAGAGGTGGATCCTACAATCCCTAAGAAGACTTCGCCTTACTGCAGTTTCATTACCATTTACATCACTTTTGTCTCCTTGTTTCTTTATTCTTTAGTCTTTACTTTACGCACAAAACAACCCTCTTTAAACACTCATACTTGAGATCAAGGGAATATTACAAGTACTCCTTGATAGATAGTGACGAGGGGCATTAAGACCTTAACCAAACAACTCTTAGTGGTTCAATACTCTTACTTTAGAAACAAGCTACATTGTGCATGTGATCTTGCAGTCATCAAGATATTTTCTAGCGCCGTTCCCCAGGAGCTAAGCACTTTTGGTATTTATTCTTAGTTGCTAATTTATTATTTTTTCACTAAATCAATTTAATAGTTTCAGCTAAACACCGTGACTACTCTTGGGCATATGAACAAGCTCGACGCAACTGAATACCTCAGGAGGTTTAATAGAGCCTATGTGAAAGAATTTTCGAGCAGAAGCATAGGAATCATTTAATTTCCATTCTACATGAAAAAATATTTGCAGGATACGATCTTGATGAAGATCCCTATGGCCATTTAAATCATTGTACAAAGATATATTGGACCAAATTGAAAGGCTATTATGATGATGAACTAAAACTTAAATTGTTTAGCCAATCTCTAACCAACACTGCTCTTGCTTGGTATAGAATTTGCCCTACAGAATTAATAAGTAATTGGGAAAAGTTTAAAGGAGAATTCATATCCCGCTTTTATCCCAAGGTGTAGTCAGCTGGAGTGAGATGAGCAATTACAAACTTCAAGAATCATCTAGGTGAAGGTTTGGTAAGAGCCTACAAAAGGTATAGAAGTATGATTAATAAATGTCCCCATCATGATCTACCACAATTGTATGTTTTACATATTTTCTATGGAGGACTTAATCAAGATAATAAAAATGAAATAGATCTAGCTTCGGGTGGAGCTTTTATGGAATTCACTCTAACACAAGCTTGTGCACTTCTAGAAACAATTCACTATAAAAGAGAAACTCGTGGTTTAGATTTAGGAGGAAAAGAAGGAATAAAAGTATAATATGATTATCTCAATGCTTATAAAGAAGCTAGAAAAGAAAAAGTAACTCCTAATGAGTTTAATTTTGATGAAGATATTATTCTACAAATCCTTTAGTCTTCTATGGAACACATTGAAGCACCAAAGGAGGACTGGCCTCAATATGCTCTGCCACCTTAACCAGTTGAAGTGCAAGTGGTAGCTAGAGTGGTAATCTACCCACCAAGGAAGAGACCTTCTTATGTGGATCCACTTCCGTTTTGGAGGGTTGTGGAGAAGCATACAATAGCTCAACATCTTGTAGAACAATTGGAGGAGGAACAAAGAGTTCTAGCAGAATAAGAAGAAGCAACAAATGTAGAAGAAATTATTCTTGGAAATGTGGAAGAAGACATAGAAGTGAGAAAGGAAGAAATATTAGCTATGTTTGCACATTGCAATGTAATTGAACTTGACATTGAAGCTTCCCAATTTGTTGAAGGAAAGGTAAAAGCTAAAAATGTTGGTAAGCCTATTCTTCCATGCACCTTCGGTGAATCTTCTTACTATGGCCTTTGTAATATAGGGACTGTCGTTAATGCCATCCCTTTTGAATTTTATTTCGACATCCAAGATGAACTTAAACCAACCAAAATCTTGAATATGACAATTATGCTTGCTGATAAAACACTTAGAGTACCCATGGGAGTTATTAAAGATGTTCCAATTTCCATTAGACCATATGAATATCCCATTGATTTTGTGGTAGTTCATATGCCTACTGGTACTTATTGTCCAATTATTTTTGGAAGAACTTTCTTGAATACCACGAGGGCATACATTGATTATAGAAAGAAACAGTTTCATTCAAGTTTGGGGAAGATGAAATTAAATTCCATTTCTCAAAGTTTCAACAAGCCCACATTTTAAGAATTTGAAGAGCAACATGAATAAGAAAATACTATTACACATCTTGCCGCTTTGTTTTATGAAGCACAAGACGATGATCTTGAAATAATCTTGGTTGAAAACAATGATATCCCTGAAGACATTGGTAAGATGGAGATCGATGAGTATATCGAATCCTCTCCCATGATTGATTCTCCCATGAATGAAGAATATGAAGTTCCATAGAGAAAGGGAGATGAGGAACTTCCACCCCTGAACTCAAACTTCTTACTAAAGAATTAAAATATAGTTTTTTTGATGATACTAACAAATACCCTATTATTGTAAGTGCTAATCTTACAGATAAGGAAGAAGAGAATTTGATAACAATATTTAGAATGCACCATAAAGCTTTCGGGTATTATATATGACTTAAAAGGGATTAGTCCTTCAATATCCACCCATCAAATATTTATGGAAGAAGGCTCTCAGCTGGTTGCATACTTTCAAAGAAGGCTAAAATCACAAATGTAGGAAGTGGTAAGAACAAAAATAATTCACCTCTTAGATGCAGGTATTATTTATCATGTGGCGGAAATTGACTGGGTAAGTCTTGTTCATTGTGTTCCTAAGAAAGGAGGATTTACTGTTGTGCCCAATGAACACAATGAATTAGTCCCTACTCAAACTATTTTTGGGTATAGAATGTGCATTGATTTTGGAAAGCTAAATAAAGAAACGAGAAAGGATCATTATCCTTTGACATTTATATATCAAACAATGAGAGACTTGCTAAGCATTCTTACTTTTGTTATCTAGATGGATATTCTGTTTTTTATCAGATAATTTTCATCAAGAAGATCGATTAAAAAACCACTTTTACTTGTCTCTTTGGTTTATATGCTTACCGTCGGATGCCGTTTGGATTATTCAATGCACATGTTACTTTCCAGATATGTATGACTGCTATCTTTTAGACTTTTTTTAAAATATCATGGAAGTATTCATGGATGATTTTCCATCTATGGAACTTCATTTAACCATTATCTCAACAATCTTAATAAATTTTTGCAGCATTGTGAAGAAACTAACCTTGTCCTGAATTAGGAGAAGTGTCACTTTATTGTACACGAAGGGATAGTGCTAAGTCACAAGATCTTAGGTAAAGGTATAGAGGTTGATAAAGCAAAATAGAGAAGCTACCACATCCAGATGACATGAAAGGTATATGATTTTTTATTGGTCATATTGGTTTTTACAGGAGGTTCATTAAGAACTTCTCTAAAGTTTCTAGATCATTAACTAACTTCTTGCTGATGGATGCTCGTTTAAATTTGATGAAAGTTGTTTCACTACTTTTACCACTTTAAAACAAGCTCGTTTAAATGATCCTACTATTAAACCACCTAATTGGAGAAACCCTTTTGATTTATTTTCTGAAGCTAGCAATAAAGTTGTTGGGGCTATACCTTGCCAACATGATGGTGATAAATTTAATATCATTCATCATGCTATTCGCACAAATAATGAGGCCCAAAGTAACTATCCCATAGTCGAGAAGGAACTTTTTGCAGTTGTATTCTTTTGTGATAAATTTAGATCTTACATTATTGAGTCAAAAGTTAGAGTCCACACTGATTATGATATCTTAAAATAAATTCTTCAAATAACTGATGCTAAGCCTAGGATGATTCGTTGGACTTAGCTTTTGCAAGAATTTGAGTTGTAGATTATGCAAACAAAGGAAGAACCACCTAAGGTACCAAGTCCAGTTGAAGACATCTTAGCTGAAGAGAGAGTAGCATCAATATATGTACCTCCAGGTATCTTAAATCAAGAGAAGAAGTTTTCTAATGAATTTAGCATTTTTTGCGACCAACCATACACAAGGGGAAAAGGAAAATAATGAAAAAATTAAAGAAGATAAATTCCCTATACTCATTCCTTCAAGATCTGGTAAGTAAGGTAAGTTTAAACTAACTATTTTCACGTTTTATTCTTGTTTTGTTTTTTTACATTCGTTTTTGAAGTCCTTGTATTTTTCTAAGCTAAATGGTAGTTTCCAGAAGTTGGTACGGACGGGTGGTATAGACGCACATGCCCGTACCAACAGTCGTTAACTCACCAGTATACTCGGGTGTTTCGTTCTTTTTATCCACAGAGTCGGTACGACCGCGCGGTATCGGTGCATCCCCCGTACCGATGGTCGTTAACATCCTTGTCTCTCTTTCAGTTTTTCGACCTTTTTTTGTTATAAAAAAACTTTTCTACTGCCTAACGAAGGTCGGTGCCTTCGGTACCGGTAGAAGGTATAGGCGGATCCCACCCGTACCGAGTTATTTGGATAGTTTTACCAATGTATACCCAAAGGAAAGATTGCGTCGGAGCATCGGGTACGGGCGGACGGTACGAGCTCTGCCTGTACTAGTGGTTGTTATGTACCCAAAATTTTCCTTTTTCCTTTTTTCTTCTTTTCTTTCCTATTTTGTTGGTATTTTTCTACTCAGTTTCTTCATCATTATTACAACATTTTCTTGTTCCTAGCCCCTCATAAAACTCTCCCAAGGAGTCTCTCTCTTTTATCCTCCTATCAAACAGATCTCATCAACACTACCTATCTCAAGGAACCTCGCGACCATGTCTCAACAATGGGAGATCGTTCAAGCAAGGAAGAATAGCAAGGAATCCTCCACGAACCCAAGAGAAGATGATAAGAAGGACATTGAAGAGAAGTAGGAAGAAGAACTCTGGTTGCCCCAGTTTGGTACGGAGGACCGGGTTCAAGCTAAGGGAGATGATGAAAGAAGGGTGCAAGGTGTTTAGTTTGCTTGTAGGGAAGAAAGATGATCATAAATAGGTGCACCTAGTCCATGAGGATGCCGATGGTTTCTCACTTGAGAAACTGAAGTTGGAACAAGAATAGATTCAAGCCTCGCTGATAGCCTTGACCGCTGTATCAAGAAAATCAAGGTAACAGCTCTAGGATCTGCTAAACATGTTGACCTGATACGTCGCTATATTTATCAGATAGATAACAGCATAATTAAGGGATTGCAAGCTAATCTTCACATTACTCTTTATTCACTAAAAATTCAAAACAAGATAGTGGAGCTCTAATAGTGTGTCATCGCTTAGTTGGAGAAAATTAACGAGTAGCATGGAATCCGCATTATGATCTCGGAAGAAACGAACAACACCCTCTCCACTAGGCTCCATGACGCAAGGTCTTCATCTTCAAAATGCAGGAGCACCATAGTATCAAATAATTGCAAGGAATTATTTGATCCCACCTAGATTGATTCCAAGCTTAGGGAGATATATAACACCTTATAGTCTATCTTACAATTTTAGCATGTTTACTTTTCTCGCATGCATATTAGTTAAATTCAAAGTTTTGCCTTAGTTGCATATTCAACTCACTTGGAGAAGGAAAGAACTATATCCAATGAATTTTTGAGCCTTTATGATATTTGAAGTATTCTCGGTTTATGATTGTTGTATTAGATGTATGAATAAGGATGAGTACTATTATAATTGTACTTTGCGATGATTTTAGGGTCTTACACACAAATATTACTGATATAATATGAGAATAATATTGGGTAGCATGTTATAATCATTTGTTTGATTACATAGAAAAATATCCAAAGCAAAAGAATTATGAAAGCAACAAAAATAAAGAAAGTTATGCTATCGAGGAATTTATAGAATGATTACAAGTAGAGGCAGATGATCAAACCACAACTGTGAATTACTTCATACTCGGCTTGGAAGTTAGTACCTTGTATTAACCTCTTTTGAGTCTTCTCATGAGAATAAAAATATGTATAGCTTCTTTGCACAAGAGATATAACAAAAAGAAGAGAAAAGAGAAAAGAATATGGAGTTAAACATGTGCAAAGGGCAATACATATATACATGATCATGAGAGGAAACGAAACAGACCATCCATAGTTTTGAATCCCAAGTGGATGTGCAAAGTCCTAAACATGTTTGAGATCACCTTGCAAACTTGTTCGGTTGCACTTGATGATTCTATGATATGCTAGTAATTAATCTTCATATGAACTACTAGCACTAAGGTGTAGAAGTCTCTAAGTCATTTGATATGTGGAAGTGTGATAGAGCTCACGATGTGATTCTATCTCTGATATTATAATTGTTGCTTCAAATGCCTCATGTATTTTAGAGCTTCATCAACATGATGACGTTGTCCTTTGAAGCTCCTATATTGCTCAGGGATGAGCATGAGTATATGCTTGGGAAAGTTGATAAGTGCATTTTTTGAAGCATATTTACCTTACATTTTTGCATGAGCAGCACTAGGATTTTGATATTTTACGGCGCTCATGCACACCTTTTATGCATGTTTCCACAGGATCCCAAAATATTGAGGCATTGATGAATATATAACTTTGAGCTATCATATTGGACAAAATATGATATTTCTGAAGTAATAAAAGTCATTATTGTGATTTACCACACACCTGGGAGAAAAGCCAACACGAAGAGAAGCTACTGAAGCATTAGCGAGTGTCGGTACAGGCATACCCTCCTATACCGCATGCCCGTACCATGTGGTGTCTGTTTTGTCTCATCAAATACTCTCACCTGGCATGGATGGATCTGAGACCTGACATCCAGAGACATCGGAATACACAAAAACCTCACCTCTGAAAGGGATCTGGAGGGGGAACTTGTAGAGGGCATCATCCTTGCTGCTACACGGATCATCAGAGGCCTATGCATCATTTACATCATCATCTTCATCACCATCACCATTCCCCATCGCATTTACCTCTATCTTGTTGTAATCAAGAGTAAATAATAGCACTAGATTGTTTCGGCTCAAACTGTCATCCTGATTCTTTTCGGCCGAGGGATGGACACCAAAAAGGACATGCGGAGATGTCATAATGGGGCCCAAATATACCGTGAGGCGGGACCCACTGCGGGCCAGGGCGAAAGATTCCTTAACATGTACGTGTGTCGTGGGCTCCGTGGTACCTCGCATCGCTGGACGTTGGACCGCACACGCGCCATGGGCCCTCCGTTAGCATATGTGGGCAGGACTAAGCTCTGTGAGAGGTGTTCCTGACGCGACATGCCTCCACAATCGCCGGGTGGCAAGGCCCGCCGAGATCCAACATGGCGTCGTGATCCCATGACGGCTGCGGTTTCTTGCAGTCATGGGGCCCGCCAAGAGCCGACATGGTGTTGTTAGCCCATGCCGACGCAGTTTCTCGCGAACTCTCATGGATGTAGGGCTCTCCACAGGTCGGAGTGGCGCTGTAAACCCATGCCTGCTGTCAGAGTAGACCATAGATGACGCATCTTCTCACGGTCGTCGAGCACAGATGGCGGCGTAGACCTTAGACGTCCGTGGATTTTCTTAGCGAGATTGTACAATGGGTCATGTTCAAAGCTAAGGTGGCAGCATAGATCGTAGTACTTAAGTGGTTTTTGCATCTAGATCATACCATGGGGTCCGCTCCTGGCACCCTAGGCTATTGTTGCTTATTTTTATTTAGCAAAACTTTTTCTTTTTTTCTATTTTCTCTTTGTATTTTCATTTCAAAACTGGTTTCATCATCTAGTCTGGTACAAAAAAGAGGTTAGTGCTATATGCACAGGGATATATTCTTCGTAAGATAGACTGATATGGGTCTGGGTCCCCGTGATTAGTTACCTAGGGCATACGAAGGCCTACGACCCACAAAGCCCGTGAAGAGTAAGAGAGTGTCGGAAGCATCCGATGGACAAAATGGTGTCTTGGCAATCAAGAAAGAAGTGCAAACCGACATAATACTAGTGTTGCAATCATAACATGTAACATATCTGTATATGGCTTGAGGACCCAACCTCTCATATAAAGACTGGGAGGAGCCAATGGAGAGGGATCTTAGCTTCTAGCAATCTGCAACCCGCCGTGAGCTGGACCATAACTACCGAACCGACAACTTTGTAATTGTATTCTCCACAATAATCTGATGACTTCGACTCCATTGTTTGTCTGATCAGCCGATGAAATCCCTGCGTTCTCTTGTCCACAAAATCCTAAGTGCATAACCATGGACATTGCCGAGGTTACCACTCATCAGAGATGGTGGACAACATGCTTACCGGGAGGCATTTGGAAGATGTGGTCCATGTATCCGGAACCACTACAGCTGTCCGTTGCCTCGAGGACGACCGCCACCACCCGCTTCCCGTGTAGCTGAGGATGTCCACACCGTTGCAACCGATCTATTCTATCCGCATGGCGTATAGAAAAACGTAGCACTGTGTTGTTGGCATCTTCCTATGAATGCGCCACCGCCACCGACGATTGGATGGTGCCGTGTTCGCAGAAAGCTAACAACAACACGATGCTATGTTCTTGCCCAAGTCGATGCTCGTGGAGTGATGCATGCAGACGAATGTGGAGACAAAAGGAGGGACGGCGAAGGTGGCTATAGAAACACACCGCATCCTGCTTTGTCTCGCTTTCGTGAGAAGCCACAATACTAGCTCCGGGTATGGTCACTGGAGTGGTGCATGCTACTGCTCATGAAGACGAACCGAAGTAACGCAGAGGTGGAGAGATGAGAGAATTTAGCTAATGAATGTCATCGGGGAAGGTGTTTTATACCTGGCTGAGGACCTCGACGATAGAGCACGCACACGGCGATGGGATCACGCTGCCACCTCGACTGACGTCCGTGAGAACTCGCCGACATCTACAACCTAGCCTGCGACCCATCTCCTCTTTCCTCTCCCTGCTGCTCAGCGCGTCTCACCGCAGCCCAGCCGAAGCCCACATGCATCCCAAGACCGGTACCTCTTCGGCAGTCATCTTCCTCGAGCAGACACATAGCTCGGTGTCGTCGACGCCGCCGTCGATCGCTGTAGCACCAAGATCCCTGCTTCGCCGCCCTGGAGAAGAGGATAAGACCCGCGTAGATGCCTCTGGCCGTCCTTATCCTCCTCTGATCTCTCTCCCGACCTTCCTATCCGTATATGCCCTCTAGCCGAAACCCTAGCCCGGCCAGAGCCGCCCGTCCCCGCCGTCTCCAGCCACCCTAGGCTTCGCCGAGGCCACAACTAGGACCGACGTCGTCTTCTCATTCTTCCACACCAAGCTTCGCAAGCTGGTGTGCTCCCAGTCGCCTGAATTGAGTCCGTCTTTGCCGCCCCCGATGAGCTCCGCCGTCACCATCACCATCGCTCCGATCATCGCCTCGCCTCGTCATCGCCATCAACCGCTCAGGGGTGAGCTTCTGGTGCTCCAGGCACCCTCCGCTTGCTCGCTTGCTTGCCGTAGCACCATCCCCGCTAGCACCTGCAGCCTTCGCCACTCGGCCTCGTCGCCGGCCAAGCTCCAGTGACCGAAACCTAGCAGCGCCGCCCGATTTAGGTTCCTCGTATAGCGCCGGTTCGTACGCGCGTAGCCGCACAACCCCGCTTGCCCTCCTCCGCCGTCCCAGGCCACCGTCTGGCGTGTGCGCCAGCAAGCCGATGTGGCACCCGCGTGTCGCCGAGGGCGCTTGTGTCATCGTTGCGCAAGGTTCGCCACGGTTGGCCCATAGGTCAACCACAGTGGCTAGCCCAGCCCCGGTGTAAAACAACCCCCACCCCAAGCTGACGTCAGCGTGACGCAGTAGTCCTTTTTAAATAGTTTAATAATTTTAGAAATTGGTTTAATCTTATATAATGTAGATGACGCAACAAAGAATATATAATGGATATACCGACTTCATGCCTCAGGTTCAAAGAATATAATGTAGATGACGCAACAAGCATGCGTACATGGAAAGCCAAATCATTGTAGTTGTAGGAATAAAAAATTCCGTGAACTCTTTAAAAGGCAACCAAGCATAAAACGTGCGGTTCCCATACGAACCAAACGTGCATACGCCATGAGCCTATAGGTACATGCACATGATCCTACTATCGTTAGCCTCACAGTCTTATAGAACATATCTCAGCGTTCCAAGGTTGAAAACCAATAATAAACATTATGTTAATGTGTGCACGTACATGATACGTGTCCAGGATCCTGCGTACTATTTTGCTATGTCAGATTCCGATTTACGTGCCTTTGGTACGAATCATGTGGCAAGTAAGGTTCCGGCATGCGCTATCTGATTACGCATGTCTTCCGTGCTTACGTTGTGAACGAAGAGTATATTGATCATGAGTGCGGCCAAACTTTATGTGTGTCGTACGACTTCAGATTTAGTGTTTTGCTTCTCATTTTGCGTTAATAGTCAAGTGTTTTTCCTAACCGCTGCGCTCCGGGGGTGGGGGTGGGGCGCAAAGAGGAGTCTAGTTCCAATTACTATTGTGGATTTGCACTTATTATTATCCATCTACTCGTAATCATTTCATATATTCATAATGTTGTTGTTGATTTTCTCCATGAGTGAGTAGTTTACCTTGTTCATGGGGAGATGGAGAAACCCTGGCAATATTATGATATGAAATAAAGATGATTTACAACTTTTGATCATGATTATGTGTTGATTTTCTCTCTAGATATTATGTGAAGTCGACCAGGTAATGTTTGCCTTCAGGACTAGATAGGGAATTACTGTTGGGTGTATGGTAGTATGTACGGTGCTAAGTGACATAACGTGTCGGCATGATATTTATATGGTCAAGGGGATAAGGATATATTCACTAAGCTCATATTGATATCAATGGGGAAACCCTTAATTATGAGGGATCAGAGTGGATTTCTTACGATCATCATAGTGGTCATTGGGGATGAAATAACATATGGCTTTATTTGATCATTTCTTTATGGAGCTCTCCACACACATGTCACGAAGAAAGACATAGATTTATCCTAATCGTGATTAGTACCAATTCTAGAGGTGGATCCTACAATCCCCGAGAACACTTCGCCTTACTGCAGTTTCTTTACCATTTACATCGCGTTTGTCCCCTTGTTGCTTTAGTATTTAGTCTTTACTTTACACACAAAACAACCTTCTTTAAACTCTCTTACTTGAGATCAAGGGCATCTTACAAGTAATCCTTGATAGATAGTGATGAGGGGTATTAAGACCTTAACCAAATAGCTCTCCGTGGTTCAATACTCTTACTTCGAAAAATAGCTACATTGTGCATGTGCTATTGAAGTCATCAATGCACAAGGTTTATCTTGTACTAACATTTTAGGCTTAGCAAGAGGGAGATAGTTGACCATCTACAAGTATGCAAAAGTGTCCATAATACGAATCATTTATTAATAGATAACATCAACTTAAAGTTAACCATCTATGCTATAAATAAAATCTAGCACTAAATAAGATACCTGCAAATTGTCATTTATTAAAATAAATGAACAAGCCAATAAGGTGTGACTATTTTTGCCCTTTCCCCTTTTTATTAGCATCCAAGTTTATCTTTCTTTTATTCCACTAGATTTTTCATATACATTTAAACATTCTCATATGATGGTCTTTTTATTCCAAAGGTAAAAATGCAAGGGTAATCATAAAACTAGATATAGACGCTCCAAGTTTATGTAAAAAGAATTATGTTGCACTAAAAACAAAGTTTAGAGGTGTGCAAATCATGAGTTTAATAGGTACTATGGCGTGCCTTGGTCATCCCCAAGCTTATGGTTTTCACGGTTCTTGGATAGTTAAGCGTATGATATTCCTCCATTCCCCATGAAAAAACTTCAGCACAAACTTTTCTCCCATCTCTTTTCTGAGAGATGACATTAGTGGACATAAAGATAATATGCTAGTTGCCATAAAATCCAAATAAATTTTGGTTCTAAGTGTCCAGAGAGTATATCAAGTGCCAACATCAATATAAGATCAAAATATCCAAAAAGAGAATCAAATTGAAACTCAAAACAATGGCTTAAACAATAAAAGATAGAATCTATCCATAAAACAGGAGGAACAAAACATAATTAATTGGACCACTTAGACATGTCAGTAATTTTTGTCATTTTTTTGCATATAGAGGATGAAAATTTTGTAACTATAGTAGAAAATTTAGCTCGATTGGAGTTACTGAAAAATCTTTTGGTAAACAAGAATGTGTAGAAATTTGCAAATCCAAATAGTTCTATCAACTTTAGAACATCCAAATGGGTAAAACTTGGTACTTTATTAAAAACTTCAGAAAACAAATTAAACTAAAACTCTCTTTCTACAACAAGAGTGCAAAAATAAAATCCAAAAGAAAAACAACTGGGTTGCCTCCCGTAAAGAACTTTATTTATAGCCATATAGCTAGGCTTACTTACTTGTTTTTCAGATAGGTTGATATCATGTGGAAACTTGTACCTTGGTGTTATCTCCATCTTTCTTGGAAAGTGTTCCATGAACTTCCTATGAGGGAATTTAAACTTCACATTGCCTCCCTTTGAATTAATGACAGGTCATGTGGTTCTCAAAAAGGGTCATCCCAAGATTATAGGACTAGAGGTTTTACTCACCATGTCCATAACGATAAAGTCAACATGCACAAATATCATATGTAATTCAACCATAACATCATTAATTCTACCTAAAGCATGTTTAGTAGAATCATCTGTAAGTAAACATCTATAGTGCATTTTTCTGTACTTTTAATTTCAAGTAAATCATATAGTTATTTTGACAAAATTTAAACATTAGATCTTAGATCTAATATATGATGGAGATATGCCCAAGAGGCAATAATAAAATGGTTATTATTATATCTTTCTGTTTATGATGAATGTTTACATCGCATGCTATAATTGTATTAATAGGAAACACTAATACTTGTGTGTTTTGTAAACATAAAAGAGTCCCTAGTAAGCCTCTTGTTAAGACTAGCTTGTTGATTAATAGATGATCATTGTTTCCTGATCATAGACATTGGATGCTATTAATAACAAGATCATATCATTAGGAGAATGATGTGATGGACACACACCCATAGTAAGCATAGCATTAGATCAAGTCATTAAGTTCACTTTTGCTACAAGCTTTCAAACACATAGTAACCTAATCCTTCGACCATGAGATTGTGTTAATCACCATCACAGGATGAGTGCTTTTATGACATCAAACGCCACTTCATAACTGGGTGGTTATAAAGGTGGCATTAGGTATTCTGAAAGTATGTGTTGAAGCGCATGGATCAAGACTGGGATTTGTCCATCCATATGACGAATAGATATGCTCTGGGCCTTCTCGGTGGAATGTCATCAAATTAGCTTGCAAACATGTGACTAGGTCACACGGGATGTCATATCACAAAACGATTAAAGAGTACTTATCAGTAACGAGGTTGAACTAGGTATGGATATACCGATGATTGAACCTCAGATAAGTAGAGTATCGCATGGCAAAGGGAATTGGTTTCGTATGTTAATGGTTCTATCAATCATGAAGTCATCGTTGAGTATGTGGGAGCTATTATGGATCTCTAGATCCCGCTGATGGTTATTGATCGGAGAGGTGTCTCGATCATGTCTGCATATTCGCGAACCGTAGGATGACACACTTAAGGTTCGATGTTGTTTAGGTACATATGGAATATGAGTTGGAGACTGGATGTTGTTCTGAGTCTCTGATTGGATCCAGGACATCACGAGGAGATCTAGAATGGTCTGGAGAATAAGATTCATATAACACAAGTCATTTTCTGGGGTTCACAAAATGTTCTAGAGTTTGTTTGCAGCTTCTAGAAGGTTTTGGAATGTTCCAGAAGGTTGTACGAAGAGATAAACATAAATCCCTAGATTATAGGGGATAAGACTTGGGGGGAAGGAAACCTCCCCCCTCCCTTGTGCACCGGCCCAGTAGGTGGGCCAAGGGGTGGGAACCCTAGGCTGCACCCCCTCTATATAAAGAGGGGTGGGGGCGCCTTCCCCATTGCCCCTCCACCCCAAAACCCTAGTCGCCACTCCCTCCTCCTTCCTCCTGCTACGACTTAGGCGAAGCCTTGCTGGATCTCTTCTCCACCACCGCCACCACGCCGTCGTGCTGCTGGGATTCCGTGGAGATCTACCACCTTTGCTGCCCACTGGAATGGGGAGAGGATCGTCTACATCGAGCCGTACGTGTGACCGAGTGCGGAAGCGCTGCCGAAACACGGAGCCAGAAGGATCGTCTACTCGATCTTGAGATCGGCAAGTGATCGTCTACATCAACCACGAGATCTGATCTCGAACAAGGCTTTGGATCTACAAGGGTTAGTACAGATCTATCTCGTTGCACTTATCTCATAGATTAGATCTTGACTTTTCCATAGATTAGATCTTGGTTTTGTTTGTTCTTGCGGTAGAATTTTTTTGTTTTCCCTGCTACGAACCATTAGTGGTATCAGAGCCGTGTCTATGCGTAGATCTGTTGCATGAGTAGAACACAATGGTTATTGTAGGTGTTGATGCTTTTGTTATCGTTGTCTTCACGTGTACTTTGCATCTTGCGGGATGGTGGGATAAAGTGGCCTCGGCTAACCTTACATGTCCTCGCACATGACACTTGCTCCATGCTCGACGTGCAACTTGCATTGCACAAGTGGCCTCGCGGGTGTCTGTCTCTCCCACCATAGTTAAGATTCAATTTACAATTAGCATCTGACAACACGTGTACCAGCGTTGTGGTTCTTGTTCATAGGTAAGATTGGTTCTTATACGAAAGCCCCAAACCACGTAAAACATGCAAAGAAAATTAGAGGCGTCTAACTTGTTTTTGCAGGGGAATGCGATGTGATTGTGAATATATGTGATGTCTGCAATGATCCTTATTGTAATAGGGCAACCAGCAGGAGCCTAATGGTTGTATTTAAATTCTGTTAAGACCTGCGTGTCTATTCATCATGTAATAGTTTTATTCCAAGTAGTTGTTATAGTTGCTATCAGTGATGGACAACCATGAAGCGGCGCCACTGACCTTGACGCTATGCTGGTGATGATGGAGATCATGTGCGTGCTTTGGAGATGGATATCAAAGGCACAAGAAGAAAGGCCATATCATGTCACATATTATGAATTGCATGTGATGTTTTAATCCTTTTTGCATATTGTATTGCTTAGATCGCGATGGTAGCATTATAAGATGATCCCTCTCACTAAATATCAAGTAATAAAGTGTTCGTCCTTAGTAGGCATCGTTTCTAAGACTCGTCGTTTCGAAGCATCTCGTGATGATCAGGTGTTATAGATTCTACGTGTGCATACAATGGGTGCAAGCCAGATTTGCACATGCGGATACTAAGGTTAATCTTGATGAGCCTAGCATGTACAGACATGGTCTCGGAACACGGAATACCGAAAGGTAAAGCATGAGTCATATGAATGATATGATGAACATGTTGATTTTTCGCCTTTGAAGCTACATCTTCTCTCGTGAAGATCGGACTTGGTGTAGTGGATTTGGTTTGTGTAATCACTAAGGCAACATGAGGGATGTTGTTTTGAGTGGGAGTTCACCTAGTTAATTTAAGAATTAAATTTGAACTCAATTTGTCATAAACTTAGTCTAAACTCTTTGCAAATATGTTGTAGATCATGGCGACCCCCTCCATCAACCTTAATGCATTCCTAGAGAAAGAAAAGCTAAAAAACAATGGAAGCAACTTCACGGACTGGTTCCGTGGATTGAGGATTGTCCTCAGCACTGGTCAGTTGACCTATGTGCTCGATGCACCGCTAGGTGACCCACCTACAGAAGATGCCTCCAATGATGTTAAGAATGTTTTCATCACTCGGAAAAATCACTACTCCACAGTTCAATGTGCCATCCTGTACGGTTTAGAATCGGAGCTTCAGAAGCACTTTGAGCACCGTGACCCTTTTGAGATTATCAATGAGCTCAAGCTGATCTTTGAGACTTATGCAGCCGTGGAGAGCTATGAGGCCTCTGAGAAGTTCTTTAACTGTAAAATGGAAGAGGGCAACTCCGTTAGCGAGCACGTGCTCAAAATGTCTAGGCACGCGAACAGGCTCCAAGAATTGGGAATAACGATTCCTAATGCATTGGGGATTCATCGTGTCCTCCAATCACTGCCACCTAGTTACAAGAACTTTGTGATGAACTACAATATGCATTGCATGAACAAGACATTGCATGAACTCTTCTCCATGCTGAAAACTGCTGAAGTGGAGATTAAGAAGGAGCACCAAGTGTTGATGGTCAATAAGACCACCAATTTCAAGAAACAGGGCAAGCCTAAGAACAAGGGCAACTTCAAGAAGGACGACAAGAAAGCTATTGCACCTTCTAAGAATCCCAAGGCTGGTCCTAAGCCTGATACTGAGTGCTTCTACTAAAAGGGTGAAGGTCACTAGAAGCGCAACTGCCCCTAGTACCTGGTAGATCTGAAGAACGGCAACATCAAGAAGAAAGGTATATTTGATATACATGTTATTGATGTGTATCTTACTAGTAATCGTCGTAGTGCCTGGGTATTTGATACTGGTTCGGTTGCTCATATTTGTAACTCGAAACAGGAGCTGCGGAATAAACGAAGACTGGCGAGAGACGAGGTGACGATGCGCGTTGGAAATGGCTCCAAGGTTGATGTGATCACCGTCGGCACGCTCCCTCTTCATCTACCTTCGGGATTAGTTTTGAACTTGAATAATTGTTATTTGGTGCTTGCGTTAAGCATGAACATTATTTCTGGATCTTGTTTATTGCGAGACGGTTACTCGTTTAAGTCTGAGAATAATGGTTGTTCAATTTATATGAGTAATATTTATTATGGTAATGCACCTAAGATGAATGGTTTATTCTTATTGAATCTCGATAGTAGTGATACACATGTTCACAACATAGATGCTAAACGAATAAAAATGAATGATAATTCTACATACATGTGGCACTGTCGTGTTGGTCACATTGGAGTGAAGCGCATGAAGAAACTCCATTCCGATGGACTTCTTGAATCCGTTGATTTTGAATCACTTGAAAGATGCAAAGCATGTCTAATGGGAAAAATGACTAAGACTCCATTCTCTGGGATAATGGAGCGAGCTACGGACTTATTGGAAATAATACATACCAATGTGTGCGGCCCAATGAGCATAGCATCGCGCGGTGGATATCGTTATGTTCTTACTTTCACGGATGACTTGGGTAGATATGGGTATGTCTACTTTATGAAACATAAGTCCAAAACTTTCGAGAAGTTTAAGGAATTTCAAAGTGAAGTAGAAAATCATCGTAACAAGAAGATTAAGTTTCTGTGTTCTGACCATGGAGTTGAATATCTAAGTTACGAGTTTGGCATGCATTTAAAGAAATGCGGAATACTTTCATAGTTGACACCGCCAGGAACACCACAGCGTAATGGTGTGTCCGAACGTCGTAATCGAACTCTCTTAGATATGGTTCGGTCTATGATGTCTCTTACAGATTTACCGTTATCATTCTGGGGTTATGCATTAGAGACAACCACATTCACTTTAAATAGGGAACCATCTAAATCCGTTGAAACGACACCGTATGAATTGTGGTTTGGCAAGAAACCTAAGTTGTCGTTCCTTACAGTTTGGGGCTGCGACGCGTATGTAAAGAAGTTACAACCCGACAAGCTTGAACCCAAAGCGAAAAAATGCGTCTTCATAGGATACCCTAAAGAAACAATTGGGTATACCTTCTATCATAGATCCAAAGGAAAAGTTTTCGTTGCTAAGAATGGATCCTTTCTTGAGAAGGAGTTTCTCTCGAAAGAAGTGACTGGAAGGAAAGTAGAAATCGACGAGGTTGTTGAACCTTCTCTCGGATTTGAGAGTAGCGCAGCACCAGAAGATGTTTCTGTGCCGCCTGCACCAATAAGAGATGAAGCTAATGATGATGATCATGAAACTTCGAACGAAGTTGCTACTGAACCTCGCAGGTCGACAAGGGTTCATGCCACTCCTGATTGGTATGACCCTGTGTTGAATGTCATGTTGATGGATAATATCGACGACCCCGCGACGTATGAGGAAGCTGTGATGAGCCTAGATTCTGACAAATGGCAAGAAGCCATGAAATACAAAATGGGATCCATGTACGAAAACCAAGTATGGAGTTTGGCAGACTTACCAGATGGCCACAAGGCTGTCGAGAACAAATGGATCTTTAAAAGAAAAACAGATGCTGATGGTAATGTTACTGTCTATAAAGCTCGACTTATCGCAAAAGGGTTCCAACAAATTCAAGGAGTTGACTACGATGAGACTTTCTCACCGGTAGCGAAGCTAAAGTCTATAAGGATTTTGTTAGCAATCGCTGTATATTTTGATTATGAGATTTGGCAGATGGATGTCAAAACGGCGTTCCTTAATGGTGACATTGAGGAAGAGTTGTATATGGTACAACCCAAGGGTTTTGTCGATCCTAAAGATACTGACAAGGTATGCAAACTTCAGTGCTCCATTTATGGACTAAAGCAAGCATCCTGGAGTTGGAATCAACGTTTTGATAAGGTAATCAAAAACTTTGGATTTGTACAAACTTATGGAGAAGCTTGTATCTACAAAAAAGTGAGTGGGATCTCTGCAGCATTCCTAATACTATATGTGGATGACATATTGTTGATTGGGAATGATATAGAACTTCTTGAAAGTGTCAAGGCCTATTTGAATAATAGTTTTTAATGAAGGATCTTGGCGAAGCGGCATACATTTTAGGCATCAAGATTTATAGAGATAGATTAAGATGCTTAATAGCGCTTTCACAAAGTACATACCAAGACAAGGTTCTAAAGAGATTTAGAATGGAAGAAATCAAGAAAGGGTTCTTGCCCATGTTGCCAGGTAAGACCTTGAGTAAGACTCAAAGTCTAGCTATGGCAGAAGATAGAGAGAAGATGAGTAAAATTCCCTATGCCTCGGCCATAGGCTTTGTCATGTATGCCATGCTGTGTACAAGACCGGATATAGCACACGCTGTTAGTTTGACTAGCAGATATGAAAGTGATCCTAGAATGGAACACTAGACAACGGTCAAAAATATACTCAAGTACTTGAAAAGGACTAAGGATATGGTTCTTTCTTATGGAGGTGATGAACATCTTGTTGTAAACAATTACACTGATGCTAGTTGGAACACTGATCCGGATGACTCGAAGTCACAGGCCGGATACATATTTATTTTAAATGATGCTACAGTGAGCTGGAGGAGTGCCAAGCAAAGCGTTGTGGCAAAATCTTCAACTGAATCGGAATACATAGCTGCTTCGGAGGCTGCACAAGAAGCGATATGGATGAAGGAGTTCATTACTGAGCTTGGTGTGGTTCCTAGTGTGTTGGACCCGATGGCCATCTATTGTGACAACACGGGTGCCATAGCCAATGCACAGGAGCCAAGGTCACATAGCAAGTTGAAGCACATCAAGCTACGTTACTATGCTATTCGCGAGTATGTCCAAGATGGTGACATAAGGATTTGCAAAGTACACACTAATCTGAATGTGGCAGATCCATTGACTAAACCTCTCCCTAGAGCAAAGCTATACCAACACCAGAACGCCATGGGTGTTAGGTACATTACAATGTAATCTAGATTATTGACTCTAGTGCAAGTGGGAGACTGTTGGAGATATGCCCAAGAGGCAATAATAAAATGGTTATTATTATATCTTTGTGTTTATGATGAATGTTTAGATCCCATGCAATAATTGTATTATTAGGAAACACTAATACTTGTGTGTTTTGTAAACATAAAAGAGTCCCTAGTAAGCCTCTTGTTAAGACTAGCTTGTTGATTAATAGATGATCATGGTTTCATGATCATAGACATTGGATGTTATTAATAACAAGATCATATCATTAGGAGAATGATGTGATGGACACACACCCATAGTAAGCATAGCATAAGATCAAGCCATTAAGTTCATTTTTGCTACAAGCTTTCAAATACATAGTAACCTAATCCTTTGACCATGAGATTGTGTTAATCACCATCACCGGATGAGTGCTTTTATGACATCAAACGCCACTTCATAACTGGGTGGTTATAAAGGTGGCATTAGGTATTCTGAAAGTATGTGTTGAAGCGCATGGATCAAGACTGGTATTTGTCCATCCATATGACGGATAGATATGCTCTAGGCCCTCTCGGTGGAATGTCATCAAATTAGCTTACAAGCATGTGACTAGGTCACAAGGGATGTCATATCACGGAACAAGTAAAGAGTACTTATCAGTAACGAGGTTGAACTAGGTATGGAGATACCAATGACCGAACCTCGGATAAGTAGAGTATCGCATGACAAAGGGAATTGGTTTCGTATGTTAATGGTTCTATCGATCACGAAGTCATCGTTGAGTATGTGGGAGCTATTATGGATCTCTAGATCCTGCTGGTGGTTATTGATCAGAGAGGTGTCTCGATCATGTCTGCATATTCGCAAACCGTAGGGTGACACACTTAAGGTTCGATGTTGTTTAGGTACATATGGAATATGAGTTGGAGACTGGATGTTGTTCTGAGTCTCGGATTGGATCCAGGACATCACGAGGAGATCCAGAATGGTCTGGAGAATAAGATTCATATAACACAAGTCATTTTCTCGGGTTCAGAAAATGTTCTAGAGTTTGTTTGCAGCTTCTAGAAGGTTTCGGAATGTTCCAGAAGGTTGTACGAAGAGATAAACATAAATCCCTAGATTATAGGGGATAAGACTTGGGGGAAGGAAACCTCCCCCTCCCTTGTGTGCCGGCCATAGTACGTGGGCCAAGGGGTGGGAACCCTAGGCCGCACCCCGTCTATATAAAGAGGGGTGGGGCGCCTTCCCCCTTGCCCCTCCACCCCAAAACCCTAGCCGCCACTCCCTCCTCCTTCCTCCTGCTACGGCTTAGGGGAAGCCTTGCTGGATCTCTTCTCCACCACCGCCACCACACCGTCGTGCTGCTGGGATTCCATGGAGATCTACCACCTCCGCTGCCCACTGGAATGGGGAGAGGATCGTCTACATCGAGCCGTACGTCTGACCGAGTGCGAAAGCGCTGCTAGAACGCGGAGCCAGAAGGATCGTCTACTCGATCTTGAGATCGGCAAGTGATCGTCTACATCAACCACGAGATCTGATCTCGAACAAGGCTTTGGATCTACAAGGGTTAGTACAGATCTATCTTGTTGCACTTATCTCATAGATTAGATCTTGGTTTTGTTTGTTCTTGCGGTAGAATTTTTTTGTTTTCCCTGCTACGAACCATTAGTGGTATCAGAGCCGTGTCTATGCGTAGATCTGTTGCATGAGTAGAACACAATGGTTACTGTGGGTGTTGATGCTTTTTTATCATTGTCTTCACGTGTACTTTGCATCTTGCGGGATGGTGGGATAAAGTGACCCGGGCTAACCTTACATGTCCTCGCACATGACACTTGCTCCATGCTCGACGTGCAACTTGCATTGCACAAGTGGCCTCGCGGGTGTCTGTCTCTCCCACCATAGTTAAGATTCAATTTACAATTAGCATCTGACAACACTTGTATCAACATTGTGGTTCTTGTTCATAAGTAAGATCGGTTCTTATACGAAAGCCCCAAACCACGTAAAACATGCAAAGAAAATTAGAGGCGTCTAACTTGTTTTTGCAGGGGAATGCGATGTGATATGGCCATGATGTGATTGTGAATATATGTGATGTCTGCAATGATCCTTATTGTAATAGGGCAACCAGCAAGAGCCTAATGGTTGTATTTAAATTCTGTTAAGACCTGCGTGTCTATTCATCATGTAATAGTTTTATTCCAAGTAGTTGTTATAGTTGCTATTAGTGATGGACAACCATGAAGTGGCGCCACTGACCTTGACGCTATGCTGGTGATGATGGAGATCATGTGCGTGCTTTGGAGATGGATATCAAAGGCACAAGAAGAAAGGCCATACCATGTCACATATTATGAAATGCATGTGATGTTAATCCTTTTTGCATATTGTATTGCTTAGATCGCGATGGTAGCATTATAAGATGATCCCTCTCACTAAATATCAAGTAATAAAGTGTTCGTCCTTAGTAGGCATCGTTGCTAAGACTCGTCGTTTCGAAGCACCTCGTGATGATCGGGTGTTATAGATTCTACGTGTGCATACAATGGGTGCAAGCCAGATTTGCACATGCGGATACTAAGGTTAATCTTGATGAGCCTAGCATGTACAGACATGGTCTCGGAACACGGAATACCGAAAGGTAAAGCATGAGTCATATGAATGATATGATGAACATGTTGATTTTTCGCCTTTGAAGCTACATCTTCTCTCGTGAAGATCGGACTTGGTGTAGTGGATTTGGTTTGTGTAATCACTAAGGCAACATGAGGGATGTTGTTTTGAGTGGGAGTTCACCTAGTTAATTTAAGAATTAAATTTGAACTCAATTTGTCATAAACTTAGTCTAAACTCTTTGCAAATATGTGTAGATCATGGCGACCCCCTCCATCAACTTTAATGCATTCCTAGAGAAAGAAAAGCTAAAAAACAATGGAAGCAACTTCACGGACTGGTTCCGTGGATTGAGGATTGTTCTCAGCGCTGGTCAGTTGACCTATGTGCTCGATGCACCGCTAGGTGACCTGATGGAGATATGCCCAAGAGGAAATAATAAAAGAGATTATTATTATATCTTTGTATTTATGATTGTTGTTTACATCCCATGCTATAATTGTATTATTAGGAAACACTAATACTTGTGTGTTTTGTAAACATAAAAGAGTCCCTGGTAAACCTCTTGTTAAACTAGCTTGTTGATTGATTGATGATCATGGTTTCCTGATCATGGACATTGGATGTGATTAATAACAAGGTTATATCATTAGGAGAATGATGTGATGGACACACACCCATAGTAAGCGTAGCATAAGATCAAGTCATTAAGTTCGTATTGCTGTAAGCTTTGAAATACATAGTAACCTAATCCTTCGACCATGAGGTTATGTTAATCACCATCACCGGATGGGTACTTTGATGACATCAAACGCCGCTTCGTAACTGGGCGGTTATAAAGGTGTCATTGGGTATTCTGAAAGTATGTGTTGAAGCGCATAGACCAAGATTGGGATTTGTCCATCCATATGACGGATAGATATACTCTGGTCCCTCTCGGTGGAATGTCATCTAGATAGCTTGCAAGCATGTGACTAGGTCACAAGGGATGACATAACATGGAACGAGTAAAGAGTACTTATCAGTAACGAGGAATAACTAGGTATGAAGATACTGACGATCAAACCTCGGATAAGTAGAATGTCGCGAGACAAAGGGAATTGGTTTCGTATGTTAATTGGTTCAATCGATCACGAAGTAATCGTTGAGTATGTGGGAGCCGCTATGGATCTCCAGATCCCGCTGATGGTTATTGATGGGAGAGGTGTCTTCATCATGTCTACATATTCACGAACCGTAGGGTGACACACTTAAGGTTTGAAGTTGTTTGAAGTAGATATGGAATTTGCGTTGGAGACCGAATGTTGTTCGGAGTCTCGGAATGGATCCGGGACATCACGAGGAGATCCAGAATGGTCCGGAAAATGAGATTCATATATTGGGAATCATTTCTTGGGGTTTGCTTGAAAACCAAGAAAGGAATCAAAGAAACCAAGTGGGGTACTACACGGATTCGTGGGGGAGGAGGACTCCTCCCCCCCAACCCGCCGGCCCAAGGAGGAGGGAGTCCTACTAGGACTCCCCCTCCCCAGGCGCGCCTCCCTCCTTTAGAAGGGAGGGGGCGCCCCCTCTTGGACCTTGTCTCATAACTCCCAATCTCAGCCGCCTCTCTCCTCCACGTTTCTTCTGCACAGGCATAGGCGAAGCCCTGCAGAATTCTCATCTCCACCACCACCACCACACCGTCGTGCTGCTGGGATTCCGTGGAGAAGATCTACTACCTCCACTGCTCGCTGGAATGTGGAGAGGAAGGTCTGCTTCGACTCCGCACGTGTGACCGTCTGCGGAAGCGCTGCCGGAACGCGGCGCCGGAAGGATTGTCCACACGATCTTGAGATTGTCAAGTGATCGACTACATCATCCACGAGATCTAATCTCGTTAACGCTTTCGGTTCTACGAGGGTTAGTATCGATCTATCTTGTTGCTCATGTCTAGTAGATTAGATCTTGGCTTTTATCTAGATTAGATCTGGGTTTTGTTCGTTCTTGAGGTAGAAATTTTTTGTTTTCCATGCTACGAACCCATCATGACCCACCTAAAGAAGATGCCTCCAATGATGTTAAGAATGTTTTCATCACTCGGAAAAATCACTACTCCACAGTTCAGTGTGCCATCCTGTACGGTTTAGAATCGGAGCTTCAGAAGCACTTTGAGCACCGCGACCCTTTTGAGATTATCAATGAGCTCAAGCTGATCTTTGAGACTTATGCGGCCGTGGAAAGCTATGAGGCCTCCGAGAAGTTCTTTAACTGTAAAATGGAAGAGGGCAACTCTGTTAGCGAGCACGTGCTCAAAATGTCTGGGCACGCGAACAGGCTCCAAGAATTGGGAATAACGATTCCTAATGCGTTGGGATTCATCGTGTCCTCCAATCACTGCCACCTAGTTACAAGAACTTTGTGATGAACTACAATATGCATTGCATGAACAAGACATTGCATGAACTCTTCTCCATGTTGAAAACTGCTGAAGTGGAGATTAAGAAGGAGCACCAAGTGTTGATGGTCAATAAGACCACCAATTTCATGAAACAGGGCAAGCCTAAGAACAAGGGCAACTTCAAGAAGGACGGCAAGAAAGCTGTTGCACCTTCTAAGAATCCCAAGGCTGGTCCTAAGCCTGATACCGAGTGCTTCTACTGCAAGGGTGTAGGTCACTGGAAGCGCAACTGCCCGAAGTACCTGGCAGATCTGAAGCACGGCAACATCAAGAAGAAAGGTATATTTGATATAAATGTTATTGATGTGTATCTTACTAGTAATCGTCATAGTGCCTGGGTATTTGATACTGGTTCGGTTGCTCATATTTGTAACTCGAAACAGGAGCTGCGGAATAAACGAAGACTGGCGAGAGACGAGGTGACGATGCGCGTTGGAAATGGCTCCAAGGTTGATGTGATCACCGTCGGCACGCTCCCTCTTCATCTACCTTCGGGATTAGTTTTGAACTTGAATAATTGTTATTTGGTGCCTGCGTTAAGCATGAACATTATTTCTGGATCTTGTTTATTGCGAGACGGTTACTCGTTTAAGTCTGAGAATAATGGTTGTCAAATTAAAAGAGTAATATTTATTATGGTAATGCACCTAAGATGAATGGTTTATTCTTATTGAATCTCGATAGCAGTGATACACATGTTCACAACATAGATGCTAAACGAATAAAAATGAATGATAATTCTACATACATGTGGCACTGTCGTGTTGGTCACATTGGAGTGAAGCGCATGAAGAAACTCCATTCCGATGGACTTCTTGAATCCGTTGATTTTGAATCACTTGAAAGATGCAAAGCATGTCTAATGGGAAAAATGACTAAGACTCCATTCTCTGGGATAATGGAGCGAGCTACGGACTTATTGGAAATAGTACATACCAATGTGTGCGGCCCAATGAGCATAGCATCGCGCGGTGGATATCGTTATGTTCTTACTTTCACGGATGACTTGGGTAGATATGGGTATGTCTACTTTATGAAACATAAGTCTAAAACTTTCAAGAAGTTTAAGGAATTTCAAATTGAAGTAGAAAATCATCGTAACAAGAAGATTAAGTTTCTGTGTTCTGACCATGGAGTTGAATATCTAAGTTACGATTTTGGCATGCATTTAAAGAAATGCGGAATACTTTCACAGTTGACACCGCCAGGAACACCACAGCGTAATGGTGTGTCCAAACGTCGTAATCGAACTCTCTTAGATATGGTTCGGTCTATGATGTCTCTTACAGATTTACCGTTATCATTCTGGGGTTATGCATTAGAGACAACCGCATTCACTTTAAATAGGGAACCATCTAAATCCGTTGAAACGACACCGTATGAATTGTGGTTTGGCAAGAAACCTAAGTTGTCGTTCCTTACAGTTTGGGGCTGCGACGCGTATGTAAAGAAGTTACAACCCGACAAGCTTGAACCCAAAGCGAAAAAATGCGTCTTCATAGGATACCCTAAAGAAACAATTAGGTATACCTTCTATCATAGATCCAAAGGAAAAGTTTTTGTTGCTAAGAATGGATCCTTTCTTGAGAAGGAGTTTCTCTCGAAAGAAGTGACTGGAAGGAAAGTAGAAATCGACGAGGTTGTTGAACCTTCTCTCGGATTTGAGAGTAGCGCAGCACCAGAAGATGTTTCTGTGCCGCCTACACCAATAAGAGATGAAGCTAATGATGATGATCATGAAACTTCGAACGAAGTTGCTACTGAACCTCGCAGGTCGACAAGGGTTCATGCCACTCCTGATTGGTATGACCCTGCGTTGAATGTCATGTTGGTGGATAATATCGACGACCCTATGACGTATGAGGAAGCTGTGATGAGCCCAGATTCTGACAAATGGCAAGAAGCCATGAAATACAAAATGGGATCCATGTACGAAAACCAAGTATGGAGTTTGGCAGACTTACCAGATGGCCACAAGGCTGTCGAGAACAAATGGATCTTTAAAAGAAAAACAGATGCTGATGGTAATGTTACTGTCTATAAAGCTCGACTTATCGCAAAAGGGTTCTGACAAATTCAAGGAGTTGACTACGATGAGACTTTCTCACCGGTAGTGAAGCTAAAGTCTATGAGGATTTTGTTAGCAATCGCTGTATATTTCGATTATGAGATTTGGCAGATGGATGTCAAAACGGCGTTCCTTAATGGTGACATTGAGGAAGAGTTGTATATGGTACAACCCAAGGGTTTTGTCGATCCTAAAGATACTGACAAGGTATGCAAACTTCAGTGCTCCATTTATGGACTAAAGCAAGCATCCTGGAGTTGGAATCAACGTTTTGATAAGGTAATCAAAAACTTTGGATTTGTACAAACTTATGGAGAAGCTTGTATCTACAAAAAAGTGAGTGGGAGCTCTGCAGCATTCCTAATACTATATGTGGATGACATATTGTTGATTGGGAATGATATAGAACTTCTTTAAAGTGTCAAGGCCTATTTGAATAATAGTTTTTAATGAAGGATCTTGGCGAAGCGGCATACATTTTAGGCATCAAGATTTATAGAGATAGATTAAGATGCTTAATAGCGCTTTCACAAAGTACATACCAAGACAAGGTTCTAAAGAGATTTAGAATGGAAGAAATCAAGAAAGGGTTCTTGCCCATGTTGCCAGGTAAGACCTTGAGTAAGACTCAAAGTCTAGCTATGGCAGAAGATAGAGAGAAGATGAGTAAAATTCCCTATGCCTCGGCCATAGGCTCTATCATGTATGCCATGCTGTGTACAAGACCGGATATAGCACACGCTATTAGTTTGACTAGCAGATATGAAAGTGATCCTAGAATGGAACACTAGACAACGGTCAAAAATATCCTCAAGTACTTGAAAAGGAGTAAGGATATGGTTCTTTCTTATGGAGGTGATGAACATCTTATTGTAAACAATTACACTGATGCCAGTTGGAACACTGATCCGGATGACTCGAAGTCACAGTCTGGATACATATTTATTTTAAATGGTGCTGTCGTGAGCTGGAGGAGTGCCAAGCAAAGCGTTGTGGCAAAATCTTCAACTGAATCGGAATACATAGCTGCTTCGGAGGCTGCACAAGAAGCGATATGGATGAAGGAGTTCATTACTGAGCTTGGTGTGGTTCCTCGTGTGTTGGACCCGATGGCCATCTATTGTGACAACACGGGTGCCATAGCCAATGCACAGGAGCCAAGTTCACATAGCAAGTTGAAGCACATCAAGCTACGTTACTGATGTCTACACACTTCTATTCTTGTAGACAGTTGTTGGGCCTCCAAGTGCAGAGGTTTGTAGAACAACAACAAGTTTTCCCTTAAGTGGATTACCCAAGGTTTATCGAACTCGGGGAGGAAGTGGTCAAAGGTATCCCCTCTTAAGCAATCCTGCAATCAAGATACAAGAAGTCTCTTGTGTCCCCAACACACCCAATACACTTGTCAGTTGTATAGGTGCACTAGTTCGGTGAAGAGATAGTGAAATACAAGTGGTATGGATAATTATAAGTGGTAACGGTGATAGAAGATAGCTTGATGGTGTGGAAGAGACTAAAGGCAAACTGAAATAAAGAAGGAAGCAAGCAAACATGTAATAGATCTAATTGCAAACGGTGTTTCAATGCTAAGAAACAAGGCCTAGGGATCATACTTTCACTAGTGAACACTCTCTCATATAAATATATCATCTTCATGATACTACGCTGAACTACTCTCCAGTTGGACACTCTAATCAACGGTAGGGCTATAACAACACACCTCAAAGTAAGCCTTTCCCATCTAGAAAACCCCACACTGTCACCTTGAGTACTAGATGAGTCCAACAAACACCACAATTTCATAAAGACATCCAACTCCAAATATAACTCATAACAAGTATTTGAGAACTCTAGCCTAAGTGCCACCATGGTGTGCACGCTGTCACTTTCACACACATGGGGAGAGCAGAGATCTATTAAAGCACTTGAGTAGCAAGGTAGATATATAGATTACAAGCTCATGATCTCAATAAGATCATGCATAGAGAGAGATATGAACACATAGCTATCGGTAGAACCCTTAGCCTCGAGAGAGAACTACTCCCTCCTCATCATGGGAATCAGCAATGGTGATGGAGATGGCGGTGGAGATCGATGGAGATGGCTCCAGGGGCACTTCCCCGTCTCGGCAGGGTGCCGGAATAGAGACTTTCTGTCCCCTAAATCTCCCCTTCGGTTGCGGCGGCGCTGCAGAACTTTTCGTGGATTTCTGATTGATGATTTAGGGTTTACGCATCGGGAGGCTTCTTATAGGCCAGAGGGCAAGGTCGGTGGGCGGCCGGGCGGCCCACACCATGCCCTGGCGCGGCCTAGGTGGACCCGTGCCCAGGGGTGGTGTGGCCACCCTGTGGCCCCCCTCCGGCTCTCCTTCCAGGAAAATAGTAACTTTGGCTTTTGTCCCGTCCAATTCCGAGAATATTCATTTTCTGACTTCCTGGAACCAAAAACAGCAGAAAACAGGCAACTGGCACTGTGGCATCTTGTTAATAGGTTAGTCCAAGAAATCATATGAAAAGTACTCCAAAGTTGGAACAAAACACAAGAAAGTAGATAAAACCAAGCATGGAACATCAAAAATTATGGATACATTTGCAATGTATCAACATCCCCAAGCTTAACTCCTGCTCGTCCTCGAGTAGGTAAGTGATAAAAAAAGAATAATTTTTGAGGTGACATGCACCATCAAAGACTTGATCAAAGTATTTGCAAAACATTCAAAGCTGGGATCATAGTACTTCAATCATAACATGAAAGACAAAGTTCTAGCAATAAGCAAAGAAACTATGATGCAACATGAAAAGGCACAAACAAAAGATTCATGAATAACAATGCTTTGCAAGACGTTTGTTTGTTTCACATAAAGAAAACATAGCATAATAGTATTCATCTTGTCCGTCAATAGAGTAGCAAATATAAATGCATAGGACACCTTCAAAGTTCATAAGAGTGACTAGATACAATAGTTTAAAACAAGCAATATCGAGTTATGCATCAATCAACTAGTCTTGGGACAGTGCACATAGAACTAAGAATGGCCACTATGCTCTCAAAGTAGGTGCATAAAGATAGAAGGTGGAGACTCAATATAATGGTGGAAGAAAGGCCTTTTGTAAAAGGAAGTAGGGATTCAAGTCTCATAAAGAGCTTCCAAAAATTATGGTACTTAATAGCTTTCAGCTCTCATTGCCCCTATCATAAGCATCTTGAAGTGATCAAGGTTAAAGTGAACAAACTATGGTGTACATGCTTGACGAAGTATAAGTTAGAAATCTCATGTCCCTTGTATACGAGGGCCGCTCCTCATGCTACTCAAGTTTAGTCACCGGTAAGTTCTTGTCATCGTAAGTACATGTGTATCATAGAGAACCGCCAACGGGGTACCCCTTGCCCGATGATACGGAAGAATCCCCATATCAAAATGACAAGGCAAGCAGACAACAAGCATCTCAGCATTCTTCTTATTTACCATGGGAATATGGTGCTTTTTTCTCTCTTTCCTCTTTCATAGTATCTTTTTTTTCCCTTTTCTCTTTTTTTCTCAACATAGGACTCTTTTTTTATAAGAAGAATGCTTCATAGACAGCTCATTATGGTTATGCTGCAGGTTTCCACCATGTCAGCATGGATTAGACCAGTGGCCCAGGCGTTTCTCTAACACATATACATAACTCCATGGACTTACAAGCTCCCCTTTCATTTCACACCGACGACATCCATATACAAAAGAGCATGATATCAACTAGGTACAAGTACCAAGTGCAATGTTGAAAGCGTTCCCCATGTAAGCATGGTTCTGCTAATTCCCAACAAATAAGTGCAAGCATATACAACATAGACGACACAATGGTTCAAGTTTATTAAGGGCAAGAAAAGTAAAGTGTGCCATCAAGTTCGTGAGAGCTTTAATCACTAGTTTTCTCATAACAAGTTTAATTCGGAAGGTAAACAAAAGCATGAATATACTTGCAATAGCATAAGCTAGTAGGTAGGTATGGTGGACTCTTTGGAAAACTTGGTTTAGGGAGTTGGATGCATGAGTGGAACTCATACTTTGTTGTGGAGGCTAGCAAAAGACTGGGAGCGACAAACTAAGAGAGCAATAATGGCCATAATCATGCAGAGCGACAAAACATCATTGATCAAAGCATAAAGTGATTCTACAAGTTGAAAACTAAAGGATCATAAAGGCTATGGTGACTTGAGATAGTCATAACATGGTGTGAGCATGTGCCAAGTCAACCCAAATAAAGCATCAAAGGAGAATACCACTATACTATGCTTTAATATGCTAAAACAACGCATGATTCATCCAAGGCACATTAAGCAATCTCAATTGTTTATAACAAGTCATGCTACAGCAAAGAATACTAAGCATAAAGCCACAACAATATCAAGCATGGCATGACAAAACACAGGCCACAGTCAAAAACGAGCTCTTTTTACCACATAAGTATGAACTTTCCTACTCTTTTCCAAACCAAACCAAACCAAACCCTTTGCAAACCAATGTAAGAAAGAGGGGGTCCAACCAATTTATTCAGAAAACTAATAAAAACAAGCAAATGAAAAACCAAAACGAAAACAAAAAAGAAGACGCTCCAAGAACAACACAACTGTGCATGAAACAATAAAAATGGAGCGTTTGGAAGAAACCTGGGATTTTTATTGATGAAGAAGGGGATGCCTTGGGCCTCCCCAAGCTTTGACGTGTGTACTTCTTGGATATTTCTTGGGGTGACATGCGTGGCATACCCAAGCTTGAGCTTTAGTCCATCCTTCATCTCATTACTCATTCCTTCCATACACCTGAAAGTTTTCCTTCATACAAAACTCCACACAATCTTTATTAGCAACATTAGTGCACTCAAGATAAATAAGTCTTAAGGTTCAGTTCTAACACCAAATAAACTTCCATTAGAATACTAGCTACTGTAGCACTTCCCTCAAAAAGTTCAATTCCCCAAAAGAACTCAAAAAGGAACCCACAAGAAGCAAATGCAGAAAATGGCAGAAATCTGTCAAAACAGACCAGCAGGTAAAGACGAATTTTTTCGAAGACCTTCTGTTGCTCAAATCAAAAAGTGTTGAACTAACGAAAGTTAGATAACAACCTGGGGCATAAGCACAAAACATTACAGCTAAAGCCGACATACAGATCTCTCTCACGAATTTTTACGGTGAAGCACAGAAATCTGTTTCGGGACAGCAACTTTCCCAATCATTACTTCTCTCTCATTAGAGGTTACTCTTGGCACAAAAAGCAAATAAAAAGGATAAGGAGTTGTTATTACTGAAGTAATAACTCCCA
Source organism: Avena sativa (assembly GCA_916181665.1). Lineage (NCBI taxonomy): Eukaryota > Viridiplantae > Streptophyta > Magnoliopsida > Poales > Poaceae > Avena > Avena sativa. The sequence goes on along the minus strand of OV702289.1, from coordinate 665,596,824 downwards.
AGACTCATCTAAAACTTTTGGGTTATCTCCGAATAAGTACTTTTCTTTAACGCCTTTAAGTTAGGCATGATAGTTTGAGAAGATGCTCACATAGGAAATATGAATTGAAGTAAAAGAGAGCATCAAGAAGCAAATTCAAAGCACATTTAAGTCTAACCCACTTCCTATGCATAGGAAACTTGTAAAGAAACAAGTCATGAAAGCACAAAGCAACAAGCAAAGGAAAGCAAAACAAGTGCAACTTCAAGACTTCCAACATAAAGAGGGGAAACTTAATATTATTGAGATGCATAAAACCATGTTTCCCTCTCTCATAATAACTTTCAGTGGCATCATGAATAAAATTAACAATATAACTATCACATAAAACATTCTTATCATGAGCCACATGCATATAATCATTATTACTCTCCACATAAGCATAGTTATTCTTATTAATTATAGTGGGAGCAAATTCAACAAAATAGCTATCATTATTATTTTCATCACCATAATCATAAAATATATGAGGCATATTGTAATCATAATTAATTTCTCCTCAATAGTAGGTGGACTGAAAATATCATATTCATCATTGCAATCATCATATATTGGAGGTTTGGTATCATCATAAGCAATAGAATAGCTATCTTCCAAAGCTGGGGAACTAAAAAGATCATTTTCATAAAAACTAGCTTCCCCAAGCTTAGACTTTTCCATAACATTAGCAATAATGGTGTCCAAAGAATTCATACTAACAACATTGCTATTAGCATGCAAATAAACTTCCATAGGTTTTTTAATTTTATCTTCAAACACTTCATGTCCTAACTCGAGATAAATACTATAAAGCTCTCTAATTTTTTTGTTGTTTTCCATTAAGCCTAACTAGTGAAAACAAGAAACAAAAAGACAAAATTGCAGAATCTAAAGGAAATAACTTCGAGCACTCACACCGGAGGATGTGAGTACCTTTTACCTTACCTCCCCGGCAATGGCGCCAGAAAATAGGCATTTGCCGTGGGAGGTTCTTCTTCTTTAATCCTCCGGTGTGAATACGTTTTACCTTACCTCCCCGGCAACGGTGCCAGAAAATAGCTTGATGTCTATGCACTTCTATTCTTGTAGACAGTTGTTGGGCCTCCAAGTGCAGAGGTTTGTAGAACAGCAGCAAGTTTTCCCTTAAGTGGATTACCCAAGGTTTATCGAACTCAGGGAGGAAGTGGTCAAAGGTATCCCCTCTCAAGCAACCCTGCAATCAATATACAAGAAGTCTCTTGTGTCCCCAACACACCCAATACACTTGTCAGGTATATAGGTGCACTAGTTCGGCGAAGAGATAGTGAAATACAAGTGGTATGGATAATTATAAGTGGTAACGGTGCTAGAAAATAGCTTGATGGCATAGAAGAGACTAAACGCAAACTGAAATAAAGATGCAAGCAAGCAAACATGTAACAGATCTAGTAGCAAATGGTGTTTCAATGCTTAGAAACAACGCCTAGGGATCATACTTTCACTAGTGAACACTCTCATATAAATATATTCTCTTCATGATACTACGCTGAACTACTCTCCGGTTGGACACTCTAATCAACGGTAGGGCTATAACAGGACACCTCAAAGTAAGCCTTTCCCATCTAGAAAACCCCACACTGTCACCTTGAGTACTAGATGAGTCCAACAAACACCACAATTTCATAAAGACATCCAACTCCAAATATAACTCATAACAAGTATTTGAGAACTCTAGCCTAAGTGCCACCATGGTGTGCACGCTGTCACTTTCACACACATGGGGAGAGCAGAGATCTATTAAAGCACTTGAGTAGCAAGGTAGATCTATAGATTACAAGCTCATGATCTCAATAAGATCATGCATAGAGAGAGATATGAACACATAGCTACCGGTAGAACCCTTAGCCTCGAGAGAGACCTACTCCCTCATCATGGGAATCAGCAATAGTGATGGATATGGCGGTGGAGATCGATGGAGATGGCTCCGGGGGCACTTCCCCGTCCCGACAGGGTGCCGAAACAGAGACTTTCTGTCCCCTGAATCTCCCCTTCGGTTGCGGCGGCGCTGCGGAACTTTTCGTGGATTTCTGATTGATGATTTAGGGTTTACGCATCGGGAGGCTTCTTATAGGCCAGAGGGCAAGGTCGGTGGGTGGCTAGGGGGCCCACACCATGCCCTGGCGCGGCCTAGGTGGACCCGCGCCTAGGGGTGGTGTGGCCACCCTGTGGCCCCCCTCCGGCTCTCCTTCTGGCTCCATGAGTCTTCCGAGAAAATAGTAACTTTGGCTTTTGTCCCTTCCAATTCCGAGAATATTCATTTTATGACTTCCTGGAACCAAAAACAGTAGAAAACAGGCAACTGGCACTGTGGCATCTTGTTAATAGGTTAGTCCAAGAAATCATATGAAAAGTACTCCAAAGTTGGAACAAAACACAAGAAAGTAGATAAAACCAAGCATGGAACATCAAAAATTATGGATACATTTGCAATGTATCAGTTACTATGTTATTCGCGAGTATGTCCAAGATGGTGACATAAAGATTTGCAAAGTACACACTAATCTGAATGTGGGAGATCCATTGACTAAACCTCTCCCTAGAGAAAAGCTATACCAACACCAGAACGCCATGGGTGTTAGGTACATTACAATGTAATCTAGATTATTGACTCTAGTGCAAGTGGGAGACTGTTGGAGATATGCCCAAGAGGCAATAATAAAATGGTTATTATTATATCTTTGTGTTTATGATGAATGTTTACATCCCATGCAATAATTGTATTATTAGGAAACACTAATACTTGTGTGTTTTGTAAACATAAAAGAGTCCCTAGTAAGCCTCTTGTTAAGACTAGCTTGTTGATTAATAGATGATCATGGTTTCCTGATCATAGACATTGGATGTTATTAATAACAAGATCATATCATTAGGAGAATGATGTGATGGACACACACCCATAGTAAGCATAGCATAATATCAAGTCATTAAGTTCATTTTTGCTACAAGCTTTCAAATACATAGTAACATAATCCTTCGACCATGAGATTGTGTTAATCACCATCACCTGGTGAGTGCTTTTATGACATCAAACGCCACTTCGTAACTAGGTGGTTATAAAGGTGGCATTAGGTATTCTGAAAGTATGTGTTGAAGCGCATGGATCAAGACTGGGATTTGTCCATCCATATGACGGATAGATATGCTCTGGGCCCTCTCGGTGAAATGTCATCAAATTAGCTTGCAAGCATGTGACTAGGTCACAAGGGATGTCATATCACGGAACAAGTAAAGAGTACTTATCAGTAACGAGGTTGAACTAGGTATGGAGATACCAATGATCGAACCTCGGATAAGTAGAGTATCGCATGACAAAGGGAATTGGTTTCGTATGTTAATGGTTCTACCGATTACGAAGTCATCGTTGAGTATGTGGGAGCTATTATGGATCTCTAGATTCTGCTGATGGTTATTGATCGGAGAGGTGTCTCGATCATGTCTGCATATTCGCGAACCGTAGGGTGACACACTTAAGGTTCGATGTTGTTTAGGTACATATGGAATATGAGTTGGAGACTGGATGTTGTTCTGAGTCTCGGATTGGATCCAGGACATCACGAGCACATCCAGAATGGTTCGAAGAATAAGATTCATATAACACAAGTCATTTTCTGGGGTTCAGAAAATGTTTCCGAGTCTGTTTGGAGCGTCTAGAAGGTTCAGAATGTTCCAGAAGGTTCTGCGAAGAGATAAACATAAATCCCTAGATTATAGGGGATAAGACTTGGGGGAAGGAAACCTTCCCCCCTCCCTTGGGCGCCAGCCCTAGGATGTGGGCCAAGGGGTGGGAACCCTAGGCCGCACCCCCCTCTATAAAAAGAGGGGTGGGGGCGCCTTCCCCCTTGCACCTCCACCCAAAACCCTAGCCGCCACTCCCTCCTCCTTCCTCCTGCTACGGCTTAGGCGAAGACCTGCAGGATCTCTTCTCCACCACCACCACCATGCCGTCATGCTGCTGGGATTCCATGGAGATCTACCACCTTCGTTGCCTACTGGAACAGGGAGAGGATCGGCTACATCGAGCCGTACTTGTGACCGAGTGTGGAAGCGCCGCCGGAACGCGGTGCCAAAAGGATCGTCTACTCAATCTTGAGATTGGCAAGTGATCATCTACATCAACCACGAGATCCGATCTCAAACAAGGCTTTGGATCTACAAGGGTTAGTACAGATCTATCTCGTTGCACTTATCTCATAGATTAGATCTTGGCTTTTCCATAGATTAGATCTTGGTTTTGTTCGTTCTTGCGGTAGAATTTTTTTGTTTTCCCTGCTACGAACCCATCAATATAGCATGATGGGTTTCTTTGCAAATAGTTATTAATATCTCGGGGAGACAAGCATCCCCAAGCTTAGGTGGTAGCATAGCTTCATTATTGTATCTTGCAATAATTTTTTTAATGACATAGTTTGCTATATATGATCCAAATCATGCTTGATGAAAATTAATAGAATGATTTAGAAAATCTTTTTAGGATATTGATTAGTTCATGCAATCTGCACTTATCAAGATCTACTAGAGGTTCATTTACTTTAGTAAGCATTTTAACTCCCTCTACTTGTTTATCTTTATTTTATTTCACTACCATGGTGGGTTATTTTTCTTCTTCCTCCATTATGTTTAGAGTTTGCCGAGATCTATCTGTTATGTCTTGCACATATTTTATAGTTTCCTCATGAGATCTTTGGATTTGAACAAGGTTTTTAAATGAATTTTTTTGTTTTGTTAAACGATCTACCTTGTCATTTAAAGAATCGTATTTTTCGAGTTTAGCTATAAAATTCCTCGTTGAGCTCTTTTCGAGTGGATATAAAAGATCTAATGGTACTTTCTAAATCACGAGTAACGTTATTATTGCTAGCATGTTTATTAGGAACATAAGGTGTCCTAGCATAAGAGTCATTGTAATTGTTTCCATACCTGTTATTACCAGAGTTCCTTATGTAGTTGACATATATATTTTCAGAGTGGTTGTCAATAAGATCTTGCAAAGGAATATTCTCAATATTTTATTTAGAAATAAGTAAATATGGCATCAAGTTTAGCAATCAAAGAATCTACTTCCTCAACAGAGTTGACTTTCCTAGAAGATGTACTTTGTGCTCTTTTAATATGTCATTGACTATAATTTTGTAGCATTTTTTCTAAGATATCTTTTGCTTTAGGGATAGGTTTAGTCATAAATGAACCTCCTGCAGCTAAATCTAACATACTCATTGACATATAATTCAAGACATTATAAAAAGAATGTAAGATAGTCCATTCATTTACTCCATGAGATGGAAAAGTTCTAAGCATGATTTTAATTCTTTCCCAAGTTGTGGCTACATGTTTATTATTATTTTGTTTAAAGGATAGTATGGTATTTCTATTTTGCAGGATTTTAACAAGAGGATAATATTTCTTAATAAAAGCTTCTTTAAGATTATCGCAAAAGTTTATTCTACCTATTGGTAATGATAGTAGCCATTCTTTAACTTGCCTCTAAGTGAGAATGGGAATAATTTGAGTTTAACAATATCATTTTCCAAATTTTTAAATTTTTGCGTGTCAAAAATCTCACAAAATGAATGTACATGCATTCATACATCTTCACTAGCACTACCACCAAATTGTTCTTTAGCAATAATATTAAGTAGTCTAGGACTAACTTCAAAACAATCAGTTTCAAAACAATCAGCTTTAATTTTAGGAGTTGTGATAGGCCTAGCAGTGAATGATCATTGGGGGTGCTGGTATAGTCACATAGTTTTGTATTTCTTTCTCCCATGATTACAAGAAAAGTAAATCTACACTAATGTTGATGGATTTTTGTGTATAGTAAAAAGGTAAAAACAAGACTAAAATAAAATGAACAAAAGAACAAGTAACAGACAAAAACAAGACACACAAAAGTGCTTTGTAAATTTAAAGGACAAGAGAAGATCATAGTGGTGCAACCTCCCCAAGCTTAGGTGTTTGCACAGGTTTGGTGGTGTTGGTGCTATAAAATGTTCTAGCAGTTGTTGTGTAAGAAGAAGTGTGCTCCCAGTTTGATCAATATGTTACTGCGAGATTCTTCTAGCAATTCCCCGACAAAGGTGCTAGAAAATGTTCTTGATGAAAACAAATCTGTGTGTACCAACTTGTTGGGACTCCAAGTACATAGTGTTGTAGCAAGCACCTTTTCCAGCAATTTGAACTCTTTTTTCATGTATTCCTTGACAATTGTAATATAATTGAGCACTAGAAATTTTTAGTAGTGTGCATGATCATAATCAGTAATATAATCGAGTACTAAAAAATTAAAGAAAACTCCATATAAAGGAGTAGATTCATAAACGAGGTATTATAATTAGTAGTTCAACCACCACAAAGTGCGAATATATATATATAGAAAAACTAGATGGTATCCCTAGGTGTACATACTCCTACCACCGAGCTTCTTGCATCTATGCACTACCGGGTCTCTAAATGCATGCCCGTTTAGCCTTTATTTAATTAAATTAAATATAATTAGCTACTCCCAGCATGCATGGTTGGATAAGATTTAGTTTGAAAATTTGTTACGGGATAGAAGGGATTTGGATGTATATTCTTTGCCCTTGTATTAATACCATGCCTCCGTGTGTATATATATATATATATATATATATATATATATATATATATATTGTCTTACATGCAACACCAGAGGTAATAATTAACTTTAAAAAAATAAGTAGGGCAGCAGCAGGAGCCGGGGCACGCAGCAGCAGGAGCATCAGCCTACTCGAGAGGAAACATGTCAGTCCTAACATATTCCCGAAGGAATTTGCTATAGACTGCTTGCTTCGCCATGGTATTCACCTGGTGCTTATGGCCGCGGCCATGGCCAATGCCCACCGAGTGCTGAATCATGCTTTCGAGGTCTTGGTCGATGACTCTTCCACAGAATGGGTAAAACAATCTCACCTTGCATTGGAAGGAAATTTACCCACTCCGTAACCGCCTCAGCACGTAGAGGCTCTTGCAGTCCCTGGAGTACTTGTCAGAGCTCACGTCATCAGAATCCTCCTATTGATTTTTAAGTATATAATTCGAACTCATACAAATGATTGAATTTTATTACAACTCAAGGATTGACAATATATGTAAGACAATATTAAATTTATATCAAAGAGAATGTATCTCAGCAATCGATCAGTTCATATATCATTTCATGTATCTAAACAAAATGAAAAGTAATTGGATCATGATCATATAACACAAAAATTAAACAAGAGATTCATATACATGTAGAATAAATCCGGGGCCTCATAAGTTTCTTCAGAGATGACATAAGCGAACTAAGTACCAATTGAACAACCTATTGTTATACATTGCCCTAGGTTTACTAACCCATCCCCGAAAAAATCTGACACCAATGTGTCTTCCTTGCACTATTTTGGGAAAATTTGAATCATTGGCCATAGTAAGAAATTGAAATGTAACCATTCTTACACTATGAATGCATGTGTTTTCTACATATTGTGATTATAATAAAAAAACAATAATATTCGTAGGTTCACTAATCTATCCCTAAAAAAATCTGACACCCTCAAATGTGTCTCCCCTTGCACTCTTTTAGGGAAAATTTAAATCATTGGTCTCAGTGAGAAATAGAAATGGAATCATTATATACACTATGAATGCATGCGTATTTTCTAAATATTATGTTGTCAAACCATACATAGGTACGTAACAAAAACTTATGAGCAAACAATATTTCATAGGTATACATGTAACAACAACTTATAATTAAACCAAGCATCATATAAATCATTTTCCTCTAGATATATAGTGTAATCACAAGAATCAATACAAGAGAGTCAGCTATATGTAATAAATTCAATGTATGATCATAATTGGTTATGTACTAGTAGAAATAATTCAAAGATCATAGTAGAATAAATCTAGGGCCTCATAACTTTTTTCAAAGATGGAGTTGGCGAACCAAAGTACCAAGCACAACCTATATTTTTCGTGTACATTGTCTCAGGTTCACTAACCCATCCCTAAAAAAACCTGACACCATCCAATGTGTCTCCCCTTGCACTCTTTTAGGGAAAATTTGAATCATTGGCCTCAATGAAAAATAGAAATATAATCTACACTATGTAACATGCATATATGCATGTTTTGTATCGAAATCAACACTCCAGTAACAGCAATCTCTAAAACCCCTAAAATGAAATGTGTTGCAGATCGATTAAATCTATAGCACAAGAAGAACCGTACAAACAACAACAAGCAAATATAAATTTACTAGATGGAAGATGAGAAGATCTAATCAATTATACAAAACAATCGACCATCTGAACCATATATATTCTAATTTTCCTACAACAAGAAGGCGACAGAGCAAAAGAACCTATAGATTGAGAAAATCCTACGTATAAATAGTGAAATCAGTGACTGCTAATTGAGAAGCAAAGTAGTATATAGTATCTCGGATGTCTCATCTGAGACCTCCTTCTCAAACTCATCCATTTTCTCGATTGCTTCGAGGATTTGGTTATTGATGATCATGACCACCGAGTTTCCTCCGCATGCATGCCCCTCATCCAGATCTTCCGCTAGCACCACGACATTGTCGTTCACTTGCTGCTCGACAGTGACGACGACTGGCTGGATGGATACCGAAGCATTGACGGCGCAGCAATGAGCGGCATGTTGTGTGCCAGGAGAAGCCGCCTTCACTTGCGCGGCAATGACAGCTGAGCCATCTGCTGTGCCTCCAACTGGCTTCACCTCCAACTTGTCTCCATGGGTACGCTTCACGGCACAGCTAAAGGTGGGGGTGGTGCTGTGGAAGGAGCTTCTAAGCGCGTGGAGGGTGCATATTAGGGTTTTGTGACTAGACATATTGGGGGGAAAGTCGCTAAATCCTAAAAGACGAAGGTCGAGCGGGTATATATACGCGAGGACGGCTGGTTGTCCTGGAGTGAACACATTTGGGTATCAACACGTGGGTGGTGGACGCATGCATGATCTCCCACTTTCTAATTGCATTAACAACATGTGCATGATACTCCGGGAACATGCACGAAGCAAGTTTTTGAGACGGGCGGCATAATGGTCCGCCTCAGTAGATCCCTTGATACGGTTAATATTTCTGACCGGCTGCAGTTCAGTGATCAAAGGAGACGGTCACTAAGTAACAGTTTGTACTAGTGATCCTAAGCATAGAAACATCACAGTCGCACGATGTTCCAGGCATTGGAGTATGCGACTCCGGTCTTCAAGTCCTTGAGGCGATAGGCGCCACGTAGGATCATCTCTTTGATGATGTGGTGTCTTTCCCAACGGGGGGTCTAGCTTGAGGTGGCCCTTTTGCTTGAGCTGTAGTATGAGGTATCCTTCGCAGAAGGACCTAGGGTGCACCTGACAACCATGGTAGTTATGTAGGTGCTGCTGTTAGAGAGCAGAATGAGCAGAGGTGATGTTGCGTGCTTCGTCATATTTGAGTGCGGTCGTGGAGTCAACCGCTTTGTAGGACCTGAGGAACGGTGTACCTCACCACGGCTGGTAGGACAGGTTCTGCGCCATGCACCATGAAGAATGGCGTGTATGCCATGGTGTTGTTTGGAGTTGTTTAGAGGCTCCATAGCACCAAGGGTAGTTCCTCGGACCACGCCCCAACTGCTCTCTCGAGGGGTCATAGGAGTCACTTCTTGCTGCCATTCCAGATAAGTCCATTGGCCTTTTTGACCTGCTCATTGGTTTGCGGGTGCGCTATAGAGGTGTAGCTGATATTTATCCCCATCTCCTCGCTGAAGTCTTGAAATTCGCCCGAGGTGAAGTTGGAGCCATTGTCGGTGATGATACTATGGGGAAACCCAAACCTGAAGATTAGCGACTGGATGAATTTCATAGCTATGATAGCACTTTGATTGGTCATAGTTGTGGCCTCAATCAACTAGGTGAACTTGCCAACTACGACGAGGAGGTAGACATGGCCTCCACGAGAGGATTTATGTAACTTACTTACCATGTCGAGACCCCACTGAGCAAAGGGTCAGGCGATGGGTATCGGGCTTAGCTCTGAGCTGGGTGCTTGAGGTTTTTTATGAACCTATGGCAGACATTGCACTTGGTGATGATATCCTTGCCGCCTTCCATTGCGGTGGCCAGTAAAAGCCTGCCCTGAGAGCCTTTGCGACTAGTGCATGATTGTTGGCGTGATGTACGCAGATGCCCTCATTGATGTCAAATAGGATGCTCCTACCATCTTCGAGTGCAACACACTTTGGAGGATGCTGGTTATGCTTTGCTTGTAGAGCTTGTCATTGATTGTGAAGGGGTTCCACGTATGAAAACAATAAAATTTTACCCTACACCCCTGAACCCCTGAAGCTGCCAGGACCTATCTATTATTAATACAGTAACGGGAGGGGCTTTTCATGAACTTACCCTTGAAGACCGAAAAGCGTTGTCAACGCTCAAGAGAGCCTGGTTGATGCAGACGAGCCGAAGCTGACCTCAAGGTCGTGATGAAGTCCTTGCGCTCCCTTGGCTCCAACGACTTGAGTGCCTCAAGTGTGACACCTCGCGGGGAGTTACACACGTCTGGTGCCTGACGATGACTCTCGCTTCCCCGATCCAGCAGTAGTTGCGGAAGTAGAGCTCCCGGATCCGAATCCCGTAGCGCGACGGCGCTTTGCGATGAAGATGTCTCTTGTTCGCGCAGTCCAGACTTAGGACCACAGTCACGTGAGAGAGAGGGGGAGAGAGAAAATATCAGGTAGAGGTCCTCCCAAAAGTGAGAAGACCTTTATTGATTATTGGCGTATTTTATTTGTCCAAATACCCCCACTATATATAGGGGGAGGGGAGGTACTACCTCCCACTAAGTCCCGGGGTGGGACTAAAGGAGAGGAGGGGGAGGGGTGGCACCGCCGGCTACCCCCATGGGCCCCACGCGGGGGGGGGGGGGGGGGGCTGGCCCACTAGGGCACCGGCCACCCCTTGGCCCCTTCTCCCTCTCTCCTTTCCCTAATGGGCCCTCTCCCCTCCGGGAATTGGCCCATTAAGAAGTTGACCATTTAAATTGATTTTTCTCTTTATTAAATAATTATGAATAAATGATTAAATCAATATTTAACATTCATTCACATATTATTCAACCTCCATGGTTGTGGAACAATTCCACCTCCACTCCGGACATCCTCCGGACTTACCGAAACCCTTCTGGTTTTCTCTCTACTATTCTTTGGTGATTCTACGATCCTATAAACACTCTCTAAGAATCATCAAGCCCTTAAGCGTGATACCACACGGTTTGGGAACACTCTAGACATGGTCGGGACACTCCCGCACCAATGATCGACAGAGGGAACTGGATGGCCATGTGACCCCTGTGCGTTCCACGAAGATCTTTCGTTGTTTGAACCGGGACAGTCGTCTCTTATTCCCTTTGTCACTCGATACTTGCATTGCTCGAGATCTGATCAATGACATCACCATGTCGTCTTCAATCTCGTTACTGAACAATGCTACTTGACTCGTTCCGACAAGTGATATGTCAACACCCGGATTTTTAATCCTAGATGCCCGTTATGCCATACCTCGCAATCCCAGGATTACCATTTTTGCGAGACATAACGGATTGGATATCACAGTACATCATCCATTACAAACCATACATAAGGTTTTACACAAATAAGGATCTCATGATCCAGTCTTAATACAACAAGTAGCGGAAATAAAAGATAGCATAGCGGTGGGGTCCATCTTCAGGGGCACAGGCAATGCTGACGAAGGAAAATAGTCCTAGTTATCATAGCCGTCCTGCTGACCATCATCTTGATAATCTCCTTCATAGTCTGGCCATAATAATAACCAGGGACAAAAGCCATGAGTACTCTTCAAGTACTCGCAAACTACTACTAACAAGGAGTATAATTCTAAGTTAAAGTGTTGAATCTAATTTAACTATCAAGTTAAGTTTGAAACCTAAGCTGAGTTCAGAAGCAAAGAAATATAAAGTAAAGTTCTAGAATCACTTAAGTTGGGAATCTATTATCATCAACACAACCCTGTTGTGGTCAAGTCAAAGTTCATCATTCATTTCAAGTTATTTAGAAAACATCTGACAACGAAACAGTATGGCCATTCCAACTGTCCATAACCGCGGACGCGGCTATTCGAATAGTTTGACACTCTGCAGAGGGGGTACACTTTCACCACAAGATTCGATACATCTGTCAGGGATAACCCTGAATCATCATACTTAGTATGCAGATAATCAAACATAACCTTCCCTTTACACACCCTAGTACAAGAACCTCTCCTATGAGCATGGCCTCCCAACCATGACCATCAGTCATCTTGGGCACTGCATAGGTGGACAACATTGAGAGGTAGCCTCAGCTCAAACCTCTCTCGTGAGGGAACTAATACTAATGCATATAAATTTCCAGCTAAGCCTTACCCAATTCAGGTAGTGTGGTTGTACGGTAAATTTGGAATGGTATCGTATCCGAATCCAACCATCAGTTTTATAAAAAGGTTAAGGCTCATGCCTCATCATTTTCATCATCATAAACTAGTTGTGTCTCTCAACACATGTCAAAACATCTCAATAGAATGACTCATCATTCCAAGGTTTTCACAATTCATTTTCACCAAGTGTTCCCATCTAAAGTGACTCAAGTTTTTGATCTATTCTAAAATACTAAGTTAAGAGTGTTCACTAAGGTGGAAAATATGGTTTCAATCTCATGCCATAGAATGACATCTAAAGGTTTCTAAGTAGGTCCAGTTTTATACTTTTTATGCTACCTTCAAAATAAGTAAGGAACTTTGCATACTAAGGGGAGTAAAACTTGTAGGTAAGACTTGGGGTACTAATAGTTAAAAGGGGTGTGATCAAAGTATGCCTAAAGCATCCTTGCTCATTCATCTAGCTTAATTCTATCTTGCTAACAATAGCTTGCCTTGGTTGGTGCAGTGGTTGAAGTTTTCTTCTTCTTCTTCTTGGTAGAACTCCTCCTCCTCGAAAGCTTGGTCGATACTAGCGTCTATAAATACATAGGGAGGAGACAATCACCAAACAATACTTACTAGGCTAAGTAGCATTCTAAAACACACATTTGATGATCTATTATCATCACAAACACCACAAGTTTAATTCAATAGTTTCAACCTTTTTATTTTAGAAAAGTAATTTCTACTCATTGAAAAATTAACTAACATTTAATATTCACCACTTAAAACATGGGATCATGTTGACACATGTCATCACCACATATTCTAACATGTGGGAATGAGATTTAAGGGTTGGATCAATATTACTTTGGTTTAAGTTCATTATTTAATGATTTAAAGTGACTAGAAATGCCTATATAGCATTATTTTGGTACTAGTCCAAAGTCACTGCATGTAAACCTTAATATTATTACATATTTAGATATATATGATGAAATGTGATTTTTGAGAGTTGGAATCAACTCAAAAGCTAACTTAGTTGATTTTATAAAAATGTTGCAAGTTGCAAAAGCTTCTGTTTTGTTATTTTTATTAGGAGAGATCTATAACTCTAATTGAATTAAATCCAACGGGCTTGGATAGATCACTTAATACCTTTCAGACAAAATTGGTTTCATGCAATTTGGATTTCTAAAACTCTCTGAATTGATTTTCAAACTAGGGGACAGAAACTAGATTTAACTAAAAAGAAAAATCCAGATTTGAATCGATGGGCTAGCACGGGAAAGGACTTGGGCCGGCCCAGTGGCGCTCCGCGGCGCAGAGCTCAGCTGACAGGGGGGTCCCGCGTGTCAGCGGCACTTAAAACGCAAAACGGTACGCGCGCTGTGGGACATAGGATTAGAAGCGAGATCAACGGCTGAGGGTCGTCGTCGACGACGAATAGGTCGCCAGCGAGCTCGAACCCTAGCGGCTCGGTGGGGGTCTACTGGGGGCGTACCAGGGCTCCAGCAGGGTCGGCGAGGCGGGCAAATGATGTGGAAGACGACGGCGAGGCGAGGCACGGTTGCGGTGGAGCTTGGGGTGGTCGAAATCAACGGCACCCTTCTCCTCCTGCCGCGGCTGCTCCGGCTCCAATTCCGGCGAGCTGCTGCTCCACTTGCTCCGATTAGAGGTGGGTGAGGTTCAGAGAGGTGAGGGGAGTGGAATGGTGTGGATAGAAGAGGCTGGGGAGGGCTCCTTTTATAGGCCCGACGGTGAGACCAAGCGGGATGGGCAGGCAACTCCGGCGACAAGGCTACGGCGGGGTAGAAGCATGGCTGGGGTGGCGATCGATGGGCCGTTCCCTGGCGGTGCTCTAGGAATTGAATGCGGCCGTAGGGGCGGTGGCACGCGGTCTGGGCGAGGTGGCGCTCTGCGTGGCCGAAGCGGCGGTGTCCACGGCGAGCGGTGGCTGTGAGGCTTTGGGTGGCGAACAGGGATGTCTGCGGTGTTCTCCAGGTCGAGGTGGAGCGGCGGGCGCGGGCTGGTGCCAAGGGATGGTCTGTGCGATCGGGGACAGGGCATGCTCTGGGGGCAGCGTCGGCATGCTCGACCGGCTCCGTGCGCGGCGGTTCCTGGCCGCTCTGCTCTCTGTCTCTGTCTAGGGCTGGTTGGGAGGTGGAGGTGGACCACTGGCAAGCTGCTAGACATGAGGAGAGGGGCTGGAGAGGGCTGCTTCTACGAGTGCATTATCGGCCGGCGAGGTGGTGCTCGGCATGGCATGGCAGTGCAGCTAGCAAGTAGGGAAGAGGCTGGTTAGGCTCTGGTTAGATCAAGAGGGGACAAGGGGATTAAATGGGGATCAATTGGGGGCAAAACCCTGTAGTAAACAGTGATCTAGGATTAGAGTAGAGATTATGCATGCCAAGTGTTTGATGAAATGGCCGCATGAAAGAAAGTTTTGAATTTTGGTTTCAAAATTTTTGAGTGATCTCCACTAGTGATAGGTAGTCTCTGGTTGCAAGGGTTTTGAAAATGGATCTCAAATAGATGGCTTTTGAAATAGGGGTGATCTATGCATATGCATTAGATTCAAATTTAAACTGTCATTTAAAATAGTTAACAGAATGTTTTTAGCAGATCAAAAGGTGGGCCTTGGTACCTCATTATGTGTACTAGCAAGGGGTGCAAAGATCAAGAATTGTTTCTGTTAAGAATTGAGTACTAGGAATAGCCAAAGTAGGCATGAGAGTTAAATTTGTCAAAATGACCATTCCTTCTTTTTAATTCTTTTTTATTTGATTTTCTTTAGGAAAAGTTTGGGAATGATGTAGATGATGTTTAAATCACCTAAGAAACATTTTACAAGCATTAGATCAATCAATCATGGCAATTCAAACAACTCCTATTTTAAAGGCATACATATATGAATGCTTTCATTTTAAATTTGGAAAAGTTTTTGTTAACCCTATTTTTGGATGATTTGATCTTGATAACCTTGTATTAAAGTTTTGGGATGTTACATGATATCCCCGTGATCAAATCACACGCTGCGCAGCTATTGGATATAACTTCTCCGAGTGGGCCCTTGAGTATTTCCCGTCACATGGACGGACAAATCCCGCTCTTGACATATATTGCCTCAACGGTTTCCTCTGAGTACCTGAACACACCTTTATAACCACTATATTACCAAGTGGAGCTTGATGCTATCAAAGCACTCTCGGGAGACAGTGATTGATATAGCCTCACGGTCTAAGGAATAGTCTATGAGGATCCATTTCTAATCATCATAACTTGAACTTCGTGACATGATCGGGTCACGATGTTTAGGTTGGATATTGGTTCATCATCTCATTCTCGGAATGAGATGACTCCATTTCCAACTAGCATAAATGCCACATGATCAGGAAACATGATCATCTGTTGACCAATGAACCAGTGACTAGAGTTTCACTAGGAACCCCTGGTTATTTGTATATCACACGTGTATTGATGTTTCCACTCAATATAGTTATATCATGATATAAAACTTATTCATAAACTATATGAAATATGATAATAGTCCTTACTACTATTTGTCTCTAGAGCATATGTCCAACAGTCTCCCACTTGCACTAGAGTACAAATACACTAGCTGCATTTGTTCTCAATCATTGGCACCATATATCCGGTACGCTGAACATGCTTGCTCATGGGAGAGGTTGAGTCTTGGGTCTATACTTTACAATCCCAAATCCTTTGCAACTTACTAATGTCACCTTGATTGACATTAATACTTTATCATCACATGATATCATCTGTGTGTATGCATCGTCTCTATGGCAGCAGAACGAGGCCTGATTCCAGGAGCCTACAGTGACTTTAGATCAACCTCAAGGGATTTCTCATGGGCACTGTGCCCTGGGACACATCATTCTATGTTAAAAGCGAACTAGCCCCGCCATAACATTATACAACACTTTAGATGGTACCCTTATCTATTATTATAAATGTATTCATCGAAACACTGGTGCACTCTGTGTAACTTTCGATGTTTTTGTTCACCTTGCTTTCTACTTGACATCAATCGGTATCTACGGGAGTTTCCAACATATTCCCTTATAACATAACCTTTTATGTTTTAAGATATGTTATCATTTATGGATTTGGAAAACATGTATGCAGTTCTCTACTAGACACTACGGACAAACTCAGCTCAACATTCTGTGATTCGAACTTACTCACTTTTAAACGTTCCTTATTTGGATCACATATTATGCTAAGTAATCACCATGGTTTACTAAGATAGAACCTATGTCTAAACATAGTGGATGATGATCATCCTTTTCTTTCTTTCAACCATTAATGTTTAAACTTAAAGCTATTCCTAACTTAAGTTATTAAGGACCAGTTCCTTAATTAACTTCTTTTCTGAAACCCCTTTCAGAATCCCTTAAGGAATACCACACAATATCATAATATACTTATTATCAACTTCTACACCTTATAAATCATTATTCATAATTATTTGCGCTTTCATTCTTAACACACTTAAGAATTACTCCTATAAGCTCCCACTCAAAAACATGTCAATCACATATTGTTTTAGGAAGACTTTCATAGCTCCCACTCAATTTCATGCAAATTGCATATCCACTCACTATTTTGAATAACTTCAAAATCCTTTGATCAAATATCAAGCTTGGAGATTTACTATGAGATACTAGTACTATTACTAGTTTTAAATCCTTAGACATAAAGCACACATGAATCAAATTCATTTGAATTCGTCCAATACTTGACAAATTGTGCTTTTGTCATTCACCCCCCTTTTCCACTATGGATTTGCAGTCATTTGGGAAAATTCCAAGTAACCCCTTTTACTTGTGAGATTCAGCAACTAATTGCTTTCTAATCTCAAGGGAATTTTGCTATTAGGATTTCTCATAATTTTAGTTTACCATTATTTCCTTAGGAGTTCGTAGGTATGTCATATTCCAAGAATCATGACAAATGATTCACAAATGTCTCCATACAAGATATGGGTTACATTTTGAATCCTACTTTATGTAGTGAAAACACCAGTGGGGAAAACACAATGATCACTATCATTGATTCTTTCCTTCGTGAAGAGAATCGTTCAGGAAAGTTTTCCATTGTGCTCCTCAACACTCTAATGCAGGGGTTTGAATCCTCATCGTGTTTTTCACTATCTTCCAATTGCTCCATAATCGAGAAATATCACTGAAAGTGAGCTTTATCAAGAATGTACCAAAGTCCAAGCAATACAAGTTTTGCTTCTCTTTTGGTTTAGCTATGGATTTCGTATTCAAAGTTTCCAATGAATACTCTACAAGGACTTATTCGCTATTGTTTTGGTTATATCGAATAACCCCAAAACTTTTACGACGATCCATACTAGATATGGAGCCATTCTCACGAATACAGATGGTTCACTATGTGTTCTAATTTAGTGCTAACTATTTATAACTAATGGTCTCTACATCTACACTACAACGATTTATTTGGCGCCATCTATTTACCCACTTTGATATCTAATATCACATTGTGATGCTTTGCATTTTGATGTTTCAAAACGCTTTGCATTTCATAATTAATTTTATGCCATTCTTTTATAAAGTCGAATTTCTTTACTATTGATCAAATCATAGTAACTAGATTCTCTTTTATATTTATACCCTTTGTTGATGAAACACTTTGATCAAATCAAATAGTTTCATATTCATGTTTGCTTTGGTAAACTTCTTTACGCATTTAAACAATCATTTAATGATAATTACCATTTTCATTAAAACACAATACATCGAATATGTATTAACTTTTAACAATTCATTAAACACTTTGTATTCAAGTAATACACGGTGTTCAAGCTATTTTGCCGAACTTAGGCATGATTTATATGTGATAAGAAATCAAATGACTTTCACATATTATCACATAACTTTGAATTTTAAACAATGGTTTTCATTCCGTAATGAAATATCATTTAAGTTGGGTATTTCAAGGCATTTAAATATTTTACAAATGTTCATGCATTATCAATTAGTTTCAAACAACAAGGATAATTCACACACAATCAAACAAGATATGAACACGAATAGAGATCATTCATAAAAGTGGAACAACTGTTTGTTACAAACTCATATGAATAACCGTCTCACAAAGTGTGAGACACACTAAAGAAGTTCACAATCTTTTGATTACAATAATCATCCTAAAACATAAACTAAATGATAAATGTTGATGGAGAGCATCGTTGGCCATCATCATCATGCTCGCCATCGGCACGCAACGTCACCTCCTCTCCAGCAAGCACCTCTCATGCAGAAGGACCTGTTTTCAGCAAAACAGAACAAGTATTAAATATACTTAACACTGCAAATGTGTTTGCAAGATTATAACATTTATAAAATTGTATATCAAATATATACCTTTGTCATCGATGACCTGAGCGACATCTGGTTCAACCAACACATTCCTGAGATGTGTCACGAACCGGTGGAACTCCATTGATTCCGTGTCGCCCCTCATAATGCAAGTCCTGACTCGTGCTTGATAGCTTGGTGGCAGCGACCGCAGCACAATGCTGTTTGCAAAAGAGCCCGTCATCCAGCTATCCAGGAAGTATGCAGACCTCATGTACACATCATGCATGCACTCCAAGTGGTCGTCCAGTGATGAGTTCTCCTCCATCTTAATAGAGATGAAGTCTCCCATCAGCTCATGCTCCCATATGCGTGCTTGTTCCATGAATTATGTCCTAAGCTGTAGCATCACCGAACGAGGGTTGACATCACCCACAAAAGGCCACAGCTCATCCACCATTCTGAAATGCATAGTAACTGAAATGAAGGAGGCCATCTCACGACGGAGATAGTGGTCTTTCCGCTGCTCTGGGGTCTCTAGGTCAATGGGCTGATCCAAATCCATCCCGTCGAGTATGTAGTCGACCACGTCATTCTCGCTAAGGAGAACGTGGAGACGCGCAACCCATATGGACAAATTTGATCCATCTAATCTGAGCTTCTCTCCTTCTAACCAATCAATCGTCAACAGGAAAGGTGGCATCTACATTTACAATTGCAAGAAGGAATTTAGACTAAGTTTATAATTAAATGAGTTAATAATAACTGCACTCAGAAACACCTATCCCCATAAGGGTTCCTAGTGATAACACGACCCCTATCAGCCACATCTCCCCCGATTAACATGGCCATCAATGTGGGTTCAAGGGTGGACGCTAAACGTCGGTCACATCATTCATGCGACTCGTGCTCGATCTTTCGACCATCTGTGATCCGAGGCCACGCTTCTATGGCGTGCTAGGCTCGCCAACTCAACCTTAGTGTATTCGTTGTGCAACATGGCTTACACCCACTGTATGTGAACGTAGATATGTCTGACACCCAGTCACCCTAGGTCACCTCATACCGAAGAACTTTCTTGGTGGTGGACACTAAGGGGGAACACAATCGTTGGTAATTTTAATAGGGATCATCTTATTAGGCTACCGTCAAGTATCTAATACTAGCACACAATAAGATATACAAAAAATAACATTGAATGTAAATGCGATGTGATATGGTCCTTCACGTCATGATCTCCATCCGTCGTCACCGAACTCCGGCGCTAGGGTTCCGGCGCCGTAGACACCAGGGTACCGGTGTCATTCCGGCGTGGTAGTCCGTCACCTCCGTGACTATCTACTACTACGTAACAAAAGGTAATCACTTTACCTTTGCCAAAACCATATCACAAAGCAACGCCCCCCCTGCAAAACAAAGTTAGACGCCTCTACTTTATCTTTGCATGTTTTACGTGGCTGAATGGGCTTTCGCACAAGAACCGTTCTTACCTACGAACTTTCAGCACAATGCTGATCAAGTAGTTGTCGCTACTACACCCCTTTTGGGGCCCTCCGTTGCAAATGGTATACCAACTAATGCGAGAGAGACAGACACCCCCCCTAAGCCACTTTATACGGTACAAGCCGTATGCCAAGCATGGACCAGTCTCAGGAATGAACGCGTAAAGTCAGTTGGGAGCCGCTTCATCAAGCATTATTGCGGTATACACAAGTACACGTGGGAGGGTAACAACTAACAGATCAACGCCCACACGCTACATCTCGTGTGTTCTACCCGTACTAGCATTAATACACATAGATCTAGCTCTGATACCACTGAAGGAGTTCCGCATATGAAAACAATAAAATTTTACCCTACGCACATGAACCCCTGAAGCTGCCAGGACCTATCTATTAGTAATACAGTAACGGGAGGGGCTTTTCACGAACTTACCCTTGAAGATCGAAAAGCGCTGTCTACGCTCAGGAGAGCGTGGTTGATGTAGACGAGCCGAAGCCGACCTCAAGGTCGTGATGAAGTCCTTGCGCTCCCTTGGCTCCAACGACTTGAGTGCCTCAAGTGCGACACCTCGCGGGGAGTTACACACGTCCGGAGCCTGATGATGACTCCTGCTTCCCCGATCCAGCAGCAGTTGCGGAAGTAGATCACCCGGATCCGAATCCCGCAGCGCGACGGCGCTCCACGATGAAGATGTCTCTCGTTCGCGTAGTCCAGACTTGGGACCACGGTCACGTGAGAGAGAGAGGGGGAGAGAGAAAATATCAATTAGAGGTCCTCCCAAAAGTGAGAAGACCTTTATTGATTATTGGTTTATTTTATTTGGCCAAATACCCCCACTATATATAGGGGGGGGAGGTACTACCTCCCTCAAAGTCCCGAGGCAGGACTAAAGGAGAGGAAGGGGAGGGGTGGCACCGCCGGCCACCCCCATGGGCCCCACGCAGGGGGGGCTGGCCCACTAGGGCGCCGGCCACCCCCTTGGCCCCTTCTCCCTCTCTCCTTTCCCTAATGGGCCCTCTCCCCTCCAGGAATTGGCCCATTAAGCCTTTGACCATTTAAATTGATTTTTCTCTTTATTAAATAATTATGAATAAATTATTAAATCAATATTTAACATTCATTCACATATTATTCAACCTCCATGGTTGTGGAACACTTCCACCTCCACTCCGGACATCCTCCGGACTTACCGAAACCCTTCCAGTTTTCTCTCTACTAGTGATTCTACCGATCCTATAAACACTCTCTAAGCATCATCAAGCCCTTAAGCGTGATACCCCACGGTTTGGGAACACTCCATACATGGTCGGGACACTCCCGCACCAATGATCGACAGAGGGACCTGGATGGCCATGTGACCCCAGTGCGTTCCACGAAGATCTTTCGTCATTTGAACCGGTACAGTCGTGTCTTGTTCCCTTTGTCACTCGATACTTGCATTGCCCGAGATCTGATCAATGACATCACCATGTCGTGTTCAATCTTGTTACTGAACAATGCTACTTGACTCGTTCCGACAAGTGATATCCTCGTGATCAAATCACACGTTGCGCAGCTATTGGATATAACTTCTCCGAGTGGGCCCTTGAGTATCTTCCCGTCACATGGACGGACAAATCCCAGTCTTGACATACATTACCTCAACAGTTTCCTTCGAGTACCTGAACACGCCTTTATAACCACTGTATTACCAAGTGGCGATTGATGCTATTAAAGCACTCTCGGGAGACAGTGATTGATATAGCCTCACGGTATAAGGAATAGTCTACGAGGATCCATTTCTAATCATCGTAACTTGAATTTCGTGACATGATCGGGTCACGATGCTTAGGTTGGGTATTGGTTCATCATCTCATGAGAATGACTCCATTTCCAACTGGCATAAATGCCACATGATCAGGAAACATGATCATCTGTTGACCAATGAACCAGTGACTAGAGTTTCACTAGAAACCCCTGGTTGTTTGTATATCACACGTGTATTGATGTTTCCACTCAATATATTTATAGCATGATATAAAAATTAATCATAAACTATATGAAATATGATAATAGTCCTTACTACTATTTGTCTCTAGGGCGTATTTCCAACAGATTGTAGTGAAGGTAAGAATGGCGTGTATGCCATGGCGTTGTTTGGAGTTGTTTAGAGGCTCCATAGCACCGAGGGTAGTTCCTCGGGCCACGCCCCAGCTGCTCTCTCGAGAGGTCATAGGATTCACTTCTGGCGGCCATTGCAGATAAGTCCATTGGCCTTTTTGACCTGCTCATTGGTTTTTGGGTGCACTACATAGGTGTAGCTGATATTTATCCCCATCTCATCATAGAAGTCTTGAAATTCGCCCGAGGTGAAGTTGGAGCCATTGTCGGTGACGATACTATGGGGAAACCCAAACCTGAAGATTAGCGACTGGATGAACTTCACAGCTGTGGTAGCACTTTGATTGGTCATAGTTGTGGCCTCAATTAACTTGGTGAACTTGTCGACTATGATGAGGAGGTAAACATGGCCTCCACGGGAGGATTTCTGTAACTTGCCTACCATGTCGAGTCTCCACTGAGCGAAGGGTCAGGCAAGGGGTATCGGGCTTAGCTCGAAGCCGGGTGCTTGAGGTTTTTCTATGAACCTATGGTAGACATTGCACTTGGTGATGATATCCTTGCCGTCTTCCATTGCAGTTGGTCAGTAAAAGCCTGCCCTGAGAGCCTTTGTGATTAGTGCATGACTGTTGGCATGATTTACGCAGATGCCCTCATGGTTGTCAAATAGGATGCTCCTACCATCTTCGAGTGCAACACACCTTTGGAGGATGCTGGTTATGCTTTGCTTGTAGAGCTTGTCGTTGATTGTAGTGAAGGCGTTGGAGCAGAGAGCGATGTGTCGTTCCTCGGTTGGGTCCCACAACAACTCCTTACGCACCAGGTACGAGATGTATGGGTGCGCCCAAGTTGGATCTATCGGCATCACCTCCACTGGATCTGCATTGTGTGGTTGCTCTTCCACTATCGCGGGTGCCTCAGAGTTGACAGGAGGGGTAGCCCTCGAGTGTTTCATTTACTCTAGAGGGTCACTAGATGCTTTGGTCTTGATGGACTATTTACTGATATGCTCCAAGAAGACACCATGTGGTATGGTCTCCCAGATGGACCCTATGGTGCCAATGTGTCGGTGATGTCTATGCACTTCTATTCTTGTAGACAGTTGTTGGGCCTCCAAGTGCAGAGGTTTGCAGAACAGCAGCAAGTTTCCCTTAAGTGGATCACCCAAGGTTTATCGAACTCATGGAGGAAGTGGTCAATGGTATCCCTCTCAAGCAACCCTGCAATCAAGATACAAGAAGTCTCTTGTGTCCCCAACACACCTAATACACTTGTCAGGTGTATAGGTGCACTAGTTCGTCGAACAGATAGTGAAATACAAGTGGTATGGATAATTATAAGTGGTAACAGTGCCAGAAAAGAGCTTGACGGGTAGGAAGAGACTAAAGGCAATCTGAAATAAAGATGGAAGCAAGCAAACAAGTAACAGATCTAGTTGCAAACGGTGTTTCAATGTTTAGAAACAAGGCCTAGGGATCATACTTTTGCTAGTGAACACTCTCATATAAATATCTTCTCTTCATAATACTACTCTAAACTACTCTACGGTTGGACACTCTAATCCATGGTAGGGCTATAACAGCACACCTCAAAGTTCGCTTTCCCCATCTAGATAACCCCACACTGTCACCTTGAGCACTAGATGGTTCCAACAAACACCACAATTTCATAGATACATCCAACTCCAAATATAACTCATAACAAGTATTTGTAATCTCTAGCCTAAGTGCCACCATGGTGTGCACGCTGTCACTTTCACAAACATGGGGAGAGCCAGAGATCTATTAAAGCACTTGAGTAGCAAGGTAGATCTACTTGATTACAAAGCTCATGATCACAATATGATCATGCATAGAGAGAGAGATGAACACATAGCTACCGGTAGAACCCTTAGCCTCGCGGAAGAACTACTCCCTTATCATCATGGGAATCAGCAACGATGATGGAGATGGTGGTGGAGATCGATGGAGATGGCTCCGGGGGCACTTCCCCGTCCCAGCAGGGTGCTGGCATAGAGACTTTCTGTCCCCCGAATCTCCCCTTCGGTGGTGGCGGCGTGGCGGAACTTTCCGTGGCTGGAGGCTGGATTCTTTAGGGTTTCTGCATCGGAGGCTTCTTATTAGGAGAAAGGGCAAGGTCGGCGGGCGCCCGAGGGGCCCACACCACCTGGTGGCACAGCCAGGTGGTGTGGCCGGCCTCTGTCCCCTCTCTGTCTCGTCTTCTAGCTCTGTGCCCCCTCGGTGAAATATTGACTTTAGCTTTTGTCTCGTCCAATTCCAAGAATATTCATTTTCTGACTTTCCTGGAACCAAAAACGGCATAAAACGGGCAGCTGGCACTGTGGCATCTTGTTAATAGGTTAGTCCAAGAAAGTGTATAAAAATACTCCAAAGTGTGGACAAAACATAAGAAAGTAGATATAAAACAAGCATGGAACATCAAAAATTATAGATACGTTTGCAACGTGTCAGTCGGCCACCTCATTACTGTTGCGAGAGACATGCCTCATCTCGCAGCCATCAAAACTGCCTTCCAGGGAGTTGTAGAGATCCTGATAAGCGATCATCTTGTTGCTTACCACATCGCACATGTTCATTGTTTGTAGCACGACAAGATTGGAGTTGCCGTGTATCATGAGGCGCATGGTGCTTCAAGCCTTGGACATATGCATGTTATGGATCAGGGCTTTGTACTTTGTTTTCTTATTGGATGCACGAAATTTCATGCACATCATGTAGTGCATCTTGTCTCCTTGTGGGGATATCAAGATGGCACTAGCACCCTGATACGTCCATTTTGCATCACTATTCCATGTCTTAATTCACTATTATTCATTGATATATTTCATACTGAGAGGTGATACTTATGTTATTTCATCTGTTTTTGCATGGTTGATGACTTTTGGAGCATGGACCGCTGCAGTCAGGATTCTGATGGAAAAGGTGTTGTTTGGAGGCAAAATTTGCGAAGATCAGAAAATCCGGGAAAATATACGGAAAATCCTATTTTTCCAGAAGACTAAGGATGCCAGAAGACGGAGTGGAGATGGGCCACAGGGGGTCCACACCACCCCCTGGCGCGGGCAGCCCTAGGTTGCGCCAGGAGGTGGTGTGGCCGCCCTGGCCCACCTCTGGCTCTCTCCTCTAGCGTATATTATCCTCCCGAAACCCTAAGACTCGGGGAGCGACCACAAAAAGATTTCGCCGCCTCTGCGGGGCGGAGAACACTAAGAGAGAAAGATCTCTCCGGCAGATAGATTTCTGCCAGGGGAATTCCTTCTTGGAGAGGGGAGATCATCGCCATCAACACCACCATCAAGCTGGACTTCATCGAGATCATCATCACCACCATCATCATCACCATCAACACCCTCATCACCATCTCCATATTGCTATAACAATTGAGTTGAATCTTGCATTAGTTCATAGGGGAAACTTTCCCGGTGTTGATTACTCTTTGTAGTTGATGTTATTGAGTGAACCATTGAATTATTGTTTATGTTCAGATTGTTATACATCATTATTCCATCTCTGATCATGATCCATATGATGTCTTGTGAGGAGTTCGTTTTGTTCTTGAGGACATGGGAGAAGTCATGTTGTTAGTAGTGGAGTTGTGTTGAGAAAGATTCAATAGTTTGTTATTTAAGTTGTGGTGTACTTCTTCTAGTGGTGTCATGTGAATGTCGACTACATGACACTTCACCTATATGCGCCTAGGGGAATGCATTGTGTATTTGGCTACTAATCGTAGGGGTTGCCGGAGTCACAGAAACCTAAACCCCCGTTAGGAAACCATTGCACAAGGGACGTAAGGGTCTTAGAGTTTAAAGATGTGGTTAGGTCTCTACCTTAATTATTTTCTTGTACTTACGGATGTTTGCAAGGGGTATAATCACAAGTATGTATTAGTCTTGGATGGGGCGGTACATTAGCACAGGTTCACCCACACAACACTTAGCAAGCTAGAGAAGATTAATCAACTATATGAAGCGAAAGCACTTGAAAGTCTTCCCATGTGTCCTCGAGAACGTTTGGTCATCTTAAGTAGTACAACCGGCTTGTCCTTTGCTGCATAAAGGATTGGGCCACTTGCTGCATTTACTCCTACTGTCTTTTTTTTGCTCGTACTTTGTTTACTTGTTTTATCAAAAAACCCTAAAAATCTGTTTGCTAAGTATTTGCAGAGAATTCCTGATCCATACCACTAGCCAGCACCTTCTGCTCCTCGTTGGGTTCGACACTCTTACTTATCGAAAATACTGTGATACACCCCCTATACTTGTGGGTCAGCAAGACTATTTTCTGGCGCCGTTGCCGGGGAGTGAAGCACTATTGGAGAGTGGAACTGGTAAAGGAAACTTCTACTGTGAGTATTGTTTACTTCTGTTAGTTGCTTTATTTTCGTTATGGATAATTCACTGAGTTTCTTATTTGGTAATGCTACTACCACTGCTAAGGTAGTAGATAAGCCACCACCTGCTGAGAAAGATGTTTTCAAAATACCTACAAGAATTATTGATCGTGTTATGTATAACTACTATGTTGGGGATGGAACTGTCCATCCTGGTGATCATTTACTCTTTATACACAAATTATGTGGGTTATTCAAGAGTGTACGTATTACTACAGATCAAGTTAAGAAGAAGTTATTCTCATTATTGCTGAAAGGAAGAGCTGAGGAATGGTATAAGCTGCTGAAGAATGGTCAAGCTTTGGAATGGGAGGAAATAGTGCCTCTCTTTTATTCAAAATTTTATCCTCCTAGTGAGATTCATAAAGATCGGAATCAAATATACAATTTTTGGCCTCTTGATGGAGAGAGTACAACTCAAGCTTGGGGGAGATTGAAGTTACTAATGCTCAAATGTCCCATTCATGAGCTCCCCAACAATATTATTATCAATAACTTTTATGCAAGGCTCCCTCTACATGATAAAGATTTATTGGATGCTTCTTGTGCTGGATCATTTACTCGCATGGAAGAAGAAGCTAAATGGGATCTTTTGGACCGTATTCAAGATAATGCTGAAGCTTGGGAGAATGACAAAGGTATAAAGTCAGGTATAATTTATGATTATGAATGCATTGAATCTTTTATGGGAACTGATGACTTTCAAAATATTAAAAATACTTATGGTCTAGACTCTCAAGCTATTGCTTCTTATTTTAAGGCTTTTGCTTCCTATATTGAAGTGCCTAAAAATAAGTAGAATAAGTATCATGAACCTTATAAAGATATTGCTAAGAGTGTTCCTACAAGAAATACTGAAGTTTATACTGCTAATCATGTCTTACCTGAACCTTATATTGAGAAAATGCCTTTTCCAGTTAAGGTAAAGGAACATTCTATGATAGCTAGTATGGTTAATGAAAGTATGAATGAAGCTATTGAACCTGATAAACAAATGGTTGATGAACTTATAATAGCAAATGTGAAAGACTTTGTTACTAAATATGAAGAAGAGGGACACACTATCCTTTGTAAGGATACCTCTAATATTGTTTCACATAGTAGTGTTATGAGAGCTAGTATTCTCGTGTTTTCTGTTAGAATAAGTGATCATTGCTATGATGGTACTTGTGATAGCTATATTGTTAAGTTTATGCATGATACTGAAAGTTACTATGAGAGAGGGAAAAGTGTCCGTATGCATCTCAATAATATCAAGTTTCCTCGTTTCATGCTGAAAGTTTTTATGTTGCACTTCTTTTGCCTTCTTATGCAAGTTGCCTCTGGTTTCAACAACTTGTTTGTTTGCAAAATTCCCTTGCATAGGAAGTGGGTTAGACTTAAATGTGTGTATTTTTTTTGCTTCTTAATGCTCTCTTTCACTTCAATTCGTATTCCTATGTGAGCTTCTTCAAAATTATAATTCCCATCTTAATGGCTTTAAAGAAAGAGCTTTTTGGGAGACAACCCAATTTGTTTTTGCTTTCAGTTTGTTTTTTGTTTTGAGTATTGTAAGTTATTACTTCTGTAATAACCGCTCCGTTTTGTTTGGTTTTTGTGTCAAGATCAACCTCTAATGAGAGAGAAGTAATATTTGGGAAAGTTGCTGTCCCAAAACAGATTTTTGTGCTTCACCGTAAAAATTCGTGAGAGATATCTGTATGTCGGATTGAGCTGTAATTTTTTGTGCTTCTTCCCCAGGTTGTTATTTAACTTTCGTTAGTTTTGTACTTTTTGATTTGAGCAACATAAGATTTTCGAAAAAATTGATCTTTACCTGCTGGTCTGTTTTGACAGATTTTGCCACTCTTGCATTTGCTTCTTTATTCGATTTCCTTTTTGAATTCTTTTTGGGTTTTCCGAAGGAGTTGCTACAGTAGCCTATGTTTTGATGGTTTTCAGTTGAAGTTGAACTCAAAAGGTTTTATCACTTCACTTATACTAATGTTGCTAATGAGAACTGTGTGAAGTTTTGTGTGAGGGAAATTTCCAGGAAGTGGAGATAATGGTTTAATAAGGAAGAGAAGGGTTTTATGACTCAAGTAATAAGTGTATGAAGATGAAGATATTGATGTTATTCAAGTGGTGACTCCGAAATAATCTACTAGATACCAAATTCAGAGACCTGCAGAGTCCGTTTTTAAATAGGTAACAGTTCTGGTAAGAAAAGTTCCGTGAAAATACTATCCAACTATATTTTTGCAGTTTTCAGTCAATAAGGAAAGCTACGAAGCGAAAAAGGGACGGAAACGGAGCCAGGGTGGCTCACACCACCCTGTGGCATGGGCCCTCCCCTGGCCGCGTCACCAGGTGGTGAGTCCACCCCGGACTCCGCCTCCGACTCATTTTCTCCCAGTACCTTCCTTTTGATATGAAACTTCGTAATATATAACCCCCCCCCCCCCAGATCCCCCGAGGTTCGTATATC
This sequence comes from Avena sativa, assembly GCA_916181665.1. Taxonomy (NCBI): domain Eukaryota; kingdom Viridiplantae; phylum Streptophyta; class Magnoliopsida; order Poales; family Poaceae; genus Avena; species Avena sativa. The sequence goes on along the minus strand of OV702289.1, from coordinate 665,567,508 downwards.
GTGTTTTCGTCGTGTTTTTGTTTCAATCTGTTTCTGCCAGGACATACTCTTTGAAGGTTTAGAAGCACAATGGTGTCCGCCAAGGATAAAGGGAAGGAGCCTATGGAGGAAGACCTCCAAGACCCCGGGAAGGAGAAGGAGATCAAAAGTGAAGATGAAGAAGAGCAAGGCCAACATCCGCACACCGGCACTACCATTGTAAGCATTGGAGTGGTGACAAAACCTGCTAGGGTTAGAAGGACTGCATGGATGTAGACTGGGGGGAAAGTTCCTCGTCACTGCTTGGCTCCACGGTCACCTTCTCCAAGCGCCAAGAATCCTTTCCATACCCTTATCCATGCGCATCAATACCAGAATATGCCCAAGGGGAAATTACCCTCCAATTGGGATTTGCCTCGTTCTAACCATGCAGGAAAAGAAGACTTCAAGGAGGAAGAGTGGGGAAAGAATAGCAAGAGCTGGAATTCTCAACCCGACATGATCATGAGCCGCATTGAGCAAAACTCACAGCTGATTCGTAATCTCACTTTCGAGATTGAGGACTTGGGGAAACTGATCAGAGAGCTCATCGAGAGGATGCCACCACCACCAAAGGAGTAATTCGTCATCAGGTTTGGCATCCCCTTGGTTTGTCCCAAGCTTGGGGGAGTGTCGCGGTATCACATCACTATCTTCTATCTTTTTACCTTATTAATAGAGTCATATCATGAATAGAGGAGTTATTATGTAGTATGGTTTGCATTATGGAAGTGTCCCCTCTCTCGTTAGATATGTATCCCTTGGTGTGAGTTGCCGTTATGGATTATTAATGAGAAGTTCTATCATTTACTCTTTTGCATAGCTTATATTAGTTTTCAATTCATGGTTATATGATTGATCTTGTTGTTAGTATTGGTATCACTTTGGGATCATTGAGTTAATTTAGTTGGTTTTGGCAAACCTGGCTCGGTCATTAGCAACACTATTTTCGAGAGTTGAAAGAAAAGATAAAAGTACTCTAAAGAAAAATAATTTCGTCATCTTTCTTTCTTGATTTGCTCATAAGTTTAGTATTCTCTAGTTAAGATCTTTTGTGCTTCCAAGGAAGATTGCATGTTTGCCGTTATCACTTGTATGTTTGTTTCCTTCAACTCTTATACTTGCTACCCAGCCTTGCTAGCCAAAAACCTGTACTAAGAGGGTATTCTTCTTGTGCATCCAACTCCTTTAAACCAAAACCAACGCCATTTGTGTCCACCATACCTACCTAGTAGAATTATTGCTATTCCAAGTAAATTCTTGTTTTATCTACCTCCCAAATTAAACTTGTTATGTGAAAATTAGTGATTAAAGCTCTCACGAACTTGATGGCACACTTTACTTTCTTGCACTTAATAAACTTGAACCATTGTGCCCATCTATGTTGCGTATATGCTTGCGCTTTGTAAGTTGTGAATTAGCATAACCATGCTGTCATGGGGAACACTTTCAACATTGCACTGGTACTTTGTACCTAGTTGATATCATGTTCTTTTGTCTATGGATGTCGTCGGTGTGAAATGAAAGGGGAGCTTGTAAGTCCATGGAGTTATGCATGTGTGTTAGAGAAACGCCTGGGCCGCTGGTCTAATCCATGCTGACATGGTGGAAACCTGCATCGTAACCATGACGAGTATCTATGAAGCATTCTTCTTATAAAAAAAAGATAGAGATTGAGAAAAAAAAGAGATATTATGAAAAGAGGAAAGAGAGAAAAAAGCACCATATTCCCATGGTAAATAAGAAGATTGTTGAGATACTTGTTGTCTGCTTGCCTTGTCATTTTGATATGGGGATTCTTCCGTATCATCGGGCAAGGGGTACCCCGTTGGCGGTTCTCTATGATACACATATGCTTACGATGACAAGAACTTACCGGTGACTAAACTTGAGTAGCATGAGGAGCGGCCCTCGTATTCAAGGGACATGAGATTCTCAATTTGCAACTTGTCAATGCATATCCTCATATTTGATCACTTTAACCTTAATCACCTAAAGATGCCTATGATAGGGGCAATGAGAGTTGAAAGCTAGTAAGTATCATAATTTTTGGGAGCTCTTTATGAGACTTGCAATCCCTACTTCCCTCTATGAAGGGCCTTTCTTTTAATTTGTAGTTGAGTCAGTAAACCTATTCCCTTCTATCTCAGCAAGTATTTTGAGTTGTTGTGTTTCATTCATTCATATGATGATTTATTCAATCATGTTTCTTATGTTCCTTGTTTTGCACATTGCTCTTATCTTGATGTTTACTACTTTGAAAGCTATCATTGAAACCAGTTATTTGTGAACTCCAGCAATTATCAACTATTCTTCGACCAAGAGCTAAGTTTGCCATTTCCAATTATGATTCACTTTATGTATCTTTATTGTGTTTCCTTTACTTATTACAAGTTGAGTTATATAATAGTGAGTTGTCTTCTATTATGATCTATGTATTTGATGAATGTGATGCTTCTTGTCCGTATTCTTTTATCGACTCTTCACTCCATAAACCTGAGGCCATGTTTATTGAGCTTAGTTTTGCTTAGGGACAAGCGAAGTCTAAGATTGGGGGAGTTGATACGTCCATTTTGCATCACTATTCTATGTCTTAATTCACTATTATTCATTGATATATTTCATATTAAGAGGTGATACTTATGTTATTTCATCTGTTTTTGCATGGTTGATGACTTTTGGAGCATGGACCGTTTCAGTCAGGATTCTGATGGAAAAGGTGCTGTTTGGAGGCAAAATTCGTGAAGATCAGAAAATCCGGGAAAATATACGGAAAATCCTATTTTTCCAGAAGACTAAGGATGCCAGAAGACGGAGTGGAGATGGGCCACAGGGGGCCCACACCAGCCCCTGGCGCGGGCAGCCCTAGGCCACGCCAGGAGGTGGTGTGGCCACCCTGGCCCACCTCTGGCTCTCTCCTCTAGCGTATATTATCCTCCCGAAACCCTAAGACTCGGGGAGCGACCACAAAAAGATTCAGCCGCCTCTGCGGGGCGTAAAACACCGAGAGAGAAAGATCTCTCCGGCAGACAGATTTCTGCCAGGGGAATTCCTTCCCGGAGAGGGGAGATCGTCGCCATCAACACCACCATCAAGCTGGACTTCATCGAGATCATCATCATCACCACCATCATCATCACCATCAGCACCCTCATCACCATCTCCATATTGCTGTAACAATTAAGTTGAATCTTGCATTAGTTCATAGGGGAAACTTTCCCGATGTTGATTACTCTTTGGAGTTGATGCTATTGAGTGAACCGTTGAATTATTATTTATGTTCAGATTGTTATACATAATTATTCCATCTCTGATCATGATCCATATGATGTCTTGTGAGTAGTTCATTTTGTTCTTGAGGACATGGGAGAAGTCATGTTGTTAGTAGTGGAGTTGTGTTGAGAAAGATTCAATAGTTTGTTATTTAAGTTGTGGTGTACTTCTTCTAGTGGTGTCATGTGAACATCGACTACATGACTCTTCACCTATATGGGCCTAGGGGAATGCATTGTGTATTTGGCTACTAATCGTAGGGGTTGTCGGAGTGACAGAAACCTGAACCCCCGTTAGGAAACCATTGCACAAGGGACATAAGGGTCTTAGAGTTTAAAGCTGTGGTTAGGTCTCTACCTTAATTACTTTCTTATACTTACGGATGTTTGCAAGGGGTATAATCATAAGTATGTATTAGTCTTGGATGGGGCAGTACATTAGCACAGGTTCACCCACACAACACTTAGCAAGCTAGAGAAGATTAATCAACTATATGAAGCGAAAGCACTTGACAGTCTTCCCATGTGTCCTCGAGAACGTTTGGTCATCTTAAGTAATACAACCGGCTTGTCCTTTGCTTCATAAAGGATTGGGCCACTTACTGCATTTATTCCTACTGTCTTTTATTTGCTCGTACTTTGTTTACTTGTTTTATCAAAAAACCCTAAAAATCCGTTTGCTAAGTATTTGTAGAGAATTCCTGATCCATACCACTAGCCAGCACCTTCTGCTCCTCGTTGGGTTCGACACTCTTACTTATCAAAAATACTGCGATACACTCCCTATACTTGTGGGTCATCACACCCGCGTCTTCGACTCGCTTGGAGACGTCCAAGTGCATTGTCCAGAGACTCGATAGATCTAGAGGACCTGGCATATGCAGTTCCATCTAGTGAACTATGAAGTTCGGGAGCATCTATGACTTTATCACCGTGCTCCTCATGTGGGTGATGTCTCTTGGAGACATTTCAATTCTCTAGAGGGAGACTCATCATGTTTCTTCAGGGTTGTTTAGGATGTTGGAAAGTGGAGCATCGTTTACCTGCACTATCGGGTGCTCCTGGAAGTAGTGGCACGGTGGATGTGATGTCAGCTTTAGGAAGTGTGGGTACCATTGTTTGGTGCTGGTGAGGACCTCACTGAGGTAGTACACAGGTCGCTGCACCCCATGAGTTTTGCCTTCTTTTACATATTTGATGGTGAGCATGGTGCTAACCACTTGGTTGGTAGTGGCAATGTATAGCAACATGGGCTCCCTTTCATGGGGAGTTACCAAGACGAGTGGAGTCGGCAGCAGGCGCTTGAGGTCCTCGAAGGCCACCTGTGCTTCAGTGGTCCACTCAAATTCATCAGTTTTGCGCACTGGCTGATAGAATGGGAGTGCCTTCTCTCCTAGCCTGCTGATGAATCGACTCAGTGCTTCTATGCATCCTGCTAGCTGCTGGACACCTCTAAGTTTTGTCGGTTGATTCATCGTCAGGATCGCCTTTATCTTCTTTGGAATCACTTCTATTCCTCTTGCTAACATGAGGTACCTGAGAAGTTAACCTCCTAGCACTCCAAAAGCACACTTCATCGGGTTTAGCTTGATCTGATAGAGGTCGAGGTTGTCGAAGGTCTCCCAGAGATTGTTGATGAGTGCAGCTCCCTCCTTGGACTTGATGACCATGTCGTCGATCTAAACCTGGACATTTTTGCTGATTTGGTCCTTGAGGTAGGCCTACATGCACCTTTGTTAGGTGCCACCCGCATTCTTGAGCCCGAAAGGCATATCAGTGTAGAAGAATCCACATAGGGGGTGATGAATGCAGTTTTTTCTTTGTTCTCGACCTTCACTTTGATTCCGTTTTAGCCTGAGTAGGCGTTGAGGAAGGAGAGATGCTTAGAACCTGTGGTGGAGTTGACAATTTGGTTGATCCGTAGCAACGGGAAGTGGTCCTTTGGGCAGTGCTTGTTCAAGGACACGTAGTCCACGCACATGCGAAGTATATCGGTTTCTTTCTTCAGGACCAACATAGGGTTAAGTACCCAAGTTCCTTGCTTAATCTCTCGCATGAAGTGAGCTTCAAGTAATCCACTGATTTCCTTGCCAATTTCTTAAGTCTTGAATCCGGGAGTCAACGTAGCAACTGCTTGATTGGTCGCACATCTAGATACACGTTGAGTGCATGCTCGGCGAATTCCCTGGGAAGACCTGGCATGTCGGATGGACACTAGGCGAAGATCTCCCAACGCTCATGGAGGAATTTTTTGAGTGTTAGTTCATACATAGAATTTAAGTTGGTTGGTATGCGGGTGGTTTTCTTGGGGTCCATTGGGTGGACCTGTACCTCCCTTGTGTTGCTGCTGGAGTTGAATTCCATCTCATGTGCGCTTCGTTGCCTCATGAGGGAGATTATGATTTGCTGTCTCCTTGAGTTGCACTAGCTCCTCCTGCATCCTGAACAATTGAGAGATTTTGTTAAAATCCATGTCAAAGTTGTTGGATCATGTGAAGCTTCTATGGATGGTGATGACACCATTGGGTCCTGGCATCTCCATCATGAGGTAGGTGTAGTGAGACACTGCTAGGAACCGAGAAAACGCAACGTGTACAACTATGACATGGTATTGCGATGGCCAACCGACCACTTCGAAGTCGAGTCTCTGGCGCCTAAAGTTATCAGGTTTGCTGAAGATCACATCCAGAGCAATCTTACCTAGGGGAGAACGGGTTTCCCTAGGACGATGTCGTGGAAGGTGGTGTCGGATTGTTCAAGGCTTGTTAGGGACAGGTTCATGGCATGCAAGGTGCTGGCAAATATGAGGTTGATGTTGCTGCCCCCATGCATAGACTTTGCTAATCTCGTACCCACCAATCCGAGCTTAAAGCATAGAGCGGCATGGCCTGGTCACGGTACCTAACTGGGATGATCGGATATATCAAAGGTGATGCATGACTCAGACCAGCTGAGGTACTCACGAATGGTCGGGGGTTATGATATGGCCAGATTCACTACCCGGGAGATCACCTTTTGGCTCCTGTTTGATGGGCACCCTTTCTGGATCATGCTCATGCTTCCAAAAAGCGCGGGTATGATTCGGTTCCATTTTTATGGGCATCCATGATCACAAGTGGTGGCGCTCCATTTGCAGGTAGTGGGGGAGGTGGTGGTGCTCCATGTTCTATGGGACCTGGGACTGTTGCGTAGCCTTGGTCAGTTGCGTTTTTCTTGCATCCGAGCATAAGCATCTTATAGTTTCTAGAACTGGTGGTAATCCTCCAGGAGGTGGCTAGATTTTATTTTTCCATCTTTGTCATCAATGTAGAAGTGGACGTTTGATTTCTACGCACACTTCTATTCTTGTAGGCAGTGTTGGGTCTCCAAGTGCAGAGGTTTGTAGAACAGCAGCAAGTTTCCCTTAAGTGGATCACCCAAGGTTTATCAAACTCGGGGAGGAAGTAGTCAAAGGTATCCCTCTCAAGCAACCCTACAATCAAGATACTAGAAGTCTCTTGTGTCCCCAACACACCCAATACACTTGTCAGATGTATAGGTGCACTAGTTCGGCGAAGAGATAGTGAAATACAAGTAATATGGATGATTATAAGTGGTAATTGCAATCTGAAATAAGAGTGGCAGCAAGCAAACATGTAACTGGACTGATTGTAAATGGTGTTTCAATGCTTAGAAACAAGGCCTAGGGATCATACTTTCACTAGTGGACACTCTCATATAAATATCTTCTCTTTATTATGCTACCCTGAACTACTCTCCAGTTGGACGATGTAGGGCTATAACAGCACACCTTAAAGTTCGCATTCCCCATTTAGATAACCCCTCGCTGTCACCTTCCGTGCTAGATGGTTCCAACAAACACCACAATCTCATAGAGACATCCAACTCAAATTATACTCATGATAAGTATTTCTGTAACCTTAGCCTAGGTGCCACATGGTGTGCACACTGTCAACTTCACACACGTGGGGATAAGCAGAGATTAATTAAATCACTTGAGTAGCAGAATAGATCTACTTATTCAACTAGATTACAAAGCTCATGATCTCAATAAGATCACGCATAGAGAGAGATGAACACATAGCTACGGTTGAGCCCTTAGCCTCGAGAGAGAACTACTCCCTCCTCATCATGGGAGTCAGCAACGGCGATGGAGATGGCGGTGGAGTCGATGGAGATGGCTCCGAGGGCACTTCCCTGTCCCGGCAGGGTGCCAGAATAGAGACTTCTGTTCCCTGAATCTCCTCTTCGGTGGCGGCAGCGCTGCAGAAATTTTCGTGGAATTATGATCCAGTTTCTAGGGTTTTCATCTCGGGGGAATATATAGGCAAAGGGGCAAGGTCGGTGGAGGCCCGTGGGGCCCACACCACCTAGTGGCGCACCTGGGGGTTCCTGCGCCACCATAGGGTGTGGCCGCCTTGGTGCCCTCCTCCGTCTCTTCTTTGGACTCCATCTTGTGTCGAAAAAAATAGGAACTTTGGCTTTTGTTTCGTCCAATTCCGAGAATATTTCTTTACTAGCTTTTCTGAAACCAAAAACAGTAGAAAACAGGCAGCTGGCACTGCGGCATCTTGTCAATAGGTTAGTTCCAAAAAGTATAAAAATGCCTCAAAGTGTAGACAAAACATTAGATAGTTGATACAAAACAAGCATGGAGCATCAAAAATTATAGATACGTTTACAACGTATCAAGCATCCCCAAGCTTAACTCCTGCTCGTCCTCGAGTAGGTAAGTGATAAAATGAATAAGTTTTGAGGTGACATGCACCATCACAATCTTGATCAAGGTATTTGTAAAAGCATTTATAGCTAGGATCAAAGTACTCTAAACATAATCATGAAATATAGAGTTCTAACAATAAGACATAGCAACTATGTTGTAACATAAAAAAGGTACGAACAAAAGATCATGAATAACAATGCATTGAAAGACGTTTGTTTGTTTCACATATAGAAAACATAATAAGCGTGGTATTCAGCTTGTCCCTCATGGTATAGCAAAACATAAATGCATAGGACACCTTCAAAGTTCATAAGGGTGACTAGATACAAATAATTTAAGAATAAGCAATATCAAAGTTATGAATCAATCAACAAGTTTTGGGACAATGCACATTAAACTAAGAATGACAACTATGCTCTCTTAATTGGTGCATAAAGATAGAAGATGGAGACTCAACATAAAAAGATAAAAAGAAAGCCCTTCACAGAAGGAAGCAGGGATTTCAAGTTTCATAAAGAGCTTCCAAAAATTATGGTACTTATTAGCTTTCAGCTCTCATTGCCCCTATCATAAGAATCTTGAGTTGATTAAGGTTAAAGTTACACAAATATGAGGATATGTTTGACAAGTTATAAGTTGAAAATCTCATGCCCCTTGCTTACGAGTACCGAACCTCATGCTAGTCAACTTTAGTAACAAGTAAGTTCTTGTCATTGTAAGTATATATGTATCATGGAGAACTGCCAACGGGGTACCCCTTGCCCCATGACACAGGAGCTTTCCCATATCAAAATGACAAGGCAACAAACAATGAGCATCTCAGTGATCTTTTTATTTGCTATTTGCATAGGTTTTTATTGAGGATGCTTCACAGAATGCTCACTATGGTTATGCTGCAAGTTTCCACCATGATTAGGCATGGCTTAGGCTAGCCGCCCAGGCGTTTCTCTAACACACATACAAACTCCATGAGCTTCCAAGCTCCCCTTTTATTTCACACCGTCGGGATCCATAAACAAAAGAACATGATATCAACTGAATAATAAGTGCAATCTTGAAAGCGTTCCCCATGGTATCATGGTTCTGCTAATTCACAACTTATAAAGTGCAAGCATATAAGCAACATAGATAGACACAATGGTTCAAGTTTATTAAGTGCAAGAAAATAAAGTGTGCCATCAAGTTTGTGAGAGCTTTAATCACTAATTTTCACATAACAAGTTTAATTTGGAAGATAGATAAAACCATGAATATACTTGGGATGGTGTAACACACCATGCATAGGAATTTATAGTGGACTATTTGGAATAACTTGGTTTCTTAGGAGTTGGATGCATGAGTAGAACTCATACTCAGTACAGGTGGAGGCTAGCAAAAGACTGGGAGCGACCAACCAAGAGAGCAATAATGGCCATAATCATGCAAAGCGACAAAACATTATTAATTAAAGCATAAAGTGATATTGCAAGTCAAAAAATAAATGATCATAGAGGCTATGGTGACTGATTCATAGTCTTAACATGGTGTAAGCATGTGCCAAGTCAACCCAAATAAAGCATCAAAGTAGAATACCACAATATTATGCTTTTGTATGCTAAAACAACGCATGACCCTTTCAAGGCACATTAAGCAATCTCAATTGTTTGAAACAAGTCATGCTACAGCAATAATCACTAAGCATAAGGTCAAAGCAACATCAAACATGACATGATAAAGTCTAGGCCATAGTCAAAACAAGCTCCTTTTGTACCACTATAAGCATGAAACTTCCTACTCTTTTCCAACACCAATCGACTTATTTGAAACAACTCTCAAAGATAATAATCAATAAAGACCAGAGAGCATGTCTCACCCATCTACAAAGAAGAACTAAAAAGTTCTAAGCCAAAAGAATAAGAAAACTAAAGCTAAACGCAGTGCTAGCAAAGGAGAACACTCACAGAACAATAAGAGTGAAAACTAGAGTGTTCTAGGCAATGAATAACGGGGTGTCTCTCTCTCAAAAAGAAGTGTGTTGGGATCCAACCAACTTACTGCATCAAAGAAAGCAAAAGAAAACTAAAAACAACGATGCTCCAAGAACAACACATAGTGCATAAGGTAATAAAAATAAAGTGTCTTGAAAGAAGACCTGAGATTATTGATGAAGAAGGGGATGCCCAAGGCATCCCCAAGCTTTGACGCTTGTACTTCTTGAATATTTCTTGGGGTGACACGGGTGGCATCCCCAAGCTTGAGCTTTGTCCATACTTCATCTCATCACATCATTCTCTCCCTACACTTATAAACTTCCTTCATACAAAACTTCACACAATCTTCATTAGCAACATTAGTGTATTAAAAATAATAATCCTTTGGGTTCAGTTTCAACTCAAGTAAATCATCCATTAAAACATAAGCTATTGTAGCAATTCCTTCTAAAAGCTCAAGTGATCAAAGATAACTCAAAAAGAAACCGATTAAGAAGCAAATGCAAATAATGGCAGAAATCTGTCAAAACAGACCAGCGAGTAAAGACCGATTTTTTCGAAAATCTTCGGTTGCTCAAATCGAAAAGTGCAAAACTAAAAAAAGTTGGGTAATAACCTGGGGCATAAGCACACAAAATTACAGCTCAACAACGAACTGTGATTTTTCATGATTTTTTACAGTGACGCACAAAAATCTGTTTCGGGACAGCAATTTCCCCATATCTTACTTCCCTCTCATTAGAGGTTATTCTTGGCACAAAAACCAAACAAAAAGGATAAGGAGAGGTTATTACAGAGGCAATAACTTCCAAGACTCAACAAAACAAAAATAAACTGAAAGTAAAAATATAATGGGTTGTCTCCCAAAAGCTCTTTCTTTATAGCCATTAAGATAGGCATGATAATTTCAATGATGCTCACATAAGAAATATGAATTGAAGTAAAAGAGAGCATAAAGAAACAAATATGGAACAAATTTAATCCTAACCCACTTCCTATGAAAAATAATCTTGTAAAGAAACAAGTCATGAAAGCACAAAGCAACAAGCATAGGAAAGCAAAGCAAGTGCAACTTCAAAATTTTCAACATAAAGAGGGGAAACTTAATATTGTTGAGATACATAAAACCATGTTTACCTCTCTCATAATAACTTTCAGTAGCATCATGAATAAAATTAACAATATAAATATCACATAAAACATTCTTATCATGAGCCACATGCATAAAATAATTATTAGTCTCCCTATAAGCATAGTCATTCTTATTAATCACAGTGAGAGCAAATTCAACAAAATAGCTATCATTATTATTCTCATCACCATAATCATCAAATATAGGAGGCATATTGTAATCATAATCAATTTTCTACTCAATAGTAGGTGGACTGCAAATATCATACTCATCATTGTAATCATCATATATTGGAGGTATAGTCTCATCAAAGTAAAATTTCTCCTCCGGCTTGGGGGACTAAAAATATCATGCTCATCAAACCAGCTTCCCCAAGCTTAGACTTTTACATAGCATTAGCAATAATGGTGTTCAAAGAATTCATACTAATAACATTGCTATTAGCATGCAAATAAAGTTCCATAGGTTTTTTAATTTTCTCTTCAAACACTTCATGTCCTAACTCAAGATAAATACTATAAAGCTCTCTAATTTTGTTGTTGTTTTCCATTAAGCCTAACTAGTGAAAATAAAAACAAGAAACAAAAAGATATAATTGCAGAATCTAAAGGAAATAACTTCGAGCACTCACACACACCAGCAATAGTACTAGAAGATAGCTTAGTAGCCAAAGGATGTGAGTACCTTTTACCTTACCTCCCCGGCAACGATGCTAGAAAATAGCTTGATGTCTACGCACGCTTCTATTCTTGTAGACAATGTTGGGCCTCCAAGTGCAGAGGTTTGTAGAACAGAAGCAAGTTTCCCTTAAGTGGGTCACCCAAGGTTTATCGAACTCAAGGAGGAAGTGGTCAAAGGTATCCCTCTCAATCAACCCTGCAATCAAGATACAAGAAGTCTTTTGTGTCCCCAACACACCTAGTACACTTGTCAGATGTATAGGTGCAGTAGTTCGGCGAAGAGATAGTGAAATACAAGTAATATGGATGATTATAAGTGGTAATTGCAAATCTGAAATAAGAGTGGCAGCAAGCAAACATGCAACATGACTGATTGTAAATGGTGTTTCAATGCTTAGAAACAAGGCCTAGGGATCATACTTTCACTAGTGGACACTCTCATATAAATATCTTCTCTTCATTATGCTACCCTGAACTACTCTCCGGTTGGACGATGTAGGGCTATAACAACACACCTTAAAGTTCACATTCCCCATCTAGATAACCCCTCACTGTCATCTTCAGCGCTAGATGGTTCCAACAAACACCATAATCTCATAGAGACATCCAACTCAAATTATACTCATGATAAGTATTTCTGTAACCTTAGCCTAGGTGCCACACGGTGTGCACACTATCAACTTCACACACATGGGGATAAGGAGAGATTAATTAAAGCACTTGAGTAGCAGAATAGATCTAATTATTCAACTAGATTACAAAGCTCATGATCTCAATAAGATCACGCATAGAGAGAGAGATGAACACATAACTACCAGTTGATCCCTTAGCCTCGAGAGAGAACTACTCCCTCCTCATCATGGGAGTCAGCAACGGTGATGGAGATGGCGGTGGAGTCGATGGAGATGGATCCGAGGGCACTTCCCCGTCCCGGCAGGGTGCCGGAATAGAGACTTCTGTTCCCCAAATCTCCTCTTTAGTGGCAGTGGCGCTGTAGAACTTTTCATGGAATTATGATCCGGTTTCTGGGGTTTTCATCTCGGGGGGAATATATAGGCAAAGGGGCAAGGTAAATGGAGGCCCGAGGGTCCCACACCACCTGGTGGCATGCCTGGGGGGTACCCGCGCCACCATAGGGTGTGGCCGCCTTGGTGCCCTCCTCTGTCTCTACTTTGGACTCCGTCCTTTGTCGGAAAAAATAGGAACTTTGGCTTTTGTTTCGTCCAATTCCGAGAATATTTCTGTACTAGCTTTTCTGAAACCAAAAACAGCAGAAAACAGGCAACTGGCACTACGGCATCTTGTCAATAGGTTAGTTCCAGAAAATGTATAAAAATTCCTCAAAGTGTAGACAAAACATAAGATAGTTGATACAAAACAAGCATGCAGCATCAAAAATTATAGATACATTTACGACGTATCAACATTGCAAGGACCTTACAGAAGCTAGATGGGAGAGGGTTTGTCTTCACAAGGGCATCATTGCTAGTCGCGATTTGATCTGCGGGTGTTTCCTCCGTCGTGGTAGCCACCGCCGTCGCGGTTGTCGTCATCATACTTATTAGCGAAACCACTTGCGACCATGTCGGCTCCATAGTTTTCCTCATAGCTATGCATCTTGCTCTTCCCCCGGCGATCGCATCTACACCCTTGGTCCCCTGGGTATCTTCCATGTGCATCATCATTGTCCATGGAGCATGCACGGTTGTTATGTACAGCGTCCTCGCCATCCGCCCACCAGTTGGCGATATCCATCAAGTGGATGGTATTTGGCTTGAAACGTCCCAATTCCTCCTTAAGGTCTCGCCTGCATAGGCCGGTGTTGAATGCGTTGATTGACCGTTCCTTGGAGATGTCCTTCACAAATTTCTTGATGGTTGACTATCATTGTATGTATGAGCGAATTGGATCATTGGCTCTCTGTGTGCACACTCGAAGATCCTCGATGGATGCTGGTCGTTTGTACGTGGCATTAAAGTTCTAGACGAAGCTATGAACTAGCTCCTCCCAGCTGCCAATAGAACCGTCGGGAAGGCTTTGAAGCCAAGACCATTCAGATCCCTTTAGTTGCATTTGTAGGCACTGCATGGCAGTGTTCTTTAACCCATCGTGGCACCTTACTAATTGTAGGTGGTCATCCAACATGGTTTTGGCTCCTAGATCCCATCATATTTTGGGGTGTCATAGGGTAGCTTGAAACCCTTTGGCAACCTTGTTCGTCGGATGCGGCGGATAAAAAAAACTGGCCCCACATTGGTGTCTTCCTTGTCGGACTGAGTAGAGTCATGATTGGCGTGTTCTGCACGAGATTTATTGACCTTGCACTGTGTGACCTCGTCATGACATCATACTCGCGCGCCTTTTGCTATGGGATATGTCAATGTCGTGGTGAATCATCGCCTCGTGGTGGCGAGCGATTGGTTCTTCGGGTCGTGGTTGCCTTCTCCATACTTTGCTTCATATCATTGTAAGTGCGGCTCTCACCAGGCCAAGGCTGGCAATGACAGATCTATGGATGGACGCTCGCGGATCACCCACTGGATATTGGTTGGTCAACAGATATGTGGTGACCATAATGATGGCAGCTCGTAGTGTCTTGGGCATAATGTTACCCAAAGAGTCCATGGTCATGAAGGAGGAGTCAAGGCTTCTGGATAACTCGAGCCTTTTGTCTTCGTCCGTGTGCTTTTTTAGAGAGTGTTGCTTGTGCGCCCCGGTGTCGTAGTTTCGCCTTGGTGAGGAGCCGCCGATGGAAGATAGCTATGCTCACACTTAACTCGTCGGCTACACGCCTGCATTCGTCGAGCCAAATCTATTATTCCCGTTGGTGAGTGTGTTGTTGTTACAGGATATGGTGATACCCCATCAGCTCCTCACGTGTCGCGTCGGTTCCCAGGGGCACCCCTTTTAGGGCTTGCCTTATCTTCTCCCATAGTTCGTCCGTGAGGTTGATAGTTTTGCGTACGCTGGTGTAGTCATCATTGTTGGTCCGTCGCCGCCGTTACCATCCTCGAGTGCATTGGGGTTGACCACATCACATAAGTAGTGGGTTGGGTAGATGTTGCTTCCGCAACTCTCAAGGTCGGAGTCGATATGATCACTTCTCGCGAGCAAGTTGCTCAGTTCGAAGCCGTAGCAGGTGTCGTTGTTTGTGCAGTTGGTCGACGATGAGGTGGCATTCAGCTTGCTAAGGGTGTCGAGGGGTGGTGGAACCCGCTATGCCGGTGCAATCAACGGTGATGCCGACTGCGCTGGAACAGAACGGATCTGATCTGCGATACGAAGAATGCCCATCTTGCCCAGTGGAAGTGCAGATCACCGATCATCAAATTCGTTCTAGTGTTGACGGAGTCGAAGGCCGAGTGTGGCCAGCGAGTGAAGGGTGGAGTTAAGGGAGATGAAGAAGATCTGCTCCATAGAAGCCGACATATCATAGATTGTAAGTGATGGAATCGCTGAAGTCGCAACATCAACACATGGTCTTCCCATAAACGGCACCTATTGACGTGGGGTCTCCACGACAATGCCCATAATTTATGGACTTGGGTTTTCAGGACGGTGATATGCATTGGTGACTTCGTCGGCTGACATACAAAAAGGGGGCATGATTTACCCAGGTTCAGGCCCTCGGAGGGACAACCATACTTCTGCTTGTCTGTTCTTGATTGATGGTGAAAGTTACAAGTTTGTCGAGATGGCTGTGATTATGCAGATTGGATCTGGCATGGGATTGTGCGTAAGGTGAGGTTCCCTCCTCGATGACCCCTCCTAGTTTTCATATGCGTAAGCTAGGCCTTAGGTATCATCAGAGTTAGTTACAGATCGAGTGTGACACCCTAGTACTTTCATATATCTAGTCTTGTTCTTGTCTTGCACACCAGGAGTTGGTGTCCTCATGATCTTTGCATCAGCCGAACCACCATGGGCTTCCTGGACCACAACAGATCATCATGTGGGCCTCCCTTTGGGACAAGCTAGGTAGGCTAGAGGCGAGTACTTGTTAGGCATACCTATGTTATATGTACACATAGACATGAACATGTACTTGTGCGGATGTTCTTCAAATATTTTGACATCATTAGTATCATTTGTTTTGTAGAATACTCTATTATTGGTGTTTGCACACCAGTCTCAACACCAGATACACCACCGCGGCTAGAACTTGATGGGTCTCTCCATCTAAGCATGGGAAGATTTAGTGGGTGCATTGGGGTTTGTGTACTTGATTTGATTTCACCCGTATCTTCCATT
The DNA here is from genome assembly GCA_916181665.1 of Avena sativa. Taxonomy (NCBI): domain Eukaryota; kingdom Viridiplantae; phylum Streptophyta; class Magnoliopsida; order Poales; family Poaceae; genus Avena; species Avena sativa. The sequence continues at coordinate 665,551,462 of OV702289.1, read as the reverse complement.
GTGCAACCGCCCTCGATAGTATGATTTTTGTACGAGTCAAAACAAAAGAAACATTGAAAACCATCTTTGATCTGTTCACTTTTGAGGGGTCATTCACCGTCTTGTGCCATACATCGAATGTACCTAAAACACTTAACACATAGTAATACCACACCCATGTTATCACCAAACATAGAAAACATACTTAGAAAGGGATATGCCATTTCATTATGTTGTGTTTGAGGCAAATGATGTTGCCCTAAGAAATATTTTTTGGAATATCATTTTTTCCGCTCGCCATAAAACTGTTGTGTTTCCTATGAAAAGTTACATGTACACATATACATGAACATGTACTTGTGCGGATTTTCTTCAAACTTTTTGATATTGTGAATATCATTTGTTTCGTAGAGAGGCATATGCTCTTAGGAGACAATTTGGATACATATGCACATTTCTTGCTACCTCCTCTTTAGTTGAGTTTGTGGAAAAAGTATTGACCAAGATATCATGAATTTTTACCCAAGATCCATGTCAGTGACAATCTACTTAGGACATGTACAATTGGTGAAACCTTCTCCTAACAATACCACACGGGAATATAGGATAATTGCTAATTCTAGCATCTTGAACACACCAGAAACTCTAGCCTCCCAGGTCACCTATGTTGACTTTGGAAGATTTGTCGTCACCAACTTTCATCCCGCGGATCCCCCCACACCGCTCGAATCACCCGATGCAAGAGGAGGAGGCCGACCATCAGTGGACAACTACGGTGAGGCATTCTTCATTTCTTAGCCTTAGTGTATTCTACCGCTGCTATGTTTACACTCTATCAGTTGATGAATCAGGAATGAATTAGGAGGTTGGATACTGGTGTGGACCGCGAGCCACCTCCCACCACAGTTCATGGCCTAATTGTGCGATCCCTCTTGGACTACTACAACCAAACACACACACATCAACCCATGCGGTGGGTGCGCGTGTTTGGATCTCCGGGCACGTTGTATTATCGATGTTCGTGGTTTACAGAGTTAGTGGCAGAGGTAGTAAAAAACTAGAGGGTGGGCACACTTAATTTGTTTTTGCATTAGTCTTGGTGCGATAAAAATTTGCTAAATATAAAATATAAGTAGCCAATTTACTCACATCATTACACACAACATTGTAGTTCAATATATGTTTTAAATGTCCATGATTCCAATACAAATGGTTTAAAATATCAAATAGTCTTACATGAGTAATATAAATCAACATGGATTTGCTACCATGGTGCAACATCATGATGGTGTATATCATTCCATTCGTGCGTTGTCATCGTGGGTTGTTTGGTTTTCATGTGGCCTAGGTGGGTCGCCGTATTTACTAACCATTTTGGTAGCCCATGGATGATGTGTTTCTATTGACCATGTATTCTATGCCGATGGGTTGATTGTATGGTGAGTCGTGGCAGTAACATGCGTGGTTCGAGAAAATGGATAATTTCTTTAGCCATGTCATGGTGTGGTTGAAAATCGCAACTTCTCTTGGACGGTGCACCTAGCTAGCTCGTGTGTTTGTGTGGTATTTTCTTGAGTGTCGAGATGGTTGAATGTCCTGGTTGCTTGCTTTTGTCTTGCCACAGGCTGTTATGATAGATGCCTTTCCCTAGCGAGTTCATCTAGATACTAACAATGGTTTGCACATTGGTAGATGGTGATTTCAATTTCTGTGACGTAGGTGGCACAAAATCGGGGGTGGGTGGGGGTATTGAAGACGAGTGTGTGATCCGGCTAACCAAATAGGCAACAATGGACTTTTCTTGTGGTGTTGATGGCTCAATGCACGGTGCCCAGAAAAGTGTTGATGGCTCATGGTTGATGTAGAGCTCGTTGGGAACCCCAAGAGGAAGGTATGATGAGCACAGCAGCAAGTTTCCCTCAGTTATGAAACCAAGGTTTAATCGAACCAGTAGGAGCAAGGAAACACCTCAAAGGTGTTACTAGCTGAGCTTTGGCACGGCGCACTACCGGTGCTAGTAGCAACATGGAGACCTGCACAACACAACCACAGAACTTTGTCCCCAACTTGCGATGAGGTTGTCAATCTCACCGTGTTTTGCGGAAAACAAAGTATTAAACATATCGAATGGAAAGAAGTAAAAGTTTGCAGAAAGTAAACACAAAGCAGTAAAAGATTGTAGATTGTATGTAAAAGACAAGGACCGGGATCCATAGTTCACTAGAGGTGGCTCTCCTTAGATAGATAACATGCTGGGTGAATAAATTACAGCGGGACAATTGACAAACACCGAGAAAGCAATACATGCATATACTAATCATCTTGACTCCTCTGAGACTTGATTGGGCATTACAACATAATACATAGACCGCCATCCAACTGCATTTATGACTAATAATCCACCTTCAGGTTATCATCCGAACCCCCTCCAGTATTAAGTTGCAACCAACAGATTATTGTTTTACGAACTGCGTGTAAAGTAAACAATACGATTGTTCTATGAACAAAGGATTGTTGTTTTCTCCCTAGTAGCAATAGCACATCTAGTACCTTAGAGATTTCTGTCACTTCCCTAGATTACCAGAGTCATGAACCCACTATCGAGCATAAATACTAACTCTTGGAGTTGCTAGCATCTACTTGGCCAAGATAGCTACTAACAACGGAAAGCATGCAAGATCTTAAATAACAAAGACATGATAGAATCAATAATCAATCTGAAATAGCATCTCAATATCCATCGGATCCCCGCAAACACAACATGTATGATTACAAATAGATGATCTTGATCATGAACGGAGCTCACAAGATCTAAACATGAAAGCACAAAGGAGGAGAACCAGCCATCTAGCTACAGCATGGATCCGTAGTCCAAGGATGAACTACTCACGCATCACACCGGAGGCTTGCATGGTGATGAAGAAGGCCTCCAGGGTGAATTCCCCTCTCTGGCAGGGTGCCGGGAAGAGCTTCAGATCCCTCCCAATCTAGGGATGGAGATGACGGCGGCTAGAGACTCTTTCATTGATTTTTGATCGGGTACTTAGGGTTTTCGTCCCGAGGGCAATATATAGGCGGAAGGAGAGGCCGAGGGGGTGCCTGGGCTGGCCACACCACCCCCTGGCGCGGGCCAGGCCTGGCCGCGTGGCCAGGTGGTGTGGCTGCCCTCTGGCCCTTCTCCGTCTCGTATTCTAGCACTTGATCCCTTCCGGAAAAATAGGCACTTTGGATTTTGTCCTGTCCAATCCTGAGAATATTCATTTTTTGACTTTCCTGAAACCAAAAACAGCAGAAAACAGGCAGCTGGCACTGTGGCTCTTGTTAATAGGTTAGTCCAAGAAATCATATGAAAAGTACTCCAAAGTTGGAACAAAACACAAGAAAGTGGATAAAACCAAGCATGGAACATCAAAAATTATAGATACATTTGCAATGTATCAACATCCCCAAGCTTAACTCCTGCTCGTCCTCGAGTAGGTAAGTGATAAAAAGAAAGAATAATTTTTGAGGTGACATGCACCATCAAAGACTTGATCAAGTATTTGCAAAACATTCAAATCTGGGATCATAGTACTTCAATCATAACATGAAAGACAAAGTTTTAGCAATAAGCAAAGAAGCTATGATGCAACAAGAAAAGGCATAAACAAAAGATTCATGAATAACAATGCTTTGCAAGACGTTTTTTTGTTTCACATAAAGAAAACATAGCATAATAGTATTCAGCTTGTCCCTCAATAGAGTAGCAAATATAAATGCATAGGACACCTTCAAAGTTCATAAGAGTGACTAGATACAATAGTTTAAAACAAGCAATATGAAAGTATGCATCAATCAACTAGTCTTGGGACAATGCACATAGAACTAAGAATGGCCACTATGCTCTCAAAGAAGGTGCATAAAGTTAGAAGGTGGAGACTCAATATAAAGGTGGAAGAAAGGACTTTTGTAAAAGGAAGTAGGGATTCAAGTCTCATAAAGAGCTTCCAAAAATTATGGTACTTATAGCTTTCAGCTCTCATTGCCCCTATCATAAGCATCTTGAAGTGATTAAGGTTAAAGTGAACAAACTATGGTGTACATGCTTGACGAAGTATAAGTTAGAAATCTCATGTCCCTTGTATACGAGGGTCGCTCCTCATGCTACTCAAGTTTAGTCACCGGTAAGTTCTTGTCATCGTAAGTACATATGTATCATAGAGAACCGCCAACGGGGTACCCCTTGCCCGGTGATACGGAAGAATCCCCATATCAAAATGACAAGGCAAGCAGACAACGAGCATCTCAGCATTCTTCTTATTTACCATGGGAATATGGTGCTTTTTCTCTCTTTCCTCTTTTCATAGTATCTCTTTTTTTCTCAATATAGGACTCTTTTTTTATATAAGAAGAATGCTTCATAGACAGCTCATTATGGTTACGTTGCAGGTTTCCACCATGTCAGCATGGATTAGACTAGCGGCCCAGGCGTTTCTCTAACACATATCCATAACTCCATGGACTTACAAGCTCCCCTTTCATTTCACATCGACGATATCCATATACAAAAGAGCATGATATCAACTAGGTACAAGTACCAAGTGCAATGTTGAAAGCGTTCCCCATGAAAGCATGGTTCTGCTAATTCCCAACAAATAAGTGCAAGCATATACAATATATACGACACAATGGTTCAAGTTTATTAAGGGCAAGTAAAGTAAAGTGTGCCATCAAGTTCGTGAGAGCTTTAATCACTAGTTTTCTCATAACAAGTGGAAGGTAAACAAAAGCATGAATATACTTGGAATAGCATAAGCTAGTAGGTAGGTATGGTGGACTCTTTGGAATAACTTGGTTTAGGGAGTTGGATGCATGAGTGGAACTCATACTTTGTTGTGGAGGCTAGCAAAAGACTGGGAGCGACAAACTAAGAGAGCAATAATGGCCATAATCATGCAGAGCGACAAAACATCATTGATCAAAGCATAAAGTGATACTACAAGTTGAAAACTAAAGGATCATAAAGGCTATGGTGACTTTGGATAGTCATAACATGGTGTGAGCATGTGGCAAGTCAACCCAAAAAAAGCATCAAAGGAGAATACCACTATACTATGCTTTAATATGCTAAAACAACGCATGAGTCATCCAAGGCACATTAAGAAATCTCAATTGTTTATAACAAGTCATGCTACAGCAAAGAATACTAAGAATAAAGCCAAAAAAATATCAAGCATGGCATGACAAAGCATAGGCCGTAGTCAAAAACAAGCTCTTTTTACCACATAAGCATGAACTTTCCTACTCTTTTCCAAACCAAACCAAACTATTTGCAAACCAATGTATGAAAGAGGGGGTCCAACCAACTTATTCAAAAAACTAAGCAAACCAAAACAAATGAAAAATCAAAACGAAAACGAAAAAGAAGACGCTCCAAAAAAAACACAACTGTGCATGAAACAATAAAAATGAAGCGTTTGGAAGAAACCTGGAACTTTTATTCATGAAGAAGGGGATGCCTTGGGCATCCCCAAGCTTTGACGCTTGTACTTCTTGGATATTTCTTGGGGTGACATGTGTGGCATCCCCAAGCTTGAGCTTTAGTCCATCCTTCATCTTATTACTCATTCCTTCCATACACCTGAAATTTTTCCTTCATACAAAACTTCACACAATCTCATTAGCAACATTAGTGCACTTAAGATAAATAAGTCTTAAGGTTCAGTTCTAACACCAAATAAAATTCCATTAGAACACTAGCTACTGTAGCACTTCCCTCAAAAAGCTCAATTCCCCAAAAGAACTCAAAAAGGAACCCACAAGAAGCAAATGCAGAAAATGACAGAAATCTGTCAAAACAGACCAGAAGGTAAAGATGAATTTTTTCGAAGACCTTATGTTGCTCAAATAAAAAATTGTTGAACTAACGAAAGTTATATAACAACCTGGGTCAGAAGAACAAAAAATTACAGCTCAATCCGACATACAGATCTCTCTCACGAATTTTTACGGTGAAGCACAAAAATCTGTTTCCGGACAGCAACTTTTCCAATCATTACTTCACTCTCATTAGAGGTTACTCTTGGCACAAAACGCAAATAAAAAGGATAAGGAGCGGTTATTACTAATAACTTCCAAGACTCATCTAAAACTTTTGGGTTATCTCCCAATAAGTACTTTTCTTTAACGCCTTTAAGTTAGGCATAAGAAGCAAAGAAAGAATCAAGTGTTCTCAAATGAAGAAGCATTAAGATCAATACCAGAAATATTTTCAACAAGGCAAGGTATATCATCCAAATAAGTTCTAGAGGATCCTCTCTCAATGCTCTTAGGTTCACTATTCTCATCAAAAGGGTTTGCAGGAACAATCCAATCAAGATTCTTTTCTATGGCATCATGTATTGCTACTAGTTTAAAGGGTATTGGTATCTTAGGTTCCTCCCCATTAGGTTCGGTTTTGTTCATCTTTTCTCGTGTACCAACAACATCTACACATGAGCCTAGCATATTGAAATGTTCAAAAACTTTTCTAGCTTCCTTGGCAACATCATAGAACTCCTTAAACAAAGTTTCTACAATAAAATCCCTCTTTTCAGGATCCTCAATTTCTTTAAGCTTAAGAAACATTACTTGCATTAAGGGGTTGAGGTTAACAAACCTAGCTTCTAACATGTGAATTAAAGAAGCTGCAGCAATCTCATAATTTGGAGCAAGTTCTATAAGGGATATATCCTCAGTATCCTCATGCTTGCTAACATGATTAAAGAATTCTTCAATATTATCTTTCCCAATTATAGAACCACTACCAATTGAAAGGTCTTTCAAGGTGAAAGTAGGGATCAACATGGTGAGCTAAGGAAGAGGTGACAACTAAAGGAGACTTAATTTTTTTGTGTTTTTGAATAAGAAAGCAACCTAGTAAAACTATTTTTTTGTGTTTTTGAACAAAACAAGCAAACAAAGCAAAAAAGAAACTAAGCAAAACAAAAACAACAAAGTAAAGAGATTGGTTATGATAGACTCCCCTTGTGAAGATGTCCTTGACTCCCCGACAACGGCGCCAGAAAAATGCTTGATGGCTCGTGGTTGATGTAGAGCTCGTTGGGAACCCCAAGAGGAAGGTATGATGAGCACAGCAGCAAGTTTCCCTCAGTTATGAAACCAAGGTTTAATCGAACCAGTAGGAGCAAGGAAACACCTCAAAGGTGTTACTAGCTAAGCTTTGGCAGGGCGCACTACTGGTGCTAGTAGCAACGTGGAGACCTGCACAACACAACCAAAGAACTTTGTCCCCCACTTGCGATGAGGTTGTCAATCTCACCGTGTTTTGGGGAAAACAAAGGATTAAACGTATCGAATGGAAAGAAGTAAAAGTTTGCAGAAAGTAAACACAAAGCAGTAAAAGATTGTAGATTGTATGTAAAAGACAAGGACCGGGATCCATAGTTCACTAGAGGTGGCTCTCCTTAGATAGATAACATGCTGGGTGAACAAATTACAGCGGGGCAATTGACAAACACCGAGAAAGCAATACATGCATATACTAATCATCTTGACTCCTGTAGGACTTGATTGGGCATTACAACATAATACATAGACCGCCATCCAACTGCATCTATGACTAATAATCCACCTTCAGGTTATCATCCGAACCCCCTCCAGTATTAAGTTGCAAGCAACAGATTATTGCTTTATGAACTGCATGTAAAGTAAACAATACGATTGTTCTATGAACAAAGGATTTTTGTTTTCTCCCTAGTAGCAACAGCACATCTAGTACCTTAGAGATTTCTGTCACTTCCCCAGATTACCAGAGGCATGAACCCACTATTGAGCATAAATACTAACTCTTGGAGTTGCTAGCATCTACTTGGCCAAGATAGCTACTAACAACGGAAAGCATGCAAGATCTCAAATAACAAAGACATGATAGAATCAATAATGAATCTAAAATAACATCTCAATATCCATCGGATCCCCGCAAACACAACATGTATGATACAAATAGATGATCTTGATCATGAACGGAGCTCACAAGATCTCAACATGAAAGCACAAAGGAGGAGAACCAGCCATCTAGCTACTACATGGATCCGTAGTCCAAGGATGAACTACTCACGCATCACACCGGAGCTTGCATGGTGATGAAGAAGGCCTCCAGGGTGAATTCCCTCTCCGGCAGGGTGCCGGGAAGAGCTTCAGATCCCTCTCGGTCTAGGGATGGAGATGACGGTGGCTACAGACTCTTTCGTGGATTTTTGATCGGGTACTTAGGGTTTTCGTCTCGAGGGCAATATATAGGCGGAAGGAGAGGCCGAGGGGGTGCCTGGGCTGGCCACACCACCCCCTGGCACGGGCCAGGTCTGGCCGCACGGCCAGGTGGTGTGGCCACCCTCTGGCCCTTCTCCGTCTCGTATTCTGGCACTTGATCCCTTCCGGAAAAATAGGCACTTTGGCTTTTGTCCCGTCCAATTGTGAGAATATTCATTTTCTGACTTTCCTGGAACCAAAAACAGCAGAAAACAGGCAGCTGGCACTGTGGCTCTTGTTAATAGGTTAGTCCAAGAAATCATATGAAAAGTACTCCAAAGTTGGAACAAAACACAAGAAGGTGGATAAAACCAAGCATGGAACATCAAAAATTATAGATACATTTGCAATGTATCAGGTGTGCTAGCATGTGATACAAATGGAAAGCTCTTTGTGGATAAGTAGTGCGACGCATGAAAGTAGAATGTGGTTTTGTGCATCCATCCAGACAATGTAATGGTAGTATTCTGAAGTAGCAAGGTTGATGCTCTCGGTGTGACAATGTTAGTAGATTCTATTGGGATTTTGTACTCCTGCGTTCGGTTTTTGTGCTCCCTATAGATGAACTATCGGATGGATACATATGTGGAGGTAGCCACCATGATAGGCTACTATTTTTGTAACATAAATAGTCTTATATCAACATAGTTATTTGATAACTCTACGTTCTCGCATTTTCATGAAAGTTTCAACTATGTCATCTTCACTTATCTTCAAGAAGACATCTCACTCAATAAATATCACTAGGCAATGGTTCAAAATCTCATCACCCATACCATTCCTCAACTTGTTTTTTACTAGAATCACTGCAGAAAATACTCTTTTAACACCAGTCATTGATGTCTACGCACTTCTATTCTTGTAGACAATTGTTGGGCCTCCAAGTGCGGAGGTTTGTAGAACAGCAGCAAGTTTCCCTTAAGTGGATCACCCAAGTTTTATCGAACTCAGGGAGGAAGTGGTCAAAGTTATCCCTCTCAAGCAACCCTGCAATCAAGATACAAGAAGTCTCTTGTGTCCCCAACACACCCAGTACACTTGTCAGGTGTATAGGCGCACTAGTTTGGCGAAGAGATAGTGAAATACAAGTGGTATAGATAATTGTAAGTGGTAACGGTGCCAGAAAAGAGCTTGACAGGTAGGAAGAGACTAAAGGCAATCTGAAATAAAGATGGAAGCAAGCAAACATGTAACAGATCTAGTTGCAAACGGTGTATCAATGTTTAGAAACAAGGCCTAGGGATCATACTTTCACTAGTGAACACTCTCATATAAATATCATATCTTTATGATACTACTCTGAACTACTCTCCGGTTGGATAACTGTAATCCACGGTAGGGCTATAACAACACTCCTCAAAGTTCGCTTTCCCCATCTAGATAACCCCTCACTATCACCTTGAGCGCTAGATGGTTCCAACAAACACCACAATTTCATAAAGACATCCAACTCCAAATATAACTCATAACAAGTATTTGTAATCTCTAGTCTAAGTGCCACCATGGTGTGCACGTTATCACTTTCACACACGTGGGGAGAGACAGAGATCTATTAAAGCACTTGAGTAGCAAGATAGATTGATGACCCACAAGTATATAGGGTGTATCGCAGTATTTTCGATAAGTAAGAGTGTCGAACCCAACGAGGAGCAGAAGGTGCTGGCTAGTGGTATGGATCAGGAATTCTCTGCAAATACTTAGCAAACGGATTTTTAGGGTTTTTTGATAAAGCAAGTAAATAAAGTACGAGTAAATAAAAGATAGTAGGAATAAATGCAGCAAGTGGCCCAATCCTTTATGCAGCAAAGGACAAACCGGTTGTATTACTTAAGATGACCAAACGTTCTCGAGGACACACGAGAATTCTGTCAAGTGCTTTCGCTTCATATAGTTGATCAATCTTCTTTAGCTTGCTAAGTGTTGTGTGGGTGAACCTGTGCTAAAGTACCGACCTTCCTAGGACTAATACATACTTGTGATCATACCCCTTGCAAACATCCGTAAGTACAAGAAAGTAATTAAGGTAGAAACCTAACCACAACTTTAAACTCTAAGACCCTTACGTTCCTTGTGCAATGGTTTCCTAACGGGGGTTCAGGTTTCTGTCACTCCGTCAACCCCTACGAATAGTAGCCAAATACACAATGCATTCCCCTAGGCCCATATAGGTGAAGTGTCATGTAGTCGACGTTCACATGACACCACTAGAAGAAGTACACCACAACTTAAATATCAAACTATTGAATCTTTCTCAACACAACTCCACTACTAACAACATGACTTCTCCCATGTCCTGAAGAACAAAACGAACTACTCACAAGACATCATATGGATCATGATCAGAGATGGAATAATGATGTATAACAATCTCAACATAAACAATAATTCAATGGTTCCACTCAATAGCATCAACTACAAAGAGTAATCAACATCGGGAAAGTTTCCCCTAACAACTATGCAAGATTCAACTCAATTGTTACAGCAATATGGAGATGGTGATGAGGGTGCTGATGGTGATGATGGTGGTGATGATGATGATGATGATGATCCCGATGCACTCCAGCTTGATGGTGGTGTTGATGGCGATGATCTCCCCTCTCCGGGAAGGAATTCCCCCGGTAGAATTCTGTCTGCCGGAGAGATCTTTCTCTCTCGGTGTTTTCTGCCCCACAGAGGCAGCAGAATCTTTCTGTGGTTGCTCCCCGAGGTTTAGGGTTTCGGGAGGATTATATACGCCAGAGGGGAGAGCCAGAGGTAGGCCAGGGCGGCCACACCACCTGGTGGCGCGGCCTAGGCTGGCCCGTGATGTCTACGCACTTCTATTCTTGTTGACAGTTGGGCCTCCAAGTGCAGAGGTTTGTAGAACAGCAGCAAGTTTTCCCTTAAGTTTATCACCCAAGGTTTATCGAACTCAGGGAGGAAGTGGTCAAAGGTATCCCCTCTCAAGCAACCCTGCAATCAAGATACAAGAAGTCTCTTGTGTCCCCAACACATCCAATACACTTGTCAGGTGTATAGGTGCACTAGTTCGGCGAAGAGATAGTGAAATACAAGTGGTATAGATAATTATAAGTGGTAACGGTGATAGAAAATAGCTTGCTGGCGTGTGGTTGACGTGGGAAAAGACTAAAGGCAAACTAAAATAAAGAAGGAAGCAAGCAAACATGTAACAGATCTAATTGTAAACGGTGTATCAATGCTTAGAAACAAGGCCTAGGGATCATACTTTCACTAGTGAACACTCTCATATAAATATATTATCTTCATGATACTACTCTTAACTACTCTCCGGTTGAACACTCTAATCAAAGGTAGGGCTATAATAACACACCTCAAAGTAAGCCTTTCCCATCTAGAAAACCCCACACTGTCACCTTGAGTCCTAGATAGGTCCAACAAACACCACAATTTCATAAAGACATCCAACTCCAAATATAACTCATAACAAGTATTTGTAATCTCTAGCCTAAGTGCCACCATGGTGTGCACGCTGTCACTTTCACACATATGGGGAGAGCAGAGATCTATTAAAGCACTTGAGTAGCAAGGTAGATCTATAGATTACAAGCTCATGATCTCAATAATATCATGCATAGAGAGAGATGAACACATAGCTACCGGTAGAACCCTTAGCCTCGAGAGAGAACTACTCCCTCCTCATCATGGGGATCAGCAATGGTGATGGAGATGGCGGTGGAGATGGCTCTAGGGGCACTTCCCCGTCCCGGTAGGGTGCCGGAACAGAGACTTTCTGTCCCCCGAATCTCCCCTTTGGTGGCGGAGGCGCTGCGGAACTTTTCGTGGCTTTCTGATTGACGATATAGGGTTTTTGCCTCGAGGGAGATATATAGGCGAAAGAGGCAAGGTTGGTGGCCGGCCAGGGGGCCCACACCATGCCCTGGTGTAGCCTAGGGTTGCCCACGCCAAGGGGGTGTGGCCACCCTGTGGCCCCTCTCCGACTCTCCTTCTGGCTCCGTGAGTCTTCCGGAAAAATAACAACTTTCGCTTTTGTCCGGTCCAATTCCGAGAATATTCATTTTCTGACTTTCCTAGAACCAAAAACAGCAGAAAACAGACAGCTAGCACTGTGGCTCTTGTTAATAGGTTAGTCCAAGAAATCATATGAAAAGTACTCCAAAGTGTTGACAAAACATAAGAAAGTAGATAAAACCAAGCATGGAACATCAAAAATTATAGATACATTTGCAATGTATCAGCCCGCGCTAGGGTTGGTGTGGGCCCCATGTGTCCCATCTCCACTCCCTCTTCTGGCAGCCTTCGTCTTCTGGAAAAATAGGATTTTCCGTATATTTTCCCGGATTTTCTGATCTTCGTGAATTTTGCCTCCAAACAACACCTTTTCCATAAGAATCCTGACTGCAGCGGTCCATGCTCCAAAAGTCATCAACCATGCAAAAATAGATGAAATAACATAAGTATCATCTCTTAATATAAAATATATCAATGAATAACAGTGAATTATGATATAGAATAGTGATGCAAAATGAACGTATCAACTCCCCCCAAGCTTAGACTTCGCTTGTCCCCAAGCGAAACTGAGCTGAATAAACATGGCCTCAGGTTTATGGAGTGAAAAGTCGATAAAAAGAATACATACAAGAAGCATCACATCAATCAATACATAGATCATAATAGAAGACAACTCACTATTATATAACTCAACTTGCAATGAGTAAAGGAAACACAATAAAGATACATAAAGTGAATCATAATTGGTAATGGCAAACTTAGCTCTTGGTCGAAGAATAGTTGAAAATTTGCTGGAGTTCACAGATAACTGGTTTTCAATGATAGATTTTCAAAGTAGTAATCACCAAGATAAGAGCAAATGTGCAAAACAAGGAACATAAGAACATGATTGAATAGATCATCATATGAATGAATGAAACACAACAACTCAAAATACTTGCTGAGATAGAAGGGAATAGGTTTACTGACTCAACTAAAAAGTAAAAGAAAGGCCCTTCGTAGAGGGAAGCAGGGATTTCAAGTTTCATAAAGAGCTCCCAAAAATTATGACACTTACTAGCTTTCAGCTCTCATTGCCCCTATCATAGGCATATTTAGGTGATTAAAGTTAAAGTGACACAACTAAGAGGATATGCTTGACAAGTTATAAGTTGAAATATCATGCCCCTTACTTACGAGTACCGAACCTCATGCTACTCAACTTCAGTCACGAGTAAGCTCTTGTCATTGTAAATACATGTGTATCATTGAGAACCGCCAACGGGGTACCCCTTGCACATGATACAGGAGCTATCCCATAATCAAAATGACAAGGTAAGCAGACAATGAGCATCTCCGTGATCTTTTTATTTGCTATTTGCATAGGTTTTTATTGAGGATGCTTCATAGAATGCTCACTATAGTTATGCTGCAAGTTTCCACCATGATTAGGCATGGCTTAGGCTAGCGGCACAGGCGTTTCTCTAACACACATATGAACTCCATGATCTTACAAGTTCCCCTTTTATTTCACACCGACGGGATCCATAGGCAAAAGAATCATGATATCAACTAGGTACAAAGTACCATGGTAGTGTTGAAAGCGTTCCCCATGATACATGGTTCTTCTAACTTCAACTCATAAAGCGTAAGCATATATGCAACAAAGAAGGACCCAATGGTTCAAGTTTATTAAGTACAAGAAAATAAAGTGTGCCATCAAGTTCATGAGAGCTTTAATCACTAATTTTCACATAACAAGTTTAATTTGGAAGGTAGATAAAAACAAGAATTTACTTGGAATAGCAATAATGCTAATAGGTAGGTATGGTGGACACAAATGTCATGGGTTTTGGTTTTAAAGGATTGGATGCACGAGAAGAATTCCCTCTCAGTACAGGTTTTTGGCTAACAAGGCTGGGTAGCAAGTATAAGAGTTGAAGGAAACAAACAAACATACAAGTGATAAAAACAAACATGCAATCTTCCTTGGAAGCACAAAAGATCTTAACTAGAGAATACTAAACTTATGAGCAAATCAAGAAATAAAGAAGATGAAATTATATTTCTTTAGAGTACTTTTATGTTTTTCATTCAACTCTCAAAAATAGTGTTGCTACTGACCGAGCCAGGTTTGCCAAAACCAACTAAATTAAGTCAATAATCCCAAGGTGATACCAATACTAACAACAAGATCAACCATATAACCATGAACTGAAAACTAATATAAGCTATGCAAAAGAGTAAATGATAGAACTTCTCATTAATAATCCATAACGGCAACTCACACCAAGGGATACATATCTAACGAGAGAGGGGACACTTCCATAATGCAAACCATCCTACATGATAACTTCTCTATTCATGATATGACTCTACTAAAAAGGTAAAAATATAGAAGATAGTGATATGATACCGCGACACTCCCCCAAGCTTGGAACAAACCAAGGGGATGCCAAACCTGATGACGAATTACTCCTTCGATGGTGGTGGTATACTCACATCATCGTCCGAATTTCAGGGTAAGGGCTTCCCATCAACAAAGGACATCGTGGTCTCCAGCATCCTGAAACTTGCAGCAGCACTTATGCATTTAAACCTAACCTCATACTCACAGTTTTGATTTTGAACATCGTAGAGTTATGCTTGCAGTTCATTGGTTGTTTGGCAGAGTGAGAGGACTTCATCCTTGAGCTCAGCGGTCTCCTCTTGGTGCTCGGCGATGAGTTCGGAACAAATCTTATTGATGATATCCACTTCACGTTCCGCCATCTTCTTGTACCTAAAGACTTCTTGCTCCAGTGCTTCCATCCTGTCCTCTAGACTTCCTTCACCCTTAGGGCCTTGAACCTCTTTTATCCGGACCTCCCCATCTTCAAGCAACAACTCCATGGGATGAATCTTCAACTCTCTCATGTATGGGTTGATGATATCCTCTAAAGAATCTTCCTTGGCTGATCCAGAGGAAGACATTTTGGCTCCAAATCTGGGACTCTACCTGTCAGAAACAGATCAAAACAAAAACACGACGAAAACATGATATACGAACCTTGGGGGATCCGGGGGATTATATATTACGAAGTTTCACAACAAAAGGAAGGTACTGGGAGAAAACGAGTCGGAGGCGGAGTCTAGAGTGGCCACACCACCTGGTGGCGTGGCCAGGGGTGGGCCCGCGCCATAGGGTGGTGTGAGCCACCCTGGCTCCGTTTCCGTCCTTTTTCGCTTCATAACTTCCCTTATTGGCTAAAAACCGCAAAAATATAGCTGGATAGTATTTTCGCGGAACTTTTCTTACCAGAACTGTTACCTATTTGGAAACGGACTCTGCAGGTCTCTGAATTTGGTCCTTGATAAATTTTTCCGGAGTTACCACTTGAATAACATCAATATCTTCATCTTCATACACTTATTGTGAGTCATGAAACCTTTCACTTTCTCATTACACCATTTTCTCCACTACCTGGAAATTTCTTTCACACAAAACTTCACATAGTTCTCATTAGCAACATTAGTATAAGTGAAGTGATAAGACCTTTTGAGTTCAACTTCAACTGAAAACCATCAAAACATAATCTACTGTAGCAACTCCTTCCGAAGACCCAAAAAGAATTCAAAAAGGAAATCGAATAAAGAAGCAAATGCAAGAGTGGCAAAATCTATCAAAACAGACCAGCAGGTAAAGATCAATTTTTTCGAAAATCTTCTATTGCTCAAATCAAAAAGTGCAAAACTAATGAAAGTTAAATAACAACCTGGGGCATAGGAAAAAATTACAGCTCAATCCGACATACAGAGGTCTCTCATGAAGTTTTATGGTGAAGCACAAAAATCTGTTTCGGGACAGCACTTCCCCAAATATTACTTCTCTCTCATTAGAGGTTGATATTGACACAAAAACCAAACAAAAAGGATAAGGAGAGGTTATTACTGAAGTAATAACTTCCAAGACTCAAAGAAACAAAACCAAACTGAAAGCAAAAATAAATTGGGTTGTCTCCCAAAAAGCTCTTTCTTTATAGCCATTAAGATGGGCATGATAATTTTGATGATGCTCACATAAGAATATGAATTGAAGTGAAAGAGAGAATTAAGAAGAAAAAATACACATATTTAAGTCTAACCCACTTCCTATGCAAGGGAATTTTGTAAACAAACAAGTTGTTAAAACCAAAAACCACTAGCATAAGAAGGCAAAACAAGTGCAACATAAAAAAATTCAGCATAAAACGAGGAAACTTGATATTATTGAGATGCATAAGAACACTTTCCCCTCTCTCATAGTAACTTTAAGTATCATGCATAAACTTAACAATATTGTTGGGGGGATACCCCCGGGTAGGGTCACGCCGGGGTATAAAGGCCGAGTTAGCAGAGGTACGGCAAGGTCAAAGCGAATGCTGGTCGAGTCACCTCAAGGCAGGCCGAATCTCGGGGTAACCCGGACCAGGGGATGTCCACCTAACTGGGTCTCAACCGACTTGAGCCGTAAGTCAGATAGATGAATCTAACTTGTATGCAGGAACAGGTGTGGCTGGATCAACTACGATCCGGGTCATATCAAGCTTCTAGGAGAAGGAAGGTATCTCGCTGGTCAAAAGTAACCCCGGTACGCACAGCATGAGCAAAGCGAACAGAGGCAGGACCACCGTGTCGTGGCCGACAAAGGTGACGACGCCAATGTCGGCTGACGCAGGCGCCGCAGAGGCTCATGTAGCCTCTGCATGGATGACGCGGGGGAAAAGCGGCCTGGTCGGCTTACTATTTTGGGAGAATATGCCTCCACGTATGCCCTAATTGGAGACCTAGCCACCCCTATATAAGGGGGGCTAGGGCCTCTGTAGAAAGGGTTGATCTCTATTGGCTAGATTTTACTTGGTTCCTGAGGGCTAGCTAGCGGTGAGAGTAAGAGAGTTCCTTCTTCCTCCTCTCCCCAATACAGCTCGAGGAGCTCTTGTAAACCTTGGAAATGAATCAAATACAAAGCTTCTGTGTGTGGAATCACCTCACTATCCCTCCCTGGATTCCCCTAGTGCATTTAGTCCCCACCTTCAACCTACCCATGGCATCTGCCGTGACACCACCACGACAGTTGGCGCCTACCGTGGGGCTAGCGGCGCTAGAAGGGGTCAAGATCCGGACGGGAAACCTCATCGGCACCGGCGAACACATCGTCTTCGGGCTCGTTCAGCGCTTTGGAGCGCTAGACTTTGTCAGCGACAACGCTGGCTGCTTCGGCACGCGCCCACTTCCGCGCAACGGCCTCTTCATCAAGCTCGGCACACACAAGGTCTACGTTGTTGTCGATGTGTCATGCGTTCATCCGCGACACGTCATCGAGGCAGGGAAGCCATCCCTTAGCGTGGTTCACGGGGCGCATATCACTCACTCCCTGGACCGTGCTGAGGTGATGATGACTGCGCCTGGTGTAGGCGCAAGCAAGGATCTGGCACCAGATCCGGAGGTAACGCCTAAGGCATCGAGGAAAGGTAGAGGTCGTCCACTAGAGAGGCCTGAGAATGTGCTACGGGAAGCGATGGATAGCTTGGCAAAACCGGTAGCAGTAGTGGTAGATCCGGCTCAGGCACATGCCGAGCTAGAGGAAACTAGGCAAAAAATTCTAGAGGGAGCGAAAAAGATAGTCGCGGCTCAGCAGTCGTTGAACATGACGCTGCGTGAGTACGCAAAGGCAAATAAAGTAGATGATGTAAAAGTGAAGGGAGAAATCTCATGAGTGAAATGAACAAAGAGGGTGATACTAGGATTGAGGAGTCAGAGAACTGTTTATCCGTGGGGCTGCCAAAGTATAGTACCCCGACAAAAAACCTCAGAGCAGTGGATGCAGCTGCGTCCGAGTTAGAGGGTCTAACAGGTGAAGCCCGTCAGAGACAGCAAGATAGGGTCAATGAGTTGGTTCGGATCGCGAACAGGCAAAATGAGGAATTGCTCAGGGCTAACCCGGATAGAGCTGGGGCCTCCAAAATCGTTCATTCGGCAATGGGTAACCCAGAGAAATCCGCTGGAGCTGCATCATCTCCTCATGGTGGTCCTAGGAGAGAAGAGGTAGTAACCTCGGCCAGGAGGAACAAACAGATCGTCCCGTATGACCCGACAAGGGCAAGGAAAGGAAAAGAAGTACAGAGAAATGACGATCGACAAAGTGTGAGCCGAGGTGAAGCTGGCCGAGGTAACCGCGACCAAGGCAATGCCGGTCAAGGAAACGTTGTAAATGGCAATGCCGGACAGCACAACTTGGCAGGACAACCGCACCAGCGGAATATACCAAGGCAAGAGCAAAGTGCCGGCCGAGGTATGCAACAGAGAGGTTCTCCACAAGAACAAGACCGGTATAACGATGGAGATTCGGAAATGGTGAATGCAGGATACCCAAGGCCGGACTATCATGTGATAGGGTCAAGATTGGGAAGCAGGGATTTGATGCCTGATGATGCCAGGTTAAAACTAGATCGGCTGTATAGGTCGGAGCAGATTGAATGTCAAGGTCCCCCGGGTCCTGCATGTTTTGGACCCCGGATCATGAAGGAGCCTTCGGTACCCAACTTCCAGTTACCTAGAGGCACAAAGACGTATGACGGTAGTACTAAGATGGAAGATTGGTTGATAAACTATGCTACGGCTGTGAAAATCGCTACAGGCAACTTGAGATGGGATGTGAGATATGTACCCCAGATGTTGGAGGGGCCAGCAAGGGTATGGCTAAATAATTTTCCACCCAGAAGTATTAACTGCTGGATCGATTTTGAGGAAATGTTTATCAGCAATTTCTCAAGTACGTATCAGAGGCCGAATAGGCCACAGACCCTAGCTATGTGTAAGCAGAGACCGAACTAGACGGACTGAGAGTTTTTAACCTGGTGGTGTACCGTGAGAAACTCGTGTGAGGGTGTGATAGAGTCACAGGCCATAGCATGGTTTGTGCAAGGATGCAGATACACGAGCATGTTGTGGCAAAGATTGCAAAGAGATATGCCAACTACATTGGCAGAGACGATCCGGATTGCAGATTCGTATGCTTTGGGTGATCCGACTCAACCTAGACTCGTGTCAAACGAGTCAAATGAAGAGTGTTACCAGAGAGATGGAGTCGGGTCATCCCGGAGGAATGATTACCGGGGTAAAAGAAGAGATGACAAACCGGATTACCGATATAGTTCGCAACAAGTTGCTGCTGTAAATCAAGATCAGCCCGGAGCAGGGGGAAATCAACGTCAGAAAACTGGGGGCCAACAATGGACACCGAGAAATGATGGCAAGAAAACTTGGATGCCAGAGTAGAAGAAACAATGGCAGGAAAAGAAGGACCATCCGAGGTATACTTATGAGTCAATGTTGGATCAGCCGTGCAAGTTTTACACGCCAAATCTGAGTAACCCAGCGGGTCATACAACAAGGCAATGTGAGTGGATGCGTAAGATAGAACAAGGGGGGTTGGGGAATGCTCAGGCACCTCGGAACGATCAACCTCGGCAGGAGTTACCCCGGCAGCAATTGCTCTTCGGAGCGAACACGCAACAGCTAAAGTTGCCTCCCCCTCCGCCGAGGTATGATAACCATGAGAGAAGGGATGCAGTGCATCAAGTGGAAGACCAGCATCAGCCGGATCAGAGGTACCCCGGAAATGAGGGGAGGAATGAGTACATGGAGCATCATCAAAGTTACTGTGTGTTTACCACTGAGGAAGCAGATAGAAAGAGCTTGCAGCGCTGACATATGGAGGTCAATGCGGTAATGCCAGCAGTGACGAGGTATATGCCTTGGTCGGACTAGGAAATTACCTAGAGCATCAAAGATCATCCCAAGCTTATGCCAAGTCCTGGTTCGTATGCGCTAGTGCTGGATCCGACATTCATTGGGCCTAACATCAATGTAAGGTTCTCCAAGGTACTGATTGACAATGGCAGTAGCATTAACATCATGTATGCGGATACAATGCGCAAGTTGGGTATCTCGGAGAACATGCTCCAAGCTACGAGGACAACTTTCCATGGCATTGTGCCAAGCATTTCTTGTGAGCCCATAGGCAAAGTCCGGGTTGACGTATTGTTCGGCACGAGAGATAACTGCCGAACTGAGAATTTGGAGTTTGAAGTGGTGAACTTGGAAAGTGCGTATCACGCGTTACTCGGAAGACCAGCACTAAACAAGTTCATGGCAAGCTGCCACATCAGTTATCTAAAGATGAAGTTGCCCGGGCCAAATGGAGTGATTACCATTGCTGGAGATTTCCGACATTCCATTGAGTGTGCCTAGCCGGGTCTAACCTGGCCGAGTCACTCGTGATTGCGCAAGAGAAAAGAAAAATCCAAGAGGTGGCGGCGTTGGCTCAGTCCGCGCAGCAATATATGCCGGCGTTGAGTAATCCGCATGGTAGCGTTTCGTTCCAAGCCACAAAGGATACCAAGAAAGTGCCTGTTGATGATATGTTCCCAGAGCGCACCGTAACAATTGGTGCCGGGTTAAATGATAAATAGGAAAGCGAGCTCGTCAGCTTCCTCCATGAGAATCGGGACATTTTTGCTTGGTCCACACAGGACTTGCAAGGTGTTCCGAGGGAGTTGGTCGAGCACTCTTTGAACGTGAGACCCGGAGCAAGGCCGGTGAAGCAACCTCTCCGCCGCTTCGCCGAGGATAGGAGAAAAGTCATTGGAGATGAGATAGCTCGGTTACTGGCAGCAGGATTTATCATGGAAGTGCTTTACCCGGATTGGCTATCTAATCCGGTGCTGGTGGAGAAGAATAAGGATGATCCGAATGTGGCAGTGGTTTGGCGTATGTGTATTGATTACACGAACCTGAATAAGGCGTGTCCAAAAGATCCATTTCCACTACCAAGGATAGATCAGGTCATAGACTCAACTGCTGGATGTGAACTGTTGTCATTCATTGATGCGTATTCTGGTTTCCACCAGATACCTCTGAATCCGGATGATCAAATAAAGACTACATTTATCACCCCGTATGGGGCTTATTGCTATCGCACCATGCCATTTGGTTTACGTAATGCAGGAGCAACGTATCAAAGATGTATGCAGAAATGTTTGCACGACCAAATAGGTCAAAATGTACAAGTGTATGTGGATGATGTGGTTATCAAGACCAAGAAAAGAAAAACGCTCCTTGATGATATCAGGCAGACATTCGCGAACCTAAGGAGATTCCGGATGAAGCTTAACCCGGAAAAATGTACCTTCGGTGTCCCGGCTGGAAAATTACTCGGATTCCTTGTCTCCAGCCGAGGTATCGAGGTTAATCCAACTAAAATCCGGGCCATTGAACGCATGGAACTGTCGAAGTGTCTTAACGATGTCCAGAAGTTCACTGGTTGCCTGGCACCGTTAAGTCGGTTTGTATGTCGGTTGGGAGAAAAGACATTGCCTCTCTATCAACTCATGAAAAAGTCGGACAAGTTCATTTGGACGCCGCAGGCCAATGAAGCCTTTATACAATTAAAGAAAATGTTAGCCACTACACCAGTGTTAGCCTCCCCACTATCAAAGGAGCCAATGTTGCTCTATATAGCCGCAACCAACCGAGTTGTAAGTGCAGTAATCGTGGTAGAGCGCGACAAAGAGGGTAAGTCAGTGCAAAGGCTAGTATATTATCTGAGCAAGGTATTGTCAGCATCAAAGCAAAATTATCCGCACTATCAGAAAGTGGCGTATGGTGTGTACATGTCGGCAAAGAAGCTAAAACATTATTTTGAGGAGCACCCTATCAAGGTAATATGTGAAGCTCCCATATCCGAGATAATGAGTAACAAGGATGCAAGTGGTAGGATTGCAAAATGGGCAATTGAACTAGCTCCCTATGCGCCACAATATGACAGAAGAGAAGCAATCAAGTCTCAGGTTGTGGCCGACTTTTTTGTGGACTGGGACGAGGTACAATATGAACCACCGCTACCAGATCCGAACTACTGGAGAATGCACTTTGACGGGTCAAAAACAAAAACCGGGTTAGGCAACAGAGTTGTGCTTACCTCGCCAAAGAATGACCAGTTGAAGTATGTGCTACAGATCCATTTCGCAGCGTCGAACAATGTCGTTGAATATGAAGCACATGTGCATGGACTCAAAGTGGCAAAATAAATTAGGATACGTCGGATCCAATGCTTTGGCGACTCAGATTTGGTAGTTCAGCAAGTGTCGGGGTTGTGGGACGCTCTTGATCCAAACATGGCATTATACAGATTCCATGTGCAGAAAATATCTGGTTACTTTGAGGGATGCGAATTTCGCCATGTACCCCGGCTGGAAAACGAGGTTGCCGACGTATTGTCGAAGCTCGGATCAACCCAACAAGCAATTCCACCGGGTGTAGCATTAGAACACCTCAGAAAACCATCCATCAGACCGTCCCCAGAAACCGACTCGATTTATGTCCCGGAGGATCCGGAGTCCAGAGCTGTGCCCATGGACATTGACATGGGAGGTGGTGCGCGAAACCCGGGGACTGCCTCAGCACACCCGGGGACTGCTTCATAGGACCCGGGGACTGCTCAGCGTGATCCGGTTGAAGTTATGCCGGTGGATCAGATGGAAATTGATGAGGATGTGTTCCCAGTACGAGCAATACCAGCTTGGGCACTACCCATATTTCAATTCCTGAAAGATGGAACTTTGTTGACTGAGGAGGTGCTATCCAGGCAAACTCAGAGGAGAGCAAAGGCATACACAATCATCAATTTCGAGCTATACAAAAGGAGTGTGACCAATGTCCTCCGGCGATGCGTTGACCCGAAAGAAGGGCTTAACATCCTCCGAGATATACATCAAGGAGAGTGCGGGCATCACGCCTCGTCCTGAGCCTTGGTAGCAAAAGCTTTCCGGCATGGATTCTACTGGCCAAGTGCCTTAGAACAAGCAGAGGATTTGGTAAGAAAATGCAATTGTTGTCAGAGGTACGCTACCAAGACACATATGCCAATGTCGGAACTCAAGACCATACCAATCACATGGCCATTCGCCGTATGGTGTTTGGACATGGTTGGCCCGTTCAAACTAGCAAGGGGGAATATGACTCACATTTTGGTCATGGTGGATAAGTTTACAAAATGGATTGAAGTAAAGCCAATAAGAAAATGTGATGGAGCTACGGCCGTGACATTTCTCAAAGACATCATCTTGAGATACGGTTATCCTCACAGTATCATAACTGATAATGGCACAAATTTTGCTGAAGGAGCATTTGCGCGATTCTGCCGGGATAAGAAGATCCGGCTGGACGTTGCCTCGGTAGCTCATCCTGCATCGAACGGACAAGTGGAAAGATCCAACGGATTAGTACTGTCCAGGATAAAACCCCGGCTCATTGAGCCGCTGCAAAGATTAGCGGGGTGCTGGATAGAAGAATTACCAGCGGTATTGTGGAGTTTAAGAACAACTCCGAATCGTTCAACAGGCTATACGCCATTTTTTCTGGTATATGGGGCAGAAGCTGTATTACCAGCCGACATAGAGCATGATTCGCCTAGGGTCACCCAATACACAGAAGCTGAAGTGCAAGAAGCCTGGCAAAATGATGTTGATCTGCTGGAAGAAGCGAGAGAATTGGCATTGTCTAGATCCGCCATATATCAGCAAAATCTCCGATGCTATCATAGCCGGAAAGTAAACCCCCGAGTCTTCTGGGAAGGTGATCTAGTACTCCGGTTGGTACAACATACTGCTGGCATGCATAAGTTATCCCACCCATGGGAAGGGCCATTCATTGTGAGCAAAGCATTGCACAATGATCCTTATTATCTTATCGATGCCAAGCCACAGGAAAAGAATAAGGCGGATAGGTCCGACGAGGAACCTAAGCGTCCATGGAATGTATCTCTACTTCGTCCTTTCTACACTTAGCAGAGAAGTGTATGTATCTGAGTCTCTCATATGTCGGTATGTATGCCGGCAATGAGCCTATCAATGAAATGTTGGCACCTCGAGCAGTAACTCGGAGACTGCCTTAATAATATTTGTCGTCTTCTATTATTTATACGTCAATTGGAGTAAGTTGTTCTACTTAACTCGGATTATTAGTGTGTGAGCACCAAAAACCCAACTCTTCGACTTGTTGCTGTCCAACAAGAATTGGCTTCATGGCAACCAAGAGAACAAGTTTGGAATTGCGTAGCACATGAAAAACGACTAAGGAAAAGAACTTAATTGAGCCAACGTTTGTTTTTTGGCCTAACCTTGTGTTTACTTTGAAATTATTATGCTGAATTATTTTGAGCTAAGCCTAAAGTTTCCAAGTATTGTTAAGACAATTTTTGAAGCTCGGATTCGTAAGTCGTAAAACCGAATCAAGGTAGACACGAGCCAAGCCAGAAGATTGGATGAACAAGAAAATGAAACTCGGGGAGTACGCCCAAGTTAATCCGGCATAAAAAACTTAGTAGCAAAATATCACATGTGTACTGGATACAATTCCACCCGGCATACCGGGGATCTGATAAACTTTAAAGTGTTTTCACTCAAGGAGCAGCAGGAGGAGGAAGTTCAGCGTCATCTTTGCTGTCTTCGATGTCCGAGGCATCGTCCTCTTCATCCTCATCCGAGCCATCTTCAATGTTCTCAGCGTTTTCGTCACCGGTGGCTTCCAGGAAGCTCGGTTCCTCATTCCATTCATGAATGGGAGCATATTCGATGAGGCTATGGGCGCAAGCCTTGCGCCGAGCTACCCACTCCGGGTCACTGGTCCATTTGGATCCGGTGCGCATGCGTGCTAGGAGGTTGAGGTCGATCTTCTCATACCACGTAAGTACGTAGTGGAGAACAGTCTCAGCTCCGGCGCGTCCAGCGGATTCCCTCCAAAGGTCGAGCTGGGTCTCGCATTCCATCAACTTTTCAACAAGAACTGCGGTTCCCTCCGGAGTGTCTTCTGTAGGACAAAACGTGTTGAAGATTTGGATTGCAACGTCAAGGATATCCTTGCCATAGTTCTTGATGATTTCCAAGCGAGATGACAGGCTGACCAACAGGTCCTCCATGTCATAGGGAATCTCTTCAGCGTTAGGAGCAGCGGGAGTACCCCTCTCTCGGCGGAAATTAGCAACAGCGGTGCTCGCAATGGCAGTGCCCTCTGGAAATTTGCCTGAAAACGAGACAAGAGAAGCAGGTAAAGAAAAGACATGCGAAGTAACCCGGTGAAATATGCCAGATAAGGGAAAGGAACTTATGTGAAATATGGCTGTGGATCCGGGTCAACTCCCTGGTACAGTCATCACACCTTTTGCGAAGCTGCACAAGTTCAGTATTCGCCAACTCAAGTTTGACGTCGGCCTCCTAGAGAAGCTCTCGGTCCTTGGCAATCTAGAGATTGAGGCGCTCGCGCTCTTCAGTATAGTCCTGGCCAGCCTTTTCAAGTTCGGTTTGATGCTGTGCTTTCAGCTTCTTCATATCTGCCTTGAGCTTGGCAATTTCATCATCTTTGGCTCGGAGGAGGGCAAGCTCATCGTCTTTCTTTTTGAGCTCGGCCTGATGCTGTCCTGCTTGTTCGAGAAAATGCAGCATCATATCAGGCACGGGCACACTATCTTCCAGCGATACTGAAATAGTTTGTTGACCCGGCAAAGCCGAGGTATGAATGACCACCGAGCCAAGAAGAAAAGGAGATAGAAAGCATAGCAAGGTCGCACAAAACTAACTTACCCTTGATCTGGTCAAGATTCTTCCGCATGAGGATATTCTCAGCTTCAACCCCAGCTGCGAAAAACCGAATGACGGGTTAGTTCGGCAGAAAAAGGAAGATAACACAAAAAAATATCAAGAAGACAACTTACCCCTTTTCTCGTGTTCAGCGAGCAGTGCATTATGCTTTACGTGCAGCATCTTGTGAGTGTCCAGGAGACGTTGAAATTCAGCGCTCTGGCGGTTGGTGGTCACCTGAAAAGAGTACAGAAATATAGCTTAGTCTTGTGCATATTCGAAGTGTACAAAATCCGGGCCAAGTGGAACTTAACCCGGCTCTAGGTGTGTGCATATTCGAAGTGTACAAAAATCCGGGCCAAGTGGAACTTAACCCGGCTCTAGGTGTGTGCATATTCGAAGTGTACAAAATCCGGGCCAAGTGGAACTTAACCCGGCTCTAGGTGTGTGCATATTCGAAGTGTACAAAATCCGGGCCAAGTGGAACTTAACCCGGCTCTAGGTGTGTGCATATTCGAAGTGTACAAAATCCGGGCCAAGTGGAACTTAACCCAGCTCTAGGTGTGTGCATATTCGAAGTGTACAAAATCCGGGCCAAGTGGAACTTAACCCGGCTCTAGGTGTGTGCATATTCGAAGTGTACAAAATCCGAGCCAAGTGGAACTTAACCCGGCTCTAGGTGTGTGCATATTCGAAGTGTACAAAATCCGGGCCAAGTGGAACTTAACCCGGCTCTAGGTGTGTGCATATTCGAAGTGTACAAAATCCGGGCCAAGTGGAACTTAACCCGGCTCTAGGTGTGTGCATATTCGAAGTGTACAAAATCCGGGCCAAGTGGAACTTAACCCGGCTCTAGGTGTGTGCATATTCGAAGTGTACAAAAACCGGGCCTAGTGGAACTTAACCCAGCTCTAGGTGTGTGCATATTCAAAGTGTACAAAATCCGGGCCAAGTGGAACTTAACCCGTCTCTAGGTGTGTGCATATTCGAAGTGTACAAAATCCGGGCCAAGTGGAACTTAACCCGGCTCTAGGTGTGTGCATATTCGAAGTGTACAAAATCCGGGCCAAGTGGAACTTAACCCGGCTCTAGGTGTGTGCATATTCGAAGTGTACAAAATCCGGGCCAAGTGGAACTTAACCCGGCTCTAGGTGTGTGCATATTCGAAGTGTACAAAATCCGAGCCAAGTAGAACTTAACCCGGCTCTAGGTGTGTGCATATTCGAAGTGTACAAAATCCGGGCCAAGTGGAACTTAACCCGGCTCTAGGTGTGTGCATATTCGAAGTGTACAAAATCCGGGTCAAGTGGAACTTAACCCGGCTCTAGGTGTGTGCATATTCGAAGTGTACAAAATCCGGGCCAAGTGGAACTTAACCCGGCTCTAGTTGTGTGCATATTCGAAGTGTACAAAAACCGGGCCAAGTGGAACTTAACCCGGCTCTAGGTGTGTGCATATTCAAAGTGTACAAAATCCGGGCCAAGTGGAACTTAACCCGGCTCTAGGTGTGTGCATATTCGAAGTGTACAAAATCCGGGCCAAGTGGAACTTAACCCGGCTCTAGGTGTGTGCATATTCGAAGTGTACAAAATCCGGGCCAAGTGGAACTTAACCCGGCTCTAGGTGTGTGCATATTCGAAGTGTACAAAATCCGGGCCAAGTGGAACTTAACTCGGCTCTAGGTGTGTGCATATTCAAAGTGTACAAAATCCGGGCCAAGTGGAACTTAACCCGGCTCTAGGTGTGTGCATATTCGAAGTGTACAAAATCCGGGCCAAGTGGAACTTAACCCGGCTCTAGGTGTGTGCATATTCGAAGTGTACAAAATCCGGGCCAAGTGGAACTTAACCCGCCTCTAGGTGTGTGCATATTCAAAGTGTACAAGATCCGGGCCAAGTGGAACTTAACCCGACTCTAGGTGTGTGCATATTTGAAGTTATCAAGGAGCTAAGTAACAAGTTACTCCCCCGGAGGCTCGGGGACTAATGGTTATATCACTAATATCTACAGCATGCTAAGGAAAAGATGAAGTAACATACCTCCATCATCCGACCCGCAAGGTTAATTGCCTTAGCGGCTATGTTCATTTGAGCAGAAAACTCGGCGGGACCGAACTTCTCCGGGAGATCGTCGTTGTGGACAAACTCCGCCTTATTCCAGTTGTTCACGAACTCGATCAAGGTCGGAGGGTATCGTTCGCCGCTGAGCATATGGGGTGCCACCAAGCCCTTGGCATGTGCTTCCCTCCTATCAACCTGGGCAAGGGCCGGGCTAGTGTGTAAAACGAGTTACGCGTCAGCTGGGTCGGCAGGGACGTCCTTCGGTGGTGGAGTTTTCTTCGAGAGCATGGACGCGAGTGTGCGCTATCCAGCCTCGATGGATGTTGCCCTGGTGGCGTCAGGGGCCTTCTTGCCCTTAGGCTGTTGCTGAGAAGTGGAAATTGTTGTAGTAGATTTACCCTTGGAAGCTGCCTTGGTGCTTTCTCACCAAGACTGAGAAGACGGACGAGGCGGAGGGGCTTGGTGCTGCTGCTGTTGCTTTGGCTGCAGGTGCTTGAGTTGGTGCTGGTGCTGGTGCTGGTTTCTTCTTCGGTGGGGGTGTTGAGGTAACCTCGGTGGTAGCTGGTTGCGGCGGAGCCGAAGTAGTGGTGGCCGCTGCCTCGGCAGAGCCAGTCTCCCCCGCTCCAAGGTTGCCCTCCTCTTGATGAGGTGGGCTGGAACCCGGAGCAGCCGCTGAACCCTCCGGGATTGGGCTCAGCGGGCGTGAATCGTCGCCACGAGGGGGAGAAGGGATGTGTCGGAGCAGGAAGGCAATGCTAGATCCACTCTATGGGACCTCCACCGCGGCCCTGCCGAATCAAACAGCGTCGGATGAGAAACTATAACAATAGAAGAGCAAGTAAATGGCAGAGGGAAAAGAGGCTTACTCATCCGAGGTCAAGGGCTCCTTGGGCTTCCGAGCTCTTCGTGCTGAGGCCTTGGTTGCGGGCTTGGAGGCAGTTTTGTCCCCAGACTTCTTTCGCCTTTTGGTTGGCTGAGAAGGTCCAGAGGAAGAAGTTGATGTGACTCCCCTTTTCTTCTTCGGCGCAACCGGAACAGGATCACCCACGGCAAGGGGAGGGTCCTCATGGATCTGCCCACCGGGGTTAGCTGATGCCGGAAAAGCATAAGAAAGGGGGACAGCATCAAATGCTTCCATCACCTCAACATCCGAGTCATCTTCATCGTCGGGCCAATCTCTAATGGAAGAGAGTTTACCGGTGGGTCGCTTGGTCACGTCAGCCATTGGGAGGAACATCTCCTGGTCCGGTTCCTCCTCGTCAGAGGTATCCCGGCCAGGCGCCCATTTGAGGGAGGGCTCGGTGCCATCCTCAATAGTTTGCTGAAGGAATTGCTAAGGGAAAGAAAAGACAACAGAGTTAAGTATACAACAGCGATCGACATATAATTTAATTCGGAGAAAGTTTGCGGCATGAATCTTACCATGGGAGGAAGCCTATCTCGGCAATAATGTTCCATCCCCCACGTCCACTCAGAGGAGAAGTCCTTGTGGATGGTGAAGAGGGCCTTGACCCGGCGGTAGATCTCTATGTTGCTCAACTCGAAAGACGAGGTCCGATTGGGGTCGCGGCCCCAGCTCATGTGACAGACTTTGTGTGTGCGCTTCTGGAGGAGGGAGATCCGGTTGCGCACGAACATGATCATGGCATCCTCGTTGCACAATCCGAGGTCCTTCAACTCCTGGAACCTCTCATTGACCTGGTTCGCCAGGACGGTGGGCTTCTTGGGGACCACGTCCCATAGCTCCGGATTGGGAGGACCCGGAGCGTAAGGGCGCAGCCGGATCAAATCCTCAGTGGAATCGTTCTAGACATAGAAGAAAGTCCTGGCCCATCCCTTGCAAGAGTCTAGCCCAGTGACTCGGGGGAAGACGGACAGTCTCCAGGGAGAAATTGATGCAGCACCGAACCACGTAAGTTGTTTGTCCTCCGGATTTAGATCTACATTCGGAATCACGTTCTGGCGAAGGCTGAAGAACCGGATCCAGAGCTCCTTCGTGGGCCACAGTCCGGCATAACCTTCGATGGTGGAGGCAAAGGCAGAGAGAGATGTGATGGCATTGGCTGGAAGGTGGTGTGGCTGGAGTTCGTATGTGTTTAACCAGTCGTGGAAGAAGTCGCTCACTGGCAGACCAAATTCGCGCTGAAAATGAGATAAGAACACCACATACTCACCCGGATTGGGTGAGGGGGCTCACTCGAAGGAAGCAAGGCGTGTGGTGACGCCCTCCGGGATGCGCCTGGTGCGGTAGAGCCAATCCAGGTCATCCTGGCAGACCTAGGAGCCTGCCCACGCGCCGTGGTCGGCGCCCACGGCATCTTCCTCCATCTCCTGCTCGGCGACGGCGAGCTCCTCCTCAGTCATCTCGAGTTCGCTGCCCTCACTAGCGCTAGCGGCGGTGGGAGGCAGCGGCCTAGACTGGCAGCGACCCGTGGCGGAAGAGATGCGCGGAGGGGGTGGCAACACTGGAGAGCATGGACCAGTGCGGCGGCAACGCTGGTAAGCGTGGAGGCAGTGCGGCGGCGGCGCTGCTACTCAGACGTGGTGGCGGCGGCGCTATCGAGGGAGAAGAAGAAGAAGAACTAGAGGCAGAGGGCGCGCGGAAGTGGGGAAAAGACCCAAGGGGCGCGCCCCTCCCCTATTTAACCACTCCCTCGAGGGGGAAGTGGGATCGTGTTATGCGGGTATGCCACACGGTGTGGCCGTGTATAGCCTGGATCGACCAATCAGTGATGAGCCACACGGAGGACCACAGGGTGTAGCGGATCCCATGACGCGACGCATTGATGCAGTTAACGAGGAGGCAGGCGTGACGTGACGTGTGCACAGTAACTCCTGACAATAACTGCGGTAGTTACTATTGTTGGCCCTTAAAATGAGGCAACCTAATGATTAGCCTCCACGTGGGGAAGCGTACGAGAGAAGGAAGAATGACCCGGATGAGATTATGGTAATCCAGCCAGCAAGTGAAAACTTGGAATGTGCCAAGGGAAAGTAAACCCATGAGATCCGAGATAAGAGGTAACTCAGAGAAGGAACACAAAGCTCGGTGAAATTGAACCTGCTGTGGCCTTAGCGGCTAAGGCAACTAAGACCGCACTAGCTTCGGGGACTAATGTTGGGGGGATACCCCCGGGTAGGGTCACGCCGGGGTACAAAGGCCGAGTTAGCCGAGGTACGGCAAGGTCAAAGCGAATGCTGGCCGAGTCACCTCAAGGCAGGCCGAATCTCGGGGTAACCCGGACCAGGGGATGTCCACCTAACTGGGTCTCAACCGACTTGAGCCATAAGTCGGATAAATGAATCTAACTTGTATGCAGGAACAGGTGTGGCCGGATCAACTACGATCCGGGTCATATCAAGCTTCTAGGAGAAGGAAGGTATCTCGCTGGTCAAAAGTAACCCCGGTACGCACAGCATGAGCGAAGCGGACAGAGGCAGGACCACCGTGTCATGGCCGACAAAGGTGACGACGCCAATATCAGCTGACGCAGGCGCCGCAGAGGCTAACGTAGCCTCTGCATGGATGACGCGGGGGAAAAGCGACCCAGTCGGCTTACTATTTTGGAAGGAGGCATATTCCCTGGAATATGCCTCCACGTATGCCCTAATTGGAGACCTAGCCACCCCTATATAAGGGAGGCTAGGGCCTCTGTAGAAAGGGTTGATCTCTATTGGCTAGATTTTACTTGGTTCCTGAGGGCTAGCTAGCGGTGAGAGTAAGAGAGTTCCTTCTTCCTCCTCTCCCCAATACAGCTCGAGGAGCACTTGTAAACCTTGGAAGTGAATCAAATACAAAGCTTCTGTGTGTGGAATCACCTCACTATCCCTCCCTGGATTCCCCTAGTGCATTTAGTCCCCACCTTCAGCCTACCCATGGCATCTGCCGTGACACCACCACGACAA
This sequence comes from Avena sativa, assembly GCA_916181665.1. Taxonomy (NCBI): domain Eukaryota; kingdom Viridiplantae; phylum Streptophyta; class Magnoliopsida; order Poales; family Poaceae; genus Avena; species Avena sativa. The sequence goes on along the minus strand of OV702289.1, from coordinate 665,519,604 downwards.
ATATAACTATCACAAGGATTATCGTAACAATGATCACTTATTCTAACAGAAAACACAGGAATACTAGTCCTTATGATACTACTCTGTGAGACAATATTAGAGGTATCCTTACAAAGGATAGTGTGTCCCTCTTCTTCATACTTAGTGACAAAGTCTTTCACATTTGCTATCATGGGTTCATCAACCATTTGTTTATCAGGTTCAACATCTTTGCTTGTACTTTCATTAACCATACTAGCTATCATAGAATGTTCCTTTATCTTAACTAGGAAAGGGATTTTCTCAATATAAGGTCCAGGTAAGACATGATTAGTAGTATAAACTTCAGTATTTCTTGCAGGAACACTCTTAGCAATATCTTTATAAGGTTCATGATACTTATTCCACTTCTTTTTAGGCACTTCAATGTAGGAAGAAAAAGCCTTAAAATAAGAAGCAATAGCTTGAGAGTCTAGACCATAAGCATTTTTAATGCTTTGAAAGTCATCAGTTCCCATAAAAGATTCAATGCATTCATAATCATAATTTATACCTGACTTTCTACCTTTGTCATTCTCCCAAGCTTCAACATTGTCTTGAATACGGTCCAGAAGATCCCATTTAGCTTCTTCTTCCATGTGAGTGAATGATCCAGCACAAGAAGCATCCAATAAATCCTTGTCATGTAGAGGAAGTCTTGCATAAAAGTTATTGCTAATAATATTGTTGGGGAGCTCATGAATGGGACATTTGAGCATTAGTAACTTCAATCTCTCCCAAGCTTGAGTTGTACTCTCTCCATCAAGAGGCCAAAAGTTGTATATTTGATTCCGATCTTTATGAATCTCACTAGGAGGATAAAACTTTGAATAAAAGAGAGGCACTATTTCCTCCCATTCAAGGGCTTGACCATTCTTCAGAAGCTTATACCATTCCTCAGCTCTCCCTTTCAGTGATAATGAGAATAACTTCTTCTTGACTTGATCTGTAGTAATACCTACACACTTGAACAACCCGCATAATTCGTGTATAAAGAGTAAATGATCACCGGGATGGACAGTTCCATCCCCAACATAGTAGTTATCCATAACACGATCAATAATTCTTGTAGATATTTTAAAAGCATCATTCTCAGCAGGTGGTGGTTCGTCTACTACCTTAGCAGTGGTAGTAGCTTTACCAAATAAGAAACTCAGCGAATTATCAAATAAAGCAACTAACAGAAATAAACAATACTCACAGTAGAAGTTTCCTTTACCATCTCCACTCTCCAATAGCGCTTCACTCCCCGGCAACGGCGCCAGAAAATAGTCTTGATGACCCACAAGTATAGGGGCTGTATCACAGTATTTTCGATAAGTAAGAGTGTCGAACCCAACGAGGAGCAGAAGGTGCTAGCTAGTGGTATGGATCAGGAATTCTCTGCAAATACTTAGCAAACGGATTTTTAGGTTTTTTTGATAAAGCAAGTAAATAAAGTACGAGTAAATAAAAGATAGTAGGAATAAATGCAGCAAGTGGCCCAATCCTTTATGTAGCAAAGGACAAGTCGGTTGTATTACTTAAGATGACCAAACATTCTCGAGGACACACGGGAATTCTGTCAAGTGCTTTCGCTTCATATAGTTGATCAATCTTCTTTAGCTTGCAAAGTGTTGTGTGCGTGAACCTATGCTAATGTACCGACCTTCCTAGGACTAATACATACTTGTGATTATACCCCTTGCAAACATCCGTAAGTACAAGAAAGTAATTAAGGTAGAAATCTAACCACAACTTTAAACTCTAAGACCCTTACGTCCCTTGTGCAATGGTTTCCTAACGGGGGTTCAGGTTTCTGTCACTCCAGCAACCCCTATGATTAGTAGCCAAATACACAATGCATCCCCCTAGGCCCATATAGGTGAAGTGTCATGTAGTCGACGTTCACATGACACTGACACCACTAGAAGAAGTACACCACAACTTAAATATCAAACTATTGAATCTTTCTCAACACAACTCCACTACTAACAACATGACTTCTCCCATGTCCTCAAGAACAAAACGAACTACTCACAAGACATCACATGGATCATGATCAGAGATGGAATAATGATGTATAACAATCTGAACATAAACAATAATTCAATGGTTCCACTCAATAGCATCAACTACAAAGAGTAATCAACACCGGGAAAGTTTCCCCTAAGAACTATGCAAGATTTAACTCAATTGTTACAGCAATATGGAGATGGTGATGAGGGTGCTGATGGTGATGATGGTGGTGGTGATGATGATGATGATCCTGATGAAGTCTAGCTTGATGGTGGTGTTGATGGCGATGATCTCCCCTCTCCGGGAAGGAATTCCCCCGGCAGAATTCTGTCTACCGGAGAGATCTTTCTCTCTCGGTGTTTTTCGCCCCATAGAGGCAGCGGAATCTTTCTGTGGTCGCTTCCCGAGGTTTAGGGTTTCAGGAGGATTATATACGCCAGAGGGGAGAGCCAGAGGTGGGTCAGGGCGGCCACACCACCTGGTGGCACGGCCTAGGCTGGCCCACGCCAGGGGTGGTGTGGGCCCCTGTGGCCCATCTCCACTCCCTCTTCTGGCAGCCTTCGTCTTCTGGAAAAATAGGATTTTCCATATATTTTCCTAGATTTTTTGATCTTCACGAATTTTGCCTCCAAACAGCACCTTTTCCATCAGAAATCCTGACTACAGCGGTCCATGCTCCAAAAGTCATCAACCATGCAAAAATAGATGAAATAACATAAGTATCATCTCTTAATATGAAATATATTAATGAATAACAGTGAATTATGATATAGAATAGTGATGCAAAATGGACGTATCATAGATCTACTTGATTACAAAGCTCATGATCACAATATGATCATGCATAGAGAGAGAGAGAGATGAACACATAGCTACCAGTAGAACCCTTAGCCTCGAGGAAGAACTACTCCCTCATCATCATGGGAATCAGCAACGGCGATGGAGATGGTAGTGGAGATCGATGGAGATGGCTCCGAGGCACTTTCCCGTCCTGGCAGGGTGCCGGAACAGAGACTTTTTGTCCCCCGAATCTCCCCTTCGGTGGCGGCGGCTGTGCGGAACTTTTCGTGGCTGGAGGCTGGATTATTTAGGATTTCCTCATCGGGAGGCTTCTTATAGGCGAAGAGGCGATGTCATAGGGTGGAATAGGGGGCCACACCACCTGGTGGCGCGACCAGGGGACCCGCGCACCACATGGTGTGGCCAGCCCCTAGCTCCTCTCCGTCTCGTCTTCTGGCTTCGTGAGTCTTCTGGTAAAATATCGACTTTGGCTTTTGTCCGGTCCAATTTCGAGAATATTTCTTTTCTGGCTTTTCTGGAACCAAAAACAGAAGAAAACATGCAACTGACACTGTGCCATCTTGTTAATAGGTTAGTCCCAAAAAATGCATAAAAGTACTCCAAAATATAGATAAAATATAAGAAAGTAGATATAAAACAAGTATCGAATATCAAAAATTATAAATACGTTTGCAACGTATCAGTCATCGCCACCAGTAAGAGTAACACCAATTTGAGAAGCAAGTAGACTAAATCATAAACAAGATATTTTTGTTGTTTCGACAAGCATAATAGAGATCTCACCAAGATGATTTACACTTTTGAATGTATCTTCTCTTTTCATACCTTCCATATAAGTTTCCTGATGAAATTCAAGTCTAATCAAATCCATGCTTGATATGTCATCAGGGTAAAATTTGGTAAGTTTCATTACCTTTTGTGCATCATAAGAAGTAACTGAATTCATGAGATTCAAAGTAAACATGCAAGTAAGAAACTCCATGTTAACCTCATCAAACCGACTGTCAAGCTCTTGAATGATTTGATCAACAACACCAAGAGATACACTTATCTTCTATAATGATCATCATTTGTTTGTATTTCATAATACTGATGTGATCTAGGTATGGCCTGGCGCCCTAGACAAGCGGCGAGCTAGAGGGGCAATGACCAATCTACTAGTAGGAGAGGGAAGCGACCAAATGGGAGCACGAGAGGGCAGCGTCAGACGACAGGGGGGGAGTTGGGGAGGATGCAATCTGGGGATTGGGGTGGCCAACAGGGGATTTAGGGAGAGGGCGAGCCACAAGTAGGATATTAGGTCTCCACGGCTCAGATTCCCCTTTCTTTCCATGACCAAAGGACCGGGAGAATCGAGTGAAGAGAACAATGAGCATATAGTGACTTGTCTCTGCGATTCTACCTCTCTGGGTCGAACACAACATACCATGTTATTTTCTTAGATAAGGGCTAGGATAAAAAATTCTCAAATTTCGGGGTGGGCCACGGCCCACCCGACCCACCCTGTGGTCCACCCAAGGGCAGAGTGATGTGCTCGGTCTCCCACTCTGTCTTCACCACGAGTGAGTTCTATTGTGTGCCACCATCCTCAATTGCGACATAGACCCATTTGCCGACATCTTGTGGTGACCTCCATCCACCTTGGGTATGCCTTGGCACCTATATTGCCGCGTTTACAAAGGTATTGATGGGGGGGGGGGGGGGGGGATCAAGGCGTTCATGTTTGAATAAGACCAAATAGATGTTGGAGGTACCATCTCGCATGCTCGTCTCGAGCGATTTCAGGCCGTAGTCGCAGCAGATCAGAAGCTGATGCTTCACCGCTCGCTGCGTGTATGCGGTTTAATTCCGTGGTGATATCCACATCAAAACTACACACATGGTGTTAGTGAGTCAGACGTTGAGCATTTTGTAGTAGTATTCTCGATGACTGGGACGACCACACATACTGATTTGGCTTTTGGTGGTGCTCTTTGAGGTCCTGGCTCAGTTCACCGGGGTCAAAAATCTAGATCAGACCTTCGGTGGTGATACGTGCCAATATCGGTTCCTAGTCATTTTCTTACTAAAGATTGTATGGAAATCCAATCTTCTTTCGGATGCTAGCTGGACCATATGATAGTTATGGATTTCAAGGTTTCCTAAAAAAAATTACACACTGAGAAGGCTTTAAAATTAGTCTAAGAAGACCCCTCAAAAAAAAAAATTAGTCTAAGAAGAAGAAAGAGAAAAGATCATTCGTCACCCGTGGACTCATAGCAATCACCACTGGGTTCTTTTTCTTTTTTATATAATCAAATCTATACACTCCATCCTCACTCCTCACTCAGAACCCATCTCTTCCACAGCGACTTGTCCTCTGAGCCATCCCGTACCTTTCCTCTTCCCCCTCTCCTCTCTCTCCTTGGGCTACCCAAGCTCCAATCTGACCCAATGTGGCCATGAAATCTCTCCTCTGGTAGAGCTACTGCCGTGCCGGGCCCCAGCGCCACCGCCTACGCGTCACACCCCAGACACTCGCGCGCATCGCCGCCATCGCCGTTCCCGTTCTACCTCATCGCGCCCCTGCAGTCTCCAGCCCGTCGGCAATCTCGAGCATTGTTTCGAGGTATGAGCGTATAATCATCCAGTGATAGCTTAATCTCGAACTAACCTCAACAGATTTTGGGCGCACCATCGGCAGACTACCGGCCCCGATTTGGATCCTGACGGCTCCTAATTTCCTTCCAAGCAGGTAGGACCCCTGGATCCGTAAGAGAAACCTTGCCGGGGCTACGGGGAATGTGATCGGAAGCAACTGCGGTCAGAAATGGCTATACCAGGGAGCAGTACTGGAGTTGGCGGCAGCACCACCAGGCCCAGGCCGGCCAATGGCGCAGCTGCCATCAATGCTGCCGCGATGGCGGTCGGTTCGGCCGACGCCAGATTCCAGTCCCAGCATCTGCAGCAGGATAGGGTATATAAGCTTACATGTTCTTGTGCACGCAACCGCTTAAGTTTTTTGGTACCTTTTGTGCTGCCTGCTTTAGATTTGAGTACCAGTACCTGCAATTGCTAGGCATCGGCGATCTAGATGAGCACAGCCACCGTGTACTAAGTACGAACTGTACTGGCCACTGGTTGCTGCAACTTGCAACTAGGACATCTTTACCCCCAACAATTATGCTTTAGTACTAACTGCTTTCCCTTGCTATGCATGATAAGCCGAATTGACTATTCTTGCTGTTGCTGGTCCATGTTGAATTGCATGAATTTTGCACTGGTCCAGTAATTTTGCAAAGACCCTGTACCTTGTTCTGCAACAGCATCACCTAGAGTATGTTGCTCTCTCATTGCTTTCACGGATAGTGCAGATATAACTATGCAACCGATAGCTTCTGAATCTGTTAGTTATCTGTTTGGCGTTTGTAGCCTGTACGGTATTCCTGAAATCTCTGTTGTGTTTTCCTTTGTCTGGAAGAGCATTCAGCTCTCTCCCACGAACTCTGTAGTATGTATGCTGAACTTATTTGCTTCGTGCTGGTGTGCCCCTGTTTTTTAGATGAAAAAGTATATGACTGATGGATTGTCCTTATATTCACATGTTATCTAGAGTTGAGATCAGGGGCAAAGTAGCTTTTGACTCTGGAAAGCCCTTACTGTATGGTAGAAGCACAAACTCCTGTGCTTTTCATGCTAGGATCTTTCCGATTTGAAGTTTCTTTAGATTCCTGTGAGACACGTGTTGTTATGACTCACGACTGATTCTGAAATTTATATGTTCTATGCACGATAGCATTTTATGCTTACGAAGTGCGGTTGCATGGTTAATAACGAAGAAATGGTGTTTTATGTCTGTACATATTTCCATAATCATATGCACTTTCATCATTGACTGAACTAGTACCTTTTTATTATAAACTAGATCGTCGTTCATCTGTGAAGTCAATTTTGTGTATCTTGACCAATAATTAGGAGGATGGTTTTTAGTTCCATTTTAGGAACAATCGGATTCATGTATACATGTTTCTCTGTTCTTAACAGCAGGGCAGATGGACTGGCTGTTTTTCTGGCTTGTCATGTTTCGGATCACAGAAGGGTGGAAAACGCATAGTTCCTGCAGCACGTATGCCTGATGGGAATGCATCAACCAACCGTGGAAATGGTCGCCAATCTGGTAGCAATTCCAACCAAACTGGGGCTATGAATCCATCTCTTCTTGCTCCACCATCATCACCAGCATCCTTTTCACACTCTGCACTTGCTTCGACTGCTCAGTCACCTAACTGCTTCTTGTCAGTATCCGCAAACTCTCCTGGTCCAACATCTAATATGTTTGCTGTTGGACCATATGCCAATGAACCTCAGCTGGTCTCACCTCCAACAGCCTTTTCAACTTACACAACTGAGCCCTCCACAGCACCACTGACCCCTCCCCCTGAACTAGCTCATGCAACCACTCCATCCTCTCCAGATGTTCCATATGCTAGGTTTCTTTCATCATCCATGGGTCTTAAAGCTGCTGGAAAGGAGCAAAACATGCATTACTTATCAGCAACATACTCTGGTGGATCGGGACTCCAGGGATCCTATCCACTTTACCCAGGAAGCCCATCTAGCAGTCTCATATCACCTGCCTCAGTAACTCCAAGGACCGGTCTTTCCTCACCTATCCCTGAGCAAGATGTTCACACTGCACATTGGAAGACATCTAGGTCCGCTTGTGACACACCGTACTCCATTGCTTCTCCCATTCCTGAGCAGGAGGTTTCTACTGCACAGTGGAAGACTTCCAGATCTGCTTGTGATACACCATATTCCAGGACATCACCGTCCAACATTTTTGGGCTCGATTCAGCTGCCTCTAGAAACTATCTGCTAGATAGCAATTTTTTCCGTCCAGCTGCATCTGCTCAGTTCTACCTGGACCAGGCTCAGCAGTATAATGGTGGGAGGCTTAGTGTTTCAAGGGATAAACAAGATACTGATGAGGTTGAAGCTTACCGAGCATCTTTTGGATTCAGTGCAGACGAGATCGTTACAACTCAGCATTATGTAGAAATACCAGATGCTGTTGATGATGGATTCAGCATTTCCCCATTTGGAAACAGTGGCCCTGCTACTGAGGTGTGCTACGATCTGCCTAATCAGGTTCAGGACATGGATAAGATGGATAAACCAGTCCTCAATGTGAAAGAGATCACAAGCCCAAAGAAGCGAGCAGACCAGCTTTCCATTGGCACAACACATAAAGTAATGCACCTGGATATATTGAAAGGTAAATATCCTGACTTTTCCACCCAGCAAATTCTGTTATATCTTGAGTATTACTAGAATAGTCCAAGATTTTGATTTTCTTTTGCAAGCTGCTGTGCAAAATAATTATTCAGTGACTCAAACATACTGGCACTCTATATAACCTCGACTAAAATGTCTTTCTTGAACATACAGCTATACCCCGTTTTTGATTTGTAATACCTTGTAGATCTTGTTCATGTTGCTGCAAGCTTATTGTGCGTGCCCCTTTCCTTTTGTCTCAGGAACAAAAGGGGGACATCTGTCTGAGGATGAAGCGAGCGCGAAAGATTGTCATCCTTTCAGTAAGGCGAGGGATGAAATATCTCTAAAACCCATAGAGGTCAGGAAGAAATCTCCGCCTGGACAGGTTTGCTCAGATGCTGAAGTCGAGTACAGGAGGGCGAGGAGTTTGAGAGAAGCCAACAGTGTTTTGTCATGGCGCAGTACACTGTCAAGGCAGCTACAGTAATGGCGCTCTAATATAAAGGATAAGTTTCAGAGTTTCCTTAGCCTAGTGCGCATGGATTCGAGCTGTTAGAAGTAATCCATAGTAGTGGAAGAGTAGCCTGTACTACATATATATCTGGGGATTCTTACTGCCAGATTGTGCTTCTGGATATGTGATGACCAGCTTGTATTCTGTTTAAATTTACCATGTTCCTCATTTGTACTAGACACTCTAATCGTTAGCCGGGGATATGAAATGAAATGGTGTTGCAGCAGTTGTTGCTCTGAATCTGATTGAATACTAGTACTAGTATACTCCCTCCGTTTCAAAATATAAGATGTTTTAGGTTTGTGAAAGAAAAACATCTTATATTTTGAAACGGAGGGAGTAATTCTGATGCGAGAAGTGATCCTTAATTTGTTGCAATGCAACTGAGACTTATCGGCAACTGAATATGATGGTTGACCAGTGCAGGATTCTGGAGGAGCATATTTTTGTCAGCACAATCCTCATGCTTCTTCCATGAGATGGTGGAACTTCCTGGCGCCCCCTGGGGTTGGGTTGGCGCCCCCCTGGCGTTGCCGTTGCGGGGCTAGCGGTGGCGGCCCGTTCCATTCCCCGGTGCAGGAGGCCTTGCTCGGTGGGGGCGCGTCTAGGCGGCGGTGCAGCAAGGTCGGCGGTGCTCCGGCAAGGCGGATGACGGCGCGGCGATGGCTCTGCTTCTTGGTGGTGGCGGCGGCAAGGACGTGGCCTGGCCGGTGAAGCCTTGCCAGCCAAGATCTAGGCCCGTAGGGCCCGATCTGGGTCAGGGTGGGTCTGGTCGGGTTCGCCCTCACCGTCTCCGGTGGGACTAACGAACAGCTGGTGAAACGGATGGTGGTGTCCATGCCGCGCCTGCTGCAGCGCTGCGGCGGGAGTTTCATGGGCCCGTTTGGGCCTGGCCGGGTCTATGGCGCCGACAAGAGGGCATCGACGGTGATGGCCTAAGTGCAACAGCGTGGTGGCAGGGACTTTACGGGTTCCACTGGGGCCCGGCTGGGCCTGCTCGGCCTGGTGTGTCCTTGCCGCCGTGTTCGGTCGGCACCCGCCGATGGCGGTGGAGGATGCCCTCCAGGTGGTTGTGCTGCTGGCGTCCTCTGGCTCCATTGTGGCCTTGGTATATGCTCTTGCTGCTGCGTCCGGACGGCTACCGTCATAGACGGTGGAGGTTGTTCCCTCCCGCGTGACTGTGGAGCTGCTACCTTTTTCTACATCTGTTTCGTCTCGGTTCGGCCGGTCTCGCAGCGTCTGCCATGGTGAGAGTGGCGTGCTTTGGATTATCCGAGGTTGTGGTTTTTTGGGGGTCGGGAGAAATCCCTGTCGGTTTATCGGCACCGTCGCGGTGACGCATGCGGGCGCCGCCCTTCCTTCTTGAAGGGCGTCGGGTATACCTCTTCCCCACTTCCCTCCGTGTACCAGGAGAAATCCTAGGACTAGTCCGGGCATCAGCGTCGTCGTCATCGCATCCCTTCTTGAAGGTGGTGCTTGGTACACGGTGATTCGGCATAGGAGTGTGGTAGGGCTTCTTCGGAGGGCGCATCAGTTGCGGGTTCTCATTGCTTTTGTCGAGCGGACGTTATCGGCGTTAGTTTCTTTTTATTTTCTCTTGTTTTTTCTTTTGGGCTTGCTTGTGCTGTTTGCTCCAGTAGCGTACTCGCTTGTATCGGGTGGTTGCTATATTTATATAGCGGGCCGAAAGCCTATTTTGAGAGAGTGTGTGTGTGGAGATCAAAAAAGGGCCCACATCGGAGGCTTTCGATCAGTGTTGGCAGTTTGGGCTACCCACACCGCTTTGCCGCCCCCGCAACGAGGAGCCGGGTTGGGGCTGTCGGTGACGCAAGCCACGTCGGACGAACCGTGTCCGTTCGCGCTGGGCCCAGTTGACAGCCACGACGGACGAGCCGTGTCTGTTCGCGCTAGGCCCCGTTGACAGCCATCTAGCGTGGCCGGTCAACGTAGTTAATGACCCTGCGCCATTCTCGTACGTGCCCCGCATGGGTCTTCGCCGGTTTCCGACGAGCCGGAGTTAATGACGCGGTGCCCATTCAGCCTACCACACCGTCCGACGCCAATAAAAGGCCCCTTCCCCTCCTCACCGGCGCACACCCACCGGTCTCCCCTCTCCTCCTCCTCATCCAATCTCCTCCGACCACCAACCATGCCACACAACGACCACGAGGCCGACGGCAGCAGGAGTGGCGGTGCGAGGTCGTGCAACCTCACCCTCGACGAGGCGACAATCTTGTACGTGGTGAACCTCCTCGTGTCGCCGGACTGGCGCCTGCCAGGCTGGTGGAACATTGCCCACGACGGTAATGCCATCCTGACCATGCCCACCTACAACAACTTGCACGAGGTCATCGCCCACCGCATGTCCCTGCCGTCGGCCATCAACCAGTAGGATCCTAGCTAGCGCGGCGAGCGCTACTGGGCCGTCGTCCTGCTGCAGGGTGCGAGGAAGCCGTGCACCGCGAGGCGGTGCCCTACGACGGCCCTTACAATCGGGAAGGCCACCACGCCTACTGGGACGGCCTGGACGTCTACGACGTCCTCGCCAGGCGTGGCCTCCGCCGCCCTCGACGCATCCGTCCAAGCCGCCATGCCTTCTTTGGCGGGCCACGACTGACCGGGCCAACGCCACCGGTATATCCTCTCCACCGTTGTGCTGCGACGCGGACGCAGCCACTGCGCCGAGATCATGCCATCTTCTTCCTCTCTACGGCACCACCGCCATGCTCACCGATGAGGCCCAGCGAGCGCCTGTACCAGGAGGGCCTCATCGCCTGGGCCTAGGAGCTGGCGGCCGCCGCGCGGGGAAGGAGGTGAAGAAGGAGGAGTACGTCGGCGATCTCATGCCGTCGGGCCTCACCGAGGAGAAGGCGTTCGAGCTCGCCAAGCGCGAGTCGGAGGCGCATCAGGAACGGGGACAAGTAGGCGCGCTAGGCCGACACCTTTCAGGCGCTGCACCAACGTCGCCTGTCCAGCAACACCACCGATTGGGGCCTTTCCCCCCGCGGGCACCGGACTGGGTGAACCTCGCCTCCGACAAGGAGTAAGACCCGGCGGCGTAAATCCTAGCACCGACGCATAGTAGTACTAGTATAGATTTATGTTTAAATTCGTGCAAAGTAAATTTTCCTAAATTTGAATAAAATTCCTTTTTCGGTGGCTCGCTAGAGGACGCTGGTGTGGGGCGGCCTCTCCAAACTTGCGGCAGTTTGAACAGCGTTCCGAAACCAGCTGCCCGGCAAGCGTTCCGAAACCAACTGCCCGGCGCGCTTGCCGGCCAGTGGTCGGGGACGCCGGAGGAGATGATCTTAGTGCGAACTCCGTTTGGTTCCGTTCTGGTTCCCTGTGCAGACACTGATGCAACAAAAGCTCACAACCACACCATGTTCTTAGACCAGGAACAGAAGAGACGGCGCCTAATGACAAGGAAATTGGCATTGCGCCCATCGCTTTATTAAATCGCGTCAACAATTAGGGTGCAACCGCCCGGGAATGGCTAGTTAACTAGAGTAGTCTAATGACGAGAGAACCGTAACCACATTCATACTACATGACCAAGCTAGAACGGAGTAAAACCAGTTGCGCAAGCAAGATCATCAACTTCACGGAAGAGGAGTTGAGCCAGACAGGAGATCAGCACGAACAGGCTCGCCACTCGTGGTCGCGCGCATGCGAGGCCGAGGCGACGTCGGTGGATTCGGCGGTCACCGCTGAGCCTTGCGCGTGTCAAACGGCCGGGTAGCCTGGTTCAGTGGTCCTCGGTCCTCACTGCTGGGCGTTGCGCACCTCCACCGTGCACTGCGACTTGAAGAGCGGCGCCAGGGACGCCGGCTCCGCCACCGGCGCCGGCATCGCAGGGTGTCGCCACCCGTCGGCCCCGCTGGGCGATGGCGCGGGCGCGGGTGCGGGCGTTAGCGTCGGCATAGCGGGGTGCTGCCACCCACCGCTGGGCGAGGGCGCCGGCGAGTTGATCTTCTCGTCTGCGTGGCGCTCACCGCTGCTGCCGCCGGGCGAGGTGTGCCGGGCCAGGCTCGGGCTGAAGCCAGCTTCCCCGCCGCTCCTTGCCTCGGCCTGTGTCCCACCTCCCTGCGCGCCCTCCCAGAGCGGCGCCGGCGGCGTGACGAGGGGAGACAGGAGCGGTATCGGCGTCCTCCCGTCGCCCCACGCGGAGGGGGACGCCTGGGCTGCGGCGGCCGGGCCGGCCGGCTCGACCTGCAGCGACGCGGGCGCCTTCTTCTGGAGCCGGCTCGGCGGGCGCTTCTTGCAGCCGGCGCCGCCGTGCACCTCGCCGGACGACAGCTTCATCTCCATGGATGGGTACCTAGTTACGTGGACTTGGCTGACCGCGACGCGATCGGTCCTCTCTTCTCTTTCTCGTGACGATGACGATGCGCGCATGCGGTGCGCGTGGAGGATTATAAAAGGGCGGCGCGTGACGAGGGGGCGGCCGGGTTTTGAGGAGGCGCGCGCGTGGACGGTGGGGAGGGATTCGTGCTGCGCGCCTTGGTTGTTTCCGGCCGGGATCACGTTAACGTTGGTGCGTTCGTTGCTTTTAACCGCAACTGCAGCCGATTCCAGGCGAAAGGCCGGCGGTGCAACGGCTGCCACGGTTTCGGGCCTCCGGTCCGTTGCAGCCGTCGGATCGTACCAAGGTCTGAGTCGCCGAGAAGATTCACTGCTCAATGGATTGGACACACAGTATTCTTTTTTTTTCTGTTTCAGAGGAAAAACAAAACTTGGGCGCATATCGATGCGCGGAGCACGTCGACAACCATGTGACCCTTCGCACAACGGGTGGAAAATCAGAATCTCTTGCACGCCGTACTTCCCTAAAATTGAAAAATCGGCACGAGTGTACTGCGCTAGCACACTAAATCAAGTTGATAGTATTGTTTATCTTTTTTATGTAGGCACCAAGTGGTCCTGCTTTAAATTAATAGAGCACACAGGTTCACAGAACAGTTATTACAACATGCTGCGGCATACAGCTTAGCCAACGAAAAAACAAGGTTCTCCTAAGAAGATCAAGTAAACTACGGGGTCGGCCTTCCCCAAGACAGACCGATAGTTGTAACTATGGTGGATCATACCGCGGGTTAGGTGCCAACTGTAAGTACATCAGCCTTAGCTCATTTGCCATCCACGCCAACCCTTCCTTGTCCCGCGCCTTGGAGTTTAGTTTCCACAGCTGCAAGTTGATCACAGTTTTGAGCTGGGTGACGAAGCACCTTGGATTCGATAGATAACTTATTTCGAGTAAGTCATGGAGCCCATGATTGGGCAACAAAAAATATCCAAAGAAAGCGCCTGGGTTGGCCCGAGTAGCCCGAGAGAATAGCATAAAACTGTTCGAAATTAAGGGGTTGCCACGAGCAGCCAAGGATCTGGTGCAACACTCCCCAAGCAAGCCTTGCCAAGGAACAAGTAAAGAAGATATGGGAGGCGTCCTCCGCTGCTCCGCACAGCGCACATCTGCCATCAGACGTGCCATGTTGGGAGGCGATCAGCATCTTAGAGGGGAGGCGGTCTAGGACAAGTTGCCAGGACAAGATCTTGTTTTTGAGAGGTATTTTTGCAGCCCAAATGTCATGGAAATGTGCAATTGTCACCCCTTGTGACAGTTTGTTGTACATTGATCTTACTGTGAATCCCCTCCCCCATCTAGGTGCCAGTGAACCCTATCAGGGCCAGTGCGCAGGGTGATGTCTTCCAGCTCTTCCACTAATGAAAGCCAAGCGTTGTGCTCCTTCTTGGTCGAGCGAGCGCCTAAACTGGACAATTTCCAGATCCACTTTAGAAGGAGAGCCATGTTCAGATGGAGTCGTCATCTTGGTACAATTTCCAGATCCACTTTAGAAGGAGAGCCATGTTCATGAGCTTGGTATTGGTGAGGCTGAGCCCTCCTTGCTCCCTAGGTTTACACGCCGCTGGCCAGTTAACTAGGTGGTACTTGCACTTTGGACCAGTTCCTTCCCAAAAGAACCTGGACCGGACAGAGTCGAATTTCTCGTGGATACCATCTTGGAGCAAGAACAAGCCCATAGCAAATAGGGACATGCTATCTAGGCAGGAGTTTGTTAGGATTAATCTACCCCCAAGGATAGAAAACTGCTAAGCCAAGGTTCAATCCTGTCGGTGAGCTTCCTGACTAAGAACATCCACTAATCGATTGTGAGTTTACGGTCCGAGATGGGTAGACCCAGGTAAGTGAACGACAATGCTCCAAATTTACAGTTGAGAATTCTAGCAACCCTTTGTTGTTCCTCTAACGGTTGTCCCATCACGATGACCTCACTTTTGTGGTAGTTGATTTTTAGGCCAGACATCTCCTCGAAGCACATGAGTAGAAACTTGAGGTTGGCAATCTGGCGGTCGTTTTGTTGGATCAAGATTAACGTGTCGTCCGCATATTGTAAGTGAGTTATTCCCCCCTGGAATTAGGTGAGGCACCACGCCACTAATGTGGCCCTTCCCATTGGCTGTGGACAGAGCCTCCCCTATGAAGTTGAACAAGAGAGGCGAGTTGCTTGTTACGAAAGAAAGGTCCAATTTCCCCATAAATAGATATCGCAGTTTGGCCACCCGAGACCAGCTGCGAGATTCTATGGATAAAGCCAGTGTCGAACCCTTTGTATCTCAAGACTTCGAGGAGAAAGTCCCAGTTTACACGGTCATATGCCTTTTCAAAGTCTAGCTTAAGGAGAACCCCTCCTAACTTCTTTTTGCGGAGCTCGTGGATGATTTCCATAAGGGCGAGGAAACCATCAAGGATGAAACGACCCTTGATAAAGGCAGTTTGGTTAGGGCTAATGATTCTGTCTTCAATGGGATCTAGACGCATCGCAAAAGCTTTTGAGATGATTTTGAAGATTACGTTAATGAGCGCAATCGGGCGGTACTCAGATATGGATTCGGCCCTAGGCACTTTGGGAATCAGCAAGAGGACCCCAGAGTTCAGACGAGATACATCAATTCTGCCCAAGATGAAGTCGTTTAGGATGTGCAACACTTCCTGTTTGAGCAACAGCCCGAAGGATTTGAAGAAAGCTATCAGGAACCCGTCCGGCCCTGGGGCAATGTCTGATTTCATGTCCTGAATCACTCTTTCAAGCTCCTAAAAAGTGAGGGTGAGGGCGAGTTGCGTGTTTTCTTCCTCATTAACCCTTGACCCAACATCCCACGTAAGCGGGGAGAGACTGCAGGCTCTATCCGAGGAGGTTCCCAACAACTCCCGGTAGAAATCATAGATGTGTGCTTGGATCTCTTTACCATCCGTAATGGTACCCAATGGTGAGTGAAAGGGCATTTATACCCTTCATATTGTTTTGATGTTTGTTGACAACACTTGGATAGATTTAATCCGTTGTTAAATGTTTCAGGAGATATCAGCTACATTAGTGTAATTTGTACCTAAGGATAAAGGGTTACCCCGGATCAAATCAGTGCTAGGACAAAGTCTTGCCGAAGTGTCTGGCAGATGTGCGCCAGAGTGTCTGGCCCCACCAGACTATCCGGCTGGTTTCTGCCGGCCTGTCCGGCCCTAATGATTACCAAGTTTTTCTTCGCCCGGTGCGGACATTCTATTTGCCACACCGGACACCACACAGACACTGGCCGGAAACTCTGCCAGACCGGAGTGTCCAGCATTTGTCACCTGGAGTGTCCGGCTGAGCCGGACTGTCCGACTGCTTTTTGTCGGACTGTCCGGGGTAAGTGGCTCCCAACGGCTCTAATTCCAGGGGCCCTATATAAAGGCCCCTTCTTCTACCTTGGGAGTTGCTCGTCCAGTTCAACAATAGCGTCACCATTTGAGCCACCAAATCCTCAAGGTCTCTTCACTCAACCATCCAAAGTCATTGATCTTTGGAGAATCAAAGGAGGAGGCCTTGATCTATAGCTTCACCAAGAGAGATCTTCATTTCCCCCTCATTCACTTGAGGGCCCCTTGCTCTAGTGTTTCTTTGGAAACCCTAGCTTATGATTTGGTTCTTACAAGCTTGTCTTTGATTGTTTGACAGCTTGCTTGTATTTGGGAGCCTCCAATTAGGTTGTGAATGTGTGCCTCGAACTTGTTGTAAAGGTGCCGGCTTCCACCTCGAAGGTTGCCGATATAGTGGAAGAGGTGAATCGAACCCATTGGGGTGAGGTTCATCGGAGAACAAGGGAGGCCTCTTGTGGCGTTGGTGGTTTGAAACCACCCCCTCTCCAAACATCGATGTACTTCCCCTTAAAAGGAAGGAACTACGGGAAACAAACCCTTGTGTCTCCGCGTGCTCCACTTTGGTTACTTCTATCCTTTACCGCACTTTACTTATCTTGTTCTTGCTTAGTGTTTGTGCTAGTTTGACATATAGGTAAATTCACCATGTTGCATAATCTAGAGAATTTACCTTTTGTGTCAAACCCTAATTTGAAAAAGAGTAAAATTTGAAGTAGCACCTATTCACCCCTCCCCCTCTAGGTGCCCATACGATCCTTTCAATTGGTATCAGAGCCTTGGCTCTTTATTCGGGCTTAACCGCCTAAGAGACTATGGCAAACCCAAGAGATGAGGGAGAGGGTGAGGCTAGAACCTCGGTGACCATGGTAGATCTCAAGAATTTGGAAACAAGCTTGAGCTCTACCTTGGGCAATGAAATCCAACAATTGCGTCAACTTATTGAGTGACTTGTTATGGAAAAGTCAGCCTCACCACCTCCCTCTCAAGAGGAATCACCACTTAACCCTAAGGCAAATGCTTCAGATAAGCCAATAGGTGAAGTGGTGGGGGATGAACATAATTCCACTGACTCCACCACCAAAAAGGGTGATGGGAAGGAAGAGCACCATGCGGTTCCTGGATGGTACTCTCCCGACCCTCCAATCCCTTATCCCCATATAAATAATAGAGGTGACCCACCTAAGTTAGATGCACATACTTTTGCTCAATGGCAAGTTTTAATGAAATCTCATGTGCGTAGCTCTTGCATTGACTTGTGGAACATTATTGAAGAAGGACTCAAAATTGAGGATCCAACCAACTTGACTAGAAGAGAAGTGGTCAATAGCCAACTCAATGCGATAGCCTTGCACATGATCCAACTTGGAGTGGGGACAAAGGATTTTCCCCACATTGAGCACTACAATACCGCCAAGGAAGCTTGGGATGCTCTCATTGACTTGTTTGTTGGCAATGAGAGCATGAGAAGAAATACTTATGATGCCTTAAGCAATGAGGCTGAAGGTTTCTTTATGAAGGATGGTGAGGATCATGAAGACATGTATCGAAGACTCAAATCCATAGCCACCGCCTTCAGGAATGTTGGTGCCTCTCACATTGATGATGTTTGGATTAAGAGGAAGTATGTGAGTGCACTCATGCCCTTCGAGCCCACTTACTTGAAGAGTCTCCAAGGAAGACACAACTACCATCTCATGACCTCCAATGAAGTTATGCAAGAGATGGCCGCCTTCAAGGTTGCTGCCAAGAAGGCCAAAGACGCCCATGCTCGTGCTAGTGGAATGAGTAGTGGTGTCAATCTTGCCTTGAAGGCCAAGGTTGTTGAGTATGATGAAGAAGAAGGGAGTGATGATGCACTCTCAATGAGCCATCCTGAAGATGTCAAGGTTGCTCATGGTGAATACATGGCCTTCTATGGAAGAAACTTTTGGAAAGACCCCGCCAAGGCCAAGATGGAGATGCAACAAAGAAGCAACCCCAATGGGAGAAGAGACAATGGGTCTAAATTGAGAACTTGCTTCAATTGTGGTGACCAGTATCACTTTGTTGCCAGTTGTCCCTATGAGAAAAGAGAAGATCATGGGGGTAAACTTGTGTTGAAGAAAACCTCCAAAGCTCCTTACAAGAAACCCTTCATCAAGAAGAATCCCACCAACAAGAAGTCGGGTGAAACTGTCTTGATAACACATTAATAATTCTCCTCCGACAATGATGATGATGAAGATGAAGAAGAGGAAACATCAAGTGGTGTGGCTTCTCTTGCCACTACTTCTACACCTACTTTCTCACTCTTCAACTCTCCAAATGAGAATATCTCCAACAAGAACATCACTTGCCTTATGGAAAGAGGAATGGAGGTATTATCATCGTCACACCCCACCTCCTTAGTTGATGATTAATTTGATGATGAGATATCACTTGAGGTCAAAAAGGAATTAGTTGCTTTTGATGTGTTTATGACTAACTTGCAAGGGGAGCACAAGAAACATTTTGTGGACCTCTTAAATCAGCTTTCACACACACAAGAGCTTCTTGATGAGAGATGTAAATTAGGAAGAGAGCACATGATTGAGGTAGAAGCTCTAAACAATGCTCTAGAAGAAGAACAAGAGACTAGGATGTCTCTTGAAACTAAACTTGAAGGGATTGATGAAGCAAATGACCTAATTATTAATAAACTCATCAAGGAACGTGACCATGTTATTGCTAAATATAAAAAGGCTAAAAAGGACAAGATTGGGTTTGGTGTTGTTCATGAAAAACTTGCCGAGGACTTTAGGATGCTTGACAAGGCTCACAAGGCCTTGGAGTTCGTGAAAAGCTTCAAACTCAATTGACCAATATTTCTTCACCTAGTACTTTCATTCCTTCTAGTTGTACAAATATACTTGAAGAAAATGCCAGGTTGAAGGGGGAGCTAGCTAAGGCAACCTTTCCCAAAGGAAACAAGTCAATTGATGACCTCTTGAGTAAGTAGGGGCCAAATGGTGAAAAAGGGGGCATTGGCTTTGTCTCCAAAGCCAAGAAGAAGAATAACAACAAGAAGAAGGCCAAGCCCGCACAATAAAAAGACAAGGCCATTGTGGGTAGTAAGACCACAAGTGGCAAAACTATGTCTCATGATGACTTTGCGGGAAGTGATAACCCTCACTATGTTTTAATGCGTGATTATTATGGTGATGTGTATGCACATTATGTTAGCCCATTTTATGGTTATATTGCTTGGTCTATTTTGGTTCCCAAGACCCATGTTGCTAACAAAAGAGGACCCATTGAAAAATGGGTACCTAAAAACTAGTTTGATCTTTTGTAGACCTATGCTTCTGGAGGATCAAAATGGGTGCTTGATAGTGGATGCACAAGTCATATGACCAGAAGCGCATCTAGTGTCAAGGAGTTGAGACCAAATGTTGATCAAATATCCGTGACATATGCCGACAAGTCAAAGTCTAAGGTAATGGGTTTCGACAAGGTTGTGGTTACCCACGATATTACTCTCGTGGACGTCATGCTTCTTGAGACCATTGGTATAATTTACTTTTAGTCTGTGCTCTTGGAAAGATGGGATTTGCCGTCTTTATTGATAATTATATTGTGATCCTCATGTGGAGCAAGTCTCTAAAGGTCGCTTTCATTGGGTATGTAAAAAATGACTTGTATGTGGTGGACTTTTCGGGGAAAACCACTACAAGTGCGATGTGCTTATTCAGAAAGGCCGATGTGGGTTGGTTATGGCATCACCGTATAGCCCATGTCAACATGAGAACTTTTCAAAGTCTCCACAAGGATGGTCGTATTGTTGGACTAAAAGAAAATGTTTGTTTTGCCAAAGATCATGTATGCAAGGCTTGTGTTGAAGGAAAGATGCATGATTCTCCCCACAAGCCGAATAACTACATCAAGTCCAAGAGGATCTTAGAGCTCCTTCATGTGGAACTCTTTGGTCCTCCATCTCATGCAAGTCTTGGTGGAAAGAAATATTGTTTGGTGATTGTTGATGACTACTCAAGATACACATGGGTATATTTCTTAAAGCTGAAAAGTGAGACCCAAGAAAACTTCATTGACTTCATCAACATGGCTCAACGTCAACACAATGTGCCTATGTTGATAATAAGGAGTGACAATGGCACCGAGTTCATGAACTACACCTTGAATGGATTTCTTAGTCATGAGGGGATAAACACCAATATTCCACTGCATATACCCCTCAACAAAATGGTGTAGCTAAGAGGAAGAACTGGACTCTTATTGATATGGCAAGGACCATGTTGGCAGAATTTAAATCTCCATACAATTTTTGGGCCGAAGCAATCTCCACCGCACTCCATGCATCAAACCGGCTCTACCCCCGCAAAGAATTGATCAAGACTCCATATGAAATTCTTACCGGTAACAAGCCCAACGTTTCATACTTCCGGGTGTTTGGTTGTAAGTGTTTCTATCGCATAAAGGGTGTTCATTTGTCCAAATTTGATTCCAAAGCATTAGATGGTATTTTTGTTGGTTA
The DNA here is from genome assembly GCA_916181665.1 of Avena sativa. Lineage (NCBI taxonomy): Eukaryota > Viridiplantae > Streptophyta > Magnoliopsida > Poales > Poaceae > Avena > Avena sativa. The sequence goes on along the minus strand of OV702289.1, from coordinate 665,498,784 downwards.
TGGTCTCGAATCCCACACTTATAGAATCTATGACATGCTCTCTGGAACTATCATAGAATCTTGTAGTGTGGGTTTTGAAGAATATGATGGTCCCCAAGGGGGGCTTGTTGATGTTTGTGATGTATATGATGAAATGCCTCAGGATGCCATAGGAAGAATGGGTGCAGGATTCATCCGCCCCGTTGAGGAACCCCTTATGGCGGATCGAGAAGAACTATGCTATACTCAAGTGGAGCCTTCATCTTCACAACATCAACAAGCTCCTATCGAGGAGGACAATGACTCAAACCAAATATAAGCTGTGGACCCTCAACAAGTTGATTAGGGAGAAACCTCTAGCCAGGAGGAGCTTGACTCTCCATTTGCCAGAATGTCCAGTGCTGCTCAGTCTATTGTACAAGGAAGATCTGTACAATCTGCCATAAGATCGGCTCAACGCATGTCTAGAAGTGTGCCTGATCAAGACCAAGATCAATCTTTGCCTCTTAATGAAGATAATGATTCCAATGATGATCAAGGTCAAGTTCATGGTCAAGACGAGGACCAAAATGATGAAGAGATCCCCACAAGAAACAACAAGGAGATCGAAACTCGTCGCCAAGCTAGAATGGATAGAATTTTGGAATTAAGAGACCACACTCTAGAGAATGTGGTAGGGGATCTAAGAAGAGGGATATCCACTAGAGCTCAATTGAAGAGTTTTGGTGAACACCAAGCACACATTTCCATGGTGGAACCAAAGTAAGTATGGGAAGCTCTTGAAGATTTGGATTGGTTAGAAGCAATGCACAAAGAGCTTAACAACTTTGAGAGAAACAAAATATGGAAGTTAGTTGAAAAGCCAAAAGATTGCGGCAATGTTCTAGGCACCAAGTGGATATTCAAGAACAATCAAGATGAGCATGAAATTGTTGTGAGGAACAAGGCAAGATTGGTTGCCCAAGGGTTCTCTCAAATTGAAGGCATTGATTATGGAGAGACATATGGACCCATGGCTCGCCTTGAGTCCATCCGTATCCTTCTTGCTTATGTGGCACATCATAACTTTAAACTACAACAAATGGATGTACAAAGTGCATTTCTTAATGGTCCATTGCAACCCCCGGGGTTTGAGGATCCCAACTTCCCAAACCACGTCTACAAACTTGATAAGGCGCTCTATGGGCTCAAAGAAGCCCCACACACATGGTATGAGCACCTTAGAGAGTTGTTGTTAGACCGTGGGTTTGAGGTTAGGAAAATCAATCCCACTCTTTTTACTAAGAAGGTCAATGTGGAGCTTTTTGTATACCAAATATATGTTGATGATATTATTTTTGGCTCATCTAACAAAGCTTTTAATGATGAATTCTCAAAGCTTATGACTAATAGGTTCCGGATGCCTATGATGGGGGAATTGAGAGTATTTCTTGGTTTTGAGATCAAGCAAGTAAGAGGAGGAACATTCTTTAACCAAGCCAAGTATACTCAAGATATGCTCAAGAGATTCAACATGAAAGATCTAAATGGAGCTCCTACTCCCATGGCAACAAAGACTCATCTTGAACTAAACCCAAATGGTAAAGATGTGGATCAAAAGATATACCGGTCCATGATTGGTTCTTTGCTTTACCTTTGTGCATCTAGAACCGATATTTTGTTGAGTGTAGGAGTATGTGCAAGATATCAAGCGACTCCTAAAGAAAGCCATTTGATGGCGGTCAAGAGAATCTTTCGATATTTGGTTCATACCCCAAACTATGGTATTTGGTATCCTAGGGGCTCAACTTTCTCTCTTTGTGGATACACGGACTCGGATTGGGCTAGTGATAAGGATGATAGAAAATCAACCTCCAGGGCTTGCCAATTCCTTGGAAGGTCCTTGGTGTGTTGGCCTTCTAAGAAGCAAAATTGTATATCTCTCTCAACCACTAAAGCCGAGTATGTGGCAGCTGTTAGTGCTTGTACTCAATTGCTATGGATGAGGCAAACTTTAAAGGAATACAGTGTCCATTGTGACAAAGTGCCTCTTCTATGTGACAATGAAAGTGCTATCAAGATTGCCTACAACCCAGTGGATCATACAAGGACAAAGCATATTGAGATTCATCATCACTTCATTAGAGACCATGTTGCTCGAGGTGATATTGAGCTATCTTATGTGTTAACCAAAGACCAACTTGCCGACATTTTTGCGAAGCCACTTGATGAAGCAAGATTTTTCTATTTGAAGAATGAACTAAATATCATAGATTCAAGGAGTTTGACTTGATCACCTTGCATACTCACCTATGTCTTGACTCTTATTTGATTTAGGTGCAGGCATGGAGATAGGGGGAGTGCGGTCCTAATACATTGGACTATCCCTCCCCCCATAATGCCAACATTAAGAAATTGAATTCTCTTAATATCATTTTGTGATATTAGAGCTTCATTTATGAGTAGTGGCTATGAACCCAAGGATAATTCTTCGCGGTGTCATGCCACAAACTCTTACATGGTGACCTCGGCTACCGCACTCTTCTTATTGTAGAGTTGGTTCTTGGTTTGTTTGATTTGGAACTTAATTTGTCATCTTTTTGAATATCTATGTTTTCTTGGTTCTTCACAGTACATCTTCTGAATCCCATGCCTATTCTCATCTCTAAACATGCTCCTCTTGCCACACATTTGTCCACTACTTGAAACTAGGCTTTCTGATTGCAGGGGGCCAGACTGTCCTGCCCTGAACCAACCGGAGTGTCCGGCCAGGCCGGACTCTCTGCTTGATTCACTTTGGACATTCCGGCCGAGCCGGACACTCTGGTGCATTTCACCAGGACACTCCGACCCCAGCAGTTTCCAACTCGTAAAAGGGGTTGGGGAGAAGTGGACGGTTCAGTCCTCCTTCTCCTCCCCGACTCCCTCTTGCACACAACCTGCTGCCCCCGACCAAGAGCTCCATCGGGAGGGCTCCTCCACCCCGGATCCTGCCGTTGCCACCGGCCATTGCCTTCCCTTTGCCACTGGGATCCTTTCCCCTCCGGTGAAGGCCTCCATGGATGCTGGTATAGTGCCCCTCCCCTTCTCAATCTCTAGGGTTTGCTCTAGATGAATTTTGGGGGGCAATGTCTTACCTAGATCCATGGGTACATCATATTTGCGTGTGCAATACTCGTCCTTGTAGTGGTTATAGTAATTCCGATCTGCTCCGGTTGAACACTCACAAACTGCCCAAAAATGATCAAGGCTCCAGCCGGAATGTGCGGCTCATATGCACCGGAATGTCCGGGCACGGTGGAGTCTCCGGGGTGATTTTTCCGGACAATCCGGGTGTTTTCAGTCATATCAGCTCATGTATTACTTTGACTACTGCTATGTGTTTGTATTTCCAGGACAAATGTGCTTACCCCATATGCTATCCTTCTACTCTGATCTCATAGGTGGCTCTCACCCTCGTCGGTCTCAGGCTTCTAAAAAGCCACGTCCTCGCAGGTTCCGCTATGATGAAGAGAGAGACATTCATGTAGATCCTTCTATGGTCAGACAGGCTGCTCGTGACCGTGCTGCAGCAAAGCAAGAAAAGATTAGAAAACTGAAAAGGGATGAAGCCAAGCGCATGAAGTTTGAAGCATTAACCACTCTGGAAGATTTGGGTACCGAAGAGTTTGTGGAGATGAGAATCCAGCAGTTCTATTCTCCGTCTCGCACCTCAGATGATGATCGCTTCTAGAGAAATGGACAAGCCCTACCCTTTTCTGAGGTGTTTTGTGGGTTAAGGACTCCTGTGTGCCCCATGCAGTGGTTGGATCTCGAGAAGCTCTGAGATGACAGTTACTTTGAGGATGTTCTTTGGTTGTTTGAGAAGATGGGGCTGCACACCATCTTTCAAGTAAGAGAAGACTACAATGTTGAGTTGGTCCAGCAGTTCTATGCCACAGTGGTCTTTAGGGACACTACGGATATTGTTGGGGTTCCGTGCATGAAAACAATAAAATTTTACCCTATGCCCCTGAACCCCTGAACCTGCCAGGACCTATCTATTAGTAATACAGTAAAGGGAGGGGCTTTTCGCGAACTTACCCTTGAAGACCGAAAAGCGTTGGCAACGCTCAGGAGAGCATGGTTGATGTAGATGAGCCGAAGCCGACCTCAAGGTCGTGATGAATTCCTTGCACTCCCTTGGCTCCAACGACTTGAGTGCCTCAAGTGCGACACCTCGTAGGGAGTTACACACGTCCGGTGCTGACGATGACTCCCGCTTCCCCGATCCAGCAGCAGTTGCGGAAGTAGAGCTTCCGGATCCGAATCCCGCAGCGTGACGGCGCTCCACGATGAAGATATCTCTCGTTCGCGCAGTCCAGACTTGGGACCACAGTCTCGAGAGAGAGGGGGAGGGAGAAAATATCAATTAGAGGTCCTCCCAAAAGTGAGAAGACCTTTATTGATTATTGGTGTATTTTATTTGGCCAAATACCCCCACTATATATAGGAGGAGGGGAAGTACTACCTCCCTCAAAGTACTGGGGTGGGACTAAAGGAGAGGAGGGGTGGCACTGCTAGACACCCCCATGGGCCCCGCGTGGGGGAGGGGGGCTGGCCCACTAGGGCTCCGGCCACCCCTTGGCCCTTCTCCCTCTCTCCTTTCCCTAATGGGCCCTCTCCCCTCCGGGAATTGGCCCATTAAGCCTTTGACCATTTAAATAGATTTTTCTCTTTATTAAATAATTATGAATAAATGATTAAATCAATATTTAACATTCATTCACATATTATTCAACCTCCGTGGCCATGGAACACTTCCACCTCCACTTTGGACATCCTCCGGACTTACCGAAACCCTTCCGGTTTTCTCTCTACAAATCTTTGGTGATTCTATCGATCCTATAAACACTCTCTAAGAATCATCAAGCCCTTAAGCATGATACCCCACGGTTCAGTAACACTCCAGACATGGTCGGGACACTCCCGCACCAATGATCGACAGAGGGACCTGGATGGCCATGTGACCCCTGTGCGTTCCACGAAGATCTTTTGTCGTTTGAACCGGGACAGTCGTGTCTTATTCCCTTTGTCTCTCGATACTTGCATTGCCTGAGATCTGATCAATGACATCACCATGTCGTGTTCAATCTCGTTACTGAACAATGCTACTTGACTCGTTCCGACAAGTGATATCACCGTGATCAAATCACATGCTGCACAGCTATTGGATATAACCTCTCCGAGTGGGCCCTTGAGTATCTTCCCGTCACATGGATGGACAAATCCCGCTCTTGACATATATTGCCTCAACAGTTTCCTCCAAGTACCTGAACACACCTTTATAACCACTGTATTACCAAGTGGCGCTTGATGCTATCAAAGCACTCTCGGGAGACAGTGATTGATATAGCCTCACGGTCTAAGGAATAGTCAACGAGGATCCATTTCTAATCATCGTAACTTGAACTTCATGACATGATCGGGTCATGATGTTTAGGTTGGGTATTGGTTCATCATATCATTCTCGGAATGAGATGGCTCCATTTCCAACTGGCATAAATGCCACATGATCAGGAAACATGATCATCTGTTGAGCAATGAACCAGTGACTAGAGTTTCACTAGGAACCCCTGGTTATTTGTATATCACATGTGTATTGATGTTTCCACTCAATACAGTTATAGCATGATATAAAACTTAATCATAAACTATATGAAATATGATAATAGTCCTTATTACTATTTGTCTCTAGGGCATATTTCCAACAGTCTCCCACTTGCACTAGAGTACAAATACACTAGCTGCATTTGTTCTCAATCATTGGCACCATATATCTGGTACCCTGAACATGCTTGCTCATGGAAGAGGTCGAGTCTTGGGTCTGTACTTTACAATCCCAAATCCTTTGCAACTTACTAATGTCACCTTGATTGACATTAATACTTTATCATCACATGACAACATCTGTGTGTATGCATCGTCGCTATGGCAGCAGAACGAGGCCTGATTCTAGGAGCCTACAGTGACTTTAGATCAACCTCGAGGGCTTTCTCATGGGCACTGTGCCCTGGGACACATCATTCTACGTTAAAAGCGAACTAGCCCCGCCATAACATTATACAACACTTTAGATGGTACCCTTATCTATTATTATAAATGTAACCATCGAAACACTAGTGCACTCTGTGCATCTTTCGATGTTTTGTTCACCTCGCTTCCTACTTGACTTTAATCGGTATATACCGGATATTCCAACATATTCCCTTATAACATAACCTTTTATGTTTTAAGATATGTCATCCTTTATGGATTTGGAAAACATGTCTACAGTTCTCTATTAGACACTACGGACAAACTCAACTCAACGTTCTATGATTCGAACTTAATCACTTTTAAACGTTCCTTATTTGGATCATATATTATGCTAAGTTATCATCATGGTTTACTAAGATAGAACCTATGTCTCAACATAGTGGATGATGATCATCCTTTTCTTTCTTTCAACCATTTATGTTCAACTTAATACTATTCCTTATTTGAGTTATTAAGGACCCGTTCCTTAATTGACTTCTATTCTGAAACCCCTTTCAGAATCCCTTAAGGAATACTACATAATATCATAATACACCTATTATCAACTTATACACCTTATAAATCATTATTCATAAGTACTTGCGCTCTTATTCTTAACACACTTAAGAATTACTCCTATAAGATCCCACTCAAAATATGTTTCTAACATATTTGGGTATGAGTCAGTACTCTTACTCAAACTATGTTCCTACATATTTGAATTTGAGACTTATATTACTCCCACTCAAAAATATGTAATTCACATATTGTTTTAGGAAGACTTTCATAGCTCCCACTCAATTTTATGCAAATTGCATATCTACTCACTATTTTGAACAATTTCAAAATCCTTTGATCAAATATCAAACCTGGAGTTTTACTATGAGGTACTAGTACTTTTACTAGTTTTAAATCCACTAGACATTCAACACAATTGAATCAAATTCATTTGAATTCGTCCAATACTTGACAAATTGTGCCTTTGTCATTCACCCCATTTTCCACTGTGGCTTTGCAGTCATTTGGGAAAATTCAAGTAACCCCTTTTACTTGTGAGATTCAGCAACAAATTGCTTTCTAATCTCAAGGGAATTTTGCTTTTAGGATTTCTCATAATTCTAGTTTACCATTATTTCCTTAGTAGTTCGAAGGTATGTCATATTCCAATAATCATGACAAATGATTCACAAATGTCTCCATACTAGATATGGATTACACTTTGAATCCTACTTCATGTAGTGAAAACACTAGTGGGGAAAACACAATGATCAATATCATTGATTCTTTCCTTTGTGAAGGGAAACGTTCAGGAACATTGTCCGTTGCGCTTCTCAACACTCTGATGCAGGGTTTTGAATCCTCATCGTGTTTTACACTATCTTCCATTTGCTCCATAATTGAGAAACATCACTAAAGATGAGCTTTCTCAAGAATGCACCAAATCCAAGCAATGCGAATTTTTCTTTCCTTTTGGTTTCAGCTATGGGTTTCGTATTCAAAGTTTCCAATGAATACTCTACAAGGATTTGTTCGCTATTGTTTTGGTTATATCGAATAACCCCAAAACTTTCACGAATTAAAATGGTTCACTATATGTTCTAATTGAGTGCTAACTATTTCTAACTAATGGTCTCTACATCTATACTACAACGATTTATTTGGTGCCATCTATTTACCCACTTTTATATCTAATATCACATTGTGATGCTTTGCATTTTGACATTTCAAAACGCTTTGCATTTCACAATTACTTTTATGCCATTCTTATAAAGTCGAATTTCATTACTATTGATCAAATCATAGTAATTAGATTCTCTTTTATATTTATACCATTTGTTGATGAAACACTTTTATCAAATCAAATAGTTTCATATTCATGTTTCCTTTGGTAAACTTCTTTACACATTTAAACAATCATATAATGATAATTACCATTTTCGTTAAAACACAATACATCGAATATGTATTTACTTTTAACAATTCATCAAACACTTTGTATTTAAGTAATACACGGTGTTCAAGTTAATTTTGCCAAACTTAGGCATGATTCATATGTGATAAGAAATCAAATGACTTTCACATATTATCAACATAACTTTTGAATTCAAACAATGGTTTCATTCATTAATGAAATATCATTAAGTTGGGTATTTTAAAGGCATTTTAATATTTTACAAATGTTCATGCATTATCAATTAGTTTCAAACAACAAGGATAATTCACACATAATCAAATAAGACATGAACACAAATAGAAATCATTCATAAAAGTAGAACAACTATTTGTTACAAACTGATATGAATAACCGTCTCACAAAATGTGAGACACACTAAAGAAGTTCACAATCTTTTGATTACAATAATCATCCTAAAACATAAAATAAGTGATAAATGTCGAGGGAGAGTGTTGTTGGCCATCATCATTATGATCGCCATCAACACGCGACGTCACCTCCTCTCCGCAGGCACCTCTATGCAGAAGGACCTGTTTTCAGTAAAACAAAACAAGTATCAAATATACTTAACACTTAAAATGTGTTTGCAAGATTATAACATTTATAAAATTGTATATCAAATATATACCTTTGTCATTGATGACCCCAGTGACACCGGGTTCAACCACCACACCTCTGAAATGTGATATGAACTCGTGGAAATCCAGTGTTTCCGTGTCGCCTCTCATAATGCAAATCCTGACTTGTGCTTGGAAGCTTGGTGGTAGCGACCACAGCACAACTCCCATTGCAGAAGAGCTTGCGAACCAGTTGTTCAGGTAGTACGCCAGACTCATGTATGCATCGTACATGCTCAATAAGTGCTCGTCTAGTGAGGAGCCCTCCTCCATATTTATGGAGAGGAAGTCCCCCATCAGCTCATACTACCACATGCGTGCTTGTTCCACGAAATGTGTCCTAAGCTGTGGCATCACCGAACGAGGGTTGACATCACCCACGAAAGGCCATAGCTCATCCACCATCCTGAAACGCATAGTAACTGAAATGAAGGAGGCCATCTCATGACGGAGATAGCGGTCTTTCCGCAGCTCTAGGGTCTCTAGGTCAATGGGCTGATCCAAATCCATCCCGTCGAGAATGTAGTCGACCACGTCATTCTCGCTAAGGAGAACATGGAGACGCGCAACCCATATGGAGAAGTTTGATCCATCTAATCTGAGCTTCTCCCCTTCTAACCAATCAATCGTCAATAGGAAAGGTGACATCTACATTTACAATTGCAAAAGGAATTTAGACTAAGTTTATATTTAAATGAGTTAATAATAACTCCACTCAGAAACACCTACCCCTAAAAGGGTTCCTAGTGATAACATGACCCCTATCAGCCACATCTCCCCCGATCATCACGGCCATCAATGTGGGTTCAAGGGTGGACGCTAAACGTCGGTCACATCATTCATGCGACTCGTGCTCGATCTTTTGACCATCCGTGTTCCGAGGCCATGTATGTACATGCTAGGCTCGCCAACTCAACCTTAGTGTATTCATTGTGCAACATGGCTTACACCCACTGTATGCGAACATAGATATGTCTGACACCCGATCATCACGGCCTGCCTCATACCGAAGAACTTTATTGGTGGTGCACACTAAGGGGGAACACAATCATTGGTAATTTTAACAGGGATCATCTTATTAGGCTACCGTTGAGTATCTAATACTAGCACACAATAAGATATACAAACAATAACATTGAATGTAAATGCGATGTGATATGGTCTTGATGGGTTCGTAGCATGGAAAACAAAAAAATTCTACCGCAAGAACGAACAAAACCCAGATCTAATCTAGATAAAAGCCAAGATCTAATCTATTAGACATGTGCAACGAGATAGATCTGTACTAACCCTTGTAGATCCGAAAGCCTTGTGCGAGATCGGATCTCGTGGTTGATGTAGACGATCACTTGCCGATCTCAAGATCAAGTAGACGATCCTTCCAGCGCCGCGTTCCGGCAGTGCTTCCGCAGTCGGTCACATGTGCGGAGTCGAAGCAGACCTTCCTCTCCCCGTTCCAGTGAGCAGCGGAGGTAGTAGATCTCTCCACGGAATCCCAGCAGCACGACGGCGTGGTGGTGGTGGTGGAGTAGAGAATTCTGCAAGGCTTCGCCTAATCCAGAGCAGATGGAAGGAGGAGGAGAGAGGCGGCTAGGGTTTGGAGTGGTAGGGGCAAAGGGGGGTGGCGCCTCCACCCCTCTATATATAGAGGGAGGGGTGCGGCCTAGGGTTCCCACCCCTAGGCCCACCCCCTAGGGCCGGCGCACAAGGGAGCTTGGGGGGAGAGTCCTTCCCCCCAAGTTTCCCTTACTTACCCTTTAAGTTTCCCTTTATCCTTTCTTGGTTTTCAAGTAAACTCCAAAAAATCTTCTAGAACCTTCCGGAACATTCCGAAACCTTCTAGAATCCCCATATAAATACTTCGGAACATTTCCTAACTTAGAAAATGATCTCCATTATATGAATCTTATTCTCCGGACAATTCCGGATCTCCTCGTGATGTCCCGGATCCAATCCGAGACTCCGAACAACATTCGGTCTCCAACTCTCATTCCATATCTACTTAAAACAACTTCGAACCTTAAGTGTGTCACCCTACGGTTCGTGAATATGCAGACATGATGGAGATACCTCTCCGATCAATAACCATCAGCGGGATCTGGAGATCCATAACGGCTCCCACATACTCAACGATGACTTCGTGATCGATAGAACCATTAACATACGAAACCAATTCCCTTTGTCACGCGATACTCTACTTATCCGAGGTTTGATCGTCGGTATCTCCATACCTAGTTCTACCTCGTTACTGATAAGTACTCTTTACTCGTTCCATGTTATGTCATCCCTTGTGACCTAGTCACATGCTTGCAAGCTAACTAGATGACATTCCACCGAGAGGGCCCAGAGCATATCTATTCTTCATATGGATGGACAAATCCCAATCTTGGTCCATGCGCTTCAACACATACTTTCAGAATACCCAATGACACCTTTATAACCACCCAGTTACGAAGCGGTGTTTGATGTCATCAAAGCACCCATCCGGTGATGGTGATTAACATAACCTCATGGTCGAAGGATTAGGTCACTATGCATTTGAAAGCTTGTAGCAATACGAACTTAATGACTTGATCTTATGCTACGCTTACTATGGGTGTGTGTCCATCACATCATTCTCCTAATGATATAATCTTGTTATTAATGACATCCAATGTCCATGATCAGGAAACCATGATCATCAATTAATCAACAAGCTAGTTCAACAAGAGGCTTACTAGGGACTCTTTTATGTTTACGAAACACACATGTATTAGTGTTTCCTTATAATACAATTACAGCATGGGATGCAAACATTCATCATAAACACAAAGATATAATAATAACCACTTTTATTATTGCCTCTTGGGCATATCTCCAACAGGTCCTTCATGTCGTGATCTCCATCCGTCGTCACCGGATTCCGGCGCCGTAGACACCAGGGTACCGATATCATTCCGGTGTGGTAGTCCATCACCTCCGTGACTATTTACTACTACGTGACATAAGGTAATCACTTTACCTTTGCCACAACCATATCACAAAGCAACGCCCCCCTGCAAAACAAAGTTAGGTGCCTCTACTTTATCTTTGCATGTTTTACGTGGTGGAATGGGCTTTCGCACAAGAACCGTTCTTACCTATGAACTCTCACCACAATGATGATCAAGTAGTTGTCTCTACTACACCCCTTTTGGGGCCCTCCATTGCAAATGGTATACCAACTAATGCAAGAGAGACAGACACCCCCTAAGCCACTTTATACGGTACTAGCCATATGTCAAGCATGGACCAGTCTCGTGAATGAACGCGTAAAGTCGGTTGGGGGCCGCTTCATCAAGCATTACTACGGTATACACAAGTACACGTGGGAGGGTAACAACTAAGAGATCAACGCCCACACGCTACATCTCGTGTGTTCTATCCGTACTAGCATTACTACACATAGATCTAGCTCTGATACCACTGTTGGGGTTCCGCGCATGAAAACAATAAAATTTTACCCTACGCCCCCGAACCCCTGAAGCTGCCAGAATCTATCTATTAGTAATACAATAACGGGAGTGGCTTTTCGCAATCTTACCCTTGAAGACCGAAAAGCGTTGTCAACGCTCAGGAGAGCGTGGTTGACGTAGATGAGCTGAAGCCGACCTCAAGGTCGTGATGAAGTCCTTGCATTCCCTTGGCTCCAACGACTTGAGTGCCTCAAGTGCGACACCTCGCAGGGAGTTACACACGTCCGGTGCCTGACGATGACTCCCTCTTCCCTGATCCAGCAGCAGTTGCGGAAGTAGAGCTCCCGAATCCGAATCCCGCAGCGCGACGGTGCTCCGCGGTGAAGATATCTCTCGTTCGCGCAGTTCAGACTTGGGACCACGGTCACGAGAGAGAGAGGGGGAGGGAGAAATTATCAATTAGAGGTCCTCCCAAAAGTGAGAAGACCTTTATTGATTATTGGTGTATCTTATTTGGCCAAATACCCCCACTATATATAGGGGGAGGGGAGGTACTACCTCCCTCAAAGTCCTGGGGTGGGACTAAAGGAGAGGAGGGGGAGGGTGGCACCGCCGGCCACCCCCATGGGCCCCACGCGGGGGGGGGTGGCCCACTAGGGCACCGGCCACCCCCTTGGCCCTTCTCCCTCTCTCCTTTCCCTAATGGGCCCTCTCCCCTCCGGGAATTGGCCCATTAAGCCTTTGACCATTTAAATTGATTTTTCTCTTTATTAAATAATTATGAATAAATGATTAAATCAATATTTAACATTCATTCACATATTATTCAACCTCTGTGGCCATGGAACACTTCCACCCCCACTCCAGACATCCTCCGGACTTATCGAAACCCTTCCGATTTTCTCTCTACAAATCTTCAGCGATTCTATTGATCCTATAAACACTCTCTAAGCATCATCAAGCCCTTAAGCGTGATACCCCACGGTTCGGGAACACTCCAGACATGGTCGGGACACTCCCGTGCCAATGATGACAGAGGGACCTGGATGGCCATGTGACCCCTATGCGTTCCACGAAGATCTTTCGCCGTTTGAACCAGGACAGTTGTGTCTTATTCCCTTTGTCTCTCGATACTTGCATTGCCCGAGATCTGATCAATGACATCACCATGTCGTGTTCAATCTCGTTACTGAACAATGCTACTTGACTCGTTCCGACAAGTGATATCCTCGTGATCAAATCACACGCTGCGCAGCTATTGGATATAACCTCTCCAAGTGGGTCCTTGAGTATCTTCCCGTCACATGGACGGACAAATCCTGCTCTTGACATATATTGCCTCAACGGTTTCCTTAGAGTACCTGAACACATCTTTATAACCACTGTATTACCAAGTGGCGCTTGATGCTATCAAAGCACTCTCGGGAGACAGTGATTGATATAGCCTCACGGTCTAAGGAATAGTCAACGAGGATCCATTTCTAATCATCATAACTTGAACTTCGTGACATGATCGGGTCACGATGTTTAGGTTGGGTATTGGTTCATCATCTCATTCTCAGAATGAGATGGCTCCATTTCCAACTGGCATAAATGCCACATGATCAGGAAACATGATCATCTGTTGAGCAATGAACCAGTGACTAGAGTTTCACTGGGAACCCCTGGTTGTTTGTATATCACACGTGTATTGATGTTTCCACTCAATACAGTTATAGCATGATATAAAACTTAATCATAAACTATATGAAATATGATAATTGTCCTTATTACTATTTGTCTCTAGGGCATATTTCCAACAGATATTCCCCTTGAATGGATGTCTGGCACTACTAGGTGTCGTTCTAGCATGGTTCTTGGATTGGCTTTCAATCCCGATGCTCCTAGTGGTCTCCGAATGCATGTACATGGTTAGGCATATGAGAAGCATAGGTTGGCCCCAATTTACTCTCAGTATGTGTTGTTGGTCAAACCACCAACATCAAGCTCATCTACAACATTCTGCTTCGCGTGTTTCGCCACACACTCACTCCCAAGGTGGGCAACAAGGATGAGATGAGAGCTGTAGAAATCAATCTTATGGCCCATGCTCACTCAGTGTATACTCATGGTCCAGACCTTGTACAAGTGCATCACAGACAATAAGTGTCCTTTGTTTGCTCCTTGTGTGATGAAGCTCATTGCGGCTCAGGCTCTAGCAACTCCATTGCTCTACAATGATCTTGTTCCACACCTTGGTGCCAAGCTTCAGAGGAAGGGTGCCCCTACCACCAAGGCTCCTCGTGGCTACCCCCTGCTCAGGACATGTTTGAGGATGATGTGATGGATGCAGATGCTTCTGACAGTGCTGATGGGTCTGAGGAGGGGCAGGAGGTTGTGACCCATGGCCCTCACATGAAGCATGCTAGCAACGCATATCGCTTCAACACCTCTAAGGAGGAAGTGCACAAGAAGGTGAAGAAGGCCTCTTTGTGGAAGAAGCTTCTCCTATGCCAGAACATTGACATTCACCATGGACAATATGATGCATACAAGGCTAACCGGAATGTCATGAAGGAACTAAAGCGGATCAACCAACCCATGGAGGTTGATCCTTCTCAGCAGCAGGCATCAGATGGGACTCTTTCCTATGGTCACTGGAGTCAGGGACATGTGGACTGGTCCATGTTTGAGGACGTGACTTATTATTATTACCCTCACGACCAGAGCTTGACTCAGGATGATTATGATGATGAGGATGTCGATGAGGATGAGGATGAGGACGACGAGGAGGATGAGGATGCCGCCGCCACTGACTTCCATGGCTAGAGTTGTCTTGGGGACGCTTTTGTTGTGCTCTTTTCCCTTTTTGGCATCTCGATGCCAAAGGGGGATAAGTAGCCCTTTTATTAGGATTGCTACCGGGAATTTGCATGGATACACGAGCTTCATGTTTTATTTTGATTTTTTGATTTGCCTCTTTGAAGCTTCATGTTTTTATCTTATCTTATCTGTCTGACTACTATGTTGTGTTGAACTCCATTATGTGTGTTAAGACATGCTTACCCGGTTAAGTTAAAGACTATGTTATGCCTAGCTTATTTATCTATTCTTTATTATATCATGTCATAACTTGTTACCTACAAAATCTAGTGAGGATGTGATCCTAGGGTGTGTGGTCTTGTATTCAAATGCAAAGCTAAATTGGTCACACATCTAGGGGGAGCCTTACTATACTTTGTAAATCTCCTGTTGTGAAAATTATTACCTATCCTATATGCAAATCCTTGGGTTGTCATCAAACACCAAAAAGGGGGAGCTTGAAAGGGCATTTATGCCCTTCATATTGTTTTGATGTTTGTTGACAACACTTGGATAGGTTTAATCTCTTGTTAAATGTTTCAGAAGATATTAGCTACATTAGTGTAATTTGTACCTAAGGATAAAGGGTTACCCAGGATCAAATCAGTGCAGGGACAAAGTCTTGCCGGAGTGTCTAGCCCCACCGGACTATCCGACCAGTTTCTGCCGGACTGTCCGGCCCTGACGATTCCCAAGTTTTTCTTCGCCCGCTGTGGACAGTCTGTTTGCCACATCGGACACCACCCGGACACTGGCCGGAAACTCTGCTAGATCGAAGTGTCTAGTGATTGTCACCCGGAGTGTCCGGCTGGGCCGGACTATCTGGCTACTTTTTGTCGGACTGTCCGAGGTAAGTGGCTCCACGCTCTAATTCCAGGGGCCCTATATAAAGGCCCCTTCTTCTACCTTGGGAGCTGCTCATCCAGTTCAACAATAACATCACCATTTGAGCCACCAAATCATCAAGATCTCTTCACTCAACCATCCAAAGTCATTGATCTTTGGAGAATCGGAGGAGGAGTCCTTGATCTATAGCTTCACCAAGAGAGATCTTCATTTCCCCCTCATTCACTTGAGGTCCCCTTGCTCTAGTGTTTCTTTGGAAACCCTAGCTTATGATTTGGTTCTTACAAGCTTGTCTTTGATTGTTTGACAGCGTGCTTGTATTCGGGAGCCTCCAATTAGGTTGTGGATGTGTGCCTCGAACTTGTTGTAAAGGTGCCGGCTTCCACCTCGAAGGTTGCCGATATAGTGGAAGAGGTGAATCGAACCCGTTGGGGTGAGGTTCATCGGAGAACAAGGGATGCCTCTCGTGGCGTTGGTGGTTTGAAACCACCCCCTCTCCAAACATAGATGTACTACCCCTCAAAAGTAAGGAACTACGGGAAAGAAACCCTTGTGTCTCCGGGTGCTCCACTTTGGTTACTTCTATCCTTTACCGCACTTTACTTATCTTGTTCTTGCTTAGTGTTTGTGCTAGTTTGACATATAGGTAAATTCACCATAGTTGCATAATATAGAGAATTTACCTTTTGTGTCAAACCCTAACTTGAAAAAGAGTAAAATTTGAAGTAACACCTATTCACCCCCCTCTAGGTGCCCATACGATCCTTTTAGTGAGGAAAGGGACGTGATGTTGCACTTTCTACGCCTCCCATTGGCCACAGCATGGAAGTAACCCGTGTTGGCGTCTCCCTTGAGTGCCCATTTCACCCGCCCTCGCTGGCGCCAATGCTCCTCTTCCACCCTATAAATCTGGAGGAGTTGGTCCTCTAGGTGATATCTGAAGGCCCACCCTTCTTCGTCTAGGCCCATCCCATCCGCTTGTACGTCAAGGTTAGCAATCTGGCTCAGCAGGGTCGATTTGCACCGCTGGCTCTCCTTGCCCCAGTTGGAACTCCACCCCTTCAGGAACTATCGAAGTCCCGTATACATGAAGTGCCACCAATCCACAATGTCCCTGCCCCCGGCTCTAGCAGCTACTGATGCCCATAGAGTCTGGACCAAGCCACGAAATCCAGGGATTTCAAACCAACCAGTTTAAAAGAAGAAAAAATTGCATCTAATCCGGGCGCCCTCACCCGTATCAAAGATAAGTGGCATGTGGTCCAGGCCCAAACTTGTTTCTGCAACAAGGGAGCAGAGAGGGAAAATGAGTTCCATCTATGGGGAGACAAAGACTCAATCAAGGACACATCTAATCGGGTTGAGTTGTCTATTCGTCCAAGTGTAGCACACTCCTTTGTGCGGGACCTCCCATTGAGCCCAATTTGCGATGTGGGAGTTAAACAGGTCTATGCGATGCCAGTTAAGATTGTCGTTATTCTTGTCTTCTCTCGATCGGATTAGGTTAAAATCCCCCCCATGACTAGGGGAAGGGTGTAACCCGTGACCTTAAGAGATATTTCCTCGAGGAACGCTACTGATCTCCCGTGATCAGTCGGTCCATAGACTACCATGATCTCCATCGTGCAGTTGGAGTCACGATGCAGAACATCGGTGCTCAGGAAGAACTGCCCTTTGTTGACGTGGTAAACCTCAAACACACTATCACGGAGGTCCACCAGCATTCCCCCTGAATGGCCGGTGGCCGGGAGCCAACACCAGTAGTATTGCTCCCCAATTTCTAGGCTTCTGACTTTGGCATCGGTGAAGTCTTGCTTAATTGTTTATTGTAGGCACACAACATCAATTCTATTTTTTTGGAGGTATTCCTTCAGGAGAGTTCGACTCCCCTGTCATTCGAACCCTCGGATGTTCCAGAATAGGATCTCAATCAGGCACCCTCTACAAGCGCCCATGCTTGGCGGGTTACCATTTTTCGCCCAGCCAGGACAGAGACCTTTGTGGTGCGTCTATGTTTTTCGCCCAGCCAGGACAGAAAAGTCTCTATTCCGGCACCCTGCCAGGACGGGGAAGTGCCCCCGGAGCCATCTCCATCGATCTCCACCACCATCTCAATCGTCGTTGCTGATTCCCATGATGAGGAGGGAGTAGTTCTCTCTTGAGGCTAAGGGTTCTACCAGTAGCTACGTGTTCATCTCTCTCTATGCATGATCTTATTGAGATCATGAGCTTGTAATCTATAGATCTACCTTGCTACTCACGTGCTTTAATAGGTCTCTGCTCTCCCCATGTGTGTGAAAGTGATAGCGTGCACACCATGGTGGCACTTAGGCTAGAGATTACAAATACTTGTTATGAGTTATATTTGGAGTTGGATGTCTTTATGAAATTGTGGTGTTTGTTGGACCTATCTAGTACTCAAGGTGACAGTGTGGGATTTTCTAGATGGGAAAGGCTTACTTTGAGGTGTGTTGTTATAGCCCTACCGTTGATTAGAGTGTTCAACCGGAGAGTAGTTAAGAGTAGTATCATGAAGATAATATATTTATATGAGAGTGTTAACTAGTGAAAGTATGATCCCTAGGCCTTGTTTCTAAGCATTGATACATCGTTTGCAATTAGATCTGTTACATGTTTGCTTGCTTCCTTCTTTATTTTAGTTTGCCTTTAGTCTTTTCCCACGTCAACCACACGCCAGCAAGTTATTTTCTATCACCATTACCACTTATAATTATCCATACCACTTGTATTTCACTATCTCTTCGCCGAACTAGTGCACCTATACACCTGACAAGTGTATTGGGTGTGTTGGGGACACAAGAGACTTCTTGTATCTTGATTGCAGGGTTGCTTGAGAGGGGATACATTTGACCACTTCCTCCCTGAGTTCGATAAACCTTGGGTAATCCACTTAAGGGAAAACTTGATGCTGTTCTAGAAACCTCTGCACTTGGAGGCCCAACAACTGTCTACAAGAATAGAAGTGCGTAGACATCAAGCTATTTTCTGGCGCCGTTGCCGGGGAAGTAAGGTAAAAGGTATTCACATCGGAGGATTAAAGAAGAAGAACCTCCCATGGCAAACGCCTATTTTCTGGTGCCGTTGCCGGGGAGGTAAGGTAAAAGGTATTCACACCGGAGGATTAAAGAAGAAGAACCTCCCACGACAAACGCCTATTTTCTGGCACCGTTGCCGGGGAGGTAAGGTAAAAGGTACTCACATCTTCCGGTGTGAGTGCTCGAAGTTATTTCCTTTAGATTCTGCAATTTTGTCTTTTTGTTTCTTGTTTTCACTAGTTAGGCTTAATGGAAAACAACAAAAAAAATAGAGAGCTTTATAGTATTTATCTTGAGTTAGGACATGAAGTGTTTGACGAGAAAATTAAAAAACCTATGGAACTTTATTTGCATGCTAAATAGCAATGTTGTTAGTATGAATTCTTTGGACACCATTATTGCTAATGCTATGGAAAAGTCTAAGCTTGGGGAAGCTAGTTTTTATGAGAATGATCTTTTTAGTTCCCCGGCTTTGGAAGATAGCTATTCTATTGCTTATGATGATACCAAACCTCCAATATATGATGATTACAATGATGAATATGATATTTTCAGTCCACCTACTATTGAGGAGAAAATTAATTATGATTACAATATGCCTCCTATATTTGATGATTATGGTGGTGAAAATAATAATGATAGCTATTCTGTTGAATTTGCTCCCACCACAATTAATAAGAATGACTATGCTTATGTGGAGAGTAATAATCATTTTTTGCATGTGGCTCATGATAAGAATGTTTTATGTGATAGTTATTTTGTTAATTTTATTCATGATGCTACTGAAAGTTATTATGAGAGAGGGAAACATGGTTTTATGTATCTCACCAATATTAAGTTTCCCCTCTTTGTGTTGAAAATTTTGAAGTTGCACTTGTTTTGCTTTTCTATGATTGTTGCTTTATGCTTTCATGACTTGTTTCTTTATAAGATTCCTATGAATAGGAAGTGGGTTAGACTTAAATGTGCTTTGAATTTGCTTCTTGATGCTCTCTTTTACTTCAATTCATATTTCTTATGTGAGCATCTTCTCAAACTATCATGCCTAACTTAAAGGCCCTAAAGAAAAGTACTTATTGGGAGATAACCCAAAAGTTTTAGATGAGTCTTCGAAGTTATTACTTCAGTAATAACCGCTCCTTATCCTTTTTATTTGATTTTTGTGCCAAGAGTAACCTCTAATGAGAGAAAAGTAATGATTGGGAAAGTTGCTGTCCTGAAACAGATTTTTGTGCTTCACCGTAAAAGTTCGTGTAAAATCTCTGAACGTATTTTTCAGGCGTGAATTTTTGTGCTTCTGCCCCAGGTTGTTATCTAACTTTCGTTAGTTCAACACTTTTCGATTTGAGCAACAGAAGGTCTTCAAAAAAATTCGTCTTTACCTGCTGGTCTGTTTTGACAGATTTCTGCCATTATTTGCATTTGCTTCTTGTTTGTTCCTTTTTGAGTTCTTTTGGAGAATTGAGCTTTTTGAGGGAAGTGCTACAGTAGCTAGTGTTTTAATGGAAGTTTTATTGGTGTTAGAACTGAACCTAAAGACTTATTATCTTGAGTGCACTAATGTTGCTAATAAAGATTGTGTGAAGTTTTGTATGAAGTAAAAATTTTAGGTGTATGGAAGGAATGAGTAATGAGATGAAGGATGGACTAAAGCTCAAGCTTGGGGATGCCACACGTGTCACCCCAAGAAATATCCAAGAAGTACAAGCGTCAAAGCTTGGGGATGCCCAAGGCATCCCCCTCTTCATCAATAAAAATCCTAGGTTTCTTCCAAACGCTTCATTTTTATTGTTTCATGCACAGTTGTGTTGTTCTTGGAGCGTCTTCTTTTTCGTTTTTGTTTTGGTTTTTCGTTTGCTTGGTTTGCTTAGTTTTCTGAATAAATTGGTTGGACCCCCTCTTTCATGCATTGGTTTTCAAATAGTTTGGTTTGGATTGGAAAAGAGTAGGAAAGTTCATGCTTAAGTGGTAAAAAGAGCTTGTTTTTGACTGTGGCCTATGCTTTGTCATGCCATGCTCGATATTGTTTTAGCTTTATGCTTAGTATTCTTTGATGTAGAATGACTTGTTATAAACAATTGAGATTGCTTAATGTGCCTTGGATGAATCATGCATTGTTTTATCATATTAAAGCATAGTATTGTGGTATTCTCCTTTGATGCTTTATTTGGGTTGACTTGGCGCATGCTCACACCATGTTATGACTATATCAAGTCACCATAGCCTTTATGATCCTTTAGTTTTCAACTTGTAGTATCACTTTATGCTTTGATCAATGATGTTTTGTCGCTCTCTTAGTTTATCGCTCGCAGTCTTTTGCTAGCCTCCAAAACCAAGTATGAGTTCCACTCATGCATCCAACTCCCTAAACCAAGTTATTCCAAAGTGTCCACCATATCTACCTACTAGCATATGCTATTCCAAGTATATTCATGCTTTTGTTTACCTTCCAAATTAAACTTGTTATGAGAAAACTAGTGATTAAAGCTCTCACGAACTTGATGGCACACTTTACTTTTCTTGCCCTTAATAAACTTGAACCATTGTGTCGTCTGTGTTGTATATGCTTGCACTTATTTGTTGGGAATTAGTAGAACCATGCTGTCATGGGGAACGCTTTCAACATTGCACTTGGTACTTTGTACCTAGTTGATATCATGCTCTTTTGTCTATGGATGTCGTCGGTGTGAAATGAAAGGGGAGCTTGTAAGTCCATGGAGTTATGTATATGTGTTAGAGAAACGCCTGGGCCGCTGGTCTAATCCATGCTGACATGGTGGAAACCTGCAGCGTAACCATAATGAGCTGTCTATGAAGCATTCTTCTTATAAAAAAAGAGTCAGATATTGAGAAAAAGAAAGAGAAAGAAAAAAAAGATTATGAAAAGAGGAAAGAGAGAAAAAGCACCATATTCCCATGGTAAATAAAAAGATTGCTGAGATGCTCGTTGTGTGCTTGCCTTGTCATTTTGA
Source organism: Avena sativa (assembly GCA_916181665.1). Classification (NCBI taxonomy): domain Eukaryota; kingdom Viridiplantae; phylum Streptophyta; class Magnoliopsida; order Poales; family Poaceae; genus Avena; species Avena sativa. The sequence continues at coordinate 665,477,049 of OV702289.1, read as the reverse complement.
TATGGGGATTCTTCCGTATCATCGGGCAAGGGGTACCCCATTGGAGGTTCTCTATGATACACATGTACTTACGATGACAAGAACTTACCGGTGACTAAACTTGAGTAGCATGAGGAGCGACCCTCATATACAAGGGACATGCGATTTCTAACTTATACTTTGTCAAGCATATACTCCATAGTTTGTTCACTTTAACCTTAATCACTTCAAGATGCTTATGATAGGGGCAATGAGAGCTGAAAGCTATAAGTACCATAATTTTTGGAAGCTCTTTATGAAACTTGAATCCCTACTTCCTTCTATGAAGGCCTTTCTTTTACTTTTATATTGAGTCTCCACCTTCTAGCTTTATGCACCTACTTTGAGAGCATAGTGGCCATTCTTAGTTCTGCGTGCATAATTATTCTTTCTTTTTATCACTTACCTACTCGAGGACGAGCAGGAGTTAAGCTTGGGGATGTTGATACATTGCAAATGCATCTATAATTTTTGATGTTCCATGCTTGGTTTTATCTACTTTCTTGTGTTTTGTCCACACTTTGGAGTACTTTTCATATGATTTCTTGGACTAACCTATTAACAAGATGCCACAGTGCCAGTTGCCTGTTTTCTGCTATTTTTGGTTCCAGGAAGTCAGAAAATGAATATTCTCGGAATTGGACGGGACAAAAGCCAAAGTTTCTATTTTACCAGAAGACTCACGGAGCCAGAAGGAGAGTCGGAGAGGAGCCACAGGGTGGCCACACCACCCCATGGCGCGGGTCCACCTAGGCCGCGCCATGGCATGGTGTGGGACCCCTGGCCGGCCACCGACCTTGCCCCTTCGCCTATATATTCCTCTCGATACAGAAACCCTAGATAGTCAATCAGAAATCCACGAAAAGTTCCGCAGCGCCGCCGCCACCGAAGGGGAGATTCGGGGGACAGAAAGTCTCTGTTTTGGCACCCTGCCGGGACGGGAAGTGCCCCCGGAGCCATCTCCATCGATCTCCACCACCATCTCCATCGTCGTTGCTGATTCCCATGATGAGGAGGGACTAGTTCTCTCTCGAGGCTAAGGGTTCTACCGGTAGCTTTGTGTTCATCTCTCTCTATGCATGATCTTATTGAGATCATGAGCTTGTAATCTATAGATCTACCTTGCTACTCAAGTGCTTTAATAGATCTCTGCTCTCCCCATGTGTGTGAAAGTGATAGCGTGCACACCATGGTGGCACTTAGGCTAAAGATTACAAATACTTGTTATGAGTTATATTTGGAGTTGGATGTCTTTATGAAATTGTGGTGTTTGTTGGACCTATCTAGTACTCAAGGTGACAGTGTGGGGTTTTCTAGATGGGAAAGGCTTACTTTGAGGTGTGCTGTTATAGCCCTACCGTTGATTAGAGTGTTCAACCGGAGAGTAGTTAAGAGTAGTATCATGAAGATAATATATTTATATGAGAGTGTTCACTAGTGAAAGTATGATCCCTAGGCCTTGTTTCTAAGCATTGATACACCATTTGCAATTAGATCTGTTACATGTTTGCTTGCTTCCTTCTTTATTTCAGTTTGCCTTTAGTCTTTTCCCACGTCAAGCACACGCCAGCAAGTTATTTTCTATCACCATTACCACTTATAATTATCCATACCACTTGTATTTCACTATCTCTTCGCCGAACTAGTGCACCTATACACCTGACAAGTGTATTGGGTGTGTTGGGGACACAAGAGACTTCTTGTATCTTGATTGCAGGGTTGCTTGAGAGGGGATACCTTTGACCGCTTCCTCCCTGAGTTCGATAAACCTTGGGTAATCCACTTAAGGGAAAACTTGCTGTTGTTCTACAAACCTCTGCACTTGGAGGCCCAACAACTGTCTACAAGAATAGAAGTGTGTAGACATCAGTCCTCCTCTGCACCGTCGAGCCCGAGGAGCGTAAAGCGATTCCCGTCCAACCCCACCCTCGAGGAAGAAGGTCTAGGACTGCTCAGAGCTCGCGACCGAGGCCGCCGGCCCTCCTTTCCCTAGAGAGGAGCGGCGGCGCGCACGGCGACGACGAGATCGATACGCGCAGTTAGGCACATCACTTCTCACCACTTACTCGTGTCCTAGCTCTTCGTATTGTTTATCTTCTTCCGCTACGCATGTAATGCTTTTGAGGTGCAACGTATGCGCGTTAAACGACATCACCATAAGCGACCTCCACTTCTTTGTGTTCTTTGCCAGTACTATGTCTTTCAGACCAACTCTATACGGCCTGGAGACGCCTTTAGTCTTCGTGTTCACTGCAGCGTCGGCGGAACTGAGTCTTTGCGGTGGCTATGACTTACTCGTGAAGTGTGACAACCCTTTTCGTTGATGAGGATCAGGACATGACCAACAATCAATACAAAGGGGGATTTAGGAATTTAGAAGAGAAAGGTAGAACACAAGAGATAAGAGAGAGTTCTAAATTTTTCATTCATCTGGTTCATGCCTTTTTCGACACAGCTTATAGCCCATATATTTAGAGTCACAGTGCACACACACACCTTGGCAGTGGGACACACACGCACCCACTCACAGCCCACTTGCATCTTCGACCGCACCTTCCTTCTGTGAAGACGCCCTTCTCATCTACTCCATCCATTCGGAAATATAAGACGTTTTAGTTTTGTGAATCGAATTTATCTAGATGTCTATTAGTGTATAGATTCAGTTTAGAGGTTCCGAGTGAACCTATACACTAAAAAGTGTCTAGATACATTCATTTCACAAAGCTAAAACGTCTTATATTTCCGAACAGAGGGAGTATGTCTCGCCCGCAACCTCAACATCAGCAACCAACACTGGTGTTACACTACCCCCCTCTAGAGTAGGTGCTTGCCCCCAAGAACTGAAATCAGGCGGCGAACCTTCAGTACCATGAGAACCTCCCATGTAGCAGCTCCTAGGTTGATGTTCTTCTTGACGTGGGATAGCCACGACAATGCCCATGGTTAATGGACTTGGGTCTTCAGGGAGGAGTATGTTGGTGACTTCATTGGCTAGCAAACAACAGGGGGACACAATTTAACCAGGTTCAGGACCCCCGAGGGTAATACCCTACTTCCTGCTTGTCTGCTCTTGATTGATGATGATGAAGATTACAATGTCGCCGAGATGGCAATCGGGATTTTCTTCATGCAGTAGGCATGGTATTTATCTGGTAGAGTGAAGCAGATGCGGTTGCCAGGCTAGAAGATTGGATCTGTAGGTCTTATCTTTACGTCGTAGACACAATATCTAGATGTATTTCGCAGCGGATGCGGTCTGGGTAGTCGAGGAGATGTTTCCTTCAAACCTGGCATTGTTATAAAGTGCATAGTGCGCGAAGTTGCCAAGTATTTGACTGCTGAAAGTATGGAGTCGGCGTTGTGTATGTAGTCGACACAATGGACAAACTGTGTATCTTTGCTTTTTATAGGGTGCGCTACCAACGCTCTCTATGTGAGTATCCCTGAGTGTCTAGTCGAGTCGTAGATTTGGGTAGAGACTCAAAGTTGTAGGTCATGCATCGTGCAGTATAGTTGACAACCTTATAAGGAGAAGATACTTACCCGAAAGTACATCAGGTCAGTGTTTCTTTGTAGCTTTAGATGATCAACGGTGGACACCACGGACAAAGTCAACATGGCAGAATTTATGCAGTGTCTAGCTGAAAGGATCCGATACTGCAGACGTAGTCGACGCAAGCATTTTAGTCGGGTGCGCGACCAGCGCTCCTTATGGGAGTAGCCCCCGAGACTATGGTGGGTAACTTGTTACCGAGGTTAAGCTCCTTCTTTTGTGGCACAAAGCGAGGTAGCCTTTCGAGGAGGTGCTCAACTCGGTTGATGCATCCGTTTTCCCGTCGACTCATGTTGGAGGATCCGATGAGTTAAAGGTGTGGCTGATGTCATGGATGATGTTTGGTGTACTCAAGCATCATCGTGAGCAGTTGATAGGACGCAATAGTGTGGTCCCGCCGGCAAAACTAACTAGATCGAATCACACAATGGGTAGAAACCGGGACGTGACAGCGGTCTCCTCGATTTCACATGCAGTGGAGTTAATGGGGTGACCATCTGCTCTTCGTGCCACCACGTGTCACAAAGGATGTGAGACACGTGGTGGTGAAGTGCTCCTGATGGCCAAGATTGAGCATGGTGGTATGATAAGAAAAGGGGAAAAGGATGACACAGACTTATTCTTCTATCATTCTATCCACCATCATGTTCTTCCTTGCGCTCTCCACCAGCCAGTAAGGTCACTGCTCTAGATATTCTGAAGGTTTTTCCAAGTGTTTTCCTACGCGTAGCCATTGGGAAACTCAAGAAGATCACGGGATTCACTTCTGGTACCGCTGCTGTGAAGAAAACCATCGAGATTGTAACATCCCAAATTCAGCAACCCTGATTAGTTGTCCAGAATGCAAAAATCAGGGGGAACAAAAACTTTTTCTTGCTAAGTGTTGTAGTGTTTGCTTGCTGATTGTTTGTGCTCATGATTCTGATTGTATAGCTTATGATATACTCCTTACCTCAACATCAGTTGTCAAAAATCTATTGAAGAAAACTATCCTGGCTCAATTTACATATTCTCAAATGTTCTGGCATTTCAAAACCTGAGCCAAGATGCTTATGTAACCAAAAGTATTTTAATAGCTTCTATTGACAAAACTATGGAGAGATATATAATATAATCTCCTTATGTTCTCAAGACTGAACCTTCAACAACTCATACCTCTAGGATTCCCAAAACCTTGTATAAAACTTTTGAATTCCACTCTTGGTAGGAATACCAAGGACTCTTACCTTATTCAGACTCCAACCTTTCAAAATTTCCCATCCTTACCTCAAGCTAAGCTTGATGGTAACCCTAGTAGTAGTTGATTTGTTTGTAAGATGAGTTGCCTTAATCTGCTGTTTGACTTGATTGCTTAGAAGTAGTATGAGCTACCCTAGGAGATCATACTCTAGGATCAAGACAACTTAAAATCCCCAAACCCTAAGCAAGAATACAAGGTGGACCTGATCTCTTGATAGTAGGGGATCATCTAAAACCCTTAACCAGATCAATTCTACAGTGATCCATTCTAGAAGATTCCAAGTCAACGAAGACCAATATCAAGCATGGATCCCTTCTACTCCCTCTGCACTTCAACATCATCAACTTTATGATTCTTGGGTACCTTGCAACCCATCAAAAACATCCCCTCTCATACTCTAGTCAAAATCCTCAAAACTGCCAAATTTGACTAAGTCTGGAAATTGCTTCAACATCACCTTTTTGAATGCCTCCCTTTCTCAAACCATGCGCATTTTTGGAAATGCACTTGAACCATATTGTTAAACATCCTAAGTAATACCAAGTACCACTCTTTCCCTTGGTAAGATCATCCTCCCACCCACTTGTTCTTGATGGTTTTGCAGGCAAGAAAATAACTTTTCCTGCAAATCTAGTCATCATGCCTACTTCGACAAAAGCTCACACCATCATCCAACCTTCTATGGACCAAATATTTGCATGGTTGTGCTCTACTAATATAGGTCTATCAACAGCTACTACACTTGTTCCAAGTGGATCTGTGTACTACTTAAACCCACATGGTTTATAAGGCATCATGACTCTTCTGGTATGGCAGCCTTATTTTTAACAAAGTTTGCCATCACTTCCAGACAACCTCAAATGTAACCAATCCAAACTCCTTCTTCCATGATCCTATATATTACATGGTCTAACTATCCATCCATTCCTTGCAACAAGGTGAGCTCTAAGCTCCAAGATCTAACAAGGTTTTGGTGGTATAAAAATAACATCACCCTAGATCCACAACTCCTTGTTTTCCATCTAATCCAAGATGGATTTCCATTTCCCAAGGTTGAAAAATGCTTGCTACACCTTATCTACACCATCTACCTCGATCATCAAGATTTATCAAATATTATCCATAATTATTATGGCTCCAAATCTATTTAATTCCTCTATTAGACAAAAATCTCCAAAACCCCTTTCCCAATGGAAAGTTTGGGTTTTGTCATAACACTTCCCCAACTTTTGGCTCATTTTAGGTCCATATATCATACCCTGTCATCCCCTCTCAAAAATAAATATTTTTGAAGAGTTTCAATAATTCTTTTTGCCTATTTTCTCAAATGGCAGAAATGGAATAATAATTGTTTAAATACTTTTAAGCCACAATAAATCTTGGGAAAATTCCCCTAAGTGTGCATTCACATTTGGGACCATATCACATCAAAAAAATTCACATGTCCAATTCAAAAATATCAAATGATCTTCTAGAATCTACTTCTGCCCTTTTTGAATAAATGGATTTAAGAGGACTAAAATCCCTTATAAAAATCCCAAATAAATCTTAGGAAGGTACCTTAACCACACCAAGCTACCAGTGCTATCTCCCCCATATTTTCCAATGAAAATATTTGAACTCCTTCACAAGCTCTCTTGTGATCAAAATTTGCAAAATAAACAAACTTGAGCTAAACCAAGACCAAACCATCACCAAAGCTTGTCAAGCACTCCTCTCCAGCCACCATGACCCTCCTGGTCGTCACCACTATAGCACAACAGTACCACCATCACACACCTACATGTCCTTTACCCTTGGAATAGTAGAGAGAGAGAGACAACCACATCTTACAAAGATATGCCCCAATTGAGTTACCACAGCTGCTCCCTACCCTCTCTACTCGACCAGAGCCCCGCACTCCCTCTCTCCATCGCCCGTGGAAGCCAATGGCATGCCCATGGACCTGCCTCTGCCCTCCCATGGACATATTCCATCATACACCCTCCCCCTTAGTTAAATAGGCCAGAGGCTAGCCAAGCCCCTCTCGGCCTCTCATTTGCTCCCTCCCACTCCCACTCACCTCCCCCGAGCACCACTCCCTCTCCCCTGCCCGGCCCTGCCCGAGAAGAGGAGAGAAAGAGCTCTCGGCTCCCTCCATAGATTCGAGCAAGGCTTCCTCCTCCCCCTCTTTCCTCCTCTGCATGTCACTCTACCGTGATCCCCTCTTCCTCCTCTGTCTAACCCTGTGCGTGTTTTGGCCCAGGAACGCCTCCTCCAACCTCACTAGCGAAGCTTCGGCGAGCTAGATTCGGACACCATCATGCGAGCTGCTTCCCGGAGACAAAAACCGCCGTTCTGCCCATCCCCGAGATCCCCATCGACCATCGCGTCCTCCTACACCCACCCGGCACCTCTGAACGCCTCAGGTAAGCTCCCACCGTCGCCCACCGCCGCCTAGGGTTTCCCCTGCTGTCTGTGCCGCCGGAGGTCGAAGACGATGTTGCGCCATCGATTTCTCTCTAATCCGACGGTCGTTGTCTCCCGATACCCCTTCGTGCCCCAGCTGTCACTGACGCCCGGGCCCGCCTGGTAGCTTCAAGCCTCGGGCTCCAGCGCGCTGCGTCGCCCGCCATGGGCCGAAATCGCCTACCCGGCCCATCTCCCTGCAGAGCCAGCTCATTACCCCTTTTTCCCTTTTTCCTTTTCTTAAAACCCTATTTAATAGATCTGTTAAATACCTTGCAGAAAGAAATGCATAAGAAAATGGAAAACACCTATTTTTGCCCAGATCTAAATTTCTGATAGTCCTCAGATGTTTTATTAAACATGCAGAGGTAACACCTGATCAAAAATAATTTCCATTATTTGCTGAAAATTAATCTGCAGCAAGGTGTACTATACACTAAATAAATTCCTCAGTGACCTACACATCTCCAAAATGGATGAAACCAAGCTCTATTGAAAGTATATTCATAGGCCTACCCTCTAACATTTATCTTAGGTCAAGGTGAACTAAGGTCACCCTATAGCAAAAATAACAAAAATAGAGAATATCTGCCTAGGATAAATTCTCTAGGTCAAACCAAACGAAGTATTGACCTATTTCCAACTCCCATGGTTGGGTATTGTTAAAAGCTACCAAACCCCAGCAGCTCAGATTTTATTGAGCTCTGGTTGAATTCTAGTGAATTAAACTATTCTGTGAATCCCTTTTTCACTAGATAAATCCCTCCAGTAGTTCTGGTTATCCAAAATGGATAATTCCAATTTCTAAAGAAAGGTACTTCCAGTACCTACCATGTCAAATTGGAATCACACTAAAACCTTCTGTAAAAGAAATCTGGTGAAAAAGACAAAAACCTTGCAGAACTGCCTTTGATGATTTATTAAGGGCATTCTGGTAATTCTTTCGACAAGATTCCAATTCTATGTGGTTCAGTACATCAAAATCTATCTAACCACCCAAGGAAATAATTTTTGGGACTCCAGATAAATTCTGGTGATTTATTTCCTCAAACTAGAGTTTATTCCACTATAAAAAGCATAACTAAATCTAGGTACATGATAATCTAGTGAAACCACTTGTGTTGGTCTTGTTTTGCCAAGACCTATATGAGGATATCATTGTTGCACATTGGCATCCTACAGACCTCAGACACCCAATCCAAGTTCTTGGTAAATAGCCTTGACAACTACAGTCCAAGGGAAAAACACCTCTATGGCAATCCAGTAATTCCTTTAATAATACCTAACTTATCCAAAACCCACTAAGTTAAGTAGTATTCCTTATGTTTGTTTGCTGTATGGTTTGATGCCTGTATGCCTTGTATTGATTGTGGTATTGTCTGCTTGCATGTATACTCGATGACGGCGATAGTGTGATTGTTTGACGACGAGAAGAAAGGGACTTCTTATTATTATTCATTGGGTATTCTTGGTTATCTAAGGAAGTCCAGGGACTTATCGCTGATCGTAGGCCACCAATTCCGAACTCCGATACTTGTCCTACTCCTTTTACTACCTGTTTTGTATCCCCTTTATAAATTGCATTATCCATCTGCATGTCTTGTTTTATAAATACTGCGCTAATGACTTGGCTCCTCCAAGTTATGACTTGGTATCCCTCGTGACACCACTCTGATGTAAACCTACCACTTACCCCCTTTAGATCGAGGTCATGCAGATTAGCATCATACCTCGCTAGAAACCATGAATTTTTGTTGAATAAATTGTTTTGGGATTTACCCTACTACAAATGTTTCAAAACCTGCTTTGTAAAACCCTTGGGAAGAGGCATCAGTCTAGGCGGATGTTTTAACAAAAGAAGTGGCGATGATGAGAAATGACAAAATGGACAAGAGAAAGGGAAGGGATGTTCTACACCTTTACCAGAACAATTTTTATCCGTGCAACCACATTACCCCAGGTGCTGGGGCTTAGCTCGTAGTTTGTCTTCTTTAGCCGAGGCAGGTTGTACAATACTTATTGGGAGAAATCCCTTGAATTCCGGGCAGGCGCTAACAGATCTATGGATTTGGAGCCTATAGCTTGCTTCGGCAAGAGTGAGCCTGTCTTGGCAGGAGTGTCGGTGCAACAATTGGGTCTCCCGCGGGCGGTATGACTTAGGTGGTACGGAAGGAAGTGGAGTCACCAAGTTAAGGTATACGCCAAGCTGCGGTTTGGGTATACGTGTGTACGGAAGGTAGGACTATGGCTGGGAGCCACATACTCGTTGTCGGGGAGAGCAAACCCAAAAGGAAAAGCATCCTTTGCTAGGGTCGACAAGCGAAAGGTTAGGTTTGATTATCCGAACCCCCCATCTACCGTGTGTAGTGGGCCATGGTTTTATCCCGGTGGATGTATTGATTCTTGTGGGGAAAGTGCGTAAACTCTGCAGAGTATAATCTATTCGAATAGCCACGGTCAAGGACGGTTGGAAAGGTGATGGCTAGGAGTACCCAAAAAGGTGGTGTTTGGAAAAATGGATGAAAGTATGGAGGTTCCGAGGGAACCTGAGTTTAAAGTTTTGTTTTGACCATAGGTGGTCAAAGAGGTTTAAAAAGGGGTTTTCTCCAAAACTGTTTTCAAGAAAGTTTACAACAAGGATATGGGGATATGCTGATCTATAAAACTGAGGCATGTTTTCAAAACTCTTTTTCAACAAAGATATGGAGATGCCATAACTACAAGTGATAGTCTAGGCTTTTCAAAAACAACCCTAGATAGAGCTATCTCACCATAGCCAGAATTGCATTTCCTCTTTTAACTTATCTTGTTGTTTTGCGAGTACATTCAAAGTACTCACTGGCATTGTCCCTGGCTATTAACTTGGTCAGATATCAAGAAGAGGATGAAGTTGACGGCTATGCGAGCTAGGACGTCCTCCCAGTCAGTTGCCTGTAGGTTGAGGCATGATTGGGCTCTGCGCGTGATGATGTTCTGCTACTGAAGATGGTATAGCCATAACGGAATTTATGTAAGTCTTGTAATTCGGTATATCTCGGATGTTGTAATGATACTTGTCGGTTATGTTCCATGGCTCACTGATCATGGGAACATGGATATATACATAACAGGGATTTCTCGGATGATTAATCCGGGGCCCCACAAACTTGGTATCAGAGCCATCCTGACTGTAGGAGAACCTTAGTTAGCATGGTCGCTAGACAGGAACCTTATTTTGAAAACCCCGGCTTTTGAAAACTAGTTTCTCAATGAGCTTCAGAAAGTTCTACTTCTTCTCTTACTCTAAGTAAATGCTTTCGAAAATGGTTTCCTCTAACTCTCGTCCAAACTTCAAACCTACGGATTTTAAATAACTAGGATCTAGAACCCGGTGAAGACAAAGAGAACAAGATGAAGACAAGAAACTACCAGCAAACACAAGGAGACTACAATATTGCTCTACCAGCGGAATCCTCATAATCAGAAGACATCAAGTGTTGCACTATCAAGAAGCGTCCAAGATACAACGAAGGCTTTATCGGCAAGATAGTGACTCCGACCTGAAGAAATATGATATCTAGGGTCAATAGCCCTAAGAATAGGATTCCCCCTACATCGCGAGTAGTTAACTCCTTGGTCCCTAGCATTGACCATGTTTGCTTGCCTAAGTGCATCCTGTGTTGCTTGATGTGTGTTGTTTACCGAGGACGTTGCGATTCCCTCACCCTGTTCACCTTGTCTGTATGTTTTGGTTTGCTTTGACCTCCTTAAAAATGTGACTCGAGGAGCGATAACCCACCGAGTGATCCAGGAAACCCCAGTGTTAGCCTTCGGTGACAAGAACCCAGACTAATCTCGGGAGTATAGGAGCGGAAAAGCATCACCAGACCTAGGAGTTCGATCCCGTCAGGTCAGAACCACTAGAAGCCTTCACCTCAGTAGGATGACATACCTCGTCCAACTCACCTCTCAAGACTCGTCAATAGCGCAACCCTCCCTTGTTCATGAGTCTACTACAGCAAGAATCCCGTTGAAGCAGGAAGTCAATCATTGAAGGACCCTCACCATCCGCAAGGAACCACAAGACCTACCTGCAGAGACAAGAAGTGAAGACCTAACTACGTTGACCTTTGGTATATTAGAACTTCCGACCGCCTCAGGAGACTACCTATTCTAGCCGACCCTACCCAAAACGACGGGAAGTTCCTCCCTAGAAGGTCAGAACCACCCCTGAAGTCAGATGATTAGGAAGCGTGAAGACAACGAGTCCACTCCGCCATCGTGCAAAAGCAACACTAATAACTCAAGTGAAGACAGTTTCCCCGAAGCTGGATGCCTCTACTCTGACTGAATATCTAACAAGAAGTCTTGTTAAACGCTAACCCTCCTAGAGCTAACTCCAGAAGGCTTCGTTAGGGAACCACCCCCCACCAAGGTTTGCGAGAATAGGGCGTCACTCGAAGACTCCAATCAAGACCCAGAAAGAAGACAACTTTCCGCTAACCGCCGGGCAGCACTCCCAGACAGAAGGTTCGCACCACTCCTAAAGCCACTTAGTAAAGCTCCCAAGTGAAAAGACCGTGTCTCCCCACTCAATCTTCAGAAGACTATCTACCTGAGGATACTTCAGAAAGACCGCCAGATTTGACGCCTTCTCACCAAACAACCACCCGTGAGACATCAGAAGCGAAACTAACTGAAGATTCTACAAAATCCCTTCACTTCTTCAGCTGAAGACATACCTGAAGGACCCCAAGATCGCCAACCGTTCAGTTCCAATCGCTTAGAGGACGTGAGACTCCAACTACTCCGATCAGCTAAGTACGAATAAAGTAGTATATAAGCCTCATAACACCTAGTTTGCGGACGTCATCGGAAGGTTCCAACTCTGAGTAGAAGATTGCGATATCCACCGAACATCATCCGACGACTCCAAGAAGGAAGGACTACGTTAACTGCGTCTTTCCCACAGAATAGAATAACCCCCTGCCAGGAGCAACCTCAGGAGTCCCGACCCTAAAATCGTTAAATAGGATACGCTACGACCCTAAGGAAGAGGTGTGAATACTTAGACAGAGGTACTCCCAACCTTAGAGTCTATCCTCCGACGAGTACCCCGTGAAGTCAGCATCGAGATAGTCTGCCCAGTCTAAGCCCTCGAGATATAGAGTCCGGAAGGAAAAGAAGGCCATCCCTCGCAATCGGAACTAGACTCTGCTCAACTCTCCGTGCATCCCAGAAGACTGAAGCTCAACCTCATCGAAAGAATAGTCACTTTCAAAGACGGAGTCCATAAGATTGCACGCTTGAAACCAGTAGCGCTAACCTTGACTCAAAATTCCCTAACCCTACTCTCCTGAATCTCGGGACGAGATTCTTTTAAGGGGGAAAGGTCTGTAACATCCCAAATTCAGCAACCCTGATTAGTTGTCCAGAATGCAAAAATCAGGGGGAACAAAAACTTTTTCTTGTTAAGTGTTGTAGTGTTTGCTTGCTGATTGTCTGTGCTCATGCTTCTGATTGTATAGCTTATGATATACTCCTTACCTCAACATTAGTTGTCAAAAAGCTATTGAACAAAACTATCCTGGCTCAATTTACGTATTCTCAAATGTTCTAGCATTTCAAAACCTGAGCCAAGATGCTTATGTAACCAAAACTATTTTAATAGCTTCTATTGACAAAACTATGGAGAGATATATAATATAATCTCCTTATGTTCTCAAGACTGAACCTTCAACTACTCATACCTCTAGGATTCTCAAAACCTTGTATAAAACTTTTGAATTCCACTCTTGGTAGGAATACCAAGGACTCTTACCTTATTCAGACTCCAACCTTTCAAAATTGCCCATCCTTACCTCAAGCTAAGCTTGATGGTAACCCTAGTAGTAGTTCATTTGTTTGTAAGATGAGATGCCTTGATCTGTTGTTTGACTTGATTGCTTAGAAGTAGTATGAGCTACCCTAGGAGCTCATCCTCTAGGATCAAGACAACTTAAAATCACCAAACCCTAAGCAAGAATACAAGGTGGACCTAATCTCTTGATACTAGGGGATCATCTAAAACCCTTAACCAGATCAATTCTACAGTGATCCATTCTAGAAGCTTCCAAGTCAACGAAGACCAATATCAAGCATGGATCCCTTCTACTCCCTATGAACTTCAACATAATCCACTTGATGATTCTTGGGTACCTTGCAACCCATCAAAAACATCCCCTCTCATACTCTAGTCAAAATCCTCAAAACTGCCAAATTTGACTAAGTCTGGAAATTGCTTCAACATCAACTTTTTGAATGCCTCCCTTTCTCAAACCATGCGCATTTTTGGAAATGCACTTGAACCATCTTGTTAACCATCCTAAGGACTACTAAGTCCCACTCTTTCCCTTGGTTAGATCATCCTCCCACCCATTTGTTCTTGATGGTTTTGCAGGCAAGAAAATAACCTTTCCTGCAAATCTAGTCATCATGCCTACTTCGACAGAAGCTCACACCATCATCCAACCTTCTATGGACCAACTCTTTGCATGGTTGTTCTCTACTCATATAGGTCTATCAACATATACTTCACTTGTTCCAAGTGGATCTTTGTGCTACTTAAACCCACATGGTTTATAAGGCATCATGACTCTTCTGGTATGGCAGCCTTATTTTCAATAAAGTTTGCCATCACTTCCAGACCACCTCAAATGTAACCAATCCAAAATCCTTCTGCCATGATCCTATATATGACTTGTTCTAACTATCCATCCATCCCTTACATCAAGGAGAGCTCCGAGATCCAAGATCTAACAAGGTTTTGGTGGTATAAAAATAACATCACCCTAGATCTACAACTCCTTGTTTTCCATCTAATCCAAGTTGGATTTCCATTTCCAAAGGTTGCAAATGCTTGCTACACCTTATCTACATCATATAAATCGATCATCAAGATTTATCAAATATTATCCATAATTATTATGGCTCCAAATCTATTTAATTCCTTTATTAGACAAAAATCTGCAAAACCCCGTTCCCAATGGAAAGTTTGGTTTTTGTCAAAACACTTCCCCAACTTTTGGCTCATTTAAGGTCCATATATCATACCGTATCATCCCCTCTCAAAAATAAATATTTTTGAAGAGTTTCAATAATTCTTTTTGCCTATTTTCTCAAATGGCAAAAATGGAATAATAATTGTTTTAAATACTTTTAAGCCACAATAAATCTTGGGAAAATTCCCTAAGTGTGCATTCACATTTGGGACCATCTCACATCAAACACTCCACATGTACAATTCAAAAATATCAAATGATCTTCTAGAATCTACTTCTGCCCTTTTTGAATAAATGGATTTAAGAGGACTAAAACCCCTTATAAAAATCCCAAATAAATCCTAGGAAGGTACCTTAACCACACCCAGCTACCAGTGTTATCTCCCCCATATTTTCCAATGAAAATCTTTGAACTCCTTCACAAGCTCTCTTGTGATCAAAATTTGCAAAACAAACAAACTTGAGCTAAACCAAGACCAAACCATCACCAAAGCTTGTCAAGCACTCCTCTCCAGCCACCATGACCCTCCTGGTCGTCACCACTGTAGCACTACAGTACCACCATCACACACCTACATGTCCTTTACCCTTGGAATAGTAGAGAGAGAGACAACCACATCTTACAAACATATGCCCCAATTAAGTTACCACAACTGCTCCCTACCCTCTCTACTCGACCAGAGCCCCACACTCCCTCTCTCCACCGCCTTGGCAGCCAACGGCATGCCCATGGACCTGCCTCTGCCCTCCCATGGACATATTCCATCATACACCCTCCCCCTAGTTAAATAGGACAGAGGCTAGCCAGCCCCCTCTCGGCCTCTCATTTGCTCCCTCCCACTCCCACTCACCTCCCCAAGCACCACTCCCTCTCCCCTGCCTGGCCCTGCCCGAGAAGAGGAGAGAAAGAGCTCTCGGATCCCTCCATAGATTCGAGCAAGGCTCCCTCCTCCTCCTCTTTCCCCCTCTGCATGTCACTCTACCGTGTTTTGGCCCAGGAACGCCTCCTCCAACCTCACCGGTGAAGCTCCAGCAAGCCAGATTCGGCCACCATCGCGCGAGCTGCTTCCCGGAGACAAACGCCGTTGTTCCGCCCATCCCCGAGATCCCCGTCGACCACCGCGTCCTCCTACACCCACCCTGGCACCTCTAGATGCCTCAAGTAAGCTCCCGCTGTCGCCCACCGCCGCCTAGGGTTTCCCCTGCTATCTGTGCCGCCGAAGGTTGAAGACGATGCTGCGCCGTCGATTTCTCTCTAATCCGACGGTCTTCTTCGCCCGATACCCCTTCGCGCCCCCGCTGTCACTAACGCCCGGGCCCCGCCTGGCAGCTTCAAGCCTCGGGCTCCCGCATGCTGCGTCACCCACCATGGGCCGAAATCGCCTTCCCGGCCCATCTCCCTGCAGAGCCAGCCCACTACCCCTTTTTCCCTTTTTCCTTTTCTTAAGACCCTATTTAATAGATCTGTTAAATACCTTGCAGAAAGAAATGCACAAGAAAATGGAAAACACCTATTTTTGCCCAAATCTAAATTTCTGATAGTCCTCAGATGTTTTCTTAAACATGCAGAGGTAACACCTGATCAAAAATAATTCCCATTACTTGCTGGAATATTATCTGCAGCAAGGTATACTTTACACTAAATAAATTCCTCAGTGACCTACACATCTCCAAAATGGATGAAACCAAGCTCTGTTGAAAGTATATTCATAGGCCAACCCTCTAACATTTATCTCATGTCAAGGTGAACAAAGGTCACCCTATAGCAAAAATAACAAAAACAGAGAATATCTGCCTTGGATAAATTCTCTAGGTCAAAACAAACAAGGTATTGACCTATTTCCAACTCCCATGGTTGGATCTTATCAAAAACTACCAAACCCCAGCAGCTCATATTTTATTGAGCTCTGGTTGAATTCTAGTGAATTAAACTATTCTGTGAATCCCTTTCTCACTAGATAAATCCCTCCAGTAGTTCTGGTTTTCCAAAATGGATAATTCCATTTTTTACAGAAAGGTACTTCCAGTACCTACCATGTAAAATTGGAATCACACTAAAATCTTCTGTAAAAGAAATCTGGTGAAAAAGACAATAACCTTGCGGAACTACCTTTGATGATATATTAAGGACATTCTTGTAATTATTTCGACAAGATTCCACTTCTATGTGGTTCAGTACATCAAAAACTATCTAACCGCCCAAGGAAATAATTTTTGGGACTCCAGATAAATTCTGGTGAATTATTTCCTCAAACTAGCGTTTATTACACTATAAAAAGCATAACTAAATCTAGGAAAATGATAATCTAGTGAAACCACTTGTGTTGGTCTTGTTTTGCCAAGACCTATCTGAGGATATCATTTTTGCATATTGACATCCTATAGACCTCAGACACCCAATCCAAGTTCTTGGTAAATAGCCTTGACAACTACCTTCCAAGGGAAAAACACCTCTATGGCAATCTAGTAATTCCTTTAATAATACCCAACTTCTCCAAAACCCACTAAGTTAAGTAGTATTCCTTATGTTTGTTTGCTGTATGTTTTGATGCATGTATGCCTTGTATTGATTGTGGTATTGTCTGCTTGCATGTATACTCGATGACGGCGATAGTGTGATTGTTTGACGACGAGAAGAAAGGGACTTCTTATTATTATTCATTGGGTATTCTTGGTTATCTAAGGAAGTCCAGGGACTTATCGCTGATCACAGGCAAGCCACCAATTCCGAACTCCGATACTTGTCCTACTCCTTTTACTACCTATTTTGTATCCCCTTTATAAATTGCATTATCCATCTGCATGTCTTGTTTTATAAATACTGCGCTAATGACTTGGCTCCTCCAAGTTATGACTTTGTGTCCCTCGTGACACCACCCTGATGTAAACCTACCACTTACCCCCTTTAGATCGTGGTCATGAGGATTAGCATCATACCTTGCTAGAAACCATGAATTTTTGTTGAATAAATTGTTTTGGGATTTACCCTACTACAAATGTTTCAAAACCTGGTTTGTAAAACCCTTGGGAAGAGGCATCGTTCCAAGAAGATGTTTTAACGAAAGAAGTAGTGATGATGAGAAATGACAAAATGGACAAGAGAAAGAGAAGGGATGTTCTACGCCTTTACCAGAACAATTTTTATCCGTGCAACCACATTACCCCAGGTGCTGGGGCTTAGCTCATAGTTTGTCTTCTTTAGCCGAGGCAGCTTGTACAATGCTTATTGGGCGAAACCCCTTGAATTCCGGGCAGGCACTAACAGATCTACGGATCTGGAGCCTGTAGCTTGCTTCGGCAAGAGTGAGCCTGTCTTGGCAGGAGTGCCGGTGCAACAATTGGGTCTCCCGCGAATGGTATGCCTTAGGTGGTACGGAAGGAAGTGGAGTCACCAAGTTAAGGTATACGCCAAGCAGCGGTTTGGGTATTAGCGTGTACGGAAGGCAAGACTATGGCTGGGAGCCACATACTCGTTGCCGGGGAGAGCAAACCTAAAACGAAAGCAGCCTTTGCTAGGGTCGACAAGCGAAAGGTTAGGTTTGATTATCCGAACCCCCATCTACCGTCTGTAGTGGGCCGTGGTTTTATCCCGGCGGATGTATTGATTCTTGTGGGGAAAGTGCACAAACTCTGCAGAGTATAATCTATTCGAATAGCCGCGTCCATGGTCCAGGACGGTTGGAAAGGTGATGGCTAGGAGTACCCAAAAAGGTGGTGTTTGGAAAAATGGATGAAAGTATGGAGGTTCCGAGGGAACCTGAGTTTAAAGTTTTGTTTTGACTATAGGTGGTCAAAGAGGTTTAAAAAGGGTTTTTCTCCAAAACTGTTTTCAAGAAAGTTTACAACAAGGATATGGGGATATGCTGATCTATAAAACCGAGGCATGTTTTTCAAAACTCTTTTTCAACAAAGATATGGATATGCCATAACTACAAGTGATAGTCTAGGCTTTTCAAAAACAACCCTAGATAGAGCTATCTCACCACAGCCAGAATTGCATTTCCTCTTTTAACTTATCTTGGTGGTTTGTGAGTACATTCAAAGTACTCACTGGCATTGTCCCTGGCTATTAACTTGGTCAGATATCAAGAAGAGGATGAAGTTGACGGCTATGCGAGCTAGGACGTCCTCCCAGTCAGTTGCCTGTAGGTTGAGGCATGATTGGGCTCTACGCGTGATGATGTTCCACTGCTGAAGATGGTATAGCCATAACGGCATTTATGTAAGTCTTGTAATTCGGTATATCTCGGATGTTGTAATGATACTTCTCGGTTATGTTCCACGTCTTACTAATCATGGGAACATGGATATATACATAACATGGATTTCTTGGATGATTAATCCAGGGGCCCCACAGAGATCGCTACAAAGAGGAAAACCTCCAGCGAATGGCAGAGATTGAGGCCTGTTTGCCTAGAGATGAGGTAATCCCCAATATCAAGCCTGGGTGGCGGGTGAGGTTCCTCGCATATATCTTCTGAGGCATTTCTCTCCCTGCCCATGATTTCCTTAGTTTGCTTATTTTTGTTTACAGTGTGCAACTGCATCAGTTGTCGCCTAACTCCCTTCTACACATTGCCTGTTTCATCACACGATGCAAATTGTTCATGGGCACTAAGCCCCACTAGGGCCTTTGGAAACGTCTTTACTCCGTGAAGAGGTAATCCAGAACTGAAGGGCCTTATGTTGGTGGCATCAACATCTCTAATCGAGGGAAATTCGAGTACTTCGCCTTCAAGATCCTCAAGTCCGTCTAGGGATGGAGGAAGAAGTGGTTCTTCTATGTTTGAGACGAGTCGAGTGCCGGCCAGAAGTATGGGCTCTCAAAGTTTGTTGTCGATGTGCCCGTAAGAATAATAGGTCTTGGAAGCATGAGACGACAGAGAGCGAGGCAGCCGAAGCCAAAGTCCACCATGATCAGCTCCTGGAGCTTCGGAATATTCTAGGCAAGGAGGTAGCCGGGATTCATATTATCTCGACCTTCATCTGACACTGAATTCATCTCCTCTAGGCGAGGCTCCACCCTATGTGGAAATATACCGAGACCTCAGACCCGACGCGGACCTAGGCAAAAAATTGGTCAAAGGCTAAACTCGAGAAAATCATCAAGATCCTTACTACCCTAGCCACCGAGGATGAGCTTCCAGGGGAGCCACCAGTGGTACCTTACGAAGCAAGCAAGAAGCTTCCTAAGGTCAGAGCTGATGTGTTCATTATCTTCATTTTCTTCTCATTTATATTCTTGTAGTCAAAATCTTCAGTTACTTCTTTGGCTATAGGGCCATAAACACTTCGTTTTTCGCTCGCCGCTCCCGAAGGAGTATGATGTGCTAGAATATGATGAGATGGAGTCATCACACTCCATGGTTCCTCCGATTGACTCAGAGGACGAGGTAAGTGAGAACACTACTCGAAAACGAGGTTAAACCTCTAAAGAGGATGACCAAGGCGGAGCCTCCGTTTCCTCGACTGCATCCCAACACAAAGGATCAATCGAGGCGCTAATCGATGCAGTGCTAATCTGGTCGGATCCTCCAACACTAGTGACAAAAAAACAACAGTTGTATCCATTTAACTTATAGGCCATCAACTCGTAAGTTTTTCTTTCTATCCAATACTTTCATGATCCTGTTTGGCTTTATTTGCATAACTAAGTACCTTTTATCCTTCAAGGGAGTCGAAAACTAGAGGATCTTCCTTAGAGAAGGTGGAGAAATGAGTCGTGAACTCGAAGGCTGAAGTGCCAGAACCATCTAAAGAAATCGCGAAGTATCCGGGTCCCAAGGGTGATGCTAGCGCCTCCGGCTCCTCCCAATTGGATAAACACAAGGAGGTTGTCACACAGATAATGCCTAAGAAGCCACCGGCTTCAAATGATGAACACATAAGTACCTCTACACCTTCTCTATTTTTTGATTATTTAGTATCACTCGAGTATCCCCGAGGCTATGTTTAGTTGCTTCCAGTTGAACATAGGCTCAGTTCTAGCTAGCATTGTCTAACTTGAATATTGTGTCGCGCAGTCGATCATGCATCTGATCATGTGGAGGCAATGCGCGGTTTCCTAGCGACTGGAGTAGGAGGGGCTAACCGTATGGGAACCGCCTGCAGGGGTCCATCGGCTACCAGAGGAGGCGAAGAGCTTGGATATGCATCCTGATTAGACACTTCGATGACGTGGATCCGCTTACGCATAGTGGCATTGGCTACGTCGCCTTTAGAATCGGCCACGAGAACAGTTGAGTGTGACCCAACCTACATTTCTTCATCAACTCCTTGGCCTTCTTCCTCGTCCTCTGGAGCCACGTTTCCTTTGGGGTGAGATGTAAGATAAGTGTGGTGAACTAGTGCTCCACTACATGTTGTAGAGCACAAGTCATGGGCACAACATTTACGAAAGTCCTCTTCCATAAATATTCTACCCTCAGAGTGGTACATCAGAACCGTTGCAGTCCAACTAATACTTTATTCCTTACACACAACACAAGAGCAATACAGGCTTTGAGATCCTCCTCGGTCCGGTGAGGATTCATTTTACTAAGAAATTTAAAAGCACTAGCTTGATAAACAATGGTACTTCTAAGCTAAGCACCATTGGAGCATTATAACTTTAATGGGTATGATCTAGATTGCTCAGGTCGACTATCCTATGCATACGGATCTATTCTTCTAAATCTATGTTATCCTCTCCTATTCCAAATTCTATTATGTAGTCTATGCCTTCAATTCCAATTATTAGGTTGGGTTCATCGTAATAAACCTCCTCATCAGTGATATCTTCTGAAGCAGTTGCGTCTTCGGTCTTCATGGTACCTAAGCAAGGGGTTTAAGAAGTATGGATTGAGTACGAGCATGCTTAGCAAATTCTATAGTAGTTGTCTGATGCCCTAACTAAAGCCGTGGATAAGAATCCTTGGCCTATTCTTAGTTTTAGAAATTGTTTTTTAGAAAAGGTAAGTTTTAGTTTTTGAAAAACTATGCATGTCAGCCATCACGGGTTGTACAGGATTTCATGTAATCCCTTTCCCGCTGCGTTCGCAATCCTTTCCCGAGATAGGGAGTAACATGTCATGGTTCATACGGTCTCGAGAGGGGCACTACTTTTCACACAAATGATCTAAAGCCTAAGAACATAAAATGCATGCCTTCCCGTTCAAACGTCATTGGTTCGAGGCTAAGTCAAGATATTTGTTTGTGCCAAAATTGGCATATAAGTTCTTTGTTTATATAAGAAGGGGGTAAGTATCTGCATATGCCTAATCAGGCATGTCTGTTTGGTCTTTGTCCTGTTCTAGTTTTGGAACATGACAAGTGTTTATTATTATTTTATGATGATTTTGATTTAGTTTTCAGTCATGGCACCTTGTAATTCTGTTTGGATGATTATTTATAGATTCCTTCACAATGGTTTATCTTGGGATTTTCTAGTGTACTGTGAGATGTTCCTATACTGATCTGTTTAAGGTTTTCATTGATTAAATAGGTTTGTTCTAGTTCTAGGGATCTAGTTTTGGAGTGGTGAACTATCATTGTTCGTTCTCCAATGTTGCATGCTTTAACTATGAATCCAAGGATCCATCAAAAAACTATGAATCCAAGGCTTGGGTATCTTGTTGGGTTGAAGGAATCTCTATTTATTTCCTAGTGTCCATCTAGATGGCTTGCCGGTTTTGGTTGATTCCTAATTTCTTTTGGATATTGGCTACAAGTTCATGCCTAATGTTCTATTGTTAGTTGGTTGCTTCCTACTGTAAGCATCAGGTTAACTAACTTGGTTTTTGTCCCATTATTATGGATTTAGGGTTTAGGGTTGATTATTGGGTTATGCTCAAGTAACTAGAGTTCAAGATTAGTTCCTGGAGTCTAGTACAAAGATTCAACATTTATTTGGTTTAGCCTTAGGGCAAAACCTACATTTTAATCTTAACCATTTTCTGTTGTGTTTTAGTGTTTGCAGGTTAAAGTGTTTAAGTGACAACAAGGACAAGAAGTGTAGATGGAGTGGTGTGGTTCATCAAGATCAAGATAAGAAGAGTAGATAGATGATATATAGGACTAGACAGGTTTAGTCTTTTAGGATTTTCTTTCAGTCTTTGTAATTTCTTTACTCTTGATTCAAACCTTGTAAATCTCAAACTTGTACTCATTTCAATCATGATTAAAATTTTAGATTGTTTTGTGTCTGATGAGCTTATTGTTGCGTTTTTAGTAATGTTGTATTATTCACTTGGGAATTCAAGTTTGAATTATCCAAACCTCAATTTTGAATTCCTAGTGTATATGTGTTTTATTTTATTAACTTTCTTGGCCAGACGTGTGTGGCTATTGACTATGTGTCTAATTCTAGTGTAACTACTCATTCAAATGACTCTTTAACATTTCAAACATGGAATTTGAATTCAAATCCTAGGGTTGACTTGAGTCAAACTCAACTCTAGTTCATGTTCTTAAGTGTTATCACTCAATGCACAAAAAGTTCAAATTACCCCTCAATTTCATGTCCTAATATGAAATGCACAAATTTAATATCAGTCCCCAACACATTTCATATGTCTTTGGGTTATTATAATAATCTAATCATCGAGGATAATATGACAACAAGCAAAGAGAATCAAAGATGCAAACTTACCTCGGGCAGCTCATTGCCGAAGCCATATGGCACCACTAGAGGGTCCCCTAGAAACTTATCCATGATGGTCAGCGTGGTAAGGTACCTGGCTGCCCTTTCCATCTCATTGTTGGAGAGATGCTCTTGCAAGGTTTGGGTCAGGTCCAAGGCACCAGAATAGTCCCACATGGGATGGGCTCTAGCATGGAGCAACCAGATCCGACGCTGAAAGAAGGTAGATAGGATATGGATCCTCGAGACCTATTTTTCATCCGTTGTTTGTAGGTCAGACATACGAGTCATAAGGTGGGTGAACTCACCTTTCACGGCAGCCGACAATTATGGCTCCATGACTTCTTCATCGCCACTGCAACCTCAACATCAAATGGCGAGAGTCCTTGTTGTTGAGGGGGAACCGACTAGTCGCAAACGTAGAACCATTTCTTTCTCCAGCCTTGGACTGAATCCATGATCTTGAAGTCGAAACACTCAGTTTTTGTTGAGTGTTTGATCATATGCTGAGAATATATACATCTTATGAAGCAAATGTGTTCGTGAAAGTTTCTTTTATCGCACTCAGTTTTCAACTGAATTGCTTGAGGACAAGTAATAAGCTAAGCTTGGGGGGAGTTGATATGTCCAAAACGTATCTACTTTCCCGAACACTTTTGCTATTGTTTCTCCTCTAACCTTGTGTGATTTGGATACAACTAACATGTACTGACGTTGTTTTCAGTAGAATTACCTTGGTGTCTAGTTTTTGTGCAGAAAATCAACTATTAGGAAAAATCCTGCAAAATATGCCAAAAATCCTATTTCACCAGAAGACTCACGGAGCCAGAAGACGAGACGGAGGAGGGCCACGAGGGGCCCACACCACATGGCCACACGGACTAGGCCAAGCCACGCCTGTGGGTGGTGTGGCCGCCCCGGTCACCCCTCGGCCTCCCTCTTCGCCTATAAGTTGCCTCTTGACCTAAAAACCAAGGGAGGTTCGACGTTTTTCCAGATAGAGTTCCGCTACGCTGCCACCACTAGATTCCGCGATTCAGAACCAGAAAATCTGTTCTGGCACCCTGCCGAGACGGGGAATTGGAGGAGATCATCGCCATCATCATCACCATCACTTCTCCATCAACCATCCATGATTCCCCCATCTATGAGTGAGTAATCCCCCGCTGTAGGCTATGGGGATGGTAGGGATTGGATGAGATCATTCATGTAATGGCATCAGATTGTTAGGGCATGGTGCCTAGTATCTATTATTAGTGCTTTTTGACTTTGTTGCAACTTGTTATGCTTAATGCTTGTCACTAGGGCCCGAGTGCCATGATTTCAGATTTGAACATGTTATTGATTCATGATGATAGTATTGTTTGTGATCTTACCTGCAAGTTGTATACACATATTGTTGTCCGGAAGCAAAGGCCCCGAAGTGACAATAATCGGGATAACCGGAGGGGGTGGCTTTGATATGAGGATCAGGTGTGTTCATGGAGTGTTAATGCTTTGCTTCGGTGCTCTATTAAAAGGAGCACCTTAATTGCCAGTAGTTCCCTCGAGGCCCCGCTGCAAACGGGCTGGTAGGACAAAAGATGTTGTGCAAGTTCTCATTGCGAGCACGTATGACTATATATGGAACACATGCCTATGATTATTTAGTACTTGGATGCTTTATCTTATTTATATGCAAATGCCCTACGTCTTAATTTCTATATGAATTGTCTTGTCCATGCAACACCCGTCCATCCATCCCTATGCCTACCGCGCTTTAATCCTACTGTTTACTGTAATTGTTACTACTGTCTTTACTTTTACTACTGCTATTACCTTGCTATTTCTACTACAAAACTGTTGCTACTGATAAACTGCTGTGAGCAAGATTGTTTCCAGGTGCAGCTGAATTCACAACTCAGTTGTTAAGGCTTATAAATATTCTTTGGTTCCTCTTGTGTCGAATCTATAAATTGGGTTTCACTTCCCTCGAAAATACTGCGATACACCCCCTATACTTGTGGGTCATCAAGACTATTTTCTGGCGCCGTTGCTGGGAGCATAACTCTATTTATCAAGTTCACTTGGAATCACTATTGTTCGCTGCCCTCCATTCATTATGGGTAAGTCTCATGATGGAAAATTTCCTATATTACCATCCACTACAAGAAGAGGTACGGTTCTGAACACCTCTGTTGCTCTTGATTCACAATCTGTTATGAGTAAGCTCCTTACACCACCACATACACATGCTACACATACTGCTACTACTGCTGAATCTGAAACTTCTAATGCTTATGATGTTGCTTCTACTGTGCTTGATAAAAGTGGTTCATTAGGTCCTTTCCTAGATGCTACGATTGCTAGAACTATAGCTGGAAACACTGAAACTCCTAATGAAGATACTATTACACCGGTCAGTTCACCTGAGTCTATAGAGAGCTATGATATTGAAGACGGATATATAGAAAGGAATGATGAATTTATTAAAGAATGTCAAAACACTCATGGTAGGAGTGCTATTAAGAGTCTCCTTGAGAGGCATACTATAAAACCCAAATTGTCCCCTAATGATAAGTTTGCTACATCTCCCATAAACATTAAAGATAAGGATTATGATTTCTCTCTCGATTTATCTTACATAACTATTGTTGAGAAAGAACCATTTTGTGGGACCAAGAATGAAAGTGTTGTAGCACATATGACTGAGCTTTCTACTATGAGTGGCCTGTTTTCTGATGATATTAAGATGCGCATCTACTTTGTTGCTAGATTTTTCCCTTTTTCACTGAAAGGAGAAGCTAAGACTTGGTTTAATAATTTACCTCCTAGATCTGTTGATAGCCCTGATTGCTTGATTAGTACCTTCCTTCAGAAATATTTCCCTCCTAGTGCTAGACATGCCATTTTGCAGGAACTTTTTGATTTTAAACATGGAGAAAAAGAGATATTGCCTGAATCATGGGCAAGGTTTTGTGCCTTGATTCATGCACAGGCTGGATGTTCATTACCTAAAAATGAGCTTCTTGATATATATTATAATGGACTAACTGAAGAATCTAGGACATACCTGAATAGTTGTGCTGATTGTGTTTTCAGGAATAGAACTCCCAAGGAAGCTGAGGAATTAATGGCTAAAATAAGAAAGAATTATGAAGACTGGACTTCATCTGAGCCAACTACACCTGAGTAACTGTGCCTGAGCCAACACCAACACCAAGATCAAAGAAGAGGGGAGTTATTGAACTAAATGATGAAGTGATGAAGGAATCTAAGAAATGTCTTAAGGAGAAGGGTATTAAAGCTGAAGATGTGAAGAATTTACCTCCTATAGAAGAACTATGTAAGCCAATCTCCCACTCATCCACTATTGAGGTACACTCTCTCCAACATTTTGATGAAGGTGATATTCCTTACTCTAAACCTCCTGATCAATGCTTGGAAGATGTTAGGAAAGATAATTTTAATAAAAGGGTGCAAAATCATCTAATGGAAAACTCTAGAGCTATTATTGAGTTGAAGGATATTGTGGAAAGAACCTCTAATGATGTTAAAATGCTTGTTAAACATTTCCAAATGGTTCAAACTCAGATTGATCAGCTTATTAAGGTACAAAAAGATTTGCTAGTTAATGCTTCTAAGGAAAAACATGCTTATGAAATTAGAACTAGAAGTGGTGCTGCCACCCAGGATCCTCTATATCCTTAGGGGCATCCTAAAAGAATTGAGCAAGATTCTCAACAAATTGAAAATAGTGGTACTTCTCCTAAGAAAAGGAAAAAGAAACATAAAACTATTGTAGAATCTTCTGAACCTGCTAAAGATCCTAATAGTATATCTGTCTCTAATGCTGAAATTGAAAGTGGTAATGAGGAAAATGATGCCCCTGATAAAGAAAAAGTTGAAGAAGAACCGGAAAGACACACTAAGAATACTAAATACACTAAAGAAGATTTTGTTGCTAAGAAACATGGTAGTGAAAGAGAGCCTTGGGTCCAAGAACCTATGCCCTTCCCTGATAAGAAACACAAGTCAAAGGAAGATGAACACTATAACAAGTTTTGTGAGTGGATGAAACCTTTATTTTTGCAAATTCCTTTGACTGATGCTATTAAATTGCCTCCTTACTCAAAGTATATGAAGGATATTGTCTCTAATAAAAGGAAGATTCCTAATGAAGAAATTTCTACTTTGCTTGCCAATTATTCCTTTAATGGTAAGGTTCCAAAGAGACTTGGAGACCCAGGGATTCCAACTATTCCATGCTCTATTAAAAATAGTTATGTTAGAACTGCTTTGTGTGATTTGGGAGCAGGAGTTAGTGGTATGCCTTTTTCTCTCTATAAGAGACTTCAATTGGAAAAATTAATACCAATTGACATATCTTTGCAAATGGATGATAAATCTACTACTATTCCTATTGGTATATGTGAGGATGTACATGTTCAAGTGGCTCATAATTGCTTGATATTAACTGACTTTGTTGTGCTTGAAATGCCTGGAGATGACAAATGTCTATTATTCTTGGGAGACCTTTTCTTAATACTGCAGGAGCTGTTATTAATTGTAATCAAGGAAAGGTGACTTTTAATGTTAATAACAAGGAGCATACTATCTATTTCCCCAAGAAGATTGATACGACTTATGGCTTAAATTCAATTGAACATGTTGAGGGTATCCAAGTTGGAGAAATATATCGTCCCATACCACGAGGAAAATATGAAACTATTATGATTGGGACCATTGCTATCAAGGTTGAGGTAACATAATAATTTAGTGGAATACAAAGTTTTGTTTCATATAAAATTGTTTTGGTAATAGGACCTGATCAACCTTGTTAACAAAGGGATTTTAATGAACAAAACAATGTTTTCACCATGATTATCTTCGCTTACTTTTATTATTATCCATTTTTGTTTTTGCTTTCACTTAGTTTACTTTTCTGTTGCTAGTTGCTTGCATATTAGAGTGTCTTAGAACTTCTGAAGTTTTAGTTTAGTTTTGTTTTTTCATCATTCCAAGGTCAACTTTCTGTCAGAAAATCATTCATCAATACCTGAAAATTGCTCAAAAATAAAGTGTCTCGAAAAATTCCATAAATTTCATATTAAATTTTTACGTGAAAAAGGGGCAGAGAAGTGCCTGGAGTGACCCAGGGGGCCCACCAGGCAGGCACACCACCTGGTGGCGTGGCCACACCAGGGGCACGCCTGGCCATGGTGTGGGCCACCCCTGGCCCTCCACTCACTCTCTCACTTGCCACTTCCTTCTCTCTCCCGAGAAAACATCAGTTCATTGCTCAAAATCGCGTTCTTGCTGTTCTTGCCCATGATTTTTCGATCTCCTTGCTCAGCCCATCTTTGCTGCTGAAATTTGGAGCATTTGTTCTCCGGTATGTGACTCCTCCGCTTGTCCAAGTAGATTTGTGTTTAGTGGTATATATCTTGAGTACTTTGCTACTGTAGGTGACATGTTATGTGAGCTTGTAAGCTTGTCCAATGCTTAGAGGAATTGTTTTGATGCATGTTTAGGCCTCTTACAAGTCCCTATGAGTAGTTCCCTTCATTATGTATTCACTTTGCAATCACTTGTATAATGCATGTTTAAATTCCTTAATATAAAAGATGAACAACCACACTTTTGGAGAAATATTTGAGAGGTACACACCTAGGAGGGCAAGGCCTTCAAGATCAGCCTCTTAGTTTAGGCCATCATATAATGAAGATCTTATTGCACCACGCTTTGGCAATGAAGGAGATGAGGGAGATGCTCACCCATCTACTTTCCCTTGTTTTACCTTTTTGCAAGCTGTAGGGATCCATGATGATTTCTTACTTCTTGTTCAGAGGGTTGGTTTGACCACTTACATGTAGGATGAGAGTGAGCAATATGTCGTGCTCACCAAAACTTTCGTTGAGAGTTTCGTTTTCACTAACACCCCTTATCAGTCAACTATTTCGTTCAAAATTTATAATCTGCCTATTACCATGTCATTGGAAAGATTTTGTAGCATTATAGGCATAGGCATGACTGGGACAGTGAAGAAGATCCAAGGTCGACCCGCTGATTTGCTGGAGCTCTACTGAAGTGTGACAAATGACGATGACCGCGTAGCTTAGCGCGAGAAGATAAGGATCATTCAACTCCCACCTCTTAGATATTTTGCTTATTATCTTTCCACTGGCATTCTTGGTAGGGAGAACACTAGTAATATTGCTAATTATCATTTAGCCTTCCTCGCTGCTGCACTTAATAATGATACCAAGTATAATCTTGGTTCTCTCATTGCTTGCTGCCTAGCCGCTAGAGGACCTATTTATGGAGGCATTATTGCCTCACGCATGGTTGCTTCTTTGGAACTGTGTGTTGATCCTAATGATACTGTGTTGACACCACAAAGGCTTGATCTTGCTGCTATGAAAACGCATCACTTTGTCACTACTGACTCTAGTACGGAGAGTTTAGTATACAGGATGTTGTTTACTGACAGAGACGAGAGGGAAATTCCTTTGCCACAATCCACTTTGTTCAGTATTTACAGGATGCCATGGTTGCGTTCCAAGGAGGAGGTGGACGAGCAGCTCCGCTTGCTTGGTTTCCACGGGCAACACTAGGGGGATGTGCCCTCTTATGACTATTCTGCACACTACGTTGGGGCGTCCTCGAGCTCATATCAGGACGAGGGCACCTCCTCGCCGTACTACGGAGGCGCTCCCTCTTGGCTAGCTTGGGATTGATACCCACTTAGGCCAAAAGCCTAAGCTTGGGGGGAGGTACACCGACATCACACTCATCTACATATCACGTTTAGTCGGTACTTTGTATATCCATGTTTCGTTCTCTTTTTAGTTTTCGTTCTTTCTTTACTTTTGCTTTTTTAAAAACAAAATGACCAAAAATATTTTCATTGTTTCTCTTTGTTTGCTTCTTTGTCTTTTTAGCCTTGGTTTTCTTCTTCCTTTTTGCTTTGTTTTGATTATTCGAAAATCCCAAAAAGATTTCGCTTTGCTTGTTCTTCCTTTTGGTTCTTGCCTTAAGAATCAAAAACCCAAAAATATTTGTTGTTCTTCTTTGGTTTTGTGAAGTTCATTGCATGGTTCAGCAGTCCTTAGTGGAGTTGGGATTCATGTTATTATTCAAGCCACACAAGTGAAGGGCAATAATGAAGATTAATGACAACTTGAGGTGTGGTAAGAGGCTGGTAACGAACTCTATTTGTTTTCATTTTTGTACATATACTCATCATTGTGGGCATGCTTAGTCTGTTCATGTAAGGTGTATGTTATTTATGGATGCTTAGTAGTTGTTGCTTTCCTATGATTAGCTCAGCTTGCTAATGGTTTGTAGCATGTCATATGAATGTTTGCTTGCATTGTTCTATTCATAACTTGGTATGACACTGTGGTATCCTCCTTTGAATGTTTCACTTGAATTGACTTGGCACATGCTCACGCATGCATATGACTGAAACAATAGTCAGTGAAGCCTCGATGAATTATTTTGCCTCAGGGGTCTTGAATCACTTTCATGCCATAATTAGTCCTGTTTTGTTGCAAGCATGATTATGACAGTTATTGCTCTCTCGTTTGTTGCCCTTACTATTGCTAGCCTTCACTTGCACTGAGTATGAGCTCTACTCGTGTTTCCAACTCCCCAAAACCAATCTTGCCAAAAGTGTCCACCATACCTACCTATTAGCATCATTTGCTAGTCCGTGCATATTCAGTATGCCTTGTTTTCTTCCGAATAAAATGTTTGATTGTTATAAGAAAGTTAGTTAGTAAAGCTCTCATGAACTTGATGGCACACTTTACTTTCTTGCACTTAATAGTCTTGAACCATTGTGTCCGTCTTTGTTGCGTATATGCTTGCGCTTTATGAGTTGAAGTTAGCAGAACCATGTATCATGGGGAACACTTTCAACATTTCACTTATTATTTCGTTGATATCATGATTCTTTTTCTTATGGATCCCGGCGGTGTGAAATAAAAGGGGAACTTGTAAGATCATGGAGTTTGTATGTGTGTTAGAGAAACGCCTAGGCTGCTAGCCTAAGCCATGCCTAATCATGGTGGAAACTTGCAGCATAACCATAATGAGCACTCTATGAAGCATCCTCAATAAAAACCTATGCAAATATCAAATAAAAAGATCGCCGAGATGCCCATTGTTTGCTTGCCTTGTCATTTTGATTATGGGATAGCTCCTGTATCATGTGCAAGGGGTACCCCGTTGGCGGTTCTCTATGATACATATATACTTACAATGACAAGAGCTTACTTGTGACTGAAGTTGAGTAGCATGAGGTTCGGTACTCGTAAGCAAGGGGCATGAGATTTCAACTTATAACTTGTCAAGCATATCCTCTTAGTTGTGTCACTTTAACCTTAACCATTTAAAGGTGCTTATGATAGGGGCAATGAGAGCTCAAAGCTAATGAGTACCATACTTTCAGCATTTGGAAGCCTTTCAAACTTTTCAAAACCTTTTCATTTCCTTGTTGAGTCTCCACATATTCTATGAGCATTTTCTTGAGAGCATAGATGTCATTCTTAGTGTAATGTGCTTGTCTCAAAACTTGGTTAATTGTGTCATGACCTTGACGCGTGTATCTTTGATATCTTTACTTCTAGTCTTCACTTGAACTTCAAAGGTGCCTCGGCATTTATTTTCTCTACAATCAAAGGCAAGCGAGATACCATTGTATCATACCTTTTTATGAGCATTGCAATGTTGCTTATGTTTATGTTTCATGCTACTTACTATTTTTGAGTTAGAATCTCTTCATAGCTTGCAATGATTATTAAGTAAGCTTAGTTTCATACTCTTTATTATGAATTGCCTGAGTGTTTGATCATATCCTGAGAATATATACATCTTATGAAGCAAATGTGTTTGTGAAAGTTTCTTTTATCGCACTCAGTTTTCAACTGAATTGCTTGAGGACAAGCAATAAGCTAAGCTTGGGGGAGTTGATATGTCCAAAACGTATCTAATTTCCCGGACACTTTTGCTATTGTTTCTCCTCTAAACTTGTGTGATTTGGATACAACTAACACGGACTAACGCTATTTTCAGCAGAATTACCTTGGTGTCTAGTTTTTGTGCAGAAAATCAACTATCAGGAAAAATCCCAGAAAATATGCCAAAATCCCTATTTCACCAGAAGACTCACGGAGCCAGAAGACGAGACGGAGGAGGGACACGAGGGGCC
Source organism: Avena sativa (assembly GCA_916181665.1). Lineage (NCBI taxonomy): Eukaryota > Viridiplantae > Streptophyta > Magnoliopsida > Poales > Poaceae > Avena > Avena sativa. Next base: position 665,444,955 of record OV702289.1, on the reverse strand, counting down.
CACACCACCTGGTCACGTGGGCCAGGCCAGGCCGCGCCTGGGGGTGGTGTGGCTGCCTCGGTCACCCCCTCTGCCTCCCTCTTAGCCTATAAGTTGCCTCTTGACCTAAAAACCAAGGGGGGTTCGATGTTTTTCCAGATAGAGTTCCGCTACGCCACCACCACCAGATTCCGTGATTCAGAACCAGAAACTCCGTCCTGACATCCTACCGGGACGGGGAATTGGAGGAGATCATCGCCATCATCATCACCATCGCTTCTCCATCAACCATCCATGATTCCCCCATCTATGAGTGAGTAATCCCCCGCTGTAGGCTATGGGGATGGTAGGGATTGGATGAGATCGTTCATGTAATGGCATCAGATTGTTAGGGCATGGTGCCTAGTATCTATTATTAGTGCTTTTTTGACTTTGTTGTAACTTGTTATGCTTAATGCTTGTCACTAGGGCCCGAGTGCCATGATTTCAGATCTGAACATGTTATTGATTCATGATGATAGTATTGTTTGTGATCTTACCTACAAGTTGTATACACATATTCTTGTACGGAACCAAAGGCCCCGAAGTGACAATAATCGGGATAACCGGAGGGGATGGCTTTGATGTGAGGATCACGTGTGTTCACGGAGTGTTAATGCTTTTCTCTGGTGCTTTATTAAAAGGAGCACCTTAATTGCCAGTAGTTCCCTCGAGGCCCCGCTGCAAACGGGCTGGCAGGACAAAAGATGTTGTGCAAGTTCTCATTGCGAGCACGTGTGACTATATATGAAACACATGTCTATGATTATTTAGTACTTGGATGCTTTATCTTATTTATCTGCAAATGACCTATGTCTTAATTGCTATATGAATTGTCTTGTCCATGCAACACCCGTCCATCCATCCCTATTCCTACCGCGCTTTAATCCTACTGTTTACTTCAATTGTTACTACTGTCTTTACTTTTACTACTGCTATTACCTTGCTATTTCTACTACAAAACTGTTGCTACTGATAAACTGTTGTGAGCAAGATTGTTTCCAGGTGTAGCTGAATTGACAACTCAGTTGTTAAGGCTTATAAATATTCTTTGGCTCCCCTTGTGTCGAATCAATAAATTGGGTTTCACTTCCCTCAAAAATACTGTAATACACCCCTATACTTGTGGGTCATCAAGGTGTTATACGACGAAGACACCAAATAGTTAGCCATCATCCTCGCTGTTAAGGAGATTGAGGATATGTTTATGCTAGTGAATCGGCAGCACGGCTCGGTGCCTAGACGTATTTTCCTCCCGCGCAACCGCTCGCTCGGCCACCACTTCCTCATGCAAGATTACTTCGTTGAGGTACCAACCTACCCCCGCATCTCTTCCGTAGGAGGTTTCGGATGCACCGAGAATTGTTTCTCAAACTCATATAAGCTTGCTAGGCCAACAACACATACTTCCAGCACCGTAGAGACATAGCAGGGGTTCTAGGGTTTAGCGCTTACTAGAAAATCTTCGTAGCCATGTGTGTGCTTGCATATGGCGTTCCCACAGATTATTGTGATGAGTATCTTCACATTGGTGGGGATACAACCATCGAATCTATGCGGCTGTTTGCTAGGTTGATGATTCACTTGTTTTTAGTGAAGTGTACCTTCGAGCTTCGAATGAAGAAGACACCATCTGATTGATGCAGATGAACGAGAGGAGAGGTTGGCATGGTATGTTTAGCAGCGTGGACTGTATGCACCGGAGGTGGAAGAATTGCCCGAAAGCATGGCACGGTACTACGGTAAAAGTCACGATCCAACAATTGTGCTTGAGGCCGTAGCATCGAAAGACTTGTGGATTTGGCATTGTTTCTTTGGTTTGTCAGGATCACTAAATGACATCAATGTCTTGCATCGATTCCATCTATTTGCAAAACTTGCCAAAGGAGAAGCTCCTGCCTGCAATTACAAAATTGGGAGGCATGAGTACACAATGGGTTACTATCTAGCCGATGACATATATCCTGATCGCAAAACTCTAGTGAAGACTATTCATGATCCACCAACAAGGAAAGAAGCTGTATTTGCCAAGGCACAAGAGGCAGCCTAAAAAGATATTGAGAGAGCTTTTGGAGTTTTGCAATCTAGATTTGCTATTGTGCAAGGTCATGCTCGTTTTTGGGACATGCCAACCCTCAAGAACATCATGACATGCCGTATCATTCTTCACAACATGATTATCGAGGACGAGAGTGATCTAGAATTGAAGTGTTTCTATGACAATGTTGAAAGCCGAGTGAAACCACAAAGAATCCCGATCGCCTTCAAGCTCTCCTTGATTCCTACAATCAAATTGAGCACGAGTGAACCCATGCGCAGATCCAACAGGATCTCATCGAGCACAACTGGGTGAGGCATGGCCGCCAATGATCCACAATTTTTTCATTCCATTTGTATTTCTGTGCCATTAAACATTGTTGTAATTTGATTAAAACTATTGTTGTAATTTGATTTGGATAATGTGGATGATCGTTTGATTCGAACTATTTATTGCATTTGCATATGCTTTGACATGTGGAAGACCTCAAAAAATGAAATCATGATTTTACTGTCCGAGAACAGCCGGCGTGCAGAATGACCCCGCAAACTCGACCTGTGAAAGACGGTAAAAGATCGACCTGTGAAAGACGGTAAAAGTGGTTTTCCATCAAAAAACGCCTTCTACAGTTCGATTTTTTTTCTTACTAGCACGATACCCGTGCGTTGCTACGGAGTCACCATCGTCGACGACGAACGTATGCACAACAGGGACGAAAGCGATATCATGCACATTCTCTATGCTCGTAGCCACATCAATTTCAATGTCCCAACTAAAGACAAACTTTAAGTTATACAAAAATGTCGTTCCTATTAATTCTCGAGCGAGAAATAATGATTCATAGTCTTCCTTTTAATTAGCCCCACTTTGGCTACTTCATATACCCGATTAAATTTTCAATGCTCCATGGTCTATCTTTTCTGAAATTATTTGAGAAAATGGAAAATATTTGTGAGAAAATTAAAATAAAAAGGCTTTGAAAAGTTGAAAAATAGCCAACAACCCCTGTGCTCAAGCTCACCTAAGCGCATGTACAGTAAGTAGTAATTCGTCAACCAACGCATGCCACCAAGGATTTACGATGAGGTGGAGGGACGTAGAGGAGAGAGAGCGAGCCCGTCTGTAATTTTGCAGACGGTTGAATCGCGTGAAAGTCGCTGATTACTGACTCCTTTCATCCCGTTGTATGCATGGGATCGGTAAATCATGGGTTCGTAGATTTGGGAAGGAGCGTCGTTTCTAATGATCAGTTAGCTATTTTTTAGGTGCTACAGATAGCAAAGAAAAGATCTCATTGTAGAGAAGTTTTTACTATCGTCTAGAGGTAAAGTGGAGTTTTAATACGGACAGATGCTGACTGGACGAATATACATGCCCTAACATTGGCTCACACCGTCCACACCCCACCCAACCCTTCTAATCCTAAGCTAGACATGACCCACACACCCAGGCCACACGCCACTCCATGTACACACCCACAATCCGTGTCGCTCGCCTTGTAAAAAAGATCTTGTCGCTCGTCGAGCAGGGAAACAAAATCCCCAAATTTCAATCTCTTCGTGACATGCAGGAAGAGGGAGATGGGCTCGTGGCCGCTGATCCCTGACGCCTGGACCAAAGTCCTGCAACCACTGTCGCATCCTTGGCCTCTCACTTCTCGCTGGAGGAAGCTCGCCCAAAGACCCCGTCTTAGCTCGGCCCGCACCGTCTTCTAGTGGCCGATCTCGATCTCCACCGTCCTCCGCCGATGATCTATTTTTTTCCTTTTTTAAATAGTTTTTTCTCTCACCGGTGGTAGTGGTATTTTCTGGCCCACTACGCTTGGAAAGAGGAATCTGGACTCTAGTTTTTTTAACAGTTTTTTCTCTTAGTGGTGGTTATGGGTATTTTCTATATTGGTGGGAGGGTATGCTCATGCGTTGCACCGGAAGAAACAAATACTCAAACGTCTAGTAAACCATCTTTATTGACACTTCACTTTGTCACCATCGTCGATGATGTCATGTATTTCTCCTTTTCGTGATGAGAACATAAGCATATCTAAGAATTTATATATACAATATATGACATCTATTTTAAAATAGAGGGAGTAGATTGCAAACCCCTCACTACACCGACTTATAATACCCTAGACTTGTAATGATGGTGGACGTCATCCATAAATTTTATTATTTTAAAATGAATTTACATGCAGCTAACAACTCAAATTTTTCCCAACAATCTAAGGAGCACGGTGACCCTAGCCTTAATTTGGCCCTTTTCCACATTTAACATTTTACATAACATGGGTTGAGTAAATATGTCGCTCTTTCTCCATTTATATTGTTCTCTAAATAAATCAGCTTTTGTTTATATTAATATGGACGACTCTATAGATGTCACTATATAAATTTCACTAATATATATTTATTACTTTTCAACTACAAAACTGATATATCACAACAACCTACCATTAAAATATCATATTTCCTCCGTCTGAAAATAAGTGCCTTGGATTTGTATCGATTTATTTGTATTCGACACTAAAACATGTCTAAATATATGTGAATCTAGTCAATCCGAGTCACTTATTTTCGTACGGAAGGAATATAATGTACTACCGCTACTTCGTACCTTAGCTCTTGATTCTACTTCCCTCCTCAATTTTGTTTAGGGTGTAAGCAGAGTGAGAGAGTCCCTAACACTGTCTCACAAATCGGTTCTCGTGTGCTGTTTTTGTTTTGCGTGCTCGCTACACCTTCTATAATTCGCACAAGCGATCAGGCAGAACACTGGGCCGACCCAAACTCAAGGATCCGTTACGTACTCCTCCTCCCGTGAGAAAAAGAGGCGGCGGACCCTAGCAGCCGCCACGATCTACTTCGTCCTCGTCGTCTGCGACCAAGCATCGACGGGTCCCCGCCTCCTCTGCTTGCCGCTCCGGCGGCGGGAGAAGGTGGGGACCTCGGACCTGCGCTCGGCGTTGAGAAGGGTCCCTAAAGTTAGAGTTTGGTCATCCGGCATCGTCGTTATGGTGGCTATGGCGGCGTTGTGCGGGGCAAGAATAAGGTATGCCCGCCTCCTCTTCCACCTCGTCGGCGATGATCCTGCTGCTGGCGTTGAGGATTGTGGGGATTTGTCTGGTCGCCGCTTTCATGGAGTGGTGGATCTCGTCCAGTCTACGTGTGTTTTAGGTTTGGTGTTACAAGTTTCGGATCAGTTCAAGGGTTCAATGGCGACAACTTCATCTCTGGGGCGCTGGTCCTTAGGGGCACGTGCACGAAGACTTCCCGACTGTCATCAACAATGGCATATCGGCTCCGGTAATGGAGCGGCGACAGCGGCGCGTCGGCGACTCGCTCTGGCGGCAGTAGTATTCGTTAGGTGGTTCAAAGACCTCGATGTAATTTTTATTATGTTTAGGATACTTTGTACTTCTTATGAACTCATGAAATAGATCCGGATCTTTTTCCGCAAAAAAAAGAACTCAAGGAACCACCCGAAGCAGCGAGAGTTGGGCGATCGATCGATCCGGGTCAGCGGAAAAAAAAATGTCAGAGGAGGATCGATCGGGTATGTTTTTTTTTAGATAGGATCGATCGGGTATGTTGTTTTAGCACGACTCGGACCACAGAACGTTTGACGACCTTTTCTTTTGACTTACCCGTGGCATATGTGGTAATATGTATTTTGGTAGGAGGATAAAAGAGTCCAAAAAAGTGTTGGACCGGAAGAAACAATCCGTCCTTTATTATTATTACTAGGAAACATACCCGTGCGCTGCACCGGGAGAATAAGAAAGACACTTATAGATGGAAAAATGGTGCAACCCTACTTTTACTTGCTTTTAGTTTTGGAGAGAGAAGTTATACTGAAAAATTCATGGGAGTATATTTTAGTTGTGTTGTGTTGATCCAGAATTCCTATGAATCGTTTTTTATCTCATGCTTTTATCCTTTTTTTAGAAAAAACTGTTCGGGTTTTGAAAGGAATAGGTGTGTTATGTTATGTGTGCAAGTATAATATGTAAAAAAATGTCAGTTAACTGAAAAAAGTTCATGCTGGTAATCCCCCGCTGCTTTCATTTGCAGTACTTTCTTTTAAGATCAAAATACAGTATGCATGCCTTCAAGAAGTTAGTGGCTTAGCACATGCTCTCATCTCTTCAATATGATACACTATGATTAGCACATGGCTTAGCACATTCTTCGCAACAGAAAGTCTCTCAACCAAAAACAGTTAATCCGGAAAAGCAATGGATATTTGTGTTGACAAATAATATGCACTAACTAATATTCATTCGTAGAGCATGCTCTCCCACCTCAGAAGTCTAATACTTGAAATAATATGGTGATTCACACATACATACTGCGTTCTACTTACCAGGGATAGAAGTTGTTGGATGACTGAATATTCACCAAAGCAAATAACCTAGAGAACTATGTCACTTGTCGCTTCTAGGCATTGAAATAAATCATCCATCTATGGCTGGAGTCTTTGAGTTGAGGGGAGGGGACAGGGAAAGGTTCTGACAGGAGGGTGGAGTCGCGAAAAGGCCTTGCTGCTGTAGCGCCTCAGCCACAAGAAACTCCGGCCGCTGCTCCACCGTATTCTGAAGCCGATGTTGAGAGCAACACCAAGTGCCCTCGTGTACTTGTCTGCCTGCCGGCCAAGCTGGGTGGTCCATGAAGGATGAGCGCGCGGCCCAGAACGCTGCAAGGAGAGGAGGAGGAGGTCTGAGAAGGGATCTCTTCGATCTCATGGGCTGGAGCTCGGATTGATCCAAGGTGAAGCCCGGGACAGAAATCAGGTTGGGATGTTGTGGAGGTAAGGGGAGTACCTCGGCGGGGGCAGAAGGCCGGTGCGGGGCGGCGTGGGAGGACGGCGGCGCACGGTGGTGGCAGGTATGTCAATATGCACATCTCCACAGAAACCAGAAACGAATCATACAAGCGTGTATCATGCATCTCCAAGATGGCAATCAACAGCCACGAGTAGGATCAAATAGCAGTGATCAACAGGATCCTCCGGTGCCATGGCCGTGAGGAGAACACGGGCATCGAGCTCCTGACGGAGAACCGCGGGGATGTGAAGGATCTGGTCATTACAAAGCTAGCACAAATCAAAGATGAGAAGGGCCTTACCAGTCCAACGTCGGCATCGAAGCACGACGGCGAAGGCTAGGGGTCCAGTCCAACGTCGGCATCGAAGCACGCCGGCGAAGGTTAGGGGTCGTGGCGTCAAGCCCTGTTCATCGTCTAGATCGACTTATTCCGCGTCTCGAGGCCGTCGGAGGCTGTTTATTAGGTGCGGGACGGAGGATTCCCTACGGGACACGGGCGTGAGTTTTCTAACCGAACGTAGGTTACACAGTGGCAGGATCCTAATTCTCTCAAACTGGCATGGGTAAAAAGGTCAAAAAAGTAGAAACAATCCGTCCTTTATTATTAGGTATAGATATAGAGGTATAGACTAGCACAATGCCCGCACGATTGTTGCGGAAGAGCAAGTTTGTTGACTAATTATTCTAAAATTAGACCGCCTTACCTGTTCGTTCTCCAATCATATCCGTATTTTTATTAGTAAATAACTTACCTATTTCAAAGTAGAACCCTCTATATCTTCGTCTTTTTTCATGTCCCGTACGGCAACGGGAGAACTCAACTGCTAGAACATTGGAAGAGTAGTATCATACCAGATAAACAACGAACTACTGAACTACTATTTGTAGAATTCCTACAACGTTCATGTTAATTTCGTGCTGATGAATAAGGTCCTCTATTTTTAGAGAAACTTCTTCGTCTGTATTCTCTATTCTCGATTTCTTTGTCATTTTATGTAAAAAAAATTATTAAAATTTTATATTTAGCAAAAGTTAGAATTTAGTCTCTAGAGTGAACTTCTTCGTCCGTATTTTCTATTCTCAATTTCTTTATTATTTTAAGTATTTCTTAGAAAAATAATTTTTTAAATTTTATATTTATATTGAGCAAAAGTTAAAATTTAGTCTCAGCGAACACATCTTAGACAATAGATTTTACAATTTAATATGCATGCACTTGTAGCATCTGCGATCATTCACACAAAATCAAATTCATATACGTGTGCCCCGGTGTACCAATTTAGAGGACATGCACCCGCGATGAGGGGTGCGAACAAAAGTGCAAGGCCCAAAAAAGCCTGCTAACACCAACATCACGAGAACTGTCCTCCTCATCCCCATCGATTTTCCCTTGATCCCGGCCACCAACCAACCGTGTCCCCAGGCCTTTCTCTGTCAACCTCTGCTGCTCCTCTCTCGAGCGTCTAGTCGGCGGTATATTTCTTTGTCAACCCCTCTCTGTTGCTCCGCCCTCTTTTCCCCTTTTCAATATGTCCCAACTGTATCCAATCATTGAATTCCAAATCACGGCGTTGTTTCTTGTTGATTTCAGAGGCGCGGTATATTTCTTTGTCAACCCCTCTCTGTTGCTCCGCCCTCTTTTCCCCTTCAATATGTCCCAACTGTATCCAACCATTGAATTCCAAATCACAGCGTTGTTTCTTGTTGATTTTAGAGGCAGCTGATTCCTGTCAGTTTCCAAGTCCAAGCGTATATAAACAGGTAAAATTTGTATCGAGATAGTGAGGCGGGACTATTCCACTATGATGTTTACCGGTCAACTAAACAGCTTATACCGTCAGGATTCAACAGCCTGCTCGCAGCCCATAGGAGAAGCCCAACAACACGGCGCCGCAAACCGAGCGGTACATGCGATATGTTTTTTTTAAACAAGGTACGATACGTTTGTTAGAACTTCTCGTGCCTTTTGTTCCAGATGAGGGGGAAAAAAATAAAGGGAGCGAACCGGTGGTACGTGCGGTGATGGTGTATTTGGTGGGAGGGTAACACGGTCTAAAAAAAGGTTGGATCGGAAGAAACAATCCGTCCTTTATTATTACTAGCAAAATGCCCGCGCGTTGCGGCGGAAGATGTTAGTCTTTATTGTACCGGTGGTGAGTCTTTTTAAAATCAGTGGCACGTCGTAGCATAGACATCTTTTTTAACTTGCTCGGTGACATCCGCTCTTCGATCAACTGATTGTTCTAATTAGATGACACATATGAGAAAGATCCGTAAAGAAGGAAAATATATTTGCGTATGTCGGGGAGGAGTTGGGATGTGGATTTGGTCTAAAATTGACCTAAGTTGCAAGGATAATTCAATTTTAGGGTTAGGTTTAGTGTCCTAAAAAGATGCTAGAATTTTTGTAACTTGTTTTTTCATATGATGCATGCATTATCATCACACATGTTGTTGCCCAAAGAATTGACCCACATAGTCGTTGGTTGAACCGGTATTTTTCTGAGGTAGTCCGCTCTATGTCGTCGTGCTTGTGCACGTATCTCCCAAGCAGACACCCGGCCGCCACACACACCCCGACCGACCTGTACACATATTCCCGGCCGCAACCCACCCACCCACCCACTCACGCCACGGGAACCCCACCCGCCGACACGGCCACCTCGCTCACCTGGCCCCACCAACAAACCGCGCATACACACTGCACGCGTCTCTCCCCTCTCTCGCTCTCACCCCGCCTCCATCCTCGTCTTCCCCACCTACCGCCCCCTTCCTGAGACCCGATTCCCCCGCCACAGCGCCTCCTCGCTGCGCTCTCCGCCGCCGTTTTCCCCGCCCTCCGCTGCATCGCTAGCCTCTCCATTCCGCCAACAAGCTTCGACCGGCGCCACGCCATCCCTCTCTCCCTCTGCTAGTAGCCATCGCCCTCGCTTTTGCCCCCCGCCACCCGCTCAGCGCCGCCCGGCCGCGGCCTTGGCGCCGTCCGCCGGCTCGCTAGACGTCGTCCTCGTAGGTGCCTTTCTTTTTAATCATGCATCTTGCATGCATTAGTGCGTTGCATGGGTAAAGTTTTCTTTCTTTCTTCCAAAACTTCTTATTTTTCTCTTTATATTTCTCCCGAGTGACTGACAATCTATTTCGTGATGAAGGAGGAGAAGCATGACCAATGCTATGCTAGAGCCATTTTTAACCCTATGAATTGCTCAATCAAGCTAAAAAAAACCTAATTTCTTTGCCTAGATGAACATCAAATATACTCCCCTTCTTTTCTTTTGAAGTCCTCTAATTTTATTCCTACACTTTTCCTCTAATTTTCTTAAAGTAGGAAATGGTTTAAGAAGAGGAGAAGATCGCCGTGGACCTGCCCAGCTGAAGCATCAATCATCCTATCACCATCCACGACCCTCGTCTATAGTCTCTCTAGATGCCTTTTTTTTAACTTAGTCTCTCTAGATGCCTTTGGATGGAGGTGTAGTACGAATGCATCTCCCCCTCTTTGTTCCTCTTGGGTCTGAAACGATGCCAGCTTAGACACTCGCATGATGCATCAGCAGGTTGGCCCACATCTCTTTAATTACAGCCCTACAGATTCCATCCTTTCCCATTGTAAGTCAAAGGGCAACTGGTCCAGAAATCCCGATTAATTATATCCATGCCAAGTCCCCTCTTATTTGATGATGCTTAAATCCGCTTGTTATTCCAGTCAACTACGAACGTATATAAATTGCTATAACGGTACTTAAGAGAGCAAGGTGGGACTATCTACACAAGGAAATTCCATTAGAAATATTTGCCTACTCGGTGCTATTTTCAAAACCTGGCATACAGCCCACAAAGAACGGCCCATAAACACGCACCGATTAACCATTAATGTCAGCACTCGAACGGGTGGCACGGCTGGGGACGGTCCGGTGGAACGCGCCCGGGGTTTAGTCCCACCTCGCTAGTTGAAGGAGGCCGACACCAGTTTATATAGCTGGACAAACCTCTCCCTTCAGTCGCGGCTTTTGGGCTGAGAGAGGCCTTGGGCCTCCAAATACACTGGTTGAGCGTGGGCTGACCTTTGGGTCGCTAACATCTGGTATCAGAGCCAGCGTGCGCACCGCTATTAGGTGTGTGGCGATCGCCATGCCTTCCTGAGGGGCTTCTCAGGGGGATGGGATGTCAGCACTCGAACGGGTGGCACGGCTGGGGACGGTCCGGTGGAACGCGCCCGGGGTTTAGTCCCACCTCGCTAGTTGAAGGAGGCCGACACCAGCTTATATAGCTGGGCAAACCTCTCCCTTCAGTCGCGGCTTTTGGGCTGAGAGAGGCCTTGGGCCTCCAAATACACTGGTTGAGCGTGGGCTGGCCTTTGGGTCGCTAACAATTAACCATTAATTAGCCATGTAAACAATTACCGTGACCTTTGACAAAAACAACTCCCGTATTAATTAGCTAGGATTGCCTGATTAATTAGGCACAACTGCCAAGTAATCAGCAGCTTTCGCGATGCTACTTTCGTAGGGGAGAGCAGTCAGTCCCCACCAAGGTGAGTATAAGGGCTTTTTTTGGGGGGGGGTTTAATTTCGCTTCGTTCATCTTCAAGTGCCGACAGTTTCTATTCCCGAGTGGTGTGCTGGTCCGCTGATGGTTGCTCGCGTGGGAGAAATAGGTATCGAAGAAAAGAGTCGAAGCTACACTGACGCAAGGCCCTTGGCCAGGAACTCCCCTACACGCAGTGCGGACGGCAAGTTCTAGCGTGAGCGTGCACATACAGGTTACGGCCGCAGAGCGGGCTCACCACGCCTGTGGAGCATGTCCACCAGCTCCTTCCTCGCATGCCGGCGCCAGCGATGGGACGACGCGGCAGGCTGCAGTCACCAATGCGTCCATGGCAGGGCACATCATCACCTGACTCCCGAACAGAGAACCAGCGCAAGCACGCCCCACGCATCCATCCATGGCAGCGATGACCAAGGGGACGCCCAGCCGCGCCTCAGCGTCAGCGAGCACGCCAAGCTGGAGCACCGTGTCCTCCTGGAGCCACGCATCGGACCGCTTTTACTTACCAGCTGCGACCGAAAAAACGTGCTTTTTTACATACCGGTGGTATAAGGGGTAATACGTGGTTAGGTGGGAGGGTAAATCGGTCCAGAAAAATGTTGGACCGGAAGAAACAATCCGTCCTTTATTATTAGGTATAGATTAGGTATAGATATAGACTAAGAAACAAACCCGTGCGTTGCACCGGGAGAGAAAATTAACAATGGCGTAAGCACACATTCACCGCTCCAACAATGCCAACACTCAATAAGTCAACTGAAAAATATCAGTACAGTTCAATACAGGTATAGTGTATTCAAAAGGATACTTGTGTTAATGGCGTTCAAATAAAAAAATTATGCATAACATATTGGGATAAATAAACTCCGCACAATTGAGTTTAGCTGCTGCAATAAACAAAGGAGTTGCAAGGAGTAACAAACATAGAAACAGAAGAACTTTGTCACGTACCTCTCTAGCTCTCTCCTGAGCTCGCAACCGAGGTCTCAGCCATCCCTCAAATCCTCCTTCAATGTTCCTCCGCTCACCTCTGGTACATATATGACGATGCTGATACAAGTACATTGCCAATATAAATGTCAATATCAGACTGAACTGTTGGGTGTTGGCTGGAAAAGTAAAAAGAATCTTATCTTAGAATATAAAATTTTCCAACAGGATATTCAACACGGTATCACAATGCAGCAGACACATAGTTAAAGGACTTAGTATTTGAATATTCACACAACTTGAAGCCTCCAGAGTAGCAGCACATTCATGTCCATGTCCATGAGCATTTACACTGCAATCAACAACGAGCTTCGCTTCAGCTTTGACATTCATGCACATGACCAGCAGCATATCCGCCTTGTGGGAATCTCACGGCTGGAGTCGCTGGCCTTGCGCAAGTTCAGTCCTGTGGGCACCCGTGGCAGCATGAGGCTGGCCACCAACACTACTCCGCAAAATGCGCTCAATAGCAGCGAGAACTCAGACGGCGGACAGAGGCAATCAAATAGACTTGGTGGGACTTGGATCGGCTTTGCTGCAGTCGACTTGGTCGCCGCGTCCACCACGCTGCTCAGCGGATGATCCAAGTACTGATTATGTCGTCGGCAATAAAGGGAAATTCCTATCTAGATCACTCTTGTGGGGTTGCAGAACGTCAAGGCTGCCATAGATCAGCCGCTAAGCAACGTGGTGGACACGGTCACCAACACCAAGCCGACGGCAACAAAGCCGATAAAAGCACCGATTATGAAATTCCGATCCTGATATCACTCTCGTAGGGATAGGGATTGCAGAACCACCGGGTCTACTCCCATGACCGCGTCAAAATCCATGGCGAGAACACCGGCGAGATCGACCTGCGGAGCCGGGGAGATCGTGCCGTGGAACCATGATCGCGGCGTGGAAGAAGCGGTTGGAGGGCTGGCTAACCTCCTTTCTTATCGGGTTGGACTCGAAAACCAAGGAACGGAGGAAGGAAACGACGAATCAAACAATTATTTTATTTACCGATGACACTGATGGTAACATGTGATTTGATGGGAGGGCAAATCCGTCTAGAAAAATGTTGGACCGGAAGAAACAATCCGTCCTCTATTATTAAGTACTAGGAACAATGTCCGTGTGTTGCACCGAAAGAGAAAAAATAACAAAGCGAAGACATGTATTTTTATTGAAAATTTTCTTAGACCCAGGAAAATTTCACTAAAACTATATCTAGATTCGTGGTCATAACAGATGTAACCTGCTATATCTAGGTCAGAAAAGAACATCGTCAGTTTTTTCCTAGCCGTGTGTGCTATGTGTGCATAGATGAAAAAACTCCCAGTTGGAAGAGAAACAACATCTCCAAAATCTGTGCTGTTCTAAGTGAATCAAGTATCTTATACGATCGACTATGTACACTCTCTTTGTTGATGTATAAAGTGTTCAGGCTGGCATTGGCCTGCCGTAGTTGAGCTTTGTGCAGTGGTAATGTAAATATGACAACTTGTGTTATACAACATGTGCATTCTCCATAAATAGATAGCTTGTGTTTTTTTCATAATACCACAACTTTATTTTTAATCTTCTAAAACTAATAAAGGACAGAGAGTAAGAAAAGCAAGTTTTCTCCGGTTTGCTTCACCTGTAGGCAACAATATGAAAAATGTATCGAGGAGCCCCTATATAGAAGTATCTACCAAGTGATCAGAGTTACACATAAATACTACAACAGTCGTTTCCAAGAGAGATTCAGAGGACGGTCCCATACCAGGAAATTTAGATTGGGCATCATCGGCATTAAATTCCTACATGGCAAAGAAGGAAATATATAAGTGCATGGATCCAAACTTTGAGCCGATAGCTGTTCCGAGCGACCGGCAAATGCAGACTACACTTGGAAATAATAAAATATAGGCTTTGCTGCGGTACTTCAGTCAAAGGCCGCCAGATCGAGAGCCATAGCTGAGCTCGAGCTATCTCCCTGCTATTCCTTCGTCTGCTCCTCATCGTCTCCTCTCTCTACTTCACCCGGCCATCAGCATCATCACGAGGGGAGCATCTGCGGCCGTTGCCGTCGCTGTGGACGAATTGGTTAATGACTCATTAGGTTGTGACGAAGAAGTAAGAACCTATAAATTCACAGAAAAATAAAATCTATATTCTCTCCGAGTCTTCTCTTTGCTCTCAAAGAGTGAAACACGCAGCAGCAAGCAAAAAAAGATCTTCCGATCCTCTCCGCTCTCTCATGCAGCAACACAACCAAGAAATTAAAATTCGTCGACCCTCTCTGCTTTCTCATACGGCAACCTCCTATTGCATTTCCTGGCACTGTAAGTTCATTCTTGTGAGATCTTGTACTTGCACTTTTCTGCACAGCACTGCCGTTGGCAGAGATGAGCATGATGGGCCAGACATCAATCACTTTGTGATTCATTTGGTGGTCAACTGATTTCAACTCCTTCAAGAAGGTCTCACAAAGCATCTGTGTTAATAACAAAGCAAACCTCGATGGAACTCCAATAGGCAGTGCTATATTTCTCAAGAAAAGGCCGATGCATCTACGTGCTTTTATTTTATCGTATAAAAATGTTCTTCTTGTTACATGGTAGTGTACAAAATCAATCTCCTACTTGTTTATATCATATGACTCTGAGCTCTTAAGACAAAGAAAAGTTTCTGAGTTTTTCATGTATACCTGAATATGGTCAGGCTGGGGTTTGTGCCGTTTGGAAAGGCCATGGCTTCTGCTGGAGCCTGCAATTCTAGTGATGTCTTTCCTATGCATCCTAGTCTTTGAGTGGTTGATGCATCGAGAGAAGCAGCAAGCGAGCACCAGGAGGGCTCTAGAGGGCTTGCGTTGACCGTCAACCCCCAGCGTGGCACCCATCTGAATAGATCGAGAGGAGGACAATCAAAGCACAATCAAACGAACCAATCCAAAGCAACAACGAAACCAAAAAGGGATCAGAGAGTTGTCTCACCATCCTGGCGCGCTCGCCCTTCTCCTGGACAGCATCATCCATGAGCACCCTCTCCATCTATCCAATCATAGAGGAAAACTGTAAGAACATATAAAATCTATCAGCGGCGGACATACGTGGGGATTAGGTCCAATTGAAACCCATTTTTTGGAAACACATGATACCGAACAGTACGTAGCATACACAATGGCCGCCGTAAAATAGAACATCATACACAAATGATATGCAGAACGGTGTGAAGCTTCTGTTAGGGTCACCAAGGGCAAATCAAGATCACTCGATGGACTAACTGCCGCAGCAGACTATTTCGAAAGATTGATCGCTGAAATAGAAGGATATTAAAGGGTAAAATCACCAATAGAACAACCAGATACAAAACTACCCTGAGTCGGATGTGGAGGGCTAGGGTTTATATCTCAGATTTTCAAGAAGAAGAGGATCACAGAAGACGAAACGTGCTGCCGTGTTCAGGTCGCCGGTCCCGCATCCTTGTCCCTGCGTTGTGGAGAGAAAGGGGTCAGCGCGCACATAGATAGAGAGCTGCCGCGAGCTCGCCCTTCAGCCGCCGGCGCTCACCGTTCCAACCCGCTGTACATGGCTACCGCTGCTACGGAGAGAGAAGACAGGGGAGAGAGCAGACCCGAGCGCTGTGAGAGAGTCCCTTGATGACACGGGGCGGCCTGGCTGAATCTCGACGGCGCACTGGTGGATATCGATGGCTTGATCTGATCCAGATTGGAGAGTCCAAGGCACCAGGAAAAGAACCAATCACCGCCAGATCATGACCGGAGGACCTTCATCGCCTCTGCCTGCGTACGTTCTCTCATCGGAAGAGATTTCGATGATATTAGATGAGATCTCAGCAAGGATGTTCACGATGTTCGCGTTGTTTGATCGATTTGGGGCAGGTATTGGGTAGTTCTCATCGCAGGGGACCTCGTCTTCGCAATATCACGTGGTGGTCGTGTATAGTATATGCCATATGGAACCAGGGGTGGGACCGGTTTACGGTTACCGCATGTGGCACGCAGGCGACCAGGCGCTGGCGTACGATCCGATCCTCCTACCTTTTTTTTTTTGAGATGGATTCTCTATTTTGTATTGTGGTATGCACGCCGGGCATTCTCCTTATTTTTTTTCCTTTTTGGAGGCTTATTTGCATTTACCGGTGGTATGGTGGGCAATGTGCTGTCTGACAGGAGGGTAAAAGGGTCTAAAAAGTGTTGAACCAGAAGAAACAATCCGTCCTTTATTATTACTAGGAAAAGTGCCCGTGCGTTGCACCGGGATAGAAAAAAATCAAAATTTGGACATAGGCGGGATACAAATTTTGCCACGAAGTCAATCGGCCCGAGTAACCCTAGCCTTAGTTTGCTCTTTCATGTTAATCTTTAACTTCTAATATATTTTTATTCGATCTATTCTTTTAGACTTTATTTTAAATTTGTTTCTAAATCTACGAATCGCAATGCTAAGCAATATCTTCGGATTCATAAATCCCAACTAACGTCAAAACTGAATCCACAAATCAAATAATCACAACAAAGAATTTATTCACGCATTAGGCATCAAGGTGGATGGTGCAGAAGGTGGAGGAGGCAGGTGTGTATTTATAGTTACCTCAAATTAGCAATAATAAGAAAAAATCAATTACTCCAAACCCAGTACTATCTTAGGAAGAATTCTACCATGAGTTCTTCAACAATAATAATAGTGAAATTGGATCCTCCAAACTTAACATAGCATTGTGTCCAATACCTTGTATAGTGTGTATTAATCTGACCCGTATAAATAAATTATGTAAACTTGCAATGCATTAATTTGATAGTAGAAATTGTGATTAACATGCCCATGAGTTGTTATAGGTTATTTTGTATTGAATATTATTTAGACTAATATCCCGCTTTCTATATGCGTGCATCCTTAAGAAAATTTAAAAGAACCAATCCAAATCTTTATCAATAATACTCTCATAATGAAATGCATGAATTAAAATGGCTCAAGGATTTCCTTGTAGAACCAAAAGAGATATATGTAGATGGCAAAGAATCAAACCTATTATTGGAGGAAACCATCACCACAAGATAATCAACATTAATTATTCCAATTGCGCTTAGCTTCTCCGCGTTGTTCATGTCTTTGCCATTGAAATAAAGCAGCAAGTGTTGCAACAGCACTTCTCCGCGTTGTTCATGTCCTTGCCACTGAAATAAAGCAGCACGACACTTGAGTCTTGCCACACACAATCATTAAAACCAACAATATTAGATCAAATCAGCGGAGGTAAAAATTGTAAGAAAATTGAAGAAGAATTTTGCTGGTCCAGCCGACCTCCACCTCAAAGCATGCAGATGCAGGGGACACAATTTAGCTAAAATATGCAGATTGTCGCTGGCGGTACTCAAATTAGAAGCTATCTTCTCAAGCAGGTGAATTGTCGCTGGCGGTACTCGTCGCTGCCTGTCGAAGCAACATGCGATGTCTCGACATGAACAACACTCCTACTTGCCTATAGGTTGGAAGGTAGAAGGTTCTGGACTACGTGAGCTTGCCCAAAGTGTTTGGGAGGATTGCATAAGATCGGCTTCCACCGCAGCAACTTTATCCCACTTTGCTACGGAGCGATAGTAGAAGCCCCACACGCTAATCCTGTTAGCAAAATAAATGAGCTGAAGCATAAAAAATATGAATTGATCAGTATAGATCATGTTCCGATCGAACCATGGAGTCGAGAACCTTGGTTTCAGGCTTCTTTCTGCAGCCTTGGAGTGCCATATATCGGCATGTAATAAACCGGATCAAGAGGCTAACTTTTAATTAATAACTCTTCTGAGAGCAAAGAAGGTACCTGTACATCAGCAAATTATGATGTTAGCAAACCAAACGTGCATAAAACTCATTATTATTCCCATATAATATTTATAGAAAAGCATGCACACCATCGAGTGTATTTTTTTAAGAGAGAAAAAACTCCTTGATTATAAGTGAACATGATCTCAAGGAATATCCTTTTTCTCTATCTTGTCGGTAGATACGAATTGTACTCCTAAAATATTGTCAATATCATGCAATTACCATAGGCTCCAAGCTGAACTTGCCTAACAGGAACATAGATTTATAGAATATTAACAAATGGCTAGAAAATCAAATAGGAACACTATAATATATATTCATAGTCTAGGCATCAAACTTTCACTTAACGTTGAAATGGAGTAGATACATCATGAAGAAGATGGAAGATTTAGCGTGTATTGACAAGAAAATTTACATAACATCCAAATTCTTTCCATAGGAGATCTGACAAGAAGTGACTTGGTTGTTACCTGTCCGACTTGTTTTTTTGGTGCAGAGAACGCACAGCTGAAGGAGATGGGTCATAAACTCTTTCTCTCCCTGCAAGTCATAAACTCGTATATGGTACTACTATTACCGAGCAAAGCAATGGGGACAAAATTGATTTGGGTAGGCACTGGAGCGGGAGGGACATTAACTTGCAGATCGTGGGGAGGGAGATGGGCGAGGGTGCAGTTGATGGGTAGACAGCTGAACAACACGCTTCGGTGAGGATGCGACATGCGCAGGTCTTCCCTGCTGCAGACCAGCTCAGATACGTCCATGGAAGCATCCGCGACTCGCAGTTGGTGCTTATCAGCAACGCCATGCACAAAAAGCCGACGCCTGCTGGCTGCTGCCCCCACACCACCGCCGCAGCTTCCCAAGTAACACTCATAGAGCATCGTGGCAGTGGTCGCAACTTCGCCGATGGCTCGCATGTAGGATGCTTGGTGCGCCCGGCCTGTTCCTTGATCGGGATAGACTCGCGAGAGTGCGGGGAGCGCGATCGATCGATCGATCGGGAGGCGGACGTACGCTCTCGTGGCCCAGCGCCTCGATGTAGTCGCGGCAGGTTAGAGGGTAGACACCACGAACGACCCAGCAGCGCGCGGCGGAGCCCTAGACGGCGCGCTGGTGGGCATGCATCGAGGTACGACTCGTTATTGAAGCGATGTAGTTCCGGTTTGAGACTCAATCAAGAGTATGCCTTTTAACCTACCACTGAATTAATTCTTTACAGTAGAAGGTGCGGTTTGGATGCCTTGGAGCCGAAGTCCGTCGTCGGGAAGATCCACCGCATCACTGATTGAAAGAGGAAGAGGAGGGAGGATCCTGATGCCAAGATCGTGAGACGCTCGTGCCCCATTGCCGGACGGCCCTTGCCATCGGCCGCAACGGGTGCAGACAGTCCTGTCTTGTTTCTTTTTCTCTCGCATCGCCGACACAAACCCTAGCCTAGCTATACGTTTATATATCGTGAGCTACCCGACTGCCCGACCGGGCCAGAATTTGGAAGCCCATTGACGCGCATGACTCATAGTTTTTTCTTTTTGAAGGAACGCACGTACAATTTACTTATCGGTGGCACTGGTATATAATTTCATGTTTGGGGAGGGCAATACGGTCTAAAAAAGTGTTGGACCGGAAGAAACAATCCGTACTTTATTATTAGGTATAGACTAGCAAAATGCCCGCGCGTTGCAGCGGGGAAAAACAATATATGCTTATATCCAATTCACATGGAGATTTTTTTTGTTTTGCCTCACGACACAGGTCTTGAGCTAGACTTTTTCTTATCTTGGCCGAATCTATACAGTATTTACGGAGCTAGGCCGCAACTCAGAAAGTATTTCCATGACATGATTTTTAGATTTTCAGATAAATCATATTACCTTGTATTGGGAGTTAAAAGAGATTTGGTCCAAATATTTCCGCACGACCCAAATTTTGCAACAGTATTGATTGATCGGCATATCTATGGCCTCACTCTTTCATATCCTTGATTAATTATATTCAAAATATACCTGTGGGTTGCCTACGGGTCAATTCCTCCATGTACTATCCTTGTTTGGAGATGCTCTCTAAAATTATTCTGTTATTTTTTGTTGGACTTCAATAGCCTCTGTATATCTCGCTCTCTCTGAATTCCAACAATATCTAAATAAGTAATTTTCTCTGCAGCTATCAAATTCCTAAGAGAAATCCTCAGATTTACATATCACAACACATCTAAAATTTGATTTCCAAATAAAATAATGGCAATGTATGACTACAGAACTGACCATATATATATGTACTCAAAAGAATATAACTGACAGACATTACATTATCTAAGATGTTTCTTCACACATACACAGCAAGCATAACAAATAAATAGCTAGCAGTTTCTAATCAAATTCAACAGTGCTCTAGCCTGAGAGTTTAACACCCACAATCACAGTAGTCCGGAGGCAACCGAGCTTGCAGTTCTGGCTTGGCATATGTGAACCAATGGTCTGCAATACCAAACAAGGTTCGCTTATCGTTGGTAAAATCACAAATTTGCTTGTGTAGACAATTCCGGGCATCGTTCCTGTAGGAGTAGCGATTATGTACAGAGTCGCCGCGCTGATGACCTCATATGGTAACCAATAATATTCGGCCTCCTCCTTCCTCCTCACACCATGAAGGACCTCCGCTCGCTTCCCCCTCATCGTCATGGTGCACCCCAGCCTCAGCATCCTCCAATTTCTTCGAACGTTGCCCTCCTCTAGCATCGCCGCCGTACATGGATCTTCCCACCACACACAACCTCACCCTCAGTTCCAGCTATCGCCGGCAACGCTTCTGTGACCCCGTCCATCAAGGCGTTTTTTCCCTCTCTTCTGTTGGCAACATTGGGAGGTTTAATTTCTTTCTTATATTATTTAGGACGCTTGCTGATTCTAGACACTTGAGAATGTATATAAACTGGTTGGATTTGGTGTAAAGCAGCGAGGTGGGACTATCTACCAGGGTTATCTTGTCTAGACTATGAACGATACGCACATGAGCTGAGCTGAGAGTACCGCCTCGTGGTCCAGCCAGTTGTCCATCAAAATCGGGTCGTTTAGCTCGATTGAAGAAGCATGCGTGTGGGCAGGATCGGTTGGGCGTACCTCATTTGCATGCCCATGACTTCCGAACCGGCCCAGCTAGACCAACCCAAAAAAAATCACGCGCTCGCTCGCTTATGCGCAGAAATGGCCGGCCTTGGGAAGCTCGCTCGCATGCGCACGTTGCGGAAACGGCCGGCCTAGGAAGAAGAAAAAGGCAGAGGAGTATGGCGGGGGTGGAGAGATTTTTTCTTTTACTTACCGATGGCGCTAGGGGTAATAGGTGGTTTAGTGGGAGGGTAAATTTGTCTAAAAAAGTATTGGACCGGAAGAAACAATCCGTCCTTTATTATTAGGTATAGACTAGCACAAATGCCCGTGCATTGCACCGGGAGAAAAAATAGAGAAAGGAGAGAATACACGTATGATGAAAACATAACTACTGATTCTAAAGTCTGAAAGTTTGATTTGAATTAAGTCACATCCATAAATTGACATAAGCAGATAAATCAATTTCAGGAACACAACCATGCCGATGTCCTCTCAAGTGAAATGGTATACATTACTTCCTTGAGATGCCTGCTTTTTTAGTAGCTTCCTCTGCTCCATCTGAGCTCATGATTCTTAATCTACACCTAATTCTACTCTTCTGGTGGCTGATCTTGGCCTCCTTCTTCCCGTCTTTTCTTTCTCCACAAACTCCTCCTTCCCCAGCATAAGAGATTGCCAACTATCAGGATGATAATTCTCCTCTCAAGGGTGATAATTATCCTATCAAGGTGAGAAGCAGCACGCCCCATAAGCCTCACAACTAAACAGCCGTAATAAAGACATGTTCGAGAGTGGATAAAAAATGATATACAAATGTAATAAAATGGATCATCTGACATGTTGCTTGCAGAATCAAACATTCATTGGCATCATGGATTATGTAGGTTTCCAGTATGCCATAAAGCACTGCCATGAGAATGTTGGCATTGTGGATATGGCTTTGAAGAGAAATGATCGGTACAAATGTTATAACACCAAACAAGCTTCTACTCAAAAGTTATTATGATAAAAAGTGCTTAAGTTGCATATACGGGGTTTATGTATGTAGAGATTTATTGGACTGTCTGTGAACATCAAGAATCTGCCAATAAATCGTTACTCTCTTCATAAATTTAAAATAAAACAATGAATAACTAAATAACAGTCTGATTCTGGAGTTATCAGCTTCAACAAAAGTATCAGTTAATTTTGGTAGTAAGCACTTAGCAACCATGACAACTTCATATATTTAACTTCCTGGGCTAGTTGTGTAAAGAACTGATAGAGAAACTTATGGTGATAGTTTACCGTGCATCAGCCATCACATTGCCAATCATTTCGGAGTATATCTGGAATTTAGAAAATAGATTGTCATGGCATGATACTTATAATCTTCATATGGATTAAATGTCCTAATTTCACATTAAACTAAGAGTGACATGAGCAAAGCATGCCTATGCTACTCCAGTATCTTGGGGAACTTCAATACACATATTCAATACACGCTGATTCATGGGATACCGGGAGTAGTGGGATAATTTGAACCCAGTTACACCCCTACGGTTCCAAGTGAAAATCACTTCATTTGAAGACAACAAGCCATGATAAATCCATGCAGATACTACAACCCTAGCGACAATCTTCTCATCCACCGTAGTTGTCGACAGAATCTAACGGATCTGTTCAAATGTTATAGTGATTCTGGTTTACTGACTGAATGATTTTTACTAATTTATTACTTGTGTCCACGTCAGTTATTTTTATCTTTCCACCCCTTAATGTATCGCCGGCGTCGGTGTAACATAAATCGAGCAATCTATGGTACTCCCTCCGTCCCAAAATAGCCGACTTGAGTCTGTCTAGATTTGGATGTACGTTTTAGTATTTAGATACGTGCGAATCTAGACAAAGCCAAGTCAATTATTTTGGGACGGAGGGAGTACTATAAATTAGAGACAACGAGTGGGTGATGCATAAGGGAAAAAAAATAAATACCTTGCAAGCAGCGTCAAATCCAAAGCTTGTTGGGACCTCCTTGCACTTCAGATCTCCATCAATAGTCTTGGGGCAACCAATAACACGAGCCTTCAAGTTCCTTCCCCTATGATGTAAAAAGTAATGACTTGTGAATCAGTAAATACCCCCTCTATTCCGTACTATAAGGGCTGGATCCAATGTACATGTTTTGTATTTCATGAATTTATAAGCACTACTCTCTTAAATTAATGCTTTATCTATTTCAAAGTATTTAAGTAAGCATGGCCATTTTCTCTTCTCTTTCTCTTAGTTTCATAAGCTCTCGATTCTTTGTGCCTACTCAGAATAAGAGTGATAAATTGGAGCAAAGAATATAAATTGTTGCATAGAAGGTACCGACTATAACCTATATGGAGCATTTACAAGTTTGTTCTGACCTAAAAATTCAAGACAAAAATACAGATAATCAAGATTAGACGCTACATCCTTAGATCTAAACGAAGGATTTAACAGTATAAAGCTTCATGCATTGACAAAAACCAAAAATAATCCTCTAGATGTAGCAAAAGAATCAGTTATGGTTTAAGCAGCTAAACTGAAATATTCACCAAGGAGGCATGCGTTGGTGTTTGTATCATCACCACCAATGACAACAATTTCATCCAAATAAGGTTCGTTGCCTGTGGCTTTAGCTTGCTTAAACTGCATAGACACCAAATAGAGTTAAAATAAAGATAACACGATATCCAGTTCAGAAAGGGAAAAGAACTTAGTAAGAATTTGGCGGACTCAAAGTGATACCTGCTCTGGTGTTTCAATATTGCCACATCCACTGCAGAGTGTATCAAATCCACTCTATTGAAAAAGAAAAAAGTTCAAAATCAATCTGCAAAGTATAATTAAGGGACATTATGATTAACAGTACTGTCTTCATGTTGTTTACACAAGAGTGATCACGTATGGAAATTTCAATAAGCCTGTGTTCAGTAAAGGTTATGTCACCATACCTGGTCCTGTAGGGTAGACGAAATCATAGGTATTTTGAGCATGACAATTGACAAGTCAATGACAAGAAAACTTTACGAGACCCCTCGAAACACGCAGATAAATCGTTGGAGGAGTTAATTGGGATGTGGATGCCTGACGCCTGTTCGATCATCCACGCCAATACCAGCGATGCCAAAGCTTTCCTCGACAAATTCCCATCAAATTAAAGATCTAAGTTTAAACTCCTGAAAAAGCAGTCCAATGATGCCACCCTCGTAGCGGCTGTCTCCGTCCTAAGACGTGTTTGGCATTCTCCTGGCTCAGCGGCAAAGCAAAATAACATCATACAACTATATATTTTAAAACCGCCATTATTGCAAATCTATGGTAAATTTAGATTTTTTTTCTCTGATACAAAATCTGTGGTAGATGAGTTATTTCAAATAGATTTAACCAAAAAAAGAAAGCAAGAAGCAAACTACATACAATCCTTGCTCACGCATCCCTGGACCACATGAAGCCTTGATGGGTCAGTGTCAGCCTGAACCATAGAAACATCCATCAGCCGATGGAACTGGGGATCGGGGATGTACTCTGTAATGCAAGAACTTCTACAGTTCTACACATATGTTCAGTTTAGTCAACAACAGTAGAGAGCAGGGAAAACAGTAGAACAATAATCTCACAATTGCATTAGATTCGAGCGGGGGCAGGAGCCCGGCCTTTGCGAAGGATGTCCCCGAAATCAAGCATGGAGCAGTCTCGTAGTTGGCCGGCCATGGAGCTTGCCCGCCAGTTGCTCGATCTGGTCGCTATGACGCTCAATTTGGCCACAGGGGAGCTCGCTCCGGTCGTGGGGTGCTCGATGTGGCTGAGGTGGAGCACGATTTTTTCGTCGAGGCGCTCGATCTCGGTGGAGCATGATTTTTTCATCGGGGCGCTCGATCTTGAAGCCGCAGTGGAGCTCGCTCCGGTCTCTCCAATCGCCGGTGAATCTTTACTCGCTCCGCCGCCGTAGTGGAGCTCGCTCCGGTCTCTCCAGTCGCTGGTGAATCTTTACTCGCTCTGCCGCCTCGTCTTGCACATGTGAGAAGTAGGGGGAGACATAGGCGTTGATTAGGTATAGATGGAGGTGGACGGTGGAGCCTTTCCGCCAACTGCGTCGCCGGAGGACGGCTGGAAGGGCCGGCGGTGTCAAACCCTAGCGCCGCCGCTCACCTCGACTCCTCTATTTGTGAGGAATACGCAATGGGATGTCGAAGAATACACGAGCAAGGAGAAAAAACGAACCATTATGTTCGGATACGCAATGGGCTGTCGAAGAATACACGAGCAGGAAGAAAAACGAAGCATTATGTTCGGTTAGCGGTGGCATTGCATGTAAAATGCTAAAAGTGGAGGGATAAACGGGTCTAAAAAAGTGTTGGACTGGGAGAAATGATCCGTCCTTTATTATTATTATTATATAATATAATATATATGTAGGACATATTCATACTGTAGTTATACCCATACGTGTTTCACACTATATAGGCAGTATCTACCATACCGGAAGGTATGTACGTATAGTATGAAGTATATAAGAATATTTGAGTAGTATATATACTACTTTTTTGATAGTATGTAATTTTTATTCACATACTTCTTTTATACATACAAATATGACGGTATTATATATATATATAGTGCAAACTATGGGTGCACTTGCAATTTTTTCACCTAACTTGCTTGTAAGTATCTTAGATATAATATATGAACATACTCAAATAGATAAAGTATTACAAATACTTCCATAAGGTAGGATATGAGACGTGGGTGTAGTTACACCCGGGAGTAAGAAATATTTTTCCTATATATATATATATATATATATAGGTATAGGTATAGGTATAGACTAGGAAACGTGCCCGTGCGTGCACCGGGACATGAAAATCTATGGCAGGAAGACGCACGAAATAAAGGTTAGTAACTGACAGAAACATCATTAAAACTAAGGGGCTATTTAAGTTACGGTTGCTGAGGAGTTTTCCATCGATAATCTGATTGTTTTTACGAGAGCAGACAATGGAGTAGCATTGGAAACAGAAGGGGCAAAAAGAGAGCATGATATTGCAGTCGCTTATTCCCAAACGTCAAGATGCAAGTATCAGGAGTAAGGATCCCACAAAATCAAAAGCAATTGATAAAATAAATTAGCAAGATGAGCTAGCTTGCTATTTTTACTTAGTCCTTAAGATGGTCGCTTAATTCAGTTAGATGATCTGGTTGCTCAGTGCCTTCATCTTCTGGCACCTAGCTATCCACATCATTTGGATAGTATGAACACCAGATTCTAGTTGTCAAGTAAACTTTGCTGCAAATGAGAGTACAGCTAGTACTTATTTATTTTTCTCTCATCCAAAAGTAATTAATGCACTGAAGTCTATGACATGTATAATTTGTATCATCTCCATCTTAACTGAACCAAAATTCTCTGTGAGTAATCTCTTTTTCGTCGGGCATGAGCATATGGCAACAATAAGTCAGCCTGTACCTGGTGCCCACACTTAGGCCGGCAAGAAGAAAATTTTCTAGGGAAAACTCTAGCGTCGCTCCCTTGCGGAGTGTCGGGCTGCAGCGCGCGCCACCGCCCTGCACCTGCTTCCTCTTCACTGGTTTGGCGAGCCCATGCTCTAGCAGGAGACCGTTCCTTGATGTAGAGGCCCGTGCACCTGGACGGCTAGCTTGCTCTCTTCCCTGCAGCCACTGTGCTGTTCTCCTGCCTTCGCTGGACGGTACCCTGCAGTCGACCGTGAGCACGCCACCACGACAACTCTGAACGACGACGCCGGCCGCTCGTCGGTGTTACACAAACCGGTTTTCCATACGCGAACGATGCCGCCGGCCGCTCGTCGGTTTTCCACCAACCAGTTTTCCGTACGCGGTGGTAGTGGTGCAATTTAAATCCTAGTGGGTGGCGACAACCGAGGACTCCACTGCCGCCTGTGAGGTCGTGCGCCTCCTCCGTGCTGGGCATACTCGTAGATCAGCGAGTTCTAGGATACCGCGTCATGATGATTCATGATTTCGAGCGCAAGCCTTGCCTGAACAATCTAGACTCCATCTCTCCACGATGCCCGATGGCGTACTTGCCGCCTTTGGCGAACATGGGAGACAAATCCAGAGGCAGGGCGTCAAGAGATCATGCTGGTGGTGACGATGGCAAAACCCAAGGCAGGCAGCTGCATCTCGTGGATCCCCGTGTTGGCGAGCTAGGTCAAGGGCGATTACAAGCCCTCGATCGACCTAGTAATTTAATCTCGATCATACCACAATCTAGCGGAGTCCTTATTATAGATATATACATGCGTAGGACTCTTAAGATCCCGGAGACCAGACCTGATACGATGGGTGGAATCCCTAGCATGCACCTATGGCCTTGTCTCTTGAGCGTATAACCAGTACGGACCGGATTTATTTTTGCTTACCGGTGGTATCGGTGGCAATATGGGGTTTGATGGGAGGGTAAAAGGGTCCAAAAAAAATATTGGACCGGAAAAGACAATCCGTCCTTTATTATTAGGTATAGACTAGCAAAGTGCCCGTGCGTTGCACCAAAAAATAAATGATAATAACCACATTAATCGACATAAGCTAAAAATACTTACTACATTGGCATTGGCACCGACTTGACCTCCCTTCTGCAAGACGTCTCCTGACTGACCTACTCGGTCCCCGCCTGGTCGGCGCAGCCTCCACTTCTCCGGGACCCTTGCTCCTCGATCTCGAGGGCCATGCACCTCCGCGTTCATGGCCATCATGCTCGTCCCCGACCCTTCTCACATGTCAGTGCAATCCGCCATGTTCAAACCTGCTTGATTAATATAAATTATAGTTATCTAGGAAGTTACTTTTGGATCCATAAAAAACGAATGGATCTATAATCTGTGCAAGTAAACATACATGAAAAAGCAGTAGAAGTAGTGTCTCTCGCGATTCAGCGCGTACAAAAGCTACAATAACTTGTAGTCTAAATGGCAGGTGATGTACTGCCGCTTGTTGTTCCACATGAATGGAGCGAAGACATGGTTGCTGGTGTGCATGCAGATGATGTTGGCCAGCGAGGATCAGGGGTCTATCGTGCTACAACAAACGCCCTTCAAATAGTCCCTCCATCGTCGCCGGTGTTGTCGAGTGTTAGACAAATGTTTAGGTGGGAACTGGCTCAACGCATTTGGTGCGTGGCCTATCTCTTTATATATGGGTACCAAGAGGTACGGTACAGATACAGTTACAAAGGCTTATACAGTTATATACAAATACAGTCTAACACCCTCCCTCAATCTTAACTGTGGCCTGAAGTGTTCAGTAAGTTAAGATTGCGTCTACAGCCTATGAACAAAGGAAGAGACAACGGTTTGGTGAAGATATCAGCAAGTTGATCTTTAGAGGAGATGAACTTGATCTGCAGAAACTTCTGTGCAACACGTTCCCTCACAAAATGATAATCAACTTCGATGTGTTTCGTTCGGGCATGAAATACCGGATTCGATGAGAGGTATGTGGCACCGATGTTATCACACCAAAGGATAGGAGGCTGACTGTGAGAGATCTTCAACTCTCGAAGCAAGGACTGGACCCAAATAAGCTCAGCAATGGCATCAGCAACCGCCTTGTACTCAGCTTCAGTGCTACTGCGAGAAACTATAGCCTGCTTCCGAGCACTCCAGGCGATCAGATTAGGACCAAAGAATACTGCATAACCCCCCATGGATTGCCTATCATCTGGGTTACCAGCCCAATCCGCATCACTGAAGGCCGACAGTACGCCAGAAGGAGTCGGCCGCAGATGTAGTCCATAAGTAGCAGTGGAGCGAACGTAGCACAGAATACGCTTGACGGCAGTTAAGTGAGGCTCTCTAGGGGCATGAAGAAATTGGCAGACACGATTAACTGCATACGAAATATCTGGCCGAGTGATGGTGAGGTATTGAAGAGCCCCAACAAGGCTCCTATACTCGGTAGCACCATCAGCCGAAAGTAGATCCCCATCAGTAGCAGAGAGAGTCTCAGTGGAGGACATGGGAGTAGTAGCAGCCTTGCACTGGAGCATGCCAGCACGTCGCAAGAGATCCTGAGAGTACTTCTGCTGAGAGAGAGCAAGACCATCATGTGGATAGGTGACCTCCAAGCCAAGAAAGTAGTGGAGTTTGCCCAGATCCTTGACAGCAAAGTCAGAACTGAGAGCCAGAACTAAACGATCAGTCGCCGCAACAGAGGAGCTGACAAGGATGATATCATCAACGTAGACCAGAATGTACATAGTAGCTTCCGGTCGCTGAAGAATGAACAATGAAGTATCAGCAGTGGAGGGCACAAACCCATGTGCACGAAGCGCAGAACCCAGGCGAGCATGCCAAGCACGAGGAGCCTGCTTGAGACCATAGAGCGCTTTCACCAAGCGACAGAGATCATGAGGATGATCAGAGTCAACAAAACCAGGAAGCTGACGCATGTAGACCTCCTCCTCCAGAACACCATGCAGAAATGCATTCTAAACATCCAACTGACGGAGTGACCAACCTCGTGTGACAGCAAGTGAAAGAAGCAGCCGAATCGTGGTTGGTTTAACAACAGGACTGAATATATCCTCGTAGTCAAGGCCATACCATTGCTTGAAGCCCTTAGCAACCAACCTGGCCTTGTACCGCTCAATAGAGCCATCTGCGTGCCGTTTGACCTTGAAGACCCATTTGGAATCAATGACGTTGATACCTGGACGAGGAGGAACCAACTGCCAGGTACCGTTCTGACGAAGAGCCTGAATCTCAAGGTCCATAGCAGCACGTCAGTGAGGAATACTCATTGCTGCTTGATAGTGGCGGGGTTCCGCAGTAGGATCGGACTGCACATGAGCTAAGCAGGCAGCAATCTAGGCAACAGTACCATCAGTGCGTTCCTTGGGACGATGAATGCCACTCCGACTGCACGTATGCGGACGGAGAACCATAGGTGCTGGAGGTGGGTCATGGACCACCTCATCGGTAGAGGCAGGTGATAACGGGGGAGATGGGCTCCCAGGCGGGGAAGCTGCGGGCGACGGAGGCCCACGGGCCGGCGAGGCGGGCGATGGCGAAGCCGGCCCAGGTGAGGTAGGCGGAGGCGACGCAGGCGGTGAGCACCGCATAGGCAGAGACGGCCCACTGCCATCCAACCGCGCGGGTGTACGCGACGCAAGCGACGACGGGGGCGGAGGCAGTCGGGGCCGAGGAGGAGACCTCGGGGCGCGCACCCGCTGCATGGTGCATGCAGCGATCGACGTCGCTGTCGACAGAAGCAGGTCCTGGCGATTCGGGTACGTGAGGGAGCTCGAGACGAGCACTGCGTCCGGTACCTGCACCGTGGTTAGGCAACAAGACAGGCGAATATGCAACATCCTCAAGTTGATCAGGCGAAATAATGGAGGGATTAGTGGAGGATGACAACAAAGGAGAAGATGGCATATTCGAAAAAGGGAACAGATTTTCGTCGCACACAACATCACGAGAAATATAGACTCTATTAGAAGGAACATGAAGACATTTGTAGCCTTTGTGAAGAGCACTATAACCAAGGAAGACACATTTTTTGGAGCGAAACTCAAGCTTGCGACTGTTGTAAGGCCGAAGGTGCGGCCAACAAGCACAGCCAAAAACATTAAGAAAAGTGTAGTTAGGGAGTTCTTTAAACATCAGTTCAAGCGGTGTCTTCATATTTAATACACGAGTAGGGGTTCGATTGATCAAGAAACAAGCAGTGGTAAAAGCGTCACTCCAAAACCGAAATGGCACGGAGGCATGAGCAAGGAGTGTAAGACCAGTTTCTACTATGTGGCGGTGCTTGCGCTCGACAGCACCGTTCTGCTGATGTGTGTGTGGGCATGAAACACGATGCGAGATCCCAAGCTTATTAAAAAAAGAATTGAGGTTGCGATATTCACCCTCCCAATCCGACTGAACATGAATGATTTTATGCTGTAGGAGTCTCTCAACATGGATTTGAAATTGTAAAAACACATTAAACACATCAGCTTTGCTCTTAAGAAGGTAAAGCCATGTAAAGAGACTATAAGCATCAATGAAACTGACATAATATTTATGACCACTGACAGAGGTTTGGGCAAGGCCCCATACATCTAAAAACACAAGCTCTAAAGGAGTAGTGACCACATGGACGAAGACACAAACGGTAACTGATGACTATTTCCCTGTTGACAAGCATCACAAACAGGTAAAGTTTTATTACTGGACGACATAGGGAGCTCATGTCGATGTAGAACATGGCTAACTATAGGAGACGCAGGATGACCAAGCCGTGCATGCCAATGAGATGCCGACGTGCGAACAACACTGAAAGCCTCCAGAACGGATGGTGCCTCCAGCGTGTACAAGCCCTGATGGATGCGACCTCTAAGCAGAACCTCCCGTGTGACTCGATCCTTAACAAAGAGATGAAATGGGTGAAACTCACAAAACACATCATTATCATGAGTAAACTTACGAACAGATAATAATGGACGAGTAACTAGTGGGACACGAAGGACATTACGGAGGCGAAGACGACGAGAGGAACTAGATAGAAGGGAAGCCTGACCAACATGAGTAATGGGCATACCTGAACCATCAGCGGTGCGGACCTTGTCACGGCCGCGGTAGGGCTCCTGCACGTGGAGGTGACCCGCCTGGTTGGTCATGTGCTCCGTGGCACCAGTGTCGAAGTACCAGGCGGGGTCAATCGGATACGAAGGCGTGTACCCGCCACCACCGGAGTAGCCCCCACCAGCAGCACTCTGCTCGGTGATGGCGGCCTGCTTCTCGTTGCCGCGCCCGTCATTGCCGATGCCGAGGAAGTCCTTCTTGAAGCGACGGTGGCAGCGAGAGGCATAATGCCCGTGGATGCCACACAATTGGCAGTCAACGTTGGGGCAGCCTCGACTGAGTGCAGGAGGGCGCTGCTGGTACTGCTGTGGGGGCGATGGCGACGGAGCCGACTGACGGCCACCTCCTCCCGTGGGCGGGCCAGCAGGGGAGCGAGGCGGACGATAGCCACCGCGGTAGGCAGCATTAGCATGGGGATCATTAAGCTGCATCTCAGCATGACGAGCGTCAACACGCTGCTCGGTGGAGAGAAGTCGCGCGTACAAGTCCCTGGGGGACATCGGAGTGTCGCGGCCCCTCACCGCCTCAACCAGATTGCCGTAGTCATGGTCAAGACCCCGAAGAACGAAGTCTATGAACTCCTCATCACAGAGTGGCTGGCCGATGGCGGACAGAGTGTCGGCGAGCGTCTTGATTTTGTTGAAGTAGGCGTGTGCAGAGGAGTCGAGCTTTTTGCACTCGAGGAGCTATTGACGAAGCGCCGATGCTCGAGCGGAGGAGTTAGCGGAAAAGCTGTCCGCGAGAGTGGACCAGACATCAAGGGACGTCGCGGCAAACACCACTAAGCCGACGACGCCCTCCGTGAGCGAGGACTGCAGCGCCGACAAGATGGCCTGGTCTTGCGCGACCCAGGTGCGGTACAGAGGGTTCTTGGCAGACACCTGCACGCCTGTGGCGGTGACCGCAGGGACCAGGCGCAGCGGGCATGGATGACTCCCATCGACGAAGCCTTCGAGATGCCGACTGCGGAGGAGCGGCAGAATCTGCGCCCGCCAGTACAGGTAATTATCCTGCGTAAGGCGAACCGTGATGAGGTGGGTGAGCTGGTACGGACCAGTACCCGGACCGTCACAACTAGAGATCCAGCAGGAGCGGCGACGGCGGCCGCTGTTGAGAGGTTCGGGGCGGTGCTAGCCTCGCGCGCGGCCGAGGCTGGGATGGCGTGGCCGGGCAGGGCCGACGGGTAGAGACTGGCGGCGCGCTGAACGGCACGAGCGGCGCCGGCGGCGGAGGGAAGAACCCTGGGGCGAACTGTGATGACCCGAGGTACAGAGGGCACGTGGTGTGAGACGCGGCCATCTGGGTGGAGTTGCCGGCGGCGAGGATCGCCGCAAGCTGTGGAGGGATGAAGGGCGCCGCCGCAGTGGAGGTTGCAGAGGCGGGCAGAGCAGCGGAAAAGGCCGAGGAGGCGCCGGAGGAGCTCATGGCGCTGAAGATCGTGGCGGCGGCACGGCGACCAAGAGAGGCGGCGGTGGCCACGGACAGAAGACGACGGCTAGGGTTTTTGCGAAACCTAGTCTGATACCATGTTAGACAAATGTTTAGGTGGGAACTGGCTCAATGCATCTGGTGTGTGGCCTATCTCTTTATATATGGGTACCAAGAGGTACGGTACAGATACAGTTACAGAGGCTTATACAGTTGTATACAAATACAGTCTAACATCGAGAGGATGGGCAACGGTGTGACGTCAAACACGAGGCTGAAGCCGTCGGCGATGCGCATGCGGTTGGTTGATGACATCGCAGTTTTTGATGATGATGTCGCTGAAGCCGCCGGCGATGCGCATGTGGCTGGTGGAGTGGAAGTATAAGAAGCTGCAGACTGGCCCTTGACCTGGAACGGAAAAGTTGTGCCTGCGCACGGACGTAGCTGCACACCTTTCAACCTGGCATTCCTTCTTTTGGTTTTGATGAGCTTCCCTCTCGGAGAAAGAAAGTCCGGTGCTCCAAAAATTCCCTCTCGCCAAGTCATGAACTCGTACGTCAGAGGAGCCGACCAGCAGACCATGAACTCCAGCTAGCACTAAAGTGTCGTGGAACGATCTAGGTAACATAACATGCACATGCAGATTTAGCTAAAACACAACGTGTCCAATTTCAAGTGGACATACAGATGCCACTATAGGCAGGTGGAGAGTAGGTAGAAGGAGCTGCCAATCTGGTCCATGATCTAGAACTCATACGTCCAGTTCCACTCGGACGGGAAGGGGCAGTTATCGCCCACATCGTCCTTTAGTTAGTTCTTCCAGTGTTGGATCCTTTTTCTGCACGCCATGCAATCGGTATACATTGACTTTGAATCTCAAGGGCGGTGGCTATGACAGTGGAGGACGATCGGCAGAGGCTTGGCGACCTGGAGGATGGAGCAGAGGTGACAGGATGTCGGGCGGATGGTGATCGCGGTTTTTTATGGACTCGTGGCCGGCGACCGGCGATCTCGGTTTTCGGTGTCGTGGCCGGCAGTTGCGCGCCGAACCCTAATCCTCTCTCTAGTGCACAAACGAAATCGTCGATCTGTGGGCTATTGAGGTGACGGCGTGCCTGCTTTTTATGTTCTGGTTGTGACGTAGGAATCAAATCGGTAGTTGAGATCAAGGAGTAGGCGTTCGATCGGGACACGTTTGCCTTACTGGGCTCGGCCTATGTCTACGACCGCATGGCACACGAAGAATAGGAGGCAAGCGGACGAAACACAATTACTACATTGGTGGGAGGGTAAATCCGTCTAGAAAAAGTGTTGGACCGGAAGAAACAATCCGTTCTTTATTATTAGGTATAATTTAGATATAGATTAAGTATAGGTATAGGTATAGATATAGAAAAGTCTTTTACAGTTCGATCTTTTAGGGGCTGCGTTAGAGCTGCTCTGATAACATAGCTAAACTGAGCTCAACTCCAAAGGGCCTCATCCAAACTGCGGACCCAAAACATCCCGAAGTGTTCGCCACTTCACCGGACCGGGCAGATCCGCTGAGGCTCGTCGCTCGTGCCGGCCCACGACGCATAGGCGGAGGTGGCCACCGCCTCTCCCGCACGATCCTGTCCCCACCCTCTCTTATCCCCTTCCTCCGACCAGCAGCGCCCGCCCTCCCGCTTCTTTCCCCCTTCCGTACGGCCGCCCGCACCTCACCGGGCTCCTGCTCCGCCATGCGTTCTACTTGTACACTAGCCAGCATCACCACTATCGGCATCAGGAGCTAACTCGGTAGCACGAAGCGCATTTCCCGGGTTACTCGGTGATGTCGTCGTGCCTCGCGCCGCAGTTCAAGTGGCCGCCTTCCACCAGGGCGACGGTGTTCAGGGATCCCGGCGGCGGATGCTGCGCCGGAGCTGGAAGCTTTCGACCAGGGAGGGTCCAGTGCGCGATGTCCTCCGCGGCCGTCCTAGAGGCCGAGCGCTTGGAGTCTCTAGCAGCCGGAGCGAGGCGCCTCGTGTACGGAGCCGTTGGGCCTTCCCCCACTTCTGATAACACTACCCTCCCGGTAATGTCTATTTACTTGTTCTGTGCTAATGGTGAGACGGCCATGCTTGTTCGCCAGTCGCACGGACTGTTCCATTCACCAATTCGTAGTTAGCTATGCTGAAATATGTCCGTCTTTATTGCATTGGATATTGGAACCAGGGACATTTTGGCCAGGCAATTCTCAACCAAGAAGCCGTGGTGACGGCCGCAGCCGCGGAGGCCGTGGCGTTAGCCCGAGCAGCCGTGGAGGTCGCCGGAGAAGTTGTCCGTATGGTACAAACCGAGCAACGGCCAGCAGACATCGACAGCCACAACGTACCGGGGGACAGTTACCTGACAAGAGAGTTCCGTCGCACCGAGGTGAGGTCGCGGTATGCTGACACAAGTTTGCTGGACGATGGGGGCTTTGTTAGCATCTTCAGCGACGAATCAGAGTCAGAAGACGATGAGCAGGGCACCCAGGGCGTGTCTGTCAAATCGGCCCGTCAAGTAGAGAGAAGAGCTCGGAGAGTGAGGGCGGCAATGAAGGTGGCTAAATCTTTCAATGATCGGAGGCCACTGACGGCCTCCTCGAGGAAGAAGAGAGTGAAGGGTTGCCGGAATCCTTTGGGTTGCTTCTATAAGATGTCCTCACGGAGACTTCTGACCGCGAAGCAAGAAGTTGAGTTATCAGAAGGCATTCAGGTAACAAAACTAGCAGAATGTGAAGAACATGTGTGATCTCGTCATGTCATACGAACGTGCCAAAGCTATCCTGTTGCTCGTATCTGATCAAATTTTCCATTCATGGTTGCCGTGAACTGACGCAGGATTTCCTGAAGTTGGAGGCTGTCCAAAAGGAGGTTGCACACTACAACGGTGGTGAACCAACCTTCAGTCAGTGGGCAGAAGCAGCTGGCACTGACGAGAACACGTTGCGGAAACGTCTCAGCTATGGAATCCACTGCAAGAACATGATGGTCAAATCTAATGTGCGTCTCGTAATCTCAATTGCCAAAGAGTTTGAAGGCCCCGGGACAGATTTTTCTGATCTTATTCAGGTATTTGCTTGTACTTTTCGACAATACCTCTTCAGTGATTATAGTTTTTTTGGTAGGGAATGTTTCTGATCATATATCATGATTTGCATTTCATTCTTTCTTTAACACAGGAAGGAATGCAGGGCCTCATAAGGGGTGCTGAAAAATTTGATGCTTCCAAGGGTTTTAGATTCTCTACATATTCACATTGGTGGATCAAGCAAGCAATACGCAAGTCGGTTTTGGAACAAACTCAAATAATTCGCTTGCCAGTACGTCCTCTTTCTCCTCACACCTTCACTATTAAATTCTTGATGTTGATGAAAACACATGTAGCAATCAGTAGTCATGATGATACATATACCAATTTAACATCATGTGATAGTCAAATTGGCTTTCCATCTGTTTTATGATTCAGAATTCCACAGTATATGCACTATATTGTAAAGGTTATTCAAGGTTATGACACAAGCTAGTTGATGAAATAGCATGAAATCTTGTAGCGTAGCCAGTATAAACTTGATATTCCTCTTTATTCACTAATGATGTACATATTATTATGGGGATAGTAACCGGGTATCAAGTACAAAACGAAGAACTAGTTGCTTTCGGGATCTTTGTAAACCAACACAAATTTGAGTATGCTGGTGCTATAAGCATATCATTGATGTCAAATTGAGATGCTTGTGCTCTTATTATACTGAAGCATTCAGTTACGCTGTTCAAATGTATAGGCTCACATGGCCGAAGCAAGTTCCCGAGTGAAGGAATGCCGCGGACGACTCCGCCGTGAGCTGAGTAGGCTGCCGACGAACGAAGAAATCGCGTCAGACACAGGCATGACAACCAGACGGGTCGAAGCAGCAATGTGCCTCCCAAGGTACAGCGTGTCCCTGACGAGCAAGGTCGGGAGCACGGACGTGACATACCAGGTCTGCTCCCCTCGCTCTGCAAACCATTTTCTGACTTCTGAATACCTACCTCACGACCTGAAACCCTGAATCATATCGTACTGATGGCTACTGAATCTAAACCCCTGTACAGGAGATCATGCCGGACACGAGCACGGAGACGGCGGAGGAGACGCTGCACAGATGGTTCATGAAGAAAGACGTGGGCAAGGCGCTGGATAGCCTGAGCCCTCGCGAGAGGGAGGTGATCAGGTACAGGTTCGGGATGGACGACGGCAGGGCGCGGACACTGCACGACATAGGGCAGCTGATGGGGGTGAGCAGGGAGAGGATCCGGCAGATCGAGATGGCCGCGTTCCGGAAGCTGAGGAGCAGGAAGAAGGTGACGTCGCTACAGCACTACCTGGAGCCGCCGGAGAGCTGGTAGGTAGGCTGGCCGGAGCTGCTGAGTTGCGTTGCCGTCTTTTTTTCTAGAGGGACTGTTAAACCTGTTCACTTACCCGTGATCCCGTTGTAGTACTATATACGTTGTGTAAATGAACGAGACAATTTTGTTGTACGTAGTACAAGCTAATGCAAAGAATACAGTGTTAGTGTATTTCACAAAATTGATTATGTATCTATGCTTTGCATCGGATAAAAGTTGCATCAATCACATGATTCGTAGCGAAGCCAAAATTTTGGTCAAGTTGTTTTGGGAAGACATATAAAATCATTCAAGGAAAAGACATTGGGGGTTGAACATTTTTATCACTTGTTGCTAGGCCTTTTTAGTGATCTTTTTCCTGATAAGGAATGGTTTTTATTACTTAAAGAGTTTTAAGTATTACACTCAATATCTGCGTATCTAGGATGCACGCAACCGAAAAAAGTGCACAGTCCTCAAAACAAAATTAAAAAACGAATTACATATTATAATGAGAAATTATAAAATGACTAAGGTGGTGGAGGACCGATCCAAAGGTTACGGTGTCATCCATGTCAGCTAAAAAAATCCTGCGCCGTATCCTTCAAGCGTGTACACCCTCCGTAAAAAAGTCGCTAACGACCAGTGTCGTAGTGGTGGCACGGCAGATGCCATGTATAAGCTAAAGATGGGGCCAATGAGCACTAGAGGTATCCAGGGAGGGATTTAGTGTGGTGATTCCATACACAGATCTTTGTATTCTCTCTAGACAATGGTGGATTACAAGGGCTCCTTGAGCTGTTCTTGGGGAGGAAGAGGATGAAGTTCTCTACTACCCACACAACCCTCTAGGGGTTTCCCTTAGTAAAATGGCCGACCTTCTCTACGGAGATCCTGCCTCTCCTTATATAGGGGGGCTAGGTTACAAGTTAGAGCATACGTGGAAGGCATATTCTCCGAATATGCCTCTCCCAAAATAGCAAAGTGGTGCCTCTCTTTTCTTTGTCTATGCTGATCAGGACTCATGGTGTAAGCCTCTCTGAGCCCCTCTGCGGCGCGGTGTCATCCGACATAGCCAACGTCACCCGACATAGGCAACATCACTTTTGTCGGCCCGTACTCGTTGGTCCATCCCTCTGTCTTTGAGTTC
This sequence comes from Avena sativa, assembly GCA_916181665.1. Lineage (NCBI taxonomy): Eukaryota > Viridiplantae > Streptophyta > Magnoliopsida > Poales > Poaceae > Avena > Avena sativa. The sequence goes on along the minus strand of OV702289.1, from coordinate 665,406,046 downwards.
ACGCTACAGTGGAGAGAGATAACCTTTAACCAAGTCATTCCTTCCTTCCCTTGTAAGCCAAGTGGTAACCCGGCTCAGGCCTGGTTAACTCGGACCCGTGGGTACCTACAAACAAGTTACAAATAGCTAGCCGACATACGTTATATGTCGGTCAGGGTAACGTTAGACGAACATCCTTCGGGCCGGGTCTACCATAAGTTGGCCTGCCTTGAGGTGACTCGACCAGCTCCTGCTTTGATCTAGCCATACCTCGGCTATCACGGCCATTATACCTCGGCATAACCCTACCCGAGGTTATCCCCCCAACATTAGTCCCTAAAGCTGGTGCGGTCTTAGCAACTTCAGCTGATAAGGCCACAACAAGTTCAACCTACTAAGTTCTTTGATCTTCTTGCCGAGTCACTCTGTCACTCGGCCCTTTTTACTTTTGTGACTTGACATTCCCTTGGCTCATTCTGAGATATTTCTTGTTGGCTGGGTTATTTCCTCAGATCCGGGTTACCCACTTAGATCCTTTCCTTCTCTTGTACGCTTCTCCACGTCCTACGTATAGGGTAATCATTGTTTTGCCTCGTTTTAAGAGCTTGCGGCAGTTAATGTATTCACTGTCAGGGATAACTATTGTGAACGTCACGTCGTGGTTGTCTCCTCGTTAACCGCAACGCCACGTCCTATCGTGGGATCGGTTGTACCCTGTGGCCCTTCCTGTGGCTCGCCTCTGATTGGTCGATCCGGCTAATACACGGCCACACCATGTGGCTTCCCTGCACAGCTTGATCCCACTACCCCACGTAAGGGCGTGGTTAAATATGCGGTGAGGGACACCCCTTGGTCACTTCCCCCACCCACACACACTTTTCTCCTCCTCCTACTTCTTCTTCTTCTTCTTCTTCTTCTTCTTTTCTTCTTCTTCTTCTTCTTCTTCTTCTTCTTCTTCCTCCTCCTCCTCGCAATAGCACCGCCGTTGCCATCGCTTCCGCTTAGGCGCCATGCCACCGCTATTGCGCCTCGCCGCTGTTTTTCTCCGACGTAGCCATGTCGCTGCTCATGCGTAGCCACGCTGCCACGGGGCCCCGCCAATCTAGGCCTCTGCCCTCGTCGCTGATTGGTTTTACGAAGGTAGAGATCTAGAGATGACGGAATCCGAAGGGGTCGTCGTCGTTGAAGAGCAAGAAGAGGGCGGCGAAGCCCACGAGCGCGGTGCCTGGGCCGGTTCTTGGGTCTGCGAAGATGACATCAACTGGTTGTACCGGACCCGCCGCATTCCTGTTGGGGTTACCTGCCACCTCTCCTGCAAGGATATCACTCCCTCGCCCAATCCGGGTGAGTTTGTGGTTTTCCTCTCGCATTTCTAGTGCGAGTTTGGTCTTCCCGTTAGCGATTTCTTCCATGAGTTCATCACTACCTTCGAGCTCCAACCACACCATCTGTCGGCTAACACCATTACTTCCCTCTCCTCTTTTGCTTCCGGGGTTGAGGGTTACCTCGGCCTCTGGTCCACTATCCAACTCTGGTATAAGTTCTTTGGCTTTAGGGCCAACGTTATCCCGAATCCACTTTTTGCCCGGGCCGAGAAATCCCTAACCCAATGTGGAGCGGCTTCTATCTCACCTAGGAAGAACTCCATCTTCCCTCGGGTCACCGGTCTCGAGTCTTGCAAGGGATGGGCCAGGATGTTCTTCTACGTGAAGAACGATACCGAAGTGGACCAGATCCAGATGCTCCCTTTCTCACTTGGCATCCCGGACAAGACCTTATGGGGCCGGGTTCCGAGGAAATCTGCTACCTTGGTGATTCAGGTAGAAAAACGGACCAAGGAACTAAACAAGTTGGGGCTGCACAGTGAGGATATCATGATCACTTTCGTTCGTAGCCGAATCTCCCCTCTGCAGGAGCGAACTCACAAGCTTTGCCATATGAGCGGGCACCTTGACCCCAACCAGACTTCATCCTTTGAGCTCAATAACACCCAAATCTTCTGCCGGGTCAAGGATATCTTGAAGATAGACAAGGACTGGGAGTGGGGTTTTGAGCACTTCTGCCAAGATAGGCTACCCCCGGGGTATATCTCTTACTTGATTCCTCTCTGAGTTATGTTTTATGTCAGATCGTATTACTTACTTGATCCCTTTGCAATATTACTTTCAGTTGTTTCTTCAGCAAACAATTGATGATGTCAAGGAACCATCCCTTAAGTGGGGAAAGAACTGAGCTACCTCGGACACGGAGGAGCTGGACTCCGAGGATTTCCTGCCTACTCCGTACCCTACCATCATACGACCCTTTGTTAAGACCTCTGGCTTAAGGGATTAGCCAGATGACGATGAAGACCCTGATATAGAAATCTTGGAGGTATATGATCCTATGCCTATCTCATATGCCTCGGCTTCAGCTAACCCGGCCGGTCAGGTCCACGCCGATCCTCCCCTTGCTGTGGGTGATCTGGTTCCTGCCTCTTCCAAGAAACGTGCGACCACCTTGGCTCCCTCTCCCGAGCCACCACAAACTAAGAAAAGGTAGAAGAAATCCGGTGTTAAGGGCGCCGACAAGCCCGCGCCTAAGGACACAGTTCGAAGAGCCCCAAAGCCCAGGGAGCCTCCTACTTCACCCGAGTAAGCCCTTCTCTTTTCTCCTTGTTCTTTAATTGGCTATTCTCTCTTTACTTGTATTTCTTGTTTCTCTCCTTCTGTTATAACTTGTTATTTTTGTTCTCTGTCTGACTCGGCAGGGCCCCCAAGGAGATCCCCCAGAGTGGTTCAAGCATTGCTTCGCCTCTCCGAGATGCTCCACCTTTCCCTCGCCATGATGATGCGCGCCACCTGAGCCCCATTCTAGAGAGCTCCGTGGCCGCATCGAATCTTAGCCCATCTCGGCAAGAGGAGGGTAATGTTGGTGCAGAGGGAAGTGGTGCTGCCGGGAATACGCCTATGCCGGACAAGCCCAATGCTTCTTCTGCCCAGCAACAAGATGATGAAGGCGCCAGCAATGTTGGCGCCGAACCAGTTGCCACCGAGGTGCCGGTAACTCCGGCACCGTCTCTAGTTCAACCTCAGACAACTCCAGCACCAGCTCTAGTTCCAAGTTATGCTACTTCAGTTCCTCCTGCCTCGTCCGAGTCTCCCTAGACTCGGCGAGATTACCAAGCTCGGCCCAGCTCAAAGGCCAAACCCTCCTCGCCAACTCCTTCTACCAAAGATATACTTCAGCAAAAGACTCATGCCAAACCCGGAGCGCAAACCACCTCTCTGTAGTAGCAACCCAAATCAGGCACTAAGGCCAAGAAAGGTGCTGATGCTACCAAGGGCCAACAGGCTTCCAAGGCGACCAAACACGAGGCCCCTAAAGGATCAACTGTTGAATCTAGACAACATACTCTTGCGTGCATGATGAAGAAGGGGAGCACTGCCTCCGTCTCTGCTGCTTCTGGGTCTGCTGGTGGTAAACAGCTTACTCTATATACCAGCCCGGCCGCAGCAAAATCCGCCAAGAAAGCATCTCATGCCAAAGGTTTGGTCACTACTCAGACGCTCAGCGAGGAGAGCTACGGTCCTCTGATTGAGTATGTCAACAACTGGAATGACATCGAGTTTGTCGACCTCAACTCTAACAACCCGAAGAAGTTCGGTCTAGATGAGTTCTGTTGGAGATATGCCCTAGAGGCAATAATAAATATAGTTATTATTATATCTTTGTGTTTATGATAAATGTTTGCATTCATGCTATAATAGTATTAACAAGGAAACCATTAATACTTGTGTGAATTGTAAACTTAATTTGAAGTCCCTAGTATAGCCTCTATACTTCACTAGCTTGTTGGTTGATTGATGATGTGGTTTCTTTGTCATGAACATTGAGATGTTATCAACAACAAGATCATATCGTTAGGAGAATGATATGGTGGACATACTCCTATAGATAAGCGTAGCATAAAGATCAAGTCATTTCAATAGTTCAATTGCTATATGCTTTCTGATACATAGTAACCTAATTCCTTCGACCATGAGATCATGCATATCACCTTTACTGGATGGATGCTTTGATGTCATCAAACACCACACCGTAACAGGGTGGCTATAAAGGTGGTATTGAGTGTTCGGAAAGTATTGGTTGAAACACATGGATCAAGAGTGGGATTTGTCCATCCACATGACGGATAGATATTCTCTGGGCCCTCTCGGTGAAATGTCATCCAATTAGCTTGCAAGCATGTGACTGGGTCACAAGGGATCACATATCACGGGAACGAGAAAAGAGTACTTATCAGTAACGAGGTTGAACTAGGTATGCAGAGATACCGAAGATCATAACCTCGGATAAGTAACATATCGTGAGACAAAGGGAAATTGGTATCGTATGTAAGTGGTTCATTCGATCGCAAAGTAATCGTAGAAATATGTGGGAGCCATATGAATTTCCAGATTCCTCTATTGGTTATTGTTCGGAGAAGTGTCTCGATCATGTCTGCATAATTCACGAACCGTAGGGAGACACACTTAAGGATTCGACGTTGTTTGAGTAGTTATGGTATTATGAGAAAGAGACCGAATGTTGTTCGGAGTCTCGGATGGGATCCGGGATATCACGAGGTGATCCGGAATGGTCCGGAGAATAAGATTCATATAAGGAAAGTCCCGTTTCGGAGTTCGGGAATGATTCCGGTGTTTTCATCGGGAACATTCTAGAAGGTCCCGGAATGTCCGGCACTCCGGGAGGGAAGGGGTACATGAATGTGTCATTGCATGTTGGAATGATTGCATCATGTACTAAGTGTTCTCGCTGTCCGAAATAAAGGGTTAATTCAAATCCTAATTGAAAAGTCAAACTGCCAGTTTTCGGTCAAACTGCCAGTTTTCGGAAAGAGGAGAAAGAGGAGGAGAGGTGGAGGCCGAGTTGGAGGAGGGTTCCTCCCCTTGGCCGGCGCACCTCCCAAGGCCGAGTTGGGGAGGAACTCCTCCCCTTGGCCGCCGGCCCTCCCACCTATAAAGGGAGGGGCAGGGCTCCCCTCTCTACACAACACTACTAGTTCCTACCCTCTAAACTAAACCCTAGATCTAAAACCCCGGTTTAGAGCTATTTTGGTTTAGAGCCTTCTAATTGGTTTAGAGCCCTCTAATTGGTGTGTCTAATTACTAGACCACTAATAGCCTCTCTCATAAGCTCCACCATACTCGCACCGGCTTAAGGCGAAGCCCTGCGGGATCTCCCCTCTACTTCCGGTACCACGCCGTTGTGCTGCCGGAATCGCGAGGAGAGTGCTACAACCTCCGCTGCCTGCTGGAACAAGGGAGAGGAAGGTCTTCGTCGAGTACCGAACGTGTGACCGACTGCGGTGGCGCTGCTGGAACGTGGCGCCGGAAGGATCGTCTACACGATCTTGAGATCGGAAAGAGTACGACTACATCACCCACGAGAATCTGCTCTCGTTAAACACTTTGGAATCTTCGAGGGTGAGTTATTCCATCGACTCGTTGCTACAATCTAGTAGATAGATCTTGGCTTGTTTGTTTGTATGCGATAGAAAATTTTTGTTTTCCATGCTACGAACCCCTACAGTGGTATCAGAGCCGTGTCTATATGTAGATCTGTTGCACGAGTAGAACACAATGGTCATTGTGGGCGTTGATGCTTTTATTGTAGATTGCTTTTTGTGTACTTTGCATCTTGCGGTATGTTGGGATGAAGCGGCCCGGGCTAACCTTACATGACATCGTTCATGAGACTTGCTCCACGCTTAACATGCAACTTGTATTGCATAAGTGGCTTTGCGGGTGCCTGTTTCTCCTAGCATAGTAAAGATCCAATTTACAACGGGTAATCAACAATGCTAGTATCAATGTTGTGGTTCTTGTTCGTAGGTTAGAACGACACTTATGGAAAGCCCCAAACCACGTAAAATATGCAAAGAAAGTAGAAGCGTCTAACTTTGTTTTGCAGGGGTGTGCAGTGATGTGATATGGCCATGATTGTGATTATATTTGATGTATGCAATGTTCCTTATTGTAAGTTGGCAACCGGCAGGAGCCATATGGTTGTCTTTAATTTCTGTTAAGACCTGCGTGTCTATTCAAAATAGTTGTAATAGTTGAAGCTGGTGGACGACAACCATGAAGAAGCGTCATTGACCTTGATGCTATGCCGGTGATGATGGAGATCATATTCGTGCTTGAAGATGGAGATCGGAAGCACAAAGAAGAAAGGCCATATCATATCACATATTATGAATTGCATGTGATGTTAATCCTTTATGCATCTTGTATTGCTTAGTAGACGACGGTAGCATTATAAGATGATCCCTCATGCACATAAATTTCAAGTTCTGAAGTGTTCACCCTTAGTATGCACCGTTGCCAAAGCTTGTTGCTTCGAAGCACCACGTGATGATCGGGTGTCTTTGATTCCGCGGGTGAATACAACGTAAGCAAGCCAGATTTGCTTATGCGGTAACTAAGGTTTGATCTTGACGAGCCTAGCATGTACAGACATGGCCTCAGGAACACGGATCGCCGAAAGGCAAAGCATGAATCATATAGTAGATATGATGAACATGATGATTGTTCGCCATTAAAACTATATCGGCTCTCGTGATGATCGGTGTTGATATAGTAGTTTTGGTTCGTGTGATCACTAAAACAATGTGAGGGATGTTGTTTTGAGTGGGAGTTCACCTAGTTTAATTTCATTAATTAATTTGAGCTCAATTTGTCATAAACTTAGTCTAAACTATTGCAAATATGTTGTAGATCAATGGCAGCCCCTACCATCAATTTTAATGCGTTCCTAGAGAAAGAAAAGTTGAAAAACAATGGAAGCAACTTCGCGGATTGGTTCCGCAATTTGAGGATTGTCCTCACAGCTGGTAATTTGACCTATGTGCTGGATGCACCGCTAGGTGACCCACCTGCAGCTGATGCTACCGATGAAGTAAAGAATGTTTACCTCGCTCGGAAGAATCAGTACTCCATAGTTCAGTGTGCTATCTTGTATGGTTTAGAATCGGAGCTTCAGAAAAGGTTTGAAGAGTCAGATCCATATGATATTGTCGAGGATCTCAAATTAATTTTTGAGACTCATGCGGCAATTGAAAGTTATGAAGCTTCTGAAAAGTTCTTTAACTGCAAGATGGAAGAGGGTAGCTCCGTCAGTGAGCATGTGCTTAAGATGTCTGGGCACGCAAATAAACTTCAAAGTTTGGGTATAGTGATTCCTAATACTTTGGGAGTTTACCGCATCCTCCAATCACTACCACCAAGTTACAAGAACTTTGTGATGAACTACAACATGCAGAACATGAACAAAGAGTTGCCAGAACTATTTGCTATGTTAAAATCTGCAGAAGTGGAGATCAAGAAAGAGCACCAAGTGTTGATGGTCAATAAGACCACCAAATTCAAGAAAGGCAAGTCTAAGCAAAAGGGACACTTCAAGAAGGGTGGTAAGAAAGTTACCATGCCAACGAAGAAGACCAAAGCTGGACCTAAGCCTGAAACTGAGTGCTTTTACTGCAAGGGAGAAGGTCACTGGAAGCGGAATTGCCCAAAGTACTTGGCGGATTTGAAGAACGGCAACATCAAGAAGAAAGGTATATTTGATATACATGTTATTGATGTGTATCTCACTAGTATTCGTAGTAGTGCCTGGGTATTTGATACTGGTTCGGTTGCTCATATTTGTAACTCGAAACAGGAGCTGCAGAATAAACGGAAGCTAGCGAAGAACGAGGTGTCGATGCGTGTGGGAAACGGATCAAAGGTTGATGTGATCGCGGTCGGCACGCTACCTCTTCATCTACCATCGGGATTAGTTTTATACTTAAATAATTGTTATTTGGTGCCTGCGTTGAGCATGAACATTATATCGGGATCTTGTTTATTGCGAGACGGTTACTTGTTTAAATCAGAGAATAATGGTTGTTCGATTTATATGAGTAATATGTTTTACGCACATGCACCTTTGATAGATGGTCTATTCTTATTGAATCTCGATAGTAGAAATACACATCTTAATAACATTGAAGCTAAACGTTTGAAATCAAGCGATAATTCGACCTATATGTGGCACTGTCGTCTTGGTCACATTGGAGTGAAACGTATGAAGAAACTCCATTCCGATGGACTTCTTGAATCACTTGATTTTGAATCACTTGAAAGATGCGAAGCATGTCTGATGGGTAAAATGACTAAGACTCCATTTTCTGGTATAATGGAGCGAGCTACGGACTTATTGGAAATCATACATACCGATGTGTGTGGTCCAATGAGTGTAGCATCGCGCGGTGGTTATCGTTATGTTCTTACCTTCACGGATGATTTGAGTAGATATGGGTATATCTATTTCATGAAACATAAGTCCGAAACTTTCGAGAAGTTTAAGGAGTTTCAAAGTGAGGTAGAGAATCAACGTAACAAGAAGATTAAATTTCTACGTTCTGATCGTGGAGGTGAATATCTAAGTTACGAGTTTGGCGAGCATTTAAAGAAGTGCGGAATACTTTCACAATTGACACCGCCGGGAACACCACAGCGTAATGGTGTGTCCGAACGTCGTAATCGAACTCTCTTAGATATGGTTCGTTCTATGATGTCACTTACAGATTTACCGCTATCATTTTGGGGTTATGCATTAGAAACAGCCGCATTCACTTTAAATAGGGCACCATCTAAATCCGTTGAAACGACACCGTATGAATTATGGTTTGGGAAGAAACCTAAATTGTCGTTCCTTAAAGTTTGGGGATGCGAAGCCTATGTAAAGAAGTTACAGCCGGACAAGCTTGAACCCAAAGCGGAAAAATACGTCTTCATAGGATACCCAAAGGAAACTATTGGGTATACCTTCTATCATAGATCCGAAGGCAAAATCTTCGTTGCCAAGAATGGATCCTTTCTAGAGAAGGAATTTCTCTCGAAAGAAGTGACTGGAAGGAAAGTAGAACTCGACGAGGTTGTCGAACCTTCTCTCGAAATTGCGAGTAGCGCAGCACCGGAAGAAGTTCCTGTGGTGCCTGCACCAATAAGAGAGGAAGCTAATGATGATGATCATGAAACTTCGGTTGAAGTTGCTACAGAGCCTCGGAGGTCAACGAGAACTCGTACCACTCCAGATTGGTATGATTCCGTTATGAATGTCATGTTGGTGGACAACACCGATGACCCCGAGACATATGAGGAAGCGATGATGAGCCCAGATTCCAATAAATGGCAAGAAGCCATGAAATCCGAGATTGGATCCATGTACGAAAACCAAGTATGGACTTTGGTGGACTTACCGGATGGCCGGAAGGCTGTCGAGAACAAATGGATTTTCAAGAAGAAAACAGATGCTGATGGTAATGTTACTGTCTATAAAGCTCGACTTGTCGCAAAAGGGTTTCGACAAATTCAAGGAGTTGACTACGATGAGACTTTCTCACCAGTAGCGAAGCTAAAGTCTGTGAGGATTATGTTAGCAATCGCTGCATATTATGATTATGAGATATGGCAGATGGATGTCAAAACAGCATTCCTCAATGGAGACATTGATGAAGAGTTGTATATGATGCAACCCAAAGGTTTTGTCGATCCTAAAGATGCTAACAAGGTATGCAAGCTTCAACGGTCCATCTATGGATTGAAGCAAGCATCCCGAAGTTGGAATCAACGTTTTGATAAGGTAATCAAAAGTTTTGGTTTTATACAAACTTATGGAGAAGCTTGTATTTACAAGAAAATGAGTGGGAGCTCTGTAGCATTCTTAATACTGTATGTGGATGACATATTGTTGATTGGGAATGATGTAGACCTTCTTAATAGTGTCAAGGAATATTTGAATAATAGTTTTTCAATGAAGGATCTTGGCGAAGCAGCTTACATATTAGGCATAAAGATTTATAGAGATAGATCGAAACGCCAAATATCATTGTCACAAAGTACATATTTGGACAAAGTTCTAAAGAGGTTTGGAATGGAAGATAGCAAGAAAGGGTTCTTGCCCATGTTGCCCAATACGACCTTGAGTAAAACTCAAAGTCCGACATCGGCAGAAGATAGAGAAAGGATGAGTAAGACTCCCTATGCCTCAGCCATAGGATCTCTAATGTATGCCATGCTATGTACTAGACCCGACATTGCATATGCTGTTAGTTTAACTAGCAGATATCAAAGTGATCCAGGAGTGGATCATTGGACAGCGGTCAAAAACATCCTTAAGTACTTGAGAAGAACTAAGGATATGGTTCTTTCTTATGGAGGTGATGAACAGCTCGTTGTTAATGGTTACACCGATGCTAGTTGGAACACTGATCCGGATGATTCTAAATCACAATCTGGATACGTATTTATTTTGAATGGTGCAGCAGTTAGCTGGAGGAGTGCAAAGCAAAGCGTTGTGGCGAGATCTTCAACTGAATCGGAATACATGGCTGCTTCGGAGGCTTCACAAGAAGCGATATGGATGAAAGAGTTCATTACAGAGCTGGGTGTGGTTCCTAGTGCGCTGGACCCAATGTCTATCTACTGTGATAACATGGGCGCCATAGCCAATGCGCAAGAACCAAGGTCACACAAGAAGCTGAAGCATATCAAGCTACGTTTTCACGCTATTCGAGAACATATCCAGGATGGGGATATAAAGATTTGCAAAGTACACACATATCTGAATGTGGCGGATCCGTTGACTAAACCTCTCCCGAGGGCAAAACATGACCAACACCAAACTGCCATGGGTGTTCGGTATATTACCATGTAATCTAGATTAGATGACTCTAGTGCAAGTGGGAGACTGTTGGAGATATGCCCTAGAGGCAATAATAAATATAGTTATTATTATATCTTTGTGTTTATGATAAATGTTTGCATTCATGCTATAATAGTATTAACAAGGAAACCATTAATACTTGTGTGAATTGTAAACTTAATTTGAAGTCCCTAGTATAGCCTCTATACTTCACTAGCTTGTTGGTTGATTGATGATGTGGTTTCTTTGTCATGAACATTGAGATGTTATCAACAACAAGATCATATCGTTAGGAGAATGATATGGTGGACATACTCCTATAGATAAGCGTAGCATAAAGATCAAGTCATTTCAATAGTTCAATTGCTATATGCTTTCTGATACATAGTAACCTAATTCCTTCGACCATGAGATCATGCATATCACCTTTACTGGATGGATGCTTTGATGTCATCAAACACCACACCGTAACAGGGTGGCTATAAAGGTGGTATTGAGTGTTCGGAAAGTATTGGTTGAAACACATGGATCAAGAGTGGGATTTGTCCATCCACATGACGGATAGATATTCTCTGGGCCCTCTCGGTGAAATGTCATCCAATTAGCTTGCAAGCATGTGACTGGGTCACAAGGGATCACATATCACGGGAACGAGAAAAGAGTACTTATCAGTAACGAGGTTGAACTAGGTATGCAGAGATACCGAAGATCATAACCTCGGATAAGTAACATATCGTGAGACAAAGGGAAATTGGTATCGTATGTAAGTGGTTCATTCGATCGCAAAGTAATCGTAGAAATATGTGGGAGCCATATGAATTTCCAGATTCCTCTATTGGTTATTGTTCGGAGAAGTGTCTCGATCATGTCTGCATAATTCACGAACCGTAGGGAGACACACTTAAGGATTCGACGTTGTTTGAGTAGTTATGGTATTATGAGAAAGAGACTGAATGTTGTTCGGAGTCTCGGATGGGATCCGGGATATCACGAGGTGATCCGGAATGGTCCGGAGAATAAGATTCATATAAGGAAAGTCCCGTTTCGGAGTTCGGGAATGATTCCGGTGTTTTCATCGGGAACATTCTAGAAGGTCCCGGAATGTCCGGCACTCCGGGAGGGAAGGGGTACATGAATGTGTCATTGCATGTTGGAATGATTGCATCATGTACTAAGTGTTCTCGCTGTCCGAAATAAAGGGTTAATTCAAATCCTAATTGAAAAGTCAAACTGCCAGTTTTCGGTCAAACTGCCAGTTTTCGGAAAGAGGAGAAAGAGGAGGAGAGGTGGAGGCCGAGTTGGAGGAGGGTTCCTCCCCTTGGCCGGCGCACCTCCCAAGGCCGAGTTGGGGAGGAACTCCTCCCCTTGGCCGCCGGCCCTCCCACCTATAAAGGGAGGGGCAGGGCTCCCCTCTCTACACAACACTACTAGTTCCTACCCTCTAAACTAAACCCTAGATCTAAAACCCCGGTTTAGAGCTATTTTGGTTTAGAGCCTTCTAATTGGTTTAGAGCCCTCTAATTGGTGTGTCTAATTACTAGACCACTAATAGCCTCTCTCATAAGCTCCACCATACTCGCACCGGCTTAAGGCGAAGCCCTGCGGGATCTCCCCTCTACTTCCGGTACCACGCCGTTGTGCTGCCGGAATCGCGAGGAGAGTGCTACAACCTCCGCTGCCTGCTGGAACAAGGGAGAGGAAGGTCTTCGTCGAGTACCGAACGTGTGACCGACTGCGGGGGCGCTGCTGGAACGTGGCGCCGGAAGGATCGTCTACACGATCTTGAGATCGGAAAGAGTACGACTACATCACCCACGAGAATCTGCTCTCGTTAAACACTTTGGAATCTTCGAGGGTGAGTTATTCCATCGACTCGTTGCTACAATCTAGTAGATAGATCTTGGCTTGTTTGTTTGTATGCGATAGAAAATTTTTGTTTTCCATGCTACGAACCCCTACAAGTTCAGCGCCTAGATGAATACTGCTTCCAAGGCTATTTCCATTGCTGGCAAGATGATGGAGGTAAGCCTTTTCGTCCTATCTTTACATATGCGCAAATAGTTGTAGATATATCCTCTAGTCCCCGAGCCTCCAGAGGAGTAACTTGTTACTCGGACGGATGCTCCAATCCAAAGTACTTTAGTTGCACCAAGCTCCTTAGTAGTTTCAAATATTTACTCGCCTAGAGACGGGTTAAGCTCCGCTTGGCCCGGATCTTAAGTAGTTTCAAATATTCACTCATCTAGAGCCGGGTTAAATTCCACTTGGCCCGAGCTTGAGTAGCTTCAAATATTCACTCTCCTAGAGCCGGGTTAAGTTCCACTTGGCCCAGGTCTTGAGTAGCTTCAAATATTCACTCACCTAGAGCCGAGTTAAAATCCACTTGCCCCAGGTCTTGAGTAACTTCAAATATTCACTCACCTAGAGCCGGGTTAAGTTCCATTTGGCCCGGGTCTTGAGTAGCTTCAAATATTCACTCACCTAGAGCCGGGTTAAGTTCCACTTGGCCCGGGTTTGGAGTAACTTCAAATATTCCTTATGATACATTAGCTAACAGTTTTCTTTTCAGATCACCACCAACCGTCGCACCACCGAGTTTCAGTGGCTCTTGGACACACACAAGGATATTCGTGCAAACATAGTGCGTTGATCGCTGAGCTGAAGAAGAAGGGTAAGTTATCTCGTTTGCATCTTCACCTTTGTTCCTCTTCGCCATTTAATCTTCGAACTAACTTATGATCCGGATTGCGCAGCTGAAGTGGAGGCTCAAAACATCATCATGAGGAAGAACTTGGCCGAGATAAAAGGTAAATCGCCTTGGCTATTCAATGTTTGTCCTTTTCCTTCTGACTCCGCATATAATTATACCTCGGCTCTGCCGAGTCAACAAACTATTGCAGTGTCTCTTCAAGATAGCGTGCCTTTGCCAGACATGATGCTCCACTTTCTCGAACAAGTAGGGCAGCATCAAGCGGAGCTCAATAAATTGCCAAACTCCGGCTTAAGGATGATGAGATTACTCAGTTTAATGGTGAGATTGAAAAACTAAAAAAACTCCATAAGGCCGAGATGGACAAGGTTGACCAGAACTTCTCCGAGGAAAAGGAGTGGATGAAGACCCAGCTTGAAAAGAACCAAGATATGTTGAAGGACGCCAACATCAAGTTTGAGTCGGTGAACACAGAATATGAAAAACTCAAGAAGAGGAACGATGTTTGGCTCGTGGAGCTAACTCAGATCAATAGTTATATCTCTCGTCAGTTTTTTCTCTTGTGCCGACATTCCTTTCTCCGGGTCTTGTGCCCTTACTTACTGATCTTACTTGTCTCATTTTCAGGCAAATTTCCGGAGAGTAACGCCATTGTTGCCACTGATGTGAACAAGTTCCGCATGAAGAGAGGTACTCTGGTGGGTCTTTCCACCGGACTAATTCCTTATGATATGGAAGATACCCTGGTGAGCCTCGCAGCCCGGGTTGTGTAGGGGTTCCGCGTATGAAAACAATATTTTTACCCTACGCCCCTGAACCCCTGATGCTGCCAGGACCTATCTATTAGCAATATAGTAATGGGAGGGGCTTTTCGCGGACTTACCCTTGAAGACCGAAAAGCGTTGTCAACGCTCAGGAGAGCGTGGTTGATGTAGATGAGCCGAAGCCGACCTCAAGGTCGTGATGAAGTCCTTGCGCTCCAACGACTTGAGTGCCTCAAGTGCGACACCTCGCGGGGAGTTACACACGTCCGGTGCCTGACGATGACTCCCGCTTCCCCGATCCAGCAGCAGTTGCGGAAGTAGAGCTCCCGGATCCGAATCCTGCAGCGCGACGGTGCTCCATGGTGAAGATGTCTCTCGTTCGCGCAGTCTAGACTTGGGACCACGGTCATGAGAGAGAGAGGGTGAGAGAGAAAATATCAATTGGAGGTCCTCCCAAAAGTGAGAAGACCTTTATTGATTATTGGTGTATTTTATTTGGCCAAATACCCCCGCTATATATAGGGGGAGGGGAGGTACTACCTTCCTCAAAGTCCCGGGGTGGGACTAAAGGAGAGGAGGGGGGAGGGGTGGCACCACCGGCCACCCCCATGGGCCCTGTGTGGGGGGCTGGCCCCCTAGGGTGCCGGCCACCCCCTTGGCCCCTTCTCCCTCTCTCCTTTCCCTAATAGGCCCTCTCCCCTCCGGGAATTGGCCCATTAAGCCTTTGACCATTTAAATTGATTTTTCTCTTTATTAAATAATTATGAATAAATGATTAAATCAATATTTAACATTCATTCACATATTATTCAACCTCCGTGGCTATGGAACACTTCCACCTCCACTTCGGACATCATCCGGACTTACCGAAACCCTTCCAGTTTTCTCTCTACTATTCTTCGGTGATTCTACCGATCCTATAAACACTCTCTAAGCATCATCAAGCCCTTAAGCGTGATACCCCATGGTTCGGGAACACTCCAGACATGGTCGGGACACTCCTGCACCAATGATCGATAGAGGGACCTGGATGGCCATGTGACCCCTGTGCGTTCCACGAAGATCTTTCGTCGTTTGAACCGGGACAGTCGTGTCTTATTTCCTTTGTCTCTTGATACTTGCATTGCCCGAGATCTGATCAATGACATCACCATGTCGTGTTCAATCTTGTTACCGAACAATGCTACTTGACTCGTTCCGACAAATGATATCCCTGTGATCAAATCATAGGCTACGCAGCTATTGGATATAACCTTTTCGAGTGGGCCCTTTGAGTATCTTCCCATCACATGGATGGACAAATCCCGCTCTTGACATATATTGCCTCTACGGTTTCCTCTGAGTACCTGAACACACCTTTATAACCACTGTATTACCAAGTGGTGCTTGATGCTATCTAAGCACTCTCGGGAGATAGTGATTGATATAGCCTCACGGTCTAAGGAATACTCTACGAGGATCCATTTCTAATCATCGTAACTTGAACTTCGTGACATGATCAGGTCACGATGTTTAGGTTGGGTATTGGTTCATCATCTCATTCTCGGAATGAGATGACTCCATTTCCAACTGGCATAAATGCCACATGATCAGGAAACATGATCATCTGTTAACCAATGAACCAGTGACTAGAGTTTCACTGGGAACCCCTGGTTGTTCGTATAGCACACGTGTATTGATTCTTCCACTCAATACAGTTATAGCATGATATAGAACTTAATCATAAACTATATGAAATATGATAATAGTCCTTACTACTATTTGTCTCTAGGGCATATTTCCAACAGGTTGAACCCATGAAAAGTTATGGTTCAGATATCATGACCACAACTATCTGGATCTTCAGTGCCCTCTGGCCCAATGAACTCACTCCTGAAGGTCCTACACCTTTAATTGCAAAATTTATGGTGTGCGAGACTCAGCTTGACCTTTGGAGAGAATCTGCTGCACGCGCTGGAGCTGACACGACCTTGAGCTTCGTGCTGTCTTGGTATGAAATCCTAGACTTGAAGATTCTCAACCGTATGCGCACTGGATCCAAGTGGACTAATGACCTAGAGTGCATTGCTCAATGCAAAGCTTGCACCTACAACTTCATCCAGTATGCCTTTTGCCATCAATGGAATGAAGGGACGAGTTTCCTTAAAGCCATCGATGATGCTTACGTCGAAGGTGGTTCGGATGGCAAAGAGCAAGAAGCTTTGGAATTCACCAAGGGAGATGAAGATGTCGAGGAAGCTGAGGCTAACTCGGATGATAAGGCAGAAACCGAGGTCCCCCCCCCAAGGCCGACTTTCCCCCTCATGTTGCTCCTTGAGCAAAAAACACTTTAAAATTCGTTAAATCCCCGGTATGCCGGGTGCAGATGTAATATGCACAATGTGATGTTTTGCTACCACTAAGTATTTATGTCGAATTAACTTGGACGAGTCCCCGAGTTCCATTTTCTTGTTCTCCCAATTTTATGATTCAGCTTGCATCCACCTTGATTCGGTTTTTGACTTACGAGTCCGAGGTTCAGAAAATTGACTTAACAATACTCGAAACTTTAGGATTAGCTCAAAATAATTCAACATAACAAAAATAAAGTAAATACAGAGGTTAGTTCGAATAACAAACATCAGCTCGATTATGTTCCTTTTCTTAGTCATTTTTCATGTTCTTAGCAATTCCAAACTTGTTCTCTTGCTTGCCATGAAGCCAATCCTTGTTGGACACCAGCAAGTTGAAGAGTTGGGTTTTTGGTGCCTTCACATTACTCAGCCGGCTCAGGTGTAAGAAATTTAAGCCAGCCGACATATAAGAAAGTAAATGCAGAAAAGACAATTATTATTAAGGAAGTCCCGGAGTTTCTGCTTGGGGTGCCGAGGTTTCATTGATAAGCTCATTGCCGGCATACATGCCGACATATGTGAATTCGAGATACATACACTTTTTGCTAAGTGTAAAACAAGCGAAGTAGAGCTACATTGCATGGACGCTTGGACTCCTCGCCATACCTGTCCGCCTTGTTTTTCTCTTGCGGTTGTGCATCAATGAGGTAGTAGGCATCATTGTGTAGTGCTTTTCTTACAATGAATGACCCTTCCCATGGAGGGGATAACTTATGCATGCCGGCAGTGCGATGCACCAGCCGAAGTACCAGATCACCTTCCCGGAAAACTCTGGGGTTTACTTTTCGACTATGGTAGCATCGGAGATTTTGCTGATATATGGCGGATCTAGACAAGGCCAGTTCTCTCGCTTCTTCCAGCAGATCAACATCAATTTGCCAAGCTTCTTCCACTTCAGCGTCTGTGTATTGGGCGACCATGGGCGAGTCATGCTCTATGTCGGCTGATAATACAACTTCTACCCCATATACCAGAAAGAATGGTGTATAGCCTGTTGATCAATTCAGAGTTGTTCTTAAACTCCAAAGTACCGCTGGTAGTTCTTCTATCCAGCACCCCACTGATCTTTGCAGCGGCTCAATGAGCCGGGGTTTTATCACTGATCTTTGCAGCGGCTCAATGCGGTGGGATACTGATGCAACATCTTGCCGGATCTTCTTATCTCGGTAGAATCTTGCAAATGCTCCTTCAGCAAAATTGGTGCCATTATCAGTTATGATACTGTGAGGATAGCCATATCTCAGAATAATATCCTTGAGGAAAGTTGCAGCCGTAGCTCCATCACGTTTTCTTATTGGCTTTACTTCGATCCACTTGGTAAATTTGTCCACCATGACCAAGATATGGGTCATGTTTCCTTTTGCTGGCTTGAACGGTCCAACCATGTCCAAGCACCACACATCAAATGGCCAAGTGATTGGTATAGTTTTTAGTTCCGACATTGGCATGTGTGTCTTGGTGGCGTACCTCTAACAACCATTGCACTTCCTTACAAGATCTTCTGCTTGCTCCAAGGCACTTGGCCAGTAAAATCCATGCCGAAAAGCTTTTGCCACTAAAGCTCTGGACGAGGCGTGATTCCCTCATTCCCCCTAATGTATATCTCGGATGATGTCAAGCCCTTCTTTCGGGTCAACACAACACTGCAGAACACTTGTTACACTTCTTTTGTATTATTCAGCATGATAATGGTGTATGCCTTTGCTCTCCTCTGGATTTTCCTTGAAAGTATCTCATCACTTGGCAAAGTTCCATCCTTCAAGAGCCCAAATATTGGCTTGGCCCATGTGGGCACAACACTAACTGGGTAAAGTACCTCGTCAATTTCCATTGCATCCACTGACATAAGTCCCGCTGGATCAAGCTGAACAGTCCCTAGGTTCTGTGAGGCAGTCCCCAGGTTTGCCGAGGTAGTCCTCGGGTTTGATGAGGTGTTCCCCCAGTCAATATCCATAGGGGTAGCTTCTGATCCAGAGTGCGCCGGGACATAGATTGACTCGGATTCTGGTGAAGGTGTGATAGATGGTTTTCTCGAGTGCTCCAAAGCAACTACTGGCGGGATTGGCTGACGAGATGACCCCAGCTTAGACAGTATGTCAGCTGCTTCATTCTAAATCCGATGTACATGGTGGAATTCACATCCCTCAAAGTACCCACATATCTTTTGGACATGAAATCTATAAAGGGCCATGTTTGCATCTAGGGCATCCCACGTATCAGATACTTGTTGCACCATCAAATCCGAATCACTAAAGCATTGTATCTGACATATCCCAACTTCCTTTGCCACTTTAACTCCATGCACGAGCTCTTCATACTCGACCACATTGTTTGATGCTCTAAAATGGATCTGGAGAACATATTTCAGTTGATCTTTCTTGGGCGAGGTAAGTACTACCCCGCCCCCTAATCCTTCCTTCAGTTTTGACCCATCGAAGTGCATCCTCTAGAAGTTGGAGTCCAGCAAAGGTGGTTCGTACTGCATCTCGGTCCAATCCACGAAGAAATCCGCTACTGATTAAGACTTTATGGCATCTATTCTATCAAATTGTTATGATTATGGGGCTAACTCAATTTCCCACTTTGCAATTCGACCAGTTGCATCTTTGTTACTAATTATCACGAATATGGGCGCTTCACATATCACTTTTATGGGGTGTTCTTCAAAGTAGTGCTTGAGCTTCTTGGCAGCCATGTACACACCATATGCTATTTTCTGGTAGTGAGGGTAGTTCTGCTTCAAAGTAGACAACACCTCGCTCAGGTAATAAACTGGCCTCTACACTGACTTACCTTCCTCGTCACGCTCTACCACTATCACGGCACTTACGACTCGGTTGGTCGCTGCTATATAAAGCAACATTGGCTCCTTGGATAGTGGTGAGGCTAACACTGGTGCAGAGGCTAGCATCCTTTTCAGTTCAGGAAATGCGGTATCAGCTTGTGGTGTCTAGATGAACTTATCTGCCTTTTTCATTAACTGGTAGAGGGACAATGCTTCTCTCCCAGCTGACATACAAACCGACTTAACGATGCCAGGCAACCAGTGAACTTCTGCACATCATTAAGGCACTTCGGCAATTCAGTTCTTTCTATTACTCGGATTTTTGTGGGGTTAGCCTCGATACCTCGGCTGGATACGAGAAAACCAAGTAACTTCCTAGATGGCACACCAAAGGTACATTTCTTCGGGTTAAGCTTCATTCAGAACCTTCTTAGGTTTGCAAATGTTTGTTGGATATCATCAAGGAGCGTTTTGCTTTCCTTAGTTTTTATCACAACATCATCTACATATACTTGGACATTTTTCCCAATCTGATCATGTAAACATTTTTGCATACACCTATGATACGTTGCTCCTGCATTACGTAAGCCAAATGGCATGATGCGATAGCAATAAGCCCCATACGGGGTAATGAAATTAATTTTTATTTGATCATCTAGGTTTAGTGGTATCTGGTGGAAACCAGAATACGCATCTACAAATGACAATAACTCACACCTAGCTGTCGAATCTATGACCTGATCTATCCTTGGAAGTAGGAATGGATCTTTTGGACATGCCTTATTCAGGTTCATGTAATCAATACACATGCGCCACACCACTACTACATTCGGATCATCTTTTTTCTTTTCGACAAGCACCGATTAGATAGCCAATCCGAATAGAGTACTTCCATGATAAACCCGGCTACAAGGAGCCGATCTATCTCATCACCAATCATCTTTCTCCTATCTTCGGCGAAGCGACAGAGAGGTTGCTTCACCGGCTTAGCTCCGGGTCTCACATGCAAAGAGTGCTCGGCCAACTCCCTCGGTACACCTTGCAGATCCTGTATGGACCAAGGAAAGATATCTCGTTTCTCACTGAGGAAGTGGACAAGCTCGCTTTCCTATTTGTCGCTTAACCTGACACCAATGGTTACGGTGTGCTCTGGGAACTGATCATCAACAGGCACATTCTTCGTATGCTTTGTTACTTCAAATGAAACACTCCCATGTGGGTTACTCAGTGCCAGCATATGCATCTGCGCGGACTGAGCCAACACCGCCAACTCCTGGATTGTTCTTTTCTCTTGTGCAATCACAAGTGATTGAGCCAGGTTTGACCCGGCTGAAGCACATTCTATTGAGTGCCTGAAGTCGCCAGTTATATTGATCACCCCATTTTGCCTAGGCAATTTCATCTTCAAGTAGCTGATGTGAGTACTTGCCATAAACTTGTTGAGAGCAGGCCTGCCGAGTAATGTGTGATATGTGCTCTCCAAGTTTACAACTTCAAACTCCAAATTCTCAGTCCGCCAGTTGTCCCTTGTGCCGAATAACACATCAACCCGGACCTTGCCAATGGACTCACATGAAATACCCGACACAATGCCTTGGAAAGTTGTCCTCGTTGCTTGGAGCATGTTCTCTGGTATTCCCAACTTGTGCATGGTGTCCTTGTACATGATGTTGATGCTACTACCATTGTCGGTCAGCACCTTGGAGAATCTCATGTTGATATTCGGACCAATGAACGTCGGTTCCAGCACTAGTGCATATGATCTAGGACTCGACATGAGCTTGGGATGATCTTTGATATTCCAAGTTATCTCCTGATCCGCCCAAGGCATATACCTCGTCGCAGCTGGTATAACTGCATTCACCTCCATATGTCAGTGTTGCAAGCTCTTTCTATCAGTTTCCTCAGTGGTGAACACACAGTAGCTCTGGTGATATTCTCTGTATTCATTTCTCCCGTCATTGCCGAGATACCTTTGGTCCTATTGTTGCTGGTTTTCTATCTGATGCACTGCATCCCTTCTCTCATGGTTCTCATACCTCGATGGAGGTGGAGGCAACATCAGTTGATGTCCATTTCCCCCAGTGATCTGCTGCTGTCGAGGTGCATCGTGCCGAGGTGCATCATGGCGTGGTCCATCGTGGCGAGGTGCATCATGCCGAGGTGCCTGAGCATTCCCCGAGCGACCTTGCTCTATTTTCCTCATCCACTCACATTGCCGGGTCGTATGATTTGCCGGGTTATTCGGGCTTGGCGTGTGAAACTTACATGACTGATCCAACATAGGCTCGTACGTATACCTCAGCCGGTCTTTCTTTTTTCCTTCCACTGTTTCTTCTATTCTAGCATCCAAGTTTTCTTGCCATCATTTCTTGGATTCCACTGTTGCCCTCCAGTTTTCTGGTGCTGATTTGCACCGACATTCGGCTGATCCTGATCTACAACCATAACTTGCTATGAACTGTACCTTTTATCCGGCCACTCATCTCTCCTTTTTCCTCGGAAGTCATTTCGTCGGGATGACCCGGTTCCATCTTGGTTGTAGTACTCTTCATTTGCCTCACCTGACATCAGCCGAGGTTGAGTTGGATCACCCAACGCATACGAATCAGCTATCCGGATTGTTTCTGCCAAGGTAGTTGGCATGTCCCTTTGTAGCCTCTGCCACAACATACTCACATACCTACATCCTTGTGCAAACCAAGCTATGGCCTGTGACTCAATCACCCCCTCACAGGAGTTTCACACATTGCACCAGCGAGTTAAGAACTCCCGGTCAGTCTCATTTGGCCTTTGCTTGCACATTTCCAGTGTATGTGGCCTATTCAGCCTCTTGTACGTGCCCGATAAGTTGCTGACGAACAACTCCTCAAAGTCTAACCAATGGTTAATACTTCCTGGCGATAGATTGTTCAATTAGACCCTTGCTGGTCCTTCCAACATGTGCGGTAAATATCTCACAGCCCATCTCAAATTGCCCCTAGCAATGTTCACTATAGTTGCATTCAATGAGCCAATCCTCCGGCTTAGTGCTACCGTCATACGTCTTTGTTCCCCTGGCCAACTGAAAGTTTGGCACAGGTGGCTCTCTCATGATACGAGGTCCAAAGCATGCTGGACCCGGAGGACCTTGTACCTCAATCATCTCCGACCTATAGATCCGGTCCAACTTCAGCCTTGCATCATCTGGCTGCAAGTTTCTATTTCCCAATCTTGATCCTATCACATGGTGCTCTGGCCGAGGAAACCCGACATCATTCATCGCCGAATAAACATCATTGTACCTATCTTGACCTGGACGAGCATATTGCTGTTGCATTGCCGGGCCAGCACTTCTCCCCTGCCGAGGTACATATTGTTGCTGATGTTGCCTAGGTGGGTTCTGCCCTGCTCCCGTCGAGTTACGCTGTCCGGCAATGCCATTTCTAGTGTTTCCCTGACCGGCATTGCCTTGGTCGTGGTTACCTCGGCCTGCTGCACCTCGGCTGGCACTGTAAAGATCCTCATCAATTTGTACTACTTTTCCTTTCCCTGCCCTTTCCGGGTCATAAGGGACCATTTGTTTGTTCTTTCTCCCCGAGGTTACCACTTCCTATCTTCTTGGGCCATCATGAGGGTATGATGCTACCCCAACAGATTTTGTTGGGTTATTCCTTGCCGAATGAACTATATTAGAGCCTCCTGTTATCGCCGGGTTTGCTTTGAGTATCTCCTCATTCTGCTTATTCGCCACTCTCACTAAGTGGTTTACTCTTTCCTACTGCCTCTCCCGGGCTTCTCTGGTCAGACCCTCTAACTCAGACGTTGCTGCCTCTGTAGCCCTAAGGTTTTTCGCTGGGGTACTGTACCTCTCCAGCCCTGCTATCACTAGAGTAGTTGTATGACCCGGCTTAGGCACATATTGTTTGTCTATCTCAGTGATCCATTTTCTACCCCTGATCTTTATTCCATCCATCCGGGTTGGGCTAAGCCGGTTTGCTTTTGCGTACTCACGCAAAGTGATGTTTAGAGACTGCTGTAACTCAGCTACTTTCTTTGCCCCTACTAACATTTTCTACCGTGTCTCCTCTAGCTCGGCCTATGCCTGAGCCGGATCTACCATAGGTGCTATAGGAGTAGCTAAGCTATCTATGGCCTGCTGCAACACATTCTCTAGCCTCTCCAGTGGAGGGAATCTAAACCTAGCTGCCTTTGGGGTTGCATCTAGATCTAGCGCCGGATCCTTGCTTGCTCCTGCATCTAGCGCGGTTATCATGACCTCAACACAGCTAGCAGGGCGAGTGATATGCGAGCCGCGAGCTGCGCTGAGAGGTGGTTCACCTTCCTCGACGACGTGCTGCAGGTGGAAGCAGGACTCGTCGATGCTGATGTAGATCTTGTGGGCGCCAAGATTGATGAAGAGGCTGTTGCACGGAGGAGGGCGCCTGGTGAAGCTGCCAGCATTGACGCTCACATAGTCCAGCGCTCCAAAGAACTTAACGAGCCTGGAGACAATGTGTTCCCTAGTGGCGATGATGTTTCGCGTCCGGATCTTCACTCCTGCTAGCACCACTAGCACCACGGTGGGCACCAACTGTCATGGTGGTGGCACGACGGATGCCATGTATAGGCTAAATATGCACTACAAGAAAAGTTGTCTTTTACAACGGACGATTTTCGTGGTTGAAGGCCTGTTTTTCGTGGCTAAAAAGTCTTCTACGACGGATGCCCTTCGTGGTAAAAGCCTCGTCACAAAAGAATCTACCACGGTTTTTTTTCTGACCATGGCGGATCGCACCCTTCAGCCACGAAAACTTGTTCCATCGTAGATCTATTTGCCAGCCGCGTTGACTGCTGACATCATGCAAAATGCCATGTGGCACCCGCCGTTAACGGCTGGTTACCGCCGTTAACAGTCATAGAAATCGTGGCAGAAGCCTGCTAATTGTTAAGTGGGCCAGCCCACGAGGAGAGCCCAATAAGATTACGACCCTTTACTATCACGCCGTGTACTGTTTGACATGGCCCATTAATGAATCCATCCAGGGCCCGTATGATTTCAGGCCCGCTTTAGTTTCAGCCTAAAGAAGGTCCACTTTGGTAGAATAATATGCGGCCCATTAGGGGCCTACGCTAGAAGGTCAGACACTGTTAAGGCCTATAGGCGACCCGTTACTATTCCTACGGCCCATGGGGCCCGCTCCTGTTCTACCCATTTACTGTCATGGACTTTTACATTTCTAGGTTGCCAGTGTTAGGATCCTTTACTGTACTGTCCTTTTACTATTCTAGCCTTCTACTATTCTGGCCATTCACTGTTTAGGCCTTTTGCTCTTATGGCCTTTTACTATTTCGGCCATTTACTGTTCAGGCCTTTTACTCTTCTGTCCGTTTTGCTGTGCGGGCCCTCTACTGCGTGGGCTTTTTACGGTTCAAGCCTTTTACTATTTCAACTCTTTACTATTCAGGTATATCAATATTCGGGCCCATTACAGTTCAGGCCCTTTACTGTTCTAGCCTGTTGCTATCCATCCTTGTACGTTTTCAGGGCTTTGGCCGCTTATGAGGCCGACCAATATTCTGACATGCCACTTACAGCCTTTTAGTGTTTATTTGGCCCATCTGCTAGCCAGCATATTTGCGTATTCTATAACTATGGTCAAATTCTAGTTTTAAACAGTTCATTAATATTTTAGCCCGCTAATGGCCGCGCTAGGATCACCCTATTACATCAATAGATATTTTTTGAAATTTATTGGAGACCAGACTTTCAACAAAAACAAGATGAAGCATTACAGAGACATCGCGAGACATGTGTTGGAACAAGGTTTCTGCTATGGAGCTTACATCCCGTACAAGTAACAACTGGTATACCATGATAGCTGCAAAAGAGATTATCAAGTAGACTGTCCATCAAATCTTGTCGATCTTTTAGTTCTTGTATCTGTTCATGTGTAATCGTGATTATTCCATCTATTTGCTCTGTTTTTTCTTCAATTAAATCAATTGTTTGGAGTGCAGCTGTAACACCTCTTTCTGTTGGAAAAACTGAAATCGTGGGCCGATGCAAGCAATAATCACTGTCACTGCTGCTTTGTGAAATGACCTCAATACTTAACATAGGATTCCTCCCTTCTGCCTTCATAGCTTCATGTGCAGCCTAAAACAGAGAAAACAAGTCAGCACAGCGTACCAGCTAACTGGGGGCCATCTTATATGTAAAATAATTCAAATTCATCATTGGCCAGGAACAATCAATGATGTGCCTCATACATATCTTTCTGGAATAACAAGAATTGTCGATGTCCTGGACCGATGTGTACATGCGCCAGTATTATAGCCACTCTGGAACAAACACTATAGGTTATTTACATGCTGAAACTAAGACATATTAAGTTAGAGCAGCAAAGCAGGCGAAAAAACACCATGTTTGTTGTCAAAGAATTTCAAAATTAGCATTGTCCTAATATAAAAAATCAAGCCATCAACATGTGTGTCTCATGCAGACTAACTGAACTAGTGTGGTAATGAATGTAGGGAATCAAGAAACTCGACTCTTTCCCTCATAAACTAATCATATCACTGCATAACGGAAATATAGAAATATAACAAAAAGAGGTGCATGAGATTCCTTCAGCTGCTTAGAACTGGTCGAGACAACAAAGAATTAACCTAAAATATAAGTGTAGCGTTTAAAAATGGTCTATAGTATGAACTAGGCAAAAAAGTGACCTCCAACCATAGGTGGCATTGCTTTAATCATCAGGCAACTATGATAGTACCTTGGAAAAACAAGCAATAGATCAAGTGTCTTAAATAGACTACCAGAATCATTTTAGACAAACAAGATATCAATCATTCCTTTTCAGTAGCCAGATCATTCAAATATTTTGATCATCGGGCCAGTAAATAAAAAAAGAAGAGAAACAAAGAGATGGGTCATTTGCTACCAAAACAATAGTTGGATGCATCCGAAAAGTAGCACAAACCTTCTTTGTAATGCCTACAGCTATTGTATTTCTAATTTCTGACAGTATCATTGTACATATAACCATGCAAGAAAATCCAGTAGACAAACAAGCAAATGATACATTGTGCACCTTGCAAGGTCAATGAAGTATTTAAACAATGTATGTCTAGGAACCACGTGAGAATATAGCATTGATGCAATCACAAGTCAACTAAATATTCACAGGAACCATAACCAATTGAACCATATGGTGGCTAATATTAAACTCGCAGCGAGGGAACATCACCAGAGTTATTGTGTGTTCACGACTGAGGAAACAGATAGAAAGAGCTTGCAGCACCGACATATGGAGGTCAATGCGGTCATGCCAGCAGTGACTAGGTACATGCCTTGGTCAGACCAGGAAATCACCTGGAACATCAAAGATCATCCTAAACTTATGCCGAGTCCAGGTTCGTATGCGCTAGTACTAGATCCAACATTCATTGGACCGAACATCAACGTGAGGTTCTCCAAGGTTTTGATTGATAATGGCAGTAGCATTAACATCATGTATGCGGATACGATGCGCAAGTTGGGCATCTCGGAGAACATGCTCCAGGCTACGAGAACAACTTTCCATGGCATTTTACCAGGCATTTCGTGCGAGCCCATAGGCAAAGTCCGGGTCGACGTGCTATTCGGAACAAGGGATAACTGCCGAACTGAAAATCTGGAGTTTGAAGTGGTGAACTTGGAAAGTGCGTATCATGCGTTACTCGGAAGACCAGCATTGAACAAATTCATGGCAAGCTGTCACATCAGTTATCTGAAGATGAAATTGCCCGGGCCAAATGGAGCAATTACCATTGTTGGGGATTTCCGATGTTCCATGGAGTGTGCTTCAGCCGGGTCTAACCTAGCCGAGTGACTCGTGATCACGCAAGAGAAAAGAAAAATCCAAGAGGTGGCGGCATTAGCTCAGTCCGCGCAGCAATATATGCCGGCATTAAGTAACCCGCATGGCAGCGTTTCATTTCAAGCCGCAAAGGACACCAAGAAGATTCCAGTTGATAACATGTTTCCGGAGCGCACCGTAACAATTGGTGCCGGGTTAACTGACAAATAGGAAAGCGAGCTCGTCAACTTCCTCCGTGAGAATCGGGATATTTTTGCTTGGTCTACACAGGACCTGCTAGGTGTTCCGAGGGAGTTGGCCGAGCACTCTTTGAACGTAAGACCCGAAGCAAGGCCGGTGAAGCAACCTCTCCGCCGCTTCGCCGAGGATAGGAGAAAAGTCATTGGGGACGAGATAGCTCGGTTACTAGAAGCAGGATTTATCACAGAGGTACTGTATCCGGATTGGCTCTCTAATCCGGTGCTGGTAGAAAAGAAGAAAGACGATCCGAACATGGCAGTGGTCTGGCGTATGTGTATCGATTACACAAACCTGAACAAGGCGTGTCCAAAAGATCCATTTCCACTGCCGAGGATAGATCAGGTCATAGACTCAACCGCGGGATGCGAACTGTTGTCATTCATTGATGCATATTCTGGCTTCCACCAGATACCTCTGAACCCGGATGATCAAATAAAAACGGTGTTTATTACCCCGTACGGGGCTTACTGCTATCGCACTATGCCGTTCGGTTTACGTAATGCAGGTGCAACGTACCAAAGATGTATGCAAAAGTGTTTGCATGACCAAATAGGTCAAAACGTACAAGTATACGTGGATGATGTGGTTATTAAGACCAAGGAAAGCGCAACGCTCCTTGGCTACATACGGCAAACATTCGCGAACTTGAGAAGGTTCCGGATGAAGCTTAACCCGGAAAAATGTACCTTCGGTGTCCCGGCTGGAAAGTTACTCGGATTTCTCATCTCCAGCCGAGGTATCGAAGTTAATCCAACTAAGATCCAGGACATCGAACGAATGGAGCTGCCGAAGTGTCTTAATGATGTCCAGAAGTTCACTGGATGCCTGTCATCATTGAGTCAGTTTGTATGTCGGTTGGGAGAAAAGGCACTGCCTCTCTACCAACTCATGAAAAAGTCGGATAAATTTGTTTGGACGCCACAGGATGATGAAGCCTTTGCCCACTTGAAAAAGATGTTGGCCACTGCGCCCGTGTTAGCCTCTCCACTATCAAAGGAGCCAATGTTGCTCTACGTGGCCGCAACCAACCGAGTTGTAAGTGCAGTAATCGTAGTGGAACGCAATGAAGAGGGTAAGTCGGTGCAGAGGCCAGTGTATTACCTGAGCAAGGTATTGTCTGCCTCAAAACAGAACTACCCGCACCTTCAAAAGGTGGCATACGGTGTCTATATGGCGGCGAAGAAGTTAAAGCATTACTTTGAGGAGCACCCCATCAAAGTAATATGTGAAGCTCCCATATCCGAGATAATGGGTAACAAGGATGCGAGTGGCAGGATCGTAAAATGGGCAATTGAGCTAGCCCCCTATGTGCCCCAGTACGACAGAAGAGAAGCGATCAAGTCTCAGGCTATGGTGGACTTTTTTGTGGATTGGGCCAAGGTACAATACGAACCACTGCCACCATATCCGAAATACTGGAGGATGCACTTTGACGGGTCGAAAACCAAAACCGGATTACCCGTTTGGGTCGTGCTTACCTCGCCAAAGAAGGATCAGCTAAAGTACGTATTGCATATCCATTTCGCGGCATCAAACAATGTCGCTGAGTATGAGGCTCTGGTGCATGGGCTCAAAGTGGCAAAGGATATTGGCATACGTCGGATAATATGCTTCGGCGACTCGGACTTGGTGGTGCAGCAGGTGTCCGGAGTGTGGGACGCCCTGGATCCAAACATGGCACTATACAAATTTCACGTGCAAAAGATATCTGGTTACTTCGAGGGATGTGAATTTCACCATGTACCCCGGGCGGAAAACGAGGCTGCCGACATGTTGTCGAAGCTCGGATCGACCGGACAGGCAATTCCACCGGGTGTAGCATTGGAACACCTCAGAAAACCATCTATCAGGCCGTCCCTAGGAACCGACTCGATCTATGTCCCGAAAAATACGGAATCCGGAGCTGAGCCCATGGACATTGACATGGGAGGTGGTACGCGAGACCCGAGGACTGCGTCAGCAAACCCGGGGACTGCCTTGGCAAACCCGGGGACTACCTCGCTAGACCCGGGGACCGCTCAGGGTGATCCGGCTGAAGTTATGCCGGTGGATCAGATGGAAATTGATGAGGAGATATTCCCTCCACGAGCCATACCAGCTTGGGCACTGCCTATATTCCAATTCCTGAAAGATGGAACGTTACCCACTGAGGAGGTATTAGCCAGGCAAACTCAGAGGAGAGCAAAAGCGTACACAATCATCAATTCCGAGTTATACAAACGCAGTGTAACTAATGTCCTCCAACAATGCGTTGACCCGGAAGAAGGGCTTGACATCCTCCGAGATATACACCAAGGAGAATGCGAGCATCATGCCTTGTCCCGAGCCTTGGTGGCAAAGGCGTTCTGTCATGGATTCTACTGGCCAAGTGCCTTGGAACAAGCAGAAGATCTGGTGAGGAAATGCAATGGTTATCAGAGGTACGCAACCAAGACACATATGCCTATGTCGGAACTCAAGACCATACCAATCACGTGGCCATTTGCTGTATGGTGCTTGGATATGGTTGGCCCGTTCAAACCAGCGAGAGGAAACATGACACACATTTTGGTCATGGTGGACAAGTTTACAAAATGGATTGAAGTGAAACCTATAAGAAAATGTGATGGAGCTATGGCCGTGAAATTTCTCAAAGACATCATCTTGAGATACGGTTATCCACACAGTATTATAACTGATAATGGAACAAATTTTGCGGAAGGAGCATTTGCATGCTTCTGCCGAGATAAGAAGATCCGACTCGATGTCGCCTCGGTATCCCACCCCGCATCGAACGGACAAGTGGAAAGATCCAACGGATTAGTATTATCCGGGATAAAACCCCGGCTCATTGAGCCGCTGCAAAGATCAGCGGGGTGCTGGATAGAAGAACTACCAGCGGTACTGTGGAGCTTAAGAACAACTCCGAATCGATCAACAGGCTATACGCCATTTTTTCTGGTATATGGGGCAGAAGCTGTATTACCAGCCGACATAGAGCATGATTCGCCTAGGTTCACCCAATACACAGAAGCCGAAGTGCAAGAGGCCCGGCAAAATGATGTTGATCTGCTGGAAGAAGCGAGAGAACTGGCACCGTCCAGATCCGCCATATATCAGCAAAACCTCCGACGCTATTATAGCCGGAAAGTGTGCCCCCGAGTGTTCCGGGAAGGCGATCTGGTGCTCCGGTTGGTACAACGTACTACTGGCGTGCATAAACTATCCCCCCCATGGGAAGGGCCGTTCATTGTGAGCAAAGCATTGCACAATGATTCTTACTATCTTATAGATGCAAAGCCACAGGAAAAGAACAAGGCGGACATGTCCGGAGAGGAATCCAAGCGACCGTGGAATGTAGCACTACTTCGTCCTTTCTACACTTAGCTAAGAAGTGTATGTATCCGAGTCATCTCGTATGTCGGTATGTATGTCGGCAATGAGCTTATCAATGAAATAGCAGCGCCTCGAGAAGTAACTCGAGGACTGCCTTAATAATGTTTGTCGTAATTTCTTGTGCGGTAGCTGGAATGAGTCGTTTCACTTAACCCGGATTAGTAATGTGTGAGCACCAAAAACCCAACCCTTCGACTTGCTGCTGTCCAACAAGAATTGGCTTCATGGCAAGCAAGGGAACAAGTTTGGAATTGCGTAGCACATGAAAAACGACTAAGGAAATGAATTTATTCGAGCTAGCGTTTGTTTTTTCGGACTAACCCTGTATTTATTTTCAAGTTATTATGCTGAATTATTTTGAGCCAAGCCTCAAAGTTTCTAAGTATTGTTAAGACAATTTTTGAAGCTCGGATTCGTAAGTCGTAAAACCGAATCAAGGTAGACACGGATCGAGCCAAAGAATTGGACGAACAAGAAAATGAAACTCGGGGACTACGCCCAAGTTAATACGGCATAAAAACGTAGTAGCAAAATATCACATATCCGGCATACAATTGCACCCGGCATACCGGGGATCTGATAAATTTTCAAGTTTTTTAGAACTAAGGAGCAGCAGGAGGAGCAGGTTCGGCATCGGCGTCGATGTATTCAATATCTAAAGCATCATCTTCTTCACCCTCATCCGATCCATCTTCAACATTCTCATTTTGCTCGTCCCCAGCGGATTCCAGGAAGCTCGGCCCTTCAATCCAGTCATGAATTGGAGAATATTCAACAAGGCTGTAGGCGCAAGCCTGGCGCCGAGCTACCCACTCCGGATCATCGGTCCATCTGGATCCGGTGCACCGGCGTGTAAGGAGGCTGAGGTCGATCTTCTCGTACCATGTGAGAATATGATGAAGGATGGTGTCAGCTGCAGCACGACCGGCAGATTCTCTCCAGAGGTCCAGCTGGGTCTCAACTTCCATTAATTTCTCGACGAGAGTTGCGATGGTCTTCGGGCTACTTTCTCCGGGCCAGAACGTATTGAAGATACACACTGCAACGTCGAGGATGTCCTTGCCATAATTCTTGATGGTCTCCACGCGAGAGGACAAGCTGACCAATAGGTCCTCCATGTCCAAGGGAATGTTCTCACCATCAGGAGCAATGGGAGTACCCCTCTCCCGGCGAAACTTGGCAACAGCAGCGCTGGCAATCGCATTACCCTCTGGAAAGTGGTCTAGAAACAAGGCAAAGGCAGAAGGTAAAGAAAAGACATACGAGGTAACCCGGAGAGTTATGTCGGACAAGGAAAAGGAACTTACGAGAAATATGGCTATGGATCTGGGTCAACTCCTTGATGCAGGCATCACGTCTTTTGCGAAGTTGCTCAAGCTCAGCATTAGCCGACCCAAGCTGGACGTCGGATTCTCTGAGGAGGTCCTGGTCCTTAGAGATCTGGAGAGTAAGGCGCTCACGTTCTTCGGTGAAGTCCTGGCCAACCTTTTGGAGCTCGGTTCGGTGCTGAGCCTTCATCTTCTCCATCTCAGCTTTAAGTTTGGCAATCTCGTCATTTTTAGTCCGGAGGAGAGCAAGTTCATCATTCTTCTTCTTCAGCTCAGCTTGATGCTGCCCTGCTTGTTCGAGAAAATGCAGCATCATATCAGGCACGGGCACACTATCCTCAAGCGATGCTGAAATAATATGTTGACCCGGCAAAGCCGAGGAGTGAATGTTTGCCGAGCCAAGGAGAAGAAGAAATGGAAAACACAACAAGGTCGGACAAAAGTGGACATACCCCGGATTTCCTCCAAGTTCTTCCGCATAATTTTGTTCTCAGCCTCCACCCTAGCTGCAAAAACCGAATGAGGAGATTAGTCCGGCGGAAACAAGTAAAGAAAAACGGAGAGGTGCTGAGGGAGAAACTTACCCCTCTTTTCATGTTCTGCACGAAGTGTAACATGTTTCGCGCGCAGGATCTTCTGGGTATCAAGCAGGCGCTGAAATTCGGTGCTCCGGCGATTAGTAGTTACCTGAAAAAAGTACAGAAGTGTAAAATTAGCTTGGTGCATATTCGAAGTTCGCAAGATCCGGGCCACGTGGAATTTAACCTGGCTCTAGGTGTGTGCATATTCGAAGTGTGCAAGATCCGGGCCAAGTGGAACTTAACCCAGCTCTAGGTGTGTGCATATTCGAAGTGTGCAAGATCCGGGCCAGGTGGAACTTAACCCGGCTCTAGGTGTGTGCATATTTGAAGTTTACATGCAGCTATGTTAGTTTTCTAAGGAGCATCCGGCCGAGTAACAAGCTACTCCACCGGAGGCTCGGGGACTAATGGTTATTATCTACAACATGTAAAGGAGAAACGACATACCTCCATCATTCTCCCCGCGAGGTTAATTGCCTTGGCGGCAGTATTCATCTGGGCAGAAAATTCTGCGGGGCCGAAATTTTCTGGGAGATCGTCGTTGTAGACGAACTCCGCCTTATTCTAGTTCATGACAAACTCGATAAGGCTCGGAGGGTACCGTTCGCCAGTGGGCATGTGGGGTGCCACCAAGCCCTTTGCATGAGCTTCCTTCCTCTCAATTAGGGCAAGAGCTGGGCTGGTGTGCAGAACCATCTACTGCGCATCTGTTGGCTCGGCAAGAACATCCAGCGATGCTGGTAATTTCTTCGGAAGCATCGACGACAAGGTTCGCTGCCCGGCCTCGACGGATGTAGACTTGGCAGTATCTGGAGCCTTCTTGCCTTTAGCTTGCTGGGAAGAAGTAACCACGGTGGATTTCCCTTTGGAAGCTGCTGGAATAGTTCCTCGCCGAGGCTGAGATGACTCGGACGAGGCAGAAGAACTTGGAACTGGAGCTGCTGTGGGTTTCCTGGCTGCCGGGACAGGTGCTGGCTCAGAAGTTGGTACTGGAGCTGCTGCTGGTGCTGGTGTTGTGGTAGACTTGGTGGTTGCTGGTTGCGGCAATGCCGAAGTGGTGGACGCCGTTGCCTCGGCCGAACCGACCCTTCCCGCTCCGAGGTCCCGTTCCTCTTGATGAGGTACTGCGGAACCCGGAGCAGCCGCAGAGCCCTCCGAAATAGGGCTCAGCGGGCGTGACTCGTCGTCACAAGGAGGAGAAGGGCCGGACCGAAGGGGAGAAGAGATGCTTGATCTGCTCTGATGGACCTCCACAGGAGGCCTGCAAAAGAGAATGATGTCAGGAGTGAAATTACCCCGATGCAAGGAAAAGTGTGTTGCGCAGTGAAAAATGACTTACGCATCCGAGGTCTCGGCCTCCTTGGGTTTCCGGGCCCTCCGTGCCGGGGCTTTGCCTGCCCGCTTGGAGGCAGTCTTGTCTCTGGCCTTCTTTTGACTTTTGGTGGGCTGAGAAGGTTCGGAAGAAGAACTTGACGTGGATCCGCGCTTCTTCTTCGAGGCCACCGGAACCGGCTCTCCCATGGCAAGTGGAGGATCCTCGTGGATATGCCCACCGGGGTTAGCTGATGCCGGAAAGGCAAAAGAAAGAGGGACAGCCTCAACGGGTTCAATCACGTCGATATCCGAGTCATCCTCATCATCGGGCCAATCTCTAAGAGAAGAGAATTTACCGCTGGGACGTTTGGTGGCGTCGGTCATAGGGAGGAACATCTCCTGGTCCGGCTCCTCCTCATCCGGGATCTCTCGGTCCAGCGCCCACTTAAGGGTTGGATCTGTGGCATCCTCGAGAGTTTGCTGGAGAAACAGCTGGGAAAAAGCACAAAGAGCAGAGTCAAAAATATGACAAAAACCGACACATACTTGATCCGAAATAAGTTTACCCCGTGAAGCTTACCACGGGAGGGAGCCTGTCACGGCAGTAATGCTCGATTCCCCACGTCCATTCGGCGGAGAAATCCTTGTGAGTGGTGAACAGAGCCTTGACCCGGCGGAAGATCTCCGTGTTGCTCAATTCGAAGGAGGAGGTTCGGTTGGGGTCGCGACCGAAGCTCATGTGGCACAACTTGTGGGTGCGCCTCTGGAGGGGAGAGATTCAGTTGCGCACGAACGTGATCATAGCATCCTCGTTGCGCAATCCGAGCTTCTTCAGCTCCTCGAACCTTTTGTTGACTTGGTTGGCCAGAGCTGTAGGTTTCTTGGCGACCTCCTCCCAGAAATCCATGTCAGGGAGACCCGGAGCATAGGGCAGCAACCGAATCAAGTCTTCGGTACCCTCGTTCCGGACGTAGAAGAAGGTCCAGGCCCATCCTTTGCAGGAGTCAAGCCCGGTGACCCGGGGAAAGATTGAAAATCTCCGGGGCGAGATCGAGGCAGCTCCGAACTGGGTGAGCTGCTTGTCCTCCGACTCAACGTGGATGTTGGGGACGACGTTGCGACGAAGACCGAAGAACCGGATCCACAGCTCCTTCGTGGGCCATAGTCCGGTATAGCCTTCGATAGTAGAGACAAAGGCAGAAAGAGAGGTGATTGCGTTCGCTGGGAGATGGTGCGGCTGCAGGTGGTATGTCCTAACCCAATCCCGGAAGAAATCGCTCACTGGGAGACCAAATACCCGTTGAAAATGGGATAGGAATACAACGAACTCACCCGGATTGGGTGAGGGGGCCAGTTCCGAGGAGGGGAGACGAGCGGCGACGCCGGCGGGAATGCGCCTGGTCCGGTAGAGCCAGTCAATGTCGTCTTGACAGACCCACGAACCGGCCCACGCGCCGCGGTCCGCCGCGCCGGCGTCCTCCTCCATATCCTGCTCGGCGATGACGAGCTCCTCCTCAGTCATCTCGTATCCGCTGTCCTCGCTGGAGCTAGCGGCGTCGGGGATCTGTGGCCTAGATTGGCGAGGACCCGTGGCTAAGTAGTTGCGCAGCGGTGGCTACGGTGCAGAGGCACGGGGAGGTGCAGCGGTGGCGTTGCTGCTGGAAAGCACCGGCGGCGGCGTGGTCGCAGGGAAGACGAAGGGGAAAACGCAGTGGGCGAAGGGGCACAGAGGTGGAAAAATGCTAAGGGACACGCCCCTCCCCTATTTAACCACCCCCAGTGATCGATGAGTGGGATCGCGTTGCGCCGGCGAGCCACACGGTGTGGCCGTGTATCACCGGCATCAGCCAATCAGAGAAAAGCCACACAGGGGGCCACAGAGTAGATGAGATCCCATGACGCGACGTGCTGTTGCGGTAAACGAGGAGACAGGCATGACGTAACCCACACACAGTAAAACTGACAATTACTGTGGCGGTTACTGTGCAGGCTCTTAAAATAAGACAAGGTAATGATTAGCCTCCACGTGGGTTGGCGTATGAGAGAAGGAAACGGGGCCCGGATCAAACCATGATAACCATGGGATCCGAGCCAAAGTGGTGACCCGGCCGGCAAGTGAAAACTTGGAACGTGGGAAGGGAACGTAAATCCATATAATCTGAGATAAGGAGCTAACCCGGAATTGAACGTCTGAGGCTCGGACATAAATGAACCTGATGTGGCCTTAGCGGCCGAGGCAGCTAAGACCGCACCAGCTTCGGGGACTAATGTTGGGGGGATACCCCCGGGTAGGGTCACTCCAGGGTATAAGGGCCGAGTTAGCCGAGGTTCGGCAAGGTCAAAGCGGATGCTGGCTGAGTCACCTCAAGGCAGGCCGGATCACAGAGTAACTCAGACCAGGGGGGTCGCCTAACGTTGTCTCATCCGACTTAAGAAGTAAGTCGGAAATGCTTGTCTAACTTATATGCAGGAACAGGTGTGGCCGGATCTACTATGATCCGGATCCTCGCTTAGCTTCTAGGATAATGAAGGAATCTCTCTGGTCAAAAAAGAAGGTCCGGTACGTACTGGATGAGCGAATAAAGCAAGGGCAGGACCACCGGGTCGTGGCCGACAAGGGTGACGACGCTCACGTCGGCTGACGTCACTAAAGCATGTGTGACGCAGGGGGAAAGCACCCCGGTCGGGTTACCACTTTGGGAGGGGCATGTTCTTAGGAATATACCTCCATGTATGCCCTAGGCCAGGACCGAACCTCTTCTATATAAGGGGGGTTAGGGTTCTAGTAGAGGGGGTTGGCAGAATTCTAGTTAGTTGAGCACTAGTGGATCTAGGGTTCTTGGGCAAGATAGTAGGCAAGAGTAATAGAGCACCTTCTTCCTCCTCTCACCAATACAGCTCAAGGAGCACTTGTAGTCTTGAAGAGATAGCAATACACACTTCTGTGTGGAGAATCACTCCACTATCCCTCCCTGGATTCCCCTAGCGCATATTAGTCCCCACCTTTAGCCTATCCATGGCATCTGCCGTGACACCACCACGACAAGATCATCTGATCATGTACAGATGAAAATCCCTTGTTTATTACTAATCAAACATTGTATTTCTCATAGAAATGCCATCCCTAGTTTGGTACTAATGAGGCTCAAACCCGCAACTTCGCCTTGACAGGGTGGTGCTCTGACCGTTTAAGCTAAGAAAATCATTACATTGCTTTAATGATGAGCAAACTAAAGAATCAAATTGGCAATAGACTCTATATGTGCATCATGTAGAGTAGCTATTGAGGTAATGAATTAAGCAATCAAACAACAGGTGCACGATAGACTTCCAGATCATATTAACATGGTTATAGTACATATATATAGTAACTGGGGATCATATTAGATGATAATAGCTATGACAATTTCACTATGAGTTGTCTAGATAGAACTCCCTCCGTTTTAAAATATAAGATGTTATGGCTTTTGTGATACGAATGTATCTAGACACCCTTTAGTGTTGGTAGAGTAACTTGGACTAGTATTGTATGAATTTTTACTAGTCCAAGTTACTCCCCACCAAGACCAAGTAATTTATACTAGTCTCATACATATAACACTAGACTATGTTACTACCTCTAGAGTGCATATAAGCTCAATCATGGTGGCGATCTCTAATATTATAATAGAATATAGATTAGCATAAAAGTGGATATACTTCAACCACCACTACCTAATCATGGTCTAGTTAACGTATATATATATATATAGATAGAAGATCATTAGTCAAATATAGCAAAAAGAGATCTCCGCCATGATTGAGTAAGCAAATTGAATTATAAATCAAGGGATTTACATTCGGTCTTTGTGCAGTACCGTTAAAGGTCATCTTGTTCTAATCATTGGCCAACTCATGTGGTGCCGACACCAGACAATGTGACTACCTCCAGAGTGCATACAAACTCTTAATTATAGCAGAAAATACAATAATAGACTATAAATTAGCATAAAAGTGGATATACTTAAATTACCACCACATAATCATAGTCTAGTTGACGCATATGTAGATTGATAGATAGATATGATGATGAGTCAAATATAGCAAAGAATAGAACATCACGATGATTGTGTGAGAAAAATGAATTATAAATCGAGAGATTTACAATTGGTCTTTGTTACATAGCAGAAAAATATAGCATAAAAGTGGATATACTTAAATCACAAACACCTAATCATGGTCTAGTTAACATATAGATAGATAGATAGATAGACAGATAGATAGATATGTAGATAGATAGATAGATAGATGAACACAAGTCAAATATAGAAAGAATAGATCATCACCAAAATCAAGTGAGCATATTGAATTATAAATCGAGGGATTTACGTTTGGTTTTTGTCCAGTCTTGGTTAAGGTCAACCTTGTTCTAATCATTAGCCAAATCATGTGGTACCTCGTACAAACAAGCATCTACACTAAGCACATCTCAGTAAAAACAATAGTCTTACTATTTCTTTTTGTGTTGTCCCGTTGGAGGACATCTTGTTGTTAGTTCGTTCTTTGAAGACATCCACCGCATCAAGTACTTGGATAGACGATCCATCTACTTTATTGTTGCTCCTCTTCATATAGGTTCAGGTCACTCATTCACATAAAACAGGTTTGCATTCAGCAATGCAAAGCAACAGGTACTTACAAGATTGTAGGGGCGATTCACTTTACGATTCTCCGTGTTCCCTGTGAGAGGAAATAATATTAGATAGTGGCGGTTGCTGTTTACAAAGAACTAGATAGACATTATAGTATAATCACTTGTGAACACGTAGAGCAGGGAATGGCGGAATATAAACAAACATTTAAATGACATAAAGTTTGCCATGTCGACAAAATAGAATGCAGTTATAGTCACTCCTTAGCACGAACAAGAGAGAAATTACAATGATTTAACTTGTGAAATAGGATTGCAAACAAATATTAGAAGTGCCATAAAAAGTGTCACCATCTACAGAGCAGGCAGTTACTGTACTAACATTTGGACGAACAAGGTAGATATTACAATGGTATATCTCGTGAACTTATAGAGCAGGTAATGCTAACCCATCTGTGAAGTGACTTAAAATGCCATGAGCTACATAATAGAAGGTAGATACTGCTGCTAAAGAAATTATAATTGAGAAAATTGAATTTATAGAGTAGGGCATGCTAATAACCATGTTAAGTGCCTTAAAACATGCCATGTATTACATCCATCCAAAGTAAATAAGGCATATAAATTTTTCGCAAGTCAATCGACGCAAAATTGGACCAAGTTCGTAGAACATACCAGGAACATCTACCATACCAAACCAACGCCATTCGGTACATCAGGGCATATATTTTCATAGACGCAAATGCCACAAATTAACCCTTAATATATTTTTCTATTAGCTTGGTAAAAGTCATCATTGTTTGACTTTAAAGTTATATAGGCCTTCTTTTACGGAATGGATGTACTCCCTCCGTTTCAAAAAGTATAAGTCATCATCTAGACCACTTTTAGTGTGTAGGTTCATGTAGGTTTGGAGTAAACCTACTCACTAAATGGTGTCTAGATACACTCCTATCACAAAGCTAAAACATCTTATATTTTGAAACGGAGGGAGTAGTACACAATAGGCGGTAGCTACTATCGGAGCTTAATTGAAACAAATAATAATGGCATAACTTGTAGAGGGAATGCAAAACCAAAAAGTTCAATGACATAAAATTTGCGATGAATTACATAAGAGAAGGCAGTTACTGTGTTTGCTTAGAACAACCAAATTGAAATTAAAATAGCATAAATTCTGAACTTGTAGAGAAGGGAATGTTAACCTACATGTTCAATGGCTTAAAACTACCAATGAACTCCAAAATTACATGCAGTCAGTATTGTAGCAATAGACAAAGCAAGTGCACATTATGAGGACATAACTTGTGAACTTGTTGAATAGGTAGGCGGCTTCAGATGTTCAGTGAATTAACATTTGCCATGAACTGCATAATACCAATGAACTCTAATGATGTTTGTTTTGTACTACCGAAATTTTTTATGTATATTAAGAGTAATTGTTGGTCAAAGAAAAAACACGCATAACAAGGACGCCTTATACCTCGAAACAGAAGGAGTAGTTTAACGCCTGGATTTAACATAGACTACACCGAATTTATCAAGGGAGAGTGGGATATCAATTAAGCCAGTATTGAGGTAGGAATTTACCACCAACACAGAAATGCAGTTCACTGTCGCAGGCTCATACCTGCTATATTGAAACGAACGAACAAGCATATCTGGTTTACCTAGGCCACGACGTTGTTTACGCATACACGACATCTTTGCGGGTGACGTCAAGGACGCTGAGGGTGCCTGGTAGTGGTGAGTCAGGCTGTAGCAGATGGATCTCGGAGCCGTTTGTGAAGCAGATATGTGGAGGTTGTTGATGGGTCTGGCTTGCTTGACAAGATGGCCGGTGAAGGAGATCCGGTGTAGTGCACGACATCGTTGGTGAAGTAGATCTGTTATGACCGATTATGGATTCGAGGCGTTGCACAAGAGCATCGGTGAAGCAGATCTGGTGTAGTGGACTGTTGAGTCCGTGAAGTAGATCTAATGCAGCGCACACCGGTGTAGGTGAAGCAGGTCAGGTGATGTGGACTAGGGAGTCAGCAAAACTAACATGGTTGTATGGAAGAGGGTGTCAGGCGAACTAGGCTTTGGTAAGGTGGACATCGGCTGATCCCGTGGACTGGTCAGGAGTATTTGGTATAGAGGTATGGCGTGTAGGCCGGCGAAGTGCGGTGGTGCAGGAGCTAGAGGTGGGATAGGGGGTTTGGGGAGGTGTGTGGGCTGGCGGTGCGGCGATGATGTTTTGGTGTGGTGGTGCGCGAGCTGGAGGTGAGATAGGGGGTTGGGTGGCGTGTGGGCGGGCAAAGTGCGGTGGAGATGATTACAGTGCGGTGGTGCAGGTGCTGAGAGGGGGTTGGGTGGCGTGTAGGCCGGCGAAGCACTGCGGGGATGGGCCGGTGCGGTGGTGCAGGAGCCAGAGGTGAGAAAGGGGTTAGGGTTTTTCGGAGTGCTTTGGGGGAAATGGCGTTGGTGGAAGGTGGACTACCCAGCTTCAGAGTTATGGGGACACCCGGCCCCCCCGGGGGGAGGGGGATTACGAACCATACCCATGCCTCGACATTAGTAGATAGGCCATTGTTAGGGGTAGAAAAGGAATTTCGTACGGCTACAACTTGGGGCGTGTGACCACTCGAAATATTTCGGTGGAGGTGAGGCGGGAGAATTTGCCGCTCTGAGATTTTGAATTTGGTTATACAGTTCAAAATATGTAGAATAATAATATCCTATCCTATCCTAGGAGTATCTATAGTCCAATGACTAGAAAAAATAGTTT
Organism: Avena sativa; assembly: GCA_916181665.1. Taxonomy (NCBI): domain Eukaryota; kingdom Viridiplantae; phylum Streptophyta; class Magnoliopsida; order Poales; family Poaceae; genus Avena; species Avena sativa. The sequence continues at coordinate 665,364,599 of OV702289.1, read as the reverse complement.
ACTGTAATGTCCTATCCTTTCTAGGTACGGAATATTTCTAGAGACATTTCTGCAAAAATAAGGTCTCTACCTTTGGCTCAATTACGTACACACATGAAGGTACGTAGTAACATGAACTAGAGTAGTATGTTTCCCACTATGACCAGCCTAAGAGGATCTCTAGTGGCTAGTGTATCCGGTAGTCTAAGCAAAATATAGACCACCATGGACCAAAAAATGCCTCCGGTAGCTTGTGTATCCGGTGGTCTAAAATTTAGACATCCTCCAAACAGGCTACTCGTTGTCCATATTTGGACAACCGAGCCACCATGTCTAAAGCAAAGTTGGTCGCTCACAAGCTCGCTCCCACGCCAAATCAGAGTATGTGTTGTACTGATTTGCTATGTATATTGACTATTTGTGTGCAGATGGACATATAGACTATCAAATTTAGACTATCCACTAGAAAACTAAAGTCGTGTAAAAAGGAATCTTTTTACACTATTATCTATAAAGTGAAGATGTAGACTACCAAATTTAGACAAGCCACTAGAGATGTCCTAAGGCCTTCCACGGCATGATCGATGCCCAATAGATAGAAAAGTTGCCACCTCATAAGCGATGCCTAGAAATTCTTTTGAGGCACCGAGCTCATAATGTGATCACTTTGGCCAGAAATAAATAGCTGGCCCACAATGTGATAAACAAATTAACTAACCAATCTCCATGGCTTATTTTTGGTGAAGGTCCTCTCAACAACATGCATAGTACACATATATTGCTATTCTATTGGGTGAAGAGTTTGGGGCATCGGAGCACCTAGGTGCTCCGGTTCCCTGAAATGTTTTTGTGGCATCGATCGGGCAACGGAGGGCACCGGTGCCTGATTCTTGTAAAGTGATTTGGGCACCAATTTTTTCACATGCTGCGGAAGGCCTAAGAGACTACCAAATTTAGACAAGCCACTAGAGATCAAGGCAAAAAATACTAGCGTGCTATTTAATTTAGCGTGGCTTTTCTCTAGACGATATGAAAGTTATAGCGTTCTAATAACGCGCTATTTTACAAAACATCTTTTTGTAAAAATTTAAAATATAATAGGTATATCATGAATATAAACGATTTCAGCATGTAATGAATTGCCTAGAGTAATACTTGTACATGCATAATCGATTCCGGCGATATCCAAGTTGGAGGATAACCGGCAGGGCTGAATCTAGGTACTGCATGTAATATTGAAATATTGTAGGGGGTTTTATGTGAATGTTTGTTAATTAAAGTAATTAACAAAATTCTGAATAAAATTAATAAAAGAGTTTTATAAAATGAGAGCATTAAATTTGGAGAAATTTAATGCATTTAAAGTGGAGACTTTAACGAGGAATGTTAAGGGGCAAATTTATGTGGAGGGGGTTACCACCACATGAATGGGGGAGGTGAGGGGTCACCCCCATGGGGCGCCGGCCATGGGGAGGGGTACCCCCCTCCTCCTATAAAAAGGCCCCCCTCTCACTCCTTCTTCCTCACACCTCCTCGTGAAGGATCTCTCTCCCCCTCTAGTATTATTCCCCCATGGTCTCGGATTAGCGAGATACATGTTCCCGGTGGCATTTCGTTTGGAAAGAGTTGATGCTTCCGCTGCATCGCTGGAGCGAGGAGGTGAAGGTTGTTCAGTGGCCTGAACATGTGTGCGAGTGCGGATGCGCTGCTGGTTTGCAGCGCTAGGACTTCCACACGATCTGGAGATCAGCAAGCAAATGACTACATCATCCACGAGTTCCATCTCGTTAACAAAACTTTGTTGTCTTCGAGGGTATGTTCTCTATGGATGTATATCCACCAGTTTCTTGTATCTAGAAGATAAATCTTGGCATATAATAGTTCCCATCATAGGAAATTTTTTGTTTTCTATGCTACGAACCCAACAATACCACCATGACAAATGTATTGTAATTAGAATTAACTGATAATTGAGTATTCTCGTTCAAGTTCTAGCAAAATTTATCAGTTCCAGGTGCTAATTGGACTAAATCCAATCGATAAAGTGTCATGGTGATGTCGCGGCAGATGCCATGGGTAGGCTAAAGATGGGGCCTATGGACACTAGTGGTATCCGGGGAGGGATAGTGCGGTGAATCCGCACAGGAAGAACACACACACACAACACAGAATATACCCAGGTTCGAGGCTCTCCTATGAAGATAAAACCTCTACTCCTACACTAGATCTTATATTCTGATCTCTGGACTAGTGCAAGGGCTCCTTGAGCTGTGTCAAGAGGAGGAAGAAGGTGAAGTACTCCTGCTCTCCTCTCCCTCTAGGGTTTACGCGTAGCGCTAATGGACTAACCCCCTCCTTGGAGGCCCTATCTCACCTTATAAAGGGGTGGCCAGGTTACATCTAGGGCATACGTGGCCTGAATATTTCCAGGATATGCTCCTCTCGAAATAGAAATCGGTGCGCTCCTTTCCTTAGTCGCCAGTCTCTGCACGACAAATGCCCAGAGTCCATGTTGTCTGACCTCCAACGGTTAGACACTGTCACGTCCATGAACCTATGCCCTGACCTTGCTCCAAAGGCCCCTGTCCTTAGCGCTTGTCTCCCTAGGATTTCCGGGAGAGAGAAAAGCGCTGACCTTGGGGCTGGCTCACTCCTTATTGAGCACGCCAACCCCTGACTCGATCCTGTCCAAATGACTCAGCATGGATGGTACATGCACATAGAAACGAACGTAGAGGTCGTGCCGACATATGATATATGTTGGCCAGGTCTTGTGGGGCCAGTCCAGTCTTGGGTAGATTGGCCGGCCGTTACATACCTCGGCTAGCTCATGCCTTAGCTGAATTATACCTCGGGGGACTCTATCCTTATACCTCGGTCTGACCCTACCTGGGGTCATACCCCCAATATTATGTTGGGTTTGCAGCATAGAGAATAAAAAATTTCCTACGATGGGGACTACTAAGTGATGGGGATATGCCGAATGGGGTATGCCCAGCATGACATTTCGACTGGACCAGGCCCATTGCGAGTGGGCCTGCATGACGGTGACTAGAATGTGACTAAGGGAGAAGCCCGACGACTAGAAGCTGAAGGCTCGGAAGCGTAGATAGGCCCAGTCGGATTAGGTCAAATCCTCTGAGTCCCTAACTGACTCAGTTGTAATCTTGTAAACCCTAGCGGGGTACCCCCTATATAAACCTCCCTAGGGTACTCTCTTGTAACACCCCGTCCACTCCTAGGCCCGGGGGGTGTCACTCCTGGCAGCTTAATAGGATATCTAGACTGGCCCCACAGACCAACACTAGTCTTTTCTGTGCACTTTGTCCTCACTCGTGCGCACCCGGTTACCCACTTCCCGGCCGGTCACCCATCCTAGAATTGCTCTAGGCCAAGCACGCTTAACCTTAGAATTCTTTTCGAATGAGCTTCCGAAAAAGAAGTTGCAACTTGTTGATATGGGTATCCTATCAATCCTATTAAGCCATGTGCCTGGATCTCACATACACCCACCCTTTAGAAGATCGATGCCCTCATTGATCAAGCACACCCCAGGAACGTTCCCTCTTGACACGCGTCTGTGTGTCCAGTGCCGGCACATGTGCCATGCCGTGTCCACTCCGGGCCACACGCGCCATGCTCCACATGTCCCGCCACTGACCCGCACACACCCGTGTAATCGCAAGGGTCGGCTCTCATACCACTTGTAACACCCCGTCCACTCCTGGGCCCAAGGGGTGTCACTCCTGGCAGCTTAATAGGATATCTAGACTGGCCCCACAGACCAACACTAGTCTTTTCTGTGCACTTTGTCCTCACTCGTGCGCACCCAGTTACCCACTTCCCGGTCGTTCACCCATCCTAGAATTTCTCTAGGCCAATCACGCTTAACCTTAGAGTTCTTTTCGAATGAGCTTCCGAAAAAGAAGTTGCAACTTGTTGATATGGGTATCCTATCAATCCTATTAAGCCATGTGCCTGGATCTCACATGATGGATATGATGATGGAGATGATGATGATGATCCCAATGAAGTCCAGCTTGATGGTGGTGTTGATGGTGATGATCTCCCCTCTCCGGGAAGGAATTTACCCTAAGAGACTTGTTGCCTAGCCGCCGAGATCGCCACCCTTGTAATCCAGTCGAGAGAATACAATCTAGTAGGAGTAGGTATTTACCCTAAGGGGGTCGAACCTAGGTAAATCCCTGTGTCTTTGTCCCCAATCTCGCATCGCGGATGGCGACTCGCTCTTGCCCCAAAACCTTCCAATTGCTACCCCTGATAGCGACTGTCTTGTTCCATTCCCACGACAGTGGAGCCCACCGTGGGACATGGCCGGTCCAGTCTGTGTTCTACGGCAAGACCCTACTTGTCAATCGATGGGCCGATCGCCACTGACCGCATGATCGCGAGCAGCGGGATCCTTCAGATCCTGCCTAGCAGTTACATCCCGGTGTCGTGACCGATCACGCACAATGCGGTGATGTTGGTCGGCACCATCAACCTATTTGTCGGGTTCACGGACGCGGTCGACCCGACTGAGACGATGATCATCGGTGGATCGCCGCCACGCCGCGATTACTCTCAAATGGCTAGATCCGCTCCATCACTCGCCTCACTTCCGAGTACGAATCGGCCGCCAGCAACGCGGCTGGCACCGACACGGCCGCAGAAGATGTGGACCTCCACGACGGCACCGATTCGGTGACCCCTGCCTCAGTCGCCGGGTCCATCACCACCGCATCATGCAAAGACTCCATCACGTGGGTCTCCAACACTGACAATTTAAAGGACCCCTCCATCCTCGGGATCTTCGATTCTGATTCCGGGTCGGATCCCCTGATGACTTCCACGCCAGATCCAATCGCTTCAATGCGATCTACATGGCGGGCAACGCGAGTGCCCTGCCAGATCCCTTCTTCACGCCGACCCTACTGACCGCGACGGTAACGGAGGTCGAGGAATACCGCCTACAGCTGGAGGCAGCAACACGCATGGTGCAGGCCAAGCACGAGAAGTATCGCCTCGAGCGGCAAACGGCGTAGGAGCTATCGCTCTACCACCAGGTCCGCATCAGGAGTCGCCTAAACTCCAACGTCTAGGGCCGCACCCTAAACTTCGACGACGAGCATGACCCTGCTCGTGCAGACGAGCGCGAGATCTGCAAAAATGCGCCGCCCGACACCAGCAACTACCCACCGCCTAGGGCGCCTACGATCGGGGCTCCACTGCCACCCCAGCGCATGCCTCCCATGGATCAGCCGCAGATCGTCATCTCACCTCAAGCCTGGGACTCCAATGGACTCCTACAGTACTCCACCCCAATGGACAATGTCATTGCGGGGCAAGCTGTAGTCGCCAATCTCAACATCACGGGAGAGGGCATGTTGCAGATCAAGTATGCCTAGGCCCTACTCGCCAGGGTTGTCGAGCAGCAAGCCGCGGGAGTTGACCCACGGAGGCGGATGTACTCCCGCTCATCAGGGAGCAGGGTGGCCTCAAGCGTCCATCCAACGGTCGCCAACACCCTCAACTGCCCACCGCCCGAGCCCCTGCAGCTCCAACCGCGGGCTGCGAATCCTGCGCTCTCCACCAACGAGCCACGACCCATGATAACACGGTCACCGCCAATGGTCAGCCGATCGACGCGTAAACCCACATCGTCAATAATCAGGCCTGGCGAGCGTGCCAGCCGAATGACCTGAGGAACACCCTCACCAACCGCGGCGAGCAAGAGCCAAGGGGCTCCCTTAGCCGAGTCGGCCCACAGTGCTTCTGACCGATGATTCGAGGTGAAAAGTAGCCCACCAACTTCAAAGCACTAAAGGAGATTGAGAAGTACGATCCGACGTACGACCTAGTGGTGTGGCTTGATACTTATGTCATGGCGATGGGGATCGTTGGCCACACCGACCTACTCGCCGATCGCTACCTCCCCCTAATGATGGAGGGAGTGACCCGGCAATGGATCAACACCCTCCCCGTGGATAGCATCGAGTCATGGGAGGACATGCGAGAGGCCTTGATTAGGCACTTCAAGGGCTCCTACATCCGCGCCAGCACCATCGAGGACCTAGAGCGATGCATCCAGGGACAGCGTGAGTCGACCCGCCACTAGGTGCAATGGTGGAAGGACTTGTAGATCAACGCCTCCAGCATCCACCCGGACACGGTGATCCACTGCTTCAAGAACGCGTGCCGGTACGAACCTTTGGTTGCCAAGATCAAGAGGGTCTACTAGATGCTCGACAAAATCCCCGACCTCCTCGAGATCGCCAAGCGCTACACGGAGGAGGATGCCAATCAAGACTCCGACGACGAGTCGGGTGGGAGACGCCGCACCGACGACAATGACAACGGGAGACAACGCAAGATGCGCTATAGCAACACTCGCATCACCGTCAAGTGCCGCGGTGACGGGCGAGTCGACTTCATTGCCAATACCGACTATGGGCAATGCGACCCCAAGAACTTCCGTTGCGACGGATGAAACTACCGCTACAACGGCAACTACCACGCCAATAATGCTGCAAGGCCAAAATTCGACCCTGTAACTCTACTCTCCAAACCCTATGTCTATCACAGCAAGGAAAGCCCGCCACTCACACAACCACCGACTACCACTCTCTCAAAGAGATCGAGAAGGCAATGCGAGCAAAGGAGGGCAACAACGATGACCCCCCTCGGGACAACAGCAACAACGGCGGGTTCGGCCACGCAGCCGGCTCGCAGCACACGTTCACCGGGCTCGACACCAAGCGCGATAAGAAGGTGCTCTCCCGCGCAGTCTCCGTCAATGCGGTGACCCAGGTCGACATCCCCGCTTCCTCAACTGGTCCGAGCAGAACATCACTTGGAGTCGCGAGGACCACACACCACAAATCGTGTACCCCGGACGAGTCGTCCTGGTTGTCAAGCCAAAAGTGGCTGACTACGGGCTTCCCAACACCCTGATGGACAGGGGAAGCTCCATCAACATCTTGTACTTGGACACCTTCAAGAGGCCGCAGCTCCCGCAGTCGATGATCGAGCCGACTCTCACCACCTTCCACGGATCGTCCCCGGTTGGAAGGCATACCTAGTCGGCAAGGTGAAACTGCTAGTCACCTTCAGCACACCAGCCAACTTCTGCACCGAGCGGATCGTCTTCAAGTTGGTGAACTTTCACAGCCCCTACCACTGCATCGTGGGGTGACAGGCCTTCGCCAAGTTCATGGCGGCGCCACACTACGCGTACAACATGATGAAGCTCCACGGACCACGCGGCATCATCACCGTCCACGGCGACCCCGACATGGTCATGGAATGCGAGGACAAAGGCGCCCAGCTCACCAATGTAGTCATCACCGAGGAAACCAACCACGCGGACGAGCTTGCGAAATATGCGAATAACGTCGGAATGACGACCCCATGATCCTAGAGAAGCATACCTCGAAAAACTCTAGGGGAGCAGCTTTCAGGGCGGCCACGCACACTCGCACCGTTGAGCTTGTCCCGGGCGACTCCAGCCAGAAGGTCACCATCGGGACCTAATACGTCCATTTTGCATCACCATTCTATATCATAATTCACTATTATTCATTGGTATATTTCATGTTAAGAGATGGTACTTATGTTATTTCATCTATTTTTGCATGATTGATGATTTGGGGAGGATGAACCACCAGAGTTAGGATTTTGATGGAAAAAGCACTGTTTGGAGGCAAATTTGGTGAAGATCAGAAAATCCCAGAAAATATATGGAAATTCCTATTTTTCCAAAAGACGAAGGAAGCCAGAAGGGGAAGTGGAGATGGGCCACAGGGGGGCACACCACCCCCTAGCGCGGGCCAACCCTAGCCACGCCACCAGTTGGTGTGGCCACCCTGGCCCACCTCTAGCATCGCCCTTTGGCATATATAATCCCCACGAAATCCTAAAGTTTGGGGAGCGACCATAGAAAGATTCCACCACCTCTGCAGGGCGGAAAACTGCAGAGAGAGAAAGAGCTCTTCGATAGGCAGAAATCTGCCAGGGAAATTTCTTCCCGGAGAGGGGAGATCGTCGCCATCAACACCATCATCAAGCTGGACTTCATCAGGATCATCACCATCATCATCTTCACCATCATATCCACCAGCACCATCATCACCACTCCGTACCACTGTAACAATTGGGTTGAATCTTGCATAGTTCTTAGGGGAAACTTTCCTGGTGTTGATTACTTGTTGTAGTTGATGCTATTGAGTGGAACCATTGAATTATTCTTATGTTCAGATTGTTACTTATCATTATTTTATCTCTGATCTTGATCCATATGATGTCTCATGAGTAGTTCATTTAGTTCTTGAGGACATGGGAGAAGTCATGTTGTTAGTAGTGGAATTGTGTTGAGGAAGATTCAATGGTTTGATAATTAAGTTGTGGTGTTATTCTTATAGTGGTGTCATGTGAACGTCGACTACATGATACTTCACCTTTATGGGCCTAGGGGAATGCATTGTGTATTTGGCTACTAATCGTAGGGGTTGCCGGAGTGACAGAAACCTGAACCCCCATTAGGAAACCTTTGCACAAGGGAGTGTAGGATCTCAGAGTTTAAGGATGTGGTTAGGTTTCTATCTTAATTACTTTCTTGTAGTTGCAGATGCTTGCAAGGGGTTTAATCACAAGTATGTATTAGTCCTAGCAAGGTCAGTACATTAGCACAGGTTCACCCGCACAACACTTATCCAACCAGAGAAGATTAATCAACTATATGAAGCGAAAGCACTTGACAGTATTCCTATGTGTCCTCGAGAATGTTTGGTCATTTTAAGTAATACAACCGGCTTGTCCTTTGCTAAAGAAAGGATTGGGCCACTTTCTGCAATTATTATTATTGTCTTTTATTTACTCGCACTTTATTTATCTGCATTATCAAAAAAAACCTAAAAATTCGTTTGCTAAGTATTTACAAAGAATTCCCGATCCAAGCCACTCGTCAACACCTTCTACTCCTCGTTGGGTTTGACATTCTTACTTATCGAAAATACTGCGATACACCCCCTATACTTGTGGGTCATCAGGACCAACATGAGCCCCGCATAGAAAGCGCGCTCATCAAGTTCCTGCGTGAGAATCGCGACATATTTGCATGGAAACCATCTGATATGCCTGGTGTCCCGAGGGAACTCGCTGAGCACAAACTCAATGCCGACCCCAAAGTGTGACCTATGAAGCAGTTGTTGTGGCCCTTCAATGAAGAGCGTCGCCATGAAATCACCGAAGAAGTGTAGCGTCTACTCGTCGCGGGCTTCATCTGGCCAATCAAGTACTCCAAGTGGCTGGCAACCCAGTCCTGGTGCTGAAGAAGAACAACACTTGGAGAATGTGCATCGACTACACCAACCTCAACAGTGCCTACCCAAAGTAGGAGTTTGTCCTCCCACACATCGACTAGATCATCGACTCGACCACGGGGTCAGAGTTGTTGTGCTTCCTCGACACGTACTCTGGTTACAACCAGATCAAGATGGCGGTCGAGGACGAGGAGAAAACGGTGTTCATCATGCCATTCGGTGCCTTCTGATACACCACCATGACGTTCGGCCTTAAAAATGCTGGCGCGACCCACCAATGGTGCATGCAGGAGTGCCTTGCGAGCCAAATTGGCTGCAACATCCACGTCTACATCGACGCCGTGGTGGTGAAATAAACAAGCCAGAGCGACCTGCTCGCCGACCTGGCCAAAACTTTCACAAATCCACGGAAGTAGAAGATCAAGCTCAACCCCGGGAAGTGCACCTTCGGCGTACCCACCTGACATCTCCTGGGGTACGTAGTCTCCAAGTGAGGCATCGAAGCAAACCCCACCAAGATCGACACCATCGTGCGACTCAGAAAACCCAAGTGTCTGCGCCACGTCCAGAAACTGGCCGAGTGAGTCACACCTCTCAATTGCTTCATCCCTTGGCTCGATGAGAAGGCAATGCCCCTCTACTGCCTAATGCGCAAGAACCCCCACGTTCCAGCGGGACGAAGAAGCAGACAACAAGCTCAAGGCGCTCAAGGAACTGCTACTCGCAGCCCCCATCGATAAGGAGCCAATGCTCGGCTTCATCGCAGCCTCCACCCGAGTCATCAGCGCCTTGATGGTCATCGAGCGACCGGAGGAGGACAAGGAGCGCCCCATATAGCACCCAGTCTATGACATTAGCGAGGTCCTTACGGACTCAAGGGAGCGCTACCCGTAGTACCAGAAGTTGGTGTACGCGTTCTTCAGAGCCCAGCGACGACTCCCGCACTACTTCTAGGAGCACCCCATCACGGTTGTCTCCTCCACGCAGTTGCAGGATGTCATCCACAATAGTGTGGTGACATGACGAGTCGCCAAGTGGGTCGTCGAAATCAACATCCACAACATCAAGTATGAGCCGCACAAGGCGACCAAATCACAGGCCCTTGACGATTTCCTAGCTGACTGGGAAGAAGCACAGCAGCCCGAGCTGCTGCCCTACCTCCACTACTGGCACCCCCACTTCGACGGCTCCAAAAACTCAGATGGTGTTGGTGCAGGAATCGTGCTCACCTCCCCCAAAGGGGCTTGTTCGTATGCGGTACCAAAGTTGGCAGGCCAGCGCATGGCGGTACCTAAGTTGCCTGAAATTACCGCGTTTCAAAAAGTTGGGCCGCTAACTACTTAGAGGGGCCATTTCGAGGCAAACTCATCTCACCCTGCCAAATACAAACATTCCGTTAAACTGCCCCGTAAAGTAGACGGTCGGGACCCACATGTCGGTTATCTGTCCGTGACGCGGGCGCCAACGCGGCAACCTCTTAGGCAAATCGAGCAGCTAAGTGGATTGGAGGCATTGACCGATTTCACAAATCCATTCCCAGCTTTCCCCTAGCACCGGCAGCGTCGGAATCCACCCTCCAGGCAGGACGATCCCTTCGGACATTTGACTTCTGGGGCCAAGTTGCTGCGCCCAGTCGCTGATACCGAGCTCCAATGGCGCATGCCGTAGCCTCCGTTGCGAGGCTCTAGCCCGCCTCCGCCGCCGACGAGCCGAGTAGTTCGGAGGATGGCAGATCCTACTACCAAGGAAGAAGAAGTTCTGCCTACAAGCGGGTGAGCTACCCTTCTCTTTGCTATTCGCACTAATTACAACTGCTAGCTGGCTACTGAACCTCAAATTGTTCCTTAGCCTAACACTGACAAACATATTTTGTCCACAGTTTTCTATCAAGTGGGATTTGTGCGGATCCCCCTTACCTAGTTACGGTAGTCCTCTATAGGTACGACTCAAATGGCAAGTGGTATGGAAGCCATTGTTTCAGGATGGAAGAAGCGCCTGCGCAGATCTGCACTATATCTGGTATGGTTGCTGCTCTGCGTAATCATGTTAAAGTATGGCCGAAACAGACTGCAAAGTTCAGCTTCATGGATGAACGTGGCATCATGGTTCCTATATCGTGTGACAGTCAGCTAATTGGGTTGATGAAAAGGTATGCTTCGGATTACATGTTTGAGCTGAATTGTGATGTACTGGATGTGGAAGCTTCTACAACTGGGAGTCGCCCTTCTATTCTTGGACAGGGTGGTTGCTCGAACGCAATTAGCTCCTGGTAAGCAAAGGTCGCTTGGGGTTCGCATGTTTGTGCTGAATTGTAATTTTTGTTTTATTTACTCTGTAGATATTGGGCAGTTATGCAACAGTCTTGTTTCTTTGACAGGAAGCACCGCAAGGTTAGAAACATGACTGCCGGGTCAGTCATTTTGCAGCCCGAAGAAATTAAAAACGAGTGGAAAGATGATGCTGGACACGATTCTGGTGCCCATTGTCCCGGCGATGCAGAGTACGTGAAGCTAAGAAAATTGGCACCGAGGAAGAGGAAGAAGGCAGGAAATGAAGAAGCCATTGGACGTGAAGGCTTGGCACCCAGGCTGCGGAAGAAGGCTGCTGGCAATGAAGATGCATAGTAGTGTGTTGAACTTGAACCTATATATGTAATTCTATTAAATTCTGGAGCTCTGTGTTTGGCACGTTGCTGGGCAAAACAATCTACCCACGTTCTTTGAGTAAAATGTAGCGCGACTTAGGGTTTGGAAACGCCCGAGTCAGTAATTGAATCCAAAATTGTGATTGTGCCACTGCTATCTGAAAACAAGGATCCACCGGTTCCACGATTGCTGAGGGGCAGGAGGTCTCCAAATACGACGGAATGTAAGTGGCACAGAAATAAATTATTTAAGCTGCCACACTCCACGAAGCAGCAACTTATTTCAGATGCTGCACAACGACGTGGCAAATAAACAACAATGTTCTCACCGATAATGCCCAGATGAGGAGGAAATGGGTACCACTTTCTGGCCTAATCTTGAGCCCGTCTATCTCACCGCCTCTCTGCTCCTGCATCGCCTGCATCTGGCAAAACTCCCGAATCTCCAGTAACCGGGTGTACGTGCTTCCACTTTATAAATTGTGGTTGTGCCATTTGCATGTGGCCAAATCCACGTAGATTATGTTTAAACAAACCACCAATGTCAGAATAGACTAGTAGAAAAGGGGTCTTTGGTCCACAGTCACGTTCCCAATCCGGGACAGAGATCTAAATCGAGGCAGAAATTGATCTAAATCACAAATTCTTCCACAAATTAATCGAGACAGAGATCTAAATCGAGGTATTTCATTAATTCAACCACAAATTCTTCTAAACAAAGGTGCGATTTCACATCCTACATTACTTCAACCAACTAGTCAATAATTTCACTTCCGCTGCCGCTGTCCTCCGAGCCGCCGGCTTCCTCGTCTTCGTTGGACGGAACCTCCACGATTTCCGTATTGTACGCGAGACGGAGCACCTCTTCGCGGCGCGGCGGTGATGACGGTGAACTTGGTCCATCCAGGAACGGACTAGAACCTCTCCCGGACTTCTCGGTTGCGGAGATCCCGGTGCACCACGCGCCCATAAACGATGCGGTTGCCAATCTTGGCCTTCCGCTCCTTCTTGAACAGCGCCGGCCAGTACAGGCTGGCCGCTGCGTACCGGGGCAGCACCCTCTTCCATGCGGGCATCTGGCGGCAGCGCGCCGTGATTTCGCTCTCCATCACGGCTCCACCGGGGACGAGGAGCGGAGCCACCGGCACCCCCACATAGCTGATGCGCCATCCGTGGGGCACCGTTGCGGCCGGCGGAGCGGGGATGTCGAAGTGCGAGAACATCACTGCCTCGTAGAAGTTTAGCGAGGGCATCTCCATGACGGCGCAGTGGAGATTGGAGAGGGAGCGAGGGGGTGGACAGCGTAGTGGAGATTGGAGAGGGCGAGGGGATGGGCGACGAAGCGACGAGCTATGGCGCCTCCTATTTGTACACGAGGACGACGAAGCGACGGGCGGAATATCCAAGGGGCATTGGTCAGACAAAAGGAAGTAATGCAGGGTTAAGACAGATTAACAGGCGACCAATTTATTTTACTCCCAGGACTCCGGGGCCAATAGTTCAGACCGCTAGGTCAACAAGTACAACTATTACAACTTAAAAAAGGCACGGGGCTTAAGCTAAATAGAACTAGTTAACACACATCTCCTTGATCTTCCTAATCTTAGCCCTATGCACATCTTCCTGCCAGAGCAAGGATCGAATCGTCTGCTCCTTCCTTTTAGCATCTTCCTTGCACAGCTTCAATTGTTTCTCTACATCTTTCCTCATGCACTTGTCAATACTCATAGTTGTGAACTGCAGGACTTTGGCCCGGTGAAGATCCTTCCTTGCTTGAGTCAGTTCTTGCTCTGCTTTAGCCTTCAGGGCCAACGTCGCGTCCCTCTCCTTCTCGACTTTGCTAACCTTGTCTTCCACCCCCATGAGATCTCGCTTATGCTTGGTCGTGTCAACTGGTTCCCATAGCTTCATCTCAACACTGTCAAGAAGTGAGCTGAATGCGGGTTCTTTCAACTCAACAGTCATTTCCCATAGTTTGTCTAGCGTTTTCTGCATCGATTTCGGCCACTCTGGATCTACCTATTTGACAACACCGCAACTTCCGCCTCGCATCATTGCACGATGTCCTTGACACCATAGAAACCTCCTGCATGCGTTTCGTCCTTCGAACGCTACAAATTTAGCAGGCACATATCCATGTTTACATAGCAGAGGACTGTCTTCATCGCTAAACCGTGATAGTCGGCATCATACATCGTCTGGTTGGCCTAACACATCATACGTGCATGAGTAAACGGAGTAGATTTGGCTCAAAAAATAGATAACTGACCACGGATGATAGAGATAGAGAAGAGACGGCTCACATCGAAATCACCGTCCCTATCGTCACGACGTGTTTCCTCGTTGTCTCCTCTTGAACCCATGGCGAGAGGGGAGGGGGTGGCTACCGGAGAGGGGATTGGGATGGTGGTGCCGTCGGCTTGCGGCTATGGCAGGATGGGAGTGAAGTGGGGAATGTGGCTTCGAGGGGAAGGAAGAGAAGTACGGGGACAAAGAGAAGTAATGGGGACGTGACACTAGGATATGGCCCGCTCAACTCATGAGTCGTGACACTCGCAACAGGGGAGCCCCCGGTGTTGACAGTTTATCCAGAGCAAGCGTGGCCAATCATGCCGCAGAACAGACTACTCGCGAATCGATCTCACGAAAACCATCCCAATCGTCCAAGCGCCCCGATCAGACGGAATGTAACAATTGACAAGCAGAACAACTGTGTTAGGGCGTGCCTTCTAGAAGACTCGGTCTAACGCTAAGGTTAGGGCTCTCCTAAGGTTAATTAGTATTCATATGTGGTTTATGAAAAGAACATGCATCCAATGACACGGGTGGATCTAGCTGTGGTTAATGAGAAGAGCAGACATGCAATGACACCGGTGATATGTGGTTTGTGGGAAGAACACACATGCAATGACTCTGGTGATATGTGGTTTGTGGGAAGAACAGACATGCAATGACTCTAGCTGTGGTTAATGAGAAGACCACACATGCAATGACACTGGTGGATCCATGTGTGGTTAACAAGAAGAACACACATGCAATGAATCTGGCTGTGGTTAATGATATAGTTTGTAAGAAGAACACACATGCAATGACTCTAGCTGTGGTTCATGAAAAGAGCACGCATGCGATGACTCTAACTATGGTTCATGAAAAGAGCAGACATGCGATACCACCGGTAGATCCATGTGTGGTCTATGAGAGGAACACACATGCAATTACACCGGTGGATCCTTACGTGGTTTGTGAGAATAACACACATGCAATGACACTGGTGGATCCATGTGTGGTTCATGAGAAGAACACACATGCAATGACACTGGTGGATATGTGGTTTGTGAGAAGAACACACATGCAATGACTCTAGCTGTGGTTCATGAGAAGAACATACATGCGATGAGACTGGGTGTGGTTCATGATATGGTTTGTGAGAAGAACACGCATGCAATGACTCTAGCTGTGATTCATGGGAAGAACACACATGCAATGACACTGGGTAGATCCATGTGTGGTCTGTGGGAAGAACACACATGCAATGACACTGGTGGATCCATGTGTGGTCTGTGGGAAGAACACACATGCAATGACACAGGTGATATGTGGTCTGTAAGAAGAACACACATGCAATGACTCTAGCTGTGGTTCATGGGAAGAACACACATGCAATGACACTATGTGGATCCATGATATGGTTTGTGAGAAGAACACACATGCAATGACATTGGTGGATCCATGTGTGGTTCATGGGAAGAACACACATGCAATTACTCTGGTGATATGTGGTTTGTGAAAAGAACAGACATCCAATGACTCTAGCTATGGTTAATGAGAAGAGCAGACATGCAATGACACCGGTGGATCCATGTGTGGTTTGTGAGAAGAACACACATGCAATGACACTGGGTGTGGTTCATGATATGGTTTGTAAGAAGAACACACATGCAATGACTCTAGTTGTGGTTCATGAAAAGAGCAGACATACGATGACTCTAACTATGGTTCATGAAAAGAGCAGACCTGCGATGCCACCGGTGGATCCATGTGTGGTCTATGAGAGGAACACACATGCAATTACACCGGTGGATCCTTACGTGGTTTGTGAGAATAACACACATGCAATGACTCTAGCTGGATCCATGTGTGGTTCATGGGAAGAACACGCATGCAATGACACAGGTGATATGTGGTGTGTGATAAGAACACACATGCAATGACTCTGGTGATATGTGGTTTGTGAAAAGAACACACATGCAATGACTCTAGCTATGGTTAATGAGAAGAGCAGACATGCAATGACACCGGTGGATCCATGTGGGGTCAATGAGAAGAACACACATGCAATGACACTGGGTGTGGTTCATGATATGGTTTTTTGAGAAGAACACACATGCAATGACACTGGTGGATCCATGTGTGATCTGTGAGAAGAACACACATGCAATGACACTGGGTGTGGTTCATGATATGGTTTGTGAGAAGAACACACATGCAATGACACTGGTGGATCCATGTGTGGTCTTTGGGAAGAACACACATGCAATGACACTGGTGATATGTGGTCTGTGAGAAGAACACACATCCAATGACTCTAGCTGTGGTTCATGAAAAGAGCAGGCATGCAATGACACTGGTGGATCCATGTGTGGTTCATGGGAAGAACACACATGCAATGACACTGGGTGGATCGATGATATGGTTTGTGAGAAGAACACACATGCAATGACACTAGTGGATCTGTGTGTGGTTCATGGGAAGAACACACATGCAATGACTCTGGTGATATGTGGTTTGTGAAAAGAACAGACATGCAATGACTCTAGTTGTAGTTAATGAGAAGAGCAGACATGCAATGACATCAGTGGATCCATGTGTGGTTTGTGAGAAGAACACACACGCAATGACACTGGGTGTGGTTCATGATATAGTTTGTAAGAAGAACACACATGCAATGACTCTAGCTGTGGTTCATGAAAAGAGGATGCATGCGATGACTCTAGTTGTGGTTCATGGGAAGAGCATACATACAATGACACTAGTGGATCCATGTGTGGTTCATGGGAAGAACACACATGCAATGACACTGGTGGATCCATGTGTGGTCTGTGGGAAGAACACACATGCAATGACACTGGTGGATCCATGTGTGGTTTATGAGAAGAACACACATGCAATGACTCTAGTGATATGTAGTTTGTGAAAAGAACTGACATGCAATCACTCTAGCTGTGGTTAATGACAAGAGCAGACATGCAATGACACCGGTGGATCCATGTGGGGTTAATGAGAAAAACACACATGCAATGACACTGGGTGTGGTTCATGATATGGTTTGTGAGAAGAACACACATGCAATAACACTGGTGGATCCATGTGTGTTCTGCGAGAAGAACACACATGCAATGACACTGGGTGTGGTTCATGATATAGTTTGTGAGAAGAACACACATGCAATGACACTGGTGGATCCATGTGTGGTATTTGGGAAGAACACACATGCAATGACACTGGTGATATGTGGTCTGTGAGAAGAACACACATCCAATGACTCTAGTTGTGGTTCATGAAAAGAGCAGACATGCAATGACACAGGTGGATCCATGTGTGGTTCATGGGTAGAACACACATGCAGTGACACTGGGTGGATCCATGATATGGTTTGTGAGAAGAACACACATGCAATGACACTGGTGGATCCATGTGTGGTCTTTGGGAAGAACACACATGCAATGACACAGGTGATATGTGGTCTATGAGAAGAACACACATGCAATGACTCTGGTGATATGTGGTTTGTGAAAAGAACAGATATGCAATGACTCTAGTTGTGGTTAATGAAAAGAGCAGACATGTAATGACACCGGTGGATCTATGTGTGTTTAATGAGAAGAACACACATGCAATGACACTGGGTGTGGTTCATGATATGGTTTGTGATAAGAACACACATGCAATCACAATAGTGGATCCATGTCTGGTCTGTGAGAAGAACACACATGCAATGACACTGGGTGTGGTTTATGATATGGTTTGTGAGAAGAACACACATGCAATGACACTGGTGGATCCATGTGTGGTATTTGGGAAGAACACACATGCAATGACACCGGTGATATGTGGTCTGTGAGAAGAACACACATCCAATGACTCTAGCTGTGGTTCATGAAAAGAGCAGACATGCAATGACACTGGTGGATCCATGTGTGGTTCATGGGAAGAACACACATGCAATGACTCTGGTGGATCCATGTGTGTTCTGTGGGAAGAACACACATGCAATGACACTGGGTGGATCCATGTGTGGTCTGTGGGAAGAACACACATGCAATGACACTGATGGATCCTTGTGTGGTGTGTGGGAAGAACACACATGCAATGACACAGGTGATATGTGGTCTGTGAGAAGAACACACATGCAATGACTCTAGCCGTGGTTCATGAAAACAGCAGTCATGCGGTGGCACTGGTGGATCCATGTGTGGTTTGTGAGAAGAACACACATGCAATGACACCGGTGGATCCATGTGTGGTATGTGGGAAGAACACACATGCAATTACTCTGGTGATATGTGGTTTGTGAAAAGAACAGACATGCAATGACTCTAGCTGTGGTTTATGAGAAGAGCAGACATGCAATGACACCGGTGGATCCATGTGGGGTTAATGAGAAGAACACACATGTAATGACACTGGGTATGGTTCATGATATGGTTTGTGAGAAGAACACACATGCAATGACTCTAGCTGTGGTTCGTTGGAAGAACACACATGCAATGACACTGGGTGGATCCATGTGTGGTCTGTGGGAAGAACACGCATGCAATGACACTGGTGGATCCATGCGTGGTCTGTGGGAAGAGAACACATGCAATGACACATGTGATATGTGGTCTGTGAGAAGAACACACATGCAATGACTCTAGCTGTGGTTCATGAAAAGAGCAGACATGAGATGACACTGGGTGGATCCATGTGTGGTTTGTGAGAAGAACACACATGCAATGACACTGGTGGATCCATGTGTGGTTCATGGGAAGAACACACATGCAATCACTCTAGTGATATGTGGTTTGTGAAAAGAATAGACATGCAATGACTCTGGCTGTGGTTAATGAGAAGAGCAGACATGCAATGACATCAGTGGATCCATGTGTGGTTTGTGAGAAGAAAACACATGCAATGACACTGAGTGCGGTTCATGATATGGTTTGTAAGAAGAACATACATGCAATGACTCTAGCTGTGGTTCATGAAAAGAGCAGACATGCGATGACTCTAACTGTGGTTCATGAAAAGAGCAGACCTGCGATGCCACCGGTGGATCCATGTGTGGTCTATGAGAATAACACACATGCAATTACACCGGTGGATCCTTACGTGGTTTGTGAGAATAACACACATGAAATGACTCTTGCTGGATCCATGTGTGCTTAATGAGAACACACGTGCAATGACACTGGGTGTGGTTCATGATATGGTTTGTGAGAAGAACACACATGCAATGACACTGGTGGATCTATGTGTGGTCTGTGAGAAGAACACACATGCAATGACACTGGGTGTGGTTCATGATATGGTTTGTGAGAAGAACACACATGCAATGACACTGGTGGATCCATGTGTGGTCTTTGGGAAGAACACACATGCAATGACACTGGTGATATGTGGTCTGTGAGAAGAACACACATCCAATGACTCTAGCTGTGGTTCATGAAAAGAGCAGACATGCAATGACACTAGTGGATCCATGTGTGGTTCATGGGAAGAACACACATGCAATGACACTATGTGGATCCATGATATGGTTTGTGAGAAGAACACACATGCAATGACATTGGTGGATCCATGTGTGGTTCATGGGAAGAACACACATGCAATTACTCTGGTGATATGTGGTTTGTGAAAAGAACAGACATCCAATGACTCTAGCTGTGGTTAATGAGAAGAGCAGACATGCAATGACATCGGTGGATCCATGTGTGGTTTGTGAGAAGAACACACATGCAATGACACTGGGTGTGGTTCATGATATGATTTGTAAGAAGAACACACATGCAATGACTCTAGCTGTGGTTCATGAAAAGAGCATGCATGCGATGACTCTAGCTGTGGTTCATGGGAAGAGCAGACATACACTGACACTAGTGGATCCATGTGTGGTTCATGGGAACAACACACATGCAATGACATGGGTGGATCCATGTGTGGTCTCTAAGAATAACACACATGCAATGACACTGGGTGGATCCATGTGTGGTCTGTGGGAAGAACACACATGCAATGACACTGGTGGATCCATGTGTGGTCTATGGGAAGAACACACATGCAATGACACAGGTGATATGTAGTCTGTGAGAAGAACACACATGCAATGACTCTAGCCGTGGTTCATGAAAAGAGCAGACATGCGATGGCACTGGTGGATCCATGTGTGGTTTGTGAGAAGAACACACATGCAATGACATCGGTGGATCCATGTGTGGTCTGTGGGAAGAACACACATGCAATGACTCTGGTGATATGTGGTTTGTGAAAAGTACAGACATGCAATGACTCTAGCTGTGGTTAAGGAGAAGAACAGACATGCAATGACAACGGCGGAGCCATGTGCGGTTAATGAGAAGAATGCACATGCAATGACACTAGGTGTGGTTCATGATATGGTTTGTGAGAAGAACACGCATGCAATGACTCTAGCTGTGGTTCATGGGAAGAACACACATGCAATGACACTGGGTGGATCCATGTGTGGTCTGTGGGAAGAACACACATGCAATGACACTGGTGGATCCATGTGTGGTCTGTGGGAAGAACACACATGCAATGACACATGTGATATGTGGTCTATGAGAAGAACAATAATGCAATGACTCTAGCTGTGGTTCATGAAAAGAGCAGACATGCGATGACACTGGTGGATCCATGTGTGGTTCATGGGAAGAACACACATGCAATGACACCGGTGGATCCATGTGTGGTCTGTGGGAAGAACACACATGCAATGACTCTGGTGATATGTGGTTTGTGAAAAGAATAGACATGCAATGACTCTAGCTATGGTTAATGAGAAGAGCAGACATGCAATGACACCAGTGGATCCATGTGTGGTTAATGAGAAGAACACACATGCAATGACACTAGGTGTGGTTCATGAGATGGTTTGTAAGAAGAACACACATGCAATGACTCTAGCTGTGGTTCATGAAAAGAGCAGACATGCGATGACTCTAACTGTGGTTCACGAAAAGAGCAGACATGCGATGCCACCGGTGGATCCATGTGTGGTCTATGAGAGGAACACACATGCAATTACACCAGTGGATCCTTACGTGGTTTGTGAGAATAACACACATGCAATGACACTGGTGGATCCATGTGTGGTCTTTGGGAAGAACACACATGCAATGACACATGTGATATGTGGTCCGTGAGAAGAACACACATGCAATGACTCTGGTGATATGTGGTTTGTGAAAAGAACACAC
Source organism: Avena sativa (assembly GCA_916181665.1). Classification (NCBI taxonomy): domain Eukaryota; kingdom Viridiplantae; phylum Streptophyta; class Magnoliopsida; order Poales; family Poaceae; genus Avena; species Avena sativa. The sequence continues at coordinate 665,343,177 of OV702289.1, read as the reverse complement.
ATGCAATGACTCTAGCTGTGGTTAATGAAAAGAGCAGACATGCAATGACACCGGTGGATCCATGTGTGTTTAATGAGAAGAACACACATGCAATGACACTGGGTGTGGTTCATGATATGGTTTGTGAGAAGAACACACATGCAATGACACTAGTGGATCCATGTGTGGTCTGTGAGAAGAACACACATGCAATGACACTAGGTGTGGTTCATGATATGGGTTGTGAGAAGAACACACATGCAATGACACCGGTGGATCCATGTGTGGTCTTTGGGAAGAACACACATGTAATGACACTAGTGATATGTGGTCTGTGAGAAGAACAGACATCCAATGACTCTAGTTGTGGTCATGAAAAGTGCAGACATGCAATGACACTGGTGGATCCACGTGTGGTTCATGGGAAGAACACACATGCAATGACACTGGGTGGATCCATGATATGGTTGGTGAGAAGAACACACATGCAATGACATTGGTGGATCCATGTGTGGTTCATGGGAAGATCACACATGCAATGACTCTGGTGATATGTGGTTTGTGAAAAGAATAGACATGCAATGACTCTAGTTGTGGTTAATGAGAAGAGCAGACATGCAATGACACCGGTGGATCCATGTATGGTTTGTGAGAAGAACACACATCAATGACACTGGGTGTGGTTCATGATATGGTTTGTAAGAAGAACACACATGCAATGACTCTAGCCGTGGTCCATGAAAAGAGCACGCATGCGATGACTCTAGCTGTGGTTCATGGGAAGAGCAGACATACAATGACACTGGTGGATCCATGTGTGGTTCATGGGAAGAACACACATGCAATGACACTGGTGGATCCATGTGTGGTCTGTGGGAAGAACACACATGCAATGACACAGGTGATATGTGGTCTGTGAGAAGAACACATATGCAATGACTCTAGCCGTGGTTCATGAAAAGAGCAGACATGCGATGTCACTAGTGGATCCATGTGTGGTTTGTGAGAAGAACACACATGCAATGACACCGGTGGATCCATGTGTGGTCTGTGGGAAGAACACACATGCAATGACACTAGTGATATGTGGTTTGTGAGAATAACACACATCCAATGACTCTAGTGGATCCTTACGTGGTTTATGAGTAGTTTATGAGAAGAACACACATCCAATGAACTCTAGTGGATCTATCTTGGCATAATTTGATGTATGCCATGATGTATTTCGTTGTACAAGACACCCACTTTTCATTTTTATACTACTCAGTATCGCCCTTGGTTTCATGTGGTACTACTCAGTTTTGCCCCCCTCTCTATCTTTCGTAGAAGCACAAATCTGTGCTCACCCTGTCTGCTACTCCCTGATTGGTTATCACAGTTGTCATGCGGATCGTGCGCACCAACCGTTGATTCTGTGCGATACAAAGATGATTGTTGCACACGTCGTGCCCTTCACAGTACAGCGTGAGACAGCACGGACGTCTCCCTCAACGAGACTTCTACAAGAAGGAACACGATGTCATCCATGGAAAAATTCGTCGAGCGGTCATGTCATGTTTAATCAAGTCTGAAAAGCCTACTACTGCTACTACTACGCCACAATGCATGCGTCATCGAGTGCACGGTCGTCGATGGACAGCTGCAATTTATTGCCACTTGATTTTAATAAGACATATCCCATTTTTTACGCAGTGGCTCTCAATCGCCAATTTTAGGGCCGTGTCAAACTTCGTACATAGAAATTGTGTGTGTGCCCTTTGCATGTGGCTCAATACAGAACTGCCATGCATGGCCCAGGAAAAAACGTGACGTACCGTGCGCGTGTCGCGGTGCACGGTGCAGTCGACCGCGTGGCGTGTTGCACGGTGGTGCAACGAAACGTGCCTTGCTTCTATCCACCTTAACTATAGAGCCCCTCTCCGCACACCCACTCCTACTCTCGCTCACTGTCCCCACGCAACCCTCTCCACTATCCCACCAGCATCCGTAAACTCCCGAGAATACCCTGTCCATGTCGGCGATGGCCGAGGAGGATAAGGTGGCCATCGTCGCCTCTATGGCCGCCGGCGAGGAGGCCCCCGTCTCCTCGACGGTCCCCCTCAACGCGTTGAAAGCAGCCGCTATCCCTGTCCAGGCCCTACTGGAGGCATCGATGGCAGCCGTCGTTCCCGTCCAAGCCCCCGTCCCAGCTACCGATGGAGCCGCCAAAGAGGATCCCCTCGCCAGCGAGGAGGCCCCCGCCGGTCACAAGCAGATCACACACTTCTTGGGCCCCTACGATCCAGATAAGTACATTGCTCCGCTGAACCCATACGACACCGGCATTGACGACCTATGGTCGGAGGTAACTAGGGTTTGCTCCCCTCCCCTGGTTCTTCTACCGTTTGTTAGAAATAATGGGCTAATCTATTTAAAATTTAGCCGGTATTGTCATGTTTAATATTCTAGAATTAATCATGGAAATTGTGCCTAATTATCCAACACTATTCCCATCGTTGGATGCTAGATCTTGGTTTATTAGGATTCGCTTGTTCGCATTTTGATTTCTCGATCTTCTTACATCATCTACTCCCCCATTTTCCTTTTCTTCCAATAGGTTTCCGGCAGCAACGTCTGCAGCGATGACGAGTCCATTCACACCAAGGCTCGTCAGGTGCTGAGGAGGCTGCGGGCCGGCCAGTACGACGACTACCTCACGGCCCCCTACTACAGCTGCCCCTTCCGCAAGGGGATCGCCTACTGCTTGACGAGTCGCGCCATTGGTGGCACCGACTTCAACACCTTACTGAAGCATGCAGAGGCCGCGGGCTCCGGCATCCACAGAGGCAGCAAGCGCGAGATCGTGAACATCAACACCTACATCGCTGAACACCGGGCTCTCGGCATTCACCTCCGAAACCTCCAGCGGGTGGCCATCAAAGAGGGTCGCATGCCTCCAATCAGGCCCAAGGCCCCCAAGTCCAAGAAACTGGGCAGCAAGAAGTGGCGGAGACGCCAGAGGGAGATGGAAGCGCTGGCGAATGAACGGGTTGGATGTCTCCTTGAATGTATCTGCATCTGCCACGACTGCTGCTGCTAAGCAGCTTCTTTTGATTTTCTATATTTTGCTTGCATCCTATTTCTGGCTGAATGCATCGAACCTCGTTAAGCAACCTACTTTCTATCGCTATATCCTATTTAGCTGCGCACAGCTATATCTACATTTGTTTTGTTTTCTGAATGAATGTATTATGCCTGGTGTGATTTGCTGCTCTAGATTTGCTACCTGATCGGAGGCAAAAAAGAGGTCCAAAAGGGAACGAAATATCGAAGTGAGAATCTTCTCTAGATTTGCTACCAATTTGGGCAAAATGAAACATATATGTTTAGCGAGAGAGGAAAAGGGCACTCTTTCAAACTGCCAGTTAAGAAGCTACCATCTTGACAAGCTACAAGACACATACATAAACATAACACAACGTGGGTTAAATTTATTTTACTAGTATCACTTGATGCGCTAGACATCTTGGCAAGCTAACTGAGTTCCACAAAACAGAAACATAACACTGACAAGTAAAATTTAATTCACTCCTCATCAGACCACTTGAGGCGCTTGCCATCGTTCCAGGTACTCCACATCCGATGAACTGCTTTGTCCTAATTGGCATCTGACTTAGCTTTCCTATCTTCAGCGTCCTGCGGCACAATTAGCGGTGCATCACAGGCCTGATTGTTGCCACTAGAAGATGCCGCCTCTCTGTTTGCTGCTTCAGCTGCAGCCTCTCTGTCAGCTGCTTCTTTAGCTGCAAGCTCTCTTTCAGCTGCTTCTGCAGCCTCTCTGTCAGCTCCTTCAGATGCAACCAATTTCTTTGCATATTCAACTTCAAACTCAGCTATTCCGCATTTTCTACAAAGGGCTCCCCTAAGCTCGTCTCCCCTCTTGCAAATAGGGCAAAACACGAGGTAACGTAGAAAAAAATGGATCTTCTTGTACAGCTGGTAGGTCACGTAAGCATCTATGGCTGCATACTTCAGGTTTATATCAGACAACGGCCACTCGTCCCAGAAATCGTGCCTATCTGTAGGGAAATCTTCCTTCACTTTGTCGTACGACTCATCGAGGATTCTAGTTGCGAGTGATGTCATTCCATCCTTCTTGACAAGACGCTGAATATCGATCCAGTTGTGCGCAGGAATTATAATTTCCTCTTGATACAATTTCGGAAAATCAGTTGTTGTGTCGACAGTGCAGAAAACAATTCCCTTTTTTCAAGGAACTGGCGCAGCGCCGGACATTTCCTGTCAGTCCTGAAAGTATGTAGTTTGTCATCACCAAAATTTTAACTACAAATATTTTGTCAATGCAAGATCATCATCCCAATATAATTTTGAAAAGTTTAGTAAATGCAAGATCAAGACTCTCAACATTGTATTGTCATAATTTATTCGGTTTTGCTATTTCTTAGTCGACTGAACGAGTTGCACATTTCTTTTAACTACGGTTGCACTTTTCTTAGCTGATTGAGACTAAAGAAAATCTCAGTCGATTGAGACATAGGCAAACCCTAATTTATTTGGTCCTAAGTAAAATCCAGTAGTTGCAAGATGAGCAAGTGGATAAAGAACAAGAGGAGAAAACCCTAAAAACGGTTAGCTACAGAGAGCAGATCTACAAACCGGGAGAGGTGGTAGACGAGGACGTGTTTCCGCATGGCAAGTTGAACGACGGCAACTTCACTCCCTTCATATGGGTGCTCTGCGGTGTACTCGAGGTCCAATCCCACAAACTTGTCCTCGTCTATCCCAAGCCAACCCTCGTACATCCTTAGGCCACGCACCACTGTCTGCTCCTCGTTGGTGTAGACAATGTTTATCTTCTTGTTGTCATGGGTAGTGAAGCTTGTCTCTAGAGTGCGTAGATCTTCCATGGCGGCAAGGAGAAGACGGGAAGAAGATAGTAGATGACAGGAAGAAGAAGAGTGGTTTCTGCGAGGCAGGGGAACGGTGGAACCGTCAATGCGCTTTTATGGTAGGGGTTAACGATTGGGACGAAAGTCCAAGGAGAGACGCGTGGCGGTGGCCGTTCCAGCTTCTAAGTAAACAAAAAATAATTATAACGCCGATACATGGGCCCTGTTTTGTCACGTCAATACACTGGGTAGGGGGTGTTGTCCTATCCACTGTGCCAACGCTGCAAGCCTACGTGACAGCCACCCCGCCTAAGTGACGGGAGCGACATAATGGCGAACTGACAGGGGGGGGCAACTTGACGCCCGTTAGCCTGATTTTTTGTATTGAAACTCAAAGTTGAATTCGTGCTGAAAAAGACCCTCTGAGTATTTGGCACACCAACTGTAGTCATCCCGGCTGATTTCAGGGAACTTGGGTACCGCGTTCCCTGTACACCCCAACTTTCAGGCCACAAAATGATATTCTCCCCCCAAAGGCGACAAGCTCTGATACGTGCTGCAACTCAACTTCAATCCCTGCACCAACAACATGGCAGAATACGAGGCCCTCCTCCACGGCATGCAGGCCGCCAGGGAGATGAACGTCAATCACCTCAAGTGTTACGGCGACTCCGAACTCCTCACCGCGCAAGTCACCGACACCTATGATGCAGTGCTCCCAACATGATAGCTTACCGCCAGGCGGTAGACCAATTGGAGGCTACTTTACCGACTATTCCCTCGAGTGGATCGATCACCGCAAGAACGAAGAGGCCGACGCATTCTCACGAATCGGGTCGGGTTGCCAAACACTACCTCTGGGCGTCTTCCTCGACATCATCGACAAGCCACCGGTCTCCCCCAAAGGAGATCGGCATCGGTATACCGCTGCAGCCCGAGCCTGCTCTTGTCGCCATGATCACGGAATCTAGTGACTAGACTGCGCCATATGTCACCTACCTCGAGCAAAAGATCCTGCCCACGGATGAGACAGAGGCGCGAATGATCGTCTGCCGCTGCAAATCCTTCATCATCATCAACAGCGAGCTCCACAAGTGTAGCGTGACCGGCGTGTTCCAGCACTGCGTGTAGCCAGAAGAGGGACGCAAGATCCTCCAAGATATCCACACCGACGACTGTAGCCACCATGTTTGTGCCCGGTCGCTAGTCGCCAAGGTCATGTTCTACGGTTTCTACTGGCTCACCGCACATGCCGACGCCACTAACATCGTCCAACAATGCGTCGGGTGCCAGAAATACGCCAACCAGATGCACATCCCTGGTTCAGCCCTCAAGACCATCCCCATCACCTGTCCATTCGACGTATGGGGCATCGACATGGTGGTCCGGTTAAAAAAAGCCCCATCAGGCTACACCCACCTCCTGGTCGGCGTCGAGAAGTTCACCAAGTGGGTAAAGGTGAAGCCAATCAAGAAGTGTGATGGCAAGACCGCCACCAAGTTCCTCCGCGAGCTAATCTACCGATACGGCTACCCGCACAGCATCATCATGGACAACGGCACCAACTTCACCAAAGGTGCCATGGCTGACTTCTACGAGGAAAACAGAATCCGACTCGACCTCGCCTCAGTCGCCCATCTAGAATTGAATGGCCAAGCAGAGCATGCTAACTAGAGCATCCTCCACAGCCTCAAGCCAAGACTACAGGTCCCCCTCGAACAGACTCCTGGCTGCTGGGTCGAAGAGCTCCCCTCTGTGCTATGGGGCATTCGCACCTCCGTTAATCGATCGACATGGTTCACTCCCTTTTTCATGGTGTACGGCACCGAATCCGTCATGTCGACCGACCTGGAACACGACTCGCCTCGAGTCGTCAACTACGCGGAAGAGGACAATGAGGCTGCCCGCTAAGATGGGGTCGACCAGCTCGATGAAGCCTGCGACCTAGCACACTCCCTCACTGCCATCTATCAGCAAGGACTCCGCCACTACCACAGCCGCCGGATCTGGACCCGCACCTTCTAGGAAGGCGACCTAGTCCTGCGACTAATCTAGGACAAGAAGGGCATGCACAAGCTCTCTCCCTCATGGGAAGGGCCATTCACCATAGGGTGAGTCCTTGGCAATGATGCCTACTACCTCATCGATATACCAGGTGACGGCCAGCTCGACGTCGGGTAGCCATGGAATGTAAATCCTCCGAAATTTCTATACATAGAACTAAAAGTTGTACCCAGGTGCTATATGATGAAATAAATTCGGATCGCACAAATTGTGTCTACTCGCCGTTTTCTTGTGCCAATCGCACTTGTACACCTAGCAACATGCTACCTACAGAAAAAACCCTTGGTCGAGCGACCGGCACGGCTAAGTAGTGCGGCCCAAGGGCACTGAAAATATTTGGGTCTTGCGCTGTCCATGAAAACGCTACCCTGGAGCCACCATCGGAGTCGCCTCGCCCGACTGGCCTGCCAGGCCAAGAAAACTAAACACGCTTCTTACAGTGACCTGTCCTCCCCATCCTCGCGCATAGCGACTCGAACGGTTAAGTACCACGCTCGGGGACTTGTCCAAAACAACCCTCGTGCGGTTCGGGAACACACCAAGTATGAGGGCATGCCTTGGATTCGCCATGCGACTGGCTTTCTGAGCCAGGAGGAGAGACGCGTTACAAACAATGCACCACGTCCTCACCTACCTTGGGCATGCGACTAGAATGGCTAAGTACCATGCTCGGGGACTCCCCTAACCGACCATGTTCATGTTCAGGAAAACGGCCAAGTACAGAGCACCCCTTGGGGTCACCAAGCGACGGGCTCCACGAGCCATGGTGAGTCGACTTCGGTTAACTCTAACAACCTAATACAAACCAACATACATATATGTGAGGTCAACCCCACAAAAGGGCGGATGCTCTCGGGAACTCACACAACTGAAAACACAAACAAACAGAAATCACAAAGCAACTGGGAGTCGATTGACACTCCTCCTTCAGTAAACAACGTATATTGTTCGTCACCAAGACATATTACAAAAGCGGCCAGTCACCATGACTAACAAACTGCCTCAGGGTAATCCTTCATTCTGTAGGCTTTGAAGAGGACGCGCTGCCATCACCCTTGACCCGGATGAAAGGCTCCCAAGGATTCGTTAGGTACGTCGCCAACTGCTTCGCAAGCGACAACCGGAAGGGTTTCTCTGACTTCAGGTCGTGATGCTTTGGCTCGGGGTCGTTCGGTGCCAACAACGTCTCCTGGTATGGTAGCAGATCACCCATCGCCAACACTCGCTCTGCCAAAGGAGCGGGCTTGGCAGTCAGCTTTATAACCTCCACGATTTCCATCGAGCCAGTCACTGAGGGGTACCCACTGGTGACATCGTCAAGATCGGAAGTCGTTAGGGAAGTGTGCGAGTCCAAGACTCAGCACTGTAGTGGCTCCGCGACGGAAGGCCGACCGCACTATCCACTCGACTATGGCAGACGCTTCCTCCAGATAATGCCACACCTCTATCAGCCCTCCAGGAATCACCTCGGTGGGAGAAATCCCCTACAGGACGGCTTGGACGCACATCACTGATGCGGTGGCTGCATTCACCACTGCATCACGCTCTGTGCGGCATCGAACGTCTGTACCACCGGATCTCCCTGACCTATTACATTTGCAACGTCAGAAAATCAAGTTTACGCGAAAGCATACCTACTGGTCTGATGTCTACGCACTTCTATTCTTGTAGACAGTTGTTGGGCCTCCAAGTGCAGAGGTTTGTAGAACAGCAGCAAGTTTTCCCTTAAGTGGATCACCCAAGGTTTATCGAACTCAGGGAGGAAGTGGTCAAAGGTATCCCTCTCAAGCAACCCTGCAATCAAGATACAAGAAGTCTCTTGTGTCCCCAACACACCCAATACACTTGCCAGGTGTATAGGTGCACTAGTTCGGCGAATAGATAGTGAAATACAAGTGGTATGGATAATTATAAGTGGTAATGGTGATAGAAAATAACTTGATGGCGTGGAAAATACTAAAGGCAAACTGAAATAAAGATAGAAGCAAGCAAACATGTAATAGATCTAGTTGCAAACGGTGTTTCAATGCTAAGAAACAAGGCCTAGGGATCATACTTTCACTAGTGAACACTCTCATATAAATATATTCTTCTTTATGATACTACGCTAAACTAGTCTCCGGTTGGACACTCTAATCCATGGTAGGGCTATAACAACACAACTCAAAGTCCATATTTCCCATCTAGAAACCCCACACTGTCACCTTGAGTACTAGATGAGTCCAACAAACACCACAATTTCATAGAAACATCCAACTCCAAATATAACTCATAACAAGTATTTGTTAGCTCTAGCCTAAGTGCCACCATGGTGTGCACGCTATCACTTTCACACACATGGGGAGAGCAGAGATCTATTAAAGCACTTGAGTAGCAAGGTAGATATACTTGATTACAAAGCTCATGATCACAATATGATCATGCATAGAGAGAGAGATGAACACATAGCTACCGGTAAAGCCCTTAGCCTCGAGGAAGAACTACTCTCTCCTCATCATGGGAATCAGCAAAGGCGATGGAGATGGTGGTGGAGTCGATGGAGATGGCTCCGTGGGCACTTCCCCGTCCCGGCAGGGTGCCGGAACAGAGACTTTCTGTCCCCCGAATCTCCCCTTCGGTGGCGGCGGTGCTGTGGAACTTTTCGTGGATTTCTGATTGACGATTTAGGGTTTTGCCTCGGGAGGAATATATAGGCGAAGGAGGCAAGGTCGATGGCCAGCCAGGGGCCCACACCATGCCCTGGCGTGGCCTAGGCTGGCCCACGCCAAGGGGGGTGTGGCCACCCTGTGGCCCCTCTCCAACTCTCCTTTTGGCTCCGTGAGTCTTCCGGGAAAATAGTAACTTTGGCTTTTGTCCCGTCCAATTCCGAGAATATTCATTGTCTGACTTCCTGGAACCAAAAACAGCAGAAAACAGGCAACTGGCACTGTGGCATCTTGTTAATAGGTTAGTCCAAGAAATCATATGAAAAGTACTCCAAAGTTATGGTACTTAATAGCTTTCAGCTCTCAAGAAATCATAGAAAGAAGTAGGGATTCAAGTCTCATAAAGAGCTTCCAAAAGTTATGGTACTTAATAGCTTTCAGCTCTCATTGCCCCTATCATAAGCATCTTGAAGTGATTAAGGTTAAAGTGAACAAACTATGGTGTACATGCTTGACGAAGTATAAGTTAGAAATCTCATGTCCCTTGTATACGAAGGAATCATCGAAGGAAGTAGGTTAGTCCAAGAAATCATAGAAGGAAGTAGGTTAGTCCAAGAAATCATAGAAGGAAGTAGGTTAGTCCAAGAAATCATAGAAGGAAGTAGGGATTCAAGTCTCATAAAGAGCTTCCAAAAGTTATGGTACTTAATAGCTTTCATCTCTCATCGCCCCTATCATAAGCATCTTGAAGTGATTAAGGTTAAAATGAACAAACTATGGTGTACATGCTTGACTAAGTATAAGTTAGAAATCTCATGTCCCTTGTATACGAGGGTCGCTCCTCATGCTACTCAAGTTTAGTCACCGGTAAGTTCTTGTCATTGTAAGTATATGTGTATCATAGAGAACCGCCAACGGGGTACCCCTTACCCGATGATACGGAAGAATCCCCATATCAAAATGACAAGGCAAGCAGACACCGAGCATCTCAGCAATCTTCTTATTTACCATGGGAATATGGTGTTTTTTTCTCTCTTTCCTCTTTTCATAATCTCTTTATTTTTTCTTTTTCTCTTTTTTTCTCAATATAGGACTCTTTTTTCTATAAGAAGAATGCTTCATAGACAGCTCATTATGGTTACGCTGCAGGTTTCCACCATGTCAGCATGGATTAGACCAGCGGCCCAGGCGTTTCTCTAACACATATACATAACTCCATGGACTTACAAGCTCCCCTTTCATTTCACACCGACGACATCCATATACAAAAGAGCATGATATCAACTAGGTACAAGTACCAAGTGCAATGTTGAAAGCGTTCCCCATGAAAGCATGGTTCTGCTAATCCCCAACAAATAAGTGCAAGCATATACAACATATACGACACAATGGTTCAAGTTTATTAAGGGCAAGAAAAGTAAAGTGTGCCATCAAGTTCGTGAGAGCTTTAATCACTAGTTTTCTCATAACAAGTTTAATTCGGAAGGTAAACGAAAGCATGAATATACTTGGAATAGCATAAGCTAGTAGGTAGGTATGGTGGACTCTTTGGAATAACTTGGTTTAGGGAGTTGGATGCATGAGTGGAACTCATACTTGGTTGTGGAGGCTAGCAAAAGACTCGGAGCAACAAACTAAGAGAGCAATAATGGCCATAATCATGCAGAGCGACAAAACATCATTGATCAAAGCATAAAGTGATACTACAAGTTGAAAACTAAAGGATCATAAAGGCTATGGTGACTTGAGATAGTCATAACATGGTGTGAGCATGCGCCAAGTCAACCCAAATAAAGCATCAAAGGAGAATACCACTATACTATGGTTTAATATGCTAAAACAACGCATGATTCATCCAAGGCACATTAAGCAATCTCAATTGTTTATAACAAGTCATGCTACAGCAAAGAATACTAAGCATAAAGCCAAAACAATATCAAGCATGGCATGACAAAGCATAGGCCACAGTCAAAAACAAGCTCTTTTTACCACATACACATGAACTTTCCTACTCTTTTCCAATCCAAACCAAACTATTTGCAAACCAATGTATGAAAGAGGGGGTCCAACCACTTTATTAAGAAAACTAAGAAAACAAAGCAAACGAAAAACCAAAATGAAAACGAAAAAGAAGACGCTCCAAGAACAACACAACTGTGCATGAAACAATAAAAATGAAGCGTTTGGAAGAAACCTGGTATTTTTATTAATGAAGAAGGGGATGCCTTGGGCATCCCCAAGCTTTGACGCTTGTAATTCTTGGGTATTTCTTGGGGTGACACGCGTGTCATCCCAAAGCTTGAGCTTTAGTCCATCCTTCATCTCATTACTCATTCCTTCCATACACCTGAAATTTTTTCCTTCATACAAAACTTCACACAATCTTTATTAGCAACATTAGTTCACTCAAGATAAATAAGTCTTAAGGTTCAGTTCTAACACCAAATAAACTTCCATTAGAACACTAGCTACTGTAGTACTTCCCTCAAAAAGCTCAATTCCCTAAAAGAACTCAAAAAGGAACCAACAAGAAGCAAATGCAGAAAATGGCAGAAATATGTCAAAACAGACCAGCAGGTAAAGACTAATTTTTTCGAAGACCTTATGTTGCTCAAATCAGAAAGTGTTGAACTAACGAAACTTAGATAACAACCTGGGGCATAAGCACAAAAATTAACGCCTCAAAAATAGGTTAAGATATTTTACATGAATTTTTATGGTGAAGCACAGAAATCTGTTTCGGGACAGCAACTTTCCTAATCATTACTTCTCTCTCATTAGAGGTTACTCTTGGCACAAAAAGCAAATAAAAAGGATAAGGAGCGGTTATTACTGAAGTAATAACTTCCAAGACTCATCTAAAACTTTTGGGTTATCTCCCAATAAGTACTTTTCTTTAACGCATTTAAGTTAGGCATGATAGTTTGAGAAGATGCTAACATAAGACATATGAATGGAAGTAAAAGAGAGCATCAAGAAGCAAATTCAAAGCATATTTAAGTCTAACCCACTTCTTATGCATAGGAATCTTGTAAAGAAACAAGTCATGAAAGCACAAAGGAACAAGCATAGGAAAGCAAAACAAGTGCAGCTTCAAAATTTTCAACATGAAGAGAGGAAACTTAATATTGCTGAGACACATAAAACCATGTTTCCCTCTCTCATAATAACTTTCAGTAGCATCATGAATAAATTTAACAATATAACTATCACATAAAACATTCTTATCATGAGCCACATGCATAAAAGAATTAATACTCTCCACATAAACATAGTCATTCTTATTAATCATAGTGGGAGCAAATTCAACAAAATAGCTATCATTATTATTCTCATCACCATAATCATCAAATATAGGAGGCATATTGTAATCACAATTAATTTTCTCCTCAGTAGTAGGTAGACTGAAAATATCATATTCATCATTGTAATCATCATATATTGGAGGTTTTGTATCATCATAAGCAATAGAATAGCTATCTTCCAAAGCTGGGGAACTAAAGAGATCATTTTCATAAAGACTAGCTTCCCCAAGCTTAGACTTTTCCATAGCATTAGTAACAAAGGTGTTCAAAAGATTCATACTAATAACATTGCTATTAGCATGCAAATAAAGTTCCATAGTTTTTTTAATTTTCTCTTCAAACACTTCATGTCCTAACTCAAGATAAATACTATAAAGCTCTCTAATTTTGTTGTTGTTTTCCATTAAGCCTAACTAGTGAAAACAAGAAACAAAAAGACAAAATTTTAGAATCTAAAGGAAATAACTTCGAGCACTCACATCGGAGGATGTGAGTACCTTTTACCTTACCTCCACGGCAACGGCGCCAGAAAATAGGCGTTTGCCGTGGGAGGTTCTTCTTCTTTAATCCTCCGGTGTGAATACCTTTTACCTTTCCTCCCCGGCAACAGCGCCAGAAAATAGTTGGTGCATTGTTGACGTGGAAGCTTCTTCTTCTTTAATCCCCGACAACGGTGCCAGAAAATAGCTTGATGTCTACGCACTTCTATTCTTGTAGACAGTTGTTGGGCCTCCAAGTGCAGAGGTTTGTAGAACAGCGGCAAGTTTTCCCTTAAGTGTATCACCCAAGGTTTATCGAACTCAGGGAGGAAGTGGTCAAAGGTATCCCTCTCAAGCAACCCTGTAATCAAGATACAAGAAGTCTCTTGTGTCCCCAACATACCCAATACACTTGTCAGGTGTATAGGTGCACTAGTTCGGCGAAGAGATAGTGAAATACAAGTGGTATGGATAATTATAAGTGGTAATGGTGATAGAAAATAACTTGATGGCGTGAAAAATACTAAAGGCAAACTGAAATAAAGATAGAAGCAAGCAAACATGTAATAGATCTAGTTGCAAACGGTGTTTCAATGCTAAGAAACAAGGCCTAGGGATCATACTTTCACTAGTGAACACTCTCATATAAATATATTCTTCTTTATGATACTACGCTGAACTACTCTCCGGTTGGACACTCTAATCCATGGTAGGGTTATAATAGCACACCTCAAAGTCCATCTTTCCCATCTAGAAACCCCACACTGTCACCTTGAGTACTAGATGAGTCCAACAAACACCACAATTTCATAGAAACATCCAACTCCAAATATAACTCAGAACAAGTATTTGTAATCTCTAGCCTAAGTGCCACCATGGTGTGCACGCTGTCACTTTCACACACATGGGGAGAGCAGAGATCTATTAAAGCACTTGAGTAGCAAGGTAGATCTACTTGATTACAAAGCTCATGATCACAATATGATCATGCATAGAGAGAGAGATGAACACATAGATACCGGTAAAGCCCTTAGCCTCGAGGAAGAACTACTCCCTCCTCATCATGGGAATCATCAACGGCGATGGAGATGGTGGTGGAGTCGATGGAGATGGCTCCGGGGGCACTTCCCCATCCCAGCAGGGTGCCAGAACAGAGACTTTCTGTCCCCCGAATCTCCCCTTCAGTGGCGGCGGTGCTGTGGAACTTTTCGTGGATTTCTGATTGACGATTTAGGGTTTTGCCTCGGGAGGAATATATAGGCGAAGGAGGCAAGGTCGGTGGCCAGCCAAGGGCCCACACCATGCCCTGGCACGGCCTAGGCTGGCCCGCGCCAAGGGGGGGGTGGCCACCCTGTGGACCCTCTCCAACTCTCCTTCTGGCTCCCTGAGTCTTCCGGGAAAATAGTAACTTTGGCTTTTGTCCCGTCCAATTCCGAGAATATTCATTTTCTGACTTCCTAGAACCAAAAACAGCAGAAAACAGGCAACTGGCACTGTGGCATCTTGTTAATAGGTTAGTCCAAGGAATCATATGAAAAGTACTCCAAAGTTGGAACAAAACATAAAAAAGTAGATAAAACCAAGCATGGAGCATCAAAAATTATAGATACATTTGCAATGTATCAGGGTCCACCCGCTCGGGGACTCGCCCGCTACTACTAAAAGAAAGCACGAGGAAAGAAACCCTTACCAAGAAGCTTGCGGCAGTTCTCAGTGATGAACTTCTCCAAAGCCGACAGCTACCCCTGCAAACCAACGTTGACCGAGTCGGAGGCCTTCCGCTCCTCTTCCACCGTGGTGACTGTGGCCTTGGCCCTCTCTTTAGAAGAAATCATCGAAGCCTTAGCCGCCTCCAGCTCCTTCGCCAACGAGTTAATTCGTTCCTCTATCGTAGTCATCGATGCCTTCGCAGCATCCAGCTCGGCGACTAGGACATAGCCCTCGTGGGCCTTGGCGAACGCAGCAGTGTGCTCACCTAAATCAAAGAAGACAGTAATAAAAATTTCGAACAACTGCAACCAATCCAAATCTTTTCAATAACAACAACTCACCTGCAGTCGCCCGGAGCCGCCGATTGGCCTCCTGCACTACTCGCAGGTTGCGTTCCAGTCGCTCCTTCACGGCCAACCATTCAGACGACTCCCTCTGCAAGCCCTGCACACAAAATTGTAATGAGAATAGGGACAATCAAAGTTTCGAGTGTCTAGCAGCTGAAATTCAGCGACTAGACCCTCGGGGACTGGGCAATCAAAGTTTTGAGTGTCTAGCCGCTGAAATTCAGCGACTAGACCCTCGAGGACTAGACAATCAAAGTTTTGAGTGTCTAGCCGCTGAAATTCAGCGACTAGACCCTCGGGGACTGGACAATCGAAGTTTTGAGTGTCTAGCCGCTGAAATTCAGCGACTAGACCCTCGGGGACTAGACATACCAGGATGGTAGCGCCTAGCATGCTGTGAAGCTCGATGGCATCCGCTGAAGGAACCATGAATGGTGTACGCCCGCGTCGTTGCCTGGCATCACCGTTGATGATCTCAGGAACTTGTGGCGACTGTGTTCCAGTCGCCGTGGCAAAAGCCTTCGTCATAAAGCATGGGAAAGTCGCGGTTGTAGCCACTGGGGCGGCAGTCGCCGAGGCTGGCGTTTCCACTAGCGGAACCACCTTACTTGGCTCTAAGCCGGCGGCCACCCCTTCTTTAGCATGGATGGCGGAGTCATCCTTCTCCATGCCTTCCTCCGTCGTGGCAACAGGGTTGCTCTCCTTCTTCCTCTTCGAGCCCTCACTCGGTGCCTCGATAGTGACTGTCTTCCTCTTCTTGGAGGGATCAACACCCCCTTCAGTGTCGACCGACAGGCTTTGGCCATCGAAGGATGGGTGATCTTCTTGGCTCCAGTCCTACAAGGTCGCCACGGTCAACGATCCACCAAAACCTCGAAAGTCACAACAAACACTGCAGTAGGGACTTACTTGGCGACTAGGAGGGCACGCAGTTCGATGCTGATGTGCACGGGCTTCTCCAGTTCTAGGCCCAGCTTGCGCGTGAGCCCCCTCTTCGACACGCTCATTGGCCATGATGTCGCAGGCTTCTCTACCGACGAGGCTCCACCCGCGAAGATCTCTGGCAACATCAATGTGGGCGCCTCCTTCGGTGGTGGAGTCACTAAAACCTTGGCTACTTCAATCCCTGTGTCCAGGGGCGCCGACGCCTCCGGCGCAATGGCGGCGAGTGGAGCCTCCACAACCACGTTTGCGGCCTCCATGTCCATCATTGGAGTTAAATCATCCGGAACCTTCACAACATCTGTGGCCTGCTCATCACCAGGATCGTCGTCCGACTCGAACATCACCACGGACCTGGCTAGCAACTTCGCCGACGACTTTGGCTTCACTGCCAGCTTGGCCTTCACTAGTTGCTTCATCTTCGGCGATGACTTCACCTTCGGTGCAGGTTTGGCCGGCGTGGCCATGCGCCGCAAGCTGTGTTCTTCCACGATTTTAATGTTGCTTTCATGCTCCTTGAGGCTGTGACTCGCCTCAAGTTCACGCTGCTTTTGCCCGCAGGTCTTTCGAGCTACAGACCAAGGCACATGTGACTCCATTATTCATCTTCGCTCTCGGAGGATTCCTCCTCCTCTTCTTCCTCGAGCTCCTTAGGTACCTCCTCGTCAAGCGGAGGAAGCCAGTTCTCGAGGACTTGGAACAACTAGAAAAGATAAAAGAAACAATGGCTTGATCAAAACAAACACGAAAACTGCGACTGCAAAACTGCGACTGTGAAACCATGACTGCAAAATTGCGATTACGAAACCAAGATTGAGAAGCAAGGAGACTTACTGTAGGGGCCTTACGCTTCCCGGCGGTGTACAGAGCGAGCCCGGCCTTTGGGTCAGTGTACTCTGCCTCCGTGATCTTCTTTAGCGTGGCGATAGAGTCGTCGGCCTCCCAGACCGCTTTGCTCGCCCTTGTGGCGTCGTCGTTGGTGGTGTACTGGTACATCCAGTGGTTTCGAGTACCTAGCGGAACCAGCAGCCGCCCAATCCAGTAGTTGTATAGATTGATGGTCTCGAGGCCTTCTTTCTTCAACTCCTTGATTCGTGTCAGCATATTCTCGACCGCCATCTTCTGATCATCAGGAAGCTTGGTCGCTGACAACCGGCAAGGCTCACTCCTCTCGGTGGTGTACATCAGAAGCGACACCTCGCCGTCGGTAGTGGACTCCTTCACATAAAACCAGCTCTTCTTCCATTCATTTGCGGCCTTCTTCGACAGGAGGAGCTTCATGAACGTGGCCTTGGGCTTCAGCTGGAAGGTGATGCCGCCTGCCGCCAGGATGGGACCGCCTGCCCCTCGCGGCTGATGCAGGCCGTGGAACAATTCCAGCCACAGAGGAAGGTAGGGGCGACAACCCAAATAGCACTCACAGAAGGCGATGAATATAGCAAGCTGCTTGATGTTGTGTGGCCCCAGATCTGACGGTTTGATCGCGTAATATGCGGAGAACCGTTGGAAGAAGATCGATGTGGGGAAACCTAGCACCTTTTCCAAGTGACTCTAGAAGCAAATGAATTCACCGGGGCAAGGCTTTGGCTCCGTCTCGCCAAGTGCGGGGATCTGCCAGTTCCCCTTGAAGAGGATTCCTACGTCTTGGAAAGACTTCAAGGCAGCGGTGGTACACTTTGACTTGCCCCACAGATCCTTTGGGGTGCCATAGGGAGAAGAAGGAGGTCGCTCTATCCGGAGATTTCAGATCGGGAGTAGATCTGGGGACTGAGAGTGCACGGGGATGGAGAAAAGAGAAGATTCGTCTCTCCCTCTGTCATTCTCCTTATAAGGGGACGCTGCCCACCGATCCTAGGATAGTCGTTGCCTCGCGGTAATTTTGCCAAAGTTAATGTTGGAATTACCCAATGGCTAGTTTGACCAAGATGACGCTCCAACTTCATCCACTCGACTGGCTTGATTGCCCCTTTGAATCGATTGGGCATGGCGACTCGACTTGCCTATGCTGAGACTGAAGGCACTTTGAGGGATTTCTCCCTTCACTAGAGGAGCCCATCACCGATTCGACTGAGCAGCTACCCAGACTCGCCTACTCCTAGTACCAAGAAAATGCCTACGCCGAATCACCGATGGACTCGGGGACTACTGATGGCGATATGCCGAATGGGGTAGGCCTAGTAGGACGTTTCGACTGGACCAGGCCCATTGCGGGTGGGCCTGCAGGATGGCGACTGGAATGCGACTAAGGAAGAAGCCTGGCGACTGGAAGCTGAAGGCCCAGAAGCGTAGATAGGCCTAGTCGGATTATGTCAAATCCTCCGAGTCCCTAACTGACTCGGTTGTAATCTTGTAAACCCTAGCATGGTAACCCCTATATAAACCTCCCTAGGGTACTCTCTGTTACTTACGCTCCATCACACACCCCTTCCAAGCGACTCGCTGCCTAGCCGCTGAGCTCGCCACCCTTGTAATCCACTCGAGAGAATACAATCTAGCAGGAGTAGGTCTTTACCCTATGGGGGGCTGAACCTGGGTAAATCCATGTGTCTTTGTCCCCAATCTCGCACCGCAGATGGCGACTCGCTCTTGCCCCAAATCCTTCCAATCGCTACCCCTGGTAGTGACTGCCATGGTCATTCCCACGACACTAAGCACTAAGATCTATCTACTATATACAAGCAATGGGTGGATATACATCCATAGAGATCATACCGTTCAAGACCAACAAAGTGTACTGAGATTTGACTCGTGGATGATGTAGTCGATCAATTGTTGATCTCAAGATTGAGAGGAAGTCCTAGCGCCGCAAATCAGCAGCGCATCCGTGCTCGCACACACGTCCGGTCCATCGAACAACCTCCGCCTCCTTGCTCTAGTGATGCAGCGGAAGCAACAACTCCTTCCAGACGAAAAGCCACCAGGAACATGTATCTCGCTAATCCGAGACCATGGGGGAATAATTCTAGAGGGGGAGAGAGATCCTTCACGAGGAGGTGTGATTTGTGAGGAGGAGACGGAGGCCTTTTATAGGGCAGGGGGCATCCCCTCCCATGCCTAGCGGCCATGGAGGAGCCCCTCCACTTCCTCTCATTCATGTGGGTGGAAGCTCTACTCACATAAATTTGACTCCACTCAAAATTCCACTCACATGCATTAAATTTCCACCAAATTTAATGCAACTCTCATTTAATAAAACTCTTTTATCTATTTTATTCAGAATTTTGTTAATTACTTTAATTAAAAAACATTCACATAAAACCCCTGCAATATTTCAATATGACATGCAGAACCAATTTTAGCAAATTCACCCGAAACAGTTTCGATGTCCATTGAAATAATTCCAGTGCTTTGTTAATCTTTTCTCTAGAACACATTTGCTCCAAATGGTGTCGGTGTCCCTTAAGTGTGTCACCCTACGCTTCACGAATAATGCAAACATGATCGAGACCCTTCTCAGATCAATAATCAGTAGCAGGACCTGGAGATCCATACTGACTCCCACACATTCAGCGATGACTTGTTACCGACATGCACTCTTTTCTCACAATATATTACATGTACGAGATTCGATCATTGATATCTCCATACCTAGTAACTAAATCCCTTTGTCTCACGATATATTACATGTCCGAGATTCGATCATTGATATCTCAATACCTAGTTTGATCTTGTTACCGACATGCACTCTTTTATCGTTCCCGTGATATAACGTTCTAGTGATCACATCACTTGCTTGCAAGCTATTTCAATGTGATATCACCGAGAGGGCTCAGAGTATATCTATCCATCATCGGGATGGACAAATCCCACTCTTGATCCATGAGCCTCAACATAACACCTTTGGAGTATTTGAACCCACCTTTATAGTCACCCTGTTACGGTGTGGCTTTTGATGTTATCAAGTTACTCTTCTAGTGTTAGCAATTAACATGATCTCATGGTCTAAGGACTAAGATTACTTCGTATGATGTTATAGCAATATAAACACAATGACTTTGATCATAATGCTATACTTCGGATGAATGTTCATCACATCATTCACCAATGTTGTGACCTTGTTATTAACAACATCCAATGTCCATGATCAGGAAACCTTGATCATCTTGTTAATCAACGATCTAGTTTATAAGAGAGGCATAACTAGGAACCCTTTATTTGTTTATTAAACACATTTATTAAAGTTTCCAATTAATACAATTATAGCATGCAAAATAAACATCTATCATATACTTGGAATACGATAATAACAACTTTATTATTGCCTCTCAGGGCATATTCCCTTCACATTAGTCCCTGAAGCTAGTGCGGTCTTAACAGCTTTAGCTAGAAAGGCCACAACAGTTTCAACTTATCCGGATCTTTGTCTGTTTTGCTGACATACTTATATGTCAAACCATACCGATTTTAACTTGGCTAGACCCCTTGGTGATTTGGTATCTAATCTAAATATTCCTGGCTTTATCCGAGATATATCTCGCTGGCTGAGTCACATTACTACATCCGAGTTATTTCCCTTATACACTGAGATTCTCTTGTACTCCTCACCTTATCCTACATGGCAATCAATCATTGTACTTTGCCTCATTTTAAGGGCCATGCCAACATTCACTGGCATGGCCTGTCAGTTATCACTGAGGCCCATCACGTCGTGGCGTGCCTCCTCGAATACTGTTGCAGCCACGACGCACCATTACGCATCTGGGCAGTGTAACCGTGTATGTGGCATGTTCCGACGATCTTCCCCGTGAAAGACACGCATAGTAGGGTTACATCATGCAATTGGTCCCACTACTGCAACGCGCTGCATGGTTAAATAGGGGAGCGAGGGGAAACCCTTGTTCACTTTCCCCTGCTACCAACTTATCCTCTTCTTCCTCGCGTCGCCGCCTCCGCTGCTCTCTGCATCTTGCGATCGTTGAAAGGGAATCGAACATCACCTAGAGGGAGGTGAATATGCGTTTTAAAATTATTACGGTTTAGGATCAAATAAATGCAGAATAAAACTTAACGTTTAATTTATCAAGCCAAAACCTATATTCACTAGGTTCACTAAGTGCAGCAACAACCTATGCTAAGCAAGACAAGCAACAAGGTGATAGCAAGATGAAATACTTCAAGCACGTTGGCTATCACAATGTAAATTGCAGAAGTAAAGGGCTCGGTTGAGAGATAACCGATGGACACGGACACAATGATTTGTTTCCTGAAGTTCACTTCTAGAGAAGCTATGTCTCCATTGGAGAGGTGCGGGGGCACAATGTACTTCGAACGCCACAATGGCTCATCTCGAGGTGTGGTGGCTTGATGCTCACTCAACGCCACACAAGGCCTCACCAAGGATATGAAGCCATGCAACTCACTGATGCCACAAAAGGCTCACTCTATTCTCCCATGAGCTCGCCACAAAGGCCTACTCACATTCCACTATGGGACACTTGAGGGCGGTCGGCGAACCCGTACAAGGCTTGGGGCAAACTCCACAACTCAATTGGAGGGCTCCCAAGAAACGCCACAAAGGCTCCACAATGCCACAAATTGCCAACAAGCTTGGGGAATCACAACAACTCAATTGGAGCCCCCAAGAACACAACACAACTCCACACAACTGTCTAGGGTTCCAAGAACCCAAGAGAAATAAGCCCAAGAGCTTGAACTCGCCAAATCTCCGAGGAGAACTCAAACCTATGCACCAAATGCAAGAGTCAAGTCCTTCTCTCTCAAATTCCACCAAAGCTACAAAATCTATTGGGGGAATAAGAGAGGAAGAATAGAAGAGGAGAACACAAAACTCTCCAAGATCTTGATCCCAAGGATTCCTTCACAAAGAAGGGATTTGGTTTGGTGGGGGTTGTAGATCTAGATCTCCACTCTCAAATCCCTCAAAAAGATGCAAGAATAATAGGAGGGATAAGGGGAGAGGTCAAGCTCTTCAAGGTCAACAATGGAGGAGACAGAGAGTGAAAACCTGTCCAAAAGAGCTAACCTCATGAAGGGGAAGGGGAGCTCCTTTTAAAGGGCTCCCTGATCTGCCCGTTACTCACAGAAACATGCATGGCCGGTAGTACCGGTGGGTGGCCGGTATTACCGGTAGCACCCAGCCAACGGTCCAAAACGGTGATGTAAACAAACACAAAAATGATCCTGGCCGGTACTACTGCTGTCCCTCGGAACTTCCGGTGGGGTCGGTACTACCGCCCGAAATACTGATCCAAGTTCCGCCAAATAGACACGACCAAAACATACATGTTACTGAACAGAAAATGGGGTTACCGGAAGTTGGGCCAGAATTTACACAGGTACTACCGCGGCAAAATGCCCTAGCGGTACTACCGGTGGCCCACTGGAACTACCGGTCAGGCAAAAACTCTAGAATCAAAACTGCCACAACTTTTGCATCCGAACTCCAAACGAGATGAAACCAATTTTGTTAGAAAGATAAGGACATGTAGAATCCAAAAAAATGTTGTAGAAATCAAATTTGTCAAAATATTGGGTATCACCAAGGGAGAAAATACCATGAATATATATGTGAGATATCTCCCAATGTGTGGAGCCAGAAAAAACCCGCAAGATCAAAAACGCTGTAGGATATGCAAGGGAAATCCATTTTTGATGAACTAGAACTTGTTATGAAGATAACCACAATCTCTAGATCCTCATATGGATAAGAACCAAACAACAACCAAGAAAGATGATGCTATGTATGCTAAGGTTTGAGCTCTCTCCAAAAGATACGAACGAGTCACCCACTCGAGAGCCCCTCTTGATAGTACGGCTATCTATCCTAAACCCAGTCTCCCAACACTACAAGAGACCGGTAAAATAGAAAACCTATCAAGATCATACCTTTGCCTTGAGCATTCCACTTGAGCTTGATGTAGACCCTCTTGTTCTTCTCAAGATGGATCGCCATTCTTGATTGCACTTGCTTGCTCTTTCTTGATGAAGACTTGAGAAATGCTCCCCCTTACTCCATGGGGAAGCCTCTTCTTCGAACTTGTCTTCATCATTCCATGATTGCCGAGGAAGGCAAGCTTCAAGCATAAGATCTTCTAGAGATGACGCATCTTGAGCTTGCACTTCAATTCTTGATGATGTCTTGAAGATAGCCATGAGGAACTCCATCTTCTTCTTCTTCAAGACATACTTGATATTGCTTCTTCTTTTTCAACCTTGAAACCAACACATGGTCCAAGCGATTCTAATGGACAAACCTACAAGTGAAACTCAATTTACACATTAGTCCATAGAGATTATCATTAATTACCAAAACCACACATGGGGCATACATGACCTTTCAACCGTGTTGCCCCTCTCTTTCCTCTACGCCGCTGCTCCGCCCAAGCGCCGCCCTCCACTGCCACTACGGGACCGTGGCAGTTTGTGCCTTGCGCCCCCGTAGCTAGCACCTCATCGGAGGAAGACGATCTGGAGATGGATCCGCACGATGTGGTCACCGTCGACGAGCACGAAGAGGAGGAGGGGGCATTCCTGAGTGAGGCTCGTGGGATGGGTGTAACATGACCCAAGCCGAAATCAATTGGCTTAAGCAGACCCAGAGGATCCCGCCGTAGGTGGATTGATGCCTCCCTAGTGACGAGATCATCCCCGATGCCAAGGAGGGTGAGTATGTAGTGTTTATCGCCCACTTCGCCCATGGATTCGGTCTCCCCCTTATCGATTTTGCCAAGGAGTTCCTTGAAACTTTCGGCCTTCAACCGCATCATCTCCCGGCCAACACCATAGCCTCTTTGTCCAGGTTCATCTCCTGCTTCGAGGAATACCTCGGCCATTGGCCCAGCGTGCAGCTTTGGGCGAAGTATTTCTAGTTCCGCTCCAATGTAGTTCCCAACAAAGAGCTTCGTTCTAGCGACAAACCTCTGACTAGTACGGGGTTGCGTCAGTTACACCCCGGAAGAACTCCATCTTTCCCCAGATCCAGGGCCTCGACTCCTGCAAGAAGTGGCTGAGGTCCTTCTTCTGTGTGAAGAACAATTCTGATAGAGAAATGATTCAGCTGCCGGCCTTCTCTGTCAGCGTCCTCGACAAACACAAATGGGACATTGACTCGAAGAATAAGAACCCTCTTGTTAACTTGGTTGAGAAGCGTCTCATTGAGCTGAAGGAGGCCGGGTTATGCAATGACGATTTGATCATAACTTTCATTAGTAGCCGAGTCTGCAACCTACAACGCCGGACTCAAAAGATCTGTCACATGAGTGGTCCTCTTGACCTAAATCGCGTCTCCACCGTCGAGCTTATCAAATCTCAAGTCTGAAAGCAAGTCAAGTCCATCTTCGGGATGGACATGACCGAGACATGGGAGTGGGGCATGGCTCCTTTCAGTCGAGATAACCCTATACCCTAGGTAATTTCCCCAAGTTATTCTTGCCGAGCTATGTGTTATGTCAGCACATTTTCTTATTTGATCTATCTATGTTCCTTTGTGCAGAAATTCCTTCAGCAAACCATTGAAGATACCCTGAATCCTGCCCTCACTTGGGGCAAGGATCGTGAGACCTTGGACCCGGAAGAGCCAGACTCCGAGGAGTTCATGCCTATCCCAGACACTGGTTCCGACCGACCCCATGGTAACACTTCTGTCTTAAGGAACTGGTCGGATGATGATGGTGAAGATGATTGTGAGATTCTTGAGGTATTCAATCCAATTCCACTATCATTTACTTTTCTGCTTGACTCTACCCTAGCTAACCCGACTGGTCAGGTGGACGATGTGCCTTATGTTGTTGTGGGAGGCCAAGGTCCTTCGAAGAAATGCGCCGCAACCTCTGCCCCGCCCGCCGAGTCATCTAGGGACGAGAAGAGGTACATGAAGCCTGGGAAGAAACCAGTGAGGCGGAGGGAACCTCCAGCTATTACCGCGTAAGTTTTCTCTGCCGGGTTATCTTTGTATTTCTTGTTTATCTCTTTCTGTATTTATTATTTGTTTCTTTCTTATTTGACTCATTTTACCTCATTGCTTCTCTCGGCAGGGATGCTCTGAACATTCCCCAGAGTGGATCTACATGTCCTCTCCAATCCACAGGCCACCATCTCCTCCACCTCGCGATGATACACGGGCTCCCAGCCCAGTTCAAGGTAACACTCCTCCCGTGCCGGATAACAGTCCATCCCGGTCGGAGCGAGAAAATGTTGGTGGAGGTGAAGGTGGTGCCTCGGAGGATTGGCCATGCTGAACTAGAGGGATGACTCCTCCGCCCCCGATAGAGAGAGTGAAGATCATGGAGCCATCAATAACGGCGTCGAAATAGTTTCGTCTGAGGTGCTTGTAACCCTGGCACTAGCTCAACCCCGACCTCGGCAGCAAATAGTGCATGTGTCTACCTCGACCCAACATCAGCAACCACTACCAGCATCATCCGAGTCTTCCAAGACTCGGCTACAAGACCAACCTCGGCAGAGCCCACGGGCCAAATCCCGACAGACCTCGCAGTCTCAGCCTCCGCCAACCTCGCACCCTTAACCTCGGCCAGCTACCTCCCAGCAGCGAGTTAATCCAGTTGGTAAGCAGAAGAAAGGAGGAGATGTGACCAAGGTGACCCAGAACAAAGCTAGGGTTGCACACGCACATCCATCGGTTACCACAATGTTGTAGAAGAATGCTTCTCCCTCTGCCTCGGCCATTGATAAGTAGCTTACACTGCACATTAGCCCAGCTGCTGCGATGGCCACCCGGAAAGCTTCTGCTAGGAAAGGCTTGATCTTGACTCAAACTCCAAGTAGTGAAAGCCCCGGCTCACTTGCTGAGTACACCAATAACTGGAACAATGCTCACTATGGCGAGGTTAGCTCTAGAAATCCTCTGCCCCAGAAGTTTGGTCCGAAAAAATTGGTGAGAGGATGTTCACTACCAGTAGGGCTATTGCTAACGCTGGCAAAATAATGGAGGTAAATACCTCGGTTGCCTTTTTGTACTTGCAATAGATAACACATACTCATTAGTCCCCGAGCCTCCGAGGGAGTAATATATTACTTGGCCGGATGCTCCTCTAGGCTAACACTTAGTAATTTAGTTTCGGATCTTAGCATGTCTGAGATATTGGTCCGAGTCACTTTAAGTTAGTCAAAATTGCCTTTAGAATCAAATATCCAGCCACAAAGACTCGGATCTAGTTTACTCGGTTCAAATCTTGAGAAGAATCAAATATCCATCCACCTAGATTCAGATCGAGTTTACTCAGTTCGAATCTTGAGTAGAATCAAATATCCAGCCACCTAGATTCGGATCGAGTCTACTCGGTTTGAATCTTGAGTAGAATCAAATATCCAGCCACCTAGGTTCGGATCGAGTCTACTCGGTTCGAATCTTGAGTAGAATCAAATATTCAGCCACCTAGATTTGGATTGAGTTTACTCAGTTCGAATCTTGAGTAGAATCAAATATCTAGCCACCTAGATTCGGATAGAGTTTACTCGGCTCGAACCTTGAGTAGAATCAAATATCCATTTTTCTTAGTGACTAACAATTGTATTTTTCAGATCTCCAACAATAGGCCTACTACCGAGTTTTAGAGACTCCTATTCGCTCACAAGGGCCTCTCCACCAAGCACAAGAAATTGTTGCTTGAGCTGAAGAATAAATGTATGTCTTTGCCTTATTGCCCCCAGTACTCTTTTTTTATTTATCAGCCGAATTAACTTATGATCCACCTTTTGCCAGCCGAGGTAAAGGCCCAGAATAAAGAGCTGCAGAAGTGTGTTGTTGACTTGGAAGGTACTTTGCCTCTTTGCACTTGCCCCTTCCTACTTGCCGTGTAATTTTTTACTTCCTCAGCCGGATCAAAAGTTTCTGCAGAATCTCATCGGGATTGCATATTTGTGCCTGAATTGATGACCCATTTTCTTGAACAAGCAGGAGAACACCAAGCTCAACTGAAGGAGAGGGACGACGAAATTTCTCCGCTCCGTGCTAAGAATGAAAATCTGAAGAAACTCTAGAAAGTTGAGCTTGAGAAACTCGACGAGGAGTTCTCTAAAGAGAAGAGTCGGCTTGCACTTCAACCTGAGAAGGAGCAGAAATTACTCAAGGAGGCCGAGGTCAAATTTTACTCAGTTTCCATTGAGTTAGAAAAACTCAAGAAGCAAACTATGTCATGGTTGTCCGGGCTCACCCGGATCAACAACATTGTGGCCCGTGAGTTTTCTCTTGATGATTTTTTCCTTTTCTACCGAGGTTTCCCTTATACTCTTATTAATTTGCCTGACTTGCTCTTTTGTGCTTATTCTTTTAGGCAACTTCCCCGAGTCCAAACCTCGCGCTGCTACTGCTATTCGGAAGTTCCGGGAAAAGAAGGCTGAAGTTGGTCCTATCCCGCTAGAGTATGATATTGATGACTCCTAGGTTGGTCTCTCGGCCAGCCTCGGACCCATGAAGGCTTTTGGGGTAGACCTCCTCGATGTTGCTATCCGGGTTTTCCATGTCCTCTAGCCAGAAGATTCCGTCCCAAGCAAGTCAAGGATTTAGTCGAGAGACTGATGGATTGCGAATAATAGGTGAGCCTGTGGAGGGAGTCTGATGCGCGAGCCAGTGCTGATACCGCCCTATCCTTTGTGCTCTCATGGTATGATGGTACCAACTTGGATATTCTCCGAAACATGCATACCGGTTCTAGATGGACCACTGATCCGGCCTTCATCAAGCAATGCCAAGCGCGAGCGTATGAGCTTATTCAATATGCCTTGGTTCATGCCTAGAACAAAGGGTCGAGCTATTTGGATGGGGTTGATGCTGAATACGAGGAAAACTCCAAAGGAGAATAAGAAAACCTGGCGGAAGTTTCGGCTAAGAATGAAGGAACCTCAGATGGTAATGAAGAAGCTGAGGCTAACGTTGATGCTGATACCCCGGTTGCCACAACTCCTTCTATTCCTACGCCTAATTCGGCCACTGCTGCTGCCGACAAATCTGTCGCTGCTCCTTAAGTAGAAAGAACTTGAAATTTCATTAAATCCCCGGTATACCAGGTGCAAAATATAATATACTTTTTAAGTTGTTTTGCTACTACTATATATTTTTATGTCGAATCATTTTGGGTGGAGTCCTCGATTTTCATTTTCTTGTTTGCTCAATCTTGTGATCCGACTCATGTCTACCATTTTTCGGTGTTCGACTTATGAGTCCAAGATCAGAAAATTAAATTAACAATACTTAAAACCATGAGAATTAGCTTAGAGTGATTCAACATAATAATAAAGAAAGTAAATGCAGGGGTTAGTCCAAAAAACAAGCGTCGGCTCGCTTATTTTTTTTATCATTAGTCGTTTTTCATGTGCCTAACACTCGTTAGCTTTTGCTCTTGCTTGCCATGAAGCCGGGTTTCGGACAACAGTACATCAAGTCGAAGAATGGTCCTTTGGTGCTAACACACTACTAACTCAGCCTAAACGGGTAAGAGACTTAAGCCAACCGACATAAAAAATGTAAGTACAGAAAAGACGATTACTACTAAGGCAGTCCCCGAGTTACTACTCGAGGTGCCGAGGTTTCATTAATTAGCTCATTGCCGACATACAATTAGACATATGAGAGTTTGAGATACATACACTTCAGTTAAGTGTAAAATGGACGAAGGAGCGCTACATTCCATTGCCTTTTCGACTCATCTCCTAACATGTCCGCCTTATTCTTCTCCTGTGGTTGAGCATCTCTGAGATAATATGCATCATTGTGCAATGCCTTGCTCACAATAAATGGCCCTTCCCATGGAGGTGATAGTTTATGTATGCCGGCAGTGCGTTGCACTAGCCAAAGAACTCGATCCCCTTCCCGAAAAACTCGAGGGTTTACTTTCCAGCTATGATAGCGTCAGAGATTTTGTTGATATATGGCGGATCTGGACAATTCCAACTCTCTTGCCTCTTCTAGCAGATCAACATCATTGTGTCGGGCCTCTTGCACTTCGACTTCTATGTATTAGGTGACTCTGGGCAAATCATGCACTATGTTGGCTGGATATATAGCTTCTACCCTATATACCAGAAAGAATGGTGTATAGCCAGTTGATCGATTCAGAGCTGTCCTTAGGCTCCATAGTACTGTCGGGAGTTCATCTATCCAGCACCTAGTTGATCGCTGCAGCAGCTCAATGAGCTGGGGTTTTATCCCGAACAGTACTAGCCCATTGGATCTCTCTAGTTGCCCATTCGATGCGGGATGTGCGACTGATGCAACATCAAGTATTATTCCCTTATCTCTACAAAATCGAGCAAATGCTCCCTCGGCAAAATTTCTGCCATTATCAGTTATTATGTTGTGTGGGTATCCATATCTCAAGATGATATCTCTGAGGAATGATATGATAGTGGGACCATCATACTTCCTAATTGGCTTGACCTCAGTCCACTTTGCAAATTTGTCAACCATGACTAGGATATGAGTCATGTTGCCACGTGCGGCTTAAACAGCCCAACCATGTCCAAGCACCATACAACAAATGGCCAAGTGATAGGTATAGTTTTGAGTTCATAGGATGACATATGTATCTTACTTGAATAGTTCTGACACCCATTGCATTTTCTCACTAAGTCCTCTGTGTCTTGCAAAGCACTAGGCCAGTAAAACCCATGTCGGATAGCTTTGGCGACCAAGGCTCTAGAGGAGGCATGATGCCCACATTCGCCCTAGTGGATATCCCAAAGGATTTCCTACCCCTCTGTGCCGGATCAATACATCGCTGGAGGACATTAGTAACACTTCTCTTGTATAGCTCGCCATTTATTATGGTATAGGATTTTTCCCTTCTCTGAACTTGTCTGGATAGAACGTCGTTACTTGGCAAATTCCCATCTCTCAAAAAGCACAAAATCGACTATGGCCATGTTGGTATAGTGCGGGCCGGGAAAATCACTTCGTCCACTTCCATTGGGTCCACCAACATAACTTCTGCCGGGGTAAGCCAAACAATCCTTGGGTTTGCCGAGGTAGTCCCCGGGTTACTCGAAGCATTCCCCCAATCAATATCCATTGGGACAACCTCTGACCCTAGTTTTGCTGGGATATGGATTCACTCGGATTCGGGTTATGGGTTAATTGATGGTTTTATTAGGTGTTCAAGAGCTATGCCTAGCGGGATAGATTGCTGGGATGAACCAAGTTTTGATAACACGCCAGCTGCCTCATTTTCAGCATGAGGTACATGATGGAATTCACATCCCTCGATGTACCCACTGATTTTCTGAACATGAAATCTATACAAGGCCATATTTGCATCAAGGGCATCCCAATAACCTTGAAAATTGCTGCACCACCAGATCCGAATCACCAAAGCATTGGATACGACATATCCCAATCTACTTTGCTACTTTGAGCCCATGCACCAGTGCCTCATATTCTGCTACATTGTTTGATGCGGCCAAATGTATTTGTAGCACATATTTCAATTGGTCCTTTTTGGGCGAGGTAAGCACTATCCCGACACCTAACCCGATTTTCAGTTTTGACCCATCAAAATGCATTCTCCAATAGTTCAAGTCGGGTAGAGGCGGCTCATATTGCATTCTAACCCAATCGACGAAAAAGTCAGCCAGTGCATGAGACTTTATAACATATCTCCTATCATATTGCAGGGCATAGGGAGCTAACTCAATGGCCCACTTGGCAAATTGGCCACTTATGTATTCTTTACCCATTATCTTGGATATTGGTGCTTCACATATCACCTTTATAGGGTGTTCTTCAAAATAATGCTTAAGCTTTTTGGCCGCCATATAGACGCCATATGCCATCTTTTGATAATGTGCATAATTATGTTTTGACGCGGAAAGTACTTTGTTTAGGTAATAAACTGGCCTTTGCACAGACTTACCCTCTTCGTCACGCTCCATAACTATCACGACACTTACGACCCGGTTGGTCGCTGCTATGTAGAGAAACATCGGCTCTTTGGATAGTGGTGAAGCTAACACAGGTGCAGAGGCTAGCATATTTTTTAACTCATGGAATGCATTATCGGCCTGCGGGGTCCAACCGAACTTATCTGACTTTTTCATTAGTTGGTACAGAGGCAATGCCTTTTCCCCTAGCCGATTAACAAAGCGACTAATGCATGTAAAATGCATACATGAACTTTGTAGTTTGTTAACATGTTTTTCCCACATATCTGCGTCATATATAATGTTATATCCCCATTTTATATTGATTTTTGGGGATTTACCAATGATCCCCTTTATTTTGCCTATAACTCGACAGGGCAGAAAAACCTTGTTTTCAATGTTTTTGATGTTCAGGACCTATATGAAGTCAAATGGACCTGCACTTTTAGGAACACCAATATTTATCCATGAGAAGCATCTAGAGCACAAGAATTCCACCAAGAGGGCCAAACAAGCCCAGGTCGCGCGCCTAGCCTAGGTGGGCACGCCACCCATGCTCGTTTCCTCCTCAACTGTCTGATCGCCTCGATTCTTTCTCCCATGGAGTTCTCTTGACCTAAAAATCCCTATATAACCCTGGGGCGTCCTCGACAGAGGCCACTAGAGACGAAAACACCACAAAACAGAGTCAGATCTAGTGAAGATTGGAGGGGAAAATCCACCAGAGCCACCTCCGGGGAGATCTCCACCCTCTCCAACATCTCCAGCATCATCACCATGATGAATAAGGAGTACTCCACCTCTAGGCTATGGGTTTGTGGCAGTAGCTTGATCTATTTCTCTCTTGTTCTTCACAGATCTAGTACCATATGAGCTGCCCAACATGATTATGGTCATATTTGTAATTCCTATGTGGTGGATCTTTGTTCTATGATTTGATATTTGAGATTGGAATCTATTTTGTGTAAGATATTTTAATAGATGCATATCATGAACCCCGTTCTTCATTGCTTGTTTTGATCCAACTTGTATGCAAGAACTTGTATGGGGAGAATTGTGTGTTCGATGGAGTAGCACGGTGGTAGAGATTGAATTGTGACACATAATATTCAAGATCTACTTTGGTTTTTACCTTTCTTTTGCTGCCTCACTAGCAATAAAGTGAAATCATGTGCTATAGTTATCACGTGATAGTGTGATGACCTTGTTAGATCAAGGTAGCATATTTGTATTTCAAACATCATATAATATTGCTTAAATCTATACTCTGATTTGTTCTTAAATCAAGATTGCATGGAGATTTCCCTTTCTTGAGGAGTATAAGAGAGAGATGTATTCCATCTCAATATTAGAATGTGATGCCCATATTAGTTCCTTTTATCAAGCACATATAGAATTTCCATGAATCTTTAACATTGATGAATTGTTTTGTGATCACTACAACTTAAAAAGGGAGTAGACAAGTGAACCCATGAACCCCGGTCCGATTATTTATCATAAGAAACACCTTTCCATTGCATCTACTATCCTTTACATTTTATACAATTTAATAATTCGAAAATACAAAAATACTTTCCTTACTTGCAATCACTCATAAAAACCCAAAAACAACTTTATCTTCACATATCTCATCTAGTTTGCATTACTTTACTTTATTTACTTTAGTTTGTTTATATTTTATTTCATATTACTAATACAAAACCTTGTGCTTGACAACCACTTGGTGGAGTTTGGGACACAAGACAATTGATTTTACTTTATAGGTTGCTTGAAGAGGAGAAGACAAACATCCTTCCATAACCAATTCCCCAAGAGTTTGATATAAACCCTCGAGTCACCCTTGTGGGGAAACGAAGCTTACTACAACACTATACACTTGGAGTCCCAACGAAAAATGGCCACATTTGTTGCCATCAAGACTATTTTTTGGTGTCGTTGCCGGGGAATTGGTGAAGGTACTTCACAACTGCATCGACATCAAGTTTGAAGATCAAGTTTGAAGAGCAAGGTAACTCCCATGACAACTGCCTATTTTCTGGCACCATCATCTTCATCAACTTGTGCAACAACCCAAGCTTAGGGAGATTGCACCACTATGAGCTTTTTCTTCTCCTTTTAGATTATTAAAGTATTTTATTTTGTCTTGTTTTTAGTCTTTTCAAAGTTTTCCTTAAAACATAAGAACACATAAAAATGGAAAAGATAGCTTATTGGCCCTTTAGTGTAAGAAACTTCCCAAAAGAAAGTGAGATATCGTTTGAACCATTTAAAATAGACCCCGCAACTACTAAAGCCATTTATGAAAACCGTTTTTACAGGAAGCCTAATGAAAATCCTATGCAGCATTTGAGAAATTTTAATGACAAATGCAAAGATCTAAACATGAGTAATAAAAACAATCATATGATTAAAGTTAAACTTTTTCCTTATTCACTTGCTGGTAAGGCTTTAGATTGGATATTAAAATGGCCACCTAAATTTTTTAGCTCTTGGTTTAAAGTTAAAGATGCTTTTGTTGAAAGATTTGGAACCCCTAAAGTAATAGGTCATCTTAGGGAAATGCTTATCATGTTTAAACAAAATAATGTTGACCCTCTTATAAGAGCTTGGGAAAGATTTAGAGAAATAGCTTCTGGAACAGAACATGGTTTAGAGATTGGATATTAATGCATATCTTCTATAGAGGGCTAACTAAAAGCTAAATGTACTATTTAGATAAAGAAAGTGGAGGTGCATTCATAAATATAGTTGTCAACTATGCTTAAATATTGTTAGATAGCCTACTCTTAGAAGTAAAAGTCAAGGAAAGCCTTGAAAAAGCTAAAGTGCTAGAAGATGTATTTGATGAGAGACATGGAATCTTCAATTTATATAATAGAGATAAACAAGTATAAGAAGTTAAAATGTTATGTGAAACAAAAGAACCTCTACTTGATCGTCATAAATGTAGTGTGCATTAACTGATTAACTTGTTGCAAAAGTTTTCTAATGATCCATCCTTTAATGGTCATCAAGCAGGATTTTGTTCCTTCCTAACAAATTATGTTATAAAGGAAAAGATTGAAAGATATAATAGAGAAGCTATGATACCACCTAAACTTGGGGATGTATGGATCCCCAAGGTATTAATCACTATTGGAAAAGATACACATCATGCTATTCTAGATTTAGGATCTAGTGTCTCAGTTTTATCTAAAGATCTATATGATTTACTTGATTTGAAACCTATGGGAAAATTCTCTATAGATCTTTTACTTGCTGATGATTCAACTAAACATGCTCTAGGAAAAGTTCAAGATATTATGGTTGAATTACATATGACATCTTTGCCTGTTGATTTTATTGTAATGGACATGGGGACCAATACCTTAAGTCCTATAATACTTGGTACACCTTTCTTGAGAACCACAGGTGCAGTCATTGATACAAAATAAGGAAATGTGAAGTTTAAATTTCCTCACAAGAAGTGTATGGAACACTTTCCAAGGAAGAAGGAGGTAGCTAAGAAGCACAAGCTATCCCATGAGTTCCACATCACCTAATCAAGTAAGTAAAGCCTAGCTATATGGCTATAAAGAAAGCACTTTGCGGGAGGAAACCCGGTTATTTTTCTTTTTGATTTTTGTTTTGAACTCTTGTTGTATCAAGAGATTTTTGTTTTGGTTTTGTTTTTGTATATTTTAATAAAGTATCAAGTGGAACCCATTTTGGATGTTTAAAAGTTGCTAAACATATGGAGTAGCAATTTTTTGTAGAACAGTTTTTAGTGAGTGAATTTTGTGAATTTTCTATAACTCCTATTGCACTCAAGTTCATACAGCATTTACAACTTTTCATCCTCTATACGCACAAAAATTTGCTAAAATTCTTGACATGTCTAAGTGGACGAAAAAATTCGTTTTGCTATTGCTAAAAATCTGGACAGATTCTGCCATGTTTTGTTTTAACCATTCCCAAGTATCTTAAAATGATTTGTATGAGTCATATTATATGCTAGGGACATGTAGGGATATTATATGCTTGTTGTAGCATTTAGAAAGAATTTTTACTTTGATATATATGCAGCAACTATATACTCTTGTGCCACTAATGTCATCACTCAAAAAAGAGATGGGAGAAAAAGTTTTGTGTTGAAATTTTTGATAGGGAATAGAGGAACATCACACCAAGAGCAATCCAAGGATGGTGAAAACCATAAGCTTGGGGATGCCCAAGGCACCCTACTGGATTTACTCAACTCTCGGTTTGCAAACCCCTAAACTTTTTTTAGCAACATAGAACTATCATAGAAACTTGGAGCGTATGTTTTGTCATTTTACTTTTTGTTTTGCATTAAAAAGACCACCACCACCATTATTATAAATGTTTATGATCAGCTACTAAAAATAAACTCTACCTTAATGAAATTAAAACTAAATAAGAATGCCATGGAATAAAAGCAAAGGGATTTCTATTTTCGTACCCTCGGTACGTCAGTTGTGCTCAGTTTTCCCCAGTCGCTTAAGTTTTCCTCACTTTTGCACATCTCCTTGTACCACACAGTCTGAAAACTCGCTGTCTGACAGTGTTGCCATTACGTGCTGACAAGTGTGGCCGCGTTGAGTCGGGTCCCGTAGTGGACCCTCGCCGTTACGTGCTGACAAGTACGGCCACGTTATGTCGGGTCCCATAGTGGATCCTTGCTGTTACATGCTGACAAGTGGGGCCACGTTCAGTCACTTCCCGTAGTGGACACCTCTCTCCACTTATCCAGATTAGCATCGGACCCACAGCTTATCCACGTGAGCGTCGGACCCACAGCTTACCCAGGTTGGTGTTGCAAGATGGGACCCCGAGCCAGCCATGCGCTTGTGCCCGTGCTGTTGCCTCCCCTTTCTTCTTCTTCTCCGGCGACAGCGGCCCTTTGTCTAGCTTCATTTTCATACAGTGAAATGTGATACATATATGAAAATTATACACCTTTGAACTCCTTGAAATCGCACTTAGGACATGATAATGTTGTGCTAATAAAATCCTGATCATTTATCATTTCCATGGAGTGAAATATAATGCATAAACTTGCATATATGAAAATTATAAACCTTTGAACACTGTGCAATGGCCCTTAATATGTGATAATGATGTGCTAACAAAATTTTGAGAGATTATCATTTTCTCCCCCATTTTCATAGTGTAATGTAATGCATAAACTTGCATATACGAAAATTATACACTTTGAACTCTTTGAAATCGCACTTAATATGTGATAATGTTGTGCTAAGAAAATGTTGACAGATTATCATTTTCATAGAGTGGAATGTAATGCACAAACTTGCATATGTGAAAATTATAAACCTTTGAACACTTTGAAATCGCACTTAATACATGATAATGATGTGCTAACAAAATTTTGAGAGATTATCATTTTCTCCCCCATTTTCATAGAGTGGAATGTAAAGCATAAACTTGCATATACGAAAATTATACACATTTGAACTCTTTGAAATCACACTTAATACGTGATAATGGTGTGCTAAGAAACTCTTGAGAGATTGCCATTTTCATATAGTAGAATGTAATGCATAAACTTGCATATACGAAAATTATACACCTTTGAACTCTTTGAAATCGCACTTACGACATGATAATGTTTTGCTAATAAAATCCTGATCATTTATCATTTCCATGGAGTGAAATATAATGCATAAACTTGTATATACTAAAGTTTTAAACCTTTCAACACTGTGAAATCTCACTTAATAACGAGATAATGATGTGCTAGCAAAAGTTTGAGAGATTATCATTTTCTCCCCCATTTTCATAGAGTGGAATGTAATGTATAAACTTGTGTATATGAAAATTATACACATTTGAACTTTTTGAAATCACACTTAATACGTGATAATATTGTGCTAAGAAAAATCTTGAGAGATTATCATTTTCATATAGTGGAATGTAATGCAAAAATTATACACCTTTCAACACTTTCCCTTCAAATTATATTCAAATTCATTTGTTTATGGAGTTAAAGTACCGGTGGAAAACTCATTATTTTGCATGGATAGAGGGGTGCCCCCCAACAAATATAGGGGTTATAATGTCCGCTAGATCACAAAGGATCAACGATTGGTGGGCACGATCTGCGTGACAAATGTCTCAACCAATCAGAGCGTAGAAGCCAAGATGAGCATAGGTGTAAGAGATTGTGACTAAGAGAGGGGAACACTGAGTAGAACTTAAGAACCAAGGGCAAAACTGAGTAGAACTTAAGAACCAAGGACAAAACTGACAAAGGGATTCAAATAGTAAATAGAAAGAGATTTAAAAAATGGAAAATGCATCTTTTATACAATAAAATACATCTTGGCATACATCAAACTATTTTCAATTCATATATACAGTAGTTTCACAATTAT
This sequence comes from Avena sativa, assembly GCA_916181665.1. NCBI lineage: Eukaryota > Viridiplantae > Streptophyta > Magnoliopsida > Poales > Poaceae > Avena > Avena sativa. The sequence goes on along the minus strand of OV702289.1, from coordinate 665,305,590 downwards.
TGCCTCATTTAGAAAAACTATGTTTTGGGGAGGAATGTTTTGGGAAGAGGCTTGAGTAGAAAGCCATGAACCTTCATACATAGTAGGTGATTTGAGAAGTGGTGATTTAGGTTAAAACTTGATTTATATACATTTCTTATGGTGGTAGGTCATATAATAATACTCCCTAGGTAGATGTCACTATGTTTTGATGTTTTTGAATTTGTTGTGCATAAAATGACTCAATTATCTAGCTAAAACCTATTCGTTGACTATCTGTTGACCAGCCACCGGAGGGTAAAACTGAGTATATTGCACACGGCAGTGTTAGGGCAAACCTGAGTACAACCAACGTGCTAGTGTTACACTCGAGGACAAAACTGAGCACAACTAAGTCGCCAGGGTTAGACACGAGGGAAAAAATGTGACTCACGGTACGCGTGTGTGGTGCACGGGGCGGCAGTGGACACGTGTGGCCATGCACGTTGCAGTAGCGTACACGGTTACTTGGTGCACGATGGTGCAACGAAATGTCGCTTCCCTTCTCCTTTATAGAGGCCTCCTCACTCTCACTCATCACTCACTCGCTCACTCAACCGTCTCCACTGTCCCATCACCTTCTACAAACCCTCAAGAAAACCTCAACCATGCCGGTGATGGAGAAGAACGACGTGGTGGCCATCGGCGCCTCCAAGGCTGCCATTGAGGAGGCCCGCGTCCCCGTACAGGCCCCCGTCGAGGCATCAAAGGCAGCCGTCGTCCCTGATGGACCAAAATATATCGAGCTCGTTGGGGAACCCCAAGAGGAAGGTATGATGAGCATAGCAGCAAGTTTTCCCTCAGTATGAAACCAAGGTTATGAATCCAGTAGGAGCAAGGAAACACCCCAAAGGTGTTGCTAGCTGAGCCTTGGCAGGGCGCACTACCGGTGCTAGTAGCAACATGGAGACCTGCACAACACAACCACAGAACTCTATCCCCAACTTGCGATGAGGTTGTCAATCTCACCGGTTTTGCTGAAAACAAAGGATTAAACGTATCGAATGGAAGAAAGTAATAGTTTGCAGAAAGTAAACACAAAGCAGTAAACAGTTTGATTGTAGATTGTATGTAAAAGAAAGGACCGGGGTCCATAGTTCACTAGAGGTGGCTCTCCTTAAGATAGATAACATGCTAGGTGAACAAATTACAGCGGGGCAATTGACAAACATCGAGAAAGCATACAAGCATATACTAATCATCTTGACTCCTTTGAGACTTTATTGGGCATTACAACATTATACATAGACCGCCATCCAACTGCATCTATGACTAATAATCCACCTTTAGGTTATCATCCGAACCCCCTCCAGTATTAAGTTGCAAGCAACAGATTATTGCATTACAAATTGCGTGTAAAGTAAACAATACGATTGTTCTATGAACAAAGGATTGTTGTTTTCTCCCTAGTAGCAATAGCACATCTAGTACCTTAGAGATTTCTGTCACTTCCCCAGATTACCAGAGGCATGAACCCACTATCGAGCATAAATACAAACTCTTGGAGTTGCTAGCATCTACTTGGCCAAGATAGCTACTAACAACGTAAACCATGCAAGATCACAAATAACAAAGACATGATAGAATCAATAATCAATCTGAAATAGCATCTCAATATCCATCGGATCCCCGCAAACACAACATGCAGAATTACAAATAGTTGATCTTGATCATGAACGGAGCTCACAAGATCTAGACATGAAAGCACAAAGGAGGAGAACCAGCCATCTAGCTACTACATGGACCCGTAGTCCAGAGATGAACTACTCACACATCACAATGGAGGATTGCATGATGATGAAGAAGGCCTCCAAGGTGAATTCCCCTCTCCGGCAGGGTGCCGGGAAGAGCTTCAGATCCCTCCCGAACTAGGGATGGAGATAACGGTGGCTACAGACTCTTTCGTGGATTTTTTGATCGACTCCTTAGGGTTTCCGTATCAGAGGCAATATATAGGCGGAAGGAGAGGCCGAGGGGTTGCCTGGGCTGGCCACACCACCCCCTGGCGCGGGCCAAGCCTGGCCGTGCGGCCAGGTGGTGTGGCCGCCCTCTGGCCCTTCTCCGTCTCGTATTCTGGCTCCAAGTGTCCCCCGGTAAAATAATAACTTTGACTTTTGTCCCATCCAATTCCGAGAATATTCATTTTCTGACTTCCTGGAACCAAAAACAGTAGAAAACAGGCAGCTAGCACTATGGCTCTTGTTAATAGGATAGTCCAAGAAATCATATGAAAAGTACTCCAAAGTGTGAACAAAACACAAGAAAATAGATAAAACCAAGCATGGGACATCAAAAATTATAGATACATTTGCAATGTATCATTCCCCGTCTAGACCCCCATCTCTACTTTCACCATAGCCGCCGGTGAGGAGGCCCTCGCTAGTTTCGGGCAGATCTCGCTCGGCTGGGACCCCTACTAGGAGGTTGATTACATAAGGCCAGAGAACCCCTACGACACCAGCATCGTCGACCCATGGTTGGAGGTAACTAGGGTTTTCTGCCCTTCCCTTGTTCTTCCCCCATTCCCATCGTTGGATGCTAGATCGAATGTTATTAGGGTTCGGCTGTTCGTATTTTTACAGTAGCTAATCCTCTTGTGTTAGACACTACAAGAAAAGTTGGATTTTACAATGGACGATTTTCGTGGTTGAAGGCCCTTTTTCATGGCCGAAGAGTCTTGCGCGACGGATGGCCTTCGTGGTAAAAGCCCCATCACAAATGAATTAACCACGGTTTTTTTGCCCTTGGTGGATCGCACTCTTCAGCAATGAAAACATGTTCCGTCATAGATCTATTTGACAGCCACGCTGACGGCTGACGTCATGCAAACTGCCACGTGGCAGCCGCCGTTAGCGGCCGGTTACCGCCATTAACGGTCATAGAAACCATGGCAGAAGCCAGGCCCAGCCAAGGCCTGTAATTACTAACTGGGCCGGCCCATCAGGGGAGCCCAACAAGAAGATGGCCCATTATTGTTTTGTCCTGCACTGTTTGAAATAGGCCCAGAGATGTAGCCCGTGAACTTTCAGGCCCGATTCTATTTCGGCCTACAGAAGGCCCATGTTTGTCCAACATTGTGCTGCCACTTGAGGACTGCACAAGTCCGTCCCTACACTGTTCAGTCCTGTTACCAATTTAGCCTTTTACTGTTTAGTCCTATTACTATTTTAGCCTTTTAGGAATTTCAACCCGTTACTGTTTAGGCCCTTTAGTGTTTGGTCTTTTGCCTGTTAAGACTGGCACTGTTTGGCATGTTACTCTACTGTCCTGCCACCATACTAGCCTTTTGTTGTTGATACCTTTTACGGTTCCGACCTTTTACTATTCTGGCCTTTTCACTGTTCTGGCCTTTTACTGTTTTGGCCTTTTATGGTTCTGTCCTTTTACTGTTCTGGCCTTTTGCTGCTACGGCCTTTTACTGTTCTGGCCTTTTACTGTTCTGGCCATTCACTGTTCTGGCCTTTTACTGTTCTAGCCTTTTTACTGTTCTGACCTTTTACTGTTCTGGCCTTTTACTATTCTGGCCGCTTTGGGTCGTCCATGCGCACGTTGTTACTGTTTCGAACTTTTTTTGCTAGCGCCTACTTTTCGCAGAATAGGTGAATATCAAGACATCAATTAATAAACACACAGAAATTAACATTACTTATTACACAACAATAAAAGTTTGTTACAACAGGTTATACAACAAGATCGTAATTCCGACAGATTACAACGTGTCAGTACCATCAATAAGAGATCGGTACATGGCGATTCACTTCACTGTATCATCTGTCCTCTTCTTCAACATTTCAGCTACAGATCTAAGAGCAGCTACACCCTTTCATTCTGCATGCAATATAGCATTTATATATTTATCACATGCAGGAGTTGTTCTAGGTGGACTTTTAAGTAAATTTGCTTCGGCAATGCAATGGGAGGATGAATGGGACGAGAGATCACAACTTTTAGTCCTGCCTTCCAAGGGCTCCTGCTGGGTTTTAACTGCAGTCTGCTAAAATATGGTGCAATAGGTTAAAACAAACAACAAGGGAAACAAGTAGTATTGTATAAAGTAGATATCATTTAAAGCAAGTATGAACTTACAGTAGCACGTTCAGGCTGACAGTAGCTCCTTCTCGAGCGGGTGTGACTCCTGCTCAATCTGCTAGAAGAATCTGAGCAGAGCAGTTGGAACTCTGGTCCTTGTACTCCATTGTCATTTATCTACATGACATTTGAAACCAAGTTGGTTTGTTTGGAAGGATGAAAACTCTTGAAAAATACCAAAAACGTAGCATTAAAAATTACCAAACGTATGTTTCAAACTAGATAGCTGGTTTGGAAGGATGAAAGCAGGTGAAAACACCAACATATAGCATTAAAAATGACCAGATATATCATCCAAACTAGATGGACATTTTACGAATTAAGAATTCGCATATATATTCACAATTAAACATAAATGCAAATATCATGGCAAGTTCTTAGGTAGAATGACAATTAATTAACATGACAAGAAACTGGCCTAAGTAACACAAGAAAACCTCACGATTCAGCCTTACTGGGCATCAGATTGTTAGTGTTGGATCCTCTATGAGCTATTTGCATGACCCATGCGAGTGCTCAGAAAGAATAGAATCTATGAGTTCATGTTGGAGGATTAAACCGATAGCGTGAGAATAAAGAAAGGGAATAAAAGCAAGAAGCTAATGAGGTGGATAGGACCTACAAGATGAAGGGTGCAAACGAAATGGCAATAGCATCCAGGATATTGAGCAACATCCTGAAGATTTTTTAGCTTACGAGTAACAAAAATATAGCAAACGGGTAAGAGAAATTACCGCTGCACGGCAAGGACGGGTGGGACGGGCAAGTGGGCACCGGGGGCGGCGGCTCGGCATTTCGGGGTCAGCAACAAATGATTCAGTGAATCGCCCCGGGTAGGGTAGATGACAGCGTTGGTGAAGCAGATCCGGTGCCGCGAGGGAGTCGGTGAAATAGTTCCGGTAAAGAGAGCCTGTAGTGGAACTCTGGTGTGGAAGAGAGGGCCGGCGGTGAAGCGGCTAGAGGAAGGTTGAGGTTGGAGGGGTGTGGGCAGGGAAGAGACGATGGGGGGGTATAGGTGGGATGACGCACATTTACAACCTATACCCCTCTATTATTGTAGTACTGTCATGGTCCTTGTTTCCGGAGCAGGGATAGAAGAGGAATTTTGCATTTGCAAAAAGCAGGGCAGGATATTTGAATAGATGTGCGCGGGATGTTTCGACGCCATGCAGAAATTTTGAGGTTGAAGCTTCCGATGTATGCTACTCCGATGCGGACGCTCTCACGTGTTGGCCCCGTCTAGACCCACACACCAGCGATAGTATGCTTACCAACATATAAATGAGTTTCCACACATTTGCCGAAATTGATAAACAATATATTTTGAAGGCTTTCATACAAGATAACTAAGGTCACGACCATATCTCTGTTATAGTTTATAATAGCGTGTCCATATCTGGTAGATAGCTGCATCTTGGCATTTCAAAAGAAGATTCTGGATTTGATGGACAATGCCCAACTTTCATGAATTTCCAAACTTTCTTGCTAAATCTATGCAATAAAATGACTTCTTGACAATCTGAAGTAAATATGTCTAATTTTGAACTAGAATGTGTGTGATATACCTTGCTCTTGACTTTTTAAAATAATTCAAAGATATCAAGTAATCAAATATTGGAGAACCACCAAGAGTTTTGGAAAATTCAACTTTTTGATATGAATGGTAATGACACCTAATTTCAGCCATTTTAAAAAATACAAAGAAACAAAATATAAAAAAAAATGCATCCATTATTTTCTCTATTCGTGTCTCACTATGTGCACTAGCTAGTTTCCATGGAAAAATATAATCTTGAAATTTGATAATTTCTGAGAAAATTTGTATCACAATATATATGGAGTACCATGTAAGAATATGCATGGCTTTCAAACCAGATGACCAAGGTCATGGCCATATCTTTTATATAGTTTATAATAACCTATCCATATTTGTTATGGTGTGTATTGGCATTTAAAATATTATTTACAAAGGAAGCTTCTGAATTGGAAGTTATTTCAATTTTCTAATGCACAACGAAGCTACTACAAAACATGGCTTTAAATCCCACTGCCCCGGTTTTCACTCAAAGTATATATAGCCTAGGGTTAATTAAGTTTAGGGTTCAGGGTTTTATTTTGGGTTGAGGGTTTAAGGGTTCATGGTTTATGGTTTAGGATTTTAGGGTTTGGTGGTTTAGGGTTTAGGGTTGTTCAAGGTTTTAGGGTTTATCATAGTTTAGGTTTTAACGTTTAGGGAATTTTCAATAATAATGTTCAAGCTTTATATATATGGTTATATTCATGGAATAGAATGGCGTTATCGCAATTTAATAAAAGTATTTCAAAATTTGATCTATAAGTGCATTATACCTCCTTGGTAAGGGTTTAGGGTTCTAGGTTAGGAAGTTAGAGTTCTAGGGTAAGGAGGTTATTAGGGTTTACGGTTAAGGGTTTATGATTTTCAATAATGTTCAAGCTTTATGCTTATATTCATGTAATAGAATGGCGTTACCACAATTTAACGAAAGTATCTCAAATTTTGATCTATAAGTGCACGGTACCTGCTGGTTTAGGGTTTATGGGTCGATGATTTAGGGTTTCACGGATTAGGTTTTATGGGTTGTTTAGGGTTTAGGGATTAGTGATTTTTCAATAATGCTCAAAGATTTATACTTATATTCCTCGAATAGAATGGCGTTACCTGCTTTAATGAAAGCATCACAAATGTTGATCTATAAGTGCATGATACCTTCTTGGTTAGGGTTTTACAGTTTAGGTTTGATCATTGTATAGGGTTTAGAGTTTAGCGAATTTAGAATAATGCTCAAGCTTTATTGTTATATTTGTCGAATAGAATGGCATTACCTAATTTAATGAAAATATCTCAAATTTTGATCTATAAAGTGCATGATACCTGCTTGGTTAGTGTTTATGGGTTGAGGGTTTGGGGTTTTAGGGTTTAGGTTTTAGGGGTTGTTTAGGTTTTAGGGTTTAGAGAATTTTCGGTAATGCTCAATATTTATGCTTATATTCGTCGAATAAAATGGCATTAGCAAATTAAACGAAAGTATATCAAATTTTGATCTATATGTGCATGCTACGTGCTTGGTAAGGGTTTAGGGTTTTAGGGGTTTAGGGTTTTGGGTTTGGGGTTTTAGGAATTTTTGATAATGCTCAAGTTGCTTTATGCTTATATTCGTTGAATAGAATGGCATTACATCAATTTATTGAAAGTATCTCAAATTTTGATGTATAAGTGCACAATACCTGCTTTGGTTAGGGTTTATGGGTCGAGGGTTTAGGGTTATAGGTTTTTAAGGTTTAGTTTATGGGTTGTTTATGGTTTAGGGTTTAGCGAATTTTCCATAATGCTCAAGATTTATGCTTATACTCATAGAATAGAATGGGTGTTAGCTGATTAATGAAAGTATCTCAAATTTTGATCAATGTGTGCATGACACATGCTTAGTTAGGGTTTATGGCTGAGGGTTCGCTTTAGGGTTTAGGGTTTACGTTTTAGGGGTTGTTTAGGGTTTAGGTAAAAATTTATATTACTCGAGATTTATGCTTATATTCGTTAAATAGAATGGTGTTACCCAATTTAACGAAACTATCTTAAATTCTGATCTATAAGTGTATGCTACGTGCTTGGTGAGGGTTTAGGGTTTAGGGTTATAGGGTTTAGGGTTATAGGGTTTAGGATTTGGGTTTTACAGGTTTCGGTTTTCGGGAATTTTCAATAATGTTCAAACTTTATTGTTATATTCGTGGAATAGAATGGCGTTACCGCAATTAATGAAATATCAAATCTCAGATTTTGATCTATAAGTCCGTGATACCTGTTTGGTTAGGGTTTTTATATGGGTCGAGGGTTTAGGGTTTTAGAGTTTTATGGTTTAGGTTTTATGGATTGAATAGGGTTTAGGGGTTTAATTGAATTTTCAATAATACTCAAGATTTATGCTTATATTCGTCGAATAGAATATATATGGCATTACCTAACTCATTGAAAGTATCTCCAAATTTGATCTATAAGTGCATGATATCTGATCTGTTAGGGTTTATGGGTTGAGGGTTGGGGTTTTAGGTTTAGGTTTTATTAGGGGTCGTTTAGGGTTTAGGGTATTTTTGATAATGCTCAAGATTTATGCTTATATTCATCGAATAGAATGGAGTTACCAGTTTAATGAAAATATATCAATTTTGATTGATAAGTTCATGCTACGTGTTTGGTAAGGATTTAGGGTTTAGTGTTTAGATTTCAGGGTTTCAGGAATTTTAAATAATGTTCAAGCTTTATGCTTATATTCGTGGAATAGAATGGCGTTACCGCAATTTAATGAAAGTATCTAAAATTTTGATATATATAAGTGCACGATACCTGCTTGATTAGGGTTTATGGGTCAAGGGTTTAGGGTTTAAGGTTTTCCAGTTTAGTTTTATGGGTTGTTTCCGGTTTAGGGTTAAGAGAATTTTTGGTAATGCTCAGGATTTATGCTTATATTCGTCTAATAGAATGGTGTTACCTGATTTAACGAAAGTATCTCAATTTGATCTATAGTTGCATGATACCTGCTTGGTCAGGGTTTAGGGGTTTAGATTTTATGGTTTAGGATTCCGTGAATTCATAATAATATTTTCAAACTTTATGGTTATATATATTCGTGGAATAGAATGGTGTTACCGCAATTTAATGAAAGTGTCTCAAAAATTGATCTACAAGTCGATGATATCCTGCTTGGTCATATTTTTTGTTAAATAAAATTGGTTGGGCTGTTAGGTTGGGCTCGAATTCGGGCTTTTGATTTTTGGCTTATAAAGCTACGAACGTGTTTTTGGCTTTGTTTTTTTAGCTTTTACTCTGACATAGTGGAATGATAGTATAAGCCAGGTTGGATGTTTTTAACGATTTTATCTTGGTTTAGCGAAAAATGTTCGAATTTTGAACAGAAAGCGATGGGAATCTCTACTTCCCGTAATTCTGGCTCACTGACATGTGGGTCACTTGCATAGTGGGTCGAAAAAGTCGGTGTAGGTCGGAGTGGGCGGGCAGGTAAATATTGAAGAAGGTCTAGGAAACGTGGATGGGGTGATGCACTTGGGAGAAGGAAAATTTACCACCTATATCCCTCTGTTATTGTAGTGCTCTCTCGGATTCTTGTTTCCGGAGTAGGGATAGAAGAGGATTTTTGTGTTCTAGAAAGAGGTGAAGCATGTTTGAATGGATGCGCATGATATTTTAATGGATGGGTGCGATGTTTGGGCATCGTACCAAATTTTGAGGTCGAAGCTTCTAGCATACGCTACTCCGGCGTAGGGCCTCTTAGACGCGTTGTCACCGTCTAGGCCCACACGCCCGCAAGAGTTGCTTCCCAGCATTTAAACGAGTTTCTAGGCATTTGCTGAAATTTTCGAACAATTTAAGGCTTTCAAGAAGATGACCATCGTCCAAAAAAAAGGTGACCAAGGTCATGGAAATAGTTTATGATGATGTGTCCGTATTTGGTAGATCGGTGCATCTTTGCAAATCAACCAATATGTCTGCTTCCAAATTTGAAGATTGTTTTCGAATTTCCAAGTAACAACAATGTGTTTTGTTTTGAAGCAACTACAAAAATGATGGCTCAAAATACCACTGCCCCCTTTTTTCACACAATGTATAACGCCCTTTCAAGCTTCCAGGCTAAATTTGTGCAATAAAATAATTTTTGGGGCTAGATGTTTTTTTGGGGGTTGGATGTTAGAATGATTGGGCGGGATGTTTGAATGGGTGGGCGGGATATTTCGGCGCTCTGTCAAAATTTTCAAGTTGAAGCTTCTAAGGTACGCTACTCCCACTTGGGATGCTGTCCCCGTCAGATAGACCCACAAGCATGTATGCTTTCCAGCATTTAATGAGTTTATAGACATCTACCGAAATTAATGAACATTAATTCAAGGCTTTCAAACAAGAGGAGCAAGGTCACAGCCATAGTTTCTGTACCTTTTTCATCTTTTGTACTACTCCGTACATTGAAGCATCTTCTCCAACAAAGCTTAAAAACCTGGCCATATTTGGTAGATCGGTGCATCTTGGCATTTCAAGCAATTGTTTACAAAGGAGATTCCAGATTTGATGGATAATGCCCTACTTTCATGAGTTTCCAAACTTCCTAGCTGAAGATGCTGAAATTAAATAACATTTTGACGATTGAAAGTAAGTATATTTATGTACTACAAAGTGTGTGATATAACTTCCTCTTGACTTTTTAAAAATAGTTTAAAGGTACCGAATTAGTCAAATATTGGAGAACCACCGAGAGTTTTACAAGATTTCAATTTTTTGATATGAATAGTAATGACACCAAATTTGGGCCAGTCTTTAAAAAAATAAAGAAACAAAATATAAAACGAAATACAACCATTCGTTTCTCCGTTGCTGTCTCACTATGTGCATTGGCTAGTTTCCATGAAAATATAAAAATTTGATAACTCTTGAAAACTCGTTTCACAGTATGGCGTACCATGTTTGAACATTCATGGCTTTCAAAAACTAGATGACCAATGTCAAGGCCATATGTGTTACCATACTTTATGATAATGTAACCATGTTTGGTAGATTGGTGCATATTGGTATTTCAACATTGTTTAGAAAAAGAGCTTCCATATTTGGAGTTATTTTAAAAGCTCCAATCGATAATAGTGGCTTTAATTTTTTCATATGATATATGGTGTACCATGTATGAATTTGCATGGCTTTCAAACCAGGTGACCAAGGTCATGGCCACACCTTTCCTATAGTTTATAACAACATGTTTGTATTTGGTAGATTGGTCCATATTATTGGCATTTAAAATATTATTTACAAAGGAAGATTCTGAATTTGAATATATTTTCAATTTTTCAAGCGACGACGATGGCTTTTGTCATGAAGAAACTACAAATAAGTATGGCTCAAAATCCCATTGCCCTAGTTTCGACACAAGATGTATATAGCCTGGGGTTTAGGGTTCGTGTTTTTTGGGTTGAGGGTTTAGGGTTTATGGTATATGATTTAGGATTTTAGGGTTTAGGGCTTAGGAGTTTAAGGTTGGTATTTAGGGTTTAGGGTTTTAGGGTTTATGAATTTTCAATAATAATGTTCAAGCTTATATATATGCTTATATATATTCGTGGAATAGACTCGTGTTATCGCACTTTAATGAAAATATCTCGGATTTTGATCTATAAGTGCATCAAAACTTCTTGGTAAGGGGTTGAGGGTTTAGGTATTGTTATGAAAGGATCTACAATGAAAGTAACAACAATGTGTTTTGTTGTGAAGCAACTACAAAGATGATGGCTCAAAATGCCACCGCCCCCTTTTTCACACAATGTATAACGCCCTTTCAAGCTTCTAGGCTAAATTTGTGCAATAAAATAATTTTTGGGGCTGGATGTTTGAATGGGTTGGCGGGATATTTCGGTGCTCTACCGAAATTTTGAAGTTGAAGCTTCTAAGGTACGCTACTCCCACTTGGGATCCTGTCCCCGTCAGATAGACCCACAGGCCTGTATGCTTTCCAGCATTTAATGAGTTTATAGACATCTGCTGAAACTAATGAACATTAATTCAAGGCTTTCAAACAAGAGGAGCAAGGTCACAACCATAGTTTCTATACCTTTTTCATCTTTTGTACTACTCTGTACATTGAAGTATCTTCGCCAACCAAGCTTACAAACCTGGCCATATTTGGTAGATCGGTGCATCTTGGCATTTCAAGCAATTGTTTACACAGGAGATTCCAGATTTCATGGATAATGCCCTACTTTCATTAGTTTCCAAGCTTCCTAGCTGAAGATGCTGAAATTAAATAACTTTTTGACATAAAGCCATTCGTTCACAAAGTGCAATGCTATGTGCATTAGTTTCCATGGTAAAACATAAACTTGTATATTGACAAGTTTTGGATCAATTTTGATCTATGGTAACTGGCAGGTGGGCCACGTATATGGTGGTGCCCAAAGCAAGGTAGGTCAGAATTTCCAAAGTTATCCCCCTGCAGTCCGCACCCCTTCGCGCCGTCTATTAACTTCCACCCTCCGTCGCCTAGGCCTCACCCCCTTCCCCACAAAACAGACGCGCTTACGACCGCTCCTCATCACCAACATGCACGAAGAAGCTTTCCCTACCCGTTGGTCTTTTTGAGACGCACCGGTGGGCACGTCGATCCCACGGTAGTCCTTCTATCTCTAGCTCGATCTGGTTGGCATTTTTATTGCCCTTTCAAATACTCCTACGTAGTTTAATTTGTCCTCAATCTGCATGGTCATAGTTTATTCTACGATGGATCTTTGTTCCTAAATACCTTCGACGATTTTTGCTGTCAATATGTTTGCTGAAATGCATATGCATATATAGTTTTTGTACTTCATCTATATGTTTCGTGTTTTTCTTTTAATAATAACCAACCTTGTATGTCATAATTAAACAGATGGGCAGATTTTGGATAGAGATTGCTCCATTAGGCAGCACTAAACGTATCCTTGATGTTCTACGATTTATGGGATTTGTTAGAGCTCATTGTGACAACTCAAAAGTACATTGCCCCTGCCGGTTGTGTGCGAATCGTAGGGTGTTGCCTCAAAGTATAGTGGAAGACCATATTTTTACATTTGGGATGCTTAGCACATATATTAGATGGGTATTTCATGGTGAACCATATGATCCTCCATCTGAACCAGGTGAAGCACATCTTTATCATCAAGATCAAGTAGGGGAAGCAGATGTTGATCAACTAGATCAACTGACAGAGGCAACTCCTGAGCATCTAGATCAACTTGGAGAAGGGGGAGGAGAGAAAAAGCGCAAGTTGCATGAAACAAGATTCATTTCTGGTACTACCACTATGCCAGATGACAAGGTATATCTGTAGAACGACAAATGTTCAGGTTGTGTGTCTTTGATGTTTGTCTATAAACGTATTTGTTAATCTACTAATCGCAGAAGCAGACGACCGAAGAGGGCTTTGATGGTAATGACGATGACCTGTTCGTTGATGAGCTTGTACCCGAGGCTGTGGATCGGGAACACTACGTCTAGATGGACTTGATGCAGGGTTGCTGATCATCAGGGGTGTACTTTTGGTTCCGTTCATGACCACTAGCCTAGCTACAAAACTCTTGGGGTGTAGAGCTATCCCATGATTGGTTCGCTACTGTCGTAGTTCTGTAATATGGAGCTACCTTATTATGATTTCTAGGCCTTTGTTAGCAGAACTATAATTGGAAACTATTTCGTATATTAGTATATATGGAGTATATGTGTGTTTGTGTGTGTTTCTAGTCTGAAATCCGAGCTTATCATTTTATCGGTTCCTAAACTGTTTTTGAGGCCCCAGCACTGGTGCCCTATGCTGCAATTACCACCATCTTGTCCACTGCTCTGTGAGACGAATCAGCGGAAGGATAATAAGCTGGGACCAATTTGATTCGAAGTGGGGACATTTTCTCTGTCCTTGGAGAGGAACTCGGGAGAACTAGTACTGGTACCAAGGGAAGGAGGAGGTTGGCTCGGTCAATTATCTCACCCACTTGATGTGGGACCTGCTTTAACTCACCCCTGACATGGGTCCCGCTTGAAACAGCTGTAGTCCACCACGTGATAGCTGGGATAAAAATTCGGGATTCTCTCCCGGCAAAATGTTCCCGCCACTGCCACTTAAAAATACTGTAGAAAAAAGTGTACTGCCCAGCCCTACTACTGCTAGTACTACTACTCCCCTGCCCATGCCTTTCTACCGACAACAAGACAAGAAACCATCACTAGCTAACTCACATCCAGCAAGCAATTGTTGGAACTGGTGCAACATCCGATTGGGGAGTTCTTGTTGAAATAGGTGGGTGTATTTGCTCACCTCGAAATCCGGCATTGCTTAATTTGCTTCTGATTGGGCCATTGGGGGTACTATTAGTACTAGGAGTAGTAGTATTCGGTATGCTTTGTTTGTGGAGTTCTTGCTTATTGCTCACCTCGGAATCACCTAATCAGGATATTTTCCTATTCTCTAATCGATTGGGTCATTTGGGTGGGGTGGGGGTAGGGATGGGGGGTGGGTGGGGGAGGTGGTACTGATTTCGTATGGATTCCGGATCAGGGCATGGTCACCGCTGTTCCGATTGGGGCATTTGGTCGGGTTCGATTTCGGTGTTCTTCACTTCTGTAACCTTTAGTTGCTACTCGTAATGTTCAATGGATTTTGCGTCACATTCTATATGGAGAACTATGGGTCAGTGGCGCGCAGGGCCACTACGGACAGGGATGGTCCCGTCAGTTCCCTTAAAAGTTGCCTAAAAAGGTAATGTAGCAGTATATTTGTTGCGTTCTTCCATTCTTTCCAATGCTGAAAGTGGTTGGCTGCAACCTGGATGTATCCCTGTGCTAAAAGTTGTCTCTGTCTGCATCCTGGTTTTTTGTGGAAGCCTCTGTGACACCATCTCTTCTTCATTTACTGTAGCACGGTGGTACATACCTGTGAACGTGCGGTGCTCTAGGTGCGGCAAACAGGATGGTACCCCCACATGCCGCAGGATCCGGCGAGTACCACTACTCACCAAAAAACAAGCGCAAGGCCACCGACCAGCTGGGAGGGCCCAGCTTAAAGAGAAAGGTATTTGTTCTTAATACCCTTATTACCATGGTGCAGACATTTTAAGTATTACATGCTTGGTGTGATGCATGCTTATCAGATGTTCACAAACATATGTGTGATTTTATTAATTCTGGCACTGTGTTTATGTGAATATGGATCTATCACACTGTCTCATACAGTCAGTATATGACTACTATGTACTATACTCCCTCGTCCCAAGGCTTAGGCTATTGGGAATATGCCCTAGAGGCAATCATGTATGATGTTATTTCCAATGTATTCATAAAGTTATTGTCCACTACTGATATATATCATTGAATATGTGATTCGATTGTGGAACTATATATTCATGTTGTTTATACTGATTGTCCTTGGTCGTTGAGGTTGTGCTGGACACACAACTTAGACTAATGTGAAAGTCGGCTGATGACTCGATTCCACTTGTCATGGGCATAGAGATGCTATTCCGACTTACACGGATTCGGCTAAAGAGTTTAGCGAGTCGGAATGACCCATATTGAGATACAATGAATAAGTCATCATTTGTATATCTCAATCAATGTAATCCTTAGACCTGAGGTTGTTGCACAATCCGAGTTGAGGATCACCGACTTAGGTTCTGACAAACGCGGTTCCGTCACTTGGCAGTTATAAAGGCGGAGTTCGGGTCGACTGTGTTGGGTCCACAACATAGAAAACAAAAAATTTCCTACGGTGTAAACTACACGCCAAGATCTATCTACTAGGTACAAAGAAACAGGTGGAAATACATCCAACGAGAACTTACCCTCGTAGACAATGAGCTTTGTTAATGAGTAGGAACTCGTGGTTGATGTAGTCGTACACTTGCCGATCTCAAGATCGTGAGGAAGTCCGAGCGCCGCAACTCAGCAGCGCATCCGCACTCGCACACACGTTCAAGCCACCGGACAACCTCCACCTCCTCGCTCCAGCGATCCTGCGGAAGCAGCAACTCCTTCCAGACGAAATGCCACCGGGAACATGTATCTCGCTAATCCGAGACCATGGGGGAATAATTCTAGAGGGGGAGAGAGATCCTTCACAAGGAGGTGTGTGGATGAAGGAGGGAATGGGTGGCCTTTTATAGGAGGAGGGGGGTGCCCCTCTCTCCATGGCCGGCGCATGGGGGGTGACCCCTCACCTCCCCCATTCATGTGGTGGTAACCCCCCCCCCCCCCCCACACACACACACACACACATTAAAATGCCTCTTCACATTCCCTTTTAAAGTCTCCACTTTAAATGCATTAAATTTCTCCAAATTTAATGCTCTCTCATTTAATAAAACTCTTTTTATTAAATTTATTCAGAATTTTGTTAATTACTTTAATTAACAAACATTCACATATAGCCCCTTGCAATATTTCAATATCACATGCAGAACCACCTTCTGCAATTTCACCCGAAACAATTTCCGGTTTCTATTGAAACAATTCCTGCGCTTTGCAATTCTTTTGTCTGAAACATATGTGCTCCAAAATAGTGTCCGGTAACTCTTAAGTGTGCCACCCTATGGTTCGCGAATAATGCAGACATGATTGAGACCCTTCTCCGATCAATAATCAGCAGCGGGACCTGGAGATCCGTACTGACTCCTACACATTCAACGATGACTCCTGTGATCGTGAGAACCTTTAACGCTTGTAACTAAATCCCTTTGTCTCTTGATATATTACATGTCCGAGATTCGATCATCGGTATCTCCATACCTAGTTTGATCTCGTTACCGACATGCACTCTTTTCTCGTTCCCGTGATATAACATTCTACTGATCACATCACTTGCTTGCAAGCTATCCTAATGTGATATCACCGAGAGGGCCCAGAGTATATCTATCCGTCATCTGGATTGACAAATTCCACTCTTGATCCATGAGCCTCAACATAACACCTTCGTAGTACTGAACCCATCTTTATAGTCACCCTGTTACGGTGTGACGTTTGATGTTATCAAGATACTCTTCCGGTGTTAGCAATTAACATGTTCTCATGGTCTAAGGGTAAAGATTACTTCGTATGATGTTATAGCAACATAAACATAATGACTTGATCGTAATGCTATACTTCGGATGAATGTTCATCACATCATTCCACTAATGGTGTGACCTTGTTATTAACAACATCCAATGTCCATGATCAGGAAACCTTGATCATCCTGTTAATCAACAAGCTAGTCTATAAGAGAGGCATGACTAGGAACCCTTTTTGTTTATTAAACACACATGTATTGATGTTTCCGAATCAATACATTTCTAGCATGTAAAATAAACATCTATCATGTATAAGGAATATATAATAACAACTTTATTATTGCCTCTCAGGGCATACTTCCTTCAGTCTCCCACTTGCACTAGAGACAATAATCTAGTTCACATAGTGATAAATCTAACACCCATGGAGTTCTGGTGTTGATCATGTTTTGCCCTAGGGAGAACTTTAGTCAACGGATCTGCTACATTTAGGTCCGTGTGTACTTTACAAATCTTTATATCTCCATCCTTGACATGCTCGCGGATGGAGTGAAAACGGCGCTTAATATGCTTGGAATTCTTGTGAGACCTTGGTTCCTTTGCGTTGGCTACGGCTCCATTGTTGTCACAATAGATCACCATCGGGTCCAACGCACTGGGAACCACACCCAGTTCCATAATGAACTCTTTCATCCAAACTGCTTCCTGCGCCGCTTCTAAAGCAGCAACATATTCCGCCTCTGTTGTTGATCCAGCCACCACAGGTTGTTTGGAACTCCTCCAACTAACTGCTGCTCTGTTCAAGAGAAATACGTATCTGGATTGAGACTTAGAGTCATCCGGATCGGTGTCAAAGCTAGCATCGACATAACACTTAGCGACTAGCTCTTCTTCACCTCCGTATAAAATAAACATATCCTTAGTTCTTCTTAAGTACTTGAGGATGTTCTTTACCGCTATCCAGTGTTCCGAACCTGGATCAGATTGGTACCTACTAGTCAAACTAATAGCATGTGCCACATCTGGTCTTGTACATAGCATGGCATACATAATAGAGCCTATGGCCGAGGCATAGGGGATCTTATCCATCATCTCTCTTTCTTCCGCCGTAGCCGGACTTTGAGTCTTACTCAATGTCTTGCCTTGCAACATAGGTAAGAACCCCTT
Source organism: Avena sativa (assembly GCA_916181665.1). Lineage (NCBI taxonomy): Eukaryota > Viridiplantae > Streptophyta > Magnoliopsida > Poales > Poaceae > Avena > Avena sativa. Next base: position 665,287,737 of record OV702289.1, on the reverse strand, counting down.
CTTACTTTCGTCCATATTAAACTTCTTTAATATCTTATCAAGGTATGTACTCTGCGATAGCCCAATTAGGCGCCTTGATCTATCTCTATAGATTTTAATGCCTAATATATATGATGCTTCACCAAGGTCTTTCATCGAAAATTTGCTGTTTAGATAACTTTTAACACTGTTTAAAAGATCTATATCATTTCCAATGAATAATATGTCATCCACATATAATATCAGAAATGCCACATTGCTCCCACTCACTTTCTTGTAAATACAAGCCTCTCCATAAGTTTGGACAAATCCAAACTCTTTGATCACCTCATCAAAGTGGAGATTCCAACTTCGTGATGCTTGCTTCAGTCCATAGATGGATCGCTGAAGTTTGCACACCTTATTAGCATCCTTAGGATCGACAAAACCATTAGGTTGTATCATATACAACTCTTCTTCAATCTTACCATTGAGGAACGCAGTTTTGACATCCATCTGCCATATTTCATAACCGAAATATGCAGCAATTGCTAACATAATCCTAACTGACTTAAGCATCGCTACGGGAGAGAATGTCTCATCGTAGTCAACTCCTTGAATTTGTCGAAACCCCTTTGCGACAAGTCGAGCCTTATAGATGGTCACATTACCATCAGCATCAGTTTTCCTTTTGAAAATCCATTTATTCTCCACGGCCTTTGGGTCGTGAGGTAAGTCCACCAAGTTCCAAACTTGGTTCTCGTACATGGATTCCATCTCGGATTTCATGGCTTCTAGCCATTTGTTGGAATCCGGGCTCATCATCGCTTCTTCATACGTCGCAGGGTCATCCATTTCATCAACCATGAAATTCACAACAGGATTGCCGTACAGTTCAGGAGCTGCATGTGTCCTGCTTGACCTGCGAGGTTCGGTAGTGTCCTCTTTCGGAGTTTCATGATCATTATCATTAGCTCTCTCTTCATCAGGTAAAGTCAACTCCGAAACAACTTCCGGTGCTGCGCCACTCGCCATTCCATGAAGAGAAGGTTCAATAACCTCTTCGAGTTCTACCTTCCGACTACTCACACCTTTCGCGAGAAACTCCTTCTCAATAAAGGATCCATTCTTGGCAACAAAAACCTTGCCCTCGGATCTGTGATAGAAGGTATACCCAATTGTTTCCTTAGGGTATCCTATGAAGACGCATTTTTCCGCTTTGGGTTCGAGCTTATCTGTTGAAGTTTCTTCACATAAACATCACATCCCCAAACCTTAAGAAATGACAGCTTAGGTTTGTTTCCAAACCATAATTCATACGGTGTCGTTTCAACGGATTTAGATGGTGCCCGATTTAAAGTGAATGCAGCTGTTTCCAATGCATAACCCCAAAATGACAGAGGTAAGTTAGTCAGAGACATCATAGATCGAACCATATCCAATAAGGTATGATTACGACGCTCCGACACACCATTACGTTGTGGTGTTCCGGCAGGCGTGAGTTGTGAAACTATTCCACACTCTTTCATGTGTGTGTTAAACTCGTAACTTAGATACTCTCCTCCACAGTCAGACCGTAGAAATTTGATCTTTCTATTACGATGATTTTCCACTTCATTCTGAAATTCCTTGAACTTTTCAAAAGTTTTAGACTTGTGTTTCATCAAATAGATATACCCAATATACCCATATCTACTCAAATCATCCGTAAAAGTAACAAAATAACGATATCCACCTCACGCCGACACACTCATTGGTCCACACACATCAGTATGTATGATTTCCAATAGATCTGTCGCCCGTTCCATTGAACCGGAAAACGGCGTTCTAGTCATCTTGCCCATAAGGCATGGCTCACATGTATCAAATGATTCAAAATCAAGTGATTCCAAAAGTCCATCAGAATGGAGTTTCTTCATGCGTTTAACGCCAATATGACCTAGACGGCAGTGCCACATATATGTAGACATATCGTCATCAAGTTTAATCTTTTTAGCATTAACATTATGAATGTGCGTAATATTACTATCGAGATCCAATAGAAATAAACCATTCAACATAGGTGCATGACCATAAAAGATATCATTCTTATAAATCGAACAACCATTGTTTTCAGATTTAAAGGAATGACCACTTTGCATCAAACACGATCCAGATACAATGTTCATGCTCAGTGCAGGCACCAAATAACAATTATTTAGGTTTATAACTAATCTCGATGGCAAATGGAGAGGTAGCGTCCCGCCGGCGATCACATCAACTCTTGATCCATTGCCGACCCGCATCCTGACCTCATCCCTTGCTAGGTGTCGCTTGTTCCGTAGCCCCTGAACCGAGTTACATATATTAGCAACCGATCCGGTATCAAATACCCAGGTGCTACTGCGAGTACTAGTCAAGTACACATAAATAACATGTATATCACATATACCTTTATTTGCCTTGCTGGACTTCTTGTCCGCCAAATACTTGGGGCAGTTGCGCTTCCAATGGCCAGTCCCCTTGCAATAGTAGCACTCGGTGTCAGACTTAGGGCCAGCCCAGGGTTTCTTTTCAGGCATGGCAACAGACTTGCCACCCTTCTTTCCCTTGTGCTTGCCTTTCTTATCCTTCTTGAAACCGGTGGTCCTATTGATCATCAACACTTGATGTTCTTTCCTAATCTCCACTTCTGCAGTCTTAAGCATTGATAGAAGCTCGAGAAGAGACTTCTTCATGCCCTGCATATTATAGTTCATCACGAAGCTCTTGTAGCTAGGTGGCAGAGATTGGAGAACATGATGTATGCCTAAGTCAATGGGAATCGTTATTCCCAAGGACACAAGCTTATCGGCGTACCCAGAAATTTTGAGTACGTGCTCACTAACGGAGCTGTTTTCCTCCATCATGCAGCTAAAGAACTTTTCTGTAGCATTATAACTCTCTACGGCAGCATGGGTATCGAAAATCATTTTCAATTCTCCCATGGTATCAAAGGCATTACCATTTTCGAAACGCTTTCGAAGTTCTGGCTCTAGCCCATACAATATGCCGCAATGAACTAAGTTGTGGTCCTCCTGACGAGTCACATAGACATTCTTTTCCTCGTTAGGGGCATCAGGAGCTGGTGGGGGGCCTAGCAGTGCATCTAGCACATATTGCTTTTGTGCAGCAGTGAGGAGAATCCTCAAATTCATAGCCCAGTTGGTGAAGTTGCTACCATTCGCAGCAAGTTTCTCTTTCTCCATGAACACATTGAAATTAAAAGCAGGTGGTGCCATCTACAATAGAATTTGTAAAGTTTATTTAGACTAAGTTTATGATAGATTGAGTTCAACTAATCCAAATTACTAATGAACTCCCACTCAAAAACGACATCCCTCGTGTCCTTTTGGTGATTATATGAACCAAATCCACTATATCAAGTCCGATCATCACGTGAGTTGATATAGCTTCAAAGGCGAGCATCTATATGGGCATCATATCAACCATATGACTCATGCTTAACCTTTCGGTCCATGTTCCGAGGCCATGTTTGTACATGCTAGGCTCGCCAAGTAAGAACCTCAGTATTCGCGTGTGTAAAACTGTCTTACACCCGTTCCTACGAAAGCATAGATTCGAGTACACCCGATCATCATGTGATGTCTCGAAACACGATCCATAGAACGGTGCATACTCAAGGAAGAACACATTTTTATCTTGATATCTAAATGAGGGATCATCTTATAATGCTACCAAACGCGCCAAACTAGCAGTATAAGATGCTAACATCTAATGTGTAAAGTGAGATGATATGGTCCATGCATTTGATATCTATCACTTGCATCATGGTATGATCTCTATCATTCCTTTGTGTGTAAGGCCAAGGTCTATGGAACTTACACGTTGACTGTGTTGTAAGAGTATCTACCATACATCTACTTACAACAATACCATATCAATACACTAGCCCAGCAACGATCTAAACTAGACGCCTCTAATTTATCAATTGCAAGTTTTACGTGGCTTAGGGCTTTCGGAGATAGAACCGTTCTCACCTATGAACATGAACCACAACGAGGATAACTAAGTTATTAGCAACTCGTTGTAAATCAGATATTGACTATAGTAGGAGAGACAGGCACCTGCCAGCCACTTATGGAAAACAAGTTGCATGTCAGTCGTGGAACCGGTCTCATGTACGATGACATGTAAGGTTGGTCCGGGCCGCTTCATCCCACTATGCCACCAATATCCAAAATACATAGAAGATGCAATAACATGATCATCATCGCCCACATATCAACCATATGTGTACTACCCGTGCTAAGCACCTACGCATAGATCAGGCTCTGATACCACTGTTGGGTCCGCAGCATAGAAACCAAAAAATTTCCTACGGTGTGAACTACACGCCAAGATCTATCTACTAGGTACAAAGCAACGGGTGGACATACATCCAACAAGAACTTACCCTCGTAGACAACGAGCTTTGTTAACGAGTAGGAACTCGTGGTTGATGTAGTTGTACACTTGCCGATCTTAAGATCGTGAGGAAGTCCGAGCGCCGCAACTCAGCAGCGCATCCGCACTCGCACACACGTTCAAGCCACCGGACAACCTCCACCTCCTCGCTCCAGCGATCATGCGGAAGCAGCAACTCCTTCCAGACGAAATGCCATCGGGAACATGTATCTCGCTAATCCGAGACCATGGGGGGATAATTCTAGAGGGGGAGAGAGATCCTGCACAAGGAGGTGTGTGGATGAAGGAGGGAATGGGTGGCCTTTTATAGGAGGAGGGGGTGCCCCCTCTCTCCATGGCCGGCGCATGGGGGGTGACCCCTCACCTCCCCCATTCATGTGGTGGTAACCCCCCCACATTAAAATGCCTCTTCACATTCCCTTTTAAAGTCTCCACTTTAAATGCATTAAATTTCTCCAAATTTAATTCTCTCTCATTTAATAAAACTCTTTTTATTAAATTTATTCAGAATTTTGTTAATTACTTTAATTAACAAACATTCACATATAGCCCCTTGCAATATTTCAATATCACACGCAGAACCACCTTCTGCAATTTCACCTGAAACAATTTCCGGTTTCTATTGAAACAATTCCTGCGCTTTGCAATTCTTTCGTCTGAAACATATGTGCTCCAAAATGGTGTCCGGTAACTCTTAAGTGTGCCACCCTATGGTTCGCGAATAATGCATACATGATCGAGACCCTTCTCCGATCAATAATCAGCAGCGGGACCTGGAGATTCGTACTGACTCCTACACATTCAACGATGACTCCTGTGATCGTGAGAACCTTTAACGCTTGTAACTAAATCCCTTTGTCTCTCGATATATTACATGTCCGAGATTCGATCATAGGTATCTCCATACCTAGTTTGATCTCGTTACCGACATGCACTCTTTTCTTGTTCCCGTGATATAACATTCTAGTGATCACATCACTTGCTTGCAAGCTATCCTAATGTGATATCATCGAGAGGGCCCAGAGTATATCTATCCGTCATCTGGCACTCTTGATCCATGAGCCTCAACATAACACCTTCGTAGTACTGAACTCATATTTATAGTCACCCTGTTATGGTGTGATGTTTGATGTTATCAAGATACTCTTCCGGTGTCAGCAATTAACATGATCTCATGGTCTAAGGATAAAGATTACTTCGTATGATGTTATAGCAATATAAACATAATGACTTGAGCGTAATGCTATACTTTGGATGAATGTTCATCACATCATTCCACCAATGGTGTGACCTTGTTATTAACAACATCCAATGTCCATGATTAGGAAACCTTGATCATCCTGTTAATCAACAAGCTAGTTTATAAGAGAGACATGACTAGGAACCCTTTTTGTTTATTAAACACACATGTATTGATGTTTCCGAATCAATACATTTCTAGCATGTAAAATAAACATCTATCATGTATAAGGAATATATAATAACAACTTTATTATTGCCTCTCAGGGCATATTTCCTTCAGACTGAGAATCAAGCTGCGTGATGTGAATAGCCGAGATGGGATTTTGCCCCTCCGACTAGAGAGATATTCTCTGGGCCCTCTCGGAAGATATGATTCGGAAAGCATGGCCATGCGTGACTCGGTTAAGGCGACTGTCTAAGAGTTAGTCGGATGAATCACTTATCTCGGATCGAGAAAGAGAGTCAAACTATTTACGGGATGAGGATTATTCGCCTATAGTTCGACAAGGTATATCGTGAGGCAAAAGGGACTCAGACGAAAGTCGCATTGGACGGTATGTCGTCATGACTCTTTGGTACTTGGGAGTTGGCACGTTTTGCTAGGAGACGCTACCAACTAATCAGTCACGAGTGAGACTCGGATCGTGTCCGGGTCACCATGAGCATGTCGGTCACACACTTAAGAGCGAGAGCATATTTGGGTTGGACCCAAAAAGGAAACGGACAGATTCAGTGAGTTGGACTCGCAGTGACTAATATAGGCCTTTTAGTGAATGGGCCACAAGTGAGTGGAGCCCACTTTCACTCCCTATATAAGCTGGGGCGCAGGTGCTTAGAGCACACGGTTAGGTCACTCCATGTGTTGGAAACCCTAGCTCCAGTCCAGTCCTATCCTATCACCGCCGTACTGGACCTAGCAGTCCATCGCCGGCTCTCCTCCTCGTACGTGTGGATACTGGCGGAGGTGCTGTACGTTCAGCACTTCGACGATCGTGGATCGGAACGGATCGTGAGGACTACACTGCATCAAGCGACGTGCTTCACCGATTCCGCAACCGCGCGTCTAGTGGTAATTCTCGTGGCCTACTATCTCAGCTAGATCTTGGGATCACCGCGTAGGAAAAAGTTTTGTTTTTCTCTATGTGTCCCAACATAGGCATATACTGTATTTTTTGAAAAGTAAAGCGATGGAAAATTTGACCAAACTTTACATAGTATTGAACTGTTGAGCTCTGTTGCTATTTATGCAGATTGAAGGTGCTGTTGTGGAGGCTGAGACTGCTGTAGAGGCTAGTAGATTTCTAATGCCCGCACCAAAAGAGGACATCCTCTACACAACGAGGAAGCGCCAACACAGTACCCAGGTGGGCAGTGACCTCTCTAAGAAGTGGGTATAATTTGGAAATCCACAATTTCACATGTTATGATTTTTCATGTCATTTTTATCAGCTCGTACTATATGTTTATGCTCATTAGAAGTTCACAAAAATAAAATTTGTTTGCTTTACAAGCAATGGTTTTTTCTTATATTATTAGATTTACTTGCTCTTTACATAATTTAACCTTTCCGCTTAATTTCAATCAGTACCACGCACCAACTGCTCAGCCCTTTCTGCTACCCTCCTCTTGTCAAGCTTGTGGATTGAAAGGGGGGCATGTATGCCATTCCAAAGGCAGAGGGATGAATAATGGTGCATGGCCACCCTTCTCAAATGGTACCCATGGTATTAGGTATGGATTCCAAGTGGTCTAGACCGACTTGATGTAAGATCTTGTATCTCACTTTTTTTCCTGTCGCCTTACTTCTCTATCAATTTTCTCATGAAGGTTGTCCCTTGTGTCGCTCGCCCCATTATAAATAAGATGTTCGGAAGCGACAAGTTTCTAACTCTGTATAGTGAGGTCCCTAAAGGCATGAAGCAACTATATGATGTGGATGTCTCCCAGACGATGGCCACCACCTATTTGGGTGGCCGAGGTTGGTCCAAGTATGTCCGTGAGAATGGTCTGAAGCAGGGGGACGAGGTAACATTCGATTTTAGCAAGCCTGGGCAGATACTTGCACGCCATCGTACACCTATTGACCAAAGGACCAAGAACATAGGTAGTACTAATTAATTTGATTCTGTACTCATCACAACCTCTAATGATTTTCTTGCGACTAATTGTTCTGCACCATTGTCTTTACTCATCATATGAACCTGACCACTTCTGCGGTCCGCTTCCCCTTATGTACCACCTAGAAGGGTGCCAGCATCAAGCCGCTGGCACCAGCACCAGCACCGGCCCCAGTTCCTTAAACGACACCTGTTGACCTTAGTAGGAGAAATAATAGAGGTGGTAACTTAATTCGCTTGTATACTCTCATCTCTGTCTAGGAGTTACTGTTGTATAAGAAACCATTTTGCTTGTCCACATCTCATATGCCTCTCTGACCACTCCTGCAGTCCCTTTACCTACCCCTCAGAAGGTAACCAGCACCAAGCTGCTGGCACCCCCAACGGCACTGGACCTAGTTCCTGCTCTGGCACCTGTTGACCTAAGTAGAAAGAATGGAGGTAGTAACTTAATTTGCTTGTATACTCATCATATCCTCTGATCATTGTCTTGTGAGTAACTATTGTATAAGAGACCATTTTGCTTGTACACTTCTCATCTGCCTCTACCATCCCTGCAGTCAGCTTAGCTACCCCTCAAAAGGAATCTAGCATCAAGCTGCTAGCACCGGCACCGCTTCTGGGCCTTCTGGCTCTTGCACCATCCCCTCTACAATTAGTGGCACCATCTCTTGCACCAGCACCCGCCCCAGCATAGGCACCAGCACAAGCTCCTTCATCACCCCGGGCAGCACCTTGTCAGACCATATCCTACACATGTGTCATCACAATGTTGCACCGGATTATGTTTGTGAATCGCTCTTAGGTGTATCTTCTGAATGTCTTCTCAAGTTTCACATGATTCAGTGCATCGCTCATAGTAATTATGCGTTTATCTCTTGCTTTGACTCGGAAATTTCCTAAGAGTGCCACAAAGCAACTCTAGGCCAGACGAAAGGGCACAATAGTCTTCATGATGCAGAGCGAAGGATTGCTTATCGAGGGACGCTACGCCATTAACTCGACCGATGGGCGCTTGGTAGCTACTTCTAGGTGGATAAACTTCTGGAAAGCAGCCAAACTTACTATTGGAAGAACGGTCAAGGTCGATGTATCTCGTTGCCCTGAATGCGGCATGCTGTTCATGAACTTCCTAGCTATCTAGCTCTTTGGCCGCATGCTATTGTAATTAATTATGTGGTTGTCTTATCTCCACTGGTCATATATGGGTGGTAAAACTGTGATAACCTTTTGCTGGATTGGAGCTATGACTAGTACGTACTGGTATGGTATATCTGTATCTATATGATGGTTCCCTATATGAGAAAATATTATAACAATGATTGTGTTGTGATCGAGTGTGTTTGGAGAAAAGGGCAAACTGGTCGCGTGGCATGGTTTTTAGAGCTGAAACAAGAACTGTCTCTCTCTGTAGTGATATTGAATTTCAGTGTTTGTATTGCTGAATCAGTCACTTTGAAATGCTTCTGAATTGGTCAAGTGCTGATGAATATGAACTAGGAATCTGTCAATTTGTTTATGTCTTATTATTCTGTACTCCTTAATCTTTCAAATGGTATTGAATTTGTCAAAAGTTCTGTCGTTGCTACTGGCTGCTAGCTCTAGAGCTTTTGTCTTCGTGTCGTTGGATGCAATTTGGACAGAGATGAGAGGGTAAAGATATATAGCGTGATTTCACCAAGTGAAGTCATTGGATACCAGCCCTGTTTGTGAGCATGTGGTGTGTGTTCATTAGATATTTTTACATGAATATGTGTCAAAGGAATTATCGCTTTTTTCCTCCCTCGAAGAGGTCTGTGTTTGAATCTGGCGAGACATAGCCCAGTAAAATTTGAGATAGGAGCCCATTGACCATAGCCCCAAAACTTTTAAATTTGGCCTTTTTGGCAGTGCCCCCACCTCTAAAAAAAACTCTGCCTACCCATGTTTTTAAGAAACTAATCCATTATGTGGCTTTTTATAAATCGAGGTTCCAGTAGCACTGCTCTTTTATTTTAAGAGAGATAACATGGAAACACAACAATATTTTTTAGAAGGCTGATACATAAGTTGTAGTACTAATACATGTTTAATGATTCAATTTCTATTAGTACCTTTGGTATTGTGGCAAAACACTCAGTTTATGTCTATTTGATTTGATTTGAAGGTCTTTAGTTCGAATCCACTATGTGTACATATTTATATATATCTTGGGTTTACTTTTTTTAGAAAGGGTTTACTTTTAATATCACATTACGGAGAGGCTGACATCGCGGACCCACCAGCCTTCAGCATCCCTCGAGTTTAATGGTCGGGTTTGAAAAAAAGTTAAATACTTGTACAGAGAGGCTGGCATTAGGGACCCGCCGGCCAGAACATACCAGAGAGGGTGACATGGGGGCCTCAGCAGCAAGACCATACACGGCTGCCACATCGAGTAATGTTGCCAAGGTCAAAACAGCGGACGCAGCCGAAAAAAGTCCATCATACGCAGGTTTGATATACAGAGAGACCGGCATGTGGGACCCAGTAGTGCGGTCTTATACAAGTTCTGCCTCGAGCGACGTTGCCAAGTTCGAAACAGGTAGGCACGAGCGAGAAAAAAGTCCACCATGAACACCTTTCTTCTAATGAGAGGCTCACATGGGGGACTCAGTAGCCTGGAAAAACGGCTGATGCATCGAGCAACGCTATCAAGTTCGAAACACGGAGGCGTGGCTGAGAGCAAAAATTCCATCATACACACGTTTCTTCTTATGAGTGTATGACATGTGGGGGTGGAGCCCTACATCATGATTAAACGGTAGATGCAGCGAGCAATGCTATCAAGTTCAGAACACGGAGGCGTGACCGAGGGAAAAAATTCTATCATACACACGTTTCTTCTAATGAGAGGATGACATGTGGGGTCCAGGAGTTTGATTAAACGGCTGATGCAGCGAGCAAAGCTATCAAGTTCGGAACACGAAGGCCCGACAGAGGGTAAAAAATCCATCATACACACGTTTCTTCTAATGAGAGGATGACATGTGGGCCTTAGGAGGTTGGTTAAACGGTAGATGCGTCGAGCAGCGCTATCAACTCGGAACGGGGTAGCGTGAGCCAAGGAAAAAAATCATCATACACACGTTTCTTATAATGAGAGGATGACATGTGGGGCTCAGGAGGTTGGTTAAACGGTAGATGCGTCGAGCAGCGCTATCAACTCGGAACGGGGTAGCACCAGCGAAGGAAAAAAATCCGTCATACACACGTTTCTTCTAATGAGAGGATGACATGTGGGGCCCAGCATCAAGATTAAACGGTAGATGCATCGAACAGTACTATCAAGTTCGGAGCAGGGTAGCGTGAGCCAAGGAAAAAATCCATCATACACACATTTCTTCTAATGAGAGGATGACATGTGGGGCTCAGGAGGTTGTTTAAACGGTAGATGCGTCGAGCAGCGCTATCAACTCGGAACGAGGTAGCGCTAGCGAAGGAAAAAATTCCACCATACATATGTTTCTTCTAATGAGAGGATGACATGTGGGTCCCAGGAGGTTGATTAGACGATAGATGCATCGAGCAACGCTATCAACTTCGGAACAAGGTAGCGCGAGCGAAGGAAAAAATTCCATCATGCACACGATCCTTCTAATGAGAGGCTGACATGTGGGACCAAACAGCCTGACTAAACGGCAGATGCCTCGAGCAACGTTATCGAGTTCAAATCAGGAAGGCGCGACCAAAAAGTATGGTCCGCTAGAGACACTGACGTCCGGGACCCACACACCTCAAAAGACTTCAGCGAGTCAACATCGTGCGAGGAAACGAAAGTCTTGCTTCTGCCACGCGCTGGCCGAGCTTCCTCCATGTTTTTAGCAGATCCGTCATAGTAGAGGGTCACGAAACCGGAAAAAAAAGTTTTCCATCGGCCACGGCCGAGCCGAGTATTTCATCGCGGAAGACGCGCCTTCTATGACAACCGTCGGGCCAATTCGTTGCGGAAGGAAACTTTTCTTATAGTGAGATCTCGTATTTCGATGAATCCCCTTGTTCGTATTTTGATGATTCCCCATGTTCGTAGTTGAATCCCCCTATTCATAGTCGGGATCAGTATTCGATTTGGTTTGAGATTTGGGGAATAATCAGGGGATCTCAGTCGGTTAATTCATGTACTTATTGCACTCTACTGTTTTTCCAACATGAGGATAACAACGACGTCCGCAGCGATGACGAGTCCAAGGACACCAAGACTCGTCATGTGCTGAGGACGCTGAAGTCTGGCTAGTACGACAACTTCTTCTCCGGCGACGTCTACATGTGCCCATTCTGCACCACCGAGAGGCTCCACGCCACCAACTTCAACTCCCTCATGAAGCATGATGAGGACGTGAGGACCTGCAGCGAGTCTGTGAACGTCCACGGCTTAATAGCCAAGCACCAGGCGCTCGGTCTTCACCTTCGCAACCTCTAGAAGGTGTCCATCGAGGAGGGTCGCATGCCCTCGATCAAGCCCAAGGCGCCCAAGGTCAAGGGACTCGGCAGCAAGAAGTGGAGGAGGCTCCAAAGGGAGGAGGCAGAGGCCCTCCTAGCAGAGGCCATGAGGGGTCACTGATCTTGTGTTGCTGTTGTTGTAAAGCAGCTTCTTTTGTCTTGTCTGTGTTGAACTTGTCCGCTGCTGCTGCTGAGCAGTCTAATTGTCGAACCTCGTTAAGTACCATACTATATATCCTATAGTAGCTGCTTTATCTAAATCTGCTCTGTTTACTGAATTTATTTATGTTGCTGGCTAGGTTTGCTTCTCTAGATTTGCTACCAGATTGGGGGAAAACGAGGGCCAAAAGGAACAATGAATAAAGAGAGAAGCTGCTCTAGATTCTCTACCTTTTTGGGCAAAAAAACACAATTGTTAGCGAGAGAGAGGGGAAAAAGCACTCTTAAAAAGGCCAATCATAAAAATAACAAAAAAGAAAACTTCCAATTTAGGCGACCGGGCGCATGTAAACCACCAAACGAGCCCCACATGGTCCCACACAACATCCCCCATAACGCGTTCCCAACAAACCATCCCCACATGGCACGGCCTCACACGTCAGCATAACGCGTTCCTGACCAAATGGCCCCACGTGGTCCCAGACCGTGCAGCCCCACACGTCAGCCAACGGTCAACCTGATGGCAGATGTTGTTCGAGCTCTTAGATGAGTTTCTGAGAAGAAGAGGGGCAAAAGTGAGGAAAAGTTAAGTGGCTGGGGAAAACTGAGTACAACTAACGAACCAAGGGCATGAAAATGGAAATCCCAAAAGAAGAAGGGAGATAAGCAAAAACGAAATTCATGTTGTGTCTAGTTCTTAAGCTCAAGTGTTTTACATGAAGCATGATTTGTTTGATGCCTATTAATTTGTATCCTTTGCTTGTGCATATTTATGTTCAACAATAAGAAGCAAGGTGAGAAAATAAATTTTGACATTATGAACTAGATGACATACTCTTTAGATCTCTTTTTGCTAAGCCTTTTTCTACACAAGCTAATACTTGTTCCAAGCCCCTTAAAACTAGATTAGGCATATCTACCTATTTGTGGCAAAAGCTACTTTCAAGTATAGTATGCATGTTACTCCTCCACATTCTTAAAAACACCCCTTTTCATGTATTCTAAAGCTCATATGAAAGTAAGGTTTGGGGTGATACCACTATGGAAATTTTTGTGCTTTACATCTTATTAGTTATTGTTGGCTAAACCATGCTGCCATGGCACAAGATTTCAATGTTGAATGTTGATAATTAATCATGTCTAAGTTCTGCCTATGGATTTCAGCGATGTGAAATGAAGTGTGCACACTAGAGTAGGCATGTTGAGAGAAAACGCTCCTGAATTGCTAGCTAAAGCCATGCATGACATGGTGAAAACTTACAGCATGATGATCCTTGTTGATATGATTCATATGTCTATTTTTCTTGGTCTTATGGAGTAGAGATACTGCTTGATACGTCCATTTTGCATCACTATTCTATATCATAATTTACTGGTATTCATTGATATATTTCATATTAAGAGATGATACTTATGTTATTTCATCTGTTTTTTCATGGTTGATGACTTTTGGAGCATGGACCGCTGCAGTAAGGATTCTGATGGAAAAGGTGTTGTTTGGAGGCAAAATTCGCGAATATCAGAAAATCCGGGAAAATACATGGAAAATTCTATTTTTCTAGAAGACAAAGATTGCCAGAAGGGGAAGTGGAGATGGGCCACAGGGGGCCCACACCACCCCTTGGCGCGGGTAGCCCTAGGCCGCGCCAGCAGGTCGTGTGGCCACCCTGGCCCACTCTAGGCTCTCCCCTCTAGCGTATATTATCCTCCCGAAACCCTAAGACTCGGGGAGTGACCATAGAAAGATTCCGCTGCCTCTGCGGGGCGGAAAACACCAAGAGAGAAAGATCTCTCCGGTAGACAGAATTCTGCTGGGGGAATTCCTTCCCGGAGAGGGGAGATCATCGCCATCAACACCACCATCAAGCTGGACTTCATTGGGATCATCATCATCATCATCACCACCATCATCTCCACCAGCACCATCATCACCACTTCATACCGTTGTAATAATTGGGTTGAATCTTCTATAGTTCTTAGGGGAAACTTTCTTGGTGTTGATTACTCCTTGTAGTTGATGCTATTGAGTGAACCATTGAATTATCGTTTATGTTCAGATTGTTACATATCATTATATCATCTCTGATCTTGATCCATATGATGTCTTGTGAGTAGTTTGTTTTGTTCTTGATGACATGGGAGAAGTCATGTTGTTAGTAGTGGAATTGTGTTGAGAAATATTCAATGGTTTGATATTTAAGTTGTGGTGTATTTCTTATAGTGGTGTCATGTGAACATCGACTACATGACACTTCACCTATATGGGCATAGGGGAATGCATTGTGTATTTGTCTACTAATCATAGGGGTTGCCGGAGTGACAGAAATATGTAGCCCCGTTAGGAAACCTTTGCACAAGGGACGTCAGGGTCTTAGAGTTTAAAGCTGTGGTTAGGTTTCTACCTTAATTACTTTCTTGTACTTGCAGATGCTTGCAAGGGGTATAATCACAAGTATGTATTAGTCCTAGGAAGGTCGGTACATTAGCACAGGTTCACCCACACAACACTTAGCAAACTAAAGAAGATTAATCAACTATATGAAGCGAAAGCACTTGATGATATTCCCATGTGTCCTCGAGAACGTTTGGTCATCTTAAGTAATATAACCGGCTTGTCCTTTGCTAAAGAGAGGATTGGGCCACTTCCTGCATTTATTCTTATTGTCTTTTATTTACTCGTACTTTATTTACCTGCATTATCAAAAAACCCTAAAAATCTGTTTGCTAAGTATTTACAGAGAATTCCTGCTCCAAGCCATTCGCCAACACCTTCTACCCCTTGTTGGGTTCGACACTATTACTTATTGAAAATACTGCGATACACCCCCTATACTTGTGGGTCATCAAGACTATTTTCTGGCGCCATTGCCGGGGAGTGAAGCGCTATTGGAAAGTGGAAATTGTAAAGGAAACTTCTACTGTGAGTATTGTTTACTTCTGTTAGTTGCTTTATTTTCAATATGGATAATTCGCTGAGTTTCTTATTTTGTAATGCTACTACCACTGCTAAGGTAGTAGATGAACCACCACCTGCTGAGAATGATACTTTTAAAATATGTACGAGAATTATTGATCGTGTTATGGATAACTATTATGTTGGAGATGGAACTGTCCATCCTGGTGATCATTTGCTCTTTATACACGAATTATGCGGGTTGTTTAAGTGTGCAGGTATAACAATAGGATCAAGAAAAAACTACTTTTACATGCCCTTATGGAACCTATGCTTATAGACATATGCCTTTTGGTTTGTGTAATGCTCCTGCCACTTTTCAAAGATGCATGTCTGCTATCTTTCATGGTTTTTGTGAGGAAATTGTGGAAGTGTTCATGGATGACTTTTTCGTCTATGGAACTTCTTTTGATAATTGTCTGCACAACCTTGATAAAGTTTTGTAGAGATGTGAAGAAACTAATCTTGTTCTTAATTGGGAGAAATGCCACTTCATGGTGAATGAAGGGATTGTCCTTGGACATAAGATTTCTAAAAGAGGCATCGAAGTTGATAGAGCTAAAATTGAGACAATTGATAAAATGCCCTGTCCAAGAGACGTCAAAGGTATTAGTAGTATCCTTGGTCATGCTGGTTTCTATAGAAGGTTTATTAAAGATTTCTCTAACATATCAAAACCCCTCACTAATCTTCTTCAAAAGGATGTACCCTTTGTTTTTGATGATGATTGTAAGGAAGCTTTTGAAACTCTAAAGAAGGCTTTAACTACTGCTCCTATTGTCCAACCACCTGATTGGAGCTTACCCTTTGAAATCATGTGTGACGCTAGTGATTTTGCTGTAGGTGCTGTCCTTGGGCAACGAATAGATAAAAAGTTAAATGTTATCCATTATGCTAGTAAGACTCTTGACGCTACTCAAAAGAATTATGCTACTACTGAAAAGGAATTCTTAGTCGTTGTCTTTGCTTGTGATAAGTTTAGACCTTATATTGTTGACTCAAAAGTTACCATTCATACTGATCATGTTGCTATTAAGTACCTTATGACGAAGAAAGATGCTAAGCCTAGGCTTATTAGATGGGTGCTGCTCTTACAAGAGTTTGACCTACATATTGTAGATAGGAAAGGTGCTGAAAATCCTATAGGTGATAATTTATCTCGATTGGAAAACGTCTCTTTTGATCCTATGCCTGTTAATGATAGTTTCCCAAATGAACAGTTGGCTGCAGTAGGGGTAAGCTCGCGAGGGAGCCCTTGGTATGTTGATTATGCTAACTTTATTGTCTCCAAGTATTTGCCTTCAACTTTTACAGCTCAGCAAAGAAGGAAGTTCTTTTACGATTTGAGTCATTATTTCTGGGATGACCCACATTTATATAAAGAAGGAGTAGATGGTATTATGCGAAGATGTGTTCCAGAATATGAACAAAAGGAGATATTGCAGAAATGTCATGGTAGTGCCTATGGAGGACATCACACGGGAGATAGAACCGCACAGAAGGTACTATAATCAGGTTTTTACTGGCCTACCCTTTTTAAAGATGCAAGAAAATTTGTCTTATCATGCGATGAGTGCCAATGAGTAGGTAACATTTCTAGACGCAATGAGATGCCTATGAATTACTCTCTAGTTATTGAACCATTTGATTGTTGGGGATTCGACTTTATGGGTCCTTTTTCCCCTTCAAAGGGTTATACCCATATTCTTGTTGATGTTGACTATATTACTAAGTGGGTAGAAGCCATACCTACAAAAAGTGTTGATGGGGAGACCTCTTTAAAAATTATTAAGGATATTATCTTTCCTAGGTTTGGAGTGCCTAGGTATCTTATGAATGATGGAGGTTCTCACTTTATTCATGGTGGTTTTAGAAAAACCCTTGCTAAATATGATGTTAATCATAGAATTGCTTCAGCTTATCATCCCCAAACTAGTGGACAAGTAGAGTTATCAAATAGAGAAATTAAATCCATCTTGCAAAAGACTGTTAATAGATCTAGAAAAAATTGGGCTAAAAAGTTGAACGATGTTTTATGGGCTTATAGGACTGCCTATAAAAATCATATGGGGATGTCTCCTTACAAAATGGTTTATGGGAAAGTGATACGTTGCAAACGTATCTATAATTTTTGATGTTCCATGCTTGTTTTATATCTACTTTCTTATGTTTTGTCCACACTTTGGAGTATTTCTATACACTTTCTTGGACTAACCTATTAACAAGATGCCACCGTGCCAGTTGCCTATTTTCTTCTATTTTTGGTTCCAGAAAAGTCAGAAAATGAATATTCTCGGAATTGGACCAGACAAAAGCCAAAGTCGATATTTTACTGAAAGACTCACGGAGCCAGAAGACGAGACGGAGAGGGGCCACAGGGTGGCCACACCATGTGGTGGCACGGGCTAGCCCTGGCCGCGCCACCAGGTGGTGTGGGCCCCCTGGCCGCCCCCGACCTTGCCTCTTCGCCTATAAGATGCCTCCCGATGCAAAAACCCTAAATCGACCAGCCTCTAGCCACGAAAAGTTCTGCAGCGCCGCCACCACCGAAGAGGAGATTCGGGGGACAGAAAGTCTCTGTTCCGACACCCTGCCGGGACGGGGAATTGCCCCTGGAGCCATCTCCATCGATCTCCACCACCATCTCCATCGCCATTGCTGATTCCCATGATGATGAGGGAGTAGTTCTTCCTCAAGGATAAGGGTTCTACCGGTAGCTATGTGTTCATCTCTCTCTCTATGCATGATCATATTGTGATCATGAGCTTTGTAATCAAGTAGATCTACCTTGCTACTCAAGTGCTTTAATAGATCCCTGCTCTTCCCATGTGTGTGAAAGTGACAGCGTGTACACCATGGTGGCACTTAGGCTAGAGATTACAAATACTTGTTATGAGTTATATTTGGATTTGGATGTTTCTATGAAATTGTGGTGTTTGTTGGAACCATCTAGAGCTCAAGGTGATAGTGTGGGGTTATCTAGATGGGAAAGGCTTACTTTGAGGTGTGCTGTTATAGCCCTACCTTGGATTAGAGTGTCCAACCGGAGAGTAGTTCAGAGTAGTATCATAAAGAGAAGATATTTATATGAGAGTGTTCACTAGCGAAAGTATGATCCCTAGGACTTGTTTCTAAGCATTGAAACACCATTTGGAACTAGATCTGTTACATGTTTGCTTGCTTCCATCTTTATTTCAGTTTGCCTTTAGTATTTTCCATGCCATCAAGCTATTTTCTAGCACTGTTGTCTTATATCCATACCACTTGTATTTTACTATCTCTTCGCCGAACTAGTGCACCTATACACCTGACAAGTGTATTGGGTGTGTTGGGGACACAAGAGACTTCTTGTATCTTGATTGTAGGGTTGCTTGAGAGGGAATACCTTTGACCACTTCCTCCCTGAGTTCGATAAACCTTGGGTAATCCACTTAAGGGAAACTTGCTGTTGTTCTACAAACCTCTGCACTTGGAGGCCCAACAACTGTCTACAAGAATAGAAGTGCGTAGACATCAGAAAGCTTGTCACCTGCCTTTAGAATTAGAACACAAAGCTTATTGGGCAGTTAAAGAACTTAATAGAGACTGTAAGCTTGCTGGTGAAAAAAGATTATTTGACTTAAGTTCGTTAGATGAATGGAGGAGTGAAGCATATGAGAATGCTAGACTCTTTAAGGAAAAAGTTAAAAGATGGCATGACAGGCGAATTCTTAAGGGAGAGTTCCATGTTGGTGAGAAAGTTCTATTGTATAGGTCTCATCTCAGATTTTTTGCAGGGAAACTACTTTCAAAATGGGAAGGACCTTTTGTTATCGAAGAAGTATATCATTCAGGAGCAACAAAAATCTCTTCTTTAAAAGATAACACTACACAAGTGGTGAATGGTCAGCGACAAAATTTAGAGACCTACAGAGTCCGTTTTCGAATAGGTAACAGTTCTGGTAAGAAAAGTTCCGCGAAAATTCTCTCCAGTTATATTTTTGCAGTTTTTATCCAACAAGGAAAGCTACGAAACGAAAGAGGGACGGAAACGAAGCCAGGGTGGCTCACACCACCCCCTGGCGCGGCCCCCTGGTCGCGCCAGCAGGTGGTGTGGCCACCTCGGCCTCCGTCTCTGACCCGTTTTCTCCCAGTACCTTCCTTTTGTTGTAAAACTTTGTAATATATAATCCCCTAGATCCCTAGAGGTTCGTATATCGTGTTCTCGTCGTGTTTTCATTTCGAGTTGTTTCTGCCAGGAACTATTCTTAAAGTTTAGAAGCACAATGGTCTCCGCCAAGGATAAGGGAAAGGAGCCTATGGAGGAAGATCTCCAAGACCCTGGGCAGGAGAAGAAGATCAAGAGTGAAGATGAAGATGAGGCAAAGAAAGGCCCGCATCCGCACACCGACACTACCATTGCAAGCATTGGAGTGTTCGCAAACCCTTCCAAGATCAAAAGGACTGCACGGATGTCAACTAGAGGGAAGCCTCCGCATCACTATTTGGCTCCACACACCAAGAATCCCTTCCATACCCTTATCCATGAGCATCAGTTCCAGAATATGGCCAAGGAGAAACTACCCTCCAATTGGGATATGCCTCGTTCTAACCATGCAGGAAAAGAAGACTTCAAGGAGGAAGAGTGGGGAAAGAATCGCAAGAGCTGGAATTCGCAACCCGACATGATCATGAGCTGCATTGAGCAAAACTTGGAGTTGATTTGTACTCTCACCTTCGAGATTGAGGACTTGGGGAAACTAATCAAAAGGCTCATCGAGAGAATACCACCACCACCGAAGGAGTAATTCATCATCAGGTTTTGGCATCCCCTTGGTTTGTTCCAAGCTTAGGGGAGTGCCGCGGTATCATATCACTATCTTCTATCTTTTTATCTTTTTAGTAGAGTCATATCATGAATAGAGAAGTTATCATGTAGGATGGTTTGCATTATGGAAGTGTCCCCCCTCTTGTTAGATATCTATGTATCCCTTGGTGTGAGTTGTCGTTATGGAATATTAATGAGAAGTTCTATCATTTACTCTTTTGCATATCTTATATTAGTTTTCAATTCATGGTTATATGATTGATCTTGTCGTTAGTATGGTATCACTTTGGGATCATTGAGTTAATTTAGTTGGTTTTGGCAAACCTGGCTCGGTTAGTAGCAATACTATTTTTGAGAGTTGAATGAAAAAGATAAAAGTACTCTTAAAGAAATATAATTTCATCATCTTTCTTTCTTGATTTGCTCATAAGTTTAGTATTCTCTAGTTAAGATCTTTTGTGCTTCCAAGGAAGATTGCATGTTTGTTTTTATCACTTGTATGTTTGTTTGTTTCCTTCAACTCTTATGCTTGCTACCCAGCCTTGCTAGCCAAAACCTTGTACTGAGAGGGAATGCTTCTCGTGCATCCAATCCTTAAACCAAAACCTATGCCATTTGTGTCCACCATACCTACCTACTAGCACTATTGCTATTCCAAGTAAATTCATGTTTTTATCTACCTTCCAAATTAAACTTGTTATGTGAAAATTAGTGATTAAAGCTCTCACGAAATTGATGGCACACTTTACTTTCTTGCATTTAATAAACTTGAACCATTGTGTCCATCTTTGTTGCGTATATGCTTGTGCTTTATAAGTTGAAGTTAGGAGAACCATGTATCATGGGGAACGCTTTCAACATTGCACTTATATTCTGTTGATATCATGATTCTTTTGCTTATGGATCCCGATGGTGTGAAATAAAAGGGGAACTTGTAAGATCATGGAGTTTGTATGTGTGTTAGAGAAACGCCTGGGCCGCTAGCCTAAGCCATGCCTAATCATGGTCGAAACTTGCAGCATAACCATAATGAGCACTCTATGAAGCATCCTCAATAAAAACCTATGCAAATAGCAAATAAAAAGATTGCTGAGATGCTCATTGTCTGCTTGCCTTGTCATTTTGATTATGGGATAGCTCCTGTATCATGTACAAGGGGTACCCTGTTGGCGGTTCTCTATGATACATATGTATTTACAATGACAAGAGCTTACTTGTGACTGAAGTTGAGTAGCATGAGGTTCGGTACTCGTAAGTAAGGGGCATGAGATTTCAACTTATAACTTGTCAAGCATATCCTCTTAGTTGTGTCACTTTAACCTTAATCACCTAAAGATGCCTATGATAGGGGAAATGAGAGCTGAAAGCTAATAAGTACCATAATTTTTGGAAGCTCTTTATGAAACTTGAAATCCCTGCTTCCCTCTGCGAAGGGCCTATCTTTTACTTTTAAGTTGAGTCAGTAAACCTATTCCCTTCTACCTCAGCAAGTATTTTGAGTTGTTGTGTTTCATTCATTCATATGGTGATCTATTCAATCATGTTTCTTATGTTCCTTGTTTTGCACATTGATCTTATCTTGGTGATTACTACTTTGAAAGATATTTGAAAACCAATTATTTGTGAACTCCTGCAATTTGTCAACTATTCTTCGACCAAGAGCTAAGTTTGCCATTACCAATTGTGATTTACTTTATGCATCTTTATTGTGTTTCCTTTACTTACTGCAAGTTAAGTTATATAATAGTGAGTTCTCTTCTATTATGATTTATGTATTGATGAATGTGATGCTTCTTGTCCGTATTCTTTTATCGACTCTTCACTCCATAAGCCTGAGGTCGTGTTTATTGAGCTCAGTTTTCACTTGGGGACAAGCGAAGTCTAAGCTTGGCAGGAGTTGATACGTCCATTTTGCATCACTATTCTATATCATAATTTACTGTTATTCATTGATATATTTCATATTAAGAGATGATACTTATGTTATTTCATCTGATTTTGCATGGTTGATGACTTTTGGAGCATGGACCGCTGCAATCAAGATTCTAATGGAAAAGGTGTTGTTTGGAGGCAAAATTTTCGAAGATTAGAAAATCCGGGAAAATACATGCAAAATTCTATTTTTCCAGAAGACGAAGATTGCCAGAAGGGGAAGTGGAGATGGGCCACAGGGGGCCCACACCACCCCTTGGCGCGGGCATCCCTAGGCCGCGCCAGCAGGTCGTGTGGCCTCCCTGGCCCACTCTAGGCTCTCCCCTCTAGCGTATATTATCCTCCCGAAACCCTAAGACTCGGGGAGCAACCATAGAAAGATTCCGCCGCCTCTGCGGGGCGGAAAACACCAAGAGAGAAAGATCTCTCTGGTAGACAGAATTCTGCTAGGGGAATTCCTTCCCGGAGAGGGGAGATCATCGCCATCAACACCACCATCAAGCTGGACTTCATTGGGATCATCATCATCACCACCATCATCTCCACCAGCACCATCATCACCACTTCATACCGCTGTAATAATTGGGTTGAATCTTCTATAGTTCTTAGGGGAAACTTTCTTGGTGTTGATTACTCCTTGTAGTTGATGCTATTGAGTGAACCATTGAATTATCATTTATGTTCAGATTGTTACATATCATTATATCATCTCTGACCTTGATCCATATGATGTCTTATGAGTAGTTCGTTTTGTTCTTGAGGACATGGGAGAAGTCATGTTGTTAGCAGTGGAATTGTGTTGAGAAAGATTCAATGGTTTGATATTTAAGTTGTGTTTTATTTCTTCTAGTGGTGTCATGTGAACGTCGATTACATGACACTTCACCTATATGGGCCTAGGGGAATGCATTATGTATTTGTCTACTAATCGTAGGGGTTGCCGGAGTGACAGAAACCTAAACCCCTGATACGTCCATAACGTATCTATAATTTTTGATGGTTTTATGCTAATAATATGCTTTTGACACTCATTTTTGTATAAAGTTTATGATTTATTTGGACTAACCTATTAATAGTTGCAAAAGTGCACAATGTTCTTGTTTTACACTTTGATGTGTAGGAATTACCAAGAATACAAGTGGAAACCTTGTTGGAGTCAAATTGGGATTTTTCCAGAAATCTGTCTCGGAACTCTTTTTGAAGATGGTCACGTTTCAGGTCGAAGATGGCGTCAAACGGAAAACTCTTCAACTACAAAGTTGTTGGAAATTTCGCGATAAACGTTCTGGACATAAAATTTAGCTGATTCCGAGTCCGGACAGGCCTTTTAGGCTGATTTACTGCAGCCCGAGATGGGGTGACGCGAATCCAAGAAACTATATAAAGGGAGGAAACCTAATTCGCCCAGGGCATCTCCACCCACGAACTTGCAGCCACCAAAGCCACGTTTTTGCCTCTTCCATGGACCCCATCTCCATGGGGGAGGGCTCCCAAGAACCCATGAAGGAAGGGGGCTAAGGGGCGGTGCTCCCCATGATACCAGCGGCGGGGAAGGAGTCCCCCACGCCGCCGCCCTCTTCACCATCTTCACCGCCATCTCCATCACCTAATCCTCCTAGTATGCAGTGGTTCATCCTCCCACACACCTCTGTACCGTCCTATGTAAACATGGCGTTTGATGCTATAAGTTATAATCCTATGATCTATGTCATGTTTGCGTAGTTTCTTTGTTCTTAGATTAAATGGTTGAACGTCTTTGGTTCATTAGAGTTGTATGTTGATATGGTACAGTCCTTTGGTGTCCATTATATTTGTGCACGCATGGATTAAACATCATAGGGTTTGTAGTATGTGTAAAAGGAATGGGGAGTTCTGCCGGAGTGACAGAAATCTGAGGACGTGAACCAGAACGTTGCACGTATGGGAGTAAGAGGACCATTAAACTTAAGGCTATGGTTAGGGAAACCTTAATGCATTGATTAGTACTTACGGATGTTTGCTAACAATCCAATCATATAGTACATGTAATTGCAAGTAGTGAAGCGCATGTATATTTAGCCTCTCCAACATAGAAAATTGTATTGAAGACAATGAACCCGATCTATTCGCTATTTAAACTTGGACAAAGCCACCACAATTACCACCACTATTACACACTCATGGTTCTGTTAGTTTAGTGTATTTTATTACTGCAGCAACTAGCTTTACTTTATTGTTATTTATTATCATGCAAAGCTATCTCTATTACTCGTATTGTTGCTCTAGTTTTATTTTCTAGATAATGCAAACGTTTAGTATGCATAGAGTTGTATCAGTGGTTGATAGAACTTGAGAGAATATTTATCCTACCTTTAGCTCCTCATTGGGTTCGACACTCTTACTTATCAAAAAGGCTACATATGATCCCTATACTTGTGGGTTATCAACCCCGTTAGGAAACCTTTGCACAAGGGATGTCAGGGTCTTAGAGTTTAAAGCTCTGGTTAAGTTTCTACCTTAATTACTTTCTTGTACTTGCGGATGCTTGCAAGGGGTATAATCACAAGTATGTATTAGTCCTAGGAAGGTCGGTACATTAGCACAGGTTCACCCACACAACGCTTAGAAAACTAAAGAAGATTAATCAATTATATGAAGTGAAAGCACTTGATGATATTCCCATGTGTCCTCGAGAATGTTTGGTCAGCTTAAGTAATACAACCAGCTTGTCCTTTGCTAAAGAAAGGATTGGGCCACTTGCTGCATTTATTCTTATTGTCTTTTATTTACTCCTACTTTATTTACCTACATTATCAAAAAACCTAAAAATCCGTTTGCTAAGTATTTACGGATAATTCCAGCTCCAAGCCATTCGCCAACACCTTCTGCTCCTCGTTGGGTTCGACACTCTTACTTATCGAAAATACTGCAATACACCCCCTATACTTGTGGGTCATCACTGCCCCCTCCCACCTTGAACATAACCAAGAAATTATATTATCTCTTATGCTAAATTAATAAATAAGCAAATAAATAAATGCCAAAAAAGGGGCATATAGCTACACAGGGGCAAGAGGTACTTCAGTGATGCGGTTTCAGAGACCAACATGAGCATACAATGGCAGGCCTAAGTTGAGTAGCATGAGGAGTACAAGGTCATAGGTTAGGTGCATGAAACAATCAACTTGTAAGATGTTTAGCACATAAACCATATGAAGCTTTAAAATAAAGGTGAAATAAAAAGATACTTGGAACCCCATCCTTATTAGTATTGTAAACATGAATTACATAGCTCAAAATTATTTTTTATTCTTTATGGAGGATTAACATATGTATTCAATGCTTACTTTCGGTATGGTGCAAAACATCTCAAGGGAAGACATAAAACTAAGAAGTGAGTCTTCTAGTCAAGGGCATGAAACTAAGAAGTAGCCCAAAAAATAAAAGCATGGGAATACCAATGCCAATCATGAAAAGAGTCTCTTATTCTATAGGTTCATCAAAATGTGCTTGAAGGTTTATTTTGTTCATCATTGGTTTTATCACACCATCACTTATTGTTTAGCATATTTATAGATGTGTAAAAGATACAACTTGATAGTACACCTGCATATTATGTTTCGTTGAAAGGAATTGAGCCTATGAACTCTACATGATAATGAAGGAAGCAAAGGTAACAAAATCCAAAGTCCATGTTTAGTTTTATCACCTTCATGCTCGAGGATGAGCATAGGTTAAGCTTGGGATGTTGATGCATGTAAAATGCATACATGAATGTTGTAGTTTGTTAACATGTTTTTCCCACATATTTGCATCATATATAATGTTATTACCCTATTTTATATTAATTTTTGGGGATTTCCCAATGATCCCCTTTATTTTGGCTATAACCCGGCAGGGTAGAAAAACCATGTTTTCAATATTTTTGATGTTTTAGGACCTATACAAAGTCAAATGGACCTGCACTTTTGGGAATGCTATTATGTATCCACGAGAAGCATCTAGAGCACAAGAATCCCACCAGAAGGGCTAGGAGAGCCAAACAAGCCCAGGTGGCGCGCCCAGCCCAAGTGGGCACGCAACCCATGCCTGTTTCCTCCTCGGCCATCTGATTGCCTCGATTCTTTTGCCCACGGAGTTCTCTTGACCTAAAAATCCCTATATAAGGACCCCCCCTAGGGCATCCTCGATAGAGGCCACAAGAGACGAAAACACCACCAAACAGAGTCAGATCTAGCAAAGATTAGAGGGGAAAACTCGATCTCCACCCTCTCCAACATCTCCGACATCATCACCATGATAAAGAGGGTGTAGTCCACCTCCGGGCTATGGGTTTGTGGCAGTATCTTGATCTATTTCTCTCTTGTTCTTCATAGATCTAGTACCATATGAGCTGCCCAACATGATTATGGTCATATTTGTAATTCCTATGTGGTGGATCTTTGTTCTATGATTTGATATTTGAGATTGGAATCTATTTTGTGTAAGATGTTTTAATAGATGCATATCATGAACCCCGTTCTTCATTGCTTGTTTTGATCCAACTTGTATGCAAGAACTTGTATGGGGAGACGTGTGCATTAGATGGAGTAGCATGGTGGTAGAGCTTGAATTATGACACATAATATTCAAGATCTACTTTGGTTTTTACCTTTCTTTTGCTGCCTCACTAGGGATAAAGTGATATCATGTGCTATAGTTATCACGTGACAGTGTGATGACCTTGTTAGATCAAGATAGCATATTTGTATTTCAAACATCATATAATATTGCTTAAAGCTATACTCTTATTTGTTCTTAAATCAAGATTGCATGGAGATTTCCCTTTCTTGAGGAGTATAAGAGAGATATGTATTACATCTCAATGTTAAAATGCGATGCCCATATTAGTTCCTTTTATCAAGAACATATAGAATTTCCATGAATCTTTAACATTGATGAATTGTTTTGTGATCACTACAACTTAAAAAGGGAGTACACAAGTGAACCCATGTACCCCGGTCCGATTTTTTATCATAAGAAACACCTTTCCATTGCATCTACTACCCTTTACATTTTCTGCAATTTAATATTTTGAAAATACAAAAATAGTTTCCTTACTTGCAATCACTCATAAAAACCCAAAAACAACTTTATCTTCACATATCTCATCTAGTTTGCATTACTTTACTTTATTTACTTTAGTTTTTTATATTTTATTTCATATTACTAATATGAAACCTTATGCTTGACAACCACTTTTTGGAGTTGGAGACACAAGAGAAATTATTTTACTTTACAGGTTGCTTGAAGAGGAGAAGACAAACATCCTTCCCTAACCAATTCCCCGAGAGTTTGATATAAACCCTCGAGTCACCCTTGTGGGGAAAAGAAGCTTGATACAACACTCTGCACTTAGAGTCCCAACGAAAAGTGGCCACGTTTGTTGCCATCAGCGACTTAGTGATGCCAGGCAACCCGTCAACTTTTGGACATTGTTGAGACACTTCGGCAGTTCCATACGCTCAACGGCTTTGATTTTAGTCGGATTAGCCTCGATACCTTGGCTAGACACAAGGAATCCGAGTAATTTTCCGGCCGGGACACCAAAGGTGCATTCTTCCGGGTTAAGCGTCCTTCGGAACCTTCTTAGGTATGTGAATGTTTGCCGGATATCATATAGGAGAGTATGACTCTCCTTGGTTTTTATCACCACATCATCTACATACACTTGGACATTTTTGCCAATCTGATCATGCAAGCATTTCTGCATGCACCTTTGATATGTGGCACCTGCATTATGTAAACTGAATGGCATGGTGCATTAGAAATAAGCCCCGTATAGGGTAATAAAGGTAGTTTTTATTTTATCAGCTAGGTTTAACAGTATCTGGTGGAAACTAGAATACACGTCTAAAAATGATAGAAGTTCATAACTAGCGGTCGAGTCAATGACCTGATCAATTCTCAGAAAAGGAATGGATCCTTTGGACATGACTTGTTCAAGTTGATGTAGTCAATGCACATACGCCACACCACTGCCATGTTTGGGTCATTTTTCTCCTTTTCCACCAGAACCGGATTAGAGAGCCAATCCGGATGAAGTACCTCCATAATAAACCTGACTGCAAGGAGTCGATCTATCTCATCACCTATGATTTTTATTCTATCCTTGGCGAAGCGGCAGAGAGGTTGCTCCACCGGCCTTGCATCAGGCCTGACATGCAAAGAGTGCTCAACCAGCTCCCTCAGAACACCTTGTGGATCCTATGTGGACCAAGCAAAAATATCCCGATTCTCATGGAGGAAGCTGATGATCTCGCTTTCCTATTTGTCATTTAGGCCCGCACCAATAGTGACAGTGCGCTCCGGGAACTGCTTGTCAATATGAACTTTCTTTGTATCTTTAGTCAGCTGAAAAGAGACACTCCCATGCGGGTTACCCAACGCCAGCATATTCAGCTGAGCCGACTGAGGCAGTGCCACTCCATCGTGAATCCTTTTCTTCTCATGTGCTATCACCAATGACTCAGCCAGATTTGATCCGTCCGAGGCACAATCCATTGAGCGTTTAAAGTCCCCAGCAACAGTAATGACCCCATTGGGCCTTGGTATCTTCATCTTCAAGTAACTTATGTGAGTACTGGCCATAAACTTGGAAATTGCTAGCCTACCAAGAAATGCGAGATAACAACTCTCGAGGTCCACCACCTCAAACAATAAGTTTTCTGTCCTACAGTTATCTCTTGTGCCGAATAACACATCTATCTGGACTTTCCAAATGGGTTCACATGAAAAACCCGACACAATGCCATAGAACGTGGTTTTAGTCGCCTGGAGCATGTTCTCCGAGACACCCAACTTATGCATTGTGTCCTTGTACAATATATTTATACTGCTGCCATTGTCAATGCGTACCTTGGATAACTTCACATTTATGTTCGGCCCGATAAATGTTGGGTCAAGCACTAGAGCATACAATCTAGGAACCGACATAAGCTTGGGATGATCCTTTATGCTCTAGGTGATTTTCTGGTCTGACCAATACATATACTTCGGCCCCGCTGGTATAACCGCGTTGACCTCCATATGTCACCTCTGCACACATTCCCTATCATTTTCCTCTATGGTGAACACAACATAACTTTGGTGATGCTCTCTATATTCATTCTGGCCATCATGGCCGGGGTTTTCGTAGTTATCCTGGTTCTGATTTCCCACTTGATGCACAGTCTCTCTTATCTCATTGTTCTCATGCCTCGGCGGTGGCGGAGGTAAAACTAGCTGCTGAGCATTTCCCTTGTAAGTTGTGGATGATGAGGCGCTTGAGGCGGACCCATGTCCTGAAAGGAATATGCCTGAGACGCAATAATAAAGTGGTTATTATATTATTCCATGTTTATGATAAATGTTTATTTCTCATGCTATAATTGCGTTAACCAAAAATGTTAATACATGTGTGTTTAATAAACAAAGAAAAGGTTCCTAGTGATACCTCTCATTACACTAGCTTGTCGATTAACAGATGATCAAGGTTTCCTGATCATGACATTGGATGTTGTTAATAACAAGGTCACAACATTGATTGAATCATGTGATGAACATTCTCCAAAAGTATAGTAACATGACCATGCCATTATGTTTACACTTCTATAACGTCATTCGAAGTAACTCTAATCCTTAGACCATGAGATCATGTCAATCACTGACTCCAGAAGAGTACCTTGATTACATCAAACTTCGCACCGTAACAGGGTGATTATAAAGGTGTCATTAAGTACTTGTAAAGTGTTAGTTGAGGCTCGTGGATCAAGAGTGGGATTTATCCATCCTGATGACGGAGAGATATACTTAGGGCCCTCTCGATGATATCACATTAACATAGCTTGCAAGCAAGTGATAATGATCACTAAGAATTTTATATCACGGGAACGAGAAAAGAGTACTTATCAGTAACAGGATCAAAGTAGGTATGGATGATACCGTGATCGGATCCTGGACAAGTAAAATATCGCGAGACAAAAGGAATTGGTTACTGCGAATAAAGGTCACGCGATCACTAAGTCATCGCTTGAGCTGGTGGGAGTCATTATGGATCTCTAGGTCCAGCTAATGATTATTAATCGGAGAATGTCTCAATCATGTTCGCTCAGTTCATGGCCCGTAGGGAGACACACTTAAGGGTAGTCGATGCATTTGAGTGGATAGGGAATATCAGAGAAAATACTGGACAACACGGGAATTATTCTGATAAAAACTACAGGAATAGTTTTAATGTATCAGAATATTGCAAGGGGATAAAATGTTAATGTGTTCCTTAAATGAAGTGTTCATTAAATAAAGTACTCATTAAATGAAGTGTTCATTAAATTGAGTGGCATTAAACCAAGTGAATTAAAGTGCTTTAATGGAAAGAGCTTTGATTTTGAGTAGAGAATTAATGAAATTATGGTGACCTTTGATTTCTGTGAGTGGAGACTCTACCACCATCAAGAGGGGAGAGGTGGGGGTACCACTATGGGCTGGTGCAAGCCTCTTGGGAGCATCCCCCTCTCCTATAAAAGGAGGAGGTGGAGACCCCCTCTCCACACACCAATACACACACCTCTCCTCTCCTCTCATATGCCCTTTGGTTGGCATCTTCCTCCCATTCTAGCCTTGTCCATTACCCCGAGGAGTTTCTTAGGCGAAGCCCTGCTCAAGATCTTCTCCACCACCATGTCGTAGTGTTGCGGAGTTCTCGAGGATCCCCTACTTCCGCTACCGAGCTAGAGCGAGGGACGGAAGTCATCAGCACACCGTACGTGTGTTCAATTACAAAGGTGCTGCACTTGTGGTACTATCATCGCGTCCTTGAGGACGGTCATGTACACTCTATAATAGCCACATTTGTTTGCGGGGACGTATCCCGTGTTACGGTCTTGGAGGGTGAGTACATCATAAACTTTTACATGTATCTCCTAGATATGATCTTGGTGGTTGCAACCATAGGAATTTTTGTTTTCCATGCAACGAACCCCATTAGTGGTATCAGGGTTGTGTCTATACATAGATACTTCGTACCATTAGAACACATATGAATATGTGGGGGTTGATGATCATGTTATTACATCCTTCATGTATTTTGGATATTGGCGGTATAGTGGGATGAAGTGACCCGGACAAACTTTACATGTCCTCGCACATGAGACATGTTCCACGCTTGACATGTAACTAGTTTTGCATAAGTGGCTAGCGGGTGTATGTCTCTCCCACTATAGTTGATATCTGATTTATAACGGGTTGCTAACAATTTGATTATCATCATTGTGGTTCCTTGTTCGTATGGAAGATCAATTCTATCTTCGAAAGCCCAAAGCCACATAAAATATGCAAAAGATAAATTAGAAGCGTCTAGTTTTATTTTTGCTGGGCATGTGTCATGATATGGTAAATGTTATAATTTTAGTATGGTGAGATACTCTCAGGAATTATAACAAAGTGGGAGCGCCATAGACCTTGGCACTACACAAATGGAATGATAGAGATCATACCACGATGCACAAGATAGTGATCAAGTGTAAGAACCATATCATATCACTTTATGCATATGATGTTTGTTTGCATCTTATTTTGCTTATGTCTAGCTTAGAACTTGGCTGTAGCATTATAAGATGATCCCTCTCACTAATATCAAGATAGTAATATGTTCTTCCTTAGTATGCACCGTTAAGAAAGTTCGTCGTTTCGAAGTATCACGTGATGATCAGGTGTGATAGAATCTACGTTCGCATACAACAGGTGTAAGACAGTTTTACACACGCAGGTACTAAGGTTCTTACTTGGTGAGCCTAGCATGTACAGACATGTCCTCTAAACATGAACCGAAAGATAAAGCACAAGTCATATGAATGATATGATGTCCATATGATGCTCGCCATTGGAGCTGCACCACCACTCATGATAATCGGTTATGGTGTAGTGAATTTGGTTCGTGTAATCACCAAAACAACTCGAGGAATGTTGTTTTGAGTGGGAGTTCAATTTAGTTATTTGGATTAATTTGAACTCAATTTGTCATAAACTAAATCGAAGTGAATTTGCATAGTTTGTTGTGGTCACTAGCATTCATTTACTACCTTGTAT
The DNA here is from genome assembly GCA_916181665.1 of Avena sativa. NCBI lineage: Eukaryota > Viridiplantae > Streptophyta > Magnoliopsida > Poales > Poaceae > Avena > Avena sativa. The sequence goes on along the minus strand of OV702289.1, from coordinate 665,255,582 downwards.
TTAGCTATAGTTGAGATAATAGAACTATAGAATTATGGAATTTTACTTTACGAGCTGGTAACATATTGTTTTATGAGTGTCAATCTAAAGTTTTAAAGTACAATTGCAAACTTTCAGCAAAACCTTAAATACTCTATGAAATTCAATAAATAGTATTGAATCAAGAGTAACAAATTCCAATGTTAGTATCTAAGTATCATGCTTGCCTCCATGATTCTTGACATTGAAAATTGTTTTAGTATCAATGTCATCTAGGAAGCTAAGTTTTTTCAGTAACCATCATCTGTAGAAGATATTATGATATATGAAACAATGCTTGGTTGCAATATGATGGAGTATAATTTAATAAAATACATATTCTCGTATTGTATGATAATTTGTAAAGGTTGGATATGCTAGGCATCCTGATCACCCAAAAGGTTTTTGGAATTAACATTATATTCGTGATTCATCCTTATGAGCTATAGTAGCTTGATTATGAAAATTGTCATGATAAGGACGGATAGAAGATGCAGGTAAAATGTTTACTACATTAAAAGGATTACTAAAAGGAATGAAATTTTGAAAGAACACCAATCATTTGATGATGGTGATCTACTTCAAAAGTGCAAGTCCAAAGGTATTAGTATTTGACAATACACCCTTTGAACTATGTGTCATATGTATGACACCAATATTGATGTTTATAGTTTCTTCTAAAAGAGAAGAGGAAATGCTGAAATAAAATCTTGTAAATATTTGGTGGAAAAGAAAAGATTGGAAATGTCCAACTTAGATATATGAATGATATACACGTTATGGGTGTATTCTTTGCTTGTTAAACAATTTGGTTTTGGGGTATTGTAATACTGAATTGGTTGGTGTGAAATGTCACACAGAGCAACTCAATTCATGAACTACAATGGCCTAAGTAACTAGAAAGATAATATGTGATGATGTTCACCAAAATAAATAAAGTGTTATTGTGTTTCTCATTGACATCAAAGCTTCCTTTCAAGATTTGTACTTCAATAATTGTTATTTTATTCTGATATTATGAGAATGATGATTATTCAAATAATCGTCGTTTTCATTGAAGATGGATGAACTCTTATAAATCTAGTTGGATAAATCACGTCCATAAACATTGATGCTAAAGTGCCGTACGTCGAATGATTATAAGATCACTCACGAGTAACACTACATTTTAAATCATATTGGGAAGAAAACATGAAGACACTCCATGTTGATGGAATTTTGGAGTCTTTTTTATTTTAAATGAATTGACGCTTGTGAGAATTTCCTAGAAATGATTTAAATTTTGTTCATAGGCCAAAGAGGAACGAACGACTAAATTATTGGACATTATGCATATTGATGCATATAGTCCATTATGTGTAGCCGTATGTGGTGGATCATTCAAACTTCATATACTTCAACCAAAGATTTGAGTGAATATATGTATATTTACTTAATCAAGAAGAAGTATGAAATATTTGAGAATGTTCAAATGATTTAAAGATGAAATGGAAAATCATTGTAATGAGAAAATAAAGAATTTATTATTGGATCGTAAAAGAAAATATTTGAGTTACAAGTTTTGCAAAAACACCTAAGATTCAAGGAATCGTTCCATGGATTTATGTTTCCCGATAAACCATAGGAATATGGAGTATTCGAGAGATATAATCAAACCTTGTTTGACATGGTAGGATCAATGGTGTTATTTATAAAATTACCATTATATTTTGAAGATTAAGCTTTAGTGACTACTGCTTTTACACTAAAAAGAGATCCATCATGATCTGTTGAAATGACACCATATGAGTTATGGATTGGGATAAAACCCAAATTGTCTTTTCTTAAATTTTTGTATGCTAGGCATAAGTGATATGTTTGCAACCAAAAATCAGATAAGCATGTCTTTGTAGGTTATCCCAAAGCAAAAGTTGGGTATTCCTCCATAAAACGGAAGACAAAAGTGTTTGTCACTTAGAACGTCAGGTTTCTTGAGAAGGAATTTTTCGCGAAAAGTTAAATGGGAGGACAATAGAACTTTGATAAGGTCGTTGAACCTTAGCTATATGTGCTGAGTTGTGCAGTGCTGGAAAGTGTCCCGGATGCATCCATAATGCTCATGGCTCTCGTGCCTCAAAAGTTGTGGTCACAGAGATCTAAGTTCCTATTGAATCGCGTATGTCGAGTAAATAATCAAATACTAAGATTTGAGATTAAATCATTATTGTTTGACAATGATGGACCGACTACATGCAAAGAAGCGTTGATGTCCCTAACTCTGGCAAATGGCTTGAAGCCATAAAATCCGTGATAGTTTCATACACAAGAAACCAAGTTACTGTACTTGGAAGAACCTATGAAAGTCATAAATCCTATCAGTCGTATTTGGATGTATACACATCCATGAAATAGTCGACATGTCGGTAAAAATTTTACGAAAATGTTCAAGGAGTTCAATACGACAAGATTCGATCTTTCGTAGCAATATTTAGTCTGGACGGATTAATGTAGCAACCACTACATATGTCAATTGTTGTGTATGCTAGTTAAACAAACAAAACAATGTTCTTCTAAAAGAATAGTTACCGAGGACGTGTACAAGACATGGTCGGAAGAGTTTTGTTAAATCAAAGGATGCTAAAAAAACATGCAAACTTCAATGGTTGAAGTAAGCATTGTTGGGTCCGTAGCATAGAAAACAAAAAATTTCCTACGATGAGAACTATACGCCAAGATCTATCTACTAGGTACAGAGCAATGGGTGGACATACATCCATCGAGAACTTACCCTCGAAGACAACGAGTTTTGTTAACGAGTAGGAACTCGTGGTTGATGTAGTCGTACACTTGCCGATCTCAAGATCGCGTGGAAGTCCGAGCAAGTCTGGCTCCAACACGTCCTTCAGATCCAGCTCCAGCAAGTCCAGCACCACCAAGTCCAGCACCGCAAAGAAGCGGTGCATCCGTGATCGCACACACGTTCGGTACCCCGACAACCTCCGTCCCTCACTCCAGCAAAGCAGCGGAAGCAACAACTCCTTTCCAGATAAAGCCACCGGGAACATGTATCTCGCTAATCCGAGACCATGGGGAAATAATACTAGAGGGGGAGAGAGATCCTTCACAAGGAGGTGTGAGTGAGAAGTGAGGAGAGGGTGGCCTTTTATAGGAGGAGGGGGTGCCCCTCCCCATAGCCGACGCCTCAAGGGGGGTGCCTGATGACCCACAAGTATAGGGGGTGTATCGCAGTATTTTCGAGGGAAGTGAAACCCAATTTATTGATTCGACACAAGGGGAGCCAAAGAATATTTATAAACCTTAACAACTGAGTTGTCAATTCAGCTGCACCTGGAAACAATCTTGCTCACAGCAGTTTATCAGTAGCAACAGTTTTGTAGTAGGAATAGCAAAGTAACAGCAGTAGTAAAGCAAAGGCAGTAGTAACAAAAGCAGTAAATAGTGGGATTCGAGTGCGGTAGGCATAGGGATGGATGGACGGGCGTTGCATGGACAAGACAATCCACATAGCAATCAGAACATAGGGCAATTGCAGATAAATAAGATAAAGCATCCAAGTACTAGACAATCCTAGGCATGTGTTCCATATATAGTCATACGTGCTCGCAATGAGAACTTGCACAACATCTTTTGTCCTGCCAGCCCGTTTGCAGCGGGGCCTCTAGGGAACTACTGGCAATTAAGGTGTTCCTTTTAATAGAGCACCGGAGCAAAGCATTAACACTCTGTGAACACATGTGATCCTCACATCAAAGTCATTCCCTTCCGGTTATCCCGATTTCTGTCACTTCGGGGCCATAGGTTCCGGACAACAACGTGTGTATACAACTTGCAAATAAGACCAAGAACAATACTATCATAATGAATCAATAACATGTTCAGATCTAAAATCATGGCACTCGGGCCCTAGTGACAAGCATTAAGCACAACAAGTCGCAACAAAGTCATAAAGCACTAATAAAAGATACTAGGCACCATGCCCTAACAATCTGATGCCATTACATGAACGATCTCATCCAATCCCTACCATCCCCATAGCCTACATCGGGGGATTACTCACTCGTAGATGGAGGAAACATGGATGGTCGATGAAGATGATGGTGGAGATCGATGGAGATGGCTCCGGGGGCACTTCCCCGTCCCGGCAGGGTGCCGGAACAGAGACTTTCTGTCCCCCGAATCTCCCCTTCGGTGGCGGCGGCGCAGCGGAAATTTTTGTGGAAAAACGTCGAACCCCCCGAAGTTTTTAGGTCAGAAGGCTTCTTATAGGCGAAGAGGGAGACCGAGGGGGTGCCTGGGGCCACCACACCATGCCCTGGCACGGCCAGACCCAGCCCGCGCCTAGGGGTGGTGTGGCCAGCCCCTGGCTCTCCTCCGTCTCGTATTCTGGCTCCTGGAGTCTTCTGGAAAAATAGGCACTTTGGCTTTTGTCCCGTCCAATTCCGAGAATATTCATTTTCTGACTTTCCTGGAACCAAAAACAGCAAAAAACAGGCAGCTGGCACGTGGCTCTTATTAATAGGTTAGTCCAAGAAATCATATGAAAAGTACTCCAAAATGTGGACAAAACACAAGAAAGTAGATAAAACCAAGCATGGAGCATCAAAAATTATAGATACATTTGCAATGTATCAACATCCCCAAGCTTAACTCCTGCTCGTCCTCGAGTAGATAAGTGATAAAAAGAAAGAATAATTTTTGAGGTGACATGCACCATCAAAGGCTTGACCAAAGTATTTGTAAACATTCAAAGCTGGGATCATAGCACTTCAATCATAACATGAAAGACAAAGTTCTAGCAATAAGACAAAGAAACTATGATGTAACATGAAAAGGCACAAACAAAAGATTCATGAATAACAATGCTTTGCAAGACGTTTGTTTGTTTCACATAAAGAAAACATAGCATAATAGTATTCGGCTTGTCCCTCAATAGAGTAGCAAATATAGATGCATAGGACACCTTCAAAGTTCATAAGAGTGACTAGATACAATAGTTTAAAACAAGCAATATCAAAGTATGCACCAATCAACTAGTCTTGGGACAATGCACATAGAACTAAGAATGGCCACTATGCTCTCAAAGTAGGTGCATAAAGATAGAAGATGGAGACTCAATATAATGGTGGAAGAAAGGCCTTTTGTAAAAGGAAGTAGGGATTCAAGTCTCATAAAGAGCTTCCAAAAATTATGGTACTTATAGCTTTCAACTCTCATTGCCCCTATCATAAGCTTCTTGAAGTGATTAAGGTTAAAGTGACACAACTAAGAGGATATGCTTGACAAGTTATAAACTGAAATCTCATGCCCCTTACTTACGAAGACCGATCCTCATGCTACTCAACTTCAGTCACGAGTAAGCTCTTGTCATTGTAAGTACATGTGTATCATTAAGAACCGCCAACGGGGTACCCCTTGCACATGATACGGGAGTTTTCCCATAATCAAAATGACAAGGCAAGCAGACAATGAGCATCTTAGCGATCTTTTTATTTGCTATTTGCATAGGTTTTTATTGAGGATGCTTCATAGAGTGCTCATTATGGTGATGCTACAAGTTTCCACCATGATTAGGCATGGCTTAGGCTAGCGGCCCAGGCGTTTCTCTAACACACATACAAACTCCATGATCTTACAAGTTCCACTTTTATTTCCCACCGCCGGGATCCGTAAGCAAAAGAACATGATATCAACGGGGTACAAAGTACAAGTGCAATGTTGAAAGTGTTCCCCATGAAACATGGTTCTGCTAATTTCAACTTATAAAGCGCAAGCATATACGCAACAAAGAAGGACCCAATGGTTCAAGTTTATTAGAGGCAAAAAGTAAAGTGTGCCATCAAGTTCGTGAGAGCTTTAATCACTAGTTTTCTCATGTGAATGACACCACTATTGATATTGATAGATTCTTTTAAAAAGAAAAGGAATTGCTGAAAGAGAATCTATAAAATATTTGGCAGAAAAGAAAAAGTTGGAAATGTCCAACTTAGGTATATAGAAGATATACATGTTATGGCTGTATTCCTTGCTTATTAAACGATGTGGTTCTGAGGTATTGGATATCGGTATTGGATACCGAATTGGTTGGTATGAAGTGTCATACAGGACAACACAATTCATGAACTACAATGGCCTAAGTAACTAGCAAGAGAATAAGTGATGATGTTCATCGAAAACAAATAAAGTGTTATTGTGTTTTTCGTTGTCGTCAAACCTAGCCTTCAAGATTTGTTTTAATAATTGTTATTTTGCTCCGGTATTACGAGAACAATGGTTGTTCAAATAATTACCGTATTCCATAAAAGATGGATGAACTTTTACAAGTCTAGTGGGAGAAATCACATCCATAAACACTATTGCTAAAATGTCGCAAGACAAATGATTGAAAGATCACTTATGAAGTGGCATCGCTGTTTTAAATTATATTGGAAAGAAAACATGAAGAAACTCCATGTTGATGGATTTTTGGAGTCTTTGATTTTGATCAATTGATGCTTGTGAAACTTTCGTCGAGATAATTGAAACTCCGTTCATAGGCCAAAGAGGAACGAATGACTAGCTTATTGGAAATTGTGCATGCTGATGTGCATAGTCCATTATATGTAGCCATATGCGATGGATCTTTTTGCTTTATATGCTTTCTCCAGAAATTTGAGTGAATATATCTATATATTTACTTAATAAGGAAGAAGTATGAAACATTTGAAAATTGTTCAAAGACTTTCAAGATGAAGTGGAAAATCATTGTAACAAGAAAATAAAAAGTTTATGATTCGATCATAAAGGAAGATATTTGAGCTACATGTTTAGCAAAACACCTAAGATTTGAGGAATTGTTCCATGATCTGTGTTTCCCGATAAACCATAGGAGTATGGCATATTCGAGAGATGAAATCAAACCATGTTTGACATGGTAAGATCAAAGGTGTCATTTATAAAACTGCCATTATGTTTTAAGGATTAAAGCTTTAGAGACTACCGCTTTTACACTGAAAAGAGCACCATCATGATCCGTTGAAATGACACCATATAAGTTATGGTTTGGGATAAAACCCGGATTGTTTTTTCTTAAATTTTGGTATGCTATGCATAAGTAAAATGTTTACAACCAAAGTCGGATAAGCACGTCTTTGTAGGTTATCCCAAAGAATTTGTTGGGAATTTCTCCATAACACCAAGGACAAAAGAGTTTGTTACTTGGAACGTCAAGTTTCTTGAGAAGGAATTTTTGTGAAAAGTTAAGTGGGAGGACAATAGAACTTTGATAAGGTTGTTGAACCTTAGCTATATGTGCTGAGTAGCGCAGCGCCGAAAGTGTCCCGGTGGCGGCCACAATGCTCCTGGCTCCCGTGATTACAAAAGGTGTGATCTCAGAGATTAGAGTTCCTATTGAACCATGTGGGTCGGTAAGAATCAAATAGTAAGATTTGATAAGCAAGTCGTTATTGTTTTGACAATGATGAACCAACTACATGCAAAAAAGCGATGATGGGCCCTGACTCCATAAAATGACTAGAAGTCATAGAATCCGTGATAGTATCCATACACGAGAAATCAAGTTTCTGAACTTGGAAGACCCTCCGAAAGGCATGAAGCCTATCGGTCGTGTTTGGATCTATAAAGAAATAAGACATGGATGTTTAACATCTATGAAATAGTCGACATGTCAGAAAGAATTTTATGACAATGTTCGAGGAGTTGACTATGACAAGATTTGATCTTTCATAGCGATATTTAGTCTTGGTGGATTAATGTAGCAACCACTACATATAATTTGGTATATGGTAGTTGAATAAACAAAACAAGGTTCTTCTAATAGAATGGTTACGTAGGATGTGTACATGACACGGTCCGAAGAGTTTTGTTAATTTAAAGGGTGCTAAAAGGGCATGCAAACTTCAATAGTTGAAGTAAGCATAGCGGAGTTGGAATCTTCACCATGATGAAATTGTTAAAAGAGTTTAAATTCATCGGAGATGATGAAGATGCTTGCATTTGCAAGAAATTAAGTGGGAGCGCTGAGACATATTTCTAATACATTATGTAGAGGACATATTGTTGATTGGAAATGATGTATCTTGTATTGACATAAGTTAAGAATTTCATTAAAATAAGATTTCAATGAAAGACTTGGGCAAAACCGAAATATTTGGCATCAATATCTATATGGATAGATTGTGGCGCTAATATGGTTGTGCCAGACATACATATATGAGATATTGAAAGGGCTCAATATGGAAACAACAAGAAAGGTTCTTGCTGCATGGAAAGGATTGTATCAAGATTCAAGTGTTTCAACGCTTGGTGAGTAAAATCACATGAAGATTTTGATCGATTATACCATGATATGTATATATTCAAAATGTCCTATGCTCTAAGTGTTATGAGCACATACCAGGATGATCCATAAGATGATCATTGGACAATAGTAAAGATATTCTTATGAGCTTTGGAAGAACTAAGAATACATCATGTATAAGTGACAAATAATTATAGGTAATTCATTGTAAAGTGTTACATTGATACTAGTTTTGTCACAAGATACAAATTAAATTTATCTCAATTTAGACTATGGGTGGCACAATGTAATGGAAAGGATGTTCCATGATGGATTTGGATGAGTTCCAAAGTTGAGACATTGTGACGGATACTACAACAAAAGGCTAAGTATATAACTACTATAGTAGCAGCAAAGGAGGGCATTTGTGTTGAATAGTTTGTTATCAAACTAGGTGTGGTTCAAAGTGGGCTAATACTATGAAGATATATTGTATGACAATAATATCAACATATTTTAACCAGAACGAACTAAAGGTCTCACCAAAGGACCAAATTTATACAATGCCATCTCATTTGAGAATGAGTAATGCGTAGAGACGCAATGCCATGCAAAATACACATAGGCCTGAAAGTGTCAGATCTGGAGATCATGTTTACCACTAGCAAACGTGTACATACAACACCAACCATAGGTGTTTATATGCGCAAGTTTAAACTAGATAATTTACTCTAGTGCAAGTGGGAGACTGAAAGGAATATGCCCGAGAGGCAATAATAAAGTGGTTATTATATTATTCCATATTTATGATAAATGTTTATTTCTCATGCTATAGTTGTGTTAACCGGAAACATCAATACATGTGTGTTTCATAAACAAATAAAAGGTTCCTAGTGATAATCACGGTAGCTTGTTGATTAACAGATAATCACAGTTTCCTGATAATGACATTGGATGTTGTTAATAACAAGGTCACAACATTGATTAAATGATGTGATGAACATTCTCCCAAAGTATAGTAACATGATCATGACATTATGTTTACACTACTATAACATCATTCGAAGTAACTCTAATTCTTAGACCATGAGATCACGTCAATCACTGACTCCAAAAGAGTACCTTGATTATATAAAACCTCACACTGTAACAGGGTGATTATAAAGGTGTCGTCAGGTACTTGGAAAGTGTTAGTTGAGGCTTGTGGATCAAGAGTGGGATTTGTCCATCCTTATGACGGACAGATATATTCAGGGCCCTCTCGGTGATATCATATTAACATAGCTTGCAAGCAAGTGATAATGACCACTAAGAATGTTATATCACAGGAACGAGAGAAGAGTACTTGTTAGTAACGGTATCGAACTAGGTATGGATGATATCGAATGATCGGATCTTGAACAACTAAAATATCACGAGACAAAATGAATTGGTTACTACGAATAATGGTCACGCGATCACTAAGTCATCGCTTGAGCTTGTGGGAGTCATTATGGATCTCTAGGTCCCTCTAATGATTATTGATCGGAGAATGTCTCGATCATGTTCACACAGTTCGCGGCCCGTAGGGAGACACACTTAAGGGTAGTCGACGCATTTGAGTGGATAGGGAACATCAAAGAAAATACTAGACAACGCAGGAATTGTTCTAATAAAAATTACCGGAATAGTTTTAGTGTATCAGAATATTGCGAGGGGATAAAATGTTAATGTGTTCCTTAAATGAAGTGTCCATTAAATAAATTACTCATTAAATGAAGTGTTCATTAAATTGAGTGGCATTAAACCAAGTGAATTAAAGTGCTTTAACGGAAATACCTTTGATTTTGAGTGGAGAATTAATGAAATTATGGTGACCCTTTGATTTGTGTGAGTGGAGACTCCACTACCATAAAGAGGAGAGAGGTGGGGGAAACACTAGGGGCTGGTGCAAGCCTCTTGGGTGCATCCCTCCTCTCCTATAAAAGGAGGAGGTGGAGACCCCCTCTCCACACACCAATACACTCACTCACCTCTCTTCTCATATGCCCTTTGGTTGGCATCTTCCTCCCCTTCTAGCCTTGTCCATTGCCACGAGCGAGGTGCTTAGGAGAAGCCTTGCTCAAGATCTTCTTCACCACCATCACCACCATGTCGTAGTGTTGGCAAAGTTCCTGAGGATCCCCTACTTCCGCTGCCGAGCTAGAGCGAGGGACGCAAATCGTCAGCACACTGTACGTGTGACCGATTACGGAGGTGCTGCACTTGTGGTACTGTCATCGCGTCCTTGAGGACGGTCGGGTACACTCTACAATAGCCATGTTTGTTTGCGGGAATGTTATCCCGCATTACGGTCTTTGAGGGTGAGTCCATCTAAAACCGTTACATGTATTTCCTAGATATGATCTTGGTGGTTGCAACCGTAGGATTTTTTTATTTTCCAAGCAACGAACCCCATCATGTCCCCCAATGCACATTGCATCCATGCGCACTGCTGAGTCGTGTGATTTGCTGGTTTACTCGGATTCTGCGTGTGAAATTTACACGACTGATCCAGCATAGACTCATAAGTGTATCTCGGCCTCTCCTACCACTGTTTCGTGAAGGGACCCCTATATAAAGAAGCCTCGGGCGATGAGAAAAGATCCTCTGGAGTCCCTGCCCCAGATCATCAGCCGTCTCCAGATCTCCATCCACCACACTGAAGAGCCACCGGAAGAATAGACTTAGATCTAATCTCTAAACTCTTCTCCACCACCATAGCCATATTCCATCACTTGTAATAGTAGATCTCATCTTCGATTGGCAACATTGTAAGACTATTTGTTATCAATATCATGATTTACATTACAATGTTTATGATCTTTGATCTCATCTCTATGCGTGAGTAATTCTCCTTGGACTAAGGGCTTCGGCCTAGCCATGTAATATTTGTGCATTTTATTTATCATAGATGGGATCATGTATTAATTTGTATGACATGATGATTATTGTATCCTCTCTTGCCTCAACCTAAGGACTTGTCAGGTGCCCAAGAGCCCGAGGGTTGAGCCAGGTATAGGGAGTATGAGTAATGACTAATCTGCAGGTTGGGGACCCCAGTGACAGAAGGGGTAGTATGGTTGTATGTGAGGGATTTACTTGGGATTAACGGTGACATCACTATGCATATCATTAGTTCTCTTTCTTCTATGGATGAGACTAGTAGGTTATTACTATAAGCGGTTGCGGAGGCAATAGCAATTATGGATGTACTGCCCACATATAATTTATCTTGCTTTAACAATTACATGCATACTTTATTTCTATCTTTTATTCCCATCAGATGTTTTGCACAGCTATAGGTGAGACCGAACGCCCTAGGCTCTCTCTCTCCATCATCGACAACAACAAAAAAGACGCAAACTCTTAGTCCGGTAAAAACACAAAAGGAATTCTAAAACTCCCGAAGTCCGTTAAAGTAACTTTACTACGCATCTGCTTCCCGAGGATTTGATAACCTAGGTATACTAGGGAAAAAGAAGCTATACTACATCCGTAATCCGGATCGAAGGTATCAGGTCTGCACCATATGATGATGCTTACCCAACCGAATGAACGACACATGAACCACCTGCTCTCGACGGGTTAGTTCTGAGCATTTCCTCATTCTGCTGGTTCGTAATGCGCACCAGATCTATGACTCTCTCCTGCTGTCTCTGTCGGGCCTCGCCGGTCAAAGCATCTAACTCGATTGCTGCCGCATCTACAGCTCTAAGGTTCTTTGCCGGGGTATTGTACCTCGGGAAACCTGCAGACATTGGGTTACGCAAATCTACTAAATTTGGAGCACATTCTTTATCTATTTCACTGATTAAGTTCCTTCCTCTAATCTTTACACCATCCATGCGAGTGGGACTAGTGTTAATTCTATTGGCCTTATTGTACTCACGCAGGGTGATGTTCAACGCCTGCTGAGCTGCAGCCACTTTCTTGGCCCCCTCTAGCACTTTTTGCCGAGTCTCCTCCAGCTCGGCCTGTGCCCGAGCCGGATCTACTATAGGAGCTACTGGAGTAGTCAAGCTCTCTATGGCTTGCTGGAGTATGTTTTGAGGCCTCTCTAGCGGAGGGAACCTCGAACGAGCTACCTTAGGAGTTGTTTCCCCTTCCTCGGCTGGATCCTTGCTGGTGCTAGCCCCTAGCGCGGTAATCATCACCTCGATGCAGCTGGCGGGGCGAGTGATACACGGACCGCGAGCCGCGCAGAGAGGAGGATCTACCGCCACAATGACTCGCTGCGGGAACACGCAGGAGACGTCAACCGCGATGTAGACCTTGTGCGCACCGAAGCTGACAAACTTGCCATTGCGCGGGAAACGACGGTTGCCGAAGTTGCCCACGTTGTCACCGGTGAAGTCCAGCGAGTCAAATTGCTGAACCAAGCCAGAGACGATACGCTCTCCTGATGTGATGAAGTTTCCCGTCCGGATGAATACACCAGCTAGTGCCGCTGCTGGCCCCATGGTGGGCGCCAACTTTCATGGTGGTGTCATGGTAGATGCCATGGGTAGGCTAAATATGTGGACTATGGACACTAGTGGTATCCGGGGAGGGATAGCGCGGTGAATCCGCACACGAAGAACACACACACACACAACACGACATACTCAGGTTTGAGGCTCTCCTATGGAGATAAAACCTCTACTCCTGTACTAGATCTTATATTCTGGACTAGTACAAGTGCTTCTTGAGTTGTGTCGAGAGGAGAAAGAAGGTGTAGTACTCCTGCTCTCCTCTCCCTCTAGGGTTTACTCATAATGCTAATGGACCACCTCCTCCTTGGAGGCCCTGGCTCACCTTATAAAAGGGTGACCAGATTACATTTAGGACATACGTGGCTCGAATATTTCCAGGATATGCTTCTCTTGAAATAGCAAATCGGTGCGCTCCTTTCCTTAGTCGTTAGGCTCTGCACGACAAGTGCCCAGAGTCCACGCTATCTGACCTCCAACAGTCAGACACTGTCACGTCCATGAACCTCTACCCTAACCTCGCTCCAGAGGCCCCTGTTCTTAGCGCTTGTCTCCCCAGGATTTCCCGGAGAGAGAGAGAGAGAGAGAGAGAGAGAGAGAGAGAGAGAGAGAGAGAAAAGCGCTGACCTTGGGGATGGCTCACTCCTTCTTGAGCACGCCAACCCCTGACTTGGTCCTGTCCGGATGACTCGTCCTGGATGGTACCTGCACATAGAAACCAACGTAGAGGTCATGCCGACATACGATATATGTCGACCGGGTCTTGTGGGGCCTGTCCGGTCTTGGGTAGCTCGGCCGACCCTTACATACCTTGGCTAGCTCATGCCTTATTAGCTGATTTATACCTCGGCGGACTCTGTCCTTATACCTCGGCCTACCTGGGTTCATCCCCCAACATAAAGCAAGACATTTCAAGATGCAAGTCTAGGTCCGATCAAATCTCTTCTGAAAGTCACATTCGCATGAGAAGACTCCATAATTATAATCACCCTTATGATGAATAATATTTTATACAAGGTAGGATATTGTCCCATAAGTGTAGCATTGCGTAGCCACTTATCCTCTCGTAATTGTATCCCCGATTCGTCTTTGATTGAAAAAGATCCAAAGCAGAAAAATGTTTATTCGTCTCAATCAAACCAGTCTAGAAATACGAGTCACCAGGTTTTCAAATTACCTAGAACAAAATTTTCGAGCCAATATTTTTTTTGTTTAAGGAGAGTTTGGCATACCCCCTCTTAAGTAAGTAATTTAAAGATCCATTTACCGAGGAGGGTCGTATTCTTATCTCAAGATCATAAATACTAATACCACCCCGATCTTTAGGACGAAAAACCATACTCCATTTACCTAGTCGATATTTATTTTTCTGACTATCATTATGCCAAGATCGGAAGTAATTCAATCGTTTTAAGACTTGTTTTGGTAGTTGAAAGAAGGATATCATGTACAGTACCATACTTGTCTTCTTGATTTTTTCAGAAAAGAAAGAACCCTAATGTATTCTACATGACCATAGGGCAGGAAAAACAAAAGAAGGGGCTCCTCGAAGTTGGATGGATTTTTTTTCCTTGTCTCTTGCAACCCTAAAGAATTTTATTTGTCTCTTTGCAACTTGCAGATTGGTAGCAGTAGATTGTTGCAGAAAACACTACTCCCTTATATCCATATTAATGACCTCAATTTTATGTAGATACGAATACATCTAGTCTAAATATTTAACTAGATATATATGAATCTTTATAAAGTTGAGACCATTAATATGGACATGAAGAAGTAGTAAGATTTATTTTTGCGAAAATCTAATGTAAGAAGATTGGTAGTACCATTCCGTGGATTATTCCCAATCTAAAGTACTACCGCTTTTTTTCCTAAATATAAGACATTTGACAAGTTAAAATTTGAATTTGAACTTCCAAAACGTCTTATATTTTTCAAATGGAATAGCATCTAAAAACAACAAAACAAAACAAAATAGCCACAAATAGCACGGGCCGTGGCACCATCGGGCACTGTTGGGGGGAGCACGCCGCCACGCAAAGGCACACCTAAACCCTCAACAAAACGCGAAGCGGGGGCGCAGAAGAAGATAGGGAAGAAACCCTTGCCCAGACCAGGAGAGGAAGACCTCGGCCCCCTCTCCCTCCCCCCTCCCCCCTAATCCGCGGCAGCCAAATGGCGCTCACCTCCTCCCAGAGCCTCTTCTTCGCCCCGTCACCCGCCGGGCCTTCCCGGCGGGGCCGGGGGCGCGCCGTCACCATGTGCGCCGCCGCGTCATCACACAACTCGCAGCCCCGAAACAACCCCTTCGCCGTCTCTTCCTCCACCCCCAAATCCGAATCCAAGGACTCCAAAAACTCCCTCGCCCTAGGCTCCGCCATCGCCGCCGCCGCCTCTGGCGCTTTCCTCATCGCCTCGTCCGGCGGCTTTGGGGGTGGCCCCGGGGGTCCCCTCGGCGGGGGAGGCGGATGGGGCGGCGGAGGTGGTGGGGCCGGCGGAGGTGGCGGCGGCGGGGGCTTCTGGTCGCGGATCTTCTCCGCTGGCGCGGCGAATGCCGACGAGAAGTCGTCAGGCGATTGGGACCCGCATGGGCTCCCGGCCAACATCACAGTGCCGCTCTCCAAGCTGAGTGGGCTGAAAAGGTACAAACTTTCGGAGCTCAAGTTCTTCGACCGTGCCGCGCCTGCGGGCGGCGCTGCCACGGAGGCCGGGCCCGAGGACTCTTTCTCCGAGATGGTCACCCTGCAGCCAGGCGGCGTGTACACCAAGTCGCAGCTCCTGAAAGAGCTCGAGACGCTAGTCTCCTGCGGCATGTTCGAGCGGGTCGACCTAGAGGGGAAGGCCAAGCCTGATGGCACCCTGGGCCTCACCGTCTCCTTCACCGAGAGCGTGTGGAGCGCGGCCAAGCAGTTCAAGTGCATCAATGTTGGGCTTATGGCGCAGTCAGGCCAGGCCGACTTCGATCAGGACATGACAGAGAGGGAGAAGATGGACTACCTTCGCAAGCAGGAACGTGATTACCAGCAGCGTGTCCGTGGCGCCATGCCGTGCATATTGCCAGAATCCGTCCGCGGTGAGGTTCTTGCGATGATGAAAAAACAGGAGAAGGTGAGTGCCAGGATGCTGCAGAAGATCAGGGACCATGTCCAGAAATGGTACCACAATGAGGGGTTTGTATGTGCCCAGGTGGTCAACTTCGGAAACCTTAACACCAGTGAGGTTGTATGTGAGGTGGTCGAGGGGGACATAACAAAAGTGGAGTACCAGTTCCAGGATAAGCTCGGAAATTTTGTTGAAGGGAACACACAAATTCCTATCATTGACCGGGAGCTGCCCCAACAGGTATACTGCATACCACTGGCTACTAAAACTAGCATAGGGGAGTAGTTCTGTTAGAAAAGTTAGCTTCTAGTGATTACCGTTACCGTGCCATTTTATTTTGACCAATGGCTTTGTTATGAGTGGTTTTAGGAAAGTTTATGTTTAGTAGTTGTTCCAGTATCCTGTCAAACTGGAATGCATCTGGATTCTGCTTGATTTTATTAGCGTGTTGTTTAGCTAGGATAGTAGCAGCCCATATATTTTGATGATTGTTCAGCATGGAGTAATCTCAACCTATACCTTTTGCACTGGTTAGTAGATGGTCTGTTTGTGCTGTTTTTTAAGAAACATAAAAGTTTTCTTGTTCTGACTGTGATGTTGAACATGATCATGATTTTCGATGCTCATTGTGCTTATAGGAATGTTGTCCAATACATTGTTTGTTACTGTTTCTGAGACTTCAGCATTTAACTTGTACTTCCGCCTCTCTGTTACAGCTTCGACCTGGTCATATCTTTAACATTGGAGCAGGGAAACAAGCTCTGAAGAATATAAATTCGCTTGCTTTATTCTCCAATATAGAAGTGAATCCACGCCCCGATGAGACAAAGGAAGGTGGTATTGTAGTGGAAATTAAGCTTAAGGAACTAGAGCGAAAGTCAGCTGAAGTAAGCACAGAGTGGAGTATTGTGCCTGGGCGCCAAGGAAGACCCACTCTGGTAATGTACCTAAATTAGCAATCTTCTGTCGTGACATCTCTATTTGAAATTGCTTGTCACCTGAGTAAACTGCACAAAATTGTAATCCTGTTTTCCAACATTGTATCTGATGGCAAATTTCTTTTAGGCGTCCATTCAACCTGGAGGAACTGTGTCATTTGAGCACCGCAATGTCTATGGTCTTAACAGGTCTATTGTTGGTTCTGTTACATCAAGCAACTTGCTCAACCCCCAGGTTAGTTGGTAATGTGTTATTCGTCTTCGTAGTTGTTCTCTGTTTTACTTTGGTTACTGTTAATCATCTGTTTCAAGAATTCACGGGGTAAGCTAAGCATGTCATTCTTAACCCAATTATTATCTGTTCCAAAAATTACACCATCTTGGAAGTATACATCTGTACAGTGTCTACATTTTCATATGCAAAACATAATCTTGGAAGTGTACATCTGCACAGTGTCTACATTTTCATATGCAAAACATAATTTTGCTCTAATTGCCCACTACTTGGTAAAAGAACCAAACAATGGTACTCCCTCCGTCCCAAAAAAAGCGACGCAGCTTTGTCTAGATACACGTGTATCTAGACATGTTTTAGTGTCTAGATATAGTACCGTGTTATGTATCACTTATTTTGGGACGGAGGGAGTACATGATGTAGCTGTTAGATAAAGTACCGTGTTATGTGTAGACACTAGACACATGCACATGGTTTCTATGTTCCCAGCATCATGAACAAGCCTTGGTGCGTTTCATTTTGGCAACATAATACCCAACATTTGCTATCATTCCTTCCCGAGTTGTTTTATCATTTCCGTTTTTTTAGGGGAATGTCTTATTTTCTTTGTTCTATATGTATGTGCTTATCCATCGTTTTTTTGGGTCTTTAGGATGATCTTTCATTCAAGCTTGAATATGTCCATCCTTATTTGGACGGCGTGGAGGACCGTAACAAGAACCGCACGTTCAAAACCAGCTGCTTCAACACCAGGAAGCTGAGCCCTGTCTTCGTTGCTGGCCCCAATATGGATGAAGCACCACCTGTCTGGGTTGATCGAGTTGGATTTAAAGCCAACATAACAGAGGTTTGCACATGTTGATATTACCCTGTACATCTTCTATTTACCATGAACTATTCAAGAAATGCCTGTGACATGATGAAAATATTCTTCTGGGTTTCAGAGCTTCACACGACAGAGCAAATTCACATATGGCCTTGTGGTGGAGGAGGTTACAACACGTGATGAGACTAATAGTATCTGTACACATGGTTCTCGGGCAATGCCTAGTGGTGGCTTGAGCATGGATGGACCGCCCACAACCCTCAGTGGTACTGGTGTAGATCGAATGGCATTTCTACAAGCAAATATAACTCGTGACAATACAGAGTTTGTAAATGGTGCAGTTATTGGTGACAGATGTATTTTCCAGGTAAAGCTGATCTGTACCCTTATGTTTCTGAAAACAAAAAATAATCCTTTAGTTACTGCTGAGCAGCTTCTAGTCTAGATAAGGTTCAAATACTACACTAGCTCGAAAAGAACCACAACAGGCCTCTTTGTGGTTGATCTTTGCTTCAAGTTTTCACTGAGAGTTCCATACAGTGCTTAAAACAATGTTGAGACACGTCCCAGTGAATATTTTTGCTATATTATATGTTAATACCACAGTAGGTAAATTATTTGCAAAATGTCCTATAGCTTTGCAACCTATAAGCTTATGTCAGTTATTGTTTAGTACCATCATGTGCAGAAAGTTCTCCATGTGAATATATTCCTTAAATAGTTTCCTTATTGACTGCAGTTGGATCAAGGTCTTGGCATCGGAAGCAAAAACCCACTCTTCAATCGTCACCAGCTTACGCTGACAAAATTCATTAATCTAAACAATCAAGAGAAAGGTGTTGGCAAGCCGCTACCAGCTGTGTTGGTTCTTCATGGTCATTATGCAGGCTGTGTAGGAGATCTGCCAAGCTATGATGCATTTACACTTGGTGGACCTTACTCAGTTAGGGGTTATGGTATGGGTGAACTGGGTGCTTCTAGGAATGTTCTTGAGGTGAGTATTACTGCAGAACTTGATTTTTTTTTCTGATGCATCATATCCATCACAAAGTATGTCATCTTTTGCGAGTAATTGCTTTCCTTTCGATTTATTCATTAAATTGAACAGGTTGAAAAGTTCGACACATAATTTTGTGTAAAATATGGCGATCGTTGCTCTGTTGGTAACTATGTTTTATTTGCCTTTTAATCCACACAGGTTGCTAGTGAGGTGCGCATACCTGTGAAGAACACATATGTTTATGGATTTGTCGAACATGGCACGGACCTCGGGAGTTCCAAGGATGTGAAAGGGAACCCTACTGAGTTCTTCCGACGTGTTGGCCATGGATCTTCTTATGGTCTTGGCGTCAAGCTTGGTTTGGTAAGAGGAGAGTACATTGTTGATCACAACACTGGGGTTGGAACCGTTTTCTTCAGATTCGGCGAGAGATTCTGAGTGCATTTCAGTTTGGCCATTGATAAAGGCATCTATCATCAAGATGGGATGATTAATGCACAGCTGGGGCACTTGAGTCTTGAAGCGGCTATGCATTTGGTGAGCTTGTTGGATTCAATTGGAGAAGGGACTTGTGTTCTACCGGAGTAATAAAGTTTTGTTGTATTTCTACTTTCTAGGGAAGAGAGAAGTTAGTGTGAGGATGGGTTATTTATTTGTAGGAAGTGAGGTTTATCTCCAGCTGGTTGAATAGGTGAAAGTTGAGCTCCTAGTGTTACCAAAGAATGTTACGGTGAATTTGTTCCCCGTTCACACTTTTTTCAGTTGGTTAGCTAAATTGTCAATGCAGTTTTTGTGCCATCGACGTCTCATACGATGTAGCTAAATTATTGTGGTATAAGTGGCAACTCCCTTTGATCTGAACTAGTAGTTCAGAATCTGGAATCTACCAAGCTGAGTTTTGTTAGCTTGTATATGTTGGGGCTGTTAGCAGTTAGGAGTATATTGTCTCCCATGTCAGCGAAATTACCTCGGTCATGATGCATCATCTTAGAGAAAAAATATTTATCAACCAGAACTAGCAAACAAACAGACGACTGGTAGTAACTCCAATGTGGACGTGGAGATCAAAGTCAGATCCTCCGTCCGACATGGCCACCAATGCATCTCTGCGGTGCTCATGAATTGATGACGATCTCCGGGGTGCTCATGAATTGAAGTCGTCATCGAGATAATCGAGCTCGTCTCCATAGAAGTTACAGATCTGACAGGGAAGGTGACAACGCGCTCCACCATCACCACCGCATCTTTGCCGGCACCCGCCCACTGATCTGCTCGTTAGGAGAGATAGGGAGGAGGATAGCGGGGACTTATGGCGGAGGAGAGTTCGCGAGGGCGGCGGTGGGACGGAGCTGAGCGCAGCAGAGTTGTGCGCGGATATTGTTCAGAGGTAGCAGCAGAGTTGTGCGCGGAGATTGTTCAGAGATAGCGGGAGTTGTATGAGATCGAGGGCTTGGATCCGGCGAAGGAGGAGAGGATGCGGAGGCAGATTCTCATCCTCTGCGCGCGGTTGGCCGCTCCGGTGGAACGAGAAGTCATGTGCAGATGGGGCGTAGCAACCAACTTAAAAATCGCGTGTTGTTTTTATTCTGTGTATTATCGTCATTGTATTTTAGCATCATCATGTCATCATTTATGATTTGCTTAAAACTATTCTTTTATAAACCTATCCTTGTTTACTATTTGCCTCTTTTATTTCAAACGTAAAACCTCGGTTCTTTTAAATATTTTTATTTATCTAAAACTATTTAAAAAGGGTTTTATAAAATAAAATAAATAAAAAAAACATTTTATCAAAACCTGGGGGAGGTCACCACCGGCCAGGCCTAAAGACCCAGCTGGTAGCAGCCTACAACCCTATCTATCAAACCCTAACCCTAAAACCCTCCCTACCTAACTACCTCCCCTACCCAATCCCTCCACCCCGCCGCCGAACACCACCAGACCCACACTCACCCCATCCGCGCCATCCCGCCTGGCCCCACTCACCCGACGCGTGCGCCTGCCGCTCGCTCTTGTGCACCATAGCGATCACACCCCATCCCCTCGACACGCCGCGCACAGCAGAACCTACGCGACCCCTCCTGATCCCACGCGTGCACGCGCCCTATCCTGCACCGACACGCCCAGGGCCCTTGCCCGTAGCGAGCGCCCACCTACCCCGCTACCGACTTTATGCGCGGCCCCACCACGAAACGCTCCTCGCGTCCGCTCCTTCCTCGACCACCGCCTCACCCTCTCCTCCCTGCGAGCGCTGCTTCCTCGCCTCTCTCTTCTGCGGTATGCCGCCGAGCCCTGCATCGCATCGAGCTCCTCCCCGCCACCGCTGGCGCGCCTGCAGCGAGCCCCGCCTCCATCGCCTCCTCCAGTTGCCCCGCCTTGACCTCGTTGGCCCCAGTGCTCCTTGCCGTCATGCGCCCGCGCGAGCCCGACCTTGCCACCCTCCCATCGTCGACCGTCGGATCCGGAGCTCCGCTCGCCGCGGGAGCCCCTCCGTCCAGCTGCCTTCCTCGCTCGTTCCCTACCGAGCCGCTAGCATCGCCGCCCTCTTCCGCTGTGGCCACGCATCACAAGACTGCCGCCGCGGAACCCTTCCTTCCTGGTCAACCTCCGCCGACCCCACCGTCGTGGCCTCGTCTCGAGAGCCTCGTGCCTCCAACCCAGTAGCGCGGCCCTACCTCCATGCTTGCCGCCATCTGCGCTTGCACCGTGGACTTCCTCGATGCCCTCTGCCTTTAGCACACGGGACAAGGTCTCCTATCGACCCGTGTTTTCTACTGATGTGAAGTGTTGAGGGTGTTGTATGTTCAGTTGTGATGAGATGTGGTGATACTATTGTTGGGAGAAGGTGCGGTGAGTGCCGACTCGGCTGTTCAAGACCCTCGCGATGGACAAGATTGATGGGAATTCCGACAAGATCTTTGGTACCACATGAGTGACCAAGACCATCACGAAGCCCGAACCCCAAGGTCATCGACATGGAACCAGAGGCACCGAACCCATAGATCTCTCACACGGACGCCAAGATCTACTTCCCAGATCGCCTTCCCGGACTCGGTGACCCATGTTCTCCGTCACGAGTGACAAGACCGTCGACATGGAACTCGAAGAGCCCCGACCCCGGACCCTGAAGACTAAACCCAGGCATCGGCTTCACACTCTCCTTCCGGGGATCCGAAGACCGATCCCACCAAATCCGAACCCCTCTGAACCCCCAAGATCGTCGAGTCTGATGTGTGATCCCCTTTTCTGAGCCCTATTTTATAAAATGCTATATATACTTGTTGCATATAAATTGTACATGCTTGCATACATATTTTGTGGGTTCAGGTTATATAGTCGATTCGGCTCATTAGGGATATTATAACTGGAACAAGAGGGAGCAATCTCACTATCTTTGTGTTTGTGGCCATCAGATCATGTCATCTGCCTCTTTCTGGTTGTTGGATTTTCTTCACGTCCCGCTTGGGCTGAGTATCCCTTGCGGACGCTCCTCTATGTATCAAGTAGCCTTCCTCCGGTTAACTGGGCCCCAAATGCAGCCCGTTAGTTCCGATCGATTTTATTTACCTGGTACCAAAGCGAAACAAAAACGGAGAGGATTGGGGACTTTTGCCGACACGATTCCGCGGGGGAGGACACAGGAAATTTGATAGTGCGGCCGATCCGATCGAGTGTGGAGGATTGGGGCTTGGACTGACACGATTCGGCAGGGAAGATAGCGGTCAATGCAATCCATTTGACCATGCGTTGGATCCCAGCGAACGCGGAATACTGGGTGCTTCTACCGACACGATTTGATATGGTGATGCGACAATCCGTCTGATTCGATCGAGCACGGGCTAGTACCTGGAGCGGGACATTGGTACCTGGAGCGGGACATCGATCTCCGATGCAAATTCGGCAGTTAGCCTCTGTTTGTTCGTCATTGATGTCCATGCCCCTGATTGTAGACCGTCCCAATTTTTTGTTCTTGCTATCCCCTAATGGCAACCGTCATGCATAAATTGACGGCGAATGATGATTGTACGGTACTAGCCTGCCCTATAAAATCTTTTGTCTCAGTTCCTCTCCATACTACTTGACGAGGGTTTAACTCGTCAATGCCCATTGTTATGAACTTGGGTTTTGGAGAAGGAGGGAGCGCTGGAGACATCTATCGGCTAGCAAACAAGCACACAGGGGACAAAAGATTTACCCAGGTTCAGGCCTCGTAGAGGTCCCTACTCCTGCTTGTCTGCTCGTGGAATTATCGAAGGAGTCAAAAGTTACAATGGTGCGCAGATGCAATCTGGCAAGGGTTGTGGAAACTAGGGTTGCGTGTGTCCTCCTCGCCGCCCCCTCCTAGCCTTTATATAGATAGGCTAGGTCTCGGGTAGCAGGTCGAGTCGGTTACAAGTTAGGGTTTTCCCCTTCAAACTTTCTATCTTTAGCTTCTTCTTGTCCTTCAAGCAATCGAGAGTCCGTAGGTTACTCGAGTCCTTCCATTCGGGCCTTGGCGACACCGTGGGCCTGTATGTGTTTGGACCGTATATACCAAGCTCGAGTACCTGTAGGGTATACCCATGTCAGTAGCCCCTGAGTGTCCAGTGGAATCGCAGATTCGACTGGGGACTTTTGAAGCCTTCGAGTGCCTAAATGAGTACATTTCGATTGCTTTTATTTGTGTCATAGGGATTGTTGATATACGTGCCTGATATAGCCGAAGTATCGGTATCAGTTAACCACCTTAGGGTGAAACAACGCAATCTACTCAAATTCGAGTCCCCAGACTCGAATCCGGAAAAGTGCTGGTGTAATTCGACTCATGCCGTGGAGGTCTTACAGGAGTCGAATTCTAGTTATATGGGTGTGAGCACTTGACGCGTCCGTCAAGGCATGTTCATCGTGCCTGTAGGCACGAATATGTTTCTGGTAGTGCGCAGTTAAATGCGTTGCCAGGTCTTATTCAGTCTTACCTTCACGCTGTAGGCGCGACATCCGAATTTTATCATCGTGGAGACGATTCGGGTAACCTAGGAGACGCAGTTTCTTTGTAGGGGAAAAATTATGAGGCGATGTCGCCATGAGTTTCGAGTGTGGATGTTATTAACACACAGTTTATTTGTACAAATAATCATAGGGTGCACGACCAGCGCTCCCTATGGGAGTAGCCCCCGAGTGCCTGGTTGAGTCGAAGACTCAGGCAGGGACTAAAGAACTTTTGCGACTGCTGTCGTCTTTTGCTTGCTTGTTTCAGTCGATGACTCGGGCAGGTACTAAAACACTTTTGCGACTGCTGTCGTCTTTTGCCTGCTTGTTTCAGTCGATGACTCAGGCAGGTACTAAAACACTTTTGCGACTCTGTCGTCTTTTGCCTTCTTGTTTCCGGCGCTCCCTATGGGTTTCGAGTGGTTGGGTTTGCTTTTGTGATTGTCCATGTGCCTGCAACAAGAAAAAGAAAAATCGTAGCGTGCGCGGCCAGCGCTCCCTATGGGAGTAGCCCCTGAGTGCTTGGTGGAGTCGAAGACTCCAGCAAGGACTAAAAATAGTCGAAGTTTTTCACTGCATAGTCTTGGTGACGTCAGTGCTGACGCTTGTATGACCTTAGTTGCCCGCGTGAGCGATTTTGACAGGACGTGACGATCGGTGGGTCCCACTTTCTGACTTTGATTTGACTAGGCGTGCGTAATCTTATTTTTAACTATGCCTCCTCGATTTCCGCGTGTAATGGTATAAGTGGGGGGGACGGTTCGCGCTTCCTCTTCTCCACGTGTCCAACGCGATGCGTGCCACGCGTCCAATAGGGTTTTTGTCAGCCGTTGGATTGCATCTCCCCGGGGTTAAGTAGCGATGCTGCGGCGGTAATTTCCCATCTGTGCTCTTTCTTCCTTGCTGACAGCAGCCATTGCTGTTGCTTTTCTGCTTTCCCCTGCGCCCATCTTTTCCACGACGCTGGACCAGCTCCGTTCGTTCCCGAGCTACTTCCTTCGCTCACATCGCCGCCGCGCAATGGGGAAGAAGAAAGGAGGCGCCGCCGCTGATTCCGCGGCCACCGTCGCTGCAGCGAAGAAGAAAGGTGGCTCTGCTGCTGCAGGCACCAGCACCGCCGCCGGCGGGAAGAAGAAGGTCGCGGGCACCCGCGTGACCAATGGCGCATGGCGCCCCTCTTATCATCAAGGCGTCAGATCTCCGTCTTCTTCGTCAAGATGGAGTTATCTCTGCGGTAGTCGCCGACGCGCGCGTCCCCAACGGTGAGACTATTCCTGCTCCTCCCGCTGGTTTTCGAGTGATGTTTCTTGCATTCATCATTCGTGGTCTTTCCTTGCCTCTTCACCCCTTTCTTAGGGGTCTTCTTTGTTTCTATGGGCTCCAGCTCCATCAACTGTCGCCAAATTCGCTCCTCCGCATCACTTGTTTCATCACTCTCTGCGAGTGCTGGCTCGGAATCGAGCCGCACTTTGGTCTTTTCAAACGCTTATTTAAGCTAAAGCGTTAGTCTGCATCTGGCTCTTTAGTTTATGACGTAGGTGGTTGTGGAATTCATGTCGACCCGTCCGCCACCTACTTCGACATCAAGCTTGCCAAGTCCGTCCAGGGATGGAGGGACAAATGGTTCTATGTTCGCGACCAGAAGGCCAAGGACGAGCACTTTGGACTCGCGCCTTTTGATCACGCGACTCCCTGCAAGAAGATGCGTTCTTGGAAGAACGTGATCATGCCCTCCGAACACGCGGAGACAGACGTGCTATATCAACGCGTCTGCGACCTCGAGAGCCGCATAGGCGCGGAAGAGGGAGGATGTGCCCTTGTCAGGACTTGGCTGTGTCGTCGTGTCCAGCCTCTCCAAGCCAGGGTCCATCCCATGTTTCAACGGGGTGGCGCTGATGATGCCACTCGCGTGTCTGCCGATGGCATGTCCGCGGGTGAGGTAGATAAGAGGGTGCGACTGGTCATGAAGTATACCTTCAAGGATGTGCTTCCAAATGAGCCAGTCGTTCCTCCCTTCGATGCTTCGAATCCTCCTCCCGAGGTACAGTTGTGCTACGTAGTAGCTTATTTTCTCGATTGCGTTTTCTGTTGCTTACCTGTTATGTTTGCTGATCTTTACTATTTGTGTGCAGGAGTGGGCGGTGTCGCCTTGTATGCCTCCCCTCCCTGAGGGGATTATTCCTCGTGAAGCTTTGGAAGAGGACGAGTCTGAGTCGACTGTCCCTTCTGATGTGGAAGAGGAAGCCCCCGAGTCCGAGAGCCCGGATACTCGCAAGCGTTCGCGTAGCGGGGATTCCTACGCGTCGACTCCTTCATCTCCAGGAGGCGCGACTGTTGACACGGAGTCGCCAATTCTAGCTGTTCCTGTGAGGGCTGTGGCACCGTCTTCTCGCAAGAAGATGCGATTGCCCAAGGAGTCTTCATCGGAGTCGACGGAGGCCACGTTTGATCTTGACAAATTTGACTGGTAAGTTTGCTAGTGCATTCATTCTTCTCTTGTTTTCTTCTTGTTGGCTTTGGCCTGGAGTTTGCCTTTTCTGAGTGCGGATTTTATCTTGCAGTCAAGAGGCATCGTCATCTTCTGGTGACGTCGAGTTTTTGAAAGAATCAGGAGTCGTGACCTCAAGGGCCAAGGTAGAGGTCGAGCGCACTCCTTCTCCTCCGGCGGCGGCCCACTCCAGGCACAATTCTTAGAGCTCTCCTCACGTAGGGGAGCATCGAGTAGTTGCTCGGATGACGGTTCAGCAATCTTCTTCGGAGTCACTGGAGGACCATGTAAGTATATCTTTTTTTCTTTTGCAATTTGGCAGTCAACGCCTTTTGTTGCCCTCTGCTGACTCCTTGTTTTGTGCAACAACTCCTTGTAAAGGAAGCCGCGCAGGTGGCGGAGCAGGTGATGGCGATGGGTCGCCAGCATGCGATGCTGGAGACGCGCCACCGCGTGGTCGAGAGTTAGTGTTCTATACTTATTCTTGTCGTCTTCTCTATATTTTGGTATAATCGACTGACAGCCAATTATTGACTGCCATGTAGCTGAGCATAACGCTTTACTGCGCGATGTCGCCACGTTGGATAAGACTCTAGCCGCAGCTGTGAAGGGGCGCGACGAGGCAATCGCGGCTCGTGATGAAGCCCAGAAGCGCGAAGAGGATATGCGCACCTCCTTTGCGGCCAGGGAGAAATTGTTTGAAGAGCAACTGTTCTCAGTCGCCAAGGCCTACCTTTACTGGTAGATATTTTTGATGGGTTCGTAGCATGGAAAACAAAAAAATTCTACCGCAAGAACGAACAAAACCCAGATCTAATCTAGATAAAAGCCAAGATCTAATCTATTAGACATGTGTAACGAGATAGATCTGTACTAACCCTCATAGATCCGAAAGCGTTACGAGATTAGATATCGGGGTTGATGTAGTCGATCACTTGCCGATCTCAAGATCGTGTGGACGATCCTTCCGGCGCAGCGTTCCGGCAGCGCTTCCGTAGTCGGTCACACGTGCGGAGTCGAAGCAGACCTTCCTCTCCCCGTTCCAGCGAGCAGCGGAGGTAGTAGATCTTCTCCACGGAATCCCAGTAGCACGACGGTGTGGTGGTGGTGGTGGTGGAGTAGAGAATTCTGCAGGGCTTCGCCTAAGCCTGAGTAGAGGGAAGGAGGAGGAGAGAGGCGGCGGCTAGGGCTTGAAGTGGAGGGGGCGAGGGGGTGGCGCCCCACCCCTCTATTTAAAGGAGAGAGGCGCCATGGGAGGGGGAATCCTAGTAGGACTCCCCTCCCCTTCCTTGGCCGGCGGATTGGGAGGGGGGAGGAGTCCTCCTCCCCCACGACTCCTTGTCTTGCCCCACAAGGACTCCTTGATCCTTTCTTGGTTTTCAAGCAAACTCCAAGAAATCTTCTAGAACCTTCCGGAACATTCCGAAACCTTCTAGAATCCCCATACAAATACTCCGGAACATTTCCTAACTTAGAAAATGATCCCCAATATATGAATCTTATTCTCCGGACAATTCCGGATCTCCTCGTGATGTCCCGGATCCAATCCGAGACTCCGAACGACATTCGATCTCCAACGCATATTCCATATCTACTTAAAACAACTTCGAACCTTAAGTGTGTCACCCTACGGTTCGTGAATATGCAGACATGATGAAGACACCTCTCCGATCAATAACCATCAGCAGGATCTGGAGATCCATAATGGCTCCCACATACTCAACGATGACTTCGTGATCGATAGAACCATTAACATACGAAACCAATTCCCTTTGTCACGCGATATTCTACTTATCCGAGGTTTGATCGTCGGTATCTCCATACCTAGTTCTACCTCGTTACTAATAAGTACTCTTTACTCGTTCCATGTTATGTCATCCCTTGTGACCTAGTCACATGCTTGCAAGCTAACTAGATGACATTCCACCGAGAGGGCCAGAGCATATCTATCCGTCATATGGATGGACAAATCCCAATCTTGGTCCATGCGCTTCAACACATACTTTCAAAATACCCAATGACACCTTTATAACCACCCAGTTACGAAGCGGTGTTTGATGTCATCAAAGTACCCATCCGGTGATGGCGATTAACATAACCTCATGGTCGAAGGATTAGGTTACTATGCATTTGAAAGCTTATAGCAATACGAACTTAATGACTTGATCTTATGCTATGCTTACTATGGGTGTGTGTCCATCACATCATTCTCCTAATGATATAACCTCGTTATTAATGACATCCAATGTCCATGATCAGGAAACCATGATCATCATTTAATCAACAAGCTAGTTCCATAAGAGGCTTACTAGGGACTATTTTATGTTTACAAAACACACATGTATCAGTGTTTCCTTATAATACAATTATAGCATGGGATGTAAACTTTCATCATAAACACAAAGATATAATAATAACCACTTTTATTATTGCCTCTTGGGCATATCTCCAACAGTCTCCCACTTGCACTAGAGTCAATAATCTAGATTACATGGTAATATACCTAACACCCATGGCGTTCTGGTGTTGGTCATGCTTTGCTCTAGGAAGAGGTTTAGTCAACGGATCTGCCACATTCAGATCAGTGTGTACTTTGCAAATCTTTATGTCACCATCTCAGACATACTCGCGAATAGCATGGAAACGTAGCTTGATGTGCTTCAGCTTGCTATGTGACCTTGGCTCTTGTGCATTAGCTATGGCACATGTGTTGTCATAGTAGATGGCCATCGGGTCCAACGCACTGGGAACCACGCCAAGTTCAGTAATGAACTCCTTCATCCATATGGCTTCTTGTGCAGCCTCCGAAGCAGCTATGTATTCCGATTCAGTTGAAGATTTCGCCAGAACGCTTTGCTTGGCACTCCTCCAGCTCACTGCAGCGCCATTCAAAATAAATACGTATCTAGACTGTGACTTCGAGTCATCTGGATCGGTGTTCCAACTAGCATCAGTGTAACCGTTTACAACAAGTTGTTCATCACCTCCATAAGAAAGAACCATATCCTTAGTCCTATTCAGGTACTTTAGGATATTCTTGACCGTTGTCCAGTGTTCCATTCCAGGATCACTTTGATATCTGCTAGTCAAACTAACAGCATGTGCTATATCCGGTCTTGTACACAGCATGGCATACATGATAGAACCTATGGCCGAGGCATAGGGAATATTATTCATCTTTTCTATATCTTCTGCCGTAGCCGGACTTTGAGTCTTACTCAAGGTCTTACCTGACAACATGGACACGGACCCTTTCTTGCTCTCTTCCATTCTAAACTTCTTTAGAACTTTGTCTAAGTATGTACTTTGTGAAAGCGCTATTAGGCATCTTGATCTATCTCTATAAATCTTGATGCCTAGAATATATGCCGCTTCGCCAAGATCCTTCATTGAAAAACTATTATTCAAATAGGTTTTGACGCTATTAAGAAGTTCTATATCATTCCCAATCAACAATATGTCATCTACATATAGTACTAGGAATGCTACAGAGCTCCCACTCACTTTCTTGTAAATACAAGCTTCTCCATAAGTTTGTATAAATCCAAAGTTTTTGATTACTTTATCAAAACGTTGATTCCAACTCCGGGATGCTTGCTTCAGTCCATAAATGGAGCGCTGAAGTTTGCATACCTTGTCAGCATCACTAGGATCGACAAAACCCTTGGGTTGTACCATATACAACTCTTCCTCAATGTCACCATTAAGGAACGCCGTTTTGACATCCATCTGCCAAATTTCATAATTGAAATATGCAGCGATTGCTAACAAAATCCTCACAGACTTTAGCTTCTCTACTGGTGAGAAAGTCTCATCGTAGTCAACTCCTTGAATTTGTCAGAACCCTTTCGCGACAAGTCGAGCCTTATAGACGGTAACATTACCATCAACATCTGTTTTTCTTTTGAAAATCCATTTGTTCTCGACAGCCTTACGGCCATCCGGGAAGTCCACCAAAGTCCATACTTGGTTTTCGTGCATGGATCCCATTTCGGATTTCATGGCTTCTAGCCATTTGTCGGAATCTGGGATCACCATAGCTTCTTCATACGTTGCAGGGTCATCAATGTTGTCCACCAACATGACGTTGAAGGCAGAATCATACCAATCAGGAGTGGTACGAACCCTCGTTGACCTGCGAGGTTCTGCAGTAACTTCGTTCGAAGTTTCATGATCACCATCATTAGCTTCCTCTCTAATTGGTACAGGCGGCACAAAAACATCTTCTGGTGCCGTGCTACTCTCAACTCCAAGAGAAGGTTCAATAACTTCGTTGAGTTCTACTTTCCTTCCAGTCACTTCTTTCGAGAGAAACTCCTTCTCAAGAAAGGATCCATTCTTGGCAATGAAAACTTTGCCTTCGGATCTATGATAGAAGGTATACCCAATTGTTTCTTTAGGGTATCCTATGAAGACGCATTTCTCCGCTTTGGGTTCAAGCTTATCGGGTTGTAACTTCTTTACATATGCTTCGCAACCCCAAACTTTAAGGAACGACAACTTAGGTTTCTTTCCAAACCACAATTCGTACGGTGTCGTTTCAACGGATTTAGACTTTGCCCTATTTAAAGTGAATGCGGCTGTCTCTAATGCATAGCCCCAAAACGATAGCGGTAAATCTGTAAGAGACATTATAGACCGAACCATATCTAAGAGAGTTCGATTACGACGTTCGGACACACCATTACGCTGTGGTGTTCCCGGCAGTGTCAACTGCGAAAGTATTCCACATTTCTTTAAATGCATGCCAAACTCATAACTCAGATATTCACCTCCGCGGTCAGAACGCAGAAACTTAATCTTCTTGTTATGATGATTTTCCACTTCACTTTGAAATTCCTTAAACTTCTCGAAAGTTTCGGACTTATGTTTCATAAAGTAGACATACCCATATCTACTCAAGTCATCCGTGAAAGTGAGAACATAATGATATCCACCACGCGATTCTACACTCATTGGACTGCACACATCGGTATGTATTATTTCCAATAAGTCTGTAGCTCGCTCCATTATCCCAGAGAATGGAGTCTTACTCATTTTTCCCATTAGACATGCTTCGCATCTTTCAAGTGATTCAAAATCAAGTGATTCAAGAAGTCCATCAGAATGGAGTTTCTTCATACGCTTCACTCCAATGTGACCAAGACGACAGTGCCACATGTATGTAGAATTATCATTCAATTTTATTCGTTTAGCATCTATGTTGTGAACATGTGTATCACTACTATCGAGATTCAATAAGAATAAACCATTCATCTCAGGTGCATTACCATAAAAGATATTACTCATATAAATCGAACAACCTTTATTCTCAGACTTAAAAGAGTAACCGTCTTGTAATAAACAAGATCCAGATATAATGTTCATGCTTAACGCAGGCACCAAATAACAATTGTTTAAATTTAGAACTAATCCCAAAGGTAGATGTAGAGGGAGCGTGCTGACGGCGATCACATCAACCTTGGAGCCATTTCCAACGCGCATCGTCACCTCGTCTCTTGCCAGTCTTCGTTTATTCCGCAGCTCCTGTTTCGAGTTACAAATATGAGCAACCGAACCAGTATCAAATACCCAGGCACTACTACGACTACTAGTAAGATACACATCAATAACATGTATATCAAATATACCTTTCTTCTTGATGTTGCCGTTCTTCAGATCTGCTAGGTACTTGGGATAGTTACGCTTCCAGTGACCAGCACCCTTGCAGTAGAAGTATTCAGTTTCAGGTTTAGGACCAGCCTTGGGCTTCTTAGCAGGTGCAGCAGCTTTCTTGCCGTCCTTCTTGAAGTTGCCCTTTTTCTTAGGCTTGCCCTGTTTCTTGAAATTGGTGATCTTATTGACCATCAACACTTGGTGCTCCTTCTTGATCTCCACTTCAGCAGTTTTCAGCATGGACGATAGTTTAGGCAACGTCTTGTTCATGCAGTGCATATTATAGTTCATCACAAAGTTCTTATAACTCGGTGGCAGTGATTGGAGGACACGGTGAATCCCTAACTCATTAGGAATCGTTATCCCCAACTCTTGGAGCTTGTTTGCGTGCCCAGACATGGTGAGCACGTGCTCGCTAACGGAGCTTCCCTCTTCCATCTTGCAGGTAAAGAACTTCTCGGAGGCCTCATAGCTCTCCACGACCGCGTGAGTCTCAAAAATGAGCTTGAGCTCCTTAATGATCTCGAACGAGTCGTGGTGCTCAAAACGCTTCTGGAGCTCCATTTCTAAACTGTACAGGATGGCACACTGAACTATGGAGTAATGATTTTTACGAGTGGCGTAAACATTCTTTACGTCATCGGTGGCATCATCTGCAGGTGGGTCACCTAGCGGTGCTTCGAGCACATAGGTCATCTGACTAGCCCTAAGGACAATCTTCAGACCACGGAGCCAGTCTGTGAAGTTGCTTCCATTGTTCTTAAGCTTTTCTTTCTCTAGGAACGCATTGAAATTGATGGAGATATTCGCCATAATCTACAACAAATTTGCAAGTAGTTTAGACTAAGTTTATGATAAATTGAGTTTAGTTTTAATTCTTAAATTAACTAGGTGAACTCCCACTCAAAACAACATCCCTCACATTGTCTTAGTGATTACACGAACCAAGTCCACTACACCAAGTCCGATCTTCACGAGAGAAGATGTAGTTTCATCGGCGAACAATCTTCATGTTCATCATATCACTTATATGATTCATGCTCTACCTTTCGGTATTCCGTGTTCCGAGACCATGTCTGTACATGCTAGGCTCGTCAAGATTAACCTTAGTTTCCGCATGTGCAACTCTGGCTTGCACCCGTTGTACGCACACATAGAATCTATCACATCCGATCATCACGAGATGCTTCGAGACGACGAGTCTTAGCAACGGTGCCAACTAAGGACGAACACTTTATTACATGATATTTAGTGAGAGGGATCATCTTATAATGCTACCGTCGCGATCTAAGCAATACAAGATGCATAAAGGATTAACATCACAGGCAATTCATAATTAGTGTGATATGATATGGCCCTTTCTTCTTATGCCTTTGATCTCCATCTCCAAAGCACGGACATGATCTCCATCATCACCAGCATTGCGTCAAGGTCAGTGGCGCCGCTTCATGGTTGTCCATCATCACTAGCAACTATTACAACTACTTGGAATAAAGCTATTACAAGATGAATAGACACGCAGGTCTTAACAGAATTAAAGACAACCATTAGGCTCCTGCCGGTTGCCATATTACAACAAGGATCATTGCATACATCAAATATAATCACAATCACATGATGGCCATATCACATCACAAAACCCCTGCAAAAACAAGTTAGATGCCTCTAATTTTCTTTGCATGTTTTACGTGGTTTGGGGGCTTTCGAATAAGAACGGATCTTACCTACGAAACTGAACCACAACGTTGATACAAGTGCTATCAAGTGCAAAGTGTAAATTGGATCTATACTATGGTGGGAGAGACAGACACCCGCAAAGCCACTTGTGCAAAGCAAGTTACACGTCAAGCGTGGAGCAAGTCTCATGTGCGATGACATGTAAGGTTACCCGAGCCGCTTCATCCCACCATACCGCAAGATGCAAAGTACACAAAGCAAAAGACGGCACGAGCACCAACGCCGACAAAAACATTGTGTTCTACTCGTGCAACAGATCTACGCATAGATACGGCTCTGATACCACTGATGGGTTCGTAGCATGGAAAACAAAAAAATTCTACCGCAAGAACGAACAAAACCCAGATCTATTCTAGATAAAAGCCAAGATCTAATCTATTAGACATGTGCAACGAGATAGATCTCCTTGATCCTTTCTTGGTTTTCAAGCAAACTCCAAGAAATCTTCTAGAACCTTCTAGAACATTCTGAAACCTTCTAGAATCCCCATACAAATACTCCGGAACATTTCCTAACTTAGAAAATGATCCCCAATATATGAATCTTATTCTCCGGACAATTCCAGATCTCCTCGTGATGTCCCGGATCCAATCCGAGACTCCGAACAACATTCGATCTCCAACGCATATTCCATATCTACTTAAAACAACTTTGAACCTTAAGTGTCTCACCCTACGGTTCGTGAATATGCAGACATGATGAAGACACCTCTCCGATCAATAACCATCAGCGGGATCTGGAGATCCATAATGGCTCCCACATACTCAACGATGACTTCGTGATCGATAGAACCATTAACATACGAAACCAATTCCCTTTGTCACGCGATATTCTACTTATCCGAGGTTTGATCGTCGGTATCTCCATACCTAGTTCTACCTCGTTACTGATAAGTACTCTTTACTCGTTCCATGTTATGTCATCCCTTGTGACCTAGTCACATGCTTGCAAGCTAACTAGATGACATTCCACCGAGAGGGCCTAGAGCATATCTATCCGTCATATGGATGGACAAATCCCAATCTTGGTCCATGCGCTTCAACACATACTTTCATAATACCCAATGACACCTTTATAACCACCCAATTATGAAGCTGTGTTTGATGTCATCAAAGTACCCATCCGGTGATGGCGATTAACATAACCTCATGGTCGAAGGATTAGGTTACTATGCATTTGAAAGCTTATAGCAATACGAACTTAATGACTTGATCTTATGCTATGCTTACTATGGGTGTGTGTCCATCACATCATTCTCCTAATGATATAACCTCGTTATTAATGACATCCAATGTCCATGATCAGGAAACCATGATCATCATTTAATCAACAAGCTAGTTCCACAAGAGGCTTACTAGGGACTCTTTTATGTTTACAAAACACACATGCATCAGTGTTTCCCTATAATACAATTATAGCATGGGATGTAAACTTTCATCATAAACACAAAGATATAATAATAACCACTTTTATTATTGCCTCTTGGGCATATCTCCAACAATTTTATTGATGTTCTTCTCTTCCTCTGTAGTGCCGGTGGCACTAGAAGTTTGATCCATGTGTGTATTTTGGTGTAGATGCTGGCGGCTTGAGTTTTGATCCACAAGCCCTTTGTCGCGATGACGCTCTGGCGGGCGCGGTATCTATGGTCGAGGATCGTAGCGCCTCTGTCCAAAATACGCTGTCCAAGGCTAAGGCCACCTTGAGTCGCCTCCAGGAGGAGCTGATGCCGAAGGCGGAGCTGGTCGACAATGTGGAAGAGCTGGTGGAGTCGCTCGCTGGGGGTGTGCCGGCCACGTACAAGAACTCCCTCTGTGCAGCTGGCGCGACCATGTCGCTTGCCATGGTGCAAGCCCACAGAGTCGAAGTAGATCCTTCTGCGGTGTTGAAGACGATGCCTGTTGGTGCAGATGGTCAGCAGGTGGTATTCACTCCCTTTGCGACTGCCTGTGCCAAATATGGCCATTCCTTGATAAACACTGTTGCCAAGTATTCGGAGGATCTCAATCGTGCAAAGAAGGCGGCGAAAACTTCGGCCTCAGGGGCCGGCGGAAAGTCAGTGGCATCTGATACTGCCACGGACTTGATGAAGCCCCCGAGGTCATCGAAGTCGAAGAAGCCAGCTGCTCTGTAGTTAGTTTCTTGTAATAGCTGATGAACTTGCTCTTTTGATTGGAGAACATGCCTGTTGGCGAATGTGTTTGTAGATACTTTTATTGATCCTGAATGCATCTATTACTTTTGACTTTTGAGTTGGTCGCCTTATTTGCCTCTGGCTTGATTTTTGGTAGGGTACATCAAGTGGTCCTGTGGGGGGGGGACCCCGGACTCGCCATCTCTTGAGGATACAATGGCACCACCATGCTCCAGGGTAGAGGAGCTGTCCTTGCTTTCGCGACTTCGTGATCGCGTTAAGCAACTGGAGCGTGAGTTGCCCATGATCCGCGGTAGCGCAGACGTGTGGAAGTCAAAGGCTGAAAAAGCCACCGCCCGCGAGCAATATCTGCTTGGCGAGGTGGCGCAGCTGGGCGACCAGTTTAAGTGTTAGTTTGCTCATCCTCGTCTTTTCCTTTGTAGTTAATCGTGATGGTATGTTGTACTCATGCTGTTGATGTTGCTTCGTGTAGTTGTTAGCGCACGCCATCCGCAGGAGGAGAGGGATAGGATTGCCATCCGTCTTCATGATCTCACCCAGGAGCAACTTCAGGAGAGTGGATACTTCTGGGTAGATCATGATTGTGCGACTGCGTTGGCGACCCTGCAGGATCGCGCCTCGCGAGTGCTACTCTTTCTGAAGAAGTCGCAGTCGTGCTTGAAGAACATCTATCGGGCGATGTTCCCGCTGGATGATACTCGATCAAGCCTGCTGGCTCTCCTGACCAAATTTCAAGATATGTCCGCGGTTCGCGAGTGCGTGAGGCAGCAGTTGGTGGCTGGTGCCAAGGCTTCCCTTTCCATGGTGCGTTTGCACAGGCCTGACGTGGATGTCGCCGCCATTACCTCTGGGCCACCGGTGCCACCAGAAGGATCTTCCTGGAACATGGTGCCGCATTATCAGGCGGTGGACCGTCCGGCCGAGGACGTCGTCGACTTCTTCGAGAAACAGACTAATGTTCTTCTGTTGCAAGGGTAGCCAAATATGTATCCTGCACATAAGTGTACTAGTGTTGTAAAGCTCGTATACATTTGTAGATAATTTACTGTTGAATGTGTACAAATAGCTTTAAGCGTGGGGCGTGTTGCACTTATGCGAGTCCTTTTCGTTAGCCTGGCCATCTTTGTATCGTTCCCTTGTCAACCTGTCAGGTGCGTTGCAGCTAGGTTGAGTTTGTGTTAAGGGTTCGATTGATGTGCCAACTACTCAGGATGTCGCGTTATTGTTCAAAGAACATATGTGTATAGGGTGGCGTAGCCCCCGAGTATGAAAATTGACAAAGTAAAGGAGAACACGGAGTTTTGGGGCACTTAGCTTTTATTTATTCGAAGAACAGTACGAAATACAATGTGTGGCTAAGTAGCCTTGGCTGAATAGCCTTATTTGCGATGCAAAAGTAAAGAAAACGACTAAGGGTAGAAGCATCGCAGTTGTGCGACGTTCCAAGGGTTGGAGTGTGCGACTCCTGTCTCTAAATCTTGAAGGTGATAGGCGCCACCTGGGATTACTTCTATAATCACGTACGGTCCTTCCCAGGGGGACTCGAGCTTGAGATGCCCCTGCTGCTTTAGTCGCAGGACTAAGTCACCTTCGATGAAGGATCTGGGGCGAAGCCTTCTGCTATGGTAGTTGCGCAGGTTCTGCTGGTAGATCGTAGATCTTTCTGCGGCGATTTCTCTTGCTTCGTCAATGAGGTCGACGGAGTCTTCGAGTGCGAGGGATGACTCCTGCTCGCTGTAGGCGACTACGCGTGGCGCTTTGTACCGTACCTCGGCGGGTAGTACTGCCTCTGCTCCGTGTACCATAAAGAATGGTGTGTAGCCGGTGGTGCTGTTTGGAGTTGTACGCAGGCTCCAGAGTACGGATTGCAGTTCGTTTGGCCAGCAGCCCGTGACTTGTTCGAGTGGTCGGAGGAGTCGCTTCTTGATGCCGCTGCAGACGAGCCCGTTTGCCTTTTCCACCTGACCGTTGGTCTATGGGTGTGCCACTGAGGCGTAGCTGATGTTGATCCCCAGGTTCTCGCAGAATTCTTGGAACTCCTTGGATGTGAAGTTCGTTCCGTTGTCGGTGATGATGTTGTGCGGCACGCCGAAGCGGTAGACGATGGACTCGAAAAACTTGATTGCGTTGTGCCCTGATTGCTTGGTCACTGGCATGGCCTCAATCCACTTGGTGAATTTGTCGACTGTGACCAAGAGGTAGACGTAGCCTCCTTGCGAGGACCTTGGAAGTTTGCCAACCATGTCGAGTCCCCACTGGGCGAAGGGCCAGGACAATGGAATAGGCCGGAGTTCTGCGCCTGGTGCGTGTGGCTTGTCTGCGAATCACTGACAAGCGTTGCACTTTTGGACTATATCCTTGGCGTCGCGCATGGCCATGGGCCAGTAAAATCCAGCTCGTAGAGCTTTGGCAACGAGGGCGCGACTGCCGGTGTGGTGCCCACAGGTCCCTTCATGGATGTCGAGGAGGACTGCTCTTCCATCGGCTAGGGAGACGCATCGTTGTAACACACCTGTGATGCTGCGTTTATACAGTTCGCCGTTGATAACGGCGAATGCCTTGGAGCGTCGCGCAATGTGTCGTGCGTCTGTCGGGTCGTTCGGTAGGAGCTTGCTGAGGAGGTACGTAATGTACGGCTGCGTCCAGGATTGTTCAATCATCATTACGCTCATTGGTCCCTCGAGTCCTGTGTCGAGCTCCAAGTCATCGAGTGTTATTGGCTCCTTAGGTGGCGTAGCCCCCGAGTCTGTTGCTGCGCTCGTTTTCTTCTCTGTGGCCTTTGGCTTGATGGAGCGTTCGCATATGTGCTCGAGAAATACCCCAGGTGGTATGGGTGCGCAGGTGGAGCCTATGTTGGCGAGTGCGTCCGCCTCCTCATTGCTTTCGCGACCTATGTGTCGCAACTCGCAACCATCAAAGTCTCCTTCAAGTATGTCGTAGAGGTCGCGGTATGCGATCATGTTGTCGTTCAGTGCGTCGCACTCGTGCATTGTTTGGTTGACGACCAGCTTGGAGTCGCCATATATGATTAGCCTCTTTGCACCACAGGCTTTTGCCATCCTCAGCCCGTGCAACAGGGCCTCGTATTCAACCTCGTTGTTTGAGGCTGTGAACTGCATTCGCATGATGTATTTCAGCTTGTCCCCTTGAGGTGATGTCAGTATGACACCTGCTCCTGCTCCATCTTTCCTCTTGGATCCGTCAAAGTGCATTGTCCAGAGGTAGGACATGTCTGGCTTGTCCGGGAGTTGGTTTTCCATCCAATGTACGAGGAAGTCAGGGAGAACTTGTGACTTGATTGCGCCGCGCTTTTCGTATGTGATGTCTCGTGGAGACAGTTCGATTCCCCAAAGCGCGACTCGCCCTGTGGCATCAGGTTTATTGAGGATATGTCCCAATGGGGCGTCGTTGATTACCACGATTGGGTGTTCCTGGAAGTAATGGCGCAGTCGCCGGGCGGTCATAAAGACGTCGTACGCCAGCTTCTGGTAGTGCGGGTACCGCTGTTTTGTTGGCGTGAGGACCTCGCTGAGGTAGTATACCGGGTGTTGTACGTCGTGGACCTTGTTTTCCTCGGCCCGTTCGACGACGAGCACTGTGCTAACCACTTGGTTGGTGGCAGAGATGTACAACAGTAGTGGTTCCCTTTCTCGTGGAGTTACCAATACTGGCGAGGTGGATAGTAGGCGCTTGAGGTCTTCGAATGCTTCTTGCGCTTCATTGGTCCACTCGAATTTGTCAGCTTTGCGGAGGAGCTGATAGAAGGGCAGCGCATTTTCTCCTATTCGACTGATAAATCGACTGAGGGCCGCGATTCGTCCGGCTAGTTGCTGAACGCCTCTTATGTTCTTTGGCTTCTCCATGGCCAGTATGGCCTTTATCTTTTTCGGGTTTGCCTCAATCCCTCTCGCAGAGATGAGATACCCGAGCAGCTGCCCAGATGGTACGCCAAAGGCGCATTTGTCCGGATTGAGCTTTATCCGGTAACGATCGAGATTGGCGAAAGTTTCGCGCAAGTCGTCGATTAGAGAGGTTTCTTCCTTGGTTTTGATTACTATGTCATCGACATAGACTTGGATGTTGCGACCTAGTTGCTCTTTGAGGCAAGCCTGCATGCACCGCTAGTACGTGGCTCCTGCGTTTTTTAGCCCGAAGGGCATTGTGTTGTAGCAGAACACGCCGAAGGGCGTTGTAAATGCAGTCTTCTCCTGGTCCTCCTCCTTCATTCGAATTTGGTTATAGCCTGAGTAGGCATCGAGGAAGCAGAGGCGCTCGCATCCAGCGGTGGAGTCGATGATTTGATCGATCCGTGGTAGCGGGAAGTGATCTTTTGGGCAGTGCTTGTTTAAAGAAGTGAAGTCCACGCACATCCGTAGGATATCCGTGTCCTTTTTTGGTACCAGCACCGTATTGGCGAGCCAAGTGCTTTCCTTGATCTCGCGTATGAATTTGGCCTCGAGGAGTCTATTGATGTCCATTCCGACTGCCTATGCCCATGGCTCAGACAGTCGCCTGATTGTTTGCTTGACTGGCCTTGCGTCGGGGTTGACGTTGAGTGCGTGCTCGGCGAATTCCCTGGGAACTCTTGGCATGTCCACAGGACACCAGGCGAAAATTTCCCAGTGCTCACGGAGGAATTCGACGAGCGTGACTTCCTATGCGGGACTCAAGTTGTTGGCGATGGGGGCCGTTTTAGCGGGATCTGATGGATGGACCTGCACCTTCTTTGTGTGCACAGATGAGTCGAAGGAGAGGTCAGGTGAGCTTGGCCTACTCAGGGGGGGAAGACTGTTGTTTGTCATTTCCTTCAATCGCGCGAGCTCCTTCTGCATGCCGAAGGACTGGGAGATTCTGTTGAATTCCCTGTCGCAACTGTCAGATCGCTCGAAGCTCCCGTTGATCGTGATGACGCTGCTGGGACCTGGCATTTTCATCTGCAGGTAGGCGTAGTGGAGTACTGCCATGAACCTAGCGAACGCGACGCGTCCGAGGATGCAGTGGTATTGTGAGGGCCAGTCGATGACCTCAAAGTCGATGCGCTCGCGCCGGAAGTTCCTTGGCGTGTCGAATATGACGTCGAGGTTGATTTTTCCCAGGGGGTATACGCCTTTCCCTGGGACGATGCCGTGGAACGTTGTGTTCAATGCCTCCAAGCAGGTTAGAGGGATCCTCATTGCTTGCAAGGTACTCGCGAATATGAGGTTGATGCCGCTTCCGCCATCCATGAAGACGCGACTCATGTCGAAGCCTCCAACTTGCGCCTCGAGTACGAGGGGGCAATGACCTGGGCGAGGTACTTGAGGCGGGTGGTCGTGTTTGTCGAAAGTAATGCACGACTCACTGCCACTGAGGTACTCAGTGGTGGATGGTGGCGAGTGTGTGGCCAAATTGACTTGGCGAGTGATGGCCTTCTGCACCCTATTGGAGGGGCGCCCCTTTTGGATCATCATGGTACCCATGGCCCATGGGTACAGTTCGCCTCCGTGGTGTTGGTCTGGTGCAGCTCCGTTCGGGGGTGGCCCAGGTGGTGGTGGTGGTGCGCCATGTGCCACGGCGCCTGGAGCGGCTCCGTAGCCTCTTTCGACTGCATTGCGGTTCATCCGTACCAATCCCTCATGTAGCTTGAGGAACTCGCGGCAGTCCTTGAGGAGGTGTGTAGCATCCCAATTGTCTAACAATTGTAATGCTACTTGGTCTAGTAATGTAATGGCTACTTCAAACATATAATTGTTGCATCATAATTATATCATGCTCATATCATCATGCCACCTTGCATTTGAGCATCATATTAAACCCTTTTTGTTTTGGTTCTTCTCTCATATGCATTGTTAATTGTATTTGCCTCTTGATATTGTATTTGGTTCTTGATATATTGTTTAATGCCCAAGTTGAGTTGGGGGCATATCTTTTATTTAACTCCACCACCTTTTCTTTCACCACCTTATAATTCCACCATCCAACTAAATATGAGCTTGGCACTTATTGGTTTTACCTCTAGCTCATGTGGGTTGGGATGGATCCAATTCTTTCCCACATGCTCTCATCTTGGCATCATGTTGTTTTCACATTATTGATATATGAGAGCCACATGGCCACCTTTGCATGCCTTGTGAGTGGAACCCTATTTCTAGCTCCCATATGTGTTGTTTTGGGTTATCATCATGTTGGGATATTATGTGGGCTTATTAAATATCTAGTGGCATATACACACTAGCAAGTCCCATTGTATTTCAAATATGGTCATCTCCATCTACTCCACATGGGGCATGCTTTTAATCCTTTTTGCTGGGCTTTTATTCCAATTTTTGGGAATGCATAATAATAATGCCATGTAATATTATTGTTCTCACAAGATTACACATGGCATTAAACATTTTTGCATGGCCCATGCAAGTACCACCACAATCTAGTCTTTGGCTTTTATTTGAATTTTGAGTGGATCTTTTCCCCATATCTCTCTCCACCCTCTTATGCTTGATGCATGCAAGATCTAACCATAAAAACCACATCTATCTCCATCCTTACCTCACCACCTTTTCTTCTCTCCTCTCTTTAGCCTATATCTTGCTTGAGCTTGTTTTAATCATGCTTGATCTAGTTAAAAGGAACCACTCCATCTTATCTCTCTCTCTAAACCCTAAACCATACCACTCATCTCCTCCTCCCTTTGGCCTAGCTCATGCTTGATCTTGGCTGTTCTTGCTTGAGCTTGCCACAAGGGAAACACATCACTCTTTCCTCTATCTTAGATCCTACCCTAATCACCTACCCCATCATCACCATACCCCTCTACCCCATCCTAATCTAAACCCTCACCCCCATCTAAACCAAACCCTAGCTACCACCCCTCTCTCTCGGCCTCCCTCTTCTCTCTACCTAGCTAACCCAAGCCTGGCCACCCTGGACCCACCTGACCACCCTACCCCTG
Organism: Avena sativa; assembly: GCA_916181665.1. Classification (NCBI taxonomy): domain Eukaryota; kingdom Viridiplantae; phylum Streptophyta; class Magnoliopsida; order Poales; family Poaceae; genus Avena; species Avena sativa. The sequence continues at coordinate 665,212,767 of OV702289.1, read as the reverse complement.
CCCTAGCTACCAAACCCCAAGCCCCAACCCGAGGCCACCCTACCTAGCCCGAGCCTCCCCTCTCCTCCTTTCTTCTTTTCTCTCTGCCTAGTGTGCCCCACCCCGAACCAGGCCTTCCCTCTCTTGGCCGGACCCACCCTGCAGCCTCTCTGCTTGCCTTGGACCAGCCCTAGCTGCCAGCCCGAGACACCACGTGAGAGGAGAAAAGGTGGCACCGAAAACCACCTTTATCTACCCACCCCTGCCACGGCTCCTCCTTCCTCCCTCCTTTTTCCTCCTCCCCCACGGCGCCTCCTGCATCGCCCAGATTACCCCAGGACCTATCCTCCCCTCCCCCCTTCTTCTCCATCGCCGCCAGCTACCCCATCGCTGGCCACCGTCGGCATCACCCTACCACCACCGTAGCAGGAGGAGGGCGCGGTGACTGGACGTTGGGGAAGACCAAGACGAGCACCTGCACCACCCCTGTACCCGGAGCCGAGCAGGAGGAGCACCAGAGCGCCGGTACCAGCGCGAGCCCGACGCCCAAACCCTAGCTCCGGTCCGTCTGCGTCGACGCCGATCAACCGCTCCCCAAGCCGATCCATCTACACCAACGTCTCCTCGGTGAGCCCCTAAGCCCCTGGACATGTTTTGCCTCGCTGTCGTTGCTTGTGCTCGCCGGCCGTATTGTCGAACAGCCTCGGTGCGCGGCGGCCGACGTCGTTCCTGCGTTGCTACGCCACGCAGCGACTTAGCTAGGCCCCGTCCGCCCTCCCTAGCAACTACCTCACCTAGCCGCACTGGCTCGCACCCCCAGCGCGCACCAGCACGTCCCCAGATCGAATCCCCACCCCGCGCTGGCGTGCACCGATCCGTCCGCGGCGAGAGGAAGAGAAACAGTACCGCGGACGCTGTTTTGCTAATACCCCCCTGCACCTTTTTCTGCATCAACCCGCGCTCCCTCTTGGCCCACATGTCAGCCTCCGTGGCGTTTTGCAAAAAGGATCCCGAAGTTTGTAACCCTCAACCCGCGATCCCCAGCTGGGCCACGTGGTTGGGCACGGTTCACCCGCTGGCAGCTGGGCCCGCGAAGCCTCCTGTCCCACCTGTCAGTCTCCCCGGCTAGAATCTGTGCCGGTGGGATTTTTCTCTGTCACGCGCAGTGTCGCCCAGTCAGCATGGCCCCACTGGTCATTGACTGTGGCTAGCTTCGAGCTGAGTAACAAAAGTATTTCTGTAATCTGTTTAAATCCAAATCTTTTCAAAATAAATTCAAATTCAAATTTAATTCTGTTTTTATATATCTTTTAAATTATAAATCCAAATAATACATATAATATATGTTTTGAAATCAGAAAAATGTGAGGAATTCAAATCTTCCATTCAAAATATATTTTGAGCATGTAAAATTTCAAGTTGATTAAATTACAACAAAATGCCCTTTTGCCTTAAATAATTAATAACTTTTGTTTTATAACTCCAAATTTAACAAATGATATGTCTAAAATGATTATCTCGACGAGACCTTTCTGTTTATGCATTCCTTGTTCTGTTTTGCAGCATGCATCATATAAATATAAAGTATACAGCAACTAAAATGAGGTTAAAATGGGGCCAAAACCCAATAAAATGATTTATTCTTGTACTCCACACCTCACCCATGCCATGTTACTTTAATTGCCATGCAAATTGTGCATCATTCATCATGGCATGATTGTTTGCTTGATGCATTTTATTCATATGCTTGTGCACTTTATTTATGTTGGCCCTTGTTTGTTTGGTTCTTCTTCGAATAGACGCTGAGCAGGGGATATATCAAGAGAACCAGGAGCACTACCCAGATCCATCCCTTGCTTCAACTGAGCTGCCAGGCAAGCACTACCACATGCTTGCATACATATAGTACCTATTGCCTCTTCCTTATTCTTGCATCATTGAGTCGCGATTGCATTAAATTGAATCCCAAGTATTGCATAGCCTTTACTTTTAAACCCCACCGAAGCTTGTTCCTCAATCCCATGAGCCATTACTACAGGAGTTGTTTGAGCCATGCGAGTCGTAGAACAGCATGTGTAGGGTATGTGAGTGTCTGATGGATAACAAGGTACCTAAACAACTTAACCTGAGTAGTTATGGGATAACTAATGATAGTGGCATCGGTGAGCCATATTCGCTATTTGGTTTTTCAGGCTCACTTGTGTCCCGTAGGACCCCGAGTACTTGATTCCTGTTCCTTGAATATTCGCGCTATCCACATCCGGGAGGCTTATGAACCCCCCTGAGCCAGAGCTTGATTCATTCTTATTTCTTGGGGCCACAAACTAGTTTGAGGTTTTATTTACTATCCTGTACTTATGCCATGCTTTACTGCTTTATTTAAATTGTGCGAGGTACTGCACACTGTACTGTTTAGGTCCGTGACCCGTTTTCGCTGTATCGACAAGCCCAGTCACATTTTCGGGTTCCCAGTCGTTTACAGCCGGCCACACAAACCTTGAGTCCGTCTCGTAGCCGGCCAGCTTCGTTGCGGGTAGCTTAATGGGGTGGCCCCCTGAAATATTTCTGAATCCTGTGATCGCTTTGTCGTGACTGCCTCGTTGGGTTTTGATTTGGTTTTTCCGAGGTTGATCGAGTGTGTGTTGCTATTTGTGCACCCCTGCAGGGTAAAACTTTCTGAAAGCCGTGTCCGCGGTTATGGACGACTTGGAGCACAGTTTCTCGATCATAGACAAGAATAACTAAAGTACCGCTTTTAATTTGACTAAGTACATGACTAGTAAATAGTGCAACACTCAGGGAATGGATAATAAAACTGCCAACAGATGGGGGGGTTGTTCGTCCGCTTCCTCGTCGGTAAGCAGGGAGGAGGATGGATCTGTTAAGATTACCGTTATTACTGTTATAACTGTTGTTATTAATTCACGGACATCCGTCTATCTTTGGTTAGGCGGATGGTTAGCGATTATCTATAGAATTGTTAGGGTTTATCTTTTGCTGCAATTGCGTCACCCCAGGTTGTGTCCCCTTTAGAGGCATAAAGACTTGCTGAGTACCCATAGGGTCTCACACGATGAATTATTGGTTCAGATGAACAGGTACACTCGCAAGATGGATACTGCGTGGAAGAGACGGACGATGTGGGCAACGATCATTCGGTGTAGAGATTCCGGGAACGGGGATCCGTGAGATCTGTGGGCGGGATCTGCTTATTTATGGGGCATCTTATGCCGATTTGCTTCTTATCCGTACTCGGATTTTGTCTTCCGCTTCCGCCTGATACTCTGTTGATTGATGTATGAGGAGGTATCCTAAACTATTATATCTATCTAGGATATTTGGATCTTGCCGTATGGCGTTGCTATATTTCCTTTCTTTTTAGATGGAATGGCTCTGATGTACTGTTGTATGGTGGCTTGCATACATACTCATTTGTGTATGTAGTTGATCCCTTCGCCTGCCGATTACGCCGCCCGTTCTTGTTCCGATGTTTGGAAATGGTTGGGACGGCCGAAAGGTCTACCTGTGAGTGGCATTTGGGCCCCACCGTACTATTTCAACCATTTCCGTTCATCCAGGCTTGTAACTAGGAGCGTAATTCACCGAGGTAGTTACAATTGGTATCAGAGCCATCCCGACCTTCAGGGTCTCAGCCAAATGGTCGTTGTCTGTCTAGCAAATATTTTGGTAGTTATGTATACTAGGGAAAAACAAAACGCGAGAGTAGGACTGCTTCCACTTTTCTTCTTACCCACCCACCACCCTTTTCTGGTAAGGAAGTGTAACGTTTTCAATCCTCTTCTTAAAATTCAAACTAGGATTCACGTGTTCTGGGTTCCGTAGTACCATAGCAAGTGTGTGTGTGTGTATATCCCTTGTCTATCTGTTGCATCCATTTGTTATCATAATCTGCCTTTGGTTATCAACTGTTGGTACATTCCATACTGACAGGCCTTTGAAAACCGGCGCGATCTATCTGACTCCTTGTTAACCGGTGCCATCTTCTTAAGGGTGTCCTTCCTTCTAGCAACTCCACATTCTGTGAAATCATCAGTTGCTAATCTCTATCTGATAAGTGATTTTGCGCATCTATTGGTACTTTAATGCCGAAAAATGCGGAAATTTTTTCTTTGATGCATCTGTGTTTCCACACTCCTCTTCAGTCGTGTGTGAAACATTATCTATCTCTCTTTTATCAGCATGCCCATGCTACCTCATTCTTTTGTCACCGGCGCTTAATCCTAGAGTTTCTTTTCATCTCCTTTTCCCTTGGGCTAATTACATAACATGTGTCGATCCGATGCTGGTGATTGTAATTTGGCTCTCGGCATAGCTATATTCCACTCATGATAAGTGTCGATTGGAATATGGAAAATGCTATCAACCGTCACCATCTGGAGGATAAGGTTATCTCCTGTGATTTTGAGTACACCGTGATCATATCTATGCATATTCAAGCATCTTTGGCAATCCGGAGTTTCTCAAAGCACTACGGCGGTCTATCATCTGTTCATCATGCTGCACATCTTTTTGAACTCCATATCTGCAAATTCTCTTTGAAACGAGGGAATTGCATCTTTCGTCTCTGATAGCTTTGCTTAAGGTATGATCTATCATCTTTTACCAAGATCTCTTTATCTCTGTAACCGGTGATCCAATCGACAACGTGAACCAGGTGACATCTCTTTTTCTTCCGAAGGACCAGATAATCTATTCTTCTAGTGCATCTTCTTCAACACGAACCCGTGCTCTCAATATTGATCTTTCTAAGAGCGTTGAGCTCAGGAAGTGTTTCGAGCATTTGTTCGTTTCTCCTGCCTCTTGAACTTGATATTCTGGGAATATCCTGTTAATCCATGGTGGTATATGTTGATAATATGCTTGCCTATTCGATATCAATGGAAGGACATGGAAGATCATCAGTGTCTTTTTCTCTCAAGCTTCGTGAGCAATGCCTGTGTGCAAAGTCTCAAAGTGAGAGTTCTGACTTTTTGAAGTCACCTATCTCGGCCACGTCCTTCTGCTAAATACATTACTTCAACTCTGGAATCAGCAAGTACATTGTTAATTACATCCTCCATCTTCAACCAATCCGGAGTTTTTCCTTGTTGGCAAGTTATCATCGTCGTTCCGCTAAAGATTTTCCTCAAAACTGCTAAATCTCTCTCAATCTTTTCAAGAAGAACATGGAGTTCTTTCACCTCTATCTCGTCAAGTGATCTTTTGAAACACTCTCGTTCTATCATCTATGCTCAATCCACCGGAGGCCATGAAGACCTTCCAGATCTTGTTTTCCTTCTGTTCAAGTTGGTGCTATCTTTTCTGTAGCTGTTGAATCTTGCAGTTCTCCTCCGTAATCTTCCGTCATATCTTTCCGGTGGCTTGGTACTTCCGACATGATGACAACATCATCATCTTTATCTATCTATGAATCCGGCGAATCGGTTGCATCTATCCTTGTTTTCTAACGGAGTTCCATGAGTTATCCTTGTCAAGGTCTTCAGTCTGTTTCGATAGTTGGGTTGCATGGTTTTCTTATTCATGTGCGGAGTAATGCTTTGAGTGCGGGATGGAGTAGCTACCATACCACTACTCTTATCATTCGCTCTTGTACATTGAATTGGTGAATTAATGTGATTTCACTCATTCCACGGAAGTTAGAAGTGGCCTTTATCCCTCGATACTTTTACTTCCGTCCTTGTTTTTCCGGAGGGCTCTCTCGAAGAAAGTAATCAATAATCTCTTGTTGGTGGTCTATCTATTCTAGATGGAGCAAAATCTTCAATTATCTGGTGGAAACAAACGCAAACTCTTTTCTGTCCTCGTCATCCTACCGGTGCTCTACATCCCCAAACAAGATGAAAGGAGACTATCTCTCTTTTTGTTTCATCAATTCTTTTTCTGTGGTAAAGCCAATTATGGTTCATGCCATCAGCCGCAAATCTATTGCGTTAGCCTCAAGGCTAAAGAAAGCAATAAGTATCTCTACAATAAACTCTAGATCCTCCATATTCTCTGCTTCTCGGGATTCCACCATGATCTAGCTTCACATCCGTCTCTGGAAGTTATATCCGCGCACCTCAATTGCGTGATCCTTGGTTCTTACCGGCGCAAGAAGAATCTAATCCGGCGATGTCTAACTAAATCTTTCTGTTGATATCAAGGGACTCTATTGTTTGAAGGCAATATTGTTTCCGAACTTCAGTTCTCAAATCTGAGGGAGGATACGATGCTATTGTCATAGTGGTTCAAAATCTCTCCAACCTAGCTCCTTTCTTCCGGCGAGACAAAGATCCATCCTCTCTAGTATCGGTAAATCTTTAATCTTAACGGTGTGCCTTTCTATATTCATGATGCATCATCTTGTCCTTCTTTCACAAGTGGTTCTAGTCTTTTATCTCATTTCTTGAGAAAACCGGAGCTATGTCCATCCTATCCTTCTTGTATCACGACAATCCTTCAACTCTTCTAACCGTTGTTTTTCAAGCAAAGCGCAAGACTCGCAACAAGTCTAGCAAGTTTTGCAAGGTGTAGTGGTCACACCATTCCGTTCTTCATCACCTTGGGAACGTGAGGGCCACCTTCGTTCGAACACCCGCCTCTCCTTGTGTTGTTTTCTTTTTCCTAGGAATCTCGGGGCGAGATTCTGTTTAGTGGGGGAGAGTTGTAGCATCCCAATTGTCTAACAATTGTAATGCTACTTGGTCTAGTAATGTAATGGCTACTTCAAACATATAATTGTTGCATCATAATTATATCATGCTCATATCATCATGCCACCTTGCATTTGAGCATCATATTAAACCCTTTTTGTTTTGGTTCTTCTCTCATATGCATTGTTAATTGTATTTGCCTCTTGATATTGTATTTGGTTCTTGATATATTGTTTAATGCCCAAGTTGAGTTGGGGGCATATCTTTTATTTAAATCCACCACCTTTTCTTTCACCACCTTATAATTCCACCATCCAACTAAATATGAGCTTGGCACTTATTGGTTTTACCTCTAGCTCATGTGGGTTGGGATGGATACAATTCTTTCCCACATGCTCTCATCTTGGCATCATGTTGTTTTCACATTATTGATATATGAGAGCCACATGGCCACCTTTGCATGCCTTGTGAGTGGAACCCTATTTCTAGCTCCCATATGTGTTGTTTTGGGGTTATCATCATGTTGGGATATTATGTGGGCTTATTAAATATCTAGTGGCATATACACACTAGCAAGTCCCATTGTATTTCAAATATGGTCATCTCCATCTACTCCACATGGGGCATCCTTTTAATCCTTTTTGCTGGGCTTTTATTCCAATTTTTGGGAATGCATAATAATAATGCCATGTAATATTATTGTTCTCACAAGATTACACATGGCATTAAACATTTTTGCATGGCCCATGCAAGTACCACCACAATCTAGTCTTTGGCTTTTATTTGAATTTTGAGTGGATCTTTTCCCCATATCTCTCTCCACCCTCTTATGCTTGATGCATGCAAGATCTAACCATAAAAACCACATCTATCTCCATCCTTACCTCACCACCTTTTCTTCTCTCCTCTCTTTAGCCTATATCTTGCTTGAGCTTGTTTTAATCATGCTTGATCTAGTTAAAAGGAACCACTCCATCTTATCTCTCTCTCTAAACCCTAAACCATACCACTCATCTCCTCCTCCCTTTGGCCTAGCTCATGCTTGATCTTGGCTGTTCTTGCTTGAGCTTGCCACAAGGGAAACACATCACTCTTTCCTCTATCTTAGATCCTACCCTAATCACCTACCCCATCATCACCATACCCCTCTACCCCATCCTAATCTAAACCCTCACCCCCATCTAAACCAAACCCTAGCTACCACCCCTCTCTCTCGGCCTCCCTCTTCTCTCTACCTAGCTAACCCGAGCCTGGCCACCCTGGACCCACCTGACCACCCTCCCCCTGCCCTAGCTACCAAACCCCAAGCCCCAACCCGAGGCCACCCTACCTAGCCCGAGCCTCCCTTCTCCTCCTTTCTTCTTTTCTCTCTGCCTAGTGTGCCCCACCCCGAACCAGGCCTTCCCTCTCTTGGCCGGACCCACCCTGCAGCCTCTCTGCTTGCCTTGGACCAGCCCTAGCTGCCAGCCCGAGCCACCACGTGAGAGGAGAAAAGGTGGCACCGAAAACCACCTTTATCTACCCACCCCTGCCACGACTCGTCCTTCCTCCCTCCTTTTTCCTCCTCCCCCACGGCGCCTCCTGCATCGCCCAGATCTACCCCATGACCTATCCTCCCCTCCCTCCTTCTTCTCCATCGCCGCCAGCTACCCCATCGCCAGCCACCGTCGGCATCACCCTACCACCACCGTAGCAGGAGGAGGGCGCGGTGACTGGACGTTGGGGAAGACCAAGACGAGCACCTGCACCACCCCTGTACCCGGAGCCGAGCAGGAGGAGCACTAGAGCGCCGGTACCAGCGCGAGCCCGACGCCCAAACCCTAGCTCCGGTCCGTCTGCGTCGACGCCGATCAACCGCTCCCCAAGCCGATCCATCTACACCAACGTCTCCTCGGTGAGCCCCTAAGCCCCCTGGACATGTTTCGCCTCGCTGTCGTCGCCTGTGCTCGCCGGCCGTATTGTCGAACAGCCTCGGTGCGCGGCGGCCGACGTCGTTCCTGCGTTGCTACGCCGCGCAGCGACTTAGCTAGGCCCCGTCCGCCCTCCCTAGCAACTACCTCACCTAGCCGCACTGGCTCGCACCCCCAGCGCGCACCAGCACGTCCCCAGATCGAATCCCCACCCCGCGCTGGCGCGCACCGATCCGTCCGCGGCGAGAGGAAGAGAAACAGTACCGCAGGCGCTGTTTTGCTAATACCCCCCTGCACCTTTTTCTGCATCAACCCGCGCTCCCTCTTGGCCCACATGTCAGCCTCCGTGGCGTTTTGCAAAAAGGATCCCGAAGTTTGTAACCCTCAACCCGCGATCCCCAGCTGGGCCACGTGGTTGGGCACGGTTCACCCGCTGGCAGCTGGGCCCGCGAAGCCTCCTGTCCCACCTGTCAGTCTCCCCGGCTAGAATCTGTGCCGGTGGGATTTTTCTCTGTCACGCGCAGTGTCGCCCAGTCAGCATGGCCCCACTGGTCATTGACTGTGGCTAGCTTCGAGCTGAGTAACAAAAGTATTTCTGTAATCTGTTTAAATCCAAATCTTTTCAAAATAAATTCAAATTCAAATTTAATTCTGTTTTTATATATCTTTTAAATTATAAATCCAAATAATACATATAATATATGTTTTGAAATCAGAAAAATGTGAGGAATTCAAATCTTCCATTCAAAATATATTTTGAACATGTAATATTTCAAGTTGATTAAATTACAACAAAATGCCCTTTTGCCTTAAATAATTAATAACTTTTGTTTTATAACTCCAGATTTAACAAATGATATGTCTAAAATGATTAGCTCGACGAGACCTTTCTGTTTATGCATTCCTTGTTCTGTTTTGCAGCATGCATCATATAAATATAAAGTATACAGCAACTAAAATGAGGTTAAAATGGGGCCAAAACCCAATAAAATGATTTATTCTTGTACTCCACACCTCACCCATGCCATGTTACTTTAATTGCCATGCAAATTGTGCATCATTCATCATGGCATGATTGTTTGCTTGATGCATTTTATTCATATGCTTGTGCACTTTATTTATGTTGGCCCTTGTTTGTTTGGTTCTTCTTCGAATAGACGCTGAGCAGGGGATATATCAAGAGAACCAGGAGCACTACCCAGATCCATCCCTTGCTTCAACTGAGCTGCCAGGCAAGCACTACCACATGCTTGCATACATATAGTACCTATTGCCTCTTCCTTATTCTTGCATCATTGAGTCGCGATTGCATTAAATTGAATCCCAAGTATTGCATAGCCTTTACTTTTAAACCCCACCGAAGCTTGTTCCTCAATCCCATGAGCCATTACTATAGGAGTTGTTTGAGCCATGCGAGTCGTAGAACAGCATGTGTAGGGTATGTGAGTGTCTGATGGATAACAAGGTACCTAAACAACTTAACCTGAGTAGTTATGGGATAACTAATGATAGTGGCATCGGTGAGCCATATTCGCTATTTGGTTTTTCAGGCTCACTTGTGTCCCGTAGGACCCCGAGTACTTGATTCCTGTTCCTTGAATATTCGCGCTATCCACATCCGGGAGGCTTATGAACCCCCCTGAGCCAGAGCTTGATTCATTCTTATTTCTTGGGGCCACAAACTAGTTTGAGGTTTTATTTACTATCCTGTACTTATGCCATGTTTTACTGCTTTATTTAAATTGTGCGAGGTACTGTACACTGTACTGTTTAGGTCCGTGACCCGTTTTCGCTGTATCGACAAGCCCAGTCACATTTTCGGGTTCCCAGTCGTTTACAGCCGGCCACACAAACCTTGAGTCCGTCTCGTAGCCGGCCAGCTTCGTTGCGGGTAGCTTAATGGGGTGGCCCCCTGAAATATTTCTGAATCCTGTGATCGCTTTGTCGTGACTGCCTCGTTGGGTTTTGATTTGGTTTTTCCGAGGTTGATCGAGTGTGTGTTGCTATTTGTGCACCCCTGCAGGGTAAAACTTTCTGAAAGCCGTGTCCGCGGTTATGGACGACTTGGAGCACAGTTTCTCGATCATAGACAAGAATAACTAAAGTACCGCTTTTAATTTGACTAAGTACATGACTAGTAAATAGTGCAACACTCAGGGAATGGATAATAAAACTGCCAACGGATGGGGGGGGGGTTGTTCGTCCGCTTCCTCGTCGGTAAGCGGGGAGGAGGATAGATCTGTTAAGATTACCGTTATTACTGTTATAACTGTTGTTATTAATTCACGGACATCCGTCTATCTTTGGTTAGGTGGATGGTTAGCGATTATCTATAGAATTGTTAGGGTTTATCTTTTGCTGCAATTGCGTCACCCTAGGTTGTGTCCCCTTTAGAGGCATAAAGACTTGCTGAGTACCCATAGGGTCTCACACGATGAATTATTGGTTCAGATGAACAGGTACACTCGCAAGATGGATACTGGGTGGAAGAGACGGACGATGTGGGCAACGATCATTCGGTGTAGAGATTCCGGGAACGGGGATCCGTGAGATCTATGGGCGGGATCTGCTTATTTATGGGGCATCTTATGCCGATTTGCTTCTTATCCGTACTCGGATTTTGTCTTCCGCTTCCGCCTGATACTCTGTTGATTGATGTATGAGGAGGTATCCTAAACTATTATATCTATCTAGGATATTTGGATCTTGCCGTATGGCGTTGCTATATTTCCTTTCTTTTTAGATGGAATGGCTCTGATGTACTATTGTATGGTGGCTTGCATACATACTCATTTGTGTATGTAGTTGATCCATTCGCCTGCCGATTACGCCGCCCGTTCTTGTTCCGATGTTTGGAAATGGTTGGGACGGCCGAAAGGTCTACCTGTGAGTGGCATTTGGGCCCCACCATACTATTTCAACCATTTCCGTTCATCCAGGCTTGTAACTAGGAGCGTAATTCACCGAGGTAGTTACAAGGTGGCTGGACTTTCTCTTGCCATCATGCTTGTCGATGTAGAAATGTACCGTGCATGGCCCAGACAGTTTATCCTCGATGGAGGTCGCGGGTGCTTCATCGCGAGTGCGGTGTTGCCACACTTGCGTGGTTTTCCCGGAGTCGCGGTACCCGCCGCTGCGGTATCCGCTGTTGCGGTTATCGTCGCGTCTATCGGCGTAGCCGGCTGCAACCATGTTGACGTCATCGCGATCGTCATAGACGCGCATGCGACGCTTACTCCGGCGATCGCGTCTTTGTTCGAGTTCTGCCTCCTCGTCAGAGTGAACGCGGTTCTTCACCGAATCTTCTCCATCAGCCCACCGATTCGCGATCTCCATCAGGTGGTCGATGGTCTGGGGCTTTGAGCGGCCTAACTCCTCCCTGAGTTCCATGCGGCGGACACCACCGTTGAATGCATCAATCGCGCGGTCTTCCGAGATGTTCTCCGCGGAGTTCTTGATGATGGACCACCTTTGGATGTAGGAGCGCAGCGATTCGCCAGATCTTTGCTGGCAGCATCTCAGTTCTTCGATTGAGGCGGGGCGTTTGTACGTGCCCTTAAAGTTGCGCACGAAGCTGTAGACCAGCTCATCCCAGCTGCGAATGGATCCGCGTGGGAGGTTATTGAGCCATGCCCGGGCGGCGCCCTGCAGCTGTAGCTGCAAGCATTGCATGGCAGTACTTCGACTGCCTCCATGTAGTCTGACGGAGGAGATGTGATCCTCCAGCCAGATCTTGGGGTCCTGTAGACCGTCAAATTTTGGGTTCTCCGATGGGAGTTTGATCCCTTTAGGCATTCGCTTTTGCCTGATGGATCTGCTGAAGCATCTAGCGCCGTAGAGCTCCCCATCTTCTTCTTCCGAATCAGTCAACCGAGCACGTCGTGCCCTTGACTTGTCGATCTTGCGCTGCGTGAGTTCATCACGTGCATCGTAGTCACGATCGTGTCGCCGTGAGCGGCGGCGCCTAGACAGGTCGTGACTGTCATCGCTGGACGAGGGCGAGGAGTAGCGCTTTGCTAATGCTTTGCCCTTTTTCGGGTCTGGTACCGGTTCCTTGTCGAGGGCGGCCTCGATTAGCCCCAGGCCCACGATAGTAGATCGGTGCATGTCCGTTCGGGGATCTCTAGTTGGTGGCTGGTTATTGAGAAGGTACATGGTGGCCGCTGTCACCGCGGCCTGTGGTGTCCTGGGAACCACGTTGCCTCTTGTGTCGACTGTCATAGAGCCGAAGTCGAGGACTTTTGCGGCGTCTATGCGTTCTTGTTCGGTGAGGTGAGCCATCCGCGATTGCCTCTTCCTGGCGAGATGCTCGTTGCCTCTTGAGGAGGATCCTCCGTAGGAGGAGAGACCAGCGCGACGAAGGCTTGACTCGTCTGCCGCCTTTTTACGCGCCTCAAGTTGCGCGATTGCTTGTTTTTGGTGCTTGAATTCCTCTTTTAGGAGCCAGTGGTAGCCCATCAGCAGTTCCTGCGGGGACCCGAAGGGTAGAGGTGCACCTCGTAGGGCTTCGCGGTAGCGTTCCCACTCTTGCTCGTTGAGCCTGATCACGACGCGTTCGCCGGTTTGCTCGTTGATTATGCTAGGAGGTTCGACTGCTCCTCCATTGCCGCCGTTGGCGGTGTTGGGCGGGTCGGTGCCGTTGCCGGCGTTACCACTGTTGCCGCGGTTGGCGGAGGTGTCGCCCGCGTTGATGGCGGTGCACATGAAGTGATTTGGGAAGCTGTTGCTTCCGCAACTTTCAGATCTGGAACCGTGGGTTCCATCTTTAGTGGCCAGATCGCTTAGATCGGAGTCGCGACTGCTGTCGCTGACCATGTTCCCAACTACCGCCGAAGCACTGAGCTCATTGAGGGTGCTGATCGATGGAGGGAACCATGATGTTGGGGCAATCGCCGGTGCCGTCGGCTGATCGGGCATGCGAAGCGTGCCCATCTGACCAACTTGGAAGCGGAAGCTCCCAATCTCCAGGCTGATTCCGTCGCCCACGGACTCGAAGGCCGGGCGAGTAGCCGGCGTGTGGACGGTGAAGTCGAAGGCACCGAAAAGCTGGTGAATCTCCGTTGTTGCGAAGTTGTAGATCGCGTTTGATGGGGCCGAAGAAGCCACAACATCAGCACTCCCAATTCCCACAGACGGCGCCAATTGACGAAGGTTTAACTCGTCAATGCCCATTGTTATGGACTTGGGTTTTGGAGAAGGAGGGAGCGCTGGAGACATCTATCGGCTAGCAAACAAGCACACAGGAGACAAAGGATTTACCCAGGTTCAGGCCTCGTAGAGGTCCCTACTCCTGCTTGTCTGCTCGTGAAATTATCGAAGGAGTCGAAAGTTACAATGGTGCGCAGATGCAATCTGGCAAGGGTTGTGGAAACTAGGGTTGCGTGTGTCCTCCTCGCCGCCCCCTCCTAGCCTTTATATAGATAGGCTAGGTCTCGGGTAGCAGGTCGAGTCGGTTACAAGTTAGGGTTTTCCCCTTCAAACTTTCTATCTTTAGCTTCTTCTTGTCCTTCAAGCAATCGAGAGTCCGTAGGTTACTCGAGTCCTTCCATCCGGGCCTTGGTGACACCGTGGGCCTGTATGTCTTTGGACCGTATATACCAAGCTCGAGTACCTGTAGGGTATACCCATGTCGGGTATACCCATGTCACTACTTCTACCCAATAAAAAATTTCAGGTCCAAAGGTGCTCTGCCAGGTAGATTCTTTGTTCTGTGAAATCCCATTTAATTTACATACGGAGTACCAATTTTGACCCTTTCTAAACTAGATATCAAATTCTTTGTACGTAGGTCGTGTTCATCCTGATTCAGCTCCTTTGTTTCTGTTAAATATCGATGAATGGTCAAATTTTGTCAGTTGGCTTTCACACTCGGTATTAACAATGGCTGCTGGCCAGGTTAGTTCCTAAATTACATTGTCTATTTCCTATCAAACTATATGACTTATTACAATGTTTTCTTCCTCTCTAAGAACTGAGCCCCCATTTGACATATCGATTATTGAGTGTTTCTTTCATCTATTGCAGAAATAAAAATAAGAAACTGCACTTGCTTGATTTTTCATCCGGTGTATCACTCCAACAAGATTCTTTGCACCATGCAGATTCTGAATATGTTACAAAAATAAGAAACTGCACTTGCTTGATTTTTATCTGGTGTATCACTGCAACAAGATTCTTTGCACCATGCAGATTCTGAATATGTTACTATACAACCACACAACTTGGCATTAGATAAACCTTTTTAACTCGGGACATATGTAGGCTAAGTGTTACACTTTATATTGATATATTCAGATTTAGATACTTATTTGCATCAGTGTTTGTGCTTCAAACATTCTATTACGATTTGTTTTTGGCATGTCCTTCATGGTGTATACTACTTAGCTCCATACATAATAAAGTCCTTTTTCAATAATTGAGACCTCTTTGAACTGACCAATATGTAAATTAACATTCAAATGCCATGTCATGTTACTATTATTCTATTGCACAAATAGACGGGCACGGCAACACGTGCCATCATGATCTAGTAATTAAATATGGAGACCATATGCGGGATATTCTAGTCTTATTTTAGCTCTAATTAAATTTGTGTATCGAACCGATGACATATTTTGCCTTGTTAAGACAATATTTAAATTGTGGGGTAGCTAAATGATGGTCCAAAATATATTGAGCTCGTTGGAGAACCCCAAGAGGAAGGTATAATGAGCACAACAATAAGTTTTCCCTCAGTTATGAAACCAAGGTTATCGAACCATTAGGAGCAAGGAAACACCTCCAAGGTGTTGTTTTCAACTTAGAATCCTGCACAACACAACCACAGAACTTTGCCCCCAACTTACAGTGTGGTTGTCAATCTCACCGGTTTTACTGAAAACAAAGGATTAAACGTATTGTGTGGAAGATAGTAATAACTTGCAGAAAGTAAACAGAAAACAGTAAATAGTAGATTGTAGATTGATAGTAAAAGAAAATACCGGGGTCCATAGTTCACTAGTGGTGATTCTCCTTAAGATAGATGACATGTTGGGTGAACAAATTACAATGGGACAATTGACAAACATCGAGAAAACATACATGCATATACTAATCATCTTGACTCCTATGAGATTTGATTGGGCATTACAACATTATACATAGACCGTAATACAACTGCATCTATGACTAATAATCCACCTTCAGGTTTTCATCTGAACCCCCTCCAGTATTAAGTTGCAAGCAACAGATAATTGCATTAAGCATTCCGTGTAAAGTAAACAATATGATTGTTCTATAAACAAAGGATTGTTGTTTTCTCCCTAGTAGCAACAGCACATCTAGTACCTTAGAGATTTCTGTCACGTCCCTAGATTACTAGAGGCATGAACCCACTATCGAGCATAAATACTCCCTCTTGGAGTTGCTAGCATCTACTCAGCCAAGATAGCTACTAACAACGGAGAGCATGCAAGATCATAAATAACAAAGACATGATAGAATCAATAATGAATCTGAAATAGCATCTCAATATCCATCGGATCCCCGCAAACACAACATGTATGATTACAAATAGATGATCTTGATCATGAACGGAGCTCACAAGATCTAAACATGATAGCATAAAGGAGAAGAACCAACCATCTAGCTACTACATGGACCCGTAGTCCAGGGATGAACTACTCACGCATCACACCGGAGGCATGCATGGTGATGAAGAAGGCCTCTAGGGTGAATTATCCCCTCCGGCAGGGTGCCAGGAAGAGCTTCAGATCCCTCCCGATCTAGGGATGGAGATGACAGTGGCTACAGACTCTTTCGTGGAATTTTTATCGGGTACTCAGGGTTTCTGTATCGGAGGCATCTTATAGGCGAAAGGGGAGGCTGAGGGGGTGCCCTAGGCAGCCACACCACCCCCTGGCGCGGGCCAGGCCTGGCCGCACGGCCAGGTGGTGTGGCCAGCCTCTGGCCCCTCTCCGCTCGTCTTCTGGCTCCGTGTCCCCCTCGGTGAAATATTGACTTTGTCTTTTGTCCCATCCAATTCCGAGAATATTCATTTTCTGAGTTTCCTAGAACCAAAAACAGCAGAAAATAGACAGCTGGCACTGTGGCATCTTGTTAATAGGTTAGTCCAAGAAAGTGTATAAAAATACTCCAAAGTGTGGACAATACATAAGAATCTAAGCATGGAACAAGCATGGACCATCAAAAAATATAGATACGTTAGCAACGTATCACTAAACAACATTAACCTATTATTTAATTGTCGGGACCCCGGTTCCGCTTAATATTGCCTAGTTGCATCGCATCTTTGCCATGTCATGCATCATACATGCATCATGCCTGATCTTCTATCGTAGTATTAAATAGTGAATCCGGTGTTTCTTTTAGCGCTTTGCTTCTTCACGGATTAGGCCAATGAGTTGATGTGAGTATCGACAAGTTCTCCGGATAATGTATCTTCGATAGTGTTTTCCAGGCGGGCATTCTCCCCCTTTCTACCTATTTTGCATTTATAGTCTTTACTTCCTCCTGTTGATCTATTGTTATTTGTGTTGTGATGCTTTAGTTTGCATGCACCATTTATATTCCTTGCAACATCTATATTGCCTTGGACACATCCTATTGTCTGTTGTTTGATAGATAGTCGGCCTTGCGAGTCGTAGTTGCTTGCTCAGGTGTTGCTTCGCGTCGTTGTCGTTCCCCCGTTGTTGGAAGGTTGGCACATGTTTAATGGTGGAGATGATCCTGGCTTTAATTACAACTTGTTAAATAAAATGCTGGGAATAGATATAACTAATGTAGAGGCACCGGTGGGCAATAGATGTTATTTGCTTCTTCCACGCTCACTTGTGTCTCATAGGCCCCGAGTACTTGATATGTGTTCCTTGGCTATTCGCACTATCCACATACGATAGACTCTATGGATCCCCCTTCGCCTGAGCTTGATTTGCACTTTATTTCTTGGGGTCACAAACTAGTTTGGGCCTTTATTACTATCATGTACTTATGCCATGCTTTACTGCTTTATTTACGATTATGCGTGGAGCACCTGTACTGTTTAGGAATGCGGAATGTTTGCGCGGTATCAACACCCAGTCACACTTTCGGGTTCCCAGTCATTTATAGCCATTGTCGCAAACCTAGGTCTGTCTCGGAGCCGGCCAACTTCGTTGCGGGTAGCTATGTGGGTTGGCCCCCTGAAATAATTTATGAATCCTGTGATGCATTGTCGTGAGGCCTCGTTGCGTTTTATTTGGTTCTTCCCGAGGTTGATCGTGTGTGTGTTGCTATTTGTGCACCCCTGCAGGGTAAATCTTTCTGAAAGCCGTGTCCGCGATTATGGACGACTTGGAGCACAGTATCTCGATCATAGACAACCATAACTAAAGTAGTGCTATAAATTGACTTTGACATGTCTAGTAATCAATTTCACTATAACGGAATGAGTAAATAAAAGTGCCAACAACTACTGGATTTGGGATATCTCTGGTTAATTGTATCTAACTAGTAAGTATTGCAACTACAACGGAATGGTTAACTAAAATTGCCCACTTCTTATGATATCAGGATGTCTCATGCTATCTATATCTGACTAGTAAGTGCTGCAACTATAATGGAATGAATAAAACTGCCAACCGTGTGAGTTCCTCGGTTTAACTTCCTCGTTTGGTCTCAAGGGGGAAATACCAGGATGGGTATGTTTTGGTGTTACTATTAGGTTGGTTCCGAATAGGTCTTTCTTATCCCTCTCTAATAGCAGATAGTTGAATCAAGTCCCTATAGGTTGTTTAGTGCATGCTTCGCTACCGCTTTAGCCCACCATACCTATGTAGGCGAGAGCCGCCGAATTCTAGACTCGCCGTGTACTGGCCTCAGTAGTGACCGCTCTATTTTTCCTTTGCCCTTTGTCGGCACCCCTTTTGTTGTAGCAGGTTTGAGATCAACGTCGTTAGCAGGGTTACCCTTCCGGCTTGGCCTAGGCAGGGTTATGGACGCCACTGGTTATTCTTCAGGGCTCTTAGACCCATTTGCATCTTATCCGTACTCGAATCTTGAATCATTTTTAAGGTGAATTGGATCTTTGTACTGTATATCTGTATTCTTGACTCGATGAGTCGTTGTTGTATATGTATGTTCTGTGGGTTCCATCGTGGACTATTGTGTAATGATATTACTTTGTTTTCCACCCGCACGCAAGTGCCTGGTGGACATCTTTGAATTGTTTCTATACGGGTTTGGCGGAAATTGCTGAAACTTGCATAGGGCCGATTCGAGGGTGTTACAAAGTGGTATCAGAGCTCAGTAGTTGCGATATCCCACTGGTTCAGCCTGTAGGATAACCTAGCTAACAGACTAAGTAGAGTGTCCAAACCTATTTTGCAAAAATTGGTTGGAAAGATCTTATTAGGTCTATTTTTACTCCTTATCCCTATACTATTCTCCTTTTATATCTGCGTGTTTTGAATCTATTCTCTTACCTCTCTTTGAGTCTAGGATTTCTCGTGGTTGGGTTTCCGTCGTACCTTCAGGGTTTTTCTTCCTCCCTTTTATAAAGGTGGTGCCACAATCATCAAATCTGCATCTTGTTTGGTGTACCCTTTATCTAATCTTTTTGGTCCTTGAATTCTTTATCTGCATATGCACCTTGACGGATATCCATATCATTGAAAAACATATGAGAAGGACGAGCATTGGTGAAGTTGGAGTATACCTTGAGCATGTGTTGTTCATGCTAATGGAACCATCACGAAACCTAATCATTGTGTCTTTTCATACGATTTTCTTTTTATCTTCTGGTGTTTTCCAACATGCCGACACCATCTATAAAGAGCCTGCATCACTCCTTTGTTCTCCGGACATCGCTTGTCGAGATCTTCAGTCTAATTTCGAGAGTTGTGTTGCATGGTTTTCCTACTCATGTACGGAGTTAATAGTTTGGGTACGGGATGGACTGATCACCCTACCCGACTCTTACTGCTCTCGTACATCGAATTGGTGGATCAATGTGACTTTTACTCCTTTCATGAAAGTTAGAGGTGGCCTTATTTGTCAAGACCTCTACCTTCGTCCTTTCTTTTCTTCGGAGTGTTATCTCGACGAATGTGAACAACGACCCCTTGTTGGTGGTGTTGCTGATTTCAAGTTGGAGTAAGAATCTTTGTTAGTGGTGTCGCAAGGATCTACATGCTGCGAGAAGATCTAGATCATCAGCCTTCTCCCCTGTACCATGAGGCAGATCTCGAGGGTGAGATCCCTTGTTAGTGGTGTCAAATTATAGCACCCCAGGTAAAACCACTACTAGAAAATTGCGTGTTGTTTTTATTTTGTGTATCACCATGAATGCATGCTCATGTCATCATGCCACATTGCATTTGAGCATCATCATGTCATCATGCATGGTTTGCCTAAAACTATTTTCTATAAGCCTATCCTTGTTTACTATTTGCCTCCCTCTTTATTTCAAACGTAAAACCCCGGTCCTTCCGGATATTTTTGTTTGTCTAAAACTATTTGAAAAGGATTTTATAAAATAAAATAAATAAGAAAAACATTTTATCAAAACCTAGGGAGGCCGCCACCGGCCAGGCCCAAAGGCCTAGCTGGTAGCAGCCTACAACCCTATCTATCAAACCCTAACCCTAAGAGCATCTCCACTCGTGATCCCCATACGAGCTCCGGTGCGGCCATTTTTTGGCCCGTATGGGGGGGCTGACGCGAAATCAGAAATGGGGGCTGGCTGGTGCCTAGTCGTGCACCCCAAACCGGCCATTTTTTATTTTCTGAATTATTTCAACACAAGCAATCCATCAAATTGGAACACAAATTCAACACAATTATTCAACAAGTTTGAATCACAATGGCCAACAAACTAGAGAGCTGCTTTCAGGTTCCACAAATGCTCGATCAAATCATTTTGCAGCTGGTGATGAGTGTTGGAGTCTCGAAGTTCTTGACGCTTGGCCAGGAAAGAGGCAAAGGTAGTAGGAACCTGATGATCAACATCTACAAGAGGACCCTGGCGATAGTATGGTTGAGTGTCGAACACTGGGTTCTCCCACTCGCTCTCGATGACCATGTTGTGCAAGATGATACAAGCAGTCATGACCTCCCACATCTGATCCTTGGACCATGTAAGCGCAGGGTATCGAACAATGGCAAATCGAGCTTGTAGCACACCAAATGCCCTCTCCACATATTTCCTGCAAGCCTCCTGGCACTTAGCAAACCAATCTTTCTTCCCTCCAGGCATTGCATTTGAAATGGTCTTGACAAATGTTGACCACTTTGGATAGATGCCATCAGCCAGATAGTAGCCCTTGTCATATTGGTGGCCATTGATCTCATAAGCCACAGGAGGAGAATTGCCTGAAACAAGCTTGGCAAACACATCCGAGCACTGGAGCATGTTGATGTCATCGTGAGACCCTGCTATCCCTAAGAAACCATGCCAAATCCAGAGATCCTTATCAGCCACTACCTCAAGAACCACACTGCATGCTCCTTTGTGGCCCTTGTACATGCCTGGTTTGCAAATGGACAGTTCTTCCATTACCAGTGCATACAGTCGATGCTTCCAAGCATCCCAGGGAACCCTCTGTCTGCATTCTGTGCCAGCAGACGAGCAGTGTCGTCTTCATTGGGTGTGCGTAGATATGTGTCACCAAACACCACACAATTTCCCTGCAAAACCTATACATGCAATCAATGGCCGTGGACTCGGCCACGCGCATGTAGTCGTCTTGTGTGTATCTAGGCATTCCATATGCTAGCATCCGAAGGGCAACTGTGCATTTATAGATAGTGGAGAAGCCAAGCGTACTGACGACGTCCCTCTTCAGCTTGAAGTAGTCATCGAACTCCCTCAGCTTCTCGACGATCTTGAGGAAGAGCTTCCTGCACATCCTGAAACGGCGGCGGAATGTGACATCGCCGTGCACTGGATCATCAGCGAAGTAGTATGCATACAACATGCAGTATCCTTCCATCCTCTGCCTTGGCTTGCTCTTGCAGAGTCTAGGCGCCGAGCCGCTGCGGACCGGCTTGTCCTCCTCGATGATCATGGACATGAGGGCGAGGAGGATAGACAGGTGCTCGTCGTCCCCGGCCGCTGCTGCATTGATCGCATAAACCTCCTCATCCATCAGAGTGGCCATGACCTCCTCGTCATCCGAGTCCATCGCCTTGGCAAATGGTCGAGCACCTTGTGTGCGGGGAAGAAGTCGGGTGGGAGAAGAGGTTTGCCGGCTGGCGGTTGGACATAAGGACGGCGGAGGAAGAGGTAGCATGGGTGTTTGGAGATGTGGAGGGGTTTATTTGGCGGTGGGGAGTGCTACCGGAGGCGGGTTCCCGACGGCGAGGTAGGGGTGGTCGTGGTGGCCGCCAGGGGGTCGAAAGGGTGGGATAGGACAGGATTTCTGGCTGTTTGTCACTGACAAGGCTGGCCTACAACAATTTCTCGATGCACCGGTGCCCCCGCTTGCCTCCCTGTACATTGGGTTTCGCCTGGGACCGCTGGCTAAATAATTGGGCCACGCCGGTGGAAATTTGTTGGAAATATGCCCTAGAGACAAATAGTTATAAGGACTATTATCATATTTCATATAGTTTATGATTAAGTTTTATATCATGCTATAACTATATTGAGTGGAAACATCAATACACGTGTGATATACAAACAACCAGGGGTTCCCAGTGAAACTCTAGTCACTGGTTCATTGGTCAACAGATGATCATGTTTCCTGATCATGTGGCATTTATGCTAGTTGGAAATGGAGTCATCTCATTCTGAGAATGAGATGATGAACCGATACCCAACCTAAACATCATGACCCGATCATGTCACGAAGTTCAAGTTACGATGATTAGAAATGGATCCTCGTAGACTATTCCTTCGACCGTGAGGCTATATCAATCACTGTCTCCCGAGAGTGCTTAGATAGCATCAAGCGCCACTTGGTAATACAGTGGTTATAAAGGTGTGCTCAGGTACTCGAAGGAAACCGTAGAGGCAATATATGTCAAGAGCGGGATTTGTCCGTCCATGTGACGGGAAGATACTCAAGGGCCCACTCGGAGAGGTTATATCCAATAGCTGCGCAGCGTGTGATTTGATCATAGGGATATCACTTGTCGGAACGAGTCAAGTAGCATTGTTCGGTAACGAGATTGAACATGACATGGTGATGTCATTGATCAGATCTCGGGCAATGCAAGTATCGAGAGACAAAGGGAATAAGACACGACTGTCCCGGTTCAAACGACGGAAGATCTTCATGGAACGCACAGGGGTCACATGGCCATCCAGGTCCCTCTGTCGATCATTGGTGCGGGAGTGTCCCGACCGTGTCTAGAGTGTTCCCGAACCATGGGGTATCATGCTTAAGGGCTTGATGATGCTTAGAGAGTGTTTATAGGATCGGTAGAATCATCGAAGAATAGTAGAGAGAAAACCGGAAGGGTTTCGGTAAGTCCGGAGAATGTCCGGAGTGGAGGTGGAAGTGTTCCATAACCACAGAGGTTGAATAATATGTGAATGAATGTTAAATATTGATTTAATCATTTATTCATAATTATTTAATAAAGAGAAAAATCAATTTAAATGGTCAAAGGCTTAATGGGCCAATTCCCGGAGGGGAGAGGGCCCATTAGGGAAAGGAGAGAGGGAGAAGGGGCCAAGGGGTGGCCGATGCCCTAGTGGGCCAGCCCCCCTGCGCGGGGACTATGGGGGTGGCCGGCGGTGCCACCCCTCCCCCTCCTCTCCTTTAGTCCCACCCCGAGACTTTGAGGGAGGTAGTACCTCCCCTCCCCCTATATATAGTGGGGGTATTTAGCTAGATAAATACACCAATAATCAATAAAGGTCTTCTCACTTTTGGGAGGACCTCTAATTGATATTTTCTCTCTCCCCCTCTCTCTCGTGACTGTGGTCCCAAGTCTGGACTGCACGAACGAGAGACATCTTCACCGCGAAGCGCCGTCGCGCTGCGGGATTTGGATCCGGGAGCTCTACTTCCGCAACTGCTGCTGGATCAGGGAAGCGGGAGTCATCGTCAGGCACTTGACGTGTGTAACTCCCTGCGAGGTGACACACTTGAGGCACTCAAGTCGTTGGAGCCAATGGAGCGCGAGGACTTCATCATGACCTTGAGGTCGGCTTCAGCTCGTCTACATACCCCACGCTCTCCTGAGCGTTGACAACGCTTTTCGGTCTTCAAGGGTAAGTTAGCGAAAAGCACCTCCCATAACTATATTACTAATAGATAGGTCCTGGCAGCTTCACGGGTTCAGGAGCGTAGGGTAAAATTTTATTGTTTTCATACGCGGAACCCCTATAGTGGTATCAGAGCTAGATCTATGCGTAGTAATGCTAGTACGGGTAGAACACACGAGATGTAGCATGTGGGCGTTGATCTTTTAATTGTTACCCTCCCACGTGTACTTGTGTATACCGCAGTAATGCTTGATGAAGCGGGCCCCAACCGACTTTACGTGTTCATTCACGAGACTGGTCCACGCTTGACATACGGCTTGTACCTTATAAAGTGGCTTAAGGGGGTGTCTGTCTCTTTCGCATTAGTTGGTATACCATTTGCAATACAGGGCCCCGAAAGGGGTGTAGTAGAGACAACTATTTGATCAGCGTTGTGCTAAAAGTTCGTAGGTAAGAACGGTTCTTGTGCGAAAGCCCATTCAGCCACATAAAACATGCAAAGATAAAGTAGAGGTGTCTAACTTTGTTTTGCAGGGGGCGTTGCTTTGTGATGTGGTTGTGGCAAAGGTAAAGTGATTACCTTATGTTACGTAGTAGTAGATAGTCACAGAGGTGACGGACTACCATGCTGGAATAACACCGGTACCCTGGTGTTTACGGCGCCGGAACCCTGGCACTGGAATCCGGTGATGATGGATGGAGATCACGACGTGAAGGACCACATCACATCGCATTTACATTCAATGTTATTGTTTGTATATCTTATTGTGTGCTAGTATTAGATACTCGACGGTAGCCTAATAAGATGATCTCTGTTAAAATTACCAATGATTGTGTTCCCCCTTAGTGTGCACCACCAAGAAAGTTTTTCGGTATGAGGCGATCCATGGTACAGGCATGGGTGTCAGACATATCTACGTTCACATATAGTGGGTGTAAGCCATGTTGCACAGTGAATACATTAAGGTTGAGTTGGCGAGCCTAGCATGTGAAGACATGGCTTCGGAACACGGATGGTCGAAAGATCAAGCACGAGTCGCATGAATGATGTGACCGACGTTTAGCGTCCACCCTTGAACCCACATTGATGGCCGTGACGATCGGGGGAGATGTGGCTGATAGGGGTCGTGTTATCACTAGGAACCCTTGTGGGGATAGGTGTTTCTGAGTGGAGTTTTTATTAACTCATTTAATAATAATCTTAGTCTAAATTCCTTTTGCAATTATAAATGTAGATATGGCTCACCGTGAAGCTTACTTTGTCATTGAGGAAAGGGTAAAGGGTGAGAAACTTAGACTTGATGGATCCAACTTCCCTAGTTGGCTTGTGCGCCTGAATGATCTCCTTACTAGTAATCATGTGGTAGACTACATACGCCGCATGATGGATTTGACTGAGTCAGACCACTATGAGACCACACAAGAGCTGGCAGACCGCTACTATCATCAAGAGATGTCCACCTACATTCAGATAATAATGCGTTACGGGATGGTGGATGAACTCCATCTGCTCATGGATGATCTTGATCCATATTCAATGGTGGATCAACTGAGAGCAGAGTTCATAGGCCATGTGCGCATATGGAAGCACGAGCTGCTTGGAGAGTTCCTTTCCATACAGATGGAGGAGCATACATGTCTGAAGGGTCACTTGGAGCGTATGCTTGATGCACACATGAGACTGGTTTACTTCGTGGATTACTGGATGGATGATCCATTTGCGATCGGCATACTGCTTCGATCGTTGCCTCCCAGCTACGAAGGACATGAACCAATCACCGGAGAGGTCATCGATGACAAAGGTATATATTTGATATACAATTTTATAAATGTTATAATCTTGCAAACACATTTGCAGTGTTAAGTATATTGATACTTGTTCTGTTTTGCTGAAAACAGGTCCTTCTGCATGAGAGGTGCTTGCTGAAGTGGAGGTGACATTGCGTGTTGATGGCGAGCATGATGATGATGATGGCCGACGACACTCTCCCTCAACATTTATCATTTAGTTTATGTTTAGGATAATTATTGTAATCAAAAGATTGTGAACTTCTTTAGTGCGTCTCACACTTTGTCAGACGGTTATTCATATGAGTTTGTAACAAACAGTTGTTCTACTTTTATGAATGATTTCTATTCGTGTTCATATCTTGTTTGATTATGTGTGAATTATCCTTGTTGTTTGAAACTAATTGATAGTGCATGAACATTTGTAAAATATTGAAATGCTTTAAAATACCGAAATTAATGATATTTCATTAATGAATGAAACCATTGTTTAAATTCAAAGTTATGTTGATAATATGTGAAAGTCATTCGATTTCTTATCACATATAAATCATGCCTAAGTTCGGCAAAATAACTTGAACACCCTATATTACTTGAATACAAAGTGTTTAATGAATTGTTAAAAATAAATACATATTCGATGTATTGTGTTTTGACGAAAATAGTAACTATCATTAAGTGATTGTTTAAATGCATAAAGAAGTTTACCAAAGGAAACATGAATATGAAACTATTTGATTTGATCAAAGTGTTTCATCAACAAAGGGTATAAAGATAAAAGAGAATCTAATTACTATGATTTGATCAATAGTAATGAAATTCGACTTTATAAGAAAGGCATAAAAGAAATTGTGGAATGCAAAACATTTTGAAACATCAAAATGCAAAGCATCACAATGTGATATTAGATATCAAAGTGGGTGAATAGAAGGCACCAAATAAATCGTTGTAGTGTAGATGTAGAGACCATTAGTTAAGAAATAGTTAACACTCAATTAGAATGTAGTGAACCATTTGAATTCTTGAAAGTTTTGGGGTTATTCGATATAACCAAAACAATAGCTAATAAGTCCTTGTAGAGTATTCATTGGAAACTTTGAATACGAAATCCATAGCTGAAACCAAAAGAGAAGCAAAACTGGTATTGCTTGGATTTTGGTACATTCTTGAGAAAGCTCACTTTTAGTGATATTTCTCAATTATGGAGCAAATGGAAGATAGTGAAAAACACGATGCGGATTCAAAACCCTGCATCAGAGTGTTGAGAAGCGCAACAGACAATGTTCCTAAATGATTCTCTTCACAAAGGAAAGAATCAATGATATTGATCATTGTGTTTTCCCCATTGGTGTTTTTCACTACATGAAGTAGGATTCAAAATGTAACCCATATCTTGTATGGAAACATTTGTGAATCATTTGTCATGATTCTTGGAATGTGACATACCTACGAACTACTAAGGAAATAATGGTAAACTAAATTATGAGAAGTCCTAGAAACAAAATTCACTTGAGATTAGAAAGCAATTCATTGCCGAATCTCACAAGTAAAAAGGGTTACTTGAATTTTCCCAAATGACTGCAAAGCCATAGTGGAAAAGGGGGTGAATGACAAAAGCACAATTTGTCAAGTATTGGACAAATTCAAATGAATTTGATTCAAGTGTGCTGAATGTCTAGAGGATTTAAAACTAGTAATAGTACTAGTATCTCATAGTAAAACTCCAAGTTTGATATTTGATCAAAGGATTTTGAAGTTATTCAAAATAGTGAGTGGATATGCAATTTGCATAAAATTGAGTGGGAGCTATGGAAGTCTTCCTAAAACAATATGTGAATGACATATTTTTGAGTGGGAGCTTATACAGTGATTCTTAAGTGTGTTAATAATAAAACCACAAATACTTATAAATAATGATTTATAAGATGTAGGAGTTGATAATAGGTGTATTATGATATTATGTAGTATTCCTTAAGCGATTCTAAAAAAGGGTTTCAGAATAGAAGTTAATTAAGGAACTGGTCCTTAATAACTCAAATTAGCAATAGTATTAAGTTTAACATCAATGGTTGAATGAAAGAAAAGGATGATCATCATCCACTATGTTAAGACATAGGTTCTATCTTAGAAAACCATGATGGTAACTTAACATAATATATGATCCAATCAGGAACGTTTGAAAGTGATTAAGTTTGAATCACAGAATGTTGAGCTAAGTTTGTCCGCAGTGTCTAATAGAGAACTGTAGACATGTTTTCCAAATCCATAAAGGATGACATATCTTAAAACATAAAGGGTTATGTTATAAGGTAATATGTTGGGAACTCCTGTAAATACCGATTAAAGTCAAGTAGGAAGCGAGGTGAACAAAAACATCGAAAGTTGCACACAGTGCACTAGTGTTTCGATGAATACATTTATAATAATAGATAAAGGTACCATCTAAAGTGTTGTATAATGTTATGGCGGGGATAGTTCGCTTTTAACGTAGAATTATGTGTCCCAGGGCACAGTGCCCATGAGAAAGCTCTCGAGGTTGATCTAAAGTCAATGTAGGCTCCTGGAATCAGGCCTCTTCTGCTGCCATAGCAATGATGCATACACACAGATGCTACCATGTGATGATAAAGTATTAATGTCAATCAAGGTGACATTAGTAAAGTTGCAAAGGATTTGGGACTATAAAGTACAGACCCAAGACTCAACCTCTTCCATGAGTAAGCATGTTCAGGGTACCGGATATATGGTGCCAATGATTAAGGAACAAATGTAGCTAGTGTATTTGTACTCTAGTGCAAGTGGGATACTATTGGAAATATGCCCTAGAGACAAATAGTTATAAGGACTATTATCATATTTCATATAGTTTATGATTAAGTTTTATATCATGCTATAACTGTATTGAGTGGAAACATCAATACATGTGTGATATACAAACAACCAGGGGTTCTTAGTGAAACTCTAGTCACTGGTTCATTGGTCAATAGATGATCATGTTTCCTGATCATGTGGCATTTATGCCAGTTGGAAATGGAGTCATCTTATTCCGAGAATGAGATGATGAACCAATACCCAACCTAAACATTGTGACACAATCATGTCACGAAGTTCAAGTTACGATGATTACAAATGGATCCTCATAGACTATTCCTTAGACCATGAGGCTATATCAATCACTATCTCCCGAGAGTGCTTAGATAGCATCAAGTGCCACTTGGTAATACAGTGGTTATAAAGGTGTGTTCAGGTACTCGGAGGAAACCATAGAGGCAATATATGTCAAGAGCAGGATTTGTCCGTCCATGTGACGGGAAGATACTCAAGGGCCCACTCGGAGAGGTTATATCCAATAGTTGCGCAGCGTGTGATTTGATCATAGGGATATCACTTGTCAGAACGAGTCAAGTAGCATTGTTCGGTAACGAGATTGAACACGATATGGTGATGTCATTGATCAGATCTCGGGCAATGCAAGTATCGAGAGACAAAGGGAATAAGACACGACTATCCCGATTCGAACGACGAAAGATCTTCGTGGAACGCACAGGGGTCACATGGCCATCCAGGTCTCTCTGTCGATCATTGGTGCGGGAGTGTCCCGACCATGTCTGGAGTGTTCCTGAACCGTGGGGTATCACGCTTAAGGGCTTGATGATGCTTAGAGAGTGTTTATAGGATCGGTAGAATCATCACAGAATAGTAGAGAGAAAACCGGAAGGGTTTCGGTAAGTCCGGAGGATGTCCAGACTGGAGGTGGAAGTGTTCCATTGAAGGAAATATGCCCTGAGAGGCAATAATAAAGTTGTTATTATGTATTCCTTATATATGATATATGTTTATTTTACATGCTATAATTGTATTAATAGGAAACATCAATACATGTGTGTTTAATAAACAAAAAGGGTTCCTAGTCATGCCTCTCTTATAGACTAGCTTGTTGATTAACAAGATGATCAAGGTTTCCTGATCATGGACATTGGATGTTGTTAATAACAAGGTCACACCATTGGTGGAATGATGTGATGAACATTCATCCGAAGTATAGCATTACGATCAAGTCATTATGTTTATATTGCTATAACATCATACGAAGTAATCTTTATCCTTAGACCATGAGATCATGTTAATTGCTAACACCGGAAGAGTATCTTGATAACATCAAACATCACACCGTAACAGGGTGACTATAAAGATGGGTTCAGTGCTACGAAGGTGTTATGTTGAGGATCATGGATCAAGAGTGGAATTTGTTAATCCAGATGATGGATAGATATACTCTGGGCCCTCTCGGTGATATCACATTAGGATAGCTTGCAAGCAAGTGATGTGATCACTAGAATGTTATATCACGGGAACGAGAAAAGAGTGCATGTCGGTAACGAGATCAAACTAGGTATGGATATACCGATGATCGAATCTCGGACATGTAATATATCGAGAGACAAAGGGATTTAGTTACAAGCGTTAAAGGTTCTCACGATCACAGGAGTCATCGTTGAATGTGTAGGAGTCAGTACGGATCTCCAGGTCCCGCTGCTGATTATTGATCAGAGAAGGGTCTCGATCATGTCTGCATTATTCGCGAACCGTAGGGTGGCACACTTAAGAGTTACCGGACACCATTTTGGAGCACATATGTTTCAGACGAAAGAATTGCAAAGCGCAGGAATTGTTTCAATAGAAACCGGAAATTGTTTCGGGTGAAATTGCAGAAGGTGGTTCTGCATGTGATATTGAAATATTGCAAGGGGCTATATGTGAATGTTTGTTAATTAAAGTAATTAACAAAATTCTGAATAAATTTAATAAAAGATTTTTATTAAATGAGAGAGCATTAAATTTGGAGAAACTTAATGCATTTAAAGTGGAGACTTTAAAAGGAAATGTGAAGAGGCATTTTAATGTGGAGGAGTTACCACCACATGAATGGGGGAGGTGAGGGGTCACCCCCCCATGCACCGGCCATGGAGAGAGGGGGCACCCCCCCTCCTCCTATAAAAGGCCACTCATTCCCTCCTTCATCCTCACACCTCCTTGTGAAGGATCTCTCTCCCCCTCTAGAATTATTCCCCCATGGTCTCGGATTAGCGAGATACATGTTCCCGGTGGCATTTCGTCTGGAAGGAGTTGCTGCTTCCGCTGGATCGCTGGAGCGAGGAGGTGGAGGTTGTCTGGTGGCTTGAACGTGTGTGCGAGTGCGGATGCGCTGCTGAGTTGCGGCGCTCGGACTTCCTCACGATCTTGAGATCGGCAAGTGTACGACTACATCAACCACGAGTTCCTACTCGTTAACAAAGCTCGTTGTCTTCGAGGGTAAGTTCTCTATGGATGTATGTCCACCCGTTTGCTTTGTACCTAGTAGATAGATCTTGGCGTGTAGTTCACACCGTAGGAAATTTTTTGTTTTCTATGTTGCGAACCCAACATCCATAACCATGGAGGTTGAATAATATGTGAATGAATATTAAATATTGATTTAATCATTTATTTATAATTATTTAATAAAGAGAAAAATCAATTTAAATGGTCAAAGGCTTAATGGGCCAATTTCCCGGAGGGGAGAGGGCCCATTAGGGAAAGGAGAGAGGGAGAAGGGGCCAAGGGGGTGGCCGGCACCCTAGTGGGCCAGCCCCCCTCCCCCGCGCAGGGCCCATGGGGGTGTCTGGTGGTGCCACCCCTCCCCCTCCTCTCCTTTAGTCCCACCCCGAGACTTTGAGGGAGGTAGTACCTCCCCTCCCCCTATATATAGTGGTGGTATTTGGCTAGATAAATACACCAATAATCAATAAAGGTCTTCTTACTTTTGGGAGGACCTCTAATTGATATTTTCTCTCCCCCCCTCTCTCTCTCTCTCTCTCTCGTGACCGTGGTCCCAAGTCTGGACTGCACGAACGAGAGACATCTTCACCACGGAGCGCCATCGCGTTGCGAGATTCGGATCCGGGAGCTCTACTTCCACAACTGTTGCTGGATCGGGGAAGCGGGAGTCATCGTTAGGCACCGGACGTGTGTAACTCCCCGCGAGGTGTCGCACTTGAGGCACTCAAGTCGTTGGAGCCAAAGGAGCATGAGGACTTCATCACGACCTTGAGGTCGGCTTCGGCTCGTCTACATCAACCACGCTCTCATGTGCGTTGATAACGCTTTTCGGTCTTCAAGGGTAAGTTCGCGAAAAGCCCCTCCCGTTACTGTATTACTAATAGATAGGTCCTGATAGCTTCAAGGGTTCAGGGGTATAGGGTAAAATTTTATTACTTTTATACGCGGAACCCCTACAAAAATCTGAAATGAGGGTCGTGGCTGGGCACGTTTTTTGGCGCCGGCGGCCCTCATAGGCCTTTGGGGGGTCTTTGAGGACCCTGAGTAGAGATGCTCTAACTCACCCATATATACCTAGCGATACATACCTTTAGAGGTAACATTATTGAATTGAAACAAAACTAATTACTCATTTATATTTGTCCTTTAATGATGGGGAAATAAGGAAACAAAGGAAAATTACCAAATGGAATTATTAAAAGTTTCTCTTTAAATTCTTTCTATGAAAATTTCAATAAGTCAATATTCTATGCCTTATTAAAATACAGATAAATTAATAGTAGATTATACAAACTTACCTTTCTAATGATCAATACATCTATCATATGTTAAGCATCTTATTTTCTTACCAAACATTTTAGAACTTAAACACATTTAATGGAAATTTACCTACTTATAAGAACAATATCTATGTTATCTATATAAGCCAACAATAACAATTTTATTACAAATCCGAAGTTAAATTTACTTCATATACTACATCAGACTAAGTCTCGCCATTTAGTAAATGCAAAACTGAGTAGCCATTTTATACATTATGTCTTCCATGGAGATACATAACCAAGCAAAAAAAGGATGATTGTTTCCCAAGATGTCAGATCCTAGCACATGGATTAATACGATTGATAGGATACCCATACAAAAAGTTGCTACTTTTTTCCGGGGTTCGTCTTCAAAGAAAATCCAGGTTAAGCATGCTTGGCATGAAAAAATTTGAGGATGGGTGACTGACCAAGAAGTTGTTTCTGGCTGCGCATAAGTGAGGACAAAGTGCGCAGAAAGACTAGTGCTGGTAGGTTGTGCTAGTCTACAGATTTTGGAGAGCTGCTAGAAGTGACAGCCGCCAGGGCTGGCTGGGGTGTTACAAGTAGTATCAGAGACGACTCTCGCGGTTACACGGGCGTGTGCGGGTCATGGGCGCAGACATGTGGAGCATGGCACGTGTGGGCTCGCAGTGGCACACAACATGACACATGTCCCAGCATTGGATACACAGACGTATACTAAGATAGAATGTTCCTAGATTGGTGGTAATTGGCGAGGACGTCGATCTTCTAAGGGTGGGTGTATGTGAGATCTAGCGCATAGATTAAAAGGATTGATAGGCTACCCATAAAAAAATTGCAACTTCTTTTTCAAGGCTCATATTTAAAGGAACTCCGGGTTAAACGTGCTTGGTTTAGAGAAATTTTAGAATGGGTGATCGACGAGAAAGTTATTCCTGGGTGTGTACGAGTGCATACAAAATGCGCATAAAATACTAATGTTGGTAGGTGTGGCCAGTTTAGAGATCCTAGAGAGCTGCTAGGGGTGACTGCCACCGGGCCGGGGTGTGACACAAGAATTTCACAAAAAGACAATCATAAGTGACGTTGTCAACTGAAAACACTCTCAGTAATATAATATTGATATGCCAACATATGGGCTGACTTTAATCACTATTCTTAGTCAGCATCATCCTCAACTAGGCCGAGTTACACTATAGATTATTGGGTTATCTGATACATCAACATTAGTATTTGTAAATCTGGTTGGTTTCAATTATTATCAGAAATCAAGGAGAAACCCTTTTATAACAAACCTTGAAATTTTGGTTGTTATGAAACATGTCTATTAAGAAAATCAGAATGGACATTCCCTGTCGTAAGTGGTTTTGGGTCTTTCCTAAGAACACAAGTGAGATATAACCATGCGCTTAAGTGTTTTAGTTAAAATGATATGAATCACAAGATGTTGATCGGCCCCAAAAGTGAAAGATCGTGGAGCGATAGGCCCCATAATATACTTGTTGGAACTCAATTTCATGGCCGGAAATTTTCCTAGGGCCAGAATATTCGCCCCCTCTAGGAACAAAGTTTTTCGCGCTTACATAAATTTTAGGGAGGGAGGGGAATGGGGGTGGAAATCCTCCGTATTTCCGCCCCGTCGAAATTCAGTTGTCCCTCAACCGCACGAGTGGCGCGACACTCAAAGAGGAGGCCGGAATGACCCTCGTATTTGGGCAAAAAATCCCTACCACAACCCTATAAATGTCCGAGGCGAGTTTCCCACAACAGGCAGATTTTGGGAGAGGCTATAAATAGCCCCATCTTTCTCGAGAGTTGGCTGCTTCATCCATCTCTCTCTATATATCTATCTATCTATGTCTCTCTCTCTCCCATTAATGCAACCTTTGAAACCCTAGATCTTCTCTCGTAGTCAACCAAACTTGATGCCCTTCTAAGGATTGAGGGAGAATACCTAGATCTACAATATCACCAAAAGAATTTTGTTTCCCACTTTACTTCATTGGGGCAATTGCTACTTTTGGGTTCTTGAAATCCTAGACGGTATTACGAGACTTCATAGCTCGAACTTGGTATTGTAAAGATATGTGGTCATGTTGGAAGCCTCTAATTGTTGTGGAGATTGCACCAATCATGATGTAAAGGTTTTGATTGCCGCCTTCAAGGTCACCACATAGTGGAGCATGAACTAACCTTTGTAGTTTGTTAACCAGAAAATAGGATGAGACATTTGTGGCGTCGGTAGCCTTTGTGGACCACATCCCTCCAACTTCGAGGTAATTTCTCTCAAAAGGAATGAACTAGGAGAGTACATCTTTATGTCTACATTGCGATTATCTTGTCCCTACCTTTACTTGTTGTTTATTGCTTGTATGATTGTACCTTGTAATACAGGATTGCACAACCTAACTAGTCGCATATATAGACAATCTATTTTTTTGTCAATCCTAATTTTTTTAAGTAAATTTTTTAGTCACATCTTCACCACGTATTCACCCCTCTAGATGGCCATATTGATCCTTTCAACATTAATTATGACAAGCATTTCAGAACAAAGTCTCACCTCAAAGAGAAAATGTTGGCAATTTAAATAAAAATAATCTATTTGTGCAACAAATTTAAATAATAAACCTTCTGCCAAAATATTTCACAATGACTAACCCTTTTTTGTAGCTCCCGTTGTCACGGTGCTACACAATAGGCTGTAGCTCCAACTGTTGTGGCGCCGCACAAGTGCCACGTTGGCATGGTGGGGCCCTGACCCGTGTGTGCGGCGCCAACGGTCATAGCACCGCAAACACCGCTGCAGCTCCATCTACAACGACACCGCACACTTGCCATGCTGGCTAGGTGGGGCCCAGGCCCGTAAGTGTGGCACAGTGGGGGACGACGCTGCACGCAAGCCTTCACATGGCTGGCGCCACACGTGCGCACTCACTTAGCCGCTAGCTGCCCGTCCCGACACAACCCTAATCCATTCTTCCTCCCATTCCCAGCCCGAGCAAGGAGGCGGTGGCTCTTCTATCTCTCCTTCTCTAATCTCCACCAAAAGGCACAATATTTGAAGAAAAAGTTAGGGGATTCCTTCCCAAATCCCTTCCCCCAGGTACTCTACTCCATATCCCTCCATTTCATCTGAAAAATTCAAGTTATTGTCCCTAGTTTGCAAAATTCGTCCAAACCCTAATTCCCATTAGATTTATAAATTAGTATGGAGAAATGGCATGTTTGGTTGATCTTTAGCTTTAGTATTGGTATAGTAATCCTTTAGTGTATATCTAAGATTGTTAGGGTTAGGGTTAGGGTTGGGGTTAGGGTAAGGTTTTGGTTTTGTGAGTATGTTTTTAGTGTAAATTTTGGCATGGATACTTATTGAATTAATATATTTATGTGTTGTTGTACTTTTTTAGGAATGGCTAGAATTGTCCATGTTCATCATGTGGACAAGGACGCGTTCTTGAGAGGCAATATTGAGCTGGACTCGGATGAGATTGACTTGGTGTTCGATCGTAGTCCTACCTATGTAGAGGTGTTGAAACAAGTTCAGGTATATTTGAATTGGATGGATCCAAGTGATGTTGTTGAGTTGGAGGGTAGGCACAATGTGGGATTTGGATTGCACAACTGTTGGGAGATAATGCGTATTAGCTCCGAGCAACGTTGGGTTGCATACTAGGAGGCGGTTGCCGAATCACAAGACAAGGCTCTTGAGTTATTTGTCACAAAAAAGGTTGATGCTAATTTGCAATACGGATTGCCTCCCCATTTGATGGTACGAGTCCTCCATCCATGAACCAAGAGGAATTGATCGAGGCTCCTTTGACCCAACAACATGAAGTGAGGACATCTCTGAGCCCCATTTCAAAGAACCAAGATGAAGCATTGGAAGATGATAATGATGAGTACGGGGATGATGAGAGCGATGTTGAGCTCCATGACAACACTATTGGAGATCTGGACCAATATCATATACAAGAGAACATGGATCATGACATCTCGTATTCTCGAATGTATGCATCGGACTCGGATGAGGATGGTACTAATGAGGAAGTTGATGAGGGGGGGTTCACAAAGGATGAGGTCAAAGTGCATGAGAAGGTATTGGGCATGGATCCTCGGATATCCTTGTTTCGTGATCTTAGTCTAGCGGATGAAGCGACAGTTAACGACGGCAAGGGTGTAGTTCTTAGACCAAGGCCAAGTTTCTACCAGGATGATAATCACGAGAAGAATGGTATTTAAAAAGGGCTGGGGTTTGCCACCTTGTTGTAATTTAAACAATGGATCAAGGACTACTCGGTTAGGTATCATCGTCTGTTCATGGTGGTTCACTTGGACATGTATTACACGGTTAAATGCGAGGATGATGGATGTCCTTGTATTGTGCGTGCAAGTCCATTCAAGGGAGAGCCTGATTGGCGCATATCAAGTTGTGTGTCAGCTCGCCTGTGCCATGGAAAAAGGATGGATGACAAAGATATGAAGCATGAGCACCGACAATTGACCTCTGAGTTCCTTGCCTTTCGGCTTTCAAACCAAGTGTCGTCACTTCCAACAGTGAGCATCAAGATGGTGCAGGAGATCGTGAAAGCTCTCTTTAACTACGAGGTGAAGTACGAGAATGCATAGAAGGTGAAGCAGGCCGCATTTAGGATGTTGTATGGTGGTTGGGAAGAATCATACAACCGAATCCCTAGGTTGCTGTTAGCAATGGACGATGCTTTACCCGGGCATGGTTCATGTGGTAGGACCTTGTGGCCACAAAACAATGGTTTGTGATAGAAGAAATGTCCGAGTATTTGGGCATGCTTTTTGGGCATTCGATTAGTGTGTGAGGTCCTTCGAACATTGTAAGACGGTCATCTCCATGGATGGCACCTTCTTGACCGGACAGTTCTGTGGCACTCTTTTGATTGCAATAGCAAATGATGCAAATAACCGGTTGCTTCCCTTGGCTTTTGCTTTGGTCGAGGCAGAGAAAAATGTTAATTGGGAGTGGTTCTTCTGACTTTTGAGAACCAAGGTATTACCTCTTGATAGGGAAATATGTGTCATCTCAGATCACCATCAAGGAATTCTCAACGCAGTGGTGATCGACATTCCTGGGCATCCTCCCTTGTACCACCGATGGTGCATGCGACATTTTTGTTCCAACTTCTATAGGGCATGTAAGAGCAAGGAGTTTTTTGATGATCTTCAAGATTGTTGTCTCGCTTTCGTAGACCGGCATATCACAAACTTATACCTCAGATTGCTGCACGACAAAAAACTTGATTCGAAGGGTCAAGAGTTTCTCAATAGGCACATTCAACTCCGAAGCAAGTGGGCACGAGCTTATGATAAGGATGGCCGGAGGTACGGTCAAATGACAAGCAACATGGTAGAGGCCTTCAACAAGGTGCTTAAGGGTGTCCGTGCATTGCCCATGACTACAATAGTTCGATACACATTCGATAAGTTGAATGAGTATTTTCTGAACTATTCACTTGAAACGGATAAGCAGATAGCGGGACAAAACAAGCACAACTACAAGTACGAGTACCCACCCAAGGTAGACGATTGGAGGACATTTTAGACACGGAAGGCAAACTCTCAAGTTGCCATTGTTTTTGATAACGATGATCTTATTTACCAAGTGGTCGAGCCTAGAGGAACCACGTCCGATGGTGTCCAACACGGAGGCCGGACCTTCAAGGTCTCCCTAAGGGATTGTGATTGCACATGTGGACTGACATTGTTGCTTCATCTCGCGTGCTCTCACTTGCTATATGCGAGCCGGAAGCGTCATGTCGACTATAATCACGAGCATACCATTAGAGAGTGTGAGTTGTCTATCGTGAAGAACAAGGAGACATGGGCTCCTAGATTTCACCCATACCTTGACCAATCGCAATGAACGGAGTATCATGAAATCCAACTATGGACCAATCCCGAATGAAAGGTGATTAAACATGGTAGATATAACACAAAACGTTTAGAAATGACATGGGCGTAGGGACGGAGCTAGGATTTGAGTATAGGGGGGGCGAAATGATGTTCAGCTCAAATGAAATATAGTATATCAGGATATCAAGTCCAAAATAAAATAGCATATCAAAGTATGTTTAGCAATAAAATTACATAAATATAAATTAATTCAAATATGAACATATATAATGGATAAACCATAACTAAACAATGCTAGTACCACTTTATAAGTCCAAATAGTTCAGCAACGATCAGATCTAATTTCAATATCAAGCCAGATTTGGGAGTCAAGTAATGTGCGTGGGAAAGCAATTTGTATGTAATATTTCTCAGTTTGTTACCGAAGAAAACTGAAAAATAGATAGATCAGATTAGCTAGTTCATCTAGGGCACAAGCGGCGCGGTGGTGTGGACTTCTGCAAGCGGGCGAAGATTGATGATCAGCGGTGGGAACGACCGGTGTTCAGCGGCGGGCAACTATTGACGATACGCGATCGCCAATGTATTCACCACTATTTTTTGCCGCCTATACATCAGCGAGAGACGGTAGGCAACCTAATAAGATCGATCTTCGATCTGATTCAGAGGTGAGGACATAGGTCGCTAACCGCATGATCGATGGCCTAAACATGGGTAGTCAACCAGATGAGCTTTCCCGAGGCTTCGATGAGTGCATAATTTGATGGGTTATGGATTGCTACAAGTGTTGGGCTTAGGTACTACTGGTAAATATATGGCTATTAGTACGTATATATACATAATACATGTACTATTAGTTGTTGTCGTTTTTGGGGGGCTGAATGGTTAAGGGGTCTAGCCCCTGCTCCCCCTGGCTCCACCTCTGCATGGATGGATGGGTCCGTGGTGGTGCGCGGGAATCAGAATGATCAATTTCAAGAGCTTCAGGAGAAATCTCATTGTAAAAAGTGTAGCGGTGAAGGGCACAACTCACAGAATTGTACCCATAGTTGTCAGAGGATGTGTTAATACACATAGGACCCCCCGATAGGGAGTGCAAGGATCACCGACATGTCCTGAAGAGTCACGGTCATTTCACCGGTACGGATTTGAAAACTGTGTGACTCCGACCTCCACCGGTCGACAAACGCGGTGATGGCAGGAGTGTTCATGTGCGGTGTTAATCGGTTGACCAATGATGAATGAGAGAAGTCCTAGCATTTGGATATGCATTGTGTACCGCTCATCGTATGGCATCATCTCTGAAAAATGCATGTGATACCTCAATCGTAAGGGAAGAAGATTCTACAAACATACAAGCATGGTTATAACATGTCCATTAAAACAGAGTAACATTATATGAAATAGTGGGTTTATTTTTAGGGATTTCTATTTTCGTGCCCCTAGTTCGTTAGTTGTACTCAGTTTTTCCTAACCGCTTAGTTTTTGCTCACTTTTACCCTCCCTCCATTCCGAAACCCTCACATGCGCTCGGGCGGGGGGATGTCATCAGGTCAAAGGCTTGACTGTTACATGTTGATCGGTGGGACCGCGTTGGGTAGGTCGTGTGTTGAGCGTTACGTTACGTTGCCTAGACCGTTACATGCTGACAGGTGGGGCTAGGATACACAACAGACCAGTCATCCATCTCTCACTGATTATGGGGGACGTGGTGTGGGATCATGTGGGCGCGTTTGGTAGTTACATGCGCCATGTCGTCTAAATTGAATTATTTTTGTTATTTTTATGATTGGTCTTTTTAAGAGCATATTTTCCCCTCTCTCTCGCTAACAGTTGTGTTTTTTTTTGCCCAAAAAGGTAACGAATCTAGAACAACTTCTCTCTTTATTCATTGTTCGTTTTGCCCTCATTTTTCCCCAATCTGGTAGCAAAACTAACCAGCACCATAAATAAATTCAGTAAACAGAGCAGATGTAGATAATGCAGCTAATATAGGTTATATATTACGGTACTTAACGAGGTTCGACAATTAGGATGCTCAGCAGCAACAACGGATAAGTTCAACACAGACAAGACAAAAGAAGCTGCTTTACAGCAGCAGCAGATCAGTGGCCCCTCATGGCCTCTGCCAGGAGGGCCTCCGCCTCCTCCCTCTGGCGCCTCCTCCACTTCTTGCTGCCCAGTCCCTTGACCTTGGGAGTCTTCGGCTTGATCGGGGGCATGTGACCCTCCTTGATAGCCACCTTTCGGAGGTTGTGGAGGTGAAGACCGAGCGCCTGATGCTTGGATATGAAGCCGTGGACGTTCACGGACTTGCCGCAGGTCCTCACGTCCTCGGCATGCTTCACGAGGGAGTTGAAGTCCGTGGCGCGGAGCCTCCTGGTAGGGCAGAAGGGGCACCTGTACACGTCGCCGGCAAAGAAGTTGTTGCACTGGCCGGACTTCAGCCTCCTCAGCACATGACGAGTCCTGGTGTCCTTGGACTCGTCGTCACTGCGGACGTTGCTGCTATCCTCCTATTGAAAAAAAATAGTAGAGTGCAATAAGGACATGATTGAGAAACTTTGATTATCGGGATTCATTATTTGCATAAATTAACCGTCTACTGATTATTTCCCAAATCTCAAACCAAATCGAATACTAATCCCAACTATGAATAGGAGGGTTCAAATACGAACAAGGGGATTCATAGAAATACGAGATCTAACACAAGAGGATTAGCTACTGCAAAAGCATGAACAACCGAGCCCTAATAACATACGATCTAGCATCCAACGATGGGAACAGGGGAAGAAAAAGGGAAGGAGAGAAAAACCTGGTTACCTCCGACCATGGGTCGGCGATACTGGTGTCGTAGGGGTTCTCCGGTCTTATGTAAACAACCTCCTCGTAGGGGTCTAGCCGAGCGGGATCTGCCCGAGACCGACAGGGGCCTCCTCGACGGCGGCTACGACGGATGTGGGGACGGGGACGAGGCCTCCTCGCCGACGGCCTTGGAGGCGCCGATGGCCATCGTGCCATTCTTCTCCATCGCCTGCGTGGTTGGGGTTTTCTTGGGGGTTTGCAGAAGATGATGGAACAGTGGAGACGGTTGAGTGAGCGAGTGAGTGATGAGTGAGAGTGGGGAGGCCTCTATTAAAAGAGAAGGGAAGCGACGTTTCGTTGCACTATCATGCACCGTGTAACCGCGTACGCTACTGCACCGTGCATGGCCACACGTGTCCGCTACCGCCCCGTGCACCGCACACGCGTACAGTGAGTCGCATTTTTTCCCTCGTGTCTAATCCTGGCGGCTCGGTTGTACTCAGTTTTGCCCTCGAGTGTAACACTGGCAGTTTGATTGTACTCAGTTTTTCCCTCCAGTACTAACACTGACGTGTGTAATATACTCAGTTTTACCCTCTGGTGGCTAGTCAACAGAGAGTCAACGAATAGGTTTTAACTAGCTAATTGAGTCATTTTATACACAACGAATTTAAAAAGAGCAAAACATAGTGGCATCTACCCAGGGAGTCTTATTATGTGACCTGCCACCATAAAAAATGTATATAAACCAAGTTTTAACTTAAATCACCACTTCTCAAATCACCTACTATCTATGAAGGTTCATGGCTTTCTACTCAAGCCTCTTCCCAAAACATCCCTCCCTAAAATATAGTTTTTCTGAATGAGGCAATAATTGTTAAACAGGTGTATATTTGAATTGCAAATAGTTTGATGTATACCAAGATGTATTTTATTGTATAAAAGACACATTTTTCATTTTTTAAATCTTTTTCTATTTTCTATTTGAATCCATTTGTAAGTCTTGCTCTTGGTTTTTAAGTTCTACTCAGTTTTGACCTTGGTTTTTAAGTGCTACTCATTTTCCCCTCTCTTTGTTTCAATCTCTCGCACTTGTGCTCATCTTCGCCGCTATGCTTTGATTGGTCGAGACAATTGTCACACGGATCGTGCCCACCAACCGTTGATCCTCTGTGATCTAGCAAACAGGATAACCCCTATCCATGCAAAATAACGAGTATGCTACCAGTACTTTAACTCTATAAACAAATGAACTTGAATATATATTGAAGGGAACGTGTTTGAAGGTGTATAATTTGTGTATTACATTCCACTCTATGAAAATGATAATCTCTCAAGATTTTCTTAGCACAATATTATCACGTATTAAGTGCGATTTTAAAGAGTTCAAATGTGTATAATTTTCGTATATGCAAGTTTATGTATTATATTCCACTCTATGAAAATAGGGGAAGAAAATGATAATCTCTCAAATTTTTGCTAGCACATCATTATATCGTTATTAAGTGCGATTTAACAATGTTCAAAGGTTTAAAATTTTAGTATACGTAAGTTTGTGCATTATATTTCACTCCATGAAAATGATAAATGATTAGGATTTTATTAGCACAGCATTATCATGACCTAAGTGCGATTTCAAAAAGTCTAAAGGTGTATAATTTTCGTATATGCCAGTTTATGCATTACATTCCACTATATGAAAATGATAATCTCTCAAGATTTTCTTAGCACAACATTATCACGTATTAAGTGCGATTTCAAAGAGTTCAAAAGTGTATAATTTTTGTATACGCAAGTTTGTGCATTATATTTCACTCCATGAAAATGATAATCTCTTAAGATTTTCTTAGCACAATATTATCATGTATTAAGTACGATTTCAAAGAGTTCAAAGGTGTATAAACTTCATATATACAAGTTTATGCATTATATTTCACTCTATAAAAATCGGAGAGAAAATAGTAATCTCTCAAAATTTTGTTAGCACATCATTATCACGTAAGTGCGATTTAAAAGTATTCAAAGTTCACATATACAAGTTTGTGCATTATATTCCACTCTATGAAAATGATAATCTTTCAAGATTTTCTTAGCACGACATTATCACGTATTAAGTGCGATTTCAAAAAGTTCAAAGGTGTATAATTTTTGTATACGCAAGTTTATGCATTATATTTCACTCCATGGAAATGATAAATGATCAGGATTTTATTAGCACAACATGATCATGTCCTAAGTGCGATTTAAAAAAGTTCAAAGGTGTATAATTTTCGTATATACATTATATTTCACTATATGAAAATGAAGCAATGCCACAGGTGTGAGCGCGGGGCTGGCTCGGGGTCCCATCTTGCAACGCCAACCTAGGTAAGCTGTGGGTTCGATGCTCACGTGGATAAACTATGGATCCGACGCTCACGTGGATAAGCTGTGGGTCCGATGCTGATCTGTTTAAGTTAAGAGAGGTGTCCACTATGAGAATTGACTGAACGTGGCCCCACTTGTCAGCATGTAACGACAAGGATACACTATGGGACCCGACAGAACGCGACCCTACTCGTCAGCACGTAATGACGAGGGTCCACTACGGGACCCGACTAAACGCGGCCCCACTTGTCAGCACGTAACGGCAAGGCTGATGGATGGCGAGTTTCAGACTATGTGAGAGTTTCGTACAAGGAGATAGGCAAAAGTGAGGAAAAACTAAGCGGCTGGGAAAAACTGAGTACAACTAACAAACCGAGGGCACGAAAATAAAAATCCCTTATTTTTATTACCCTACTCTGCTCGGCCATCAAGTAGCCACGGTGACAAAGATCATATGACGGCTCAAGAAGTGCCATACCTTCGACAAACCCCATTTCTACATGGGTTTCTTCCTCTTCCGATTTCGACATTCTAGATAATTAAAAAAAGATAATACATACAAATATGTGAGCATATTATAAACCAGCTAATAGTATGAACAAATCATAATATAACTAAATATTAGAAACAAACACACTTATTTATACACATATTCCTAACAAATGGAATAATGAAAGAGTATATGGACAAATGTAAGAGCATGTTATAAATCACCTCATAATATGAACTAATATTGCAGACAAATGGACAAATGTAAGAGCACATGTGACCAAATAATTTCAAGCACAATCATACTATAAATATGTATTCCCACAATATTTTGAAGCACAAATATACTAGAAATATTTATTAACACCATATTTTCAAGCACAAACATACTAGGAATATCTATTCCCACAATTTTTTCAAGCACAATCATACTAAGCTCATCCTAGACCTAAATATACTCTCGCAATATCTATTCCCAAGCTAAATCATCAACAAAGCAACTATACTTCTAGATTTTGGGATGAACTAGAGTTTTCCTAAACTAGCAAAATTATGGCAAAAGAGAGAGATTTATTGGATAAATTGGAGAGGAATGAAGGTAAATACTTGGGGAATGTCAACAACAACATCGGTGGAGATTTTCTTCAGATCTATGGCACCACGGGGGAGGATTAGAAGAGGGGGAGAAGAAGCCTAGTCATCGCCATCGGAGCTTGCTCTTTGTTCGTGCGAGTGGAGAAAGGATGGGTCGCGCCGTGCCAAGTGGGGAATTTCAT
The DNA here is from genome assembly GCA_916181665.1 of Avena sativa. NCBI lineage: Eukaryota > Viridiplantae > Streptophyta > Magnoliopsida > Poales > Poaceae > Avena > Avena sativa. The sequence goes on along the minus strand of OV702289.1, from coordinate 665,168,316 downwards.
ACTGCGTCGTGCGACGCTGTGTGTGCTGGCGCTGCAAGCCTGCGTGCGGCGCCGGGTGTGCTAGCACGGCACTAACGAAGCGGGACCCGCCCTAGACCCACTTCTCCACGCAGGAAAGGTGGTGAGGGTTTAACTCATCAATGCCCATTGTTATGGACTTGGGTTTTGGAGAAGGAGGGAGCGCTGGAGGCATTAGTCGGCTAGCAAACAAGCATACAGAGATGCAAGGTTTACCCAGGTTCAGGCCTCGTAGAGGTCCCTACTCCTGCTTGTCTGCTCTTGGAATTAACAAAGGAATCGAAGATTATAGGGGGCATGCAGATGCAATCTGGCAAGAGTTGTGGAAACTAGGGTTGCGTGTCTCCTCCTCGCTGCCCCCTCCTAGCCTTTATATAGATAGGCTGGGTCTCGGGTAGCAGGTCGAGTCGGTTATAGATTAGGGTTTTCCCTTTGAACTTTCTATCTTTAGCTTTTTCTTGTCTCGCAAGCAATCGAGAGTCCTTGGGCCACTCGAATTCCGTATTGGGCCTTGGCAACATCGTGAGCTTCTGCTATATCCAGGCCGTATATACCAAAATCGAGTACCTGTAAGGTATACCCATGTTAGTAGCCCCCGAGTGTCCAGTGGAATCGCAGATTCGACTGGGAACTTTATGAAGTCTTTCGAGTGCATGATTGAGTATTTTTCGAGTGTTCAGTTCATGTCATAGGGATTGTTGATATACGTGCCTGATTTAGCCGATGTATCGGTATCAGTTAACTGCCTTAGGACAAAACAACGTAATCTACTCAAACTCGAGTCCCCGGACTCGAATTCGAAAAAGTGCTGGCGTAATTCTACTCAGGCCAGGGAGGTCTTATAGGAGTCGAATTCCAGTGTATGGGTGTGAGCACTCGATGCGTCTGTCAAGGCATGTTCATCGTACCTGTAGGCATGGATATGTTTCTAGTAATGCGCAGCAGATGCGTTGCCAGGCCTTATTCAGGTCTTATCTTCACGCTATAAGCACGACATCTGAGCTTTTGTCATCGTGGAGATGATTCGGGTAACCCATGTGACGTAATCTCTTTGTAGGGACAATATGAGGCGGAGTAGCCATAGCATTCGAGTGTGGATGTTATCAACACACGGTACCTTGTGCAAGGAAAAATAATCATAGGGTGCGCGACCAGCGCTCCCTATGGGAGTAGCCCCCGAGTGCCTGGTTGAGTCGAAGACTCAGGCAGGGACTAAAGAACTTTTGCGACTGTTGTTGCCTTTTGTTGCTTGTTTCAATCGAATTTGCTGTCGTCGCTCCCTATGGGAGTAACCCATAACCATAATCGAATCGTAGATTCGAGTGGTGGGTGTGCTTTTAATGTTCATATTCCTGCATAAAAATGAATCGTAGGGTGCACGACCAGCGCTCCCTATGGGAGTAGCCCTCGGGTGCTTGGTGGAGTCAAAGACTCAAACAAGGACTTAAAGTAGTCGAAATGTTCTGATGCTCCTCTTGATGACATCAGTGCTGACGATGTGATGACCTCAGTTGCCCGCGTGAGCGGCATTGACGGGACGTGACGAGCGGTGGGTCCCACTTTCTGACTTTGATTTGACCGGGCGTGTGTAATCTTCCGTTTTAACTGCGTCTCCTCGATTTCTATGCGTAATGGAGATAGTGGGGGACGGTTCGTGTTTTGGCCTCTCCACGTGTCAACAATGATGTGCGCCACGCATCCAGTAGGGTTTCTGCTGGCCGTTGGATGGCATCTGCAAGGGGGTTAAGTAGCAGCGCAGCTGCGATAATTTTCCCATCTGCCCTTTCTCTGCTTGTGCTGCATTGCCATTGCCGTTGCTCTCTGCTTCCTAGCGCTCGTCCTCTTCGTGGCGCTAGACCAACTCCGTGTCTTCTCGAGCTACTTCCTCCCCTCGCACCGCCATCGCAAGATGGGCAAAAAGAAGGAAGGCGCCGCCGCTGAGTCCGCTGCCGCCATTGCCGCTGCCAAGAAGAAGGGTGGCTCTGCCACTGTGGGCACCAACGTCGTCGGCGCTGGGAAGAAGAAGGGTACGGGTACCCGTGTCACCAATGCTGCATGGCGCGCATCCATCATCAAGTCCTCCGAGCTCCGTCTCCTGCGTCAAGATGGAGTTCTGTCACCCGTGGAGGATGAGTCGCGAGTGCCAGGTGGCGAGGTAATTCCTTGTCCTCCTGCTGGTTTCCGGGTGATGTTCCTTGCGTTCATCATCCGCGGTCTTTCTCTGCCATTGCATCCTTTCTTCAGGGGCCTCCTTTGCTTCTACGGGCTCCAGTTGCATCAGTTGTCCCCAAATTCTATTCTCCACATCGCATGCTATATTACTCTTTGCGAGTGCTGGCTCAGATCGAGCCACACTTTAGCCTCTTTAAGAGGATTTTCAAGCTGAAGCGCCAGTCAGCATCTGGTTCTGTAGTCTACGACGTAGGAGGCTGCGGAATCCATGTCGACTCCTCCGCCACCTATTTCGATATCTAGCTCATGGCATCCGTCCAAGGGTGGAGAGACAAGTGGTTCTACATCCGCAACCAGAAGGCCGACGGAGAGCACTACGGACTCGCGCCCTTCGATCCTGCACAGTCGTACAAGAGGAGGTGTTCTTGGAAGAACGTAGTGATGCCTGGCGAGTCTGAGGAGACGGAAGTACTGTATAAGCGCGTCTACGACCTCGAGAGCCGCATGGGTAAATAAGAGGGAGGTGCCGCCCTCATTCGCACATGGTTGCACCGTCGCATCCAGCCTCTGCAGGCCAGAGTCCACCCCATGTTCCAATGGGCTAGTGCAGATGATGCCACTCGCGTATCTGTCGATGGCATTTCCGCGGGTGAAGTAGATAAGAGGTTGCGACTGGTGACGAAGTATACTGCCAAGGAGGTTCTCCTTGGTGAACCAGTCGTGCCTCCCTTCGACGCCTCTAACCCTCCTCCTGAGGTAGAATTGTGCTACGAAGTAGCTTTCTTTGTCGATTGTCGTTAAGTTCCTTATGTATACTGAATTGTTTTTTGAATGTAGGATTGGAAGGTGTCTCCCAATTTGCCCCCTCTTCCTGAAGTGGTTATTCCTCATGAAGTGGAAGAAGAGGATGAGTCAGAATCGACCGTCCCACTTGAAGAGGAGGAGGGAGCCCCAGAGTCTAGTGATCCGGACACTCGCAAGCGTTCTCGCAGCGAGGATTCGGATGCTTCATCTCTGTCGACTCCAGAAGGCCCATCTGTTGGTGCAGAGGAGCCAATTCCTGTTGTTCCTGTGCGGTCCATGGCTCCTCCTGCCTGGAAGAAGCTTCGACTGCCGAAGGAATCGTCGGAGTCGGAGGAGAAATCCTTCGATCTTGAAAGATTTGACTGGTAAGTTCTGTGTTCGTGACCTTGTTTTTGTTTCTTTTTTGAGTTGCCATTTTTCCTGAAGCTTTTCCTTGATTTGTGTTTCAGTCAAACGGCGACATCATGTTATGACGACGTCCAATTTGTGAAGGAGTCCGGAGTCACGGACTCCAAGTCCAAGGAGGTGGCTTCGCGGTCTCCTTCTCCTCCATTGGCGGCCCACTCCGAGCATAATTCATCGAGTTCCCCGCATGCTGGGGAGCATCAGATGGTTACCCGAATGACTATGCAACAACCTTCTTCGGAGTCTGTGGAGGATCATGTAGGTGTCTTGCAGTTGGCAGTCGAATTTATTCTTGGCGTGCTTTACTTGAACTTTAAATGTCTATGATGCAGCTCATCGTGAAGGAAGCCGCTCGCCTGGCAGAGCAGGTCCTTAACATGGGTCGACAGCATGCGCGACTAGACAATCGCCATCGAATTGTCGAAAGTAAGTCTTGACTTTGTCTTTGTCTTTTGCGAATATTATTGATTCGATTTGGTAACACTCCCTGTATTTTGCAGCTGAGCATAATGAATTACTTCGCCATGCTGCTGCATTGGAGAATATGTTGGCCGTGGCGACGAAGAATTGCGATGAGGCGGTCGCAGCTTTGGAGGAGTCGTGGAAGCGAGAGTAGGATCTCCTTGCCTCCACTTCTAAAAGGGAGAAGTTGTTCGAGGAGCGGCTTCTCTCGATTGCCAAGTCCCTCTCAAGTATTTCTTTTTCATCTATATATGCCTTGCTCTTCTGTACTTTGACGTGTGATTGTTATACTAATGCTTTTGTGTATGCAGATGCCAGCGGCTTGAGTTTTGATGCCCAATCTCTGTGTTGCGCGGATGCTTTGGTTGGTGCCATCGCCGTAGTCGAGGACTGCATTGTATCCCTCCAGGAGACACTGGGGAAGGCCAAGGATGTGCTTAGTCACATCCATGAGGACTTAACTCCCAAGGCCGGGCTGATCGACAACCTCAGCGACTTGGTGGAGTCTCTGGCTGGAGGAATCCCTGATGACTTCAAGAACTCGCAGCGCTCCATCGGCGCCACCATGACACTCGCAATGGTCCAGGCCCATGGTGTGGAGATGGATCCTGCCGCTATCTCTGAGGTGACGCCTGTCGACGCTGGAGGCCAGAAGGTAGTGTTTGCTCCCTTTGCTGGTAAATGCAAAAATTATGGTCCCCAGCTTATCGAGACACTCGCCAAGTACTCCGAGTAGCGGCGTCAAGCAAAAGCTGCGAAGGTTGCGACGTCTGGGAGTGCCACCGGCAAGTCCGTGGCGTCGAAAACTACCACGGATGCGATGAAGCCCCCGAGGCCGAAGTCGAAGTCGAAGAAACACACTGCTCCTGACTGCGCGCTCGCGTTAAGCAGCTGGAACGTGAGTTACCCATCCTCCGCGGTAACGCGGATGTATGGAAGTCGAGGGCGGAGAAGGCTACCACCCGAGAGCAGTATCTATTGGAGGAGGTGACGCAGCTGGGCGATCAGTTCAAGTGTTAGCTTCCTGCCCTCGTATCTTTTCTTGTAGTCAATCGTGACAGTTCTTTATCTTCATATTTTGCCTTTTGCTTGGTGTAGTTGCCAGTGCTCGTCATCCGCAGGATGAGAAAGATAGAATCGCCATTCGAATGAACGACCTGACCTAGGAACAACTTCAGACGAGTGGATATTTTTGGGTGGACCATGATCGTGCGATCGCACTTGCGACCCTGCAGGATCGTACTTCTCGAGTACTCCACTTTCTGAAGAAGGCGCAGTCGTTCCTGAGGAATATCTACGAGACGATGTTTCCACTGGATGTTGTCCCTTCGAGCCTGTTAGCTCTCCTGGCTAAGTTTCAGGATATGAGTGCAGTTCGCGAGTGCGTGCGACAGCAGTTAGTGGCTGGTGCCAAGGCTGCTTTGTCGCTGGTGCGACTGCATAGGCCTGATGTAGACGTTGCAGCTGTTGTTGCTGGACCGCCGACTCTGCCAGCAGGTTCGACCTGGAACATGGTTCCACATTACCAGGCGGTGGATCGTCCAGCGGAAGAAATTGTCGACTTCTTTGAGGAACAGACAAACGTTCTTCTGCTGCAGTAGTAGTTTAACTTGTATTCTGCACATAAGTATACCAGTGTTGTAAAAGTTCGTATGGATACACTCGATATAATTAATTTATATTGATATGTAAAGAGCTTGCTAGCTTATATGTTTTGCGAGTGTATTTATACTCTGCAGTTCTTTTTTGTTAGCCTGACTTATTTTATCTCAGCACCTTGCCAACCTGTCAGGTGCGTTGTAACTGGGTTGGTGTTTTATCAAGGGTTCGATTGGTATTGAGTCAGCTACTCGGGATACTGCGACTTTTTCGTAGAACGAGGATGTAAAGGGTGGCATAGCCCCCGAGTGATAAGATTACCAAAAAAATGAGGAAAACACAGAGTTTCAGGGCACTTAGCTTTATTTATTCATAGAACAGCACGAGGTACAATGTGTGGCTAAGTAGCCTGGCTGAATAGCCTTATTTGTAATGTAAGAAAAAAAAGACGACTAGGGGTAGAAGCGCCGCAGCTGCGCGACGTTCCAGTGGTTGGAGTATGCGACTCTTGTCTCGAAATCTTTAAGGCGATAGGCGCCACTTGGGATTATTTCTGTAATCACGTATGGTCCCTCCCAAGGGGACTTGAGCTTGAGGTGCCCTTGCTGCTTTAGTCGCAGGATTAGGTCTCCTTCGACGAAGGATCTAGGGCGTAGCCTTCTGCTGTGGTAGTTGCGCAGGTTCTACTGATAGATCGTTGATCTTTCTGCTGCGATGTCTCGTGCCTCGTCAAGGAGATCAACGGAGTCTTCGAGTGCGAGTGTTGACTCCTGCTCGCTGTACGCGACCACCCGTGGGTCTTTAAAGCGTACTTCTGCGGGTAGCACTGCTTCATCACCGTGCACCATGAAGAACGGGGTATATCCCGCGGCGCTGTTTGGGATTGTTCGCAGACTCCAAAGTACGGACTGCAGCTCGTCTGGCCAACATCCGGCAGCTTGCTCGAGTGGCCGGAGGAGTCGCTTCTTGATTCCGTCGTAGACGAGGCCATTGGCCTTTTCGACTTGACCGTTGGTCTGTGGATGAGCTACGGAGGCATAGCTTATGTTGATTCCCAGGTTTTCGCAGAAACCCTGGAACTCCTTAGAGGTGAAGTTCGTTCCATTGTCCGTGATGATGCTATGTGGCACTCCGAAGCGATAGACAATGGACTCGAAAAACTTGACGGCACTGGCTCCTGACTGGTTTGTCATCGGCATGGCCTCTATCCACTTGGTGAATTTATCGACTGCGACCAGGAGGTAGACGTAGCCCCCTCGTGAGGACTTTGCGAGCTTGCCGACCATGTCGAGTCCCCACTGCGCAAAGGGCCAAGCCAATGGTATTGGCCGGAGTTCCACGCCAGGTGCGTGCGGTTTGTCCGTGAATCGCTGGCAAGCATTGCAGCGCTGGAAGATGTCCTTGGCATCGCGCATGGCCATGGGCCAGTAGAATCTAGCTCGTAGAGCTTTGGCGACTAGGGCACAACTGCTAGCATGGTGCCCGCAAGTTCCTTCATGGATGTCGAGGAGGACGGCACGTCCGTCCGTGTTGGAGACGCACCGTTGGAGTACTCCTGTGATGCTACGCTTGTATAGTTCGCTGTTGATGACGGCGAATGCCTTGGACCACAACGCGATGTGTCGCGCGTTAGTCGGGTCATCAGGCAGCCTCTTGCTCAGAAGATATGTGATGTAGGGTTGAGTCCAAGATGGCTCGATCATCATGACACCAATTGGTCCCTCGAGTCCTATGTCAAGCTCCAGGTCATCGAGTGCCATTGGCTCATTGGGTGTTGTATCCCCCGAGTCCGTTGTTGCGCTTGTTTTCTTCTTTGTGGCCTTTGGCTTGATGGAGCGTTCGCAGATACGCTCGAGAAATACCCCAGGTGGTATGGGGGTGCAGGTGGATCCAATGTTGGCGAGTGCGTTCGCCTCTTCATTGCTTTCGCGTCCTACGTGTCGCAGTTCACAGCCATCGAAGTTCCCTTCGAGTGTGTCATAGAGGTCGCGGTAGGCGATCATATTGTCGTTCAGTGCGTCGCGTTCGTGCATCGTTTGGTTGGCCACCAATTTGGAGTCGCCGTAGATGATGAGCCTCTTGGCGCCGCAGGCTTTTGCCATCCGCATCCCGTGCAGCAGGGCCTTGTATTGGGCTTCATTGTTGGAGGCAGTGAACTGCATTCGCAGGATGTATTTCAGCTTGTCTCCTTGTGGCGATGTCAGTATGACACCTGCGCCAGTCCTGTCCTTTCGTTTGGATCCATCGAAGTGCATTGTCCAGAGGTAAGACATAACTGGCTTTTCGGGGAGCTGGTTTTCCATCCAGTGCACGAGGAAATCAGGGAGGACTTGCGACTTGATCGCGTCGCGCTTTTCATATATAATGTCTCATGAGGACAACTCGATTCCCCAAAGCGCGACTCATCCGGTGGCATCGGGGTTGTTGAGGATATGCCCGAGCGGGGCGTCGTTGACCACCACGATTGAGTGCTCCTGGAAGTAGTGGCGCAGTCGCCTGGCTATCATGAAGACGTCGTATGCCAGCTTCTGGTAGTGCGGGTACCGCTGCTTTGTTGCCGTGAGCACCTCGCTGAGGTAGTAGACTGGGCGCTACACCTCGTGGACCTTGTTTTCCTCGGCTCGTTCCACCACGAGCACCGTGCTGACCACCTGGTTGGTGGCGGAGATGTAGAGAAACAGTGGTTCTTTTTCGCGTGGAGTCACCAGTACTGGCGAGGTGGATAGTAGACGCTTGAGGTCTTCGAATGCCTCTTGCGCCTCGTCGGTCCACCCGAACTTATCGGTTTTGCGGAGAAGTTGATAGAAAGGCAATGCTTTTTTGCTGCCCATTCGACTGATGAATCGACTGAGCGCCGCGATTCGCCCAGCCAGCTGTTGGGCACCTCTTACGTTCTGTGGCTTCTCCATGGCCAGTATGGCTTTTAATTTCTTCGGGTTCGCCTCAATCCCTCTCGCGGAGATGAGGTACCCGAGTAGTTGCCCAGATGGTACGCCGAAGGCGCATTTGTCCAGATTGAGCTTGATCCGATAACGGTTGAGGTTGGCGAAGGTCTCGTGCAAATCTTCAATTAGTGAGGCTTCCTCCTTGGTTTTGATGACGATGTCGTCGACATAGATTTGGATGTTGCAACCAAGTTGATTCTTGAGGCAAGCCTGCATGCACCGCTGATAGGTGGCTCCTGCATTTTTTAGCCCGAAGGGCATTGTGTTGTAGTAGAACACACCAAAATGTGTCGTAAATGCCGTTTTCTCTTGATCTTCCTCCTTCATTCGAATTTGATTATAGCCTGAGTAGGCGTCGAGGAAGCAGAGACGCTCACATCCCGCGGTGGAGTCGATGATTTGGTCGATTCGCGGCAACGGGAAGTGATCCTTTGGGCAGTGCTTATTCAAGGAGGTGAAGTCCACGCACATCCGCAGGATATCCGTGTCTTTTTTAGGCACAAGCACTGTGTTAGCGAGCCAAGTGCTCTCCTTGATCTCACGTATGAATTTTGCATCGAGGAGTCTGTTGATCTCCATTTTAACTGCTTTTGCCCTTGGTTTAGACAGTCGCCAAATTGTCTGCTTGACTGGCCTTGCGTCTGGATTCACGTTGAGTGAGTGCTCGGCGAATTCCCTGGGAACTCCTGGCATGTCCGCTGGACACCAGGCGAAGATCTCCCAGTGCTCACAGAGGAATTAGACGAGCGCGAGTTCCTATGCGGAACTCAAGTTGTTGGCGATGAGGGTCGTCTTGGTCCGGTCCGTTGGGTGGACCTGGACTTTCTTCGTGTGCACCGACGAGTCGAAGGACATGTCGGGTGAACTTGGCCTACTTAGGGGGCAGACTGTTGTCTGTTGACTCCTTTAGTCTTGTGAGTTCTTCCTGCATGCCGAAGGACTAGGAGATTCTGTTGAATTCCCTATCGCAGCTGTCGGATCTTTCGAAGGATCCGTTGATTGTGATTACGCCGTTTGGGCCTGGCATCTTCATCTGCAGGTAGGCATAGTGTGGTACTACCATGAACCTCGCGAATGCGACACGTCCGAGGATGCAGTGATATTGTGAAGGCCTGTTGACAACCTCGAAGTCGATGCGCTCTCGCCGAAAGTTTTGCGGCGTGCCGAAGATGACGTCGAGGTTGATTTTGCCCAGGGGATATACACCTTTCCCTAAGACGATGTCGTGGAACATCGTGTCTGAAACTTCCAGACACGTCAGAGGGATCCTCATCGCACGCAAGGTACTCGTGAACATTAGATTAATGTCGCTGCCGCCATCCATGAAGACGCGGCTCATGTCGAAGCCCCCAATCTGCGCCTCGAGTACGAGGGGACAATGACCTGGACGAGGAACTTGGCACGGGTGGTCACGCCAGTCGAAGGTGATGCAGGAGTCGCTTCCACTAAGGTACTCAGTGGTGGAAGGTGGAGAGTTGATCGCCAGGTTGACTTGGCGAGTGATGGCCTTCTGCACTCGATTTGAGAGACGCCCCTTTTGGATCATCCCCATGTTGCCCACGGGTCGTGGGTATGGTTCGCCGCCGTGATTCTGGGCCGGTGCGGCCGCGGGTGGTGGTATTCCTGGCGGTGGTGGAGGAGCTCCATGTGCCACAACGCCTGGAGCGACTCCATAGCCCCTGTTGACTGCACCACGGTTCATTCGAGCCAAACCCTCGTGGAGCTTGAGAAACTCACGGCAGTCCTTGAGAAGGTGGCTGGATTTTTTCTTGCCGTCGTGCTTGTCGATGTAAAAGTGCATGTTGCACGGCCCGGACAGTTTGTCCTCGATGGTTATTGCGGGTGCCTCTTCACGAGTGCGGCGCTGCCACACCTGCATGGTTTTTCCGGAGTCGCGGTATCCACCGCTGTGATAGCCGCTGTTGCGGTTGTCATCGTGTTTGTCGACGTAGCCGGCTGCGACCATGTTGATGTCGTCGCGGTTATCGTAGACGCGCATTCGCCGCTTGCCTCGACGATCGCGTCTGCGCTCGAGGTCGTCGTCGTCGAAGTAGGTGCGGTTTTTTCACCGAATCCTCTCCGTCAGCCTACCGATTCACAATTTCTAGGTGGTCGATTGTCTTGGGCTTCGAGCGGCCCAGCTCCTCCCTGAGCTCTATGCGGCGAACATCACCGTTGAATGCGTCGATTGCGCGGTCCTCCAAGATGTTTTCTGCGAAGTTCTTGATGATGGACCACCTCTGGATGTACGAGCGTAGCGATTCTCGAGACCTTTGCTGGCAGCTCCTTAGCTCTTCGATTGATGCGGGCCTTTTGTAAGTGCCCTTGAAGTTGCGTACAAAGTTGTAGACCAGCTCCTCCCAGCTATGAATGCATCCGCGTGAGAGATTGTTGAGCCATGCGCGGGCAGCGCCCTGCAGCTGTAGTTGCAGGCATTTCATGGCCGTGCTTCGACTCCCGCCATGTAACCTGACGGAGGAGATGTGGTCCTCCAACCAGATCTTTGGGTCTTGTAGGCCGTCGAACTTTGGGTTCTCCGACGGGAGTTTGAACCCTTTAGGCATTCGCTTCTGCCTGATGGCCCCGCTGAAGCATCTGGCACCGTGAAGTTCAGTCTCGTCCTCTTCTGAATCAATCGAACGAGCGCGTCTTGCCCTTGATTTGTCGATTTTGCGCTGCGTGAGGTCATCGCGCGCATCGTAGTCGTGATCATGCCGCCATGAGCGGCGACGTCGAGATAGATCGTGATTGTCATCGCTGGGCGAGGGAGAGGAATAGCGTTTTGCCAGAGCCTTGCCTTTCTTCGGCTCCGACGTTGGTTCTTTGTCAAGGGCGACCTCGATTAGCCCCAAGCCCGCGATCATAGATCGGTGCATGGAATCTCTTGGATCTTCAGCTGGCGGCTGGTTGTTGAGGAGGTACATGGTGGCCGCTGTCACCGCGGCTTGCGGTGTCTTTGGGACCATGTTGCCCCGCGTGTCGACTGTCATAGAGCTGAAGTCGAGGACTTTTGCAGCTTCTATGCGTTCTTGCTCGGTGATATGGGCCATCCGAGATCGCCTCTTGTTGACCACGTACTCGTTGCCTTTGGAGGAGGATCCTCCGTGGGAGGAGAGCCCAGCTCGTCAAAGACTCGACTCATCTGCCGCCTTTTTACGCGCCTCGAGTTGCACGATTGCGTGTAGCTGGCGTCTATACTCCTCCTTCAGTAGCCAATGGTAGCCCATCAGCATGTCCTGCGGCATGCCGGGGGGCAGAGCTTCTCGGCACCGGGCCCACTCGTTGTCGTTGAGTTTGATCACGACAAGTTCACCAGTGTGTTCGTTCACCATGGTTGGTGGTTTGACTGCCCCTCCATTATTGACGGGCGCGCCATTGGCACCATTGGTGGGGTCGCCGTTGGGTGGTCCACCATTAGGTATGCCACCGTTTGGCGGATCGGTGCCAGATCCATTGCCGTCGTTTTCGTGATTGGCGGTGGTGTCGCCAACGTTGATGACGGCACACATGAAGTGGTTGGGGAAGCTGTTGCTTCCACAACTTTCGCATCCGGAGCCGTAGACTCTATCTTCCGTCGCTAGGTCACCCAGATCGGATCCGCGACTGTTGTCGCTGTCCGTGCTCCCAGCTGTTGCTGAGGTGTTGAGCTCGCTGAGGGTGCCGATTGGTGGCGGGAACCACGATGCTGGAGCAATCGCGGGTGCTGTTGGCTAGTCAGGCATGCGAAGCGTGCCCATCTGACCAACCTGGAAGCGGAAGCTCCCAATCGCCAGGCTGATTCCATCGCCCATGGACTCGAAAGCCGGGCGAGTGGCCGACGTGTGGACGATGAAGTCAAACGCGCTGAGAGCTGGCGAATCTCCGCTGTTGCGGAGTTGTAGATCGCGGTTGATGGGGCTGAAGAAGCGGCGACATCAGCACTCCCAATTCCCACAGACGACGCCAATTGATGAGGGTTTAACTCATCAATGCCCATTGTTATGGACTTAGGTTTTGAAGAAGGAGGGAGCGCTGAAGGCACTCGGCTAGCAAACAAGCACACAGGGACGCAAGGTTTACCTAGCTTCAGGCCTCGTAGAGGTCCCTACTCCTGCTTGTCTTCTCTTGGAATTAACGAAGGAATCGAAGATTACAGGGGGCGCGCAGATGCAATCTGACGAGAGTTGTGAAAACTAGGATTGCGTGTCTCCTCCTCGCCGCCCCCTCCTAGCCTTTATATAGATAGGCTGGGTCTCGGGTAGCAGGTCGAGTCGGTTACAGATTATGGTTTTCCCTTTGAACTTTCTGTCTTTAGCTTTTTCTTGTCTCGCAAGCAATCGAGAGTCCTTGGGCCACTCGAATTTCGTATTGGACCTTGGCAACATCGTGGGCTTCTGCTGTATCCAGGTCGTATATACCAAACTCGAGTACCTGTAAGGTATACCTATGTCAAAAGGTGTGCGGCGCTTCCTGGCATGGCGTTGCAAGCTTGGAAGCAGCTCCATCCACCTTGGCACTGCATGTACGAGGCTGGACCCACATCCTTGCGCCACGTCCTAGCTGGTGCCACAAACACAGGTGCAACACCGTGACAGCGGGAGCTACAGAAGAATTTTAGCCGTTGTGAAATATTTTGGCAGAAGATTTATTATTGCGGTAAATGTTTGCTCTGACATGAATAACCTTTGTTGGAGAGTATCCGACGTTCCCAGCAGCTAAGTCATAGGTAAGTTCTACAGGTTCGAATCCCCAGCAAATGCGCACAACGGAGACCAGCTCATGGATGAAGCAGCTCACGAGCTCTTCTCGGCAAGGCCGCCACGGCCATGCCCTCCACCTCTTCTTCACACGCCTCTGCCTCCAACCCAGCATCCACGGCCTGGTAGACCCCTACCCTGCTGCCGTGCCCACTGCCCTCCGCGCCTGCGCGCACCTCGCCAACGCTGCCTCCGGCCGCCTCATCCACGCGCTCGTGCTCACACGGCCCGCCCTTGCATCAGACGAAGTCGTTGCGACCGCCCTCCTCGACATGTATGCGAAGTGCGGCATCATCTCCAGCGCCCGCAAGGTGTTCGAAGAAATGCATGTCAGGGACCTCGTCGTCTGGAACGCGCTGCTCGCGGGCTACGCTCGCCACGGCCTCCCCGAGCACGCGCTAGTGCTGGCCGTCAAGATGCGGGGCCTCGGCTTGAACCCCGATCGGGTCACATGGAATGCCGCTGTGTCGGGTTTCGCGATGGCCGGCAATGACAGAATGGCCAGCGATCTGGTCTGCGCCATGCAAGACGATGGGTTCCAGCCGGACGTGGTCACATGGACATCTCTAGTCTCTGGCTCGGTGCTGAACTTTCGGTACGGCAGAGCGCGCATGCTGTTCAGGCAAATGGTGGCCGGCCGTGCCCATGTCATGCCGAGCTCGGCCACAGTTAGTAGCATCCTGCCAGCATTTGCCGGCGTCAGTGACATAAAGCATGGCAAGGAAGTCCACGGCTACGCCGTCGTGGCAGGCGTCGAACAGGAGGTCACGGTGAGCAGCGCCCTTGTTGACATGTACGCGAAGTCCGGACTTGTGCACGAAGCGCTCCGCTTGTTTGACAAGATGTCAGAGAGGAGCACAGTGACATGGAACTCCATGATCTTCGGCCTGGCGAATTCTGGACATTGTCCAGAAGCCGTCAGCCTCTTTGACCGGATGCTGCGGGAGGGAGTGAAGCCCGACCACTTGACCTTCACCGCCCTTCTGACAGCTTGCAGCTATGGTGGCATGGTCGAGATAGGGAAGACCTTGTACCGAGCCATGCGAGAGGAGTGCGGCATCGAGCCGAGGCTGGAGCACTACGCTTGCATGGTGCACTTGCTGGGCCGAGCCGGGAAGCTCGACGAGGCGCATGATTTCATCAAGGCGATGCCTGTGGAGCCCGACTGCTTCGTGTGGGGGGCATTGCTTGGTGCGTGCCGGAGCCATGGAAACGTCGAGCTCGCGGAGTTGGCGGCATCCCATGTGCGGACCATCGAGCCGAGTAACGCAGCGAGTTATCTGCTGCTTTCGGGTGCACTGGCGAGCGCCGGCAAACAGAACGAGGTTTTCAAGATTAAAAGGTCAGTGAAGAGACGCCGGGTAAAGAGGCTCGACGGATGCAGCTGGCTGGAGACGTCTTAACTACAGTGATAATCGGCAGTCTGTCATCCGAGACTGGTGAGGCGGACAGAACTGGGAGATCATACCGTTGGGAAGTACAGCCGTCTTCAAGCTCGGGTTAGTTCATTTCCCCTGCCATCTCCTTCCACACATTACACATACACATGTCAATAATGTGATTTATGAGCATTCTAGTCCATACACTGCATATAGGTGCAATTGTTTACAGACAACACATACAATTAAACGACACATTTACAGTTACATACTCAAGCATACAACACAAACAACAACATATCACTCGACACTGGGACACTGTTGACTAACTAGTCTTTGAGTTACAACACACTTGATAGAACTAGCCCTGAAACTATTTATTGCACATCACGTAGTCGTTCCTTCACTATTTATTGCACAACACATAGTCGCCCCTTCAGAATATTCAGCTACTCTGTGGGTTACCTGGTGCTGGACCCAGAAGCAGCATCATTCCTCCCCCAGTAGCATTTCCTGGATCTGATCTCTCGTCGGGAGTGTCCCTTCTTACTGAACCTTGGCGTAGTGGCTCAAAGAATCCACCGGCAACATCAGGAGGTTGTTCAAACGATTCCTCCCCAGGCAGAACGAGAAGCCCTTCCTGTTGAAGCATGGATGGCTGATGGTAGCATGTAATCCACAAGGAGTCAACAAGTTGCCTCTCCTCTCGTGCAGCAGCAAGATCTTCAGGAGCCATCATCCTTATGTTTTGTATGCGTCTCTGGAGAAGCCGCTGTAGCCTGTCCTGGTCTGCTAGTAAACTCCTACTTCCCAGTGCTGTGTCCCTTGCAAGCTCAAGCAGGCCTCCTAATGCCGCTTCTCGAACACCGGAGTCATCACTTGATACCAAACGCATCATAAGACGAGGAAACCCTAGCTGTGCGAACACCGAGCAATCGGAATGGTTTTCGCTGAGCAGGTAATGAGCCAGGTTCAGCGCTTTCCTGTCACAACAAACACATGTCAGTCAGAAGCATGCTAGCGAGACATTTGGCAAATGTACCAATACGACCAGATAAATTATATTACCTCTGAAACCTTGCACTCTCTGAATTTAATGCCTCTCTCAGTCCTGCATATCCGTTGGCTAGGCGAAATGCAGCAACTCCTGGTTTGTTGTTCCGAATCAAGGCTGGACATGAAGAGTGGACATCGTCAAACAGGCAACTCTACAAACATGTATTAGTATTAGCATCTAAGTAAGAAGAGAATATGCTTACATGATAGTGCACCAAGAGCCTTTATGCGAGCAGTGAGATCAGGATCTGACGTAAAATTGGAAACCAGGGGCTCAAAACCACTAGCTTCCATGACCAGCTGCTGGCTAGTCGGATTGTTCTGAACAACCGTTGTTACCACATCAGCCGCTTTGGCTCGGATGCGAGCATTAGAATTTCTGAGGTACCTAATAACTGGAACCAAGCCACCAACAGAATGCAGATCTAGCATATCAAAGGAACAAAAAAGGGAATTAATACACGCCGTCCTTTTATCATAACAAACAATTTTACACAAACAGTACATTCACAGTGGTTTTCTGACTGTCAGATGCTCCTTACTAATTCGTTAACCAAGAAATTCCAGGCACCTAACTATCTCTTATCCTACGGATCAGCTCCCCTTGGAAGTTGTAGTATTAGGATAGTGGAAGGGGAAGCTGAAAATTCACCTGTAAGAGCAGTGTTTTATTGGCAAAAACCACTACAGTTGCTTCCATCCATTTGTTTATCCACCGAGAAACTACATATGCCTTTGAATCATCCAATGACGTGAATATTTTCAGTTTGACACCAGTAAAGTACATGCCTTCCAAGTGCTACCTTTGTTTCCTACAGATGGAACTGTAGATTTAACTCGAGGTAATAGATTACATAGAAATGAAATAATAGTACATCTGCAGAACCATGGTGCTTTTATCAATTACCAACCCATGGCAGTGGAGTTCTAGCTAAGAGTTGCATAAATCAGACAGTTGGGGCTTCAGTTTTTTTTAGAATACTAAAACATTGTGCAAGGTCATGGCTTGATTGAGATATCCGCATAATTGCGCGAAAGGGATATGTAACTGGCTTATGCCAACCAGCCTAACCCAGTGTGGTGGAGATATGTAACATAGACCACAGTTGTCCAATAAGGAGCAAGGAATGGGAAAAAATGATGGGGGTGATCAGACATACCGTTTGCTATGTCGATAGACTCAACATGTACCTGCAGCTCAGCAAGCAAATCTGCAACAGCCACAAGTAGTTAATCAGTACCAACTGCGTGTTGAGCGAACACAACTATATCATTCCTATCGGGCTAAGACAAGCTTATACATAATGGAAATGTACAAGCCTAAAAAAATTCATAACAATGAGAGGAAGACATAAATGGTTTATTCACGGTGACCTCAAAAGCTCAAGTGGATTAAGAATAGTTGCAGAGTATTCAGTATGTTTGGAACATTTCAAACTGCCCAAAGTGTTCAGAAATCAGAACCATAGTTTATTTCCCTGTCCTTTTAAGCCCAGTCTTCTCAAATTGCTGCGGCATTAGCTTTTAGGATGACGATTGGTCGATAATCGATTCATCACCTCCCCAAATTGTGTACCCTCGGTAGAGATCTCTTTCTAGGAAAATACTGTTTCAGCTGTTTCGAGATTCAGTGTCTCTACATTCAATCCCTATTACCATCTTCCCAGGTGCGGTCAAATTGCTACCACGCTTCCACCATATATATCCATACAAAATTTTGATCGCCCAAATCCACGCTTAATACTACTCCTACAAATCGATCACTAATTATCGCCCTTTGCATGGAATATACCAAGTGCTGAATACTGAATCCGTACCTTCGATATCGTCAGGTGTGATGCCCTGCGCCTCCAGGACGGAGAGCGGGGTGCTCATGAGCAGCGCGATCTCCCTCAGGCGGCTCACCACGTCCTCCGCCATGTGCAGCTCAACCGCCTCCGCCAGCCACCTCCGCTCCTCCTCGCTGCACACCACACACACTCGCTTCAGCCGCAAGGCCAAATGAAAACTACAGAACACGGCCGAAATAGACTCCATTTCCCTTTGCTCCACCCGCCCTCGTGTCCTCACCTGATGGCGCGAGAAGGCCGCGCGCCGTCAATGTAGGACAGGCTCCACTTGAGCAGCCTCGCCCAGCTCATCCGATCCCCGGCCATCCCGAACCTCTCTCCTCTTACGATGATCCCACGGCGCTGCCGGCGAAGCGAAGCGAAACCACCACGCCGCTGCGGTATGTCGCGTTCCTTGCGGTTGGCCCTGGTGCGGTGCGGTGAGCGCTTGTCCCTTCCGTTTCTTCGAGTGCGTGTCACGGCCAAACTGGCAAATGCAGACAGGTCAGTCCGGTGTCACAGCGGCGGCACCCCGATTGATTTCCCTTTCTCGATGGGGATCGATTTCTCTGGAATTCTCTCGGCTGCTCGGCCCCGCTGACGGCATTACTGCGGGCCTCCGGCCCATGGTGGCCCTTACGGGAGGGCCCGTTGAGCGCCGGATTGGCCCATCCATCTCCCGTTCGTTTCGACCGTTCATTTCACTCCATTCCCTTCCGCTGGCGCGAGGGACGGGATAATGGCGGCAGCGCGCTCCCTCTCCCTCCTCCTCCCCCTTGCGCCACCTGCGATTCCCACGCCAGCGCTCTTCTTGAGGTCTGCTGCTTCCCGCCGTGCTAGCAATGCCGGAGGAGGAGCCACGGGGCGCTTGCGCCTCGAGAGGAGGCTGCGCCCGGTCGCTGCCGCCCTCGAAGAAGTGGAGCAGACCGAGGAGATGATGAGGGTGGCTGCCGACGACGACAGCATCACCGCCACCGTAGTATCCGCGCTACTCACTGTCGCGTTCGTAGGGCTCTCCCTCCTCACAATCGGGGTGCGTGAATTGCATTGCTGGATAGTGTTGTTTTGTATGGTCGTTCCTGATTATAATTAACCATTCTTGTCTTCTTGTAATGTTCCTGTTTTTGCGCGCATCGCAGGTGATTTATTTGGCGGTACAAGACTTCTTGCAGAAGAGGGAGAGTGAGAAGTTTGAGAGGGAGGAGGCTGAGAGGCAGAAAGAGGAGGCGAGGAAGAAGAGGGCCAAGGCGAGTAAAAAGAAAAGAAATCGGCGATGACTCGTTCTCTATGTAACCCCAATGTGAGCAATGATGGCTGATTCTTCCGTATCCCTAATGCGAGATATTCTTCTTTTTTCCTGCCTTAATTCCTTGTTGTGCCAATTATCTTAGATCCAACATTGGGGTGGGTGTGGGTGCGTGTGTGTGTGGGGGGGGGGGGGGGGGGGGGTATGGGGTAAAAGAATTTAACCAGTCCATATGCTATCAGCAGAATTTTGCACTTTAGTTGTAAAAGGTTGCCACTTTTTCTGGGAAGTAAACAGCAGTTAATGGTGTCACAGCAAAAATTTATTACATGTTCTGCAATTAGATGCATTGTCATACTGGATGAAAGAAACGTCTCACACTCATATATGAAAGGTTTTGTGTTTAAGAACATCTTACAATAACATGTTTTTCTGGTTAACACTGTAAGAGCATTTCTGGCCGGCGGAACTCCTGATCGAAAACCTGGTGGCGGTGGTTGCGGCGATGTGGTGAGCTGAGAACGTGGGGATGCGGGCGCAAATGCGGAGGAAGTGTAGATCCGGTCGCGGGCTAGCCAGATACGGCGGCGGAAAAGAGAAGTGGTGGCCGGAGCAGGAAGGGAAGGTGGCGGCGAGGTTGGTGAATGGGGTAGGAGCACGGGAGAGAGAAAGGGGAAAATGGTTGAAATTTTCCTACCATGCCGCTTTTGTGTGTTTCTGGGAAACCGCAACACTGGGGAGCAAAACCGTAGATAACCAGTACTAGGGGCTGGTTTTAAGGTTTCTCGTAAAAAAAATGTTGTTTGGGCCATTTTACGGGATCTGATCAGGGCACTTTTTTGGCCCAAAACCATAAAACGGGTAGGCTTTTTGTGTGCAGTTTTGACCTTTTTAAGGGATTTACTAGAGATGCTCTAACAATACGATTTTCCATAGAATCCACATATTATGCTGATATGTGTTGAAGTTTCTATGTTTGTTTGGATAACTTAAATGATTAATGATCTACTTAGTTTGCTAATCTTTCTGAATAAAGTTATACCCTGTGGTTATGCATTAGCAAGTGGTATACTATAATTGTCAAGTGCCCATGAGACCATGAGTATGCTAATAACGCTATTGTGCCCATCCTTACACATTTGGGTGACAACCTCATAGAGAACATATCCGGTGCTTTCTCCTGTTATAGTGCTTCCGTGCTACTTCCATAAATACTTATATGCACACTGGTAGAAAGTCACCTATGCATTTCACTTGAGATGATTAGTTTTGTTGGT
Organism: Avena sativa; assembly: GCA_916181665.1. Taxonomy (NCBI): domain Eukaryota; kingdom Viridiplantae; phylum Streptophyta; class Magnoliopsida; order Poales; family Poaceae; genus Avena; species Avena sativa. The sequence goes on along the minus strand of OV702289.1, from coordinate 665,148,388 downwards.
AAGGAGAGTGTGGTCAGCGTCAACAAGATATGGTTACACATCATTTGGAACATCCAATCCGCTTACATTCTTAGAATAATTCACAATTGGAAGGATGGAGGCAATACCGATTGGCACATGTTAGCAGAGCAGCTAAATTTGCATAGAGCGCATGTAGTCCTCTATCTTTCCTTTGTGACTTTTTAGTACACAACCAGAAGGTAGAAACATGAGAAAAAAAGGTCCTTCCAACCCTCGGAAAATGGTATGACTTTTTCCTGAAAATTACGACATCATAGAGCGCATAAAATCAGTCTATCATGTCATATAACTTCATATTTAAATCTGGTGTAGAAGTTCAGCCCCCAATCTGCTTGCATTTCTCAGAATTATTCACAGATGGAAGGATTGAGGTGATACCAACTGACAGATGTTAACAGAGCAGTTAAATTTGCATAGAACACATGTTGGCCTCTATCTTTTCTTTGTGCTTTTTTGGTACTTACATAACATGACTGCAGAAACATGAGAAGATAACAGGTTCTGCCACCACTTGAAAAATGATAAAACACATCTATTGAAAATTCTGACAAAATTGGCATAAAATCTGATATAAAAACTGCGGAACAAAATAAACACATTCTGTTGGGAGGAAAATTTTCGTTTTTAAATCTGATACTACTCCCTCTTGTCCATATTATTGGCCTCAACTTTGTCTAGATACGAACACATCTAGTCTAAATATTTAACTAGATACATACGAATAATCTAGACAAAGTTGAGGTCATTAATATGAACCGGAGGGAGTATAAAAATTGAGGAACAAAATAAACACATTCTGTTGGGAGGCATACCCTAAAATAAAAAAACGGTGAAAAGATAAATATCGTTGTCCCGGTATAGCTTGTACAAGATGCCTGATTATATACATGATCTATCGAACATATTTTGTCAAATTTGTAGGCTGGTAGTGACGTATGGTAGCACTGGATATGTCCTCTATAACTAGAAAGTATTGTTATGTTGACCTTTCATACATTGGCTATTTTTGAGATTGCTATACCCCTTTATCATGGTATTCTTGCTTGCCTTTTCAATCTGGATATCTAGGCCTAAAAATCCACTTTGCCCCTTACTACGCCTGCATTTGAAATAGGTGGATTATGATAATCCAGATTTTTCTTATTTTAGTGTTTGTTCGAACTGTTTTTGTCTGCGTCCGTGTGTATTTTTTCAGAGCAGATTATAAAATAAGCCCGACACAGCTTAGCAACCGCAAGCTGAGCTTAATTCTTGCTTCTTCATGGTCTAAATTCCTTTCTTCCCATTGTAATTTGCAGCCGCGTGTTCACTCACGGTGCTCCATTTGGCATTAATGCAGATCTCGATCTTGGGCCTACAATTTTTGCTCTGATTCTGTGTCATTCTGAAGAGGGACATCTCCTTTCTTTGTGTTAGTTCTGTTCACATGAGCTCCTTGAGGGTGTGACTTGTAAGTTACTGCACTAGAAAGGGCATGGTAAATTATATCTCTCACCTGAGTTGCCTCGTCAACATGTTACAATGCAAATGCAGTAGTACTACTCCCTCCGACCCATATTAGTTGACTTAGATTTGTTTAGATACGGATATATCTAATACTAAAATGTGTCTAGATGCATCCATATCTAGACAAATCTGAGTCAACTGATATGAGTCGGAGGGAGTAGCATTTTTTGGTCACGTTGAATTTTGCTGGACGTATTCTGGCGCCGTTCCGCTGTCGAGGCCGAGGCCAATCAACAGTTGGTGGTTTCCATGCCGAAAAAGTTTGCACAGTCCTCCCAAATACTGAAACTCAAGACCGAAGCACCAAGGCATCAAACCGGCCTTTCTGTTGGTTGAATTACACGTACAGCTTTGGTGCCGCACGAGTTTAGATATTTGGTTGCTTGTCTGGGATTTGAGATAAGTTAGGCAACGACGGCCTATTCCGTGCGTGAACCTTGAGAAGGACAGCTATATCTGTGTTCATGTCGTTGGGGGTCGCTTTCCTTCTGGAAGTGCGGGGAAAAACTTGGTCCGTCCATTCTGAAATGCGCCGTACGATACCGAGAGGTCTCGCATACTATATGTGGACGCCAAAAGCTAGCCAGGAACGTATGTGCCAAAAGCTCTAGGTATGAACCGGCTGTTGGATGCTGCTGGGAGCACGCGTGGACATGTGTAGCCACTCAGCAGCAGAACCTGGAAAGCTGTTGCAGAACGAGGGGTACATGATTGGGTGTTTATCATACTCATATGCGTGCATGTTGGGCGCCGCAGCGAGGCAATATTTTTCAGGGCAAAGCATCTGGGTAGGTAATTTCGATGTAATGTGCGAATTGCGACTACTCTTCTTAGTCTTCTACCACCTCGTGCATGCTCGCTCGGATAAGCACAGGAACCGGACACCCATGTTTACACGCAATTTTATAGTACTATGTAGGAGTTGAAAATCGAAATTCTAATTTTATTAGTACTGTATGTATAGTGGTACCATAACAGCGATGGTGAATATGCAAGACCGGGAGTTATGGGGAGGAAGCTTCTTGCCAGCCCTCTCCCTTCACCAGCAGACATGGAGTAGTGCAGCATGTCGTTTGTACGTTGAACATGACAGCGCCTGAAATTTCTTTGTTGCTTCTGTGCTAGTAGTACTAGTAGATCTCAACCTCTTTCCTGACATGGACTTGAGCGCATGTCAAACTTGTCCTGATCTTGACACCTGGCCAGATCGTGCCACGTAGGCAGTATGATGGTCTTTTTCTGACAGCCGTATGATGGTGTGTCTGTGTGCGTATGGCCACTGGAAACAGCTGGGGGGTTTGTATATGAAAACTCCATTTATTTGAGTGGTTATTAAGAACTTGAGGCGGTTACGGGCAGCAGGAAACCTTTGACCCCAGCGTTGAACCGGGAGCATCTTTACTGCCGGCGAGTCACCTGTTTTCCCTTGTCAAAAAGCGAGTGGAGGTGGGAAGTTGCTGCTGTAATGGTAACCACTCGAAAAGGTGTGTGATGAAAATGAAACCGTGAATCGTCTTTGGTCTGGGAGACACAAAACGCAGGCCATACAACGGGCAACGGAGGCAGAGTTTTCGTTACCAAAAAAAAGGAGGCAGGAATAATATGCATCACAAAGGCAGTACTATGAAAAGAGAACGGCGGATTCCTTGATTTTTACAAGACCAAGTTAATTGTTGAAAATATAAGCAATAATCCATATGATTTAATTCGAATAATAAACTGATAAAACATGATCATACAGACAGTACCAAAATTAATCATGCAGATCAACAAAGTAGATGGATAGATTACATCTAAATAAGATAAACCTATCACATCTACACAGAATGTTATAATAAGGAACTCTAGCAGAATCTGAAATAAGAAGTTCAGTATTACGTACGGTAGAGCAGCGGCAGCAGCAACCGTAGCTGCAGCGGTGGTAGCAGCGTCGTCAGCCATGTCGTCGATGTAGAGGCTGCCGATGTCCGGGAAGAAGTCCTCGTCGGGAAAGGAGTCGTCGGAAGACGTTGTGGAAGCCAGTAGTCGCGCGCTTGAGCGCTCCCCAAAAACCTGATCGCCCCTCACCCGTACAGGTTCACAAGAGGCGGGGCCTACTGTCCCGATCTGCGGTGCACGCCGCAAGCCGGGATGGGAAAGACGAAAGCGGCGGCGCAATAGACTGGAAGGAGACGCGTGTGGTAAGCGATGCCGGTTAGGTTTAGCACGGAGGTTTATATAGCGCAGGTCAGGAAGATCGTGGGACTCAGCCCACGTCCGAGTCGGTAACAGCCCACGTCCCATAAAGACTGGAAACGGCTGACTCATTAACGCGTCCGTTAATTACTCGTAATTAATCCAAGATTAATTTTCCCAACTAGCAAAAATAAAGCTCGGCTCGGCGAGATTCCCGCAACCCACGGCGCACGCGCGTCGTGACGAGGCGAGGCATGGCGAGACGAGGCGGGTGGCGTCGGAGGAGGAGTGCGCGAGAGTTGCTCTTCTTCTCACACCTTAGTGAGTGGTGGAACAGCCTAGTATATAAGGAGGTATAACTCTCACTCAACTAGCAGCATGAGCCTAAACTTTGACACCACGTGCACAGCCATATGCTGCCATGCACAAATGGGCCAAAGAGAATTTCAGAATTTGTCTAATGGGCCAATAGCCCAAAACTCACCAAATTCCAACAATCCCCCACAAAGTCTCATTGGCACATCACCTCATTTCCATTCCAGAATATTGTTTTATATACTGGTATGTAGTGGAGACTGTTAAGTTGAACTTCCATATTAAATTTCATGCTACACTAGCGAGCAACTTGAATAGTGGACTATGCCTTGAACTACAAGTTTTCTGCACACTAGTTTCACACAAAGTCTAGACCGGTACAGGGCTGCCACAGGGCTTCCCCGCGGTTTGGAGCTTATGCGTCATACTCCAAGGCCTTTCATGAGTTTATTAGAGAGCACCCAACTCTCACGGACTGCGACATTTAACAATCATACTCATATAGGTGTGTCCCTCAATAGTGCAGGACAACATCTCTGTTTAGAAAAATCACTTAGAACACATTAAGATAAATATCAACCTGCCATGCAGAATAAGAGAGTATTGCATCTTTATGGAGATGTAAACATAATAAGGGCATACTCTCCTCTCAGCTGATCAACAGCTTGTCTCCCAGCTCTAATTCACGGAATCTCTGATCACATAGAGTGGGTTGCCATTGTGAACAACTCATTGTGTGGGTCTCAAACCCATCTCCCTCGCTGCATTATCTATCACATTACGTGATAAACCCTTTGTGAAAGGATCTGCCAAGTTCTTAGATGTTTGGATATAATCCAACGCAATAACTTTGGAGTTTCTCAGTTTCCTGACAGATTTTAATCTCCTCTTCACATGCCTTGATGACTTCATATTATTCTTAGAACTGTTTACCTTTACGATCACAGTTTGATTATCACAGTTCATCGGGATGGCGGGTATTGGTTTTTTAACCACAAGTCCATCAAGAGCTCACGAAGCCACTCTGCTTCAACAGTGGTTGTGTCTAATGCTGTGAGTTCTGCTTCCATAGTTGACCTTGTTAAGATGGTCTGCTTGCAAGACTTCCAGGAAACAGCGCCACCACCAAGTGTAAACAAATAACCACTTGTGGCCTTAATCTCATCAGCATCAGATATCCAATTTGAATCACTATACCCCTCAAGTACTCGAGGATACCCAGTATAGTGAATACCATAACTCGTAGTGCCTTTCAAATAGCACAAAACTCTCTCAAGAGCATGCCAATGATCATCTCCAGGATTTGACACAAATCGACTCAGTTTGCTTACAGCAAAGAAGATGCCAGGCCTCGTAGCGCTAGCTAAATACATGAGCGAGCCAATGATTTGAGAATATCTCAATTGATCTTTAGCATTCCTTCGATTCTTTCGAAGTAGCACACTCGAATCATAAGGCGTTGGAGAAGACTTGCAGTCACTATACCCAAAGCGACTCAATATCTTTTCCACATAGTGGGACTGAAGCAGTGTAATCCCACCATTGTCATCCTTCAATAGCTTGATGTTTAAGATTACATCAGCCACTCCTAAGTCCTTCATCTCAAAGCAGCGAGAAATGAAATCTTTGACCTCCTCAATAACATCGAGGTTGGTCCCAAATATCAATATGTCGTCAACATAGAGACACATAATAACTCCCTCGCCCCCACCATGGCGATAGTACACACACTTATCAGCTTCATTTACAACAAAGCCTTCAACGGTTAAAGTTCTTTCAAACTTCTTGTGCCACTGTTTAGGAGCTTGCTTAAGACCATATAAAGACTTTACTAACTTACACACCTTTGCTTCTTGACCATCTACTACAAATCCATCAGGCTGCTCCATATAAATTTCCTCATCTAGCTCTCCATTTAGAAAAGTTGTCTTAACGTCCATTTGATGAACGAGAAGACCATGTGAGGCAGCCAAGGATAGTAGTACTCGAATAGTGGTCAATCTGGCTACAGGTGAGTAGGTATCGAAGAAGTCTTCACCTTCTTTCTGGGTATATCCCTTGGCCACAAGACGTGCCTTGTACTTTTCAATAGTACCATCAGGTCTAAGCTTTTTCTTGAACACCCACTTACATCCTACAGGTTTGCACCCATAAGGACGATCAGTGACCTCCAAAGTTCCATTAGCTAAGATGGAATCCATCTCACTATGGACAGCTTCTTTCCAGTAGTCAGCATCTTGAGATGCATAGGCTTCTGAAATAGAGGTGGGAGTATCATCCACAAGGTACACAATGAAATCATCACCAAATGACTTTGCAGTCCTTTGTCTCTTGCTCCTTTTAGGAGCTTTATTGTCGTCCTCCATAGGATCATTATAGTGTTCTATCGGCATAGTGGGTTCAGGAATTATAACAAATTCCTGACTAGATGAACTAGTCATCTCCTGATTTGATGAGCTTGACATACCTTTCATGGGAAAGATGTCCTCAAAGAAAGTCGCATCATTCGACTCCATAATCGTACCAACATGCATGTCGGATACCTCAGATTTTACTATCAAAAATCTATAGCCAATGTTATGAAAAGCATATCCCAGGAAAACACAATCCACGGTTTTTGGTCCAAGCATTCGCTTCTTGTTTATTGGAATATTGACTTTCGCCAAACACCCCCAAGTTCGTAAGTAAGAGAGTTTAAGCCTTTTCTTCTCCCATTCCTCAAATGGAGTCATGGTTTTTTCTTTTACAGGAACACGGTTTAGGACATGACATGCAGTCATTAGCGCCTCCCCCCACCATTCCTTGCGACCTAATAAGAAGAGAACATGGATATATTAGAACATACATTTGTATTATCACCCGTGTCAATCCACCAATCAGGAGAATGACATACTGAAAGGATAGTAGGTAAAATACCGTACCCAACGTCCTTCATCTCAGTATCGCTAATAACAACATTAGCGGTCTTGTCGCTGTTCCCATGTTGCCGCTTGTCAAAGCGATTAGGGCAGCTAGGAGCCCAATGATCAGGATCACCACAGACGTGGCAAGAGCCTTTCTTCTTATCATTCTTCCTCTTAAAGTTGGTGGAGTGAGTGGCCTTGTTCTTGCCATCAAACTTCCCTTTTTCATCAGACTTGTTCTTATTCTTGAACTTGTGGGATTGGAAGTTTTTCTTCTGTACCAAATTAGCACTAGAAGCTCCCTCAAAACCTCGAGCATGTGTGTCCTTTGCTCTCGTCTTCTCTTCCATATGAAGAGACCCAATGAGATCCGTAACGGAAAACTCTTGTCTCTTATGTTTCAGAGAGGTAGCAAAACTCCTCCACATGGGAGGAAGCTTGGCAATAATGCCTCCGGCCACAAACTTGTCCCGTAAGGTACACTTGAACTGATCGAGTTCTTTGGTAAGTGATTGTATCTCATGAGCTTGCTCAACGACGGAGCGTTCATCAACCATCTTGTAGTCATAGAATTGCTCCATGACATACAACTCAGTGCCAGCGTCCGAGACCCCAAACTTAGCCTCGAGCGCATCCCACGTGTCTTTGCCATTATCAAATGACATATATGGGTCAACAATGTTGTCCCCAAGAATACTGAATAGAGCCGCCATAAACATATTATCGGCTTTTTTAAAGGCCGCTTCCTGCTCAGTAGAAAGATCTTCTTCAGGTTTGCCAAGATTGGCGCTATAGCAATTTAGGTTTTTAAACCATAGAATTGCTCTCGCACGCCATCTCTTATAGTGCATACCATCAAACGAAGGAGGCCTAGTAGCTGCGGCTACACCAGTTGAATTCAGTTGCCTATAATCAGCTTTTTGGATTGTTGAAAATATAAGCAATAATCCATATGATTTAATCCGAATAATAAACTGATAAAACATGATCATGCAGACAGTAGCAAAACTAATCATGCAGATCAACAAAGTAGATGAACATATTACATCTAAATAAGATAAACCTATCACATCTACATCGAACACTAGAATAAGGAACTCTAGGAGAATCTGAAATAAGAAGTTCAGTATTACGTACGGTAGAGCAGCGGCAGTAGCAACCGTAGCTGCAGCGGTGGTAGCAGCGTCGTCAGCCATGTCGTCGATGTAGAGGCTGCCGATGTTCGGAAAGAAGTTCTCGTCGGGGAAGGAGTCGTCGGAAGACGTTGTGGAAGCCAGTAGTCGTGCTTGAGCGCTCCACAAAAACCTGATCGCCCCTCACCCGTACAGGTTCACAAGAGGCGGGGTTCCGGAGGCCTACTGTACCGATCTGCGGTACACACCGCAAGCCGGGATGGGGAAGACGAAAGCGGCGACGCAATAGACTGGAAGGAGACGCGTGTGGTAAGCGATGCCGATTAGGTTTAGCACGGAGGTTTATATAGCGCAGGTCAGGAAGATCGTGGAACTCAGCCCACGTCCCATAAAGACTGGAAATGGCTGACTCATTAAAGCGTCCGTTAATTACTCGTAATTAATCCAAGATTAATTTTCCCAACTATCAAAAATAAAGCTCGGCTTGGCGAGATTCCCGCAACCCGTGGCGCGCGCGCGTCGTGACGAGGCGAAGCGGGCAGCATCGGAGGAGGAGTGCGCGAGAGCTGCTCTTCTTATCACACCTTAGTGAGTGGTGGAACAACCTAGTATATAAGGAGGTGTAACTCTCACTCAACTAGCAGTATGAGACTAAACTTTGACACCACATGCACAGTCATATGCTGCCATGCACAAATGGGCCAAAGAGAATTTCAGAATTTGTCTAATGGGCCAATAGCCCAAAACTCACCAAATTCCAACAATCCTCAACCAAGTCTCATTGGCACATCACCTCATTTCCATTCCAGAATATTGTTTTATATACCGGTGTGTAGTGGAGACTGTTAAGTTGAACTTCCGTATTAAACTTCATGCTACACTAGCGAACAACTTGAATAGTGGACTATGCCTTGAACTACAAGTTTTCTGCACACTAGTTTCACACAAAGTCTAGACCGGTACAGGGTTGCCATAGGGCTGCCCCGCGGTTTGGAGCCTATGCATCATACTCCAAGGCCTTTCATGAGTTTATTAGAAAGCATCCAACTCTCACGTACTGCGACGTTTAACATTCATACTCATATAGGTGTGTCCCTCAATAGATGTTCAGCAGGACAACATCTTTGTTTAGAAAAACCACTTAGAACACATTAAGATAAATATCAACCTGCCATGCAGAATAAGAGAGTATTGCATCTTTATGGAGATGTAAACATAATAAGGGCATACTCTCCTCTCAGCTAATCAACAGCTTGTCTCCCAGCTCTAATTCACGGGATCTCCGATCACATAGAGTGGGTTGCCATTGTGAACAACTCATTGTGTGGGTCTCAAACCCATCTCCCTCGATGCATTATCTATCACATTACGTGATAAACCCTTTGCGAAAGGATCTTCCAAGTTCTTAGATGTTTGGATATAATCCAACGCAATAACTCCGGAGTTTCTCAGTTTCCTGACAGATTTTAATCTCCTCTTCACATGCCTTGATGACTTCATATTATCCTTAGAACTGTTTACCTTGACGATCACAGTTTGATTATCACAGTTCATCGGGATGGCGGGTATTGGTTTTTTAACCACAAGTCCATCAAGAGCTCACGAAGCCACTCTGCTTCAACAGTGGTTGTGTCTAATGCTCTGAGTTCTGCTTCCATAGTTGACCTTGTTAAGATGGTCTGCTTGCAAGACTTCCAGGAAACAGCGCCACCACCAAGTGTAAACAAATAACCACTTGTGGCCTTAATCTCATCAGCATCAGATATCCAATTTGAATCACTATACCCCTCAAGTACTCGAGGATACCCAGTATAGTGAATACCATAACTCGTAGTGCCTTTCAAATAGCACAAAACTCTCTCAAGAGCATGCCAATGATCATCTCCAGGATTTGACACAAATCGACTCAGTTTGCTTACAGCAAAGAAGATGTCAGGCCTCGTAGCGCTAGCTAAATACATGAGCGAGCCAATGATTTGAGAATATCTCAATTGATCTTTAGCATTCCTTCGATTCTTTCGAAGTAGCACACTCGGATCATAAGGCGTTGGAGAAGACTTGTAGTCACTATACCCAAAGCGACTCAATATCTTTTCCACATAGTGGGACTGAAGCAGTGTAATCCCACCATTGTCATCCTTCAGTAGCTTGATGTTTAAGATTACATCAGCCACTCCCAAGTCCTTCATCTCAAAGCAGCGAGATAGGAACTCTTTGACCTCCTGAATAACATCGAGGTTGGTCCCAAATATCAGTATGTCGTCAACATAGAGACACATAATAACTCCCTCGCCCCCACCATGGCGATAGTACACACACTTATCAGCTTCGTTTACAACAAAGCCTTCAGCGGTTAAAGTTCTTTCAAACTTCTCGTGCCATTGCTTAGGAGCTTGCTTAAGACCATATAAAGACTTCACTAACTTACACACCTTTGCTTCTTCACCATCTACTACAAATCCATCAGGCTGCTCCATACAAATTTCCTCATCTAGCTCTCATTTAGAAAAGCTGTCTTAACGCCCATTTGATGAACGAGAAGACCATGTGAGGCAGCCAAGGATAGTAGTACTCGAATAGTGGTCAATTTGGCTACAGGTGAGTAGGTATCGAAGAAGTCTTCACCTTCTTTCTGGGTATATCCCTTGGCCACAAGACGTGCCTTGTACTTTTCAATAGTACCATTAGGTCTAAGCTTTTTCTTGAACACCCACTTACATCCTACAGGTTTGCACCCATAAGGAAGATCAGTGACCTCCCAAGTTCCATTAGCTAAGATGGAATCCATCTCACTACGGACAACTTCTTTCCAGTAGTCATCATCTTGAGATGCATAGGCTTCTGAAATAGAGGTGGGAGTATCATCCACAAGGTACACAATGAAATCATTACCAGATGACTTTGCTGCCCTTTGTCTCTTGCTCCTTTTAGGAGCTTCATTGTCGTCCTCCACAGGATCATTATAGTGTTCTATCGGCATAGTGGGTTCAGGAATTATAACAAATTCCTGACTAGATGAACTAGTCATCTCCTGATTTGATGAGCTTGACATACCTTTCATGAGAAAGATGTTCTCAAAGAAAGTCGCATCATTCGACTCCATAATCGTACCAACATGCATGTCGGATACCTCAAATTTTACTATCAAAAATCTATAGCCAATGCTATGAAAAGCATATCCCATAAAAACACAATCCACGGTTTTTGGTCCAAGCTTTCGCTTCTTGGTTATTGGTGTTGGGTCCGCAGCATAGAAAACAAAAAATTTCCTACGGTGTGAACTACACGCCAAGATCTATCTACTAGGTACAAAGCAAACGGGTGGACATACATCCATAGAGAACTTACCCTCGAAGACAACGAGCTTTGTTAACGAGTAGGAACTCGTGGTTGATGTAGTCGTACACTTGCCGATCTCAAGATCGTGAGGAAGTCCGAGCGCCGCAACTCAGCAGCGCATCCGCACTCGCACACACGTTCAAGCTACCGGACAACCTCCACCTCCTCGCTCCAGCGATCCAGCGGAAGCAGCAACTCCTTCCAGACGAAATGCCACCAGGAACATGTATCTCGCTAATCCGAGACCATGGGGGAATAATTCTAGAGGGGGAGAGAGATCCTTCACAAGGAGGTGTGAGGATGAAGGAGGAAATGGGTGGCCTTTTATAGGAGGAGGGGGTGCCCCCTCTCTCCATGGCCGGCGCATGGGGGGGTGACCCCTCACCTCCCCCATTCATGTGGTGGTAACCCCTCTACATTAAAATGCCTCTTCACATTCCCTTTTAAAGTCTCCACATTAAATGCATTAAGTTTCTCCAAATTTAATGCTCTCTCATTTAATAAAACTCTTTTATTAAATTTATTCAGAATTTTGTTAATTACTTTAATTAACAAACATTCACATATAGCCCCGTGCTATATTTCAATATCACATGCAGAACTACCTTCTACAATTTCACCCGAAACAATTTCCGGTTTCTATTGAAACAATTCTTGCGCTTTGCAATTCTTTCGTCTGAAACATATGTGCTCCAAAATGGTGTCCGGTAACTCTTAAGTGTGCCACCCTACGGTTCGCGAATAATGCAGACATGATCGAGACCCTTCTCCGATCAATAATCAGCAGCGGGACCTGGAGATCCGTACTGACTCCTACACATTCAACGATGACTCCTGTGATCGTGAGAACCTTTAACGCTTGTAACTCAATCCCTTTGTCTCTCGATACATTACATGTCCGAGATTCGATCATCGGTATCTCCATACCTAGTTTGATCTCGTTACCGACATGTACTCTTTTCTTGTTCCCGTGATATAACATTCTAGTGATCACATCACTTGCTTGCAAGCTATCCTAATGTGATATCACCGAGAGGGCCCAGAGTATATCTATCCGTCATCTGGATTGACAAATTCCACTCTTGATCCATGAGCCTCAACATAACACCTTCGTAGCACTGAACCCATCTTTATAGTCACCCTGTTACGGTGTGACGTTTGATGTTATCAAGATACTCTTCCGGTGTTAGCAATTAACATGATCTCATGGTCTAAGGATAAAGATTACTTCGTATGATGTTATAGCAATATAAACACAATGACTTGATTGTAATGCTATACTTCGGATGAATGTTCATCACATCATTCCACCAATGGTGTGACCTTGTTATTAACAACATCCAATGTCCATGATCAGGAAACCTTGATCATCTTGTTAATCAACAAGCTAGTCTATAAGAGAGGCATGACTAGGAACCCTTTTTGTTTATTAAACACACATGTATTGATGTTTCCTATCAATACAATTATAGCATGTAAAATAAGTATCTATCATATATAAGGAATACATAATAACAACTTTATTATTGCCTCTCAGGGCATATTTCCTTCAGTCTCCCACTTGCACTAGAGACAATAATCTAGTTCACATAGTGATAAATCTAACACCCATGGAGTTCTGGTGTTGATCATGTTTTGCCCTAGGGAGTACTTTAGTCAACGGATCTGCTACATTCAGGTCCGTGTGCACTTTACAAATCTTTATATCTCCATCCTTGACATGTTCGCGGATGGAGTGAAACCGGCGCTTAATATGCTTGGAATTCTTGTGAGACCTTGGTTCCTTGGCGTTGGCTATGGCTCCATTGTTGTCACAATAGATCACCATCGGGTCCAACGCATTGGGAACCACACCCAGTTCTGTTATGAACTCTTTCATCCAAACTGCTTCCTGCGCCGCTTCTGAAGCAGCAACATATTCCGCCTCCGTTGTTGATCTAGCCACCATAGGTTGTTTGGAGCTCCTCCAACTAACTGCTGCTCCGTTCAAGAGAAATACGTATCCGGATTGAGACTTAGAGTCATCCGGATTAGTGTCAAAGCTAGCATCGACATAACACTTAGCGACTAGCTCTTCTTCACCTCCGTATATAAGAAACATATCCTTAGTTCTTCTCAAGTACTTAAGGATATTCTTGACCGCTATCCAGTGTTCCGAACCTGGATCAGATTGGTACCTACTAGTCAAACTAATAGCATGTGACACATCCGGTCTTGTACATAGCATGGTATACATTATAGAGCCTATGGCTGAGGCATAGGGGATCCTATCCATTATCTCTCTTTCTTCCGCCGTAGCTGGACTTTGAGTCTTACTCAATGTCTTGCCTTGCAACATAGGTAAGAACCCCTTCTTACTTCTGTCCATATTAAACTTCTTTAATATCTTATCAAGGTATGTACTCTGCGATAGCCCAATTAGGCGTCTTGATCTATCTCTATAGATTTTAATGCCTAATATATATGAAGCTTCACTAAGGTCCTTCATCGAAAATTTGCTGTTTAGATAACTTTTAACACTGTTTAAAAGATCTAAATCATTTCCAATCAATAATATGTCATCCACATATAATATTAGAAATGCCACATTGCTCCCACTCACTTTCTTGTAAATACAAGCCTCTCCATAAGTTTGGACAAATCCAAACTCTTTGATCACCTCATCAAAGCGGAGATTCCAACTCCGTGATGCTTTCTTCAGTCCATAGATGGATCGCTGAAGTTTGCACACCTTATTAGCATCCTTAGGATCGATAAAACCCTTAGGTTGTATCATATACGACTCTTCTTCAATCTTACCATTGAGAAACGCAGTTTTAACATCCATCTGCCATATTTCATAATCGAAATATGCAGCAATTGCTAACATAATCCTAACCGACTTAAGCATCGCTACGGGAGAGAATGTCTCATCGTAGTCAACTCCTTGAATTTGTCGAAACCCCATTGCAACAAGTCGAGCCTTATAGATGGTCACATTACCATCAACATCAGTTTTTCTTTTGAAAATCCATTTATTCTCAACGGCCTTTCGGTCGTGAGGTAAGTCCACCAAGTTCCAAACTTGGTTCTTGTACATGGATTCCATCTCGGATTTCATGGCTTCTAGCCATTTGTTGGAATTCGGGCTCATCATCGCTTCTTTATATGTCACAGGGTCATCCATTTCATCAATCATGAAATTCATAACAGGATTGCCGTACAGTTCAGGAGCTGCACGTGTCCTGCTTGACCTGCGAGGTTCGGTAGTGTCCTCTTTAGGAGTTTCATGATCAATATCATTAGCTCTCTCTTCATTAGGTGAAGTCAACTCCGAAACAACTTCTGGAGCTGCGCTACTCGCCATTTCATGAAGAGAAGGTTCAATAACCTCTTCGAGTTCTACCTTCCGACTACTCACACCTTTGGCGAGAAAGTCCTTCTCAAGAAAGGATCCATTCTTGGCAACAAAGACCTTGCCCTCGGATCTGTGATAGAAGGTATACCCAATCGTTTCCTTAGGATATCCTATGAAGATGCATTTTTCTGCTTTGGGTTCGAGTTTATCCGGTTGAAGTTTCTTCACATAAACATTGCATCCCCAAACTTTAAGAAACGACAGCTTAGGTTTGTTTCCAAACCACAATTCATACGGTGTCGTTTCAACGGATTTAGATGGTGCCCTATTTAAAGTGAATGTAGCGGTTTCCAGTGCATAACCCCAAAATGACAGTGGCAAGTCAGTCAGAGACATCATAGATCGAACCATATCCAATAAAGTACGATTACGACATTCTGACACACCATTACGTTGTGGTGTTCCGGCAGGCGTGAGTTGTGAAACTATTCCACAGTCTTTCATATGTGTGCTAAACTCGTAACTAAGATACTCTCCTCCACGGTCGGACCGCAGAAATTTGATCTTTCTGTTACGATGATTTTCCACTTCATTTTGAAATTCTTTGAACTTTTCAAAAGTTTCAGACTTGTGTTTCATAAAATAGATATACCCATATCTACTCAAATCATCCGTGAAAGTAACAAAATAACGATATCCACCTTGCGCCGACATACTCATTGGTCCACACACATCAGTATGTATGATTTCCAATAGATCTATCGCCCGTTCCATTGAACCGGAAAACGGCGTTCTAGTCATCTTTCCCATAAGGCATGGCTCACATGTATCAAATGATTCAAAATCAAGTGATTCCAAAAGTCCATCAGAATGGAGTTTCTTCATGCGTTTAACGCCAATATGACCTAGACGGCAGTGCCACATATATGTAGATATATCATTATCAAGTTTAATCCTTTTAGCATCAACATTATGAATATGCGTAATACTACTATCGAGATCCAACAGAAATAAACCATTCAACATAGGTGCATGACCATAAAAGATATTATTCATATAAATCGAACAACCATTGTTTTCAGACTTAAATGAATAACCACTTTGCATCAAACACGATCCAGATACAATGTTCATGGTTAGTGCAGGCACCAAATAACAATTATTTAGGTTTATAACTAATCCCGATGCCATATGGAGAGGCAGCGTTCCGACGGCGATCACATCAACTCTTGATCCATTGCCGACCCGCATCGAGACCTCATCCCTTGCTAGTTGTCGCTTGTTCCGCAGCCCCTGAACCGAGTTACATATATTAGAAACCGATCCCGTATCAAATACCCAGGTGCTACTGCGAGTACTAGTCAAGTACACATCAATAACATGTATATCACATATACCTTTGTTTGCCTTGCCGGACTTCTTGTCCGCCAAATACTTGGGGCAGTTGCGCTTCCAATGGCCAGTCCCCTTGCAATAGTAGCACTCGGTGTCATACTTAGGGCCAGCTCGGGGTTTTCTTTTCAGGCGTGGCAACAGACTTGCCACCCTTCTTTCCCTTGTGCTTGCCTTTCTTGTCCTTCTTGAAACCGGTGATCCTATTGATCATCAACACTTGATGTTCTTTCCTAATCTCCACTTCTGCAGTCTTAAGCATTGACAGAAGCTCGGGAAGAGACTTCTTCATGCCCTGCATATTATAGTTCATCACGAAGCTCTTGTAGCTAGGTGGCAGAGATTGGAGAACACGATGTATGCCTAAGTCAATGGGAATCGTTATTCCCAAGGACACAAGCTTATCGGCGTACCCAGACATTTTGAGTACGTGCTCACTAACGGAGTTGTTTTCCTCCATCATGCAGCTAAAGAACTTTTCTGTAGCATTATAACTCTCTACGGCAGCATGGGTATCGAAAATCATTTTCAATTCTCCCATGGTATCAAAGGCATTGCCATTTTCGAAACGCTTTCGAAGTTCTGGCTCTAGCCCATACAGTATGCCGCAATGAACTAAGTTGTGGTCCTCCTGACGAGTTATATAGACGTTCTTTTCCTCGTCAGGGGCATCAGAAGCTGGCGGGGGGGGGGGGGGGCTAGCGGCGCATCTAGCACATATTGCTTTTGTGCAGCAGTGAGGAGAATCCTCAAATTCATAGCCCAGTTGGTGAAGTTGCTACCATTCGCAGCAAGTTTTTCTTTCTCCATGAACACATTGAAATTAAAAGCAGGTGGTGCCATCTACAACAGAATTTGTAAAGTATATTTATACTAATTTTATGATAGATTGAGTTCAACTAATCCAAATTACTAATGAACTCCCACTCAAAAACGACATCCCTCGTGTCCTTTTGGTGATTACATGAACCAAATCCACTACACCAAGTCCGATCATCACGTGAGTCGGTGTAGCTTCAAAGGCGAGCATCTATATGGGCATCATATCAACTATATGACTCATGCTTAACCTTTCGGTCCGTGTTCCGAGGCCATGTCTGTACATGCTAGGCTCGTCAAGTAAGAACCTTAGTATTTGCGTGTGTAAAACTGTCTTACACCCGTTGTATGAAAGCATAGAGTTGAAAACACCCGATCATCACGTGATACCTCAAAACACGATCCACAAAATGGTGCATACTTAAGGAAGAACACATTTTATCTTGATATCTAAATGAGGGATCATCTTATAATGCTACCAAACGCACCAAACTAGCAATATAAGATGCTAACATCTAATGTGTGAAGTGAGGTGATATGGTCCATGCATTTGATCTCTATCATTTGCATCGTGGTATGATCTCTATCATTCCTTTGTGTGTAAGGCCAAGGTCTATGGAACTTACACGTTAAGTGAGTTGTAAGAGTATCTATTATACATCTACTTACAACAATACCATATCAAAACACTAGCCCAGCAACGATCTAAACTAGACGCCTCTAATTTATCAATTGCAAGTTTTACGTGGCTTAGGGCTTTCGGAGATAGAACCTGTCTAACCTACGAACATGAACCACAACGAGGATAACCAAGTTATTAGAAACTCGTTGTAAATCAGATATTGACTATAGTAGGAGAGACAGACACCCGCCAGCCACTTATGCAAAACAAGTTGCATGTCAGTCGTGGAACCGGTCTCATGTACGATGACATGTAAGGTTGGTCCGGGCCGCTTCATCCCACTATGCCACCAATATCCAAAGTACATAGAAGATGCAATAACATGATCATCATCGCCCACATATAAACATATGTGTACTACCCGTGCAAAGCACCTACGCATAGATCAGGCTCTGATACCACTGTTGGGTCTGCAGCATAGAAAACAAATTTTTCCTACGGTGTGAACTACACGCCAAGATCTATCTACTAGGTACAAAGCAAACGGGTGGACATACATCCATAGAGAACTTACCCTCGAATACAACGGGTTTTGTTAACGAGTAGGAACTCGTGGTTGATGTAGTCGTACACTTGCCGATCTCAAGATCGTGAGCAAGTCCGAGCGCCGCAACTCAGCAGCGCATCCGCACTCGCACACACGTTTAAGCCACCGGACAACCTCCACCTCCTCGCTCCAGCGATCCAGCGGAAGCAGCAACTCCTTCCAGACGAAATGCCACCGGGAACATGTATCTCGCTAATCCAAGACCATGGGGGAATAATTCTAGAGGGGGAGAGAGATCCTTCACAAGGAGGTGTGAGGATGAAGGAGGGAATGGGTGACCTTTTATAGGAGGAGGGGGGGTGCCCCCTCTCTCCATGGCCAGCGCATGGGGGGGTGACCCCTCACCTCCCCCATTCATGTGGTGGTACCCCCTCCACATTAAAATGCCTCTTCACATTCCCTTTTAAAGTCTCCACTTTAAATGCATTAAGTTTCTCCAAATTTAATGCTCTCTCATTTAATAAAACTCTTTTATTAAATTTATTTAGAATTTTGTTAATTACTTTAATTAACAAACATTCACATATAGCCCCTTGCTATATGTCAATATCACATGCAGAACTACCTTCTGCAATTTCACCCGAAACAATTTACAGTTTCTATTGAAACAATTCCTACGCTTTGCAATTCTTTCGTCTGAAACATATGTGCTCCAAAATGGTGTCCGGTAACTCTTAAGTGTGCCACCCTACGGTTCACGAATAATGCAAACATGATCGAGACCCTTCTTCGATCAATAATCAGCAGCGGGACCTAGAGATCCGTACAGACTCCTACACATTCAACGATGACTCCTGTGATCGTGAGAACCTTTAACGCTTGTAACTAAATCCCTTTGTCTCTCGATATATTACATGTCCGAGATTCGATCATCGGTATCTCCATACCTAGTTTGATCTCGTTACCGACATGCACTCTTTTCTCGTTCCCGTGATATAACATTCTAGTGATCACATCACTTGCTTGCAAGCTATCCTAATGTGATATCACCGAGAGGGCCCAGAGTATATCTATCCGTCATCTGGATTGACAAATTCCACTCTTGATCCATGAGCCTCAACATAACACCTTCGTAGCACTGAACCCATCTTTATAGTCACCCTGTTACGGTGTGACGTTTGATGTTATCAAGATACTCTTCCGGTGTTAGCAATTAACATGATCTCATGGTCTAAGGATAAAGATTACTTCGTATGATGTTATAGCAATATAAACACAATGACTTGATCGTAATGCTATACTTCGGATGAATGTTCATCACATCATTCCACCAATGGTGTGACCTTGTTATTAACAACATCCAATGTCCATGATCAGGAAACCTTGAACATCTTGTTAATCAACAAGCTAGTCTATAAGAGAGGCATGACTAGGAACCCTTTTTGTTTATTAAACACACATGTATTGATGTTTCCTATCAATACAATTATAGCATGTAAAATAAACATCTATCATATATAAGGAATACATAATAACAACTTTATTATTTCCTCTCAGGGCATATTTCCTTCAATTGGAATATTGACTTTCGCCAAACATCCCCAAGTTCGTAAGTAAGAGAGTTTAAGCCTTTTCTTCTCCCATTCCTCAAATGGAGCCATGGTTTTATCCTTTACAGGAACACGGTTTAGGACATGACATGCAGTCATTAGCGCCTCCCCTCACCATTCCCTGCGACCTGATAAGAAGAGAACATGGATATATCAGAACATACATGTGTATTAGCACCCATGTCAATCCACCAATCAGGAGAATGACATACTGAAAGGATAGTAGGTAAAATACCGTACCCAACGTCCTTCATCTCAGTATCGCTAATAACAACATTAGCGGTCTTGCCGCTGTTCCCATGTTGCCGCTTATCAAAGCGATAAGGGCAGCTAGGAGCCTAATGATCAGGATCACCATAGACGTGGCAAGAGCCTTATTATTGAACTTGTGGGATTGGAAGTTTTTCTTCTGTACCAAATTGGCACTAGAAGCTCCCTCAAAACTTCGAGCACGTGTGTCCTTTGCTCTCGCCTTTTCTTCCACATGAAGAGACCCAACGAGATCCGTAACGAAAAACTCTTGTCTCTTATGTTTCAGAGAGGTAGCAAAACTCCTCCACATGGGAGGAAGCTTGGCAATAATGCCTCCGGCCACAAACTTGTCCGGTAAGGTACACTTGAACTGCTCGAGTTCTTTGGCAAGTGATTGTATCTCATGAGCTTGCTCAACGACGGAGCGCTCATCAACCATCTTGTAGTCATAGAATTGCTCCATGACATACAACTCAGTGCCAGCGTCCGAGACCCCAAACTTGGCCTCGAGCGCATCCCACGTGTCTTTGCCATTATCAAATGACATATATGGGTCAACAATGTTGTCCCCAAGAATACTGAATAGAGCCGCCATAAACATATTATCGGCTTTCTTAAAGGTCGCTTCCTGCTCAGCAAAAAGATCTCCTTCAGGTTTGCCAAGAGTGGCGCTATAGCAATTTAGGTTTTTAAACCATAGAATTGCTCTCGCGCGCCATCTCTTATAGTGCATACCATCAAACGAAGGAGGCCTAGTAGCCGCGGCTACACCATTTGAATTCAGTTGCCTATAATCATGTTTTTGGATTGTTGAAAATATAAGCAATAATCCATATGATTTAATCTGAATAATAAACTGATAAAACATGATCATGCAGACAGTACCAAAACTAATCATGCAGATTAACAAAGTAGATGAACAGATTACATCTAAATAAGATAAACCTATCACATCTACACCGAACGCTAGAATAAGGAACTCTAGCAGAATCTGAAATAAGAAGTTCAGTATTACGTACGGTAGAGCAGCGGTAGCAGCAACCGTAGCTGCAGCGGTGGTAGCAGCATCGTCAACCATGTCGTCGATGTAGAGGCTGCCGATGTCCGGGAAGAAGTCCTCGTCGGAGAAGGAGTCGTCGGAAGACGTTGTGGAAGCCAGTAGTCGCGCTTGAGCGCTCCACAAAAACCTGATCGCCCCTCACCCGTACAGGTTCACAAGAGGCAGGTTTCCGGAGGCCTACTGTCCCGATCTGCGGTGCACGCCGCAAGCCGGGATGGGGAAGACGAAAGCGGCGGCGGAATAGACTGGAAGGAGATGCGTGTGGTAAGCGATGCCGATTAGGTTTAGCACGGAGGTTTATATAGCGCAAGTCAGGAAGATCGTGGGACTCAACCCACGCCCGAGTCGGTAACAACCCACGTCCCATAAAGACTGGAGACGGCTGACTCATTAACGCGTCCATTAATTACTCGTAATTAATCCAAGATTAATTTTCCCAACTAGCAAAAATAAAGCTCGGCTTGGCGAGATTCCCGCAACCCGCGGCGCGCGCGCGTCGTGAGGAGGCGAGGCGTGGCGGGCGACATCAGAGGAGGAGTGCGCGAGAGCCGCTCTTCTTCTCACACCCTAGTGAGCGGTGGAACAGCCTAGTATATAAGGAGGTGTAACTCTCACTCAACTAGCAGTATCAGACTAAACTTTGACACTACGTGCACAGCCATATGCTGCCATGCACAAATGGGCCAAAGAGAATTTCAGAATTTGTCTAATGGTCTAATAGCCCAAAACTCACCAAATTCCAACAATCCCCCACAAAGTCTCATTGGCAAATCACCTCATTTCCATTCCAGAATATTGTTTTATATACCGGTGTGTAGTGGAGACTGTTAAGTTGAACTTCCATATTAAACTTCATGCTACACTAGCGAACAACTTGAATAGTGGACTATGCCTTGAACTACAAGTTTTCTGCACACTAGTTTCACACAAAGTCTAGACTGGTACAGGGCTTCCACAGGGCTTCCCCGCGGATGGAGCTTATGTGTCATACTCCAAGGCCTTTCATGAGTTTATTAGAAAGCATCCAACTCTCACGTACTGCGACGTTTAACATTCATACTCATATAGGTGTGTCCCTCAATAGATGTTCAGCAGGACAACATCTCTGTTTAGAAAAACCACTTAGAACACATTAAGATAAATATCAACCTGCCATGCAGAATAAGAGAGTATTGCATCTTTATGGAGATGTAAACATAATAAGGGCATACTCTCCTCTCAGCTAATCAATAGCTTGTCTCCCAGCTCTAATTCACGGGATCTCCGATCACATAGAGTGGGTTACCATTGTGAATAACTCATTGTGTGGGTCTCAAACCCATCTCCCTCGATGCATTATCTATCACATTACGTGATAAACCCTTTGTGAAAGGATTTGCCAAGTTCTTAGATATTTGGATATAATCCAACGCAATAACTCCGGAGTTTCTCAGTTTCCTGACAGATTTTAATCTCCTCTTCACATGCCTTGATGACTTCATATTATTCTTAGAACTGTTTACCTTGATGATCACAGTTTGATTATCACAGTTCATCGGGATGGCGGGTATTGGTTTTTCAACCACAGGTAAGTCCATCAAGAGCACACGAAGCCACTCTGCTTCAACAGTGGCTGTGTCTAATGCTGTGAGTTCTGCTTCCATAGTTGACCTCGTTAAGATGGTCTTCTTGCAAGACTTCCAGGAAACAACGCCACCACCAAGTGTAAACAAATAACCACTTGTGGCCTTAATCTCATCAGCATCAGATATCCAATTTGAATCACTATACCCCAAGTACTCGAGGATACCCAGTATAGTGAATACCATAACTCGCAGTGCCTTTCAAATAGCACAAAACTCTCTCAAGAGCATGCCAATGATCATCTCCAGGATTTGACACAAATCGACTCAGTTTGCTTACAGCAAAGGAGATGTCAGGCCTCGTAGCGCTAGCTAAATACATGAGCGAGCCAATGAATTGAGAGTATCTCAATTGATCTTTAGCTTTCCTTCGATTCTTTCGAAGTAGCACACTCGGATCATAAGGCGTTGGAGAAGACTTGCAGTCACTATACCCAAAGCGACTCAATATCTTTTCCACATAGTGGGACTGAAGCAGTGTAATCCCACCATTGTCATCCTTCAGTAGCTTGATGTTTAAGATTACATCAGCCACTCCCAAGTCCTTCATCTCAAAGCAGCGAGATAGGAACTCTTTGACCTCCTGAATAACATCGAGGTTGGTCCCAAATATCAGTATGTCGTCAACATAGAGACACATAATAACTCCCTCGCCCCCACCATGGCGATAGTACACACACTTATCAGCTTCGTTTACAACAAAGCCTTCAGCGGTTAAAGTTCTTTCAAACTTCTCGTGCCATTGCTTAGGAGCTTGCTTAAGACCATATAAAGACTTCACTAACTTACACACCTTTGCTTCTTGACCATCTACTACAAATCCATCAGGCTGCTCCATATAAATTTCCTCATCTAGCTCTCCATTTAGAAAAGCTGTCTTAACGCCCATTTGATGAACGAGAAGACCATGTGAGGCAACCAAGGATAGTAGTACTCGAATAGTGGTCAATTTGGCTACAGGTGAGTAGGTATCGAAGAAGTCTTCACCTTCTTTCTAGGTATATCCCTTGGCCACAAGACGTGCCTTGTACTTTTCAATAGTACCATCAGGTCTAAGCTTTTTCTTGAACACCCACTTACATCCTACAGGTTTGCACCCATAAGGAAGATCAGTGACCTCCCAAGTTCCATTAGCTAAGATGGAATCCATCTCACTACGGACAGCTTCTTTCCAATAGTCAGCATCTTGAGATGCATAAGCTTCTGAAATAGAGGTGGGAGTATCATCCACAAGGTACACAATGAAATCATCACCAGATGACTTTGCTGCCCTTTGTCTCTTGCTCCTTTTAGGAGCTTCATTGTCGTCCTCCACTAGATCATTATAGTGTTCTATCGGCATAGTAGGTTCAGGAATTATAACAAATTCCTGACTAGATGAACTAGTCATCTTTGATGAGCTTGACATACCTTTCATGGGAAAGATGTCCTCAAAGAAAGTCGCATCATTCTACTCCATAATCGTACCAACATGCATGTCGGATACCTCAGATTTTGCTATCAAAAATCTATAGACAATGCTATGAAAAGCATATCCCATAAAAACACAATCCACGGTTTTTGGTCCAAGCTTTCGCTTCTTGGTTATTGGAATATTGACTTTCGCCAAACATCCCCATGTTCGTAAGTAAGATAGTTTAAGCCTTTTCTTCTCCCATTCCTCAAATGGAGTCATGGTTTTATCCTTTACAGGAACACGGTTTAGGACATGACACGCAGTCATTAGCGCCTCCCCCCACCATTCCTTGCGACCTGATAAGAAGAGAACATGGATATATCAGAACATACATGTGTATTAGCACCCATGTCAATCCACCAATCAGGAGAATGACACACTGAAAGGATAGTAGGTAAAATACCGTACCCGACGTCCTTCATCTCAGTATCGCTAATAACAACATTAGCGGTCTTCCCGCTGTTCCCATGTTGCCGCTTGTCAAAGCGATTAGGGCAGCTAGGAGCCCAATGATCAGGATCACCATAGACATGGCAAGAGCCTTTCTTCTTATCATTCTTCCTCTTAAAGTTGGTGGAGTGAGTGGCCTTGTTCTTGCCATCAAACTTCCCTTTGCCATCAGACTTGTTCTTATTATTGAACTTGTGGGATTGGAAGTTTTTCTTCTGTACCAAATTGGCACTAGAAGCTCCCTCAAAACTTCAAGCACGTGTGTCCTTTGCTCTCGCCTTCTCTTCCACATGAAGAGATCCAACCGAGACCCCAAACTTGGCCCCGAGCGCATCCCACGCGTCTTTGCCATTATCAAATGACATATATGAGTCAACAATGTTGTCCCCAAGAATACTGAATAGAGCCGCCATAAACATATTATCGGCTTTCTTAAAGGCCGCTTCCTGCTCAGCAAAAAGATCTCCTTCAGGTTTGCCAAGAGTAGCGCTATAGCAATTTAGGTTTTTAAACCATAGAATTGCTCTCGCGCGCCATCTCTTATAGTGCATACCATCAAACGAAGGAGGCCTAGTAGCCGCGGCTACACCAGTTGAATTCAGTTGCCTATAATCATGTTTTTAGATTGTTGAAAATATAAGCAATAATCCATATGATTTAATCCGAATAATAAACTGATAAAACATGATCATGCAGACAGTACCAAAACTAATCATGTAGATTAACAAAGTAGATAAACAAATTACATCTAAATAAGATAAACCTATCACATCTACACCGAACGCTAGAATAAGGAACTCTAGCAGAATCTGAAATAAGAAGTTTAGTATCACGTACGGTAGAGCAGCGGGAGCAGCAGCCGTAGCTGCAGTGGTGGTAGCAGCGTCGTCAGCCATGTCGTCGATGTAGAGGCTGGCGATGTTCGGGAAAAAGTCCTCGTCGGGGAAGGAGTCGTCGGAAGATGTTGTGGAAGCCAGTAGTCGCGCTTGAGCGCTTCTTAAAAACCTGATCGTCCCTCACCCGTACAGGTTCACAAGAGACGGGGTTCCGGAGGCCTACTGTCCCGATCCGCGGTGCACGCCGCAAGCCGGGATGAGGAAGAGGAAAGCGGCGACACAATAGACTGGAAGGAGACGCGTGTGGTAAGTGATGCCGATTAGGTTTAGCACGAAGGTTTATATAGCGCAGGTCAGGAAGATCGTGGGACTCAGCTCACGTCCGAGTTGGTAACAGCCCACGTCCCATAAAGACTGAAAACGGCTGACTCATTAACGCGTCCGTTAATTACTCGTAATTAATCTAAGATTAATTTTCCCAACTAGCAAAAATAAAGCTCGGCTTGGCGAGATTCCCGCAACTCGCGGCGCGCGCGCGTGGTGACGAGGCGTGGCGAGGCGAGGAGGGCGGCGTCGGAGGAGGAGTGTGCGAGAGCTGCTCTGCTTCTCATACCTTAGTGAGTGGTGGAACAGCCTAGTATATAAGGAGGTGTAACTCCCACTCAACTAGCAGTATGAGACTAAAATTTGACACCACGTGCACAGCCATATGCTGCCATACACAAAGGCCAAAGAGAATTTTAGAATTTGTCTAATAGACCAATAGCCTAAAACTTACCAAATTCCAACAATAATTTCGCTACGTCCTGAAACTGATGAGCTTAATTTATTTCACCGTTATTGACTGCGAAATCATGATTATCATTTTCAAACATTGTTTGGATGTTCACTAGTTAACTAGTAGAGCATGTGCTGCCAAACCTACGTGTATATACTGGTTGTTCGCCGGACAACATAACGTGTGCGCGCCTTATAAAAATGAACGAGAGAATGCAGCATACCGCGTGTCAGTAAGAGCATCTCCAGAAGTTGGAGGCCCTAAACTGAAATCTGGCACTATTTTGCGCTGGACGGGCCGAACTTTCGGCCTGGGGTCGCCAAATGTCCCGTCGTGCGCGTTCCCAGGATCCGTCGATCCGGACGGATCCTGGGAAATGACCGTTGTCTTGCCGATAGCGTTGGCCCACCCGTTTTTCGCCTTCATCCGAAGCCCCCAGGCGAACCCTGGCAGGGTGAGTTCGACCTGTGTTCGCCGGACGGATTATGGATCGAATCCGGCGAAAATTGTTGTCCTGGGGAGATGAATGGGCGAGTTTCGTTCATCCGGCGCTAAAAAGTGGCCTGGGGTCCTAGGGGTGTGGCTGGAGATGCTTTAAAGTATAATCCCGACACTGTATTTCCTTTGGTAACGCTGGCAACAAATTACATCACTACGATTTGCTCATAAGTGTTGAGGATACGATATCACGTTGGTATTGCTTTATTCCGGTAAACCCGGGTGACCCATAGTCGGTGGTAAGACCCATAGCCTATTGGACAGCCTAGTTGATGGAAAGATAATATGAACCCTAGTCGAAAGAGAAAGGATGTTGTGCATGGTCATGGATGAAAACCCGAGACTTAATGTAAGATTCTCTAATCTATCCGGTTAGAAATTTTCTTGTAACCTTAGGATCAACCGCCTATAGCCGTGTGACTGGAGCCATAGGCATAGACACAACACAGCATTGTATCAGAATGATGTCAGGAATAATGAGGTAGTGATGTCGCAGATTTAGGCATATGTGTTGGAATTCTGTCTAATTGGCCCAGCCCATATTTCATTTTAATAATTACTAAAAAATCCTAGAGAGCCATGTGACCCATTCATGCATGGCAAGAGGTGGGACAAATATTTAGTCCCATATTGCTAGTTGAAGAAAGATTTCACCACCTTATAAGGGGTTCTTCCACCACTTGGTAAAAGAATGAGAAGGAGAGAGATGTACACGCGTGCTCCTCCTCCTCCGCCCGCCTCGCCACGCCACGCCACGCCCTGCCCTGCCGTGGGTTGCGGGAATGCCTCGAGCCGAGAGCTTCCCTTGAGGAGATTTAATATGAACATTTCCTCTGCGGTTTAATTCGGATGTTTCCTCTGAGGTTTAATTCAGACTTAATGGAGCTCGTTTCCTCTTCCGGCGCTACCCGTTCGTATGTGCCTATAAGAGTGAGAGGTCGCTCCTCTCCTATCACAAGCTTCACCTCCAGTTCCAAAGCATCGCGTTGCTGCTCCATTCTTCCCCATCCCGTCTCGCGACGTGCATCACTTCGGGACAGTAGGCCTTCGAGACCCCGCTGCTTCGAGTCCTGTACGGGAGAAGGGCGATAAGGTTTTTGGGGAGCGATGTCGGCGCGACAGTAGTGCCCTCTGCTATGATGTAATACGGGAGCCAGGATAGTAGTGCCCTCTGCTATGATGTACATCTTCTTACCTAATCTTATTTATCCCAGTCAGATAGTATGTTGTCTTTTTAGGTTGCTACAGATCTTGCTCTGATATTATCTCAAGTTGTATGCATTGCAATTCTCTTTGATATCTGACTTAGTTCGTATCTGCTAAATCATATGATTAGTTTAATTTCTATTATTCTATTCATGTTTTATTTAGTATTTATCTTGGGTAAATTGCTTCTAAACTCAACAATATGTTGATATGATCTTCACTCACCTCTTCAAGGTTTCGAAGACAACATCAAGTCACGCCGGGGCGGAGCCTCGCTTGTGTCTGCCACCCCCAGGTACTGTGGCGCTGCTCTATTCCCAGATGATCGACAAATGCGACAAATGGGGATCGAAGTTGTACTAAGGGATCATATAGGCAAGTTCCTTATGTCCGTGAGTGAAGGCCTGGAGCTATCCCGACATCGGAGCTCGCCGAAGCCATTGTTGTCCGCCGTGCGCTCCAGGTGGCGAAGGATCATGGGTTCCTAAATGTTACACTGGTGTCAGACTGCTTGTCTCTAATCCAGCGCATCTCCTCCTAGGTGCGAGATCGATCGACGTTGGGTGTTGTGATAGCTGATATCAAATCTCTGGCAAGGGACCACGAGTCCTGTGTGTTCAATTTCTCTAGTCGTAAAATGAATATGGTAGCACACAAACTTGTTCGTTGTGCCGGGCCTTTAGCTTGTGATATTTCAGTTGATGTTATTCCGGAGCTTATCGTGCCATGATGTCAAGTGATCAATAAAGTACCACGTTCTAAAGAAAATCATTTTAACCCAACACTTGTTACAATTATAGTAAGAGTAGGGTCCATCGTCGGATCTAAACCTGGTTAATTTGTGCACCATTGTTCTGGACGCTTGTCGTCTTTCTCCTCCACCACTCTAAACTCCCGTGGCATACTCGTCGATAATGCCACGACAATAAGTATGAGTTCATTGTTTGCATGACTTCATTTTGTTCCCTACTCCTAGTCCTAGATGACTTTGATCAAGCCAAGCCGCAACTAAAGATGTGACTCGACTGTGATGATTAAATTTTGCTACGTCCAAGTCAGGCAAACGCCCTTTCGTCCGTCTACACGCGGCGGAGCCTATCCGGAGTCCGGACACCGCTGATCCCCCTCCGCCTCATCTTTGACTCCCTAGCCAGCTGACCAGTCAAGGTAACGGACGGGCGCACAGCCCCCTAACGCCGTGAGGCCACCCACTCGCGGCCGCCCGCCCGCGTGGCGTCGCCGTCAGCCGCGACGTCACCGCCGCGAGTGCGCGGCGCCGTCCCACATAAAAACGAAACCACCCACTCACCCACCACGCAATTCCCCTCCTCTCCCCCTCTCCCAAGTCTCCTCCACTGCCCGAAACCCCCAATTCGAAATTCGATTTGGGGATTTCGGCTCAGATCCGAGCCTTCGGTTCGAGCTCGGCTCCCTGTTCGATTTGTGGTAGTCCTTGGGGCCGCAGCTGGCCGGATTCCGGTTCCATTCGCCCGGGGGGATTTGTTTTGGGGGGAGTTTCGCTCCGATGGCGTCTTCTCCGGTGTCCTACTGGTGCTACCACTGCAGCCGCTTCGTGAGGGTCTCGCCGGCAACCGTCGTCTGCCCGGACTGCGACGGCGGCTTCCTCGAGCAGTTCCCGCATCCGCCGCCGCGCGGAGGCGGCGGAAGCGGCCGGCGCGGGTCGATGAACCCGGTGATCGTGCTGCGGGGCGGATCGCTCTCCGGGTTCGAGCTCTACTACGAGGACGGCTCGGGCGACGGGCTGCGGCCTCTACCAGGCGACGTGTCGCACCTCCTCATGGGGTCGGGGTTCCACCGCCTGCTGGACCAGTTCTCGAGGCTGGAGGCGGCGGCGCCGCGTCCGCCGGCGTCCAAGGCTGCCGTGGAGTCTATGCCGTCCGTGACGGTCCCCGGAGGAGGCGGGGCCCACTGTGCGGTGTGCCAGGAGGCCTTCGAGCCTGGGGCCGCAGCCCGGGAGATGCCGTGCAAGCACGTCTACCACCAGGACTGCATCCTCCCCTGGCTCTCCCTCCGCAACTCATGCCCCATCTGCCGTAGCGAGCTTCCAGCCGCTGCCGTCCCTGAGGCGGAGGCAGATGCCGGGCTCACCATCTGGCGACTTCCCCGCGGCGGATTCGCTGTTGGAAGGTTCGCTGGCGGGCCCAGGGAGCAGCTACCTGTCGTCTACACGGAGCTGGACGGTGGCTTCAGCAATGGAGTCGGGCCGAGGCGGGTTACATGGCCAGAAGGAGAAGGGCAAGTGGACGGCGGTGAAGGTCGGATTCGCCGTGTATTTAGGAACCTCTTTGGCTGTTTCGGCCGGGGCAGCCGGCCAGAGAGTTCCTCGCAGTCCCGTAGTGGCTGAGCAAAGCTTCTTCTTGGTAACTCACTTTCAATTGATGGTAGTGGTGAATAAGTAGGAGTTAGTATAAGGAGGAAACCCAGGCGCTGAGTTCTTGGGGGCGTCTTTTGGTGTAAATGAAGGGGGCTTGCATTCCCATTTTTTGTTGTCTCTGGTTAAGAATTTAGAGAAGATGGCCATGAGCAAGCAACTGAGAAATGACATTGGAAAGCAAATTAGGATGGACAAGCCCGCGCCTTAAGGCTTCAAGAATGGAATATAAATGTAGTATGGGGTAAATCAATCATTTGGAATATTGTAGGCAGCGAGAACAATTGTTGTTCTCACTTCTGTAGTGATTGTGCATATACTGGATTGGTTCAAGATAAATTCAGATTTTGCAGTATGTTGGTCTCTTGCATGAAATTTGAATATATTTGGTATTATTGGTATTCCTTTGGCCAAACCTCTTTGATTCAGCAAAAAATTATCATAATTCATAAGAACGGTTACCAAATCACTACTAGTTTGTTGAATCTTGGGCTGCTATATAGGGATGACTTGCACACAATATCAGTGATCTTCTCTTGAATTTCCTCGATGTGCCTTCTTCCATGCTGCACTCTAATATTTTTGTTGCGCTGCTATACTGTGAAACCAAAAATAGTCCTTGTATTGATTTTGAATGGTATGCCAATTGAGTATTATGTAGGAGTATGTAGTGTTTAAATATTGACGTAGATTGATTTCTTCAGTGAATTCAACTAGTGTGAGAGGAAGTCAGTGATTGTGTGCTACCATGTTGTGCTGTGAGCAAAGTGTGTTTAATTAAGACATCTGCAGTATTCGTAAGATGCCATTCTATCATTGCTATGTGTTTATCATCCGAAAAATTGTTATGTGTCTACTGATACAATTAACAGTTTGTGACATGTCCAAATGGAGTTTGATGTTCCTACAGATGAATGAACTTGAGTTGCTGGGCCTGGGAGTACCATATTATCGTTTTGCGAGTTCATGTCTGGCTGGATGGTGAACACTGTCACTTATCTGGCAATTGGCACGGTGACTCTGTGTCTATGTTCCTTTTCTTGTTTGATAGTCATACAAGCTTGTGTATATTAGATGAGATATTGTTTTATTTCTCATTTCATTTGTATATTCGCTAAATGTAAAATAGTCGTTGGATATTTTTTGTCTTTGTATCGTTTTGGTTTTGAACCGAGGCAACATCTTACTAGTGAATGTTGTTGCTCAAGTAGTAATATTTCTGTACAGTGATTCTCCAACAATCTTGTGCTAAATCTATTGAGTGTTTTTCTCAGTATTCAACTCTGAATACTTCATGTTGAGTGCTACTGAAGGGCTTCGTCCTTTATGTTTCTTGTTATAACTCAGACACTATGTTTTCTTTTTCCCATAATTTAGTTTTGCTCGTGATCATACTATTATATGCCTTATCATTTATGAATCATTATGAATTCTCAATCTGCACTACTTCTAACCTGATCACAAACTCAAATAGTTATTGTTATTTGATCTCTGCTTTGCTCACTCGCTAATTTGATCAATATTTGATCTCTTCTTTGCTCACTAACTTATTTTGTTATATGCCTTATAATAGGACATACATGTGCATAAGTTCAATATTTGATCTCTGCTTTGCTCTCTAATTTTGTTATATGCCTTATAAATAATAGGACATACAGGTGCATAAGTTCAATATTTGATCTTTGCTTTGCTCACTAACTTATTTTGCTTGCACTTCCCTGCCCATTCAAGTAGACTGCAACTTTGTTCTTGTACCTGTTTTTAATCTCTTCTGCAATCACCCTGAGGAATTTTCTGCAATAATGGATACTGAAACATCATCTGTGTTATCTGCAGTTGAATCTTTTCGTCCTCAGAAGTTAGAACTTTGGATCATAGTCTAGAATTTGTAAAAAATGTTCCTCCAGTAGTTCAACCTAGGCTGGACTTCATCGTCCCCTTTTGTTGGATAATAGCTGTGCTTCATAGTCGCTCGTAGGCATCAACTGTCACCTCATCTGTGCTCCATAGCTGCTCATATAGGCTTCAGCGTTTTGCTCACTATACATCCTTATCAAAAGATTCCTATCCAATTGGCTAGTATACCTAACAGCAAGTGCTAGCTAACTAATTTACCCATGAATTGTCATTCAGTGACCGACATGTCTGTAGTACTTTCCTTTCCCTCCTTTGTCTTACTGGTATCTTCCGGCTAAACTATTCTGGGGATGCATGCATGTGTGTGTGTTCTGTTACTAATGCTGTCGTTTTCGCTCCCAGTTGGAACTCATTATTTTGACGAGAACTCGCAGTGCCCTCCTTCCCAAGACTTGCGTAGTGCGGCGCCATGCTTAGTTTTGACAAGGTCCTCGGTTGAACATGTACAGGGCGAGAAGTCCATTCGTTTCCAAGGTTCTGTCTGTACATTCTCGGAAGGGGGGATACAACCATATCTGACACTTGCAGAGCACGTATGTTTAAACAACATCTCGGGCTGGCGTTTGCAGGCTCTGTTGCAGCTTACAGCAATTCCCCAGCTGTTCCGTTACCTTCATTCATCTAGACGATGAAACCTGTTCTATCGTTCGGTGGACTCTCGGCATCGCGTAACGTCGGTTGACTCGACAGCATCTCGGAGCGTCCATGGCTGCCGCTATGTGCTGCGTCTTCCCTGGCGATGCCGAAAAATGGGGTCCGCTACAGGATGGCAACACGAGAGCTCTGCTCTACTCTAGGCCTGTACTGGGAAACAGTTGTCCGGTCAAGCAGGACTGGACCCGGTTCTAGGCCATTTATAGCGGGCGAATCGCTTTCGTTTCGCCCTCTCGATCGACCTCGTGAGCAATCATCTTCGAATTTGAGGTAGGCATCTTCCGTTAGGTAGCGGAGGTTCAGCTTGGCTTCGATAGCAATTAGGGAAATGTTTGGCAGGATGAGATCCAGGGTTGGCTTCCAGCTGAGATGACATTGATTGCTTGGGCCAGATGGACCGGCGGGGGTGCTAATTGCGGTTCGTGCTGCTGCGTGGTGCGATAGTGTTGTACTGGAATCGGCCGATTGGAATGGAGAGTACGAGTTTTTTTTTCAGATATTACAGTATAAAGTGGTTTGCTTCGGAAGCGATGGACCCTGTGGTGTGGTGTCCTTGTGCTGCTTTGGTGAGGCTCCATGTTTTCTGAAACATCACTCTACTTTGTTGGTTTTTGGTTACTCTCTTTCTCATGTGCCGACATCATTTTTGCGGCCTCCCACGTATTCAGCGCATCGTTGCCTCCAATACCCAACTGGGAACATCGGATGTGGTACAGGCTGGGACATGTTCAGCTTTCGATGATTAGGCGCAGTAAAAAAAAATTAACGGGAAGAGGGGTCTAGAACTCTCGATGGACCCCGACTGCTGCATTAAACCATCGGTGGAGCCTGTTTGAGTGGTAATGATTAGATGCAGTAAAGGATTTGCCTTAAGTCAAGTTAAGTTTAGTCTGGTCCTAGTGAAAGTATGATAGCTAGTACTCCCTCTATACGGGTTTATTAGATCGGAGAGGTTTTTCAGGTATTTCAAGATTACAAGTCCTGAGTATTAACTATCCTTAATTCCCGTGCATGACTTAATTACCCAGCGAGAAAACCCCTTCTCTCTATGCCCCGTGGTCTCCTCCCTCCTGTCTAATTGGCTGGTGGAAAAAAAAAGAACTGCATGCTGCTTTGGTGGAGTTAATTCCGCTGCAATTAAAGGTCAGATGTAACGTCCCTGAGGCCTCTCTCCGATTTTCTAGCCTGAGTCTTGGTCTTAGTGATATGGCCCTCCGGCCTAATAAACCCGTACAGAGAGAGTATCATGCATGTTAATGAAGAAAGAGATAATTAAAATATCATATACGTAGATACCGTATCATAGCAAATAAATCGTGTACACAATTTCGCATTGAGATTCTACAAATCATTAAATATAGTACTGGTATGATACTATCATATAATACCATGCACTATCAAGATAGTATCATACACTAGTATCATATGCATGATACTAGTAGTATGATACTACCACTATGACCAGCCTTAGGCTAGGCCCCAGCGAAGTATTATAACTAGTACAATAATGTATGACATGTTGGTAAAATCTGACGTAGCACAACAGTTAAAGAAGAAAGAGATGGTTAGATTATCATAGATAGATACTGACATGGGTATACCCTACAGGTACTCGAGTTTGGTATATACAGTCCAGATACGGTGGAAGCCCACGGCGTTGCCAAGGCCCAATGGAGAATTTGAGTGGCCCACGGACTCTCAATTGCTTACGAGACAAGAAGAAGCTTAAGATAGAAAGTTCAAAGGGAAAACCCTAATCTGTAACCGACTCGACCTGCCACCCGAGACCTAGCCTATCTATATAAGGGCTAGGAGGGGGCGGCGAGGAGGACACACGCAACCCTAGTTTCCACAACTCTCGTCAGATTGCATCTGCGCGTCTCTGTAATCTTCGATTCCTTCGTTAATTTCAAGAGCAGATAAGCAGGAGTAGGGACCTCTACGAGGCCTGAACCTGGGTAAAACTTGCGTACATGTGTGCTTGTTTGCTAGCCGACTGATGCCTCCAGCGCTCCCTCCTTCTCCAAAATCCAAGTCCAAAACAATGGGCATTGATGAGTTAAACCCTCGTCAATTGGCGCCGTCTGTGGGAATTGAGAGTGCTGATGTCGCGGCTTCTTCGGCCCCATTAACCGCGATCTACAACTCCGCAACAACGGAGATTCGCCAGCTCTTCGGCGCGTTCGACTTCACCATCCGCACGCCGGCCACTCGTCCGGCTTTCGAGTCCATGGGCGATGGAATCAGTCTGGCGATTGGGAGCTTCCGCTTCTAGGTTGGTCAGATGGGCACGCTTCGCATGCCTGACCAGCCGATGGCACTCACGATTGCTCCAGCATCGTGGTTCCCGCCACCAATCGGCACCCTCAGCGAGCTCAACGCCTCAGCAACAGCTGGGAGCACGGACAATGACAGCAGTCGCGGATCCGATCTGGGTGACCTGGCCACTGAAGACGGAGCATACGACTCTGGATCTGAAAGTTGTGGGAGCAACAGCTTCCCCAACCACTTCATGTGCGCAGTCATCAACGCAGGCGACACTACCGCCAATCGTGAAAACGTTGGCCCCGGATCTGGCACCGGACCGCCCAATGGCACTGGACCACCCAATGGTAGTACGCCCAATGGTGGCCCCACCAACGGTGGCAACAGCGCACCCGTCAATAATGGAGCGGTAGGAGAACCGCCTACCATAGTGAATGAACACACGAGAGAGCACGTGGTGATCAAGCTCAACAACAACGAATGGGCCCGCTGTCGAGAAGTTTTGCGAGGCAATCCTCTGCCCCTCAATTCCCCGCAAGACATGCTGATGGGCTACCATTGGCTACTGAAGGAGGAGTACAGACGCCAACTACATGCAATCGCGCAACTCGAAGCGCGTAAAAAGGCGGCGGACGAATCAAGCCTTCGGCGAGCCGGGTTCTCCTCCCACGGAGGATCCTCCTCCAAAGGCAACGAGTACCTGGCCCACAAGAGAAGATCTTGACTAGCCCACCTCACCGAGGAGGAGCGCGTAGAAGCCGCGAAAGTCCTCGACTTCGGCTCCATGACGGTGGATACACGGGGCAACGTGCTCCCAAAGACGTCGCAAGCCGCGGTAATGGCGGCCACCATGTACCTCCTCAACAACTAGCCGCCAGCTGGAGATCCACGAGCTGCCATGCACCAATCTACGACCGCGGGCTTGTGGCTAGTCGAGGCAGCCCTCGACAAAGACCCTGCACCGGAGCCAAAGAAAAGCAAGGCTCTAGAAAAACACTACTCCTTGCCTTCGTCCAGCGACGATAGCCACGACCTGTCTCGGCGTCGCCGCTCACGGCAGCACGATCGTGACTATGATGCGTGCGATGACCTCACGCAGCAAAATCGACAAATCAAGGGCAAGACATGCTCGTTCAACTGACTCGGAAGAGGACGAGACTGAACTTTGCGGCGCCAGATGCTTCAGCAGGGCCATCAGGCAGAAGCGAATGCCTAAAGGGTTCGAACTACCATCAGAGAACCCAAAATTTGACGGTCTACAGGACCCAAAAATCTGGTTGGAAGATCACATCTCCTCCGTCAGACTACATGGCGGGAGTCGAAGCACGACCAAGCAATGCCTGTAGCTACAGCTGCAGGGCGCCGCTCGCGCATGGCTCAACAATCTCCAGCGTGGATCCATTCATAGCTGGGAAGAGCTAGTTTACAACTTCTTGCGCAATTTTAAGGGCACCTACAAAAGGCCCGCGTCAATCGAAGAGTTGATAAGCTGCCAGCAAAGGTCAGGCGAATCTCTATGCTCGTACATCCAAAGGTGGTCCATCATCAAGAACTCTGTTGAAAACATCTCGGAGGATCGCGCAATCGGCGCATTCAACTGCGGCGTTCGCCACATAGATCTCAGGGAGGAACTGGGCCGCTCGAAGCCCAAAACAATCGACCACCTGATGGAAATTGCGAATCGATGGGCTGACGGAGAAGACTCGGGGAAAAACCGTACCTACTCCAACGATGACGACGACCTTGGGCGCAAACGCGACCGCCGAAGCAAACGTTGAATGCGCGTCTACGATGACCGCGACGAGGTAAACATGGTCACAGCCGGCTACGCCGACAAACATGACGACAACCGGAACAGCGGACACCACAGTGGTGGATACCGCGACAGCGGAAAAACCACGCAGGTGTGGCAACGCCGCACTCGCGAAGAGGCACCCGTAAAATCTATCGAGGACAAACTGTTCGGGCCATGCAATGTGCACTTCTACATCGACAAGCACGATGGCAAGAAGAAATCTAGCCACCTTCTCAAGGACTACCGCGAGTTCCTCAAACTCTATGAAGGCCTGGCCTGGATGAATCGCGACGCAGTCAACAGGGGCTATGAAACCACCCCAGGCGCCGTGGCACATGGAGCTCCTCCAATACCGCCCGGACCACCACCACCCGCGTCTGTGCCGGTCCAGCATCATGGAAGCGAACCATACCCACGAGCCGTGGGCAACATGGGGATGATCCAAAAGGGTGTTGGAGATATGCCCAAGAGGCAATAATAAAAGTGGTTATTATTATATCTTTGTGTTTATGATGAATGTTTACATCCCATGCTATAATTGTATTATAAGGAAACACTGATACATGTGTGTTTTGTAAACATAAAAGAGTCCCTAGTAAGCCTCTTGTGGAACTAGCTTGTTGATTAATTGATGATCATGGTTTCCTAATCATGGACATTGGATGTCATTAATAACAAGGTTATATCATTAGGAGAATGATGTGATGGACACACACCCATAGTAAGCGTAGCATAAGGTCAAGTCATTAAGTTCGTATTGCTATAAGCTTTCAAATGCATAGTAACCTAATCCTTCGACCATGAGGTTATGTTAATCACCATCACCGGATGGGTACTTTGATGACATCAAACACCGCTTCGTAACTGGGTGGTTATAAAGGTGTCATTGGGTATTCTAAAAGTATGTGTTGAAGCGCATGAACCAAGATTGGGATTTGTCCATCCATATGACAGATAGATATGCTCTGGGCCCTCTCGGTGGAATGCCATCTAGTTAGCTTGCAAGCATGTGACTAGGTCACAAGGGATGACATAACATGGAACGAGTAAAGAGTACTTATCAGTAACGAGGTAGAACTAGGTATGGAGATACCGACGATCAAACCTCGGGTAAGTAGAATATCACGTGACAAAGGGAATTGGTTTCGTATGTTAATGGTTCTATCGATCACGAAGTCATCGTTGAATATGTGGGAGCCATTATGGAACTCCAGATCCCGCTGATGGTTATTAATCGGAGAGGTGTCTTCATCATGTCTGCATATTCACGAACCATAGGGTGACACACTTAAGGTTCGAAGTTGTTTTAAGTAGATATGCAATATGCGTTGGAGACCGAATGTTGTTCGGAGTCTCGGATTGGATCCAGGACATCACAAGGAGATCTGGAATTGTCCGAAGAATAAGATTCATATATTGTGGATCATTTTCTAAGTTAGGAAATGTTCCGGAGTGTTTGTATGGAGATTCTAGAAGGTTTCGGAATGTTCTGGAAGGTTCTAGAAGATTTCTTGGAGTTTGCTTGAAAACCAAGAAAGGATCAAGGAGTCTTTGTGGGGCAAGACACGGATTCGTGGGGGAGGAGGATTCCTCCCCCCTCCCAATCCGTCGGCCAAGGAGGGAGGGGAGTCCTACTAGGACTCCCCCTCCCATGGCGCCTACCTCCTTTAAATAGAGGGGAGGAGGCGCCACCCCCTAGACCTCTCCCATAACAAACCCTAGCTGCCGCCTCTCTCCTCCTCCTTCGCTCTGCTCCGGCTTAGGCGAAGCCCTGCAGAAATCTCTACTCCACCACCACCACCACACCGTCGTGCTGCTGGGATTCCGTGGAGAAGATCTACTACCTCCGCTGCTCGCTAGAACAGGGAGAGGAAGGTCTGCTTCGACTCCGCACATGTGACCGACTGCGGAAGCGCTGCCGGAACGCGGCGCCGGAAGGATCGTCCACACGATCTTGAGATCATCAAGTGATCGACTACATCAACCCCGAGATCTAATCTCGTAACGCTTTCGGATCTACGAGGGTTAGTACAGATCTATCTCATTGCACATGTCTAATAGATTAGATCTTGGCTTTTATCTAGATTAGATCTGGGTTTTGTTCGTTCTTGCGGTAGAAATTTTTTGTTATCCATGCTACAAACCCATCAGTGGTATCAGAGCCTTGTCTATGCGTAGATTTGTTGCACGAGTAGAACACAATGGTTTTGTGGGCGTTGGTGCTCGTGCCGTCTTTTGCTTTGTGTACTTTGCATCTTGCGGTATGGTGGGATGAAGCGGCTCGGGCTAACCTTACATGTCATCGCACATGAGACTTGCTCCACGCTTGACGTGTAACTTGCTTTGCACAAGTGGCTTTGCGGGTGTCTGTCTCTCCCATCATAGTATAGATCCAATCTACACTTTGCACTCGATAGCACTTGTATCAATGTTGTGGTTCAGTTTCGTAGGTAAGATCCATTCTTATTCGAAAGCCCCAAACCACGTAAAACATGCAAAGAAAATTAGAGGCGTCTAACTTGTTTTTGCAGGGGTTTTGTGATGTGATATGGCCATCATGTGATTGTGATTATATTTGATGTATGTAATGATCCTTGTTGTAATATGGCAACCGACAGGAGCCTAATGGTTGTCTTTAATTCTGTTAAGACCCGCGTGTCTATTCATCTTGTAATAGCTTTATTCCAAGTAGTTGTAATAGTTGCTGGTGATGATGGACAACCATGAAGCGGCACCACTGACCTTGACGCAATGCTGGTGATGATGGAGATCATGTCCGTGCTTTGGAGATGGAGATCAAAGGCATAAGAAGAAAGGGCCATATCATATCACACTAATTATGAATTGCCTGTGATGTTAATCCTTTATGCATCTTGTATTGCTTAGATCGCGACGGTAGCATTATAAGTTGATCCCTCTCACTAAATTTCAAGTAATAAAGTGTTCGTCCTTAGTTGGCACCGTTGCTAAGACTCGTCGTCTCGAAGCATCTCGTGATGATCGGATGTGATAGATTCTACGTGTGCATACAACGGGTGCAAGCCAGATTTGCACATGCGGAAACTAAGGTTAATCTTGACGAGCCTAGCATGTACAGACATGGTCTCGGAACACGGAATACCGAAAGGTAGAGCATGAATCATATAAGTGATATGATGAACATGAAGATTGTTCGCCGATGAAACTACATCTTCTCTCGTGAAGATCAGACTTGGTGTAGTGGACTTGGTTCGTGTAATCACTAAGACAATGTAAGGGATGTTGTTTTGAGTGGGAGTTCACCTAGTTAATTTAAGAATTAAAGAAGAACTCAATTTATCATAAACTTAGTCTAAACTACTTGCAATTTTGTTGTAGATTATGGCGAACCTCTCCATCAATTTCAATGCGTTCCTAGAGAAAGAAAAACTTAAGGACAATGGAAGCAACTTCACGGACTGGCTCCGTGGTCTGAAGATTGTCCTCAGGGCTGGTCAGATGACCTATGTGCTCGAAGCACCGCTAGGTGACCCACCTGCAGATGATGCCACCGATGACGTAAAGAATGTTTACGCCACTCGGAAAAATCATTACTCCACAGTTCAGTGTGCCATCCTGTACGGTTTAGAAATGGAGCTCCAGAAGCGTTTTGAGCACCACGACCCGTTCGAGATCATTAA
Organism: Avena sativa; assembly: GCA_916181665.1. NCBI lineage: Eukaryota > Viridiplantae > Streptophyta > Magnoliopsida > Poales > Poaceae > Avena > Avena sativa. Next base: position 665,107,829 of record OV702289.1, on the reverse strand, counting down.
GGAGCTCAAGCTCATTTTTGAGACTCACGCGGCCGTGGAGAGCTATGAGGCCTCCGAAAAGTTCTTTACCTGCAAGATGGAAGAGGGAAGCTCCGTTAGCGAGCACGTGCTCACCATGTCTGGGCACGCAAACAAGCTCCAAGAGTTGGGGATAACGATTCCTAATGAGTTAGGGATTCACCGTGTCCTCCAATCACTGCCATCGAGTTATAAGAACTTTGTGATGAACTACAATATGCACTGCATGAACAAGACGTTGCCTGAACTATCGTCCATGCTGAAAACTGCTGAAGTGGAGATCAAGAAGGAGCACCAAGTGTTGATGGTCAATAAGACCACCAATTTCAAGAAACAGGGCAAGCCTAAGAAAAAGGGCAACTTCAAGAAGGACGGCAAGAAAGCTGCCGCACCTGCTAAGAAGCCCAAGGCTGGTCCTAAACCTGAAACTGAATGCTTCTACTGCAAGGGTGCTGGTCACTGGAAGCGTAACTGCCCCAAGTACCTAGCGGATCTGAAGAACGGCAACATCAAGAAGAAAGGTATATTTGATATACATGTTATTGATGTGTATCTTACTAGTAATCGTAGTAGTGCCTGGGTATTTGATACTGGTTCGGTTGCTCATATTTGTAACTCAAAACAGGAGCTGCGGAATAAACGAAGACTGGCAAGAGACGAGGTGATGATGCGCGTTGGAAATGGCTCCAAGGTTGATGTGATCGCCGTCGGCACGCTCCCTCTACATCTACCTTCAGGATTAGTTTTAAATTTGAATAATTGTTATTTGGTGCCTGCGTTAAGCATGAACATTATATCTGGATCTTGCTTATTGCGAGACGGTTACTCTTTTAAGTCTGAGAATAAAGGTTGTTCGATTTATATGAGTAATATCTTTTATGGTAATGCACCTGAGATAAATGGTTTATTCTTATTGAATCTCGATAGTAGTGATACACATGTTCACAACATAGATGCTAAACGAATAAAATTGAATGATAATTCTACATACATGTGGCACTGTCGTCTTGGTCACATTGGAGTGAAGCATATGAAGAAACTCCATTCTGATGGACTTCTTGAATCACTTGATTTTGAATCACTTGAAAGATGCGAAGCATGTTTAATGGGAAAAATGACTAAGACTCCATTCTCTGGGATAATGGAGCGAGCTACAGACTTATTGGAAATAATACATACCGATGTGTGCGGTCTAATGAGTGTAGCATCGCGTGGTGGATATCGTTATGTTCTCACTTTCACGGATGACTTAAGTAGATATGGGTATATCTACTTTATGAAACATAAGTCCGAAACTTTCGAGAAGTTTAAGGAATTTCAGAGTGAAGTGGAAAATCATCGTAACAAGAAGATTAAGTTTCTGCGTTCTGACCGCGGAGGTGAATATCTGAGTTATGAGTTTGGCATGCATTTAAATAAATGTGGAATACTTTCGCAGTTGACACCGCCGGGAACACCACAGCGTAATGGTGTGTCCGAACATCGTAATCGAACTCTCTTAGATATGGTTCGGTCTATGATGTCTCTTACAGATTTACCACTATTGTTTTGGGGCTATGCATTAGAGACATCCGCATTCACTTTAAATAGGGCATCATCTAAATCCGTTGAAACGACACCGTACGAATTGTGGTTTGGTAAGAAACCTAAGTTGTCGTTCCTTAAAGTTTGGGGTTGCGAAGCGTATGTAAAGAAGTTACAGCCTGATAAGCTTGAACCCAAAGCGGAGAAATGCGTCTTCATAGGATACCCTAAAGAAACAATTGGGTATACCTTCTATCATAGATCCGAAGGCAAAGTTTTCGTTGCCAAGAATGGATCCTTTCTTGAGAAGGAGTTTCTCTCGAAAGAAGTGACTAGAAGGAAAGTAGAACTCGACGAGGTTATTGAACCTTCTCTCGGAGTTGAGAGTAGCGCAGCACCGGAAGATGTTTTTGTGCCGCCTGCACCAATTGAAGAGGAAGCTAATGATGGTGATCATGAAACTTCGAACGAAGTTACTGCAGAACCTTGCAGGTCAACGAGGGTTCGTACCACTCCTGATTGGTATGACTTTGCCTTGAACGTCATGTTGGTGGACAACACTAATGACCCTGCGGCATATGAAGAAGCTATGGTGAGCCCAGATTCCGACAAATGGCTAGAAGCCATGAAATCCGAAATGGGATCCATGTACGAAAACCAAGTATGGACTTTGGTGGACTTACCGGATGGCCGTAAGGCTGTCGAGAACAAATGGATTTTCAAAAGAAAAACAGATGCTGATGGTAATGTTACCGTCTATAAAGCTCGACTTGTCGCGAAAGGGTTCCGACAAATTCAAGGAGTTGACTACGATGAGACTTTCTCACCAGTAGCGAAGCTAAAGCCTGTGAGGATTTTGTTAGCAATCGCTACATATTTCGATTATGAAATTTGGCAGATGGATGTCAAAACAGCATTCCTTAATGGTGACATTGAGGAAGAGTTGTATATGGTACAACCCAAGGGTTTTGTCAATCCTAGTGATGCTGACAAGGTATGCAAACTTCAGCGCTCCATTTATGGACTGAAGCAAGCATCCCGGAGTTGGAATCAACGTTTTGATAAAGTAATCAAAAACTTTGGATTTATACAAACTTATGGAGAAGCTTGTATTTACAAGAAAGTGAGTGGGAGCTCTGTAGCATTCCTAGTACTATATGTAGATGACATATTGTTGATTGGGAATGATATAGAACTTCTTAATAGCGTCAAAACCTATTTGAATAATAGTTTTTCAATGAAGGATCTTGGCGAAGCGGCATATATTCTAGGCATCAAGATTTATAGAGATAGATCAAGATGCCTAATAGCGCTTTCACAAAGTACATACTTAGACAAAGTTCTAAAGAAGTTTAGAATGGAAGAGAGCAAGAAAGGGTTTGTGCCCATGTTGTCAGGTAAGACCTTGAGTAAGACTCAAAGTCTGGCTACGGCAGAAGATAGAGAAAAGATGAATAATATTCCCTATGCATCGGCCATAGTTTCTATCATGTATGCTATGCTGTGTACAAGACCGGATATAGCACATGCTGTTAGTTTGACTAGCAGATATCAAAGTGATCCTGGAATGAAACACTGGACATCGGTCAAGAATATCCTAAAGTACCTGAATAGGACTAAGGATATGGTTCTTTCTTATGGAGGTGATGAACAGCTTGTTGTAAATGGTTACACTGATGCTAGTTGGAACACCGATCCAGATGACTCGAAGTCACAGTCTGGATACGTATTTATTCTGAATGGTGCTGCAGTGAGCTGTAGGAGTGCCAAGCAAAGCGTTGTGGCGAAATCTTCAACTGAATCGGAATACATAGCTGCTTCGGAGGCTGCACAAGAATCCATATGGATGAAGGAGTTCATTACTGAACTTGGCGTGGTTCCCAGTGCGTTGGACCCGATGGCCATCTACTGTGACAACACAGGTGCCATAGCTAATGCACAGGAGCCAAGGTCACATAGCAAGCTGAAGCACATCAAGCTACATTTCCATGCTATTCGCGAGTATGTCCGAGATGGTGACATAAAGATTTGCAAAGTACACACTGATCTGAATGTGGCAGATCTGTTGACTAAACCTCTCCCTAGAGCAAAGCATGACCAACACCAGAACGCCATGGGTGTTAGGTATATTACCATGTAGTCTAGATTATTGACTCTAGTGCAAGTGGGAGACTGTTGGAGATATGCCCAAGAGGCAATAATAAAAGTGGTTATTATTATATCTTTGTGTTTATGATGAATGTTTACATCCCATGCTATAATTGTATTATAAGGAAACACTGATACATGTGTGTTTTGTAAACATAAAAGAGTCCCTAGTAAGCCTCTTGTGGAACTAGCTTGTTGATTAATTGATGATCATGGTTTCCTGATCATGGACATTGGATGTCATTAATAACAAGGTTATATCATTAGGAGAATGATGTGATGGACACACACCCATAGTAAGCGTAGCATAAGATCAAGTCATTAAGTTCGTATTGCTATAAGCTTTCAAATGCATAGTAACCTAATCCTTCGACCATGAGGTTATGTTAATCACCATCACCGGATGGGTACTTTGATAACATCAAACACCGCTTCGTAACTGGGTGGTTATAAAGGTGTCATTGGGTATTCTGAAAGTATGTGTTGAAGCGCATGGACCAAGATTGGGATTTTTCCATCCATATGACGGATAGATATGCTCTGGGCCCTCTCGGTGGAATGTCATCTAGTTAGCTTGCAAGCATGTGACTAGGTCACAAGGGATGACATAACATGGAACGAGTAAAGAGTACTTATCAGTAACAAGGTAGAACTAGGTATGGAGATACCGACGATCAAACCTTGGGTAAGTAGAATATCGCGTGACAAAGGGAATTGGTTTCGTATGTTAATGGTTCTATCGATCACAAAGTCATCGTTGAATATGTGGGAGCCATTATGGATCTCCAGATCCCGCTGATGGTTATTGATTGGAGAGGTGTCTTCATCATGTCTGCATATTCACGAACCGTAGGGTGACACACTTAAGGTTTGAAGTTGTTTTAAGTAGATATGGAATATGCGTTGGAGACCAAATGTTGTTCGGAGTCTCGGATTGGATCCGGAACATCACGAGGAGATCCGGAATTGTCCGGAGAATAAGATTCATATATTGGGGATCATTTTCTAAGTTAGGAAATGTTCTGGAGTGTTTGTATGGAGATTCTAGAAGGTTTCGAAATGTTCTGGAAGGTTCTAGAAGATTTCTTGGAGTTTTCTTGAAAACCAAGAAAGGATCAAGGAGTCTTTGTGGGGCAAGACACAGATTCGTGGGGGAGGAGGATTCCTCCCCCCTCCCAATCCGCCAGCCAAGGAGGGAGGGGAGTCCTACTAGGACTCCCCCTCCCATGGCGCCTTCCTCCTTTAAATAGAGGGGAGGGGGCGCCACCCCCTAGACCTCTCCCATAACAAACCCTAGCCGCCGCCTCTCTCCTCCTCCTTCGCTCTGCTCCGGCTTAGGCGAAGCCCTGCAGAAATCTCTACTCCACCACCACCACCACACCGTCGTGCTGCTGGGATTCCGTGGAGAAGATCTACTACCTCCACTGCTTGCTGGAACGGGGAGAGGAAGGTCTGCTTCGACTCCGCACATGTGACCGACTACGGAAGCGCTGCCGGAGCGTGGCGCCGGAAGGATCGTCCACACGATCTTGACATCGGCAAGTGATCGACTACATCAACCCCGAGATCTAATCTCGTAACGCTTTCGGATCTACGAGGGTTAGTACAGATCTATCTCGTTGCACATGTCTAATAGATTAGATCTTGGCTTTTATCTAGATTAGATCTGGGTTTTGTTCGTTCTTGCGGTAGAAATTTTTTGTTATCCATGCTACGAACCCATCAAAGGGGCGTCCCTCAAATCGAGTGCAGAAGGGACTTGGCGATAAACTCTCCACCTTCCACCACTGAGTACCTCAGTGGAAGCGACTACTGCATCACCTTCGACATGTGTGACCACCCGCGCCAAGTTCCTCGTCCAGGCCACTGTCCCCTCGTACTCGAGGCGCAGATTGGGGGTTTCGACATGAGTCGCGTCTTCATGGATGGCGGCAACAGCATTAACCTCATGTTCGCAAGTACCTTGCGCGCGATGAGGATCCCTCTAACGTGTCTGGAAGTTTCAGACACGACATTCCACGACATCGTCCCAAGGAAAGGCATATATCCCCTAGGCAAAATCAACTTCGACGTCATCTTCGGCACACCGCAAAACTTTTGGCGAGAGCGCATCGACTTTGAGGTCGTCAACTGGCCTTCACAATATCACTGCATCCTTAGACGTGTCGCGTTTGCGAGGTTCATGGAAGTTCCACGCTATGCCTACCTGCAGATGAAAATGCCAGGTCCAAACAGCGTCATTACAATCAACGGAAGCTTCGAAAGGTCCAACAACTGTGATCGGGAATTCAACAGAATCTCCCAGTCCTTCGGCATGCAGGAGGAGCTCACAAGATTGAAGGAGTCGATAGACAACAGTCTGCCTCCCCTGAGCAGGCCAAGTTCACCTGACCTGTCCTTCGACTCGTCGGTGCACACGAAGAAAGTTCAGGTCCACCCAACGGACCCGACCAAGACGGCCCTCATCGCCAACAACTTGAGTTCCGCATAGGAACTCGTGCTCGTCGAATTCCTCCGTGAGCACTAGGAAATCTTTGCCTGGTGTCCAGCGGACATGCCAGGGGTTCCCAGGGAATTCGCCAAGCACTCACTTAACATAAATCCAGACGCAAGGCCAGTCAAGCAAACAATTCGGTGACTGTCTGAACCAAGAGCAAATGCAGTCGGAATGGAGATCAATAGACTCCGCGACGCCAAATTCATACGCGAGATCAGGGAAAGCACTTGGCTCGCCAACACGGTGCTTGTACCTAAAAAATACACAGATATCCTACGCATGTGTGTGGACTTCACCTCCCTGAATAAGCACTGCCCAAAGGATTACTTTCCGTTGCCGCAAATTGACCAAATCATCGACTCCACCGTGGGATGTGAACGCCTCTGCTTCCTCGATGCCTACTCAGGCTACAATCAAATTCGAATGAAGGAGGAAGACCAAGAGAAAACGGTGTTTACAACGCCCTTTGGTGTGTTCTGCTACAACACGAGGCCCTTCGGGCTAAAAAATGCAGGAGCCACCTGTCAGCGATGCATGCAAGCCTACCTCAAGAACCAACTTGGTCGCAACATCCAAGTCTACGTTGATGACATCGTCATCAAAACAAAAGAGGAAGCCTCGCTAATCGATGATCTAAGCGAAACCTTCGCCAACCTCGACCGCTATCGGATCAAGCTCAATCCGAACAAATGCGCCTTTGGCGTACCATCTAGGCAATTACTCGGGTATCTCATCTCTACGAGAAGAATCGAAGCAAACTCGAAGAAAATAAAAGCCATACTAGCCATGGAGAAGTGATACGTCCATTTTGCATCACTATTCTATGTCTTAATTCACTATTATTCATTGATATATTTCATACTGAGAGGTGATACTTATGTTATTTCATCTATTTTTGCATGGTTGATGACTTTTGGAGCATGGATCGCTACAGTCAGGATTCTGATGGAAAAGGTGCTGTTTGGAGGCAAAATTCGTGAAGATCAGAAAATCCGGGAAAATATACGGAAAATCCTATTTTTCCAGAAGACTAAGGATGCCAGAAGATGGAGTGGAGATGGGCCACAGGGGGCCCACACCACCCCATGGCGCGGGCAGGCCTAGGCCACGCTAGGAGGTGGTGTGGCCACCCTGGCCCACTCCAGCCTCTCCCCTCTAGCGTATATCATCCTCCCGAAACCCTAAGACTCGGGGAGCGACCATAGAAAGATTCCGCCGCCTCTGCGGGGCGGAAAACACCGAGAGAGAAAGATCTCTCCGGTAGACAGATTTCTACCGGGGGAATTCCTTCCCGGAGAGGGGAGATCGTCGCCATCAACACCACCATCAAGCTGGACTTCATCGGGATCATCATCATCACCACCATCATCATCATCAGCACCCTCATCACCATCTCCATATTGCTGTAACAATTGTGTTGAATCTTGCATAGTTCATAGGGGAAACTTTCCCGGTGTTGATTACTCTTCGTAGTTGATGCTATTGAGTGAACCATTGAATTATTGTTTATGTTCAGATTGTTATACATCATTATTCCATCTCTGATCATGATCCATATGATGTCTTGTGAGTACTTCGTTTTGTTCTTGAGGACATGGGAGAAGTCATGTTGTTAGTAGTGGAGTTGTGTTGAGAAAGATTCAATAGATTGTTATTTAAGGTGTGGTGTACTTCTTCTAGTGGTGTCATGTGAACGTCGACTACATGACACTTCACCTATATGGGCCTAGGGGAATGCATTGTGTATTTGGCTACTAATCGTAGGGGTTGTCGGAGTGACAGAAACCTAAACCCCCATTAGGAAACCATTGCACAAGGGACGTAAGGGTCTTAGAGTTTAAAGTTGTGGTTAGGTTTCTACCTTAATTACTTTCTTGTACTTACGGATGTTTGCAAGGGGTATAATCACAAGTATGTATTAGTATTGGATGGGCGGTACATTAGCACAGGTTCACCCACACAACACTTAGCAAGCTAGAGAAGATTAATCAACTATATGAAGCGAAAGCACTTGACAGTCTTCCCATGTGTCCTCGAGAACGTTTGGTCATCTTAAGTAATACATCCGGCTTGTCCTTTGCTGCATAAAGGATTGGGACACTTGCTACGTTTATTCCTACTGTCTTTTATTTACTCGTACTTTGTTTACTTGCTTTATCGAAAACCCCTAAAAATCCGTTTGCTAAGTATTTGTAGAGAATTCCTGATCCATACCACTAGCCAGCACCTTCTGCTCCTCGTTGGGTTCGACACTCTTACTTATCAAAAATACTACGATACACCCCCTATACTTGTGGGTCATCAAGACTATTTTCTGGCGCCGTTGCCGGGGAGTGAAGCGCTATTGGAGAGTGGAACTGGTAAAGGAAACTTCTATTGTGAGTATTGTTTACTACTGTTAGTTGCTTTATTTTGGTTATGGATAATTTGCTGAGTTTCTTATTTGGTAATGCTACTACCACTGCTACGGTAGTAGGTAAGCCACCACCTGCTGAGAATGATGTTTTCAAAATACCTACAAGAATTATTGATCGTGTTAGGGATAACTACTATGTTGGGGATGGAACTGTCCATCCCGGTGATCATTTACTCTTTATACACGAATTATGCGGGTTGTTCAAGTGTGCAGGTATTAATACAACTCAAGTTAAGAAGAAGTTATTCTCATTATCACTGAAAGGAAGAGCTGAGGGCTGGTATAAGCTGCTGAAGAATGGCCAAGCTCTGGAATGTGAGGAAATAATGCCTCTCTTTTATTCAAAGTTTTATCCTCCTAGTGAGATTCATAAAGATCGGAATCAAATATACAACTTTTGGCCTCTTGATGGAGAGAGTACAACTCAAGCTTGGGGGAGATTGAAGTTACTAATGCTCAAATGTCCCATTCATGAGCTCCCCAACAATATTATTATCAATAACTTCTATGCAAGGCTCCCTCTACATGACAAGGATTTATTGGATGCTTCTTGTGCTGGATCATTCACCCGCATGGAAGAAGAAGCTAAAGGGATCTTCTGGACCATATTCAAGACAATGCTAAAGCTTGGGAGAATGACAAAGGTAGAAAGTCAGGTATAAATTATGATTATGAATGCATTGAATCTTTTATGGGAACTGATGACTTTCAAAATATTAAAAATGCTTATGGTCTAGACTCTCAAGCTATTGCTTCTTATTTTAAGGCTTTTGCTTCATACATTGAAGTGCCTAAAAAGAAGTGGAATAAGTATCATGAACCTTATAAAGATATTGCTAAGAGTCTTCCTGCAAGAAAAACTGAAGTTTATGCTGCTAATCATGTTTTACCTAAACCTTATATTGAGAAAATGCCTTTTCCAGTTAAGGTAAAGGAACATTCTATGATAGCTAGTATGGTTAATGAAAGTATGAGTAAAGCTATTGAAGCTGATAACAAATGGTTGATGAACCTATAATAGCAAATGTGAAAGACTTTGTTACTAAATATGAAAAAGAGGGACACCCTATCCTTTGTAAGGATACCTCTAATAAAGTTTCACAAAATAGTGTTATGAGAGCTAGTATTCCCGTGTTTTCTGTTAGAATAAGTGATCATTGCTATGATGGTCCTTGTGATAGCTATATTGTTAAATTTATGCATGATACTGAAAGCTACTATGAGAGAGGGAAAAGTGTTCTTACGTATCTCAATAATATCAAGTTTCCTCGTTTTATGCTGAAAGTTTTTATGTTGCACTTCTTTTGCCTTCTTATGCAAGTTGCCTCTGGTTTCAATAACTTGTTTGTTTACAAAATTCCCTTGCATAGGAAGTGGGTTAGACTTAAATGTGTTTTTTTTGCTTATTAATGCTCTCTTTCACTTCAATTCATATCCCTATGAGAGCTTCTTCAAAATTATCATGCCCATCTTAAAGGCTATAAAGAAAGAGCTTTATGGGAGACAACCCAATTTGTTTTTGCTTTTAGTTTGTTTTTGTTTCTTTGAGTCTTGGAAGTTATTACTTCGTACTAACCGCTCCTTATCCGTTTTGTTTGGTTTTTGTGTCAAGATCAACCTCTAATGAGAGAGAAGTAATATTTGGGGAAGTTGCTGTCCCAAAACAGATTTTTTGTGCTTCCCCGTAAAAATTCGTGAGAGATCTCTGTATGTCGGATTGAGCTGTAATTGTTTGTGCTTCTGACCCAGGTTGTTATTTAACTTTCATTAGTTTTGCACTTTTTGATTTGAGCAACAGAAGATTTTCAAAAAAATTGATCTTTACCTATTGGTCTGTTTTGACAGATTTTGCCACTCTTGCATTTGCTTCTTTATTCGATTTCCTTTTTGAATTCTTTTTGGGTTTTCAGAAGGAGTTGTTTCAGTAGCTTTTGTTTTGATGGTTTTTAGTTGAAGTTGGACTCAAAAGGTTTTATCACTTCACTTATACTAATGTTGCTAATGAGAATTGTGTGAATTTTTGTGTGAAAGAAATTTCCAGGAAGTGGAGACAATGGTGTAATAAGGAAGAGAAGGGTTTTATGACTCAAGTAATAAGTGTATGAAGATGAAGATATCAATGATATTCAAGAGATGACTCCGGAAGAATCTACTAGATACCAAATTCAGAGACTTGCAGAGTCCGTTTTCAAATAGGTAACAGTTCTGGTAAGAAAAGTTCCGCGAAAATACAATCCAACAATATTTTTACAGTTTTCAGTCAATAAGGAAAGTTACGAAGCGAAAAAGGGACGGAAACGGAGCCGGGGTGGCCCACACCACCCCATGGCGCGGGCCCACCCCTGGCCGCGCCACCAGGTGGTGAGTCCACCCAGGACTCCGCCTCCGACTCGTTTTCTCCCAATACCTTCCTTTTGATAGGAAACTTCGTAATATATAACCCCCCAGATCCCCCGAGGTTTGTATATCGTGTTTTCGTCGTGTTTTTGTTTTGATCTATTTCTGCCAGGACATACTCTTTGAAAGCTTAGAAGCACAATGGTGTCCGCCAAGGATAAAGGGAAGGAGCCTATGGAGGAGGATCTTCAAGACCCCAAGCAGAGGCTGGCACCTTTAGTCTCTTGCCCTACATCAATGGAATCCCTACGAGTCACTAAGGAGTTTTGCGATAAGTACCGGGACTTGAAGAGGAAGGTGGACATGCTTCAATGGGAGAATAATAGGCTTCACAAGATGATGGAAGATTTCCTCACGTCAACTAAGAGCATAATACCACCACCACCGAAGGAGTAATTCGTCATCAGGTTTGGCATCCCCTTGGTTTGTTCCAAGCTTGGGGGAGTGCCGCAGTATCATATCACTATCTTCTATCTTTTTACCTTTTTAGTAGAGTCATATCATGAATAGAGGAGTTATTATGTAGGATGGTTTGCATTATGGAAGTGTACCCTCTCTCGTTAGATGTGTATCCCTTGGTGTGAGTTGCCGTTATGGAATATTAATGAGAAGTTCTATCATTCACTCTTTTGCAATAGCTTATATTAGTTTTCAATTCGTGGTTATATGATTGATCTTGTTGTTAGTATTGGTATCACTTTGGGATCATTGAGTTAATTTAGTTGGTTTTGGCAAACCTGGCTCGGTCAGTAGCAACACTATTGTTGAGTTGAAAGAAAAGACAGAAGTACCCTAGAGAAAAATAATTTCATCATCTTTCTTTCTTGATTTGCTCATAAGTCTAGTATTCTCTAGTTAAGATCTTTTGTGCTTCCAAGGAAGATTGCATGTTTGTCTTTATCACTTGTATGTTTGTTTCCTTCAACTCTTGTACTTGCTACCCAGCCTTGCTAGCCAAAAACCTGTACTGAGAGGGTATTCTTCTCGTGCATCCACCTCCTTTAAACTAAAACCTTTGCCATTTGTGTTCACCATACCTACCTATTAGCATTATTGCTATTCCAAGTAAATTCTTGTTTTATCTACCTCCCAAATTAAACTTGTTATGTGAAAATTAGTGATTAAATCTCTCACGAACTTGATGGCACACTTTACTTTCTTGCACTTAATAAACTTGAACCATTGTGCTCACTGATACATTGCAAATGTATCTATAATTTTTGATGTTCCATGCTTGGTTTTATCCACTTTCTTGTGTTTTGTTCCAACTTTGGAGTACTTTTCATATGATTTCTTGGACTAACCTATTAACAAGAGCCACAGTGCCAGCTGCATGTTTTTTGTTGTTTTTGGTTCCAGGAAAGTCAGAAAATGAATATTCTCGGAATTGGACGGGACAAAAGCCAAAGTGCCTATTTTTCCGGAAGGGATCAAGTGCCAGAATACGAGACGGAGAGGGACCAGGGGGCCACCACACCACCTGGCCGCACGGCCCAGCCTGGCCCGCGCCAGGGGTGGTGAGGCCAGCCCTGGCACCCCCTCGGCCTCCCCTTCCGACTATAAGATGCCCTCAGGACGAAAACCCTAGGTACCCGATCAAAAATCCACGAAAGAGTCTGTAGCCTCCGTCATCTCCATCCCTAGATCGGGAGGGATCTGAAGCTCTTCCTGGCACCCTGCCGGAGAGGGGAATTCACCCTGGAGGCCTTCTTCATCACCATGCAAGCCTCCGATGTGATGCGTGAGTAGTTCATCCTTGGACTACCGATCCATGTAGTAGCTAGATGGCTGGTTTCTCCTCCTTTGTGCTTTCATGTTTAGATCTTGTGAGCTCCGTTCATGATCAAGATCATCTATTTGTAATTCATACATGGTGTGTTTGCGGGGATCTGATGTATATTGAGATGCTATTTCAGATTGATTATTGATTCTATCATGTCTTTGTTATTTGAGATCTTGCATGCTTTCCGTTGTTAGTAGCTATCTTGGCCAAGTAGATGCTAGCAACTCCAAGAGTTAGTATTTATGCTCGATAGTGGGTTCATGCCTCTGGTAATCTAGGGAAGTGACAGAAATCTCTAAGGTACCAGATGTGTTGTTGCTACTAGGGAGAAAACAACAATCCTTTGTTCATAGAACAATCGTATTGTTTATTTTACACGCGGTTCGTAAAGCAATAATCTGTTGCTTGCAACTTAATACTAGAGGGGGTTCGGATGATAACCTGAAGGTGGATTATTAGTCATAGATGCAGTTGGATGGCGGTCTATGTATTATGTTGTAATGCCCAATCAAGTCTCAAAGGAGTCAATATGATTAGTATATGCATGTATTGCTTTCTCGGTGTTTGTCAATTTCCCCGCTGTAATTTGTTCACCCAACATGTTATCTATCTAAGGAGAGCCACCTCTAGTGAACTATGGATCTTGGTCCTTGTCTTTTACATACAATCTATAAGAAGAAACCACCCCCTGGCACCGTTGCCGGGGAACAAAGAAGAAACTCCCACGTCAACACCGCACCAACATTTTTCTGGCGCCGTTGCCGGGGAGTCAAGGACATCTTCACAAGGGGAGTCCCTCATAACCAATCTCTTTACTTTGTTGTTTTTGTTTTTCTTAGTTTCTTTTTGCCTTGTTTGATTTTTTTGTTCTTCAAAAACACAAAAAATTAGTTTTACTTGTTTGCTTTCTTATTTGAAAACCCAAAAAAATTAAGTCTTCTTTAGTTGTCACCCCTTCCTTAGATCACCATGTTGATCCCTACTTTCACCTTGAAAGACCTTTCAATTGGTAGTGGTTCTATAATTGGGAAATATAATATTAAAGAATTCTTTAATCATGTTAGCAAACATGAAGATACTGAGGATAGATCCCTTGTAGAACTTGCTCCAAATTTTGAGATTGCTGCAGCTTCTTTAATTCAGATGTTAGAAGCTAGGTTTGTTAACCTCAACCCCTTAATGCAAGTAATGTTTCTTAAGCTTAAAGAAATTGAAGACCCTGAAAAGAGGGATTTTATTCTAGAAACTTTGTTTAAGGAGTTCTATGATGTTGCCAAAGAAGCTAGAAAAGTTTTTGAATGTTTCAATATGCTAGGCTCATGTGTAAATGTGGTTGGCATACGAGAAAAGATGAACAAAACCGAACCTAATGGGGAGGAACCTAAGATACCAATACCCTTCAAACTAGTAGCAATACATGATGCCATAGAAAAGAATCTTGATTGGATTGTTCCTGCAAACCCTTTTGATGAGAATAGTGAACCTAAGAGCATTAAGAAAGGATCCTCTAGAACTTACTTGGATGATATACCTTGCCTTGTTGAAAATATTTCTGGTATTGATCTTAATGCTTCTTCATTTGAGAACACTTGATTCTTTCTTTGCTTCTTATGCCTAACTTAAAGGCGTTAAAGAAAAGTACTTGTTGGAAGATAACCCAAGAGTTTTAGATGAGTCTTGGAAGTTATTACCTCTGTAATAACCTCTCCTTATCCTTTTTATTAGCTTTTTGTGCCAAGAGTAACCTCTAATGAGAGAGAAGTAATGATTGGGAAAGTTGCTGTCCCAAAACAGATTTTTGTGCTTCACCGTATAAATTCCTGAGAGAGCTCTGTATGTCGGATTGAGCTGTAATTATTTGTGCTTCTGACCCAGGTTGTTATCTAACTTTCGTTAGTTCAACACTTTTTGATTTGAGCAACAGAAGGTCTTCTAAAAAATTCGTCTTTACCTGCTGGTCTGTTTTGACAGATTTCTGCCATTTTCTGCATTTGCTTCTTGTTAGTTCCTTCTTGAGTTTTCTTGGGGAATTGAGCTTTTTGAGGGAAGTGCTACATTAGCTAGTGTTCTAATGGAAGTTTATTTGGTGTTAGAACTGAACCTTGAGACTTATTTATCTTAAGTGCACTAATGTTGCTAATGAGATTGTGTGAAGTTTTGTATGAAGGAAAAATTTCGGGTGTATGGAAGGAATGAGTAATGAGATGAAGGATGGACTAAAGCTCAAGCTTGGGGATGCCACGCGTGTCACCCCAAGAAATATCCAAGAAGTACAAGCGTCAAAGCTTGGGGATTCCCAAGGCATTCCCCTTCTTCATCAATAAAAATTCCAGGTTTTCTTCCAAACGCTTCATTTTTATTGTTTCCTGCACAATTGTGTTTTTTTTTGGAGCGTCTTCTTTTTTGTTTTTGTTTTGGTTTTTCGTTTGCTTTGGTTTGCTTAGTTTTCTGAATAAGTTGGTTGGACCCCCTCTTTCATACATTGGTTTGCAAATAGTTTGGTTTGGTTTGGAAAAGAGTAGGAAAGTTCATGCTTATGTGGTAAAAAGAGCTTGTTTTTGACTGTGGCCTATGCTTTGTCATGCCATGCTTGATATTGTTTTGGATTTATGCTTAGTATTCTTTGCTGTAGCATGACTTGTTATAAACAATTGAGATTGCTTAATGTGCCTTGGATGAATCATGCGTTGTTTTAGCATATTAAAGCATAGTATAGTGGTATTCTCCTTTGATGCTTTATTTGGGTTGACTTGGCACATGCTCACACCATGTTATGACTATCCAAAGTCACCATAGCCTTTATGATCCTTTAGTTTTCAACTTGTAGTATCACTTTATGCTTTGATCAATGATGTTTTGTCGCTCTGCATGATTATGGCCATTATTGCTCTCTTACTTTGTCGCTCCCAGTCTTTTGCTAGCCTCCACAACAAAGTATGAGTTCCACTCATGCATCCAACTCCCTAAACCAAGTTATTCCAAAGATTCCACCATACCTACCTACTAGCTTATGCTATTCCAAGTATATTCATGCTTTTGTTTACCTTCCACTTGTTATGAGAAAACTAGTGATTAAAGCTCTCACAAACTTGATGGCACACTTTACTTTACTTGCCCTTAATAAACTTGAACCATTGTGTTGTCTATGTTGTATATGCTTGCACTTATTTGTTGGGAATTAGCAGAACCATGCTTTCATGGGGAATGCTTTCAACATTGCACTTGGTACTTGTACCTAGTTGATATCATGCTCTTTTGTATATGGATGTCGTCGGTGTAAAATGAAAGGGGAGCTTGTAAGTCCATGGAGTTATGTATATGTGTTAGAGAAACGCTTGGGCCGCTGGTCTAATCCATGCTGACATGGTGGAAACCTGCAGCGTAACCATAATGAGCTGTCTATGAAGCATTCTTCTTATAAAAAAGAGTCCTATGTTGAGAAAAAAGAGAAAAGAAAAAAAGATACTATGAAAAGAGGAAAGAGAGAAAAAAGCACCATATTCCCATGGTAAATAAGAATGCTGAGATGCTCGTTGTCTGCTTGCCTTGTCATTTTGATATGGGGATTCTTCCGTATCATCGGACAAGGGGTACCCCGTTGGCGGTTCTCAATGATACACATGTACTTACAATGACAAGAACTTACCGGTGACTAAACTTGAGTAGCATGAGGAGCGACCCTCGTATACAAGGGACATGAGATTTCCGACTTATACTTCGTCAAGCATGTACACCATAGTTTGTTCACTTTAACCTTAATCACTTCAAGATGCTTACGATAGGGGCAATGAGAGCTGAAAGCTATAAGTACCATAATTTTTGGAAGCTCTTTATGAGACTTGAATCCCTACTTCCTTTTACAAAAGGCCTTTCTTCCACCATTATATTGACTCTCCACCTTCTATCTTTATGCACTTACTTTGAGAGCATAGTGGCCATTCTTAGTTCTATGTGCATTTTCCCAAGACTAGTTGATTGATGCATACTTTGATATTGCTTGTTTTAAACTATTGTATCTAGTCACTCTTATGAACTTTGAAGGTGTCCTATGCATTTATATTTGCTACTCTATGAGGGACAAGCTGAATACTATTATGCTATGTTTTCTTTATGTGAAACA
This sequence comes from Avena sativa, assembly GCA_916181665.1. NCBI lineage: Eukaryota > Viridiplantae > Streptophyta > Magnoliopsida > Poales > Poaceae > Avena > Avena sativa. Next base: position 665,090,926 of record OV702289.1, on the reverse strand, counting down.
AACAAACGTCTTGCAAAGCATTGTTATTCATGAATCTTTTGTTTGTGCCTTTTCATGTTGCGTCATAGCTTCTTTGCTTATTGCTAGAACTTTGTCTTTCATGTTATGATTGAAGTACTATGATCCCAACTTTGAATTTTTACAAATACTTTGATCAAGTCTTTGATGGTGCATGTCACCTCAAAAATTATTTCTTTTTATCACTTACCTACTCAAGGACGAGCAGGAGTTAAGCTTGGGGATGTTGATACATTGCAAATGTATCTATAATTTTTGATGTTCCATGCTTGGTTTTATCCACTTTCTTGTGTTTTGTTCCAACTTTGGAGTACTTTTCATATGATTTCTTGGACTAACCTATTAACAAGAGCCATAGTGCCAGCTGCCTGTTTTCTGCTGTTTTTGGTTCCAGGAAAGTCAGAAAATGAATATTCTCGGAATTGGATGGGACAAAAGCCAAAGTGCCTATTTTTCCGGAAAGGATCAAGTGCCAGAATATGAGACGGAGAGGGACCAGGGGGCCACCACACCACCTAGCCGCGTGGCCCAGCCTGGCCCGCGCCAGGGGGTGGTGAGGACAGCCCTGGCACCCCCTCGGCCTCCCCTTCTGACTATAAGATGCCCTCGGGACGAAAACCCTAGGTACCCGATCAAAAATCCATGAAAGAGTCTATAGCCGCCGTCATCTCCATCCCTAGATCGAGAGGGATCTGAAGCTCTTCCTGGCACCTTGCCGGAGAGGGAAATTCACCCTGGAGGCCTTCTTCATCACCCTGCAAGCCTCCGGTGTGATGCGTGAGTAGTTCATCCTTGGACTGCGGATCCATGTAGTAGCTAGATGGCTGGTTTCTCCTCCTTTGTGCTTTCATGTTTAGATCTTGTGAGCTCCGTTCATGATCAAGATCATCTATTTGTAATTCATACATGTTGTGTTTGCGGGGATCCGATGGATATTGAGATGCTATTTCAGATTGATTATTGATTCTATCATGTCTTTGTTATTTGAGATCTTGCATGCTTTCCGTTGTTAGTAGCTATCTTGGCCAAATAGATGCTAGCAACTCCAAGAGTTAGTATTTATGCTCTATAGTGTGTTCATGCCTCTGGTAATCTGGGGAAGTGACAGAAATCTCTAAGGTACTAGATGTGCTGTTGCTACTAGGGAGAAAACAACAATCCTTTGTTCATAGAACAATCATATTGTTTACTTTACACGCAGTTCGTAAAGCAATAATATGTTGCTTGCAACTTAATACTGGAGGGGGTTCGTATGATAACCTGAAGGTGGATTATTAGTTATAGATGCAGTTGGATGGCTGTCTATGTATTGTGTTGTAATGCCCAATCAAGTCTCAAAGGAGTCAAGATGATTAGTATATGCATGTATTTCTTTCTCGGTGTTTGTCAATTGCGCCGCTGTAATTTGTTCACCCAGCATGTTATCTATCTAAGGAGAGCCACCTCTAGTGAACTATGGATCCCGGTCCTTGTATTTTACATACAATCTATAAACTGTTTCTGCTTTGTGTTTACTTTCTGCAAACTTTTACTTCCTTCCATTCAATACGTTTAATCCTTTGTTTTCCGCAAAACACGGTGAGATTGACAACCTCATCGCAAGTTGGGGACAAAGTTTTGTGGTTGTGTTGTGCAGGTCTCCATGTTGCTACTAGCACCGTTAGTGCGCCCTGCCAAAGCTCAACTAGTAACACCTTTGGGGGTGTTTCCTTGCTCCTACTAGTTCGATTAAACCTTGGTTTCATAACTGAGGGAAACTTGCTGCTGTGCTCATCATACCTTCCTCTTGGGGTTCCCAATGAGCTCTACATCAACCACGAGCCATCAACACTTTTCTGGGCGCCGTGCATTGAGCCATCACTCACCTATGTTGCGTATATGCTTGCGCTTTGTAAGTTGTGAATTAGCAGAACCATGCTGTCATGGGGAACACTTTCAACATTGCACTGGTACTTTGTACCAAGTTGAAATCATGTTCTTTTGTCTATGGATGTCGTCGGTGTGAAATGAAAGGGGAGCTTGTAAGTCCATGGAGTAATGCATGTGTGTTAGAGAAACGCCTGGGTCGCTGGTCTAATCCATGCTGACATGGTGGAAACCTGCAGCGTTACCATAACGAGTATCTATGAAGCATTCTTCTTATAAAAAAAGAGATAGAGATTGAGAAAAAGAGAAAAGAAAAAAAAGTTATGAAAAGAGGAAAGAGAGAAAAAAAGCACCATATTCCCATGGTAAATAAGAAGATTGTTGAGATACTTGTTGTCTGCTTGCCTTGTCATTTTGATATGAGGATTCTTTCGTATCATCGGGCAAGGGGTACCCCGTTGGTGGTTCTCTATGATACACATATGCTTACGATGACAAGAACTTACCGGTGACTAAACTTGAGTAGCATGAGGAGCGGCCCTCGTATTCAAGGGACATGAGATTCTCAACTTACAACTTGTCAATGCATATCCTCATTTTTGATCACTTTAACCTTAATCACCTGAAGATGCCTATGATAGGGGCAATGAGAGCTGAAAGCTAGTAAGTATCATAATTTTTGGGAGCTCTTTATGAGACTTGCAATCCCTGCTTCCCCCTTCGAAGGGCCTTTCTTTCACTTTGTAGTTGAGTCAGTAAACCTACACCCTTCTATCTCAGCAAGTATTTTGAGTTGTTGTGTTTCATTCATTCATATGATGATTTATTCATTCATGTTTCTTATGTTCCTTGCTTTGCACATTGATCTTATCCTGATGTTTACTACTTTGAAAGCTATCATTGAAAGCCGGCTATTTGTGAACTCCAGCAAATTATCAACTATTCTTCGACCAAGAGCTAAGTTTGCCATTACCAATTATGATTCACTTTATGTATCTTTATTGTGTTTCCTTTACTTATTGCAAGTTGAGTTATATAATAGTGAGTTGTCTTCTATTATGATCTATGTATTTGATGAATGTGATGCTTCTTGTCCGTATTCTTTTATCGACTCTTCACTCCATAAACCTGAGGCCATGTTTATTGAGCTCAGTTTCGCTTTGGGATAAGCGAAGTCTAAGCTTGGGGGGAGTTGATACGTCCATTTTGCATCACTATTCTATGTCTTAATTCACTATTATTCATTGATATATTTCATATTGAGAGGTGATAATTATGTTATTTCATCTATTTTTGCATGGTTGATGACTTTTGGAGCATGGACCGCTGCAGTCAGGATTCTGATGGAAAAGGTGCTGTTGAAGGGAATATGCCCGAGAGGCAATAATAAAGTGGTTATTATCTTATTCCATGTTTATGATAAATGTTTATTTTGCATGCTATAATTATATTGATTGGAAACGTCAATACATGTGTGTTTAATAAACAAAAAGGGTTCCTAGTTATGCCTCTTTTATAGACTAGCTTGTTGATTAACAAGATGATCAAGGTTTCCTGATCATGGACATTGGATATTGTTAATAACAAGGTCACAACATTAGTTGAATGATGTGATGAACATTCATCCGAAGTATAGCATTATGATCAAGTCATTATGTTTATATTGCTATAACATCATACGAAGTAATCTTTATCCTTAGACCATGAGATCATGTTAATTGCTAACACCGGAAGAGTATCTTGATAACATCAAACGTCACACCATAACAGGGTGACTATAAAGATGGGTTCAATGCTACGAAGGTGTTATGTTGAGGCTCATGGATCAAGAGTGGAATTTTTCAATCCCGATGACGGATAGATATACTCTGGGCCCTCTCGGTGATATCACATTAAGGTAGCTTGCAAGCAAGTGATGTGATCACTAGAATGTTATATCATGGGAACAAGAAAAGAGTGCATGTCGGCAATGAGATCAAACTAGGTATGGAGATACCGATGATTGAATCTCGGACATGTAATATATCGCGAGACAAAGGGATTTAGTTACTAACGTTAAAGGTTCTCACGATCACAGAAGTCATCGTTGAATGTGTAGGAATTAGTATGGATCTCCAGGTCCCGCTTCTGATTATTGATCTGAGAGGAGTCTCAATCATGTCTGCATTATTCGCGAACCGTAGGGTGACACACTTAAGAGTTATCGGACACCATTTCGGAGCACATATGTTTTAGACGAAAGAATTGCAAAGCGCTGGAATTATTTCAATAGACACCAAAACTGTTTCGGGTGAAATTGCTGAAATTGGTTCTGCATGTAATATTGAAATGTTGCAGGGGGTTATATGTGAATGTTTGTTAATTAAAGTAATTAACAAAATTCTGAATAAATTTAATAAAAGAGTTTTATTAAATGAGAGAGCATTAAACTTGGAGAATTTTAATGCATTTAAAGTAAGGACTTTAAAGGGGAATGTGAAGAGATATTTTAATGTGGAGGGGTTACCACCACATGAATGGGGGAGGTGAGGAGTCACCCTCCATGCACCGGCCATGAAGGAGGGGCACCCCCTCCTCCTATAAAAGGCCACCCTCTTCCTCCTTCTTCCTCACACCTCCTTGTGAAGGATCTCTCTCCCTCTCTAGAATTATTCCCCCATGGTCTCGGATTAGCGAGATACATGTTCCCGGTGGAATTTCGTCTGGAAGGAGTTGCTGCTTCCGCTGGATCGCTAGAGCAAGGAGGTGGAGGTTGTCCGGTGGCTTGAACGTGTGTGCGAGTACGGATGCGCTGCTGAGTTGCGGCGCTCGGACTTCCTCACGATCTTGAGATCAGCAAGTGTACGACTACATCAACCACGAGTTCCTACTCTTTAACAAAACTCGTTATCTTCGAGGGTAAGTTCTCGTTGGATGTATGTCCACCCGTTGCTTTGTACCTAGTAGATAGATCCTGGCGTGTAGTTCTCATCGTAGGAACTTTTTTTGTTTTCTATGCTGCAGACCCAACAGTGGTATCAGAGCCAGATCTATGCGTAGGTGCTTTGCACAGGTAGTACACATATGTTTATATGTGGGCGATGATGATCATGTTATTGCATCTTCTATTTATTTTGGATATTGGTGTCATAGTGGGATGAAGCGGCCCGGACCAACCTTACATGTCATCGTACATGAGACCGGTTCCACGACTGACATGCAACTTGTTTTGCATAAGTGGCTGGCGGGTGTCTGTCTCTCCTACTATAGTCAATATCTGATTTACAATGAGTTGCTAATAACTTGGTTATCCTCATTGTGGTTCATGTTCGTAGGTAAGAATGGTTCTATCTCCGAAAGCCCTAAGCCACGTAAAACTTGCAATTGATAAATTAGAGGCGTCTAGTTTAGATCGTTGCTGGGCTAGTGTATTGATATGGTATTGTTGTAAGTAGATGTATGATAGATACTCTTACAACACATTCAACGTGTAAGTTCCATAGACCTTGGCCTTACACACAAATGAATGATAGAGATCATACCACGATGCAAATGATAGAGATCAAATGCATGGACCATATCATCTCACTTTACACATTAGATGTTAGCATCTTATACTTCTAGTTTGGCGTTTTTGGTAGCATTGTAAGATGATCCCTCATTTAGATATCAAGATAAAATGTGTTCTTCCTTGAGTATGCACCGTTCTATGGATCGTGTTTCGAGACATCACGTGATGATCGGGTGTACTCGACTCTACGCTTTCATACAACGGGGATAAGACAGTTTTACACACGCGAGTACTAAGGTTCTTACTTGGCGAGCCTAGCATGTACAGAGATGGCCTCGGAACACAGACCAAAAGGTTAAGCATGAGTCATATAGTTGATATGATGCCCATATTGATGCTCGCCTTTGAAGCTACACCGACTCACATGATGATCAGACTTGGTGTAGTGGATTTGGTTCATGTAATCACAAAAAAGGCACGAGGAATGTCGTTTTTGAGTGGGAGTTCATTTCTAATTTGGATTAGTCAAACTCAATTTGTCATAAACTAAATCGAAGTGAATTTTCATAATTTGTTGTAGTCATTGGCGTCTGTTCACTACCTTATGCTTAGTTTTAATTGAGATAATAGAACTATAGAATTCTGGATATTTACTTTATGAACTGGTATTGTATTGTTTTGAATGTCAATTTAAAGTTTATAAGTCATATTGCAAACTTTCAGCAAACTCTATTTACTCCGTGAAGTTTAATAAGTAGTATTAAATCAAGAGTAAGAATTCCAATGTTAGTATCTAAAGTATCATGTTTGCCTCCATGATTCTTGATATTCAAAAGTTGTTTTAATATCGAGGTTATCTAGGAGCTGAAAGAATTGTTTCAGAAACCATCATGTGTGAAAGATATTGTGATATCCGAAACAAAGTTTTTGGTTGCATTATGATAGAGTATAATTTAGCAAAATACATGTCCTCATATTGTATGAGAATTTGTAATGGATGGAGATGCTAGGCATCCGGATCTTCCAAAAAGGTTTTTGGGAACTAACATTATACTCGTCATTCTTCCTTATAGGCTATAGGAGCTTGATCATGAAAGTTGTCATGATAAGGATGAATAGAAGATGTAAGTAAAATGTTTACTACACTAAAATATTACTAAAGAATGGATTTTTGAAAGAATGCCAAACATTTGATGATGGTGATCCACTTCAAAGTGCAAGTCCAAAGGTATTAGTATTTGACTATACACGCTTTGTACTATGTGTCATGTGAATGACACCACTATTGATGTTGATAGATTCTTTTAAAAGAAAAGGAATTGTTGAAAGAGAATCTATACAATATTTGGCAAAAAAGAAAAGGTTGGAGATGTCCAACTTAGGTATATAGAAGATATACATGTTATGGCTGTATTCCTTGCTTGTTAAATAATGTGGTTCTAAGGTATTGGATACCGAATTGGTTGGTATGAAGTGTCATACAGGACAACGCAATTCATGAACTACAATGGCCTAAGTAACTAGTAAGAGAATAAGTGATGATGTTCATCGAAAACAAATAAAGTGTTATTGTGTTTTTTGTTGTCGTCAAACCTAGCCTTCAAGATTTGTTTTAATAATTGTTATTTTGTTCCGGTATTACGAGAACAATGGTTGTTCAAATAATTATCGTATTCCATAAAGGATGGATGAATTTTTACAAGTCTAGTGGGAGAAATCACATCCATAAACACTACTGCTAAAATGTCGCAAGACAAATGATTGAAAGATCACTTATGAAGTGACATCGCTGTTTTAAATTATATTGGAAAGAAAACATGAAGAAACTCCATGTTGATGGATTTTTGGAGTCTTCGATTTTGATCAATTGACGCTTGTGAAACTTTCCTCGAGATAATTGAAACTCCATTCATAGGCCAAAGAGGAACAGATGACTAAATTATTGGATATTATGCATGTTGATGTATATAGTCCATTATGTGTAGCCATATGTGATGGTTCTTTTTGCTTCATATGCTTTCTCCAGAAATTTAAAGTGAATATATCTATATATTTACTTAATAAGGAAGAAGTATGAAACATTTGAAAGTTGTTCAAAGACTTTCAAGATGAAGTGGAAAATCATTGTAACAAGAAAATAAAGAGTTTATGATTCGATCATAAAGGAAGATATTTGAGTTACATGTTTAGCAAAAACACCTAAGATTTGAGGAATTGTTCCATGATTTGTGTTTCCCGATAAACCATAGGAGTATGGAATATTCGAGAGATGAAATCAAACCATGTTTGACATGGTAAGATCAAAGGTGTCATTTATAAAACTGCCATTATGTTTGAAGGATTGAAGCTTTAGAGACTACCGCTTTTACACTGGAAAGAGCACCATCGTGATCCGTTGAAATGACACCATATAAGTTATGGTTTGGGATAAAACCTGAATTGTCTTTTCTTAAATTTTGGTGTTCTATGCATAAGTAAAATGTTTACAACCAAAGTCGGATAAGCACGTATTTGTAGGTTATCCCAAAGAATTTGTTGGGAATTTCTCCATAACACCGAGTACAAATGAGTTTGTTACTTGGAATGTCAAGTTTCTTGAGAAGGAATTTTTCACAAAAAGTTAAGTGGGAGGACAATAGAACTTGGATAAGGTTGTTGAACCTTAGCTATATGTGCTAAGTAGCGCAGCGCCGGAAAGTGTCCCGGTGGCGGCCACAATGCTCATGGCTCCCGTGATTACAAAGGTTGTGATCTCGGAGATTAGAGTTCCTATTGAACCGTGTGGGTCGGTAAGAATCAAATGGTGTGATTTGATAAGCAAGTCGTTATTGTTTTGACAATGATGAACCGACTACATGCAAAGAAACGATGATGGGCCCTGACTCCATACAATGATTAGAAGTCATAGAATCCGTGATAGTATCCATACACGAGAAATCAATTTTCTGAACTTGGAAGACCCTCCGGAAAGGCGTGAAGCCTATCGGTCATGTTTGGATCTATAAAGAAATAGACATGGATGTTTAACATCTATGAAATAGTCGACATGTCGGAAATAAGTTTACGACAATGTTCAAGGAGTTGACTATGACAAGATTTGATCTTTCATAGCGATATTTAGTCTTGACGGATTAATGTAGCAACCACTACATATAATTTGATGTATGGTAGTTGAACAAACAAAACAATGTTCTTCTAATAGAATGGTTACCTAGGACATGTAAAGACACGGTCCGAAGGGTGTTGTTAATTCAAAGGGTGCTAAAAGGGCATGCAAACTTCAATAGTTGAAGTAAGCATAGTGGAGTTGGAATCTTCACCATGATGAAACTGTTAAAAGAGTTTAAATTCATCGGAGATGATGAAGATGCTTGCATTTGCAAGAAATTAAGTGGGAGCGCTGAGACATATTTCTAATACATTATGTAGAGGACATATTGTTGATTGGAAAGGATGTATCTTGTATTGACACAAGTTAAGAATTTCATTAAAATAAGATTTCGATGAAAGATTTGGGCAAAACCGGAATATTAGGCATCAATATCTATATGGATAGATTGAGGCGCTAATATGGTTGTGCCAGACATACATATATGAGATATTGAAAGGGTTCAATATGGAAACAATAAGAAAGGTTCTTGCTGCATGGAAAGGATTGTATCAAGATTCAAGTGTTCCAACACTTGGTGAGTAAAATCACATGAAGATTTTGATCGATTATACCGTGATATGTATATATCCAGAATGTCCTATGCTCTAAATGTTATGAGCACATACCAGAATGATCCATAAGATGATCATTGGATAATAGTAAAGATATTCTTATGAGCTTTGGAAGAACTAAGGATATATCATGTATAAGTGACAAATAGTTAAAGGTAGTTCATTGTAAAGTGTTACATTGATACTAGTTTTGTCACAAGATACAAATTAAATTTATCTCAATTTAGACTATGGGTGACACAATATAATGGAAAGGATGTTCCATGATGGATTTGGATGAGTTCCAAAGTTGAGACATTGTGACGGATACTACAACAAAAGGCTAAGTATATAACTGCTATAGTAGCGGCAAAGGAGGGCATTTGTGTTAAGTAGTTTGTTATCAAACTAGGTGTGGTTCAAAGTGGGCTAATACTATGAAGATATATTGTGTGACAATAATATCAACATATTTTAACCCGAACGAACTAAAGGTCTCACCAAAGGACCAAATTTATACAATGCCATCTCATTTGAGAATGAGTGATGCATAGAGTCGCAAAGACATGCAAATACACACGGAGCTGAAACTGTCAGATTCGAAGATTATGTTAACCACTAGCAATAGCATATATGCAACACCAGAAAGCCATAGGTGTTCAATACGCAAAGTTTTTCAAACTAGATTATCGACTCTAGTGCAAGTGCGAGACTGAAGGGAATACTAAAGTGGTTATTATCTTATTCCATGTTTATGATAAATGTTTATTTTGCATGCTATAATTGTATTGATCGGAAACGTCAATACATGTGTGTTTAATAAACAAAAAGGGTTCCTAGTTATGCCTCTCTTATAGACTAGCTTGTTGATTAACAAGATGATCAAGGTTTCCTGATCATGGACATTGGATGTTGTTAATAACAAGGTCACAACATTAGTTGAATGATGTGATGAACATTCATCCGAAGTATAGCACGATCAGGTCATTATGTTTATATTGCTATAACATCATACGAAGTAATCTTTATCCTTAGACCATGAGATCATGTTAATTGCTAACACCGAAAGAGTATCTTGATAACATCAAACGTCACACCGTAACAGGGTGACTATAAAGATGGGTTCAGTGCTACGAAGGTGTTATGTTGAGGCTCATGGATCAAGAGTGGAATTTGTCAATCCCGATGACAGATAGATATACTCTGGGCCCTCTCGGTGATATCACATTAAGGTAGCTTGCAAGCAAGTGATGTGATCACTAGAATGTTATATCACGGGAACAAGAAAAGGGTGCATGTCGGCAACGATATCAAACTAGGTATGGAGATACCGATGATCGAATCTCGGACATGTAATATATCGAGAGACAAAGGGATTGAGTTACAAGCGTTAAAGGTTCTCACATCACTTCTGATTATTAATCTGAGAGGAGTCTCAATCATGTCTGCATTATTCGCGAACCGTAGGGTGACACACTTAAGAGTTATCGGACACCATTTTGGAGCACATATGTTTCAGGCGAAAGAATTGCAAAGCGATGGAATTATTTCAATAGACACCGAAACTGTTTCGGGTGAAATTGCTGAAATTGGTTCTGCATGTAATATTGAAATGTTGCAGGGGTTATATGTGAATGTTTGTTAATTAAAGTAATTAACAAAATTCTGAATAAATTTAATAAAATATTTTTATTAAATGACAGAGCATTAAACTTGGAGGGGTTACCACCACATGAATGGGGGAGGTGAGGAGTCACCCCCCATGCACCGGCCATGAAGGAGGGGCACCCCCTCCTCCTATAAAAGGCCACCCTCTTCCTCCTTCTTCCAGCACACCTCCTTGTGAAGGATCTCTCTCCCCCTCTAGAATTATTCCCCCATGGTCTTGGATTAGCGAGATACATGTTCCCGATGGCATTTCGTCTGGAAGGAGTTGCTGCTTCCGCTGGATCGCTGGAGCGAGAAGGTGGAGGTTGTCCGGTGGCTTGAACGTGTGTGCGAGTACGGATGCGCTGCTAAGTTGCAGCGCTCAGACTTCCTCACGATCTTGAGATCAGCAAGTGTACGACTACATCAACCACGAGTTCCTACTCGTTAACAAAACTCGTTATCTTCGAGGGTAAGTTCTCGTTCGATGTATGTCCACCCATTGCTTTGTACCTAGTAGATAGATCTTGGCGTGTAGTTCTCATCATAGGAAATTTTTTGTTTTCTATGTTGCGGACCCAACAACTGTTTGGAGGCAAAATTCGCGAAGATCAGAAAATCTGGGAAAATATACGGAAAATCCTATTTTCCAGAAGACTAAGGATGCCAGAAGATGGAGTGGAGATGGGCCATAGGGGGCCCACACCACCCCATGGCGCGGGCAGGCCTAGGCCGCGCCAGGAGGTGGTGTGGCCACCCTGGCCCACTCCAGCCTCTCCCCTCTGGCGTATATCATCCTCACGAAACCCTAAGACTCGGGGAGCGACCACAGAAAGATTCCGCCGCATCTGCGGGGCGGAAAACACCAAGAGAGAAAGATCTCTCCGGCAGACAGATTTCTGCCGGGGGAATTCCTTCCCGGAGAGGGGAGATCTTCGCCATCAACACCACCATCAAGCTGGACTTCATCGGGATCATCATCACCACCATCATCACCATCAGCACCCTCATCACCATCTCCATATTGCTGTAACAATTGTGTTGAATCTTGCATAGTTCATAGGGGAAACTTTCCCGGTGTTGATTACTCTTCGTAGTTGATGCTATTGAGTGAACCATTGAATTATTGTTTATGTTCAGATTGTTATACATCATTATTCCATCTCTGATCATGATCCATATGATGTCTTGTGAGTCGGTCGTTTTGTTCTTGAGGACATGGGAGAAGTCATGTTGTTAGTATTGGAGTTGTGTTGAGAAAGATTCAATAGATTGTTATTTAAGTTGTGGTGTACTTCTTCTGGTGGTGTCATGTGAACGTCGACTACATGACACTTCACCTATATGGGCCTAGGGGAATGCATTGTGTATTTGGCTACTAATCGTAGGGGTTGCCGGAGTGACAGAAACCTGAACCCCCGTTAGGAAACCATTGCACAAGGGACGCAATGGTCTTAGAGTTTAAAGCTGTGGTTAGGTTTCTACCTTAATTACTTTCTTGTACTTACGGATGTTTGCAAGGGGTATAATCACAAGTATGTATTAGTCTTGGATGGGGCGGTACATTAGCACATGTTCACCCACACAACACTTAGCAAGCTAGAGAAGATTAATCAACTATATGAAGCGAAAGCACTTGACAGTCTTCCCATGTGTCCTTGAGAACGTTTGGTCATCTTAAGTAATACATCCGGCTTGTCCTTTGCTGCATAAAGGATTGGGCCACTTGCTACGTTTATTCCTACTGTCTTTTATTTACTCGTACTTTGTTTACTTGCTTTATCAAAAAACCCTAAAAATCCGTTTGCTAAGTATTTGCAGAGAATTCCTGATCCATACCACTAGCCAGCACCTTCTGCTCCTTTGTTGGGTTCGACACTCTTACTTATCGAAAATACTATGATACACCCCCTATACTTGTGGGTCATCAAGAAGCCAAAGAACATAAGAGGCGTCCAGCAGCTGGCTGGGCGAATCGCGGCGCTCAGTCGATTCATCAGTTGAATGGGCGAAAAAGCACTGCCCTTCTACCAACTTCTCCGCAAGACTGACAAGTTCGAGTGGACAGACGAAGCACAAGAAGCATTCGAGGACCTTAAACATCTACTATCCACCTCACCAGTACTGGTGACGCCTCGCAAAAAGGAGCCACTGCTGCTCTACATCTCCACCACTAACTAGGTGGTCATCACGGTGCTCGTAGTGGAACGAGCCGAGGAAAACAAGGTCCACAGGGTCCAGCGCCCAGTCTACTACCTCAGCAAGGTGCTCATGCCAACAAAACAGCAGTACACACACTACCAGAAGCTGGCGTATGGCATCTTCATGACAGCCAGGCGACTGGGCCACTACTTCCAGGAACACCCAATTGTGGTGGTCAATGACACCCCGCTCGGGCATATCCTCAATAACCCTGATGCCACCGGGCGAGTCGTGCTTTGGGGAATCGAGCTGTCTCCACGAGACATCACATCTGAAAAGCGCGACGCGATCAAGTCGCAAGTCCTCCCTGATTTCCTCATGCACTGGATGGAGAACCAGCTCCCTGAAAAGCCAGATATATCCTATATCTGGACAATGCACTTCGATGGGTCCAAACGAAAGGATGGAGCTGACACAGGTGTCATACTGACATCGCCCCAGGGAGACAAGCTGAAATACATTCTGCGAATGCAGTTCACTGCCTCCAACAATGCAGTAGAGTACGTGGCTCTAATCCATGGGATGGGGATGGCGAAAGCCTGCGGCGCCAAGAGGCTCATCATCTACAACGACTCCAAACTTGTGGTCAACCAAACGATGCACGAGTGCGACACACTGAGCGACAACATGATCACATATTGCGACCTCTACGACACACTCGAAGGGGACTTCGACGGCTGTGAACTGCGGCATGTAGTCCGCGAAAGCAACGAAGAGGCGGACACACTCGCCAACATTGGCTCCACCTGCGCCCCCATACCACCTGGGGTATTTCTCGAGTACATCTACGAACGCTCCATCAAGACAAAGGCTCTAGAGAAGAAAGCAAGCGCTTCAACGGACTCGGGGGCTACGCCACGCAATGAGCCAATGGCACTCGACGACTTGGAACTCGACTCAGGACTCGAAGGACCAATGTGCGTCATGATGATAGAGCCATCCTAGACACAACCATACATCACATATCTTCTCAGCAAGAGGCTGTCGGACGACTCGACTGACGTGCAACACATTGCGCGACGATCCAAGGCATTCACCCTCATCAATGACGAACTATACAAGCACATCATCACAGAAGTACTTCAACAGTGCGTCTCCAACGGGGACGGAAGGGCCGTCCTCCTCGACATCCACGAAGGGACCAGCAGGCACCATGCTGGCAGTCGCGCCCTTGTCACCAAAGCTCTACGAGCCTGATTCCACTGGCCCACGGCCATGCGCGATGCCAAGGATATCGTCCAGCGCTGCAACGCTTGCCAGCGATTCGTGGACAAACCACACGCACCTGGCGCGGAACTCCGGCCAATATGATTGGCTTGGCCCTTCGCGCAATGGGGACTCGGCATGGTCGGCAAGCTCCTGAAATCCTCGTGAGGAGGTTACGTATACCTCTTGGTCGCAGTCGACAAATTCACCAAGTGGATCGAGGCCATGCCGATGACAAACCAATCAGGAGCCACCACCATCAGGTTCTTCGAGTCCATTGTATACTGCTTCGGAGTGCCACATAGCATCATCACGGACAATGGGACGAACTTCACCTCCAAGGAGTTCCAGGAATTCTGCAAAAACCTGGGAATCAACATAAGCTATGCCTCGGTGGCTCACCCACAGACAAACGGTCAATTCGAAATGGCCAATGGCCTCGTCTGCAGTGGAATCAAGAAACGACTCCTCCGGCCACTCGAACAAGCCGCCGGATACTGGCCAGACGAGCTGCAATCCGTACTCTGGAGCTTGCGCACAACTCCAAACAGCGCCACGGGATACACCCCGCTCTTCATGGTGCACGGCGCTGAAGCGGTGCTACCCGCAGAAGTATGCTACAAAGCCCCACGGGTGGTCGCTTACAGCGAGCAAGAGTCAACTCTCGCACTCGAAGACTCCGTCGACCTTCTTGACGAGGCACGAGAAATCGCAGTGGAAAGATTAACGATCTACCAGCAAAGCCTCCGCAACTACCACAACAGAAGACTACGCCCAAGATCCTTCGTCGAAGGAGACCTGGTCCTGCGACTCAAGCAACAAGAGCATCTCAAGCTCGAGTCTCCCTGGGAGGGACCCTACGTGATTAGATAAGTAATCCCAGGTGGCGCCTATCGCCTTAAAGATTTCAAGACAGGAGTCGCATACTCCAACCCCTAGAACGTTGCACAGCTGCGTCGTTTCTACCCCTAGTTGTTTTTTACATTACAAATAAGGCTATCCAGCCAGGCTACTTAGCCACATATTATACCTCGTACTATTCTGCGAATAAATAAAGCTAAGTGCCCTGAAACTCTGTGTTTTCCCTTATTTTTCTGGCAATCTTATCACTCGGGGGCTACGCCGCCCTTTACATCCTTGTTCTACGAACAAGTCGCAGTATCCCGAGTAGCTGACACAACATCAATCGAACCCTTGATAAAACACCAATCCAGTTGCAACGCACCTAACAGGTTGGCAAGATGCTAAGATATCACAAGTCAGGCTAACGAAAAGGAACTGCAGAGTACAAATACACTCGCAAAATATATAAGCTAGCAAGCTCTTTACATATCAATATAAATTAATTACACCCAACATATCTATACGAACTTTACAACACTTGTACAATTATGGGTAGGACACAAGCTAAAGCTACTGCTGCAACAGAAGAACGTTTGTTTGCTCCTCGAAGAAGTCGACGATTTCTTCTGCTGGGCGATCAGCTGCCTGGTAATGTGGAACCATGTTCTAGGTCAAACCTTCTGACGGGGTCGGCGGCCCAGCAGCAATAGCTGCAACGTCTACATCTGGCCTATGCAGTCGCACCAGCGACAAAGCAGCCTTGGCACTGGCCACTAACTGCTACCTCACGCACTCGCGAACTGCACTCAGATCTTGGAACTTCGCCAGAAGAGCCAACAGGCTTGAAGGGACGGTGTCCAGCAGGAACATCGTTTGATAGATATGCCTAAGGCACGACTGCGCCTTCTTCAAAAAATGGAGTACTCGAGAAGCATGATCCTGTAGGGTCGCAAGCACGATTGCACGATCATGGTCCACCCAAAAGTACCCACTCGCCTGAAGCTGCTCCTGGGTCAAGTCATTCATCCGAATGGCAATCCGGTCTTTCTCATCCTGCAGATGACGAGCACTGACAACTACACCAAGCAAAAAGGGCAAAGTATGAAGACAAGGCATTGCCACGACTGGCTAAAAGAAAAGATAAGAGGGCAGAAAGCTAACATTTGAACTGATCGCCCAGCTGCGTCACCTCCTCCAATAGATACTGCTCGTGGGCGGTAGCCTTCTCAGCCTTCGACTTCCATACATCCGTGCTACCACGGAGGATGGGCAACTCACGCTCCAGTTGCTTAATGGGATCGCGCAATCGTGAAAGCAAGGACAACTCGTCCACCTTTGAGCGCGGCTGAGCCAAGATCTCATCGGCGGGTGGAGGATCGTGAGGACCACTCGACGTACCCTATCACGAACCAAGAAAAAGCAAATAAGAAGACCAAGAATACGTTAATAGAAGGCATAGACACATTCAAGCTTAGCAAAAATTTCGACTAGGACACTTCCATAAAAGCATTGTTCCAACACAGAAGTCAAAACTACAACTATTACAAGATAGCTACTAAGGAGCAACCTGCTTCTTCGACTTCGACTTGGACTTCCGGGGCCTCGTCAAATCCGTGGCGCTCTCTAACGCCATAGACTTTCCAGTTCTGGCCCCTGATGCCGCAGCCTTCGCCGCATTCTTCGCTCGCTGTAGCTCCTCAGAGTATTTGGCGAATGTATTGATGAGCTGCGGCCCATATTTACCACATCTAGTAGCGAAGGGAGCAAACACTACCTGTTGGCCATCTGCGCCGACGGGAATCGCCTTGGAAACCGCGGCAGGATCCACCTCCACGCCATGGGCTTGCACCATTGCGAGTGTCATGGTGGCGCCGACAGACCGCTGGGAGTTCCTGAAGTCCATGGGAATACTCCCAGCAAGGGATTCCACCAAGTACTCTAGGTTGTCAAGCAGTTCAGCCTTGGGAGTTAGTTCCCTGCATATGCGACTGAGCACATTTTTGGCCTTCATCAGCGTCCCTTGGAGAGCAGCACTGCGGTCTTCGACTGCAGCGATGGCACTAGCCAAGGCATCGTCGCGACGAAGGGCCTGGGCGTCAAAGCTCAGGCCACTGGCATATACATACAGTAAAGTGTCGGTACAATACCACGATGTCGAAGCAAGAAACAAAGAAAATTTAGCTGAAAGAATACCTGAGAGGGACTTAGCAATCGAGAAAAGCTGCTCCTCGAGCAACTTCTCCCTCTCGGCATTGAAGGAACGCAAGTCTTCTTCGCGCTTCTGCAAATCCTCCTCGCGCTTTTGCGATTCCTCCAAGGCTGCGATTGCTTCGTCGCGACTCTTCATCGCCGCGGCAAGCGCCTTCTCAAGTGAAGCAGCATGACGCAGAAGTCTGTTATGCTCAACTGCAAGAGAGGACATATCATTAATCACATCTAGACACTTCACCAAGACAAATACAAAGGCAATACTAACCTTCAACAACACGATGGCGATTGTCCAACCGCGCATGCTGTTGACCCATCTCCAGGACTTGCTCCGCCAGGCGAGTAACCTCCTTCACGATGAGCTGCATTAGAAGAAAACACAGTTCAGCAACAACACCAAGTATATATTCGACTGCTAAAACAGCAAAGAGATGTTTACATGGTCCTCCAGAGACTCCGAAGATGACTGCCGCGCAGTCGTCCGGGTAACAATCTGGTGTTCCCCAGCATGCGGGGAACTCGAAGAATTGTGCCCGGAGTGGGCCGCCAATGGAGGAGAAGAAGATCGTTCAGCCACTTCTTTGGCCTTGGAGTCTGCGACTCCGGATTCCTTCACAAATTGGACGTCGCCAGAAGACGACGACACTGCTTGACTGCAAAACATGTCAAGCAAAAACCTCATGGAAAGCAACTCCACAAGAAACTAAGGCAACGTCACGAACTCACCAGTCCAATTTATCAAGGTTGAAGGATTGCTCCTCCGACTTCGACGACTCCTTTGGCAGCCGTAGCTTCTTCCAGGCAGGAGGAGCCATGGAGCGCACATGAACGGCGGGGATCGGCTCCTCTGCAACAGCAGAAGGGCCTTCTGGTGTTGACGGCGACGAGGCATCCGAGTCCTTGCTGCGGGATCGCTTGCGAGTGTCCTGGCCACTGGACTCGGGGGATCCCTCCTCCTCTTCAATCGGGACGGTCGACTCCGACTCGTCCTCTTCATCCACTTCGCGTGGGATAATCCCTTCAGGTTGAGGGGGCAAGTTGGGAGCCACCTTCCAGTCCTACATTCAGAAGATACAACATTATATATCAAAAACATCATAAAAGAAGTCGCAGAAGGACACTATTTTGCAGAATAACTCTACCTCAGGAGGGGGGTTAGAGGCGTCGAAAGGAGGCACGACTGGTTCGCCTGGGAGAACCTCCTTGGAGGTGTATTTGGTAACCAGTCGCACCCTCTTATCTACCTCACCCATAGAAATGCCCTCGGCAGACACGCGGGTGACATCGTCAGCACCGGTCCAGCAGTACATGGGTGCACTCTAGCTTGCAGAGGCTGGACGCGGCAGCGCAACCAAGTGTGAATAAGGGCGGCGCCACCCTCTTCTTTCCCTATGCCACTTTCGAGGTCGCAGGCGCGCTTGTACAACACCTCTATTTCCTCGGACTCGCCAGGCATCACTATGTTCTTCCAGGAGCGCCTCCTCTTGCACGGCGTCACGGGATCGAAGGGCGCGAGTCTGTATTGCTCTCCGTCGGCCTTCTGGTCGCGGATATAAAACCATTTGTCCCTCCACCCTTGGACGGACGCGGTGAGCTTGATGGCAAAGTAGGTGACAGAGGAGTCGTCGTGGATTTCGCAGCCTCCTACATCATAGACTACTGAACCGGACACTGACTGGCGTTTCAGCTTAAAAAGCCTCTTAAAGAGGCCAAAGTGTGGCTCGATCCCGAGCCAGCACTCGCAAAGTGCAATAAAGCAGGAGATGTGGAGAATAGAATTTGGGGATAGCTGATGCAGCTGGAGCCCGTAGAAGCAAAGGAGGCCCCTAAAGAAAGGATGCAGGGGCAGAGAAAGACCTCAGATGATGAACGCAAGGAACATCATCCGGAAACTAGGAGGAGGACATGGGATTACCTCCTCGCTAGGCACTCGCGAATCACCCTCCGCGGATGGAAGAACTCCATCTTGACGATGAAGATGAAGCTCGGAGGATTTGATGATAGACGCTCGCCAAGCGCCATTAGTGATGCGGGTACCCGTGCCCTTCTTCTTCCCAGCACCGGCGGCGCTGGTACCCATAGTGGCATAGCCGCCCTTCTTCTTGGCGGCGGCAGAACCAGCAGCGGCGCCTCCCTTCTTCTTGCCCATCTTCCGATGGCTGTGAGAACGGAGAAAGTAGCTCGGAAAGATGCGGAGCTGGTCTAGCGCCGCAACGAGAAAGTGCGCAAGCAAGCAGAGAGCAGCAACAATGGCAATGGAGGCAAGAACAATGAAAATAGATGGGGTAATTACCACAGCTGCGCTGCTACTTAACCTCCTCATAGAAACCATCCGACGGCCAGCAGAAACCATACTACACGCGTGGCGCACATCGCCATCGACATGTGGCGAAGCTGAAGCACGAACTGTCCCCCCACTATTCCCATTACGCGTGGAAATCAAGGAGATGCAGTTAAAATAGAAGATTACGCACGCCCGGTCAAATCAAAGTCAGAAAGTGGGACCCACCACTCGTCACGTCCCGTCAAAGCCGCTCACGTGGGCAACCAAGGTCATCACATCATCAGCACTAACGTCATTGATTTCAGCAACAGAAGATTTCGACTACTTTAGTCTTTGCTCGAGTCTTCAAATCAACCAAGCACTCGGGGGCTACTCCCATAGGGAGTGCTGGTCGCGCACCCTATGATTTATCTTTATGTAGGTATAAGAACATTTAGGACATACCCACCACTCGAATCTACGATTCGATTGTGGATTATGGGTTACTCCCATAGGGAGTGCCGGAAGCAAATTCGACAGAAACAAGCAACAAAAGATGATAGCAGTCGCAAAAAGTTTTTAGTCCCCGCCTGAGTCTTTGACTCAACCAGGCACTCGGGGGCTACTCCCATAGGGAGCGCTGGTCACGCACCCTATGATTATTTGTACATCATACTGTGTGTTGATAACATCCACACCCGAATGCTATGGAGACTCCGCCTCATACTATACCTACAAAGAGACTGCGTCTCCTGGGTCACCCGAATCATCTCCGTGATGACAAAGTTGGGATGCCGCGCTTACAGCGTGAAGATAAGACCTGAATAAGGCCTGTCAATGCATCTGCTGTGCACTACCAGAAACATATCCGTGCCTACAGGTACGATGAACATGCCTTGACGGACACGTCAAGTGCTCACACTTATACACTGGAATTTGACTCATGTAAGACCTCCGCGGCTTGAGTCGAATTACGCCAGCACTTTTCCGAATTCGAGTCCGGGGACTCGAGTTTGAGTAGATTGCGTTGTTTTACCCTAAGGCAGTTAACTGATACCGATACATCGGATATATCAGGCACGTATATCAACAGTCCCTATGACATAAACAGAACACTCGAAAAATGCTCAGTCATGCACTCGAAAGACTTCGTAAAGTCCCCAGTCGAATCTGCGATTCCACTGGACACTCGGGGGCTACTGACATGGGTATACCCTACAGGTACTCGAGTTTGGTATATACGGTCTAGATACGGCGGAAGCCCACAGTGTTGCCAAGGCCCAATGGAGAATTCGAGTGGCCCATGAACTCTCAATTGCTTGCGAGACAAGAAGAAGCTTAAGATAGAAAGTTCAAAGGGAAAACCCTAATCTGTAACTGACTCGACCTGCCACACGCAACCCTAGTTTCACAAGTCTCGCCAGATTGCATCTACGCGCCTCTGTAATCTTCGATTCCTTCGTTAATTCCAAGAGCAGACAAGCAGGAGTAGGGACCTCTACGAGGCCTGAACCTGGGTAAATCTTGCATCCCTGTGTGCTTGTTTGCTAGCCGACTGATGCCTCCAGCGCTCCCTCCTTCTCCAAAACCCAAGTTCATAACAATGGGCATTGATGAGTTAAACCCTCGTCAGATACCGTATCATAGCACGTAAAACTATAGAAATCCTAATGAATGTAAATGTTGTACACAATTTTACATTGAGATTCTACAAATCATTAAATATAGTACTACTATGATACTATCACATGATACCATGCACTATAGAGATAGTATCATACACTAGTTCACTGCATGATATTAGTAGTATGATACTCCCACTATGACTAGCCTTAGGGTAGGAAAACAGTACAGGGCAAAACGTGGGCTGAGGCCACGTCGCGCATGAGTTCGGGTCGGTATAGTAGGCCACGATTTGGGAGTGACCCGATCTGACTAACCGTTCACATGTCTGTCAAAATCACATCAATTTTCCAGAGCAGCAAAAACATAAGCTCGGCTCATTCTACAAACCGTGACGCGCGTTGTGTCATGTCGTGTCATGACGAGCGAGCGAGCAGTGTCAGGTGTAACACTTTTCTTCTCACTCATTTACAAAGTGGTAAGACAGTCCATCTTACAAGGTGATGTAACTCTCCAACTTTCTATGCGGGAGTAAATTTAGCTCCCACTTCTCTTACCACACAACATGTGAGTTATCACCAAGTTGAGCCAAATCACATATGGGTTTTAAGATTTAGGGAAAATATGAAATCTACATGGGCCAAAAGTATTTATCCCAATTATTTCTAACAATCCCCCACAAGATTTGTGAATCCTTGCTACTTGTTTATATACCAGTGTTTCAGCAAAGACTGTTAAGCTCTTCCTCCTAAAATCTTGAGCTACGTCTATCAACAACTTGAACAATGGACGAACCTTGAATTGCAAGTTTGATACCAATGGATTTCACTCAAAATCATAACTAGTACCTGGCTTCTAGTAGCATACCCCACATGTTGGAGCATATGCGTCATACTCCATGGTCTCTTCATGAGTTTACAAGAGACCACCCAAGTCTCATAGACTGCGACGTTTGCTCATATTGGTGTGTTCTTTCAAGAATGCTCTATAGGACAACATCTTTGCTAGTTATAGCCAACAGAAACACATTAAGACATGTTGCCAACTTGCCTTACAGATTTTTGGAGTTATGATTCTTCACATAGAGAGGGACAAAATACTCTCCTAAGTCAAACCACTAGCCTTTTCTTCCCAAATCCTAATTCACGAGATCTCTGATCACATAGGTTGGGTTACCACTATGGTTTGACATCCATGGGTCTCAACACCATCTCCCTCTATACACTTTCTATCACATTTCTTGATAGTCCCTTTGTAAAGGGATGTACCAGGTTTTTGTCTGTTTGAATACATGTAACAACTATTACTCCGGAGTTGCTCAATTCCCTAATAGATTTGAAACATGTCTTTACGTGTCTTGATGACTTCACGTTATCCTTATAATTGTTCACTTTGACAATGACAGTTTGATTGTCACAATTCAAAAGGATTATCTACACAGGTTTTTCAACCATAGGCAAGTCCATCAATAGCTCCTAGATCTTTAATATCAAAACTCTTTGACAAGAAACACTTGACTTCATTTATAACTTGCATGTTTGTACCAAAGATCAGAATGTTATCCACGTACAAACATAATATAACACAATAGCCCCCACCATGGAAATCGTAAACACACCTATCAGCCTCATTAATCACAAAGCCAGCTAAAAGTAGAGTTCTGTCAAACTTAGCATACCATTGCTTAGGTGCTTGTTTCAAGCCATATAAAGATTTTAACAACTTGCACACTTTTGTATCTTCATCCTTTACCACAAACCCATCCGGCTAATCCTTATAGATCTCCACTTCCAACTCTCCATTATAGAAAGTTGTCTTCACATCCATTTGATGAACGAGAAGACCATAAGAGGCAGCCAGTAAAAGTAGTACTCAGATGGTGGTTAGTCTAGCGAGAGGTGAATAGGTGTCAAAGTAATATTTGCCTTCTTTCTATGTGGAAAATATTAGGCTCTTAAATAGCCAGCAGATGCACATGTCGGTGGAAGACTACAAGAATGTCATTCTAAAGCATATCACAATCATTGGGCCCAGAGAAAACCCTAATACCGACATTATACACATTGCCCGTACCAAGGATATACAAGTCGTGGATGGAAACATTAAAACCTGATAGGATTGCATGTCGATCTAGACTAGAACAGAAAATTTATATGCTTATAGAATAACTTGAACACAGCAGGGTGCCCTGTATAGTGAATCCCATAGCTCATTGTACCACATAGATAGTGCATAACCCGTTAAAGTGCATGCCAATGATAAATACCCCGGTTAGACATGAACCTACTCAAATTTCTCATAGCAAAAGAGATATCAGGTATGGTAGCACTCGCTAAGTACATGAGTGATCGAACAATTTGTGAATATTTCAACTAATCTGTTGGCTCCTTCTTATTCCTTCATAATGTCAAACTAGGATCATAAGGTGTTGGATAAGTCTTTCTCAACCAAGCCAAATCGGATCAAGACCTTCTCAACATAATGAGATTGTGTTGAAGTAATCTCATTCTCGTTCTTAATAAGCTTGATGTTCAAAATCACATCAACCTCTCCTAGATATTTCATATCAAAACTCTTTGACAGGTAAGACTTGACTTCATTTATCACTTTCATGTGTGTACCAAAGATCAGAATGTCATCTATGTACAACATAAGCCAGCCGAAAGTAGAGTCCTGTCAAACTTCTCATACCATTGCTTAGGATCTTGTTTTAGGCCATATAAAGATTTTAACAACTTGCGCACTTTTATCTCTTCACCCTTTACCATAAACCCATCCGGCTGATCCATATAGATCTCCTCTTCCAACTCTCCATTAAAGAAAGTTGTCTTCACGTCTATTTGATGAACCGGAAGACCGTAATAAGCATCTAGGAAAAGTTTTACTCGAATAGTGGTTAGTCTAGTAACATGTGAATAGGTGTCAAAGTAATCTTCACCTTCTTTCTGTGTGGAAAACATTAGGCTCTTAAATAGCCAGTAGATGCACATGTCTGTGGAAGACTACAAGAACGTAACTCTAAAACATACCACAATCGCTGGGCCCGGAGACAAGCATAATACCGACAGGATACACATTTCCCATACCAAGGATATACAAGTCATGGATTGTAACATTAAAACTGGAGAGTATTGCATGTTGATCTAGACTGGAACAGAAAATTTATATGCTTATAGAATAACTTGCGACCCTAGTCATGGAATCAGTGTGGGAAGCTTAGGTGACCAAAACTAACTATCTACAAAGCACACGTCGTTGACACAACAAATGGTGCACACATAAAGTCGTGTCAAGGAGGAAAAGGATAAGCCAAGGACATCATATTTT
Source organism: Avena sativa (assembly GCA_916181665.1). Lineage (NCBI taxonomy): Eukaryota > Viridiplantae > Streptophyta > Magnoliopsida > Poales > Poaceae > Avena > Avena sativa. Next base: position 665,066,531 of record OV702289.1, on the reverse strand, counting down.
GGGACATAATCATGGACAGGGTCAAGAAACCAATTATCATTTACCAAAATTATTTCTTCACGGATGATCCGTTGAAGCCTAAGGCATGCAAGAAACAAACTTTGGCTATGGAGATGACCAATATTCAATTCAATAATATAAGGGGCACGAGCGGAACTAAGAGCATCTCCACTCGGGGTTGCCTAAAGGACTCGTAAAGGGCTATCGGGGGCACCGGTGCCGAAAACCATGCCCAGCCTACCTCGCAAATCTTTTTTCATGCCAATGCAACCCGTTTAGTTATCCGGTGCCCCAGGCCAAACCTTACACACAAGGGGCAAGAGGGGGCGCCAGATGGATGTGAAAACAATGTGGGCCAGCCCTGGCAGTGGGAGAAAGCTTCATTCCCGCCCTTTTCACTGCTTCCTGCTCAGTCTTCCCGCCATTTTCCCCACTATATGTAGGCGGCCCTCCCTCCCCTGCTCCCTCTCCTGCGGTTGCCGCCATGGAGAGGCCCAAACTAAATTTCTATGAGGTCATGATGTTCGTGCACTACGACATCCTTGCACCGCCACACACGTGGCTCCCGGTAGGCTTCACGTCGTCGGTGTGCCCTTGGCGCCAAGTTGGCGATGCAGATAGAGGAGAGCCATCGCGATATTCCGGAGAGGAAGAGGGTGATGGCCTAGTACGCGCCCACGAGCGTGTACTATCCGAAGTGGTTCAAGAAGGAGAGCGAGAAGGAGCTCGCGTTGTGCCGAGCTCACCGGCGACAACTCCAACCTGATCTGCGCAACCTCGATGGGAGGAAGCGCTTCTGGGCAATGTGTGGGCATACTATCTACAATGCTATCAACGAGGCGTGCCGTCAAGCCAAGGCAGCGCACTGCAAAGAATTCATGAGGGGGGCGGAGGCCGCCGGGATCGTCAACCTCGATTCCAACATGGAGGAGGAGGACGGCGACGCCGCGGACAACACCGATGGTGAACACGGCGACAACAGTGGTGAAAGCGACATAGTTGATTAGGATGGCGTGGAGTTAGGGATGCAGAATCTCCCTTTGTTTTTTCTATGTATGTGAATAGTTGAAATAAATTGAATATATAAACTGGGGATTTCTATTTTCATGCCCTCGGTTCGTTAGTTGTACTCAGTTTTCCCCGACCGCTTAACTTTTCCTCACTTTTCCCCTCCACCTATATTCTGAAACCCTCACAGGCGCTCAGACGGGGGGATGCCGTCAGGTCAAAGGCTTGACCGTTACATGCTGACCGGTAGGACTGCATTGGGGCGGGTTGTGCATTGAGTATTACATTACATGGCCTCGACCGTTACATGCTGACGGGTGGGGCCGCGTTGGGATGGGTCTTGCATACGTGGTGAACGGTGGGGTCGCGTTGGGACGGGTCTTGCATATGTGGTGAAGGGTAGGACCACATGGGGACACGTCGGACCGGCCATTCTCGCTCATCCAAAGCATTCGCTTCCCCAGCCTGAAACAGCTCCCACACCTCCCTCCACTCCCCCTCCCTCGTCCCCTCCTACCTTATGTCATCCTCGGCCACCAAGCCACCCTCCCCTAGCCGCGGAGCCTACTCCACCTCCGGCTCCGCTCCCACCCCTGCTAGATCTACCCCTTTCGTGGAATAGTATGCAACACCAGCTGGTGTACCGATCCTCCTCGTCGAGCATGGAGAAGATTGGGTGGAATCAGAGGGATCTAACACATGGATTCCATCTGGGTACGTATAGTTTCCCTTTGTCGATTGATTATAGGCAGTAATTGAGCATGAATCGTTGGTGCTCAACTAACTGCCTTGCTTTTTGAATAGGAGTAATCCAGCGCTGGCATTTTGGCCGGCGGTTAAACTGGATACTAGCGTAATCCGTGGTTGTGAATAGTATCTCTCTGTATTTTACTTCCTAGTGGTGCTTTCAACCTCCATAACTCTTAGAGATTTGAAAGATAAAATCTATTCTAAATTCCCCTGGAGCAATGGCGATTTAGTTGATTTGCAATATTTCAACATTAGCGAGTAAAGATTGCTCCCACTAACTAGCGAAGCTGATCTGGTAATGCTTTTCTCTTTGAACGCTGCCGAACGTTTTGGTCAAATTCATCTCCATGTGCAACCTAAAGTTGAACATACGGGAAAGAGGGTTAAAGCATCATCTGGTGGTTAGGCATCATTAGGTGGTTGGGCATCATGTGTCTTTGCTGTCTCTGCTAATATTGTGCACCCCGCGCTCCTTGTATGTCCACAACAGTACCATATGTTTGCACTGTGAGTGTAAGACAAATCTCTCATGCGGCTGATGTGGAGGACGAAGAAGAGCCTAACGAGGGAGCGCCTCCACTAGATGATGAGGATGAGTTGATGTTTCCCAAAATAGTAGACAAATTTAGTAAACAGGCACTAGAGGATCAATACACGGGGGAAATGGCCCACAGTGTCAGATTTGATGACACTGATGATGAAGAGAACAAGGAGAACAATGACAGTCTCGTTTTAACTGAGTACGATGGTGAGGACTTGCCAATAATTGAGTGGTACAGGAACGATCCTAAGATTTCAGAAGGCACCATATTTGAAACGATGCAGGACTGTCGTAATGCCCTTACTACATATTGCATCCACACTAATAATGATTATGATGTTATTAAGAGTGAGCCAGCAAGGTTCATAGTGAAGTGCCCATACAAGAGGTGTAGGTGGACAATGCATGCATCCACTATGCTCAGGAGTAGTTTGGTTCGGGTATTACAACTAGTTGTGTATTTTAGATCATTGTGTAGAATTTGTTAACTGCACCTGGCATTTTCATTATGTTTTAGATAAAAAGTAACCAGTTCGAACATTCTTGTCCACCTCAAGGGGACAGTCAAAGGACAAAACAAAACTAGCAAAGACTAGGTGGTTTACATATGCAATCATGGATTGGATGAGAGCGAACCCATCACTTGGTGCAATAGCGCTCATAACGAAGTTTCTCAAAAGTTTAATTTTACAGTACCTTACATGAGGATGTTCTATGCAAAGGAAATGGCTCTTGATAGGATCAATGGTCCATGGAATGAAAGTTTTCAGTTGCTTTACAACTTCAAAGCTGAAGTGGAGACGGCTAATCCAGGTAGTGTTATACAGATAGACAGGCATAAAGTTCAGTACAAAATAAGAGGGGAGACAATGGAGAAGGAGTGCTTTAGAAGGGCTTTTGTATGTTTCAAAGCTTGTTGGCAAGGGTTTCTGGATGGTTGCAGGACTTATTTGGCCGTGGATGCAATAGCTCTTCATGGCAGATTTAAAGGACAGCTAGTAGCTGCTACTACAGTTGATGTCCACAATTGGATGTTCCCTGTTGCTTTTGGAGTTTTGGATATTGAGTCAGAGGAAAGTTGGACTTGGTTCTGGAGAATTTGAGCGACCTGATAGCTCATCCACCAGGACTTACTATCCACACGGACGCTTGCAAAGGTTTGGAAAAAGCTGTGGAAGCAGTATTCCCCGGAGTGGAGCATCGGGAATGTATGCGACACATAGTGCAGAATTTTACAAAGAAATTCAAGGGTAAAGTTTATACTGACAACCTATGGCCAGCTTCATATACATGCAGTTTGAAGAAGCATATGTATCATTTGGAAGAGTTGTATAAACAAAAACCTGCGGTGAAGGAATACTTGGATGCACATCATGGAATGGTGTGGCCAAGAAGCCAATTCAATGAAATTTGCAAGGTAGACTATGTAACAAGTAACCTTGGAGAGAGTTTCAGTGCAAAGGTCAAGTCATTGAAAGGGCTTATGTTGTGGCAAATATTTGATAATATTAGGCAGATGATCATGATAAATATTGATTTGCGTCAAAGAATTGCATCAACAGTATATGCTGGCCATCTCATCCTCCCATCTTTGATTAAGGCTTTGCATGTCAGGGAAAAACAAGTGAAGATGAAATGCATTAGAAGAGGAATGGAGGTTGCGGTAACGTACACTGATAGTAAAGATAGGCAATGGAGGTATCCAGTAAGTTTGGTTGATAGGACATGCCATTGCAGGCAATGGCAGGTCTGTGGGAAACCCTGCATACATGCATTGTTTTTCATGGGTGTTCTAGGAGGTGAAGAGGGTGAAGTTTATCAGTACATGTCGAAGTATTTCTCCATTGCCAAATTTATGGCAGCATATGCTCAGAATGTTCCAGCCTTGTTGGGAAAAGACCAATGGATGAAAGTGGATCCAGGCTTCAAGCTATACCCTCTAGTTTTTACTAGACCAGTAGGTAGGCCAAGAGAGAATAGGATGAGAGCTAGTGAAGAGGGTGGTGCACCACCTCAACAACGTAAGTGCAAACATTGTGGGATCCTAGGGCACATTGCTATGCTTTGTAAAAATGGAGTGGACCCAGCTTATGGAATGGATGATCAGGCGGGAGCAGCAAATATAGATGAGAATGAAGTATTTGAACGAGAGGAGAATGAAGTAATGGATACATTGCAGATTGACCAACGGATCGAGAGGAGATTGAACCAATGGATCTAGAGGAGATTGAACCAAATTTAGAGGAGACTGAACCAAATGTAGGGAGATTGAACGAATGGATCGAGAGGAGATTGGACTAATGGATCGAGAGGACTTTGAACAAATGGAGAGGAGAATAAAGCAATTTATTCATTGGAAGCAGAGTTCAAAAGTAAAGGAATTACACAAGAGGATATTGAAGAAATTATGCCAATGCATTTTGAACCGTATGAACCAATGGATCGAAACATGATTATACCAATTGCACGACAGACTAAAGAACTTGATTCATTGGATGTAGAGAAAAAGAACAAAGAGAACAGACGGAAGAAGCTGATGGTGGACTCCGTGAATATTCCAGCTAGGATCACCCGGAGCAAGGTGGTGAACCTAGCAAAAAACACTAGGAGGAAGAAAAAATGAATTTGAATTATTAATTTGAATTTGTATGATGAATTTGAAGTACTATCAATGTTTGTATTGAATTCAAACTAGTGTGATGCTCCCAAGTTTGTATGTTGGATAATCCCATAATGTATGTGTTATTGCAAGTTTCTATGGTCATCCACCTAGTTTCTTAGCACTACTCAGTTTTGCCCTCGACATGTGGTCAACACATGGGGTTTAGCTAGTTCATGGATTAAACCATAGAAAATGTTGACCAATTTTCCAAAATTTTGCACACTTGTGTATCTTAGATTGATTTACCATATGAAATTGGAAATCTTGGATTTACTTGTAATAAGCCACATTTTTCTTTTTCTAAGTGATTAAGATCAAAAAATGTTTTAGGGTTAGTTTAATTCAAAAAAAGTCAAAACATAGTAAAACCTTCGCATGGAGTCTTGTTATGTTACCTACAACCTAGCATGGATAATAAAGGAAAAGGAAATAAAGAGAAATCGACTTATCCCCTAAACCACTTCTTAAACCCTTCTTGGAATGAGCTACTAGCTATGAAGATGCATGGCTTTCTACTCAATCAACCTCCAAAATAACCCATCCTAAAACATACTTTGTCTAAATGAGGCCAAATTTGGAACACTTGTTTATCTTTGAGTTGCAAACAATATAATGTCGACCAAGATGGATTATTTTGTTCAAATAACACATTTGCCATTTTTATGCCAAAAGCTTGAATTTCCCTTACTCGTTTTTTATCTAAGTGCCCTTGTTTTACTTAGCTCTACTTAGATTTCCCCTCCCGCTAAAGTTTTCCTCAGTTTTCCCCTCCCGCTAAAGTTTTCCTCACTTTCCCCCTCTCTCATGTCTCAGTTTAGATGTGCTCTGATTGGTCGAGATGTATGTCACACGGATCTTGGCCAACCACCATTGGATACATCATGATCCGATGGGCTGGAGGTCTCTCTCTCCCGATGGGCGCACCTACCTTGTACGGCGAGGTGAGCCCGACAGGCTGGATGTCTCTCCCTCCCTTTCCCCGTCGCACGTATACCAGCCGCATCAACTAGTGCTCAGTTTGGTTGTGCTCTGATTGGTCGAGATGTATGTCACACGGATCTTGGCCAACCACTGTTGGATACATCATGATCCGACGGGCTGGAGGTCTCTCTCTCTCCCATTCGGCGCACCTACCCTATACAGAGAGGAGAGCCCAACAGGCTGGATGTCTCTCCCTCCCTTTCCATGTTGCATGGCGGTGCTGATCTAAGCGTGGTGGTTGGAACGGCGTGCGGCGGCATGGATCTAAGCGTGGCAGTCGGAATGACGTGTGGCGGCCCGTACCTAAGCGTGGTGGCCAGAACAGCGTGCGATGGCGCGGACCTAAGCATGGCGATCGGAACGGCGTGCGGTGGCACGGACCTAAGCGTGGGGGTCAGAACGGCTTGTGGCGGCACGGATCTAAGCATGGCGGCTAGAACAGCGTGCGGCGGTGAGGATCGAAGCGTCTGAAATTTCTGTCACTGTCTGTCTCACTTCCGTTCACATCCTCAGATCCGTTGCTGATGAAAGACACGGATGGAAGCCATCATCCACAACAACAATGCGATGGTGGTGGTGCCGACAGTGGTCATCGATGAAAGACACTGATGGAAACCATCATCCACAACATCACCATGAAAACATAGATCAAGCCCTCATGAACCGAAGCTGTGGGAGGCAGGCCGCGTCCGCGGCTGGCACGTCGAGGTGCACTTCGACGGTGAAGGCCGGATGTGCCTCGTGGCTGGATGGATGGGATCACTTTGCCCATACTTCTTGGAGTACACATACGGCAGGGAGGGCGGCTAGCTAACCGTCCACCTAAAATTGGGACAAATTTGAGCCCAATTTGAACCAAAATTCTGTGACTTAATTTATATACATATGATTTGAATAAATTTGATATGTATTTGAGCCGTGAGACTGGTGGATATGCTCTAAAGCTGATTCATAAGTAGTAGTACTTGCTTTGATAATCTCCGGTGGGCTTGCATAAATTTGATCAAAATATGTATGATTTGAATCAAAATTGATATATTTGAGCTATGAGGACGGTGGATATGCTCTAAAGCTGATTCATAAGTAGTACTCCCTCTGAACCAAATTTGTTGATTTATATTTGTCTAGATTTGATTGTATCTAGACATGAATTAGTATTAGATTCATCTGTATCTTGACGAATTTGAGTCAACTAATTTGGATCGGAGAGAGTAGTACTTTCTTTGACAATCTCAGCCACTAATTTGGAACGGGGAATGGATGCTACCGCCAACGCTGCAAGTCTACATGGCAGCCACGATGGCAGTGCAGAACGGTCAAAACTGATAGGACCCCAACTTGACTCTCTAGGCATTTGGCACACCAACTATGGGCAGCTAGATCCAACGGCAAGCAACTCGGGCCCCGCAATGCATTCTCTCGACAACTATGGGACCGCTAATTCCAATGGTAAGCAACTCGAGTCCCTGTAATGCATTCTCTCGACAACTTTGGGACCGCTAGATCCAATGGCAAGCATTTCCAATGGTAAGCAACTCGAGTCCCTGTAATGCATTCTCTCGACAACTTTGGGACCGCTAGATCCAATGGCAAGCATCTCAGGGCCCGCAATGCATTCTCTCGACAACTTTGGGACCGCAAAGTGACTAAATTAGTAGGAACTCACAACCATCCATTGAATAACAATTCTACTCTCTAAATTAGTAGCTATCTATTCAACAAATCATTACACGTGCCACCCTTCACCATAACCGCATACTGTAACCGCTTGGACGGGGATGAAAACTACCAAAACTGCCCACATGAATCTACTATTCTCCTCCCCCTTCACTTGAAGTTCATGTTTTAGATTTTCTACCACTTGATTAGATACAGCAAGATCAGCCTCAAGTGTCAACTTCTATTTGCGAATAAGCTATGAATTCTTGTTTTCTTCCTCGACAGTACGCTTTAGCTCAAATATCAACAGGTTTTTGCGGGCCAATTCGTCACCTAAATTGGCAACCATCTCCTCCAAATCCATCCTCTGGCTAGACCACTGGGTTGATTCATCTTGGTATGCAATGTACCATGGATCATCGGCCTTCATAGCACACTGTAACAATCCCAAAACAAACCCAATTGAAATCAGTCTGACAGGCCATGGTGGCACTTCAAATTCAATGGTAGTACAACAAGAAGGAGCTACCTGCACTTCCGACGTGGTAGGAGAAGGAGAAGGTGGCCACGACATGATCGATTCCTCACCCTCGCCGGTGTACCCGCTACGACCAAACATTGAGGACTAATTTGCACATGCAATATCGAGGAAATTACGGGAACCAAATCGATTAGGCTGGGTGGAGCAGGAGCGAAGGTTTTACCAAGCACTACTAGCAATTGTTGCGACCGTTTGTCGAGCTATAGCGACAGAACAAAACCCTCGTCATCGTGGGCGCCAGACCTGCCTGTGGTTGGTACTGCCTAAACATACAATGCGTGTGGACAAAACAGGTGCTGGAGCTGTGGTTGAGGTGCAGTGTGGCAGTCCGTCCACCGCCGCCGTAGGACGGATCCTACGACGCGCCAACATGGCTGCTTTGTCCCCTTAAATCAAGAAAATAGCCGGTGCCTCCCCATATGGGGTATAAATTGCTACCGCCAGAGCCCATATAAGGGGGCCGAGTGGAGATGCTCTAAGGAAGCAATCAAGTTGGACCAAAGCGACACCATCCCATGACATGATCTTATGTTGCAAGAAGTGAAGCTCACTTTCATCGGGCTTGGCAAAGGTGCCGTAACGAGTATGTGCAAGAACACGAAGCTAAAGAAGTCGGATAATGTCATGCCAAATACATGCTGAGACATATTGGTCATTTCTTATATATAATTTTCTTCATTGAGTGATTGTTGGCTATTTTTTAAAATAATATATTTTTACTCAATTCTCGAAATAATACACAAAATCTGTAATTTTCAAAACTAGCATGGCGTTAGTTCAGGGGGAGATAACAACGGCGGATAGACTGTGTCAGAGAGCCAGTTGGCTCACTATGTGCCGACTGGCCCTGTCGGCTCACCGTGTGCCAATTAGTTGTAGTCCCCAGCAGAAGCTTGCATTGATCATGCATGATCGTTCGTGCATGTTTTTGGCTAATCTGATGCTGCATAATATGATTCCTGCCAATTTCTCCCGCCACCGGTTCCCACCAACTTCTCGCGCTAGTGCTTTCCGCCAACTTTTCCCGCCACCGGTTCTCGCGATATTGTCCCGCTAGTTTTTTAGATTGCTTCTATAAATCTAGGTGCCGATATGTTTTCATTCACCAGTTCATCTGTTCCTCATCTTTCTCTCGCCATGAGATTCCACCATGAGTGTGCCTTGTTTAGACCCTGACTACAACCCAAGGAAGATGAAATATTCAAGGTCACACCGGGGGTGAGAGTGGAGCAGTGTTGGTGTGGCCATCTTGCCAAGGTGAATGAGAACGAGGATTTCTCTGATAAGATGAGCATAAAAAATTTCATGTGTGCCAACTATGACCAAAGCCTGCCCCGACAAGCTAGTTCGTCCTTCCAGAGGCCTCTAGTACATTCTTAAAGAATGATGAATATGCCTATTTTATGTCTTTTTTGTTCCTTTATTCATGCCATTCATGTGGTTGTAGTATCATCCTCCTCTCTGCAAGTGGTGCCATTGGATTGACACGGAGCAGCCAACTTGGTTCTTGTAGGAGATTGCGGACAGGAGCCGACATGCATGGGATAGATTTCATGCTGATGAATGTGCCGAAAGGATTGTCGCGCAGGAGAATAAGGATCAAGAGAGATAAAACTAAAAGAATTAAGAGCGGAACAAGCTCGAAACCGTGAGCTAGACAAGAGGAGGGAGGAAGAGGAGCGCGTGGAAGAGGTGCATAAGGAGGCATGTGCGATGGAAAGGCAGGGATTAAGAGTAAGGGATGTTGAGATGTAGGCAACAAAATAACATGGTGATAAGACCGAAAAGTACCCGCGCTGGACTCAGTACAAGTAGATGTATGCCTCGGTAGCGATGTATCTTCATTTCAGTTGTAGTGTTGGGATGTATCCTAATTTCGGACATAGTGTATCTTTAGTTCATGCCGTGATAAAAACTGTTGTTGTCAAAGTGTCCCCGCCCTTTTTCTTCCCGGTGAGGAGTTCCCTCCTATTTCTTCCCACCATTTTTCTTCCCTCAAATTTATTCTCGCTAGAATGTTCCCACCAAATTGTCCCACCGATAGTTCCCGCCAAAATCTTCCCACCATCTCTTCTATTTTCACTCTAGAAAACCCCCTCCTCACCGAGTTCTGTAAGTAGACACACGTTTTCTCTCTTACAATGTAGGGTTTTCATTCCGGTTGTAGGTTTCCAAAGTGGGTGTTCATTCGTCTTTTAGATTTTGCTAGAGAGTTTAGGATAGATGACACTCCAGTTACATGGGAGGATCTCAGCAGTAGTGACATCCTGCTCAATGAGCTAGGTGAGAAATTATTTAACTCAGGATGCCGCCCCCGGTGGAACCCAAGGAAATACGGCAAGAACTTCTCAGGTTGAATGCACCGTGGGAAAAGTTAAAGCTTCGGATGAACAAGCCGATGGGGATTAGGCAGATAACCCTAGGTTGTGGATAGTTAGTGATCCCGAGGACAAAGACAAAGATGATATCTTCATGCCACTAAGCAGCAAGAGCGAGAGAGCTGCCTAGGAGAAGGCAAGAACAAAGGACAAGGGCGCTTCATCATCGACTAGCAAGGGAAAGGGTGAGGCATCATCATAGTTCGATTATTTTAGTTTAATTCAGATCATGTTTGTAACTTAATTCTCTACTGTAGCAATAGTTAGGTTGTTTTACTTTAAGTCATATTGTGTTTGTATCTTAATGCTCTCCTTTCGTATCTTAATTCTCTATTGTAGCAATAGCGCAGTTCATGTTTGTATATTAATGCTATCTTGCACGTCGTCAAATAATAATAGTAATTCATCTCTCGCATACATAGGCCAATAGATGTATCATACATAGATAAATAGATGTCTCATAAATAGTTAAATAGATGTATCATACATAGATACACATATGTCTCATACATACATAGATATATGTGTCATACATAGAGAGGGATCACTATCGTTGGCTACAACGAGGTGGTAGAGCGGGAAGTGTACTCCAGCCAAACCTATTGGGTGCCCCACATTACAAGGAGAAAGATGTGACTCGTCATCGTGGTGTTGTGTATCCTGTGTGGGGAATGGTGCTAGAGTCTATACATACTGAACCAGTCAACCTGATCCTGCTGGGTCTGCTGAATGTGTTCCTCCTCACTCGCCCATGAGCCTAAGGACATGCTCGGATGTCCATAGTTTCCTGCACGTGAAACATGATTAAGTAATGGTGGGATTGCATGCTATATGGAACAAAATAGATAGGAAAATGTTTACCCTCTGCCTAGGATTGTGGTCGATAGCCATAGTTCATCAAGGGATTGTGCTGCTGTTGCTGCTAGTGGTCGAAAGAAGCCTACTACTGCAAGTGGTCGAAAGAATCATGTTGCTTCTGCCATGCCAAACCTCTAGCCCGATCTGGAGGTGGTGTTCCCAGCGTCGCATGTTGCTGCCACGCTGAACCTCTAGCCTAATCTAGAGGTGATGTTCTTGGTGTCGCCTGCTGTGTAAGGCGTGGATGAGGCTCGTGTTGGAGTGGCGAGGGTACTTGTGTATGCGGGGGTTGCTGCTTCATGGAGTGATGTGGGGGTCCCTGCTGCATGGAGGGACGAGTGGCCTCAACCAGACACACAAAAGGTGAAATGCAAGCCCACTTCAACCTGCATCGCGAGAATAAAGCATAACAATTCAGTTAGTTTGTCTCATAAATGTATAAAAACCATGTAGGAATAAATATAGCATATACCTCTGATCCCAACTAGGGTGTATCATCCAGTTCACTTGATGAGTGTGAGTGTTAAGGGTGGTTAGGGATCCGAGCGCCACTTCTAATATCGTCAAATGATGCTTCCCATCAATGCAACACTAAGCAAAGATTCCATCCCAAGATAGCCGCACACAGAAAATACATGCGAGCAAGGCAGGTGAAGCAACTTTGGTTTATTGCAGGTGCACTCACACATTGGACAATTCTCGTTGCCTATCTTTACCTCATGTGTCTTTACCTCCTCCCCAGTTCCGATCCTATTGGAAGGAAAGCACACCTCAAACCTCATAGATCGAGCTTTTTTCATCTTGTCATTCATGTATTTCATAATCTTATCACATTACCTTGTGTTTGGGTTGTTAATGATATGGATCTGAGCCATATGGCACCTTTCTCTAAAATACTTCAAAGTTCCGGTGAAAACACACTCCACAGTGGCTGTAAGTGGCAAAGCCCTTCTTCCTTGCAGGACGAAGTTATATGTTTCAGCGAGATTTGTAGTCGTGACACAAAATCTAGCTCCATGAGTGTCGTGCAGCAAAGACCACCTCCCTAGAGGCTCGTGATGTATCCATTACTAGAAAAAATATTTGTCTCCTAGGCCTTCTCCTAGTACCGGGTTGAAATCCTGGCAAGTCATAGAGAGAAACGGGTTCTTCCTCCACTGGTGTTGCTCCTGTTGTTGTGTATGCATCTACTGCTTGTGCATGAGCTAAGACAGCTGTTGCTCGTGCAGCTTTCCTCTCCCTAACATGTTTTTTCATGAACCCATCAAGATAGGGACGCGCCTTGATATCATTCCGCTCCTGGTTATGCTTGCATAGTTTCTTGAATAGGTTCATAAGGGCCTTGTTCCTAAAATGTGAGTAAAAATTGGCACCAATATGGCGCATGCACCAACGGATCTACATGTCCTTCCATGGTGTTAGTTCATCAGGAGCAGGTTGTGTCAGCTTCTTTATCACGCTTGTCGGGTCACTAGAAATCAGGGTACCCTGATCGACCGGTCGCTAGGCCCACCGCCAAAGCAGTGGCTGCAGCGTGAGGCTACCCCTCCTTGACATGCCCGCTCGGGATCCAAAGGAGGAACGAGCAGCCCTACACAAGGCCTGCTTTGCTGGGAGTAGGCCTTGTCCATGTCGCTTTTGAGAGGAAAGCATCATGAGGGGGCAGCCTCCTTGCACGAGGCCTTGGATTCTTTCTTGACGCGCCCTGGGGGTACACTTGTAGTCTCGTCGCAAAGGATGAAATATGACAAGCCTAACAGCCAAGTCCACGCATAAAACGACTACGTGGCTCGGAAAAGAGGAGACACTGTTTGGCCTCTTCGGTGATAAAGAAGGGCTGACGGCAACAGCGTCAGCCCTGCTCCCTCTTTGCCACTTTCGTGCAAGAGGGAGATGGACATCATCGCACACCGAGGGAGACATCAGCGGTGACCAGGTAATGGATTTTGCGATGGACTGGTGGCTCCTAAGACCCTAGACCATGTCCATGTAAAGTGGTCTTGTAGACCAGCTCTCCTTGGGTGGCAATGTGGTAACCCTTCCTTCCCAATGAATTAGGGTAAGAGGCCCAGTGCCTCTATAAAAGGGAAGCTACCCCAACCTTAGAAGAGGTCGATCCCTAGGATCATAAACCCTAGACATTCTGGTGTCATCATACCCTCATGTAGCAATGTGAGCACTACATCCAAGTAGGAGTAGGGGTTTTACCACCTCATGAGGGTCCCGAACTTGGGTAAAAAAATTGTGTCTCCTCTCTGTTATACTCGAGCTTCATCGCCCCATCGTCGTGTCAAAGATCTCAGCGTGTGTTCAGTCCCCTCTCAAATTCGGGGATCATCGGTCCCCTGTTCTATCACGGGACATCCCTTATCCAACATTTAGCGTGCTAGGTAGGGCCTGAGGCGTGCTTCAATGGTCTTTTTCAACCTTGTCGACATGGCAGCCCGCAATGATACTTGGGCTAAGCGTTCCCTCCGCCGCATGGCGAGCAAGGCCCAAACGGATCCTTCTCCCGGATGCGTCGTCTCTGAGCAAACCAAGAGGACGGAGGATGAACAGGGCTCCTCCTTCTGCCCGTCGCAAGAGCAGCAACTCTCCATGCACAGAAACACGTCTCTCTCTCGCACCATGTCCTCGCATGACAAGGGTGCCCCGCCCATGCCCGGAGGCCGCCAAACTCATGGCACAAGAGCTCCTTTGGTAACCACCTACCAATTACGGACAAGAGGAATGGCATGCCCGTCTCGTCGAGCTTGTCGATATCGCTTCTCCACTTCAGGAAGCACTGGGGGCTTAGGCCGAAGAAGCCTCCCTGGGAGCTGCGACTCCACCTCCGCCTCCAAAGAAGGACCAGTGACCTGGGGACACCCTCCAACCCCAAGCCGTCATGCCACCTCCCAGAAACAGCTGCCAGATCATCCTGGCCCCATGAGTCACTCCCATGTCCATGGTGTGACATCTAGGGCATGAGAACTGGGTTGTCGAGGAGGTCGCTTCGGCCAGCTAGCAAAACTGGGCTGCCCTCGCCAATGGCAAGGAGGTGCAAAGCAATGGCTGCCTTGCGTTCACCAAGGAGCTACGCCGCGTGGTGTTGCCACACAAGTTCAGGCCGGAGATGCCACCATGCTATGACGGCTCTGCCAACCCCTGTGAGTTCCTACAACTCTACACCACGGGCACCTAGGCTGCTGGCATCGACGACCGCGTCATGGCCAATTGGTTCCCCATAGGCAAGAAGGACACTCATGGCTCAATGCACGGCGCCCAGAAAAATGCTTGATGGCGGTGTTGATGTAGAGCTTGTTGGGAACCCCAAGAGGAAGGTACGATGAGGACAGCAGCAAGTTTCCCTCAGTTAAGAAACCAAGGTTTAATCGAACCAGTAGGAGCAAGGAAACACCCCAAAGGTGTTACTAGCTGAGCTTTGGCAGGGCGCACTACCGGTGGTAGTAGCAACGTGGAGACCTGCACAACACAACCACAGAACTTTGTCCCCAACTTGCGATGAGGTTGTCAATCTCACCGTGTTTTGTGGAAACCAAAGGATTAAATGTATCGAATGGAAAGAAGTAAAAGTTTGCAGAAAGTAAACACAAAGCAGTAAAAGATTGTAGATTGTATGTAAAAGACAAGGACCGAGATCCATAGTTCACTAGAGGTGGCTCTCCTTAGATAGATAACATGCTGGGTGAACAAATTACAGCGGGGCAATTGACAAACACCGAGAAAGCAATACATGCATATACTAATCATCTTGACTCCTTTGAGACTTGATTGGGCAATACAACATAATACATAGACCGCCATCCAACTTCATCTATGACTAATAATCCACCTTCAGGTTATCATCCGAACCCCCTCTAGTATTAAGTTGCAAGCAACAAATTATTGCTTTACGAACTGCGTGTAAAGTAAACAATACGATGGTTCTATGAACAAAGGATTGTTGTTTTCTCCCTAGTAGCAACAGCACATCTAGTACCTTAGAGATTTCTGTCACTTCCCCAGATTACCAGAGGCATGAACCCACTATCGAGCATAAATACTAACTCTTGGAGTTGCTAGCATCTACTTGGCCAAGATAGATACTAACAACGGAAAGCGTGCAAGATCACAAATAACAAAGACATGATAGAATCAATAATCAATCTGAAATAGCATCTCAATATCCATCGGATCCGCGCAAACACAACATGCAGAATTACAAATAGATGATCTTGATCATGAACGGAGCTCACAAGATCTAAACATGAAAGCACAAAGGAGGAGAACCAGCCATCTAGCTACTACATGGATCCGTATTCCAAGGATGAACTACTCACGCATCACACCGGAGGCTTGCATGATGATGAAGAAGGCCTCCAGGGTGAAATCCCCTCTCTGGAAGGGTGCCGGGAAGAGCTTCAGATCCCTCCCAATCTAGCGATGGAGATGACGGCGGCTACAGACTCTTTCGTGGATTTTTGATCGGGTACTTAGGGTTTACGTCCCGAGGGCATCTTATAGTCGGAAGGGGAGGCCGAGGGGGTACCTGGGCTGGCCACACCACCCCCTGGCGTGGGCCAGGACTGGCCGCGCGGCCAGGTGGTGTGGCCGCCCTTTGGCCCCTCTCTGTCTTGTATTCTGGCACTTGATGACTTTCGGAAAAATAGGCACTGTGGCTTTTGTCCCTTCCAATTCCGAGAATATTCATTTTCTGACTTTCTTGGAACCAAAAACAGCAGAAAACAGGCAGCTGGCACCGTGGCTCTTGTTAATAGGTTAGTCCAAGAAATCATATGAAAAGTACTCCAAAGTTGGAACAAAACACAAGAAAGTGGATAAAACCAAGCATGGAACATAAAAATTATAGATACATTTGAAATGTATCAACACAAGCTTAACTCCTGCTCGTCCTCGAGTAGGTAAGTGGTAAAAAGAAAGAATAATTTTTGAGGTGACATGCACCATCAAAGACTTGATCAAAGTATTTGTAAAACATTCAAAGCTGGGATCATAGTACTTCAATCATAACATTAAAGACAAAGTTCTAGCAATAAGCAAAGAAACTATGATGCAACATTAAAAGGCACAAACAAAAGATTCATGAATAACAATGCTTTGCAAGACGTTTGTTTGTTTCACATAAAGAAAACATAGCATAATAGTATTCAGCTTGTCCCTCAATAGAGTAGCAAATATAAATGCATATGACACCTTCAAAGTTCATAAGAGTGACTAGATACAATAGTTTAAAACAAGCAATAACAAGTTATGCATCAATCAACTAGTCTTGGGACAATGCACATAGAACTAAGAATGACCACTATGCTCTCAAAGTAGGTGCATAAAGATAGAAAGTGGAGACTCAATATAATGGTGGAAGAAAAGCCTTTTGTAAAAGGAAGTAGGGATTCAAGTCTCATAAAGAGCTTCCAAAAATTATGGTACTTATAGCTTTCAGCTCTCATTGCCCCTATCATAAGCATCTTGAAGTGATTAAGGTTAAAGTGAACAAACTATGGTGTACATGCTTGACGAAGTATAAGTCAGAAATCTCATGTCCCTTGTATAGGAGGGCCGCTCCTCATGCTACTCAAGTTTAGTCACCGGTAAGTTCTTGTCATCGTAAGTATATGTGTATCATTGAGAACCGCCAGCGGGGTACCCCTTGCCCGATGATACGGAAGATTCCCCATATCAAAATGACAAGGCAAGCAGACAACAAGCATCTCAGCATTCTTCTTATTTACCATGGGAATATGGTGCTTTTTTCTCTCTTTCCTCTTTTCATAATATCTTTTTTTTCTTTTTCTCTTTTTTTCTCAAGATAGGACTCTTTTTTTATAAGAAGAATGCTTCATAGACAGCTCATTATGGTTACGCTGCAGGTTTCCACCATGTCGGCATGGATTAAACCAGCGGCCCAGGCATTTCTCTAACACATATACATAACTCCATAGACTTACAAGCTCCCCTTTCATTTCACACCGACGACATCCATATACAAAGGAGCATGATATCAACTAGGTACAAGTACCAAGTGCAATGTTGAAAGCATTCCCCATGAAAGCATGGTTCTGCTAATTTCCAACAAATAAGTGCAAGCATATACAACATAGAAGACATAATGGTTCAAGTTTATTAAGGGCAAGTAAAGTAAAGTGTGCCATCAAGTTCGTGAGAGCTTTAATCACTAGTTTTCTCATAACAAGTTTAATTTGGAAGGTAAACAAAAGCATGAATATACTTGGAATAGCATAAGCTAGTAGGTAGGTATGGTGGACTCTTTGGAATAACTTGGTTTAGGGAGTTGGATGCATGAGTGGAACTCATACTTGGTGGTGGAGGCTAGCAAAAGACTGGGAGCGACAAACTAAGAGAGCAATAATGGCCATAATCATGCAGAGCGACAAAACATCATTGATCAAAGCATAAAGTGATACTAAAAGTTGAAAACTAAAGGATCATAAAGGCTATGGTGACTTGAGATAGTCATAACATGGTGTGAGCATGCGCCAAGTCAACCCAAACAAAGCATCAAAGGAGAAAACCACAATACTATGCTTTAATATGCTAAAACAACGCATGATTCATCCAAGGCACATTAAGCAATATCAATTGTTTATAACAAGTCATGCTACAACAAAGAATACTAAGCATAAAGCCAAAACAATATCAATCATGGCATAACAAAGCATAGGCCACAGTCAAAAACGAGTTCTTTTTACCACATAAGTATGAACTTTCCTACTCTTTTCCAAACCAAACCAAACTATTTGCAAACCAATGTAAGAAATAGGGGGTCCAACCAATTTATTCATAAAAATAAGCAAACAAAGCAAACTAAAAACCAAAATGAAAACGAAAAATAAGACGCTCCAAGAAAAACACAACTATGCATGAAAATATAAAAATGAAGCGTTTGGAAGAAACATGGAATTTTTATTGATGAAGAAGGGGATGCCTTGGGCATCCCCAATCTTTGACGCTTGTACTTCTTGGATATTTCTTGGGGTGACACGCATGGCATCCCCAAGCTTGAGATTTAGTCCATCCTTCATCTCATTACTCATTCCTTCCATACACCTGAAATTTTTCCTTCATACAAAACTTCACACATTCTTTATTAGCAACATTAGTGCACTCAAGATAAAAGGTCTTAAGGTTCAGTTCTAACACCAAATAAACTTCCATTAGAACACTAGCTACTGTAGAACTTCCCTCAAAATCTCAATTCCCCAAAAGAACTCAAGAAGGAACCAACAAGAAGCAAATGCAGAAAATGGCAGAAATCTGTCAAAACAGACCAGCAGGTAAAGACGAATTTTTTCGAAGACCTTCTGTTGCTCAAATCAAAAAGTGTTAAACTAACGAAAGTTAGATAACAACCTGGGGCAGAAGCACAAATAATTACAGCTCAATCCGACATACATAGATCTCTCACGAAGTTTTACGGTGAAGCACAAAAATCTGTTTCGGGACAGATCCTTTCCCAATCATTACTTCTCTCTCATTAGAGGTTACTCTTGGCACAAAAAGCAAATAAAAAGTATAAGGAGAGGTTATTACAGAGGTAATAACTTCCAAGACTCATCTAAAACTTTTGGGTTATCTTCCAATAAGTACTTTTCTTTAACGCCTTTAAGTTAGGCATAAGAAGCAAAGAAAGAATCAAGTGTTCTCAAATGAAGAAGCATTAAGACCAAATTTTGTTTTCATAGGAGAAGCAAAAGAAATCTTTTCTCTCTTTTTAGGGAAGTGTTCTATATCTTTCTTGAGTGGGAGTTGATATTTAATGGTGCCTTCTTTCATATCAATGATGGCACCAACAGTTCTAAGAAAAGGTCTTCCCAAAGTAATAGGACAAGAAGCATTGCATTCAACATCCAAAACATAGAAATCAACGGGGACATAGGAAATGTTAACCATAATAAGAACATCATTAAGACTCCACATGAGTTTCTTTTTAGCATTATCAACAAGTGGGACATTCAAATAACAATCTTCAAGTGGAGGCAAATCAAGCATATCATAAATCCTTCTAGGCATAATAGAAACACTACTATCAAGATCACATAAAGCTTTGAAATCAAAGTCATTCACTTTCATATTAATGATGGGTTCCCAACCATCTTCTTGTTTAATAGGAATAGAAGCTTTATGTTTCATCCTTTCTTCTTTAATCTTTATGAGAGCATCAATAATGTGTTTTGTAAAGGCCATGTTCATAGCACTAGCATTAGGAATTTTAGCAAGCTTTTGTAGGAACTTAATAACTTCAGAGATATTGCAACCATCAAGATCAAAATCATACTTATCATCTAAAGTAGTAGAACTATTACTAGCCTCAACACTAGTGGTGGTAATAGTAGAAACACTAATGTTTCTAGCAATTTCATCTTCTATTTCCCACTTAGCATGTAATTCAGCTAATAGTCTAACATTTTCATCAATTCTTACTTGTATAGCATTAGTAGCTGCAAAGGGATTATCATTAGTTTCAGGTTTAGCAGCCATTTGATTAATCAATGAAGATTGAGATTCAGACAAAGATGATATATTTCTTTCAGCATTAGAGAGTTTCAATTGTAAACTAGGAATTTCCCTATTTAGACTCTCAAGTTGATGGCTAATGTTCTTCAAAATGATAGATTGTTCCTCCATAGTTTTAGTGAATAGTTTATTTTGCTCATATTGCATTTGCATGAAGTTTTTAGTGGCTCTTTAAACTTCTAAAATTCTTCCTTCACTAGGTAATCCAGGTTTACCATTATAGCCATAAGTATTATTAGGAGGGTAGGGCCTATAATTGTTATTACCATAAGCATTGTTGCCAAAGTTGTTATTTCTTATGAAGTTCACATCAACTTGCTCTTCTTGAGCAACCAAAGAGGCTAAAGGAACATTATTTGGATCCATATGGGCTTTCCCATTAACAAGCATAGACATAATAATATCAATCTTATCACTCAAGGAGGAGGTTTCCTCAACAGAATTTACCTTCTTACCTTGTGGAGCTCTCTCAGTATGCCATTCAGAATAATTAACCATCATATTGTCCAGAAGTTTTGTTGCAGCACCCAAGGTGATGGTCATAAAGGTACCTCTAGTAGCAGAATCCAATAGGTTCCTTGAAGAATAGTTCAATCCTGCATAAAAAGTTTGGATGATCATCGAAGCAGTCAGTCCATGAGTGGGACAATTCTTTACCAAAGACTTTATTCTTTCCCAAGCTTGAGCAACATGCTCATTATCAAGTTGTTTAAACTTCATTATTTCACTTCTCATGGATATAATCTTAGCAGGAGGATAGTATTTTCCAATGAAAGCATCTTTGCATTTAGTCCAAGAATCAATACTATTCCTAGTTAAGGAATTCAACCATTCTTTAGCTTTTCCTCTCAAAGAGAAAGGAAACAATTTCAGCTTAATAATATCACCATCTATATCCCTATACTTTTGCATCTCACAAAGTTCAACAAAGTTATTTAGATGGGAAGCAACATCTTCATTACCAATACCAGAAAATTGTTCTCTCATAACAAGATTGAGTAAAGCAGGTTTTATCTCAAAGAAAGTATCTTCAGGCATAGGTGGAGCAATAGGTGTGCTCATAAAAACATTGTTGTTGGTGCTAGTGAAGTCACACAACTTAGTTTTTTCAAGAGTAGTCATTTTTTGGGTTTTCAAATAAGAAAGCAAACTAGGAAAACTATTTTTTTTGGGTTTTTGAATAACAAAACAAGCAAACAAAGCAAAAAGAAACTAAAAAAAACAAAAATAACAAAGTAAAGAGATTGGTTATGAGGGACTCCCATTGTGAAGATGTCCTTGACTCCCCGGCAACGGCGCCAGAAAAATGCTTGATGGCTCAATGCATGGCGCCCAGAAAAATGCTTGATGGCGGTGTTGATGTAGAGCTTGTTGTGAACCCCAAGAGGAAGGTATGATGAGCATAGCAGCAAGTTTCCCTCAGTTAAGAAACCAAGGTTTAATCGAACCAGTAGGAGCAAGGAAACACCCCAAAGGTGTTACTAGCTGAGCTTTGGCAGGGCGCACTACCGGTGCTAGTAGCAACGTGGAGACCTGCACAACACAACCACAGAACTTTGTCTCCAACTTGTGATGAGGTTGTCAATCTCACCGTGTTTTGCGGAAAACAAAGGATTAAATGTATCGAATGGAAAGAAGTAAAAGTTTGCAGAAAGTAAACACAAAGAGGTAAAAGATTGTAGATTGTATGTAAAAGACAAGGAGCGGGATCCATAGTTCACTAGAGGTGGCTCTCCTTAGATAGATAACATGTTGGGTGAACAAATTACAGCGGGGCAATTGACAAACACCGAGAAAGCAATACATGCATATACTAATCATCTTGACTCCTTTGAGACTTGATTGGGCATTACAACATAATACGTAGACCGCCATCCAACTTCATCTATGACTAATAATCCACCTTCAGGTTATCATCCGAACCCCCTCCAGTTTTAAGTTGCAAGCAACAGATTATTGCTTTACGAACTGCATGTAAAGTAAACAATACGATTGTTCTATGAACAAAGGATTGTTGTTTTCTCCCTACTAGCAACAACACATCTAGTACCTTAGAGATTTCTATCACTTCCCCAGATTACGAGAGGCATGAACCCACTATCGAGCATAAATACTAACTCTTGGAGTTGCTAGCATCTACTTGGCCAAGATAGCTACTAACAACGGAAAGCATGCAAGATCACAAATAACAAAGACATGATAGAATCAACAATCAATCTGAAATAGCATCTCAATATCCATCGGATCCCCGCAAACACAACATGTAGAAGTACAAATAGATGATCTTGATCATGAACGGAGCTCACAAGATCTAAACATGAAAGCACAAAGGAGTAGAACCAGCCATCTAGCTACTACACGGATCCATAGTCCAAGGATGAACTACTCACGCATCACATCGGAGGCTTGCCTGATGATGAAGAAGGCCTCCAGGGTGAAATCCCCTTGCCGGCAGGGTGCCGGGAAGAGCTTCAGATCCCTCCCGATCTAGGGATGGCGATGACGGCGGCTACAGATTCTTTTGTGGATTTTTGAAAGGGTACTTAGGGTTTACGTCCCGAGGGCATCTTATAGTCGGAAGGGGAGGCCGAGGGGGTGCCTGGGCTGGCCACACCACCCCCTGGCGCAGGCCAGGCCTGGCCGCGCGACCAGGTGGTGTGGCCGCCCTCTGGCCCCTCTCCGTCTCGTATTCTGGCACTTGACGACTTCTGGAAAAATAGGCATTTTGGCTTTTGTCCCATCCAATTCCGAGAATATTCATTTTCTGACTTTCCTGGAACCAAAAACAGCAGAAAACAGGCAGCTGGCACTGTGGCTCTTGTTAATAGGTTAGTCCAAGAAATCATATGAAAAGTACTCCAAAGTTGGAACAAAACACAAGAAAGTGGATAAAACCAAGCATGGAACATCAAAAATTATAGATACATTTGCAATGTATCAGACATAACTCTCACTTGGCTGATGAACCTCCTCGAGGAATCTGTCGACTCATGGGTCACCCTCTGCATGCTCTTCATCGCCAACTTAAAAGGGATTTACGAGCGCCCCCTCACCTACTACAACCTCCACCATGTCCGCTAGCAGTCCGACGCGATCCTCTTCAAGTTCTTGCAGTGGTTCAGCCAAGTCTGCAACAAGATACCCAATCTCCGACTCCAATGTCATCACGGCCTTCTCCAAGGGTGTGAAGGACATTAGGATGCGAGGAAAATCGGCATATGTGGGGAGAACCTCACCACGGCGAAACTCTTCACCATGGCAAAAAATGCGCTAAGGTGGAGGATGGACGCATGTTTGGCCTCGACGAGGGTGAGACCACACCCAAACCTGTGCCTCCAAGAGCAAGGGCAAAGAGGCCAAACGCAAGTCCCCAATAGTTCTCGTGGTGGAGCCTGAGCGAAAGATCTCTCGTGGAGGCGAGGGAGAAGGAGAGTAAGATGACCGCCTATACTATATGTTCCACAAGAGGCATGGGCACGATATAGATGACTGCTACGGGCTCAAAAAGCTACACGACAAGCACAGCAGCCAGAGGAAGAAGAAGCAAGGCGACGGGCGAAACAACGGTCGTGGCAGCCACCAAGGAGGAGGGCACTAGAACAACAACCAAAGTGGAGGTGGCGGCCAGCAGCAGGGCCATCGGGATAATGCTACACAACATCATCATGTGCCGTGGAGAGAGGCCCCACCGAGGAAAACACCAAGGGATAAAAGGAGCCAAAGGGCGCCATCGCCTGCATCCTCAACGGCTCCTAGGCACCTGCATCCAACCGACACTTCAAGCATCTCACTCGTGAAGTTGCCGCCGCTCGGCCAAGGGTTGATGACTACAAGTGCACATATCAATTGTAGCTAGTTTCCAAGTAAAGATATCGAACCCACATCGAGCTATTGGTAAAGGTATTTATGCCCCTCATTACTCTCTACCAAAGGATACTTATAAGCTTCCTTTGATCTCAAGTAAAGGGTGTATTTAAGATTTGTGGTTGTTTACAGAAAAGTAATTAAAACAAGTAAAAGAAAACAAGTAACAAGTTTGTATGAAAGTGTGGTTGAACTCAATAGGGCTAAAATGTTCTCTGGGATGTAGGATACACCACTAGCATAGTATTATTGTTATATGTAATCAAGATAACATACTCCTTGTGTCATGATATATGTGGAGAGAGCTCCATAATAATATGTTCACTACAAGGCTCATAGGAAGCCACTTTGTTGAGCCAAGAGTGAGGTCACCTCTAAATAACCACAACGATGTCTGAGAGAAGTCACCCATACAAACCACCGCAATTAAGGGTTTCCCCATGGATATTGTAATTAGCCTAGGGAGTCCCTCTTTAATCCTCCTTTGACCGTGTAGGTTACGAGCCGGTGCCAATCTGTCACGGGGCAATTCTAGGTACGCTTCCAAGACACAACCTCCCTCCCTTTAGTCCCGAGGGCAAATTATATGCGGTCGACTACACATACCATCTACAGAGAGAGATCAAACACAAATCATAATTATATCATAGACGGGCATATGGAGACAAGAATAGGTCATCTTTATTACGAATTCATAATGGTGCTAGGGTTTCTCCATCTCCCCAAGAACAAGGGAACTACTCACTCATGTAAATAATCAACAACATCATCATAATTAAATGAATGGATAAAAGTACGGAGGTAGATCTAATGCAAACCACAATTGAATCTAGAATTACAACAAGATCTAATAGATGAAAGATGGGGGTAATGGTGGTAATGGAGATGCAATGGTTGATTATGAAGGGGATGATGCATTGTCCTCCAATGATCTGTGAAGCAACTAGGATTTTGCCCTTACCAAGTTCCTCCTTTAGATCCCTTTCAGATGTGGGTTTTCGTGGTTTCTGGTGGTTGTGTATGTCGGATCCTGCTCTCGTCTTCGCCACGAGGAAGTATTTGACGACGCAGTCATGATGGCACTTGGTACAGGCAGATGGTACATGCGGCTCCACCCATACCACAGGTCGTTATCGGTACCGATTGCTCCTCCTCGCTTGGTATTCTCCTAGGTATGAAGGTAAATCAATAAAATGATTTTTATCACTTAGAAATATCATATAATTACACAATATGACAGTTCCAATTGATATGTTCATATCGGACTTAATGATTTGGGATCCTATTGAAATAAGAACAAAATGGCGCATGCAAATGCGGTGAAATACAAAGATCCCTACTCTATTTATGCAAAAACAAAAGGTAAAAATGCTTCAATTTTGGACTCATCACTAGTACGACATCACCTTCGACACCAACGACCACCCCACCTCCACCAAAGCCGTGGGTACCCTTCCTATGATCTGCACCCCGCACCATCATCAACATCCTTGTGGCCAAGTCACTCATCGACGGCGGCGTTGGGTTGAACATGACCTCCACCGAGACGTTCGCCAAGCTACAAGTGCCATATGACATGCTGATGCCCACCATGCCATTCTCTTGAGTCACAGATGGAACCACCATACCCATCAGGCAGGTACACCTCACCGTCACGTTTGAGACCCGCAATAACTACTAGACCGAGCTCATCGACTTGAACATGGCACACATCAACCTTCCCCACAATGTCATCCTGGGGTACCCCGCGCTGAGCAAGTTCATGGCAGACACCCATCATGCCTACAACATCGTCAAGATGCTCGGAGGCAACAGTGAAATCATTACCATCTGCTATGACGAGAAGGAGGCTCTTCGCTCCCTCGAGTATGCCTACAAGGCCGCAACTACTACATACCTAGAGGATGTGGATGCTCTTGACTATGTCGAGGGTACCGCAAGGAAGAAGCAGATGGTGTCTCAGGATAATGCTAAGGAAAAAAGAGCAGCGGCTGCATCACACCCCCTCAACAAGGACCACGTTGTAGGTAGCACCCGTGGCACCAGAAGAAAGCTGGAGCTACCTCCGCAAAGCCTCGTATACGCTGAAGGAGCCCAAGTGGACAGCGACGACTCAAGGGATTTTCACATCCTGGTGAACTGGTCCCAGCGCCTATTTGACATTGAGCGCCTCTCCCCGGCATGTGACTGCCTCTAGATCAAGAGGCAGCTTCTCGTGCCGGTGAGGTGGACAAACCTCTCCAAGGGGCACAACCTGCCTACCCTAGTTTTTTGAAGGTGACACCCGACCCTCATCATCCTCAGATTTGTCTCCTGTGAGGCCTCATGCTGACTCACGGAGGCATTGTAATAAGCCATGAACTTCCTGGTCGTTTATGGAATCTTGCGTCACGCGCCAAGCTTTCGTTTATTTTGCCCTGAGTTTGTTTCCTTTGTGTGCATTTATGAACCTATCCTACATGTACCACACGAGAGGGGTTTAGGCACGGTGTCTATCACTAAGCCACCCCCGTCAAAGCTGAGGCCTAAACTGTCGAGCTCTGACTGGCAGACTAGCTCCAGCAATAAAGGCACCTCACCCATAGTTCTTGGTGCTTGAAATCCTCGTATGGCACATATAAATAAGCCAACAAATGCATGACAAGTGATCATGATAATCCTACGGATTCCTCCTTGAGGATCCAACATGACATGCATTAGCCCTATAGTCTCCTCCACGAGGGACCTATGGGGCGGCTCTCGAGGGAACCTCCCCTCGAGAAGCATAACCCATGATAAGCCTATGGCTTCCTCCTCGTGGAGCCCATAGGACATGCATTAGCCCTACGGTCTCCTCCATGAGGGACCTATGGGGCGGCTCTCCAGGGCACCTCCCCTCGAGAAGCATAACCCATGCTAAGCCCAAGGTTTCCTCCTTGAGGAGCCAACATGACATGCATTAGCCTTACGATCTCCACGAGGGACCTATGGGGTGGCTCTCGATGGCACTTCCCCTCAAGAAGCAAAACCCATGCTAAGCCTATGGTTTCCTCCTCGAGGAGCCAATAGGACATGCATTATCCCCATAGTCTCCTCCACGAGGGACCTACGGGGCGGCTCTTGAGAGAATATCCCATCATGAAGCATAACCCATGCTAAGCCTACGGTTTCCTCCTCAAGGAGACAACATGACATGCATTAGCCCTATGGTCTCCTCCACAAGGGACCTACAGGGCGGCTCTTGAGGGCACCTCCTCTTGAGAAACATAACCCATGCTAACCCTATGATTTCCACCTCGAGGAGCCAACATGACATGCATTATCCCTACAGTCTCCTACATGAGAGACCTATGGGATGGCTCTCGAGGGCACCTCCCCTCGAGAAGCATAACCCAAGCTAAGCCTACGGTTTCCTCCTTGAGGAGCCAACAGGACATGCAGTAGCCCTATGGTATCCTCCATGAGGGACCTATGGGGCGACTCTCGAGGACACCTCCCCTCGAGCAGCATAACCCATGCTAAGCCTACGGCCTCCTCCGCGAGGAACCTACATGACGCACATTAGCCCTGCGGCCCCCTCCATGAGGGACTTACGGAGCGACTCTCGAGGTCACACCCCCTTGAGTAGCATAACTCATGCTAATCCTATGGCTTCCTCCCCGAGGAGTCTACATGACGTGCATTAGCCCTATGGTCTCCCCCACGAGGGACCTACGGGGCGGCTCTCGGGGGCACCTCCCCTTGAGCAGCATAACCTATGCTAAGACTATGACTTCCTCCTTAAGAAGCTAAGTAGGACATGTGCCTCTGATGTCTACGCACGCTTCTATTCTTGTAGATAGTGTTGGGCCTCCAAGTGCAGAGGTTTGTAGAACAGCAGCATGTTTCCCTTAAGTGGATCACCCAAGGTTTAAAGAACTCAGGGAGGAAGTGGTCAAAGGTATCCCTCTCGAGCAACCCTGCAATCAAGATACAATAAGTCTCTTGTGTCCCCAACACACCCAATGCACTTGTCAGGTGTATAGGTGCACTAGTTCAGCGAAGAGATAGTGAAATACAAGTAATATGGATGATTATAAATGGTAATTGCAATCTGAAATAAGAGTGGCAACAAGCAAACATGTAACAAGACTGATTGTAAATGGTGTTTCAATGCTTAGAAATAAGGCCTAGGTATCATACTTTCACTAGTGGACACTCTCATATAAATATCTTCTCTTCATTATGCTACCCTGAACTACTCTCAGGTTGGACGATGTAGGGCTATAACAGCACACCTTAAATTTCGCATTCTCCATCTAGATAACCCCTCACTGTCACCTTGAGTGCTAGATGGTTCCAACAAACACCACAATCTTACAGAGACATCCAACTCAAATTATACTCATGATAAGTATTTATGTAACCCTAGCCTAAGTGCCACATGGTGTGCACACTCTCAACTTCACACACGTGGGGATAGCAGAGATTAATTAAAGCACTTGAGTAGCAGAATAGATCTAGATTACAAAGCTCATGATCTTAATAAGACCATGCATAGAGAGAGATGAACACATAGCTACCAGTGGAACCCTTAGCCTCGAGAGAGAACTACTCCCTCCTCATCATGGGAGTCAGCAACGGCGATGGAGATGGCGGTGGAGTCGATGGAGATGGCTCCGGGGGCACTTCCCTGCCCCGGCAGGGTGCCGGAACAAAGACTTCTGTTTGCTGAATCTCCTCTTCGGTGGCGGCGGCGTTGCGGAACTTTTCATGGAATTCTGATCTCGTCCCTAGGGTTTTCATCCTAGGAGGCTTTTATAGGCAAAAGGGCGATATCAGAGGGTGGACCAGGGCCCCACACCACCTGGTGGCACGACAGGGGGTACCCGCGCCACCATAGGGTGTGGCCAACCCCTGGCCCTCCTTCGGCTGCCCTCCGGACTCCGTGTTCCTTCTGGTAAAATATGGACTTTGGCTTTTGTCCCGTCCAATTCCGAGAATATTTCCTTACTAGCTTTTCTGAAACCAAAAACAACAGAAAACTGGCAACTTGCACTGTGGCATCTTGTTAATAGGTTAGTTCTAGAAAATGTATAAAAATACGTCAAAGTGTGAACAAAACATAAGAAAGTTGATATAAAACAAGCATGGAGCACCAAAAATTATACATACGTTTACGAAGTATCAACATCCCCAAGCTTAACTCCTCCTCGTCCTCGAGTAGGTAAGTGATAAAAAAGAATAATTTTTGAGGTGACATGCACCATCATAATCTTGATCAAGGCATTTGTAAAACATTGATAGCTGGGTTCATAGTACTCTAACATAGCATGAAAGATATAGTTCTAACAATAAGACATAGCAACTATGTTGTAACATGAAGAGGTGCAAACAAAATATTCATGAATAACAATGCTTTGAAAGACGTTTGTTTGTTTCACATATAGAAAACATAATGAGAATGGTATTAATCTTGTCCCTCATTGTGTAGTAAAACATAAATGTATAGGACACCTTCAAAGTTCATAAAGGTGATGAGATACAAATAATTTAAGAACAAGCAATATCAAACTTATGAATCAATCAACAAGTTTTGGGACAATGCACATTAAACTAAGAATGTCCACTATGCTCTCTCAATAGGTGCATAAAGATAGAAGATGGAGACTCAACATAAAAGTAAAAGAAAGGCCCTTCATAGAAGGAAGAAGGGATTCAAGTCTCATAAAGAGCTTCCAAAAATTATGGTACTTATTAGCTTTTAGCTCTCATTGCCCCTATCATAAGCATCTTTAGGTGATTAAGGTTAAAGTGAACAAATATGAGGATATGCTTGACAAGTTATAAGCTGAAAATCTCATGCCCCTTACTTACGAGTACCGTTCCTCATGCTACTCAAGTTAGTCACAGGTAAGTTCTTGTCATTGTAAGTACATGTGTATCATAGAGAACCGCCAATGGGGTACCCCTTGCCCGATGATATGGAAGATTCCCCATATCAAAATGACAAGGCAAGCAGACAATGAGCATCTCAACGATCTTTTTATTTCCTATTTGCATAGGCTTTTTTTCCCTATTTGCATAGGCTTTTTTTCTTTTTCTTTTTTATTGAGGATGCTTCACAGATTGCTCACTATGGATATGCTGTAGGTTTCCACCATGATTAGGCATGGCTTAGACCAGCCGCCCAGGTGTTTCTCTAACACATATACGAACTCCATGAGCCTTACAAGCTCCCCTTTCATTTCACACCGCCAGGATCCATAAGCAAAAGAACATGATATCAACTAAATAAAGTGCAATGTTGAAAGCGTTCCCCATGGTAACATGGTTCTGCTAATTCACAACTTACAAAGTGCAAGCATATAAGAAACATAGATGGACACAATGGTTCAAGTTTATTAAGTGCAAGAAAGTAAAGTGTGCGATCAAGTTTGTGAGAGCTTTAATCACTAATTTTCACATAACAAATTTAATTTGGAAGGTAGATAAAAGCATGAATATACTTGGAATGGTGTAATACACCATGTATAGGAATTTATAGTGGACTCTTTCGAATAACTTGGTTTTCTTGGGGGTTGGATGCATGAGTGGAACTCAAACTTGGTACAGGTGGAGGCTAGCAAAAGACTGGGAGCGACCAACTAAGAGAGAAATAATCGCCATAAGCATGCAAAGTGACAAAACATTATTAAATAAAGCATAAAGTGATATTGCAAGTAAAAAACTAAACTATCATAGAGGCTATGGTGACTGGTTCATAGTCTTAACATGGTGTAAGCATGTGCCAAGTCAACCCAAATAAAGCATCAAAGGAGAATACCACAATATTATGCTTTTGTATGCTAATACAACGCATGATTCTTTCAAGGCACATTAAGCAATCTCAATTGTTTGAAACAAGTCATGCTACAACAATAATCACTAAGCATATGGTCAAAGCAATATCTAGCATGACATGATAAAGTCCGACTCATCGTCAAAACAAGCTTCCTTTTGTACCACTATAAGCATGAAACTTCCTACTCTTTTTCAACACCAATCAAAAACTAAAGCTAAATGCAGTGCTAGCAAAGGAGAACACTCACAGAACAATAAGAGTGAAAACTAGAGTGTTCTAGGCAATGAATAACAAGGCGTGTCTCTCTTCAAAAGAAGTGTGTTGGGACCCAACCAACTTATTTAGTTAAACCAAACAAAAGAAAACTAAAAGAAAAAATGAAGACGCTCCAAGAACAACACAATTGTGCAAAAAACAATGAAAATGAAGTGTTTTGAAGAAAACCTAAGATTTTTATTAATGAAGAAGGGGATGCCTTGGCGATCCCCAAGCTTTGACGCTTGTACTTCTTGAATATTTCTTGGGGTGACATGGGTGGAATCCCCAAGCTTGAGCTTTTGTCCATACTTCATGTCATCACATTATTCTTCCCTACATTTGAAAATTTCCTTCATACAAAACTTCACACAATCTTCATTAGCAACATTAGTGTATTCAAGATAATAAGTCTTTTGGGTTTAGTTTCAACACAAGTAAAACTTCCATTAAAACATAAGCTACTGTAGAAATTCCTTCTAAAAGCTCAAGTGATCAAAGAGAACTCAAAGAGAAAGAGATTAAGAGGCAAATGCAAATAATTGCAGAAATCTATCAAAACAGACCAGCAGGTAAAGACCGATTTTTTCGAAAATATTATGTTGCTCAAATCGAAAAGTGCAAAACTAACGAAAGTTGGGTAATACCCTGGGGCATAAGCAAAAAAATTACAGCTCAATCCGACGTACTGAAATTTTTCACGATTTTTTACAGTGACGCACAAAAATCTGTTTCGGGACAGCAACTTCCCCATATCTTACTTCCCTCTTATTAGAGGTTATTCTTGGCACAAAAACCAAACAAAAAGGATAAGGAGAGATTATTACAGAGTCAATAACTTCCAAGACTCAACAAAACAAAAATAAACTGAAAGTAAAAATATAATGGGTTGTCTCCCAAAAGCTCTTTCTTTATAGCCATTAAGATAGGCATGATAATTTCGATGATGCTCACATAAGAAATATGAATTGAAGTAAAAGAGAGCATCAAGAATCAAATATGGGACAAATTGAAGTCCTATGAAAAATAATCTTGTAAAGAAACAAGTCATGAAAGCACAAAGCAACAAGCAGAGGAAAGCAAAACAAGCGCAACTTCAAAATTTTCAACATAAAGAGGGGAAACTTAATATTGTTGAGATACATAAAACCATGTTTCCATCTATCATAATAACTTTCAGTAGCATCATGAATAAAATTAACAATATAACTATCACATAAAACATTCTTATCATGAGCCACATGCATATAATCATTATTACTCTCCACATAAGCATAGTTATTCTTATTAATCGTAGTGGGATTAAATTCAACAAAATTGGTATCATTATTATTCTCATCACCATAATCATCAAATATAGGAGGCATACTATAACCATAATTAATTTTCTCCTTAATAGTAGGTGGACTGAAAATATAATATTCATCATTGTAATCATCATATATTGGAGGTATAGTATCATCAAAGTAAATTTTCTCCTCCGTGCTTGGGGGACTAAAAATATCATGCTCACCAAAACCAGCTTCCCCAAGCTTAGAATTTTCCATAGCATTAGCAATAATGGTGTTCAAAGAATTCATACTAATGACATTGCTATTAGCATGCAAATAAAGTTCCATAGGTTTTTTAATTTTCTCTTCAAACACTTCATGTCCTAACTGAAGATAAATACTATAAAGCTCTCTATTTTTTTTATTTTCATTAAGCCTAACTAGTGAAAAAAAAGAAACAAAAAGATATAATTGCAGAATCTAAAGGAAATAACTTCGAGCACTCACACACCAACAACAGTACTAGAAGATAGCTTAGTAGCCAAAAGATGTGAGTACCTTTTACCTTACCTCCCCGGCAACGGCACTAGAAAATAGCTTGATGTCTACGCACGCTTCTATTCTCGTAGACAGTGTTGGGCCTCCAAGTGCAGAGGTTTGTAGAATAGCAGCAAGTTTCCCTTAAGTGGATCACCCAAGGTTTATCGAACTCAAGGAGGAAGTGGTCAAAGGTATCCCTCTCAAGCAACCCTGCAATCAAGATACAAGAAGTCTCTTGTGTCCCCAACACACCCAATACACTTGTCAGGTGTATAGGTGCACTAGTTCAGCAAAGAGATAGTGAAATACAAGTAATATGGATGATTATAAGTGGTAATTGCAATCTGAAATAAGAGTGGAAGCAAGCAAACATGTAACGGGACTTATTGTAAATGGTGTTTCAATGCTTAGAAACAAGGCCTAGGGATCATACTTTCACTAGTGGACACTCTCATATAAATATCTTCTCATCATTATGCTACCCTGAACTACTCTCCGGTTGGACGATGTAGGGCTATAACAGCACACCTTAAATTTCACATTCTCCATCTAGATAACCCCTCACTGTCACCTTGAGTGCTAGATGGTTCCAACAAACACCACAATCTTATAGAGACATCCAACTCAAATTATACTCATGATAAGTATTTATGTAACCCTAGCCTAAGTGCCACACGGTGTGCACACTGTCAACTTCACACACGTGGGGATAACAGAGATTAATTAAAGCACTTGAGTAGCAGAATAGATCTAGAATACAAAGCTCATGATCTCAATAAGACCACACATAGAGAGAGAGATGAAAACATAGCTACCGGTAGAGCCCTTAGCCTCGAGAGAGAAATACTCCCTCCTCATCATGGGAGTCAGCAACGGCGATGGAGATGGCGGTGGAGTCGATGGAGATGGCTCTGGGGGCACTTCCCCGCCCCAACAGGGTGCCAGAACAGAGACTTCTATCCCCGAATCTCCTCTTCGGTGGCGGCGGTGTTGCGGAACTTTTAGTGGAATTCTGATCTCGTCCCTAGGGTTTTTGTCCCGGGAGGCGTTTATAGGCGAAAGGGCGATGTCAGAGGGTGGACCAGGGGCCCACACCACCTTGTGGCATGGCCAGGGGGTACCAGCGCCACCATAGGTGTGTCTAGCCCCTGGCCCTCCTTCGGCTTCCCTCCGGACTCCGGTGTTCCTTCTAGTAAAATATTGACTTTGGCTTTTGTCTCATCCAATTCTGAGAATATTTCCTTACTACCTTTTCTGAAACCAAAAATAGCAGAAAATAGGCAACTGGCACCGTGGCATCTTGTTAATAGGTTAGTTCTAGAAAATGTATAAAAATACCTCAAAATGTGAACAAAACATAAGAAAGTTGATATAAAACAAGCATGGAGCATCAAAAATTATAGATACGTTTACGACGTATCAGCCTCCTGCGGTCTCCTCTATGAGGGACTTACGAGGCGGAGCACAAGGGAACCCTCCGTTAGTAGGCTAAATTCACGAATGCCCTACGGTTTCCCCTTCGAGGAGCTGGCAAGAAGCAAACTTGTTTCACGAAGCCTAGTGAGGCTTAGCACGTGGCTCTCGAGGGATCTTGCCCCTCGCGAATCCTAGCGTGCGGAGCTCCCCAAGCACCTATAGCTTCCCTCGCTCTGGCACTAGATTGTCCACTACCATAGAAAACTAACGTGAAAGGGATGAGATAACAAAATACAGAAACATGTGTGCACTAAAGTCGCCCCTAACATGGGTATAACCTACAGCTACTCGTTTTTAGCCTATATGGTCGAGCCCAAGAGGAACCCGCGGGACAACTGAATCCCAACAAGGATTCGGTTGGCCCAAGTCCGGAGGAAGGCGACTCCTTGAAGGACATGACAAGCATTATATAGATTTTCAAACGGGTAAAACCCTAATTTTTAAGCGACTCGTGCTGCTATCCTGAGATCTAGCCTCCCTATATAAAGGCTAGGAGGGGCAGCAAGAAGGACAACCACAACCCTAGCATATACCTCGCCAGATTACATTTGTGCACCCCCTGTAATAACTTTCGACTCCTTAATAATCTAAGAGCAGACAAGCAGGAGTAGGGTCCCTTCTAAGGGCCTGAACCGGGGTAAACCGCGTGTCCTTGATGTGCTTGTTTGCTAGCTGATTGACGCCTCCAGTGCTCCCTAATCCCTTGAACCTAAGTCCATCAACGATGGGCATTGACAAGTTAACCCCTCGTCAATTGGCACCGACCGTGGGGAACGGGAGCACTAATGTTGCGGCTTCCTCGGCCCCATCAACTGTGATATACAACTCCACTTCAGCGGAGAATCGCCTCCTCTTTGGCACCTTCGACTTCACTGTCCACTCGCGGTGAATCGCCTGGACTTCGAGTCCGTGGGTGATGGGATCGGCATGATGATTGGAAGCCTACGCTTTCAGGTCGGTCAGATCAGCACGCTTCGCTTCCCTGATTACCCATAAGCTCCTTCGACTGCCCCTACATTGTGGTTCCCACCACTGCTTGGCACCCTGAGCGAGCTCAATGCCTCAGCAACAACTTATGATATGGATAACAATAACAGTTGTGAGTCCGATCTGTGTGATATGACATCAGAAGATGGCACCTATGGCTCCTGATCTAAGAGCCGCGGGAGCAATAGTTTCCCCAACCACCACATGTGCACCGTCATCAACAACGGCAATGGAGGCACTCAAAGGGACACTACCAATGGCAGGCCTACCAACAACGGGCCTGCCAATCGAGTCCCCACCATCGGTACCGTTGATAGAGAGCAGCCACAACCACCCAACCTGTCGATCCATCCCAACCCCTATAATTAGGGTGAACACGCCAACAACAGATCAGCGCGACAAGAGATCAACCTCATCAATGTTGAGTGGGCACGGTGCAGGGAGGCCCTATAGGGCAACCCCTTGCCACCAAACACATCGCAATAGATGCTAATGGGATACCATTGGCTACTCATCCAGGAGTTCAAGCGCCATTAGGCGGTGAACATGCAACTCGAAGAACGCAGGAAGGCCACAGACGAATCGAGCCTCCAGCGGGCAGCACTCTCCTCTATTGGTGGATCCTCCTGCAAAGGTAACAACCCTGCAGTCGCCAAAAGGTACTCTCGACGGGCCAACTTAAACGACAAAGATCGAGATGATGCAACGAAAACCCTCGAATTCTCGTTCATGTCGATGGACTCGTGGGGCAATATGATCCCGAAAACGCCACATGTAATGCTGACAGCATCCACCATGTATCTGCTCACCAATCAGCCACTAGCCAGAGATCCATGATCTGCCGTGCACCGATATACAATCGCCAGACTTTGAATAGTCAAGGGTGCGCTGGCCAAGGAGCCAACACTGGAGCCGAAGAAAAGCAAGGCTCCACCTAAATACTACTCACTATCTTCTAGCAAGGACGATCACGACCTGTCACGGTGACGCCATAGATCACCACAACATGACCACGATTATGATGCACGACATGACCACGATGATGATGCGCGTGACGAGATCACTCAGCACAAGGTCGATAAGATGCATGCTAAGCGCGCCTACTTAACAGAGTCAGAGGACGAAGGAACAGAGCTCTATGGCCCCAGCTACTTCAATAGAGCTGATTTAAACTTCCTTCAGAAAACCCGAAGTTTGATGGCCTTCAAGACCCAAAGATTTGGTTGGTGGATCACATCTCTTCTATCAAGCTGCATGGCAAAAATAAATGCACAACCATGCAATGCCTTCAGCTGCAGTTGCAGGGCACTGCCTGCGCATGGCTCAATAATCTACCCCGCGGATCGATCCACAACTGGGAGGAGCTGGTTTAAAACTTTGTCCAAAACTTCAAGGGCACCTACAAGCGGCCAACATCAATCGAAGAACTCAGAGCCTGCTTCCAAAAGCCGAGCGAATCCCCTCGCTCCTACATCTAAAGGTAGTCCATCATCAAACATTCGGCAAAAGATATCTCCGAAGATCGTGCAATCTACGCGTTCAACGGTGGCGTACGTCGAAGAAAGCTCAGGGAGGAGCTGGGATGCATGAAGCCCCAAACCATTGATCACATGATGGACATCGCAAATCGGTGGGTGGACGGAGAAGACTCGCTAAGCAACAACTGCACCCGCTCAAATGACGAAGACGACCTTGGTCCCAGACGTGACCGTCGAGGGAAGTGTCGGATGTGCGGCTACGAGGACCATGAGGAGGTTGACATGGTCGCAGCTGGTTACACCGACAAACACGACGAGGTAAACCGCAGCAGTGGGTATCATAGCAGCAGCTACCGCGACAACGGGAAACCGTAGTAGTGGGTATCGTAGCAGCAGCTACCGTGACAAGTGTGGAAATGCCGCACCCGCTACGATGCACCTGGAACATCCATCCAGGAGAAGTTGTCTGGACCTCGCAATGTTCACTTCTACATCAACAAACATGATGGCAAGAAGAAGTCCAGCCACCTCCTCAAGGACTGTCGTGAGTTCCAGAAGCTCCATGAGGGCTATGCCCAGCTACACCGTGATGAGATGACTCAGGGGTATGGAGCTGCCCCAGGCGCCATAGCTCACGGAGCACTACTGCCACCACCTGGAGGACCTGTGCATTCTGTGGCTACGCCGATACAAAACAACGGAGGTGAGAAATACCCACGCCAACTTGGGAACATGGGTATGATCCAGAAGGGACGCCTGTCAAACATGATGCAGAAAACAATCACCCGCCAGGTCGATTTGGTGGTCAATGCACCTCACTCAACCCCTGAGTACCTCGGCGGGTCAGAGAGATGCATCTCCTTTGATAGGAGCGACCACCCGCGCCAGTTCCCTTGCCCAGGACACTCTCCCTTGGTGCTCGAGGGGCAGATCGACGGATTTCAGATGAGTCGAGTCTTCATGGACGTCGGAAGCGACATCAACCTCATGTTCACCAGCACCCTGCGCCATGTGGATCCCCCTCTCTAGCCTGGAAGCATCCGAAACGACCTTCCATGGCATTGTACCAGGGAAAGGAGTGTATGCCCTGGGCAAAATCTGGCCTAATGTCATCTTCGGCTTTCCCACAAACTTTTGGCGAGAACGTCTCGAGTTCGAGGTGGCCGACTGGCCCTCGCAGTACCACACCATCCTCCGACGTGTCATGTTCGCAAAGTCCATGGTGGTCCCGCATGATGCATACCTGTAGATGAAGATGCCGGGACCAAATGGCATTATCACCATCAACGGGAGCTTCATCAAGTCCGATAGCTACGACAGGGAATTCAACGGAATCTCCCAATATTTTGGCATGTGTTGGGGATATGCTAGATGGGTATCACCATTACATGTATCTAATCCGGCTAACCCGGGTGGCCCACAGTTGGTAGCATGGCCTATGGCCTGTAGGGCAGCCAAGTTAGACGGATCCATAAGGGAGGCCCATGCTAGATATGGGAAGGCTATGTTGGAGTCACTGACATACTCGGAGCCTTGGAGTGCAAGACACGAAGACTAGTTAATATTAGTGTAGGACTCTATAACTTGTCCGGCAAGGTCCAATCCCTGTAACTCGGTGTATTGCCATTATAGTGATTTATAGAAGGAGTAGAGTTCCGCCACCATTGTGGGACTTGAACCTGGTAAAATGTGTTACCTCGTACCCTCCAACTCACCGCCTTCCCCCATGTCTCTAAACACGCTTTGTGAGGACCCCTCCATGGCGTACTCGTCGACAATACCACGATAGTTGGCGCCCACCATGGGGCAAGAAGCGCTTCAAGATCTACACCAGGCGAGGTCCAAGCTCTTCGCGGGAATCGGCAACACCGTAGCCATCAGACGCGCTCTCTTATCCGACAATGTCCTGATAGTTCCTCCGGATGAATTCTGGGTCCCGGCGAAGACGAACCCTACCCGTTCCTCCGTCGTCCCAGTCGGAGATACCCACATCTTCATCGGCAAAACCGACTCGGGTCCTAGCTCCCAGGAAGTCGGAAACTCATCAAGGCCCGCACGGACCACCTATGGGCAGGACACATTCACGGAATAATCTGGGCCGTATATCTCTCTGGAGTATGGGGGCTCAGATCATGAAAATTCAAGGCCCACCCAAACCACCCTTGTGCAGGATATAATGGTGGAAGGACCTCGTAGATCCGCTTGGCTTCCATGAGCATTAGAGACACGGAGGTCACACTTTGTCAGCGTCGTCACCATCTTTGATCTAGCCAGATGTGTTCAGAGGGACGGAGAACCTACCCGTGAATACCTTGCAGATGGATGAGGGTAAGGGGAACCCTGGAGGGTGACTGCGCTGACGATCTCGTATACCACTTTGTGGAAGGGCTCGCGCCTAGGACACTCCTCCAGCATACACTCATGAGGCGTCAGGCCACCAGCTGACTCACCCTCAGCGAGATGGTCACAATTGTCAACGACTACGCAGACGCTAATGAGGAGGCTGAGGCCGAGATCACCATCGCAACCGGAGGAGGCAACCAAGACAATGACCCTCCACTATCCCCCTCCACCTCCGCCATCGACAACACCGAAGCCAACTACGATTTAGTGCTCGATGCACTATATGCCGACATAAACGTGGATGGCAGTGGCTCAGATGATAACTCAAAGGAATACGAGGCTGCCATGAGGGAGATTGAGCAGGAGATCGAGAAGGAGGAGCGCCGAGAAAGCCACCACTTCCCGCCAGGTACTAGTCGCCATCGGGAATGTGATGGAAGAAGACAGGCAGGAACCTAAACCTAAGAGAGCTTCGCCCACACCTGCGGTTACCAAAGCGGCAACAACAAAGAAATCCGCCATGCCTCCTCCAGCTATCCCCCCGCAACAAGCACAGGAACTCACCACAGGCCCTAGTACTGCCAAGCAAACAAATCTTCCGCCACCACCACCATCAACATCTGCAGTTGGCAACCCATTGGTTACTCCTGCCGACAAGGCAATGTACGGTTCACTCCTCGTCGAGCCCATTACCTTCGCCCATATTCGGAGCATTACGGAGCTTGATGAGAAACATGCGGAAATCCTCGCAAAGGCCAAATGCATTGCAGAACAAGGCGCCCATCTGGACAAGGACATGGCCAGGGCGCAACAATCCATCAAGGCGGCAAGAGCAATGGAGGCTGAGTACAAGCAGTTGTTGTTAAGACACAAAGCAAATAAAGCACCAGCTCACGTCATCGAAGACCCTGGCGTTCGACGCAAGTTGGGATGGGAAGGATCCAAACCGGCAAAGGCCACCCCATACATTGATTCAGAGGGGAGGCGAGTAATGCCAAGTCCCGCCCTCAACATGGTCGTCGCTAAGACCCTCCTCGAACAGGACAGGTTGCCAAAAGCGGTGGCTCAGGTCTATGACCTCGTAGCCAAGGCTTGCAAGCAGCAGGAGAAGGCCACCTCGCAAAGGCTTGAGTCCAATCCAGAGCTTTGCCAGTCAACCCTAAACAGCTGCCGAAGGCCAAGATCTCCCCGCAACGAAGGATCCCATATAGGCTCCAAGGAGCGAAGGCAGATGGTTGCGTGCAATAGGGCTGATGGCATACCCATATCTTCCAACGAGGGAGAAAAGGCTTACCCCCATCGATCGCCGCCACCCCCGCCATACCAGCATCACGAGGAACAACATCCACACAACTGCACAAGCATGCCACCTCCCAGGCGTCCCCAGGTTGTTATCGTCATACACGGCCAGGGTGAGCAACCCCGGCATGCCAGAGAGCGCAGCAGGAACACAGGGCACAGGAGCAGATCCCACAAGGAAGCACCACGTCCGACAAGCAATCACGACGGGTGTGAGGAGTCACATGGAGGGAGAAGCAATAAGGCTAACCCACCGCCACCATCGCCACCCAGTAGCCATCATGGCAGAGGACATGGTGGATCCAATAGACCGCACCACAACTCCCCTCCCCATGACGAAAAAGGGAAGCAACCGGAGCCGTACGACGTACGTTCATGGCTGGACAAGATCCAAGAAGCATGGGAGCTCCATACCTAGGACCACGTTGTTTTGGACCGGTAATACATGCCACAACTTACCCCAAGGGTGTCCAGATTGACAAAACCATCAAGCCCTATGACGGCACTACCAGGCCATCTACATGGTTGCAGGACTACAACAAAGCGATTCACATCGCCGAGGGAAACCCTAATATCGCTGTCAAGTACCTCCCACTTATTCTCACTGACATCGCACGACAATGGATTGATGACTTGCCAGAGAAATCAATCTGGAATTGGTTGGACATGCATGTAGCATTCACCAAGAACTTCGAGGGTACATACAAGCGCTGTTGCACCGTCGGAGACCTACAACGGTGTGTGCAAGAAAAGGATGAATCCTCTCGTGCTTACCTTTCCCGTTGGCTTGATACAAAAAATTCATGTGCGGGGGTGCACGAACAAACCGCTATGGCCGCCTTCATCGATAGCCTGGAGAAAGGGACATTGCTTCGACATACGCTGAAGCGCAAATAGGACAACAACAACCTCAACATCAACGCGATGATCGCCATGGCCAGCGAATTTGCCACCACTGATGATGCTCGCGTATCATTGCCGACAATCGGCACACCTACCCAGGCCAAGAGGAACAATAACAACAAGCGGAAAACTCCGCCATAAGAGAAGCAAGCAGCCGACATGGTCGCCACTATGTTCGCTGGCAGAGGCGGAGGTGGACAGCATGGTCATGGCCTGGGGGCTAGCCATGGATAGCAGAGGAGTGATTTAACACCCTCAGGACCCCACGTTCCCCAAACGTACGAAGGGTGCCACGATATGCCATGTTTCGTCCACCTTGACGCAAACGGCAAGGCCACCCACACCAACCGCCAATGCAAGTTCATCAACGACCTCAAGGAAGACCCTAAGTCCAGCTACAAGCGAATTTGGAAGAACAGACCCCGTGGAAAGGGCAAAGGGAAGAAGAAGGAGGAGGAATCCAAGGAATCAAGTGACATGGACGGAGATGTGGAACCCAAGTCCACCGAGAAGGGCAATGGCAAGGGCAAGAACCCCTTTGAAAAGAAGGCTCCAGTCTACCATACTTTGCTTGGCACCCCCACCGCCCGGGCCCAGAAAACCTCACTGAGGATACTGATGGCTACCCTCCCTCCAGTTCCCTAGTACGTCAGGTGGTTAGAGATTCCAATCACTTGGGACAGGCAAGATCATCCAGACCTCATCCCAACATAGAACCAGTATGCCATGGTCATCAACCCATTGATTGATGGCATAGAGTTCACCAAGTGCCTCGTGGATAGTGGAAGCAACATCAACATCATGTACCTGGATACACTGCATAAGATGAACTTGATGGAGACTCGGCTTAGCAAGTGTAACACCGTGTTCCATGGTGTTGTTCCTGGCCGGCAAGCTAACTCCCTTGGCCGCATTACCCTTCCTGTTGCCTTTGGTGATGTCAACAATTACCGCCAAGAGCGCATGACCTTTGAAGTGGTGCCCTTCAAGAGCGTGTACCACATCATCTTTGGATATGACATCTTACACTCCTTCCTCGCCAGGACATGCTTCATCTACAACAAGCTCAAGATACCAAGACCAAACAACATCGTTACCATTGATGGAAGCTTCACCAAGGCATGGGAGTGCAATCTCAGCGAAGCCTCCTTCGCCGAAGCAGTCCTCTATGATGAAGAGTTCAAGGATATTAAGAGCTAGGTCAATGCCTTAGAGATGCCGACTTTGAAGAAGCAAATTACTGATGCTGAACCTGCATTCAAGGCCTCCATGAAGACCAAGCAGGTGGAGCTTGTTGAAGGAGATTCCTCCAAGACCACCGCCATTGGCACGAACCTGGATCCTAAATAGGAAAGCGCGCTCGTAGAGTACCTCTGTGATAATAAGGACATCTTTGCCTAGCAACCTGCTGACATGAAAGGTGTACCTAGGGAACTTGCCGAGCACAGCTTGAATATTGATCCTAAGGCCAAATCGGTGAAGCAACCTCTATGACATTCCGGTGATGAACGATGACGGGCTATGGGCAAAGAGATAGCTAGGTTACTTAAGGCTAGTTTTACCCGAGAAGTCATTCACAAACAATGGGTGAGAAATCCTATACTTGTCCCCAAAAAGGGAACCAAAGAATTAAGAATGTGCGTTGATTACACCGGCTTGATCAAAGCATGTCTGAAGGATCCGTTTGCTTTGCCTCACATTGACCAAGTCATTGACTCGACGGCTAGCTCGAAGCTTCCATGTTTTCTCGATGCATACTCAAGATACCACCAAATCAAGATGCTGAAGTCAAAGCAATTGGCCACTTCGTTCACCACACCTTATGGCACATACTTCTATGTCACGATTCCCTTTGGGTTGAAAAATGTTGGTGCTACCTACCAGCGGATGATGCAGTGCTGCCTACATGACCAGATAGGTCGCAACATACACACTTTTGTGGATGATATCACATTGATGTCAAAGAAATCAAATGACCTAATCACTGACTTGTAGGAAACCTTCGACAACCTTCAG
The DNA here is from genome assembly GCA_916181665.1 of Avena sativa. Lineage (NCBI taxonomy): Eukaryota > Viridiplantae > Streptophyta > Magnoliopsida > Poales > Poaceae > Avena > Avena sativa. The sequence goes on along the minus strand of OV702289.1, from coordinate 665,023,384 downwards.
AAGTACAACATGATGCTAAACCCAAAGAAGTGCGTCTTCTGGGTGCCATCCGGCAAATTGTTGGGCTTCATCATTTCACATCACGGAATTGAGGTCAACCCGGAGAAAATCAAGGCAATCCTTGACATCAAACGCCCGACATGCTTGAAGGACATACAGAGGCTCACAGGCTACATTGCAGCAGTAAATCGGTTCATCAGCCGACTTGGGGAGAAGGCTATGCCGCTCTACAAGTTGCTCAAGAAGGCGGACAAATTAATATGGACAGATGAAGCAGATGCAACACGTCAGGAGTTAAAGAGAATACTCTCCTCCACACCTATACTTGCAGCACCGGTATCAAGAGAGCCTATGTTAGTTTACATGGTGGCAACCAACCAGGTTATCAAGATTGTCATCATGGTGGAGCGCAAAGAACCAATGCATGAATATGGAGTTCGACGACCAGTTTACTACGTAAGTGAGGTCTTGATGGAATCCAAACAGCATTACCCGCACTACCATAAGATATCTTATGGAGTTTTCCTTGCTTCATAGAAGCTAAGGCATTATTTCCAGGAGAACCCTATCACAGTAGTGAGCAAAGCTCCGCTGTCCGACATCATCAACAATAGCAATTCTATAGGTAGAGTGGAAAAGTGGGGCATTGAACTTACCGCCTTTGAAATCACCTACAAGAGATGCGATGCTATCAAGTCTTAGGCATTTGCGGATTTCATCGCAGATTGGACAGAACTGCCAGTAGACACTCGTGTACTAGAGCCAGAGTATTGAATCCTGCACTTTGATGGATCCAAGTTGCTCAATGGCTCGGGGGTTGGTGTATTATTTCAATCACCAACAGGAGAGAAGTTACAGTACGTCCTGCAGATCCACTTCAACACTACAGACAACAGGGCGGAGTATGAGGCCCTCATTCATGGACTTCGTGTGGCCAAGGATATTGGCATCAAGTGCATAGTTTGTTGTGGAGATTCCGACTTGGTTGCCCACCAGGTAGCTGGCACCTGGAACATGCGGAACCATATGATGGTGGCATATCGAGACGAAGTAGATGAGATAGCCAAGTGCTTCGATGGCTACAAAGTCAAGTACATCAAAAGGGAGGAGAATGAGGCGGCAGATCTGCTATCAAAGCTTGGATCATCTCATCGACCAATTCTGCCAGGCGTTTTCCTGGAGCATTTGCGGACCCCATCCATGAAAGGAGCGGACCCCGACAACCCAGATAGAGTGGACTCATTTGTTAATGCAGTAACAATGACCTCTCTGGCTTGGATGAAACTATTCATGGACTATCTTCAAGACGGAACTTTGCCCACCGACGATGTCAAAAGCCGAAAAATAGTACACAGAGCAAAAGGCTACGCCATCATTAATAGCTAGCTATACAAGAGAAGTACCATAGGAGTTTTCCTACGATGCGTCAACCATCAACAAGGTGTAGATATCCTTAGAGAGATACATCTCGGAGATTGTGGGCATCACGCCGCTCCCCGATTACTGGTGGCTTGGGCCTTCTGGCAAGGATTCTGCTGGTTAACTACCAAGGAGGACACTAGCAAGTTGGTACAAACCTGTCTTGGGTGCCAGTTTTATGCAAGACAACCAAATGTTCCAGCTGAAGAATTGCGAACAATACCAATTACTTGGCCATTTGCAGTCTAGGGGCTTGACATGGTTGGACCTTTGCAAACAGCACCTTGTGGATTTACACATCTGCTAGTAGCAGTTGACAAGTTCACAAAATGGATTGAAGCTACACCCATTAGAAAGCTTGATGGGGCAATAACCCTAAAATTTGTTTGAGATTTGGTGGTGAGATTTGGTATCCCACATAGCATCATCACTAACAAACGCAAGAAACTTGTCTCTCGGAGAAGTTGAGGAGTACTATCATGAAAAAGGCATCCGCCTTGACCTAGCATCTGTGGCATACACAATGTAAAATGGGCAAGTTGAACGGCTAATGAACTAATTCTGCAAGGAATCAAGCCACGCTTAGAGGCACCACTACATAGAGCAGCTAGAGCCTGGGCAGGGGATACCATCTGTATTGTGGAGTTTACGAACAACACCCAACAGATCTACCGGCTTGACCCCTTTCTTCATGGTTTATGGAGCAGATGCCGTCCTACCATCCGACATCCTCCATGATGCAAGAAGAGTCATTTCTTAGGAGGAGGATGATGCTGAAGAATCCAGACGCCTATTTGTGGACCTACTCGAGGAAGAGCATGTGTTGGCATGCCAGAGATACGCCATCTACCAGTAGAAGCTGTGTGGCTACCATAGTCGCCACGTTAGGCATCACTCATTTAAAGAGGGGGATCTGGTGCTTAGACTCAAGCAGGAAAAGTCACACAAATTATCCCTGCCTTTGGAAGGACCATTCGTCATAAGAAAAGCATTGCTCAATGGTTCCTATTACCTCGTCGAAATTAGCGAGTTGAAAGATAGGCCAAAAGCGCAAGAAACGTGACTCCGATGATGATTTCCCGGAGATAGATCGGCCATGGAATACATCCCTTTTACACTTAGCATATTTTATGTTACATAATACGTTTCTTATATGATCGATGAAATAAAGCATTTGGTTCACCCATATTTTCTGAGTCTTTTACCTCCTTTAGTTGTTCATTTTTTTATCACATAAACCCTTTATGCGCAAGTTTGCATTTGCACTTGTGAAAAAATCCTCCTACGCCCGTTAGCTTAAGTTTTCTGGTCTACACGTTTTCTGATGTTTTTATGTGGATTCCGGAGTAGTGACTTTTCGGCACTCAAAGCCGGCGATTTTGCTCTTAGGTTCTTGACGGTGCTATTAAGCATCATCACCTAAGAGCATAGTTATGTGCTGAGGGTTTTCCGTCTCATGAAAGGTCAAGCATATGAACTAGAATAATGGATAAGCCACCACTTTCTTAAAAAATATATACATGCTGGATCTAGTTAAGTAGCAGGAGGCTTGTACCCATGTTTTCTGCCTTACAAACACATAGGTTTTTTCTGCATGCACATTGCAGAGATACATTTAATACATCAATGTTTTTTATGGCTCTACTATAGGGGACTTCGCTACTACATCATCAGCAGTAGGAGAGCCAAGCCTGGAGAGCTCGCCAAACTTGGAGGGACCAGGGCTAGATTCTGAAGAAGCCAGGTCGTCATCCATCTCCTTGGCAGACACGAAGACATCCGCCTTGGTAAGCTTGGCAACCTTGGTGTCGTAGCTAGCGAGGGAGTTCCATATAGCATCGCTATCGATCTCATTCCCTTCCTCGCAAACTTTATCATGCCAGAGGTTACCAGGTCCAAGTCAGTGTTGTCGTAATGCACTTTGACCAAGGGCAAGGCTATCCTTGCACCAGCCCAGACACAAGAAGCTTTCCAGTCCTTGATCTTCCCGGGGGCTCGGCGTAGGATTTCTGAATACTTGGCCGTAGATTCTGCCGCCTCGATGGTGATCTCCACGGGCAGGGATATCTCCTTGGCTTGAGTGATGGCAGTATTGATGAAGTTGTCGTCAAGAATCATGCATTCCTTTGGATCCGGAGCACCTTCACCCATGTTGGTTAAACCAATGGGGGTTGTGTTTTCGTTAGACACAAGGGTCATGAGTATAACAGTACAAGTGTCCATTTTACAGAATTGTCAAAGTCGGAGGAAAGTTATCGAAGATGCTCGTCTCAGCTTGCTTGTAGGTATCTGCCAAGATGTCATGCTCCTTCTGCAGCTTCGTGTACACCTCAAGGTTCCTCTCATTCTGCTCTTTGGCAGCTTGGTTTTGCCTGTTCAATTTCGTTATTCAGGCGCTACATCTCGGTGTTAGCATATTCTTGCATAGCCTTCATTGCCTCTTCATGGCCCTTGACAGCCTCAGATAGGTTTTTCTTCAATATTTTGTTTCCATCATCGAGCTTCTGTATATGCTTAGATTGCTCAATGATGCTCTTGGCTTTGGCAATGGCCTCTAAAATATGGAACATGGATTAAACTATGAGAGTCTGGAAGAAACCGACCCATGAGAAAAATAAGGATCTGTTAAAGAAAACAAAAACTTGCTATTTTTGATCTGTTCCTTCAGGAAGGTTATTTTACCCTGTTCAAGGTCCAATTCTTTTCGCAACTTGGCAAAAACATCATTGGTGGCCTTTCTCCGACTATTTTCATTTTGCAAAGAAGACAAAGTGTTTAGTTTCTCTAGAGCATCTAGTCAAAACAATTCAGTTTCAACTAAATGCTCGATTTCAAAAGGTGTTCTCTCTTAGAGTGTCTGGTCAGAATTATTTATTCTAAACTAGAAACTCGGGGGCTAGACTGACAAGTTTTACACTTAGTTCTTTGGAGCACTCTAGCCAAAAACTAATGATTTTCCGCCTAAGAGCTTGGGGGCTACAGTGGGATATATTACAAAGTAAAATAAGTAAAGTTCAGAAGACTTACAATGGCAATAACCTTCAGATTGTTTGCCAAATGAGCGTATGCATTATGGAAGGTCCAATAATTAACATCTACCTATTTGACAAGATCATCCAGGCATAGAGTCGGAGGAGTTAAAGGCAGAGGAGTTGTTGAAGCTGGAGGCATGGATGAAGCCCTGGCCTCCTACTGTGTGATGATGGCAGTTGTTGGCTCAGAGGTTCCCGCCTCGTCCATTGCTATGGCCACCTCCGCCTCCGCTCCCTCCATCGCCTATTTCCCTTTCTTTATGGCATCATTACCTAGAGCTTCAGCCATTTTGGAGGAGGTACTTCTTGTGTTTCCTGACCACTAGGAGCAACATCCATGCCGGCAGAGTCTGAGGCATCCGTTGTCGGATTGACATCTATCTCAATGGCAGAGACCTCATGAATGATGGGGGATGAAGTCCTAGTGGGGCCTATCACAGGCTTGGTGGCAGGATTTGGGGAGCAGTAGCGGGAGACAACTTGGAAAACATTTCGTGAATATTTTTGGACCCTCCAACATCTTTGGAGGACCGTTTTAGGCCAGCACCGGACTTCTTCCTGAGACGTACATAGTGTAAGTACAAGAATTTAATAGGTGCAAAGAAATTATAGCCAGAGAATGAATATACTTAGACTACAACAGGCGACTTAGCTAAAGGGATGCTGGTGGATTTATTCTTCTTGTCTGCCTCTAAGGCGGCAGTGGATTTCTTGGAGACTCCACTCTCCGTTTTCTTCTTATTACCCTCGGCAGCAGCGTCAGAGGTGGAGCTCTTCCGCTTTCGCGCTGCCAGAGCTGGCTGGTCCTTGGGTGCGTCATCATCAGACACAGTGTGGATATCCTTCAGTTTTGGGTCATAAACCTGGGAGGCCATCTGATCCGCCGCCAATGTTTCCAGCCGATATATCCAACAAGTCAAATGGGTAATGCATTCAAGACGGAAGACCTTAGAGTATATACATACATAACGACTAACAAAGGAAGCACAGTTACCTCTAGGCACTTGCCACCTTCGAACATGTCAAAGGTAATCTTGAAGCCATGCTTCTTGTCTTTCACCTTGACCATGTCCTTATGCCAGAGCTTGATGGAGTCATTGGAGAAGTTGTCCCGCGAGATTCACATGGGATCTTTTCTGTCCTTAGAGTACTTGTGCATCAGCTCGGCGTGGTGTTGCAGAGGTTGGATCCACCTCATGAACCAGCACATGGCCAGGTCCAAGCCGGTCAGCCCTCCGTCTACCATCCATTCAATCTGCCTTATGGCGCGAGAGGCCTCGCCATCGGATAGAAGGGGACCTGGGGATCTCCACATAGGGGCCTCGGCGGCGGCTCCATCGACAAAGTCGGGGTATGAGTCTTGGCGGCCCTCCAGGGGGATATCTTGGCCATAAAAATATGTTTGTTGCCAGTTCTTGCAGGACTCATGACCAACGATGTCGGGAAATCGCCGGTGTGGACGGATCTTAAAACTGATTGTTCCGCAAATCTATAGCTCATCCTTTGATTCTAAGGACTCTCTCTTGACGGTGAAGAAGTAAATAAATAGATATAACCTAGGCTTGATTCCTAGGTAGCCTTCGCACAAGGCTATGAAATTGTTGAGTACGAGGATGTTCTTGGGAGAGAGGTTGTGGGAAAGTACCTGGAAGTGCTGGAGGATCTCGAGGAAGAGGTCATAGACTAGCAGGCTTACGCCACACACCAGCTGAGACTTGAGGTAGACCTTTTCTCCGGCTTGGGGAGAAGGGACCACCTCGCCGGTCGGTGTCGGCCGCCAGGCTAGGCCCTCCGTCGCAGGGAGATAACCCTCTACAACGAGTTCTCGGAGCTATTCAGCGGAGAGGTCAGAGCCCCTCCACACTCCCTTGTGGGAGTCAGCATCTTCTTCAGCAACGTCTGGTGCCGCCCGTTTCTGGTCGCCGCCGGTGGATTCCACCACGGTGGAGATCGGAACCACCACTCCTTCCAGTGGGACAGAAATGCTTCCCAATGGCTCATTTGAGGCCTCGGGAGTAACCTCCGTCAAGGGTGTGCTGCTGCGAGAGGCCATTGCAAAGTTGGGTGAAGATTTGGGGAAAGAAAACAATTTGGCTAGGGTTTTCTCACTGAACTCGAACGGTTGTGCGATGGAGGAGGAAGATGACATAGGGAAGAATGCAGGTAAAGGTAAATGTCTGGACCACACTAAATATTTATAGACCCCAGCGTCAAGATTCGTGCAAAGGAATTTAATGGATACAGCGTTGCCTACATGGAGATGAACGTGCATGGTAATTTCGCCACATCCTCTGTCTTTGCCGCTTAACGTTTCGGATTTTGCGTGCGCTAAAATAGATAATGATTAATTCCCTGCTATATGTGAGTTTCGAGGTAGCATAGGCTCTAGCCTATGTCATCCTTCTGACCGTTGCAGTGGAAGAGTCTCATCCTAAGATTCCATGGAAGGGGGAAACCATCCGACTCTGGGAGATAGGATTTGAAGAATCTTCGGCTATGATACAAAGACAGAGAGGACTACAAGGTTCTTTGGGATACCTTCAATATATTGCTTGATGGATTGTCAGCATCATCTAGACGGAGAATCCAAGGCCAATGGGAAAGGCAGTGCAAGATCTCAAAGTCCTCCAGGGGCTACTCTTGGGGATATGCTAAATGGGTATCACCATTGCATGTCTATAATCCGGCTAACCCGGGTGGCCCACAGTTGGTAACATGGCCTATGGCCTGCTGGGCAGCCCAGTTAGACGGATCCAGAAGGGAGGCCCATTCCGGATATGGGAAGGCTACGTTGGACTAACCGACATACTCCGAGCCTTGGAGTGCAAGACATGAAGACTAGTTATTATTAGTGTAGGACTCTGTAACTTGTCCGGCAAGGTCCTTTCCCTATAACCCTAGGTTCTGGTGCCTTGATAAGCCGTACATGTGGGAACCTTTAGGGAGAACAACCAACGTACAACGTACAACACCTTGCACAGCGAACCGATCCCTGTAACTCGGTGTATTGCCATTATAGTGATTTATAGCAGGAGTAGAGTTCCACCACCGTTGTGGGACTTGAACCTGGGTAAACTGTATTACCTCGTACCCGCCAACTTGCCGCCTTCCCCCATGTCTCTAAACACTCTGTGAGGACCCTTCCATGGCGTACGCGTCGGCAATACCACGACAACATGCAAGAAGTACTGGCGAGGCTCAAGGAGTCGACAGAAAACAGTCTTCCTTCTGTGAGCAAGTAGAATGCACCGGACTAGTCCTTCGACTCGTCGGTGAACACCAAAGCGGTCCAGGTCCACCCAACGGATCTAACCAAGATGGCCCTCATTGCCAACAATCTGAGTCCCACACAGGAACTCACGCTCATCAAATTCCTCCGTGAGTGCTGGGAAATATTCGCCTGGTGTCCTACGGACATGCCAGGAGTTCCCAGGGAATTTGCCTAGCATGCACTCAACGTGTCTCCAGATGCAAGACCATTCAAGCAGTCGATGTGTCGACTGTCAGAACCAAGGGCAAAGGCGGTTGGCATGGAAGTCAACAGACTCCTCGACGCCAATTTTATACGCGAAATCAAGGAAAGCACCTGGGTAGCTAACCCCATGCTCGGTCCCAAAAAGGACACGGATATCCTACGGATGTGTGTGGGCATCACCTCCCTCATCAAGCACTACCCGAAGGACCACTTCCCATTACTGCAGATCAACCAGATAATCGACTCCACTGCGGGATGCGAATGCCTATGCTTCCTCGAGGCCTACTCAAGCATCATCAGATCCGATTGAAGGAAGAGGACCAGGAGAAGATGACCTTCATCACACGCTTTGGCATTTACTACTACACCATGATGCCCTTCGGGCTGAAGAACGCAGGAGCCACCTATCAGTGGTGTATGCAGGCCTACCTGAAGAACTAGCTCGGTCGAAACATCCAGGTTTATGTCGACGACATCGTTGTAAAGACCAAGGAAGAAGCTACACTCATCGATGATCTCTGTGAGACCTTCGACCACCTTGACCAATATCAGATCAAGCTGAATCCAGAGAAGTGCGCCTTCGGCGTGCCATCCGAGCAATTACTCGGGTACCTCATATCCGCCAGGGGAATCGAGGCTAACCTGAAGAAGATAAGGGCCATACTGGCCATGGAGAAGCCGAAGAATGTCAAAGGCATCCAATAGCTGGCTGGGCGAATCGCAGTTCTTAGCCGACTCATCAGTCAAATGGGTGAGAAGGCACTGACGTTCTACCAGTTCCTCTACAAAACTGATAAATTCGAGTGGACGGATGAGGCACAAGAAGCATTCGAAGATCTCAAGCATCTGCTCTCCACCTCGCCTGTGTTAGTGACCCCAGGGAAAAGGAGCCAATGTTGCTATACATCTCTGCCACCAACCATGTGGTCAGTACCGTGCTGGTGGTAGAACGAGCCAAAGAAAACAAGATCCACGGGGTGCAACGCCGAGTATACTACCTCAACGAAGTATTGACACCAACAAAGCATCAGTACCCACATTACCAGAAGATGGACTATGGTGTCTTCATGATAGCATGGCGACTGCGCCACTACTTTCAGGAGCAACCCATAGTCATGGTGAACGATGCCCCGCTGAACCGCATCCTCAAAAACCGCGACGCCACGGGGCGAGTCTCCCTCTGGGGCATCGAGTTGTCCCTGCGAGACATCACATACGAATGGCGAGTGGCGACAAAGTGATAGGTCCTATCGGACTTCCTCATCCACTGGATGGAGAATCAGCTGCCTAACACACCAGACATGTCGAACCTCTGGACCATGAACTTCGACGGATCCAAACGCAAGGAAGGAGCTGGTGTAGGCGTCATCCTGACGGCCCCCAGGGTGACAAGATGTGATACATCTTGAGGATGAAGTTCCACGCGTCCAACAATGAGGCGGAGTATGAGGCACTAATCCACGGGATGTGGATGGCCAAGGCCTGTGGTGCCACGTGACTCATCATCTACGATGATTCCAACCTCGTGGTCCAGCAAACCATGAACATGCGCGATACTCTAAGTGACAACATCGTTGCATACCGCGACCTCTACAACACACTCGAAGGGGACTTTGATGGCTGCGAGTTGTGGCATGTAGGCCGTGAAAGAAACGAGGAGGCCAACATACTCGCCAACATTGGATCCACCTGTGCTCCGGTACCTCCAGGCGTAGACTCCGGTAGCTCCATCAAGCTGAAGAATCCGGCAGGACCATCTAGCATAGCAGCACACTCAGGGGCTACACCACCTGAAGAAGTCGAAGGGTCCAGTGATGCAGAACAAGGGTCCACACCCGAAGGTCCCATGGAGGTCATGCTCATTGAGCTATCCTAGACGCAGCCGTACATCACATACCTGGTCACTAAAAAGCCACCAGACGACCCAACAGATGCATGACACACAGCGCGACACTCCGAGGCCTTCACCATCATCAACATCGAGTTGTACATACGCAACATCATGGGCATCCTCCAACGATGCGTCATGAACAGTGACGGACGGGGCATCCTCCTCGAGATACACGAGGGTACCTGCAGGCTTCATGCCAGCAGGCGCGCCCTTGTCGCTAAAGCTCTACAAGCTGGCTTCTACTGGCCCACCGTGATGCACGACGCCAAAGACATCATTGAACGGTGCAACGCCTGCCAAAGGTTTGCAGATAAGCCGCATGCACCAGGCGTAGAACTCAGGCAAATACCCGTTGCCTGGCCCTTTGCATAATGGGGACTCGACATAGTCGGCAAGCTGTAGAAATCTTCGCCTAAAGGATACGTATACCTCCTCGTCGTTGTTGACAAGTTCACCAAGTGGATCATGGCCATGTCGGTCACCAACCAGACCGGCGCCACTGCCGCCAAGTTCTTAGAGTCCATCATTTTCAGGTTCGGGGTACCACACAACATCATCACCGACAACGGGACGAACTTCACCTCGAACGAGTTCTAGGATTTCTGTGAAAACCTAGGAATCAACATCATCTAAGCCTCTATGGCACACCCTAGACCAATGGTCAAGTCGAAAAGGCCAACGACCTCGTCTACAATGGCACCAAGAAGAGACTTCTTCGACCACTCGAGTGAGCAGCTGGTTGCTGGGCTGACGAGCTAACCTCCGTACTGTGGAGCCTGCACACAACGCCAAACAACACTACTAGGTACACACCATTCTTCATGGTGCACGGTGCTAAAGCGGTACTACCCATGGAAGTGCGCTAAAAAGCCCCAAGGGTTGTCACTTATAGTGAGGCCGAATCTACGGCTGCACTCAAGGACTCCGTCGACCTTCTCGACGAAGCACCCGAAATCGCGGCGGAGCGATCAACGATCTACTAGCAGGGCCTCTGTAATTACCATAGCCGATGGCTGTGTCCAAGGTCCTTCGTCGAAGGAGACTTCGTCCTACGTCTGAAGCAGCAAGGGCACCTCAAGCTCAAATTGAAGGAAATATGCCCTGAGAGGCAATAATAAAGTTGTTATTATATATTCCTTATATATGATAGATGTTTATTTTACATGCTAGAAATTTATTGATTCGGAAACATCAATACATGTGTGTTTAATAAACAAAAAGGGTTCCTAGTCATGCCTCTCTTATAGACTAGCTTGTTGATTAACAGGATGATCAAGGTTTCCTGATCATGGACATTGGATGTTGTTAATAACAAGGTCACACCATTGGTGGAATGATGTGATGAACATTCATCCAAAGTATAGCATTACGATCAAGTCATTATGTTTATATTGCTATAACATCATACGAAGTAATCTTTATCCTTAGACCATGAGATCATGTTAATTGCTAACACCAGAAGAGTATCTTGATAACATCAAACGTCACACCGTAATAGGGTGACTATAAAGATGGGTTCACTACTACGAAGGTGTTATGTTGAGGCTCATGGATCAAGAGTGGAATTTGTCAATCCAGATGACGGATAGATATACTCTAGGCCCTCTCGGTGATATCACATTAGGATAGCTTGCAAGCAAGTGATGTGATTACTAGAATGTTATATCACGGGAACGAGAAAAGAGTGCATGTCGCTAACAAGATCAAACTAGGTATGGAGATACCGATGATCGAATCTCGGACATATAATATATCGAGAGACAAAGGGATTTAGTTACAAGCGTTAAAGGTTCTCACGATCACAGGAGTCATCGTTGAATGTGTAGGAGTCGGTACGGATCTCCAGGTCCCGCTGCTGATTATTGATCGGAGAAGGGTCTCGATCATGTCTGCATTATTTGTGAACCGTAGGGTGGCACACTTAAGAGTTACCGGACACCATTTTGGAGCACATATGTTTCAGATGAAAGAATTGCAAAGCGTAGGAATTGTTTCAATAGAAACCGGAAATTGTTTCGGGTGAAATTGCAGAAGGTGGTTCTGCATGTGATATTGAAATATTGCAAGGGGCTATATGTGAATGTTTGTTAATTAAAGTAATTAACAAAATTCTGAATAAATTTAATAAAAAGAGTTTTATTAAATGAGAGAGCATTAAATTTGGAGAAATTTAATGCATTTAAAGTGGAGACTTTAAAAGGGAATGTGAAGAGGCATTTTAATATGGAGGGGTTACCACCACATGAATGGGGAGGTGAGGGGTCATCCCCCCGTGAGCCGGCCACGGAGAGAGGGGGCACCCCCTCCTCCTATAAAAGGCCACCCATTCCCTCCTTCATCCTCACACCTCCTTGTGAAGGATCTCTCTCCCCCTCTAGAATTATTCCCCCATGGTCTCAGATTAGCGAGATACATGTTCCCGATGGCATTTCGTCTAGAAGGAGTTGCTACTTCCGCTGGATCGCTAGAGCGAGGAGGTGGAGGTTGTCCGGTGGCTTGAACGTGTGTGCGAGTACGGACTTCCTCACGATCTTGAGATCGACAAGTGTACGACTACACCAACCACGAGTTCCTACTCGTTAACAAAGCTTATTGTCTACGAGGGTAAGTTCTCGTTGGATGTATGTCCACCCATTGCTTTGTACCTAGTAGATAGATCTTGGCGTGTAGTTCACACCGTAGGAAATTTTTTGTTTTCTATGTTGCGGACCCAACAGTGGTATCAGAGCCTGATCTATACGTAGGTGATTAGCACGGGTAGTACACATATGGTTGATATGTGCGCGATGATGATCATGTTATTGCATCTTCTATGTATTTTAGATATTGGTGGCATAGTGTAGCATCCCAATTGTCTAACAATTGCAATGCTACTAGCCTAGTCTACATATATGCTACTTCCTACATATAATTGTTGCATCATAATTATATCATGCTCATGTCATCATGCCACATTGCATTTGAGCATCATATAAAACCCCTTTCATTTGGTTCTTCTCTCATATGCATTTGTATCACTTGTATTTGCCTCTTGATATATTGTATTTGCTTCTTGATAAATTGTTTGATGCCCAAGTTGAGTTGGGGGCATATCTCTTTCAACTCCACCACCTTTGTTTTTCACCACCTTATAATTCCACCATCCTATGTAATATGAGCAAATGCATGTTTCTTTGGCTTTTAATTCTAGCTCATATATAAATGAGAATGGTTCCTTCTACTCTCTACATTCTCCCATACAATGGCTATACTTGTTCTCACAATATGGTGTATGGTAGCATGCTTTCCCACCTTTGTATACCATGTGAAGTGGAGAGATCATCTCACATGTGGTTTGTTGAATTAGGATCATGTTTGAATTATGGTGTGGCTACATGATAATAATAGTGGTACTTCCACACTAGCATAGGCCACATTCTTATTAATGCATGGTCATAATCCAAATAAAACATATGAGTGGAAAAGCTTCCATAACCATTCTTTCTTTGGTTTGAAATCAAATGTTGGAGGTTTGGGAGTAACCATGGCATATACCATCTATGGTGGTTGTCACCACTATTTAGCATGTATTTGATGCATGCATGTATGATCCATACAAAGGTTGCCACTCTTCTACTCCCTCTCGTCTCTATTTAAATGGATGCTAGTTATATCTGTTCAAGTTCCCTACAAAAGATTCAAAATATTTCAAATGGTTTTGCCTAGAATTCATATTTCGACTTGCTCAAAAATCCTCTTCTTTCCCTCTTTATTTCTTGCCATGCTTCAAATCTGTCCTTTTTGGATTTTTGATGGTTCTAGGTCTTCCAGAACATCTTCCTGTTTCATATGATCAACTTATGTTCAAACTTTTCTTTTCTTTCAAAAATCTGGGCAAAATAGAGGTTTTTGGTTCAGTTTCGGTCAAATGGCATTGTACTTCATATATGCAGTTCAAAGTTCAGTTTTGTCAAGGAGAGAGCAGTAGCAGCGTTTCTTCAGTCAACGACAGGCCATCGCCATGTTTGTCTTCTTCCAAGCGACGTCAGCCTTGTACGACCTCCTCCTCGCCACCTGATCTCTAGAGAAAGCATCGACGGTCCTTGGTGCCTTATCAAGCCTCATGTGGAGAGGAAAACCCTAGCTCCCATCTAGCCTAGCCGCCACCATCTTTTCCCCTGCTTCCCCTCTGTTTTTCCTCCACCGATCTCAAAAATCAAATCCACGGAAGGTCCATGGCTGTATCTTGAAGCTTGTCCATGTCGTCGCCATGACCGTCTACGCGCTGAGGTAAGCACACGAATGGAGCCAGGTCGTCGCACGCATCCACTTTGGTGCAGCAGCAGGAGCCGCCAAGATCATCCTCCTCTCCGCCGGACGTCGTCCGTCTGCCGGCCGCCGAGGATGATTCCGACATCCCTGTCCGTCTACAACCTCATCAATCATGCCTCTGTCCCTGTGGTGAGCCTCCTCTCTTGTTTTCCCCTCTCCTCTGTGTAGTTCCGCTTCAGGTTATTGTTTCCGCATCCTCCCGAAAAGCATCTCTGCCATGGATGCTCCAGTTCGATCTCTGGTTGTCTCCGTCCAGTTCTAGTTCAAAAACAGTGAGGTCCTCGTATATACAACAACAGTAGCTAGTTTATCTGGTTAGATCTTTCCGCGTGAGCGGAGCGATCTTGTTTTCAAAACCCAGGTGCAATAGCAATTCCTTTTTATTATCTCTTTGTCTAGTAATTCTCATCCCGCATTAAAATGCTAACCCTTTTTCTTTTTCTTTTGTGTGGAGTTTTCGTTCAGGTCAGTTCATATCAGCTGGCATGTTTTGCATGATCTTTTGATTCAGGTCCTTGCTTGTTGGGTTAGCTACGTATGCATAGGGTGGAGCGACCAGGGCTGCCTTTCTTTTTTTTATTTAACCTTGCTGTCTGCCTGTAATCTGTCTGAGTGTCGGGCTGATGTTTGTTTAAAGTTCAGAAAAATATACACTACTTTTGGTTTTGTAAACAACTAAAACGAAAACAAACAGTTGATTCTAATCTGTCTTGAATAACCGTAAATGCTTTGAAATCATAAATTGGTGGAGAACTTAAGTTCATCATCTGTTTTTGAGTTTTGCAAAATAAATAAAAATCAAACGGATACTTTAAAATGGTTAAATAGCTAGTTAATCTTTGAAAATTCATAACTATGGTTTTATAAATGAAAATGCAATACATAATAATATGTCTATCTTTATTGGGAAAATTTAGGGAATTCAAATATGACCTCCAAAATAATTTTTGAACAATTAAAATTTCGAAATTATTTAAATACTATCAAATGTCATTTTTTAATAAAATCATAACTTTAATTTCGTAATTCCGAATTCGACAAATAATATGTCTAAATCGATTAGCGTGACGAGCCCGTTATGTTTATGCATTCTATGATATCATTTGAAGCATGCATCATGTGAAACCATTAAAACCTGACTGGTTTATGCAAATAAAATGAGCCCAAATAAATATTAAAAGTGTTAATTCTTGTTTTCACACTTCACCTTGCTATGCTACATTACTACCATGTAAATTGTGCATCATTTCATCATGGCATACTTGTTTGCTTGTTGCATATTATTTATATGATTGCGCAGTGTATTTATTTCGGCCCCTTGTGTGTTTGGTTTTTATTCGGATAGACACTGAGCAAGGAGAATACTAGGAGTCACAGGAGTATTACCCGGATCCTTCCTATTCAGCAACAGAACTGCCAGGCAAGCACTACCACATGCTTGCATACATATAGTACCTATTGCCTCCATCTTATTCTTGCATCATTAAGTCGCGATTGCATTAAATTGAATCCCAAGTACTGCATAGCCTTTACTTTTAAACCCCACCGAAGCTTGTTCCTCCATCCCATGAGCCATTACTACAGGAGTTGTTTGAGCCATGCGAGTGGTAGAACAGCATGTGTAGGGTATGTGAGTGTCTGATGGATAATGAGGTACCTAAACAACTTAACCTGAGTAGTAATGTGATAACTAATGAAAGTGGCACCGGTGAGCAATATTTGCTATTTGGTTTTTCATGCTCACTTGTGTCCCGTAGGATTCCGAGTACTTGATTTCTGTTCCTTGACTATTCGCACTATCCACATCTGGGAGGCCTTATGGACCTCCCTGAGCCAGAGCTTGATTCATTTCTATTTCTTGGGGCCGCAAAGTAGTTTGGGGTTTTGTTACTATCCTGTACTTATGCCATGCTTTACTGTTTATTTAAGATTGTGCGTGGAGCACCTGTACTGTTTTGGAGGCGGAATGTTTTCGCGGTATCGACAAGCCCAGTCACATTTTCGGGTTCCCAATCGTTTACAGCCATTGACGCAAACCTTGGGTCCGTCTCGGAGCCGGCCAACTTCGTTGCGGGTAGCTTAATGGGGTGGCCCCCTGAAATATTTCCGAATCCTGTGATCGCTTTGTCGTGAATGCCTCGTTGGGTTTTGATTTGGTTTTTCCGAGGTTGATCGAGTGTGTGTTGCTATTTGTGCACCCCTGCAGGGTAAAGCTTTCTGAAAGCCGTGTCCGCGGTTATGGACGACTTGGAGCACAGTTTCTCGATCATAGACAAGCATAACTAAAGTACCGCTTTTAATTTGACTAAATATCTGACTAGTAAGTAGTGCAATACTCATGGAATGGTTAATAAAACTGCCAACGGATGGGTTGTTCGTCTGCTTTCTTGTTGGTAAGCGAGAAGGAGGATGGATCTGTTACTTTATACTTTTATAACTGCTGTTTCTAATAAACGGACATCCGTCTATCTTTGGTTGGGCGGATGGTTAGCGAGTATCTATAGACTTGTTAGTTATTATCTTTTGATGCAATTGCGTCAACCCAGGTATATGTCCCCTTTAGAGGCATAAAGACTTGCTGAGTACCCCTAGGGTCTCACACGATAAATTGTTTGATTCAGATGAACAGGTGTATTCGCAATATGGATACTGGGTGGAGGAGACAGATGATGTTGGCAATGATCACTCGGTGTAGAGATTCCGGGGATGGGGATCCGTGAGATCTGTGGGCGGGATGTGCTTATTTATGTGGCATCTTATGCCGATTTGCTTCTTATCTGTACTCGGATCTTGTTTCCCGCTTCGGTTTGATACTCTGTTGATTTATGTATGAGGAGCTATCCTACAATATTATCTCTATCTAGGATATTTAGATCTTGTCGTATGGCGTTGCAATATTTCTATTTCTTTTAGATGGTATGGCTCTGAGAACTGTTGTAAGGTAGCTTGCATACATACTCACTTGTGTATGTATTTGATCTCTTCGCCTGTTGCCTACGCCGCTCGCTCTTGTCTCGATGTTCTTGGAAGTGGTTATGGCGGTCGGCGGGCCTACACGTGGGTGGCCCTGGGCCCCCGCTGTAAACCCTTGACCACTTTTGGTTCATCCAGGCTTGAACTTAGAGCGTAGGGTCCGAGGTAGTTACAAGTGGTATTAGAGCCGACCCTTGCGATTACACGGGTCTGTGCGGGTTAGTGGCAGGACATGTGGAGCATGGCGCGTGTGGCTTAGAGTGGACACGGCATGGCACATGTGCCGGCACTAGACGCACAGACGCGTGCCAAGAGGGAATGTTCCTGGTGTGTGCTTGATCAATGAGGGCATCGATCTTCTAAATGGTGGGTGTATGTGAGACTAGGCACATGGCTTAATAGGATTGATAGAATACTCATACCAACAAGTTGCAACTTCTTTTCCGGAAGCTCATTCGAAAAGAACTCTAAGGTTAAGCGTGCTTGGCCTAGAGCAATTCTAGGATGGGTGACCGACCGGGAAGTGGGTAACCAGGTGCGCACGAGTGAGGACAAAGTGCACAGAAAAGACTAGTGTTGGTCTGTGGGGCCAGTTTAGATATCCTATTAAGCTGCCAGGAGTGACACCCCCGGGCCCAGGAGTGGACAGGATGTTACAATTGGTAACAGAACCATCCCGCCCTTCAGGGTCTCAGCCAAATGGTCGCTGTCAGTCTAGAAAATATTTTGGTAGCTATGTATACTAGGGAAAAACAAAACGTAAGAGTAGGACTGCTTCCATTTTTCTTCTTACCCACCCTTTTCTGGTAAGGAAGTGTAATATTTTCAATCCTCTTCTAAAAATTCAAACTAGGATTCACGTATTCTGGGTTCCGTAGTACCATAGGTTGTGTGTGTGCGTGTGTGTGTAATTCCTTGTTTACCTTTTGCATCCAACCTTGTTGTCACAATCTGCCTTTGGTTATCAACTGTTGGTACATTCCATACCGACAGACTTTTGTAAACCGACGTGATCTATCCGACTCCTTGTTAACCGGCGCAATCTTGTTAAGGGTGTTCTTCCTTCCAGCATGCTTCCACAAAATGTGGAGTTGCTAATCTCTATCTGTAAGTGGTTTTGCGCATTTATTGGTATTTTAATGCCGAAAAATGCAGAAATTTTTTCTTTGATACATCTGTGTTTCCACACTCCTCTTCAGTCGTGTGTGAAACATTATCTATCTTCCTTTTATCGACATGTCCATGCTAACTCATTCTTTTGTCATCGGCGCTTAATCCTGGAGTTTTACTTCATCATCAATTCTTCTGGGCTAAATACATAACATGTGTCGATCCGATGCTTGTGATCGTAATTTGGTTCTCGGCAAAGCTATATGACACTTATCATGAGTGGAGTATGGTCAATGCTATCGACACAATCCTCCAAATGGTGGCGGTTATCTCCTGTGATTTGAGTTACACCGTGATCATATCTATGCATATTCAAGTATCTTTGGCAATCCGGAGTTTTCTCAAGGCACTATGGTGGTCTATCATCTGTTTATCATGCTTCACATCTTTTTGGAACTCCATATCTGCAAAATTCTCTTTGATACGAGGGAATTGCATCTTTTCGCCTCTGATAGCTTTTCTTGAGGTATGAGCTATCATCGTTCCTTTATCCAAGATCTCTTTATCTTTGTAACCGGCGATCCAATCGACAATGTGAACCAAGTGGTAGTTCTTGTTCTCTTCCGAAGAACCAGATAATCTATTCTGCCAATGCATCTTTTTCAACACGAATCCTTGCTCTTAATGTTGATCTTTCAAAGAACGTTGAGCTCAGAAAGTGTTTCGAGCATTTGTTCGCTTCTCCCGCCTCTTGAACTTGATATTCTTGGAATATCTTGTTAATCTGTGGTGGTATATCGTCATGATATGCTTGCTTATTCTATATCAATGGAAGAACATGGAAGTTCATATGTGTCTTTTCTCTCAAGCGTCGTGAGCACTGCCTGTGTGCAAAGTCTCAAAGTGTGAATTCTGACTTCTTGAAGTCACCTATCTCGATCACGTCTTTCTGCTAAATACATTGCCTCAATTCTGGAATCAGCAAGTCCATTGTTAATTCCATCCTCCACCTTCAATCAAACCCGGAGTTTTTCCTTGTTGGCGAGTTATCATCGTCGTTCCGCTGAAGGTTTCCTCAAGACTGCTAAATCTCTCTCAATCATTTCAAGAAGAACATGGAGTTCTTTTCACCTCTGTCTCGTCAAGTAATCTTTTGAAATCCTCTCGTTCCATCTTCTATCCTCAATCCACCGGATGCCATAAAGAATTTCTAGATCTTTTGTAATCCTTCTGTTCAAGTTGTTGTTATCTTTTCCTTATCTATCGAATCTTGCAGCTGTTCTCCATAATATTTCTTCATATCCTTGCCGGTGTTTTGGGATCTTCCGACACGACGACAACATCATCATCTTTATCTACTCTGGATCCAACGAATCATTTGCATCATATCTTTGTTTCCTATGGAGTTCCATGAGTCTTTTTGTCATAATCTTCAGTCGTTTTCGGTAGTTGGGTTGCATGGTTTTCCGCTTCATGTGCGGAGTAATGCTTTGAGTGCGGGATGGAGTAGCTACCATACCACTACTCTTATCATTCGCTCTTGTACATCGAATTGGTGAATTAATGTAATTCCACTCATTCCACGGATGTAGAAGTGGCCTTTATCCCTCGATACTTCTACTTCCGTCCTTGTTTTTTTTTCCGGAGTGCTCTCTCGAAGAACATAAGCAATAATCTCTTGTTGGTGATCTCGTCTTTTCTACACGGAGCAAATCATCAATTATCTGGTGGAAGCAAATGCTTTTATCTTCTCAGTTACTCTTCATTCTACCGGAGCACCACATTGTCAATCAAGAAGGATGGAAGATATCGCTGAGCTTCACTTGTCAATCCTTTTGCCTCGTGGTAAAGCCAATTATGGTGGATGCCATCAGTTGCAAATCTATTGCATTAGCCTCAAGGTTAAAGAAAGCAATAGGTATCTCTACAATAAACTCCAGATCCTCTATATTCTTTTCTTCTCGGTATTCCACCATAATCTAGCATCACCTCCTTGTCTAGAAGATATATCTGCGCACCTCAATTGCATGATCCTTTGGTTCTTACCGGCGCAAGAAGAATTTAATCCGACAAATTAGGAACCCAAATCCTTCCGTTGATATCAAGGAACCCTATTGTTTGAAGGCAATATTGTTTCTCCAAACTCAATTTCTTAAATCTAAGGGAAGAAACAATTCTATTTTCATAGTGGTTGATAGCTTCCCCAAAGCCATTATTTTCTTCTAGTGAGAGCAAGAATCATCTTCACTTGTAGCTTTTGTTCTGTAATCCTAACGATGTGTCCTTCCTTTCTCTCCTAGATACATCGTCTTTTATAATTCTTTCAAGAAGTGTTTCTATTCTTTTATCGTGTTTCTCGAGAGCACCGGAGCTTTGTTCATCCTATCTTTCTTGTCTCACGACAATCCTTCAATTCTTCTAACCCGTTGTTTCTCAAGCAAAACGCAAGAGTCGCAACAAGTCTAGCAAGTTTTGCAAGGTGTAGTGGTCGCACCATTCCGTTGTTCATCAACTTGGGAACGTGAGGGTCACCGTCGTTCCGAACACTCGCCTCTCCTTGTGTTGTTTTCTTTTTCCTAGGAATCTCGGGGCGAGATTCTTGTTTAGTGGAGGAGAGTTGTAGCATCCCAATTGTCTAACAATTGCAATGCTACTAGCATAGTCTACATATATGCTACTTCCTACATATAATTGTTGCATCATAATTATATCATGCTCATGTCATCATGCCACATTGCATTTGAGCATCATATAAAACCCCTTTCATTTGGTTCTTCTCTCATATGCATTTGTATCACTTGTATTTGCCTCTTGATATATTGTATTTGCTTCTTGATAAATTGTTTGATGCCCAAGTTGAGTTGGGGGCATATCTCTTTCAACTCCACCACCTTTGTTTGTCACCACCTTATAATTCCACCATCCTATGTAATATGAGCAAATGCATGTTTCTTTGGCTTTTAATTCTAGCTCATATATAAATGAGAATGGTTCCATCTACTCTCTACATTCTCCCATACAATGGCTATACTTGTTCTCACAATATGGTGTATGGTAGCATGCTTTCCCACCTTTGTATACCATGTGAAGTGGAGAGATCATCTCACATGTGGTTTGTTGAATTAGGATCATGTTTGAATTATGGTGTGGCTACATGATAATAATAGTGGTACTTCCACACTAGCATAGGCCACATTCTTATTAATGCATGGTCATAATCCAAATAAAACATATGAGTGGAAAAGCTTCCATAACCATTCTTTCTTTGGTTTGAAATCAAATGTTGGAGGTTTGGGAGTAACCATGGCATATACCATCTATGGTGGTTGTCACCACTATTTAGCATGTATTTGATGCACGCATGTATGATCCATACAAAGGTTGCCACTCTTCTACTCCCTCTCGTCTCTATTTAAATGGATGCTAGTTATATCTGTTCAAGCTCCCTACAAAAGATTCAAAATATTTCAAATGGTTTTGCCTAGAATTCATATTTCGACTTGCTCAAAAATCCTCTTCTTTCCCTCTTTATTTCTTGCCATGCTTCAAATCTGTCCTTTTTGGATTTTTGATGGTTCTAGGTCTTCCAGAACATCTTCCTGTTTCATATGATCAACTTATGTTCAAACTTTTCTTTTCTTTCAAAAATCTGGGCAAAATAGAGGTTTTTGGTTCAGTTTCGGTCAAATGGCATTGTACTTCATATATGCAGTTCAAAGTTCAGTTTTGTCAAGGAGAGAGCAGTAGCAGCATTTTTTCAGTCAACGACAGGCCATCGCCATGTTTGTCTTCTTCCAAGCGACGTCAGCCTCGTACGACCTCCTCTTCGCCACGTGATCTCTAGAGAAAGCATCGACGGTCCTTGGTGCCTTATCAAGACTCATGTGGAGAGGAAAACCGTAGCTCCCATCTAGCCTAGCCGCACCATCTTTTCCCCTGCTTCCCCTCTGTTTTTCCTCCACCGATCTCAAAAATCAAATCCACGGAAGGTCCATGGCTGCATCTTGAAGCTTGTCCATGTCGTCGCCATGACCGTCTACGCGCCGAGGTAAGCACACGAATGGAGCCAGGTCGTCGCCCGCGTCCACTTTGGTGCAGCAGCAGGAGCCGCCAAGATCTTCCTCCTCTCCGTCGGACATCGTCCGTCTGCCGGCCACCGAGGATGATTCCGACATCCCTGTCCGTCTACAACCTCATCAATCATGCCTCTGTCCCTGTGGTGAGCCTCCTCTCTCGTTTTCCCCTCTCCTCTGTGTAGTTCCGCTTCAGGTTATCGTTTCCGCATCCTCCCGAAAAGCATCTCTGCCATGGATGCTCCAGTTTGATCTCTGGTTGTCTCCGTCCAGTTCTAGTTCAAAAACAGTGAGGTCCTCGTATATACAACAACAGTAGCTAGTTTATCTGGTTAGATCTTTCCACGTGAGCGGAGCAATCTTGTTTTCAAAACCCAGGTGCAATCCAGTAATTCTCATCCGGCATTAAAATGCTAACCCTTTTTCTTTTTCTTTTGTGTGGAGTTTTCGTTCAGGTCAGTTCATTTCAGCTGGCATGTTTTGCACGATCTTTTGATTCAGGTGCTTGCTTGTTGGGTTAGCTACGTATGCATAGGGTGGAGCGACCGGGGCTGCCTTCCTTTTTTTATTTAACCTTGTCGTCTGCCTGTAATCTGTCTGAGTGTCGGGCTGATGTTTGTTTAAAGTTCAGAAAAATATACACTACTTTTGGTTTTGTAAACAACTAAAACGAAAACAAACAGTTGATTCTAATCTGTCTTGAATAACCGTAAATGCTTTGAAATCATAAATTGGTGGAGAACTTAAGTTCATCATCTGTTTTTGAGTTTTGCAAAATAAATAAAAATCAAACGGATACTTTAAAATGGTTAAATAGCTAGTTAATCTTTGAAAATTCATAACTATGGTTTTATAAATGCAAATGAAATACATAATAATATGTCTATCTTTATTGGGAAAATTTAGGGAATTCAAATATGACCTCCAAAATAATTTTTGAACAATTAAAATTTCGAAATTATTTAAATACTATAAAATGTCATTTTTTTAATAAAATCATAACTTTAATTTTGTAATTCCGAATTCGACAAATAATATGTCTAAATCGATCAGCGCGACGAGCCCGTTATGTTTATGCATTCCATGATATCATTTGAAGCATGCATCATGTGAAACCATTAAAACCTGAATGGTTTATGCAAATAAAATGAGCCCAAATAAATATTAAAAGTGTTAATTCTTGTTTTCACACTTCACCTTGCTATGCTACATTACTACCATGTAAATTGTGCATCATTTCATCATGGCATACTTGTTTGCTTGTTGCATATTATTTATGTGATTGCGCAGTGTATTTATTTCGGCCCCTTGTGTGTTTGGTTTTTATTCGGATAGACACTGAGCAAGGAGAATACCAGGAGTCACAGGAGTATTACCCGGATCCTTCCTATTCAGCAACAGAACTGCTAGGCAAGCACTACCACATGCTTGCATACATATAGTACCTATTGCCTCCATCTTATTCTTGCATCATTGAGTCACGAGTGCATTAAATTGAATCCCAAGTACTGCATAGCCTTTACTTTTAAACCCCACCAAAGCTTGTTCCTCCATCCCATGAGCCATTACTACAATAGTTGTTTGAGCCATGCGAGTCATAGAACAGCATGTGTAGGGTATGTGAGTGTCTGATAGATAATGAGGTACCTAAACAACTTAACCTGAGTAGTAATGGGATAACTAATGAAAGTGGCACCTGTGAGCAATATCTGCTATTTGGTTTTTCATGCTCACTTGTGTCCCGTAGGACCCCCGAGTACTTGATTCCTGTTCCTTGACTATTCGCACTATCCACATCCGGGAGGCCTTATGGACCCCCCTAGCCAGAGCTTGATTCATTTCTATTTCTTTTGGCCACAAAGTAGTTTGGGGTTTTGTTACTATCCTGTACTTATGCCATGCTTTACTATGTATTTAAGATTGTGCGTGGAGCACCTGTACTGTTTTGGAGGCGGAATGTTTTCACGGTATCGACAAGCCCAGTCACATTTTCGGGTTCCCAGTCATTTACAGCCATTGACGCAAACCTTGGGTCCGTCTCGGAGCCGGCCAACTTCGTTGCGGGTAGCTTAATGGGGTGGCCCCCTGAAATATTTCTGAATCCTGTGATCGCTTTGTCGTGAATGCCTCGTTGGGTTTTGATTTGGTTTTTCCGAGGTTGATCGAGTGTGTGTTGCTATTTGTGCACCCCTGCAGGGTAAAGCTTTTTGAAAGCCGTGTCCGCGGTTATGGACGACTTGGAGCACAGTTTCTCGATCATAGACAAGCATAACTAAAGTACCGCTTTTAATTTGACTAAATATCTGACTAGTAAGTAGTGCAATACTCATGGAATGGTTAATAAAACTGCCAACGGATGGGTTGTTCGTCCGCTTTCTCGTTGGTAAGCGAGAAGGAGGATGGATCTGTTACTTTATACTGTTATAATTGTTGTTTCTAATAAACGGACATCCGTCTATCATTGGTTGGGCGGATGGTTAGCGAGTATCTATAGACTTGTTAGTTATTATCTTTTGATGCAATTGCGTCAACCCAGGTATATGTCCCCTTTAGAGGCATAAAGACTTGCTGAGTACCCCTAGGGTCTCACACGATAAATTGTTTGATTCAGATGAACAGGTGTATTCGCAAGATGGATACTGGGTGGAGGAGACAGATGATGTTGGCAACGATCACTCGGTGTAGAGATTCCGGGGATGGGGATCCATGAGATCTGTGGGCGGGATGTGCTTATTTATGTGGCATCTTATGCCGATTTGCTTCTTATCCGTACTCGGATCTTGTTTCCTGCTTCGGTTTGATACTCTGTTGATTGATGTATGAGGAGCTATCCTACAATATTATCTCTATCTAGGATATTTAGATCTTGTCGTATGGCGTTGCAATATTTCTATTTCTTTTAGATGGTATAGCTCTGAGAACTGTTGTAAGGTAGCTTGCATACATACTCACTTGTGTATGTATTTGATCTCTTTGCATGTTGCCTACGCCGCTCGCTCTTCTCCCGATGTTCTTGGAAGTGGTTATGGCGGTCGACGGGCCTACACGTGGGTGGCCCTAGGCCCCCGCTGTAAACCCTTAACCACTTTTGGTTCATCCAGGCTTGAACTTAGAGCGTAGGGTCTGAGGTAGTTACACATAGTGGGATGAAGCGGCCCGGACCAACCTTACATGTCATCGTACATGAGACCGGTTCCACGACTGACATGCAACTTGTTTTGCATAAGTGGCTGGCGGGTGTCTGCCTCTCCTACTATAGTCAATATCTGATTTACAACGAGTTGCTAATAACTTGGTTATCCTCGTTGTGGTTCATGTTCGTAGGTTAGACAGGTTCTATCTCCGAAAGCCCTAAGCCACGTAAAACTTGCAATTGATAAATTAGAGGCGTCTAGTTTAGATCGTTGCTGGGCTAGTGTGTTGATATGGTATTGTTATAAGTAGATGTATGGTGGATACTCTTACAACACACTCAACGTGGAAGTTCCATAGACCTTGGCCTTACACACAAAGGAATGATAGAGATCATACCACGATGCAAGTGATAGAGATCAAATGCATGGACCATATCATCTCCCTTTACACATTAGATGTTAGCATCTTATACTGCTAGTTTGGCGCGTTTGATAGCATTATAAGATGATCCCTCTTTTAGATATCAAGATAAAAATGTGTTCTTCCTTGAGTATGCACTGTTCTATGTATCGTGTTTCGAGACATCACGTGATGATCGGGTATACTCGAATCTACGCTTTCATAGGAACGGGTGTAAGACAGTTTTACACACGCGAATACTAAGGTTCTTACTTGGCGAGCCTAGCATGTACATACATGGCCTCGGAACACGGACCGAAAGGTTAAGCATGATTTATATGGTTGATGTGATGCCCATATAGATGCTCGCCTTTGAAGCTATATCAACTCACGTGATGATCGGACTTGGTATAGTGGATTTGGTTCATGTAATCACCAAAAGGACACGAGGGATTTCGTTTTTGAGTGGGAGTTCATTAGTAATTTAGATTAGTTGAACTAAATATATCATAAACTTAGTCTAAATAAACTTTACAAATTCTGTTGTAGATGGCACCACCTGCTTTTAATTTCAATGTGTTCATGGAGAAAGAGAAACTTGCTGCGAATGGTAGCAACTTCACCAACTGGGCTATGAATTTGAGGATTCTCCTCACTGCTGCACAAAAGCAATATGTGCTAGATGTGCCGCTAGGCCCCCCACCAGCTCCTGATGCCCCTGACGAGGAAAAGAATGTCTATGTGACTCGTCAGGAGGACCACAACTTAGTTCATTGCGGAGTACTGTATGGGCTAGAGCCAGAACTTCGAAAGCGTTTCGAAAATGGAAATGCCTTTGATACCATGGGAGAATTGAAAATGATTTTCGATACCCATGATGCCGTAGAGAGTTATAATGCTACAGAAAAGTTATTTAGCTGCATGATGGAGGAAAACAGCTCCATTAGTGAGCACGTACTCAAAATGTCTGGGTACGCCGATAAGCTTGTGTCCTTGGGAATAACGATTCCCATTGACTTAGGCATACATCGTGTTCTCCAATCTCTGCCACCTAGCTACAAGAGCTTCATGATGAACTATAATATGCAGGGCATGAAGAAGTCTCTTCCCGAGCTTCTGTCAATGCTTAAGACTGCAAAAGTGGAGATTAGGAAAGAACATCAAGTGTTCATGATCAATAGGACCACCGGTTTCAAGAAGGACAAGAAAGGCAAGCACAAGGGAAAGAAGGGTGGCAAGTCTGTTGCCACGGCTGAAAAGAAACCCTGGGCTGGCCCTAAGTCTGACACCGAGTGCTACTATTGCAAGGGGACTGGCCATTGGAAGCGCAACTGCCCCAAGTATTTGGCGGACAAGAAGTCCAGCATGGCGAACAAAGGTATATGTGATATACATGTTATTGATGTGTACTTGACTAGTACTCACAGTAGCACCTGGGTATTTGATACCGGATCGGTTGCTAATATATGTAACTCGGTTCAGGGGCTACGGAACAGCGACAGCTAGCAAGGGATGAGGTCAGGATGCGGGTCGGCAATGGATCAAGAGTTGATGTGATCGCCGTCGGGATGCTACCTCTCCATTTGCCATCGGGATTAGTTATAAACCTAAATAATTGTTATTTGGTGCCTGCACTGAGCATGAACATTGTATCTGGATCGTGTTTGATGCAAAGTGGTCATTCCTTTAAATCTGAAAACAATGGTTGTTCGATTTATAAGAATGATATCTTTTATGGTCATGCACCTATGTTGAATGGTTTATTTCTATTGGATCTCGATAGTAATATTACGCACATTCATAATGTTAATGCTAAAAAGATTAAACTTGATGATGATATGTCTACATATATGTGGCACTGCCATCTAGGTCATATTGGCGTTAAATGCATGAAGAAACTCCATTCTGATGGACTTTTGGAATCACTTGATTTTGAATCATTTGATACATGTGAGCCATGCCTTATGGGCAAGATGACTAGAACACCGTTTTCCGGTTCAATGGAACGGGCGACAAATCTATTGGAAATCATACATACTGATGTGTGTGTGGACCAATGAGTGTGTCGGAGCGAGGTGGATATCGTTATTTTGTTACTTTCACAGATGATTTGAGTAGATATGGGTATATCTATTTGATGAAACACAAGTCTGAAACTTTTGAAAAGTTCAAGGAATTTCAGAATGAAGTGGAAAATCATCATAATAGAAAGATCAAGTTTCTACGGTCTGAACGTGGAGGAGAGTATCTAAGTTACGAGTTTAGCACACACATGAAAGAGTGTGGAATAGTTTCACAACTCACGCCTGCCGGAACACCACAACGTAATGGTGTGTCGGAACATCGTAATCGTACCTTATTGGATATGGTTCGATCTATGATGTCTTTTACTGACTTACCTCTGTCATTTTGGGGTTATGCACTGGAAATAGCTGCATTCACTTTAAATCGGGCACCATCTAAATCCGTTGAAACGACATCGTATGAATTATGGTTTGGAAACAAACCTAAGCTGTCATTTCTTAAGGTTTGGGGATGCGATGTATATGTGAAGAAACTTCAACCGGATAAACTCGAACCCAAAGCGGAAAATGCGTCTTCATAGGATACCCTAAGGAAACAATTGGGTATACCTTCTATCACAGATCCGAGGGCAAGGTTTTTGTTGCCAAGAATGGATCCTTTCTTGAGAAGGAGTTTCTCGCGAAAGGTGTGAGTAGTCGGAAGGTAGAACTCGAAGAGGTTATTGAACCTTCTCTTCATGGAATGGCGAGTGGCGCAGCACCGGAAGTTGTTTCGGAGTTGACTTCACCTGATGAAGAGAGAGCTAATGATAATGATCATGAAACTCCGAAAGAGGACACTACCGAACCTCGCAGGTCAAGCAGGAGACGTGCAGCTCCTGAACTGTACGGCAATCCTGTTGTGAATTTCATGGTTGATGAAATGGATGACCCTGCGACGTATGAAGAAGCGATGATGAGCCTGGATTCCAACAAATGGCTAGAAGCCATGAAATCCGAGATGGAATCCATGTACGAGAACCAAGTTTGGAACTTGGTGGACTTACCTCACGACCGAAAGGCCGTTGAGAATAAATGGATTTTCAAAAGGAAAACTGATGCTAATGGTAATGTGACCATCTATAAGGCTCAACTTGTCGCAAAGGGGTTTTGACAAATTCAAGGAGTTGACTATGATGAGACATTCTCTCCCGTAGCGATGCTTAAATCGGTTAGGATTATGTTAGCAATTGCTGCATATTTCGATTATGAAATATGGCAGATGGATGTCAAAACTGCGTTCCTCAATGGTAAGATTGAAGAAGAGTTGTATATGATACAACCTAAGGGTTTTGTCGATCCTAAGGATGCTAATAAGGTGTGCAAACTTCAGCGATCCATCTATGGACTGAAGCAAGCATCACGAAGTTGGAATCTCCGCTTTGATGAGGTAATCAAAGAGTTTGGATTTGTCCAAACTTATGGAGAGGCTTGTATTTACAAGAAAGTGAGTGGGAGCAATGTGGCATTTCTGATATTATATGTGGATGACATATTATTGATTGGAAATGATATAGATCTTTTAAATAGTGTTAAAAGTTATCTAAATAGCAAATTTTCGATGAAAGGCCTTGGTGAAGCGTCATATATATTAGGCATTAAAATCTATAGAGATAGATCAAGGCGCCTAATTGGGCTATCGCAGAGTACATACCTTGATAAGATATTAAAGAAGTTTAATATGGACGAAAGTAAGAAGGGGTTCTTACCTATGTTGCAAGGCAAGACATTGAGTAAGACTCAAAGTCCGGCTACGGCGGAAGAAAGAGAGATGATGGATAAGATCCCCTATGCCTTGGCCATAGGCTCTATTATGTATGCCATGCTATGTACAAGACCGGATGTGGCACATGCTATTAGTTTGACTAGTAGGTACCAATCTGATCCAGGTTCGGAACACTGGATAGCGGTAAAGAACATCCTCAAGTACTTGAGAAGAACTAAGGATATGTTTCTCATATACAGAGGTGAAGAAGAGCTAGTCGCTAAGTGTTATGTCAATGCTAGCTTTGACACCGATCCGGATGATGTTGGGTCCGCAGCATAGAAAACAAAAAAATTCCTACGGTGTGAACTACACGCCAAAATCTATCTACTAGGTACAAAGACATCCACAGAGAACTTACCCTCGAAGACAACGAGCTTTGTTAACGAGTAGGAACTTGTGGTTGATGTAGTCGTAAATTTGCCGATCTCAAGATTGTGAGGAAGTCCGAGCGCCGCAACTCAGCAGCGCATCCGCACTCGCACACACGTTCAAGCCACCGGACAACCTCCACCTCCTCGCTCCAGCGATCCAGCGGAAGCAGCAACTCCTTCCAGACGAAATGCCACCGGAAACATGTATCTCGCTAATCCGAGACCATGGGGGAATAATTCTAGAGGGGGAGAGAGATCCTTCACAAGGAGGTGTGAGGATGAAGGAGGGAATGAGTGGCCTTTTATAGGAGGAGGGGGGGTGCCCCCTCTCTCCATGGCCGGTGCATGGGGGGGTGACCCCTCACCTCCCCCATTCATGTGGTGGTAACTCCTCCACATTAAAATGCCTCTTCACATTCCCTTTTAAAGTCTCCACTTTAAATGCATTAAGTTTCTCCAAATTTAATGCTCTCTCATTTAATAAAACTCTTTTATTAAATTTATTCAGAATTTTGTTAATTACTTTAATTAACAAACATTCACATATAGACCCTTGCAATATTTCAATATCACATGCAGAACCACCTTCTGCAATTTCACCCGAAACAATTTCCGGTTTCTATTGAAACAATTCCTGCACTTTGCAATTCTTTCATCTGAAACATATGTGCTCCAAAATGGTGTCCGGTAACTCTTAAGTGTGCCACCCTACGGTTCGCGAATAATGCAGACATGATCGAGACCCTTCTCCGATCAATAATCAGCAGCGGGACCTGGAGATCCGTACTGACTCCTACACATTCAACGATGACTCCTATGATCGTGAGAACCTTTAACGCTTGTAACTAAATCCCTTTGTCTCTAGATATATTACATGTCCGAGATTCGATCATCGGTATCTCCATACCTAGTTTTATCTCGTTACCGACATGCACTCTTTTCTCGTTCCCGTGATATAACATTCTAGTGATCACATCACTTGCTTGCAAGCTATCCTAATGTGATATCACCGAGAGGGCCCAGAGTATATCTATCTGTCATATGGATTGACAAATTCCACTCTTGATCCATGAGCCTCAACATAACACCTTCGTAGCACTGAACCCATCTTTATATTCCACTCTTGATTTATCAAACGTCACACCGTAACAGGGTGACTATAAAGATGGGTTCAGTGCTACGAAGGTGTTATGTTGAGGCTCATGGATCAAGAGTGGAATTTGTCAATCCATATGACGGATAGATATACTCTGGGCCCTCTCGGTGATATCACATTAGGATAGCTTGCAAGCAAGTGATGTGATCACTAGAATGTTATATCACGGGAACAAGAAAAGAGTGCATGTCGGTAACGAGATCAAACTAGGTATGGAGATACCGATGATCGAATCTCGGACATGTAATATATCGAGAGAAAAAGGGATTTAGTTACAAGCATTAAAGGTTCTCACGATCACAGGAGTCATCGTTGAATGTGTAGGAGTTAGTACGGATCTCCAGGTCCCGCTGCTGATTATTGATCGGAGAAGGGTCTCGATCATGTCTGCATTATTCGCAAACCGTAGGGTGGCACACTTCAGAGTTACCGGACACCATTTTGGAGCACATATGTTTCAGACGAAAGAATTGCAAAGCACAGGAATTGTTTCAATAGAAACCGTAAATTGTTTCGGGTGAAATTGCAGAAGGTGGTTCTGCATGTGATATTGAAATATTGCAAGGGGCTATATGTGAATGTTTGTTAATTAAAGTAATTAACAAAATTCTGAATAAATTTAATAAAAAGAGTTTTATTAAATGAGAGAGCATTAAATTTGGAAAAATTTAATGCATTTAAAGTGGAGACTTTAAAAGGGAATGTGAAGAGGCATTTTAATGTGGAGGGGTTACCACCACATGAATGGGGGAGGTGAGGGGTCACCCCCCCATGCGCCGGCCATGGAGAGAGGGGGAACCCCCCTCCTCCTATAAAAGGCCACCCATTCCCTCCTTCATCCTCACACCTCCTTGTGAAGGATCTCTCTCCCCCTCTAGAATTATTCCCCCATGGTCTCGGATTAGCGAGATACATGTTTCCGGTGGCATTTCGTCTAGAAGGAGTTGCTGCTTCCGCTGGATCGCTGGAGCGAGGAGGTGGAGGTTGTCTGGTGGCTTGAACGTGTGTGCGAGTGCGGATGCGCTGCTGAGTTGTGGCGCTCGGACTTCCTTACGATCTTGAGATCGGCAAGTGTACGACTACATCAACCACGATTTCCTACTCGTTAACAAAGCTCGTTGCCTACGAGGGTAAGTTCTCGTTGGATGTATGTCCACCCGTTGCTTTGGACCTAGTAGATAGATCTTGGCATGTAGTTCACACCGTAGGAATTTTTTTGTTTTCTATGCTGCGGACCCAACACAAATCTCCATGGGGAGGACCCTACATGGTCACCGAAGTAATCCCAGGTGGCGCCTATCGCCTGAAAGACGTAGAGAGTGAAGTCAAATACTCCAACCCATGGAACGTTACGTAGCTGCGATGTTTCTACCCTTAGATGTTTTTACTTTACAATAAGGCTACTCAGCTAGGCTACTTAGCCGAACAATGTACCTCCTGCTATTCTCCAAATAAATAAAGTTAAGTGCCTGATGACTACAAGTGCATAGATCATTTGTAGCTAGTTTCAAAATAAAGATATCGATCCCACAGGGAGCAGGAGTCTGAAGTTTAATAACTCTTTGAACTAAATACTAAAATAGTAATACTAAATAACGTTCTAAGTAACAAGATAAAATGTGAGTTTTGTGTAAAAGATATTTTTGGGTTTTCAAATAAGAGAACAATAAGTAAACTAAAGTTGTAAGTAAACAAGAGCATGCAAGTATGATTACGAAAGTTTGCAAGATGATGGAAAGAGTTCTCAGGGAGTAGTGGATCCACCACTAGTAATTAGAAAGAGTGATCAAAATTATTATAATGAATAAGACCATTTATGATATGTGTGGGAGGAGCTCCATATATGGACGAATAGGCAGCAACCACTACACACATCATCCATCATAACCACAGCAGACAACAATTGATATCAATAGAGTTACTGCGCTATTAAGGGACTTTACCCCGTAGGATGTATCCCATGGCATGGACAATGTTCCATGAGTTCTCCTCGGTTCCCATGTTGATACTAAGGTATGAAAACAGCTTTATAGACACTATAAGTGCTATCATCCCTCTGTCTACCAACAAGTAGTTCCTCCATCTAGTCCTTAGTGTGGCAAATATTGAGTGGCGCCCTTCACCCAACATCAAGATGAAGGAAATTTAACACAGACACATAATGAACAATATCACATAATAATATTTGTCTCAATTCAATCTCATACTAGGGTTTCTCCATCTCCCCAAGAACAAAGGAAACTACTCACACATGAAGGCAATCAACATCATGGATAGAATATGGATGAAGTATGATGATACAATTGAAGACAAGTGCAAATCCAAGATTTAATCTGGAATTACAACAAGTAACCAAAGGGGATCGGTGATGGATACGTTGTTGATGAAGATGACGATGTAGATCGATGTGGATGCCTTCAAGATCCTAGTCCCTTCTCCTCTTGTGTGATGGTGATGGTGTAGATCT
This sequence comes from Avena sativa, assembly GCA_916181665.1. Classification (NCBI taxonomy): domain Eukaryota; kingdom Viridiplantae; phylum Streptophyta; class Magnoliopsida; order Poales; family Poaceae; genus Avena; species Avena sativa. Next base: position 664,989,741 of record OV702289.1, on the reverse strand, counting down.
GTTTGGAGGCAGCTATGGTGGTGGCACGGCGGTAGGGCTCCGCCGTGGTGGAGGATATGGCTTGGTGGCTCTCTCTTGGGTCATCCCTCCATTATATAGGCCTTGGGGGTGCCCTAGGGTTCCCCCAATACAGTCATATGACTTAGGGAAGGTTCTGGGGCTTCTCTGGGGCGAAATCCCATCGTTTGCGACCTTTTTCGCAACTATACGGGCACAATTATATGGCTGGGAAAATGCTTTCGGTATTATAGTTGCTCGTCAAACCTTCGGTGTTCCATAGTGTTTTGGCTGCAATTTATTCATACGAACTCCGTTTTGGGTGTTCTTGGGCTTGTTGAGTACGTCTCGTTGAGGGATGCAACCCCATGGTATTGGATATTTATTTTGAGAAGTTGGAAAAAATCACTTTTCAAACCTCTCAAATGGCTAAGTCTGGTCCCTGCAGCTCCTCCGTACTATGCTCTCTTTGTTCCTTTTGCCTTTGTTTTATTCATAATCATCATCAACACCTACACACATGTCATAGACAAGGAAAGTGATAAAATTCTACCAAAACTACTAAATGTGCAAAGCTCATATGAAAGTAAATGAGAACTAGAAGTCATGCATATAAGGCATAGCTATAGCTGGAAGAAACATGACATGGGAGATAAATGGCTCATTTTATATGGCTAAAAGAGGTGGTATTTCACATCCATCAACTTCCCCAAGCTAGACCTTGCTCGTCCTTGAGCAGGAAGGGTCGATAATAAATTAATGGTTGTGAAATAACTTATCATTGGAAATCAATGCCTTGCATCCTTATTTCTTCTACAAGCTTGAAGAGAGAAAACATGTATTCATACAACGCAACACAAGCTCAGTTATAAATACCACTAAAGATTCATCAAAACTTATATGCTCCATGTCAACAGTGAATCTAACTTGCAGATAAACTTGTGATCCTCTTATTGCACCTTTTGTATAACTTTTCATATCATTTTTTTATGAGGCAAAACTTAGTCACAAATAGGAATAAAGTTTATCTATTCTACCCAATCATGTCATCTATTTAAGGCTCTCAAGTGCAAACATCAGTTATTGATTTTCAGAAAGTTTATCTCTTAGTAACGAGATTTATGCCAAAAGGAAATGCGAAAACATGTCAAAAGAAGCATAGCATTAGAGTGTCTCTTTTGGTCATCCACATCAATGAATCATGGCTCTCAAACACTCATTTTCTATTCTTTGTCTTTCTAAAACTTAAGTTCATCAGTAATGAGATCATGCCAAAACTTAGTGTGTTTAATCAGACTATGCAGGCTAAGAATGGATACTCGTGACCATTACCAAGGTTTCCCTTTTCGGTATAATGATTTCTCATAATGGTTAGAGGAGTATTCCCTCTTTTGCTTTGAATGCATACCCAAATATAGCATTTCTGCTACATATGTTGGGCAACTCATAGCCAAACTCCAAGAGTTTCCTCCTTTTGGACTGTTCAAAGGCCAGCGGAGTTGTTAGCATCCCACGTTGTGCGATAGTGGTGCAAACACGCATAAAGCAACATCATACTTTAATCAACAGGTCAAGACTTGGCATGCATCTCAATTACCACTAAATATTAGTTTATTCAAACAAATCCTTTCAAAGAGTACTATCAAGTTGATCATCACATCTATGGTGTTGAGTATCTTTAAGGCTAAACTCTTAAGACAATTAAACAACACCTTATTTAGCATAGAAGTCAAAACTTCGAAATATCATTTCCAATTGACAACTCCTTTCGTAAGCAAACTATCAAGTCTATTGTTTTGACATTATGGGGTCGAGCATAACCTATTCATTTAAGACAAAGCTATTTAGTGGCAACCAACAAATTTCAAAAGATCTTGATCAAGTATTCATTCTTTCCAAGTGTAGAGATTGTGGCAATGTTTTCTAGAGGATCACAATAGTGTTAGAAGCTTGATAAACAATTTGGCAAGATGCATACAAGCTCTAAGTCAACTCCTATGGTGCCTATAATGAGCAAGTGTATCCCCATATGAATACAGAACTAGACTCACTTAAACAAGCATTCAAAAACAGCGGGATACATGATTTCATTAAACCTTCATCGAACGAACATTGCACAAGACTCTACACCTGCAGAAGTAACCTCCCCAAGCTTAGAACTTTGCAAGAACCAAACTTGAGTATATCACCAAAAGAAAAGAGAAAATACAGTTTCCAAAAGAGAGTGTGATAAGTGGTTACATCCCCAAGATTAGTTGAAAACAAGGGTGACACACTTTACCATTGAGGTACAAGCAACATCTCTTTTGATGGACAAAGAACCTTTGCTTCAACATGTATTTCTTGATATGGCCCGGTGTGCCTTCCTTGAGGACCTGCTTAAAAACTAAAACTAAAATGAAATATTTTTGTGTTTTTGAAGACACGGGTTTAGCTCACAATTGATAAAAATACAAGTCCCACTGAGTCGGTTCATCAACCTAAGCACCACGCTTAAGTCATCAAACTAGTTCTAGAAGATTCCTCTCCTAGATTGTGATGAGGTACAAGCAAAACAAGATACGAGACACGAGTGTGCAGCCCCTATGCGCTTATTAAAAGAGGTTCGAGTTGGAAGGTTTTACCAGACACTGGTTGTCAAAGCGTTCAATTGAAGCAACCAAGTGGCTCATGTGAGTGTTTGCACGGTCGGCACTACCGTACACGTCGTCACACAAGGTTCAAGTCCCTGTGAAAATAACACACAAAATAAAATGCATCGGTTTGGTATAGTCTAGGAGGTTTTTGAGGTAGAAATTTATTACTTACATATGCTCGGCTTTTCTAGATCATGGGAGAAGCTCCCAGGTGATGTTTCGAGGTTTTTTAGAAGAAGAATAAAGAAGAAGAAAGAATAAAGTTTTGAGCAATGGTTACCTTCCAGTTGGTGTTGGAGGGGTTTTCCCAACTATACGGGAGCAACTATACGGCCGGACCAAAAGGGTCCCGCCGTATAGTTGGTCGTTAAACTTACTGTACCTTGGAAAAGAATTTTGATGAAGGCATCGATATCTATACGGCCGGAACTATACGGCCGGAATTTTTATTCCCGCTGTATAGTTGGTCGTTAAACCTTCAGTATCCTGGTAAAGAATTTTGACAAAGGCATCGATAACTATATGGCCGGAACTATACGACTAGAATTTTTATTCCTGCCGTATAGTTGGTCATTAAACCTTCTATACCTAAGAAAGAAAATTTGTCGATGGAAAAGATATCTATACGGCCAAACTATATGGCTAGAATTTTTTATTCCCGCCGTATAGTTGGTCGTTAAACCTTCAATAGACATCAAAAAAATTCTATTTCTTCGAGAATTCTTTCTTATCCTGAAACTTAGCGAAACACCTTGTTTTGACAGTAAAATAAAAACTTTAATTTTCGACCAACAACATGTATAAAATGGGATTTAAGTACAACCGAGTTATGCAACACATAGTAACAATAAATTATACCTTTTGAAAACTACAACAAGATAACTCTAATCGAAAATCATGTAATGAATAAAAATGCCAATGCAACATGAATGCATCAAGACTCAAGACACAAAACTAAGAAAGACACCTAACGACTTCCGGGTTGCCTCCCGGGAAGCGCTTTCTTATAACCAAGTAGCCAGGCTTTTCTCCATTATGATTTCAATAGATAGGAGCCAGAGAATTATTTATTCTTACCTCCAAAATAGGTTTGGAGCACTTACTATTATATCCTGGTCGAAGTCTCACTCGCTTGTGGTGCATCAGAGTCTTGTAGATAAATGTGTTATTGCTCACAAATGATGATTCATGCGCCATGTGTGGTGAGCATACCTCCCTAGATAGTTTCAACAAAAGGATTAGATATTTACATGTAAAGTCAAACATTTTACCTTTGATAGAATCATCGGGATACAATTCATAGTACTCTTCTTGGGCTACACTATCATGAGGAAACACTTCATAATACTCATCTTTAGCAGCTGGGAAAATTCAAAAGTGTCTATATTCTCTAGTTCATCACCCTTGCTAACAAGTTCCTCAGTTCGAGAGTTATCAATCCAATCACAAAAGGAAGCATCATCAAAAAATGTTTCATCAAATATGTGCTCTCCCAAAACCTGCTCATTAATACTACAAGGATTTATCTATAGTTCATCATTATTAGTGTTCTCCAAATGAGTATCTATGCATAAAGCCCCCGCAGATAAATTATCTTCAGTTTCAACACAATAAGAATCATTACTAGAGACTGAGGCATCATAAACAAACTTATTATTAGTAGAATGATGTTTGTCTTCAACCTCACCTTTTTGGTGTTCCTCCTTGTTATCTAGTGGTTCCTACAAAATGTTAGTTTCGGGAACTATTGTTTTACATAGCTCCTTATTCTTTATCACAAGTGCATTCCCACTAAAATATTCTTGACAATAATTGACAATATAATCCATAATATTATGATACCTTGCTAAATCCTCATTATTGCTACTTTTCATAATAATACCAATTTTCCTAAGCAGGTCGTGAGACCCTTCATAAACTATGTATTCCAAGAATTTTACATTATTACCGTTTATGTGAGTATTGGTTGATAAAAAATCTTTAAAGAGAGGAATCCATTCATAATCATAAAGCTTGTTAGGCTTACAATTATATTGCCTCATCCCTTCGAATAAATTTGACAAATTACCAGAACTGTAATCCACCTGCTCCCACATGTCCAGTAGTTGCATATCCTCAAGGATTAGCAGTTATTCTTCGTGTTCATCCTCTTCTTGGGAAGGAAATTAGTCCTTCTCCAATGAGGTTTCCTGCAAACAAGTAACTTTGTGCGCTATGGGTTTTCTCCGTTCCTTACTCCTCATAATAAGTGTATTCTCACTAAAACGTTCATGAGAATACCAAGAAATACATTGCAGAATTTCATAAGCTATTTTTATGAGAACACTATCATCACTATTAATACGTGATATAACATGTATTATCAGCTCATGGGCACCTTCAAATATAACATACTCTAATACTTCACTAGTGGTACACCATTATTATAATACACTGAAGATTGATTAAAGGTATCAGAGCATTGAAAACGAAAGTAGTGCCCAAGTTTCATACATTGAGGACATATTATTGGATCGTCTATTGTATCCGCAGAAATTAACTTTTTAGCATATTCCACTATTTGGGAATACATTTCTCTTACCATCATATTGCTCACTGGTTCTTCAAAATACTCATCCTCCTCTTCCAATGAGGATTGCTGTCCCATGTTAATAGCATCACAATATTCAAAGAAAGATTCATCTTTTAGTCCCTCACCAAAGTCCCCAAAATCACTATCTAGGCACGAATCCTCCTTAGAACAATCATCATAAGTTTGGGACTTATAGAAATCATTACTAGATAATGAGATATCATTTGCATGTATACTATTTGTGTGTGGAAAGTTATTTTTAGAAGTGATTCAAGTGGTTGATAAAGTTGCTCCTCTTCATTTTTACTAAGATAATTCGTGAGTAGTTCAGCGATAGTCTTACCTTCGGGCTTACCTTCCACTAGTTGAGAGGGTGCAACATCAAGCACCACCTCTTTATTAATAACATGTTCCGGTGGTTTAGGTGGAGGCTCTTTGAGTGGAGTTCCCTCCACATTATCTTTTGGAGCACCCTGCAAAAGGTTAGATTCTTCCATGGCAGCTTGCCGCCGAACAATAAATTCATTATCATGGAAGTTATCTTGGCAATAGCAGAATATAGGGTGAACTTCTTTATAGATCATATCGAGTGGTTTACTTTCTACCCATATATCTCTTAAACGAAATAACAACTTTTTGCAACCAGTAAAAAGCGCAAATTGTAATGTGTCCTCTGCAGCAAGGCATTTGAACTCATTATAGTCTGCTAGTTCGGTATCAAAATAATTATACTTACATTGATAATTGAGGTGATCTGGAGATCCGCAATAATCACAACATAATTGATAAGAGGCACATAGTGTGGATGAATACTTGTCCACCCAAGTAATCCATTCTTTTAATATGCCTTGTCTCTTATGAATATCTCCCAAAGTCCTTCCCTTAGACTCCTCCATTATAGATTTCATCTGTTGGAAGGTAGTTATCTCGGAAGACATGATTAGTAACAAATATTATTATGGGTTTTTGGTTTGTAAACAAAAGCAAAATACAAATGCGGAAAATAAAGAAAGCTTAAAACAAAATCTAGCAAAACTAAAATAAATAAACAAAAGCTAAAAGACCTACAACGCTTAGCTCCCCGGCAACAACGCCAGAACATAGCTTGATGACTGCAAGTGCACATATCATTTGTAGCTAGTTTCGAAATAAAGATATCGTTCCCACATGGAGCAGGAGTCTAAAGTCTAATAATTCTTTGAACTAAATACTGAAATAGTAATGCTAAATAACGTTCTAAGTAAGAAGATAAAATGCGAGTTTTGTGTATAAGATATTTTTGGGTTTTCAAATAAGAGAACAATAAGTAAACTAAAGCTGTAAGTAAACAAGAGCATGCAAGTATGATTACAAAAGTCTGCAAGATGATGGATAGAGTTCTCAAGGAGTAGTGGATCCATCGCTAGTAATTAGAAAGAGTGATCAAAATTATTATAATAAATAAGACCATTTATGATATGTGTGGGAGGAGCTCCATATATGGACGAATAGGCAGCAACCACTACACACATCATCCATCATAACCACAGCAGACAACAATTGATATCAATCAAATTACTGAGCTATTAAGGGACTTTACCCCGTACGATGTATCCCATGGCATGGACAATATTCTGTGAGTTCTCCTCGGTTTCCATGTTGATACGTAAAGAATGACAACAACTTTATAGTCACCATAAGTGCTATCATCCCTCCGTCTACCAACAAGTATTTCCCTCCATCTAGTCCTCAGTGAGTCAAATATTGAGTGGCACCCTTCACCCAACATCAAGATGAAGGAAATCTAACACAGACACATAATGAACAATATCACATAATAATTTTTATCTCAATTCAATCTCATACTATGGTTTCTCCATCTTCCCAAGAACAAAGGAAACTACTCACACATGAAGGCAACCAACATCATGGATAGAATATGGATGAAATATGATGATACAATTGAAGACAAGTCCAATTCCAAGATTTAATCTAGAATTACAATAAGTAACCAAAGGAGATCGGTGATGGAGACATTGTTGATGAAGATGACGATGTAGATAGATGTGGAGGCCTTCAAGATCCTAGTCTCTTCTCCTCTTGTGTGATAGTGATGGTGTAGATCTGTTTGGAGGCGGCTATGGCAGTGGCACGGCAGTAGGGCACCGCCGTGGTGGAGGATGTGGCTTGGTGGCTCTCTCTTGGGTCCTCCCTCCTTTATATAGGCCTTGGGGGTGCCCTAGGGTTCCCCCAATACCGTCATATGACTTAGGGAAGGTTCTGAGGCTTCTCTGGTGCGAAATCCCATTGTTTGCGATCTTTTTCGCAACTATACGAGCGCAACTATACGGCCGGAAAAATGCTTCCGGTCATATAGTTCCTCGTCAAACCTTTGGTGTTCCGTAGTGTTTTTGCCGCCATTTCATTATACGAACTCCGTTTTGGGTGTTCTTAGGCTCGTTGAGTTCGTCTTGTAGAGTGCCACAACCCCATGGTCTTGGATATTCATTTTGATAAGTTAGAAAAATTCACTTTTCCAACTTCTCAAATGGCTAAGTATGGTCCCTGGAGCTCCTCCATACTATGCTCTCTTTGTTCCTTTTGCCTTTGTTTTATCCATAATCATCATCAACACCTACACACATGCCATAGACAAGGAAAGTGATAAAATTCTACCTAAACTACTAAATGTGCAAAACTCATATGAAAGTAAATGAGAACTAGAAGTCATGCATATAAGGCATAGCTATAGCTGGAAGAAACATGATATGAGAGATAAATGGCTCATTTTATATGGCTAAAAGAGGTGGTATTTCACAGTCATCAGTGCCTCAACCATGAGTCTTGTTATATTTACTTTTATTCACATTTTACACTCGGGGGCTATGCCTCCCTGATGATCTCGTCACATGTATAATTCAATACTACAATGATCCGAGTAGCTGACTCTGGTTCCAATCAAACTATTGATAACTCCAACCCAGTTGCAACCCAACTGAAAGGTTAGCAAGGTGCTAAGATCTAGAAGTGTCAGGCTAATGAAAAGGCATCGCATAAGAAACATACTCGCAAAATGTTGGGCCACGTAGAGATAAAAAAACCTTTTCCCTACGCGGTGATCCCAAGATCTAGCTGAGGTAGTAGGCCACGAGAATTACCACTAGACGCGTAGTTACGGATTTGATGAAGCACGTCGCTTGATGCAGTGCAATCCTCACGATCTATTCCGATCCACGGTCGTCGAAGTGTTGAACGTACAACACCTCCTCTAGAATCCACACATACGAGGAGGAGATCCGGCGCTGGACTGCTAGGTCCGGTATGGCGGTGACATGACTGGACCGGGCCTAGGGTTTCCAACGCATGGAGTGACCTAACCATGTGCTCTAAGAACCTGCGCCCCATCTTATATAGGGAGTGAAAGTAGTCTCCACTCACTTGTGGCCCATTCACTAAAAGGCCTATATTAGTCACTGCGGGTCTAACTCACTAACTCGGTCCATGTCTGATTTGGGTCTAACCCAAATAGATTTCTGGTTCAGGTCTAACCCAAACTTTCTCCCGCTCTTAAGTGTGTGACCCGACAGGCTCATGGTGACTCGGACATGATCCGAGTCTCACTCTTGAACGATCAGTTGATAGCGGCTCCAAGCAGAACGTGCCGACTCCCAAGTACCAAAGAGTCATGACAACATACCTTCCAATGCGACTTTTGTCCAAGTCCCTTTTGCCTCACGATATGCCTTGTCGAACTATAGGCGAATAATCGTCATACCTTAAATAGTTCAACTCTCTTTCTCGATCCGAGATAAGTGATTCATCCGACTAACTCTTAGTCGATCGCCTCGGTTAACACTTAACTAAGTCGTGCATGGCCATGCTTTCTGAATCATATCTTCCGAGAGGGCCCAGAGAATATCTCTCTAGTCGGAGGGGCAAAATCCCATCTTTGTCATCCACATCACGTAGCTTGATTCTCAGTCGACCCGAACTTTGCCTTTATAACTGCCCAGTGACAAAACAATGTTTGACAGAACCTAAGTCGGTGATCCTCAACTCGGATTCTGCAATAACCTCAGGTCTAAGGATTACATTGATTGAGACATACAAATGACGACTTGTTCATTGCATCTCAATATGGGTCAGTCCGACTCGTTAAACTCTTTATCCGAATCCATGTAAGTCGGAATAGCATCTCCATTCCTATGACAAGTGGAACCAAGTCATCTGCCGACTTTCACATTAGTCTAAGTGTGTCCAACACAACCTCAACGACCAAGGACAATTAGTATGAACAACATGAATATACAGTTCCACAATCGAATCCCATATTCAATGATACATATTAGTAGTTCATATAAGGACAATAAATTTATGAATACATTGGGAATAACATCATACATGATTGCCTCTAGGGCATATTCCCAACACAAAATACATAGGCTAAAAAGATTACATACTACAAGGGCGAAAAAAGGCCTAGACGAAAAACTATACGAGCTTTACAACACCTATACATCCTATACAGGTTAAAAACCACCCTACTGGCGCTGAAGAAGTACGTTGATGCGCTCGTCGAATAGGTTCACAATGCTCTCCGCTGGCTCAACGACTGCTCGACAGTGCGGAACCATATTCCACGCCATTCCCGTCAGAGGTGTTGGCGGTCCTTCTACGACAGCATCCAAGTCCATGTCGGGTGTTGCATATGCACAAGCACAAGCACAGATTTGGCACCTGCGACAAGCTGCTAGTGCACGCACTCACGAATGGCATCAGCATCACGGAACTTCCGTAGCAGCGACAACAAAGTCGCAGGGACTACGTCTAGCGGATACATCGCCCTGAAGATATGCCTAGAAGATGAATGTGCCATCTTCAAGAAATGCAGCACCTATGAAATGTGATCCTGTGGGGTGCCAATGTGGTCGCCCCATCTCGATTGGTCCAGAAGAAACCCCCAACTTCCAGACCCGCTCGAGTCAGGCAGTTCAGTCGAACACTGATTCAATCCCTCTCTTCCTATGGAATGAGATTGACAACTGCATATACAAAACAAGATACATCAGTCAAAACTACGGTGAATATAGAATAACATATGACAGCCAAACGATGCTCACATCACAGTCGTTCATTAATCTGAGCAACCTCGCCAAGGAGATACTTCTCCCGCTCGATGACTTTCTCCGCCTTCGACTTCCATAGATCAGCGTTACCACGGATGATCAATGTGTCCCGCTCCAACTGCTTCACGTGGTCATGCAGGCGGGACAGAAGCGACAACTCTTCAAGTCTAGATGGTGGAAAGACCACGGGTGTGGCCGTAGATGGCATATCCTGCGTGCCACTCGAAGACCCCTAACAAATCAAGATTTTGAAGCGTAAGAGCCCTTAAAATGGAATTCGAGTCCAAAAAAGCAAATAGAAGATTCATACATCAAGCTTATAACAAGTTTTGAAAGGGACATCCCCACAAAAGTACTTCAGGACAACCTAAAGTCCTAGCATTGCCATACGGCAAAAAGGAAAGACAACTACGCCTATGTATCAGCACCCGAGGGCTTCGCATACTCCATGTAAGCCTCCGACATCGTGGCCTTTGCAGCAGCAGCCCCCGATGTTGTGGCCTTAACCGCTCTCAGTCACTTCTGCTCTGTAGAGTACTTCACGAGCATCTCTATTAGTCGGTGCCCATACTTATGACATCGAGCAGCAAAAGGAATGAATGCTACCTCTTCACCATCCACGGTCACCGGCAGCCTCTTCGTGATCTTGCTCACGTCGAGATTGGCGCCACAAGCTTGCGTTATCGCCAAGTCGAAGGATGCACCCACTCCTTTCTGAGCCTGCTTGTACTCTGCCAGTATGCCTCTAGCGAAGGAGTCTACGAGGCTATCCAGATCTTCAATAGCCTTGGCCTTTGGCGTCATTTCCTCTCGGAGACGATGAAACACAACCTTGGATTTTTTAAGTGCGTTGATGGCAGAGGCACTGCAATCCTCGACTGTGGCCACGGTGCTAGCTAGCAGATCCTCGCGAGCAAGCGCTTGACGGTCAAAGTCCATTCTGATCATATCTATGAAAGCCTAGAAGTCAATGGCTAAGAAGAAAACAAAATAAAAGCCACAGTCGTATGAACCACTAAAATAAAGACCTACAAGAGAGAGCCTGGGCAGCCAAGAGAAGCTATTCTGCGAACATCTTCTCTCTATCAGCAGCAGCAGCCAGTAGATCCATCTCACGCTTCTTTGATTCCATCTTGAAGCGGTCGAGGGCATCGAGCGCTTTGTCCTGCTTGGTCTCCACTTCACTAAGCCCCTTTTCAAGGGAGCTCAGCCGACGAAGAACGTCATTGTTCTCCCCTAGTATACGAGGAAAGCATATCAAGCACAGTTGAACCCAGTTTTCGGCAAACTACGCAAAGGAAAGTAAAATACTCTGAAGCTGGCGGTGTTCAGTATCCAGATCAACATGCTCCCGGCCAAGGCGAACCATCTCCTCGCCTAGGCGAATAGTCTCCTGAAGGAAGGGCTGCAAAAGACATGTCAAGGGAATAATACGACTTAGGGGCTACAAAAGACATGTCGAGTGACTTCAAATGAGCACTTACATGGTCACCCGACGACTCCGAAGGTTCTTTCTCGATCGTCCGAGCAACGATCCTATGTTCTCCCAGATTGGGACAACTCGAGGATCTTGCGCCGGAGGTGGCCACCATCTTCGGGGAAGTCTTGGACCTCTCCACATCCTTGCCTTTTGAGGTCACGACTTCTGCATCCTCCAGTTCGTGGAAAGTGATGGAGGACGACAACGGTGCAGTCATGCTTCAACAGACATAGAAAGCATTTAGCACAAGGAAATCAACAAAAATTATCGACAGCAGACGGCAGGGACCCACCCGTCAAAATTATCGAAATCAAAGATCTCATCTTGCTTCTTCAACTTCTTCCGCTGAGGAGGAGCTACACTACGAACAGGCATCACCGGAATCGGGTCTGTGGTGCCTACCTCAGGCACAGAATCCTTCGGTGTTCTTGGTGTGGAAGCATCCGAATGTTTGCTCCGATAACACTTGCGAGTTCCATCCTTGCTGGACCCGGGGGCTCCCTGCGCCTCGGCAATAGGCATAGTCGAATCATACTCGACTGCCTCTATGGTCTTAGGAGGAATGACGCCTTCCGGCTGTGGAGGTATGGAGGGCACGACATTCCAATCCTGCAACAACAGTAACAAAGCCATCAGTCAAACATTCAAATAAACTAGCGAACAAAGAAACATACATCAACAAAAACTACCTTCGGTGGAGCAAAATAAGCACGAAAAGGAAGGGTGCTTGACTCGGCAGGCAGAACCTCCTTCACGGTGATCTTGGTCAAGGATCTATTTTCTTTTCAAGCTCTGCTGAGGTCATTTCCTCTGGACACACATGAGTCAGGTCCGTCATGCTTGACCAAAGAAACATCAGGTGAGCCCTATCTTGCAGGGGCTTCACTCGATGCTTCAGCTAGGTTCGGATCAGGTCTACACTAGTGACCTCCTTCCCTTGAACAAGTTGAAGGTCCAGCACTCGTTTGTACAATACCTCAACATCTTCCGACTCGCCTGGCATCACGATCCCAGGACCTCCTCTTCTTCATCTCCACATTCGGGTCAAATGGGGCGAGGCCGAATAACTGCCCCTCTACTTTCTTGTCCCGGATGTAGAACCATTTGTACCTCCATCCTTAGTTGGAGTCGACTAGGCCAAGGGTAAAATACTAGACATGAGGGTCCACGTATATACTGCACCCTCCAAGATCATACACCACCAAACCAGACCCAGACTGCCTCTTCAACTTGAACATTTTTTTGAGAATACCAAAATGCGGCTCGATTCCGAGCCAGCTCTCGTAGAGGGTGATAAAGCACACAATGTGCAAGATGGAGTTGGGATTCAGCTAGTGGAGCTGAATCCCGTAGAAACAAAGCATTCCACGAACAAATTCATGGAGGGGAAGCGACAAACCGCGGAGAACAAAAGCGACGAACATCACGCAGAAACCAGTGGGAGGATCAGCAATTACCTCTAGGCCAGGAATCCACAAACTGTTTTCGTCGGCCGGAATCAATCTGGCTAGGAGATGCGAATGAAGCTCGTGGGGCTTCAAGGTGGAGCGCCGCCAAGACACATTGGTCACGTGAGTCCTGACACCTTTCTTCTTCATGGTCACGGTGTGCTGGACCCAGCGGTGGTGGCTACCTTCTTCTTCATCATGATGGCGGTGGCGGCGGATCCCGTGGCAGCGGTTCTCTTCTTCTTCCCCATTCTTCGGCGGCGGAGGGACCGGAGGAAATAGCTAGGAAAAGCTTTGAGGACGACCAGTGCAGTGAGGAAGCATGGAGCAGTGAAGCAGAGGAGAGCAACAATGGCAGTGGCGTGAGGAAGATGAAGATGCAAGGTGTGAAAGTTACTGCCTAAACTATACTTAAGCGAGGGTAAAAACCCATCCAACGGCCGAAATTTCTCTGTTTCAACGCGTGGCTCACATCGACGAAGACATGTGGCAACGCGTACACTGAACCGTCGTTGCACAATCCCCACTCAGCGCGAAAATCGAGGGGGTGCAATTAAACCCCAAAAATTACGCGTGACTAGTCAAATTCTGGTCAGACGCTGGGACCCACCATCGTCATGTCCCATCAACACCACTCATGCTGGCGATTGAGCTCATCCAATCGTAAGTAATGACGTCATTTGCACTGGCCTTGGTAGCAGCCTAAGGTTGAAGTGTGTAACGGTAATTTTTATTCGACTCCTTCTAGTTTTTGCTTGAGTCTACGACTTGACCAAACACTCTAGGGCTACTCCTAACAGGAGCGCTGGTCAGGCACCCGAGTATTTTCCGGGTCTAGTGAGCAGGCCACCTATTTAAGAATACAAGACACTTACATCTCAACCCCTCCTTCGAATCAATGATTCGATTACAGACTCAGGGGCTACTCCCATAGGGAGCACTGGAAGATCAATCGACAGCAATTGGCAAGATTCACAGTCCCCACTCGAGTGTACGACTCGAATAGGCACTCGGGGGCTACTCCCATAGGTAGCGCTGGTCGCGCACCCTATGAAAAGGAAAAATAATTATCCATGGCAAAAAAACATTGACCACGTCCACACCATGAGCATTTGAAGCATTCGGTGACTCCGCCTCATAATCACTGGAAATACCCTACAAGGAGACAACGTCTCCTGGGCCACCTGAATCACCTTTGCGGTGAATAAACATTTGGATGTCGCGTTTACAACGTGAAGGTAAGACCTACGAAAGGCCTAGCAACGCACCTGCTGTGCTCTACCAGAAATAAACCGTGCATATAGGCACGATTAAAAGCCTTGATGGTCGTGTCGAGTGTTCATATCAAAACACTGGAATGCAACTATGTAAGACCTCCGCGGCAGGAGTTGAATTACGCTGGCAATGTTCCGAATTCGAGTCCGGGGGACTCGAGTTTGAGTAGATAGCGTTGTTTTTCCCTAAGGCAGTTAACTAACCCCGATATGTCGGATGTATCAGGCACGCATATATACGATCCCTATGACACAAACCGCGGCACCCAAAATCGCTTTCAGATAAACTTTCATTCCACACACTCGACGACTTTATAGTCTCCACCTGAATCTATGATTCGGCTGGACACGCAGGGGCTACTGACATGGGTATACCCTATGGGTACTCGGGTTTAGCCTATATGGTCCAGCCCAAGAGGAACCCGTGGGACAACTGAAGTCCAACAAGGATTTGAGTGGCCCAAGACCAGAGGAAGGCGACTCCTTGAAGGACACAACAAGCAATAAATAGATTTTCAAACAGGTAAAACCCTAGTCTATACCCGACTCGGCCTAATATGCCGAGACCTAGCCTCCCTATATAAAGGCTAGGAGGGGGCAGCGAGAAGGACATCCACAACCCTAGCATACACCTCGCCAGATTACATCTATGCACCCCCTATAACCTTCGACTCCTTGATAATCTAAGAGCAGGCAAGCAGGAGTAGGGTCCCTTCCGAGGGCCTGAACCTGGGTAAACCGCGTGTCCCTGATGTGCTTGTTTTCTAGCCGATCGACGCCTCCAGTGCTCCCTAATCCCTCGAACCTAAGTCCATCAACGATGGGCATTGATGAATTAACCCCTCATCACCTCCAAGGGATAGACAGTGATGTCCCTCCTCGAGGAATCACCTCTCCATGAGGCCAGGGTAAGAACGCCCTCTACAAGGGTACCCACCACGAAACCAAGATTCTAGCATTCTCAATATCGTTCCCTCCTCGCGCTCTTTCTTCCCTTTTTTGCTCTCGCCAAGGGTTTTTTAGTATCCGCAAACTCCATGTCATGCTAAGAGGGGCTTTGAGGAGAAACTTCAGTGTTGCTTTGCCCGGGGGGCTTCTCCCTAACAGTGTGTCATGACAGGATGCACAAAAGAAAATAAGATCCACAAGGGACAAGAAGCAGAATAGCAAGAGGATTCACCGAACATGTCCATTACAAGCACGCCCATAGGGAAAAAGACTAAAACATTACTACATACTGGTACCACGGAGCACACGCACTATCATCCAAGACACAACAATCAACCTCCAGAGGTGGCACGGGTAGTCCACACGACATTGCGATGTGTTGAACACGAACACAGAGAAGTGTCCTCCCACCGAGGTAGCAGAACCGCAGCACGAAACCATGCCCGATGTTGTGGTCACGGACGAAGCGCTCCTACAAGATGGTGAGGGAGATGGCCCCAGCACCGGGGCCTCGACTTGCACACTCCAGCTGTCGCCTTTGCCTGAGTGTCGTGGGAATGACCACGGCAGTCGCTACCAGGGGTAGCGATTGGAAGGATTTGGGATAAGAGCGGGCAGCCATCTATGGAGCGAGATAAGGGCAAAGACACAGGGATTTACCCAGGTTCACCCCCCCCCATAGGGTAAAGACCTACTCCTGCTAGATTTTATTATCGAGTGAGTTACAAGGGTGACGAGCTCAGCGGCTAGGCAGCAAGTTGATGGGGTGTATGATGGAACGTGAGTATAGAGAGTACCCTAGGGAGGTTTATATAGGGGGTACCTCACTAGGGTTTACAGATATACAACTAAATTAGTTAAGGACTAGAAGGATTAGACCTAATCCGACTAGGCCTAACTATGCTTATGGGCCTCCAGCTTCTAGTCGCCAGGTTTCCCTTTTAGTCGCATTCTAGTTGCCGCCCTGCAGGCCCACTCGCAGAGGCCTTGGTCCATTCAAAATGTGCTGCTGGGTATACCCCATTCGGCATATCCCTATTAGTAGTCCCTGAGGCTAGCGTTGGTTCAGCGCAGGTGTTCTTTGGCAGTCGGAGTAGGCGAGTCCAACTGGACACCCAGTCGAATCGGGTGGACTCCCTCAATGAAGGAAGGAATCTTTTCTGTGTATCTTCAGTCGCAACATTGGCGAATGGAAACGTGCTCGAGACGCCATGCCCAGCCGACTGGAAGGGAGAGTATGTAGGCGAGTCGAATGAGGGAAGTTGGACCGTCATCATGGTCAAACTATCCGTTGGGTAATCCAATGGTAACTTCAGCGAATTTACCGCGGGGTAACGGCTCTCCCGAGATTGGCGGGTAGCGCCTCTTTATAAGGTGAATACCAGGGGAATTTCACGGATCTTCTTTGTATTTACCCATTCTTGCGCCCCTTTAGTCTCCAACCCTTCTTCTGATCCGAAGACTCCAAACAACGTGATCCCAGTCTTCTCCGGTGGTGCCCCTGAAGGATCTGTGGGGCAAGTAAAAATGCACCACCGTCGCCCTGAAATCCTTCCAAGATGCGGGGATCCTCTACAAGGGGAACTGTCGGATCCCTCCACCCAGCGAGATGGAGCCAAAGCCTCGTCCCGACGAATTCATTTGGTTCCTGAGCCACTTGGAGAGGGGGCTAGATTTCCCCATGTTGATCTTCTTCTGGTGGTTCTGCGCATATTACGCGATCAAACCGTCGGATCTGAGGCCACACAGCGAGCAGCTCGCCATATTAGTGGCTTTCTGCGAGTGCTATTTGGGGTGTCGCCCCTATTTTCCTTTGTGGCTGGAGCTGTTCCATGGCTGCATCAGCCGCGAGGGATTCGGCAGCCCCATCCTGGCGGCGGGACGTGTTACCTTCCAGCTGAAGCCCAAGGCCATGTTTGTGAAGCTTCTGCTACCGAAGAAGGCCGCCAGTGAATGTAAGAAAAGCTGGTTCTATGTGAAGGAGTCCACTCCCGACGGCGAGGTGCCGCTCCCAATGTACACAGCCGAGAGGAGCGAGCCTCGCCAGTTGTTGGTGACCATGCTTACTGATGATCAGAGGATGGTTGTTGATGAAATGCTGACACGAATCAAGGAGCTTAAGAAGGAGGGTCTCGAGACCATCAATTTGTATAACTACTGGCTCGGGCGGCGGCTGGTTCCGCTGACTACCCGAGCCCACTCGATGTACCAGTACACTGGTAAAGATGACACCACAAAGGCGACCAAGGAGGTTTGGGAGTCCAAGGACTACGTTGCCACGCTGAAAAAGATCACGGAGGCGGAGTACGCCGACCCGAAGGCCGGGATTTCTCCATACACCGCCGCCGGGAAGCGTCAGGCCCCCCAGTAAATCCCCTTTCTCGATTTGATTTCGTAGTCGTAGCTTTGTAGTCGCAGTTTTGCAGTCGTGGCCTTTGTGCTTGTTCTAATCAAGTTGTCACTTCTTTGTCTCTACTAGCTGTTCCAAGTCCCGGAGAATTGGCTTCCTCCGCTCGATGAAGAGGTTCCCACTGAGCTTGAGGAGGGGGAGGTGGAGGAGTCCTCTGAGAGTGAGGACGAGATCATGGAGGCACGCACCCCTCGTCTGCGGCTCGGAAGACCCGCGGGCAGAAACATCGCGAGTTGGAGACAAGTCGCGACCTCAAAGAACACGACAGCGACGTCGACATCGTAGAAGAGCAAAGTTTGCGGTGCATGGCCACTTCGGCCAAGCCCGCATTGAAGTTGAAGTTGCCACCGAAGACTAAACAACCAGTGAAGGCCAAGCCGGTGGCGAAGCCGAAGTCGACGGCGAAGTCGCTGGCCAGATCCGTGGCGATGTTTGACTCGGACGACGAGTCTGACAACACAGAAGCCCGGGACACGGCCAAGACTCCGGAGTATCCTGCTCCGAGGATGGACATGGAGGCCGCGGACGTGGTTGTGGAAGTTCCACTCGCCACCATTGCGTCGGAAGCATCGGCGCCTCCGGAGACAGAGATTGAAGCGGCCAAAAGTTCAACGACTCCACCACCAAAGGAGGTGGCTGCCTCGATGTTGCTGGAGATCTTTGTAGCTGCAGCCTCATCGGTGGACAAGCCTGTGATGTCATGGTCAGCGCGTGTGTTGGAGAGGGGGCTCACGCGCAAGCTGGACCCGGAACTAGAGAAGCCTGCGCACATCAGCACCGGACTACGCGCCCTCCTGGTCACGAAGTAAGTCTCCGCTACACCGTTTTCTGTTACTTTTGGGGTTTTAGCGGAACACTGATTGTGACGACCTTGTAGGATTGGCGCCAAGAAGATCAGCCGTCCTTCAGTGGCCATGGTCCCGCCGATCGATACCGAAGGGAGAGCCGACCCATCCAAGAAGAGGAAGGTCGTCATCGTCGAGGCGCCGATTGAGGCCGCGAACAAGAAGAAGCCGAGTGACCCTGTTACCACAGCGGAGGAAGTCGTGGGTAAGGATGACCCCTCTATTCCTATTGAAGAAGAGGTGGTTGTCGGCTCAGAGCCAGGTAAGATGATCCTGCCAGCGGAAACGCCAGCCTCGACGATCGGTGCCCAAGTGAGAACGGTCGCGACGTTCCCACGCTTTATTACGAGGGCTTTTGCCACGACGACTACAACCCAGCCGCCACAAGTTCTGGAGATCTTCGACGGTGATGTCGAGAAGCGGCGCGGGCGTACGCTGTTCGTGGTTCCTTCCGGACGCCAGTGAACTGCATAGCATGCTAGGCGCTGCCATCCAGGTATGTCCAGTCCTCGAGGATCTAGTTGCGGGATTTCAGCGGCTAGACACTGAAAAGGTCGATTGTCCAGACCCTGAGGGTCTAGTCGCTGAATTTCAGTGGCTAGACACTCGAAACTTTCGATTGTCCAGTCCCCGAGGGTCTAGTCGCTGAATTTCAGCGGCTAGACACTCGAAACTTCGACTGTCCTTGTTCTCATTACAATTTTGTGTGCAGGGTTTGCAGAAGGAGTCTTCTGAGTGGTTGGCCGCGAAAGAGCAGCTGGAACGCGACCTACGAGTAGCGCAGGAGGCCAATAGACGGCTCCAGGCGACTGCGGGTGAGTTGTTGTGCTTTTAAGGGCTTGATTTCCTTGTAGTTGTACGGTTTTTCTTATTGTTGTCTTCCTTGATTCAGACGAACATGCCGCTGCACTTGCCAAGGCTCACGAAGGCTACATTCCGGTTGTCGAGCTAGAGACTACGAAGGCATCGTTAGCCGCAGTAGAGGAACAAGGTAACTCGTTAGCGAAGGAGTTGGAGGCGGCTAAAGCTTCGATGATTTCTTTTGAGGAGCGGGCCAAGGCCATGGTCATCGTGGCAGAGGAGGAGCGGTAGGACTCCGACTCTCTAATCGTCGGCCTACAAGGGAAGCTGTCTGCGCTGGAGAAGTTTGGTACAGAGAACTGTCGCAAGCTTCTTGGTAAGGGTTTCTTTCCTTGTGCTTGGTAGTAGTGGGCGAGTCCCCGAGCAGGCGAGTCCTCGAGCAGGCTGACCCGCAGGTATGCTGTCGCGTGAACTTGATTTTATAACATTGCAGATGTGATAGGTCAAGGAGACCCAGTAGTGCAGGCGTTCGATGCCACGTAGAGCGTGGCGGCGGTGGTGAACATAGCCACTACATCGGCGATGTGCGTCCAAGCCGTCCTCCAGGGAATTTCCCCCACCGAGGTGATTCCTGCAGGCCTGACGGAGGTGTGGCGTTATCTGGAGGAAGCGCCTGCCATAGTCGAGTGGATGGCACGGTCGGCCTTCCGTCACGGAGCCACGACGGCGCTGAGTCTTGGACTCACGCACTTCCCTGACAACTTCGACCTTGACCACATCACAAGTGGATACCCCTCGGTGACTGGCTCGGTGGAGATCGTAGAGGTGTTGAAGCTGACCGCCAAGGCTACTCCTTTTGTAGAGCGAGTGTTGGCGATGGGTGATCTGCTACCGTACGAGGAGACGCTGCAGGCACCGAATGACCCCGAGACTAAGCATCATGACCTGAAGTCGGAGCAACCCTTTCGGTCGTCGCTCACGAAGCAATTGAAGACATATCCGGCGAACCCTTGGGAGCCTTTTGTCCGGGTCAAGGGTGATGGTGGCGCCTCCTCGTCGAAGCCTGCAGAGTGAAAAGTTTGTCCTGGGGCATTTTGTTAGTCACGGCGACTGGCCGCTTTTGTAATATATCCTGATGATGAACAATATATGTTGTTACTGAAGATAAAATGTCAATCGAATCGCATTTGCTTTGTGATTTTTGTATGTTTGAGTTTTTGGTTGTGCGAGTCCCCGAGCGTGTCCGCCCTTTAGTGGGGCTAACCTCGCGTTTATGTATGTTGGTTTGTATTAGGTTGTTGCATTAACCGAAGTCGACTCGCCGTGGCTCCTGGAACCAGTTTCTTGGCGACCCCAAGGGGTGCTCTATACTTGGCTGTTTTCCAGAACGTGAATGGGATCGGTTATGCGAGTCCCCAAGCGTGGTACTTAGCCGTTCTAGTCACATGCCCAAGGTAGGTGAGGACATGGTGCGTTGTTTGTAATGTTTCTCTCCTCCTTGCTCCTAAAGCCAGTCGTGTGGCGAGTCCAGGGCATGCTCTCGTACTTGGTGTGTTCCTGAGCCGCGTGAGGGTTGTTCTGGACAAGTCCTCGAGCGTGGTACTTAACCGTTCGAGTCGCTATGCACAGAGATGGAGAGGACAGGTCGTTGTGAGAAGCATGTTCGGTTGTCTTGGCTCGGCGGGACAGTCGGGCGAGGCGACTCTGACGGTGGCTCCGGGTAGCATTTTCATGGACGGCGCAAGACCCAAATATTTTCGGTGCCCTTGGGCCACAGTACTTAGCCGTGCCGGTCGCTCGACCAAGGGTTGACTTCTATAGGTTAGCATTTTGCTAAATGTACGAGTGCGATTGGCACAAGAAAATGGCGAGTAGACACAATTTGTGCGATTCGAATTGATTTCATTATATAGCAGCTAGGTACAAGTTTTAGCTCTATGTATAGAATTTTCGGAGGAGATTTACATTCCATGGCCGCCCGATGTCAAGTGGTCATCACCTCGTATATCGATGAGGTAGTAGGCGTCATTTCCAAGGACTTGCCCTATGGCGAATGGTCCCTCCCATCGGGGAGAAAGCTTGGGCATGCCCTTCTTGTCCTGGATGAGTCGCAGGACCAGGTCGCCTTCCTGGAAGGTGCAATCTCGTTGTCCTCCTCCGCATAGTTGATGACCTGAGGCGAGTCATGTTCCAGGTCAGTCGGCATGACGGCTTCAGCACCATATACCATGAAAAAGGGTGTAAACCCTGTCGATCGGTTGACGAAGGTGTGAATGCCCCATAGCACGGAGGGGAGCTCTTCGACCCAGCATCCGAGAGTCTGCTCAAGGGGGACTTGTAGTCTTGGATTGAGGCCGTGGAGGATGTGCTGGTTTGCGCACTCTTCTTGGCCGTTCGATTCCGGATGTGCGACTGAGGCGAGGTCATGTCGGATTCCGTGCTCTTCGCAGAAGTCAGCCATGGCAGCCTTGGCAAAGTTGGTGACATTGTCCGTGATGATGCTGTGCGAGTAGCCGTACCGGTACATTAGCACGCGGAGGAACTTGGTGGCGGTCTTGCCGTCAGACTTCTTGATTGTCTTTGCCTCGACCCACTTAGTGAACTTGTCGACGGTGACCAGGAGGTGGGTGTAGCCTGATGGGGCTTTTTTGAACCGTCCCACCATGTTGATGCCCCATACGGCAAATGGCCATGTGATGGGGATGGTCTTGAGGGCCGAACCGGGAATGTGCGTTTGGTTGGCGGATTTCTGGCACCCGACGCATCGTTGCATGATGTCAGTGGCGTCGGCATGTGCGGAGAGCCAGTAGAAGCCGTGGCGCGTGGCCTTCGCGACTAGCAACCGGGCGCCGGCGTGGATGTCTTGGAGGATCTTGCGTCCTTCTTCTGGTTGTACGCAGCGCTAAAACACGCCGGTCACGCTGTGCTTGTGGAGCTCGCCATTGATGATGACGGAAGATTGATAGCGGTGCATGACCATTCGCGCCTCCGTCTCGTCCGCGGGCAGGATCTTGTGCTCGAGGTAGGCGAGGTATGGTGTAGTCCAGTTGCTGGGCTCCGTGATCATGGCGACCAGAGCGGGCTTGGGTTACAGCAGGATCCCGATGTCGATCTCCTTTGGGAGAGAGACTGAAGTCTTGTCGATGATGTTGAGGAAGACGCCCGTAGGTAGTGTTTGGCGAGCCGATCCGATGCGCGAGAGTGTGTCGGCTTCTTCATTTTTGCGGCGATCGATCCACTCAATGGAGTATTTGGCGAAGTAGCCCCCAGTTGGTCCACCGCCTGTCGATAGGCTATCATGTTGGGGGCGACTGCATCGCAGGTACCCGCGACTTGCGCGGTGATGAGGTCAGAGTCATCGTAGCACTTGAGGCGATTGACATTCATCTCCTTGGCAGTCGAGTCATGTGGCGTTGTGGCTCGAGAGTGAGCGGTGGTATGTCGAGACGACTGTCCTGAAGGGTAGTGTTGGTGGTCTGTTGGGTGTGGCAGAGCAGCTGTATGTCGGGGCGGCAGCCCAAAAAGTGCAGCACTGCTAAAGGCGTGGACCTCGTATTGTGTGGACGACAAGGTTGCCCTTGATGCTAGACGTCGGTGTCGCATTGGCGCAGCTCGCTTGGGGCATGTTTGTTTGCTCGGGGCCATATTTCCCCTTTTCCTATTTGGCCGGCTAGATGCTGAATGTGGCCAAATTTGTCTTGGGTCAAGTTTGGCACTTTATTTGGTAGCCCACATCTAATTTTCCTGCAATTTGGCTACTTACTTGCTTTCCAACAACCCTAATTATGGCTTGTTCGATGCAAAAACATGCATGTTTGGTTGCACATGTGGTAGTGTTGTGGTCACCACTTCTCACAAGTGGTGATGTTACCTAGATACTAGCAGTACCAAATATGCAACAATTAAACTGGCAGTACCAAATTTGAATCCTAGCTACTAGCAAATATCAGTTCACAATAATGTTACCTAGCTACTAGCAAATGACAGTTCAACATAATATTACCTAACTACTACGAATAATTGTTTTCCACCAACATTAGGGGTTATTCATACAACACAAGGGCACCACTTCATCAGTCCTTCTTATTCACTTCTTCATCTTCGGATCCTATAGTTTCCTCTCGTCTCCCACATGTCGAGGGCTCACTCTCCTGTTCCTCCAAGCAGCACAATCGTTATGCGCAACACCATGGACACCATCAGTGTCATTATTTCAGGAACTACATCTTCCTCTTTCAGAAAGTATTCATCTGCGCCAAATTGCAAGATCCAGTTGTGCAAAATACACATGCTAGAACAAGCTTAACTTGGGTGGGGTAAGAATGGAAAGGCTTCTAATCAAGGATCTTAAAACTGTTCTTTAGAGCAGCGAAAATCCTCTCAACCATGACTCTAAGGCTAGAGCGCCTGAGATTGAAAAGTTCCTCGGGGGGTCCTAGGATAGTTTCTAGCAGAGAACTCATTAAGATGGTACCTTGTTGACCTGAAGGGTGGAAGAATTCCAGGCCGACAAGCATACGCGACATCTGCTAGGTGGAACTTTCCTTCATGGAGCTTAAGCCCATCACCTCTCTCAAGGCTGTCATTCAGAATTGTGGCATCATAGGCAGATCTTTCACAACCAGTAAGCACATATGTGAATTTCATGTCAAAATAAACAACGGCAAGCACATTCTGGCTGGGGTAGTTCTTTCTCCCCCTGTATGCAGCCTGCTCGGCTTTTGACACTCTAGCCATGACATGAGTACCATGAATTGCTCCAATAAAATCCTAGAATTACAAGAATGTTAGGCGGAAGTGTAATACAACCATCTCGTGAAGTACAAGGTAGAGTTGCTCACCTTGAAAAATGGGAACCATCGACTGTTGCCTTGTATCTTTGAGGGGGTTTGACCACTAGGTGGCTTGACCATCTCTCCCCTACGCTCGCTAACAACATAGAACACCTAATGGAAATACTGAGAAATCATCTCGGTAGATCTCCATGTGTTGTGAATCACTCAGAATCTCTGGTTATGTCCCAGAACATGAAGAAACAGAGCCACTTGCTCTTCGATAGAGGTGTTGATGTTGTGCTTAAACAAACTCCTAGACATTAATGTTTGCACAAGATGGTTAAAAGGATCCCTTCTCATCCTGAGCATGACAATAGTCTCTGTATCGTTGTTGTTGTAGATGTAGTTTAGATTTACCATCCTCTCTTTGTCGTGTTGCGTCATGGGGTCATATGTCACTTCCACCCTGTTAGTCCTACCAGCCGCTCTTATGTGGATCAAGATCATCCATGCATGAATCACAGCAACCAGGGCAACTACCTGGATGATAACCTTCAACTGTTGGTCCTAAATAGAGTAGCATTGCATAAGTATTCTAGGTACTACCCTAATGTCGAGCTAACTACCTAGGTAGTAACGTAGAGGAGGAGGAGGCAAGGACAAGGTTCTTACCTCCATAGCTGCAGACGTCGATGAGTGGCAGCAGGCGGAGAAGAAGACGAGGGAGAAGCCGATGCCGCGAATCTACGAGGCCTCTGACGTCGGAGCCGGAGAAGATGTAGCAGCCAATGCCGGAGTGGTCATAGCAGCCGTTGTCGGAGATCTAAATCACTAATGTCTCCGCCGCCCAAGAAGAGGATGGGTTTTCTCCCAGCGAGTGGTGACATTATAAGAGGGAGGTGACCTACTTTTTGCGCCATACAACGCTGCAATTTTCCTGGCTCCCGCCATCTTCACGCTGCCTCCTCGCGCTCGCCAGGGCATGTCCCCGTGAAAACGCCCAAAATCGACGTTCCTAGCGGGCCAACTTTTAGCCTGCTTCAAAACCCGTGCGAGAAAATTCATATGACCTAGCAACACAAACAGGCCAAGTTCTTCCGGCGCCATGCGAGAGATGGAAAAGCGGGCTAGCAAACACGCCCTTGAGATTTGCTTCTTCATCTATGTTGGAGTGTCATGTGTCTACTCCTCCTATAGCAGTCGTAGCATCTTCTCTCTAGTATTGGTGGGAGACTGGCCGGTCTCGAGGAGTAGTGGTTTGAGTTTGGTCCTAGTGGTTCTAGGGTCATGTGTGGGCTAGGCCCCGTGGTGTCGGTGTTTTTTTATGCTTTTTCGCCCGTTTTTCGCTAATTAACTTGACATCTTCTTTTTAATTAATGGATAAGTCAACAAAAACTTCGCCTTTAACAAGAATATCAAAAGCAAGTAGAGCAGTTCTGTTTGCACTTGGTACCGTCTCACAGGCCGGGTGTCCATATGCGAAGAACGTACTGGATGTGCATGGCAGGATGGGGTACGACTGTGAAATGGCACGCGTGCGTCCTGCTGTTGTTTCTGCTTTCACGTATGGGAATGTGCTTTCCATCACCGGAGTTTGCAAAGGTAAAAGGAGTAAAGTTCGTAGGTAATGTTGTGTCACCTCATCCGGTGCAGTGGTGGGAGCCGGACGAGCGAAGCACGTCACATGCGACCACCAAATAAGAAGATGGACGTCCCCATCTCATGATCGCTATAGCCTCTGGAATCATTAGTTCGTTTTTTTTTTTTTTTGGAGAGTACGGGGTCCTTCCCAAAGCGATGGGATCTCTCTGACGTAACTGTCGGCTGTTTGGAATAGAGGATGCAAAAGTAACTTTAGACGACTTGTACTGGATGTTGCAAAAGTTGTGAAAATTCAAACAGAGCCGAGAGGGGTTTAAGCCACCGGCAGATAGTAGGACTCTAGCCGATGATTAACATGTCGTAGCTTCTCCTATTTGTTTGTAATACTAGCAGAGCACATAGAGTTGCAACACGATGACTCACAACAGTCACGAGCTGACAAAAGCGTACATCCTCGCAATGTGCCCCAATCATCCCTCGAGGCTCCAGCGATCACCATGGATTTATCAACCGCACACAAGATTGTTCCACCGACAAGTCCAACAAGAGACCGTGGCATTGCGCCTTGCATGCCCGAACAACCGCACTGAAAGCTACTCGGCTCCGGCAGTCTACGCGGACGAACACCGAATTTCTCTTGCATCACGGCATCTTGAGCGGCACGATCCATTTAGGACTTTGCTTCGATAGTTTGGATCGCCCAGAGAGGAAATGGGTCACGGTCCGGCCGGCCAAGCCAGTGCGTCCAGTGGCTAGACTCAAACGGTCCGTTATTCACACTTTTTTTAACCATTTTCATTAATTTAAAAACATAATTTACACAATGAAAGAAAAATAACGAAAACCTATCTATGGGCGTTGTCGGCATCGTTGGCTGCAACCAAGCCAGGTACTCGTCCTCCTCCATCAAGAGATCGATGTACGGCGGCGGTGCTTAGGGGCCCTGCTGCGGCCACGCCCGATGGCGCCGACAACGGTGGAACCTCCTGCTCAGTCCACGCGGCATGCGGTGCCGCGTGCAGTGGCAGCGGTGGTGGAGGTGGCAGCTCTGCCTCGTGCGCCACCACCATTGTAGTGAGCTAGATGTTGTCCTCCAACCTAGCCCAGGTGTACTTCTTGTCCTCGTCCTGCTTGGGCAGCTCGATGGCGCGCGCGGTGGTGTCCTCCTCTCATAGCCTGGCGGGAGAGCGACCCCGCCCTCCTGCTTCACGACGACGCATGTCCCGTTGCCACCGTCGAAATCATCCTTGTCGTCGAAGTGCATGGGCAGGTTGTCGTACTAGCCTCGACTGGAACTCGCCTCGGTACGAGCTCGTCCGCTGCTCATCCTGCTCCCAGGGGAGGAACTTTGCCCAGAAGTCCTTCTGGTGGTACCGACAGTCATGTTGCAGCACCGACGGGGCAGCTTGATGTGACTATGCATCTCCGCTTCCAACACCGGTCCGTCAGCTCGTAGAGGCAGTACCGATATCCTGTCGACGTTGAGGTGCCATCCGCCAGCGAGGGACAAATCATGGTGGTTGCACAGACCTCCCTCGTCCCACTACAGAATGCAGTTGCACTGGCACGTACTAGCAGTCGCGTTCCTATCGCTCGGGCTGTGGCACGGGTACATCCCCCACCGGGCCCATGAAATCCTCCGCCCATGGAGGCGGCGGCAGGTTATAATGGCATCTGACCGGAGCTGCTCTGGCGCGTGCTGGAGGCGACGGTGTTGGCGACCACTGAGCGCAGCGATGACCTGAGGACGATCCTGCCTCATGGTTGTTGTCGGTCTTCTTCTGCCACGACGACATCTTCATGGCGCTGGCTAGGGAGAGAGGAGGAGGGAAATGTCGCATGTGTGGTGTGTGTGGGGAGAGACGGTCGTAGGGCCATTATAAGAAGCCCTGGACATCAATGTTGGGCAGGCTACAGCGCCTTCGGCATAAATGCCAGAGCAGGAGTTCAGGCGGCGCCTCGCAGCGGTCAGCACCGGCATTAATGGCCATGGATGCTGGCGTCGGTCACCCATCTGAATGCCAGTGGCCAGCGCCATCGTAGGCATCAGGCACGTGGAGACCGTTTGGTCGCTTCCAAGCGGCCCCGGTGCGAGCGAGGGAGGGCACGCGCTTGGCGCGTTCGGCCCGGCACATTCGTGCCCCAAATTTGGTGAACCGTTGGGTCGTGTTAGTCCATTTGGGTCGCGCTGGAGCATACACGGCCTTCCCTCCTGTCTGCGTGGACAGGTTCAGATCGGTTTGGACCAAATGAGTTGTGCCGCTAGAGATGCCCTTAGAGCATATTCATCCTGTATTGGGTCCTTTGGAACCAAGAGCCATTTTGGGTGGGTGTCTTCCCACCTCCTATTTCATAGGCGGCTCCTGGTAGCTTTTGAAAAGAATTGTTTACAATTTTGAATGGAAACTAAACAGTCTCAGCCATAATTCAATGTTCCGGCCAAGTAAAATACAAGTAGTATCGGCTATAATTCAAAATCCTGGTCATATTACAAGAGGAAATGCAAATCAAATGGAGTCAACCAGAGGACAACTCATTTATCATGCTCATCAGCTCCTCGACAGTGCATGCCGGCTCCTCGGCCGAGATCGCTGGCTCTTCCCTCCCTGACAGTGTCGGCGTAGCCGTTGCCGATGCCCTCTATATGCCCATTTATTCAAGGATTGCATACGGATCATAAAATGCACACCTTCTCCTCATCTTCCATGATCGATGTGTCGACTGTCAAAAGAGCAAAATGTTCCTTCCTCTTCTTCATCGCAACTCTCATCCATCTCGAGCTTGATTTTGTCATGTTTCTTTTCCATGATAACGTTCCAACTTGCATCAACCTCTTACCGCCACAAGGTCGAGCTTGATGATACCTTGGCATGTCACTTGTCGGTGGATGTTTCCAATGGGGCATCCATCGGCATCCGTTGGGGACCATTATCAATGATGCTACCATTTCCGCTCTTCTTGAGTTGTCACCACACAAGCTTCCATTAATCGAGACCTTTGAGATTCATGTAAAAATACGTCAACTTGAATTGCTTGTCTTCGTTTTGCACTTGATACACTTGTAGCACGTTGACCAACTAAGCTACAAAGCACACAAAGCCGAGGTCAATTCATAGCCGAGGTCGGGTCTTGTGTGGGTACTCTCTATCCACGAAATTCATTCACCGAGTGTTGTATAATAACCCACCTATTTGATATAGCCTCTTGACTCTTTTCATAATGATCATGGCGCAATCGGGGTTGACAATCTTGAGTTCATCAAATTTGGCCTTGATTCGACTCAAATAGGAATCACTAGTTTGATTGGAACCTCTGATCGGATCAAGCGACATGGCCAACCAGGCATCACAAAGCAATTTTTCCTCAAAGTACTTCTATAAGAGGCCTCGGGATCTACCCTCCCTCTTGCCCTCTCCCTTGCCTTGTCCATCCTCCTCTTCTTCCCCATCGTCATCTTTGTCTCCCTCTCCCTCTTCCCTTTCCTCTTCTTAATCCTCCTCATCTTCGAATGCATGTTGTGTGTTGTCGTCAGTATTAATCATGTCATTCATGGTGCCATGATCCATCTTGACACATAAACACAAGGGCAACGTAAGTCCATGATCATGGCTTGCACACAAAAAACTAATGATGATGGTCATACCTCGTAGGGGGCGAGCCACTAGGTTGCATTTCGTTGAACATATGATAGGCATCCAGGACGGGAAACGCCGAACATGATGCGCTAGTGAACTCGTCGTGAGCATGGTACCTTCAATCGTGCATGGACGACAACGAATCATCATATGGATTGTTGAGTTCAATGGTGCTGGCATGCGTAGCATGGCAGCAATCTGTGTGGATCGGCGAAAACACCTCTTTTGGGTTGAAGCCATCATGCTCGCTCTCTCTGTAATGATAGTTTGGAAGAGAAATAACTTGTATTGATTTAGAAAATATTACAACGTTTATATAGAAGAGAGAGAGAGTCGGCCGGTCTAGGGTTGGGCCCTAAACCGACTTAGGCTAGAGTTCTACTCCAATACAAAACAAACTCTAATACCCCCGCAGTGTCAACGTCGGGTGCCACGATGTTGAGACTAGAGCGAATGTCGATGAAGGATGAAGGATGTAGTCCTTTGGTAAAAATATCTGCAAACTGTGCACTCGTTGGAACATGTAGAACACGAACTTCTCCAAGAGCAACTTTTTCCCGAACAAAATGAATGTCGATCTCGATGTGCTTGGTATGACGATGTTGCACGGGGTTGGAGGCCATATAGACAGCTGATATGTTGTCACAGTAGACAATAGTGGCGTGCTGGACGGGACGCTGAAGTTCCACAAGTAGTTGGCGAATCCAAACTGCTTCAGCATCAGCATGCGCAACCGCCCTGTATTCCGCTTCAGTCGAAGACCGGGAGACTGTAACCTGCCTTTTCGATGACCAAAAAACAAGATTATCACCTAAATAAACACAAAAGCCAAATGCGGATCGTCGAGTATCTTGACATCCTGCCTAGTCTGCATCAGAATAAACTATCAAGCTTGTTGGGGAGGATAATTAAGAAGTAGACCATGATCAAGAGTGCCTTTTAAGTACCGAAGAATCTTTTTGACATGAGCTAGATAGGGTAAACGAGGATCATGCATATAGAGACATGCTTGCTGAACAGAATAAGAAATGTCAGGTCTGGTGAGAGTGGCGTATTGCAAAGCACCAACAAGACTACGATATAGAGTTGGATCGGGGACAGAATCACCTTCAGCTGAAAGTTTTGAGCCAACATCAGCTGGTGTACGACAAGGTTGACAGTCTATCATGCCTGCTCGGTTTAAGAGATCAAGAATGTATTGACATTGAGAAAGAAATAGAGTAGAAGATGTTCTAGTGGCGGTAACACCGAGAAAATGATGAAGTGATCCTAAATCAGTCATAGAAAATTCTTTGTTGAGAAGAGTAATGATATGTTTAAGAAAAGAATCAGAAGAAGCTGTAAGAACAATGTCATCTACGTATAGAAGAAGATATGATGTGTGAGAGGAAGAATGAAAGATAAAAAGAGATGTATCAGATTTAGAAGGAAGAAAGCCAATAGTTTGAATAAATGTAGCAAAACATTGAAACCAGGCATGAGGAGCTTGTTTGAGACCATACAAAGATTTCTTGAGAAGACAGACAAGATTGGGATTAGAGGAATCTTCAAAACCGGATGGTTGTTGGCAATATACAGTTTCATTGAGAGTTCCATTAAGAAAAGCATTTTTTACATCAAGTTGATGAATAGACCAGGAAGAGGAGACTGCAAGACTGAGAATAATGCGAATAGTGTTGGGCTTAACAACAGGGGAGAAAGTTTCATCAAAGTCAATTCCTTGTTGTTGAGAAAAACCTCTGCAAACCCAACGAGCCTTGTACCGAGCCAAAGACCCATCGGAGTTATACTTATGACGAAAAATCCACTTTCCCGAGACAATATTGGCGCCAGATGGTTTAGGAACGAGAGTCCATGTATTATTTTGAATAAGAGCATTGAACTCATCTCGCATGGCAGAGTGCCATAATGGATCGAGAAGGGCTCGTTTGTAGGAACTTGGGATAGGAGAAATCGAAGGAGTAGCCGAAAGATTGAGAAAACGTCGAGGAATATGGAAGCCCCATTTGCCACGAGTACACATAATATGATCATTTGTAGGAATGGGTATTGGAACGGCATGAGAAGGAATGTGAGTAGTTGGGGAAGGAGATGATTGAGTAGGGGTGTGTTTGAGGCGGGAGAGACAGAGTTGGATGATATGCTAACGGGAGACTCTGCCGCGGTAGGAGAAGGAGACGCGGCAGGAGGTGAGGCTACCACGGCAGGGGTTTGGGCAGATTCAGCTGCCGCGGCAGGGTTTTGGCTGCCACGGCAGGGTTTTGGGGGGTTTTGGCTGCCGCGGCAGGGTTTTCGACGGGAACAAAAACATGACGCGATATAGGGGCAGTAGATGTGGATAGAGGGGTAGGGACCGTCGGTGACTGAATGGTCGAAAAGGGAAAAGTATTTTCATCGAAAGTGATGTGACGAGATATAAGAACACGACCAGAGGAGGGATCAAAACATTGTGATCCTTTGTGATCATCGGATGGACCTAAATATATACATGGCAATGATCTTGGAGCGAGTTTATTGGCAGCAATAGATGAAGTGGTAGGAAAGCAAAGGTAGCCAAAAACACGTAAATCAGAATAATCGGGGTGAGATAGAAAAAGAGATTGAAAGGAGGAATAAAGTGAACATGTTTTGATTGGTCGTATATTTAGAAGATAGGTGGCAGTCCGGAGAGCCTCAGCCCAAAAACATGGTGGAAGAGATGCTTGAATGAGGAGAGTGCGTAAGATGTCGTTGATAGAACGAAGAGAGCGTTCAGCCTTGCCTTTTTAAGGAGAAGTGTAAGGACACGAAAAACGAAATAGGATGCCTTGGGAGAGAAAAAAAGTTTTGTTTTGGTTATTATCAAATTCTTTTCTGTTGTCACATTGGATGAAACGAATAGGGAGGCTAAAGTGTGTTAGAACATATTGTCGAAAATTAAGAAAAAGTTGATGAACATCACATTTAGCACGAAGAGGAAAGGTCCAAACATAACGAGAATAATCATCCAAAATAACGAGATAATATTTGAAACCAGAAACACTTGGTATTGGAGAGGTCCATATATCACAATGTAACAATTCAAACAGAAAAGAACTATAGGTTGAAGAAGTGCCGAAAGGTAATCTAATATGTGTGCCGCATTGACAGGCATTACAAACTGAGGAATCATGCGAAGAACTATCACTAGATATGCGAAACTCTTGAAGCAGGGAGGACATGGTATGTTTATTGGGGTGACCAAGACGACGGTGCCAAAGGGTGACGGAGGCAATCATGGCTTGAGGTGTGGAGGTGGGTGCACCATGGAGAGGATAGAGATCGCCCGAACTATTGTAACGAGCGAGGACCGCCGCCATTTTCAGATCCTTCACAGACAAACCAAAGGGATCAAATTCGATGGAAACATTATTATCAATAGTAAATTGTCGAACAGATATTAGATTTTTAATTAATGAGGGAGCAACTAGGATATTTCGTAGAATAAAATTGATGTTTGGATTAATGATGTAAGATTGGCCGGTGCAAGAGATGGGGATAGAAGATCCATCGCCAATGGTGATAGAAGGAAAAAGAGAGGAAGAACAAGCTGACAGAAAATCCATATTTGAAGACATATGCGAGGAAGCACCAGAATCAAAAATCCAATCCGTACCTTCGTGATTGTTGAGTGTAAAATTGCTCATGGCAGCGATGAAGGCGGCTTGGTCCCAGCTTGGTGGAGCGGTTGACGGAGCGGGAGACGTAGGCATGTACTGAGGAGCTGGAGTAGCATTGTACATGTAGGGCAGCGACGTCGGCGAGGCCACGTATTGAGGTGGCGCCATCTGGGCCATCTAGGGAGGGGGTGCCGCCTGCGCGGTGTAGCCTTGCTGAGGCTGTCGTCCAAGGATCCCGGGGGAACCGATTGCAAGACGGAGCCCGGGACTCCAGGTTTCGGTGTAGGCGGGAGGGGCCCCGTAGGGAGACGGAGCGGACCAAGGCATGGACCACGCCTGAACAAGTCCAGTCCACGGGTCGTGCGGAGGTAGCCATGTCGGAGCCGATGGTGGTGCTGTCGGGGGCGACGTAGGTGGAGCAGGAGCAGTTGGTCGAGGTTGAGGCGGTCTGTACGTGGTATTCTTCCCGCGATAATTTGGACTTGGACGCCATCCAGGTGGGGGCTGCGGGGCAGCGTGGGGAGGGCCGACAGAGGGCGCCGGAGGGGGAGGCCGAGCCGCCGTGTGGAACACCTGAGCTTGAGTGGGGCGCGATGCTTTGCGAGCTTGCGCCGTGGCCTCCAGTTGGAGGAGAGATCGGACTTCAGCGAAAGTGGGACGCGGGCGCATCATCGGAATAAAGGCCACCTGCTTGTCGAATTGCTCGCCGAGGCTGACAAGGAGAGCATTGATGAGTGTGCGATCTTCAACATGGTCGCTGAGCTCACGTAATTCGTCGCCGATAGCCTTGATCTTCTGGCATAGAACGGTGACAGAGGCGTCTCCTTGAGACATGGTGCGGAGCTTGGTATGTAGGGCATTGATGCAGGCGTCGCTATTATCCTGGAAAAGTTGTTGAAGAGAGGCCCATAGATGCGCGGCAGTGGCATCGTCGTTGGAGACAAGATTGAAAAGCTCGGTGGATATGCGGGTGTAGATCCATTGTATAATTGCTAGATCATCTTGGACCCAGCGAGGATCGGCAGGACGAGGCACCGAGTTCGGATCGACGTGATCACGAAGACCACATCGGCCGAGATGAACATGAAATAAGTGGCGCCAATGATAGTAGTTGTGAAGTGCAAGATCTAGGGTAATAGGTATGAACAGAGAGACGTTGGAGATTGTATCGGCTAAAGAAATTGGGGCTATTTGGATAGGATTTTGTTGGGTAATAGGGGTAGAGGTGGAGATAGAGGAGGTGGAGGAGGAGGGTTTCACGCCGGCGGCGCGAGCTTCCACCGCGGTCCAGAGAGGACCTTTCGGCGGCGGCGGTGGAGTAGGCGGCGGCGGTGGAGTAGGCGGAGCCATCTAGGTGCGGAAAAACCTAGGCGTCTGATACCATGATAGTTTGGGAGAGAAATAACTTGTATTGATTTAGACAATATTACAACGTTTATATAAAAGAGAGGGAGAGTCGGCCGTCCTAGGGTTGGGCCCTAAACCGACTTAGGCTAGAGTTCTACTCCAATACAAAACAAACTCTAATATGTAAGAGGAAGAGAAAATTGATAGCGGCGTCGCACTCTCGCCTTATTGGAAGCCCACAAAGTTCTCCCTTGACTTCCTCCTGACACAGGTGCAACGGTGGTCGTGTTGATCTCTTGTCTTACCACAAGGTTTACAACCGCCATGGTCACCTTTTTCTACAAGGCATTGTGTAACCATTGCGTTCTTTTGTGGCATACCTCCGTCAGATAACTAACGTTAGTCCCCTAGACCGATTCCAGTATATCCTCCGGCCCGACCTTAGGTTGCGGCTTCTTGCGAGGCTTGACAAAGGTCCCCTTCGGCCTACTGTTCCCTCCTTCACCTTTGGTCCATTTGGCACCTTCAGAGGTGACATTACGGTGACAGATGGAAGTGATCGAGGGTGCTCACTGATGATGGCGTGGGATGTGGTAGTGAATGAGAGCGGTTAGGGCAAAATAAATGAGTTGCAAGGGGAAATGTGTGAAATCAAATAGCAGTCCACGGTGTCACTAACATGTGTATCGTGTGGGTGCTTCTGTCAAGCGTGCACAAGGCCCCTGTGGGGCGGGATGACTAGGGAGCGCCAGACACTATTAGGCCCCATCGGACGCAACGCTGCTTTGTGGGACGTAGCTGGGCGCGATTTCATGTCTAGCACGTCCAATAGCCCCGTGCCATATTGGGTGTGGTGTCTTCGTGACCTTCTAAGGCCTTCTCCAAGCGTCCCGACCCAAACGCGGCCTAATGGCGCGACACAAATGGGTCGACTCGTCGGACCGACCCATTCCTGGCCCAAATTTGGGATGGGAATGCGTCCAGCCGAACATGAATCGAACCGCGTGCATGTTCTCCCATGTCCGCCACTAGCCCGCCTGACAGCAACCCAATCACTCATCACCCTCTCTCTCGCCATTAATAAATGCTACACAATCGCTTGACTCCTGGACCACCATCTATATTGGATGCTCAACCTCTGCACCGACATCAATGGCATGGCTTCTTGGCCTTTTTAAGCAGTCCACATGTGTCCATCTTCCCCACTTGCGCTCCATTGCCACTTCGAGTCACCCTTGCTCCCACACACAACACCGGCATCCATGCCGGGAACATTGTCAGCTAGGGGCGGAGGATCCGGGTGGGGGGGGGGGGGGTGAGGCGACGGGGCCGTCCTCAGGCCTAGGGCAAGGATGAGGTTGAGGCTGTTGCGCATCGTTGTCTCTGTCGTTGTCGCTGCCAGGGTTCCCGTTGGACCTCTCTGACTGTTATATGTTGATCCAAATTCTACAAAGTATAGGCCAACTTCTGACGAGTGGAGCGAGGCCCGTCGCCGGGAGGCTTGGGCCGAGTGTAACGAGTCTGAAGTTGGCCCACACCGTGCCCAACGGGGATGCCTGTGGGGGGTGCGGGGGGCGACAGCCCCCCGCGGTACGGTACGGATCGTCGAAGACCTAGGTTTCCACCGATATATAAACCCCTTGTAAGCCGCCGGTTGGAACAGTTGCATCTGTGAAATCCCCGGCGTTTGTAAACACTCCTCGATATAGTGAAGTTTCGCTGGCTGGCGCCCGTGGTTTTTTCCTCTCTTTGTTGGAGAGGTTTTTCCACGTTAAATCTGTGTCCCCCTTGCTGTGTTTTTGTTTTCGTTCTTCGTTATCTTCTTGTCGCAATTGTAACACTGACTTCGAGTTTGTTGTGTCCATCTAGGAAAATTCTTGAGACAAGCAGCAACTTCCTGATGACAAGTCCCGGCAGGTGATCGATAGAAAGGAATCCCGTGAAGTCAACCTCACAGAGGTCAGTGTCACCACATCTTGCCCGTGGAGGTGTTTTGGCGACTAAGGCCAAGGCCGCATGCACGACCAAGGCCAAGGCCGCATGCACGTCCACCATGGATGGGAACAGTTCTCTCGCGCGTATCACTTGCAAGTTAGGAACTTCCTCGTCTTCAACTACGACTACGACAACCACAATATACCGCTGGGACCACCTCCAACCCAAACGGACCCGGACAAAAAAATTCCGCTGGCCGATTAAAACAGACTAAAATAGGGAAAATGATTCGCATCATCCGGACGATGATTGTCCTGATCGCCCGCTCGTGTCTAGCGCGGCCTGCTCCTTCCGTGCCCGCGCTGCTCCCTCTGCCCCGCGCCTTTGCTGGTCCTAGCTGGCTTCGTCTCCGGCGACCTCCGCCTCCATCTCCGGCGACCTCCGCACAGCACAACCGGCGAGTCTACTGCTCCTCTTCCGGATCTAGGCTGCCGGCGTCGAGGACGAGAGGCCTGCTCCTCTACCTCCATGGCCTAGGATTCCTCCTTAGGTGGCGCTACGGTGCTGCTCCCTGCCACGTTGCAATTTTTGCTACCTGCGGTGGTCAAATTTGCTACATACGGCAGTCGGTGTTGCTACATATGACAGACTATTTTGCTACATAGCATGTTCTTGCGACAATGTCTTTGGCGAATTCGGGTTTTGCTACATATTTGTTATTTTTTTGTTATATTTGTTTTCTGATTTTGATCGTAAATGTTTTGCTACGTGACATCCCGGTGCGGCCTCCGACGAGGTGTCTCCAAAAGTCTCCGTCGATGTCTCCAACGAAGAGGTTTTTTGCTACATTAGAAGAATTTTTTTGCTACAATCATCTTGTGTTTTTTGCTACAACAATGTCAACTTTTGCTACAATGTCTCCGGCGAGAGTAACCGGCGAGTTTTTTCCGATGATGTTTCTAGCGAAGTCGGTTTTGCTACATTAATAGAATTTTTTTGCTGCAGGATCTCCGGCGAAGTCTCTGGCGAGACGTTCTATTTCTAAAACGAACTTTTTTTTATTTCGGAAGAAAAACGAGTACATTTATAGAAAAAAATATTCCATAGCAAAAGTAGATTTGGACGATTTTGGGGACACGTGGCGTCGCGTCAGGACCTAGCACGCGCCATAAAATAGATATATTTGGTGTGTGAAATGGGTCGCGCCGCGCGCGCTACCGGTGCATGGCGCACCTACTGCTACTGCTCCACCGAACACATGGCACCGGCACAGGTTGCGTCTGGAAAAAGCACACGAGAGATGATGAATTGATGATGACTAGTACCCTGTCCCTGTGACGATTGACCATGCCAGCGGATTAGACGGAGGAGGAGATGCAGTCAGTGGACAGTTGGTATGCCGTTGGGTTAATCCCGAGCCCAACCAGAGTCCAGAGCAAGAGGAGAGGCGCTGAGTCAAGGCTGAGAGTTTAATCCGCACGGATAGAAAAAGTAGAAACCATCCGCCAATTAATGGACATGGAGTCGTTAATCGTTCTCCTCTTCCTCTTTCTTGTCAGAGCGGAGGCAGCGAGCTACGGCATTGGCGCTGGCGCCGACAGAGCAGAGAAGGCTGGAGGAGGAGCGGTTCTGCTCCCGCTCAGGGTGCAGGAGGTGGCGCCCCCGCCAGGAGCGCCGCCAAACCATCTTCGGTTCCGCCACAATGTGAGCCTGACGGTGCCGGTGGCCGTCGGCACGCCGCCGCAGAACGTGACCATGGTGCTCGACACCGGCAGCGAGCTATCGTGGCTGCTCTGCAACGGGAGCTACCTGTCGCCGCCGCCTGTTCCGTTCAACGCGTCGGCTTCTTTGACGTACGGCGCCGTCCCCTGCTCGTCGTCGGCGTGTATGTGGCAGGGACGAGACCTACCCGTCCGCCCGTTGTGTGACACGCCGCCGTCGAACGCCTGCCGCGTCTCCATTTCCTACGCCGACGCCTCGTCTGCCGACGGCCTCCTCGCTGCCGATACCTTCATCCTCTGCGGCGCCGACGCCACGCCTGTGACCGCCCTCTTCGGCTGCATCAATTCCTACTCCTCCAGCACCGCCACGAACAACAACAACGCCACTGATCCCTCGGAGGCGGCCACCGGCCTCCTCGGCATGAACCGGGGCAGCCTCTCGTTTGTGACGCAGACGGGCACCCGCCGCTTCGCCTACTGCATCGCCTCTGGTGAAGGCCCCGGCATCCTCATCCTAGGCGGCGCCGGCGGCGGCGCGGCCCCGGTACTGAACTACACGCCGCTGATAGAGATCTCCCAGCCGCTGCCGTACTTCGACCGCGTGGCCTACACCGTGCAGCTGGAGGGCATCCGCGTTGGGAGCTCCCTGCTCCCCATCCCCAAGTCTGTGCTGACGCCAGACCACACGGGAGCCGGGCAGACCATGGTGGACTCCGGCACCCAGTTTACCTTCCTCCTGGGCGACGCCTACGCGGCGTTGAAGGGCGAGTTCATGCGCCAGACGCGGCCGCTGCTTGCCCCGCTCGGCGAGCCCGAGTTCGTGTTCCAGGGCGCGTTCGACGTGTGCTTCCTCGGCACGGAGGCTCGGGTGGCTGCGGCAAGCAGGCTTCTCCCGGAGGTGGGCCTGGTGCTGCGCGGCGCCGAAGTGGCCGTGGCCGGTGACAAGCTCCTGTACAGGGTGCCCGGCGAGCGGCGCGGGGAGGAGGCGGTCTGGTGCCTGACGTTCGGGAGCTCGGACATGGCGGGCATGTCGGCGTACGTGATCGGGCACCACCACCAGCAGGACGTGTGGGTGGAGTACGACCTCGAGAACGGCCGCGTCGGCTTCGCGCCCGCGCGCTGCGACCTTGCCAACCAGCGCCTCGGCGTCATACTATAATCAATTAATCAGCGTGTATGTAACTATGTAACCGTGTCTGTAGAGTGAATTAGCGGCCGCAGCACCAGGGCGTGAACCGTTAGCAGAGGGCAAAGTATTTGAGATGGTCCCTCTCCGATCATCCTGCTTGCTACACAAAGTAAAGGTAAACTCCGTTGATGATCTAGATTACCACCGTTATATATACCTCTTATAAGCCGTCGGCTGGGACAAGTTGCATCGATGAAATCCCCGGCGTTGTGTAAACACTCCCCGTTATAGTGAAGTTTCGTTGGCTGGCGTCCGTGGTTTTTCCTTTTCTTTGTTGGAGAGTGTTTTCCACGTTAAATCTATGTCCTCCTTGCTACGATTTTATTTTCGTTCTTCATTATTTACTTGTCGCAAAGCTAACACTGCTACTGTTGTGAACTGGTTATTTGTTCATCGCTGAATTAATTAAGGAAACTAGGCAATGTGGCGGGGCGTAATGCTACAGCCGTGATGGATATCGTCGAATAATAATCGATGAAAAGTACTAGCGGATATTACGCCGCAAGTAGTGTAAGATTACTGTCCGAAGTGTCTAGAGAAGACAACCGTGCTATTATCTTCCGGCAAGAAGCTCAACAATGCATGGATCAACTATATGCTCCTATTTTCGACTCAGTTAGCGCAACTCCAGCTCCCACCACCTCATCCTGGGAGGGCAATTTAAATAAAAATAACCTAAAAGTCGAACAAATTTAAATAATAAATCATCTGGCAAACTATTTCACGAGTCTAACTCTTTTTGCAACTCCCGCCGAGACGGCGCTGCACCTGTGCCTGCGGCACCGCACACGTGACATGCCGGCTACGTGGTCGATCGTGGCTCCCGGCAGTGGGCCCAGCCTCGTACCTGTAGCGCCAGGTCGAGCGGAGCGTGGAGTCGTGGGTCCAGGACGGGTCCCGCGTGTTAAGTGCCACGCCAGCTTGCACGGCGCCACACGCAATCTAGCAGCGCCAGCACGCACGACGCCGCACACGCTGTATGCAAATCCCGTCGAGGTCAGCCCGACCCGACCCTCTTTCTCTTTTTTCTCTCCACACGTGCACGAACAAAGATCAACAGCTCCATGGCGACGACGGCTAGGATTCTTCTCCCCCTCCTCTAATCCTTCCCCATGGCTCAGATTTGAAAAAAAATCTTCATGGATATTGTTGTTGACCACATCCTCCAGGTATTTCTCTCAAATTTGTCCAAGAAATCTCCCTCATTTGGCATAATTTTGCTAGTTTAGGGAAATCCTAGTTCATCCCAAAATCTAGGAGTATAGTTGCTTTGTTGATGACTTAGTTTGGGAATAGATATTGTGGTAGTATGTTTAGGTCTAGGATGAGCTTCTAGTATGATTGTTGTTGGAAAAAGTATAGGAATAGATATTTATAGTATGTTTGTCCTTGAAAATATTATGAGAAAAACATATTTGTAATATGTTTGTGCTTGAAAATATTGTTAGAATACATATATATAGTATATTTATAGTATGATTGTTTTGAAAATGTTTTGGCACATGTGCTCTTACATTTCTTCATTTGTTAGCAATATTAGTTCTTATTATAAGGTGGTCTATAATATGCGTTTACATTTGTCCATGTGCTTTTACATTCTTCCATTTCTTAGGACTATGTGTAGAACTAGGTGTGTTTGATTCTAATATTTATTCATATTATGATTTGTTCATATTATTAGGTAGTTTATAATAAGCTCACATATTTGTATGTATTGTCTTTTTTAATTATCTAGGACGTCGGAAATCGAAGAGGAAGAAACCCGTGTACCAACCGGGTTTGTCGAAGGTATGGCGCTTCTTGAGCCGGTCTATGATATTCGTCACCATGGCTACTTGATGGCAGAGCAGATTAAGGTAATAAAAATAAACCCACTATTTCATGTAATGTTGCTCTCTTTTGATGGACATGTTATAATCAAACTTGTATGTGTGTAGCCTCTTGTTCTCCTACGACTGAGCACATTCAAGCGCTAGGACTGCTCCCATTCATCCATATGGTCAACCGGTCGACACCGCACATGAACCCTGCTGCCATCATCGTGTTTATCGACCGGTGGAGGTCGGAGACGCACAGTTTTCACCTCGGTACCGGTGAGATGACCGTGACTCTTCAGGACATGTCGATGATCCTTGCACTCCCTATCGAGGGGGGTCCTCTGTGTATTAACACATCCTATGACAACTGGCGTGACTGGATGTCTGACCTTATAGGTGGTAAGTGTCCTGGTGACAGTATAAACACTAAGGGGGAAAATTGAGGGTCACCACCGAGGCTACTTTCAAGTGGATAGCACAGAACTTCGGTACCTATCCTAAGAATGCTAGGAAGGATGAGATAATGATATATGACTGTGCGTACGTGTGGTATGTTATCACGAAGACTATATTTGCTGATGGTAAG
This sequence comes from Avena sativa, assembly GCA_916181665.1. Taxonomy (NCBI): domain Eukaryota; kingdom Viridiplantae; phylum Streptophyta; class Magnoliopsida; order Poales; family Poaceae; genus Avena; species Avena sativa. Next base: position 664,947,980 of record OV702289.1, on the reverse strand, counting down.
GGCAACGTTACTCACTGGCACTGGCTGAAGGCCTTAACTATAATGGATAAAAAATGGAGCTGGGGTTCGGCGACATTGGCCTTCTTGTACCGACAGGTAATGAAGTGTTTATTGTTTCCCATCTTTACATGTGCTCTTCAAATTTTTCCATGACTGAACTTTGTTTGCTTTCATGCACAGCTGGACGAGGCTTGTAGAAGGACTGGTGGTGAGACTTACATTGGTGGTATGTTGCTACTTCTCTCTGTGTAGATGTGGGAACGCTTTCCAGTTGGACGGCTGAAACATATGCCTCACCCGGATTATAACGATGACGGTAACCGGTCGAGGTGGCCCACACAGGCTTACAATTGGGACATGGTCTCTAAGCCCCCAACCGACCAACAAACGACGTATCTAAGATACACCAATGAGTTTGATAACCTTCTCCCGGAGCAAGTAAGAATTTCCAAACCCATCAGCATATTGCATTCCCTTCATGTACCTTTCCCATTGAAAAAATTTGGGGTATGATTAAGGTTGTATGGGAGCCATATGATCCTACGGACAATTTTGGTTGCGAGGAGTTTCGTCTTAACCCGACGTGCGACGCAGAATGTAATCCATGGTACATGGAGTGCCCCATGGTATGTATGTGGGTTGTTGAGCATCATATGCCGCGGCGGGTTATGAGATAATTTGGTATGTATCAATCTACGTCTCCGACTTGGCAGGACACCGACACCGCTCTTCACGAGTAAGAATCAGTTGTACACATCTTTCCTAAAATGACGTATGATACTTGTGTGCTAAAATTGTGATTTATTCGTATACAGTTTGGACAGGCTCAAGAGCAAGAAGACGGATTGGGACAACATTCACAGGAAGACCATGTCAAGGTTTCTCATTTCTGTGAAAGAAGCTAAGAGATAAAAAAGAATGCTTGGGACGCTCTCAACGAGTACCTCCGCTGGTTTCTAGAGAGAACTAGTGTGAATCTCCTACCGGATGTCTATCTAAAAAACATTTTGGAAGAGCCATTTGGTTTCGACGAGCTGGGCAGTCTTGAATTCAACTAGATTGTTAGAGAAGGGCGTCAAACCTCCTTTACTCCCATGATCAACTTTGTGGTAAGTTCGGAAGTTTCTATTCGCGTTACTACCTCAACAAATTGTATAATCTATGTCTTTATTTACTTTCATATCAACGCACGGAGGTAAAGAAGCGGACGGATGAATTGGAGGGCGCTTTGGAGTTCCCAAGGGACGAGGAGGGCCAGACAAAGTTTAGGGATTTTGTTAAGATACGTCCATACCACCACATTCTACCTGGGAAAAACTTCTGTGTTAACTATCTTATATACTAAGAAGTTCCTATTGTTACAGCGGCAGGCCCAAAAGTTACATCGATTCATGAACTTGCTTGGTTGCCGGGACCCCAAGGTTGTGACGTCATCCAAGGAATGAGCCAAGTCAACCTCGGAAGTGGAAGGTAGCTATGATGGCGAGCATTCTACTATGGTATGACATAGCCCTTACCGATGACATCCTCGTATGAATTTCCATGTACCACCGAAATGAGATCCATACATTTGTTCTTATTCTAAGGGCCGGAGATGAAGGTGAGGATGTGCCTGATGACATGCGATTGGAGAAGTGTCGAGTAAAGGTATGGTCCGAAATCAAGCTAAGGCTTGTTGTCGAGTCTAATGATGATGATGGTGCTATGGAGCTACGCCAGAAGATTGCTGCGAGGGGAGGAGGCAAGAGCAAGCGTGCGAGAAAGTAGATGTGGCTGTAATGAAGCGAACATGGCTTGTTGGAGATGATGTTGCTTATTTATGTTTATGTTGGAGATGATGTGGTTGTAATGCAGTGAACTTGGCTCGTTGGAGATGATGTTGCTTATTTATGTTCATGTCGGAGTAGATGTTGCTTGAAATCTATCAAGTTATCTCTGTATTTTGTTGCTTGAAATATGCCATTTTATGTTTGGAATATGAATTTTTATTGAAAACAGTCAAAACGCGGTGCTGTGGGACATGGCGCCGCAAGCTCCCAGGTCTACCGCGCCGCTTGACCTAGCGTCGCATGCTCCTAGGCCTGCCGCACCGCTTGACCTGGCTCCGCACGCTCCCAGGCTTGTCGCGTCGTCGACCTGGCGCCGCACGCTCCCAGTCCTGTCACGCTGCTCGACCTAGCGCTGCTGTTTGGCATGCTTCGCAGCGCCAACTTCCAAGACAAAACTTTGCAGCACTTGGCGCCGCTGGGCCTGTCGCGCCGCAGCGGATGGCGCTGTTGCGCCTGCTGTGCCGCGCAGCCTGGGGCCGCAGCTAAGCTCGCAACACCACGTCGAATGGGTTGTTGCCGCGCCGCCACTCGGCTTGGTGTCGCAGACGCGCCCACGCCCAGCCCAAACTTCCAGGATAAAAAGAAGTGGCGCCTGGCACTGCATGCTAGCTTGCAACGCCATGCTGCATGGTGTTGTATGCTCCGCCGCGCCACTTGGCCTGGCGCCACATGCTCTCGGCAAAAAATGTCAGGTTTGCCACGCCATTGAACGTGGCGCTACAGGCTCACTTGCGACACCGTGATGCATGGCTCTGCACGCTCCCAGGCCCGCAAACCTGACTGCTTCCCAACTAGTGGCAACATAATCCAACATATATAGTGGCAAAATTGTGCAACACAAATGCACAATATATAGTGGCAACATAATTTAATAGACATGCACAATGTATAGTGGCAACATAATCCAACATAAATCCTAAATAAATAAAGACAACTAGTGTTCGATCCAAAACCCGACATAATCCAACATCACACATAAGTTATTTGACACAAACTTAGTGGCAAGTCCACGAGCTTCCTTAGCGACGTGCTTCCGTCTTGGAGCACTTCTGTCTATAAGTCTAGAACACGAGGCCATTTTCCCTTCTTGTTGTGCTCTTCGTCTTCCGCCATGGAGCGTCTCGCCATTTCACGCTTCTTTTGCATCTCCGCATCACAAGCCTCCTTAGCAATGCGCTTCTCTTCCTCCTATTTCTTGCGACGCTCGGCCTCACGTTGCTTGCGCTTCTCTGCCGCCTCCTCGTTACGCACAACTTCATTCCACTGACGTCTAACTATTTTACCATCCATATCCATAATAGCCAATGTAGCTTCATGTTGCTCAAGATCTACCCAAGTGTAGTACTTGCAAAGTGGAGGGGAGACTACAAGAAAAAAGTGCATGTTAGTTATATGATACGGAATTGGGGTTCTTAAACTAAATGGCTTTATACATACTGGTGGAGTCTCATACGGGTTGCGGGTACGCTTGGGAGAGAGAGAGTAGTCGGGACACATGAAAAACTTTCGGCCTCTGGTATCAGAATTGTAGTCGATGGACTTCTTAACAATATGATCGTTGCACCAACAAAGTAGAACTTTGATGGCGTGTGGTTGACGTGGGAGCTTCTTCTTCTTCAATCCCCGGCAACGGCGCCAGAAAAATAGCTTGATGTCTACGCACTTCTATTCTTGTAGACAGTTGTTGGGCCTCCAAGTGCAGAGGTTTGTAGAATAGCAACAAGTTTCTCTTAAGTGGATCATCCAAGGTTTATCGAACTCAGGGAGGAAGTGGTCAAAGGTATCCCTCTCAAGCAACCCTGCAATCACGATACAAGAGGTCTCTTGTGTCCCCAACACACCCAATACACTTGTCAGGTGTATAGGTGCACTAGTTCGGCGAAGAGATAGTGAAATACAAGTGGTATGGATAATTATAAGTGGTAACGGTGCCAGAAAAGAGCTTGACGGGTAGGAAGAGACTAAAGGCAAACTGAAATAAAGATGGCAGCAAGCAAACATGTAACAGATCTAGTTGCAAACGGTGTTTCAATGATTAGAAACAAGGCCTAGGGATCATACTTTCACTAGTGAACACTCTCATATAAATATCTTCTTCTTCATGATACTACTCTGAACTACTCTCCGGTTGGACACTCTAATCCATGGTAGGGCTATAACAGCACTCCTCAAAGTTCGCTTTCCCCATCTAGATAACCACTCACCGTCACCTTGAGCGCTAGATGGTTCCAATAAACATCACAATTTCATAGAGACATCCAACTCCAAATATAACTCATAACAACTATTTGTAGTCTCTAGCCTAAGTGCCACCATGGTGTGCACGCTATCACTTTCACACATGTGGGGAGAGCAGAGATCTATTAAAGCACTTGAGTAGCAAAGTAGATCTACTTGATTACAAAGCTCATGATCACAATATGATCACGTATAGAGAGAGAGATGAACACATAGCTACCGGTAGAGCCCTTAGCCTCGAGGAAGAATTACTCCCTCATCATCATGGGAATCAGCAACAGCGATGGAGATGGTGGTGGAGATCGATGGAGATGGTGGTGGAGATCGATGGAGATGGCTCCGGGGGCACTTCCCCGTCCCGGTAGGATGCCGGAACAGAGACTTTCTGTCCCCCAAATCTCCCCTTCGGTGGCGGCGGCGCTATGGAACTTTTCATGGCCGGAGGCTGGATTATTTAGGGTTTCTCATCGGGGGCTTCTTATAGGCGAAAGGGCGATGTCAGAGGGTGGACCATGGGCCCACACCACCTGGTGGCGCGGCCAGGGGGACTCGCGCCACCACATGGTGTGGCCAGCCCCTGGCCCCTCTCCGTCTCGTCTTCTGACTCCGTGTTCCCCTCGGTGAAATATTGACTTTGGCTTTTGTCTCGTCCAATTCCGAGAATATTCATTTTCTGGCTTTTCTGGAACCAAAAACAGCAGAAAATAGGCAACTAGCACTGTGGCATATTGCTAATAGGTTAGTTCCAGAAAATGTGTGAAAATACTCCAAAGTGTGGACAAAACATAAGAAAGTAAATATAAAACAAGCATGGAACATCAAAAATTATAGATACCTTTCCAACGTATCAACATCCCCAAACTTAACAACTGCTCGTCCTCGAGTAGGTAAGTGATAAAAAGAATAAATAATTTTTGAGGTGACATGCACCATCATAATCTTGGTCAAAGTATTTGTAGAACATTGATAGTTGGGATCATAGTACTCTAACATAGCATGAAAGATATAGTTCTAACAATAAGACATAGCAACTATGTTGTAACATGAAAAGGTACAAGCAAAAGATTCATGAATAACAATGCTTTGAAATATGTTTGTTTGTTTCACATAAAGAAAACATAATGAGAATGGTATTCAGCTTGTCCCTCATAGTATAGCAAAACATAAATGCATAGGACACCTTCAAAGTTCATAAGGGTGACTAGATACAAATAGTTTAAGAACAAGCAATATCAAAGTTATGCATCAATCAACAAGTCTTGGTACAATGCACATTAAACTAAGAATGGCCACTATGCTCTCTTAATAGGTGCATAAAGATAGAAGATGGAGACTCAACATAAAAGTAAAAGAAAGGCCCTTCATAGAAGGAAGCAGGGATTCAAGTCTCATAAAGAGCTTCCAAAAATTATGGTACTTATTAGCTTTTAGCTCACATTGCCCCTATCATAAGCATCTTCAAGTGATTAAGGTTAAAGTGACACAACTAAGAGGATATGCTTGACAAGTTATAAGTTGAAATCTCATGCCCCGTGCTTACGAGTACCGAACCTCATGCTACTCAACTTCAGTCACAAGTAAGCTCTTGTCATTGTAAGTACATATGTATCATAGAGAACCGCCAATGGGGTACCCCTTGACCCATGACACAGGAGCTATCCCATATCAAAATGACAAGGCAACAAACAATGAGCATCTCAGCAATCTTTTTTATTTGCTATTTGCATAGGTTTTTATTGAGGATGCTTCATAGAATGCTCATTATGGTTATGCTACAAGTTTCCACCATGATTAGGCATGGCTTAGGCTAGCGGCCCAGGCGTTTCTCTAACACACATACAAACTCCATGATCTTACAAGTTCCCCTTTTACTTTACACCGTCGGGATCCATAAGCAAAAGAATCATGATATCAACGGAATAATAAGTGCAATGTTGAAAGCGTTCCCCATGATACATGGTTCTGCTAACTTCAACTTATAAAGCGCAAGCATATACGCAACAAAGATGGACACAATGGTTCAAGATTATTAAGTGCAAGAAAATAAAGTGTGCCATCAAGTTCGTGAGAGCTTTAATCACTAATTTTCTCATAACAAGTTTCATTCGGAAGGTAGATAAAAACATGAATATACTTGTAATAGCAAATGCTAATAGGTAGGTATGGTGGACTCTTTGGAATAACTTGGTTTTATTTGGAGTTGGATGCATGAGTGGAACTCATACTTGGTATGGAGGCTAGCAAAAGACTAGGAGCGACCAACTAAGAGAGCAATAATGGCCATAATCATGCAAAACGACAAAACATCATTAATTAAAGCATAAAGTGATACTATAAGTCGAAAACTAAATGATCATAGAGACTATGGTGACTTGGGATAGTATTAACATGGTGTGAGCATGTGCCAAGTCAACCCAAACAAAGCATCAGAGGAGAATACCACAATATTATGCTTTTGTATGCTAAAACAACGCAAGATTCTTTCAAGGCACATTAAGCACTCTCAATTATTTGTAACAAGTCATGCTACAGAAAAAATCACTAAGCATAAAGCCAAAACAATATCAAGCATGACATGTCAAAGCATAGGCCATAGTCAAAAACAAGCTCCTTTTTACCACTTAAGCATGAATTTTTCCTACTCTTTTCCAATCCAAACCAACTTATTTGAAAACTAATGTATGAATGAGGGGGTCCAACCAATTTATTCAAGCAAACTAAGCAAATTAAAACCAAAAACAAAATGAATACGCTCCAAAAACAACACAACTATGCATGAAACAATAAAAATGAAGTGTTTGGGAAAAACCTGAAATTTTTATTGATGAAGAAGGGGATGCCTTGGGCATCCCCAAGCTTTGACGCTTGTACTTCTTGGATATTTCTTGGGGTTACACGGGTAGAATCCCCAAGCTTGAACTTTTGTCCATACTTCATCTCATCACATTACTCTTCCCTACACTAAAAAATTTCCTTCATACAAAACTTCACACAATCTTCATTAGCAACATTAGTGTACTCAAGATAATAAGTCTTTTGGTTCAGTTTCAACACAAGTAAAATTTCCATTAAAACACAAGCTACTGTAGCACTTCCTTTAAAAAGTTCAAATGATCAAAGAGAACTCAAAGATAAAGAGATTAAGAGGCAAATGCAAATAATGGCAGAAATCTGTCAAAACAGACCAGCAGGTAAAAACCAATTTTTTCGAAAACCTTATGTTGCTCAAATCAAAAAGTGTTGAACTAACAAAATTTGGATAACAACCTGGGGCAGAATCACAAAAAGTTACAGCTCAAACCGACGTACAGAGATTTTTCACCAATTTTTACAGCGAAGCATAAAAATCTGTTTCAGGACAGCAACTTTCCCAAGCATTACTTCTCTCTCATTAGAGGTTACTCTTGGCACAAAAAACACACAAAAATGATAAGGAGAGGTTATTACTGAAGCAATAACTTTCAAGACTCAACCAAAACTTTTGGGTTATCTCCCAATAAGTACTTTTCTTTAACGCTTTTAAGTTAGGCATGATAGTTTGAGAAGATGCTCACATAGGAAATATGAATTGAAGTAAAAGAGAGCATCAAAAAGCAAATTCAAAACACATTTAAGTCTAACCCGCTTTATATGCATAGGAATCTTGTAAAGAAACAAGTCATGAAAGCACAAAGCAACAAGCATAGGAAAACAAAACAAGTGCAACTTCAAGACTTTCAACATAAAGAGGGGAAACCTAATATTATTGAGATGCATAAAACCATGTTTCCCTCTCTCATAATAACTTTTAGTAGCATCATGAATAAAATTAACAATATAACAATCACATGAAACATTCTTATCATGAGCCACATGCATAAAAGAATTAATACTCCTCACAAAAACATAGTCATTTTTATTAATTGTAGTGGGAGTAAATTCAACAAAATAGCTGTCATTATTATTCTCATCACCATAATCATCAAATATAGGAGGCATATTGTAATCATAATTAATTTTCTCCTCGATAGTAGGTGGACTGAAAATATCATATTTATTATTGTAATCATCATATATTGGAGGTGTAGTATCATCATAAGCAATAGAATAATTATCTTCCAAAGTGTGTTCATTTGTAAACATATCATCATTGGAAGGAACATGGATAGCACTAATAGTATATCAATTATTAATATCATCATTTTCAGAATTGGTACCGAAGAGATTTTCAATATCAAAAGAAGTGTGCTTTTCCCAATCATGATCACTACTATAGGTAACAGGCATAGGAACATCATCAAGTTCAGACTCATCAAAGACTATAATAGGAGCAACATGCTTAGGGGAAATACCGTTTCCTCTCTCCTTTTACTCCTCCTTTTCTTCTTTTTCTTCTTCTCTTTAGGAGGAAGAGGCTTGAAAGGAAGCTTCTCCATATACTCTGGTTTATTGTTAGAGACAATAGAAGAAATTTGGAAGATTCCTCCGTTTCATTAATAAGATCAAAACACATATTAGTCGTGTCATATTTTGGTAAAACCTCATCTTTTATAATATTTTGTATGTAAGTATTTGTGTGGCAATTATCAACACAATAAAGATGACAACCATGTAGGACACTATTCATATCAAAAGCACCCATATCTACCAAAGAGGTTTTTCTTGATAACTCTTCACATCCCAAAAATAATGTAAGTTCATCATGCTGATTAGGAGTGATCATGTCATCACAATACAAACTTGCAGTACTCATTGGATTAGAAGGGATATTATTATGGCCTGAACATTGAAAATTGAAATGACCCACTTCAAAGAAAAGTTCACAAATAAAAGGATAGAGGGCACAAACTTGTTTACCAAGATCATTTAGAGCCCTATACCACGTTCTAGTTTTTTCATTCCTATGGGCGATACAATATTCTTCTTCAATTTGATTCTTCTCACAAGGTCTATGTATTCCACAAAAATTAACATGCTTATAAGAAATGGTACTGATACATTGCAAATGTATCTATAATTTTTGATGTTCCATGCTTGGTTTTATCCACTTTCTTGTGTTTTGTTCCAACTTTGGAGTACTTTTCATATAATTTCTTGGACTAACCTATTAACAAGAGCCATAGTGCCAGCTGCTTGTTTTCTGCTGTTTTTGGTTCCAGGAAAGTCAGAAAATGAATATTCTCGAAATTGGACGGGACAAAAGCCAAAGTGCCTATTTTTCCGGAAGTCATCAGATGCTAGAATACGAGACAGAGAGGGGCCAGAGGCCGGCCACACCACCTGGCTGCGCGACCAGGCTTGGCCCGCGCCAGGGGGTGGTGTGGTGGCCCCTGGCACCCCCTCGGCCTCCCCTTCCACCTATAAGATGCCCTCGGTACGAAAAACCTAAGTTCCCGATCAAAAATCCACGAAAGAGTCTGTAGCCGCCATCATCTCCATCCCTAGATCGGGAGCGATCTGAAGATCTTCCCGGCACCCTGCCCGAGAGGGGAATTCACCCTGGAGGCCTTCTTCATCACCATCCAAGCCTCCGGTGTGATGCGTGAGTAGTTCATCCTTGGACTACGGATCCATGTAGTAGCTAGATGGCTGGTTCTCCACCTTTGTGCTTTCATGTCTAGATCTTGTGAGCTCCGTTCATGATCAAGATCATCTATTTGTAATTCTGCATGTTGTGTTTGCGGGGATCCGATGGATATTGAGATGCTATTTCAGATTGATTATTGATTCTATCATGTCTTTGTTATTTGTGATCTTGCATGCTTTCTGTTATTTATGCTCGATAGTGGGTCCATGCCTCTGGTAATCTGGGGAAGTGACAGAAATCTCTAAGGTACTTGATGTGTTGTTGCTACTAGGGAGAAAACAACAATCCTTTGTTCATAGAACAATCATATTGTTTACTTTACACATAGTTCGTAACGCAATAATCTGTTGCTTGCAACTTAATATTGGACGGGGGTCGGATGATAACCTGAAGGTGGATTATTAGTCATAGATGTAGTTGGATGGCGGTCTATGTATAATGTTGTAATGCCCAATCAAGTTCCAAAGGAGTCAAGATGATTAGTATATGCATGTATTGCTTTCTCGATGTTTGTCAATTGCCTTGTTGTAATTTGTTCACCCAGCATGTTATCCATCTTAAGGAGAGCCACCTCTAGTGAACTATGGATCCCTGTCCTTGTCTTTTACATACAATCTACAATCTTTTACTATTTTGTGTTTACTTTCTGCAAACTATTACTTCTTTCCATTCGATACGTTTAATCCTTTGTTTTCAGCAAAACATGGTGAGATTGACAACCTCATCGGAAGTTGGGGACAAAGTTCTGTGGTTGTGTTGTGCAGGTCTCCATGTTGCTACTAGCACCGGTAGTGCGCCCTGCCAAAGCTCAGCTAGTAACACCTTTGGGGTGTTTCCTTGCTCCTATTGGTTCGATTAAACCTTGGTTTCATACTGAGGGAAACTTGCTGCTATGCTCATCATACCTTCCTCTTGGGGTTCCCAATGAGCTCTACATCAACGCCGCTCCAGCATTTTTCTAGCGCCATATATAGAGCCATCAGGTACTTTCAGAGGTTTGAGCATGTTTATTGCTATCATTAAGAACAATTTCATTTTCCATGCAAGTGTCTTTAAAAGGCTCATGATACATGTCCCATTTTTCTTTAGGAGCATTAATATGAGAAGAAAAGGCTCTACAATAATCAACAAGAATTTGAGGATCAAGACCATATTTAGCACTAAGCTCTTGAAAATAGCAGTTTCAGTGAAAAACTTAATGCAATCATATTCATAGTTTATACCTGGTTCTTTACCTTTGTTGTTATCCCAAGCTTTGGTATTGCTTTGAATTGTTTCAAGAAGATCCCACTTAGCTTTGACCTCCTTACTTGTGAAGGATCCCTCTAAACAGGTATCTATATAATCCTTGTAATGTCCTGAAAGCCTTGCATAAAAATTATTAATAACAATATTACTGGGGAGCTCATGAATGGGACATTTGAGCATTAGTGACTTCAATCTCCCCCATGCTTGGGCAATACTTTCTCCATCATGTGGATGAAAATTATAAATGTAATTCCTATCTTTATGAATTTCATGAGTAGGATAAAATTTAGAGTAAAAGAGAGATTCAAGTTCCTTCCACTCCAAATGATGAGGATCATCTAGTAGCTCATACCACTCCCTTGCTTTGCCCTTAAGTGAAAAAGGGAATAGCTTCCTCTTAACTTGGTTCATTGAAATACCTGCACACTTGAACAACTCGCATAATTCGTGTATAAAGAAAAATAACATCGATGGCGCATGGTTGATGTGGGTACCTTTTACCTTACCTCCCCGACAACGGCGCCAGAAAAATAGCGTTGATGGCGCGTGGTTGACATGGGAGCTTCTTCTTCTTCAATCCCCGACAACGGTGCCAGAAAAATAGCTTGATGTCTACGCACTTCTATTCTTGTAGACAGTTGTTGGGCCTCCAAGTGCAAAGGTTTGTAGAACAGCAGCAAGTTTCCCTTAAGTGGATAACCCAAGGTTTATCGAACTCATGGAGGAAGTGGTCAAAGGTATCCCTCTCAAGCAACCCTGCAATCAAGATACAAGAAGTCTCTTGTGTCCCCAACACACCCAATACACTTGTCATGTGTATAGGTGCACTAGTTCGGCGAAGAGATAGTGAAATACAAGTGGTATGGATAATTATAAGTGGTATTGGTGCCAGAAAAGAGCTTGACGGGTAGGAAGAGACTAAAGGCAAACTGAAATAAAGATGGCAGCAAGCAAACATGTAACATATCTAGTTGCAAACGGTGTTTCAATGCTTAGAAACAAGGCCTAGGGATCATACTATCACTAGTGAACACTCTCATATAAATATCTGCTTCTTCATGAAACTACTCTGAACTACTCTCCGGTTGGACACTCTAATCCATGGTAGGGCTATAACAACACTCCTCAAAGTTCGCTTTCCCCATCTAGATAACCCCTCACTGTCACCTTGAGCGCTATATGGTTCCAACAAACACCACAATTTCATAGAGACATCCAACTCCAAATATAACTCATAACAAGTATTTGTAATCTCTAGCCTAAGTGCCACCATGGTGTGCACGTTATCACTTTCACACACGTGGGGAGAGCACAGATCTATTAAAGCACTTGAGTAGCAAAGTAGATCTACTTCATTACAAAGCTCATGATCACAATATGATCACGCATAGAGAGAGAGAGATGAACACATAGCTACCAGTAGAGCCCTTAGCCTTGAGGAAGAACTACTCCCTCATCATCATGGGAATCAGCAATAGCGATGGAGATGATGGTGGAGATCGATGGAGATGGCTCCGGGGGCACTTCCTCGTCCCGGCAGGGTGCCGGAATAGAGACTTTCTGTCCCCCGAATCTCCCCTTCGGTGGCAGCGACGTTGCGGAACTTTTCGTTGCTGGAGGCTGGATTATTTTGGGTTTTCTCATCGGGGGCTTCTTATAGGCGAAAGGGCGATGTCAGAGGGTGGACCAGGGGCCCACACCACATGGTGGCACGGCCAGGGGGACCCGTGCCACCACATGGTGTGTCCAGCCCCTGGCCCCTCTCCGTCTCGTCTTCTGGCTCAGTGTTCCCCTCGGTGAAATATTGACTTTGGCTTTTATCCCATCCAATTCCAAGAATATTCATTTTCTAGCTTTTCTGGAACCAAAAACAGCAGAAAATAGGCAACTGGCACTGTGGCATCTTGTTAATAGGTTAGTTCTAGAAAATGTGTAAAAATACTCCAAAGTGTGGACAAAACATAAGAAAGTAAATATAAAACAACATGGAACATCAAAAATTATAGATACGTTTCCAACGTATCAAACCTCCTTTCCATGGGCCTCGGATGTACGATGCGCCCTCCTTGGCCTTTCCTCTTGATCGGCGCAAGGTGGCCTGTCATTGGCCTTTCTCTTCCTCTCTTCATCATCCTCCTCCTTTTTCCTCTTCCTATCTTCATCTTCCTTCCCCTTTATCCTCTTCCTCTTCATATCGTCATCTTCCTCCTTACTTTTCCTCAAGTCACGAGCAAGTTGAACCACCGACTCGAATTCACGAGAAACTTTCTCCTTCCACTTCCTCTATTCCTCTTCCTCAACTTCCTTCCTCTTCCTCTCTTCCTCTTCCTATTTCTCCTTCCTCTCTCTCACCACCACCAAAGCGTATGCCCATAGTTTCGAGTAATTCACACATTTCCCATCATTGTCCTTGTTGGGTTGAGTCGCCATACCTATAATAAGAATGCAAGGTAAAAGTTAGTAAGTATAGATAAGCATAAATGTGAAGAATTGAAACAATAGTGGAACATGTCAATATATAAGGATATGCATACGGGAATGGTCCATCTAGGTATGTAAAAATGCTACTGCAATTAGGAGCTTGTTGCCTAGGAACTTGTTGTGTACGACCTCTTGTAAGCCCAAGTTGCCTCCCTCTTTGTTGCCTAAAAACTTGTTGGCTACTTCTTGGTTGGCTAGGAATTTGTTGGCTTGGTCCATTTTATTGGTTACTTCTTGGTTGGCTAGGAATTTGTTGGCTTGGACCATTTTGCTGGCTACTTCTTGCTTGGCTAGGAATTTTTTCGCTTGGACCATTTTATTGGCTGCTTCTTGGTTGGTGATAGCTCCAAATTTCATCATTTTTATCATTGTTTTTCCTTTTGTTCATTGCCGGATTTCATTAAATATTGCCCCTTTCTACTAACATTAACATCGCAATTAGCGAATCCTTGGTTTCTTATGACGGTTTTTAGGCGATGAACATTTATGGAAGATCCAATAGCATTTATGGGCTAATTACACCTAAAGAAGCAAATCCCCAATTGGAGCCCCTTTCAGTGGAGGTGTCTAGAGTGCATAACAACCACTGGTACGGTCGAGATGCACTCGTACCGCCCGCCCATACTACCTTCCGCTAGCTTCGTTATATCAATGCAAGAAACTTTTGTGAAGGGGAGAGGACGAAAAAAAAGAACATAGCCGCCGCAAACTTTTCCAAAGAGGGAGAGATCAGATCTGGAGAAGGAGAAGAATCCCGTCTCATTCTTCGACCATCTCTAACATCTGAACCATTCATTCCACCATCACCCCATTAATACTTAGAGAGAGAGATTGGCACTTGTAAGATTCGGATTTGATACTTTGATCTACCTTGGTTTGTATTTGATTCGATCCTTAACTGGTATTGTGGCTTTCTATGATAACTTTGAGATGATTTCCATTTGCAATACAATTATGCCTTTGATTAATCATCCTCTCATGTATGACTAAATCCCCATAGGTGTGGGAGATGTATGAGATTGGTGAGATGTTTTGTGCCTTCTTTAATTCCATCCATTTGTGATTGTTGTAATGTTTATTAACTAGTGAGAATGATTATTTATGTCCGCCTAATGCTTGTTATCTAATTTAAGAGCCCATGTAACATGATCTAAAGATCTCCTAGGTATGAGCATGTATGCTAGCGAATCGGCGACCCCCGAGTGACACGGCCGATACAATGAGGATCTAGGACTACTCGAGGACAACAAGGAACCATCAAGATTAAAGCCTTGATCTGGTCGGAAGACCTTAATTAATATGCTGACCATTGTCGTGGTAATAGGCAGAGGAATCACTGGGGCTACAAAATTGGCCATGACGACTTCCAGTCGGTATACAGGTTGGTTGCGTACTCACTAATAAATAAGAAATATCACTATCACTTATTCCACTTTATTCATGTGGCACTTGCACTATCACCATGAACCATTTCTCTACATGCCTAATTTCTCATCTGCAGGAACCTAGAACACATTTCTCGTCTTTACTTTTATGTTATTTAATTCCCCTTTTTTTGCTCATGCAAGTTTCCTCTATTCACTCACCACCTTCCACCTTTAACAATTATAGTCAATTCACTCAAGGCTGGTGACACCTTGAGTGTGATAGAAACGCCACATAAAAACACTTACCTAGGCTCCTTAGGAACCATCAAGATTAAAGCCTTAATCTGGTCAGAAGACCTTAATTAATGTGCTGACAATTATCGTGGTAATAGGCAGAGGGATCACTGGGGCTGCGAAGAATTGGCCATGACGACTTCCAATCAGTATACATGTTGCTTGCCTACTCACTTATAAATAAGAAATATCACTATCACTTATTCCACTTTATTCATGTGGCACTTTCACTATCACCATGAACAGTTTCTCTCCATGCCTAATTTCTCATCTACAGGAACCTAGAACACATTTCTCGTCTTTACTTTTATGTTATTTAATTCTCGTTTTTGCTCATACAAGTTTCCTCTATTATTCACTCGCCACCTTCCACCTTTAACAATTGTAGTTAATTCACTCAACATTGGTGACACCTTAAGTGCGACAGAAATGCCACATAAAAACACTTACCTAGGTAGGATCGATATAAAAACTGGAATTAATACTTTCGCAAAAACATGCTCTGACGAACCTGTGCACTTGCAGGCTATCAAACTATTTTCTGGCACTGTTGTCGGGGAGCTAAGCGCTAAGTGTTGTTTCTTGACAAAAGTAATTGTGGACACAATCCATGATCTCCGTTGAAGAAAGAGGTACCACTCGATCAGGAAAAAATTATTTACCTCCGTACATTGATCATATTCCAACTGAGAGACGCCTAGAATTTATTGAAAGATTTTATAAGTCACGTACTATAGACATGAACAATTTGATTCCTTTGATGGCAGACTTGACCATCACCTAGGGGGGCTGAAGAACCTGAGCTACCATTGGGAGAATATGGGAATCCATCTAGACACTTAAGAAAAATGTCTATTCTTTATCCTGAACTTGAAGGCCAGGAATTTGAAATATATCCTGAGCTAATTTATGTGATGCAAGAGATTTCTTTCGTAGGAAAAGAAGAGGAAGATCCTAGTGATCACTTGACAAGGGTCTATGACCTTTGCGCTACTCTTAAACTAGAAAGTCTACCAGCATAGTTTGTACTCCTTAAACTTTTTCGCTGGTCTTTGAAATATAATGCTTTTACTTGGTCACAATCATTACCTAATCACACTATTAAAAGTTGGGAAGATTGCATCCGAGATTTTATGCATAAATATTGTTCGTTCACTAAAATCATGTAGATTAAATGTAGCATAACAAACTTTCTTCAAACAGTTAGAGAAAACTTTATCAAGCACGGAATTTATGCAATGATTATGAAGGTCCTGAATCATGTTTCCATGAGCATTTAATTATCCAATATTTCTATGATGGGTTAATGATGAAACAAAAGAAATGACTGATCTATCTATAGGGGAGCAATTTGCAACTTAACATTCTCAGAATGTGTAAAGCTTTTTGAGATAAGATCCTTTAATGATGATCAATACAATCTAGTTGTGGATGTTGAACCATGAAAAGCTATGATTCACATACCCCCAAACCTTATACGGGAAGTCAAAAAGTCTATGGAAGAAAAGGGAATAGCCTCGAAACTTATTAAAGAAAATAAAATTGACATTCTTCAAACTTATGTAGTGGAAGCTGATATTAATCATGTCATGCAAAAGTTTAGATATCAACAAAAATAGTTCCGTGAGAAAAATTATAAATGTCTTATGACTCAAGAAAAGAATATAAGAGACATAACCGAAGTCTTTGATGACTTGGGGCATGCTACAAGGCATTTAGATAGATATTTAAGTATGGTTAAAACACAATGTGATTAAATAATTGAAACCCAAACTTTGATTTTAAACCAAGGAAATTTCAATATTGTTTCTACTAACATTGTCACTAGACGTGGCATAGAAACGTAGGAACCACAAGGGACACCTTGGTATCAAGAAGAACAAGCCTGCAAGGCAAAAGAGACTCAAGATATGAGTCAATAAGAAGAGGACCTAGTTGATCCTCAAGATGATATTGATTATGAAGCTCAGAAAAGAAAACATGAGGCCTCCAAAGCTAGAGAAGAAGAAGCAGGAGATAAACATAAACTGTATGACTCAGATGCTGAGATGGTCGACTCAAGGGAAAAGGCTGATCTCAGAAAGGAGCAAGAAAAGCAAGATATCGCCCCATGTAAATAGGGTGCCGATAAGAAAAAATCGGCAACAAAGAAAACTAAAAAAAATGCTGAACCAGTGGCAAAGGTAAAAGAAAAGGTAATACCCACCAAAAAGAAAATTCTTTATCCTAATCGAGTTTAATATGAACTGGATAAAGCTATTTATGATTCTTTTGCCGAGGAACTAGGGAGCCTTTGTTTAAAATTTCCTTTAACTAATGTTATTCAAGTTCCTACTTATAAAAAGTTCATGCGAGATATTCTTAATAGAAAAAAGAAGGTAACCAAAATTATAGCAGTAATGACAAGATTTTGTGATAAGCTGCCTGCTAAGCTTGGGGACCCAGGTATACCAACTATCTCTTGCGTAATTGGAAAAACAAATATAGTTAACGCTCTTTGCGATTTAGGAGCAGGTGTTAGTGGCATGCCTTATTCCTTGTTTAAAAAATTGAACCTTGGAGAGTATTCTCCCACTTCAATCACTTTGCAAATAGATGATAAGACAATTAAGCAACATGTCGGTATGATCGAAGATGTTCTACTTATAATAGACCAATATTTTATACCTACTAATTTTATTATACTTAATATTCCTAAAGATGACAAACTTTATATCATCCTTGGAAGACCTTTTCTTAGCACAGCTGGAGCTAACGTAGATTGTTCTAGAAGTAAGATTGTCTTCAATATATATGATGATCAGATTATTCGCTATTTTCCAAAGAAATGGGAGCATAATGGAAAATATGTTCCACCACCTAAGCGTATCCAAGCAGTAAAAACCTTAGATAAAGAGCAACTCGAGGTAAACGCTAATGACATGGAGATTGGTTGACAAGCTAAACTCTAGAATAAAAAGCTTAATGTGAGTCAACCCATTCTAAATAAGTTAAGTTTAAATTTTGTTTTATTTTCTTTTACTTTTTGTGTGTATTAATAAATTTGTTCGAGTTTTGAGATTTGCAGAGGATTTACCCTAGTGGAGTTTAAAGAAGCAAGAGAAAAGTGAAGGGAAGAAGTAAACAGGGTTCAGACTGCACAACGAGCACCGGTACGGCCGGAGACGCCCGTACTGAATTTCTACGAATTCACCAGCAATTCACTGTATCGATAACGAGCATCGGTACGGCCGTAGGCGCCCGTACTGCCCGCCCGTACTGAACTTCGATGGATTCGCCAGACTTAACAGTACTGATAACAAGCAATGGTATGGTCGGGTCATGCACGTACCGTCTGCTTGTACCAGACCATCCAGGTTTGATATCGAACCCTAACCTTGATCCAATGGTGACGACCACCGGTATGGGCAGTATGCGCCCGTATCACCCGCCTGTACCGACTACATCGCTAGATAAAGGCCGATGGCGGCTGGCTCACAACCACCTCCTTTCTTCTTCCTCCTCATTCTTTCTTTCTCTTTCTCTCTCCACCTCAAACCCTAATCTCCTAGAACCTTCGATTCTTCATTGATTTCGTGTTTTTGAGTGGGGGAATCTTCACATCGGTGAGTTTCTCATCCAATCCATGCTTTATTTTCTGAAATCCATGGTCCAATCCCTCACATTGGGTATTTAGATGAGTTCATCATATTTTGAGATTATTTTTGATTCCTCACGTTAGGATTTGTAATTTCTGCCTGTAATCGTTTGTTTATGTGATAGAAACTTGATGCCTATATTTTTCTTTGAAAACTTTGCACCACAATGCATAATATTGGAAGGCTTTTCCACTTGCGCAAGGGCTCGGGAATGGCAGGGGCCTCGAGCTCCACTAGGCTGCCGGGTTCAAAGAAGAGACGTTCGAAGGCGGATAGATTGAGAGCCGCCATGAGCAAAGACTATGAGAGGGTGAGCCAACACAAGGTTTTACCCACTAAGTGGGTAGACCGTGAGTTCCTCTCCCGCCAGGGTCTTTTGGAGGACTTCGAGCAGATGACTGTGCAAGCTGGTATGGTCGCTTTCTCCTACCTCTCTGTCGATACCTACGAGCTCGCCACGTACGAGTTCCTATCATTGTTCCACGATGATCTTGAAGTCCAGAAGCGTAATTGCACTATAAGTTTTGTACTCAATGGGCAACCCCGTAACCTTTCCTTTTATGAATTTTTTGATTGTATCAGATTGTCCATGAGGGGGAACTCGATATTAATGATAATGTCCACATAGAGGCAATGCATTCTTGGGAGCATATTTCTATCCATGGGAACACCGATTATTTGCGCAAGAAGAGCGCCACTATCCAGAATCCCACTATCCGTTATTTTCACACCTTCTTGGTGAATTCCATTTTTGGGAAAGGAGATGTTGGGATAATGGCAGGCCCCGAGATGAGCGTAATTCACATGGATCTACACCCGGAGATGGAGCATAAGGTAAACTTAGGTGCTTTGCTCATCCAGCACTTTCGCTGCCAAAGGTCAGCTTCCACTAGGGACATCCACTGCGGTGGTTTGGTCACACAGATCGCCTATGTAAGCGAATTTGTCTTGCCTCGAGAAAGAGTTATGGCTGGCAGTAAGATTCTATATAATATCCTTATGGCTAGGACCAAATTCATGGGGATCTATAGACCCCAACGCTCCCTTCGTGATTATCAGTTTTATTTTGAGCCTAATGGTGACCTCCACCAAGTTTTGCTTCCTTTTGTCCAAGCTTTTGGTTTGCCAGGTAAACAAAGTTGGGTCCTTACTTAGGAGGAGTTCCAGCAAGCATTTATCCTATCAGGGAGGATTGCACAGCCGGAAGGACACCCCAACTAGGAAGACGCAACAGTTGGCCAACAACAGCATGAGCAATGTGAAGAGGACTGGAACACAACAAGATGGGATGACTATGGTCAGCAACACCATCACCAACAACCTTTCCCTCAGCACCAGCAGCAAGGTATGCCTTCACCATAGTTGGGATTTAACTATGTCCTGAGAGGTGATTTTGACCAGGTGGTGCATCGCATCGACAACATAGAAAATACGTTGCATGATGCGAACGCCAACATAGTCAACCTCACCCAAGACTTCACATCCTTCATGACCGACTTTCCAAACCGCTACCCGAACTTTCCATACCAGCAGCCACTGCCTAATGCAGGTGGCAACTTTTGATTTCAAATAGGCTGAGAGCCCAAGCTTGGGGAGGTTAAACTCCTCCCACCTTTTGCATCCATATTTTTGTTCTTCTTTTGATTTATTTTGTTTTCATTCAAGTGCATGTTTAATTTCATTTTGCATCGATAAATAGAAAACCCAAAAATATTAGACTAGCTTTTATCTTGATTTATGCAAATTTCTCTCGGCTCTCGTTGATTTCTCTGCAGGTTACTCGCTTCCAGTGATTTAGCTATGGCCATGAATGCAAAGAGTTGACTCAAGCAGGAGATGAGCAAGCAAGAGGAGGTACCACATTCGTATTTTTCCTCTCCCTATAAGTTTATTCATGAACATTTTATGTATGTTTGGTTGCACCTAAGTTCTACTCCGCGCTTAACTCGCTATCTTTTAGGACTTGAGCTCAAAGGTTTTTGTCACTACTTTGGTTGAGACATACGAAAATTAATGTCAGTTTGAAAAACAACTCCTTAGATTAAAATCCAAAATTTTAAGAATAAGAAAAAGTGTCTATTGACAACTTTGGTGCCACGTTTTTGTCTTAAGGGCTTAATCTTAGTAGTACTGAACCCCACACACTGATCTTTGACTTGATGATACCTTCTAGAAAAAATTGTTTGATAGAACAAACTTTTTATGGTGGGAGAGGGAGATGCTAAAACCTGTTTTGACTAGCTTAAAAAAGGAGGAGAAGAGAGAAAATGTTCTATATTTCTCATACACACCTTTGGGATGCCAATAACTCCGCTAGCTTTTGAACGATCTATGGTATAACCGCAGATTTCGACTATGAGTTGATGACATGAGTGGCCTATGTGTCACTATATGGGCAAAATTATTGGTATTCTCAAAGGTTGTGTAAGCACTTGTAAAAAGAAACAATCAATGATCCTTGAAATAGGAAGAAAAAAAGAAACTACCGTCAAGATATGAGCTGAAAATATTCAATACTCTTGAGAAATTTGGTATCACCTCACCACCTAAAATGAATAAATTAGAGTTCTTGAAAGACAAGAAAAATAAGAGGTGTTTGATAGCCACAATTATCGAAGTGGGTGTTAATGAAAAGCTCCAGGTTTATCCTTCTTTTGACATCTACTTGTGCACCCTTAATTTTGACTTAAGTGTCCTTGTTTGAAAATATTTTCACTCTCATAAAAAGAGAGGCGCTGAAAGAATTGATTTGCAAGCCTACCCAAATTTTTAACAATCTCATTTGAGTTGTAAGAGCTATTATCTAGCAAGTTACTTGCGTTTAGGAATTGAACTTAAGTGCAATTGTTCAGATATATTATGATCATGTTCAAGGTTGCAGGATTTGAGATATGATACAACCTCAAACTTGTAAGTCTTTCGTCTTGATTTAATTTCTCACCATTACTCATTATAGCTTTATCACTTGAGGGCGAGTAACAACTAAGCTTAGGGAAGTTCATAGCTCCAAATTTCATCGTTTTTATCATTTTTTCCTTTTGTTTATTGCCGGATTTCACTAAAGATTACCCCTTTCTACTAACGTTAACATCACAATTAGTGAATCATTGGTTTATTGAGATGGTTTTTAGGCGATGAACATTTATGGAAGATCCAATAGCATTTATGGGATAATTACACCTAAAGAAGCAAATCCCCGATTGGAGCCCCTTTCATTGGAGGTGTCCAGAGCGCATAACAACCACTGGTACGGTCAGGATGCGCCTGTATCGCCTGCTCGTACTACCTGCCGCCAGCTTCGTTATATCAATACAAGAAACTTTCATGAAGGGGAGAGGACGAAAAAGCGAACACAGCCGCCGCAAACTCGTCCAGAGAGGGAGAGATCAGATCTGAAGAATGAGAAGAACCCTGTCTCATTGTTCGACGATCTCTAACCTCTGAACCATTCATTCCACCATCACACCCATTGATACTTAGAGAGAGAGAGATTAGCACTTGTAAGGTTAGGGTTTGATACTTTGATCTACCTCGGTTTGTATTTGATTCGATCCTTAATGTGTATTGTGGCTTGCTATGATAACTTTGATATGATTTCCATTTGCAATACAATTATGCCTTTGATTAATCTTCCTATCATGTCTGACTAAATCCCCATAGGCGTGGGAGATGTAAGGGATTGGTGAGATGTGTTGTTCCTTCTTTAATTCCATCCATTTGTGATTGTTGTAGTGTTTATTAACTAGTGAGAATGACTATCTATGTTTGCGTAATGCTTGTTATCTAATTTAAGGGCCTAGGTAACACGATCTATAAATCTCATAGGTATGAGCTTGTATGCTAGTGAAGCGGCAACCCCCGAGTGACACGGTCGATATCAATGAGGACCTAGTACTATTCGAGGATAACAAGGAATCATCAAGATTAAAACCTTGATCCGGTCAAAAGACCTTATTAATATGCTAACCATTGTCGTGGTAACAGGCAGACGAATTATTGTGGCTGGGTAGAATTGGCCATGAGAACTTCCAGTCGGTATACGGGTTGCTTGCCTACTCACTTATAAATAAGAAATATCACTATCACTTATTCCAATTTATTCATCTGACACTTTCACTATCACCATGAACCATTTCTCTCCGCGCCTAATTTCTCATCTGCATGAACCTAGAACACATTTCTTGTCTTTACTTTTATGTTATTTAATTCTCGCTTTATCCTCACGCAAGTTTCCTCTATTATTCACTCGCCACCTTTCACCTTTAACAGGCTCCTTATTGGGATCGATATAAAAACTGGAATTAATACTTCCACGAAAACATGCTCTGACGAACCTGTGCACTTGCAGGCTATCAGTTGGCTAGGAATTTGTTGGCTAGGACCGCTTGTGGTTGCTTCATTTCCTTTTTCTCTCTTCCTTTGGGTACAACTCCATGCATTCTGCCCTTCACCGGTGCACTTTCCACAAACGAGATCTCTCACGAGGATCTTGAAATTGGTCGATTTCTGATTCCCGCGCACCACCAGGACCCCATCCGTCCATGTCACTTCTAAGACGATTTGCCTTGCGTCTACCATGTTTGATCACCTTCCATTCCGGATGTGGCCATAGTTGGATTTCATGGTACTCCGGCAATTGCAATTGGTCAAGGTATGGGTGAAATCTAGGATCCCATGTCTCCTTGGTCTTCGTGATAGAGAACTCGGACTCTCTAACGGTACGCTCATGATTATAGTCGACATGAAGCTTTTGAGACACACATAGCAAGTGAAAGCAAGCAAGATGAAGCAACAATGGTCTTCTGCATGTGCGATCACAATCCCTTAGGGAGACCTTGAATGCTCGACCTCCGTGTTGTACACCATATGAGGTGGTTCCTCCAGGCTCGATCACTTGCTAAATGAGCTCGTCGTTATCAAAAACCATGGCAACTTGAGAGTCTTCCTTTCGAGTTTGAAATGTCCTCCAGTCGTCAACCTTGGGTGGATATTCGTACTTGTAGTTATTCTTATTCTGCCCCACAATCTGCTTATCCGTTTCAAGTGAGTAGTTCAGAAAATACTCATTCAACTTGTTGAATGTGTATCGAACTATTGCAGTCATGGGCAATGCACGGACACCCTTAAGCACCTTATTGAAGGGATCTGCCATGTTGCTTGTCACTTGACCGTACCTCCGTCCATCCTCATCATAAGCTTGTGCCCAGTTGCTCCGGAGTTGAATGTGCCTATTGAGAAACTCTTGACCATTCAAATCGAGTTTTTTGTTGTTCAACAATCTGATGTATAAGTTTGTGAAGCGTCGGTCCGTGAAAGCAAGACAACAATCTTGAAGATCATCGGACAACTCCTTGCTCTTACATGCCCTATAGAAGTTGGAACAAAAATGTCTCATGCACGTGACGTCGATAGCTGACAACTCAAAACTTGAGAATGACTTACGGCTCGAGGTGCTAGGTGATGCCATACCCTAGCACGCCGGCATGATGGAAAAATTCGCCTAGATTTCCATAGCCTCCAGTGGTGAATTTGTGTATTGATCGATTGCTGACCTGATGGACCGATCGCATCAGGTAGTCCCTCTCGAGCCATAGTCGAACATGTGTTGTGGGCTAATTACTTAATTAGCATACTTGGGTCGTGCTGCATGTTGGGCACTTAAAATTAATGCCTCTTGCTAATTAGTCGATTACTAACTAAAGATTACTAGTAACCCCTGCTAAACACTACTAGAGAAAAGCTTATAGCGGCACCCCTTACCACCGGCGAAGTGGGAATGTGCTCGCCGGCTGTAAGGGCTTCCAGACCTGTGTACTGTTACCACCGGCGAAACACACTTGTCACGCCGGGGCTACGACACATACCGCCGGCGAACTCGTCGCGTGCACCCTAGGGATAGGGTAGGCCGCGTGCCCCCGGATGGGGCGCCACTTACCACCGGCGAATCTGGCTTTGCACGCCGGGGCTAGAAGAAGGAGCGCCGGCGAACCAGGCCCGAGCTCGCCAGGGATAGAGTGGGCCGCGTGCCCCCCGTATGGGCCGCCACTTACCGCTAGCGAAACGGCTTGCGCGCGCCGGGGATAGGTGCACATACCACCGGCGAATTCTTATAAGCTCACCGGGGATGGTGTGTTTGCCTCCGGGTGGGCCACTGGGCCGCGCTATTACCGCCGACGCCTTTGCTGTTTCCGCTGGTGGTAACCTGGAATTTATTACCAGCTCGAACCAGCCACCTACCAACACCTCCTCACTCACCACTAGCTCACTTTTCATGGAAACTCAACCCCAAGCTTTGCTAGCTCATTCCCCCACTTCTCCCCACCCATTTTAGCTAATTCAACCAACCAAGTTTGATATATTTGAGGAGATGTCGCTCCCCTCGCATGCATTACTAGATCTACCTAGCAAGATCTAGATCTAGATCTCTATCCACCACCTTTTCCACTTCTCTCTATTGGTAGATCTAGATCTCGAGCATAAGGTCCTGACAACACACACACTTTCTTTGGTCGACGTTTGGCGTCTCTCCGGTGCTCTTGACCTCGCGTCAACTAATAGGTATAATGTGGTGGAATGTGTGCATGAGTTGGCTACAAGTCACTGTGGTGATGTCACTCGTGATGGTGAAAAGTGGTTGCACGCATATGTGGACCTTTTTTGTGTTGTTTTGTCGGTGGAATATGCATGTACAATGAGTTGCCAATGTTTTGCTGGAATGTCGATTAACTTCCGTTTCGGCGAATTTCTAGCACTCTGGCGAGACCATTTTTAGCAAAGGTCATGCCAAATTTTTCTGTGAAAGCCGAGCCGACGGTTCTAATCTATTCTCTTATCATGCAGACGACGATGGTGATCGAGATGAAGGAAAGCGACGTGGATAGATACGTGGAACGCGCGACTGCCGATATGTATCGAAATAACCGCATGGAAATAAAATGTCCGTGTCGAAAATGCAAACTATCGTCATTGTTTGACCCCTTGTCACGCACGGTGAATGAGCACCTGCTTAGGTATAGTTTCATGGAGGGCTACACTCAGTGGATGGATGATGAAGATGACCATGAGGAAGAGGACGACGTTCAACACGAAAATGAAGAGGATGAGGGAGAAGAACGGGATGTCGCACACGATGACGACGGTGATGAACAAGGTCGGGAAGAAGAAGAACATGCGGACGATGAGGACAGGAGTAGTAATACCCCGCTAACCGCGGCCGTGCACGACCCTCATCTTCAGGAAATTCTTATTGGCAACGCATCGACCGACCCTAGATTCGTCGGTAGATGGAAGTCTAAGCTGGATCAACTGGAGATAGACTCGAGAACTCCGTTGTACGACGCAGGTCGTGGGCCGGAGGAGACCCGCTTGAGAGTAACTCTCGATCTTTTAGAGATGAAGGCAAAATACAGATGGAACGACACAAGCGCAGACGATCTCTTCCGATACTTGAAGAAGCACTTACCTAAAGATAACACGTTGGCAGGTAGCCTAAAGGAGGCCAAGAAAGTGGTGTGCCCTCTCGATTTACCGCACCAAAAATACCACGCCTGCATCAGTAACTGCATGATGTATCGGAACGAGCACAAGGACTTGACCACGTGCCCAAGGTGTGGCGAGCCTCGATACAAGAGAGGGACAAGAAAAGCTCCTCGAAAAGTTGTGTGGTACTTCCCGCTCAGGCCCCGTCTCCAGCGGTACTTCGTGGACCCCAAGGAAGCGAAGCTCATGCGCTAGCACGCGGAAAGGAAGGAGGCGGTGATGAAGGATCCAGTGCAGGTTGAAAACCCAGTGCTGATGCACCCTTCGGATGCAAGCCAGTGGAAAGCATTAGACGATGAGTACGAAGATTTCGGGAAAGAACCAAGGAACATCAGACTGGGTGCAAGCACCGATAGACTCAATCCATTCGGGAACCAGAGCAGCAAGCACAGTACCTGGCCCGTGTTTGTATGGATGTACAACCTCCCCCCATGGCTATGCCTGAAGAAGAAGTACATACACATGAGCATGCTAATCCAAGGGCCAACGCAGCCAGGAAGCGATATCAACCTGTATCTTGAGCTATTGAAGGAGGATCTAGCCATCTTGTGGGACGAAAGGGTAGAAACATGGGACGCTCACCTCCAACAACCTTTTCGTCTGAAAGCAGTGCTGATCACGACGGTGCAGGACTATCTCGGATATGGATATATCGCGTGCCAGGTGTGCCACAGACACAAGGCTTGTGTGAGGTGCATGGAAAGGGCGTCGTTTCTTCAGTTGGGTAAGGATCCCGGGTCTTTGAAAACCGTCTACGTGAGGACTCGGATGTGGCTACCCTAGAATGACCCGTGGAGGAAGCGTGGAGATCTGTTCAACGGCAAGGATGAGCTCGAAGTACCTCCGCGTAAGCGCAGCGGCGAGGAGATCGATGCTTTGTTGAAAAGCTGGAAACACTGCCCTCCGCCGGGTAAGATAAAGAAGCATAAGCGGAAGCGAGGAGATAAGAAGAAGGAAAAGGAACACGGCCCGCTCATGGGGGTATGGAAAAGGAGGTCCGTGTTTTGGGACTTGCCATACTGGAAGATCCTCGGTACGCCTCATAGCCTTGATGTCATGCATATCACGGAGAACGTGTGCGAAAGCTTGCTTGGCACTCTGCTCAACATGCCGGATAGGACCAAAGACGGGCTGAAAGCAAGACACGACCTGAAGGCCCTGAATATCAGAGAAGAGCTTCACCCCCTGTCTTCTTCTAGGGTTGAGGAGGAGACAAACGATCGCAAGCGCAAAAGGGCGGGGAAGCAGCCGGTTGAGGAGGAGACGGAAGATCCTAAGGGAAAAAGGGCAAAGAAGAGTGAAACCCCGCGTCCCTCCTACTTCACTCTATATCCTAACAAGCTCGAACAGATGATCGGTTGCCTCCTCGGAACCACGTATCCCTTAGGCTACGCGGGGCTGATACGTAGATGGCTGGACCCGACGAAAGGAATCTTCAGCGGGATGAAGTCTCATGACTGTCACATCATGATGACGCAGATACTTCCGGTTGCAATCCGAGGGATCATGGAACCACACGTCCGTGCAACGTTGACTAGCCTCTGTAACTTCTTCGACGTCATCACTCGGAAGTCGATAACCGTCAAGAAACTCAGGAGGCTGCAGGAAGAGATAGTCACCATCATATCCGAGATGGAGATGTACTTCCCGCCCGCATTCTTCGACATCATGGTCCACCTGCTGCTGCATATAGTGGACGATATCGAGGATCTCGGGCCTCCGTTCCTTCACAACATGATGGCGTTAGAAAGAATGAACGGGATCATCAAAGGATACATCCATAACAAGGCACATCCAGATGGAAGCATCATCCAGGGCTTTCTCACCGAGGAGTGCATCTCTTTATGCAAGAATTATCTAAACAAGGAAAACCCACGTCCGATTGGTTTGCCCCCGAACAAGCACCTCGGCAGGTTTGAGGGAGTAGGCCACCGCACCGGCAAGAAGGAAATGGACGTGGATCAGTCTGATAGGAGAGCAGACTTTGACAGGGCCCACTTAGTAGCTCTAAATCACATGGACAATGTCACGCCTTGGGTAGAAAAACACAAAACCATGATCGAGAACAATGCTAGCAGGCCAATGATGGAAGAAGAGGTATTTAGAGCGCACAACTCCTCTTTCGTGTGCTGGTTCAAAAACCAGATTGATGCCAATCCCCTGCTAATGACAAGCGTCGCGGACAGAATCACAGTGGCCTTGTCTTACGGGCCCGCGCCAAACCTCATGACTTATCAAGCATACGACATCAGCGGTTACACATTCTACATGGAGGAGAGAGACAAAAGAAGCGACTATCAGAACTCAGGTGTGATGATGGAATCTTACACGGGTGAAGAGAAGAAAAGATACTACAGAAGGATCGAGGAAATTTGGGAGCTCGACTACGTCGGGGAGAAGCTACCGATGTTCCGTGTCACATGGGCTACAAATGTCAGAAAAGAAGACGAGTATTTTACCACCATGCGTTTGCCCAACAAATCCAAGACCAAGAAACCCACCGCGCAAAATGAGCCATGGGTACTGGCTAAGCACGTCGAGCAATGCTTCTTCATTACCGACCCATCAAGGCCTAGCCGTGTCGTCGTGAGGAGAGACAAAAGGGCCCTCGTCGAAATGGATGGAGTCGCTGACGAGAAAGACTTCGACGGACTCGTCGATGACCCGATGATGGAAGAACACGATGAAGATGATGCAGCATACACAAAAAGAAGAAGAAGGACCACGCTACCTAGGTCGTCAGCTACAACAACTCCTCCATACACAAGGAGTCACGATGATGAGATTGGCGGGGTTAAGTCAAAAAATACCAAGCAGAAGGGCGAGAAGAAGAAGCAGAGTGCGAAGAAGAAACAATAAGATTGGTGTGGTCGAGAAATTAACCCTCATTATTTTATGTGTATCTCTTATTAAGGATTTTATGTATAAGTGTGTACTACATACTCATTAAACTCCTACGGAGATGACGATGGAATTGCAACTAATATAACCTAGCCATCATTTTATGTGTGTTTGCCTGCGACGAAATTGCTATCATTTTATGTTTGTTTGCCTCCGGCGGTCCGATCCGATTACATCCCTAGTTATCATTTAATGTCCGTTAACTTGCCTAGAAAAACTTACCACCGGTGAATTTGGGCCATACGTCGGGGGTACCAGGCGCTGGCCCCACCTGCCAGTGACCCTAAGGTTACCATTTAATGTGTGTTAATTTGCCTAAAAAAACTTACCCCCGGCGAATTTGGGACATACGCCGGGGGTACAATGCGCTGGCCCCACCTGCCAGTGACCCTAAGGTTATCACCGGCGATTACGCTCATACGCCGGGGGTACTCTGACTGTGGGTCCCACCCGCGGGATAAGGGTGTGTCGTCACCACACTTTGAGGATAGATCGATCCCCACCACACTCTGCCTCGAGCGCCAGCCCGTTGTCGACCCCGTCGATCCGCCGCCGTCCGCCGTCAGCGAGGTGAGTCCCACCCGGCCCCCTCTCCCCTCCCTTCCTCTCTCTCCCCCTCGCCCTCCACTACCTAACCCTAGCCTCTCCACTGCAAGTCCGCCATCGAGGAGTACACGGGGTGCCCCACGCCGGCCGAGATCTTGTGCATCCTGCCCGTTGATTTGCCACCGTCCACCCGTCGTCGACCCCGTCGATCCGCCGCCGTCCGCCGTCAGCGAGGTGAGTCCCACCCGGCCCCCTCTCCCCTCCCTTCCTCTCTCCCCCTCGCCCTCCACTACCTAACCCTAGTAGCCTTTCCATGTTTCTGTTTGGGTATGTGGTTCAGAAATATGAAACATGTTTTAACCTTCCAAGTTCAGAAATACAGTGTGTGCTCGCAATCTAATGAAAAATGAAACAATGTAGCGGCAGATGGTGATTTACATGTTCGACCGCCTCTAAGAGCATGGCTGTTACCATCCTTCTTCATATGGAAGATATAGCTGTTACAATCCTCCTTCGTGTGGCTGTTACAATCTTTAGCAATGAGATAGGAGGAGGAGAAGGGATCATCTAATTAAATATTTTGAACATTTTTAAAAAGACAATTTTATAAATCCTCAATTTTATCGTCTCCTTCCAGATCTGAGAAGCGCGTTTCCATCTAAATTAGCGACAGCAACTGCGATTCTAGGAAGGGCTTCAGCAGACACCAACAGTACTGATTCATCCTTTTACTCTGTCTCGTCTGGTAGAGGTTTGACGTATTGTTTTTCAATTTTCAATCTGGGTATGGTGTCTTTGTTTCAGCTTCTTGTACTTTTTGTACATATGGCTGTTGTTGCTTAGTATGATCTGGTTTATTTCCAACACTTCTGAGGCTTTCGAGTGAAACTACTTCCATGTATAACTGAGATAAGACTTGTTTTCTTTAGGGAAACTACGGTAAGCTGCTGTGATATGACTGATTTTGAGTAATTTCTCTTATTTCCCTGGAAACATAGGTAGTAGTCCTTGTCTGAAGCTCAAGCACTCCCATCTCACAATTATTTCTGGCCAGTGTCAAATAATGTATCTTTTTTTTCTTTTTGGGAAGATGAACAATTAATGGGACATTTTCGCACTGCAATTTTTATATGTAAAATACTAGATGTTCATGGGTTTCACTTACTAGATTCATCTTTTTGCAGAAGAACGTGGAGGAGGAGGCCCGAGCACCGCCACGTCCACTTCGTCCGTGATCGCGCGCTACGTCAAGCCTACGCTCCAGGTGCTCGGCATCCTCGGTGAGAACCTTTTTATTTGGTGATGTTGTGAGATGGATTCTGGTAGCTTAAGCTACGGCTGCCCCTGTTTTGGTGCATGGTGGTTGAATTATGGTGGTTTAGCTACGGCTGCCCTTTGTTTTGGTGCATGGTGGTTGAATTATGGTGGTTTAGCTACGGCTGCCCCTTGTTTTGGTGCATGGTGGTTGAATTATGGTGGTTTAGCTATGGCTGCCCCTGTTTTTGTGCCAAATATGGTGGTTGTAGCTGTGTTGCTGCAGCTTTGAATGTTGTGCAGGTACATTGAGTGCCAATGTTTCGCCGGAATATCGATTAACTTCCGTTCCGGCGAATTTCTGGCACTCAGGCATGACCATTTTTAGCAAAGGTCATGCCGGATTTTTGCCGTGAATTTGCGTATCTAAAATCCTTTCCTTTTGCTTGTGTAGTGCTTGGTATAGCCATGTCGTCTTCTGGAAACCGCAACGAAGACGATCGGGGTCAGCGAGACTTACAGGAGCACTACAGGCTCATGTCCGAGGACATAAAGCTGGAGAAGGTAGAGGGCGAAGAAGACGACGAGACCACCGATGATGGCGGTGAGGAGATGGGCGTCGATGATGGCCTTGATGGCCGTCATGAGAGGGGCGACGAGACCACCGACAGTGGTGCCGCCGGGGGTGGCTCGGAGACAACGACCGAGGCCAAGAGGGAACGGAAGAAGCAGCGACCGAACACGATCGGCGCCACGAAGCAGACATTCACAGCGGTGGAACCCAAGACCGGTATCCCTATGGAGCCGAAGCATCTCGTGAGGGGGTACGGCCTCCAGCTGGGAGCTATCCTTCGGGACGTCGTCAATGTCAACGACACGAAACTCCGAACAAAGAAGAAGAAGCATCTGCAGGACCAACTCCTCTTGTGGCTACACGCGCGGTACCAATTCCCCGAGGGCTTCACGAGCCTGGATCCCAAGGAGAACATCGTGAACAAGTTCGCCCTCGGCAGGTTCACCAGGAACCTCAGCGGTTATAAAACCATGCTAAGGGGGATGATTGCTGACAACGAGCCATGGGAAGAGATCAAGCGCCACTTCCCGCGGCTTACGCCCGAGGACTACACACGCTTCCTGGAAAACGAGGACCTAGCCTACACCAAGGATCAGTCGGCCTGGGGAAAGGAGCTGGCGGAGAAGAACATCGGTCGCCACCGTCTCGGTTGCCATGGCTACGACGGCAAGGCGGACAAGTGGCAGAAGGAGGACCAGACCTACACAGAGAAGGGCATCGAGAACCCTTGGGCCAAGTACAAGGACCCGCTCTTCAGGGCATTTGTCAGGTCCCGGTACCGTAAAGAGATGGACGGGAAACTTGTCACGAGCCCTACAGTGGTGGAGGGTGTTGTCTTGGTCACCGACCCGAAGGTGGTGCAAGTTGAGAACACAGTGGTAAGCAATTTTACCAGCTTACTAGTTTCATACTACTCACCACAACTCCATCTCTAAAATTCTTCATGCTACTTCTTGCAGTTCGTGGAAGAAGCGAACGAGTCTGGCTCCTCATCCCAGGAGTTGACCCAGACATCGACGGGCAAAGTCCCGTGGGACAACCCTTTTATCAGGGGCTTGAACATCATGAAGGAGCAGCCGCCGTTGAAGAGGTCGGCAAGAGGCCGTGTCCCCGGCGCCGGAGGAGGTCGCCAGCATGTCGATTATGGCTTGGATGTGCCCACCACCAAGGACTCGCTGCAGGCGAAGAAGGACCGGGAGCACGCGGCTCTATTGGATCAGGTGGCCAACTTGGAAGCAACCTTTAACCAGCGCCTCCAAGCCGAGGTAGAAACCAGGGTCCAGGTAGAGGTGGCCAGCAAGGTCGATGGCGTGGTGGCCAGCCAGTTCAATGAGATCATTCCTGGAATGGTGGCGTCGATCTCCACTTACTTCGCCAACGGCCAAACAGGACCACTCCCGGTGATCAGCCTAGACGGCAGCAACTCAGGCAATATGCAGCCTCCTGCTACACGGGCTCAAGACGCGCCTATATTGGTGACTCCACCCGCCGGCTCCAATGCAGGTGCTAGGGAGGATTCACCGGCCATGGGGGCAGCCAGCAGCCCCTCGGTCACTTGCACGCCTGACCCCGGTCCCTCGACGCGAGCCGAGCTCGACACTCTCACGGTAATTAATTGAGCCTCTATGTGTTGGAGATATGCCCTAGAGGCAATAATAAATGTAGTTATTATTATATCTTTGTGTTTATGATAAATGTTTACATTCATGCTATAATAGTATTAACAAGGAAACATTAATACTTGTGTGATTTGTAAACTTAATTTGAAGTCCCTAGTAAAGCCTCTATATAATACTAGCTTGTTGGTTAATAGATGATTGTGGTTTCCCTATCATGAACATTGAGATGTTATTAACAACAAGATCATATTGTTAGGAGAATGATATGATGGACATACTCCTATAGATAAGCGTAGCATAAAGATCAAGTCATTTTAATAGTTCAATTGCTATATGCTTTCTGATACATAGTAATCTGATTCCTTCGACCATGAGATCATGCATATCACCTATACCGGATGGATGCTTTGATGTCATCAAACACCACACCGTAACAGGGTGGCTATAAAGGTGGCATTGAGTGTTCGGAAAGTATTGGTTGAGACACATGGATCAAGAGTGGGATTTGTCCATCCATATGACGGATAGATATACTCTGGGCCCTCTCGGTGAAATGTCATCCAATTATCTTGCAAGCATGTGACTGGCTCACAAGGGATCACATATCACGGGAACGAGAAAAGAGTACTTATCGGTAACGAGGTTGAACTAGGTATGCAGAGATACCGACGATCATAACCTCGGATAAGTAACATATCGTGAGACAAAGGGAAATTGATATCGTATGTAAGTGGTTCATTCGATCGCAAAGTAATCGTAGAAATATGTGGGAGCCATATGAATTTCCAGATTCCTCTATTGGTTATTGTTCGGAGAAGTGTCTCGATCATGTCCGCATAGTTCACGAACCGTAGGGAGACACACTTAAGGATTCGACGTTGTTTGAGTAGTTATGGAATGATGAGAAAGAGACCGAATGTTGTTCGGAGTCTCGGATGGGATCCAGGATATCACGAGGAGATCCGGAATGGTCCGGAGAATAAGATTCATATAAGGAAAGTCTCGTTTCGGAGTTGGGGAATGATTCCGGTGTTTTCATCGGGAATATTCTAGAAGGTTCCGGAATGTCCGGCACTCCGGAGGGGAAGGGGTACATGAGTGTGTCATTATAAGTTGGAATGATTGCATCATGTACTAAGTGTATTCGCTGTCCAAAATAAAGGGTTTATTCAAATCCTAAATTGAAAAGTCAAACGGCTAGTTTGAAAGTCAAACGGCAAGTTTTGGAAAGTGGAAAAGAGGAGAAGAGGTGGAAACCGAGTTGGGGAAGGAGTCCTCCTCCCCAAGCCGGCGCACCACCCAAGCCGAGTTGGGGAGGGACTCCACTCCCTCCCCTTGGCCGCCGGCCCCTCCACCTATATAAGGAGGGGCAGGGCTCCCTCCTAGCACACACAAGTCCCTCTCCTCTAAACCTAAACCCTAGCCACAGCCTAGGGATTTCTCCCAAGCCGTCAAGTTAGAGCTTCTAATTGCCCTAGCCTCCGGTTTAGAGCCTTCTAATTGGTGTGTCTAAACCCTAGATCACCAAAGCTCTCTCATACTCCACCATACTCGCTCCGGCTTAAGGCGAAGCCCTGCGAGATCTCCCCTCTACTTCCGGTACCACGCCGTTGTGCTGCCGGAATCGCGAGGAGAGTGCTACAACCTCCGCTGCCTGCTGGAACAAGGGAGAGGAAGGTCTTCGTCGAGTACCGAACGTGTGACCGACTGCGGGAGCGCTGCCGGAACGCAGCGCCGGAAGGATCGTCTACGCGATCTTGAGATCGGAAAGAGTACGACTACATCACCCACGAGAATCTGCTCTCGTTAAACACTTTGGAATCTTCGAGGGTGAGTTATTCCATCGACTCGTTGCTACAATCTAGTAGATATAT
Organism: Avena sativa; assembly: GCA_916181665.1. Taxonomy (NCBI): domain Eukaryota; kingdom Viridiplantae; phylum Streptophyta; class Magnoliopsida; order Poales; family Poaceae; genus Avena; species Avena sativa. The sequence continues at coordinate 664,913,012 of OV702289.1, read as the reverse complement.
CTTGGCTTGTTTGTTTGTATGCGGTAGAAATTTTTTGTTTTCCATGCTACGAAACCCTACAGTGGTATCAGAGCCGTGTCTATATGTAGATCTATTGCACGAGTAGAACATAATGGTCATTGTGGGCGTTGATGCTTTTATTGTCGATTGCTTCTTGTGTACTTTGCATCTTGCGGTATGTTGGGATGAAGCGGCCCGGGCTAACCTTACATGACATCGTTCATGAGACTTGCTCCACGCTTGACATGCAACTTGTATTGCATAAGTGGCTTTGCGGGTGCCTGTTTCTCCTAGCATAGTTAAGATCCAATTTACAACGGGTGATTAACAATACTAGTATCAATGTTGTGGTTCTTGTTCGTAAGTTAGAACGACACTTATTAACAGCCCCAAGCCACGTAAAATATGCAAAGAAAGTAGAGGCGTCTAACTTTGTTTTGCAGGGGTGTGCAGTGATGTGATATGGCCATGATTGTGATTATATATGATGTATGCAATGTTCCTTATTGTAAGTCGGCAACCGGCAGGAGCCATATGGTTGTCTTTAATTTCTGTTAAGACCCGCGTGTCTATTCAAAGTAGTTGTAATAGTTGAAGCTGGTGGACGACAACCATGAAGAAGCGTCATTGACCTTGATGTTATGCCGGTGATGATGGAGATCATGTTCGTGCTTGAAGATGGAGATCGGAAGCACAAAGAAGAAAGGCCATATCATATCACATATTATGAATTGCATGTGATGTTAATCCTTTATGCATCTTGTATTGCTTAGTAGACGACGGTAGCATTATAAGATGATCCCTCATGCACATAAATTTCAAGTTCTAAAGTGTTCACCCTTAGTATGCACCGTTGCTAAAGTTTGTTGTTTCGAAGCACCACGTGATGATCGGGTGTGTTAGATTCCGCAAGTGTATACAACGTAAGCAAGCCAGATTTGCTTATGCGGAAGCTAAGGTTTGATCTTGACGAGCCTAGCATGTACAGACATGGTCTCAGGAACACGGATCACCGAAAGGTAAAGCATGAATCATATAGTAGATATGATGAACATGACGATTGTTCGCCATTGAAACTATATCAACTCTCGTGATGATCGGTGTTGATATGGTGGATTTGGTTCGTGTGATCACTAAAACAATGTGAGGGATGTTGTTTTGAGTGGGAGTTCACCTAGATTAATTTAATTATTAATTAGAACTCAATTTGTCATAAACTTAGTCTAAACTATTGCAAATATGTTGTAGATCAATGGCAGCCCCTACCATCAATTTTAATGCGTTCCTAGAGAAAGAAAAGTTGAAAAACAATGGAAGCAACTTCGCGGATTGGTTCCGCAATTTGAGGATTGTCCTCACAGCTGGTAATTTGACCTATGTGCTGGATGCACCGCTGGGTGACCCACCTGCAGCTGATGCTACCGATGAAGTAAAGAATGTTTACCTCGCACGGAAGAAAATCAGTACTCCATAGTTCAGTGTGCTATCTTGTATGGTTTAGAATCGGAGCTTCAGAAAAGGTTTGAGAATTCAGACCCATATGATATTGTCAAGGATCTCAAATTGATTTTTGAGACTCATGCGGCAATTGAAAGCTATGAGGCTTCTGAAAAGTTCTTTAACTGCAAGATGGAAGAGGGCAGCTCCGTCAGTGAGAATGTGCTTAAGATGTCTGGGCATGCAAACAAACTTCAAAGCTTGGGTATAGTGATTCCTAATGCTTTGGGGATTTACCGTGTCCTCCAATCACTACCACCAAGTTACAAGAACTTTGTGATGAACTACAACATGCAGAACATGAACAAGCAGTTGCCAGAACTGTTTGCTATGTTAAAATCTGCAGAAGTGGAGATCAAGAAAGAGCACCAAGTGTTGTTGGTCAATAAGACCACCAAATTCAAGATAGGCAAGTCTAAGCAGAAGGGACACTTCAAGAAGGGTGGTAAGAAAGTTACCACGCCGACGAAGAAGACCAAGGCTGGACCTAAGCCTGATACTGAGTGCTTTTACTGCAAGGGAGAAGGTCACTGGAAGCGGAATTGCCCAAAGTACTTGGTGGATTTGAAGAACGGCAACATCAAGAAGAAAGGTATATCTGATATACATGTTATTGATGTGTATCTCACTAGTATTCGTAGTAGTGCCTGGGTATTTGATACTGGTTCGGTTGCTCATATTTGTAACTCGAAACAGGAGCTGCAGAATAAACGGAAGCTAGCGAAGAACGAGGTGACGATGCGCGTGGGAAACGGATCAAAGGTTGATGTGATCGCGGTCGGCACGCTACCTCTTCATCTACCATCAGGATTAGTTTTATACTTAAATAATTGTTATTTGGTGCCTGCGTTGAGCATGAACATTATATCGGGATCTTGTTTATTGCGAGACGGTTACTTGTTTAAATCCGAAAATAATGGTTGTTCGATTTATATGAGTAATATGTTTTATGCACATGCACCTTTGATAGATGGTCTATTCTTATTGAATCTCGATAGTGGAAATACAAATATTAATAACATTGAGGCTAAACGTTTGAAATTGAGCGATAACTCGACCTATATGTGGCACTGTCGTCTTGGTCACATTGGAGTGAAGCGTATGAAGAAACTCCATTCCGATGGACTTCTTGAATCACTTGATTTCGAATCACTTGAAAGATGTGAAGCATGTCTGATGGGTAAAATGACTAAGACTCCATTTTCTGGTATGATGGAGCGAGCTACGGACTTATTGGAAATCATACATACCGATGTGTGTGGTCCAATGAGTGTAGCATCGCGCGGTGGTTATCGTTATGTTCTTACCTTCACGGATGACTTGAGTAGATATGGGTATATCTATTTCATGAAACATAAGTCCGAAACTTTCGAGAAGTTTAAGGAATTTCAAAGTGAGGTTGAGAATCAACGTAACAAGAAGATTAAATTTCTACGTTCTGATCGTGGAGGTGAATATCTAAGTTACGAGTTTGGCGAGCATTTGAAGAAGTGCGGAATACTTTCACAATTGACACCGCCGGGAACACCACAGCGTAATGGTGTGTCCGAACGTCGTAATCGAACTCTCTTAGATATGGTTCGTTCTATGATGTCACTTACAGATTTACCGCTATCATTTTGGGGTTATGCATTAGAAACAGCCGCATTCACTTTAAATAGGGCACCGTATAAATCCGTTGAAACGACACCGTATGAATTATGGTTTGGGAAGAAACCTAAATTGTCGTTCCTTAAAGTTTGGGGATGCGAAGCCTATGTAAAGAAGTTACAGCCGGACAAGCTTGAACCCAAAGCGGAAAAATGCGTCTTCATAGGATACCCGAAGGAAACTATTGGGTATACCTTCTATCATAGATCCGAGGGCAAAATCTTCGTTGCCAAGAATGGATCCTTTCTAGAGAAGGAATTTCTCTCGAAAGAAGTGACTGGAAGGAAAGTAGAACTCGACAAGGTTGTCGAACCTTCTCTCGAAATTGCGAGTTGCGCAGCACCGGAAGAAGTTCCTGTGGTGCCTGCACCAATAAGAGAGGAAGCTAATGATGATGATCATGAAACTTCGGTTGAAGTTGCTACAGAGCCTCGCAGGTCAACGAGAACTCGTACCACTCCAGATTGGTATGATCCCGTTATGAGTGTCATGTTGGTGGACAACACCGATGACCCCGAGACATATGAGGAAGCAATGATGAGCCCAGATTCCAATAAATGGCAAGAAGCCATGAAATCCGAGATTGGATCCATGTACGAAAACCAAGTATGGACTTTGGTGGACTTACCGGATGGCCGGAAGGCTGTCGAGAACAAATGGATTTTCAAGAAGAAAACAGATGTTGATGGTAATGTTACTGTCTATAAAGCTCGACTTGTCGCAAAAGGGTTTCGACAAATTCAAGGAGTTGACTATGATGAGACTTTCTCACCAGTAGCGAAGCTAAAGTCTGTGAGGATTATGTTAGCAATCGCTGCATACTATGATTATGAGATATGGCAGATGGATGTCAAAACAGCATTCCTCAATGGAGACATTGATGAAGAGTTGTATATGATGCAACCCAAAGGTTTTGTCGATCCTAAAGATGCTAACAAGGTATGCAAACTTCAACGGTCCATCTATGGATTGAAGCAAGCATCCCGAAGTTGGAATCAACGTTTTGATAAGGTGATCAAAAGTTTTGGTTTTATACAAACTTATGGAGAAGCTTGTATTTACAAGAAAGTGAGTGGGAGCTTTGTAGCATTCTTAATACTATATGTGGATGACATATTATTGATTGGGAATGATGTAGACCTTCTTAATAGTGTCAAGGAATATTTGAATAATAGTTTTTCAACGAAGGATCTTGGCGAAGCAGCTTACATATTAGGCATAAAGATTTATAGAGATAGATCAAGACGCCTAATAACATTGTCACAAAGTACATATTTGGACAAAGTTCTAAAGAGGTTTGGAATGGAAGATAGCAAGAAAGGGTTCTTGCCCATGTTGCCCAATACGACCTTGAGTAAAACTCAAAGTCCGACATCGGCGGAAGATAGAGAAAGGATGAGTAAGACTCCCTATGCCTCAGCCATAGGATCTCTAATGTATGCCATGCTATGTACTAGACCCGACATCGCATATGCTGTTAGTCTAACTAGCAGATATCAAAGTGATCCAGGAGTGGATCATTGG